>CP073643.1:21855000-24687500 GCA_018223645.1 Jasminum sambac | reverse complement strand
TACCTAACATTCAAATTCTTTACAAGTAGACCATTTCACAAAAGTACATGACTTAAACTAGGGAATGGACAAACGATTTGGGGGTCATAATATCCCTTTTCCTGTCATTTCTCCCTTTCTTTTTTCTTTAAAATGTTTTTCTTTGTATGTTTATTTTGGTTTAGTCACTATCTTACTTTGTTTATTACAACTACTAAGCGCTTGTGTCTGCATTGAAGAAACAAAGAACCCTTGTGTTATAAAGAGTCCTTGTCTTATCCTCTTTTTATATATTTAATTAAATTTGTGGCTCTTACGATGCCGACTGATGCGATACATGTCCACACGAATTATGCTACATAGCCATAATCTGACTACCCATAATTGTCATAGTGAAAAATCTAATATTTATACCCCTGCTCACTCAATCAGATATTTTAATTTCATTAATGGCAAACTAATATTTTGCTTTTATTATGGTCAATATGTCACTTTAATTATGGCACCCTAACTTTTTCCCGTCTACACTGAGGGGTTCAATAATTGCAATGATGTGATTTATAGTTAAATTGGCTGTTTCATAAGCATGGTTTGCTTAGGCATTCACAAAAATTGTTATCCTCTGGATTTACTTTTCACTACAGTTTTTTCCAGAATGAACAACTTCGAGTTTAGATTTACTGTCTTACTTCATATTATTTTGGTGTCTCATATAATCAAAACGATTAATACCATTCAATTAATATATTTGATTGTATATGCTAATTGTCTTGATTAAATTAAATGAAACAACTAATAAAATAAAATATGAGACAACATAATTGGTTTTAACATCTTCCAGTCTAATGAATTTACCGTGACGAATCTTTGGAAGCTTTTCATCACAATTCACAAAGATGTGTTGTTAAGTTTAGCCTTCTGTAACTCTAGATCGAATTATATTATATCTTCCTTTTTCACCCAGTTGATGTAATAACTAGCAAAATCTTGATTGTGTTACCAAAATTAGATTCAAAACGCTGCCAATAGAATGTAAAATAATGTATTGTGACAGAGGATCATGAAAATTCATGATTAGGAACCAATGAACCATATAAAAATATAAACATTTGATTAAATAATGATGGTAAGTGTGCCTAGTCGCTACATATTATTACCAAAGAAAAGGACTGGTTGATGGACATCCTAAAATATTCATTAGTTCATTGCTTTCGCAATAATGTATTCTTCATAAACTAAAATTATATATGAATATGTAAAAATAACAGAATGTCAAAAATTATGTCATCTTGAACCACTGCTAAAAATCTATAATATGCAGATGTTTATATTTTGTGGGGTTAATTCACCTGACAAAAGTTTTTGCTAACAAAAATAATATATACAGGGAGTAAGTTAGGAAATGGTTTAGGGAATGATGATTATTTTTACCAAATTGTCCTTAAATACTTTATTTTGAAATTTTAAAATAAAACATTAATTTAAGGACAGTTTGATCAAAATACTTTCATTTCCTTAAATATTTCCCGACCCATTTTCTACCCATATCATTATTCTTTTGCTAATGTAGCAATAGATTGGGAGCATCAATTTTGCAAATCTGTAATATTTATTTTTTGGAAATATGAAACAACATTATTGTAAAACTAATTTTAAGAATTGATATTAGAAAGTAAGTTGTCCTTTTGAAATTTCAAATCTAGCACCAATTTACGGTAATTTTTCCAAATATCTCTAAATTGAACAATATTTTTGATGGAGACCAGGAGTCTTAAGCATTAATAATTGGTCGAATATTATCCATTGGTACTAATTGCAAAGGTAGTAGATATATAGTATTAATGATAGTAATAGCAGAAGTAGCACTTGCAAGAAGACTCTAGCAAGAGATAAAGTTGACGAAGGTCAATGAGGCAACACCAATAGAGGTGAGTCATGGAGTGAGGCTTCTGGGGTGTTTAGCATCCATGGAGATACGAGATTCATCCAAACAGAAATGTTCCAGAACCATTAATGGTTCCGGAATTTACGGAACTGTCGGATCATTTTGAAGGCCCGTTCGACCTCCGTTTTGAAATTCGAAACCAGATCTAGAATCAGCACGGCGAGAGAAAGTTCCAGGAATTTTCCGAAGTTTTTTTCCATGACACCGTGGCCGCCGGTCAAAGTTTTGGCAATATTTTTGGCCTAAAAATATTGCCAAAATTTTGACCGGTGGCCACAGCAGCCACGGTGTCACCGGAAAAAATTCGAAAAATTCCTAAAACTTCATATCGCTGCTCAATTGTAGATCCTGGTCCCAGATTTCAAAACTGATGTGAAACAGGGCTCTCAAATGGCCTAAGCGGTTTCTTAATTAAGGAAAGCTCGTTGATTCCTTAACATTTCTGTTCATCCCAAAAAGTTAGACTTTGTCACAGCACTTATGATATGATGGACGAAGCTAGCGTACAAAATATGGCCATTGAATTCTACATGCCGCATGTCTTAGTGCATGTTGGGTGTTACACTTTCATTTATTTAAACACATTTTAATTCATTCTATTTTAAATTTAAATTTGACCAAACCAATCACATTCGTATATTTCATGGGACCTATATATACTACACAAATATTCATCATTCAACTCAATTCATTATCTCTCCTATTTCATCTAAAAATATATAAAAATTTGTGCAAATTTGAATCTTAACATGCACTTAATTACTAGTTTGATAATCTTGACAATTGATTTGATATCAGTATTTCTTGCCACAAATCCGGTAATGAGTCACAAAATCTTTGCTTTTCTATCCAGAAGTAGTCAATGGTCACATGAAGAAGCAAGTGCTAGTGCACCACTCGAGTGCTCCATGACAAGCAAATAAGAGAAAATCAACAAATGATGTTAAAGAGAAATATACAATTTTCCGTGTAAAAATTGAAACTTGAACACTTCAATTGACAATCGTGACTACAAGTTTTATATTTGTTCTCACACCAAGCGTCATACTCGGGTTAGGTAAATATAAATGCACACTCTCTCTTTTTACTATCACTATCAATTGAACGACTGGTGGATCAATGAAGATCAATTTGAATTAAAGGTCAATTTAAACTAACTGTTAAACTTGATCTTAGAGTTCTCTACTAATGTACAAGATATGCATGATATTTGCAAGTAACTAGTTTAGATCATGCCTCTAGACTTCTTGATGGAATTTTTTAAAATTCTTTTGTCTTGTGTAACTTTCCTTACTATTTTAGAGAGTTCCTCAAGGCTCGTCCATTAAATTTTGCTATACTGACCATGTCATGCAACTTCTGGTTCCCAGTAAGCTTCAAATGTGTCACATTCTTGTTTTCTCACCCTCGTGCCATCATTGCCTTCATTCGTTTCCCTACAAAATTTAGTCTCGTATTCAATTCCTTCCTTATTTTCAAACCAGGTAGATGTTTTGGTGCCACATTTAGTGAGTCACGGATGCCAGAGCCTAGAATTGTCACACACAATTGCGTAACATTTGAGAAGAAAGTATCCAACATTGCACTAATCTTGAGTTGCGACCCAACTTTAATTAAAATGTACAGAATTTGTTATTGAACTTTTACAAATGTATCTTGTACCCATGTTGTCACACAATTTTAGGGTGTGTTTGATTGCAAAGTTAGAATTTGATCGGAAAGAAAATAAATTCCAGGTAATTGAATTACCAAGAATTCATTTTCCAGGAATTGATAATTGTAGGTATTTGATTGCATTAGTTTTCAACCTAGAAAGTTGTATCATTTTGAACAATTTATTTAGGGGAATTGAAGTAGCTTACACCAACCACAACCATTGCCTCGAAAAGATAATAATCTAACTAAGAGGTAAGAATTGATTTTCCCTCTTTTGCTGGAAAAATGAAGTCATGTGACGAAAAGAAGGAAAATTGGGTCTACTTTTTCACTTTTCAAGAAAAAATGGGGCAATCAAACACACCCTTAGAGTGTATTTGAGTGAGGCACTGTTGAACTTTTCAAAATGTATCCCAATTGTCACTAAACTATTCTACACGTATCATGTATGCAACTCCTTTTATATACGCTTTGAAAAAATCTGTAATAACTCTAAAATTTATGAAGGGTTTTAGTGACAACTTATTTATGTGCAAAAAGTTCGGTGGCAACTCAAGAGCATTTTGATATTTCGTGTTATCTTTGGTATTACCTTATAAGTTAGAGGCAACTTAAATCAATGGCATATTTGTTGTATGTTTCTCTAACATTGATGATTTCTCTAGGGGCAGAACTATTAAATAGTCGAAGTTTCAAACAATTATTCGTGTATCAAATTTTATGCAAAAGTAATCACTTATTCAACTTTTAAAAGTAAACTTATCTATCACCCATCATTACTTGCGTCCCCGTTTGTTGGGATTTAGAGATGTATCACGTAGCTAGTGAATTTTCTCTTAGCATCAAAATGCATTTGAAATTATCCGAAGGAGTGAAAATCACACATTTTCACCAACAAAAACTATGCTTATTCGAGATAATGTTTTAGCATTGTGATTTTACACAATTGCATTGACGAAAAATGTATTATATTTTTTTGCTAATTTGTATGATGTTATTATATATTCTAATGTGAGATGAGATTTTATTATCACGTGATATTTCCTGTTATACCCAACAAAAGAGGATATAAATGAGTATCGATATATTTATAAGTAGTCATCACCAATCATGAACAATTAATTAATTGCTATTTCAAATTTTATATTTAAAAATTAATTACCATCAATTAATTGACATATTACAAGATCATGAATTTATTATTAATAAATGTTTTTATTAGACATGATGAATAATAATAAATGATAGATATATATTCATAAAAACAGCAATGATGAAGTGCTCCCGGGTGTTCCGTAGTTATGGAACTCCGAAGTATTTTACGGATCCATACGTCGAAAACAAATCTAAATTAATCACGGCGAAGTAGAACTCCAATAATTCGAAAAATTTTCGGGCGACGCCCGTGGCGGCCGTGGTGGCCAATTAAAGTTTTTTGTCATAATTTGATGGAGGTCATAAAGACCCGTAAAACACCACACGAGCTCCATAACTACGAAATACGTGCGAGCACTTGATCATTTTCGTTCATAAAAATTTGAGGAGCAAATGGTATTTTACTGTTGGGCATCTTTTTGCTACCTCGATCTCATCTTGTTACTCCCTTTTTCCCTTGTATCTCCGTCAAATATTTCCTAATTCCTATACAGAAACAAGTAGTTTTGATCCAACGTCTAATTTGGGTACCTTACCTTACCCAAATTATGGCGTGGTAATATATCACATCATAATTTAATCCACAATCAATATACCACATCATATTATTTATGCTGCCACATCATAATTTGGGTCCAAATTGGGCACCGGAAACAAGAACCCTATCAAAATTAAGAATCAACATCCATAATTTTCTTTTAAATGTCGTTTTTTAAGGTACTTTCACTCTCTCTCTCCAACCTAACCCTTCATTGCAATTTCTATTTCCATTTCATCCTGTGCACGAAGAGATTTTTTAAAATTTATCGGAATTTAATTATATTTAAGAAATATTTTCACAATAAATTTTATCGCACCATGCAAAATCAAAAGCTGGGTCTTCTGTTTCTTTCCTCCATATAGTCCCAGATGTTGACTTTCAAATCCAAATATGTAGAATTTTCGGTGCCGTGCGTTTTTTTGAATTCTTTGATTTGATGCGATTCCTATTTTGTAATCCATCATATCATCGATAGATACATCAATCTCGTATTGCATTTTGAAATGCGAATATTTGGCACTCGGGATTTTGGGGGTAATATACTTTCTGCGATTTTGTATCATCTTTTGTAATGGGTTTTAAATGGATCTGAAGGGTGTATTTGAAATTCGAGATTTCGGCTGTTGATTCCAAGAACTGTTTGGTAATGTTGGTATCGGATGTTGCATTGTGAAACAAAGAGAAATTAATTTTTATTTTTCGGAAATTAATCATGGATCATGTGATTGGAGGCAAGTTTAAGCTTGGGAGGAAGATTGGCAGTGGATCTTTTGGAGAGCTTTATCTGGGTAATTTGAATTTCCAGTTATGAACTACAATTTGTTATTATCATTATTTGTTTTTGAGTAGCTATCCTGGGTATGATGTAGTTTGAAATAATCCATTTTACATAAATTTCAGGAGCAAACATACAAACTGGAGAAGAAGTTGCTGTCAAGTTGGTTCGTATGAGTTTCCCCACAACCTTCTGATTTATCAAAATAAGTTTCTCTTTTTGGAATAATTGTTTAGATTATTTATTATGTGTCTTCTTTTTTATCACTTGGATAAAATGTTTTGTTTATCGTGAAACCGAAGAAAGCTAGATTTTAATCATAACTGGACGATGATTGATGCATTCAAACACCTTTAGAGTTTCTAGTTTACCGATTGGGTTATTTAAGCTAGTTCATTTATCAAGTTTCTGTGCAAAGGAGACCTGTTATAAAGTAGTATTTACCGATTACATTGTTTCCAGGAATCTGTTAAAACCAAGCACCCTCAGCTTCGATATGAATCAAAGTTGTATATGCTTCTTCAAGGAGGAAGTGAGTACTTTTATTTATTTGTTTGAATTGAATTGTTTGATTGTTGGTTGTATAATGAAGGTAATATAAGTTTACAAATGACTTTGTGTTTCTATCATGAAGCTGGGATTCCCCACCTCAAATGGTTTGGAGTTGAAGGCGAATATAATGCCATGGTTATCGATCTTCTTGGGCCGAGTTTAGAAGATCTGTTTAACTATTGCAATAGGAAGTTCTCATTGAAAACAGTTCTAATGCTTGCAGATCAGTTGGTAAGCAAGTCACACCTTCAACGAAGATTGTTGTCATCTTTGATAACTGTCTTCAGTGTATTTCCAAGGGAGAATTTTGAGGAAATGATTTTTGAATGTGCGGTTGAGGAGTGAAGAAAAGAAAAAGTATGAAAAAATCATTACATCAATTAAAAAGTGTGGTTGAAAAAGGATTTGAAGAGAAATGATTTTTAGAAAACTCACCCCAACAAGCTCTTACTTATTGCTTTTGGTTGTGTAGATAAATAGAGTTGAATATATGCACTCTAGAGGTTTTCTTCACCGTGATATAAAGCCTGACAACTTTTTGATGGGTTTGGGCCGCAAAGCAAATCAGGTAGATGAATATGTCTTTGGTTTTGACGATGCTATGTTCATTTATGTCTGATTGTTTCATTTTCTTTGCTTTGGCATTTGGGTTTTCTTTTATCTCTCCCCCAAGCATATCTCACTCCTCTTTTAAGGCATTTCATCACATCTATTAAGATTCTGTCATATATAAATCACTGATGCACAACGTTATACCTGAGAAACAAACTAGTTTGTGATGAATCTCGGACTGAGCAAAAAGATGGATGATTCAAGGTTCTATTTGCAGCTAGTCATTCGTAATCTTGATTCATCAAATGTAGTAAGGGACTGTGCCTATTTTCTTTACATAGGATTTAATTGTACTAATGATGGAAGAGTCGTTTGTGATTTAACCTTCGTAAACAGAACATATAAAAATTCACATTTGATTATCTTTGACTTTGGTACTTTTTCTTATGGAGGGTACTTCACTTATATGACCACATATCTTATGTTCTTGTATAAGCCAAGATTTCATTTAACTTTAATAATACTTTGTTTGCGGTACCTTGCCCGAAAATATGTCCAATAATGGACTTTGTGTATCACTCTTATCAAGGCTATGTTGGTGGAAATAACAATGATTTATTCTTATTATTGCTCAGCTTCATTTAGATTGCTTTGCTTATTTTCATTTTAACTTTTTTCCACCTAAAAATTAATATTCATCAATCAAAGTTAAATTTTAATATTAATCACGCATCTCAAATCTCTACTCATATTATCAACACATCTTGTGGCGCCTCTACCATTCAACCCAAAAAGTTAGTTTCTAGGAAATAAAAGTGTACTTTGACACACTTAGCTTTTGTTTCTTTCCTTCAGTGATTAATCATTTAGTTGTGCTAATACCCTTGCTAGTATGTTCATATCTCTCCTGTGAATGTGATTGGTAATCCATAGTTCATTGTGAAAATGGGTAATCAATAGGATGCTATGACAGGTTTGAAGCAGGAAGACACTAAATATGTCCTGAATTATGGACATCAGACGTAGATTTTGCGTTGTTTTCCTATGCCTTGCTTCTGTATTTAGATTCTGTATTTAGATTTCCCTTGGAAAACATTACCACCAGGCCCCGTTTTTTCTCATTTCTTCACGCCTTTTGAGTTGAATGCAGTATTGAGGATTCCTTTGAATCAGTTTCGAATTGCAAATGGGTTGTTCATTTTGTCCCTCGGTCTTATACTTGTGGCGAGTCTTTCAGAGTGATACCAAAAATTGGTTTTGTAGACAAGGCCAACCTTTAGAGTGACACCAAAATGCACTAAAATTGTTACTTACTGAATTTTGGATTTCCAATATTCTACATGCCGTCTACGCATCAGTAATGTGAGCTTATCATTTTACATTTTTGAGGTTTACATCATTGACTATGGACTAGCGAAGAAATACAGAGATCTTCAAACTCATAAGCACATACCATACAGGTATTGATTTGGAAGTCTACGATTTCACAATTCAAAAGTCGTTTTTCATGTTGTCAACTATTTGCAACCTAGAAGTTTTTCAACCTTGGTATTTATCTTTAATGATCCACTGTCCTTTCGCCTTGTTCAGAGAAAACAAGAATCTCACAGGAACAGCTCGTTATGCAAGTGTCAACACCCATCTTGGAGTTGGTGAGTAGACATTAAGATCGCAATTGGTCTGCTCTCTCTCTCTCTTTTTTTTTTACGATTATCACGTCTTATCCTTATTAAAAAAAAAAAAAAAGAGAGAGAGAGAGAGAATAATATTAGGATTTTCTAACACTTCCTACTTTTTATTTCAGAGCAAAGCAGAAGGGACGATCTGGAATCTCTTGGATATGTCCTTATGTACTTTCTCAGGGGAAGGTTGACTATCAGAGCTTTCTCATTCAGATTTTCCAATTTCATTTTTACTTCCTTCTTCATGACCTACTAATAATAGCATTTGATTTTCTGTTTTAGCCTTCCATGGCAGGGCCTGAGAGCTGGAACTAAGAAGCAGAAATATGACAAAATTAGCGAGAAGAAGATGCTTACACCCATAGAAGTACTTATATCTTCCTCCCTGCCAAAAATACTTTCTATTTTCATTTTTTCGGATTATACCGTAATATGGATTTTCGTTATATCAGCTTCTTTTTCTTTGTTCTCGTGAAAATAAGTGCTTGTTTTCAAATTCATTTTGTGGAAAACAGTGATTTCTTGAGAATAATGTCAAAAAGTAAAGAAGGCCATGGAAAACTTGGAAAAAAGAAAAAATTATTGTTGAATGTATGGTGAAAACTGAGCTGGTATCTTAGAAAACTTTTGATTTGCTAAAAGCTAACTTTTAGGCTGAATAGTGGTGGGACCACTAAATGTATGGATAATAATGAATCGTTGTTTGAGATTTGTAGTAAATATTGAAGTTATACTTTGGCAGAGTGGTAGAAGTTGGTGTTTTTGTTTTTTTTAGTTAATGTTTTAAGTAGGAAAAAAGTTGAACAAACGGTGAGAAAAGTAATTTTGGTTGCAGTTTTGTCAAACATGCTTTAATATAGTTGATTGAGGACATAGTTTTGTTTTTGTTTGATAGTTACTATGCAAATCTTATCCGTCGGAGTTCATTTCATACTTCCATTATTGCCGATCATTGCAATTTGAAGATAAGCCTGACTATTCATACTTGAAGAGGCTTTTCCGAGACCTGTTTATTCGAGAAGGTGAAGTAAATCAAACCATTACAACTATGATTCGAAACAACCTTTCATTTACTCTTTTTTGTTGACCATTACGGTAATTGTTGCAGGTTATCAGTTTGACTATGTGTTTGACTGGACTATGTTGAAGTATCCGCAGATTGGCAGCTCCAGTTCTAGAGCCCGAGTTAGTGTTTCTCTTGATTTTTCATGGATTAACCTTGATTGTTTCAAAATAAGATTAATAACTTAAAATATTTTGTCTTTATCAGGAAACGATGGGGAAATTACCTTTAAACCCTGGACCTTCGGCGGAAAGAATCGAGAAAACACCAGGTCTGCTATTTCTTGTTTGTACTTCATTTTGTTTCCGTCCATCAAAACTACATTAAGACTGTGTTTCGGAAAACTTTTATTTTGATAGCCACTAGCTTTTAAGGGATATGTGGTTAACATTGAAGTTTGATTTTGATTTTGACTATGCAGTAGAAGAAATTTTAGGTAGAAAAAGTTAAAACAAACACATGCTTAATGTGATTCTCTACTTGTCTAGGCCATAGCCCCTTACCTTTCATAATTAGTGCTGAAATGTCCTCAACCATTTAAATAGGTTCTAGTGCAATCATGACAGAAAATGTCTAAAATTGCACCATCCCAAATATTAAAAAAAAAAAAAGTTAATCAAGAACTGAAGATGAATATATTGTCGATTGTCAGATTGTTTTAAAAAAAAAAAAATCTCTATTCATTTCTTAAGCAATATCTCACTAGCCCAAAAATTTGTAGCAAACACAAAATAGTGTCGCGAACATGTATATGTGCGTCTGTATGTGTATATATATAGAGAGAGAGAGCGAGCTATTGATATCATCCCTATCGAATGTACATGGAGTAAAATCTTGAGATAAAATTAGTTGACAATGTTAGCCAATCTGTTCTATTTTGAAATAGGATTTGGTCAAATTAATCACATCCATATATCTCATAAGGTCCACATGTATTGCACAAATCTCAACCACTCATTTCCAAAATTCAAATTCTATTTTAAACTTAAATTTGTTGGATAATAGGGGCTAAGTACCCATTTAGCATTTGCATCAGGAGGGCGTGGAGCTATAGGAGTCAATTAATCCCCAGTGAAAGATTCTGATCGTGTGTGATAAAGCTACTTATTATTTTCTTACCATACACACTTTTTAACCATACATTCCCCTCAACTATTTTCTATGAATCACACTTATTTGTAAATAAAGTTTCCCGCATTAATTTGTACTTTTTCTGTGAAAATATGTTGGTGCAAAAGGCATTTTAGAGTTGTGATATGGAGGTAGAAAATGATTATGACCATTTTTTTTTTTTTTTTTGTCTCAATTTCTTGTGCTTGTTGATAAATCATATCTACCCACACTCAAATCCCTCTCTCCTAGTTATGGTCCTTTTTGTTATCCATACATGCTGAAATATGCAACAAAGAAAATATATTCATCAACTGATTAATAAACGGTCGCTATTAGCAAACATGGTGTAGCATGCCTGCCTGCACAATGCACAACGAAGTTTCTATTTACGAATGTGACATAATGAAGTATAGCCTGTGTTCGAGTAAACTTTTGTGTTGCTAAAAAGTTCCATTTAAGGTGTGATCAAATAAATTTTTAGGTTGGTGCTAACGACAAGCTATGTGGATAATAATGAGCAATGATGTGAGATGTGTGGTTCATATTGGTGTTTGAGTTTGATTGAATAGCAGTAGTTCATTTTTAGGTAGGAAAAGAATTTAAATGAACACAGACTTAGTTCGAATAATTGTAGGACACGAATTTTATGGATAAAAATCAGTTGTATTTTTGCATGTATGGTTGAAATTGAAATTTGATTTTGATTGAATGCTAAAAGTTGATTTTTAGTTGAAAAAGTTACAACATACATAAGAATAGTTTACGAGCGGTTAAATGGTTGCAATATTGTCTAGTGAAGCAAGAAGTTCGAGACAGATTCTCAGGTGCAGTTCAGGCATTTGCTAGAAGGAATGGTTCTAGTACGGGCGTCCATGGTGATCTGTCGAGGCATAGATCTACCGAGGATGGACCGTCATCAAAAGATATGGTCAGTACTAACTTTCGAATTTTTATCGTTTATTTATGCCTTATTTACTTCATTTATCACTTGGTGTTAAACACGAATACCATTGATCACAAAACGCCCTTACAGATATTATTTTTCACAATCCTTTAACGAACTCCCTTATTTTTTAACCACACAAAAAGTCAGTTTTTCATCCAAAAGAATGGTATGCTTTGCAAATTTTTAATCTCTTTAAAACTAGACACATTTTTTCACTTTCATTCTCAACCACTCATTTAATTGATTGAACATCTGTTTTAATTTTTTATATCACTTTGCTCTATTTTCAATCACACATTTAAACCATTTTAAAACTACTTTAAACTTAAATTTCATTCAAACACACCGTAACTTTGTCAAAAAAGCAGTACAAAATTTCCTACAAAAAAAAAAAAAAAGGAACCATTTGGTGCGTTGTCCTAGAGGGTTATTGGTTTTGCCTCGATCCCTATAGTTTTCTATGTACTATGGTTTCTAGCAGTCTCTAGTTTTTGGTGTGTTGTCCTTTAAACATGTTTTTTTTCGTCTTTTTGGGTGGAAGGCTCATCCACTCTTCTTCTTGTATCATTTTTAAGCTTTTATCATTAATAAAAGTTTAGTTTCCTATCAAAAAAGGCCACCAAAAAAAAAAAAAAAGAAAGAAAAAAAGAACCATTTTAACTAAGGAAAACCTATAGACACAAGCTCTTAAGTGCTTAAGTAATACTATAGGAGTATTTATTTATTTTTTACAAAGTTGCTTTTTGATTTGAATGGTGGTGGAACAACAGAATGTGTTGATAATAAATGTGCCTGAAGTTAAGTGAAAAGTGAATTCTTAGTGAATGAAATCTCGCAAAAAGTAAAGTGACCATTAGCGTACTCAACCCATTGTGACTTGTTTGCTTTTGAATCTTAATTTCACTTCTCCTTGTTCATTCTCTAGAATGTTGATTCGGATCGAGGACGTTTATCAAGACCCGGCAGTAGTTCAAAGCGACCAGTACTATCAAGCAGCCGGCCGAGCTCTTCCGGCGAACCCACTGAAAACCGCCATAGGCGGCTGGGCTCCGGCAGTGGCCGTTTATCCACCACCCAAAGATTACAACCTGGAGTTGACTCCAAAGCATCTTTAACTCGAGCTTCGGCCTCAAGAGGCGGCCGTGATGATGCTCTCCGAAGCTTCGAGCTTCTAACAATTGGCACCGGAAAAAGGAAATGATGTAATACCGTAATTTCAATCATTTTTAGCTGTCACATTCCAATTTCTTCCCTTTTTTTCATTCTTGCTATTTGATATAGCATTGTTACCATATCATCATAGACTATGAAGCACGGAAAAATGTTTGTATATCGAAGTTGAATGAGAACTTGTCTCAGCTGCTGTTGTATTAAGGATGTTAATTTGGGGGACATATATATACTGTCTTTGTCTGTGTAATATAATTATGTTCAATATGTTACCTTTACATTGGAGTTTGTGCACATGAGAATACATTGCGTATATAATAATAATGTCCATGTGAGTACACAGTTATATATCTTACAGGACACAGAGGTGATGTGTCTTACAGAGAGAATAAGCTGTGTATGTGGGTACACAGTTAATCGATTTTATAGGACACTTAGCCTTGATATGGTCACTTAGGTATCATCTATTTGAGGTGATGTGTCCTATAGAGATTATTAGTTGTGTCCACATGGATTTGAGACTGCTTCTACATAAGAATCAATGTTGATTTAATCCCTAGTTTGAGAATTATTCGAAAGTGAATGGAGTATTCCAAGAAATCATTTTGCAAATCTAGCCATTAATTAAAACACGTTAAATTTGAGTTCATATTTTATTTGTTGCAAATTGGTGGCTTCAAGCAAAAGGAAAGTAAAGGAGAAAGAAGATGCCCCAGTCGACTGGTGCGAGATTCTCAGAGCATATTGGACAAAATTATCTTTAAATTCTCTCCCTAATACTTATTTCCAGTCTTACCCTTTATTAACTTTGATTTAGTATTCAATTGAACACAATATTATTTTCACAATATTATTAACTTTGTTGGATTTTTTTATTTTTTATTTCCAAACAGGGTGCCTCAATTACAATGTATATTCACATCAGCACTATGTACAATATTATTATGCTCAATTGGATACTAGATCAAAACTGTACATTCTATAATAAACGTCATCTTTTATGTTTCCTCGTAACTCTTTTTTTTTTCCCCCCTTTTAAAACCCCACAATTCTCTCAACCATCAACCTTGAATAGGGGTAGCCTTATTGTGCTTGTAAAGGCGCTTCTTAAGTTCTTCGTTGGAAGAAATTGTAATGAAAATGAGTAGCGCGGATCTCATAACATGCGTGAATAAAAAGTAGATAATAGTTGGATTTGTGAAGGTCTTTGTCTCTTCATTTAGAGTTTTCAAATTCCAATTTTCTAAAACAATAAAAATATTTTTACTTTTCATATTTTGATAAATGCATTAAAAACAAAAAATAAAAAAAGTAAAAAGCGAAAATGAGTTGAAAGCTCAAAACTAAAAATTGAAATGCATCGAAACCAACTGATTTTTATTTTCATTGCAAAATGAATGTAATGATGATGAGTTGATGTCAAGTTTTCTTGAAATGAGAAAGCAATAAGCATTCAAATTAAAAATCTTCTAGCATAGACTAACATATGATTATTTGGTACGTTTTGTTAGTGATGATGTTTTGCTTTTCTTCAAAAGCAACAAGTTCTGGTTCTTGTCCAATCATATTAGCATTTTAGGTTTGCAAGTTTAAATAACTGTTATTGCAGGAATAATTGACATTTGCGCAGTAATCTTTTATATTATCTTCTGAAAATCGATGATGAAGAATGACTTAATTGATAACTTAATCTAAACCCTTTGAGATTTATATTCTTAAACATGATAACCTTTTTTAGACACAAGAGGGCATTAAGCATTGGTTCTCTTGGACTGTATTATTTAATAGTCAAAACAATTTATGTCATTGAATTAACACGCTTAATTACATACACCCTATAATCTAATGAGACATGTGCCAGGAGATGCAAAATGAGATAATGATTCTAACAAGGTTCTTATCAGATCTTTTCAAAATCTTAACAAGACTATGACTTGTATTTTTTTTTTTAAAAAAAAAGAGTTAATTTAACTCGATTAAACGTTCTCTGACAAGTTTCGATTGCTTTAATGGATGGTTCGTGAAAGGAAGTTTAGAATATTCTCCTAAAGATATTGTAAGATAAGATGGTTATTATGCAAATGTGGGGTGGAAAAGAATCTACTTTATTGCTATGAGGCGTTCAAATAACAAGACACCTGCTTATAACCATCATCTATTTTATTAAAAATATTGTTATTTATCAACACTGATGATGTGATATTTTTACATCAGTTGGCTTATAATGGTGTCACACAATAGTGTCATATGAGCGTCGCGACACCAATAGTTGTAATGCCATGTAAGCGCAAATCCCTTAGCATCAGTTTTTAGTAGCTGTATTTTGGCATTAATAATATCGTTTTCCACTTAAATACTGATAAAAAAGATTTTTTCCCACTTTCAAGATCCTTTTGGATGACTGAAATTTTTATACAAATATTCTTTAAGAATTTCTTCTAGTTAACTTTCTTGACCTTTAAATTTGGTCTTGCCATAGCATAAAGGTTGTGAAAAGAAGTGTGTGGAATAGGAAACCATGGAATTAAGAAATGAAGAAGAGATTTTGCAAGGAAAAAGAATGGAAATCAGCTTGAAAGATCTATCAAATAAACTTGAAGAATTTGCAAAGGCCAGAGATTGGGAGCAGTACCACAGCCCAAGAAATTTACTCCTTGCTATGGTAATGTTAACCTTCATTCCATTATTCAATAGTGCCTTTGTCTCTCGTGTCACTATGTGTTACAAAAATGAGACCATTTGTCTCTCGTGTCGCTCCGTCTAAGGATATGCTTGATATGTTTGTTACTGTTGAAGTATTCACTGCGTGCGTCCAGAGCTATCTACAAAGTTGAAGACTTGAAGTCCAATCAATTGCAATGATGAAACCTAGCATAGAATACTTATGGGTGACATAAATGCTACTTTTGAAACACTAGTAGATTGTAAATTTATAACGACTCTAATTATGCTCAACATTTCTTTAAGTAATGCTTTGTACATGCTTCTATACAACTATTATTTTCTTTTCACTAGAAAAAATTTGGCGCCCTTCGTAAGTGATTATTCATTTTCTTGTTTTGGTTACGTACGTCCTTTTATATTAACTAATGTGCATCCTTATATATAGATGGTCATTGTTTATTGGTTAGGAATACTGAGTTTGATATTTCTGAGCAAAAGAAGACATTTGTTTGTCTTGTATAATAGATTGAACTCGATATAAATTGAGATGAATTTTTGTAATGATGATATGTTTTGACATATACATATATATAATTAGGTTGGTGAAGTGGAGAGCTATCAGAGATATTTCAATGGAGAGGAGAGGTGGACAAGGGGTTGCCAAACTGGAAGGAATCAGATAAAGAGCATCTTGGTGAAGAATTATCTGATGTTCTTCTTTATCTCATAAGGTTGGCTGATATTTGTGGCATTGATCTTGGTGATGCTGCTCTTAGAAAGATAGTAAAAAATGCAATAAAATATCCTCCCAATGTTATGTTCAATTCCGATCCTAGGATCTAGTAAAATGCTCTTGAGTCTGCAAGAAAGTTTTGGGTATATAGTTAATGCCCAAATAAAATCTCACTCGATCCTCTTTTGAGGTGGATTATATTTGTGGGTTGTTTTGTATGGCCCGGCATAATGTGTTGAAGTGAATTGTAATGTATATGTCGACTCTGATATCTTTCTTATTACCAACGTTCTTCTGAAAGTAAGAGTCTAGATTTGTTGTTTTAATTCCTATGTCTTTGACTACTCCTTCCAATTATAATAGCAAGGCGACAACAAATAAGGACTTGTCAAATGATTATCACTAGGCACTTGTCAAGCTTTGATTTTAAAAAAAAAAATTAGTTAAATTTTCAAGACAAGACTAGAAAGTAACTTTTTTGGCTTTCACTACCGCACAAACTAAAAACAATATAAGAATTTATTTGAGCACACATATCATATGATCTACTCAAACTAAATTAAAACAATAGAAGAATTTACCCGAGCACACATATCATATCATGATCCATAAAGAGATTTTGAATTTAGAATGACCCATTATTAACATACTTGGAGAATATTTTCCGGGCAAGTTTATGAGCTCTCCGTTTATTATCCTTTTTCTAAGGAATTTATAAAATTGCTTAAAATATAACCATCGCTGAAAAGAAAAAATGAATTTTGTCATTGATTTTCAATTATAACGATTCATCGTGTTCTAAATTGAGCGCGGTTGTGCAGAGATATTTGAAAAATAATTTTTAAATATATTTAAAAGTAGAGATACATTTCAAAAACATAAAAAATTTTAATATCAATAAAACATACGAGTGAAAATAATTTCGATAAAATAATTTATGGAAAAGCTAAAACAAACAAACCCGTAAACCTTATTGTTTCTTTCAAAGCAATAGTGACTAATCATTTCCATACAATTCACTAATTTCCATTCATCAATAGATTAGAAAAAAGGCAAAAAAATAATGAAAAATTCATCTTTATTCCCTTCATGAAAGCATATTTTTGAAGACGAATCCGATCTAATTGTATCTGCAAAAAATCTCAGGTTCTTCTCCATTGCCATTATCTTGAAATCACTTTTCCAGCGCATTTTATAATATTGTCATTGTATGTTTATTTCCCCTCGATTTTCATAATTGGGAGATCTTTTGAATTTAATCGTTAATTCATTTGTTTGTTAACTTTTTGCTGAAAATATAAAATATGAAATATATTTATAAATCGATTCTGATTGAACGTTGGCTCATGATTTCTTCTGTAATTATTTTTCCAGAAATTGTGTAATTAATGGAGGAAAATGTGTTTACGCCATGTTTGGAAGGACTTGAGCACATCAAAACCGAACAAGGGGATATATTAACCAGGCCATTGCTGGATGTTTGCAAATTCATGTTGCCTATTTTAGGTTTGTCGTCCGTAACATTGTTATTTTTACCGCTTTCAATTTTCTAAAATACTGACTAACAATTTACTTTCATATTTTCAGATACACTTCTAAAAACAAAGAAAGTGTTTTCAGTGGAAACATATTGAAATATTGAAAATACGGAGACATACTATTTGTCTTTACGAATCTCTCAAGTCAGTCCATCGAAATAGAAAACTGAAAACAAAATTCAAAATTCAAAATTCAAAACTCAAAATTGAAACACACATTTCAATTTCGGTCTTGAGTTTTGAGATCTTTTTCAGTTTTCTGCTTTCGCTAAAGAAATTAGTGTTTTTCGCATTTTTGACGTCCTGCCATCTTTTCACTAAAAACACTCTTTTCGTTATTTTGAGTTTGCTTTATAAATTTTTTTTCCTCTTTTCCAAAATATATCTCTGAAAAAAGTAAATAAATTTTTGATATGTTAAAAAATTGAAAATAGTCTGAAATAACAAAGAGAACAATCCTTAATCTACTGGAAATTTCTTTCTTGATTTTCTTAATTTATCTTGCTAGATAAATTTGGAGCTGCGATGACTATGGTCAAATCTGATGTTAATGGCAATATATCGGTAAGAAGTTCACAAATTATTCAACGCAATTATGAAGTTTCTTTTTCTCTTTTAATTTCGACACTCACAGCCCTATGTGATTCGAATCAAGATATTTCTAACACTTAGATGGCTTAATTGCATGCATTTAATTTTACTTGCAGAGATTAGAATCTAAGTACTCTACTAATACATCCAGATTCAAGTACTTATCCGGCATAGTATTGGCTGAAATTGAAACAAGATGTGCAAGATCTTCATCTAGTTGTACCAATGGACTTCTTTGGTTAACTAGGTACTTATAGTTCTATTTTTATTTTTATTTTGATTTTTTCATTTTCTTTAAGCCCTTTTGGAAAAAAAATATTTCTCAAATTAAGGGGTTATATGTTGATTTTGTAATGTATCACAGAGCAATGGATTTCTTAGTTGCACTGTTCCATAATCTAGTTGAGCATCAAGATTGGTCATTGTTACATGCTTGTAATGATTCGTACAGCAAGACCTTGAAAAAGTGGCATGGCTGGCTTGCAAGTTCAACTTTCATGGTATTATATTTCAAATTTGATTACAACAAAGAGGCTTAGACTTTGGTTCTATTAAAAAATCTATTTTGTAATTTTGTGGCAAAATCAAGGTTGTTATAAAGCTTGTTCCAGACCGGAAAAAGTTCGCGGAGATCTTAGGAGACCGAGGCAATGGCGATGTCTACAGCGATATGGAAAAGTTTTGCGAGAACTTTTCACCAATTCTAGCAGATATCCACAAGTTTTTGGTAAGATTTTCATACGTGCTAAAAGTGTCGATTTTCCTTGACACTAGTGATTTAATTATACTTTTAAATATAGATTCGTTAGAAGTTAGAGCTCATTGCTCATGATCACAAAAAAGCTTATCCAAGCACGGACTAGCAATGCAAGTTACAAGAATTGGGAAAACTAACCTCAAACGTAACCCTTTAATATTGGCTAGCGTTAGAATTTTCTTACGTCCAGTCTTGTAAAGATCAACTCTATAGTAAGATTTGGATACGTGTTTTTGGGTGCAGAGTGGCATAGGAATGGACACCATGAAAGCTTCCTGAGGGAGACAAACAACTTCAACATAGGATACTAACCTGCTAACGTGTCGACCCAGGTGCACAAACTCACCCTTGCCTATATATCCCAACGTCAAAAAGAAAGGTGCATAGCTTTTTTTTCTTTAAATTGTTTTCATGATATTTGTACGGGTACGGGGATAACAAATTTTGTGGCTTTAATTTTCCAAACGTATGGCAACAAAACATTAACATTGATGAGAATTGTAAAGGTTATACAGTATTGCAACTTAATTGCCTTCATAGCTCCCTGTTGCATGGGTAAACAATAGAGTATAGTGTAAAAAAATTGCTCGACTGATGACTATACGTATAACAATGAATTTACCTTAGGAGACTACAAAAACCCTCAGCTCTCCCCGGTCTCCCCGAGTAATGCGCATGTCTAAGTCGACGTATGTAACTTCAAATTCACCTGTTCCTGTGTTGGATGGAGGCCTTAATCCATCTGGTAAACGAGGTATATCCAATGGTGGAAGTTGTGACAAGTTTCCTTTCGCCTTCACAGTTGTTTTTTCGAACGTTATCTTGATTTTGCAACTTTCTAGCCAAAAATTTTGAGGAGCACTCAATAAGAATATAATGTTATGTATATACATGAAAATATGAATGCTGTATTTGCTATTTTCATACTGTTTTCAATTTTCAGAAACATGCGAAGGTTGGATGAAATAAGTCGAAAATGTGAAGTGGTGAATGGGAAGAGCAAGAGTTATGAAAACATTTCTATATTAAAACATGAACATGTGGTTGGAACCATTCATTGGCTCATTTGCAATTGCAAATACAATTGCCTATTTATAGGCAGAGAAGGTGGCATTCACCCCATTGTAGAATTTTTCTTGTTTCTTATTTTTTATTTTATGTAATACAAAAGGTAGACATTTCTACAAAACATCTTCCTAATAACGCTCTCTCCAAGTAGATCTAAATGTTTCTATACACTAGAGGTCTAAACTAGATTTGTCTAGAAGATCAACTCTAGAAATGGGTATCACAATTTTCAAAAAAAAATGAATTTTGAGTGTTTTAAGTAAAAATACATCATTTTTTGGGGTGGGGGTTGAATACACAACATTTTCCTCTCTCCAACGCAAAAGTGACAAGTTCAAATTAAATTCAAAACTCGAAACTGAAAATTAAAACATAGAGAACACCATGTCACAACATGAAGAGTCAGTCGAATGAGAAGCCAAATATAAAGGTTACTAACCTATGATTTCAAATTTGTGGGCCAGAGTCGCGGTTACTTCAATAGGCGGAAAAGGCCACGGAGCACCCAATTCAAGATCAACAATGTTGTCAAAATCTTTGCTAAAGATGTCAATCCTTTGGAATACCTTATCAGAAACAAAGGATTATATCACATTACACAAAATTACTGCTTTCCACCATTTGACTAAGATTGAAAATTACTTAATTTTATTTGACACAACTTTTTGTTTTCTAAGCTAAACCAAACACGGTCCTCTGATGTACCTTGCCGAGAGTTATGGGAAGAAGTCTTCTGGTGGGTGGTCCAGGCCGACTCCCACCAAGAGTGCGAGAAGAAAATGCACTGCTATAAATCAATTTCCACTTGCCTTGCAGTTTATCCAGATCGGTCGCAAGATCTACTAGACCTCCAGCAGATTCAAGCTCCTTTGCAACATCTTCAGCTTTGCGTAGATCATCTTCATCTGCAGCAAGACCTCTATTTAACCCAGAAACCGCACTCTGAAATTTCCAGTGCCACATGATTTTAGTAAGCAACACTGGTTGCTAATGACCAAGTCTAATAACTTCAAAGCTATGAGAAATACAACGAAGACCAATGCATATTCAAAAAGCTTGGATGAATCAGAATGAATGATTTACAAGGAAAAGCATTAACAGAAAGAGCAAGATAAAATTGAGCATGTGTTAGTTCTGACTTTTTTCTGCTTAAAAATTGATTTATACCATTCAATAATCAAAGTCAAATTTCAATATTAACCACAGAACTCAAATCACTGTTCATTATTATCTATGTATCTCGTGGTTCCGAGCACAAACTGAGTTCTATAATCAGTAGGTGCTAACCATTCTTGACACTTGCTTATGCCACCAAATTGCACGTCTTGACGTACAATAATTAGGTCCTTATAACTTCAAGAAAAGTCTACAATATCAATTTCGTCTAAGCTCTCAACAGTTTAGGATGGGCCCACAAAGACCTTGCTTACCAAAAGTAAGCAAACTAACATAAAATCTAAGAAGCACTAGAACTACTTAAGCATGATCTATCACAAAGAATAATAGAAATACCCAACAAAATAAAAATACTAAAAATTGAAAAAATAAAGGAAAAAAGAAGGGGAACTCCGATTTTTACCAATAACTTGAGCTTCAAAGACCCAATAAGCTCATCTTTCGATTTCTGAGTTTCGGGAGGTTCAATGAATGTGGCTTCACTGGAAGATAACCTGCAAATACCCCTTTTCTTGAAATTACAATTAAATGAAGGGGCTGAATTAACTGAATTCCAACTTGAATTATGATTTGATGGTGAAATTGAGGAAAATGATGGAGCAGATTTGTTGTGGGAGAGCGGAAGGGGAAAATTAAGAACCGAGGAAGCCATCACTGTATGCTGATGGGGGAGTATGTGAAGAGAAAAAATGGTGTCGTTATATATTTCCTGAAAAAGAAAAAAGAAAAAGAAAAAGAGAGAAAAAATAATTTTTTTTAAAAAATTGTTTCTTGATTGGTTGGTAGGGGACGTTTTGTAAATTCACTGGAATTTTCATTTGGTGGTTTAAAAATGTTGTCTATGTGGATTCAAAATATCCAAGTTTTACTATTGGAACCGTTGAAATCCACATATATATTAATCAAAAGTTAAAAATATTTTCTAAATAACGTAACTATGTGATAAGATTAAATTTCACATTTAAGCAGCTGTAAATTTATATTTCACAAAATAAAAGCATGAAAAAACATAAAGTATGCAAAGTGGTTGAAATACAAAGCAATTGTGAAAGTTCAAAAGTTTGATTGCTAGTCATTGAAGTGGAATTTATATTCTTATCGGTGATCGCTTCATTATATCTATGAAAATGTTAACAGGTGCGTTGCTATTAACTAGACACATGGACATAAAAAAGTATTTTGAATTAATCTGAACTTAAATTTTAACTAAAAGTGGAACTTAGCACTATCGAAACTAATGTTCAATTTTACTTAAAATTGGTTTTCAAAAAAGTCTATGTGGCATAAACGTGTGTCATCATTACACGTAACACGCATGCAATAGTGACACACCGTCAAAATTTATTAAAAACATATGATAAATTGATGACTTGTGAAATCATAAATAAATTTTATCGGTCAATACTGAAATTTTTTAACATTAATTACTATTTTATAAGTTCGCTGAAACCTTGGAACTAAGTCATTTACCCAATAACACAATCATAAGCATTAGGAAATAATCACAAATATTATTGAATATATATCCTTTTTTTGGGTGGGGGTGGGGGTTGTCCATGTATTTTTAATGTCCAATAAACAAATAAATGAAAGGAAAAAGAACAACAAATGCATCTCATTCCAAAAAAAAAAAAAAAAAAAAAGAAAGAAAGGAAAGAGAGAACTAGAAATGCATTGAATCTCCAGCCTTGTGCATGTGCAATTAAATTACTATTATTTTGATAGATTACCCATGAACCACGATAATATACTTTATTTGATAGTCAATGTTACCAAACATTGGCTCTTTTATGACAACAATGTCACGCTTTAATATTTTCGTTCTTAATTATCAATCTGTTATAAAATTATAGAAATAATAGAGAGAATTTAGAAAGAATGAATTCTCAAAATGAATTTTATTAATAATTGAAGTCTTATTTATAAGAAAATTTTGAATGACACAATCGTAATTATATAATCTTATCAAGGGTATAATAGTCATTCACATAATATAATTATTAGTAATTACGTCATCGCATGCGTCATCATTTTCGTCCTTTATTAATTATTCATAACACAATCTACTTAAAATATAATTGGTTGGCTGACTTTGGTTGTAATTAAATTCATTTATAATTGCAAAAAATAAATTAATTAAGAATGTGAAATGAGACTAGCTAGCGGGTGAGAACTAATTAATTGTGTGCCTGGCTAAAGCTTAGCTAGAAAGTGTACTTACATAAGTTGTTATGTTTTAAATAGGTGATATTTGCTAGTCAAAATTGTGTAACAAGTGAATTATTTATGTTATCAGATTACTCGCACCATATGAAGATAATTTTGACTAATTAATTAATCAATCACGATAAATCTTGAATTTAAATCTCCTATTGGACGGGCGCTGTTTCCTCTCAGCGCTGGGACCCTCCCCCCTCCCCTTCCCCCCCAATTGGGAGAGAAAGTTCTCCTCCCAATCAGTGCCGGCCCTGTGATTCTCGGGGCCTGAGGCAAAACATCATAAAATGCGCCCCCATGTAATGATTTTCAAATTTGTAAGTGCTTTACAAAAATTAATAGTTAACTAAAAATACAATAATAATAGAAAAAATAAAGATTATTATAATTTATTTTTGTTCCAAAGTAACAAGATACGGTTGTTTAGAAGATTATTATTATTATTATTTTTGATAATAAGAAATTTAAGAATATTTGAAATTAACTATGCGTAAAACTAAAGGAGGTATTATAAATTTTATTCGTAGGTATTACAAACTTTTTATATGAGTTAAAATATTAGAGAATTAATATAGTTGTAGAAAATATTTTTTTGGAGGAATACTTTTACCAAAACTTAAAGAAAGAAAATAATAAATAATACGAGATATGGGAAATGCAAGATTGGGATTCGAACTTGGCTGGAGTACGATTTCTGCAAAAACACACACGCTGACCGCTGCACCACTCATTAGACAGCTTTATAATTGCGTTGTTTACATATATATACTTAATTTTTATGTAAGAAAAAAGAGAAAAAAATCGCCCCCTCCGGTTTTGCGCCTGAGGCGACGGTCTCGCTCGCCTCAAGCAAAAACCGGCTCTGCTCCCAATGCTATGAGGAGAACTTTCTCGCCTATTGGACACACATATGATATTAAATCACATTATCTAAATTTTTAAACAGCTACAAAAATAACATATTTATATTCATTTAAATTTAAATGTTGTACGAACAGGAAAGTATCAAAATGCTTTAAGTAACTTCCAAAGCTTTCTTTAAGTATGAACTGTGCTAGCTCTAATTAGTTGAGCTATCACAATCCTATGAGATATTAATATCATTTCTCTCTAAAATTATGAGCACTGGGAGGAGAAGTTTTCTCGCCTATTGAACACACATGTGATATTAAATCACATTATCTAAATTTTTGAACGGCTACAAAAATAATATATTTATATTCATTTAAATTTAAATGTTGTAAGAACACAAAAGTATCAAAATGCTTTAAGTAACTTCCAGAGCTTTCTTTAAGCATGAATTGTGCTAGCTGTAATTAGACGAGCTATCACAATCCTATGAGATATTACTATCATTTCTCTCTAAAATTATGACACATATAATTGTACAACTAGAATGATCCTTTTAGATTTTAAGCACTACTAAATGCACGTTTTATCAATGTCTACACTTGATTTTCAAAACATTTAGAAATAACTCTATTGTATCAGTATGTATCATTCTATATAAACACAAATTTATTATATTTAGGAGACACATGTTACTTCGATATTAAATAATATCAAAGTTATCGCAATCGATTTCAAGGTAATACAAGTTGGATAGACAAATGTGTATCATCTAGGCATAAAATGTGGGAAAATGATTTTGTTGAATGAATCAACGAGAGTTGTAAATGTGTGTCCCTTGGGACAATATAACAACCAATACAAAAGTAGACAGTTACTCTAGCCCTTCTCATCAATATATATGTAAACAACCCTTTAGACTCCACACACACATACACATACCCACACCACTCGTATTTTAAATATTGAGATACATCTATATTTAATTTTATTTCTGTCTCACGTAGTCATGTTCTTAAATATATCTTAGAAATGTACGACTGAGTATTTGCAACTTTGAGGAACTTTAGAGGCAGATTTCACAAAGCAAATTGACTTCATTACATTACCAAACAGCGCAAATTGGATCAACAATTATGTAACACTAATTGGTCGATGTTGTCGTGCTTATATACTATTATTTTATGACTGAGTCAGTTTAGATATTTTATACACCCTTTCTATTGTTACGACCCTGCTATACAGTAGATTTCGTTTCCACATTTATTATACTATCAAAGATTTCAATTCCACTACTTTCAAAATCGATATATTACCATATATAGCCTTGCTTTTGCACCCCCAAGAATTTTATTATTATTATTATTATTATTATTATTATTATTATTATTATTATTATTAAATTTGTATAGTCATTAGTCAATTGTAAATTATCAATCTATTTTTCTATTTCTTCTAGTATAATATAATGTAATGTATTTCTGGACTTCACTGGAAACAAAGCCCTCTATCGAAGGGAAAGCCAAGAGAAAGCAAATCAACTAACTCAACCAAACCCCTTGAATTTTACAACCAAAATGCAAACTTTTCATCACGGGCACTAAAAAGTGTGTGTCTGATCAAACTTATTTAAGAATCCATTTTTTCTTGTACATATTTTTTCATCCATTCAAAATGCAATGAATATTCGATTGTTCCATTTATATAAGCTAATTTTCTATTTCTTTTTTTTTCAATATTATTTATACAAACCTCTTTCGATGTTGAATAAAATTTATTTTGTTAATTTTCTAATATTTCGTTATATAATACTCATATTAATAGATAATTTCACAATTACTAATAAAAATCATACTCAGTAAGTATTAAATGTTAAGAGTGAAAAATTGTTCACAATTTTTTTTCGTCAATAACATCATTAATTATTAATACATCTTGTTATAAATACATCACTAGTGTGCAGGGTAGCGTGCACACGGGGCGACGTGGCGCTCCCACAGGCTGAAAGTTATAAATTCATAATCTTGTTATGTATACAAAATAAAGTGTCTATACAGCTCTTTCTAAATAATAAAATTCCAAATAATTTTTACTGTAAAAGAACACATAATGTTATTTTCAAAGACAATAATATTTTTTTTATTTGATGCAATAAAGATAGATCTGATATTTTAGTTCTTTTTGAAAACCTGTGTAGACACTTTGTATATACAACATATCAAAATTTTTCATTAGATATATTTAATTAAGTCGATCAACCGTGGGAAATCTTTAGTTAAATTAATCGCTATCTCGTAATTGTTAATTCAAGTACAATTTTCTTTTGACAATACAAACCCAAAGCAACAGAAATAAGGTATTCAAGTTATAAAGGGTATGTTTACATTTGGCAAAATAACTAATAAGCAAACTTATAAATAGAAAATTATACAAAAGAATATATTTAAAATATATTTCTAAAAAATTGTAAGGGTAAAAAATGGAATAAAAAACGAAAAGCTCAATAGCTTATTTGAAAAGTTAGCAAAAGAAGTTTTTCAAATAAGCCTTCAAATAAGCTCGACCTTTTCAAATAAACTCTTCCTACCAAACAGAACTTATTTAATTAGTAGAAACTTATAAGCTTTTAAATAAGTTATAAGCTAGTTTATTTGGCTTACCAAACATATCCAAAATCCTTTCGAAACTAGGAAAACAGGGGGAAAAATTGCATAATTTTACTCATATTGAAAAGTTGACTAAAATGGGAAGAAAAACAGTTCATATAGATTTCAAACTCGAGATTGAAATGGATTGTGCTTCAAATGATTTCATAATATATTTTGATATAATATACTATATCTAGCTTGTAAAGTACCATTCAAAAAAAATACTATTTTATCTACTGTTAAACTAGTTCAGATAGTCAAAATCCATCATATGTCACAACAAAACGGTTGGATATATCATTTGTTCTCCGTGGAAATCGTTCCTTCTTATTGGGTTGACATACATTTATGACTATGCTCATACAAGTTGAGGGATAGCATTGAATTTTTGATTGATAACGCCTTGTGGGCTATCAAGTTGTGCGACATTTTCTTGTACACCTATCCAATAGCGCGTGTTCTCTTACAAATTTTAATATATTTTTACACACAAATCTCGTGGGACCTATTTATACTACACAAATTTTCACCATTTAATTCCACTCATTCTCTCTCTTATATCACATCAAATCACATAAAAACATATAAAAACACACATCCTAACACCCGCCATGTATCTCCTAGTTTAATAATTCTTTTGTGGCAGGATTCCAACAAAGGCTATATATAAATAGTTATATCGGTGATAATATACAATAATATAACTTTATCGTTCTCTCCAATCCTCCTTTGTCTTTCATTAGTTACAAAATATTACATTTTTTTTTCTCAGAGAGAGAGCAATGGCGAGAAACTGTCATCCTTTGCTAAAAGGAGGAAGGAGAGAGACTAAATACAGCCATGGATTCTCTGCTTCAGAGATTGATACCCTAAGCAGTATTTGTGAAGCTTTTCTACCGTCTTTACCCCTGGATTCTCCAGAAATTGCTGCGAAGAATGATCAATCTAGAAGGGCAATTCAGTTATTCTACAATGCTTCTGGATCACAATATCCTGTACCGGATGAGGTAAACATAAAAATTATACTGTTGATGTAGTGCTTCAATATTGCCCAATAGACAGCCACTTTTTGGCTCCTGACCACTCACGGTGTAGGACTGAATTTTTATTTTATTTTTTTTTTTTTTTGCCCTTTTTGAAATAAAAATTTAGACTGGATGTTCATATAGACTCGAGTCTAAATTTTCTTTTCTTGTCATGTTCATATATATTAGTAGTAATTATTTTTTAATTCTTGAATTGTTTTTAGATTTTTGTCAAATCACGGACAATAGTATGATAGTTATTGCCTAGTCTAGTTATCATTAAATAACTACTAGTAATACACTGCCTTGATGGCCTTCTCATTTATTTATTTATTTATTTATTTATTGAATATTATGTTCAAAATCTTATTAGCGACACGGGATTGTTGCTAATCGATTGGTACTATTTATAAATAACATTTTCATAATTATTAATTACACATCTGATACACGCAGGTCGCGGAGCTTGTCAAGATGAGGGGATTTTTGGAAGGAAAACTATTGGTTAGAGGACTCTTAAAAATTCTTTCAACGAGGCTTGGGACTTTGTTGATATGTGGAGTAGTTTGTTTTGGTAAAAAATGGCCATACGTGAACAAATTCTCATCTATAGAAGTGAACAAAAGGGAAGCTGTTATTCAATATTGGTTGAAGAATTGGCTTCTTACTCCCATCAGGCTTGCATTTGTATTCATCAAAATCTTGTGCCTCTTTGTCTTCTTCACTCGGGTACGTAATCTTTTAACAAACATTAAATTACTCATTTCTTGGTTCCATTTTACGTGTATTGTTTAATAATAGTTTTGATCACATACCCACATGTCTGTAAGTTAAAATACCCACATAATAATTAGGCGGTTTGCAAATTATTGAATAATATTATTTATAAACAAGGCTGACTAGATTAGCGCAGTAAAACTTATATATATGATTTGAGCATCATATTTGGTGCGCTGTAGTTGGAGGAAAAAAATTCGTGTACTCGTGATTTATCATACTCAGTATTACATTGACCATTTGCATACAAAATATCATGTTACATTATTTAGTTAATTTTAACTCTTTATAGATAAATAATCAGTAAGTATTTAATAGTTGAGAGTACAAAATACCCAATACATCTATAGCTGTAGAATTAGTTGTGATAAGCATCCTACACGTCCTTTTCGAATTAAATTGCAATAATAAATATGATTTGATTGGATCATGAAATTTTCTTAGCCAGTAACTCTGTAGTTGGTTAATGAAAATGATACCTTTATAATCATAATTTTTTGGAGTCCTGTACAATAATTAATGTCACGTAGGGTTGACACTTGAAAGGGCTAGAGACCGACATTTAGTAATAATAATTATAGGAATTATATCTATGCTTTAATCTCTTTTGCATACAACTACTTAATTAATGATACGATTAAGACTCCCCTCGACCGATTTTCTTACACAATATTACAGCTTGTTCAGTAGAGATTTTTTAAAAGGAACATTTGTCATCTTAATTGTTTTATCTCGGACGATATAAGATTTAAAATAATAAATTAGTTAGTATCGTATCATTAATGATCGATTAGTACTGCCCTGCTTGTGAATAATATAAATCTATCGTCAGTACCTTTCCCAATTAATCTTCTATACATTGCGGCTAAGAAGAAGAACAAACAAACAACCAAACAAATTGCATTTGAGTGTAATCTAATTTTTCATTTTTTCCCCCATTTTCTAGGTTGGAGAAGATATGAAAAATCCTACTTGGGAAGCTATTGATTATGAGGTAGACAGTGTTGAAAATTTGTCCACAATTCCAGAAGATAGGCCTCTTGAAAAAGGACTTGTCGACACAATGAGCGAAACCGAGGCGAGATTTGCGAGCTCTCTCGTCCAAAAAGGCCTTGAAGTGGTAGAAGACCCTTCGCAAAACACATACAAGGTCAAATGCGACGTCGTAATTGTAGGCTCGGGTTGTGGTGGTGGTGTTGCTGCCGCTGTTCTAGCAAGCTCCGGCCACAAAGTAGTGGTGGTCGAAAAAGGAAATTACTTCACTCCAAAAGACTATTCTTCACTGGAAGGCCCTTCTATGGACCGACTCTACGAGTCGGGAGGAATTCTCGCGACCCTGGACGGAAAAATGATGGTTCTCGCAGGGTCCACCGTAGGTGGTGGCTCGGCCGTTAATTGGTCGGCTTGTATTAAAACACCGAGTTCTGTGCTTCAAGAATGGGCTAAAGATCACAAACTTCCAATCTTCGGAAGTTCCCAATATTCGTCTGCTATGGACATTGTTTGTGAACGACTTGGCGTCACAAAAAAATGCACGAAAGAGGGTTTTCAAAATCAAATTTTACGAAGAGGGTGCGAAAAACTAGGGCTCGAAGTCGAAAATGTAGGACGAAACTCGTCCGAGACTCATTATTGCGGTTCTTGTTGCTATGGCTGTATTCGGGGCGACAAGAAAGGGACAGATACGACATGGCTAGTCGACGCTGTGAATTATGGGGCGGTGATCATGACCGGATGCAAAGCCGAGAGGTTTGTCTTAGAAAAGAACGAACGTGGGACCGGACGGTCGAAGAAATGCTTGGGAGTTATTGCAAAGAGTATGAATACAGATTTCACAAAGAGGATAGCAATAGAAGCTAGGGTTACTATCTCAGCTTGTGGTTCTCTCTTGACACCGCCTTTGATGATCCGTAGTGGGTTGAGGAATAAGAACATCGGTCGTAATCTACGTCTTCACCCAGTACTAATGGTGTGGGGTTACTTCCCAGAGTCGAGCTCAGATCTCATGGGAAAGATTTACGAGGGAGGTATAATCACCTCGTTACATAAAGTTCGATCTGGCGAATCAGATAGTACTAGAGCAGTCATCGAAACCCCTATTCTAGGACCGGATCGTTCGCTGCATTATGCCCTTGGGAGTCGGGAATGGACGTAAAGAATAGGATGGTTAAGTACTCGCGGACGGCTCATCTGTTCTCGATGATACGAGACGTGGGCTCAGGTGAAGTGTCGTCTGAAGGACGAATAAGTTATACGTTCGATGAATTGGATAAGGAAAATATGAAGGTAGGTTTACGTGAGGCGTTAAGGATTTTGATCGCTGCCGGAGCTGACGAGGTGGGGACTCATCGGAGTGATGGGGAGAAGTTTATATGCAAAGGGAAGAGGGAAAAAGAGTTGGACGAGTTTCTTGATGGGGTTAGTGTTCCAAGCGGGCCTAAATCGTTGGTCGAGAAATGGACGACGTATTGTTCGGCTCATCAAATGGGAAGTTGTCGAATGGGAGTTAATGAAAACGAGGGTGCGGTCGACGAAAATGGCGAGAGTTGGGAAGCACAAGGGTTGTTTGTTTGTGATGCTAGTATTTTTCCTAGTGCTATTGGAGTTAATCCGATGATATCCATTCAGTCGACTTCGTACTGCCTGTCGAAAAGGATTGCCGAGAGGCTGAAACAGTGTTAGCTAGCAAGTAACATTATTTTTGCTACGTTTATAGCATTTACATTTGTGTTATACTTTGTTGAATAACATCCCGATTTTAAGCAGTTTAAGCAACCGCTTAGGGCCCTCAAAATATAAGTTCTCCAAAATTTGCAAGTTTTTACTAGTTTGGTGATTTTTGTTTTAATAAAAGTTAAATTATTACTTATCTAGTTAGAGAGAATCCAATTTTAATCTTGTGATAACTTATATTATCATTATTGTAATTATGAAAGTTTTTATTTAATAAAATTAGCTTTTATTTTAAATTAGTGTATATAGTTTTTTTAGGGATAAAATTTTATTTATCAGGGCTTCCTGCGAAAACTCGCTTAAGGGCTTCCAAATCTTAGGTTCAGCTATCTAAATAAGAAGGTTATATATGAGTTGGATTAAACTATCAATAGAAAATAATCATTATGTCAAATTACTATTAGTTCACCAATTGCAACTGGTTTGCGGGCACTGGATCGAGTGCCAAGTAGATATAGCCAACGACATAAAGATTCAAGTATGTTTAGTATGAAAATATTCCAATCTATGCGAGGATTTTTACCCTCAAATATTTTTGTAAAAGAAATCACATGTGGTTTATTGTGCAGGTATAACCCGCACGGGATCTGGAAACTGACTTATGTTAAGCAACTCATCTAATGAACATTAAGTTAAAAATGATATGATACCTCAAAAAAAAAAAACAGAACAATAAAAAAAAAGGATAAAGCAAGAAACCAATGAGTAATAGTACCTGCATTGCCACCATTATGTAAATACAATGTACAATTCAAGTTCAATGATGACAAATATCATCACACACTTGAAATACATTTACATACAAATTTCTAACTGAAAAATGCCAGTTGTATTATAGAAGTAACCAGATATAACTATCTTCCGGACATTTTTAAGAAGCCTTACGGCTCAATGTGTGGTTAATACTCGACGAATTTGTATTCGTCAATGCAAAAATAAGCTTCCTTGCATTTGTACAAATACCACCAACAGTTTCAACCATCATAATCCATCTCACGGAATGGTAACGGACGGTTTTCACCGCCCCTAAACTTGCCAACGTTGTTGACATGTTCATTCTCCAATCTATTCAAAAAAATAAAAAATAAAAATAATAAAGAAAAAAATCATTTTACGATCGTACCAATACTTATATTGACAAAATTTTGTTATTTCTTATCGAAGTTTGGGAAAAATGAGGAGGGTAGTCGTACCTGTAGAAGTTCCAATGTCCGCGTCGGATGACCTCCAACGAGGCCAAGAAAAACTCGAGCAATCTTGACTCGAACATTCCAATATTATTGAATTTCATCACAGTCTCCACCCATGCCACTCTCAAGACAAAATTCAAGGCCTAAATTTGAAATCTCATTAAATATTTGTTAAGTATACGAAATTTCATTAAAACGATATAAAAATCTTGTTCATTATACTGTTGGCTCGTAACGTACATACATGCTTGGAATTTTAAGGAGAGAGATAGAGGACTCACAATTGACACATAATAGATGCTTTTATTCTTCAATATGAGATCATCTCTAAGCCATGGATTCTTGGATTTTGGCTTCAAAAGTCCCCAATCTTTAACAAAATCCCAATACAACTGATAAATAGTGGCTATCAATGAAGTTAACAAAACTATGACCAACCACAACTCTGTAGGCTGCCTTGCATAGGTTAGCCGCGCCCCAGCTGCCACCATGGCCGAGACGTACTTCCCCAAATTAGCCAGATGGTCCGGGTTACACTCGTCAAACCAACGTCTTGCGCACTATTTTTGCATAACAAATTATGCGTTAAAGTTGTTACTAAGAGATAATGCGATATGATTTATTAAAAAAAATTATAGATGACGTGATGTGATTTATTAAAAAACAAGATTGTCACACCTATACAAGTTGCCAACCTAGTTGTACAAATCACAAAACTTGTATACAGATAAGAATGTTATGAGCGGATAGCATGAAAGTTACCTGCATTGCTCGCCAATAGTACGGGGCGAAGGAGATAACATAGGCAAGCTCTCTGTATAGCTTCGTAGACTTACAAGTCTCGTAATTGTGCGTTTTAAAACTTCCAGCAAGAAAGTAGCACGACGCAGATTCCATGTGCCGCAATAGAGGAATCTGTTCAATGAATCCGAATGCAAGAAAAGGAGAGTTTTTACATCATAGTCCTATATAAAAATTAGAGTAGGAAAAGTGTTTTTTTTTTTTTGGGTTCACATTTAGGATAAAACAGTATTGCCCTATAAATCTTGGACAATGCTTAGAGTACACACGAGGCATGGCCACACAATTACCACACTCAAATAGAGGTGTGGCCCCTACTTCTAGGAGGGATAGAATGACAATTTACTATATCTCTATTACAGTGTGGCAATGTGTGTGATAATATTTTCTGTGTGCACTAGGCATTATCCATAAATCTTTTGCATGGCTACCTGGCTTGTAAGTTGATCAGCCATGAAAAAGTCTACCATCAAAACCTACACATAGATGAAAATTTGTTAGTTACACAAGATGTGACATGTATAGCACATATATGTGCTTAAAGTTAGTATAAATTTAGAACTACATATACGTACCTTGTAAAACGGAGAACAAACTATGTTGCGTATGACTCTGATGAAACAGTAACGTGTTGGTCGATAGAAGATGTTTAATGGACATATGAGCAGCCCAATAAAAAGCTGAAAGAACACAAATCACACATATTAAACACTATATGCCAAATTATTGGACAATAACATGCACATACGTACTATGAGAAAGTAGTTGCTATTACGATACTATGGAAGGTGATTGCTAACCAGGAGGAGAATTGGGGGAATCATGTCGACTTCATGAGGTGAGAAGCCTTGCGAGATTAAGATTAGGTGGAGGACCATGGCCCCGACGACAGCAGTCATCAAAGAGGTACAAATGAGGAACGCGTCTCGGTATTTGAGGGCCGTATTTGGTTGGAATTCGAATATGAAGTTGTAATTGATCCTTGTGCTCTTCCACATTAGTAGATTGCATCCATACATGAACAAGTGCAAGCTTAGCAATGCAAACATGCTGCAAATGTAGGTAAGAACTCATAGATTAAGCATATTATTAGTGTCACATGTAATATTACACTAAAAGGTGAAAATTTCGAGTATTTAGCGCTCTACATGAAAAGTTAATGCACATGTTAAGTTCATTATATTTATTTACAATTACAATATATAAAAAGGATGGATCCATTGTAAACTTTTGATTTACCTATTTTACCCCTTATATATGTTTTTTTATTTCTAAGTTGTCCTTAATTCATGAATTGAAAAAAAAAAATTCTTCGTTTTCCCTTTTTTTTGTTTCAACTCTTGCTTTCACATTTTTCTTTTAGAAAAATTGACATTGTAATTAAGTAAATATGAATGTTAAATAAAATATCTGAATTTGAAGTTTAATACAAACTTATTTTCAAGAGCTAATTATCAACGCATGGTTTATCGAATGCATAAAAGACTACGAGTAAAAGTCTTAGTTTTTACGTTTTACATTTTCTATCAAAAACTAAATTTAATTTACTTTGTTAAATTAAATCCAAATTATATTTATAACTTATCAATTTAGTCCCTAAAAATCTTTTTATTTTCAAATTAACAGCCTTACTTTATAAAAACAAATTCAATGAAGTCATAATTATTTTACATTTTAATCTCGATCAATTCTATTTATAAAAATGATGTTTTCGTTTTCACTGTCATTATCATTTGTGAGTTATTTTTCTCTATTTCGTATTTTCTTTTTTCAAGTTGTAAATCTAACCAATAATCACATTGTGTAATTTAATGATCATAAACTGTAGTTAACGTTATTTTCAAGTGTTAATTTATTTAATTTTGTGGAAAAAAAAAGGAATGACAACTATTATCTTGAGATCAAATGTATGAAGTTGATTTTTCTATGAAACAATGTTTAAATATGAGCTTAATTGTCTAGATGGAAAATATGTGATATACATGTATATATTAGTCGGTCTACGTATACTTCAAACTTCAAGTATTCATACTAGGCACGCAAGTTACATACTTTGATTTAATCGTTTGAAGCATACAAATAGATTCATGCCCTATACAAGTTAATATGTAGAAATCAAGTACTTATGAAGAAAATTTTTGTCACCGTAATCTTTTGTTTATTTTCTTTACTTATTAAGCTTAAGCTTTATTGGTCAAGTTATAAATTATGAAACATAAAATTATATTGACTATCACAAATACTAACTTGCTAACTAAGATTTTTTTCTCTGTGTGTGTATGCATATGATGGCACATTTGATTGAATATTTATTATTTTATGTATATTCATTCTTAATCCAAATTATTGTAATTAATTTTTATTTTAGTAAAAAAATTTAAGAATAACATTACATGCGAAGCAGGTGCTTGTATATTAAATGTAAAGTAAGTCTAGGATTTGAAATAGTGTTTGGTGGGCTCCACAAGTAGGCCACACGTGACACATTGTAATGCTCATCTTTCCTGACACGTTGCAAGCCGTTTTTGGTAGATATGCAAGCACACGTGAAAAGAAGGTTACCTGAAAATCGGATAGACAGTTTCCATATAAGCGGCCTCACTTTGAGAAGTGAACATGCCACTCAAATGCGCCAAGATTGCGTACACGGTGAATAATGTTACAAATGTACCTGTGAATAAACCTGGAAAAAAAAAAAGTTACAGCAACCGTTACTTTTAAACTACATAATCTTTTAAAAATTTACTTTTTTCAACGAGAAGTTATGTCAAACAAGTCGTAAAATATATATACCATACTACTAGTATAATAATTTAAAAGAGAAAAATACAAACAAGAGAGAGAGAGAGAGAGATACCGACGAAAAAAGTGACGACGTGAGAATCTTTTTGTTGTTGGGGTCTTAAAAATTTCATTGCCTTTTTCCTGTCATTATTGGCGAAGTGCTTTGTGAATAAGGACTCCACTTCGTCCATTAATCTTACCACCTTTAATCGCACAACAAACTTGTTTTAAAATTCTTGGCTCTCTTCTTACATATATACAATAAACAATTACAATTATGCTACTTGTAATTAACAAATAAGCACTTGTGTATATGGGATTGCTTCACAATCGTTATTATAATAACCGTTATAATAACAAGAGCTTTCTTGAAGAAATACTTTTAGTACTAATTTAGTGCCCACTTAGATACACTCTTATTAGATGTGAAGGTATTGACATGAAATAGTCACTTCGACATCAATCAGCAATCGAAATGGAATGTATTACTTTCGGACTTTTATAGGGGCAGATATAAGATTAGGTAAAGTTTTAGGTAAAGTGAAAAAGTGGATCAAATTATCCCCCTCCTCCACCCTGCATTCATGGGGGCGGGGGTAATTTGGTCCACTTTTTCACTTTACCTAAAACTTTATTTGACATTATACCTGATTCTAGAATTATTCGTTTCTTAAACACAATAAATTGTGTTCAAGAGGACGATACACCACAGTTATCGTTCAAATCGTTTTATTGTCAATCACATTCACACAACTTTTTTTTACCTTATCCGAGCTAATGAAATGAGATCTTTTCACTTCTTTGAGGTAATTTGCGGAAGCCTGCCTGTTAGATACCTACACATGAAAATGAAGAATATTTTATTTGGTCTAACTATGTTGACAGATTGTAAGAAAATATGTAATTGAAAAATGGTTAAAATGTGGTCCCAAAATTTACACTGTGAAAAGTAGAACCCTACGTACTCTCCCCGTATAGCGTTTAACATAATATCTAATCAACCCAATACAGAAAGTGGGTGTGTGGGATCAACAGTCGACCCCACCAACCTGTGAGGTAAATTTGTGAAAAGTAATTGTGGTAAACAAGTATTGAAATCAAGCATAACATTTTAAGAATGTCATTACTGAGCTACAATCAAGAAAATAATGGAAAATTTTGTTACGTAAATCCTCTTATCGTTATCATTAAATTCGTGGTGATGGTTTTAACTTTTAAGAGTCTCATTGTGCATTCCTAATCATAACTTGTAAGGATGTCTCAATTTCTATAAAGAAACAGAGAAAGAAAGATAAGTAATTGTTCACAATAACCCAATTGAATAAAAACTTTTGCAATGATTTTTAAAAAGTATTTTCCAATACATAAAAGAATACTTCTCCATGCTAAGTGAGTAGACAAACCATGGATTGCACGTAAGCTACACCTCACTTATTGTCTAGTTTCAAAATTATACTATTTATAGGTATTAGAAGAATTTATGTAAGATAAATTAATTTCCATCTTCTACCTAGCTAGTAAATCTTTCCATCCCATGAAAACAAACTTATTCTTGTTTTCATATAGATTATGAAATATCAATTAATGTAATTTTTATAAAATGAAATGAGTAATTCACGCGTCTTTTACACAAAAATTATGTAGAAATTGTAGCTTGTGCATCAATTACCTTGTCGAATTTCTTCACTATCTTCGTAAAAGCCATCATATTGAGTGAGCTGAGGAAGGGGGGGGGGCGGGGGAGGGGGGGAGTAGAAAGAAAACGACAATCAACAAAACATTTAAAAAAATATTATAATAAATTTACATGAAAATAAAGTGATATTCCATGTTTTAATTTTGAGTTTTGAATTTATTCTTAATTGTCTTTGCTCTCAAGATAGTAAGCAATCAAGCATGTGTTTCCTACATTTTCAATATTTTGATATATTTTCACTTAAAACACTCAAAACGATAAATTATCTTTTCAATTTTAGCTACAATTTTGTTTTTCTAGTTTTGAAAAAGATTTAAAAAGTGAAAGTAATTAAACAAATTTTCGGCATCTTAGAAAAGCGAAATTTAAAAAGAGTATATAAAGAAATAACAAAGACAACAATTAGAAGAATAATCAAAATTTGTGAGAGGTTTTAGTGATCGAAGAAATTTTTACCTATACGTTTTTAGTAACCCAAGACCTCTATAGAGCTCAACAAAAGCCCCACGTATCATCTTTTCGGCACATTGTATCCTCTTTCGATTAATAAATTCTCCTCCTCTTTCCTTCTTCGGATTGTTAACTAAATCTTCCCAAAGCATTGAAGTGACAGCCGATATGGTTTTTGTCGGCGTGGTCGCCGGAATGTCTATTCTCATCGCCATCTTCGGCTTCCCCTTCTTCGTTTTTCCTTGGACCACCGCAGAGTTGACGAAATTTACTCCATTTTTCTCTAATGCTGAAATTACATCTTCCCTTTGGCTCTCTGAGGTTGGGCTGTCAAAGTAGTCACTTTGGTTTTCTACACAATAAATTTCACTTCTTTTTCAGAATTTAAATAAGTTTTAACTGACTTTTAAAATTCCATCAATACAATTATACAACTGTGACACATAACCTAATTAGTTATGTAACTAATTATACATGTAACATTGCATATTAGATTTGTTTTGGAGCAACATGTAACACTGTCGTAATCAAAGTTATATGTCGTGGTAATTAGATTAAAAAAAATGTTTTGTATATTGGCTTTGTCACGATTTTAATTTCGAGTCTCCAAAAATCCGTTATAATAATGAAATCACCATTAGTTTTACTGCAAAATGTTTCTACATCTATCAGAACTTACCAGAATAGTCAGAATTTCGTCCCGAAGATGAATTTGAGCGGGAAAAAAGCCCAGTGCCCGTATTAGAAGTTAGATTTCTCTGCCGTCTATCATTAAGAAGCTGCTTGATATCCGATAGAATTTGAAGTTGTTTCATCAAAACATCCCCTCTTTCCAAGAGCTCATTTTCGTTTGTCTTGTAAAATTCGTTCACCTTTTTCACTTCCTCGTCCAATGTATCGAAGAACATTTTTATCTATCAAAATTAGATTTTAAAAATCTCAAAATCATAAAGAATGCATATGTATCGTGAAAAACGCATTCTCGTAACACGACTATGGGTTGTTAGTTAATTAATTAATTACCTCATCTTCTTCGGAGAAAAGCTGAACAAGCTCAGTTTCACATGATGCTTCTTCTTCTTCTTGTTCTTGTTCTTCTGGTTCTTCTTCTCCATCTTCTCCTCCATTAACCCTAGTCGACGTCCTCACCTGTAATTTACAATTTAACACCATTGATGTTCATTAGTTTACTCTTTTGACATCAAACTTCTTCCGGGTTTTTCTGATTATTTGTTTCACTTGTTCACGATTCTATAATGATGCGAGTGAAAGCTGACTGAGTTTCGAGCAAATAGATTAAAATAATAATAATAATAATAATAATCATAATAAAATAAACAATTGAATCAGTATATCTACTTGAGAAATATCAGCCGGAAAATGACGTCATTCTTTTCTAAATTTAGTAAAAAGTTAAAGAATATTTCGGACATTTACTAAAAATGTACAAGGCTTTCACGTTTTATGCCACCGTTCGGAGTGTCCTAAACGTGAAAAAATAAAAATAAATAAATAAATAAATACTAGGATTATTTTTATCACCTGGGCTGTCTCTGATTTATCTTCTCCATGGTTGATTTTGCTGTAAATTCGACTCACAAAATCTCGAGCCGGATAAAAAATGGACCGGCCGAAATCATAGCTAGTCTCCGAAGAATGCATTGGTTTTCTTGCTAATTTAATCCTTTTAACATGTTTCTTGAGTTGTCTGTAATTAACGAAGGCATCCTTCCATTCTGGGATGAGCTGGGCTTCCAGCTCCTTGGAGAACTTGACCATGTTGTTGGCGGTGGTGGACGGCGGAGGAAACGGTCGAGGAGGAGGAAGAAAGAAGTATTTAGAGGAGTGTGATATATATTCGCCGTGTGTATATAAATAGCAATATTGCTAGGGTGGCCAATTATAATAAATCTTTTTTTTTTAGACAGAATTTTACAATAAATGTTTTAGTGCATGTTTGTTTCGACTTGAAAGCGTGTAAGGGTAAAATGGTTAGGGTTTCAACCAATCAGCATGCTCCCCTTTTTAAGGTGAGTCTAGATATGTTGTGTAAGAGGACGGTGTTGATTGAATGAGATAATTAAAGAGACGATAATTAAGGCAGTCGTTCTACATTCAATAAGGTCATATTTGGTATTATCTTATGGAAGTTCAATCTACTCTTTCACATTCTGTCCATTTAACTGTTGAAGATTTTGTAATTTTCTTTGACTAATTTTACGACAGTATATAAAGTGAAATATTATCAAAATATGTGGATAAATTAGAATTAAATACATATGTAAACTTGGGATAAAGGACAATATTCCAATGGTTAGAAGACATCCTTAATTGGTCAACACTAAATTAAGTTTGAATCCCACCATCCCTCCCTGCTCTTGTATAAAAATGAAAAAAAAAAAATGCGCCGAATGCAAACTTCAAAGTAGCATTATGCATCATTAATAGTACAGTCTGTGTACGTTGATGTTTTTCGATCAGTTGATCCTAAAATGTAGCAAACACAGCCACTACCAGATAAGGATGTGTCTCATTGACGATATCTTAACGTTTTATCCATCGTCTTTAATGTACATAATAGTATTTTTAAAATTAATATTATATTTGATTGAAATATAAGTTATTTACTCATTTTGTCTTGTTAAAAACATCGACAATCTATAATTAATATTGTTGAAAAAAATACATTTATCTAATTTTTTTACAAACATAATTTTAATTAAAAAAATACTGATAAGTACAAAAAGCAAGAGTAAGTATTTTTAAAAATGTTTTCCTGCATCAAAGAATGATAATTCATTTTGTTTGATTACATGGCATAGATATTATAAAAAAATCTCAAAAACATATTATCCATAAAAGAGATTAAATACTTTTTAAAGAGCTTATCTCGACTCGAAAATCTAAACCTGAAATATTCTTCTTTTTCATATAGCACAAATTGGTCCAAAAGTTTTCTTAAACATTGTAAGTTATATATTTATCTTTTTTTTTCTTGATCTATAATTTAATTATTTCAAAGATTTCATCTCATGGTTTCATTGAAAAGTTTACAAAATGACATTTTTACTTTTTTTTTTTTTTTGAAAGTGATATTTTTAGTACTTTTTAAATATCTCATTAAATATTAGATAAATTTCCTTTCAAAAAAAAAAAAAGATAAACTTTAATGTTACTTTTTGTGTATTTGGTAGAGATTTTGGTTAAAATATTTTTTAAATGTGTAATTAAGAAGTGAAGAGAAATTTTAGAAGCTAGCATTTCCCCCGTACGATGCACGGAATGTTTAAGTTGTTTTATTTACATAAAATAATATTAATACAAAACAAGAACAACAAAGCATATATAATATTATAAATTTTAGTAACGGTTTACAAATTTTGATCTGAATTATTATCTGGTAAGAAAAAAATATCATATCAGTTATTGTAATTGATGATTTTAGGCAATAACAAAATATTTGGGATCAAAATTTAGACAATGCTTTTTGAACAAAAAGAAATTTTCCTATTGAAATTTTTGCCAAATTTTTATCATCAACGTCATTTAAGTAGCTAAGCCATGATGACATTTTTTTAGCACCGATTTTTGAATATTAAGTTTTGGAGAAATGATAAGATATTTATATAAAGTATTTAATTTATAGGTGAAACTCTGCATATTACTTTTTCGGTAACAAAAATTTATGCAGAATAATTAAAAAAAATACTAATGCATGCAATACTAAATAAAAAAATAAAAAATTAATTTTTAATACTTTCAATTTTTTTGACAAAAATGAAGAGATGATTAAATAACAATTCTAACAATTACTTTTTTTTTTTGAATGTCTAACAATTATTTTTTTAAGCGGCTCGTGAAATGATCGATGAGACATGAAATTTATCGTTTTCTATTTCTTTTCTAATTAGTTAATTAATTAGTCATTATAAATTTAATTATTTAACTATTCACTATTTGATCTTAAAAAAATTATCCACTATTTGAACCGCTTAATACATATTACCCATGAAAGTTATCTAAAACTATCATTTTAAAATGGAAAAAATGAAAAAAAGAGGTTTTTATCTAATTTTTTAAATATGTAAAAAGGTTTTTTTTTCCTAAAATAGAACATCTTATCAGATTTTTATTAACGCATGTAACACTAAATATAAAAGAATTCAAAAATTATATAAATTAATTCAAAAATTATAATTAGAATAAATATAAATAAAATATAATACGTATAACAAAATAAAATGAGAAAAACAACACAAAATAAAGAAATTATTAAAACACAGTGAGCCAAACGTGGCATTGCTTAGGTGGCTATTTTGATTTTATATATAGTTAGATGTGAATAAGTTATCACGTCGAATAAATGGACCATTTTATAAGAGCATTTGAGAAATTAATTTCTTTAATAAATGCGAGAGAAAAAAAGTTTAATCAACCATTCAAAAGCATTTATAAATGATGGATTTAATTTCAGAAATTTTAACTAACTATTGAAAACCATTTATAATTGATGAAGGATTTATGGTGTTTTCATGTAAAATTTTTATTTATCTAAAAACTAATTTTTTAACTCAGTCAAAATTAAATATTAATCCCAATTATCCCTCATAGTTCACATCATTACTAGCGTCGTATCTTCCACATTCAACTTAAAATTTTAATTTTTTTATAAAATAAAAATTTACTAAAACACAAATTAGAGATTTTCACACATTCGACTATCTATATACCCAAATATAAAATATCTTGCTGGTCTCAAATCTTATTAAAGTTGGATAATTAGTATTTTAGAATTAAGTCCTAGCAAGATCTACATGTGGTCTAGTAGCATTCGAATTGGTTTCTCATCCCTTAATTCAAAGGTCTTCCCCTACAACTCCCTTGTAATTAAAAATGAAAATAAATATTTTATATATATATATATATATATATATAATATTTAGAAGTTCTTTCATTCAATCTTATATACTGAAAATAAATAATTAGAAATTCCTTCATAATGTCAAGAACTCTACGAAAAGCATAAACCCTAATTCGGAAATTAAGGTGGTGTATTGGATTTGAATTTGGTGTATTCAATTGAGATTTCTAAGAGTCAATTAAAATATTGAGGTATTCAATATAGATTTTCACGAATTTTTAAAAAGTGTATTAAAATCACATGGTATTAAATGAAGACTTTTAAAAGTCCTACAAAAATTATGAAGTATTCGAATTTATCTTGGATTTTTAAAACTTTATAGTCATCTTTTAGTATAAAGTACAAAAATAAATTATCATAGAAAGTCTATCATTCACCCTTAAGATTTTGAAAAACTTTTATTCACCACCATCGATCGCGGCCAACCCCAACCACCATCTCTTCCAAACCACCATCACTTTGAATCGCCCCTCCCCCACCCCACCACCACTCGCCACTGCCGCCGCCACCGCCACTGCAGTTGCCGCCACCACGACCATGGCTCATTACTTTTTCTTCTTTATTTTTTCATTTTTTCTTAATTTTATAATAAGGATGATGCAAAATTAAAAGTTCTTACGACATTTTTATCTTACTTCTTTTTCTTCAACTTTTCATGAAAAAGATAATTATTTACATAATTTTTAGAAATTTTATTTGTATGTACTCTTTACCTAATTTAACTTGATATATTGATTGAACATGGTTACATGGGATGCTTTTTAGTCTTTCTCATTAAATTATACTAAGATGCTGTGAAATTTTAGTATTGTACAAACATGAAAAATATAATTTGTTATTATATATAGTGATCATTTATTTGTACAAGTAATAATTCACAATATAATCACATGGTATCCTAATAAGTAACAAATTTAGACCTATTTATTTTGTAAAAAAAAAATTCTATATTTTCAAACAAATTCTAAAGAAATTCATAAAAGTTTTGAAATAAAAGTCCTCCCAAATCTATAGAATACTTTATGGATTTTATAGAAATCCATAGAGGTCTATTAGAAATCAATAACATTCCATTAAATTTCATGAAAATCATTCAATTTAAAAGTATATTAAAATTCTTACAAATCCAAATTAAATATGATTATGATTGCCTAATTTTTTGCCAATATAAGTTGGAAGGGACGGCACTTAAACTTAAGATTAATGGCTGATTTTTGTATAATTAGTTACAACATATTATCTTTAGTTAACAGATTGATCCAAATGGCATGCAGCATATTAAAGATATTGCGAACAAAACGCGATATCATGCACTTGCGATTGTACAACAATTTTGGTATAATTAGATGGGCAGAACTATAATTTGCCACTGAATCCAATAGGGCATAGAGATATGTAATGATCTTTAATTGTGTATTAATTTTCTCACATTTGCAAGCATTCGCGTTCCTTATAGAATATAGTCGAGTATATAGGAATATATTTGATTCCGCGAGAAACCAATTTTTGAACAATCGAAGGACATTGATATTCACAAAGATGATTAATTATGACAAGTGGATTTTTCATTTTTCTCATATATTAAATTTAAATTCATAGTTTTTACTTTTTAGCATTTCATTCGTCACTTTGAATTGACAAGTAGCTTAACTGCTTTCTTAGATTAACTGAGTAGTTTTAAGGAAAAAAAAAAAAAAAAATCGATACCCATCATATCAAATTGTCTTTGTTTGGATGTTAAGGTTGAATAGTCCAGATGTGATCAGCCACTGCATTTTCTATGACTATGATACTTGAACTCTTAAAATCTATTATATTATTTATCGAGATATCATGCATTTGCGATTGTACAATAATTTAACACAAAACTTTACGACGCTATAAAAGATGAAAAAACGTGAGAGAGAAATATTTATTTTAAACCAAGCTTTCCCCCATCAAATAGGGAAACAAAAAAATGCATCATTATCAGCTACTAATCATCTCTAATGTTTGGATGGATTGCAGCATGACCCATTAATCTTTCCTATAATTGGTACTTGGTAGTAATTAATAATAATTTAATCAATTTGAGTAACCCCAAATTAAATAATGGGTGGGAATAATAGACCTTTTTGTTAATGGAAACACGTGGATGGATCCATGCCATATTTTTGCAAGCCCGTTCCCGTTTGCCAACAAAGAAATTAAACGTATGGGCTCTATAGAATTTGGAAGCTGTTGGAGTCATTTTCGAAGGGTGTATGGGACTAGAATGATTAAAAAAATGTTTCTATTGGGTTTTGATGAATTTTTTTAATAGTTTTATCTTCATGTTAGATAAACTGAAAACATGTATCCACTAATCGCACGGGAAAAAAATTAGTGCAAAAATGCAACCTTTCCTTAGCCATCGTTTTATCTAAACCAAACAATTTTTAACATAAATCATGATGCATATCCCACTCATCAATTACTTTGTGAGTGGGAAATTTTGCATTTTGCATTTTTTTTTTTGGCTGAATCAACAATTCTGTAGCATGTTAGCATTAATTAGTATTGTATATTATTATCAGTACGTATAATCAGCACAGTTAATAAATAATAATATTCTTCTACTGTATAATAATAATAATAATAATAATAATAATAATAATAATAATAATAATAATAATAATAATACACAAAGAAAAGCGTCAATGTGGCGTGTGTAATCCATTACAATGAATTAGAAATCATATATATTTCTGTGAATTTTAGAGATCCAACAATTAAGCTTTTACAATTGAAATCATGAGATAAATATTGGGAGTTTCCTGTTGAGTGTTGTCACATTCATGTGATGTAGGTTGTTTCCTCCGGTTAAATTTGTCTGCATTATTAATTGTTATGTGTTAAAGTGTATTAATTAATATGGTTAAATTATTTTAATTGGGGAGACAACAAAGGAGAAATGGAATCACACAAGTAATCTTGACTCAATTTTTTCACGGAATTGACTAATGAATCAATATGTTAAAAATGAGCTTATTGTGTCCCATTAATATTTTTTATTTTTTGTGTCCCATTAATATTTCACTCGATTAAAATATCTCATATACACAATTAAGTATTAGTTATTTTTATTGGATGAAACAATAAATGCAATAGGATATCATAGATAATTGAATGTCGAATCAGATTATGAGTCAAATACGGATCCATTATAATTAAGTTACAAATTCTAATACGTATTATGTTGGTGTATCTTTTTCTTTAATCAGAAATGGTGATCGCTTAATGGCTTCCACATCATCGCATGCTATTAGTCTTTTTATTTAGGCTCATTAATAATTTGAGTTGAAATTCATAATCTGTATTCTTTTCGTTGGTACATTACACGAATAGTTGCCACGAATTTCACGAATAAGAAAACGTGACTTCACCAAATCAACGTGATCAGTTTGTATTAATAGCATATATATAGCAATGAACATGCAATAGAATCAAATTGAATAATTGTAATTATCATAGATAGGTTTCTAATAAATAAGTGTGAGCTTTAATAGGGTGATATGGGTTGATTTTTAATGGTTTTTAAAGGTTTTTAATGTAAAAGATGAGAGAAAATGAGTGGAGTTGAATGGTGAAGATTTGTTAATGTGATATGATATGTGGATGTGATTGATTTAGGGTAAAGAAAAAATGGATGAAAAAGTGGTAAAAATATTTTTAAAAGGTTCCCTAACAGGCTTTAAGACTTACAAATATTAATCAAAAGATATGATGTCGTTTCAATATATACACATTTAAGATGCTGGCATTTGGGATGTTATGCACTAAGGTCTAAGGTTAATGTTATGTACATGAAGTCTAGTCTTGGACAGATATGGCAAACATTTTGACAAATAAATAATGTGGAGTTAATTAAGGGTTGTTGATTTTGAAAATGAAGTGATAAGTGAAGATGCAGGATTATATTATGCGACACATGTTGATCTGTCAACTTAATTATATATTTGTCTAACTACGTGTTCAAGCTAGTAGCAAAACTTTGTCAAAACTTAATTATCATCAATGTTCTATTCTTTTGTATTCTTACTCCAAAGTTCTTCAAATTTTTGCAAATTTACTCTTTTTTCTTCCGATATTGAGTCACACACTCACACTTCTCTCAAGTTGGTTTTTACCTAAATACAATTAAACTTAAACATAGTTAAGCAAAATAAAATCTATTAAACAAATTTTTTTTATATCACCTTCTAAACAAAAAACTATAGAATAAGCGTGGTTTTGATCGAGGCATACGTGAGCATGTACATGTACGCCCCACGATGCATTAAAGCGCTTTGGTGACGCCATGTCACTAGGCAAAAATTATTTTTGTTTTTTTAAATTTTTTTTAATTTTTTTTTTTTTTGGAATCTATATTAAATTAGATGAATAATACATACTTTTTGATGTGAAGTCTCACCCACATATTTTTTTCCCAGCAGTGTGGGTAATTTGTAAGGTACCCGCAATTAAATAGCATTCCAACCACAGTTCTGATTCAACCGAGCAAAGCAGATGATTGAACGATCAAAACCGAGCAGGCAGGCAGTTATTCGGTTCTAAGCGAGCAGTTAAAAAAAAAAAAAATCAAGCGGTCATAACGTTTTGAAATTATGATCTTGTGACCGTTGGGTTGGGAATAGAGAATGCCACCCCCTAAAATATATTTTAATTCTTTTATTTTTAATATTTTTATTCATTACTATTTACTAATATCTATAAATACCTCATATTCTTTCTTTTTCACACTACAATCACCCACAATTCTCAATCTCTCATTCTCTAATTCTCTCATTCTCAAATTCTCAATTCTCTAATCTCAATTATCTTAATTCTTGTTATCATTTTCAAATTTCAAGTTTCAAGTTTTAATTCAAATTTATACTTACTAATTATAATGCAATTCTATATTTCTAATTTTTCTACTTATCTACTATTCTAAATTTCTAATTTCTAATTTCTAATTTTACATACAATCTTTATCTTTTAATTATTAATTTTTATTAGTTATTATTATACTTTCTAAATTTCTATACTATATTTTTATTTTATTACTACTAAAATGTCAGCTTTAGTGATGCATCAAACCACAAGTTTGGTTTTGGTGAGTTTTCAAGCGGAAGAAAAGCGGATATAATAAAAATCCACAAATTGATAGTTCGGATCGGAACCCAGAACATGAAGAAGTAGATAGGAAGAATAAGAGAAATTCCAATTACGATATTTTTAATACCCACTTCAAAAAAAGTACCAATAAGCGGTAAGAATTTCAAGTGTTATGCAACTATTGAAGCGAAGTTCAAATTCATTATCTGGATGAGACTCTGACACTTTCACCAAACATTTGGAAAAAGCATAGTAACATGGTCATTGGACTCCGGTCGACACAAACTCAAATTCAGGGTATGAAATTCTTCTAGTACTTCTGGTTATTTAAATATTACATGAAAGAAATAAAGCAGGAATTAGCGAAAATGATTAGTATGGAACACTTGTCTTTTAGTTTTTGGTGAAAGGGTTGGTTTTAATAATTATTGTCAAAGAGCTTTAAATCCTAGTGCAAAAGCGTGTACCTAGAAATACTCTAAAGCATTACACTTTTGAAAATGTTTAAAGATCAGAAAAAAGAATTGATTCAAATTTTTTTCAAAATTAGATAATTCGGTTTCTATTTGTAGTGATATTTGGAGTGATCATTGGGAAACACATTCATACATGGGCATAACATGTCAATGGATTGATAGCGAATAGCATATGCAAGCGAATCATTTCATTGAGATGTTTTGATGATCGACATAATGCTAATAATATTTTTAGAATAATTCAAAATATTTTGGAAGAATATGGTCTAGTTAGGAAAATTTTCTATTTCTTTTTGATAATCTGCGGCGTAAATACGCTTCAATTAGTGAGTTACAAACTATTTGTCAACCTAACATTGGCGGAAAAATTTTTCATATTCGATGTGCATGTCATATTTTAAATTTATGTGTACAAGATGGCTTGAAATGTTTAAATGTTGCACTTACACCAATTAAACAAGCAATTTCTTTTATGGTCACATAATACTTAATGAAAAATTAGGCGAAATATTGTAAAAATAATGGTAAGGGCCAAAGATTTCATAAGATATTTTGATGCTAATTTCAGATTCAACTTATAAGTTACTAAGCTGACTCATTTGAATACAAAGACTTGTTATGCACTTTTATTTCACAAAATGTACCTCAAGTTACTTTATATCCACAAAATTGGGATGTTTGCACTAATCTTTAGATTTTTTGAAAGTTTTACGATCGACACATGTTTTAAGTGGTGTTTATTATCCTACATCACATTTACTTTTAGTTGAATGTATTAATGTGTGGTTGCATTTGATGAATATCATGATGATATGATTTAGCGAGAACCAATAGTATTGATGAAAAGTAAATGGTTAAAGTATTTTCACGAAAATTCCTTTAATTAATCTTGTTGCATGTGTTTTTGATCCTAGAACTAAAAGCGAAGGTTTAGCGATTATTTAACTTATTATTACCTTGCTTTGGATATTAATTTTAATATTGATCTACAATTGCGTCAAGTTAAAATATTAGTTAGAAATTATTTGATGAATATGTAAATCGTTATGGATCACGTTCTTGTTCTGCAACTTCTAGTTCTAATCAAGTTCGGGAAGATTTAACTGAAACTTGGTGGTGATCGATTATTGAGGCAACGCGACATAAAGGCCTAAAGATTCATCGATGGATCTCCGAACTTGACATTTATCTAACAACAACTTTTGAGTTTGGTGATAAATGCAAAGTAGGTAGAATTTCAGGTCCTTGAATGGTGAAGCGTCATCAAAACACTTATCCTATACTATCACGAATGGCAAAAGACATATTTGCAAGTCCGGTGTCAGCAGTTTCAGTGAACAAGCTTTTAGTAAGGGAGGACTTATTTGGATCCAAAAGCGATCAACCATGCACCCGATTCATTAGAAGCCCAAACATGTGTCCACGATTGGTGCAAAGCAGATGAAAGAGCCCAACAATATGAGAATGATTCTGATGACGATTATGATCTAACCGAAGGAAGTGGAACAACTTCCGGCGCAGGAAGTGACTAAATTAAAGAGGTAAGAGAACTACGTAGGCTTTGATTCCTCACGAGAGGATACGTAGGCAACTTAATTGTTGGTAAAAAATTAAGTTCAAGCCTTTATAATCTTATATAGTTATATATGTTATAAAAGTATAGAAACAATAGAGAGAATTTAGAGAGAATGAATTCTAAGGAATTCTCAGGAATGAATTTCATTAATAACTGAAGCCCTATTTATAGGAAAACTTCGAATGGTACAACCGTAATTACATAATTTCATCAAGGGTATAATAGTCATTCACATATAATAATTACATCTTTTACCAAATTATTCCTCCACCAAATTATTCCTCCACCAAATTATTCCTCATAATTCATAACCACCAAATTATTCTCAATTATTCATAACACTCCCTTGAATGACTATTAATACAAATGTGGACTTGTTTGGAGAAAAAACCAGTGGGAAAAAAAACTTCCAAACCAGATTCAGGGATAGCTTGGAGTAGTTATATCTTTGCTTCATCAAAACATTGCTCCCACGATGTCTTCGGTATAGGAGTATTCATGTCTTTGCCTCGTTAAACATGTCAAAAACCGGTGGGAAAAAAACTTGATCGAAGGAAAAAATGCAATTTGCTCAGTTCGATTTCATATCTTGAGCGATATGCTTTACTTACGGTAAATGATTTCAATATCATAAATGGTTTGGATCTAAAGCATTAGCTCCATTATAACTTGATCCAATAGATACTTTGTCATCAATTTCTCCTATTGTTCTCAATATACCATGAATATGCCTCGTTAAAACCTTATTAGGAAAAACCCGTTAGGAAAAACCCTAATGAAGGAAAAGAGTACATTATTCATGTGAATACGCCTTTAAAGTTGCCTCATTAAAAACCTTGCTAGGAAAACCCGATGGGATAAAACCTCAGTCGAGAAAGAGTACCAACGCTGTAGCGTATTTTATACAAGTATCTTTGCAAGCATTTCAAAATCTTTCATACATTTGTATGAGTATCATATACAGTGATTTTATACTCTTACGTTTCATTTAGAGTGCATCAATTTTCTTACACAACTACAAAACATTCACCATGAACACATGTCTCCAAATACACAATTTAAAGCATATAAATTCAAATTGTAAAAACATGTAAACTTATATAAGTAAACCTTCATAACTAACTAACATTTTAAAATATATCATTTAACATTTAATACTCACTTAATAGGTTATTTCATTCCAGGGCTTAGATTCACCCTTTAGGGGTACTCATAAACTCTGGTTTAGCTCATCAGATCCTTTAATTTCCTTTTGATTTTTACTACACACATTCGATTAATTTAACTCATGAGCATGCAACATATAATGACCACCATGCTTATCTTTAAACTTGAGCATTAGTCATCATCATCTCATCATCTCATAAGTTAAGTTTCACATTCACCATTTATCATCTTCAATATATCTCAATATTTTCATTATCATTGATCATATGTAGCTACATTTTCATATCGTAATCGACACATTTCAATTTCATTTCTTTCCCCATATCAACATAACTTATCGAGATATCTCATTATCAATCCTCTTGTAGGATTACACAATATAGTTATGTCTATATACTCTTTCAAGAGCATATGCCTCGGTTATTAAGACCATCTTTTATAATTTGCTTTGATATATATGTTTGAGAAATATCAGCTTTCTACGGGCTAACTTATCAAAGCATCGTAGTTGATATATGTGATTGTTCATAGCCTTTCATGCATCTTTGAACTTCAAGTTGTATTTCAGTGCGAGGATATAACATGATGCATTTCATATGTCATTTTTAACCTTTAATACTCCCCCCTCATTGCCGAGAAAGAAATTTAGAACACCAAAACTCATCAGTTGGTATGATTTTAATCATATATATTCTCATCATTATTAATATGGAATTTAGACAGTTTGCATTCTATTCTCGATATCGGCAATTTATTTGAGGACTTTAAATAATTTGCCATATAATATCCCACTTGTATCTGCATATACTCGATCCTTGCGGATTTATTCAAGTATTGGGATAACCACATTTACTAGCTATCATTAAATCTGGAAATCATGCTCATCTACAGTGAGCAAATATTTAAATAAATTTCAAATTCACGAATCATATACACATGTGACTATCAGTGGATCCATATCATAATATCTAGTAGTCCACATGTAGGATGAAATGAGACCCATATTTCTCATCCTTTATTCTAGATATATTTGGGATTTATTTCAATATTGGCTAGTAATGATTTCATCATTTATCGAGAACAATCATTGAAGAATTCTTTTAATTCTTCACTTGAAATATTGATTTCAATAATTATTTAAGGGATGGTACAGTCCGGTTTTAAACAGTATTATTGAACTTCTAGGGTAGTTAAATTCTTATATCGATTTCACTAGTATCTGTATAGTGCTCAATATGATTTATCATAGAAATAATTCACCCGACATATTCCATCATCTTTTGGTGACATTATTGTCTACTCTTTTATTCAAACACGGAGTTACAACTCATCGCATCACATCCGGCTATTATTTAATTCAAAATCGTAGCTCTTTAAGCTTCATATTATTTATTTAAAATCGAGTCTTATTTCATACGCGTCATATTATTCTATAAATAAATCATCAAAATTATTGCAAATTCATCCTAACAAGGGTCTATACATTATAATGGATCATATGGTCTCAAATCTTGAAAAATACTATCCATCACTCACGATCAAAATCCTAAAAGGATTTATCGATGTAATTGGAAAGATTAAGGATGCTAATGAATAAGGGTATCCACAAGATATCAAATGCTTGATTGAAAACAAAGGTTCGATTATGGTGAGGTTTCAATTCCTTCTAAATACATGCACTGGTATGGGTAAGTAGTTTTTCAAAGAAGCGGAGAGCAAAAAAGATTAGGAGGATGCTACAAGTTGTGCTCGGTGGACATGTGACACTTTCGATGTAAATCTGTGGGGGTACTTGTCCGAAGCGAAACCGAAGATAAAATAGCATTCATTAAGGATGGATTGAGTAAGGAGCCTTTGGATGATATTCAATGGAGCTCTTGAGACACATCTGAGTGGACACGTGCACAAGGTGAGCTAATGGCCTTATGGGCCAAATTCAAAGATCAACAAGCTAGCGTTCTGATCTTGAAAAACTTACTTTAGAAGATCTGTTTGTAAATTTAGTAGAAAAATTTAGCATAATGATTTTCCCCATATTTATGTAAGAAAGCTCGGTGTAATAACAAAGATCAATATATTTCTTTTATTTGTAAATATCGTTTTTCAATTTTAAGATATATATATTATTTTCAATCTCGTCACAGTTATATGTCATATCACTAAAAAATTTCTACCTTTTTTCTTTCTTTCATATTTGTCAAAAAAGTAAATAGTGCACTCAATTATTGGTTTGAAAATTTTTTCTTTAAATAGAGGATTCATATATCTATCATTCATTTAGTTGAAAAGAAAGATAGAGGTGGAGATGGAGATGGAGATATCAAAATCATCTCATGTAAGTCAATCTTTACCTCGCCAGGTAGTAAAAACTATATGTGTTCTTGGTGGCTCCCGGACTAGTAGGTCATATCCAATATGTGGATATGGCGGGCCAACACTTGTAAGGAGTTAGGAAACAAAATATCAATATACTATATGGAGGGACTAATAACAAACTATTAAGGAGTCTTACGATGACACTTTGAATTATGGGGATAAGAGTGTCAAGTATAATACATTTTCATTGAATTGGAAGCGATGTCAGTTGGAGTTAAAATGTCATTAGTCAAATCAACCGGATTGATGCTAAACACAATCCATCCATGATACTGCACGATGTACATGATGAGCAATAGTGATGCTTTTATTGTTCTTCGGCATAACTCTGCCGGGAGGAAATATTCAATATAAGCGTCATTTTGCAGTGGAATTTTCATACCAAACCCATAGGTTTATTAAATATTAATTATTTCTTCGATGGTTTGCTAGCATTTCTAGATCGGGTGTAGAACATAAATTTATTTCTCGTTAATGAGAAATATACTGACTTTACGCTTCTTCTGATTCTTTGATCTACTCATCAAGATTCAATCATATGTTCAAAAATCTATGGAAGTGAAACCCATCAGTCCTGGTCATCGCCGATTGTCAAGCGAAAAAGAGATCCTTTGGATCTTTCATTATGAACCCGAATGTTGGGTGGTGAGCGAAGAGTACTGAGTATTTATACTCTCGAGGCATCCCTCATTTATGGAGTTCAATATATATTTTCTTTTCGTATTTCTATATTTTAGTGTTTATTGCCATCTTTGATATTCTCAATATGTTCCACTTGGCTATTTTGTACTTCTTACGGGTAATAATAATAATATCATATTGGCTTTATTCAAATCTGAGATATCTAGTGATTTTACTTCTTCAGAGCATTTTATTCTCATATTAATACAATCTCATATCATCGATGAGATTACTTCATATAAGCTTTCCATCTGATATATTTTCTTTGATTTATCAACATGGGATCTATTGAGCATTTTACTTTCATCTATTTATCAATGGTAACTTCAAGTACCACTTGCTCAATTTCTCCATTAATATTCGGTATATATGGAAGTAATTTTATTCTCATCGTCTCTTTGAGAGTGTGATTAGAATATTTGATCAACTACTTCTATTACGGAGTAAGGATTAGATTATAACCAATAAGGGTGTAGTATAACCCACCACATTAAATATGCACACAATCGTGTGTTGGTATTACCCACCACATTGGAAATATACCCAAACTATAAAGTGCATAAATTTAAATTACAGAAATTAAATTTCCTCCAATAGGTGGTCGAACCTACCTTATAGGGAATTATTGCAATAAATATAAATCCCACAGATTTAAATAGCAAGAATTAAATTGCATAATGTTTAACTACTTCTTGAGTAGGATGCGCTCAGTAGAAGTATTACCCACATCACTTAGCATATAAAGTGCAAAAATATATAAAACCTTAGTTTAGTGACGGTTGAACCCATCATCAAGTAGGAGGTATGGCAAGTAGTAATTAAGTGCAGGTAAATAAAGTGAAATTAAATATTGAGCTGCTTTACGTGGGAGCAAATTTGTTCTTCTAGAACAAATGCTCATTACTTCTACAAAGAGCACACTTATCCTTCAGAATAAGTACATTTATGTAATTGAACTCTTAGGAGTTACATTAATATTCGATCTTTTAACTCAAATGGACTTCAAGCCATTTATATAATCAATGGATTTAGAATTTCTTCATGAATATTCTATCCATTTTCTTGTCGTTAAAATTAGGTCGGTTTACCCTAAAGGTAAAATTGTCCATTCAATTCCCAAGAAAGGTAAAATTGTCAAAAATATTTTATCAATATTTTACGATTGAAAAATTATCTCCTTTCTACTTCAATTTATCAATATCAAAATGTTCAAGGACTATTTTGTAACTTTTCAAAAAGAATTGGGGTACTATTTTTGCAAATTTTTGAAAGTTTACCTTATCAATATTAGTGTCAAATCAAGCTCGTTAAATCGAGTATAATGGAGTCAGAAAATTTGATTTTGATAACGTATACTCCTTATATCTGAAAAGCGAATATTATAGTTTAATATATTATTATATTATAAAGTAATATAATTTATATATACCTTTTCCTAAACTTCTTTGGTAGAAGCAATTGAACATGCGAGTATTTCCTCCATTTGCCAATTCTTGAGATTGCCCATAATGCAATAATCATCATTAAGCCAAAATATAATATTATTAAACTATAATTAAACACGAGATGAGAGAAAAGTTATAAATGTTGCGTCTTTGAAGAAAGAGAAGCGGAGATCGTGAGAGAATAGGAAGAAGAATAAGGAGATCTCTCGAATGAAGATGATTTTGAGAGGAAGAATCTTGATCCGGAGTGAATTGTTGTGAGCATAGTTTTAGAACAATTAATCGACTAATATTAAGGTTTTACGTCTGAGAGGTTCGTGATCCAAAGATACAAGCTGTAGAAAGCATACTCCTCCATGCATTACTCAAATGAGGCTGACTCGTCTTTGATAACGTGTTATAAAAGTATAGAAACAATAGAGAAGAAATTTAGAAGAATGAATTCTAAGGAATTCTCAGGGAATGAATTTCATTAATATTTGACACTTATTTATAGGAAAGCTTGAATGGTACAAGTGTAATTACATACTTCATCAAGGGTATAATAGTCATTCACATATAATAATTACATCTTTTACCAAATTATTCCTCCACCAAATTATTCCTCCACCAAATTATTCCTCATAATTCATAACCACCAAATTATTCTCAATTATTCATAACAATATACTTATATTATTGAAATTTTTAAAAAAATTTTAGTTGGGGGTTAAATAGTCAAGCAGGTAAGGCGTTTAAAAAAAAAAAAAAAAAAAGGGGGAACCGGCGGTTCCAAAACCGTCAGGAACGTCTGCATCCACACGGTTCAGTTAGTCACCTATTTTAGGCAGGAACAAGCGGTTCCGGCAAACGTGTAGAGATCTAACGATTGGGTACCCGATCAAGACTAAGAATAAGCGTAAATTTAATGCTTATATATCACTCATCCATTAGAAAGGATGATCATCTAGATGAATACTAACTCTACGGTTAGCTAGCTAGTCAAATTAAATTAATTCATCCATTTTGTAATTCTGAATATTTTAATAAATTTTTGAAGTGAATGACAAATTTAAAAAAAAAGAAAAAGAAAAGAAAGAAGAAGTTAATTTGAATTCCTAGTCAATAATGGTGAAGTAAATGAATGCTTTCATTCTTTATTTGGCGTGGAAGGAACCAAATGGATGATCTTCACAATCAGGAGGACATTCCATGCAGGAGGAGCAATATATAGTCATGCATGCATGACATGAGATCCAAAAAATCATGTCTTGATGACCTTTTTGGCTATGCTTAATTCAACTGGTGACTATGTTGATGATAGTATTAATTTTTTTCATAGGCATGGAAATATATCGAAGGTGATTAATTAAAATGTCTTCGTCTCCCAATTAAGTTACAATCGGCATACTTTCTAAAATTGATCACAAGCATTAAGAAAGTTTAGAGACTAGAGTTGTAATTAAATGAAAAATATTGTAAAACTCAAATCGAAAATATTTAGTTCAGGTTAAATCTCGTCCACCTACCATGTACACCAAAAATATTTCACAAAATCAACCCCAACCCCCCCCCACCCCAACCAAACAAAAGAAAAGAGAGAATAATAATAATGATAATAAAATGCAAAATTTTCCCCCACAATGAATTTCATCTCTCATAATTTCTCCCACTAATTCACTGTTATATTATCGTCTTGAGCAAAGAAGCACCAAAACCCTAATCATTTCTTTCCACCTCTAAAAGTAGACAATGATAGATTCTCAGTACACACTTAGTTTTAGAAAAACAGAACTAAAAATGAAAAAAAAAAATCCCACAGGGTTTAATTTGGAATTTATAATTGCGAAGTACATGGGACTAATTGAATCTTAATAATGTCTGCATTCTAGTATTGTTCTCCCACTTGACTACTCGAGTCGGGTGACACTCACAGGCATTGACTCACAAGTAGGATTCGATTTTCTCCAATTATGCCAATTTATTCCGCATTATTAGTAAACCAATAAATTTAAGAATATATAGTACTACTTGTACACACATATCTAAACGAATCTGATTTGATTAGCTAACAGATCTACATCTATTATAAATATGCTTATCAAATTTGATTTGCATAAAAACATATTTACTTCTATGCATGAGTAGTACATGCATTTCTAGATTCAATATGCTTCAATAAAAGATTCAAACACCTTCTAGATGGATCATTTCTTGAATCCCCTCGTTAAATGGACTATGCAAATGTTACAATCATGGGTGAAACTATTAATAAAAATGCTATATTACGTAAGATTTGGATGGAAAAGTTAATCATGATTTTGATTTACTATGCGTTTTAATAAAGAGGCTCAACTTTTTCGAATAATTGAAAAGCAAATATAGCCATTCAAATAAAAGTGGAGGCTATAATTAACTTCTTCATTCAACTCAACATGCGGTATATTTTTGCACACGGGATATATTAGTTTTTATTTTATTCCAAACAAAATTTAAATTAGATATAAAGAATGATGAAGATCAAGAATTGATGCTCAGAATCCAACAATTGTATTAATAATTAAAGTAAAACTCTTTTGGAAGATCGCACGGTGAAGGTGAGGTGAAGTGAAGTTGGTGAGATTCGTACTATTACATTTTTTCATCAATTGTGCATCAGGTCTTAAATTTATATTCTTGATTATTATAATCCTCCATCTTTCAAGTTTTTCAATTCAATTATGGAGATTGAAAATTTTGCATTAATTTTGAGTCCATAAGTCCTTGTTTTATAAACTCTAAATCAGATAAAAACAGACATAAACAAAAAAATGAATGCAATTGTCAGTAAAATCTACAATATAGTCACAGAGTAGCAAAAAATTTACACTATTCTTTTTGTTTTAATAGAAAGGACAAATCTACATCATAATAGTATAAATATGCAAAGATACATGTCCTACTAAAATACAATTCACGCTATTAAAGTATAAATAAGTGCAAAAAAATGTAATTTTTCAACTATACACACATATATATATATATATATATATATATATATATATATATATATTGTGAATAGATCATTGCCACACATAGTTGAATTTTCGGATTTTATCTTGGTGTGTATATATCATTTACATCTATATCAGATCTCCCATTAGTGCGTCACTGTTTCATTCTCTTCGTGAGCTCAATAATCACAGCTACAAACGTAAAAGTAGACATTATATATATATACATATATATATATATATATATATATATATATATATATTTATTTACCAAAAATAAAAAAATTGATGTTAAATTGTTAATATTCTTCTTCTTTTTGGAAATCCCCCCACCCCTCCCCTCTCACTGAGAGTTTTGATACGTATAATTGAAATTCAAACAACTAGCTGTTTCACCCGTGCGTTGCACGGGAGCATAATTTTTTAGTTAATAATAGTATTAATAGGAGTTAGCCGTATTAACATAAGAAAAAAATAAAATAAATAATGAGTCGCAATAATAAACTTAATTAATATAACTAATGAAATAATTTTTGGAAAATTTCGACAGAGTTTCCCTCTTTTTTGTACCAATTCATCCTACAAACAATTGGGAGAAAACTCATCAAAAAATACAAATTTAATTTACAACACTCTTAAAGACATCAACAATTAAAGCAATCTAAACATAGCACCATCAATAATAATCAACAACAATCCACAAGACAAAAAATAGAAACATCTTCATGTTTTGACAAAAATGATGAATGCACTCAAATATAAGTCACATCCATAATTATCATATAGAATATAAAAATTTGTGTTATTATACAATTGAATTGTATTAAAATAATAAATAAATTTTAGATGAAAGGAACATCTCTAATATTACTTTTACACAAATATTGGTGCTTTAGCATAAAAAACTAACAAAAATATTAGAAATAACATCATATTTTAGATATAATCAATAAAACTCACTAAAAGTGTAATTTTCGACCGCTAAATACGTTGAGTTACCTTTTTAAACATAGTACCACTAATGCATACGTTGATACTTTATTCCCCACATCGGGATGGTACCCACGCCACTTGGCGTGAGGGCCCCACGTCGCCCAAAATTTTTAAAAATTTTTTTAGTATCTATGTTAGATTAGATGAATAATACATAACTGCCCTATGATAGTAGAGACCGATGGGGCCATACGAATTTTTTTCCGGCGTGGGTACAGGATCTCCTACTGCATAAATGGTACATATAATCAATTTGTATAACACCGCCATATTTATGATGGGAAATTATACCTAGATTTTTTTTGAAGAGTGAATATTATACCTAGATAAATATAAGAGTACAAACACAATAATATATAAATACAATCCTTCACTTCACATATCAAACCATGAATAACATAAATGATTTGTGTAAAAAAATAAATAAAGTTAACAATGTACCTAATGCGATTAGTAAGTATGAAACTATAAGTTTAAACAATTCTTTATAGACAATATTTGTGGCCATGGTAGTTCGACGACCATCGTCATCATATATCACAAACTTAAAACCCTTTCTGTGCTTCACCCTCGAGACTGCAACATATCGTTCCTATTCAAACCTTAGCTGTTTCGCTCGTGTATTGTACAGGGGACAAATTTTTCAACATCTATTTTTTTCCATATATATTGATTGAATATTGTATTATCATAAGAATTAGAATATAAGAAGAACTAATAATCACATAAAAGCATATTTCTCTACCTTATTATGGTTTGATTCATACTTTAAAATTGTACTAACTCTATATAAATTAGAAAAATAAAAATAATAAAATATAATGTAATTTATCTCATTCCAAATTGATCCATTACAAAGATAATAGTGTAAGTTCTCATAAGATAATTACAATTTTAAATCTAATTTTTGACAATTTAAATCAATAAATATGTACTTTTAGTTTTAAATCTCTCCTTTTTTCCATATATATTCATTCAACAGTTCATTATGATACAATTACAATAAGATCAACACAATTCATACTCTTAACTTTTATACTTCAATGTTACGTAACTAATAACATTGATTCATGATTAAGGTGTCAATTGGACCAATGAGACACTAATTTACTAAGTTAACATGTGAACATCTTGGCACAAAAAATAAACGTTCCACTGAAAAAAAGTGCGAAGAAAGTATAATCAATCAACGAATTCACCTTTACAATTTAAAAAATTGTGTCGACTCAACCAAAAGGTATAAAAAATTAACGATACAAAAAAAATTATCAATACAAAGAAATAATAATTATTTTAGTAATTTATCGCAAATAATCCATCAAAGTGGGTCAATTCATATTTTAATTTATTTTATACTTGTAAATAGTAATTATTGCATTGCAAATTAATCTATTGCAAAACAATTAAAAAGTTTATTGGACTTTTGCAATTATGACGAATTATGTGAATTAAAAATTTTAATCAACCATACAAAAAAATATAATTAGTTTTCACAATGAACATATTAGCATAAAAACTAAATGATCTAAGGCAAAAAAATTAATAGTGTGAAGAAAATACAATAAATCCACGGATTTATCTTAACACTTTAAAATATTGTGTCAACTCGTACTAATAGTTTAAAAATTTGATAATATAAAAAAAAGGAAAAAAAATTTATTATTGCGAAGAAACTATACTCGTTTTTTCACATGAATTGATTGAAACTATCTTCCATTGTTGAAAAACATTTTCCATGTAGGTACAAAAAATAAATGATCTACCAAAAAAATTTAATAGTGTCAAGAAAGTATGATCGATCAACAGATTTACTTTTAATATTTAAAAAATCATGTTGTCCCATCCCAATGGTATAAAAATTAATTTAAAAAAAAAGAGAAAGCAATTTGCAAGTGTGAAGAAAGAAATAATTGTTTCAAAGTTGCCAAAAACAATCCATCAAATTGGGTCGATTAATATTTTAATTTATTTTATACTTGTAAACAGTAATAGTTGCATGACAAATTAATCTATTGAAAAAATTATAAAGTATATTGGATTTTTACAATTACAATGAATTATGTGAACTAAAAATATTAATCAACCATATAAAAGAAGTATAATTCACAATGAACATGTTGGCATAAAAACTAAATGATCCAAGAAAAAAAATTTATAGTGTGTGAGGAAAGTATGATCAATCCATTGACTTGCCTAAATAATTCAAAATATTGTATCGACTCCTATTAATGGTTTAAAAAATTGATCATATAAAAAAATTTAATAGTGTGAGTCCAACACTCTTTTGATTGGAACTCTTTCATTTTGGAAAAACATTTTTCATGTGGGCACAAAGAATAAATGATCCAAGAGGAAAATTTAATAGTGTGAAGAAAGTACGATCAATCCATGAATTTATCCTTACTATTTTAAAAATTGTGTCGTCTCAACCTAATGGTATAAGAAATGAATGAGGAAAAAAAAGAGAGAAAAAATAAGTTATCACTTTGAAGAAAGAATAATTGTTGCAATAACTTACCAGAAGCACTCCATCGAATTGGGTTGATTCATATTTTAATTTATTTTATACTTGTAAACAACAATAGTTGCATTAATTACAAATTAATTTACTGGAAAAAATTATAAAATATATTGAACTTTTCAATTGTAACAAATTATGTGAACATCATAAAATTGATGAGAACTATAACTCAAATTCGATATAAACTATTGAAATACAATAATAGTTTTCAAAGCTAATTGACTACTAATCAAATTCAATAACAAAACCATCCAAACTAATCTAAAATCCGTTTAAAAGATATAACTATTGAAATGCAATATTAAAACCCATTTTTCATTAATTATTTCCACTAAGAATATCTGTAATTTGAAAGATATAGATACAAATTCAATTAATTAAAAATATTGGATTAATATTACAACTGAATGATTAATTAAAAAAATTAATGTTACATGTTTTTTTAGTTTTTGTGTACAAATTTAGTTTAAAATCGGACTATTACAAAACTGGTCAAAAATCGGTCAACTGACCAGTTCAACCGGTTTAACCGGTGACCCGGTAATGGTTCAACCATTTTTTATTTTTATTTTTTATTTTATTGGTTTTAATTTATTTTTTAATTTTTTTAATTAAAAACGATTTCACCCGGTCCAAACGTTTGACCCTTGAACCGTTGCCTTCTCCGATTTGTTGACCAGTTCGGTTTTCTAAACATTGATAAAAATAATTAATTATTTAAAAAATTAATTAGTGGATCGAATCAAATTTTTAAATTTTAATGTTATACTTTTCTTTTAATTTTGTGTAAAAATTTAATGAATGCTAATTTTGTATCACACAATAATCAAATATTAATGAAATTATTAATTTTAATTAATTTTATTTTCTTAAGAATTAATTTTCATCTCGTAGTTAATTATTTATAAAAAGTCTCTTATTCTATATATAAATATAAATCTTTAGATTTCGATTAGAAAGATATAATAAAATAATAATTATCAATACTTATGCAAGGAAACAAAATCTAGATTTAATATTTAGCATTTAATATAAATAATAGTTTAATTTTTTTGTTAGGATTGATTATAACTTAATAAAAATCAAAAAATCAAAAGACAAAAAATATCTGAAGATAAGTTCAAATAAGTGGAGATTTAAAAATTTTAATTTTGGTGGGGATAAGATTCAATATAAATAATGATTAGTTAATTGATTGTTTGAGATTAATTATTAATTATTAAAAAAAGGAAAAAAATCAAAAGACAAAAAATGACTTTATGTTAGGTGGGAAAATTAATTAATCTAATTAAAAAATAAGCTGAAATTTTCGTGCTTTTCTATATATATAGATATAAATATAAATATAGATATAGATATAGATATAGATTGGAACCAAATGGAATGGAATCTTTACTATTTGACCTTTGCACCAAGAATTGTGGAGGCTCAATATGTCTTATCAAATCTTTGCCAGCTTAAAGTTTCGGTGGTTTGCCTCTGACTTTTTTAAGGGTCGCCAAGTTTAGTGCCATTACTCGCAAATGTCCAAGAAAACGTATTGGGTGCAATGTTCGAAACCGGTCCCATTGAACCTGAGAAGCCAGCCTGTTCGGTCAACCTGGTCCGAGCGGTCGAACCGGGGTCGAACCGTTTTTAATTAAAAAATATAAAAAAATAAATTAAAACTAATAAATTTATAAAAATAATTTTAAAAAATTATAAAAATCGGTTTAACCGGTTCAACCGGCCGGTTCAACCGGTTGAACCGCCAGTTCAACTGCCGGTTCAACCGGTTGAACCGTCGGTTGACCTTTTTGACCGTTTTCAAAGGCGGTTTCAATAACGGACTGCTTCGGACCGGTTCGCGGTTGAACCGGTCGAACCGGCCGGTCCGGTCCGGTTTCCTAAACATTGATTGGGTGCCATTACTCGCAAATGTCCAAGAAACCTATCATTAGGGATGACAAAATAACCCGAAAATCGCGGTTACCCGAACGGAACGGGTTGAAAAAATCCGAACCGATGGATCGGCCGATCGGATATGGTTTTTGATAGTAAAACCCGAGACGGATATGGTTCGGATATGGATAGATGCGTCGTACCCGAACCCGAACCGAATACCCGATATATATATTTTTTCCTACAAAAATTTAAAATTGATTTTCAATTTAAAAATCAAAAGTTGAAAATTAAAATTTTCACCAATGAGCTAGTCTGCCTGTTACTGTTAGTGAGTAGTGTGTATTAAAAATCACTCCAAAAAGCCTAGCAAGCCCAACTCCATCTCTCATCTCATTCTCACGTTAAGCTCAAAACACTCAATTCTCATTTCTCAATTACTATTAGAGTATTAGCAGCCCCAATTCCACAATCCACAGAGAGCTGAAAGGCAATGGAAAAAAAAAGAAAAAGAAAAAACGGGTACCCGAACGGGTTTGAAAACTAACCCAAAAAATACCCGAACCGAACCCGAACCGAATACCGCGGTTCAGATATGGATATGGATATGGGGTCGGGACCTCGGTTCGGATATGGGTATGGTCGACCCGAACCGAACCCGACCCGTTGTCATCCCTACCTATCATTATGTTTAGTGTGATTCAATACTAACTTCCTACAGATAAATGATTAATATTTATTAATTTGTACAACTAAACTATTGTACTCAAGGAGTACTATGAATCTTTCCTATGCTGTAGATATGAAACTAATTGTGAGAGATGATTATAGAAGTCATTTGAAATTTTATACAAATAATCAACATGTGTTTAGGTGGATTAGATGTCAGAAAAAGGAATTGATAACAAAGTATACACTAAAAGAGGAAATCGACATTTTTGTATTTTCATATAAGCAAGCGAATCAAATGTAAATATCACTTGTGAGTTGTCATAAAATGTGTCACACACCCCACCCTCCTATGCGTGATCAAGGAATTCATGTCAACTCATCATCTCGATATTGGTTGTAATCACCTTGACATGATGTAATCACTTCAGTATATAATATAGAGGTAACATATATATATTCTGTGAACACAATAAATACATATCTACGTGGACATTAAATCACTTCTGAACATATTTAGTGTAGAATACTATCCAAAATAGTATGCCAAACATATCTTATCGTGCTGATGTGAGCTGCTTCCTCATTGACATGGGCTCAAAAGGCCCAAAGTGATTCGAAAGGTTGCTATTTGACCTACAGAAATGGAAGGACAAGAAGAAGTGATTATGGGGTCCCCTTAGGGCAATCATGTAAGGGCAATATGTTATAAATTTATCTCTGCCTTTGAGTGGGGAAACTACTTTGAATTTCATTCGATCCTTAATTAAGCCTAAAACAAAAGACGAAGCCACTCAATATTATTAGTGGAGACTTTTGTCAAAGAGTGATTGGGCATGACACCATCCAATCGAAGACCTAAAAATGATTTAATATCAATAAAGAGAAAATTAAACAAGTAGATAGCATTATTTGAATGGTGAATAAAAAAAAAAAAGAATTTCCCACAAAAAATCATGACAAAAACGATAATGCATTTGCAAGATTTATCGTGAAATCTGAATCATACAAATCTTTCACACGTGAAAACGTTTTGTTATAATTGATTTTATGATTTTTTTTTGAATTATGCATAACGTTTTTGTTATATATAGTTAGGAATTAAAATATTTGATTAGTTAGATTGATTTTCGAAATCAATATATTCCAATGTTGAATAACAAACATTACTCGTTATCAAGTGTGACATCACAAAAAATAAGCACCACTCTAGAAAAGGAAAAATTGTAATGCGTGGGTCTTGTAATACACTTCTAGACCTAACATCATAACATAATTCTACTAAAAAGTATAATCCACAGTTCATGCCTAATAATAACGATAAATTAAGTTGTAATGGACCCATACCATTTCATATGAACCAATTACATGGTTTGGACATGGGATTAATTGACTACTATATAAGATCATCATTAACATATACAAATTTCACAATCAAAGACTCTTCAATAATACCATCGAGCATTATAGTGAATAACACATAGATTCAACAATACAAGTGTTATAGTGTAGTGCACTAATTATCGAGATCATCCGAAACTAATTTAAGTACATGTTTAGTTAAGAGCTTAAGTTTTTTGTCTCATATTCTCTTTCTTTAACTGTTTCATTCGATCAACACAATCTACATATACAATTATTATGGATCGATATTAATTCAATAATATGGACTAATACAACACCCAACTAATCAAGGGTCTGAAAATGAGACAATATATTTGAACTATTGGCTAAGTATTACAAATTTACATTTTAGTGAATTTATTCATAAATTACAAGTTTAGATTCGACATAGCTTTACGTCTTTTGAAACTTAACAAAACTCAACGTTGAATTAATGAAGATCCCCTACACAAAGTCAAGAACTATGGATTTTCCCCCCCTTTAAGTGGCCTTTAATTTGAGATTGAGACAATGAAAAAAAGTGGCACTCAAATGGTTTGCCTACATATTGACTGCCACCAACGAGATAAAAACAAAAATGGGAGAGATACATATATTGTAGATATCGACTCAAATTTTTGACTCGCCTTTCTACAACATATGTGAATTTTAATCTAGTCAAAAAATTGCTCAAGATTTTTATTTTTTGGAAAATGAAATCATTGCTCAAATTTTCAATTATAGTGACATAGGTGAACTAATCAATCGCTTAGGACCCCAAATATTGAATCTCCTTTGTCGTTAACAGGATGATGTTGATTTGACCTGTTTAATCAACAATAAAATTGCATTTCCTTGTTGGGAATGAAGAAACATGCACTTGTTGGACTTGTCTGCGGATTGGAGACCCAATTTGGATTTAAGAGCCCAAACGGATATCTGATAGGCCCTAAAAGTCATCAGTTTGAGGTCATTTAGCGTAAGGAAGAGTAATAGCCAATTTCAACGCATGGGCTGGGCCAGTAATTGGAGAGACCGGAGTCAAGTAGTCAAGAGTAAGAAAGTCTGAAACAAGCTCCAATTACTAACCGAGAAATTTTAAATTCAAAGATAGGTGCACGTCACAGTTTCCAGGAGAGAAAATTCGAATGAAGTAGCCAAGAGGATTCATGGAAATTTACAGTATAATAATGATAATAAATAAAGAAATTACAGTAATTAGGTGAGGAATTATTTACTGGTATATTAATGTCGAATATCAACGACTCTCTTCAACGCTGAATTTTCCATGTTCACTATTTGATTATTGATTGTTAGATTTTTAGAGAGAGAAAAAACTAAGTATGTCTGAGATCGTAAACGAAGCTTGGAAGAAGTATTTGATACAGCTGCAATTGCATCCTTTGAGAACCAAGGTTTGTGAAATCATATATTATTTAGCGGTGTTTTATTGACATTTTTGAATCTCGTGGTTTTGACTGATCGTGGTGTTTGATTGACTTGTTTCCGTTAGGCAATTACTGCTGGAGTATTGATCGGGACTAGTGATGTAGTTGCTCAGAAGATTTCTGGGGCGAAAAAGCTTCAATTAAGAAGAATACTTCTTTTGATGGTACTATTAACTTCATATTTCTCTGGCTTTTCTTCATTCAATTCATATGATCCATAAGTGAAATATTTAGGTTTCGTCCAATTTGTCTGAAAGTTTAATCCTGGTATTCATGGCTCTATACCAACTGATATGAGAGGAATTTATTTATATTAAAGTTATGGAACTATCTGATCTAAGTAGTATGCGGTGGAATAGCAGGAGACAATATTTCTTACAATCGATAACAACTCTATGTGTAATGGTCCGATCGTGTAACTACTGCAGTGGTAGAATCTGTGATAGCAAGAATTCAATGGTAGAGACCGGAGACGAGCTAGTTGAACGGGGAAATTAGATTACAAAATCTAGAATTATACAAAATAATTATGGGATTGAATTGATGAGCTCTTTGGTGAAATAGGGAGGAAAAAAATTTTTTTGGTGGAGGGTAAAGATAGGAGTATGTTTGTATTTTGGTCCGAGTTGAAAAAACTCATCACAGTCGCGATTACTATTGAAACTTAGAAAGCGTATTTTTGCTATGCAGCTATATGGCTTTGCATATTCTGGACCATTTGGGCACTTTCTTCACAAACTGATGGATCTCATATTCAGAGGAAAGAAGGGCAATAAAACTGTTGCTAAGAAGGTATCAATAAAGAGATTTTATTATTATTATTATTATTATCCATTTTCAGTGATGAATATGCCCTTCTTTTCTGTGTGTTTTGATATTTTAGATATTTCTCCTGTTTGTAGGTTGTGTTGGAACAGTTGACTTCTTCTCCTTGGAACAACTTCTTGTTCATGCTTTACTATGGATTAGTAGTTGAAGGTATTCACTCCTCAAGGCCTTGACCATTTGCAAATCAAGTGTTAAACTTTCACATTATTGCATCATTTTAGCATGACTAAGCACATTTACTTTGTTGTACTAAATATTCTCCATTGTCTGTTGCTTCCTTCAATAACTAAATGATACTTGAAGGTGGCTTTTAAGCCTCTTTTGATGCACTGTATAAACTTATTTTTCTTTGCTTATATCTTTTAGGTTTTAATTATGAATTCAAGCAAGTGTGCTAACTGTAGTCCCAAAGTCTAGTCTGATTTGTTGCTCGTATCCAACGAATTACCCAAAATGTACACAAAAACATACTGATTTCTTTTGTTCACTTATTAAATATGATTCTCATCTGGCCACATTGATTCCAATATAAAAGTAATAATTTTAAGGAAGATTAAGAAAATACAACATCAGGTTTTATCTTTCCATATAATATGTTATGTTGGTTATTAATCACAGCTAAAATATGCCTTTCTCAGGAAGACCATGGGGTCTAGTCAGAAATAAAATCCGGAATGACTTCCCCTCAGTACAGTTGACTGCATGGAAGGTAATAGCTGCTACATGATCTTCTCACAATAACATTGAGAAAATAGTCAACAGTGCCGAAAATGTGCTGTTCTAATGATATAATATCTTAATGCTATTGGTTTACAGTTCTGGCCGATAGTCGGCTGGATCAACTACCAGTATATGCCTTTGCAGCTTCGTGTTTTGTTCCAAAGTTTTATGGGCTCGTGTTGGTAAGAAAAACCTTTGCTTGCTTAGTCCCCTCCTCTTTTTACTTCTTGTTGATTCCTATACTTGTTTGCCTCAATGTCATTTGGTGGTGCTCAGTCGACAATTTAAAAATTGAGGAAACAAGCTTGAGATAAGTTACAATCACGGACTGTAAGTTCTTTTTGGGTACACTTTTTTCCCCATTTGGAAGAGAATGTACGGTTGGAAAGTACAATAAGTTACTGGCCACATAGAAGTAGCGTTAAAAATGAAATTTTGACCTTGTTTGACATAGATGTAAATAAAATATTTGCTTATACTCATTTTTAACCACACTTCATAAAAAAATATTTTTCACGTTTCTCTTTGTCCTTTCCTTTGGTATTCACTTTTCTTCTAAAAGACCTTTCCAAACAGGCTCTTTGTAAAATAACTTTTGGAATAAAACGACAAAAAAAAAAAAGAAAAAAGAAAAACAAAATTCGCTAAGAAAGTTGATAGTTCAAAGTGGCGTAGTCTCCTCATAAAAAGTATTTCATTCATTTTGTTATCACAATGACTCACAGGGCGATAATTACACGGATGGATTTTGTATGTACTCTAATTATGTTTGACGTTGGAAACATAGGTTGTTTTTGGCAAATTTCGTTGAACAAATTGAGTTATAAATAGATAAGAATCAAAGGGAGTAGTATTTGCGAGTCTTGCAGAGAGTATGGTGCATGCGGATAAAAAGTTGTTTTACTTGGCAGTTGTTTATCAAATATGTCTATGGATGGCTAGATAAATTATTCTCTCTCTCTCTCACACACACACACACATACACATTTTCCCGTCCTTTCTCTACCTGATATTTCCCATTTAAGGGCTTCAAATGTCTAGTTATTGATATTCTTGGCTTGGGTTTGCAATTGCAGGGCTATCTTTCTCAATCTGAAAGCAAGATCCATTGCTGCAAAGAAGGCTTGAAATCTGCTTACTGGTAGCAGATTGCTTATAGTTTCGTAGGATAATTACGTCATTATGTGTGTTGTAGATGATGTTTTCGTAGCTCGTAAACGGAACTTTTGTTTCTTCTTGCGATTCTTCCTTTCCTAAGAAGATAAAATTCTTCAATTATGCTAAAAGCAACATTTATCCATATAGGTGTTTGATTGGGTGAAATCTAGTGGAAAAAGACCGTTTTCCACGTAAATTTTCCAATTCTGTGTTTGATGCAAAGTTCGAAATCGAAATGAAATTGTAAGGTACAACCACTTTGAGTACGGTTTCAAGTCTATGAAACTATAAGCAATTTAATGTGAAAGAGAAGGAAATTTTATTTTATTTTTCGTCTTCACCGTATCAAAACAATTTTTGATTAGCCTTTAAGCGATAAATCAGATGCCTCCTATTCCTCACACTTTGCTGTCTTCACCATATCAAGCAATTTAATGCACAAACGAGGGAAATTTTATTTTTCGTCTCTCTTGTTTTTGTATATTATTAGCCTTTTTGTCTTGAATTTCAAGAGAAACATTCTAGTCTAATAATTCTTAGTAATTGATCACGGAACGCTTTCGTTACAAAAATACTAAATAAGAAAGCTTGGCACGATGATGTTTGACTACGCGGACAATGCTTGGATGTTGAATGTTTTTTGAAAAACAAATAATATAGGAGCCACTTAAAATTTTGTAACATAAATAATAATAATAATAATAATAATAATAATAATAATAATAATAATAAGAACATACAAAAGATAGTCTTCGAAGTTGATGCTAAGCTTGTGGTGGATGCTATTCATAGTGGTAAGGATGATCCCCTCTCCCTTTGGCTGCATCATTAATGATTGTAAAAACATGTTGCGTCAATATTAAGAGTATTTTGTTTATTTTATTAAGGGGAAAGCAAATACACCCACCAATAAGTTAGTTAGACTATCTTTGTTTGATCCACTCTAATACAGCTGTTTGGATTGGAATGAGAGTCCTGTATTCTTGGGGTTTCTCTCTTGTATGATTTGAACGCGAACAATGAATTATTTATTTCAAAAAATAAAAAATAAAAAAAAATAATTTGATAATTATTTGATAAATTTCATTTTTGAAGAGATTATGAAAAAATTAATTTTCAAAAGCCTACGCTCAATTCCCTTTCCCTTTCAACAAAAAAAAACTTACATTCAAAAAAAAATCTAAAAGTATTAAAAAATATAAAATAATTATCATATCAACAAAATAATTAATCAAATCAAACAACTCCTGATTAAGAGACAAAACAAAAAAACCTTTCCTCAATCCATCAAGGTATTGATTTGATTATATTCTTTTTGTTTTTTATACATTCTGCCAGCTCAACTACACATACAAAAATCCGATTTTAAATAATTTCTAAATCATGCTCTAAAATTAGGTTACCACGCCCGCTCTAAGCGTTATTGACACAGGACGGCTAGAATTGGGGGAGAAACTATCAGCCATTGATTCAATCATCGTTTTTGATTATAACTTCCATTTGTCTTTGAAAAGGGAGGCGTACTTCATCTCCTCTTCACACCAATATATATCAGGCGCTGCTGACTTGCAGAGAATTCTACCAGACTGTTCTCTTCATAGCAAACTTTTCAGGTAGGTGGCATCCAATTTATTGAATTTATTTATTTGTCGGAGTTGTTGTTTCTCGATCGCATTCAATAAAATAATTAATTTTCGGAAAAATATTTCTCGCTGTTGGTTGTGGTTTTTTCTTTGTAATCTTTGTCTTTCCCCCTGTTTGCCTTTTTTTTTTTTTTTTTTTGTGAAATCCTGGTATTTGAGGTTTGATAATTGTATTTCTAATTGTCTTTCATGGCTGAAGTTGTTGAGTTCCAGATGGAAACAGTGAATGGTGATGCTCTTGCCCTGGTGGAGCAAGAAACCATGGGCAATTTTTCCGATGCAGAGAGCATCAATCAACGTGTGGATGAGATATTCAGCAAAGTTGATCAGGTAGAATTGCTCACATTGCTCATTAACTTTAATGGTGTGTTTATTCAAGACCCCTTTTGTTATTTTAGATGTAGAGTTCGTTTATCTTCCGTTGAATTTGGTGTCAATTACTGTTTCCCCCAGAAGGGAAATGGTATTATGATCCTCGGAGAAACTTTAACAACCGTACGTGTGATAATGGAAATATAATGTCTTTGTATATACAGCTAGAGCAAAACTTGAAAGAGATTGAGCAATTTTACTCATCTACAAGTAAAAAGCAGCCAAACACTCCAAAGGGTAGTTCAATGGTGAAGGACAAAGACAAGGAGAAGCTGTTTGCCAACTACAAAAGAAGGCAACAGGATGCAGCCAGTAGGGAAGCAGCTGCTGCTAAGAGAATGCAAGAGCTTATGCGCCAGTTTTCGACGATATTGCGCCAGGTAATTACAAATGCTATATTTGTTGATTAGTTGTAGCCTTGGGCTAGCGCTGTTTAAACACGGGGATCCTGTGAAAAACTTTGCAGTGTTCAGTATCTTTCTTGTTACATTCTTGTTGCACATCGTTTTATATGGACATAAACCTTCAACTACCATCGGGCATCAGTTCCATCTTATACTAAATCAATTAATTGATGTCGAGCGATTATTCCTCTAAAGCTCTTCTTTTTTTCTTTTCTTTTCTTTTATTTTCTTTTCTTTTTTTTTTTTTCCAAAAATTGTTTTCTCTGTATATGTGTGGTGACTTGTGGGTATGCCTTATGGAAACATGGATTTTAACCCTTATTTAGAAAGGTTTTATTAACAATTTTAAATGGTCACTTTTTCACTTTTTCACCACTAATTTTGAAGGACCCCACGTGTACGAGCCACTTTTCTTCATTCATTTCTGTACGTTTTTAACGAGAACAGTTTTAAACACTCTCCGGACAACCCCTTAATTTTAGATCAAACAAAAACATTTTAAACACTTTCCAAACAAGCCCTTAGATGTAACATTCAGGAGGTTACTGTCTTACATTTAGTAAAACTGACCGGATTAGTAAATGGAGTAATCTTGTGTCTCTCATGATTCCGCGTTGTACTGATAAAATATCAAAAGGTAGTTCAGTGAGGTGTCATTCATCCTTCTCTCCTATGGGACAAAATAAATTTGTTCGTATTCCGTTTTTTAGTCATTCCAAATTATGGTGCTGTGGGCATTTGCAATAAAAACTTGAGATTTCGGTTTATCCCATTAGTACCCTATGGCTTATTTTCACTGGATATCTGCTTTTACTTGTTTGGTCTGCTTAGTTTTACTCTTGACATATTGCTTATTTCAACTGAAGTATAATATCCTCTTTTACTTGTTTATTCTACTTACTTTTACACTTGACAGATAACTCAACACAAATGGGCAGGACCATTTATGCAACCTGTGGATGTGGTAGGTCTTGGTTTGCACGATTACTATGAGGTAGAGCCTTTACCTTCCATTATTAAGCTGCTTCTTTCCCTTTGCAATTCGCCTCGTTGCTTATTGTAGCACGGTGTATGATATATGCCCAGGTTATTGAGAAGCCAATGGACTTCAGTACGATTAAGAGCAAAATGGAGGGCAAGGATGGTAACGGGTATAAGAATGTTCGAGAGATGTGTGCTGATGTGAGGTTGATATTTAAGAATGCGATGAAATATAACAAGGAAAGGGATGACGTCCACGTGATGGCTAAAACTTTGTTAGACAAGTTTGAGAGTAAATGGCTGCAACTCTTGCCAAAGGTTGATGAAGAGGTACTTATTTGTTTCCTTTTTTGGGATGGGGGGAGTAAAGAAGTAAGAATTAACCCGTAGTGATTGGCTGACGTGTTGAACCTCGTCGGATCTTATATCCTTCGTTAGGAAATTAGATACTAATCATTGACTTCAATGCATCTTCAGTATCCCATGCCAAGAGTATGTATTAGCATCGTTTGATAGTTATTTTTGCATCACTGATTGGTTTTTGAAATATTTCTAGGATAAAAGAAGGAAAGAGGAAGAGGCAGAGATGCAGCAAGATATGCAGCTTGCTCAAGATGCTGCTCATGCCAAAATGGCCAGAGAGTTAAGTCATGAGGTAGTTATAAATTATAATAAAGCCATCATGAGGTAGTTATAAATTATAATAAAGCCATCCCTATAATGATAATATATTGCCCAGCATTTCATATCTTAGTGTTCTCATTGGTAATTTGGTCTAAATTTAAGATAATCTAGGAAATCTGAAAACCAAAATTCTTTTATAGTTGGATGCGGTCGATAGGCATCTGGGAGAACTCAGAGATATGGTACTTCAGAACTGCAGGTTTGTCACTTATTCACATAAAAACACACCCCTAGATCTTTTATTTTTCTTTCTTGTTCTCCCTCCCTCTCTGTGTGTGAGTGCGCGTGAGAGTTTGTGAAATGATGTCTGGATTGTTAGATTAAATTTTTATCTGTAGTTCTATACTTTGAAACAGTTAAACTTGAAAAGGAGAATTCTTCAGTACTATTCCAGCTAAACTCTCTAATAATCAATTTTTTTTCAAATAAATATGAACTTTTGTAAAAGTGAGATTGTATTTTGTGTGATGTGATCATTGTTTCGATTAGCAATGAGTGAAATATCGAATTAAATTTCTTTCCATTTAACCATAATTCCATCCATCACTGCTAAATATCCCTTGTAATATCTATGCTGTTTTGGAAATCCCAAAAGCACAAGTTAAAAGGATATAATTTGAATGTTGTTTCACGTAGCACTCTCATTAAAAACGATCTGAAAGTTGTTTTATGTCCCATCCAAAGTGCCAAGTAGTTGGTTACGGTTATTATACATGATTAAATACAGTGCTTTTCCTTTGACAACCCTCCACCACAACAGCAGAATAATTAATTGAGTCAGGTGGCTTTTGTTTCCTTAGCAAGGACGAGTAGAAATTCAACACTGTTTGACCTCCTCGTTAGATGCTATATACCTTGTGCTTAGTATGAGGTTTGTTTTTCAGAAAGTTGTCAACAGAAGAGAAGAGAAGACTTAGTAGTGCTATTGCCAAGTTATCACCGGAGGACATCGACAGGGCGGTAGAGATCGTTGCTCAGAGCAACCCCGAGTTTCTAGCAACCAAGGAAGATGTGGAAATCAACATGGACGTCCAGGTTATAATGCTGGTTTTAACCCTCTTACTATTGGATAATGCTATGTTAGTACCATTGTTGCTATAGTACTGGTCTCGGTTTATTAAATATTTAGAGTACATGTGTTTGGATCTTTGGGATAACTTTTTAGTTTAAATAGTGATGGAGACCACAAAATATATAGATGATAATGATTAATAGGTTCTAATTTGTGATCAAAATTCTATTTTGACTTTGATTGAGTAGTAGAAGTTAATTCTTAGGTAGAAAATGCTGAAAAAGACAAATGCTAAAATGTTTGGTCATATGACTTGGTGACCTGTAGGTTAGGTCTGTCTAATAAGGTACTTACAAAAATGTCTATGTACAGAGGTTTCATAGACATGGTAAATGAATGTTGAGAAATAGATTTGGAAGAATGTGCGAATAAAAGTGGTATAGCGAAAGAAAACAGTTAGTGAAACATATGTTTAATCAACTGATGACACCTCGACTGATGCCAAACATTAATGGTGATATAGCGTTGAATAATACTGAACGTGCCTTTATTGCTTTGGAGATAGTCGAGTAATTGATTTTGTTTTTGTGATTGGTGCAGAGTGAAGCAACATTATGGAAGTTGAAGTTCTTCATCAAAGATGCATTACAGGGACAGGGGAAGATCTCACCAAACGTGAATGAGGATAGCCAAAACAACAATAACAAAAGAAAAAGGGAGATTTGTGATGCTCTTGCTAAGACTTCCCAGAAGAAGAGCAAAAGGTTCCCTGGCTGACGGTTAAATGTCCTGTTTGCCCCTTTTTTTAACATAAATTTCAGAATTTTGTGTGTAAGAGAAATAATAAAAATTAAAACATCTGATTGTAATTTAGATGTTGCATTTGGAAATTTTGTTGTTTCTTGCATGTTAAAAGCAAGGAGTCCAATTGTAATATTGTATAGCTAGGGTCTCGGCACCTTTCTGGTTCGGCTGGTGGAACTTTAACAAAGTTCGGCCCTCTCACATGTCGGTGGGCCCCCTGCACCCTGCATTCGCCCCGGGGGCGGGGCCGGGCGCTTGTGTCTTGGGCCGTAACTTGGCTGCGTTTTTTCTGGCCGAACCATAAAATTTTCAGGTCTAGGAGAGTGGGGGTATTAATACATCTGTTGAAAATAGCAACTAAGGGAGAATAATGGACTTTAAATACTGTTTTTTAGGGTTTTGTTTGGATTTGTTTAAATACATTTTTGTTTTAAAAAATGTAATGATTGTTTGGAATGATTTTGATCAGGTACCAACTGTGGGTACCGTATAGTACCCACAGTGGGCACGTGGCGTCACGTCATCACACCAAAAAAATTTATTTTTTTTTTTGAATTTTTTTTGGTATCTACGTTAAGTTAGGCGAATAATACATAACTGTCTTATGATGGTGGGGGGCCTCACCGGACCCTTATTATTTTTTTTCCCCAACTGTGGGTACCGTAGGGTACCTTACGGTACCCACAGTGGGTACCGGATCATAACTGTTGTTCGGAATTCATATTTTTTATATGGTACCCACCGTGGGTACCGGATCATAACTGTTGTTCGGAATTCATATTTTTTAAATTTTATCTTTGAGTGGGAATCAGTGGTTGTTGGACAGTGTATCTTCAAGGAAAAAGTAACCTTTTTTTTGGAAAAATGTGCGGTTAAATAATACTATGTTTCACAGTGGTTAAAGAATAGTCGTGCACGATTGTCGCGGATAAGGGACACCAGCAGAAACTTTTCTCATTTGAAAAAAAAGGGAGGAAATCTAGTATTGATTTTTATAATTTTATTTCATAAGTGGATGGTGTTGTGTATGGATGATGAATAGCTAGATGTGCTGATGGGGACGAATTTGCCTTCACCTCATGGGAGGTTTTATTCTCCATATTGTCGATTACAATTGGATAGTTAAGGGGTTATTTGATTTGGGATAAAAGTTATCCGTACGGTATTCCATATAAAATGTGTGGTTAATATTATTTTGAAAAGTGTGTATGTGGTTGAGAAGAAGAGAGAGAAGAGTGTGAGATAAAATTTATCCTGGATAGAATAAGACATTAAGGGTATGTTTGATTGGGTGTTAAGTTGATGTGTGCGGTATTCCGTGTAAAAATGTGTGGTTAATATTATTTTGGGAGATGTGTGTGATTGAAAATGAGTATGAGGCTATACGAAATTGCGTGCGGTTAAATTTATAGTGGAAAGAAGAAGCCCTAAGTGAATGCTTTTTATAAATGAAGAAATTTTATTAATTTATATTGATAATCGAGAGAATAAAGTATTTTCACATGGAAAGGAAAATGGGAGTGTAATGGACAGTGGAGAGACTTGTTGGAAACGTGTGAACGAGGAAATCCTTTTTCTCTTCAGCCACACTCATTAAAACAATTACTAATCTTCACAAAGAAACTTTGTTTGATGACTTATGCTTATGCAATAATTAGAATTGTTGACTTTTTTTTAGTGGTATAAATTGAGGATTATAGGGTGGGGTGCGGCGTCTCGAACCCAAAACAAATTGATAAGAAGGTGTCTTATGCAATAATTAGAATTGCTAACTTAGGATTATGTATAAGTGTAATATTTCGTGAAAAAAAAATCAAATTATTTTTAGTTCAAATAATCTATAGTACTTATTTGAGTGTTTGTTTGATAGACCAATAGCCTATGTTAGGATTTTTTTTTTTTTAAGTTTTATGTGAAATAGGAGAAATAATAAGTAGAGTTGAATGGTGAAAATTTGTATAATACACGGTCTTGTTCTTTTCCCCAACAAATTCAAAAAAAAATTCGCTCTCTCATCTTTTCAATCACACATAATTACTTTATATTTTTTAATACATTATATCTCATTTTTAACCACACAATCTACACGCAATTCTAATACTTTCCAAAATGGTGCATAAAACCAGGCCGTAGATTCTAGAAAATATATGGATACGATTAGTTTAATCAAATTCAAATTTAGAAAGAATTGAGTAAATAGGTGTATATTAATAAAATATTATTAATTAAAACTCTCAAAAAGAAATAAATATATATATAGTTGAGACATTCAAAAAAGGAAAACGAATCTATATAACAGGAATGGATGGAGTATTATGCACATAGAAATATTTTTTAAAAAAATGCAGCTGCAAAAAAAAAAAAAAAAAAAAAAAACGAGGAGAGAATACCTTAACAAATATGGAAATTCAACAATCCGTATAAAAGGGGGTTGAAAACCGCAGTGTAAGAATGACTTTTGGAAAAATGGGAAAGGGTGAACGAGTCAATAACCCTGTTGTGAAGTCATTCTACTGGAACAGCTCCCCAGAAAGTGGCACAAAATTGACTTCAAATTTTCGTGCAAAGTGGCAAAAATTCAACAGTGGGACCCCCTTGATACTACTCTTTGTCCTTTTCTCACACACCAACAATCATTAATTGCATTTTTCCCACAAAAAAAAAAAAAGATTACTCCTAGCAAAAGTATTAGTAATATTAAACCCTAAAAAAATATTAATACCACCGGTCTGATAGGGAAGAGTCAGGTTGATGTTAGATATCATATTAAATTCAAACCCACCAAAAGCACAAAACATTTACTCTGACTCCGAACCTTCTCTCCAGCGCTTCCACTGCAACCCAAAGAAGAAATTTACTAAAATGTGGAACAACAGAGACCTTGGATTCTTCGCTAAAAACCCATAAAATCAAGACAAGAAAAATGGGTTGTAATGTATGGTGGGCTCAGCCTATGCTTTTCACCCAGCCAAAGGTATTTTTCTCAATGATTGATTCTTTTACTTTTACTTTCTCACTATTGGTTGTTTTCACTACGATTCGATGGGAATCCTTTTTATATTCACCTTTTTATCTGTCAAAAGTTGCGTTCTGTGACTTCGTTCTAGTCTATGGTGCCCAATCTACTTGAATGTTTGGTGAACTTTTTGAGTCACGCAGTCACATTTACTTTTTTACTTTCATTCTTTTTTTTGTTAAATTCTCTAAAGATTTGGATCATGTTGGCCATTTTCTGAACTGGGCTCTGCTTATTTTTGATCAAGATGTAATGGGTCAATGTTGAGTTTATAAGTAGTTTTTGGGATTTCAAGAATTTTTAGGTAATGGGTGAATGTTGAATTATTTTCTTGGATATGTTTTATTGATTCATTTTACTCTTGGATGCTTTGTTTAATGGTGGATTGTTGGATTCTTGAATACAAAATGAAGATAAAGATGAAGTGTGATATTTATTAGTGCAATTCTGTTAAAGGGTTTTGAATTTTTTGTTCTCTGATATTAGTTAGTGATTAGAAACTTGGCGACTGTAATGAGACGGGATGAGCATTAAGTTTTGGATATACAGACTGAAAATTAGCTTAAGCTTGAAATTGAGGAAGATGATGAAATGCATTTGCTCTGGAGAGCACTTGAAAGTAGACGAAATAATCCCTTCATCGGAGTCTCTAGCTACTCGGGACTATTCGGCCAGCGGGTATTCTTCTCGACCGGGCGAACCTGATCCCAAGTTGGACTCCAGCAATATAGAAGAGGCCGAATCATCACTGCGTGAGAGTGGATTCTTGAATTACGAGGTTTGTAATTTAGGCTATATTTATATTTTTATATTTCAACTGCAATAGTACTATTAGAGCTTGATAGTGTTTCAACAGAGCTATACATTGTTACATATAGCCACTTTGTAGTAGTTGATTGATATATAACTTACAGGAAGCTCGAGCTTTGTTAGGGCGACTGGAGTATCAAAAAGGGAACATCGAGGGCGCCCTTCGTGTTTTCGAAGGAATTGATATTGCAGCTGTGATTCCTAAGATAAGAGTTACCATAGCTAGAAGGTTCGACCTCCCTAGACGTCATTCTCAAAGTGATGCTACCACGCCTATGTCCATTCATGCCGTGAGTTTGCTCTTCGAAGCGATTTTCCTAAAAGCAAAATCCCTTCAGGCTCTCGGAAACTTTGCGGGTACTTAAACCTTCTTCCACTGGATTTATAAAATCATTACACGAAAGTAACTACAAGTTGAAAGCTCGATGAGCGGTCATAAAATTTTACCGTTTTAACCATTTTTGGCATATAATTGGATCAAAAAGCTAAGCTTCTTCCCCTCGGATTTGCAGAAGCGGCTAATTCGTGCAAAGCGATATTGGACGCCGTTGAATCCACAATCCCGGATGGCTTGCCCGAAAATTTCACTTTTGATAGTAAATTGCTCGAGACATTAAACAAAGCTGTTGAGTTACTTCCCGAGTTATGTAAGCTTGCTTATTCTCCTCAAGAAGTGATATTAGCCTATCGGCGGGCCCTACTTTATCATTGGAATCTTGATATAGAAACGAGAACCAAAATCGAAAAGGACTTTGCCATATTTCTCCTTTATAGCGGCAATGACACAACCCCTCCAAATCTTCGTGTACAAATGGAGGGCGCTTTTGTACCTACGAACAACATTGAAGAGGCTATTCTATTACTACTGCTTATTCTTAAAAAATTTAACCTCGAGAAGATTGAGTGGGATCCATCAATCTTGAATCACCTCGCTTTCGCGTTATCAATAGCAGGAGAATTTTCAGCCCTTGCATGTCAGGTCCAAGAGTTGCCACCCGGAAAAGAAAAATACACTTCTTTAGCGCTGTGTTACAATGCAGAAGGTGAGAATATGACTGCTTTAAATTTGTTAAGAAACCTATTGAATAATAGAGAGAACCACCACAATGCATTTGAGTTATTGTTGGCTGCAAAAATTTGCATAGAGGTCCCTAATTGCATCGACGAAGGATTAGGGTATATACACAAGCTTCTCTCTCAATTCAAAGTCTCTCGATTCGGCAGAAAATGTGATGAGATAGCTAGTTGTGCAAATTGTTTATTGGGAGTCTCTCTGTCTGCTCAATCTAGAGCCGTTGGATCTGATTCTCAGAGGACGTTGAGACACTCTAGAGCACTCGAGGCACTTGAAGCTGCTCAAAGATTGACCAAAGAGAAACAAAGCGTTAACGTTAACATTTTGTTTCATCTAAGTGTAGAAAATGCTGAACAGAGAAAGTTGGAAGTTGCTCTTTATTATGCTAAGCAGCTTTTGAGAGTCGAGGCTGGGTCGAGCATAAAGGGGTGGATTCTTCTTGCTCGTATTTTGTCGGCTCAAAAACGGTATGTGGATGCTGAGAATATAGTCAATGCTGCTCTAGACGAGACGGGAAAATGGGATCAAGGCGAATTGCTAAGGACTAAGGCGAAAATTCAGATCGCGCAGGGGAATATAAGGGAGTCGATCGAGACATATACTAGACTTCTTGCTGTTCTTCAAGTTCAGAGAAAGGGTTTTGGAATCCAGAAAAAAGTGTTAAAGGTATAGCGCTAAATTATCGGCCTATCTCAATTTGCTTGAATGTTTGGGTAAAGTTTTATTCTTTACGAGAATTTTGGATAATAATAAGCAGTGATTTGAGATGTATTGTTAGTATTTAAGTTTGACTTCGATTAAGCAGTAGAAGTTAATTTTTGGATAGAAAGCAGTTAAAACAAGCACTTGCTTAGTATGTTGTTGAACTAAATACCTTTTACTGGTAAAAGTTGGGACTTCTTTTGACAGTAAAGTGTGAGTTACTTTCAAGATAAGCAACTATTTTACTTGACCTTATAAAATAGTAACATAGACAAACACTAGATGATAAAAAGTTACTTTTAAGCTTAGCCTAATATATTCGTTAATTGACGTTAAACTAACGATTACTTATTTTCATGTTCATTTCCATTGATCTTGACCTCTTTCGATCCACAGAACAGGATGAACAATAACAGGATCTTAGAGATGGAAACATGGCATGATCTAGCAAATGTGTATACGAGCTTGTGTCAATGGCGAGATGCTGAAATTTGTCTTTCAAAATCTGAGGCCATTAGCTCCCTTTCTGCTTCTAGATGGCATTCCACAGGTATGCTTTACTTTCAATTGTGACCAATTTCACATTGCAGTGATTGACAGTCAGTGGATCAAACTAGGGTTCGTCGACCAGTGTTCAAACTAGTAGCAAAGTAAAAATTTACCTGAACGTAAAAGTTAAAAATAAGCAATGAAAAAGTGATTGTCAAAAGTGTGTCGATAAAAAGTGATTTGAAAAACTGTGCAAAAATAATGATTAACACGAATGGTTTCATTTCTTGCTTTACTAGGTTTGTTAAACGAAGCGAAAGGTCTACACAGGGAGGCTCTCAAGGCCTTTGGACAGGCCCTAGAAATTGAACCAAACCATGTCCCAAGCTTGATATCAACAGCTGCTGTTCTTAGGCAACTAGGTGACCATTCACTACCAGTTGCCAAAAGCTTTCTAACTGATGCACTGCGCCTCGAAAGAACTAATCCTTTAGCATGGTACAATCTTGGGCTACTCTACAAGAGTGAAGGCAGCTCACCGGTTGAAGCGGCCGAGTGTTTTGAGGCTGCAGCCCTTCTCCAAGAATCTGCCCCGGTCGAGCATTTTAGATAGTGCAATTTTGAGGAAATGTTGGTGATGTATTTGTGTTAAAGAAATCCGTGTTTATACATGTTTATTTTGACGTATATGTTTATAGCACCACACGTGTTTTGAAATCACTCATTCACTGATCATTTGTTATGTTTATAAACGCTACGAACCTGTATGCATATTAGGGAATTTTCCATAAAATGGCTTTTCGTTCATGGAAACACACAAATTGAAAAATATTCATTGTTCTTTCAAATGTATCTGTTAATGAGCAACGTAGTCCACATTGATTAATATGATTTATTGGTCAAGTTGTTTGCACTAGATTTGATGCAAACAGCTCATGTTGTGTGATTTGCACATGCTGTAAATTAGAAAGCAATTGATGTGACATACCTATACTGGGCTACATTAATTGCTTGCACCAAATTGAGAGTCACGGTAAATATTAACATTGAGGCCTTGTTTGATTGGGGGTTTAGTTGTTCCGCGCGGTATTCCGTATAAAAATGTGTGGTTAATATTATTTTGGGAAATGTGTGTGTGGTTGAAAATGAGTATGAGATATACGGAATTACGTGCGAATTTAGTTAACACCAAATAGAACAAGACCCGAGTATAATTCAAATTTTATGAACACCTTGATAAATGTGACTATGTCTTCCATTTTATGAACATCTTGAGCTCTCCAAAGAAATAATAGTACACATTAAAGAGAAACAAGCTACAAAATACATGAAAATCATGAATCATCAATTTTTCAGAACCAGAAAACTTACAAGATAGCATCAAATAGCTATTAAAACTACTTTTTACTAAGATCAATTCCAGCCTCTATAGCCATTTTGTCAAGTCCATTCTTCTCTATGATCCTGAGAGCTTTAGTAGACAACCGCAATTTGACCCAGCGCTTCCCGGCTTCCCACCAAATTCTCTTCGATTGCAGATTCACACACTGCAGCTTCGTCGTCGTGTGTTTTGAATGGGAAACTTTGTTCCCCCTGTTTGTTTTTTTCTTTGTGAAAGGACATACTTTACCTGAAATGAAAATCAACTCCAACAGTTCAATAACCTTTCTTTAGGAAAGAAACCAAGCAATAGTGCCCATGTCTAACCTGTGTGCGGCAAAATTAACAGTAACATATAATTTTTCAGTCCAAATCCAGTTAATTTAGACGACACGTTCATGACTGTTGCTTATTATAAATCCACATTGTGGGACCCAATATTGTTCCTCTACTAATAATATTACATAAACAGATGCTTAAGGTAAAAAATTTCATTAAGAGAAATCATGAGAACAATGGCAGTTAATGGAAACAATTTGAAAATGTCACACTTGGAAGCAACAAATACAAGTGTTGGTTCATAATTCAGATTTTTTATTCATCAAAGAAAGGATAGTTAACTTTGAACAGGTTCATCATTACGATGAGTTCAAATAACAAGTGGATTGATGCTTATGAAAAGACTATTCTTCATACTGCATCAAGAGAAGGATTCTATTGTGCCTTTGCTTTACTCAAGGGAACATAACAGAAGAGAACTATAACAGAGAAGATAAATAATAGTTATTATCTCCGAAATTATACAAACCACTTCAAAAACAGAAGAGAATTATAACAGTGAAGATTGCATCAATGTTATCCAAGTGCTTGTTTGACAAAACCTTCTTTCATACTCAACTCATTTTCAACCACATTTCTCATGAAACATCCTTACTTCACAACCAAGCAGTCACCAAATGAATCACTTTTCTTCCTTCAAAATACTGTCACAACAACATATTTAGCCCTTGTTCTACACAAATTTCGGTAATGACATACATCACGTTTGTCATCAATATTTTCCGTTAGAAATTATTATGTTTGCAATTTTGCAAGCAAGAAACCAGGCACTTCAGAAGTAAACAAGAAATTAACCTTTTAACTTGAATCCTGATGTAAATGTTCAAGCCAATGTTTCATTAATTACAGAAATAAAATAAAATACAATAAAAGAAGCCATGAATTCGAGAATCAAATGTCAAAAGGAATTGAGTCTCAATGCCAATGCAAAATCTCTATCCTTCCTTCCCCAAAAACGGGTTATCATCCATACATTCTGCTTTAATGCTTATACCTCGCTCTGGCAGGATGAATGTGAAAAAACACACAGACACTGAATAAGTCCTAGCTCACTTTATATCAACAAAACCTGAAAGGCCCAAAATGTGAAAAAACACACAGACACGAACGAAGATATAAAGGGAAAACGAAATTACGAGCAACAATTTGGAGAGAAGGCCTGAGAGGAGCGGAGATTGGGCTGACAGAATTTGTCTGTAACTGGATTGGCGAAAGCTTGATGCCACTAAATTGCGATGTAAGGAACCTCAGCTCTGAATTTATTCTTGAACTCTTCATTGCAAGTCTGTTTGAAATTTGGGGCTTTGCTGATAACCGAACTGCCGTCGGCCCTACTGTAGCCATGACTGTTGCCATGGTCGCAATTTCGATCTTTTTCCTTGATTTTAGCAGAAAATGTCACAAAACAGGAAGAAGGTCAGTCGGAAGAAGAGATTGTGTGAACTGAGATGGAGCGGATACTGGATGATGATAAAGTCTTGATTTGAGTACGGGGGTCTAAATTGAGGAGGAGTTAAATCGAGGGACGAAGCAATCAATTTCAGAAATAATTGCACAGACATATTATTATTATTATTACTACTACTACTCCTACTATACCGTGCAGCGGTGGTTCCGACCAATGAAGACGGGAGGGGATGAAGAGGAGAAGGGAGTTCGAGGGCGGGCTGAGGAGGAGAAGCAGAGCGAGCCGAGTGGAGAGGAGAACTAGAGAGAGTGAAGCGTGGTTTATGTTCAAGATGGAATGACGAATAGTGAGATGGACATATCCTTTTTTTATGTGACTGTGAGAGAAAACCGACATTCGGTTGGAATTATTATTACTAGTCTTTTTCACCCGTGCGTTGTACGGGAGGCTAATATGTCAATAATTATTTGTTTAGATATATATTAATTTTATATCAATAGCTCTACGAAGATAATAAATCGAGTATTCGTGATTGTACTAAACTTAATAATTAAGATAAGTAATTAAAGAATCCGATAAAAATTTCGATAGAGTTTTCCCGGTATATAGTACAAATCTTTCCTATAAAATATTGAAGGAACGTCTCACCAAAATTAGCATAATTTAATTTACGATTCTCATGAAAATCTCATAACTTAATTTACAATTCTCCTGAAAATCTAAATAACAAAAATAATTCAAAAATAACACCATCAACTATTGCCAACAACATGAATATAAAATGAATAATACAAACGACTCATATTTTTCTAAGAAATAATGAATGGACTTAAATAGAAATCTCAGGCCTAATTTTCTCCAATAATATCAAATTCCTATTAATCTACTAATGAATCGTAATAAGACAACAACATGTGTTTTTACATAAGGTAAACATCGCGAACTTCGAATTCCATTTATATGAAAAACTTTTAGAAATATAAAATATAATACCAAGTTCAGATAGAATAAATATAACTTGCTCAAAGTGTAATCTTTGACAATGAAGCAAGTTGAGCTACCTTAATTCGAGCACAGTGCTACTTATGGATAAGAGTTGCATATCATCAATTTATATAATATACAAGTTGAGCAACTATTTCATCTGGACATTATCTTCAAACAAATATAATAGCGAAATCAATAATATACAAGTAGAATGATTCATTTCTTATATCAACGAGATGACATAGAGGTTTGCGTAAAAATTCAAATAAAGTAAGCAACGTACCTCACATGATTATTAAGTGTCGGACTATAAATTGCGAAAACTTCTTTATACACGACATTCGTAGTAACATTGGTTGGATGACCATCGTCATCACAGAGCACAAACATCAAACCCTATCTATTTGTGGCTTTAGAGACGACAACATATAGTTTGACAATGAATATGTAAACAATGATTTTTAAGATTTGATTGTGAAATATAACTAACATACAAACATATTATAGAAATAACAATATAGTGGGTATAGTTCAACATACTCCAATACCCTTTTTCTGTTCTGATATGAAACAGTTATCATCGTCACCACTCTCATCCTCATTTAATCGAAAGTGAGCGAGTATAATATAAGGATTACAATTGGATGGGATTCCCATTGCCTGCCATGCCCGTTAGAAAATTGATACCCCTTCCGTTGCCCATCGTGATTATATTGTTGAATCAGAAGCTTGTATTTGTATTTTTTTAATATATGTGATAATAACATCTAATTTTTTGTATAAATATTTTCTAAATATACTAAACACGTATAACATATTCTGTATAAACTCGGCAATTTAATATATTCAATATATTAATATTTTTTTTAAACTCATCAATTTAGATTTTTTACTTTAAATAATTTAAATTGTATAATATTTTTAATGTGATTGATAAAAAATCTTAGAGATTGTACATTTTCTTGATCAAATATTGAATCATTCCATATCAAATCTAAATTATTTTGGATAAAACAAATAAATTGAAATATATGTGATCAACAATTAAAAAAACAACTTGATCGATGATTTTAAAAAATTAAATAAAAATCAAAACTAACAAAAATAAGTATAAAATAAATAATTCAAAGTAGTCAGAATTCTCAATATTTATTTAAAAGATAGAATTATGAATAAAAATGTTTACCATAGTGGAGAGAAAATTTCTGATCGAGTCGTATAATTTCAATCGTTGATAGAGTCAATAGCCAATTCTTTATTAAATACCTAATTTACAAAATAGACAGTTTAGATATTTACTTTTATGCTTATTAAACCATTATTGACAAATATGTAATTTAGAGATTTAGTAATTTATCACCAAAATTGGACTTTTAAGTTAATAAGAAACTAAACAATGTAGGAGATGGAATCATTCACTCTATATATATTTTAAATCAAACTTTTTAGTTAAAATAAGGATTGTAATTTAAAAATATAATTTTGGAACTAAATATTATTAAAATTAAATATAGATTGATTAAATTCAAGCCGATAATCATCACCATATAAGTGGATAAACTTATTTTTAATTAAAATAGACTAATTATTTAGAAAAATATTATTAGAAGGCAAGGAATTCAAATTGATATGAAATTGGTATTGATACGACCCCAAGGTCGAGAACCCCTAGACTGGATCCAGTATGATCGAGAACAACCCGAAACTCTCCGGCGAGGAGGAGGATCCCTCGACTCGACTCGACTGCGCCTTCAAATCACGGGGGTGAACGCCACGAAGGATGATCACGCCTTCGATAAGTTCGGGGGTTCCTTAGACGAGATGGCAACGGAGGAGCACGGCTACAACTCAACAAATTGCAATCAAGATCAAGGAATTAAAGGTGGGGAGCAAGGCTACAACCCAAAGAGGAGCAAAAGCTACAACTCAAGAGCTAAAAGCTTCTTTGAAAAAAAGTCCTCTTTACAAATGGCCTAAATTCGTTCATATACATCCATGACCAAGAAATAATAGTAAAATAATGAAATATCTAAAAAGTAGACACAAAAAGCTAAAGTCGGTCAAAAGTTACGGCCGTAATTCTTGTATTCTGGTCAGTAAATCCCATGATACGGCCGTATGAAGGAAAAAATACGGTAGTATAAAACCTTACCTTCAAATTGGCCAAAGCTGGATCTTCATGATCTGGTAGTATGACCAACGTTACGGTAGTATATCTGTATTCTGACGTATATTGAAGTTACTGGCCGTAATTTGCTCTCGAAGATTTCGCCAAAGCGTCCCAGGGTTACTGACGTACGTAACTTGGGTTCTGGCCGTAAAGTTTGGAGTTACGGCCGTATGAACAAAAGGTTACTGGCCGTAATTTTGCTTCTGCAGATTCTTGACTTGTTTTCCGAAGCTCGACCAGTTCTCGACTTCTCGTCTTCGTTTCACGTCCGGGATGAGTCAAAGTGAGGGTTCTTCCAGGCATATCCGGCTCTTCTTGACATCTTCACTTTATCTTACTTCCGTTCAAGCTCGTTTTTCGTCTCGTGGCTTTCTCACACGTGTTGATGATGTCGAGCTAACCGGATCATATCATCCTCTCCCTCTTCAAAAGGATTCGACCGAATCATATGATTCTTCATTGTACCTATACCTCCACCCGGTCGAATGGAAATGTTGTTTCATCAATCCCAATCACGAAAATATGAAGCCCGGGATTGGTATGAAACCTCCTCGAGAATTGGGCGGCTATCACAAGAACTAAAGTTGTGTGCGTGGCCATCCAATTACGGACATTAACCTCAAGAAGAAAATAAGAAAATTGGGGCGGGGTTGTTAGCAGTTCGAGCCACAAGGAATGGATCCTCATACTCAAGTCGACTTATTTCCTCATCCGCTTCCCTGTCAGCATGGCTCTCCGTTTCTTCTTCAAGTTCAACCTCTACCTCTTCCTTTTCCTTCTTTCTCCACTCCTCGACCTCGTTTTCTAGCTTCAATCGGTCCAAGATTTACTTGCTCGGGGACAAAGGAGCAAGCTCCATAGTTTCGCCTTTCCACGTGAAGCTATAGCAGTTTCTATAACAATCATGTATCACTTTGAGATCAAACTGCCAAGGCCTTCCGAGCACCAAGTGTGCAACTTCCAATGGCACCACATCACACACCACCATATCCATATATTGCTCAACATGCAAGGGAACTAGCACTTGTGTATCCACCCTAATTTTTCCCGACTCATGCAACCAATGCAATTCATAGGGGTTCGGGTGTGGAAATCTAAGCAATTTCAATTTCTCCACAAGCAATGTGCTAGCTAAATTTGAGCAACTACCTCCATCAATAATCAAAGTGCAAGGATTACCTCTTATAGAACATCGGATATGAGATAGATTCTCACGTTGTGACATATCATCGCCACTCAGAGCATGTGTTGGAAATTTCCTTGCAAGTAGGGATTCTCGCACTTTGACAACAAATCGATCATCGTCACTTTTGTCCTCTTCATCCCACGAATTGGGCTTCTTAGTTTAGGACTCACTTTCTAACTCCCCATTCGTCTTCACTAAAATGGTTCTTCGATTAGGACACTCGGACGCATAGTGACCTATCCTTGGCACTTGAAACATTTGATGTCTCGGGTTCGGGTGGGTGGTGCTCCCATTTTGCTCTTGCCTTTGTCTTCCACGCTAGAGCTTGCTTCGGTGTTTCTTTAGGCGGTTCATTCCTTCCTTTCCACGGTCCTTGGTCTCCCGAATGTCACCCCCACTTCGCCTTTTCATAGTTGCTACCACTCACAGGGAGGAGGCTTGTTGGATACTCTCCTTTTTTGTTGTGCCTCTACCTTTTAGGCCTTGTGTAACAACTCTTCAAGGTTCGTATACTCTTGTAGTTCGGTGAGGTTGGCAATCTCGGTTCAATCCACCAAGGAACCTAGCCATGGTAGCTTCCTCTTCCTCCACAACATCGGCCCGTGTCATTAATGACTCCATTTCTTGGTAATATTCCTCCACGGTTTTCCCCTTGATTTAGAGCTTGTAATCGTTGATGCAAACTAGGTTATAATGTGAAGGAACAAATCTCTTTCTCATTATGAACTTCAAATCTTCCCAAGACTCAGCGGGGTAGTCATTATTTCTTCTTACAGTCGTAAGTTGTTGCCACCAACTTAACGCATAACTGTGAACTCCCTAGCCAACAATAGCACCTTCCTAGCTTAGGAATTCTATGACATTGGAACAAAATGTCAACTCGTCCTTCCCAATCTAGATAGGCATCCGGATCCGACTTTCCATGGAGCTGAGGAGGAATTTCAATCTTCACATTTTTCATTTCCCCTTCGTCCTCATTTCGCCACGTCGATCTCTTCCCTATCTCTTCTCACATTTATCCGAGGCTCTTCTTCTTCGCCTTGAATTCACTATCCCGACTTTCTTCACTTCCATTTCCTCCTCTAGGCCGTCGTTGCCCAAGTTCTAGTCTATCAATTAGTCTACCAAGTGCGGCGATAGAGCGATCAACGATCAAGCTTGTATATCTGATTGCTTTCTTGTAATAAGGTTCTCAATTGATCCTTGTCATCGAATCTCGACCTTCACTGTAGTAGAACGAAGACTCGCCATTTTGTGCTTAAGTGTGTGCTAATGTCCTCACGTGTTTCTCACTCGTGTTTGATTCACACAAAAGCTCAATCCCTTCACCAAACAATATAATCTAATCACAAACTCACACCTAACTACTACAACACTATGACAATCTCAAACAATTACACAACTCAAACACATAGACAATGGACAATACACTTCACAACTCAAACATAAAAGATAAAACTAAGTGTAGTCAATGACTCACACTCGTTCAACATTGATTTCAGTCTTTGTTTTTTTTTTTTTTTTTTTTTCTTTCTACTCGTTTTTTTTTTTTTTTTTTTTTAACAATAACAACACAAACAACACAATAACACTACTATTACACAATACTAAACAAGTTGATGAATTCTAAGCACAACAATCACTATGCACCAAGAACACCAAGAACACACACTAAAATCCTACAAAGTATAAATTCACAAACAACACTAAATGATCTTGATCAAGCTCCCGCACAAGACAAAGATCAAATAACAACAACAACTACTACTAATCAAATAAAATAATACCAAATCCTTAGAGGCTAGCTACGATGCGGATGATACGACCCCAAGGTCGAGAACCCCTAGACTGGATCCAAAGATGATCGAGAACAACCGAAACTCTCGGTGAGGAGGAGGATCCCTCGACTCGACTCATTGCGCCTTCAAATCACGGGGGTGAACGCATACGAAGGATGATCACGCCTTCGATAAGTTCGGGGTTCCTTAGGCGAGATGGCAGCGGAGGAGCACGGCTACAACTCAACAAATTGCAATCAAGATCAAGGAATTAAAGGTGGGGAGCAAGGCTACAACCCAAAGAGGAGCAAAAGCTACAACTCAAGAGCTAAAAGCTTCTTTGAAAAAGTCCTCTTTACAAATGGCCTAAATTCGTTCATATACATCCATGACCAAGAAATAATAGTAAAATAATGAAATATCTAAAAAGTAGACACAAAAAGCTAAAGTCGGTCAAAAGTTACGGCCGTAATTCTTGTATTTACGGTAGTAAATCTATGATCTGGCCATTATGAAGGAAAAATACGGTAGTATAAAACCTTTCGCTTCAAATTGGCCAAAGTGGATCTTCATGATCGGCCAGTATGATAACGTTACGGTAGTATATCTGTGTCTGGCCGTATATTAGAGATTCACGGTAGTAATTTGCTCTCTGAAGATTTACGCCCAAAAGCTGTCCCGGGGGTTCTGGCCGTGCGTAACTTGGAGTTCTGGCCAGTAAAAGTTTGGAGTTCTGACCATGTATGAACAAAAGGTTCTGGTAGTAATTTTGCTTTCTGCCAGATTCTTGACTTGTTTTCCGAGGCTCGACCCGTTCTCGACTTCGTCTTCGTTTCACGTCCGGGATGAGTCAAAGTGAGGTTCTTCCAGGCATATCCGGCTCTTCTTGACATCTTCACTTTATCTTACTTCCGTTCAAGCTCGTTTTCGTCTCGACCGGCTTTCTCACACGTGTTGATGATGTCGAGCTAACCCGGATCATATCAGGTATGCTATAAAAATCAAAATCATAAATATGACTTGGCCAATGTAATCGGAATATAATTACTTGTCTTTTTTAATTTGATTTTTTTCCATTTTTAAAAATTATCTTATCTTAGTTAGTTATTCAGTGATCGGTTCCGAGTATTGCATGTAAATGTTATAAAAATTTTATTTCTTCTACTTTTTTCAATAAAAAGTTTTAAGCGAGTGTTAGTGTATGTATAAAAATAGATTTTTATAAATTTTAATCTAATATAGGAGAAAGAATGAGAGGAGTTGAATAGTAAAGATTTGTGTAGTATAGCTAAGTCCCACAAGATATGTAAATGTGAAATATGAGAGAGAATGTGCGGAGTTGAAAAGAATATATAAAATATGCATAAATATGTAAAAAGAAGTAGAAAGATGACTTCCTTTTATTATAAACATGACTTTCTAACACAAGATTTTTGTCAAAAATATTAGTGGTTAACATAAAAACTAAATTAAGAAGACATTTTATTTTTTAAAACAAATTAAGGTATTACGTTAACTAATTTTTAATATCTATTAATTAATTTATATGAATAAAAAATAAATTTTTATTTGTGCAGAAAAATCTTTTTGAAATCCAGTATTTTTATTTTATTGGTTAAGCAATAAAAATAATTTTTTTGCTTTGTTTTTGTATTTTTTAAAGTATAAACTATAGAGTATGTTCACACATGGAACATATGCATACATCTTAATGTATATTTTTTTATAAAAATTTCAACTCTTGACATTTCCTACAAATGCAAACCAACGGGCTAAGAATGAGGTTAGTATTTCAACCCCTGAGATTCCTTACATTCTTTGCTTTGATAATCAAGTCTTGGTTAGCCAAATATTAAAAAAATCATAAAATGAGTTATTTTGTAGTAAATAAAAAAATAAAAATTATTGAAAAGTGTACATTTACTGTTCAATTTGCTAAAATCAAGTGCTTTGTTTAGAATTTTAAAAATCACGTGTTCAAAAAACATGATTTTGCAAAAATATAACTTATTATTATATTATTATTATATAAATTATTATTTATACACATATATTTAACATTTTCTTTAAAAACCATCAATCGGAATGTCCACTAAAACCATCAAACAGCCTGAGAAAATAAAAAATTCAAAAAATTAGCTATCTAATATAAGAACTTAGACTTATATTTTGAAATAATATGTCCATTCAACCCAATGATATTTTAAAAATCATAATAAAAAATTTATCAATGCAGAAAAGTAAACTCGTTTGTTCACCATGGCGATTCAAACGAATGTAAATCAAATGGATATAAAATATCTTCCCTATTATATAGGAATATCTCATTAATTAGATGGAGATGCTAGCAATGTGTCATCCAATGCATGGGAATTATTTGGCTATTGAGGAAAAAAAGTACAATCAATCCACAAAATTACCTTCGCAATTAAAAAAAAGGTGGAGTTAGTTTAGTGGTATAAAAAGTTAATGATGGCAATGACTAAAAAAAAAGAGGAAGAAAAAAATTTATCAGTAAGAGGGAACAATTGTTTCAACGATTTATATAAGACAATCCATTGAATTCTTTGGATTCATACTTTAATTTGTTTCATATAATTATAAACAAAAATAACTGACCTCTTTTTAACTTGATGATCAACATAGAAAGAAGAAGAAAATGACTATTCTAAAAAATAATTGTATTATATATAATTGTAAAAAAAATAATAAATTTTATTAGAAATTGTTGGAATAAACAGTTTGATATACAAATGCAAAAATTACTAATAGTTTGAAGAAAGTAAAATCCAACCACGAATTTGCCTTATAGATTAATCATGGCTAAAAAAATGAGGAAAAAAGATGAAGACGAAATTTTTTAGTGTAAAGAAAGAACAATTATTTCAACAATTTATAATAGACAACTCGTTGAATTTTTTATAGTCATATTTTAATTTATTATCTATAATTATTGGCAAAAATAATTGCATTGGAGATTAAGTTAGGTAACAAATAAAAAATAATTAAATTAAGAGCAATATTATTGCTCAATATAATGATGGTCTATATAATAAAAAAAATATCATTAAAAATGATAACGTCTATTTCAGGCAAAGATAATGCCTATTTTCGGAAAAATGCATTGGGAGAAAAAAATATAATGACGTGGAATTAAAAATTAATTAAAAAATTCAGAAAAATGATGTTTTGGAGGGAAAAATATTGTGTATATATACGTATATATGTATATGTATGTATCTATGTATGTAACTATAAATTAATCATAGCCAAAAAAATGAAGAAAAAGATGAAGATGAAATTTTTTTGTGTAAAGAAAGAACAATTATTTCAACAATTTATCATAGACAATTCGTTGAATTCTTTGAAGTCATATTTTAATTTATTATCTATAATTGTTAGAAAAAATAATTGCATTGGAGATTAGGCTAGGCAACAAATAAAAAAATATAATAAAATTAAAAAGAATATTAATGCTCAATATAACGATTATCTATATAATAAAAAAATGTCATTAAAAAGGATAATATCTATTTAAGGCAAAGATAATATCTATTTTAGGAAAAATACATTGGGAGGGAAATTATAATGAAGTGGAATTAAAAATTAATTAAAAATTTCAGAAAAGAATATTTTGGAGGGAAAAAATGTTGCTTATATATATATATATATAGATATAGATTTTTAAAAAAAATAATTGCATTGGAGATTAGGCTAGGTAACAAATAAAAAAATATAAAAAATTAAAAAGAATATTAATGCTCAATATAACGATGATCTATATAATAAAAAAATATCATTAAAAAGGATAATATCTATTTAAGGCAAAGATAATGTCTATTTTAAGAAAAATACATTGGGATGGAAATTATAATGAAGTTGAATTAAAAATTAATTAAAAATTTCAGAAAAAGAATGTTTTGGAGGAAAAAAAGGTTGCTTTTATATATATATATAGATATATAGATATATAGATTATTATCATTATTATTGACAGGAAATTTGATTGTGAGCAATTTAGTAATTCCAATTGGAATTTTTTCGTGTAGACTCAATATTCCTAGAGTATTAAAAATTTTTCGTTCCTATAAAATAACAGTAGAATTATTATTTTTGAATATGCCTTTCGGGTGAAATTTCTCACCGTCAAAGATATATTTGTTTCGAGCAAATAAAAATGCCCTTAGCGTAGGGATGAAGGGCTTGAATTCATATGTAATACATTTATCCCATGCTTTCAACAATATCTCCTCAATGTGTAGATCTTAATTCCCAATAAATGAGGTGGTTTTTATTTTTCCTCTTGAAATCCCCCTTTTCCTTTTCCGATATTAATAATTTAAAAGAAGAAAGAAAATTAAATAAATAAATAAATAAAATCCTCCCTTCCTTCCCAAAATCAGCAATTTGGCCCAAAGAAAGCGCCAGAACCAGAATTACTAAGAGCATCTCCAATGCAACAATGTGCATATTACACATGTGGCAAAGGACATTAACATTATAACAAAAAATATCTCCAATACAATAACGTTAATGGTGTATATGATAAATTATTATTATTAAATCCTTACAAAAAATAAAGAGAGAGAATTGTGGTGATTGGATAAATACTATTATATTAAATGTAGACATTATCAGAGACAATGTCTAGAGTTGGACATTACCATTGATAATATCAAGCATTAAATGTGTCACATGTGTATTATTTTACCATTTGTCATGAAATTTCCTCTTAATATTGTTACATTAGAGATGCTCTAAGAGCATCTCCAATGTATAATTTTCCCATATCTTCTATTTTTGTCTACATAGCGGAGAGATAAAAACACACAAAAGAATTATGGGTCCCATATTTATTTCTCTTTTTCTCACTTTTCCTACTTTTTCCCACTTTTTCACTATAAATTCCTGTGCCACCTCCACATCTAGAAGTCCAACTTCACATCCTCCACTATTATTTTATTATTATTTTTGAATTTATTTCTATATCTCTCATACTTTTTCATTTTTTCCTCTATTTTTCACTACACATTCTCTATTCTCTTTTTAATCCACCTAACCATCTTCTCCCTATCCCTCTGCTCCACATAACACCGTAACAACACATTGCTATCGAGATGTCCTCAAATTGCCCATAGTCAGCAAAATGACCAAAGAAGACACACTAACCAGTGCTAGTTCTGGATATGGCGAAGGCTGTAAACCAATTTCAATCCATTATCAGACGTGCACTTCTCTAATAAACTCCAAATTTGCTCCGAGTCGCAGCTTCTCTCCCACGAATCCCGAAAAATCATCACCGGCAAGCCACCGTGATTCGCCTTCCGACTGCAGCTGCGAAGTCCGTCTGTCACTCCGGCAGCCGACTGGACCTCTGGTGTTATTCCGGTGTTCTTAGAGGCAAAGGTACCTTTCCCATTTTATTGCACGTCAGCCTTCAAAATTGAAATTTCCATAATCCTGTTGAACTATTGAAGTTTTTCACATTATTTAGTAATTTTCTTTGCACAGAAAGGTCTTCTTAGATTAGAAATTAGAATCAGCCAATCAAATTTGAATTTTTATTTCATTTTATTTTTATTTTTTGAGGGAATTACTTTAGACAATGTTGGCAGAGAATCAGTGAGATAGTAAACAAATGGCTCACAGCTCGCTTAATATGATATTGGTTTTCCTTTTTGCAATTTCTAAATTCCCTGAGGAGAAGTAAGAGTTGAGATATTGAGATTTTTTCCCTTGAATAGGGAAGGAAGAAGGGTTTCTTGGAATGATTCATTTAGAAATTCATTTTCCTTATTTGTTAACCGTAAAAATTTTGGGATTTAGTTTTCTTTGGTCGTTAAGCTGCTATAATCCTTTGCAGATAGGTGGAAAACCAGCTTGAAGAGTAGAGGTTTACATCTTGTTCAAAGAGCATGGCATGTAGAGTTCAACAATCTATGCAAAACAGCCTCTGGTTCTTATCAGCGTCTCGTTTATATAGTACAATACCATCCCGAAGAGTCTATTATAGAGACCAAAACTATTTCCGCAAGAACTTGCTGTCATCTTCTTCTTTCTCAAAGGGATTCGCCTATGTAGTTGCAGTGCTACTACCAGCAATCCAGATGGAAGTATTAATAGCTCAAATGCTGAGGCATTTGTCCTTACAACTCCACTTTATTACGTAAATGCCCCTCCTCACATGGGCAGTGCCTACACCACCATAGCCGCTGATGGCATTGCACGTTTTCAGGTAATACAGCTATGGACTTCTCAGTTATTGTGAGCAAAATCCATGTATAAATTGAACAGAAAAATTCAAGCACCCGCGCGGGGTGCTTGAATTTTTCTACCCGCACACACAGAGCCCCCCCCTGATGGCGGTGGGGCCCCGGGGGGGGGCAGGTCAAATTTCTGGTCCCGCACGGGGACCAGAAACGGGCTTATAAATTGAAATGTTTGTGGTTTGTTCTCTTTGTTATTTTTAGGTTGTTTCCAATCAAATAGTTTTCTAAAACACTAAAAACTCAGGCATTTTCATATTTTGGAAAATGCATTTTTGTAGACAACAAAAAATCTTGCGATGAAACTCAAAATGGCCTTCTATCGTTTTTATGTTTCAGTGATCTTAGAAAGAATATGTCAAAATGTTGAACGCACACACAAAAAAAAGGTCATCTTACCATGGGCCACCTTGTATGACTCTTTTTCTTAATGGCAGAGACTTCTTAAGAAGAAGGTTATATTTATAACCGGCACAGATGAGCATGGGGAAAAGATTGCTAGTGCTGCAGCTGCCAATGGCTCCAGCCCAAGCGAACACTGTGATTCTGTTTCACAAGCTTACAAGTCTCTCTGGAGAGATGTATACGCCTCCACACTTCCCTATTGTGAAATTTCAACTATTGACATGTTTTGTTGACTGATCTTTGACTTGTCTGTTATGCAGTTAGACATTGCTTACGACAAGTTTATTAGGACGACTGACTCAAAACATGAAGCTCTGGTGAAAGAATTCTATTCTAGAGTACTTGCCAATGGTGACATCTACCGGGCGGATTATGAGGGATTATATTGTGTCAATTGTGAGGAATACAAGGTAAGATTCAGTGTTTAAACGAGCAACTCCTTTTTGTTTCTTTTGTTTAAGAATGTAAGACGTATTCTCGTACTGGTGTCCAAAACTTTATTATCATGAAACATGTAGGATGAGAAGGAATTGTTGGAAAATAATTGCTGTCCTATGCATATGAAGCCGTGTGTTCGAAGGAAGGAAGACAATTACTTTTTTGCCCTTTCAAAGTATCAGAAACGGTTGGAAGATGTTTTGACAGAAAACCCGGATTTTGTAAAGCCTTCTTTTCGTTTGAATGAGGTTAGATTACAAGAATTTTCTTTTAAGATATCATTTTTCTGCACCATTCTTCTAAATGTCAAGCCTTCTAATTGAGGTCACAACAAAATACAAGTTTATAGCATTCAGTAAAAACTTTAATCTGTCTTTATAAGGATTTGTTGCAACTTCACTTTCCTTCTGCTTGTACTTCCATAGGTGCAAGGTTGGGTGAAAAGTGGCCTGAGAGATTTCTCCATTTCTCGAGCATCGGTCGATTGGGGCATTCCAGTTCCTAATGATCATAACCAAACTATCTACGTGTGGTTTGATGCTTTATTGGGGTAATATATCGACTCCATGGCCATGCTATACTTTACCTTAAACTTCACGAATATTTGACACAGTTTGGAACTTTTAGACTCCATTTTTGTTCTTATTTTAGCAATCAATTTTACCCATCAGTTTTGTCTCAACTTTCTTGTTCACCAAGCAGTTATATATCAGCTCTATTGGATGATAAGGAGCAACCTAATTTACAAACTGCAATTTCGTCTGGCTGGCCTGTTTCTCTACACTTGATTGGCAAGGTATAATACTTCCAAATTTCCAAAGAGTATGGCTCATTTTAGTATGTTATCTAGCTGGATTTCTAGGATACAGATTCATTTTCATCATGTATATAAAAGATCCATTTGACTCCTTCTGAGAATTGAGGGCTTTATGGATAAAACATATTTCTTGTATACAGAGTTCATTTTATATTTCATTTTTATATAATTTCACTGCAAGCAGTAAGTCTATTTGACAAATTATGCAGGATATATTACGATTTCATGCCGTTTATTGGCCAGCAATGCTTATGTCAGCTGGACTGAGCCTCCCAAAGATGGTTTTCAGCCATGGATTCTTGACAAAGGTATATAAGCTAGTTTTCCATCTTTTACCTTAAAACTAAACAGACCTTTGTAATACAATTTTTCTCATGTAATCTAGTTTTATTTAATGCAGCAATGCTTTTCATTTGTTAGGACGGCCTGAAAATGGGAAAGTCACTAGGAAATACACTCGAACCAACTGACTTAGTGAAGCGATTTGGATCTGATGCTGTCAGGTATTTCTTCCTCAAGGAGGTCGAATTTGGAAGTGATGGAGATTACTCAGAGGACCGTTTTATCAATATTATCAATGCTCATCTTGCAAACACTATCGGTATTTTTATTATTATTATTATTATTATTATTTTTTTGAAATGTTGAACCCGTGACATATTGAGCAAGTCCTGTCTATATCGAGATTGCAGGTAATCTTCTTAACCGTACACTAGGACTTTTGAAAAAGAACTGTGAGTCAACTTTGACTGTTGATTCGGCTACAGCAGCAGAAGGAAATGCGTTGAAAGATACTGTAGAGAAACTGGTAAATTTTACAGTTATATAATGCTATGAACTCCTACCATCATATTCATCTGTTAAGACACAATACTAGGTTTCTACGCAATTTTGAATCTCATTTTATCCTAGGTCGAGAAAGCCCGACAGCATTATGAAAAGCTAGAGTTGTCATCGGCTTGTGAGGCAGTTCTTGAGATTGGTAACGCCGGGAATGTATATATCGATGGACAAGCACCATGGTCCCTTTTTAAGCAAGGGGGTTCAGCCTTCGAAACTGCAGCCAAGGTTACTTATTTTCAACCACGCACTATGAAAAATATTGTTTAATACATTTATTCGTGAATTTCTCTTCTTTTTAGTTGCGCGTTAGGCTGTGAGTTTGTAAACACGGTAGCTAGCATCTATTTATTATCTGTTTTTCGGACGATATTAAGCTGTTGTTTTTCGAATAGGATCTAGTGACTGTACTGGAAGCATTAAGGATCATAGCAGTTGCTTTATCCCCAATCACTCCAAGGTTATGTTTGAGAATATACACCCAGCTCGGTTATTCTGAAGACCAGTTCTATGCCGTCACCTGGGTCAGTCCTCTCTCTCTCTCTCTCTCTCTCACACACACACACACACACACACACACACACATGCACGCACGCACGCACGCAATGCAAGTAGATACATCATACACGTGTATGCATAGGAGGTGTGATTTAGTGTAATGCTGTGTTATAGGATGACACGAAGTGGGGCTTGTTGAAGCGTGGTCGGGTCATGGCTCAACCAAGTCCTGTTTTCGGGAGAATTGAACTTGAAACTGAAGAAAAAAACGCAGGTGAGACGACGAAGAAAGCAAGTAAGAAAACAAACAAGAAGCCGAAGACCCAAAAGGCCATTGAAGCCTAGAATTATTATTTTAAAAAAAAATTTTTTGACACTTCCATACTGTTCATTTTCTCTCAATTCTTTCCATTTTAGGCGTGCGTTATGAACTTGATCTATAAATAATGATCAGTGTCAATGATTTCTTCTATAATTATAATTACATATCAAATATCGTTCCAAGAATAAAAAGTATGAACAAAAAATTTTTCTTTTAAGTACAAATGCTCTCTCAATCTCCGTCTATGCCATTGCATTCTCATCCCAATCTCCTAGCTAATTGGAATGTTTTCTTGAGGAAATTATTAGCAACCTTGTCATTCCTGTGACAAAGAACCCTCAAAACAGTATTAGGGTCCGACCGGTTCCACCGCCCAGTCGTTGGCGGCATTGGCAGCTTCTGCCCTGCACCACCTGCAGCAGCCTCACTGGATTCACAAACCAGCATGCTAAAATCTTCGACCAATTGCTCAGTAGACTCGCTCATCAACGATACCACCCCTTCGACCATCTCAGCTTCCTTCTCAACCACATCCTCAGCTATCAACCCTTCTCCACATGTACAAAACAAGCGCTTTAATTGATCGAAATCGTCTTCAATCATCGGATGATCTGTCCTTAAGTACGTCCTCGAGCAGCCCCCGGCTAGTAGAACCATAAGATAAGCCTCAAAAGAAGCCTTCATTACTTCTTTTAGAGCAATTGGTTGAGCACTATCAGTCACAATCACACAAAGAAGAGTAAGATTTTGCTTTAGTGTTTTCAACGCTGTTGTTATACGCGCATTTGTCACGTCCCCTATGTATAAACTCCCGTATAATACGTGCTTAGAGTCTAAGAAGATCAATCGATAAGCAGCGACTTCTGAGACATGGTGGGATGCTATTTGTATGGCTGATCGGCTATGCTCGAAATATGAACTCCCAAGTTTTCGACTGCTAAATTGACTATGTGGATTGATTTTTTGAGAGAGACAGAGCGATTTGTCGAGGATGTGGAGTTGTGATTGAAAGTAGTGCAACGTGTTTAGGCGAATGTAAAGGCGTTGAGTTCCTCGACTTGTTGATGATCGAGAAGATCTACTGCCTTCTTCCAATGCGATTTGCATTGGATGTTCTACTCCAACACTACATGCCGCTTTTTTCCATAGCTTTAGGATCTTTGAGTCCCCGCTGCACCGCGTGAGAGGTGGAAGCATCGGAAGATAGCTCTGTTTTGAACCTAAAAAGAAAAATAATAAAAGAAAAGGAACCGATGATGATTCGAGAATATGGATCGTTAAATGCGGTGTACGTATAATAATGAGGTATAGAATTGTTATACTTACCACATGATGCAACGAAGGTAATGTAATCTCGGAAGAGTTGCTCTAAGCCATCAGCGAGTTCGTGTACTAAACTCTCTGATATGTTCACCGGGATTTCGAAGAAATGTTCCACGGCTTCCTTGGCAAATTTGATTAAGTCGACTGCAGAATTCGCATAGGGGTCGGTTTTTGACTTGGGGTTCCATGTCTACGTATGACGAAAAATTTCGAAGTTATTATATTGTGAGGTTGAATGTAAATTTATGTATCGCAAGTAACTAGCGATAAGCTTACCTCTGTTTCTTTAGCTCTTTGGAGAAGGTCTATTCCTTTCTGGAGCTTCTCTTGAATCCATTGTTTCAATAGGTTCACTATGATGGAGTCGACTTCGTAAGGAACCATCTCTCGGACGATTGCTTTCCCTCCGTCTTCACAATCGATCGAGTCCTCGACCACAATTTGGATCAACACTTTTTCAAGTTTCCCGGCGCTCTGCAATACTGAGGTCGTTTTTTTCGTGAGTGAGGATGTGCCTGATAAGTATTGTTTTAACAAAGTCCCACAACACTTGTGAAGGGTTACGGCTGCTACACCCGACGGGATCGGGTGCCATTTTTTGAAAATCGAGCTAAAGATTTCCTTTTCCTTTGTGGCTAATTCTTCGGTTTCTTCGATTAATTTAACAAGCATTTCGCTCACTTCTTGTATTTCAAGATTCGCCCCATTGATGATGTTGTGTTCTTCCACCATCTTTTAGCCATAAGAAGATGTTAGAATCAACAACTAAATAATAACTACCCTGCCCTATGTTCGTAATAAAGATAGAATAATGCTATTCTTAGTCAGCGATTACAATTAGTTGCATTACGTGGCCAGTATGGAGACTTATTGCCACGTAATGTGACTCTGTCAGCTCACTGTTGATAGCATTACTCAATTAATAGATATATATTGAAGGCTTTAAACCTTTGTGAATGCATTTCTCATTGATGCTCGAATATAGTGATCCACCCGATTTCCGGCCGAGTCATCAGTTACTTCGGCATTTCGTTGGGCTGCTGAGACGTAGCTCGGGACGTCTTCTTCTAGTATTTTTGTTGCCGAGAATACTAAAGGTAGAATGTTTTCCATTAGTCCTACCGTTCCCCTATCAAAATTTCCATGGTAATCAAGCAATCTCTTCTCAGTCCATCTTTTGATCGCGATCAAAACCGATCCTAACATCTTCACATAAATAGGCTCTCGATCCGTTTTCTTAGCATCATTCGCTACTTCAGTCAACATAGAAAGTGATGCGCCTAGAAGATCCGATTCTACTTCACCCGTCGTGACATATTGCTCAAACAACACCCAAGTGAAACACAAGTTGTGTATAGATCTATTGATTCCCAACGTCGACCATGTCTTCTTCATAAGCTCAAGAAGCTCATCAACCTCGTCGAGGACTAACGTCTCATCTTTGAAGTCGAAAATAGAGCAAAGCAGAGCAATGTAGATATGAACATTAAGGGAGTATCCATCGGCCCAATGGCAAACGTCCGTAGGGGAACCATCAGGGCTTCGCCAAGCTAAGGATATGACGCAATTGCAAAGCATTTTCATCATCTCCGAGTTTTTTGACGTGTCTATCACCCTCGTCTCGGACGCTTGAATAATGTCTCGGAACTTCATTGCATGTGGATTCGACTTCTTAACTGGCGCGTATGGATAAAGAAGAAGTCCGGCTTCTAGAATTTTAAGTTGGCGCTTTTGCCAAAAATGGTACTCTTGACAATCGTTGAACTCTGACGGTTTCAAATGGCGTAGTAGCTCTAGCGGAAGGATTATCGTCTCCGCTCGCCTTCCCATCTAATCAAAATAAACTCATGTCACCAAAAGAATCCCTCACTCAAACATTTAGCCTATGTCAATCTTGACAATCATCATAACATCATGACAATATCACAATCAATATAGATACGATATATTCAGTATGCAATACTATACATATGTTCAATTACACGTGTTGATTTGTACAGAAAGTTTGTTAGACAGACATTTGACAACGTAAAATCGTTTCCAGTGTCAATGGATACATAAATGTGCTATTAAATGAAAATTGTTGTATAAATGTATATAATAAATATATGAAATGCAAGAAAATGAAAAAGAATGTAGAAAAAGTTTGAAATATATACGTACTTGGCCGACGAGGGTCCTCATGAGAGTCTTACGTAGTCGGTTATCGCTTTGCTCCGTCACCCTCATTTGCATCCTCATAATCTCCGCAGCCGTCATTGGCCGTTTCATCCTCGCCGATGGCACCGTGGCAAACGAATGTCTAGGGCTCCCATTCCCACCCCTACTCGGAGACAATGGATTCGACCCGCCGGAGTTAGTCCGACGAGACGGAGACCTTCTCAACATCTTCAATCCTAACGCCATCTTCACCCGGCTAGTCACCGCCATCCCCACCCCCGGCGGTTTCTTCGAGCTCGGCGAACCGGGTCCCGACCCATTACCCGACCCAGATTCATCAGACGGGTTGTAATACGAGATATTACTCCGACCACCAAATCCCGGCGACGATCGGCATGACGTGAAGAATATTTCGTATGCGGCTTCCCTGAAGTCAGCTCGGTCGAGGCCGTCAATTAAGCCGAACGGCGATGAGAGGTCTGTGGCTTGCTCCGGCTGGGTCATGGCCCAGTCCGGTTCGACAAAACGGGTTGGGTTTTTTTTTTTCCCCCTTTGCTAAGGAGTTAAACTCCAGCAAAGACGACGAGAACCGGGTTTTTTTCCGGCGGGTTGAAACAGGACAGAGAAGGTGGTGATGAACATCAACGTTTTGATGAGAGAGAAAGGAAATGGAGAGGGAAATTAGAGAGAGAAAGCGACGAATTGGTGGTTTTTGATTATGTATAGGTTGTGCGAAGAAAACGAGAATGCAAATGTGGTACAAATGTGTTCAAATCTGCCCCCAATATAATTTTGACACGTCATCTCAATTTTTTTTTGACAAACCATTAACTCTTTTTTTTTTTTTTTTCATCACAAGCAAACCATTAATTCGTAATCTCTAGTTTATCCACCAAACAGAGCCTATTAGTATTTATAACTTTTTCTCCCATGTCAACTCTTGATCCCCATGCCCCCAAACCCCCTCTACAAGGCGCAAATCATAGAGTACTTTTAATTTGGATTTTGTTGATCGTGACAATTGACTAACATGACATGCGGCCAATAAATTTCATGTTATATGAGGGCCATAGGCTTTCATTTTTATAATTTTTATTATTTTTTTATTTATTCTTTTTTTACTTTAAATTAATTATATTCATATATTTTATCACATTCACAAATTTTCACAATTTAATTACATTCATTCTCTCTTCTTTTCTACATTAAAAATCATTATAAAGGGAAACCTATCACCCTTACTATCACTTTTTTTTAATTACGTTATCTGTACACCAACAATCAATTAAATAGAGAATAATTTGGCGGTTAAATCACCGCCAAATATCGACGGGAGCAACAATACAACCAAATGGAAATCAGGTGTGAGAGAGAGTATTAGCATAAGGGTGGAAGTTTATAAAAAAAATGTGGAGTGCTTAGGTAATTAAGGCTGAGAATCACCATATATTTACGTTGAATTAACCATTTATAGGGGTGAGCACGTTGTTGTAAATGAAAGAGGGTGATTGTGCTATTTTTTTAATTGTTGCACCAAGACTTGAATTTTCTTAATTCTTCCCATGATTCATGTCATTTTTATATGACGATCCTAGCTTTTTCATAGTCATTTTCAAAATTCCATGTTCTTGTTATGAATAATTGAGAATAATTTGGTGGTTATGAATTATGAGGAATAATTTGGTGGAGGAATAATTTGATGGAGGAATAATTTGGTAAAAGATGTAATTATTATATGTGAATGACTATTATACCCTTGATGAAATTTATTAATTACGGTTTATCAATTCGAAGTTTTCCTATAAATAGGGCAGTTATTAATGAAATTCATTCCTGAGAATTCCTTAGAATTCATTCTCTCTAAATTCTCTCTATTATTTCTATACTTTTATAACACGTTATCAGCACGAGTCTCTATCCATTTGAGTAATATGAAGGGAGTATGCTCTACAGTTGCATCTTATAGATGATCTTCTGTATCAGAAACTGGATTATTACAAATTGAAATACTCAATTTTCTACGAAATCTCTCTTCAAGCACTCAAGCATTTGTCGGTCTCATATTGGATTCGCTGCTCGCATAAAGAAACATTTTTCTTTTCACAATAGAAAAGCTGTCATTCTGATAATCGGGCTTCACATTGAAGAATGATGAATACAAGATTGCAAAACTTGTTGTACAATCTTGTTTCTCCGCTGATTGCAATTAGAACACATGGATTTTGGAGGTGAAAAATAATTGAAGAAAAAGGTATGTATATTATTTTATAATATAATAATATATTAAACTATAACATTCGTTTTCTCGAGATATAAGGAGCATACATTATCAAAATCAAATTTTCTCGACTCCATTATACTCGATTTAACGAGAGTTTCGATTTGACACCAACATTGATAGGGTAATAACTCGTTTTAAAATATGTTATTATCAAACTTTCAAAATTTACAAATCAGTACACCAACTTTTGAAAAAGTTACAAAATAGTCCTTGAATATTTTGATATTGATAAATTGAAGTAGAAAGGAGATAATTTTCCAATCGTAAAATATTGATAAAATATTTTTGACAATTTTACCTTTACGAATTGGAATGGACAATTTTACCCTTAGGGTAAAACCGACCTAATTTTGACGACAATGAAAAATGGATAGAATATTCATGAAGAAATTCTAAATCCATTGATTATATAAAATGGCTTGAAGTCCATTTGAGTTAAAAGATCGGAATATTATTTTAACTAGAAGAGTTCAATTACATAATGTACTTATTACAGAAGGATAAGTGTCTCTTGTAGAAGTAATGAGTATTTGTTCTAGAAGAACAAATTTACTCCGTAGAAGCTGATTCAATATTTAATTCTCGCACTTTATTTCTTGTAATTTAATTCTGCAATACCTCCTACTTGATGATGGGTTCAACCGAGTCACTAAGCGGAAGGTTTTATATATTTACGCACTTTATATGCAAGTGATGGGTAATACCTTCTACTAGCAGATCCTACTCTGAAGAAGTAGTTAAACATTATGCAATTTAATTCTCGCAATTTAAATTCGTAAATTTATATTTATTGCAATAATTCCCATAAGGTAGGTTCGACCACCTATTGGAGGAAATTTAATTTCTGCAATTTAAATTTATGCACTTTATAGTTTGAGTATATTTCCAATGTGGTGGGTAATACCACACGATTGGTGTGCATATTTCAATGTGGTGGGTTATACTACACGATTGGTTATAATCTAATCCTACTCAGGAAGAAGTAGTTGATCAAATATTCTAATCATACTCTCGAAGAAGTAGACGATGAGAATAAAATTACTTCTTCATATATACCGAATATGAATGGAGAAAATTGAGCAAGTGGTACTTGAAGTTACCATTGGATAAATAGACGAAAGTAAAATGCTGCATAGATCCCATGTTGATAAATCAAAGAAAATATATCGCATGGAAAGCTTATATGAAGTAATCTTATCGATGATATGAGATTGTATTAATATGAGAATAAAATGCTCTTGAAGAAGCAAAATCACTAGATATCTGTATTTGAATAAAGCCAATATGATATTATTATTATTACTCCAGAAGAAGTACAAAACAGCCGAAATGGAACATATTAAGAATATCAAAGATGGCAATAAACACTCGAAAATATAGAAATACTAAAAGAAAATATATATTGAATCCATAAATGAGGGATGCGTCTCGAGAGTATAAATACTCCGTAACTCTGCCACCATCAACATTAGGATTCATAATGAAATATTTAAAGGATTAATTTCTTTTTCGCTTGACACTGGTCTCATGACCAAGCGGACTGAGCTTCCACATTCTTGAACATATGCATGAAATTTGATGAGTAGTTCATCAACGATCTTAGCAAAATAAGTATTTTTCTCATTGTATGAGAGATAAACTTATTATTTACACGATCTAGAAACGCTAGTAAGCCATCAAAGAAATTATTAATATTCAACAAACCTATTGGTTTGATATGAAAAATTCCATCGCGTACAACGAGGCTATATTGAATATTTCCTCCAAAGGTGTTGTAGCCGCTGGAAGGACAATGAAAGCATCACTATTATTCATCATATACATCATGCAGTTGTGGATGGATTGCGCTTGTAGCCCCAACCTGCCGGACTCCATGGTAGAAGCTGCTCCACCCGAGTATTAGATCCAACTAGATGGAAAGGTATTACGCCAAACTCTTATTCCCCATGATTGTGCGGTCATTATAAGTCTAGCTAAAAGTTTGTTGTTGGTTCCTCCGTATAGTATATTGATTTCTTGTCTCCCTAACTCTTTTACAAGTCGGTTTGCCATATCCACATATTGGATATGGCCTACCAGTTTAGATCCACCAAGAATACATACGGTTTTAATATGGCGAGGTAAAAGCTGACTTGTATGAGATGATTCTAAAATCTCCATATCCATCTCTACTCCTATCTCTCTTTTGCACTATACTTTTAATGTATGAACATGAGAGATATATGAATCCTCTATTTAAAGAAAAATTTTCAAACCAATAATTGAGTGCACTATTTACTTTTTGACAAATATGAAAGAGAAAAAAATGCGTAAAATTTTTAAGTGAAAATGACATATATCTGTTTAGTGATTGAAAAATAATATATATATACATATATATATAGATATATCTTAAAATCGAAAAACAATATTTACAATTACAAGAAAAACATTGATCTTCGTTATTACACCGAGCTTCCTTATATTAATATGAGAAAATTATTATACTAAAATTTTCTACTAAATTTACAAACAGGATCTTCTAAAGTAAGTTTTTCAAGACTGTAACGCGTTTGTTGATCTTTGAATTTGGCCCATAAGGCCATTAGCTCACCTTGTACGTGTCCACTAGGATGTGTCTCAAGAGCCTGTTGAATATCATCCAAAGGCTCCTTACTCAATCCATCCTTAATGAATGCTATTTTATCTTCTCGGTTTCTGGACAAGTACCCCACAGATTTACATCGAGTGTCACATGTCCACCGAACACACTTGTAGCATCCTCCTAATCTTTTTGCTCTCCGTTTCTTTGAAAAACTACTTTTACCCATACCAGGCATGTATTTAGAAGGAATTGAAACCTCACCAGATAATCGAACCTTTGCTTCAATCAAGCATCGGATATCTTGTGGGATACCCTTATTCATTAGCATCCTTAATCTTTCCAGCCTACATCGATAAATCCTTTTTAGGGTTTTGATCGGTAGTGATGGATAGTATTTTCGAAGATTTGAGAGCATATGATCCATTATAATGTATAGACCCTTGTTAGGATGAATTTTGCAATAATTTTGATGATTTATTTATAGAATAATACGACGCGTATGAAATAAGACTCGATTTTAAATAAAGCGTAAGAGCTACGATTTCGAATTAAATAATAGCGGGATGTGATGCGATGAGTAACTCAGTGTTTGAACAGTAGTAGACAATAATGTCACCAAAAGATGATGGAATATGTCGGTGAATTGTTTCTATGATAAATCATGTTGAGCACTATATAGATACTAGTGAAATCAATATAAGAATTTACTGAACTAGAAGTTCAATAATACTCGTTTGCAAAACCGGATTGACCATCCCGGTTTAAATAATTATTGAAATCAATATTTCAAGTGAAGAATTAAAAGAATTCTTCAATGATTGTTCTCGATAAATGATGAAATCATTACTAGCCAATATTGGGAATAAATCCCAAATATATACGGAATAAAGGATGAGAAGTATGGGCCCTCATCCTCCATGTGAACTACTAGATATTATGATATGGATCCACTAGATAGTCACATGTGTATATGATTCGTAATTTGAAATTTACGAAATATTTGCTCACGGTATGAGCATGATTTCTAGATTTAATGATAAAGCTAGTAAATGTATATCCCAATACTTGAATAAATCCCTGAAGGATTGAGTATGCGCATACAAGTGGGATATTATATGGCAAATTATTTAAAGTCCTCAAATAAATTGCCGATATCGAGAATAGAATGCAAGCGGTCTAAATTCCCATATTAAAAATTTGAATGATGAGAACATATATGATTAAAATCATACCAACTTGTATGAGTTTTGGTGTTCTAAATTTTCTCAAAGATAAGGGGGAGTATTAAAGGTTGAAAATGATATGTGAAATGCATCATGTTATATCCTCACAATTAAAATATGAACTTGAAGTTCAAAGATGCATAAAAGATGCTATGAACAATCACATATATCGATTCACGATGCTTTGATAAGTTAAGACGCTGTAGAAGCGTTGATATTATGAGATTTCCCCAAACATATATATCAAAGCAAATTATAAAAGATGGTCTTAATAACGGAGGCATATGCTCTTGAAGAGTATATAGACATAACTATATTGTGTAATCCTACAAGAGGATTGATAATGAGATATCTCGATAAGTTATGTCGATATGGGGAAAGAAATGAAATTGAAAAGTGTCGACACGATATGAAAATGTAGCGCTACATATGATCAATGATAATGAAAATATTGAGATATATTGAAGATGATAAATGGTGAATGTGAAATCCTTAACTTATGAGATGATGAGATGATGATGACTAATGCTCAAGTTTAAAGATAAGCATGGTGGTCATTATATGTTGCATGCTCATGAAAGTTAAATTACCGATCGTGTGTGTAGTGCAGAAAAGGAAATTAAAGGATCGGATGAGCTAAACCCGTGTTTATGAGTACCCTAAAGGGTGAACTAAGCCCACAGGAATGAAATAACCTATTAAGTGAGTATTAAATGTTAAATGATATATTTTAAATGTTAGTTAGTTATGAAGATTTACTTATATGTTTACATGTTTTTACAATGAATTTATATGCTTTAAATTGTGTATTTGGAAACATGTGTTCATGGTGAATGTTTTGTAGTTGTGTAAGAAAATTGATGCACTCTAAATGAGCGAAGAGTATAAAACCAATGTATATGATACTCATACAAATGTATGAAAGATTTTGAAATGCTTGCAAAGATACTTTGTATAAAATACGCGTTGCACTCTTTTTCCCTCGACCGGGTTTTATCCCATTGGGTTTTCCTAGCAAGGTTTTTAATGAGGCAACTTTAAAGGCGTATTCACATGAATAATGTACTTTTTCCTTCATTAGGTTTTTCCCAATCGGGTTTTTCCTAATGAGGTTTTAACGAGGCATATTCATGGTATATTGAGAACGATAGGAGAAATTGATACAGTGTATCTATTGGATCAAGTTATAATGGAGCTAATGCTTTAGATCCAAACGATGATGATATTGAAATCATTTACCAAGTAAAGATATCGATTCTCAAGATATGAAATCAAGCGGGCGGTATCTCTTTTTCCTTCGATCGAGTTTTTCCCTGGGTTTTCTTGTGAAGGTTTTAACGAGCATGAATACTCTATCTGCATTTGGAAAACATCGGGAGAGCAATGTTTTGATGAAGCGATATATAACTCCTATCCTGCGATCGGTTTGGAAGTTTTTTCCCAGGGTTTTTCTCCAAACAAGTCCGTAAGACATTTGTATTAATAGTCATTCGAAGTGTTATGAATAATTGAGAATAATTTGGTGGTTATGAATTATGAGGAATAATTTGGTGGAGGAATAATTTGGTGGAGGAATAATTTGGTAAAAGATGTAATTATTATATGTGAATGACTATTATACCCTTGATGAAATTTATTAATTACGGTTGTACCATTCGAAGTTTTCCTATAAATAGGGCTTCAGTTATTAATGAAATTCATTCCTGAGAATTCCTTAGAATTCATTCTCTCTAAATTCTCTCTATTATTTCTATACTTTTATAACAGTTCTGAAATTATTAAGTGCTCTAAAAGTTAGTCATTTCCAAAATTTCTTGTTCTGAAATTAATGAGTGCTTTGATCATCCATTCAGTGAGATCGGAACTCCGTTTGCTACGTCAAATATGGGATGAGGGCCTCACCAAGTTGGACATGAAGTTCTTCAGAGTTGGCCTTACCTTATACAAAAAATGCTTAAAAAACCTCGTCAAGTCAGACAAAAAGTGTCACATAGCTCTCGATAGCGCTTCGCCAAAATTCACATACAACGCATTTGAGCTTTTCATTCTTCTCTTTGCTCTGGAGAAAAAAAAAAAAAAAAAAGGAAATCATTGTTAGATTTGCGCGTACTCTGAGCTAGTAAGCTACACTTAGTTTTGAATTCTTTTTTGTTGAAGATTAATGACTTGTTTGATACCATTTTAAACAAAAAAAATTTTTTTTCTCATCAATTGTAATTGTTCATTATAATTTTCTTTTATATTTTTGTAATTCACTCACTAAGGATTTAAAGATTCTCACCGCTGGGCTACATTAGAATTTCAAACCACAATAATACATTTTATATACTTATGAACTACGTGTTTAAAAAAGGAAGGAAAAACAGTTGTGTGGTGCGACTGAGAGAGATAGAGGGGGTGGGGGGGATGAGGGAGCGACCAGAGATTTAAAAATAACTAAGTTATGTTTGGGTAAAATAAAAAAAAAAAAGAATTGAAAAAAAAAATGGACTAGTAATGTGTTACATTAAGGTGACTTGTCAAGTTGTCAATATAATTGAAGGGACAGCTATGAAAATGGTGTGGGCTTGTGAATTGTGATACCCATTTGGCCTTTATTTTTCACTAATGGGGTTTTGGTTTTACTGGGCTGATTTACTTGGGGCCTTAGTATTACCCGAACCCAGCTACGATCCTCGACTCTCGCATGGCACCATCCGAGCCTTTGTTTTGATCATCTGCTTCGTCTGAGCCGTTTGTGTATATGGTAATTGGTAACAACAAATTATATCAACTTAGACAAAAAGTCAGATTTTAATTAAATACAAATCGGATTTTAATTATGTCAATCGGATTAGGATTTTAATTAAATGCAAAAATAAAAAAATAAAAATCAGCTCAATTAGAACTTTGCAATTATGGAGAATTCTTTTGTATATGATAATTAGTAAGAACAAATTACATTAAATTATGCAGTATAAACGGAATTTAATTAAATGTAAAATCCACTTTTAATTATATCCATTGGATTAGAATTTTAATTCAATGTAAAAAAAAAATCAAATTAATTAGAACTGTGCAATTATGGAGGAATAAGATAATTGGCAAGAACAAATTATATCAAGTTCGGCAGTATAATTGAAATTTAATTAAATGAAATTTTGGTTTTAATTATATCAATATCAATTCAATTATGAATGTTATTAAATGCAAAAAGAATTCAAATTAATTAAATTTGTGCAATCGTGGAGAAATCTATGTGTATATGGTAATTAGTAACAACAAATTATATCAAATTAAGCGAAAAAATAGAATTTGAATAAATGCGAAATTGAACTTTAATTATATCAATCCGATTAGCCGATTAGGTTTTTAATTAAATGCAAAAAAAGATTTCAGGTCAATTAATATTAGAATTTTGTAATTTTCAAAATCGAATTTATATCAATCGGATTAAGATTTGCTACAATTTACAAAATTGGATACAAATTATATCAACTTTGGCAGAAAAATCAAATGCAAAATATGTCAATTGGATTTCGATTTTAATTAAATGCAAAAAAAATCAATTTAATTAGAATTCTACAATTTGCAAAATTGAATTTATATCAATTGGATTTTAATTATATATCAATCAGTTTAGCACCCCATTTAAATATTGTCCTTGGTTTAAATCCTCAATTCGTCTAATATTAATGTCAATATAATTGGGTCCAATTGCTTGTATATATATACTTATACTAATAAAAGTGATACTCCATCTGTCCCAAGACTATAGACTCACTTTTTATTTTCATTTGTCCCAAAATATAGCCCACTTACTAAATTAGAAGTGCATTTAATTTTTTATGTTCCCATTATACCCTTAATTAATTTGACAAACTTAATAAATATTAGTAACTTTTAGAATTCTCAACTTATTTGAATAGAAGTTTATAATTATGTATGGCTAGAAATATTGTGTGAAAATTTTATTTATCTAATATTATTAATTGATATTTTTAAATTATGTGAAAAATAAAATGGATTTATTATTTTAGGAAGGAAAAAGTGATACAAATGAAAGTCAAATTTTCTTCGCTATTATTTCTCGGGCACACGTGCAAAATTGTGCTAGTCCGAGTAGACTTTGACTAGATCTCTGACACAACATATGACAAAACAATTGAAAAGGGTCCCAAATACACCACGTCGTGAAACAATGTTCGCAAATTTAGAACCCAAATATGTGGCTCTTGAAGCACTACGTCGTATTGAACACAAAATATTGGTCACACCTATATAAAGTCTGAATTCAGTAAATATAATACAGCTATTTAGGTCTAAGCGAACAATGTTGATTTGTTTGGATTTTGGAATACTAAGTACGATACTCCCTCCGTCCCACTAAGATAGGCATCCATTATTTTTCATACATATTAAGAAAACATCTTAAATGTTCTTGGAATTATAAGATATTCATATATTCTTCCAATTTTACCCCTATATTGAATGGTCAAAAAGTAGTGTAAACATGTTTAAATATTTTGGGAGATGAAATATCTATCTTGATATTTAGTATTCCAATTATCTTAAATAGGGGTATTTTAGTATATGGAAAATAAATTATACATTCAATAGGAAAATTGGACTATAATTTGGGACGGACAAAATAGAAATACTTGCCTATCTTAGTGGAACGGAGGGAGTATACTAGAACCAAATTCCCACCACTGTTGTCATAAATTGAACACTGAATCGAATGAGCTCTCGACTATATAAAACTAGAGAAGTGATACGATGCTTACTTGAGTATACAGACTTCTTGTGTCAACGGGACACTAACCGTTTTGACATTAAATGATTAACATCATACTGTGGTATCAAATCGAATACAATTTGGAGATGACATATGTTTTGTGTCTACGTAGATATTAGTCAACCATAATATGTCCAAGCTATGCGTGTAAATTTATAACTAAATTTAAATTTCATCTTTAAATAGATTACACGAATGATTTTAATTTATTGGGATTATTTTAATTTATTGGGATATCGAACTCTATGTATATACGTAGAATATTATAATTTGGTGTAGTGTAGTAAATGGACGTTTCTTAATTGTATCTGTGTGGTAGAAGAATGTAGTGTCCACTGCTATTCCCATCCCTTTTTCAAAATATTAAATAGAAAAATAAAAATTTGACTCTTCACTATCTGACAAATACAATCTGATACTATATTTTTCCCCATTCCTCCAATAGATATACAAAGGAGACACACTGATTGGTCGAATCTCTTGCGAAATTCATATTCCAAAATTTAGTTCATTGTACTCAATTTCTTCTGTGAATGCCAATTGCTTGAGACTCCTTCTGCTCTTTTCTCATTGCATCGAGGTACGTCTCAACTCCTTCAGTCGAGTATTAACGAAGAAAAAGAAGTCAATTGATATCTGATATTAAAAACACCCCTAAAAATAATTTCTTATTTACGGGTTTTTTTTTTTTTTTTTTATATATGTAGTAGACATATCCCGACATTATTTTTGTCGACTTTAGAAACCTTATCTTTATCAAAGACACGTTTTGAGATATTGGAGATGTGTATATGTATGCAATCATTTTTTGGTAACGTTTTACATTAATGCAGTTCGAGGATTGTAAGTGGTCGAAATGACGAGAGTGGCGGTGGTTGGGGCCGGAATAAGTGGACTGGTATCTGCATATGTATTAGCTAAAGCTGGAGTGGAGGTGGTGTTGTTTGAGAAGGAAGATTACTTGGGAGGCCATGCTAAGACTGTTAATGTTGATGGCACCAATCTTGACCTAGGTTTCATGGTCTTCAATCGAGTGAGTACCCTTAGCTTCTTCCTCTGGTTTTTTTTTTTTTTTTGGTATTTTCATACGGGGTTAACCAATCATAAACAATAATATGATTAATGTCACATTTCGAAAATTATGAGGTTTGGGTGGCTAATAATTTTACTACCATCTATCATTTTACGGAGTTATTAATTTACCTTCATAGGGACTATAGTAATTTCTAGGGTTAAAGGTGAAAATGTAATTTCTTAAGCTTTTTAATATGTATTTATGCAGAATAAGGTAACTCAATGGTAGATAATGAAATTCGGACAGCGAGAAGATATTTATTTAAGATATTTTCGATTTTAATGCTAAGGTAATTCGCATACGCAAAAAAGGTAAACGAAAAACAATAATAAAAGAAAAATTGTTTGGATGTTTTATTTGTACATCATTTTCCCACTTGATCAAGAAAGGGATTCTTTTTTCTCCATTTTCAATAAGATTTCCCCATAGCTGACGTGGCACCACCGTCTAGTTCTATTTTCCTCATTCAGGAGGATAACAATTTTACTACCATCTATCATTTTAAAATAATAATATTTCTTTTTTTACAAAAAAAAGAGTAAAAATAATAAAAAATGAAAATCTTATGAGCTTATTTAAAAAGCCCGTAAAAAAATTCAAATAAAATCTCGCTTTTTAAATAAATTTTTCCAACCAAACATAGCTTATTTGAATAGGAAGAGTTTATAAGTTCTCCAAATAAGCTATATGGTAGCTTATTGTGCTTACCAAAAATACCTTTAGTGCTCTTTTTTTTTTTCCTTACGTTCATTTTTATCACATACTACAAAAACTATTTTGATGTTTTCTTTTCACAAACTTTCTTTTTGTTCAACTATACAATCTTTATATATTCGGGGAAAAAAAAAGCCCTAAACGATTATTAAGTTTATAATAATGGCATCTTTTTACGTGAAAGAAAACAATATTTGGGCAAGTTGTTGTAGGACTATTTTAATGTCAATTGTAAGTTGTGGGGACCTTATTGGAGAGAATTTATCTTTCCCTCATGTGTGGTGTGGGTCTAAGAGTTTTATCATTTTCACGTGAGTGCATGGGCCATGGGTGTCTCGTGGTAGCAATTTTGCCCCCATCAAGTCAAGAATTAGCTATTGTCCCCATGTACATAATAATCACTCCGACAAGAATGAAATTACTTCATTCTCATTCTTGTTCAATATCAAAGTAATATGTATTATGTAAGCACAATAAATTTATACGTACACGAATATGAAATCACTTATATGTCATTTAATGAGTACTATATTATTTATTTATTTATGTAAAGTATTTTATGATGCCGGTGATTATTTTATTGAATTTGCAAAAATAGTTTATACCTATATTGTAAACCTACCGAACTCGACTAGATCGATCAAGAAAACCCGTACCCAATTCTTAAAATTTGCCAATTAACTTCTGCAATTCAAAACACAATGACAAGTCCAGCGCAACCCGCTCATTGAAGTTCACCTTTCTCCTTCTCTCAAAATGTAATTATTCGTACATGTGAGTTGAATTAATAGTGTGTTTGGATTCCTTTGAAAAAAAAATGTGTGTTTGGAGGAAATATTTTTTAGTTAGAAACTAGCCTTTTAGATAATAAGTGATGCTGTGAAATATGTAGTTAATATTGATTTTTTACTTTCACGGTAGTAGTAATAGTTAATTTTTAGATTTAAAAAATAAAAAAATTAATACGAACAATGGCTAAATTTTTGTATTGTACAGAAAAATATAAATGTTTTCTTATTTTACTTCTTTATATTTTAAAATTTTGAAAATAGCTTGTTTTGTTTAAAATTTAACCGCACTATTTCCCATATCATATTTTTATATTCGTTTTTTTATTTTTCTTTAAGTGATTTTTTTTATTGTACATCTTTCAAAAAAATTATTTTCAATGTTTCTCTTACTAGTTCCAGAAAATTCTATGAACAGAAAAATAATATTTCAAGAAAACTTGGTTAAGGATAAGAAAATTTATTTATGGAATAAAGTAAGAAATTGATTGTGCAACAACAATAAAAGTTTGAGATTTATTGTTTTAGTTTGGAAAGTTGGAGATCAATTTCCACTTAGAGCAGTATCTTGGGATGAATGATGCAATTGTCTTCAAGAGCAGAATCCTAGTTATTCTTCGTTGGGCGGGGGCTTGCACCCCAAAACTTTCTAAATACTCCCCATGTATTCCATACCTACACATTCTTTTTTTGTATTACACAAAAATTACTTAATACACGCACTAAATACCACATTTACTCTTTCAGCCAAAAAAAAAAAAAGAATATATAAGAGCCTAGTTGAACATCCTTCTCAATTGTAAACATGAACAAATACCGGGGAATAGAAGAGGAAGCAATTGAGAGAGAAAGTGAGTTTATTTGGCTATTATTTTCCGCACATTCATGGAAATGTTGTGAAATTTTTCTATGTGAATTTCGTTGTGTGTTTGCTAATTTTTGTATATGTTTTAGAGTTATTTTTTGAAATTAGCAATTGTATGTGGGTGGGTTGATGTTATATAAAAAATTGACATGGGACTTTTTTGTATGCTATTCGACCCTAGTTAGTTGAACAACTCTGAGTAGCCCTGGCCAAACAGCAATGGCCGAACCTTTTGACACTTGTTCGACCAACGCTGGTCGAACATAGCCATTGCTATTCAGTGAACTAGGGCTCAACAACAGCTTAAATGTTTGACTAGTGCTGGTCGAACGACGTAAATCCAACTATCGCGAGTTGTATGCAAAATAGACGGTAAAAACAATATATATTCTTGATGAATATCGAATTTTGATGGTTCATCGTAAAAGTTAAGATAAGACTCAGAAAGAGGAGAATTGAGGAGAAAGTATAGAGTTTAGTGGCATTATTAAAAAATAGGGTAGTGGCATTAGTAAAAAAAATAGGGATAATTTGATAATTTTACTACACTCCATTTTTGTGTAGCATGTTTAGAAATTTTTGGGGGTGCAAATGGTCCCCTTCTCCGTTCCTAGTTCCCACCCCTTCAAATTTTTCCAGTGAGTGCAGCTAGGGTTTTAACACGGTTCGTTAATTGCTGAATGGAGCCAACGATTATTGTGATGGATACTACTATGAATCATCATTTGCAAATTGAGCAAGGGATATGGGTTGCTGGAGATGGTGAGGGTTTTAATTGATTTAGAATCGAACGGAATGATGAAAGCGATATACGTAAACCATCCAAAAATTGAGAACAAGACTTATTTGTTGTGCTATGACGAAAAATCCTTCAAACCTCATTCCTAATCTGTCGATGTCGTTGTTGAAGTATGCATAAGAGTAATTTAGAAAACTTTTCATAATGGTGATTGATTTGAATCTAAATTGTTCTGAAAAATATGAGATCCTTGTACTTTTGTATCAGTAACGCAGTAAATTCCGGTTGAGATCATTTTACTGATTATATGAATGGTGGCTGTTGAACAGGTAACATATCCAAACATGATGGAATTCTTTGAGAGCCTTGGTGTTGATATGGAGCTCTCTGACATGTCATTCGGTGTGAGCTTAGAAAAAGGACGAGGATGTGAATGGGGGAGTCGGAATGGTTTGTTGGGCTTGTTTGCACAAAAGAAGAATGTGTTGAATTATCACTTTTGGCAAATGATTAGAGAAATCATCAAGTTTAAGGATGACACCATAAGGCAAGTGCTAATAAGATAATTCTTTTTATGCATGGATAAGTGTTTGATTGGCTGAGGTTTTTGAACTTGATGGAATTCTGTTTAAGAAATAGAGAAAAGTAGCCACTTCAATGAAATTGTAATTGAAATGAAATTGTAATTGAAAATGATTTATCCAAAAAAATCGTTCCAAACAAGCTCTAATTTAAAGTGTCCATACGGTAAAACTGTAAAAGTACCGTAATGATGATGAGAATGTATACCAACAAGGGGAGGTAGCGATGGCCGATGAGTGATTGTGAGGATACCTTAGAGAGGAATTTAGCATGGTGGGGCATAATAAAACAAAACAACCACCTTAATTATGAATTACTACTACCAGTATATAGAAGATTTTAATTTAAAGCTCTGATCAGTTTTGTTTTTACTGACTACGAAAAGAAACATTAAGAGCTTGTTTTGGAGAGATTTTTGGAACATGATTTTTAAATGTGCAGTTAAAGAAGTAGAGGAAGTTAATGGAGAATGGTAAACGTGCATTTTAAAGATATAGAAAATTGTTACGTTAATTGAATATGTGGTTGATTTTAGAGAAGTGACCTTTTGAAAATCGCTGCCGAACAAGCTTGAGAAGTCTTAAGGCCAAATAAACTAAGAATTGGATTAAATAAGGAAATTAAATAAAGTAGCTGATACTGATTGGAACTCATCCACCGATCAGGCTCGATCAAAACCAACAGGCTTGGAGCTTTTGCATCACATCTCTTATTACAAGTTGCGTAGGATGTACTTCTCAAGTAGTTCTAACGACACGGTGGCAAAAAAGAACTTATGCAAATTGTTATCTTCGGTGTAACTATGATTTCCCCACATTGAAATGAGTTTGACATCTCTTTTTCTTCTTTCGGTGGATTAATTGTAACTTTTCTCAGTGAGATGAACTGATAATTCTTCACCGCTTGCAGTTACCTTGAAGATCTTGACCAGAATCCAGACATTGATCGTAATGAAACCCTGGGGCAGTTTGTCGGATCGCGAGGTTACTCGGAGTTATTTCAAAAGGCTTATCTTGTGAGACTGCTGAAACATTGTATTCTGTCACATGTGCAAGCTCATATGATCTTTTATATATAATATTACCTGTCATAAAGCGGAAAAGATGCTCCTGTGTTACATTTGGTTAGATTAAAGAAGAAATATCATTTGAATCTTGTTAGTTCTCTTCTGCAGAACTGTGATATGTTCTCTCTGTGTGTTTTCTGCAGGTTCCCATTTGTGCCTCAATCTGGTCATGCTCTTCGGAAAAAGTGATGACATTTTCTGCTTATTCCATACTCTCATTCTGTCGCAATCACCACCTACTTCAGGTAATATTTTATTGCCATTATTTGATCATTGCACTTTATCTTTTTCTCCAGCTCACACGTGTCACTTTCCTGTTCACGTTACTGATTTTCTTGCAGCTGTTTGGTCGCCCTCAATGGCTTGCTGTAAAGTGGCGCTCACAACATTATGTCAATACGGTAAACTAATTTAGTTTAAAGCTTCTGTAGTTTTCATTGATTATTATCAGAAAGGACTTTTGGAGCAGGTGTACATGTTAGAGGATATCTGATTCCTCATAGATTTATATTCTTATTACACTTGTTCCATGGAATCAAAAATAGGTCAGGAAAGAGCTAGAAAGTAGAGGCTGTCAAATAAGAACTGACCACGAAGTACATACAGTTTCCTCAGACGATGAGGGTGAGTGGTCATTTGTCGTTTACATTTTCCCTCATGTTCATTTTATTGTTTCATCTTTGAGGTTAAAAATCAGAAACATCTCTATGTGCGCAATGCCTCTTTTATCTCCCTAAATCAAGTGAAAGACTCATTAGCTCAATAAGCATTGATATATTTAGGTACTTGGAAATGGAAAGGCATTGGCATCTTGCATATATTGATCTTAAGATAAAGATCTTATTGATATTGTTATGATTTTCTGTATTACAGACAGAAAATTCTGCAATTATTGTGAATTCGTTTTGTATTTGCATGTTTCTTAGGTTTGTATTAATATGATATTCGCCTGTCAAGTGACTCGAAAGAAAGCTATTGCAGGATGTGTCATAAGTTGCGTGGATGGTACAGAAGAAAGATGTGATGGATGTATAATTGCTGCACATGCTCCAGATGCTCTGAGATTGTTAGGCAAACAGGCATCACAGGATGAATTAAGAATACTCGGTGCATTTCAATATGCTTACAGGTGCTCATTTTTGGTTTCTCTCAATACTCACTTACAGGTTCATCTCATGAATATGATTTTTGTGGATATCTGTTTCTAATACATAATAGTTTGGTATATGTAGGAACACGGATGGTCCTTAAACATATGTTTGTCATATGAACTCTATATCCCGATATTCAATCTAAACTGCTAGATTGTTTATTTGGTGGGTCAACTGTATAGCACTCGACAATATTGAGGGGGGAAAAAGTCAAAATCTTGTTATTTTTACTGTCTTGTCCAATAATGTGCAAATAATGTTTTGTAGAGATTATTACATTTAGATCAAAGGGATAAATGTGCTACTTTTAAAAATCAAAACAAAGGGGCGAAATAATACATTCTTATGCTTGAACTGTTTGAGATATATCATTCCTGCTTGAAGAAGATTGCATCTTGATATCAATAGAAAATTCTTCAGTACTACTTTGTTTGGCTCACTTTCATCCTGCTTGATTTTTGAGGGGTATGTTGCTGTATGTGATTGTAATACTTTACACATTATAACCTTACAAAGCACAATCATTCTTTAACCCTTCATGGCAGTGATATTTTTCTTCATCGTGACAAAAATTTAATGCCCAAAAACCCAGCAGCATGGAGTGCGTGGAACTTTCTTGGAACCATTGACAACAAAGTTTGTGTGACGTATTGGCTCAATATCCTCCAGGTTTGTAAATTGGTTTCTCCATTTAGAGCTTGTTCACTCAAGCTTAAAATTTAGATCACGTTTTCTAACTTAGTTTTCAACTGCAATCTTCAAAGAAAATGAAAAAAACATTTCCCCATAAATTCTCTTACTTTTTTAACCAAATGTTTTTACAAAAAAAATTGTCTTCTCATTTATGCTTTACCTAACAAGCTCTTACATCATATGTGAATATCTACCTTTGTATTATCAATTCAGATGCTGAAATTGAAGCTTCAGTACATGATGATCCCTTCATCTTCAAATCCTTTGATGTTAGCAAATTTCCGTTATGAAAATAAAACTTTATTCACCTAAACCTGCAGTAGATAGATGACCTCTGTTATCATCACTAGGCATCGAAGTCTACATTAGGGCTTGCTCTATACACAATAATGTAGATTTACTCGAACGACGTGTTAGATGTGTGGTTGAAAATTGGAAGAAATGTATTAAAAAATGTAAAGTAATTGTATGTGTGGTTGAAAATGATGAAAGAGAAAAAGTTAGTGGAACTTAGTGAAGTTTGGTTGCGTATAGAACAAGCCCTTAACATACCAGTAGAAATTTTGAAATGCTTGATATATTAAGTGACATGTTTAACCTTCTCTGACGATTTGCTGTTTTATTTCATGACCCTTTTAAGCATACAGAACATTGGTGGGACAGGACTGCCATATTTGGTAACTCTTAATCCACCGCACACACCCGAACATACCTTGCTTAAATGGTCCACCAGCCACCCAATCCCATCAGTTGGTGCATCCAAAGCATCGCGTGAGTTGAATCTCATCCAAGGAGAGAGAGGAATATGGTTCAGTGGAGCATATCAAGGTGCATTTAGTTACAAAGCCTAGTATCATATCTTAAGGATACTAATTAGATGCTGACATATTGTTTTTCTCTTTACCAAATTTCTTTAAGGATATGGCTTCCACGAGGATGGACTAAAGGTATTCCCATACCCAGACTGCTTTTCTCTTCCATTGCATATTGTACTGTTTAAAGAAGCCGTGAAATGGAAAAATGAGTGAAGCAAAAAGAAAGGGCTGTATAGTATTGAATGAAGAGAATAACAAGCTGACAGACATTGCCTTTAAAAATAATTTTGGTCCCAAGTGTTTTCGGATGTCATTTGACTAAAGATATGGATGGTTTTAAATGCAGAATATTGATTATTGTATCCTTACAGGCGGGTATTCTAGCAGCACATGGCATGCTTAGGAAAAATTGTGCCATTCTCAACAACCCAAAACACATGGTACCCTCATGGCTACAAACAGGGGCACGTGTTCTCGTTACTAGGTTTCTACAAAGTTTTATTGCTACTGGCTGCTTAATGTGAGTTTATGATGATAAAATTATGGTCTTTCATTTCTCAACATTTATTAATTATTTTATTGAAAGAACATAGAAATGTGGAGTGTACATTACCCTTCTACTCCATCAAATGCTTTATGGTCTATTGCTGTTGTCCAATGCATCATGCAGTTCGAGCACTGCAATATGTTTTGTTGAATTTGAATTTCTGTCTAATTGATAATGTTTGTAAATGTTAAATTGCTAGCATCTGCTAGTTTGTTCTAGGAAAAATGTTTTAAACTTGTATCTGTTTGATTGATGTGGTATGTTATATTTCCACAACGTTGATAGTTCTCTTTGTTATACCTTCACTAGGCCACCCTTGACTAATGTGTCGAAAGCGTTTTTCACTATCCTTCGTAGTAGTTCTCTCAATTGACCTCCTTGGCAGTGATATCTCAAGAAGCTTCATCTCTGACCCCCATGTACTCAACGTCTAACATTTGCTTCAATTTCCCTATCACAGACCTAAATCCATATGCACTAATTCCTCCATGGCATTTACTCTGTATTTGAATATGAACTCGATATTCGTAGAAAAGTTCAGCATACACACACGCACAGAACAAACACAACCAACATTAAATAGAAACTTGGTTTGCAACAGTTTACTGGAAGAAGGGGGTACAGTTTTTACCTTTGAAGGTACCATAAATAGTTTACTAAAAGCCTCTCTGAGAGTTCACGATCCCCAGTTTTACTGGAAGGTAATACTCTGATTTCCATCTTATTTACTTTTCATGTTTACAAGGCGTGTCATTAGAGTACCAATTTTGTTGTTAATATGTTCTCATCTAATATTCCCGCCACAGATTGCAACTGAAGCTGATTTAGGTCTTGCTGATGCCTATGTTAACGGGGATTTTTCTTTCGTTGATAAAAATGAAGGTCTTGTCAACCTCTTTAGGGTGAGCAGATTATTCCAGATTCAGCATAATTGTTTCTTATCTTATTATATTATAATCATAGCCTCCCGCCTGCGTTGCAGATATTTATTGCCAACAGAGATTTAAATACTTCTGCCTCAAAGTCAAACAACAAAAGGTAATGTTGGGTTCATCTTCTTGTGAAAATGCTAACAAGTCTTCTCCTCAAAGTTTGAGTATACCTTCTACACATATAGGGGATGGTGGACACCGTTGCTCTTCAGTGCTGGAATAGCATCTGCAAAATACTTCTATCAGCATGTTTCGAGGCAAAACACTCTAACACAAGCTCGCAGGAACATTTCCCGTCACTATGACCTAGTAAGCGATATGTTTCTTTTCGATGAGTTGATGAAGCTGTCATTATGACTGTAAGTCTGTCTTCACAAGCTTCGACCACGTTTTCATCCTCCCAAATAACCAAATTCTCTTTTTTCTTCAACAATGATGCAGTTTTCTATCTGATTTTTCATCCAATCAACGTTGCAAAAAGTTTGTCTATATTGGGGTGAACATTCTATTTCCAGTTCTCTCCAGGACTGGATATTATGAGATTCTCCTAAAAGTTTGTCTTCATTATTTGTAGCCGATCGTTATTTATCATTTCTGCTACAGTAGATGAAGCTTGGACCTGATTATCTACTACCTGAGTTGTTTTAAGTTTGATGTTACTCACTGCAGTCAATTTTGGAGATAAGTAGCTGAAACTTTGTTGTTTGTTGTTTACAGAGTAATGAACTCTTTTCCCTGTTTCTGGATGAAACTATGACATACTCGTGTGCTATATTTAAGGTTAGGATCTGAATACTTGATCAATCACCTTTCACTTAAATTGAAAAACTACCATTTCTGATTTCCCATCATAATGACCCCTTTTATCTACTTGCAAGGAACAAAATGAAGACCTGAAAGTCGCACAGATAAGGAAAATTTCTCTTTTGATTGAAAAGGCAAGCTTCCTACAACACACCACTTTAGTTTTGTTTTCAAATAACTTATTGTTTACTCTGGATTTTTGTCTATGTCAGGCTAGAGTTAGTAAAAACCATCATATCCTAGAGATTGGGTGCGGCTGGGGAAGTTTGGCAATAGAAGTTGTCAAACGAACTGGGTGCAAATATACCGGCATCACCCTGTCTAAGCAACAACTTAGATATGCTGAAGTTAAAGTCAAGGAAGCAGGCTTGGAGGTATATTACATATTCTTTTGTACTTCACAAAGATGAAATAAAATAAGTTTACATTGGAGTGTCAGAGTGGTAATCTTTTCTTAAAATATCTGCTTTAAGTTGGCCATGCTTTAAAACGATAAAAATAAAACAAATTTACATTTGTTTGGTGATCTGGGTTGCCATGCGCCTTGAATATTTGAGAATGTGAGAATGCTGATTTACTTTGAATCCTTTCAAAGTTGGGACATTCTTGAGTTTCTAATCTCCTAGCGAACTTAATTTCAGGACCACATAAGTTTCCATCTATGTGATTATCGCCAATTGCCTAACCTGAACAAATATGACAGAATTATATCATGGTAAGCATTATTCAGATCAATTTTTCTTCCACAGAAAAAGTATTTTGTCGAATTGCTGCACGCCATGTTCAATACTAATAAATGAAATTTGCAGTGAGATGTTAGAAGCTGTAGGGCATGAATTTATGGAGGACTTTTTCCGTTGTTGTGAATCAGTACTCGCAGAAGATGGTCTACTCATTCTACAGGTATTTGCTGCAGCAAGTGAAGTTCTATTCCACATTTAGTACATTATTGGTATTTACTTCACAATGTTTCATAAGGGGAATTAGCATATTCTAACATCTGAAAATGGTTGATTTTTCCTTAGTTTATATCAATACCAGATGAAAGATATGATGAATACCGACGAAGCTCAGACTTCATCAAGGAATATATATTTCCAGGTGGATGTTTGCCTTCACTTAGTAGAGTAACATCTGCAATGGCTGCTGCATCCAGACTTTGGTAATCAGAATCCTTTTATTCTTTTTCCAGTTGCTTTCTTTAAAATAACATGTAAAAGATCAAACAGAAATCTTCCTTCGCAAATGCAGTGTGGAGCATCTTGAAGACATCGGAATTCATTATTATCAAACCCTAAGATGTTGGAGGGAAAACTTCCTGAATAGGCGGAGGTAAGAAATAAAATCTCTGTTAAGGTTAAAGTACTTTTATAGCTTATTCCAGTATTCGGGCAATGATATATGTGTGGTTTCAGCGAAATCCTTTCTTTAGGATTCAATGAGAAGTTCATACGGACATGGGAATATTATTTTGATTACAGTGCTGCTGGATTTAAATCTTGCACACTTGGAAACTATCAGGTACCTCACCCATCTAAATCTTTCTCGTTTCATTTTATATCTACAGATCCGTTTGAATACTCACACTAGAAACTACTCATGGTAACAACCATTTCCCATGGGGCGAACATATTATTGTCCATGTGGGTCTCTAAAGTGGCGTTATCATTGCTCTACGTGGACAATGATATGATGTCATGTGGACATATGGCACCATAATTGGTGCCATACATCAGAACAATTCTTATTTCCTTGTTTAGAAGACATGACCAAGTTTTATCTTTTGACTTTTGCCAACACTTAGGCCCGACTATACTTAAATTTGTCTACTCGTTTTTCTTCTGTTTCTGACTCTGTTTTCTCACTTAAATCTGTCTGCTTGTTTTCGTTTGTTTTTGACAGATTCTGTTTTCTCACGTAAATCTGTCTACTCGTTTTTGTTTGTTTTTGACAGATTGTTTTCTCACGGCCTGGCAATGTTGCTGCATTTGGTGATCCATACAGGGGTGTGCCATCTGCAAATTGATAGGGTAGTTTGAGGAGAATCGGAGTATCAATTCTATTTTCTTTAGAAAATGATGAAACTTACATTGAAGTTGATTGGTTTTGATTCATTGGTTAAAACACTCGTAGGGAAACCACAGAAATTACATCTCAGCAATTCTCGTTGACACACGAATTGTGTCAGTGACATGCAAATTGGTGAATGGATTGTGGAGTTTATCTGACTAGATGAGTAGATGGATAATTATGTTCCAACTTCCAACTATCACCAGCGTGCATGGTTTCCCGTACATGGTGTGCATGTTTAATTGTACTCATCAACTAGCGTAACAAATTTTGCCAGATAATTGGCTATGAATATCATATATTTTCAAGAAACGTTGAAACTATTTCGAGATCACAGGTAAGGAAAAACCTCTTAAAGTTTATGTGCAACTAATCACTGCATGAAATCATGAGCATGGTCGACAAACAAAATACAAATGCCAATGAACTTGGCGTTCACAACCCATTTCTCTCTTCCAATTGAACTTCCATAAAACACCAAACCAACCATCAAGATCAAATTCTTTACGGATTACCAAGTAAAACAATCTTAACACTATGTCAGCATCAGTACCGGCCACACTCACCTCCACTGCATAAAAGCCACATTACTTAGTTAACTGAAGTCCATTATATCTAGGTGACAAACTGTTAATTGGCAACAGTAATCAACCCTCAAGGAATATTACGATTTGGTTCGACCAACAAAACTAAACCACAGTATAATCAGCCAACAAACTCACAGGATGAATCGCCAATATCATCTCTGCACAATGTCCAGCTAGATAAATCTTTAGTGAATTCAACTGTGTGTGCAATTTAAAACCAACTAGTCTACCTTCAAGACAAACTATTCTATAGGGATCTAAATTATTCTAATGTGGAAACGACTGCATTTATTTAAAAGCACAAACAAAAGACAACATAAAATGAATAATAGAAAATAAAGTTAGTTATTTCCTCAAAAAAGAAACCCGTGTTATAGTGGTATCAAATTAAAATCATCAAAAATCTAAGAATCAAGTTTAACCTCTACTTTAAGAGACCAGTGATCACTAAATAGGCCGACTTCTATCTAGATTGACATACCAAAATTGCCTGCGATCAATCAATCTTCGTCGCACTAAAACTTGATTAAGACTGAGAGTCGAGTTTGAAAGCAGCTTCACCAAGCCAATCCCCAACTTTTAAGTTCACTCGATGCTAAACACGTGCACCCCGCATTAAGCTTGTGTTTAGCTTGAGTTCTCACCCACCTCAGTATGCAAGCATCTCTCATCCTGTACAACACAAGGCCAAATACAGGGGGAAAGAATTATGACATCATCAAAATGGTAACTACCACTAAGATTATTGCTACCCATCTACCCGAGACTGCAGTAGCTCTACTTGTACGGATAAAAATGAATTCTTCAGCAGAAAAGTCCGACTAACACCAAAAATTTCACCACCTATCACAAATTGAAGTTCCCAAGATCAAATTCCCTATCAAAAAGAGGTCAGTTCACAAATTCTTTTTCGCTCCCAAGTAACAGTAATGCAAATCATAAGCAGCAATGTAATAGCTATAAAGCTCCAAGGAAGTTAAAACTAACTCCATCAGATTACCAAATGACATGTCTTCACTCGCATAAAATTCCACATAAGCTATATCTCAAACATTACGATAACCAAATAGTCCAGATCAACTAGCAAACAGAGCTATAAGCAAGCCATAATTTAAACTACACTTAGAAAGCAAACAGAAAATGAGGTAATCTCTAACCCTCAAGAAGTACTACTTATTATAAAAAAAAAAAAAAAAAACTTCGCAAAATAAGTACGGTAAAATACTGGTATTCTAGCAATCCCCAGCATGCTGGTAACATCTTGCAAGAACCACCTACCCTGCACCTGAAATGGGACAGCATTAATGACAAAAATCTCAAGGATAGATGGGATCAAGGGATGTATTCACTGCTGTTGCGCTTGTCTAGTTGGAGCACCGCCATATCCACCACCATATCCAGCTTGGCCTCCGTGAGGTCCGTTTGATTGCTGCCCAAAGTTACCAGAAGCCTGAGAAGGATCAGATCGCCAACCTGAGTTTCCATAGCCAAAATTACCCCCAGCATCACCGTAGCCACCTCCCATGTAACTCCCGGGACCTGCTGGCACCTCTCCTGCAGGTGCACTGCCATTTGGGCCACTTCCTGTACGCCCACCTACAGCTCCATACGCAGAAGCTTGGTTCCCGTAAGTCCCATCATTGCCACCATATCCACCATATCCACTATAACCTTGATTACCATATCCAGGAGCTCCACTTGGAGACTGACCAGTGGTAACCCCACCACTACCAAGGCCGCCACCAGCACTGGGATTTGGGCTGCCCCATTGAGAACTTCCATAGCCCATATTTCCATATCCAGAGGGAGCCTGTGAACCCCATGAACTTCTTTGGGCATTTGCAGTGGGATTTCCATAGCCCGAACCAGCACTTCCATAATTTCCGTAGCTACCATAACCCATGCCATTATTGCCAGGCCCATACCCATAACTGGAAGTACTATAGCCAGATGGGCCATACGGTGGATACCCACCTCCAGCATTTTGAGATTGCATGTACCTTGTGGAATCCATTCGACTGTCTCCAATGGAAGAACCATACCCCTGATAACCTCCCATGCTGCCACCACCTGACCCACCGCCCATGGAACGACCACCACCGCCAGGATTAGCATCTTTAGGAAGAGCACGTTTCACTTCCACTTGTTTACCACTTAAATCATGAAAAGTCTTGTGTAAAACGCTATCTACTGCATCCTCAGAATCAAATGAAATAAACCCAAATCCACGAGGTCTGTTTGTCTGCTGGTCATACATTATTACTACATCAGTTACATTTCCGTAAGCTTCAAAATATTGACGGAATCCATCTTCAGAAAGAGTTGGTGGGAGTCCCCCAACAAATATCTTTTTGGTCCTGGTGTTCCCAGCACCTCCAAAATTTCTAGAAGTATTAGAGTTTCCACCTTTTGAAACTTGTTGTTCCTCTCTTGATAATGCTCTCTTTGCCTCGACCTTTTTATGCAAAAAAAAATGTCTCTTGGTTATGACGGAGGACAGGAAAATGACAAGCAAACAATATGATTCAAAATATATCAAATAAATTTAGAAGACCAAAGAAAGGCATCATTCACATTCAAATTCCATGAAGGAGATACAGCATTAAATAAACATATAAGTGACGATTTAAAAACTTCAATGGGAAACAACATATCCAGTCATTGGAGACAGAAATATCTGTAATATGGACCTCACATGAATGCTGGTAGACAGCAGAAACACAAGGACAGAAAATCATGACTACCCAAAAAATAACAAATATGATAAATATCCAGAACAGAAAAGGATGAAGAGCAAAGAGTAAGACTAATAATATTAAAGAACCAAGTAAGACTAATAATATTAAAGAACCACTTGTTGAATCAGTCACATTGGAGAAACAGCCATATGTAATGTGATGGCATAAGGAATGTAAGGCTATTATCAGGCATGAGTGGAAGATGAAATATTGAGAAAACCACTATCAATGATTGAGCCAAAATCCGTAACTGATACCATACAAGGAAAGATAACCCATTAACATGAAAACAACCACTACAACCAACAATATCTGCACAAACAGGTATGACCATCATAACCTAACAAAAATAACATGACAAACAAAAGGCTGATTCCATTAGTAAATAATAACAGCAATCGATCAAACCACATTACAGAAGCCAACAGAGATTTAGATGCCAAATTAGGATAGCAAAGCTTAAAGCGGTCGAAAATATAGCAAAAATCGCTTGACTAGACCAGATATCCACTTGTCGAATGAAGACCACAACAAAAAACACTTATTATTGAATAGAAGAATAAAATGACCAGGAACCAGGGCAAATCATACAAACAAAACAAACCCCTATGCCTGACTACGAAAAGGATAAGAATAAATAAATAATAAACCAGTAAAAATAGCAGCAATAAGAGATTTGTAAATGAAAATTTATACTGAAATAAATGTAAAACGAGCAATTTAACAAAAACTCCTTATGCCAGAACATATTCTAACTCCCAACCCCCAAATTTAGAGCCAAAAATCGCAGAAATGAAGAATGAAAATTTACCATCACTAATAACACTAAATCTCACCGTTCGGCCATCAATAACATGTCTCTCCTGAAGAACCTGGTCGAGAATGTTCGGATCTGCAAATACAACAAAGCCAAATCCCCTTGGTTTGCCAGAGATCTTATCTCTCATCACCACAGTCTGCAAAACGTCACCATAGCCCTGGAAATACTCCTTGAGCTTTTCTTCATTTGTCTCCCAAGATATCCCTCCAATAAAAAGCTTCCCTTGATCTGAATCCATGTATAAATATATGTGTATACGTATGTATAGGTCGAGCGATTCTCTCACTCTCTGTGTGAAAAAAACGAGGGTTTGAGAGAGAGTGTGTGCAGACGGCGGCCGTGGGTCGCGATAGGGAGACAAGAGTTTTATGTGTGTAGTGTAACGAATTAAGGGTTTTGATTTGATAGTGAGGGAATTGGGGATTAAAAATGGACGGTTCAGATTTGATAGGTGGATATTTAGGTGGGGCCGATTTGAGGTGTGCCCTGTAACATTGTAACTACTCCTCCTTTGTATTTGAGTTGTAATAAAATGTTTTTTCTTCTTCACTCTTTTTTTTTTTCACAGCTTTATATTGGCTATTGATTGATAATTTAAATGCTTAAGCTCATCGGTCTGAAAATGATCAACAACACCCGAGCATTCCGTACTAAAAATGATCAAGAACACCTGGGTGTTCCGTAGTTACGGACACCCGGGCCTTTTACGGGCCCGTCGGTTCTCTGATTTGAAATCCAAAAATTCGTCTAGATTCAGTATAACGAAGTGGAGTTTCAGCAATTTGGAAAAAAAATTTCGATACCATGGTGACCGGTGGCGGTCGGTCAAAGTTTTTGGTTAAATTTTAGCAAAAAATTTTGACCGACCACCATCGGTCGCCACGGTGTTCAAAAAAAAATTCAAATTGCTTGAGCTCTGCTTCATCATACTGAATCTAGCCAAATTAGCGAATTTCAAAACGGAGGCCGGACGAGACCGTAAATAAACACCCGAGTGTTCCTTAACATGGCTGCTCATAGGTCATTCCAAATATACTATGCAATTCTTTTTCATTACTGTGACAATTGTCTTATCATTCTTCTCAAAATTTGACTCAACCATCTTCTCCAACAAATTGTAAAATGATGATGAAGTTGATGGTAAGATGGGAAGGCAATTTGCATGTTGATATGAGATTTTGTCATCTTTCGTCTTGATGGTAGTGGTGATGTTAGGAGTATGACATGCATTGATATTTTCTGATTGTTTTATGTTGCAGTGTTGGTTGCAACTATGAACTATTTGTGATGTTTTGCAGCAATTTGACTTACTATTCTTACAAAATTTTGAAGAAAGAATGAGAAGAGAAATTTTGGGTTGCATAAGTACAAAAACAACCAAAGATGGATGACTTCTTATACAATTAGAAAATAATGAATGCATTAGTATTGGACACAATTATGTCACGTTCAACAAGTTTCGTGGATAGAAGATCAGGTCACTCACCCAACAAAGAGCACGAGAGTGCATGACGCACGCACCTGAGAGATGGACAAATGCATGGACGAAGCATGAAGCGTAAGTCACAGAGTGATGAAATGAAGGGTTCGTACACGAAGTCTCGATTGCAGGCATCATCGAGAACATACAAGACGACATTGAGGTTAAGGAACGATTTTAGAAGGTTGTGAGTTCTAGTCGATGACATGCGTTCTGAAAGGTTCCGCAACTATGCATTGAAGGAAACATCTAGAATTGTATGGAAGGTTCCAAGAGATCTAGATTCTAGAGCCTTCAATGAGATTGCCTTTGAGAAGAGTATAGAATACTCTATGTAAATATCTTGTATCTTGACTTGTTTAGAACTTGTAGAAAATTCTAGAGGCTTATTCTTGACTATTGGTTAGGACTGATTTCCACTATTCATTCCATGAAAGTGATTGTATAAATAAGGGAGGACGTCATTTGTAGTGATAAAGCAAGTAAGCTATGGTGTGAGAGTGCTAGTGAGTGATCCGATCTCTACAAGTAGAGATTGACGGTTTGTTAACGAAAGTACTTGTATAAGGGATCGAGTGGTTGAGTAGTTACAAATATATTTGTAATAGGCTAAGAGTGAATACATGAGGATATATTAGTCTAATCCTTCTCTTGTTTGATGGTTTTTACTTGTTGTAGCACTTTAATAGTGCAAGTAATGGTCAAATGCTGCTTGTCAATATTCTTCGAGGCAAATCGAGGGGCAAAGGCTGAAATCGCACGGAAGATTTGATGGGTGGATATTTTATGTGGGGCTGGGTTTGAGGTGTACAATATTACTTCTCCTTTGTATGAAAGTTGTAATAAAAGTTTATTCTTTGTAAGGTTTTTTTTTATATAACTTTGTTTTTCTCGTAATTTATGTGGTGAATATTGAATCACATATCCAAATTTTTAACCCAATGTTGATCCAAACATGTATTGCTTAACTATGTATAACACTCACAATCTCACATCGCCTGAGCATAAGAGAGCAGTCTAGTTTATAAGTTAAGAGACTCTTCCAACTAGGCATGGGGCCTTTTGGGATAAGTCCAAGAACAAAACCGTGCGAACTAAACCCAAAGCCGATAATATCATATCAAAGTGGATCGGGTAGCTAACGATAGGATTCAAATCTGTACGGTCCTCCCCGGGACACAGCAGGCCAAATCCGGGTGGGCCATAACAGGGGTCAGGTCTTTACACTATTTTTTGCAACAGTGACAAGTTTTAACTATCTTGTCAATTGTCGAAACCAGATTCAACCATCTTCCCATTAGTGTCATTATTTAGGGTTACTATGAGAACTTGATAAGAGAATTATTAAGTACAGGGTGTCATTCTCATGGTTGTGTTTGTGACAAATCATGCAATGACGATGAAGTTGACGGTAAGACGGTATAGGATGCGAATTTGCATGTTCATATAAGATTTTGTCATCTTTTGTCATGGTGGTAATGGTGACGGTGTTATGAGTATGATGATGTGATGATGTTTTGTGATTGTTTTTGCATTGCACTGTCGTTGGTTGCAACTGTTTGTGATGTTTTGTGACAATCTAAACTGCTGTTCCAAAAAAAATTCCCCAGAGAATGAGAAAAGAAAATTAGGGTTGCATAATTATAAGATAACTAAAGATAAAGGACTATTGATACAGTTAGAAAATAATGAATACGTTAGTGATCGGCGTATACTCACGCACAAATTGAACCGCAAGTGCACGGGCCGTAATCAAGTAATAAAGTGGGACTCGGTTAAGAGTCCGGATATCGATCCCACGAGGAATGGTGTTTATAGTTAAGTTACTTATTCTAGCACAAAAACACAAATAAAGAAAGGAAAAATAACTAACCTAATCTATACTACGAATGCAATAAAGGAAAGCAAGAAAAATGGGCATGATAGGGAATGAAACTCGGTTTAAGAGATAGTTGGGAATCATGAGTTCATTCAACCATAGCTTCATCAAGTCAACATCTAAACGCAATACAATGCTCATCCTCTATATTAGACCCGACCTCCTCTTATAGGTAGCTCCGCTCTCGCATGTCAAACTACCTCTAATCAATTAATCCAACTTACTACATCTCTGTGTCGATTGAAGATCAATCAATTGCATTAGGTTTCGTGAGAGTAGCTCAAAGGGTCACCTAGGGTTAGAGGTATATTTCTATCCTCTACAAGAACCTAGGGCGGTTGTTTCCACGGTCCAAAATGTGCCCCTTCTCTCGAAGAATAACACAAATTGCAAATACATAAATTCGGTGATCAACCGAATCATGGAAATAGCCCAAAAACAACCACACAAGAGATAAGGCAAACAACTTCAAAACAATAAACATTTCATTGAGTAAAACTAGGTTAAAATCATTATTCATCCCAACTTATACAATATTTAGTTCATATGAAGGAATAATCAATACAATACAAGTAAAAGAAATAAAGAAATAAGATTTGTGGATTAGAATCCCCCTTTTTGGTTGATTCCTCCATCTTGATGTCTCCACCTCTTCCACCATCTCCTCTTCTTGATTCCTTCATCATCTACTCCAAGTAATCACCCCAAATCACACCCCTAACTACAACTAAACTAAAAGAAAGGAGGGAGGAGAAGAAAGGGAGAAGAAGAAAGCAAGGAAACCTAGCTAAAACCTAAACTAAAGAGTGAAGATATATGATGATATCAATTGGGGATGAAAAATGGTGTATAAAGGCCCCAAATTCATGTACAAATGATCCCTAAAAGGTCCCCAAGTCGAGAGAAAAGAAGGGAGAAAATCGGCCAAAACAGGGGAAATCCGAAATTGTTGGTTCTGGTGTTTTTACGGCTGTATTTCCACTTTTACGGCCGTATTTTCCCCTTTTACGGCCGTACATTTACTTGTACGGTCGTAATTAGCTCTCTGCATGAAATTGACTAGTTTTCTGAGAAATTACGGCCGTAACATTATAAGTTACGGCCGTAAAAATATGAATTACGGCCGTACAAATACGAGTTACGGCCGTACAAATTTTCTGCACGCGTAGGCTTCAGTATTTTGGTCATAACTTTCTATTCCGATGTCCGATTGAGCCGATTCAAGTTGCGTTGGAGACTAGACTCGATGATCTACAACTCTCTAGTTGATCATGTTTTCCAAATCAACTTTCATCTGTATCAAAAATGCTCCTCAAGTTCGGATTTCTTTGCACTTTTCGTCTCTGATCTTCGTCTGGCCATATCTTTTGATCTGGAACTCGGAATTGTGATCTGTAAAAAGCGTTGGACTCCATATTCCGTGTTCTTCCATGTTAGAATAAGAAATGTGGCTGAGAAGATCTTCACATATTTGCACCCGAAGTCCTCCAATTTTGGAATAGTTGCATTTTAGTCCCCACTTCGGGTTTTTCTTGACACTTTTAGTCCATTTCCTCCTTTTCGTCTCGTTTCCTCCACTATGAGGAAAAATACCTAAAAACACAATAAATACACACATATATAAGTAGAAGTCTGCTCCAAATAAATGTAAAGAGATATAAATAAGTGTGCAAAATACACACTTATCAATTAGCGTCGGGGTAAATCAGCTCTTTGATAAGTGTGTATTTTGCACACTTATTTATATCTTTTTACATTCATTTTGGGCAGATTTCTACTTATAATTATGTATAATTATTGTGTTTTTAGGTACTATTCCTCCTTGTGGAGGAAAACGAGACTAAAAGGAGGAAAAATGATTTAAAGTGTCAAGAAATCCGAAATCGGGGACTAACACGCAGCTATCTCAAAGTTGGAGGACTTAGGGTGCAATATTGATGACGATCTTTTTGACCTAGTTTCTTGAGCATACATGGAAGAACATGGAATATGGAGTCCAACGCTTTTTACAGATCACAATTCCGAGTTCCAGATCAAAAGATATGGCCAGACGAAGATCAAGTACTGAAAGTACGAAGAAATCCGAAGTGGAGAAGCATCTTTGATGATCTTTGATGAAGATAAAAGTTGAGTTGGAAAACACAATCTACTAGAGAGTTGTAGATCATCGAGTCTAGTTTCCAATGCAACTTGAATTGGCTCAATCGGACATCGAGATCAAAAGTTATGGCAAAAAAACTGAAGCCTGCGCGTGCAGAAAATTTGTACGGCCGTAAATTATATTTGTACGGCCGTAATTCATATTGTACGGCCGTAACCGATATTTTTACGGCCGTAAATTTCCAGAAAATTGGCCAATTTTATGCAGAGAGTTAAATACGGCCGTACCAAGTAATTGTACGGCCGTAAAATGGGAAATACGGTCGTAAAAACACCAGAACTAGCAGTTTCGGATTTCTCCTATTTTTTCCCGATTCTATCCCTTTTCCTCATCACTTTGAAGGGTCTTTTGGGGACATAAGAACAACGAATTGGGGACCTTTTACACCCTTTTTCCTCCCCCAATTCATATCTTTATCTTTAGTTTAGGTTTAGGGTTTAGAGTTTCTCTTCTTTTCTTCTTTCTTTCCTCTTCTTTCTTCTTCTTACCTTTTCTTCTTTAGTTTAGGAGTATTGATTGGAGGTGATTGCTTGGAGTTAGAAGCAAGAAAATCAAGAGGACATGGAGAAGAAGTGAAGAACAAGACTTTGCTTTGCAAAGGGAGATTATCTTTAATTTTGTTTTGTTCTTTCATTTCTAGTTCTTTTGTATTGATTGTATATGTATAAATGATTTCCTATACTATGAGCTAGTATTGTAAGTTGGGATTTTTGATTGATATTAATCTATGTTTTAGTTAATCCAATGAGTTGTTGGAATTGATTTGTATTGAATTGCTCATGTCTTGTGTGGTTGTTTTTGAGCTATTTCCATGATTCGGTTGATCACCGGATATATGTATTTGCTAGTTGTGTTATTCTTCGAAAGAAGGGGCTCATCTTGGACAGTAGAAACAACCACCTTAGGTTCTTGTAGGGGATAGAAATATACCTCTGACCCTATGTGATCCTCTGAGCTACCATCACAAATTTTAATGCAATTGATTGACTTACAATCGATACAGAAATATAGTAGGTTAGATTAATTGATTAGGGGTAGTTTGACATTCGAAAGAGGAACTACCTATATAAGGAAGTCATGTCTAACATTGAAGATGAGTAATTTATTAAGTTCAACAACGGATTGACGAAACTAGCTAGATTGAAGTCATGAATCCCAACTATCTCTTTAACCCGAGTTTCATTGCCAATCATGCCCATTTCTTGCTTTGCTTTATTGCTTTCTTAGGTTAGATTAGTATAGTTGCGTTTCCTTCTTTTAATTGTGTGTTCTTGTGTATAGTTTTCTCTTTACTAGAATTAGTAACTCAACTACAAATACCTTTCCCTGTAGGATCGATATCCGGACTCCTAGAGTCCACTTTATTACTTGTACGGCCCGTACACTTGCGAAGTATATTTGTGCGTGTGTATTACGCCCAACACTCTTGCTTATAGTTATACATAAATACATAAATTGGTTAAAATGTTTTTTATAGACTTATAATTTTGTTTAATTTTTTTTCTAAATAGGTCAGCATGTTCAGTTTACATTGTTAAAATTTTTATCTCGTTGAAAATGTCAAGGACTCGATGGCAATTTTATCCTTGTAAAAAATATTAGCTTAAAGCTTTTCCACAACAGCAAGCATCCCAACTCGAAGCCTTCTCTACGGCCTGACTTGATCGTATCAAGACTTTTAATACGATTGTGTTTAATAGAGGGTGGATAACGCACTTAGAAAATATTTTTCACCCAAATTTTTACATTATGGCGTTTGATTGCAATACAAAAAATAGAAAATAGTTTCGATGATAAGCAAAAAATAAACGATTTTCCTTGAAATCATGGACAATATTTTCCCATGAAGAAATATAGGAAAACATTCTCCATGCAAAATGAATTCCACTCCCAGCTTTTTCCTTCAATCAAACATAACTGAGTCTACTCTTTTGTCATGCCTAAAAGTCATGTTAAAAAAAAATGAATAAATGTTTGTTTGAGTATATTACTTGAAAAAAAGGATCATGGAAGTTAGAAAAATAAAAAAAAATACTCCCCCGTCTCATATATATGGACTTGTTTTCCTTTTTCAGATGTCCCAAATCTATATGCTCGTTTCTATTTTAAAAAGTTTAATTTAGAATATTTTACTTATATACCACTGTTTAATATTTAGTTATAACTATTAATTTTAAATTATCCTCATTAAATAAGGATAAATTGAGAACATGATTTGAAAAATATATGTCTTCAATATTTTTCTCAATATTTGTGAAAAATCAAATAAATTTATATATATATGAGACGGAGGGAGTAAAAATCATCCATTAGAATTCATTTTCCCCTGAATTTCAAAACAAGATTCAATTAATTGTACTAGAAGAAAAACATCCAACACAAGTAAAAATTGAAATGGAAAAGGTTTTCCAATCCCTTGGAGATTTCCCACCATCCTTCTAGAATTAGAAGTAAGTTTCCACGAAATTTGCCTTGTTGGTGCAAATGTTTGATTTGTGTGATAAAATATGATATATAAAATAAAAATTGAATCAAATTAAGCAACAAAAATAATAAAGAAAAGCATAGAAAGTCTACATTGGGGGAGTCGTATCAATGTCATTGTTATAAAGTTATGTTGACCTCCCCTTCATGCCCGTACTATCTGCATAACACGGCTCCAAAATAAAATTCATAACTTTCAACTAATATTTCGTCTATAAGCACAATCATAGAGAGTAGTGTAAATTGTACACTGGAAGAGGCATAGTGGGCCGTTTTTGGTTTTTTTCCCCTTTCTAAATTTTAAAACAATAATTTTTTTGCTACTAGTGCCAAGGTTTGAATTTCATTTTTTTTTTGGACTTTTATAGGGGTAGGTATAGGATTAGGTAAAGTTTTAGGTAAAGTGAAAAAGTGAACCAAATTAACCCCCTCCCCCACCTGCATTTATGGGGGTGGGAGTAATTTGGTCAACTTTTTCACTTTACCTAACACTATACCCGATTCTAGAATTATTCATTTTTTTTTTCCCAATTCGCGATCAAGACTCACTACACCTCATTTGTTTATTTTAGGTATGTGAACTTACTCTTAGTTTAAGATTTTATTTTGGGTTTTCATTATTATTAAATTTTGAATTGTTGAAATAGTGATGGTAGAATTGTTGAATTAAGAAATTATAAATTATGAATTGGGGAAATTGTGGATTTGAGAACTTTTGTAGTTAACTTGTGAATTTTTTTTATGTTTTTATTTTTTTGAATAAAATTTGTGAAATTTATAATAGTGACTTTTGGTGAATGTTTTAATTTCTTTAAATTGTTCAAACATATTGTTTGTAGAAGTGATGTTGAAATACTTAAAACATCTGCCAACCATCAGCGGGATAATCGAGATAAAATAAATGAAAATAATGTTGGAGAAGAGATGTTAATTCGGATTGGCTTTGTTACCCGCAGTGGGGAACATAAGCCAATCCCCATGCCTACGTGGCGCCACGTCATCACGCAAAAAAAAAAAAAAAAATTTATATCTACGTTAAATTAGATGAATAATACATAACTGCCCCCTAATGGTGGGGGGTCTCACCCGACCCCCATAATTTTTTTTCCCCGGCTATGGGTACCTTAAGGTATCCACTGTGGGGAACGGAACCGGATTGGATATTAATTATTGGTAATGAAATGGATATTGAAAATGAAAGAGGATGAAAAGAATTTTAATGATGTTAGGAAATGGGAATGTTACGTGTTCAGTAGGTGTTAGCTTATAAATTATAATGTATTTTTATGACCATGAATAGAGAGAATTAGTGGAGTTGGATGATAAAGATTTAAAAGTACAAGTGGACCCTATGAGATAAGTAAATATGATTTGTTTAACCAAATTTAAATTTTAAAAAATAAGAAAAAGAATATATTAATAATAGGAACACATGTAATAAAGTTTTTATTTGTTTGACCAAAAGTATGGACCGTCACCAAAATATGAAAATACATAGGGACCACATGTAATAAAGGTTTTATTTATTATTTACTATGATTTTAAAGACTTCAGTTGTACGTGCTCCACTAACTCCAAGCGGCTAACTTAGACATTGAAATTGTATATGCAAGGATCAAATCAAGAGAGTGAGATATAGTATGTGTTATGGGAAGACAAGATGACATGTAAAAGATGAGCAAGAATAGAGAATGATATTTCTCAATTCAACAATTCAATGAAAGAACCAATATAGTGGTGTATATCTGTCATAATTCTTCATATGTGCAACATCGCAATTGCTTCAAGGCTAACACGGTTCTGCTACTTTGAAGAAAGGCCCATTTATATATATTGCATTGACAAATGACAATTTGACATGGCCATTTGAAGTGTAATAATAAAGTGTAACCTCCCGCATAAATCTCAATTATGATTTAAGTTATGAGATTAAACAATATCGATACTATTCAACTAACAAAAAACTGAAAATTAAGTAACACAAATTTTCTTTTTAATATTTTCAGAAAAAAAAAATTCTTTCTGATGTTTTATAATTTCTTTTAAAACATAAAATTACATAACCGTTACTTGTGTTTCAAGAGCTTACAAGTGCAAAACACTCACCATCCGAAACACTTGTATCCGAAATGTAATTTGAAAGTGCATCAATTTTTATTTTTTTTTTTGGAACAACGAATAATATCGAGCCAACATATGTTTAAAAAATAATATTATTTTGGATAATATTAAAGGAACAACCAATTTATATAATTAAATGTACAACCCTCTAATAGAGGGGCATGGAAAATACTATTTTTACCTCTCCTGTATTTTGTGGGGTCCAGCCCCTCTATTAAAGAATTGTACACCTAATTGTATATCTTTTGTTGCTCCTCTAATATTGCTCCATTATTTTTTTACCAATTGATTATATTACATAGCAAAAACTGATTAATTGCACATATTATGCTGTTCATGGTAGAACCTCGTATCATTTTCCCTTTCAAACTATATTTTATTTTATTTGTCGAACATTTATAGATATCTCGTGGAAACACGAGGACCTTCATGTAAATGGAACTACCCATTACGTGTTGAAAGAAAATCACATGGAAAATCCAAAGCCATCCAAGTGATGTGTGGCTCTCAACATGCCTCCTCACACCACTCATCCCTACACCACAAAACACAAGAAAAAAATCAAATCTTTAACTCAAATTCTAGCAACTCTGCAATAACCTCAACATTTTCACTCGAGCACAAAAAAGATTTCCTCACTTTGCAATGGCTACTTCAATTTCAGCTACTGGATTCAAAGGGGTTCTTTCCTCTTCTTTCCATGGAAGTTGGGGGAGTTCAACCGCCGGAGAAGTCATGGTGGTGCCACCGCCGCCCAATGTCCGGGTAGCACGGCCAATCCGGTTGCAGCCGTTGATGAAAAATGTTAATGAGGGAAAGGGCCTTTTTGCTCCACTTGTTGTTATCACTAGAAACATTATAGGCAAGAAGAGGTTCAATCAGCTTAGAGGCAAAGCCATTGCTCTACACTCGCAGGCACGTGTTTGGTATACAGTACTGAATATGATCAAGTGTAGTCGAGCTTTAAGTATCTCTCGAGTATGCTAAGATAGTTTGTTTTTGTGTAATGCTAAGATAGTTTGTTTTTGTGTAATTGTTCAGGTGATCACTGAGTTTTGCAAATCAATAGGAGCAGATTCTAAACAAAGGCAAGGATTGATTCGATTGGCGAAGAAGAATGGAGAAAGACTTGGGTTCCTTGCATGATTGGATGTCATTATTTTGTGAATTTTAATGTACTCAAGTGTGAGCCAAAAGAGTTGTAGTAACCGTGTATTAAGAACATCTAAAAATGTACACCTTTTCTTTGAGTTTGCCTCATTCATTTGATACTAGCATATTGCCTTTTGCATTCATTTCATATTCGTATACTTCTTTGTCCGTAGTGAATCTAACTCTAACGTGTTACACAACTGGGAAATTTTGATAGAACAAGGAGAAACTTCTAGAAAATGGAGGAACTAACGAGCCCATGAAACTACAATGATGCCATGAAAATGTTGGACGAGATCTTTGATAGACGATAAGTTTACATGTCCAAGTGAGTACACTAACGAGCCCATAATGAGTTGGGCACACACAAATATAGCGTGTCCTAACCCTGAGAAAAACCAATAAATAATTCCTCTAGGTCCCGACTACGCAGAGCTCGTAAACATAGCATTACTAAATCTTCCCCATTTAACGCTGGTTAGTTATTCGTCCATACTAATTTAGCTTATGATGTATTGGAAAGCCCTTATCCAAACGAATGTTTTACAGATAACTTTCAGAACATGAAGGTTCATCATGTCAGAATGCCGAGATCTGATAGTGCTCCCCTCCCCACACTGTAGGCAAGGAAGCCATGCCCACGACGCCACACCCGACGTGGCGCCTCTCACAGGACGCCACATCATCCAAATTTTTTTTTTTTTCTAAAATTTTAATATCTACATTAGATCATATGAATAATACTAACTGCCCCTGATGGTGAGGCGGATTGGGAGTGAGCATGCCCACAGCATGGGCAAGGGAGCATTTCTGTGCCAAGATCATCCAATTACAACACCACCTGGCCAGGGGTTTTGGTACACAACATTGCCATATTTAGACATTATACAATAAACAAACTTCTAACTTCTTTACTGTTGAGTATTGCTAAACCTCAACGAATATACTACAAAGGTTCACAAAAACACGTCAAGCCACAAGCTATAGAGATTGGGGTTCTAGTTTAGTCAAATGCAACTCCAAGATGAGCTTCAAGAAACAAAAAATAAAAGAGAAGAAAAAACAAAAGGAAAAAAATGGGATTGGAATGATCTTCTTAAACTATGGCATTGGCGGCACTAGCAATTCTTGGCCACAGATCCGCACACTCCTTACCGATTGGACCTGTAATAGCAGAGCCTGAGGCATAACATATAGAAGCCTGAGTATTAAATATCACACATCGATAACAATAAAAATTCAAAGGCAATAATCAGAAGGAAAAAGTTGATCAATTGCTATCTGCATAGAATGTACCTTTCATTTCACCCTTGGGATTCACTATAACACCAGCATTATCTGCAAAAGCAAAACATTGGAGAGATTGATGTCAAATTGCAGGGCAACAAACATATGTGACATGTCCCATTACCATAAATTATAAAACATAAATATATAGCCCACTTCATAGAGCTTAGACAACAAGTCTACACTTCTCATCAAGATAATAAAGTCAAATTCAATCTGAAGATTCTATTAATTGTCCTAATGGCATCACTGATGGTGCTTATAATATATGCTAACAATAGACAAAACGAGAGTTCACGTGTGGCGTCCAAATGGAGCAGGTGTGATTCTGGAAAGTTGATCACATCCGTAACGAGGGACACTTTTTAATGTTCCAGACATGTAGAGTATCACCACAATATGCATATGGAGAACTGGACTTATGTCTGGGTGTGCAAGATAGTCCGTAGAAACTCGTTTTCCATAATTCAACGGGGAATAGGAGAAAATCTGTTGTCATTATAAAACGAGCACTATGGAGCAATTGTAAGCTGCAAATATAACATCCCTTATGTCATGAAAAGGTCATTCTCTTCCACACTAGTAACTATATTGATCATAAAGAATGAAACAGTTGGGGCGATTAAACAGGTGCCCTCTCACACAGATAAGTTATATTCTATATTAAGTATATTATATATTGGGCCCATATGGAGCAGATATGAGATCCCTAGGTAACTAGCACATCTGTAACGATAGACCCTTATCGATCTTCCAGACTCGTAACTGTATTTAACAAAGGACAATATGTTTATACATGACTAAGTCTGGAACTTCTATCTCTTGTCAAAACCATGGGTAGGATTTTGAGTGAAACAAAAGAACTGGGTCAAACATTAATCTTTTCAAGTTCAATAAGTCTAAATTCTATGTTGTTCCAAGGAAATCATATCAAGAATGACTCCAACATTCAAGTCGGGGTTTTAGACTCAAAAGAAAGAACAAATTTATAAATATCAAAGCTAACTTCTCTATCAATGTGGAAAATATAATCACTTAGAAATGGAGAAAAGGCAATCAGACAAAAAAGCCAAAGAAAATATACCAACCTTGACAGGAATGATTTAAAACATTTTACCATCCGATATAGGGGTAGATTGGCAATGTAGATGTAGCTGGTCATGGGAGGTGCAGAGAAACCTAAAATTATCCTCAGCACCACATTACCAGCAAGTAAACAACGAAATACAAGAACATCCTTGCTAAACGTCTATCAGAACATAAATATAGTGATCTTCCCTTTGCTTAAATGTGGTGACATAAAAATTACATGCCAAAAGAGGGTAAGCAAGCTACATTCCCTATTTTCTAAGATGTAAACTAAGATAAACATGCTGACAAAATAATTAATAAAATATGATAATTATGTGGGACCCATAAGAAGACAAAAGATAAAAACAGAAAAAAAAAATTGACTAAAGCCACTTTTGCATTGTATAAGCATGAATAGCTGGTGCCTTTACTAAATTCTATTTTATTTTTTGTATTCACGTGGGCCTCACATATTATCTTATTTTATTTAATCACGTTCTCAACAAGACGTGCTCGTAAAGCATCCGAATGTATCAACCTTTGACAAAGTGAGGTCCAACAAAACTGAGAACTCACTTGGTATTATGATTGATAGCGTTTGAATATTGCTGGCCTAGAAGGTACCCTATCATTTCCACATATCCCACATTCCATGGAAGATGCAGATATCAAGATCCTACGTGACCAGCTGATGTTAAACACATTTTTTATCATATTCACTAAAAATCTCTCTTTCAAAAGGAACAAATAAAGCAATGAACGCTTGTTAGGTAGAGCTTCTGAAACAAATAATCCTTGAATATGAGATTAATGTGCGTTTTAAAAATAAAAAATCAAAAATCAAATGACTGGAGAAAAATAGTGTTTTCTAAAATCTAAACCTAGGAAAATGAAAAAACAATCTTGATCAATCTCTCTAGCAACTTTAGACTGAACAATGATGTAAGAGATAGAACCTCTGAAAATGTGTCAACCTTGACAGAGTGAGATTCAAGAAGTCAAAGAAGTCACTTGATCTTATGATTGACATCATTTTACTATAGCTGATCTCAGGAAGCAATGCATCATGTCATCACACATCAAGATGCCGCTTAATCAGCTATAATGTCTACTCTTCAACAAATTTCCCATTTGATCCAGTACCCGTGTAGTATGCCATACCCAATGAGACAGGCACCCCGAATGTGGGGGGCCCACATATTTTTTTAATTTTTTTGCCTCTATCGGGTATGGTACCCTACACGGATACCAGGAACAAGCTCCAACAAATTGTTCAGTGTATTGGAAAAACAATCTTACCAAGCATCTCCCTAGAAACTTTAGATGGAACAAACTGATGAGATAGAACATTTGAAAATGTATCAACCCAGACAGAGTGAGATTCAAGAGGACAAAGATCTCACTCGATCTAATGATTGACATCATTTTACCATAGCTGATCTCAGGAAGCATCATGTCGCCATGCATCAAGATGTCGCTTAATCAGCTATAATGTTCACTCTTCAACAAATCGTTCAGCATATTACCAACATCTCATTCAAAATGAACGGAATCACTAAATACCAAAAAGTCTCAACAGATCTTACTAGAACAGAAGTTCCCACAATCCAGCCACTAAAAGCAAACACAAATGTTTGTATTGATTAACTACAAATGCTCATTTTTTAAATCACAACCTGAATCAAACACAGAGAAACACGATTCCAATGAAAGGACAATAATCATTTAAAAGTATGATAACAACGCGAAGAAAAATACCTTCAAAATACATGAAAACCCCGTCCTTTCGGCGCCAAGGCTTGCGCTGCCTCACGATAACAGCAGGCATCACCTTCTTCCTTAAATCAGGTTTGCCCTTCTTAACAGTGGCCATCACCATATCACCAACACAAGCAGAAGGAAGACGGTTCAACCGACCCTTTATCCCCTTAACTGATATGATATATAGATTCTTGGCCCCCGTGTTATCGGCACAGTTCACCGTCGCCGCCACCGGCAGACCCAGCGACATCCGGAACTTGTTACCGGCCGATCCTCCACGCCCTGGTAACACATTTAATTATCACCACAATAAATCAAGAGTGTACAGAATCTATTTCAAAAAAAAAAAGGTGTACAGAATCAGAGAATGGAGAAAACACTGTCATTGGGAAACTAACCTCTCTTGGACATTTTGATGTCCGGCCAGCAAATGTCAGCTCGGGTTTGAGGAGTGCGAGAGTTTAATATACAGAGAACTGACGGGCGTTGATCGGAATTAGGGTTTTAGCTCCTAGCTAATTATTACTAATAAGGACTTGGTCTCTTGTGTAATACCATGTTAGTACTCTGGTTTTATTAGATGTGTTTAGAGCTCCTTCGACCAAAAGGTGGGACTAAGTGCATCCCCATTTTCCTAAACACAAACCCCAAAATAAATTTCATTTCTCATTTTATCTTGAGAAAATGCCCAATAAATACAGTTTAAGGCCCATTTTTTACCACTAACTCTGAGCATCTTTTTTTTTAACCAATAGCTACAATTTTTGAAAACTTATTTGCCGTTTACTTTTTATATACATCTGGACATTTTTGCCCCTTGCCTTACCTGGTGTGTTGGTACGATACCATTTTTCTCTCACCAATCTCTCTCTCTCTCCCGTTCAAAATTTCTTTCTCGATCTCTCTCTCTCCATCTTAGATCTCTCTAAAATTCTTTCTTCATTGCATCGAACCATGGGGAATTGAATTGCTGTTGCTAGAATTGATCAAAGAAGTATAGAGAGTCGAATTCTAGAAACTGAAAGGAAATGGAAGATTCACCTGCCAACTCGCAAGGAATTGATTTTGATTTTGCTATCTCAAAAGTAAATGTGTGCCTAGTTGCTAAAATGGAAATTTCAGTCTGTGGTGATTAGATAATTTGGCAGTGAAGCAGTTGATTTAAGCAATTATCGCTTGTAATTAAAAATCCTGCCATCTTGTTGATTTTCGATTTTCTATTGATTAGAGTCTGCTCTCTCATCGTGTGCACATTCATTCTGGAAAGCATTTTCTAGTCATACACGTAAATTGATTTTGTTGCAGCGAGCATATTGTTGATTGGGCTTTGCATAAACTAGGTGGTTTCCATTATGTTAATGCTTTCAATATTTATTTATATGAAGTCATTACTAGAAATTCTGATTCTACTTGCTGTTTAGAAATTTTTGAATCCTTTTCAGTTTTGACTTTGTCCATTTTTCTTCAATTCTTCTAACGAAAATGAGCTTGATTCGACGAAAAGGGAAGACGAAAAATCGTATGATGAGTGTGTGGAGATGATAAGAGTTTTTGATGTGGATGGTAATGGTGAAATTCATTATCGTGAATTTTCATAGATGGTGATGGTGGTTGCAATGGTGGTGATGGTGGTGGTGGAGGCGGAAGTGTGGTGCAATGGTGGTGGTGATGGTGGTTGAATGATGGTGATGGTGGTGGTAAGTAATATTATTATCGGGATAGGTAATAATGATACTGTGATAGATAATATTCTTCTTATGGTTGATTTCTTTGCTTTTTTAGAGAGAAAGTGTGTAGAGAGAAGGTAGGATGATGAATAAGCCAGATGTTGAATGTTGGCAGATTATTCCTTATTTCTTCTTGATTTATGTGCAAAATTTAGTGTTCTAATCCTAAAAGAAGTTGTGAATGGTGTTATATTATTCTGGTTATAATTATCATGGTAGATAATTTGATTACCGGGGTAGGTTAATGACATTTTTAGTGTTTTCGTTATAATTATTGGGATAGGTGATATACTGTTACAAGGGAAGGTAATATGATTACCGGGACATGTAATAATATCGATAATAATATTATTCAGGTAGGTAATAGTATTATCGGTGTAAATAATAGTGGTGGCGGTGGTGGAATGGTGGTGGCGATGGTTTGGTGGTGGTGGTGGAATAATGGTGGTGGTAATGATGGTGGGGTGGTGATGGTGGCGATGGCGATTGGGTGGCGGCGGTGGCGTGAGAGATAGTGGTGACGATGGGGTGATCGTGGTGGTGGTGGGGTAGTGGTAGAAGAATGGTGGTGGTGGTGATGGCGGTGACAGCGTGGTGGTAGTGGAATGGTGGCGGCGGTGGAATGGTGGTGTGGTGTGGGGTAGGGTGGGTGTGGATGGTGGTAGTGGCGGCTGACTTGGTGGTGGAATGGTGGTCGTGGTGGTGGGGTGGTGAAATGGTGGGTGGTGGTGAAATGGGGCGGTGTTGGAATGGTGGTGAAGTGGTGGTGGCGGTGGTGGTTTGGTGGTGGTGGTGGTGGTGGAATAGTGGTGGGGAGGTGGGAGAGGAATGGTGGCGGTGGTGGGATCTTTGGTGGCGGAATGGTGGTGGGGTGAAGAAGTTGAATATTGATCAAGATTACTTGTGGTAGTAATCTGATTACCTGGAGAGGTAATCCGGAGAGAGAGTCATAGACATGAAGGGAGAAGTTGAATATTAATTGAGATTACTTGTGCTGGTAATTTGATTACCTGGCTAGGTGATCTGGAGAGAGAAAGTGCGTAGGGAAATAAAGTCAGAGACAAGAGAGAATTTGAATATTGATTAAGATTACTTGTGGTGGTAATCTGATTACCTGGTGAGGTAATCTGGAGAGAGAAGGTGAAAGACTTGAAAGGGAGAAGTTGAATGTTGATCGAGACTATTTGTGGCCGTAATTTGGAGAGAGAAAGTGTGTAGAGAGAGAAAATTGGAAACGGAGAAATGGAGAAGTTGAATGTTAATATAGATTACCTGTGATGGTAGTTTGTGGAGAAAAATGCGTAGATAGAGAAAATCGAAGATGTGGGAAATGAGAAGTTGAATGTTGAGGGAGATTACTTGTGGTGGTAATCTGATTACCTAGTGAGGTAATCTAAAGAGAGAAAGTGCATAGAGAGAGAGTTGGAAATGAAGGAATGGAGAAGTTGAATGTTGATTGAGATTACGTGGGTGGTAATCTTGAGAGAGAAAGTGAGTAGATAGAGAAAGCCGGAGATGGAGAAAGGGAGAAGTTAATATCGGTCGAGATTACCTTCAGTGGTAATCTAAAAAGAAAAAGTGCGTAGAGCGAGAAAGTCAAAAACGGGGAAAAGAAAAGTTGAACGTTGAGCAAAATTATTTGTGATGGTAATTTGGAGAGAGAAAATGTATTTATTTTATTAGAATGACATTGTTGTAAATTTGAATGTTTATTTTATTAGAGTAGCATTGTTGTAAATTTGAATATTTATTACTTTACTAGTATCATACCCGTGCGATGCACGAGAACAATTAACTTTATGTACGATAAATAATTGATATAAAATTATAAATATAAAAGTTGAATTACATAATTGACGTAATTTATATATATGAGATTGCATAATTATAAAAAATTATTAAAATCTATAATATTGTATATTATAGTCAATACAAAAATTACAGAGTAAATTCACAATTGTAAATTATAAAAATTCACGTGCATCGTATAATTAAGAAGTTTATCAAAACATTAACTTTAATTCTAATTACCATGTCTAGCATTGCATAACTATGCTCGGGGAGATTAATTAATTGTAAACGAACAATTAGGAATGAATATATAAAAATTCTTTGATTATCAAAACGTATCTTTCTCGTTGGTACATATCAAATTTATATTAAGAACCTTTTTTCTTTTTGAAATGGATATTATGCATTCTAAATTTTATGATTTTATGCGTTCTTTTAGTGATTAGTTATAATTGATACTTAATTTTAGCTCTATTGTATGAGAAGTATATGCTTAATTTTATGTAACTTAAATTTATAGTAACACCGATAATCTTCCTCATCTACATAATTCATTTGATTTCTTTTCATTTACGTAAACTATATGTTAATTGCAAAATGAAAAACTTTTTATTTGTAATTTTATATACTTAGAAAAGGCAAAAAAAAATATGCAATGCAAAATTCAGTTAGTGAACATATCAAATCAGCCGTATTAAAAACAAAAAACATCATTTAATATTTTAATTAGAAACAGTGTGCCATGTCTGCACTGCCAATAGGGCGTTCGTCAAACGTGACACTTCAATTATAATAATATAAGGATTAATCAATTATTATTTTACTTAAAAATAAATAAATTATTCAACAGAAATCCAGTTATAATTTTAACCACTCACTATTTGATTTTAAAAAAGAAAAAATTAAAAAATTCTCACTATTTTTTAATAGACCAATTTACGTAATCAAGCAAAACTATCAAAACCTACAATTTTATCAGAATAAAATTAAATAAAAAATATTTATTATTTAATATTTTGAATTAGAACTTTAAAAAATGAAGTTATATATAAAGTTTTTCCAAAATAAATTTTTTCTCATTAGATGTTTGTTTTAGATATTGGTTTATTTTCAATTATATTTTTAATTACTACTAATTAATGTCGGTTTCTTTCCAAAACTAATTTTTTAATTTTTTAAAAATATTTAATGTGTGCCACATTTACATCTTTGCCTACATAGCACTTTCACAAAATATAATATAAAGATTAATGGTATGATAATATAACAATGCAAAATATAAAGATACAGATTAATAAATTACTCTTTATTTAAAAATAAATAAATTATTGAGTGCAAATTCAATTATAATTTTAGCAATCACTATTTTCTTTAAGAATAATTCAATGCACATTACAAATTAAAACTATCTAAAACTATAATATTTTTTAACCTGGTGAAAATAAAATACTTATTATTTAATGTTTTTAATTAGAAATTTGAAAAATGAAATTACATTTAAAGTTTTTCCAAAACTATTTTTTTTCTTATTAAATTTTATTTATCACATTTAATGATAAATTTATGTTTCATTAAAAAATAATTATTTTTAAAGAATTTTCCTCATTTAAAACTACCAATTAATATTGGTTTATTTCCAAAAATATAATTTTCTTTTTTTAAACTGCAAAATTGATTTTTATGTATTTTTTTAAAATATTAATGAGTGCCACGTTGACACTACTGCCAACGTGGCACTCCTGTTTTTATAATATAAAAATTTTATTAGAGTGGTATTGTTGTAAATTTGAAATTTTTTAATTAGAATGACATTGTTGTAAATTTGGATGTTTATTACTTTATTTTCATTAGAGTGGCATTGCTGTAAATTTGGGTGTTTATTTTATTAGAGTGACATTATTGTAAATTTGTAATTTTTAAATTCTATTTTGGTCTTATTGTGTAAAAAATGAGTTAATGGTAAAAAAAGAGATGTGTATGATTTAGTGGGTAAATTTTCTCCATAAATGTAGTTATGGGTCAAATGCCCTTTTATCTTTTTAGTTTTTTTTAAACAAAAAAGAAAAAAGAAGAAGTTTACTGCCATTACCGATAGTAAATGCTAAAGATGAAAATACTATCCAACGGAACCGAGATTCATTGGCATTTGCCCCGACTAAATGGGTGTTAGGAGAAGGTATAAGTCTCAATTTGGACCCCGAAATGGTAGGTTTAGGGTTGCATATACTTGCCCTGAACTAGACCCTAAACCCCTGTTTTGTTTCTTTTTTTTTAAGTTAAAATTTTTTACATTACCTAAACTTTTTCTGAAAATTTACGAACTTTGGCTTCTTATAAATGTTTTTGTAGGAAATTTGATTTTAAAAAATCCAACTTCAGTAAAAAAAAAAAAAGGATACAAAATGGTATTTAAGGCCGCAAAGGAAAAAGAGAAAACATGGATAATTTACGAGTCTTAGATTGGACCCGGCCTGCCCCTAAACCCGCCCACCCCGAATTGCCCCGCAAGGTCATAGGTCTAGGGGATGGTCGAGTCGACCTTCAACGTTGGGGGCTTAGGGGCGATTCTTGATCGACCCGCCCTAAAACCAATCCATTGTCATTCCTAACAAATGCTGCCGGAAATAGTAGTAAATATATCGGTAAATTTATTATTATTTTTTTTTGTTGGCCGAACAACCCTAACACTGTTGGCCGAACACCCTTCGGCTAGCAGTGGCCGAACGCAATTAAAATATATATATATATATATATATATATATATAATTAGAATGAATTTTGTTGGGGGGTGTATTCGGTAAAATTGGGGGTGCATTTATCTGCAACCTTGACAAAATTTTTTATAGCAAAAACTAAAATGATGTTTTTTAAAGAAAATATTGGTTAAAAAGTAAAAATGTTTATAAAAAAAATCTTGTTTTGAAAGGAAGATTGTTAAAATTTTCAATTAACTTTAATTAATTATAATAAAAAGGCTATATTTTTTGAAAAGAACAAATATTTGGTTAAAAAGTAAAATGTTTACACAAATTGTTAAATAAATTTCTTATCCAACTGATTCGCAAAATGTCAAATAAGTTCTCTTAATATATATATATATATATATATATATATATATATATGTGTGTGTGTGTGTGCGTGTGTCTGTGTCTATGCGAGCGCGTGTGTGGGTGGGTGTATATATATATATCCAATTTTGCTAGCGCACGGGAACATATTTCCCCAATTTAGCTACTTTTTAATTTAATCAATTACCTTTCCAACAACACTTACCGACCCACTTGGTCAACCTTAGCAACTAGCCACACCCCAAGAATTCTTATAACCCTAAACATGACCATTGACTAAACTCAAAGAATTGATTTGAATTTTGCATATGTACTTTCATCTTGGTGAAGAATTATATTGTACATTTTAATCTGTCTCATTTTATTTAGTTCTGTAATGTAATGGAATAATCTATCTCATTTTATTGTAATAAAACTACAAAATGCCAAGACCTATTCAAAGTCTAAAAAAACCACACTACACTTCAAAAAAAAAAAACAGAAAGACCTCATTTGATTTTAGAGTATTCCACATGCTTATCTTAGATAGGAATCTAGAGTACTCAAATGTAAATATCTTAATTTTTATACAAGTTGTAGAGAATTTTAGAAGTGCAATCTAGGCCGCCGATTAGAGTAGATGTCCATCATCCATCCCATAGAGATGATAGTATAAAGAGGGGTTGTCATTCATTTGTAAACCACCAATCTATCAAGTAAGAATCCAAGTAATCACAGTGAGAGAGCTTTAAATGTGGACTTCATGGAGGTAATTGTGCAAGAGCTCGAGAGATCTAAGTAGTGACAAGTAGTGCCAGCGAAACCTTGTAGTTTCTCTGGAGTCAATACAAGAGATTGTATTACTATAAGTGTCATTGTATTTGTCAATTTTTCCTTATCATGACATTTAATTAGAGCTTAGTCATAGATAGAGAGGTTGCTTAGCCAATATTTGCCGGGACAAAACAAAGAGCTAAGGTTGCATAGAGCTCCAACAAATTAAAATGGTCATGTGGTTTTCAATTGCTCCGATAGCTTCTAGAAAATCAATACCCGGGGAAAAACCCAAGGAAAAGATAAATTTTCCGGTAGCCATGGATCCTTTCAAATGTCAAAAGCTGAGTAAGAGAAAAATAACATTATTATTATTAAAGTGTCATAAAAGAAACAAAATCTAAAACCATCAGAAAACCAAGTAGAGAACTCCATGGATAATGGAAAAGAAGCGTGACGTGTGATATATATAGTTATAACACATCTAGATGCAGAGAGAAATTTCATGTATATGCTCAACTATATTTTTGACACATTTGTGGCGCCTAAATAATATGCTCTCACACATGAATGCCACTATTTATAATACGATATATTTTAATAATAATTACTATGAGGCCCTCCATATATTTAACCATTTTTGCTTCCGAAGTACGATTAGTTTTAATTGACGGACAAATGGCAAATGTCTTAAATAAAATACTGACACCACAAATTTTTTTTTTCTTAATTTTCTTTTTCTTTCTTTTGGGGGGGTGGGGGCAAGTGATAGCAACGAGTTGGTTTGGAATATACGCCACTCAATCTACTCAACCGATTCATGATTCATATCCGACCCATATTCGCTTTGAGTTTTATTCTCGAAAATCATATTCGATCCGACCCATCAATTCGAGCGTTTTAGTTCCATCCAGTTCAATACCTGTGGTTGTTGGTTTTTGTTGATCATTCTACCATACCAAGGGTGAAATTATGGGATTGATCAACGTGCACCATCCCCATAATTGTCACACATGCCTTTACTCATGAAACAAAAATAAAGCGTCCCATTGTATGGTATTTATATCTAGGTTCCACATAAATTGCAAATGTAGAACCAAACATTCCATTTATATTGTAGGTTGGTTTGGTATACCAAATTCCAATATATGTGATCTGAATTCTGAAGTTAATATGGTAAATATTTACACTATGACATACCCAAGTAATTTAGCACCCCAACCTGACTAACGTGACACTTTGACTAACATGCCATACCACCCAAAGGTGTACAATGCGTACAACATAGGGTCGATGGGATCAACTTCCTTTGTTCTTTTATTTTTTTTCCTTTTTTATTTTGGCACTTAAATGCTTTTTTTTTTTGCGCTCTTGCATGTTTTTTCGTGCTTTTGTCCAAAACCTCTCACTTGCACTTTGTGCTTTGTCACCCTTAAATGCACTTTAGGCATGATTTTTAAGGTTTTTAGAACACAAGTAATATCACGTGATATTCTTGCAAACCACGTGGGAACAAGTAGTACTTACTAGTTATTTCAAATTGCAAGAGAGATAAATTCACAATAAATTAACTAGTATATTGCTGATCACTGTAGTGGTGGTTCTGACCGAATATTGGTGGAGATTTTGAATAACACTTGTAAGAGAATGGAGAATAAGAGGCATATGTGAAGACGGAATAATTGACAATCAGACGGACAAATTCTTTATTGGGCCCAATAGGGGAGAAACTTCCATTCGGTCTGGATTATTTATTTGATTGAATCACAATGTCTTGCATTCATTTAGGTTCTTTTTTTTCCCCTCAGTGACCCCACCGTTACATCTGCTATCAACCACAATAAAGAAATATTTTCTCTGCGCTACTATGTATTTTCTTTGTTCATTAATATTACCATAACCTGCTATTTACAATTTCAAATTTCACGTTTGCAAGTAACTAACTTTTTACATTGGATAGTGGCAGTGACTATAAGATATATGGATAAAAATGAGTGATAATATAAGATGTATGATTGATAATGACGTTTAACTTTAACTATCATTAAGAGTTGATTTTAGGAAGAAAAAAGATGAAAAAAAAAAGAAAATTCCAAACAACGGACCAATGTATTGGTTTAAACCCCCATCTGGAGCAGTTAAACACGATGGACATAGATAAAGAACGTATAGAGAAAACAAAATATGAAATGCACAGAGAGAGATAAAAAAAGGGATTCTTAGTAAATGTCAAATGCACAGAGATAATAAAATATATTTCTAATTGTGTACGAATAAAATTTATGAAATTATACGGAAACTTGCTAATATTGTGATAATACCCATTTCAGGCATTTGGTTATTTATTTTGCTCTCGTTGAATATAATGTTATTTTTAAGAAACTGAATGATGAAGAAAAAAATTCACAAGTTTCTATTTATTTGGATTTTACCAATAATTATGAAATTATTTTGAAATTACTAATATTATATTACAATAGTCTCCCGTGTAACAGTTTATTTTGCATAGAGTTAATATAATATGATTTTTCAAAAATTAGAGCAATCAAGAAAATTATGTGTTATTGTGATCATATATATATATATATATATTTATATTTTATGTATTGATCAATTATTTTGTACAATTTGATTGTAACATAATTGTTTAAAAATTATATTATTGTAGTGATAAAAAAACAGGTTTCTTAAATGTGTAATTTTTTCTATAAATTTTAATTGATTATTTAAGTTTAATAAAATTCAGTTTTTCTTTAAAAAAAAAATCATGAAATTTATTTAATTTAAATCCGAACATAAGAGGTCGAATTTTTGGGGAAAAAAAAATTGTAATTGTATTTTTAAATTTAAATTTAAATATATTGTTTAAACTTTCCCGTCCTTGTCTGCCGTCACACACCCGCCTCCCATATTCACCGCATCTCCGTCTCCCCAGTAAGCCTCTGGCCACATGCACAATGAACTGTTCAGGTGAGTCTCTCTCCATACACGTTTATATGATTTATGTGTATATATTTTGCCTATGCAATTCTATGTAAGTTTTGGTGTATCTGATCCATGGCTTTGCTTGTAATCTTACAGTTTCCGGTGAGGTGCCGGAGGAACCCGTCGTCTCCAGTAAGAGTGGGTTACTTTTCGAGAAGCGCTTAATTGAGCGCCACATCTCGGTGCATTCTCTCAATTTGTCAACCTAAGTATATTTTCATACGTATGGCAGTTTTGGTTATGAATGTATAATGTCAAAATATCAAATGCCCAAAACAATTACAGAACACAAATTGCCAAAAAAAATAAATAAATAAATAATTAAAAGTCTTTTGCTAGCAGCTCAGATGAGTGAAGAATTGTACTCAGATAAGTGAAGAGTTGTACTTAGAGCCATAACAATGGAATTTAGATAAACTCCATTAGCATTTTATTCCCATAGTCATATATATAATATGTTTGGTTACAGGAAGAATAACGAGGGGAGATTGGTAAAGCGTTCAGAGTTTATTTCTTGTCGGGCAAAATGATCTCACTAGAATAATCAAAGGGAGGCAATTTGATAGAATTATCAAAGGGAGGCAATTTTATAGGTTTAGTGTTTTAAACTTTTAATACAACAAGGAACAAGATTCAGTCAATCTTTTGAATAGAGGTCAAAAAGTGCTGCAAGGGTTATAATTTGGTTCACAATAGTGTAACCTCTCATTTTACTTTGAGCAACTGAAAACACAGGTGGAAATCCCATTAGCTGAAGTATCTGCTTATTATTGCCAGTAGGTTGATTAAGATCAATGATAATACTTTATATATTATATTTTCTTATTATTTGAAGCTGCACTTACTTGCATGTACATGCTTCCTTTTCTTATTTATTTATTTTATTTTTTGTTTCCTACATTTATTTGAACGGGATTATGGGAAATGTCCCATTACGGGGAGAGCAGCTTACAATGGATGATATTGTTCCAATCAAAACTGGCAAGGTTCACTCTTTGCTCAAATTATCATACCTTTGAATTTACAGCTGGCTCTATTGCTTTTGGGTTTCATGGTATTTCATTGTTTCTATTGGAATTTTAGCTACCAAAGCAGTTTAGAGCTTAATTTTTGTTCAACTTCTGGGCAGCTGCTAGCGTTCCTGGGATGCTGGGAATGTTTCAAATTGTAGGTGTTTCTTTTCCCTGGCAGCTCAGTCTTCGGCATGGATCTTTCTCCAACTGTAAACATTTTCCAATCACCTTTCTAATAAGATATATTATCATCATATGTAACGGTAATTGGTACGAAGACACATCTTACCGACAGTTGGGCTTAAGAAGTTAGTTAGGCCTTCCTCCTCAAAAATTAGGTTGCAGTTTCAATTCTCAACTTATGGCATTTGTATTCTGTTAGTTTTTCTATGATGTTCAGACTCGGGTACGGGTGTCGGGTATGGGTATGTATCCAAATGTCGGATCCTTCATTTTAAAAAATTTAGGACACGGCGACACAGCTAAAAAGGGTCCAAATTTTAGAAAAAGTACACAAATCCATCGTATAAACTTAAAATTGACTTTGGAAATGCATATTTTGATAGTTTTAGGTGCATTCTTGAGAAATACAAATGATTTTCTTTTAATTTGAATGATATAAAAGATTTTCTCTTGACTTAAGGGATCTAAGAAGGATTCCATGCCCCAGTGTCCGACACGGGTACTTCTTCAAAAGTGAAGAGTCCGAGCAAACCATTACAATATCTGGACCTTTAGAGATATTTAAGAAATACAAATAGATAATGAATGAATGAAACTCACTAATTTATGAAGATTATAGCATTACATTTGCCAGGCCAACACAACTTTCCTATTTACCATGTGACTTGTCTGCCAGCAAATTGGATTTATTTAGTCAATCTATATTCTTTGATCATCTATTCATCTTCCAGCAGATTCATCTTTTGTCCATTCTAGGAAGTAACCGTACTTTAGGTTCCAGTCTCTGCTGTTCTTTTCATTATTTTTCTACAGTTACTTGTTTGAGCATCAACATTGTTAACACGCTAATACACTATTTCTAATTTCTCGATTTAAGTAGAAACAGAATTACACTATTTACTATTGGTTGATCAACACTTTTTGACGCTTAAGTGGCTTGATTTGGACTAGGAATGGGACGGTTTGATGCTATCTAATTTTGCTTTAGAGCAACAGTTACATACCGCGAGGCAAGAGCTAAGTCATGCCTTGTATCATGTACTAATGAATAGCTTAAATGCTAATTGATTTAGGTAGCTTTTATTATATGACTTCTTTTGTGGAGAATATCTATTTATTTTCCAGTCAGTCAGTCTTTTCCCCCCCTTCCTGTTCACTTTTAGACTTTTCCATATAAATATAATGTATGTCGATGCACTATTCTTAGCATTATATTCCTCCCATTTCCTGATTAAATTACTTGCTAATTTTATATATATGATCAAACAGCTAAAAGGATATTATGATTCAATGGAGATGAGTGAAAAAAACAGTGTGTTGCCTATGCGAGATTTTATATATGCATGCTGTCTCACAGCCTTAGTTGGCCACTGATTTCTATGTTAACTGTGCAGCATGATGCTGCATGTTGTGTTATTGCAAGGCTAAGGAAGGAAAGGGATGAGGCACGGGCATTACTGGCACAGGCCAAAAGACAAATGCCTCTGCCAGTAGCAGCACCATATGCAGTTAATGCTGCTGCCTTAAGCAATGGGAAAAGAGGTTCTTCTCCTTCTGTGTATTTGGTCTCATTCTATTTAAACATTGTACTGCTTATTTCTGTTTTGATTGTCTCTGTAGCTGCCGAGGATAATGAGATTGGTCCAGATGGGAAAAAATGGGTCCAGGAATCTCAGGTGGCATTATTTCTGAGCTTACAGACTGTAATGCTGCTCTTTCGCAACAAAGGAAAAAGAGACAGGTAATGTCTGCAGTGTACAATTGTGGTTCTGTGAAATTGGAGTAGGCTTGAGATCTAATTTAACACTCCTTTCTGATAATCTCTAGAACTTCTTGGTTTATTTATTCTTCAGGTTCCTGCAACATTGGCTCCCGTTGAATCTGTGGAGAAATACACTCAGCTCAATAGTTATCCTCTTCATCGTACTGACAAACCTGGCATATTATCATTGGATATCCAGTATTCCAAGGTATTTTATTTTTATTTATTTATTTAGTTTTATCGCTTCTATTGCTTCTTCCTCAAAAAATATTCAGCTATCCTCATAATCTAGACTTAGCAGTGTATGTGAGAAAGTTTCTCTTCCTTTCACAAAAAATGTGAACCCCTGTAGTATTTTCAAGACCATTTAATAATGTATGCTTAGACCCTGATTTAGAGCTTAGACATCGGCTCAGGCTGTAGGTCTGCTGCATAGAAGTGCGCCATTGTAGCGGTGGTTCCGTGGATTTTGTTGCCACGATCATTGTGTTCTTTGAATGGATCAAATTATCTGTCCAAACAGAGTATTGGACATATCTTATTGTCTGACCTATTTTTCTGAGATATTCTCTGATTTGTGCTTTAGGACATGATTGCTACTGCTGGTGCAACATTCAAATGCTGTCGTATTTAATAGACTGTCAGGGAAGATCATATCTTCTCTCAGTGGTCATTCAAAGTGGGTATGGTCCTTTTTTTTGCATAATGATTAGCACCTCTATTTTCTTTTCATAGATTATTTTTTGTTCTATTTTCTATTCTCAGATCATTTTGTTCTACTTTCTGATTGAATGGATGCTTTTTTTTTATTTATTTTTATTTTTATTTTTAAATTCACGTATAGGTTACGAGCTTCAAATTTTCCACCGAGGTGAATTAGTTGTTACCAGCTCTGCCAATAAGGTAATTTAATACTCATGGCAAGAATACTTTTAGGATATAATGTGATGATTCATATGATTATCGTTTTTCCCCATTTCTGGTTCATGCTTTTCACTTTGTATTCATTTGCTTGAAAAAGCTGGCTGCTCCACTATATTTTGTTAGCTGTATTCAAGTGTCTGTTCAAGAGAGATTTTTAAATATTTGGTTGAAAAGTAAAAAAGATGTTTTAAAACTGATGAAAAAAATTGTCACACCAATGAAATATGTGGTTGAAAAGTGTAGATGTATGAAAATCTCTTGATTGATGTATCTATCCTTAAACATTTAGCTATAAGTCCATTGTAACTCAACCATTTGACAACTTAATATGCTCCCCATTTGATAGAAATTATTAGTCAAGTTTCAATTAATACTATTGTTAATGCGCTAATGATCACCCACCAACATAGTTGGCACCATAAGGTGCCAACTATGTCTAGATCATCGATATGTGTCCAGACATCCACCCACACCCTGATGGTGGGGGAGCACGTGGCACCATCAGCATATAATTGGCACCTTATGGTGCCAACTATGTTGGCATCGGATCGGGAGTGATCGTTAATAAATTTTAATAAAGTATTTATTTACATGTACATATTTTTATTTATTCATGTGAAGAAAATGTGTGGGACGTTGACAAAAAATTTTGTGTGCAAAAAAGTATTATTGTATTCACAACATTATGTTTCATTGTAGCCTTTTCACTCTATAGTCTCAATAAAATATTTATTGTGATATATTCTTTTGACCAACATTTTCCTATTACTCTATGCCACCAATAACTACTGTGTGACAGCTTCTCTCGATAACTCATGGTGCTTCTATGAACTTGCTTTTGGTTTATGTCTTGCTCAGGTCTCAGTCCTCCCAATTTCTAAGCATCTGCAAAATACTCAAATTTTTATCAGGGCATGGCTCTGTTACCTCTGGATTAGAGCATTTATAAGCTATATTTTGCAGGTTGAAGACACATCGGGATCTTCTGAAGGCTATACATCTGCAACTTTTCACCCTGATGGTCTCATTCTTGGAACTGGTACATCTGGTTCTCTTTTGCAGATCTGGGACGTTAAAATTCAGGTGTGGCCTTTCTTCTCATGACCAAATTGAACTTATCATTTGTTTTGTTCTATTCGTTTAGTGGGCTTAATTTCGTTTTTCTGGATATCGGCAAATGTTGCAAGATTTGATGGACATGTTGGCGCAGTAACTGCAATTTCGTTTTCGGAGAATGGTTACTTCCTAGCTGTAGGTTCTTCTTCTACGGAGCAACACAAAAATGTGGTTGAAAATAGTGAACTCCATTCTCTGATTCTGACTTCTGATTTTCCAGAGTGCAGCTCAAGATGGTGTTAAGCTTTGGGATTTGCTCAAATTGAAGTTCTTTAGGACTTTTACTCCTTATGATGAAAATACGCCTAGACAATCAGTTGCTTTTATCTTGTTCATGTCTACCACATAATTATGTTTCGTTTTCTCTTAGATTATCAGTGGAAACTGAACTTTTAGAAATTTGTGGGCTCTTGCTTTACATTGCATGAAAGCTGGTTTCTTCCATGCATTTTTATTCTGATAATTTGCGTGCAGTCCTTTTCCTGAATTTGCAGTGGAGTTTGACCACAGTGGAAGTTATCTTGCGGTTGGAGGCTCAGATATACGGTAATATTTCAAATAAAGCGACACTAACAACATAATAGCGACACTAACAACATAATTGCCAGTCATTTTTAGCTAACGTCTGCATGCTGTGTGGTTTGATAAGAGTTTATCTAGTAGGCAGTGTCATGTCAGAATGGAACTGCATCAAAACCTTCCCCGACTTGTCAGGCACAGGTTAGTTTGCCAAAAACTAACTTTTTAGATTAGAGTAGTGGTGGGGACCACAAAGAGTGTGGGTTATAATGAATGATGATTTGAGATTTGTGATTAATGCTAAAGTTTGATTTACTTATTGGTGCAAGTTAATTTTAGGTAGAAAAACCTTGGAAAGAATGGTACAAAAACTTGGTCCAGATGCAAACTACATAGCCGTTGGATCTATGGATAGAAACCTCACAATATTTGGGCTGCCCACTGCCCAGCCCGGGGAAGACGGTTCACTAGAGTCATAATGCAATATTCACTGCAGCTCTAGGCGCCAGTCCAGTAGCTATCCCTGCAGTTGCTGCAATTTTAGTTGCTGGAGTGGTAAAAATTGAAGGTAGAATCTACTTCAGAACACAGTCCAGGCTGAATTGTTGAACAGTGAAGAGAAGTGTTAGATCTAAGTTACTAGTTACTGCTCAATCGGCCCAGTATTCTTTCACCGAGGTCATTTTTCTGCTCGTAACAAGAGTGGATTGTCGGTTTTTGATTTGTATGATTTAGACATGGAAAAAGTGGTCTCCTCTGCAAACAATTATGTTGTGCCATTAACATAGAACAATCGAAATCATGGATAACCAGAAGAAATTGTGCAAATGTGTTTATTTGTGCAAACATGTTTATCAAGTAATTTTTTCAAGCAGAACCTTGTGTTTGTTACTGATTGTAAAGATGTTTTCACATTTAAGAGAAAAATGGTTCTTCTCATGTTAATCCCACTTTTTTTAATCTGTCGGAGTCATGTCAGTCTCATCAAGTAATACGTCCTCGAGTAGCAGGTGAAACATGAAGAGATATATTCATCAACTCAGGCACATGGGGTTCAATCGAGGTAAAAAAAAGGGTAAATGGAGTAAGAAATGGGTCATAATAGGAGCGAAATGAAACACACAATGCACTCTCTTATCAAAATCATAGATCTTGAAAACTATCATTTGAGGATTAATGGTAACCATGTATGAGCTAAAAAAAACTCCAATGTGCACAGCTCACCAACTTGTAAGTTGGCCATTGGTTAGTCCGCTACGCGTTTTACGAATGATGATCTGCACATTTGATCACTTACATAGTTCAACCTTAGTAGAATGCAATTATCTGATATCTTCTATGTTAACATAGTCTTCTCATCTAGCTAAAGAAATTTCGGTTATACTAGAGGGACATAGAGAGTTACATAAAGAATAACATAATTAAGTAAAATGATTATATCACCCTTACTCTTCCTTATAAAATATTATACAATCATTAAGGGTAAAATAAGATTTTCACCTTTAATATATCACATATTATGGCAAGCATTATGCATGTTTAGCATTATCCAAGAAATTTTTAGCAAACCACTTATAGATATGTCAAAATGGTTAGCAATATGCCCATTTGATGACTCGGAAATGGCATTTAGTATGGTCGGAATTAGAGTTCACAAAGAAGGAACTCGTCATATTTTCAAAAAAAATGTTTCTATAAAGTGACCTTACTGTCTTGCATGATGCTACCTAAAACGCTTCAAATCATCTTGAATTCCTTTTGGCTCACGAAACGGAGGAACCCTATTTTGTCCAAAATTTTCAACCTCATACTCCATTTCCTATTCCGTTCAAAATTTCCAACTTCATCTGTAGTAATAGTCATGTTCAACATACAATTTTTTAACCGCACATCCTCTCAGCAGTCATCATTTACTCTAAACTAATTTGCACCAAATTAACCTTGACAAAGAATTTCAATTTCTAAAACCACTTTCCCACATTGGACTTTTTAATTTTGGGTGTGGCTACACTCACCCTCATTTTTCTAAATACACCGCCAAACACAATTATTCCAATTTTTTCCTTTTTTGTTTGCTCAGCCAGTTCTCAACCACAAAAAATAAAAAATAAAAATAAAAATAAAAATTACCAGCATTTTGCTGCTATTTTTGACAGCGATTTTTGCTGCCATTTTTCAACAGCAATCGCTGTCAATTTTCGACAGTAGTTGCTGCAATTTTCGGCAAAAAAGCTTCCTCTTCTTCTTTTTTTTTATTTTTATTTTTGGTTTGGGGTGGGGGTGGGTGGGGCGGTTTGGGTGGGAATGGAGCCTGGTTGGGGGATTTGATTAGGAAAAAAGGGGTGCATTTAGCCCCCACCCTTAATGTTCTCTCTCCCCTAACGTTCGCCCCGTTTGTCCAGGACTATATAAATGCCCGAGCAGAGGTCATAAAGTACTCTTCATTTGCTCTCCGAAGCGCGAAATTCCCTCCAATTCTTCGCTCGAAAACCCTCCAATGGCAGCAGAAGCAGCTTCATCCGCTAACTCCGTTTCAGACTCCGCCAGTGCTACTCCTCCTCCGGTTGTTCCCAAAAAAGAACCAAATGTATGTGTTCACGAACATATGGCCGCATTTAAGTTTTTGGCTTTTCTCTTTTATTTTGTTAGAAATGTGACTACCGGTGTACTTCCTTTTTCGAGTTTTGTAGGTTGTTTTGAATGAAGCTAAGGAGGAACCGAGAGAAGGATCGACTGTTGTTTCGAATGAAATTAAGGAGGAACCAAAAGAAGGATCGACCAAAGTCCCAGTCGAGTGAGTTTATCGGAAACCTACGCGTAATAGATTTTTTGAATTTCTGTTAATTAGATGTTGAAATGTATCTTCTGCTTTTTCTCTCTCATTTTTGCTTTATACTACACTCTTTCTCCCGCCCCCATTTGTATATTGTTGGGAATTGTTGCTTGAATTCTATTTCGAATCAAATTTGGAGAAGCTAAATAATTCTATTGGGTTGTCCAAGATTTTATTCCTACTCTCCCAATATTAGAGTTGACCTATTCTATTAGGACGAGGATTAGTATTCATGTTCCAATAGGAATAGGCTTATTTTTCTCCTATACATACCATATTTTATAGAGCTTATTGTATTAATGGCAGTGAGGGTCAAAAAATTATCTCCTCTTGCATCCATCTTCGATATAGTGAAATTTTCTCTGGTGTTTGCCCTTGGGTTTTTCACCCAAATGCCAGATTTTGGGTTTCCACGTAAATCAAATCTATTTGTTCGTTAATTTCATTGCCAGTTAAATCAAATGCTTCGTCTCCTCTCGCACACAAAAACAAACAATTAAACGAAAACAATACTCTATTACTCTCAAGCTAGAATAATGGAGGTTGAGGGACCTTCCACTTTATCAAGACCATCCTCCTCTTCTTCATCCTCTGCACCGTCTCTTGAAGACTGCATTAAGCTACTGAGAGGAGAAAACGATTCTCAAAGCCTCGCAGGCCTCCTCTTGGTCACCAAATTTTGTGACAAGGACAATCAATAAATCGTTCACAAGGTCTATGGTGTCGTCGGCCCTAGTTTCCTCAAACCCCCTCTTACTCACTGGGATGGGCAAAGGGAATGGCAGAGGGGATAATGCGAATAGGGAGGCTTACTTGCAATTAGCGGTGATGGTGCTGGCAGCCTTTGTGAGGGTTCCTGAGATTGCAGCTAGTGATGAGATGGTTTCTAAAATTCGGTTGTTTCTGGAGGTTATGTCCTTAGGGTCTAGTTCACCTTCCGTTGAAGAGTGATTTGAGTTTCTATTTCTGGTTTCATCTGCTCACGGAAGAGGTGTTGAAGCATTATATGAATCGGGAAGCATGAACGTACTGGCATCTCAAATGTCAACTTTGCGAGATGGTTCTCATACAATGGAGTTGGCCATGAGGCTTGTTCAATTGATGATGAGCAAGCTACCAGCTGAAAAATTATTTGTTGAACGTCCATCTGAGCTGTCAAAGATGGTTGCTGCTATAGCAAAACAATTTGCTGTGCTTCACAATGCTTTAAAGTTTGAAGCACTTCACCTCCTCTCTGCTATTCCTCCCTCAAATTATTCAGGATTTCTAAATGTGGCACTTTAGTCAACTGTAGGTTATGACTGGGCCACTAACATGCGCATTGGTATTGTTGCTGTTTTGCACGATCAATTTGCATCCGCTGAGAAGCTTCAGGCCCTTATTCTAGCTGAGCATGTCATATCCATTGTTGGTGAGGAATGGCTTATTAGACCACTGAATTTGCCCAATGAACAAAGTTCTCTTCCTACTGACCGATGTATATTGCTTGTTTTGGCGTCATTTAGAGTAGAAATTGCTATTCTCCTTAATGATCTTGCACATCTGAAATATGAGGCCCCCAAGAAATCCTCATCTGGTGCTGAAACTTTCATTGCGAAGCAAAGGAGTCTTGGGGTTGCTTTTTCTTTGGTAGAAAAAATACTAAATTGATCTTGAAATTTGGGGAAAGTGAAGAGTTAAATTCAAATTCGATTATTAGCGGAAGCCGCTTAATGAAGATTATTTCTGGTCTCAACGATACAATTAATGACGTTCTTGATTATTTGCTAGATGCTAAGGAACACAAGTAGAACAAAGGAGATGACCTTCTAGCTTCAGTGCGGATGGTCGGGAGTTGTCTTGTAGAAGCACCCCACGCATGCAATGAGAAGGTCAAGGAGCTTCTTGGTTATATGCTTTCGATTGAAGGGGAAGATGAGCATAGTCCCTTTCACTCCATCTGCTTTTTGCTTCCAATTCTGTGTCAAATGACCATGAAGATTGAAGAATGCAAAGATATTGCCTCATCTGGAGCCCTCAAAGCTGTTGTCGGGTGCCTTATTAATTTGATTGAATCAAAGAGTAATGAAGCTGAAGATGGTGGTACAATATTCTTGGCTTGTGATACGATTTTGAATTTCTTATTGAGGAGGGAGCAAATTTGGTTTTCCATGGATGATGCTAATTTTCTCAAACTTATGCGAGCTCTATCACATTTGACAGACAAGGAGAATGATCCAACTTCTATTCTGATGGCATCAAGCATCTGTTCGGTAATACTCTGTTCAACATCTGAGGAAGAGCTTCTACGTAATCAAGATTTTGACATGGACAATCTGATTAGTCTTTTGCGACTTATGAAGGAAAGTTTGGTTATATGCACTCAGGGTATGATGTCTGATGATGCTAGAGGGGAAGAAGATCTTTGTCAAATAGTTGCTTCAGAATATTCATCTTGGGCCGATCGATGTCCTCGTATTAAGGAAGCAATTGAGAGATGATTCAAGCATTTCTAAATGATTCAAGCATTTCTAACACAAATGACTTTTGATCACTTCATTAGCTGTTGGGGTCAAACTGGTGTCAAAGTTAGGTCCAATTGTAATGTTGGGAGCTCCAAATATCGATTTATCCACAGTTGTTTGGTATGGTCCATGCTATGCGTGAGGGGGCGTGTTAGAGTCCCACATCGAGTTATGAGATGTATAAGATCCAATTAATAAGGTGGGGTAATCCTTCCCTACCAAGCCAGGTTTTGTTAAGAGGAGTTAGGCTCAATATCCTAACATATTTGGTAATGTTATTATGACTCGCAAAAATCAAGCGTCCAATTTTTACCTTTTAAATGTTGTGATGTTGAGAGGGGGCTTTAAGCTCAAAATTTAATGGCTTCCTTTTTTATTTTTTCCCTGCACCGTGGGTGAGATTATTAATGCTAGAACCATCAATTAAGGAAATGAGGATAAATATGGGAGCATTGAACCGAATGAACTATATGGGATGATGGATATAATGAAAAAGAAATGGGTAAATGGCTAGATGTTCTCAAGGACGATAATTGTCATACATGTTCACTGGAAATTCATCTGAATGTGGGTGATAAATATTGGCTCGTGCCATTTATCTGGTAACGGTGTAATTATGATGTGTTAATTCGAATTAACTCTGTTTTTCACCCTTTCAATGACCAGGTTGAATTGCCGTATCCAGTAATTTTAGCCCATTGTTTGATCCCAAAACAATTGCTTAAGAACGTAGAGGCTGTGGATAGTTTTTATATTTTGACCAGGTTGGCATGTTAGAGTGGAACGGTTTTTTGGGATTGCAAGTAGTTTACTTAAATGGTCAGATAATGGAAATGTTTTGCAAAATCGTTACTTGTAGAGAGACTTTTCAAGTCACTTAAATGGTAAGCACACTGAAGGAAAAAAAAAACTAAATGAAATGTGATGCCATGCGTAGTTAAATATCTTGGTAATGCTTTTCAATGAATGTATGTTTCCGAAATTGTTTAATTTTGATAGAGACTGAACCATATTGGAACTGCCTCTTGTCTCTTCATTTAAAATTGGAAAATTGGTTTGAGTATGCTTTAAACTAGAGCATTAACTTTTGAAAAACTACCAAATCAATGAGTTTTGTTTCTAGTTCTACTTGATAAGCTTTGATGGATACAGCTGATCCCCAATGTGAGATTTTTGCTGCTCTTGGTGAATTTTCTGCGACTGGACCATTTAATATCTAGCCCAGACGTTTTTATTTGTCTGGTGAGCTTTATCTGGACGGTTCTACTCATCCGGATTGCATACTTGCCAAGTGATTAATCTAGGCCATTGATCTTGACTCATTCTGGCCGTTGGATCGAGGGTTTGGCCTTGTCTCTTTTAAAAGGCAGAGACGCTGCCGCTTCATTCTCTTATTCTCTTTGGCCTCTCAGTCCACATTCTCTCTCTTTTGAAAGCAAGACGTTCTACCATGTGAGCTGTTTCCTCGTTTTCTTTGTTCATCTCACTATTAAATGGGTTTTATGTCTTAGAACATTCTTTTTATACTTGTGTACTTCATATAAATCCTTAGGATTTGAGGACTAGGTTTCTTACAGGATTTATGAATTTTAATGTGCTGGGTTGTTGCTTTAGTTGCTTCACATGTGGTACAATTGGAATCGCTTTTTGCATTTTACTATAAAAATGAAAAATAGGAATTATGCTGATTCGTATGTTATTGTCTAGTTCGCACTGTACTTTTTTTTTTTTTTGTGGGGGAAAGAATTGCCGTGACATGTCGCGGACATATTGATTAAACTCTTCAAAGTTGTTGATTTATAGAGTAAAATTTTAGTTTTATAGTTAATGTTAACTTTTCTTGCTAAATTATTTTAAAAAGAAGTAAGTAGTTCTGATATTAGAATATTTTGAGTTGTATTGCCATGGTAATATCTCGTATCTATTCGTTTTATCAGCTTATGACCTAATCAGAAATTTTGTTGAGGCAGATCAGCTGCCCTTGGGTAGAAGATGTAATACCTTTGTTGTTCTGAGAAACGGGGTCACTTGAAAATGCTCTCTTTCTCGTGATTAGCTTAGCTATATTACATGTAGATGATGACATTGATGCAAATCTTGATGAGTAAAAGGAGAGGATGATTTAGAATCTTATTATTGTCAGTAGTGAAGGCAAGTACAAATTGATGTATTCATAAGACTTTATGGGACACACAGTTAAAAGGATCAAAGACTAGTCAGCTAAGTCATCCCTTTTCGTCTTAAGAACTAGGGAACATCAGAAATGCTTCTGGCTACATCTAAGGGCCCCTTTTTTATCTCTGTCTTTTGTTTTCAAAAATATATTTAGTCTAGAACCCTATAGATACTATTAGTTATAACTCATAAGAACCAATCAGTAATTTTCGTTTTCTATAAGGATGCTCATCATTGCTGCCAAATCTCATTTTCTGGCGATTTCATTGCATATCTGCTTTAGTAATGGCTTCTGTATCGCCTTTACTCGAAGTTGGCTGGTGTAATAATCTTACTTCGTGTATCTTATGTCACTAAATTCTTATGTTGTTTTTATAGGGACAATGATAACAACAAAAGAACCCTGACTCAGAGGTATGAGGAATACAAGTGTGACAACTTTCATTCATCTATCTTATATCTCTAAATTCTTGTGTACATTTATTTAATCAGCCTTGTGTTGTTTGTATAGTGAAATCGATGAGAGGGAAAGAAATGAAAAATTCAAGCGGTATGAGGCTGAGTATAGGCGTTATTTGTTGGATAAATACTTCTCAGACAAAACTATCTTTGGAGGTAATACTTTTCCATGGACACAACAATCATTAGATTGTGTCCCCAAGTCTGAAAAATGTAGATTGAATTGTTGCCATGGTGACTAATTTCTATATAAAACTTGAACTAGGAGAAAAGTATATCTACCGTCTTCAACATATTGTGTTCAACATACGTTTATTTTGTACTTTGTATGTCAAAATTCATTTTCCATTCTTGCAGGCAACATATATGACGTGAAGATGAATATTGATGGCCATACCATAAGAGCGAGCAGGTAGAAAGAAGTCAAACATATTCTGTAAACTACGTTGTCATATCATATGTCATACAACATCTAAGCTTACGTAAAATTAATTTATACTATCCAGTCAAAATCAAACATCAATATCAACCACTTATCACACATTAGTAACTCATTATGACCCACACATCTCGTCGTCTCTACCACTATTTAACCTAAAAAGTTTGTTTTTATCAAAATAGAAAGTTTACTTCAACACTGGCTAACAGGCTAAGTTTGTTTGCTGTTCGTTTTCCAGGTTGCCTCCTTACCAGTCTTACTTAGATCCAGCAAGTTTTGATGAACTGAACAGCAAAGCTCCTCCTCACGTGCTTTACATAGATCCAAAGAGCTTAGATGAACTCAACAACAAAGCTCGTCCTGCTGAAGCAAAAGAAAGCCCAGCAGGTAACGCTTCAAAGGAGAAGCCCTCAACCAGTGCAGGTGGGGCTGCTTAGAAGTTTCAGCTTGAATCCAAGTTGATTATTTATGTGTGAAAATGAACTACAGAGGGTGGAAGCTTTTAACTTAAATTCTTGAATTACAACCCCGTCGCATGTTTCAGTGGGTTATCTTTACTGTTAAGCTTCAAAATGAACCACAGAGAGTGAAGATGTTTAACTTAACTCTTGTGAATTACAACCCCGTTGCATGTTTCAGTGGGTTATGTTTACTGTTGTGCTGCTAAGCATGGTAATTCTGATAGTAACTTTTGGAAAAATGTGTTGGGCTTCTGAGGCATGCATTGGTTCTAGATTCGATGTGATAGCTAGTGGCCAGTATGGCGCATATGTATGGCACATATCTGGAATCATGTTTAACATCTCTAGTGATTTTCTGGAAATCGGAATTAGGAATGGATTAGTCAACTAACCTGGAGTGTTCGACGAATTTAGAACTTTTACTGCCCAATGACATGTATAGCCTTTTTGTTACTAGAAGGAGGCTAGAAGCTTGTCTGTTTACTCTCGGCTAAAGGATAACTACATTCGATTACAACTCTTTTTTCTTCTGGAGTATAGTTTGTTTTTAACTATTTTTCATAATTTGTCCTACTTTTTAACTATACATTCTTTCAGACAACCATTTTCTTTCTCATTTGAACTTGAGTGAACAAGCTCCTAGGTCATATTTGTCCTCGAGCTTCATTTTTCATTTTTCCTTTCAAATCAAAAGTATGAGAGCATAGTGTTCATTATTTTGAAAAATTGAAAATTAAAAACAAAGAAAACAAATGTACCGGATGTTTCACCCTTGGTCGTCTTACATACTCATTTATTCCTAATTGGTGCCTACAGTTTTGCTTCTTTTCAAGCACATCATTTACCAAATTAATTGAAAGGATTTTTTTTCCCTGCACAACACGACCATGAGTTCACATCTGCTTGATTGAGTCGAGAAGGAATACATTGTATATTAGAAAGGATAATTAGGAAGATAAGAAACGAGACAAGAAATTTTAACTCGCAACAATATCTTGAATCACAAGTGTTTGTCAAAAGAATATTGCAAAATCTAACGTCGATATAAAACATTTACAGAACAAATTGCTCAAAATGTAGGTACTAACAAATTTATCACTAAAGATACAAAAATAATCAAATAATCAAAGGGTTGGATGATCAGTGATCTATGACTGTGATGGCAGTACATAAACTGAATTCTTGCTTCAATTAAGGTACTGAGAAACGTGTGAAAAACCCCACAGCTGCAAAAAGAAGATAAAGAGCATAAATCAGAATGTTATCACTACAAGTAATATGAACACAATTGAATATGAATACTTGAAGAAACAATATTAAACCTTGTAAACTACGTTAACGGCCAGGATGTCCTGTATTTACGGGTGTTTAAAAAGTTCTAAAAAGTATTAACTTTTTCAAGTCAACTATTTTACTTTATCCATAGAATCAAAACACAGCAAACCAACTACATTGGTACAAAGAAAGCAGGGTCGACCCTGAGACCCAGTGAAGCTTGAGATTTGGGGTTTTAATATGAATTTGATGTTTGAGTCTTTTTTGTAATAACACAAAAGTATATAACTTGGAGGCCCTAAGCAACCGGCGAGGTTGCTTACCTCAGGCCGCCACTGAAGAAAGAAAATCAATTCCAAGTCCAAAAAACTCATTCTTTAAACTAGAAAATTTCAAACATGTTTGCCAGAAAATGTAACTTCCAACACGATCAACCAATTGAAGTGAACTTGTATGAAAAACTAGGGACCAATAGATAGGATTCCTTTCTTAACGAGAAAGACGGCAAAGCATCTATGAGAATGACCATTACCTCAACATTCTTTGGTTCAAACTCTTGATCATGAGCCAAACACATGTTGCCAAATGTTTCACTTGGACCACTGGTTCCCGACAACCTTAATAGAAAACAAGTCCTGGGGTCAGATTATCATAATACATACTTTATGGATAACAATTACAATAAAAACAAATTCTGAGGATGCACGATAAAGAACTTACAGATCTTCATTCAAGGATAACGCAAAGTTCGTACCCCCTCCAAATGCAATCAAGTCGTTCAAGCACAAGTAGAAATATCTGTTTGCACCTGTTCAAGAAAATAAAATATACAATATACTAACACATATTTAGATTTTGAACTCCATCAACCCCCACCCCGTCCCAAAAAAAAAAATAAAAATAAAAAAAATAAAAAATGAAAAAGTCTTTTTTTTAAGTTAAGCCATAGGCAGCCAATTGAATTAGTTCAAAAAGATCAATACCAGTTGGTGGTATTTCTGTAAGTAACATATTCTTACCTGTAGGTCTAAATAACCTTGGTTCATCATCATATATGGTAGTAAATACGAATGTTTGATTTGTTCCCTGCCAAAATTAATTGATGGGAGAGTTCGTGAACAAGCTAAGGCTCAACAATGGGCAAAAGATGCTATTATTGTAAGTCTATGGAAGCTTATAGCTTACTTGGTATTTTCTCTTTGAAGTAGGCTTTAGTGGGCATTCAAGTAACCCACCAAATACAGCACCTTGCTTATCACCTGTAATCTACATGTACAAGTGGGTTCAGTTTTAAATAAAAAAGACTAATCGGTCCCCAATCAATTGCCTCAGTAGCAAAATGGTCCTCAAACTTTCATTATAGTTGTACAATCAGTCCCTCGCCTCCCTCGCCTTTCTCATTTAATCTAATGCGGTTCTCATTTTTCCAAACTTAATAAAAATACCGTTCAAAATTATTACAGCGTTACTTGGGACAAACTTGCTACTTGGACAATAGTTTAAGGAAAGGCGGTGCTACCTAATATAAATCCCAACATACCAAAAGACAAGGACCAGAAACACTGGTGCTATTACGGATAAGCGTTCGAAGTGATATACCATGTCTTACAGAACTGCCCTTCATTCAGTAGACAAAAAACATATATCAAATTCCAATTCAAGAAACACAAAAGTAACTTAAGCTTAAGCAAAAGAGTTATCCCGATATACCTGTACAACAAGATCCATTGGCAACCCTTTACTATATTAGGAAGGGACGACTCAAAGAACTCATACAAATCTCGAGAAATGAAAAGAGATTCAACAGTGAGGTTGGGGATGGCCTTGCTGCAACTATAAGAATCAGGGGCATCTTCAAATACATCAGTGCAGCTACATGTGCTTCGACCAGAGCCGGGATCTACATATTCGGCGTGAGGGCTTGATTCGTTCGGCTGACTTGGGCTTTGAATGGACCAATGTTCTCTATTTGCTTCGCAAGGATAGTCACACTCTGAGTATCTCTCCATGGGTTTATCTTTATATGAAAAGCTCTTACTTCTCCATTGAAAGGAATGAGATTTAAGTGACTTGGCCTCATTAGTGTGGTTGTTTGATTTAAACCAATCAAATCCTGCTGAGGGGAGTAAGAAGGAGAATATAGAAGACAAAGACTTGCCCTCCTTAGTGTACGGCCTGGCCTATGCATATAGAACTAATAGAAGCTTAGTATTACAAAACACAGTCCAGCTAATGAAATCAGTAATGGAAGTATCAAATATCAGCAACCTATATCACAATCTGCATTACATTGTGTCATTCATATATGTATAATCATCACAGATCTGCTGCAGCCGCATGCAGGGGAGGGGGGTTCCAAAGAAATATTTTGCTGATTTATAGAAAAAGATAGCACATAACTCCCTCTGTGCACCCAACAAGGTATTACAAGAGATGAATAATTTATTTAGCCTTGGAAAAAAATTATAAGCAAGAACAAGGGGAAATTCAGCATATGCCAACATAGAAAATGGGAATCCACAAAACCGAGTCAATGAGACCCACAAACCGTCTTATTTACTGTAGAATAAACATTGCAGGAACAGCGAAAGTGCAAAACAGATCGGCCCGTTTCCTCCAGGCTCGACTATCGAGCAACAAAGTTTTACGTTCTCTCTTGAGAGGTTTACTCATATTATGTTGCAAAATGGCATGTTCCTGGATTAGTAGATTATTCATCTAGAACAATAGATTAGCAACAAGATAGATAATTATCACATATTTATTTTAATGTATTTTTATCAGCAGGAAGAGAGAGAATGAGTGAAGCTGAATGGTGGAGATTTGATAATACAGGTGGACCCTACAAGATATGTGGATGTTATTTGTTTGACCAAATTTGATTTTTTAAAAGTATGAGAAACTATGAAGAATAATGAGTATGCAAACACATGCAATTTTGCCAGACGCAAAATAAATGTGCCACCCTTTCTAATGGGAGTTGGGATGTATAAATCATCATTCATATGAGAATTAGAGCAGAATAAATCCTCTTCTAAAGGAACTTCAGGATAAATTTAGCAGTAACACTATTAGAGAACTCCATCAAATATCATGTTTCTGTTGCAAACTTGACACTGTATGATTTCTTATTTTAATGAGATCAGCAGGAAATCTTCCTTAGCATGATAAATAACTCTTTACTGTTTTCTAAGCGGAGGAAATTTTCATCTTTACCTCATGAATTTGAGCATACAAACATATCAACAATCACCATTTTCAGAACTCATTATAACCTCACACCTAACAACCCACCCCAAACATGAAAAGGAGGAAAATCTGAAAAAAAAAATTAAAATAAAATAAAATAAAATAAAAAAGAAAAAAAATAGATGAACATTGCCCAGAAAAAGCAAAGACATTCTTCATATCTATATTTTCTTCTGAATGATTTTAATCTTTGCATTCAAGGATTTAAAATACAGAAAATGTAAAATGTCCGCTGATCTCCATTTAATAAGTCTGTTAGCATATCCAAAATGAATCAACTAATAACCTCACTAAATATCACAAGCTAAAAAAGCACTAACATAACATTACTCTCAAATCAAACCATTGTTAAATACACACATTGTACCCAAAACTCAAAGCCGCAAGCCTTTTCCATAGATCAGAACCAATTATCAAAAACCTCAAAACCAACCAAATATTCAAATAATTCAGAAGACCCATACAAGGAAAAACGTTCAAATTGTACCTCTGGCTCTTGATCTGGCGTTTGAGCAGAGGGAGAGTCCGAAAAAAATCTCGACAGTGTCTCAGAAACTCTTTCTTTTATTGCCTGCATTTTTATTTAATTTTTGGTTTTCTAATTTCAATACAAACGGAATCTGAATGAAAAAGAATGATGAAATTCAGAATGTACCCAGATTTAGATTTTCAAAAACGTGTAGATACGTGTCGTATATATAAAATTAAGTTGGAGAAGGAAGGAAGAACGCATGATGTGGAAAGGCCGGGTAAAGGGAGACGAGACAGATGGAAAAGAGCACCGACTGTTTTTCATTCATTATAGCAAACGCGCAATTTTGGGGAGGGAAACGTTCATTTCATTGCATCTTAACCCATGATATTTGATTGAAGTTTTGATGGGCTTTCATAGATTTTTACATGGAAGAAGAAAGAATGAAAGGAATTAGATGGTGGAGATTTAATGAGATATATATATATGATGGGTTTGATCAAACTTAAATTTTAAAATGAATGAATGAAAATATATAAAATGAATAAAAAAGGGCTAAAGTACCATATATGTATTTTTTTTAGGAGGTAATCGCCACATTGGTATTTTTTTAACTCCGGTGCCACATTGGTATTTTAAGTAACTCCGATGCGCACATCGACCCAAATCGTCGCCGGAATGAATTTTCTAGAATCAAAAATTAATTTCCTAATTTAAAATACAATAAAAAAATATTTTATTCAAAAATAATAATAATATCTTAATTAATAATAATAGTAATATAATATCTTAATTATATCTCCACCATCTCCACCACCACCGCCCGGCACCGCTGCCACCAACTCCGCCGAACGCCGGCGACATTCAAAAATGGATCTGGTGGTCGAAAACCACCAGCTGCTGGTGGCAGCTGGTGGTTTTCAACCACCAGATTGGTGGTTGCGCCAACAATCCAAAGATGGGCGAGTTCCAATGACAATCCAAAGACTCTCCGGCGGCATTCCAGGCTTACCCATCCTCATGTCGACCTTTTCCGACCATCCCCAAGCCCCAGCGCCTCACCAAAGGCGACTTCAACCCTAAGCGACTTCACCATCGCGACCCTTTTTTGCCTCGGTTGTCGTGGCTTTCTCTCATCTTCAGGTTGGGCAACCACCATGACCACTCGCCGACCTTCTTGGATGTCCTCCAACGACCTTCGCTCGACCTCCACGACGCTTTGTTCGACCACCTGGCCATTGTTCCTTTGGTCGATTCCCATCTTTTCTGCTAAGGTTTGGTTGTTCCCTTATTCTCTATGCTGAAAAAGGATTGAATCTTTGTTGAAATTGAAAGGTGTTGGAAGCAGTTGTTTGTAATTAGGCCTGGAAGTTGTTGTTTGAGGTTTTCTATGTTGAAATTGTTTAAAGTTTCTGTTTGAAGCTGTTTGAATATCTCCCATTGCAGATTGTTAAGTTCCCTCTCCAATTTTTGGAGAGGGAAAGGGATAGAAGGGAAGAAAGAAGAAAATGGAGGAGAGAATTGACAACAAAATTTCTTGTTTGAATGTCGCCGGAGTTTCGCCGGAGTTGGTGGCGGTGACGCCGGGCGGTGGTGGAGATGGTGGATATACAATTAAGTTTTGTTTTTTATTTATATTATTGTTATATTATTATTATTATTAATTAAGATATGAAAATGAATAAAAAATACAAAATTAATTTTTTATTTCAGAAAATTCATTCCGGCATCGATTTGGATCAATGTGCGCATCAGAGTTATTTAAAATACCAATGTGGCATCGGAGTTTAAAAAAATACCAATGTGACGATTACCTCCCAAAAAAAATACTTATATGGTACTTTAGCCAATAAAAAAGTGAAGGCTGTTACGAATTTAAATGTTAAAAATCAATTGCGAAAAGAAAATATTATTCCTAAAGTCCAATGTTTTTCACTTTCTCTTCTTATTATTATTATTATTATTATTATTATTATTATTATTATTACAAGCCATGAGCGTATGAACTAATGAATGGGCAAAGAGTTAGGCCGAAAAAGATGTGATTGGACTTTGCATACTCTGAAAAACACCAACTCTTCGTTTATTTTTCCATCTTTTGGTCTGTTTGATTGCATAATTTTTATCTGAAAAGCTTTTTTCATCTCTTGGTCACGTGACCAAGTTTCTCCTGTTTTGAGGGAAAAGGTTTTTCGGGGTTTGAGGTTTTTGCTTTTTCCCGAAAAATTTGCCTTCCTTTTTTTTTAAAGCGAATGAACAATTTACTTTAACCATAAAAATAAAGAAAATGATCAAATTTTATTAAAAAATACAGAAACAAGAAAAACAAACACTAATTTTCAATTTGTAAATTAATACAATCAAACACCTACAATTACCATTTTCTGTCGTTTTCTTCTTTCCAACCAAATTCCGACTTTGTAATCAGACACACCCTTAGCGTTTGAGCTAAGAATCGAACTTATGATATATTTTCGAACATAAAGAAATGAGTCGGATAAGTAAATAATTTTAGGATTTACGAGCAATTTTGTCATTCAAGTTCATTTAGACCTCAAACAATTAGAAAAAGTTTTAGGGTTATTTTCGTCTTTATATTTTTTTAGCATCTCTTTTAATCTTCTCGTAAATTTTATCCTTTCCTAGAGTTTATGATGTATTAGTAAACATTTATTATTCCTTTTGAATTTGGGAGCTCTATTTGTGGTGAGATACTCAAATTTATCTTCATAATAAGTGTTAATGCAATATTTATCGCGCTGATACATAAATGATGAAATGATAGTTTTATTATATCCGCTATTGATCAGTTGCCAATCTGTTAGCAACTTATGCTGCCAACAGGGATGACATGGGAGGGCGCCACATCACCGTCTATTTAAATTTTTTTAAAATCTACATTAAGTGAGATGAATAATATATATGGAGGGGCTCGTATGGACCCCATATTTTTTTCCCCCCAAAAATGGGGGTGTTGGCATGATATGTTGCTAACATATCATTACTCTTATTGTATCACCAACAGCGAGTGAATAGTAAATCCCACAATACATGAAATTAATGTTTTACGTTAGTGTTAAAAACAAAAAAGAATGAGCATATGCCTAACGTTACCGACTCTTGTATATAACTTTATTCTTCATTATTTTTTAATCACATACTCGTGGATTTGTCAAACAAGCACCAAATGATTAAAAAATATCAAACTGATTGATTAATTAATTAATGTATCCATTATATAATACTCACAAGTCACATCTTTATCACATGTTTGTTTTCATTCACGCATTCACGCGTGTTGTTCTTCTCTTTATAAAAGATTTTCAATCCAAAAGCATCTAAAACGGCACAATCTTGCAGCCCAGAAGCATCCCCATGAAGAAAAGTAAGTCAACTTGATGAGCTTGAGTTTTGTATTATTTGATGATCCTTTTGGGACATTTTCTCGTTTCTTGATTCTGAATTCTTTAGCTTCTCTGAGATGGGTTCTAGTGTTTCTTCCTTTTTTTTTTTTGTTTTTAAAAAAAATTTAAATTTTTTATTTTTATGGAAGTGTATCCAAAGGTAAAGGTGAGGGGAGAAGTAGACGAAGATGATCAATATGCTTTTGAGAAGAATTCTTTGCAGTCCTTGAAGGCCTTTGAATGGCTCTCCTTGCATGATTCCACTTCTCCAGGTTCTTATTTTCTTCTTAATAACCTGATTTGTTAAACCAATTAATTTAATCTTGTTTGTAAATTGTAATATAGGTTTATGTCATTAATTGTTTAACATGTTTCCCTTGTTTGGATGCATAGATGAGTCCCCACAATCACGTGTTAGAGTACCTGGCTCATACGTCCCAAAATCCAAAGGTTTAATTTAACAATTTTAATCTTTTACCAATTTTATTTCCTACATAATTTTTTTTAAAGTGGACGAGTTGTATCGAACTACTAATTATCCCGTCGATCAACAGATAACAAGAAGGCTGTTTTGGACGAAAGTCGAAAAAATGGGAAAGCTAGTTCCATCCCACCTCCACGTGCTGTGTTATCAAGTCCTGGTGCGTACTACCAATGACATTTTTGTACTTTCGGAGAAAAATTTAGTAGTTATGGTGTTCTTTGCTTAATATTTTTAGTCAATCAGTATTGGCCACCTGTAGAAGATGATCATATGATTTAGTTTAGTTTATAGTGATTCCTGGAAAAAAGTCGTGATCACTTAGTAGTCAAGAACACTGAATACTCGATAGAACAACTTTAATATAATCTTTTTCAACAAAATTATTCTTTTCTTGTTGCTTGCAGATAATGATGGGATTGACAGAAGTACAACGAAGATGAGAAGAGACCTACTCTCGGGTCTAAAAGCTCACAATTTGTGTCGAAACAGACATGCTCAATGTAAAGCTACTCCAAGATATGCCGTGAGTTTTACGAGCTCTCTAGTGAACGACAATGAAAGAAGCAATCGAGAAGAAAATTGATCGTTGACAAAAATATTCTTCGATAGCTATCCCAAAGAAATGTTTTGACATATAAGTCGACATATAACGACTAACTTTGAGCTTACATGCTAACAGATGTGAGAACTAATTGAAGTCGAAGAAGGGAGTAATGGATGACCAATTACTTGAGTTAGCCATATATATTGTGCTATGTTAGAAATCAGTTTGGCAAAATAATCACTTTTGCTATGAGTTCTCATTGAAGTTTGAGGTACATACTTGCATGCCAGATGAATCATGTTGTCGAATAGTTTGATATAAATGTGTGCTGTGTAACTATAGAAAATAGTTGTGTTTTAGATAATTTTGATTTGACTCTTTTCTTATCTCGTTCAATCATCTAATGTAGATTAAGACAATTATTTGACGATACTGATGACGCATCGGATGTATGGAAAAGTTACGTTGCAAATTAAAAGAACTTTTAACATTTATACATTTTGTAGATGGTTTGCTATATATAGTAGATAAATAAAAAAAAAAATCTATTGGGAAATGCTAGATTACCATAATGAATGTCATAATGGTTAACATAATGGTAGTTGACATATTTAATAACCGTCCATCTAAAAGTGATGGAATGATTGAAATTGTAGGATCATGCCACATATCCATTATGTCAACCATTATGGTGTCTATTATGGTGTTGTAGCATAGTCCAAATCTATTTTCCTATGTTAAGAAGTTCGTATGTGTATTTTGAGTTATATCTTGAAACGTCCCCAACTATATTATGTATTTGGTAGCTTTTTCTTTTCCATGGAAATTATTACATTAATGGTAAGAAATTCATTTCCCATGTCGATTGTTTCATAACAATATTTTCCATGGAAAACCATTTCCATGTACAAGCCATTTATGCATGCTTTGGTAAAAATTTTTCCATGGAAAATTGAACCTCATAGCTGGTTGGAATGGTTTTCCATTTCTGATTCCAATTCCAATCAAACACTTAGAGATAGAAAGAGAAAGAAAGTCAAAAAAAAAAAAAAAAAAAGGAAGAAGAAAGAAAGAAAAAAAGTAGTGTACACATTGTAGAGCTTGTTTTGCTGATATAACCGTCATTTCACACGCGTTAAAATTTAATATCTACTTTTCAATTGCATATCATTTTTTAAAAATCCCTTACAATGAAAAATTCCTTGGTGTTAATTGATTCAATTTAACTAGTGGAATCTTAGGGAATCTCAAGAGATGCGTGGAGAATAAATGAGATTAATGCTAATTATACAAAATTCTTGACAACTATATGCATTGACGTCTTGCTATAGTTTGTATGTGTTAATTTTAAGCATAATGGTGTGTAAAATAACCAGACTATGTCACACACACAAATTGTCAACGTCAAGGTCAAATTAATTAATTATACAGGTACGAAACCTTGACAATCGATCTTTTTGCAAATATATAGTAGAAATTATTTTTTGTTATGAATAATAATTGAAGAATAATTATTAGGTGTTATGAATAATTGAGAATAATGTGGTGGTTATGAATTATGAGGAATAATTTGGTGGAGGAATAATTTGGTGGAGGAATAATTTGGTAAAAGATGTAATTATTATATGTGAATGACTATTATACCCTTGATGAAATTATGTAATTACGATTGTGACGTTCAAGTTTCACATAAATAGGGTTTCATTATTAATGAAATTCATTCACGAGAATTCTTTAGAATTCATTCTCTCTAAATTCTCTATTGTTTCTATACTTTTATAACACGTTATCAAAGACGCAGTCTCTAGCCAATTTGAGTAATATGAAAGAAGTATCTTTCTGATTAAATCTTATAGATGATCTTAGAATATCAGAAGCTGGATTATTACGAATGAATTAATTCATCCTCATCAATCCTAAATAACTCTCTCTTTGCAAATACATCATTGAAACTTCTTTGTTCATATTCTTCTCCACAATTCCTCATTCTACACAACCCGCTTAGGGAGATGAAATCCCAAAATTGGAAGAATGAGTCAAAGAATTTTCCCGATCAATGTAAATGGATTGCAAGTAAATCTCATCCATGGAATAATTAGAGAAAGGAAAAAGGTAAATCATATGATTTTATAATATAATAATATATTAAACTATAACATCTGTTTTATCGAGATATAAGGAGCATACATTATCAAAATTAAATTTTCTCGACTCCATTATACTCGATTTAACGAGCTTGATTTGACACCAATATTGACAGGGTAATAACTCGTTTTGAAATATGTTATTATCAAACTTTCAAAATTTACAAATCCGACACTAACTTTTGAAAAAGTTACAAAATAGTCCTTGAATATTTTGATATTGATAAATTGAAGTAGAAAGGAGATAATTTTCCAATCGTAGAAACATTGATAAAATATTTTTGACAATTTTACCTCAGACGAATTGAATGGACAATTTTACCCTTAGGGTAAACCGACCCTAATTTTGACGAGTGAAAAATGGATAGAATATTCATGAAGAAATTCTAAATCCATTGATTATATAAAATGGCTTGAAGTCCATTTGAGTTAAAAGATCTAATATTATTTTAACTCCCAAGAAGAGTTCAATTACATAATGTACTTATTCTAGAAGGATAAGTGTGCTTTAGAAGTAATGAGTATTTGTTCTAGAAGAACAAATTTGCTCCCGTAAGCTTGATTCAATATTTAATTCTACTGACTTTATTTCTGCAATTTAATTAAATACCTCCTACTTGATGATGGGGTTCAACCGTCACTAAGCGGAAGGTTTTATATATTTCTGCACTTTATATGCTAAGTGATGGGTAATACCTTCTACTAAGCGGAATCCTCTTTCTGAAGAAGTAGTTAAATATTATGCAATTTAATTCTTGCTATTTAAATTAGTAAATTTATATTTATTGCAATAATTCCCATAAGGTAGGTTCGACCACCTATTGGAGGAAATTTAATTTATGCAATTTAAATTTATGCACTTTATAGTTTGAGTATATTTCCAATGTGGTGGGTAATACCACACTATTGGTGTGCATATTTCCAATGTGGTGGGTTATACTACTGATTGGTTATAACGAATCCTACTCGAGGAAAAGTAGTTGATCAAATATTCTAATCATACTCTCAAGAAGTAGACGATGAGAATAAAATTACTTCTCCATATATACCGAATATGAATGGAGAAAATTGAGCAAGTGGTACTTGAAGTTACCATTGGATAAATAGACGAAAGTAAAATGCTGAATAGATCCCATGTTGATAAATCAAAGAAAATATATCGCATGGAGAGATTATATGAAGTAATCTCATCGATGATATGAGATTGTATTAATATGAGAATAAAATGCTCTTGAAGAAGCATAATCACTAGATTTCTGTATTTGAATAAAGCCAATATGATATTATTATTATTACTCGGAAGAAGTACAAAGCAGAAGTGGAACACATTGAGAATATCAAAAGATGACAATAAACACTCGAAAATATAGAAATACTAAAAGAAAATATATATTGAATCCATAAATGAGGGATGCGTCTCGAGAGTATAAATACTCCGTAACTCTGCCACCATCAACATTAGGATTCATAATGAAATATTTAAAGGATCCGAATTTCTTTTTCGCTTGACACCAGTGGTTTGTGACCGACGGACCCGGGCTTCCACAGATTCTTGAACATATGCATGAAATTTGATGAGTAGTTCATCAACAAAGATTTACAGAGATAAGTATTTTTCTCATTGAATGAGAGATAAACTTATTATTTACACTCGATCTAGAAACGCTAGTAAGCCATCAAAGAAATTATTAATATTCAACAAACCTATTGGTTTGACATGAAAGTTCCACTGTGCCAACGAGGCTATATTGAATATTTCCTCCAGTGTGTTGTAGCCACCTGGAAGGACAATGAAAGCATCACTATTATTCATCATATACATCATGCAGTTGTGGATGGATTGCGCTTGTAGCACCAACCCTGCTGGACCCATGGTAGAACTGGCTCCAATTCGAGTATTAGATCCAACTAGATGGAAAGGTATTACACTCGAAACTCTTATTCCCAATGATTGTGCGGCCATTATAAGTCTAGCTAAAAGTTTGTTGTTGGTTCCTGTATAGTATATTGATTTCTTGTCTCCTAACTCTTTTACAAGTCGGTTTGCCATATCCACATCTTTGGATATGGCCTACCAGTTTAGATCCACCAAGAATACATACGGTTTTAATCTGGCGAGGTAAAGGCTGACTTGTATGAGATGATTCTAAAATCTCCATATCCATCTCTACTCCTATCTCTCTTTTTGCACTCTACTTTTAATGTATGAACATGAGAGATATATGAATCCTCTATTTAAAGAAAATTTTCAAACCAATAATTGAGTGCACTATTTACTTTTTGACAAATATGAAAGAGAAAAAATGCAGAAAATTTTTTAAAGTGAAAATGACATATATACATCGGTGATTGAAAAATAATATATATATATATATATATATATATCTTAAAATCGAAAAACAATATTTACAATTACAAGAAAAATATTGATCTTCGTTATTACACCGAGCTTCCTTATATTAATATGAGAAAATTATTATACTAAAATTTTCTACTAAATTTACAAACAGGATCTTCTAAAGTAAGTTTTTCAAAGTATGTAGCGTTTGTTGATCTTTGAATTTGGCCCATAAGGCCATTAGCTCACCTTATGCGTGTCCACTAGGATGTGTCTCAAGAGCCTGCTGAATATCATCCAAAGGCTCCTTACTCAATCCATCCTTAATGAATGCTATTTTATCTTCTCGATTTACGGACAAGTACCCCATGATTTACATCGGAGTGTCACATGTCCACCGAGCACATTTGTAGCATCCTCCTAATCTTTTGCTCTCCGTTTCTTTGAAAAACTACTTTTACCCATACCAGGCATGTATTTAGAAGGAATTGAAACCTCACGGATAATCGAACCTTTGCTTCAATCAAGCATCGGATATCTTGTGGGATACCCTTATTCATTAGCATCCTTAATCTTTCCGGCCTACATCGATAAATCCTTTTTAGGATTTTGACTCGGTAGTGATAGATAGTATTTCAAGATTTGAGAGCATATGATCCATTATAATGTATAGACCCTTGTTAGGATGAATTTTGCAATAATTTTGATGATTTATTTATAGAATAATGACGTATGAAATAAGACTCGATTTTAAATAAATAATATGAAGCGTAAGAGCTACGATTTGAAATTAAATAATAGCCGGATGTGATGCGATGGCTGTAACTCAGTGTTTGAATAGTGGTAGACAATAATGTCACTAAAAGATGATGGAATATGTCGGTGAATTGTGTCTATGATAAATCATATTGAGCAATATACTGAGATACTAGTGAAATCGATATAAGAATTTCTTGAACTAGAAGTTCAATAATACTCGCTTGCAAAAGCGGGTGACCATCCCGGTTTAAATAATTATTGAAATCAATATTTCAAGTGAAGAATTAAAAGAATTCTTCAATGATTGTTCTCGATAAATGATGAAATCATTACTAGCCAATATTGGGAATAAATCCCAAATATATCCGGAATAAAGGATGAGAAATATGGGCCCACTCATCCTCCATGTGGACTACTAGATATTATGATATGGATCCACTAGATAGTCACATGTGTATATGATTCGTAATTTGAAATTTCTGAAATATTTGCTCATGGTATGAGCATGATTTTCATTTAATGATAAAGCTAGTAAATGTATATCCCAATACTTGAATGAATCACTGAAGGATTTGAGTATGCATACAAGTGGGATATTATATGGCAAATTATTTAAAGTCCTCAAATAAATTGCCGATATCGAGAATAGAATGCAAACGGTCTAAATTCATATTAAGGTTTGAATGATGAGAACATATATGATTAAAATCATACCAAGTGTATGGGTTTTGGTGTTCTAAATTTTCTCAAAGCATGAGGGAGTATTAAAGGTTGAAAATAATATGTGAAATGCATCATGTTATATCCTCGAAATTGAAATCTGAACTTGAAGTTCAAAGATGCATGAAAGGCTATGAACAATCACATATATCAACACGATGCTTTGATAAGTTAGCACGCCTGTAAGCGTTGATATTTCCCCAATCATATATATCAAAACAAATGATAAAAGATGGTCTTAATAACGGAGGCATATGCTCTTGAAGAGTATATAGACATAACTATATTGTGTAATCCTACAAGAGGATTGATAATGAGATATCTCGATAAGTTATGTCGATATGGGGAAAGAAATGAAATTGAAAAGTGTCGACACGGTATGAAAATGTAGCGCTACATATGATCAATGATAATGAAAATATTGAGATATATTGAAGATGATAAATGGTGAATGTGAAATCCTTAACTTATGAGATGATGAGATGATGATGACTATTGCTCAAGTTTAAAGATAAGCATGGTGGTCATTATATGTTGCATGCTCATGAAAGTTAAATTACCGATCGTGTGTATAGTACCTGAAAAGGAAATTAAAGGATCGGATGAGCTAAACCAGTGTTTATGAGTACTCTAAAGGGTGAGCTAAGCCCTGGAATGAAATAACCTATTAAGTGAGTATTAAATGTTAAATGATATATTTTTAAGTGTTAATTAGTTATGAAGGTTTACTTATATGTTTACATGTTTTTACGATGAATTTATATGGTTTAAATTGTGTGTTTGGAGACATGTGTTCATGGTGAATGTTTTGTAGTTATGTAATAAAAATTGATGCACTCTAAATGAACGAAGAGTATAAAACCAATGTATATGATACTCATACAAATGTATGAAAGATTTTGAAATGCTTATGACATAATTGTATAAAAATACGCTGTTACTGCACTCTTTTTCCCTTAGTGAGGTTTTATCCCATTGGGTTTTCCTAGCAAGGTTTTTAATGAGGCAACTTTAAAGGCGTATTCACATGAATAATGTACTCTTTTTCCTTCATTAGGGTTTTTCCACTTTGGGTTTTTCCTAATAAGGTTTTAACGAGGCATATTCATGGTATATTGAGAACGATATAAGAAATTGATACAGTGTATCTATTGGATCAAGTTATAATGGAGCTAATGCTTTAGATCCAAAGCGATGATGATATTGAAATCATTTACGAGTAAAGATATCAGTTCTCAAGATATGAAATCAAGTACTCTTTTTCCTTCGATCAAGTTTTTTCCCAATCGGGTTTTCTTGACAAAGGTTTTAACGAGGCGAGCATTTACTCATATGCTTGCCGATAGACGTCATGGGAGCAATGTTTTGATGAAGATATAACCACTCCAAGCTATCCCGCAATCGGTTTGGAAGTTTTTCCACTGGGTTTTTTTCTCCAAATGCAGTCCCGGAAGACATTTGTATTAATAATATTCAAGGTGAGTGTTATGAATAATAATTGAAGAATAATTATTAGGTGTTATGAATAATTGAGAATAATGTGGTGGTTATGAATTATGAGGAATAATTTGGTGGAGGAATAATTTGGTGGAGGAATAATTTGGTAAAAGATGTAATTATTATATGTGAATGACTATTATACCCTTGATGAAATTATGTAATTACGATTGTGACATTCGAAGTTTTCCTATAAATAGGGCTTCAGTTATTAATGAAATTCATTCCTGAGAATTCCTTAGAATTCATTCTCTCTAAATTCTCTCTATTGTTTCTATACTTTTATAACATTTTTTTGTTTGATTGAATTATAAATAATTATTGGGTATGTGATTTAATCAATAATAACATTTATTTAAAACGAAAATTAGATTTACCACCGAATAGTAGTTTGCCTTCGAGTATCCTGTTTTATACTTTTATTTATTGCTTCCTTAACTGTACTATCCATCAAAAGAGTCTAGGTATACTTAAAAAAGAATAAAAATCCACATAACATTTCCTTGACAATTTTAATTTCAAAATTAGCGTGGTTTTGGACTTTTGGATATACTAGTTCTTGTAAACATGCGTTGCACGTTATTTTAAAATACATTCTAAAATATTTTTAAATTAGATAAATTTAATCAAAATATATTTTACTTATAATATATTTTCTACTTATATATTAATTATTCAATTCAATATATGATTTAATTTGCTAAGAGAAAGATTTTGAAAAAGATAAATTTAGTTTGTGAGAAATGTTAACATGTTTATAAGAAATCATAGTGTTCCCATGCCTTCATAAATTTCAATAAGATTTTTTTCAATAAGATTTTTCCGAGTTAAAATTTATTACTTAAAATAGTCTGCAATTTCTTTTTAAATGGTACAAATTTTCTTTCAAAAACATGGCACAAGTTTGAGATGGTTATTTGTGTTAAATATCTTAATTATTACATACTATTTGAATTTATTTATACAACTTAATTGCATGATAATTAATCAAGCTTCATCAATATTTTACTTTTTAAGAAGGAATTGATATTCAGAGATTTTTATTTGATAGTTAAAAAGATATTGTACAATTTTTTTCTATGTAAAATTTCAAAAAATAAAAATTGGGCTGACATGGGTTACAGTCATGTTTGGCCAATCCCCAGATCAATCCCTAAAAGCTATCATCAAAACTCATAGGAAAAATAACGAATGATAAACAAAAAAGAATACAAATAATGAAAAAATGGAAAATAGAGTGACCAAAAAAATCATTTTATGTTAGTGTCAAAATTTTTTTAAAAAAAATTAAAAATTGTTCATAATTACAATTTAAAAGGGCAATTGAAAGGGTTGTTTAACAATTTCAAGGCATGATGCAAATGTAATTTAATTGAACATGTGAGGGTAAAAATGGAAAAAAATATTTCCCATCCTTTCTAGACTTTTAATAGTAGTATAGATTTGATAGATATTACTAAATATCTGAATAAATAATTTTAGATATGTTGTCGAAAATTTTTAAAAATATTAAAAATATAAAAAAAATTGTGAAAAAAAAGTGAGTAAACAATAATAGTCTATATTGAAAATCTATCTTATCTTAATATTATAATAAGAGGAGTGCCACCTAGGCAAAGTGCCTAGGTGGCAGTGCTATTTTTTGCATTAACTTTGAGGGGTTAATTATTATATCTTTATTTATTTATGCTGCTTTTCTTATTTAGTGCTATTTTATTTTTTATATGTATTTTACCCTTTTTATATGTATTCCTTTTTTTTCAAATTAATTTCTAATTTTTTTATTTTACGTCTTTTATATTTAGTGTTGCATGCATTTATGTAAATGTGATAAGAGATACAAGTTACAACTTATAACACCTATTAATTTAATTCCAAAAATGAGAATTATTAGTTTCTATATATACTTTAATTTTTGGATATTATATTTTAGTTATTATTTTATATACGTCTCAATTATCAAATCTCTATATTGTAAAACTTGGAGTCCCAACTATACACCTTACCATGTTAGCAGTGCCTAATTTGTACGCTTTTTAAAAAACTAATTAAACAAATTTGTAATTAAATTAATTGTCGTTCAAAAAAATGTAATTAAATTAATTTTCGATTATTTTTTTTGTAACTTAATTCCAAAATCATACAGCCGTTATGGTATAAATTCTACGTAATTCATGTTGTGATAAGTTAAAGAAAAATGGAAGATATTTCTATTTTTATGGTACGCGTCTATTTGAAAAAGAAATTTCAATTGTTTAATAGGAATAATTTTTAATTAAAAATTGATTTCATTATTTTAATTTAATTCTAAAAGTAAAGCGTGTTTATCTTTTTAATATGTGGCTATAATAATCGAATATCACGTTGTGACGGATAATCTATCGGTGCCAATGAGGCACATGATTTCAATTAAAAATTAATTATTGTTTTCCTTTTTAATACTATTGAGTTTTCTCAATGTGGAAAAGAGTAAATAATTTGCTCTGTAATTGAACTTCGCATTGCACACATTTTGAATTTTTTAAGTACATAAAATTAAATATGAGTTGTTTTCCTTTCTAAAATGAAAATGTGTTTTATGTAAATGGAAATAAAATAAATGAATTAAATCGCTGTTAAATTTAAAAGTGGTTTTAGTTTTAATTGGCGATTTCTTTTTTTTTTTTTTGTTTTATTCCTTGGTTATTTAGATCATATGTTTTATATATGAGAATAAAATTGTAAAATTGTGTATAGTCTAAATTTTTCATAATAGTAAATATAATGAAAATGTCAAGCGATGTAGTATTTTTTTCCAAAAGAAAAAGAATATTCTTTATCAATTTGCTAAGTTATATTTACTTATTTATTTTTTCAAAATCTAGCATATAGTATAATCCATTTTAAGCTTTATTTGGGATCGCTTTACATGCACATCGTTTTATATGTATATGTAGGTTGACCATAAAACTATTTTTAGTCGTATTTGAAATAAGTTTGATCATTTTTAGTTGTATTATCTAATTTTTGTTCCCAAATATTCTATTCTTATCTAAAACCATCAATTTCGACAATTGATTTGGTATTTTCCTTATAAAATAATATTTCGGATCAAAATATGTAAACCATTATTGAAATCTATAACATTACATATACTTCTTATTTTTATTAAATATTCATAAAAATTTATTTTCTTATTTTATAATTTTTTATGTAAATATACGATTAAAATTGTCACGTACATCGCACGTGGATAATACTAGTAATAATAAAAAATGAATATGAAAATAAGCAAGAGAAAACTACCAAACAAGCACTAACGATAATAAAAGTCAATAAACCAAAAAACTTGTACGCCTAGGCATTGTGTGGTTCCATCTGTATAGATAGATACACGCCTCCGCCGAAAAAATTACCATCGCCTACTAGCAGTACCAAAAAGGGCAGCTCAAAACCATTGGTCTTTTGAGGCGCGCACACACAGACACAGAATTTATGCATAAAGACCCATTTATACAACGGCCCATCTGCTAACTTTCTCTATCCGAAAGTATTCCTGTAGGGAATTATCGGATAGAAGTGGGAATTTAGGACTAAAGCGGAGTAGGGATTCTTGAATTGCATTAGGATAATGTGAAATGGTGGGAGTGAATATCGTTTCGAACTGAATTTTTCCTTCTTTATGTACAGATCCTGAAAATTGAATTTCCAGATCTTGGGTTTTTGTTTTGAATCTGGGGTTTTTCGTGTGGGTTTCTACTGTTCTCAATGGCCACTGCTTTTCATCTGCCTGTCACTGCTTCCCAGGTTATTGTTCTCTCTATAGACGTATAGAAACATATATATGTATCTATTATCTATATATGCACACAAATATATTTTTTGTTTATTTGGATGTTGGTGATGTTAGTATAGGAAGCACTGCAGCCCCTATGATTTTCTGGTTCAGTGTTGCATTGTTCAATGTAAGATGTGAAAACCCTATCGCAGTGACTGATTTTAGCATATGAGAAGATGTTAGTATATATGGTGTTTCTATCTCATTGCTTATATATGTGGTCACTGGTCAGCATTTAGTTATGTAATATCCATTTACTATATTTGTAAATTTGGATTTATTAATGCTGATCATTAGTACACATCCAAGGATTCTGTTATGCATTTACTTGTGTAGATTTGAGAGATTCTACGGATTGATTTGGCGTTTGCTAAATGAGTACAAACTTGTTGGTTGGTGTGTAATTGAATTTTGTTTACTCTACTTGATTTCACATTCATGTACACAATTATGATCATATGTCATTTTGCCCGCTTATTACATGTTATATCCTTGTCTTGAGACGTTATGGCCGTGCTTGTTTTGCCTAAATATTAATCAAGGATGAATTAGGGGAACAATGTTTTAGGTGGTTACAAACATGTTAAAAGAGTTAGAAGATTTTGAGGTTTATTGTAGGTTCTTGGAACCTATTTGTTGAATCTTCTAGAAGATCTAACAAACTGGTAGTGGCGGCGATAAATGAAACGTTTAGATCCTATATTATTGGAATCAAGAACTAGATTGTTTCATTGTTTTGTACAGTGGTTAGAGATAATAGTTTTAATTTGGAAAAACCAATACTTATCTTAACACCTGTCCAAGTAACTCCTTAACTTGGTCCTTTTCAACTGAAGTCAGGAAAATTTGCTTAACATAAAAGGTTTGCAGTGTAGAGGCATGTATCCTAGGTATCTGTATGATGATCCATAGGTTCATTTTTTTGTGAGTCTCTGAAATTCATGTAGTATATGAATTATGATGCTTCTCTTAGTGCTCTTCAATGCATAAGTTTCTCTACTCTGTAATTTCACTATCTTCACGTTTTATAAATCTCTCACTTCAATAGTGAAGATCCTCAAGAGAATGTAGCAATACTGTTTCTGTTTATGTGTTACATGTTCTATATTTACTTTATTTTTGGAATATTGGTTTTAAATTTAATGTTTTCTATAGGTGGGAACATACTTTGTAGGGCAATATTACCAGATGCTACAGAACCAACCAGATTTCGTGCACCAGTTTTATAACGAGGCCAGCACCATGCTTCGGGTTGATGGAAACACCAAAGAGTCAGCCAATTCTATTCTGGTATCATATATGGACTTTAATGCAGTGTTCAAAGGCTTATCCCAATAAAATAGAAATTAGGGTCTTTGAAGTATTGTAAATTTAGTTTATTTCCTCATTTAGTTTCTTACTTAATTTCAACCTGTGAAAACCATATACTCCATATTCTGTTACACTTTGACATTGAGTAGGAATACAAATCCTCATTTAATTTCTTTTCATTAAGTGGTGAATCTATTAATAGGGTAAAATTAATTGACTTTACTCAAAATTTAACTTCGCGTGATTTCTTTGTGCACGTTTCTTTGTCTACTGTCTGATGGGATGGTATGTTGAGTTTTTCTTCTCTAATCTCTTTGCAGCAAATCCACCGGATTGTAATGTCACTCAATTATAGAAGCATAGAAATTAAGACTGCACATTCTTTAGAATCTTGGAGGGGAGGAGTTATGGTGATGGTTTCGGGTGTTGTGCATATAAAGACTTTCAATGTGAAGAGGAAGTTTTTGCAAACATTTTTTCTTGCACCACAGGAGAAGGGCTATTTTGTTCTCAATGATATATTCCATTATGTTGATGAACAACAAATTCTGCAGCATCCATTGACCTATTTATCCCAGAGCAAACATGACTCCAAGCTCAATGCTTCAGCTGCTATCCACCAAGATCAAGGTTATTTTCCCTTCTGTTCTGTCCTTCTTCTCCTTCCCCTTTTTCCCCTGCAAAAGGTAACTCAACCCAAATCTAGATGAAGACTGGTTTCATTAATGTAACTTATTAATTTTCTAATCCGTCATAGAGTGATGTTAATTTTCCAATCCGTCAGAGTGAAAAATGAAGTTCATAATGTTTTGTGTTGAATGGTGAGTTGGTTCGTGTTTAAATGCTTTAGCATACCTTCTATCTCAAAAACAAAATAATAATAAAAATAATAATAATGAAAAAATCAAATTAAATTAAAACAAAAGTAAAACTATTTTTGACTTTCTGAGGTTGCAGAATAGTTCTATAGACAAGTCTCCCATTGGCTTGCTCATGTCATGGACTCAAATTGATAGGACAATGATATTTGTAGGAAAAAAGATACAAATTTGACTTTTTCTTTTTTTCTTTTTTAGTTTTGTTTTTCTCATTTAGATTAGAGAAATAAAAGAAATATATGTCGAGTAGTGCCTAATACAGTTTAATCTTCAAAAATGAAACCAAAGAGTCTCTAATGCTGTGGTCTTACAATTTTCCAACTGCTTCATTAATGTTTTCAGATCTGTCATCTTGTGACTGAAAATATGATACTTGATTAGGTTCTTCAAGTGAATAGTAGGCCATCAAAATTTTGACTTGTTCAAACTTAATTCTCTGAACACATTTGTGATTAGAATGCCTCGGTCTCACAAGTCTTTTTGCAAGAAATTTTTGATGGTTTGTTTATTCAGCATCTCAAGGGGAATACATTATGTGTAAGAAGATATGATGAAATAATTAACATTTTGAGACTTTTACCCGTGATACTTCACGTATAGCCAATATAAAATTTGCTCTCTCTTATGTTTGGATTCAAATGAATTTATTTTATTATTATTTTTTTTTCAGTATCCAACTACATGCTCGGTGTAGAAATCCAAGATAGAGAGGTTGCAGCTTCTGCAATAATAGAAGAGAATGGTCCTGTCAAAGGCTATAATTATGCTGAGGAACAGCTGCATCACGTATCTGAAGCTGAAAAGATCTTTGAAGATAATTTTTCCATGCAGTCAAATGGTTCACTTCAGGGTGCTCATTTTTCACCTCCAATTGAGGAACCCGTGATGGAGCCCCCAAAGCATACTTATGCTTCCATTGTACGTGATAACATCTAAGCTGTATACAATGCTACAATTTGAATTGCACATGGCCCCCACTTTTTCACTATCTATTTCTGTATGTTTAAAGGCATGTTAGGATTGGAATATTTATACAATTTTATCCATTCTTTTTAAATTTGAATTTGCTCAAACCAATCATATCCACATATCTCGTAAGTCCTACATGTACTACACAAATCTCCATCATTCAAATACCATTTATTCTCTCTCCTACTTCACAAAAAAATCCATAAAAATTTCAATCCTAATATGGGCTAAAACTACATTTGTTTCTTATAAACGCTTCCAAACGAATATCTAAGTATAGTAGGTCAAATGAGTTTGAACTCATTATGTGTTGCATTATTGATGAAATTTACAGGTTGCTAAAGCACAACCTACTCCAGCAGCCCCTTCTCAGTCCTCTTCAAGCAAGCCTACACCTTCAGAGTGGCAACATGCACCTGAATCTCTTAGTCAGCCATCTCTCGCTGCGTCAAACACAATTGAAAGATCTGGGATGGAGACCGAAGATGCATATTCCATGGACGATGAAGGTGACTTTCCTCCAATGTTTGTTCACTTTGCCTTTTACCCCAATACTATTTCTCTAATACCAACTAGAAAGCAGAGCAATGCCAATGTTGGTTTAACAATGAGATCTTAAAGCTTGTTAGCAAACAAAATCGAATTTGAAATAGGGTGTGAATTTTGGGAAATGAGTAGTGGAGCTATGGGATATCTGGATGTGATTAGTTTGACCAAATTCTATTTTGAAATAGAATTGATTGGTTAACAGGGGCTTAGTCTTAGTCACTAACCTTTGCTTTATTCTTATGATATTCATTGACAGTTGAAATTAAGTCGGTGTATCGTCAGAAATGTGCCATCCACGATGGCTGCGTCTGAAATTGCGGAGGAATTTAAGAAATTTGGTAAACTGTCACCTGAAGGTGTAGCCATCAGAAGCCGGAAGGTTTGTTATTTTTTTCTTTGTCCATTAATCAAGTTTCCATGTATTTGCCTAAAGAAGCTGAAATGATGTGATTTTACCGTGAAATTGGTGCAGGATGTTGATTTATGCTATGCATTTGTTGAATTTGAAGATATCTCTGGGGTCCAAAATGCAGTTCAGGTTCGTTTTAACTTCGTTTGTGTTCGTTTTAACACTTTTCTACTAAGACTTAACCTCTACTGCAATCAAATCAAACTTAAATATTAACCACATATTTTAAATTGCTACTCGTTATTATTGACACATTTCGCACCATATCATTATTCAACCTACAAATTTAGCATTTAACAATACCCCAATACACTTATTTTTGAATCTAGACACATGTATTGAAGATATTTCGAGTACATACATGTTGACAAATTTGAAAATTAAATGCTTGTGTTTTTGCCCTTTCGACTATAACTGGTCCTTAGACATTTAGCGTTTGATTCTCACGGCCTTTTCCAAGTATCATTTTTCGCAAATATCATGTTCAACAACTTATTTAATTGATGTGATAATTGTTCCATATATATATATATATATATATTTTAAATGTTTTCTTCTCAACCGCACATTCAAATATCATTTTCTCCAAAATCTGGTCGAACATGCACTTCATTTGGTAATGGCACACAAGAACCACAATCTGTCTCGAGTGCACTAGTATCTTTTGTTATAGGGATATGGTTGTTTTCAAACTTCTTTCAAATTATATTTATATCCTGAATGTATAGTGTGTCGAGGGAGGAAGAAATTTCTTTCTGGTCATATTTTTATATTTTATACATATTTTGCTCGAATATCTTTGCTCCAGCTTCACATCTTCACATAGATCAGGGAGAGTCTTTTCATTGTCTGACTTCTTATGTTGCTTTAACTACCTTGAATGGGTCACATGTGTCTTCAGTTTTGCATGTATCGTAGGCCCTGATGCTTCGCTGTTTCTTTTGTAGGCATATTCTGTTGATATCCGTGGACACCAACTCTATATTGAAGGGCGGAGACCAAATAGAAGCATCCCAACTCGTGGAGGAGGACGTATGTGCTTAAACTTTATTCTCTTTCAACGTTTTCGATTCTTGAATCTTGATAGGCAGTGTGAAAATATTTATGTGTGGATAAACTTCTATGAAATGTGTTGATAATATGAGTGGTTGCTTTGGATGTGTCATCGTTGTTGATATTGAAGCTTGAGTTTGACTCACTAGTAAAAGTAATTTTTTAGGTTAAAAAAAAAAAAGTTAAAGCAAACACAAGCTCAGTTTGAGTTTCATTGATTAACATGCACATTTGTCATCTTACTTTGTGATACTGACTAGTGAAGTATAAACACCATAACCCAGTGTCCCTTTTTTTTTTTTTACTAATTTAAGTTAATGGTTGAATTGTTTTAAACAGGAGGAAGAGGTAGAGGCAGGGGTAGCTACCCGATGGAAGCGACAAGGGGACGTTTCGGTGGACGAGGTTTTGGAAGTGACCGTGATTCCAACCGATCGAGAGGAAATGGATATTATAGGCAGACGACTCGGGCAGAGAGAGAAAGTAACTGGGACGAATGACTTGCAGCTTGAGGAGATACTTACTGGACTAGCAATTTTGGAACTTCACACTTAGTTTTTTACTTCCAAATATTAAGGGAAGCCAATTAATTAGATGTGCTGGAAAAAAATCACTTGAAGTATCTTTCTTGGGGCTATATGTGTTTCTACTTTTACACTAATATACGATGCTCTTAACTAAATGGTTTAGGCAATTTGGGCTTGTTTGATATAGCTTTTCTGATAAAGGGTTTGTCTCAAATTATTATTATTTTATATTATTCTTTTTAAATTATATTATGTGTGGTGGAGACGCTTGAGGTTTTATATGAAATTTGTGGTTTAAGATAAAATTGGATCAGTAATTCAGTATATTAGCCTTGTGTCATCGCATATTAATTATAGTTGCCTATCGGTTATCAGCAATTAACATTTAACAAAGTAGTTGATATTTAAATTATTCTGTCATCTCTTAAATGTTGATTAAAATGTATGCTATAATTTAAGCTAGCAAATCAAATTGATGTTTGTTATGAATAATAATTGAAGAATAATTATTAGGTGTTATGAATAATTGAGAATAATGTGGTGGTTATGAATTATGAGGAATAATTTGGTGGAGGAATAATTTGGTAAAAGATGTAATTATTATATGTGAATGACTATTATACCCTTGATGAAATTATGTAATTACGATTGTGCCATTCGAAATTTTCCTATAAATAGGGCTTCAGTTATTAATGAAATTCATTCACGAATTCTGTAATTCATTCTCTACAATTCTCTCTATTGTTTACATCTTTTATAACACGTTATCGTAGTCTACATTTGAGTAATATGAAGGGAGTATCTTACAACAGATCTTATAGATGATCTTACATGACGTAAAACCGAATTATTATAAATAACCTAATCCATCTCCAATCAATACTTATCTTTCTTTTCTCTCTTATCTTTTCCACTTTCTCACGTCTCACTCTCTATCTTCCCAATCACTCATGAAAACATTTATCAGAGACAAAGAGTTGTGGGCAATTCAAATTTGCAAATGGAGGAAATACGTGCGTGTTCAATTCTTCTCCCAAGAAAAAGGAAAATGTATATATATTATATTACTTTATAATAATATAATAATATATTAAACTATAATATTCGCTTTCTCGAGATATAAGGAGCATACATTATCAAAATTAAATTTTCTCGACTCCATTATACTCGATTTAACGAGAGCTTCGATTTGACACCAACATTGATAGGGTAATAACTCGCTTTGAAATATGTTATTATCAAACTTTCAAAATTTACAAATCAAGACACCAACTTTTGAAAAAGTTACAAAATAGTCCTTGAACATTTTGATATTGATAAATTGAAATAGAAAGGAGATAATTTTCCAATCAGTAAAACATTGATAAAATATTTTTGACAATTTTACCTTTACTTAATTGGAATGGACAATTTACCCTTAGGTAAACCGACCTAATTTTGACGACGGTGAAAATGGGATAGAATATTCATGAAGAAATTCTAAATCCATTGATTATATAAAATGGCTTGAAGTCCATTTGAGTTAAAAGATCGAAATATTATTTTAACTCCTCAAGAGTTTAATTACATAATATACTTATTCTAAAAGGATAAATGTCTTTCTTGTAGAAGTAATGAGTATTTGTTCTAGAAGAACAAATTTGCTCCCGTAAGAAGTTAGCTCAATATTTAATTCTCGCACTTTATTTAGTGTAATTTAATTATCGCAATACCTCCTACTTGATGATGGGTTCAATGTCACTAAACGGAAGGTTTATATATTTTGTACTTTATATGCTAAGTGATGGGTAATACCTTCTACTAAGCAGATCATACTCTCAAGAAGTAGTTAAACATTATGCAATTTAATTCTCGCAATTTAAATTCCGTAAATTTATATTTATTGCAATAATTCCCATAAGGTAGGTTCGACCACCTATTGGAGGAAATTTAATTTACGCAATTTAAATTTATGCACTTTATAGTTTGAGTATATTTCCAATGTGGTGGGTAATACCACACGATTGGTGTGCATATTTCAATGTGGTGGGTTATACTACACGATTGGTTATAACGAATCCTACTGTAAAAAGTAGTTGATCAAATATTCTAATCATACTCTCGAAGTAGTAGACGATGAGAATAAAATTACTTCCCCATATATACCTAATATTAATGGAGAAAATTGAGTAAGTGGTACTTGAAGTCACCATTGGATAAATAGATGAAAATAAAATGCTCAATAGATCCCATGTTGATAAATCAAAGATAATATATCATGGAGAAATTATATGAAGTAATCTCATCGATGATATGAGATCAGTATTAATATGAGAATAAAATGCTCTTGAAGAAGCATAATCACTAGATTTACGTATTTGAATAAAGCCAATATGATATTATTATTACTCAGGAAGAAGTACAAATAAGTGGAACATATTGAGAATATCAAAAGATGGCATTAAACACTCGAAAATATAGAAATGCAAAAGAATATACATCTTGAATCCATAAATGAGGATGCGTCGAGAGTATAAATACTCGTAACTCGCCACCATCAACATTAGGATTCATAATGAAATATTTAAAGGATCCGAATTTCTTTTCGCTGACACGAGTGATGCATGAAAGCGGACTGAGCTTCATGATTCTTGAACATATGCATGAAATTTGATGAGTAGTTCATCAACGATTTAGCAAATAAGTATTTTTCATTTGAATGAGAGATAAACTTATTATTTACACTCGATCTAGAAACGCTAGTAAGCCATCAAAGAAATTATTAATATTCAACAAACCTATTGGTTTGACATGAAAATTCCACTGTACAACGAGGCTATATTGAATATTTCCTCCAAAGGTGTTGTAGCCGCTGGAAGGACAATGAAAGCATCACTATTATTCATCATATACATCATGATTGTGGATGGATTAAGCAGCACCAACCCGCTGGACCCATGGTAGAAGCGGCTCCAATTGAGTATTAGATCCAACTAGATGGAAAGGTATTACACTAAAACTCTTATTCCCCATGATTGTGCGGCCATTATAAGTCTAGCTAAAAGTTTGTTGTTGGTTCCTCCGTATAGTATATTGATTTCTTGTCTCCTAACTCTTTTCTAAGTGGTTTGCCATATCCACATATTGGATATGGCTTAGATCCACCAAGAATACATACGGTTTTAATATGGCGAGGTAAAAGCTGACTTGTATGAGATGATGCTAAAATCTCCACATCCATCTCTACTCATATCTCTCTTTTTACACTATATTTTCAACATGAGAGATATATGAATCCCTCTATTTAAAGAAAAATTTTAAAACCAATAATTGAGTGCACTATTTACTTTTTGACAAATATGAAAGAGAAAAAAAATGCAGAAAATTTTTTTTAAGTGAAAATGACATATATCTGTCGGTGATTGAAAAATAATATATATATACATATATATATCTTAAAATCGAAAAATAATATTTACAATTACAAGAAAAACATTGATCTTCGTTATTACACCGAGCTTCCTTATATTAATATGGGAAAATCATTATGCTAAAATTTTCTACTAAATTTACAAACAGGATCTTCTAAAGTAAGTTTTTCAAGACTGTAATGTGTTTGTTGATCTTTGAATTTGGCCCATAAGGCCATTAGCTCACCTTGTACATGTCCACTAGGATGTGTCTCAAGAGCCTGTTGAATATCATCCAAAGGCTCCTTACTCAATCCATCCTTAATGAATGCTATTTTATCTTCTCGATTTCTGGACAAGTACCCCACAGATTTACATCGAGTGTCACATGTCCACCGAGCACACTTGTAGCATCCTCCTAATCTTTTTGCTCTCCGTTTCTTTGAAAAACTACTTTTACCCATACCAGGCATGTATTTAGAAGGAATTGAAACCTCACCAGATAATCGAACCTTTACTTCAATCAAGCATCGGATATCTTGTGGGATACCCTTATTCATTAGCATCCTTAATCTTTCCAGCCTACATCGATAAATCCTTTTTAGGATTTTGATCGGTAGTGATGGATAGTATTTTCGAAGATTTGAGTGCATATGATCCATTATAATGTATAGACCCTTGTTAGGATGAATTTTGCAATAATTTTGATGATTTATATATAGAATAATACGACGCGTATGAAATAAGACTCCGATTTTAAATAAATAATATGAAGCGTAAGAGCTACGATTTGAATTAAATAATAGCCAGGATGTGATGCGTATGAGTCAGAACTCCGTGTTTGAACAGTAGTAGACAATAATGTCACCAAAAGATGATGGAATATGTCGGTGAATTGTTTCTATGATAAATCATGTTGAGCACTATACAGATACTAGTGAAATCGATATAAGAATTTACTGAACTAGAAGTTCAATAATACTCGTTTGCAAAACGGATGACCATCCAAGTTTAAATAATTATTGAAATCAATATTTCAAGTGAAGAATTAAAGGAATTCTTCAATGATTGTTCTCGATAAATGATGAAATCATTACTAGCCAATATTGGAAATAAATCCCAAATATATCTGGAATAAAGGATGAGAAATATGGGTCCACTCATCCTCTATGTGGACTACTAGATATTATGATATGGATCCACTAGATAGTCACATGTGTATATGATTCGTAATTTGAAATTTACGAAATATTTGCTCACGGTATGAGTATGATTTCCAGATTTAATGATAAAGCTAGTAAATGTATATCCCAATGATTTGAATAAATCCTTGAAGGATTTGAGTATGCGCATAAAAGTGGGATATTATATGGCAAATTATTTAAAGTCCTCAAATAAATTGCCGATATCGAGAATAGAATGCAAATGGTCTAAATTCCCATATTAAAATTTGAATGATGAGAACATATATGATTAAAATCATACCAACTGTATGAGTTTTGGTGTTCTAAATTTTCTCAGCATGAGGGGGAGTATTAAAGGTTGAAAATAATATGTGAAATGCATCATGTTATATCCTCGAAATTGAAATACGAACTTGAAGTTCAAAGATGCATGAAAGGCTATGAACAATCACATATATCAGCTACGATGCTTTGATAAGTTAGCACGCCAAAAGCGTTGATATTTCCCGAATCATATATATCAAAACAAATTATAAAAGATGGTCTTAATAACGGAGGCATATGCTCTTGAAGAGTATATAGACATAACTATATTGTGTAATCCTACAAGAGGATTGATAATGAGATATCTCGATAAGTTATGTCTATATGGGGAAAGAAATGAAATTGAAATGTGTCGACACGATATGAAAATGTAGCGCTACATATGATCAATGATAATGAAAATATTGAGATATATTGAAGATGATAAATGGTGAATGTGAAATCCTTAACTTACGAGATGATGAGATGATGATGACTAGTGCTCAAGTTTAAAGATAAGCATGGTGGTCATTATATGTTGCATGCTCATGAAAGTTAAATTACCGATCGTGTGTGTAGTACCGAAAAGGAAATTAAAGGATCGGGTGAGCTAAACCCGTGTTTATGAGTACCTTAAAGGGTGAGCTAAACCCCTGGGAATGAAATAACCTATTAAGTGAGTATTAAATGTTAAATGATATATTTTAAGTGTTAGTTAGTTATGAAGGTTTACTTATATGTTTACATGTTTTTACGATGAATTTATATGCTTTAAATTGTGTATTTGGAGACATGTGTTCATGGTGAATGTTTTGTAGTTGTGTAAGAAAATTGATGCACTCTAAATGAACGAAGAGTATAAAATCAATGTATATGATACTCATACAAATGTATGAAAGATTTTGAAATGCTTGTAGCATACTTGTATAAAATACGCGTTGCACTCTTTTTCCCTTGACTGAGGTTTTATCCCATTGGGTTTTCCTAACAAGGTTTTTAATGAGGCAACTTTAAAGGCGTATTCACATGAATAATGTACTTTTTTTCCTTCATTAGGGTTTTTCCCACTGGGTTTTTCCTAATAAGGTTTTAACGAGGCATATTCATGGTATATTGAGAGCGATAGGAGAAATTGATACAGTGTATCTATTGGATCAAGTTATAATGGAGCTAATGCTTTAGATCCAAAGCGATGATGATATTGAAATCATTTACGTAAGTAAAGATATCGGTTCTCAAGATATGAAATCAAGCGGAGCGGATGTACTCTTTTTCCTTCGATCAAGTTTTTTCCCATGGGTTTTCTTGACAAGGTTTTAACGAGCGACACGTGAATACTCATATGCGTTGATAGACATTAGGGGAGCAATGTTTTGATGAAGCGATATAACCACTCTAAGCTATCACTTGAATCGGTTTGGAAGTTTTTTCCCCTTTGGGTTTTTCTCTCCAAGCAGTCAGGAAGACATTTGTATTAATAGTCGTTCGAGAGTGTTATGAATAATAATTGAAGAATAATTATTAGGTGTTATGAATAATTGAGAATAATGTGGTGGTTATGAATTATGAGGAATAATTTGGTGGAGGAATAATTTGATAAAAGATGTAATTATTATATGTGAATGACTATTATACCCTTGATGAAATTATGTAATTACGATTGTGCCATTCGAAATTTTCCTATAAATAGGGTTTCAGTTATTAATGAAATTCATTCCTGAGAATTCCTTAGAATTCATTCTCTCTAAATTCTCTCTATTGTTTCTATACTTTTATAACAATGTTGTCACTTATAGGTAATCACGGCTATATAAATAGTATGGGAAGTGCTAACAAAGTGACAAAATCGATTGACAAAATGTATTGTAATTCTTTTTGCACGTGTTATATTATTATTTTTGAAATTAACAATCACTACTATTAAAAAAAAAAATCAATAATCACTATACCTTCAAATTATTTATTTGTCACAATCACTACTATTAAAAACAAAAATCAACAATCACTATACTTTCAAATTATTTGTTTGTCAATTTATTTGTCATATCGTTTGTTGAAATAACATTTTCTAAATAACGATCATAACAGTACTCACAAACAATTTTACTTCAAGAACATCATGAACATCCAAAAACTTCTGGTACCCCCTTTGGTATTTTTCCCATCTTCGGCTCAAGACACAAGCCTCCCCTGAATGCAGGGGGTCCACCTCCCATGTGAGAGAGGCCGAAGATTTGTTATGTTCGGCCTGGCCGTACCATAAAATCCTCATGAACATCATAAAGTTAATTTCACATGTAGTGTATTTGATGACATCCAATCTTTTTTTATCCATCGTATTACTTTCGAATCAATCATTATTTCATAAATCACTTTAATTTTAACATTGCGATTATATTCGCTTAATATTTTTCTATTCACGAATAAATAATAATAAAGCACACCTTCGGATATCATACAATAATGCCACGTCATCCAATATGATTACGTGGCATTGTCATTTCATGTAAGAGCTGTTCACAAAATGGTCCAAAAAAACATTGATATTTTGTCCATATTTAATTTCCTTCGTATGCGGTGAAGCTCTCATGTTGTGTCTAGAGAGACTCTCTCCCTCCTCTCATTTCTCTTCAATTTCCCACTTTTTGGTCTTCACAATCTCCTCCCTCGTCGTCCTATTCCCGGGCGGCGAGGCGACTCCGAACCTCTGCCGCCTTCTGCCACCTTGAGCGCCACCACCTCGGTCTTCTCTCATCCGCCCCTCCCTTAACCACAATTACTCCAAAAAATGGCGATGAAAAAACCTTTTCAGCTTTTGGAAATCAACCTAATTTCTGCGCAGGATTTGGAACCTGTCTCGAAGAAGATGAAAACCTACGCAGTTGCGTGGGTGAATCGCCATCGGAAGCTCTCATCTCGCCTGGATACAGACGGAAATACGAATCCTTCGTGGAACGATAAATTCGTTTTTCGTGTTGATGAGGAATTTCTTCGACGGGATACGTCTGCTGTGATGATCGAAATTTATGCTCAGCATTGGTTTCGAGATACTCTCGTCGGAATGGTTAGAATCATCGTCGGAAATTTAATTCCTCCGCCTGCTAACCGCCGCCAACGATATGGTGGAGTGCGATTTGTTGCGCTTCAGGTTTGAGTATTTTACATGATTCTCCCCACATGCATGCATAGATCCGATGTTATAGATGATTTCATGGCATTTGTGGATAAAGACACATTCCATGTAATAAATTTTATTGTTTACAATAAATTATCTTAATTCTGAAAAAAGTTATCATCCGTGTATGAGAAATACTCATATTTTTCGACTTATTGATGATGGATAAATGGTCATGATAAATATCTTTATTCTCATTAACAATAAGATTTATGTATGTTTCAGATACGTCGACCATCTGGACGACCGCAAGGAATATTGAACCTTGGAGTGTCCATACTAGACAGTTCAATGAGAAGCATGCCATTGTACAAAGACTGTGGTTCGGCCGTTGGATTTCGAGATTTGATAGAAGGTGGCCTTAATCTCATTCATCCAAATAACGATGACAATGACCAGACAGAGACTCTCAAGCCTATACTGCGCCGCTCGAAAAGCGAACGCAGTGAATTCATACACTTGGACAATTATTCTGATACCAACAGTTCGATGGTGGCAATCCCGAAAAGAATGGGCCCAAAAGGGAATGGCGGCGGGTCAATGGTGCGCCCATCGGAAGCTGGGGAGACTTTCATTAAAAGCAAGATGAAGAAAGGCAAGGCAAGCTCAGTCATTAGTGGTGCAGAGCTTCGGGAGAGACTGAATCCAAAACCGAAAGGTAAATATCACATTCACACATCTCCACATGTACTACACAAATTTCCACTACTCATTTGTCAAAAATTCACTCGCTTCGAATTTGTTTGCTAATAGGGAGGAAAGGCAAGGCAAGTTCAGTGGTAAGTGATTCAATAGTAAGCAAAGAAGCCTCTGCTCGTGGCAAGATTTCAAACCAAGAATTGAAGAACACTAGCCAAGAGAATGTGGACAAAGGTAAGAAAATTGAGGGATCAATTAAACCATTAGAACAACCAACAAAGGGAAACAAATTTATGATTGGAGCCCCATTCAAAGCTCATTCAGTTTTCTCCGACTCGGAAGTGGGCCCACCTCCTTCAGAGGTGGCTGCCATGATGGCGGAAAGAAGGTACCCTCTTGATGACAATCAGAGCTCTGTGTTGGATGGATGGAGCTTGGATGAAAGTGTTGAAGGGCTTAAATCAAAGCTCGAGAGGTGGCGAATGGACGTGCCAACACTATATGATCGAGGACGGTTCTCAACCAGTAGCTACCAGTCGAGGTCAAGTGCTAGAACAAACCAAAGGCAGGGTGAGAAAAACCTAGGCTTTGTTCTCATGCTTTGGTAACATTTGTGGGTATGAGTGCCAATGTGTCTGTGGTAAGCCTACCAGCCCGAACAAATTCCGTAGCCCGGTCAACACTCCAGGCCGATCATTCCTTTGAGGAAGCAAAAACACAATACCAAACTAAACCTGTTGTGATACTGGATTAGATAGTTCTTGACAGTATATTAAATAAGACGCGATAAGTTATTCATGTTGTCCACTAACATTAACACTGCATACCAAACAACCACACACCTGTTATATCATCATTGTGAAAAGAGCTAAAGTTTCGCTCTCCAGTGCCTTGCATGTTACCTCTATTTACAACGAGGAGTTCCCATGATTGATTAGGACTTGTTTGGGAGATGAAATTGAGATTTATTGCGGGCACAAGGAGAACCAAGTCAAAGATATCATGGTACAAGTTAGGAAAAAACCAGAGTATTCTTCACTTTCATATGACTTTCTCATAAATATGTAATGTGTCTTGCTTCTTAGAGTAATGCTGTAAGGAAATTCTTGTCAGTCTAAATAAATCAGTGAATTCCTCCTCCTTTTCCTTGCAAATATAATTTTATTGGGTAAATGTAAATTCGAGCCTCAAAAGATTATTTCCGTATTTAAATATCAAAAGACCAAATAAAGTAAATGCCATCTAAATTCGTCGAACCTTGACTAATCTTACAAGTGAAGACAATGAGGTACTTGTGCAGCCATCGTTTCCTTTCTTGCACACACTACGAGTTTCACCTTAAACGTCGTCCCACAAAATCCAAGATATAAAGATGCGAGTTTTCATCATTTTATGTAAGTATCTTCAGAAGTCAGCTTTTGGCATTTAATTTCTCCATAAGGATCTTGTTCAAAAGTACAGGATTAGCCTTTCCTTTCGATTCTTTCATTATCTGGAAATTTTAACAGAAAAAAGTCACAGGCACGTTAATGAAGCAAATATAGTGTGAAAAATCGCGAGCCGTAAATAATGGATAAAGTCTACAAGCCTTGTACCTGGCCAGCGAAATAACTTTGTAGCTTAGCTCTACCCCTTCGATATTGCTCTAACTGCTTGGGATTATCTGCAAGGACTTTATCCACCATTTTCTCAATCTCAACAGGATCTGTAATCTGATTTACAAGACAATGCAAATCAGTATTCCCAATAATCATATTCTTATAAACACACATTTCTACAGACAATAGCACCTTTATCACATCAATAATCTGTTCACTCGTGTCATGGTAATAAAGTTCTCAAAAGTTACTGAGTGTAAAAAGTGTTCAACTGCTCTCAAAAGCTAATTCAAAGCAACAAAATGATGAGAAAATAAGCTGACGACATAATGTTATTTGACTTACCTGAACCAAATTCTTCTCTTTTATCACCCCTTTAACAGTTCCACCTTTTGCCATTAACTCGAATAAGATCTGAAATTTTATCCAAGGACGCTGGTAAGTGATAGCTGTGAAAATACACGGCAAAAAGTAATGCTGAATAGCTGATGAAAATGATGTAATGAGGTAAATGAGAAAAGTATATACCTCTTTGCCAATTTTTCCACTTATGGTCCCACTTTTAATGGAAGCTATAAGCTCAACAAGCTCGTGTGAGTCAAGTTTAATTTCATCAATAGACAACTTCTCGTTTTTCATATAGGCAGCAATATCACCCATAATCCAATTAGCAGCCAGCTTTACATCAGCACCTTCTGCAACAGTTGCATCAAAAAATTCTGCGACCTGAGACAAATTGTCCAAGAACGACAAAACAATCAGCATTTTGAATATGGTACATCAAAGGTTGTCTAAAGCTAAAATCTTATCAATCTTATCGAGCATTACGTTCATGTCATCTGTAAGAAAGAGAACATCCTGCATGTTGAGACCCAAGCCCTCATATCTTCTACGCTTCATTTCCGGAAGTTCGGGTAAGGAATTATGAATCCCGTCAACAAATTCCTCAGTTAATGAAACTCCAGGAAGATCAGGCTCCGGGAAGTAGCGATAGTCAGCAAGTCCTTCCTTCTTCCTCATTGTAACTGTTTTCTAAAAGCAGTACAAACAAGTAGCTTAGTGGAGTGGACCTTTGTTTTGACTTTTTTGTTTTCCCCTTTTTCCTTCCTTTTTTATTTTTGAAGTTTTTAGGACGACAAAAAGAATGAATTATAACCTGAGTGCCATCTTCCCAGAGACGGGTTTCTTGTACAATTTGATCAGCCTGACCTTGACTGTGAAGGAGAGCCTGTCTTGATATCTCAAAGTTGATAGCTCTACTCACTGATGAAAATGAGTTTATGTTCTTTATCTCTACCTGTTGTTTCGAGTTTGAATAAATGAATAATATAGCAGCATGTTAACATTTTCAGGTCGGAAAAGGCTAAAACGAAACAGGCTTAGTTTCATATACCATTTACCTTAGTACCAAACTCTAGCTGCCCAATTGGACGAATGGAGACATTGACATCACAACGGAGTGATCCCTCCTGCATATTTCCATTGCTTACTCCCAAATATCTAACTAACCTCTGCAATTCTGCAGCATATTCTGCTGCTTCAATACCAGTTCTCATATCAGGTTCTGAAACAATCTCAAGCAGAGGCACTCCTGCTCTATTCAAATCGACCTACATGACATTAAGCATACAATATGGCCCCCGTTAAACACATATCTCATGGGACCTACATGTACCATAAAAATCTCCACCGTTCTTTGTCAAAAATTCGCACTGTATTTCAAATTCAAATTTGTTGGCTAACAGAAAACAATTATGAATAATTTTGAATAAGAAGGGGAAAAGTAGGTGTTGGAGACTCGCCTGAGAAAAACCGCCATTGCCAGTATGAAGCAGCTTGCCAGCATCTTCTTCCATATGAACTCTAGTAACTCCAAACCTTCTATGCCCACCGCCAAACTCAACCGGAATGTCAACATCTAGGTAACCACCAGTTGCAATTGGGATATCAAACTGCGATATCTGGTACCCTTTGGGAAGATCTGGATAAAAATACTGCTTCCTATCGAACTTTGAATTTAGAGAAATTTTACAGTTAAGTGCAAGCCCCAATTTAACGGCATACTCTATCACCTTTGTGTTAAGAACCGGCAGAGCGCCAGGCAACCCCATGCACACAGGGCAAACACTTTTGTTTGGTTGAGCTCCATAACTGTAGGGACAGCTACAAAAGGCCTTGGTTAGAGTTGAAAGCTGCACATGGGTCTCTATGCCTATGATTGCTTCATAGTTTTTCAATATTTCATCGTGCTTTCTGGATTGAGTTTGAGTTGATACTTTGAGGTGAGGCTGTGAGGCTTCTTGCGTTGTGGTTTGTGCTTGTATGGTTCTCATAGTACAATATCGCCCACCATGTCTTCGAGAGAGATATAAAGATGGGTAGAGAAGAAAAGAATGAGCATACAACCCTCTAAATAATGTTAAAGACATCCTGCAAAATCTTCAACTCTGATCCAAACTGATATCAAGCGTCAATGAAACCTTCAAAACAAATAAATTATCAAAATTATTAAATATTTAAGCTTTATGTGCTCAATGTCCATTTTAGTAGCCAACTGATAAGGAACATAATAACTTTCAACAACTTACTACATGAAGGTTGAAGCTTTAAACTAAAATCAAATGCACAAGCCCTAAATTTTTAGTATTAATCGATGCACGATTATTCTAAACAAAATGGATTAAATCCAGAACAATACATAAAGAATGCATTCCAAACTAACAAAATTGAAAACAGGAGCTACAAAAATCCCAACCCAAACAGCAATTTCATGAGAACGGCATCTCCTTTAATGCGAAAAACAGCATACAAAGTAACCTACTATGGGGAATGAGTGAAATAGTAGAAACTAGTAAACTTACCTCAATAGCTCAATTTGCCGCACTGTAAAGAGCCCTCGGCGGAGAGCGAGTGTCGGTCCGATGGACCGGCGACGAGACCGGAAATGTGAGCGGAGACGGGGGGTTTTGGTTTGTCGAGCAGTCTCAATCGATTGGGCAGAGGGTAATCCCATCCCCGGGAAAATCAGTTGTACCTTGTTTATATCCACCCAAACTCAAAAATCACCACTGATTTGATTATTTTGAATTATCTGGTATTTTACTTTTTTTTTTCTTTTTACCAAAGTTATTTTACTATTTTCTGATTTAATAAAAGTAATTTATGGAAAAAATTACAGTTTGTTGACATAATTTTTTAGAATAAAATCATTTTTTTGTAGCGATGTTATAGTTATATATATATATATATATATATATATATATTGGAAGTATAACAATATTAATTAAAAAGGACAAGAATTATGGAAAAAATGCAAAAAAATAAATTAAATGAACGAAGAAATGAGCAAAAATTAATTACATTTTTTACAATAAATGAACAGTCAAAATTAAAAAAATAAGTATTAGAGAAAATAATCTTACAATAAAATTCATTAAATAAACTCTAAAAATATAAATACCTTTTTTGTGCTTTCTTTTTTTTACCATTAATTTGATTATTTTGAATTTTCCGGCATTTCACTGTTTTTCATTTTTAAAAGTAATTTACAAAAAATTTAAAGCTTCTTTGACAATAATTTTAAGAAGAAAATTATTTTGTTAATGATATTATTATAATTAAAAAGCACGAGGAAAGGTAAAAATTAAATAAATGAACAAAGGAAATGAGTAAAAATTATTTAAATTTCTGCAGTAGGTGAACGATGGAAATGAGTATTAGAGAAAAATAGTCATACTAATGAGCTTAAAAAATATAAATACAAATTAACTTAAATCATATCAATTCCAGGTTAATATCCACAAATTATTCTACTCGTACACAAATAAACACAAATTTGTCTCTTCTTCGTTAGTTCACTATTGCATGAGACTGCCCTACCAAACTGCTTCTTGTTTGTCTTCGTAACCTCCTTACATTCATCACTACTACCTTAAGAGTAGAAAACCCTAATAAATTTTTTATTATTAATTACTATTATGTTGCAGGCAACAACTTGGCATTCAACAAATGAGTTCATGATTCCAACCACAACAACTCATGTCGATATTAACGTTGGCCATCACATGCCCAATGCTGATCTCCCAGTAGCACAATTTGTGAGTTGCCTCTTCATATCGACTCTTTAGTCGTATATTAAACATATGTTTGGGTAATTTTTATTTTATTTTTATTTGAGTCAGTTGAATATTAATGCAAACTAAAAAAAGTATGAATAATAATAAGCAGTAATTTGAGATTTAATTTGCAGTTATATCGAAATTTGACTTTAATTGTAATTTTTAGATTAAAAACAATTAAAGCGAACTAGGTTGAATACATTTTCAATGGTTTGTTTTTGTGTACAAGGCCAATCAGCTCGTTTTAAATCCTCAAACAATCAATAGGTACTAATCAAAATCATTTATTTATTTTTGATGATTACAATTGTATAATGTATCAATAACGTGTGATACAAAATGTTCATACTTCACATGAGCGTAATCTTTTAGGTGATCTGTATATGTGCGTGTGGACTGTGGAGTTGGTTTAGGTCATCGTGCAATAGTTTACAAATTTATTTGCTTTATGTAATTGTAATATCTGATCTTGTTTTGTAACCGATGGGCAGAAGAATTTAGTGCAAAAGATAATTTGTAGTACATGTCATTTTCATTTCTGTTAAAAGAGCAGATGGAGATTTGAAAGGAAAAATAAAAAATATATAAATATGAAATGGTCGTGGTCGGCAGGATTCGAACCTGCGCGGGCAAAGCCCACATGATTTCTAGTCATGCCCGATAACCACTCCGGCACGACCACATCTGTGTAAACTATTTGAAGAAATTATAACTAGTAACGTTAAACAATTGTTTAACACCACGCAACCACTACATTTTGCATTAAAATTTTTTTTTTGAGAAAATTAAAACCAAAAAAGGGTGGTGTGGAGAGGGGGCAGAGGAGAGGGACGGTTCTCTACTCTTAAGGTTGTAGTGATGAATGCAAGGAGGTGACAGTCAAACAAGAAACAGGCATGTTTGTGTTAATTTTTTTCTATTAAAATTATCTACTATTAAAAGTCAAAGTCAAATATCAATATCAATCACACATATTACATTATCGATTATTATCTACACATCTCATAGTTCCGCCACTATCTATCTAAAAAGTTAACTTTTAATTGGTTATTAGGTTAAATAAATAAATAAATAAATAAATAAAAATAAAAAAAATGTATACGAACACATGCATAGTGTGGTAGGGCAGTAACATGCAATAGTGAACTAACTGAGAAGAGAGGAATTCAAAAGATGAAGATAAGAATTTTTTATTTTTTATTTTTAAATTTTCTTTTGCATGTGACTATATTTTCAAAGCTACATGTCTGAGACATACTACGCCTCTTACCAAGTCAAGCCCAAATCACCCAGAGCAATGTGCCTTCGAGGTAGTTGCCTGAGCAAAGGCACCTCTAGTCAAAAGATATTGCAGTTGTACAAAGAGTTGATATGATATCAATGTAGATTGATTGATGTGATAATTTAGCAGCTGATAGAAGATAAAGTCATAATTATTTACATCAACTAATAAGCGCGGCAATCTAAAACTCTCTACACTAACTCATTCTCTAGAACTTCTCTATTGATTGGGTCTCCAAAATGCCTCGATTCATACTCCACTATCCATCCATGCATACTTATAATCTTCAACCATATGGTGTGTAAAGCTTACTCGACCATCAAACTATACGTAATCACCACACTCCCAGCTTTCTAAACAAGAGGAATTTGGTGGTCAAACACCCTTAACGAGCTGTCTCTGCCTGTGTGCATGTGAAAGGAGAAAAGATGGGGACGTGGAGTTCACCGTTGGCTTCATTCAAAGGTCAACAATTTGTGTGTTCTTTATTTGTTCTTCTTTTTCTTAGTTTTTTGGGAGGCATCAGCAAAATTATCCATTTCCAATTTCCTATACATTTTATAAAATTAGATTATAGTGGACCTTTTCATCGCGGATAAAGTTTGAGGACTTTACTCGCACAATTTGTAAAATCGAGGGACCTGATGAATCAACTAATGTCGCATTTGCACAAAATAGCAACTTCACAGAAAGCGTGATGCAGGTAGACAACTGCAATTGAGCAACAAGGAACTCGAGAAATCATTACGATGCCAATAATAAGGAACAAAAATGGAGAAAGTGCAGCAACAGCAATGGTGGAGGGCGATTAAGTTATGGCTATCTTACAAAAATGCCACAATAATCGTCTGCTTGTTCAATCTTATTTCTGCCCTTCTCTTGCTCCAAGGATTCCTCAATTTTCCGTCATCATCGAATAAAGGTTTTGCTTTTTACTTTCTGATTTTTTTCATCGTTTTTGGTACTTCAATTGAATAACTTAAGAAAATTTATAGCTACTGAATTTTATTTTTTTTAATTTTTTTGAAAGTATGTTCTTTATGTTGATTTGGGGTTTTGACGGAAACGAGATTTATCGCGGTTATTTGTGTACGAGTAGAATAATTGGTTGATATTGACCTGGAATCGGCAGGATTTAAGTTAATTTTCTGTAGATTTAGAGAATTTTACCTGAAAGTTAATGATGATTCTGTGGAGAAATTGTAAGTTAAACCGATTTATATTATCTAGAATTTTATTTACATTTTTACCACATCTAAATATAGTTAAATTCAATCTGCACAGCAGAAAATTTATTGAGGAGTTGGCTATTGCTGTAAATTCCTGCGATTTCACCAGATCAGGAACATAATTGGCTAATAAGGATTTTCTTTTCCTTTACAAAAAACATAATTTGCATCTTGAAATTTATTTCTGTTATGCAGCTATATATAGGCATTTCAAGGAATCCGAAGACTTACGCAGGTCAATGGTGCCTTTGGATCTGATCAAAAGAGTGAGACTCATACAAGCTTATTCTCAATTACAATATTTATTAATTATTAACTTGTAGAAGTTGTCTCTTGAGTAAGGGAAAAAAGGTTTGCTGATCGAAGTTTAATGCTTATGATCTTAATCCGTGTGTCATTATGCTTTCTGTAATTCTGTCTTTTATACAAAGTTAACATTTCTACGCATTTGATGCTATAGAGTTGTACATACGAAGTTGTATTTTAAATGGGTTGTGAATTTTGATGTCAAAAGTTATATCTCGTTGTTTTTAGGTTAGGGAAATTGAAAGAGAAGCATATGTTGAAAAAGAGGCTGTCCCGAAAAGAGATGCTAAACAAACAGCTGCAGCTGACCTTATATCCAGGCTGAATAATTTCCATTCATATTCAGATTCTGGCAGCCTAAAAGGTGATCTTTAGTTGCATTTTTCGTGTTTCCCGACTGTGTTTTACTCATATCGAAAGTCTTTATCTTGTTGGAGATGGGTCTTTTAGAAGTTTGATTTGGCTAACTTTGATCAAATATTTATGTGGGACCCTCTATCCATCTGAGGTGGGACTGTAATCTAACATATTTCACTCCGTGGGTAGATGTTTGTAGTATATCTCCCCCGTCTGAGGTGGGATTATAGCGTAATATATATTTTCAATGCTAGTTTCTTGGTCTTAAAAATGAATCTCAACTTATATAGAAGGGACAAATTTTAAGGAAACAAAGTGTGTATAAATAGGTGAATAATAATCAATTTTTAGGGGAGGAAAAATTGGGGTCTCTTAAAAGACCATTTGGGAGAGAGCGAGATGTGCATCTTGAATTGCCTATCAATCTATTGTAATTCCGTTTCCCTTTTTCCAAAACATAGCGATACTTGAGATTATACTCTAAATCGAAGACTTAGAATATGTGTCTGATGTATTTCATGTGGGAATTTTCAGCCTTGGAGGAATGGCGTAAGAGGAAGATGGAACGAGCCAGACAACGGTTGAAGAACGGAACATCCTTCTCCTAACGCTGTGATCTTTCTTCTGGTTTTGCCTTTTTTTTTTTCCTATTATTAACTTGTGTTACCTTCGCGTGTGCGCAATTAAGTCAATATACATATTAAAGTCCATATACTCCATCCGTCCTATTTTGATAGGTATGGTTTGATTTTTACACAAATTAAGAATTTGTAATTAATATTTGTTGGAAATATAAATTTTACTTGTGTATTTTTAATATACCCCTATATTAAATACGATAATTTATTTTTATTAATAACCATGCATATTAAATAGGGGTAGATTAGGAAATAGAAAAATTAAATTTATATTAATAAGAAAAGTTATCTATATTTTGAGAGGGACGAAAGAGGAAAATAAGCTTATCAAAATGGGGCCGAAGGAGTATGATTTTGCTACAAAGTCGAGTTCGTGTAAGGTTTTCATGGGTCTTCTAACTTTCATCCTTATTATAATCTTTTGTTACGAAGAACAGATTTGTCATTTTGCAGCCAAAAAAGCAAGTTACTTCTAATAAAAATATATGTGTGTGAGTCGGGGTGGACATTGGGTTGGGTTAAACATAACATAACTCAACTCAGCCCAATTTGATTATCACATCACATTTGTCAAATCAATTTGATCCATTTTGTTGTTGGGTTCAAACTAACCCAGCTTATCTCTTGATTGGAACCAATCCAATTCAGCTCGATTTGGATTAAGTTGGTTTGAGTTAGATTGATGGTTTCAAGGGTTGCTTGCATTGTGTTATGGAGCCAACCCAGCCCAACTCAATTTGGATTAATTTGAATTGGGTTGCGTTGCGTTATGGATTGGGTTGGTTATATAAAATTGGCTATTATGACAAAATTAGTTTGAAGCCCTGTCAAATGTTTAAGAACCAACCTAACGTTGTCAACACTCAACATTCAAAAGCCACTTTTTCAAAACAAATACTTCAGTCCTCACTTTATTTTAAAAAGTGATGTTTAAATATATACAGTTAAAAAGTATGAAAAAAATTATCACATCAAACTCTAGCAAACATACACGGATACAAGAATACTAAAGAGCGTAACAAAAACATCCAGATCCATATGCAGTCAAGGGTATACACGGTTCATACGGCTATTTGAAAATCTACTCGCTACATCCTTCAATCAAACGCATGCCCTTCATTTTTCTAGACAAAGTTTATGAAATTTACCGTCTCACATGCATTCCTATATATATGGCATACACAATTTCATATGGTGATTAAAAATCCACTTGAATGATGTTCTTCTACAAAACACGGCTTTACAGTTGAAATTCCTTCGCTACCCGCATTGCACTTCACCATCATCGCCCACTCCCATAATCAAGACTAAGCTCCCTCATCGGTGGGATATTCTCTATCGCGAAAAGCATGAGTCTAGGGAACAACACATTATCATGACCATACAACACAAGTTGCACGAGAACATTAGGATTCAAACTATGACTCGCGTAACACGCTATATTCCTCATTTCAGAAACATCCATTGCAAAATCCAGCGCCAGCGGAGTCAACAACTCCGGTGCAGAAACATTGTCAGTGAATACTCACGATAAATCGCCCCATTCCACCCATCTATTAGCAAATCGACTCCAGCGAACCAGATAATCGCCCGAGTGTACACACAAAAAAAAAAAAAAAAAAAAATTACTACATTGTGACCAAAAGTTCAGATTTTTCTTCCAATGCAAAGGTGGTGAATGTGAGATCTGCAGTGGACCACACCCACACCTACCTTAGACAGGAAGGTGAAATTTCCATGGATAATGATGTGCGATTACCAGTTTGATTACAACAAATCTTGGAAGGGAGACACCTTTGCACAGATCAGATACCGTGGCCTAAAACAACAATACTTTGTAAGATAGAGTATGCAAAACATTGATAAAAATCCAGCCTCAAGTTGTAGTTGGATTCCAATTATATCAAGATTCAGCAATCCATCAACCTTTATGATATCAAATGATGAATATAAAATGAAAATGCCTCTAGCAAAGCATCTGGCATCGTAGAATCGAAATATCTGAAAAGACATAAGTAATTATCAAGATCACGTCACACTTTAACATAAACTTTTTCTGTATCTGAATCTTCATGAAAACATGTCTTGTTTAGTTAAATCATCTCCCCCTTGATATATTTTATGCTAGCTACGCCCTAGTACACAAGTCCAAGTCTGTTGTTCCAATTTTTCTACCACTGTTTGTCTCATCCAATCAAAACAACACATATACGACCAAATATAAGTATATTATTTTGATTAGATGAGACAATGAAAAAAAAAGGGAATTGAGATAACAAAACTACACTACTCATACATATGAGAGTATATATTTTCTCATTTTTCATAGCGTCAATTAACTCAAAGGCCAAATGCAATTCAAAACTTTCAAACCAGATCAAGACACGAAGTGCTACTTCACAATCACTTTTTTCTTACATTCATTTTTAATCACATACCCCACAAAGAAAATATTATTTTTTCGCACTAAAGCAATCTATAGATTTGATCGCTAAAGCACTATGTTGATAAACATTACATAGTACCACCAGTCCTTTTAAGAACATATCGAAGCATTTTGAATAAAAAATTTAAAAGCCTTAATGGCCAAAAATCATTTCCAACAAATTAAATTTAACAAAATACATATAAAGGTCATTAAACACTGTGATCTACATAATATCTTGATGCAAGCAAATACCAACACTTGGTTGTGGCTTTCCTGAACTGAAGAAATATTCTGAATTTCAACATTACATTTGGAAATCAGATAAATGGGAGAAGAAAATATCAAACAGGAGACAATGGTTTTATCTTCTCCAACAATGTATGGGCTTCAACGAAACCTCCAAGGGGTCCCAAAGACGTGTATTTTAAACATTTCCATCTGGGTACGAAGGGAAGTGCAAAACAATGGAGGTGCAAATGATTGACGCTGTTAAATGGAGGCCGATGAAAACCGAACCTGTAATTCTTGGCATGAGGTGCATCCCGTTGTACTAGATTCTGTCCCACATTTAACATGTGGTCAACTAGTAAAACATCTTTAGGTTTTCGTTGAAGATCTTTAACTGTTGGAATATGTTCTACTGGAATCACCAAGTAATGCCTTAATGCAGAAGGATTTCTATCTTGAAAAGCAACTACCTTATCATCCTTGTAGAGAAGGGTGGTGGAGGTGGAAGAGCGAGCTACTTGGCAGAAGATGCACGAGGATGCAGCTCCATTCATTCCTCAACTCTATACATAAACCTTCTAAGTGTATGTATTGCTTTTCCTTTGCTTTAACTGTGTTAAATCTTCAAGGGTTAAATCTTCAAGGGCAGTTTCTCCCTGTATTAGTTGCGATTGTTAAATCATATAAATTCTACAAGGCGGCAGCTTTTTGCTTTTCTTTTCTTTTCTTTCTCATTATATATACACTAAAGAAATTGTGTTAAGAATTATTTGTTCACTTGATATTTTTTAATACTTTAAATTCTCATTGATTTAACAACATTTTGTATTTTTTAATACTTTAATTTAATATTTCATCCACACATAAAAAACTCATTTTCTCAATATCCATATGAAACATACTATCATCCAGAAACAACAATTTTTGGGGGAAATAAATTCTAAGGGATTACCATGAAGAAACAACAGTTTTCAGGCAAAGGAAAATCTACAGATTATAGCGACAAAGAAAATTGATGTTGCTTGAGGACGGTTAGCATCACGAAGCAACAACCTCTAAAGGGAGAAAAACCCTAATTAGCGAGATGAAAATGGAGCCAAGGCTGAAAAAATCTTGAATCGTTCACAATTATTAGATAGTGAAATAATAGATGTGATTACCTTCCGTCTTCATTATCCTCCGAAAAAATTCGCGATTCCCTTCTTCCTCTTTGCAGCTTCACTTCAGCGATCTGTATGCTTCATCAACGATTGTATAGTTGGGTATTTGGGCCTTGTTCCCTGTGGATACAACCAACAGCAAAAGCTTTGTTGGGCCTTCAACAAGAGAGCTTTTCTTGGGCTTTAAACTTTGGTCCAAGAGCTTCGAGTGCTCCTTTGGGCTTTTCTCTACATTTTGCTTTCCAAAAGCCCAATCAGCAGAATCAAAACTGGGAAAATGATGAAAACGATTCTAACAAAATGGAATCACTAGTATATCGCTACAGTTGTGGTTCTGATCGAAAAGTTAGTAGAGATTTTGAGAAGCATTTGTAAGAGAATGGAGAAGAAGAGGTCAAGAAGAAGCATAATGAAGACAGAATGAGGGACACACGGATGGACTTAATCCTTTTTTGATTAAGTGGAGGAGAAAACTTCCATCCGATCGGGATTAACAAATTGTGGTTAAAAGATGGCAAAAAAATTTACTCCCTTTTCTCCACAAAAATGGATTCGTTTTTATTTTTTATTCTTTCCAAATTATAAATCACTCTTCACGGTTGTGCACATTTAATTTATTCAATTTTCTGTTATATTGTTATTTAATGAGATTTATGTCATCATTTTTTTTATGGAGATTTATGCCATCATTTAATATAAATACTAATAGAAAATAACACTAATTTATTTTTCAATAATATTAATTATAATTTCTTAATTTATATCAAAATTAAATTAAACCTATTATTCTGAGATCGAAAACTGTCCACCACTTGCATCAAAACATGACAGGTCAGGTCAAGCCGAATTACCTTACTTTGACCAAAACAATACAACTATCACTGCGGAGGCCAGTTAATTGCAATCCAAAATAATTTTTAATATTAATAATTGCTATGCATTTACCTTTTGATCTTAACTATTAATTAATTAATTAATTAATTAATTAATTGTCCTTTTTACCTGTCATTGCAGTTTGCATGCCTGACCATTACGGCCAAAAGTTCTGAAAAAATCAGTCAAAGAGAAATTACAATTCAACAACGTTTTTATGTAATGCACGAATAATTAAGTTCCTTTCGTGCCTACCTACTTATCATGATTGATTCATGGCAATATCTTGTTCGATTCTTAAAATAATCTTTAAGTAGTTCTTTATAACAAAAACATATAGTAATGATCAGGTATCCACTGTGGGTACAAAGGGAAAAAAAATTGTGGAGTCGAGAAAGGCCCCCCATCATCAGGAAACAGTTATATATTATTTATCTAATTTAATATAGATACAAAAAAAATTTTAATTTTGTTTGTTTGATGACATAGCGTCACCAGATAGCGCCATGTGGCATGGGTTTCACGTGGGTATCTGGTCAAAGGCCCAAAAACATACCACCATTAAGAATTTACTTTCAAATTGAACTCAAATCTCCAGTGTTGATATACTGTAAGCATGTACTTTACTTGCCAAAATTCAATTTTAATACATGGTGAAAAATTTGATGATATGTATTTAATTTTGCTGTAAAATGTAACAATAAAATATAATGAGCTAGTAAAGGAAAAATATTAAGAATAGCAATACCAGCTGTGATATTAAAATAATTAAACAATACCGTAAGATAAAATTTAAAAAGCTTCATAGAATATTGAAAAGCATGAAGCCATGATACTTTTAGCTTATATTTAATTAATTTCAATTAACTAAAAATTTTGTGAAAATTATAATATTGGGAAGCTTTCAAATAATAACATATTTCAATTGTGATACTAAAAATTTACTTTTACATTTAAAATTGTCAAATACTCGTATCACACAGAGCATCATGTACGAGTAATTGAAATTGCATAACCTACATTTATAACATTTGAAGGACAATATAATGCGGGCTACCATATCCCCCATAGACGACCATAAAAGCTTTGTAGTTTCATCAAAACTTACTAAGCGATAACAATTGATTACAAAATTACATCATCTAATCTAATAATTCAATTTGTACGCAAAAGAATTTTTTGAATAGTTAACGAAATTTTAAATTATCAATTTTTTTTCTCTCAATAGTCAATACAAATGGTGGCCATGAGATCTACAGTAGACCCCACCTATCCCTTCGACGGACAGATGAAATTCCATGGACAGTGATGTGAGATCACAAAATCTTGATTACAAGTTTACAACAAATCTTGGAAGGGAGAAACCTTTTCAAAAATCAGATACCTTGGCCTAGAAGAACAATACTTTAGTAAGATAGATTATGTAAAAAAATGATAAAAATCCAGCCCCTCAAGCTGTACTTGGATTCCAATTATACCAAGATTCTGAAATCCAACAACCTTCATGATATCAAATGATGAATGTAAAAATAAAATACAAATGCTTCTAGAAAGCCATCTAGCATATATATATATATATATATATATATATATATATATATATATATATATAAAATTATTTATCAAGACCACATCACATATATTGATATAAATTTTATCTGAATTTTAACAAAAACATGTTTTGTTTAGGTAAATCGTCTTCCTCTTCATTTGTTTTATGCTAGCAATGCTCTAAGTCAGTTGTCCTAATTTGCGGCTACTGTCTCATTCAAGAAAAAACAACATGTATATGCAGCCAATTATATTATTTTGATTAGATAGAACATCCAAGAGAACATAAATAGAGACAATAAAACTCAACTCATACATAACTGTCCTTTTCTCATTTTACATTGAGTTGCGAATGTAACTCAGAACTTCTGATCAAGATAGAGACATGAGGTGCTCGTCTGACAAAACTATTTTCACAATCACCTTTTCTTATCTTCATTTTCAAGTAAAGATCCTATAAAGAAGAAATTATTATTTTTCGCACTAAAGCAAATTAGAGATTTGATCACTAAAGCACTATCTTGATAAACATTACATAGTACCACCTGTCTTTTTAAGAACATATTAAAGCAAGATTAATGAAATATTTAAAAGCCTAATGCCCAAAAATCGTATCGAACAAATTATATTTAACAAATACATATCATGGCCATTCAACATTGTGTATCTACATATTATCTTGATGCAAGCAAATACCAACACTTGGCTGAGGCCCATTGGGCTTCTAGTTGCATTCAAATTCAAGAATTAAGCACTCACTCATTCTTTTATTGGAACGGTTGATTGAATGATCTTTTCTTCCTTTCTTTAATGTTTTTTATTTTTAATGTTTTAACATATTCTAAAAGATAACCCATGTTACATAAGAATGATCCAACAAAATCCCAGTTTGAATAGAAAAATGACATGAGTGCTGATAAGTACAACGATATTCATGCTAATCAAGAAATGAACCAGGGTACTTTGGTAACTTCCCACATTCAAAATGGTACAGCATAGCTGATCTTTAGCTTACGTGAAGGAGCATATTAACTAATTGACAAAGACATCAATCGACTGATGAAATCAGACAAGTATAAATATCAGAATACAAGTACTACACAGTACAGAACAAAAGCATAGTTTTCCTCTAATGTCCATGGAAGTGATTTCTAAAAATATGGGGTGGGAGATCATAGAAGGAGGTTGGAGAAAGGGCCCTTGGACTGCAGAAGAAGACAAGTTGCTCATTCAGTATGTCAAATTACACGGTGAAGGAAGATGGAACAATGTAGCTCGACTTGCAGGTACTCGACTCCATAGATTTTACATCGTCTTATTCGGTTCTTTTGCCTTGTACATCTTACATCAAGCACCATTTGGACATGTCAACAATTGACCGATACTCTGGCCATGGAAAAATTTTAGTATTTATGTCGCACTGTATTGAGTTGTACTTGTTATTTCAGTCCATCAACACATACAACCTATCGGGCAACGTTATTTAATTAATTGTGATCTCTCCGTAAGTAACCATTTTTTAGCAGCTAAGAATACTTAGTACTCAATACAATACAAGGGAAAATTTTTGGTACTTCTAGCATGCTATATTAAGCTTTATTTAGTATTCTATTCTATCATCACATACCACTTACGGGGCCACTTTTCATTTTTTTTTTTTTTGCCCCCAACATCTTATATGGACCACATTATTTAATTAATCATGACCTTTAGTTGTAAGTAATCAGTTTTTAGTAGTCAAGAATACTGAGTATTCAATATAACGGGAGCACAAGAAACTCTTCCTCTGATAGGTTGCGATCTCATGGAACATACACGGCTCTATGACCAATGATGCAAAGTTACTTTTAACTTATTCTTTATATGGTCATTGAATTATTGGGCGATTCAATCAAAAAGGGTCATATTCAGTTTCTTTATTTGCTGGTTTCCTTTCCACAGGATTGAGAAGGAATGGGAAAAGTTGTAGATTGAGATGGGTAAATTACCTTAGGCCAGACCTCAAGAGAGGACAAATAACCCCACATGAAGAGAGTGTAATCCTCGAGCTACATGCAAGATGGGGTAATAGGTAAATATTCATAAACACTGTTACATGTATCTAAGATATCGAATAAGACTAGACAGCATCATAGATAAGGTTATTGTCTGAGACAGTACAATCAATATTCTATACAGGTGGTCAATAATTGCTCGAAGTCTACCGGGAAGAACAGACAATGAAATCAAGAACTACTGGAGGACTCATTTCAAGAAAAAGGGAGAAGTTTCTTCAGCAAACCTTGAAAAATGGCGAACCCGCCTTCTAAGAAGGGAGCGATTCCAATTGCAACATCAACAACAACACCACCAACAAGATCAGGCGAACGTGAAGGAAGTTCTATCATTTTGTGATGAGAATGAAAACCAAGTGCCAACTCTGGATCAAGTGAAGCAAGAAATCGACGTTTCTGATGAGCTCAGCTTTCTATATTCTATGATCAATGGTTATAGAGGATCTGGACCCGAGGGATCACACGAGGATGTTTCGTGGGAAGGTTTGTGGGATTTGGATGAATTTTATGGAAGCATAGCTAATCAGCATACTCAGTTTGCAAATTTCTCTTGAACTGCCAGGGGTTTCAATTTTCAAGATCTTTCACTATGCTATTCAATGGCTCAATGCAATAGAGCTAAGTCATTGAAAACTAGATGTCAACCTAAATGCTCATCGTTGAGGCTCGTACCTTTCCATTATCCGTCCAAGATTTTCAGCTTGTACACAAAATGTATGATATCAAGCCAGTGTTTCTTGCAAGAAAGTTATGGCATGTCATAGCATGTGCTTGAGTAAACTTTTTGCTAAAAGTAATTTTTTAGGTCGAATAGTAATATCAACCACGACATATATATAGATAATAATGAGTTTTCAATTGAGATGTGTGGTTAACATTGAAGTTTAACTTCGATTGAACAATAGAAGTTATTTTAAAGTAAAAAAAAGTTAAAGCAAATATGGCCTTAAGTTTCGCTCGTTATGAAATGCGAAAGTTTCCATGTGCAGTCTCTTCACGAGTTAAAACCAGTTAAAAGATAAAAACACAAATTTACACTAGAAAACATGAAAAAATTTCTCGTGTTATGGTGTACAATACTCGGGGCAACTAGCACCGTCTACCTAAACACAGGGACTCACATTCTTTGGTTAACTATAGTCCCACATTTAATAATCCATCCCAAACAGGAAAATTCAAATCAGCTGAGTATGCAGAGATCTATCTAAAACAGAATATCTTTGTTCTATGTTACTTTGAACTAATTAATTCATGAAGATCATCTTGATCTAGAAAATAAACCAAAAGAAACATAATGCACATATAAAAATACATAGAGAAGCACTCACTTTTTGCATCCATGAAGTTTCACATTCAGCATGTAAAGAATCTTGAGATGATGGTGGAATCGACCCCTCCTAGAACAAAGCCACGAGCATAGAAACCGGTCAAAAATTTTCACATCGTTCAAAATTTCACGATCCAGCTCTTGCAATCGTGATACAAAATTTGGCTGTTCCCTCAGTTAGTTTTCCAGTCGAATTAAACCAGTCCATAGAGGTATATACCTGGTCAGGATAAATAGCATTACACTTTCCAAAATGCAGTCCAAAAGATTCGACTTGAAATTATCCAATTGTAATGGGGTGAAAGACAGTGTTGCCTAGCCCATGTTAACCAATCAATTCCATTTCAAAATACAATTTGGTAAAACTGATCACATCCACATATCTGAGAGGACCCGCGTGTATACAGAAATCCCAACCACTCATCTTCAACAGTTCAAACTCTGTTTCAAATTCAAATTTGTTGGCTTCCATTTCAACTTCATCTATAAACATCCTGAGGTCACTTCTATCGGCAGACAAAAATTCTCACATTTGCAAATCAGATTCTCTTTGCCGTCGATAAGAATACACTGAATCAAAAACCACTTTCCCTATCCTCCTATTTCTTCGACTCCTTATACTTTTACCTCTCTTCCTAGCCTTCTCAGCCACAGGATGTGATGTTGGAACATAATCAATCCAACAAAGTGGCAGTAAAGCTGCGAGAAACTGTATTGTAATCCCCAGAGGAAGGCTAGAGTAATCACCATATTGTATACCGAGAAATGAAGCCAAACAAACCCCAAAAACCCCGCTAAATATAGACGATAAACACAAGGCAGACGCTAAAAAAGACATTAGAGATCCTTCACAACCGGATGGGGCCAAATTTGCAAAAAGAACATGAAATGGCAAGAGCTTAAATTGCGCTATAGTTTCAGCCATACCCGAGAAGCAAAGAGCAAAGACTTCATTTGGGATTCCTGCTTTAACATTGATTTGCCTAACGAGAATGAGATCAAGAAGAAAGGATAACGCGTATAAGAATTGTACAATCCCAACCAGATTTCTTAAAGGAATTGTTTTCCCAAAACGATCATAGAGCAAAACGAAAGAAAGAAGCATTAACTGGCCGGTTACTTTTGACATCCCAATAACTAATGGATCAAGATTTAGGCACTGAGTTTGATAGCAAAATATGGAACCGGACAAGATTGGGATCATCACGATAGAAGAAACGACCCAAAGAAGTGGACGTAAGATTCTCTCTTCTTTAACTGCCATCATAAGATCAGAAAACAGCTTTCTCATACTTTCCAAGGGAGATTGGGAGCAATTGGATGGTTGAGGTAAACCAAGGGACTCTTCTCTTGTTCTTAAAGAGACACTGAGTTGAAGGGTGAGTAAACCGGCAAACACAAGAAACATTGATTTTGTTTGTTGGGTTTTCAATAAGAAAAAACCGCCAAGTAAATTTCCTAAAACTCCACCTATTGCTGAGGCCATAAATGCATACGATTGGAGTCCCGTGATTTTGTGTCTTTGACCGTACTCTGCCACAAGTGCGTCTTTTGCCACTTCTGAAATTGAGGCTCCAAGATTGGTGACAAGAACGCATGCCATGAGAGCCAGTCGAGCTTCACTTGCAACAGGGATCAAGGCCAACAAACCCCATGACAAGACCTGCAAGAGGACTGAAAGCTTGATCTATCAGAGTTATATATGTTGGTAAGAACTTTAAGGAATTGTGTCAATCAAATTTGGAAGCATGTTTGAGGTCAATGTATGTTCTTTTTGTCGAAAAATACTATCAGATAAAGCAATTAACAGCATGAAATACATCATAGGTCTTCGACCAAGCCTACAATAAGTAGTTAACTAAGTCTATCTTCGTTTCAATCTTTTCTAGTCTAAATCTTAACTTTTGTTACATTCAATCGAAGTCAAACTTCAATGTTAATCACACATTCAGATTAAGTATTCATTATTATATGCACATGAATTCGTGGGTGCCACCTCCCACCACTATTCAATCTCAAAAGGTTCAGTTTTAACAAAATGATATTACGATTACAAGAGACCTCATTACATGCATAAATCAATTCATACTGATAAAATGTTGATATGGATTTCTCAACAAATTATCTGTACAAGTAGGATGATTGCTTCATACAATCTTAAACATGAAATTATGAGTAATAAAAGAAAAAAAAACAAAAGTATGAGATATGGATAAAGTTTGAAGTTTTACCTCCAATGGAGACATAAGGGATCCTATGAGCACCACCAATATACAGAGCATCAGACAAGATCCCATACAAAGGTTTAGCAACCATAGGCAAATTACCAGAGTTCTGCACAAGCTGTAATGTCGAAGGTTGCATATTAAGATTGTGGGCCATGTGGAAGTTAAGTGCCAACCAAGGAAAGCATCTGAAGCCATTAACATAATACCCAATCCCACACAAAACCACTATTTCTCGATTAATAGCCTGCAAAAATCCATTCTTTTGATCTTTCATGGGTTTCTCTTTGTCCTGTTTTACACATTTTCTTGGTCGGGTAATAATAACTGGATTTATCAGCTGGGATTTGGGATTCATATTCTGCTGCCGATGAAAACAAAAAACTTGGGATTTCAACGATTTGTGGTTCCCAGATTTTTGGGTCCTTGGATTGATTGGAAACAATGGGGTTGAAGATGTGAAAATGAGGGAAGAAAACATGATTAAATTATGTAATTGACCACCTTTTTTCAACCCTCAAGAAACTGTGGAGAAAAATGTTGATGAATCTTTTTGACAAGAAGGGATAACCCATCAGACATGGGAATATATTTGGTTGAGAGGAATCTAGAAGAGTCCGGGAAGAGTAATCTCTGGTTTATTCCTTTATTTCATTTCATTTCATCTATTTTTGCCACAATCAAGAGAAAAACGTTCGCTCATGCTTCTTGTGTGTGTTTGTGTGTTTTTAGAGGATTCGAGGCCTTGCGGTTGTCTTTGTTCAGGGTTGCAGGCGTACGTCCTTATTGTATACCTCCACGGGAGGTGGACCCAAAATCACGTAGAAAATAACATCCTGCCCCCTTCGCCACCAATTGCAAAATTTTGTCATGAAATCGTTGCCTATTTTAATTATTTCATTAGTTAATGAGTTTACCGTTTTATCGCTCTGAATTCGATCGAAAGATTTGGGAAGAATAAAAAGATACAAAAAGATATGAACAATTTAATAGATTAATGAGAGATTTTGAAGAAATTTTATACGGATTTTGTGGCTTTCAATTTTGATAAAGATGACATCCATATAATATATCTATCTCACGGAGGAATATAATATCGATAATTTGATATCTCATTCTCATTTCTTCTTTATTGCAAACGAGAAGACTATGAGTAAAACACCAAGATGAAAAAAGATTATTTAGCGTTTCTTCATTCGTGATAACATGTGAATGTATCAAACAAATTTTGAGTCGATGTAAGTTATGGCGATAAATTCGAGCCCACAAAGCTAACCTTGGTGGTTTCAACCAATGAATTGCGAAATATCTCGTCCCATTTTGTCTCCTTTCAAATGAGATGATAATTTCTTATCCTCGTCCCAAATTAGAAAATCTCTGGTGGGGCAAGAGACTAGATGGATCGTGGATCGCCCTCCCTTCGTGCAAAATGGAAATTGGTTTTTGAAATATGCGTTTATTTATTTATTTATTTATTTGTATGAAAACTGATTGAGTTTGATGTTTTGATGATGTAAATTAGTGCTTGACAGCTTGTTTTGACAAAATCCTTCTTGTAATTATTTCCTCTGTTCCATTTTAATAGGTATAGTTTGACTTTCACACATATTAATAATTTAAAATTAATATTGATTAAAAAGGTAAATTTTACTTATATATTTCTTAATATATCCCTATATTAAATACTTTTATTAATAATCATGTATAATAAATAATGGTAGATTAGAAAATGAAGAAGTTAAATTTACACTAATAAAGAAAATAGCTTATATTTTAGAACGGACAAAAAAAAATTAAATCTATTAAAATGAGACGGAGAGAGTGCCTTTTTATACTCATTTCAATGAAGCAATGTTGGCAATCATCTGATTTCCTCCCCCTGTATTTGGGTGGCGAGTCTAGTGGAGTCATCATTTTTTTATTATTTTTATTTTTTTTTTTTTGTTTCGGAGAAACTAGTGGAGTCATTGTTAGTCGCCTTAAATTGTCACAATTGGAAACAAGGAAATTTTTTATTTTTATTTTTTATTGAAGCTTTGAAGTTAAACAAAGAAAGGTTAAACATGTAAAAGAATATGCCTGAATTAATCAAATTATATCATGTTGAATATTTGAAAGTTAAATTTAATTCACTAGAGTATGTATGTAAGCCAAATCAAAAGTATAAGATGAATCAAAAATCTAAAATCAAGTACAATTTATCATTATTGGAAAAAGTCGATCAGTCTAAATAAAAACATCCGACTCAAAACATGAGTCCAAAACACCACTCAACGCAACAACTTTTCAAATTTTGTTCACTGTTAAATGAGTTGTATTTTTCTAAGACTAATAATAGCCGTTCAATTGAATTTTGAATTACTAAATTTGAGCCGCAAAAGTAATTGTCAAACTTTATTTAACTTCATATTTAGAGATTGTGAAATTATACATCCAGATTGTCAAATTGATGCCTTGATGTAGGCAAAGTGAAGTGGAGAATGATGCCTGTTTACGTGACATGTGTCATGTTATTGGCGGCTTATTATTTGTTAAGATTTTAGTGGGTTAATCATTAGGAGTATTTTATTATCAAAATTGCATATTGCCCTCTCTAGAGTGATTATCTCGGGTAAATTTAATGAATGATCATTTGACTTTTAAGATATTATTAATTACTTATTGAATTTTGAAATGTAACTAAATACTCACTGAACTTTACTTAACTGTCATTTATCGATTATTCGTTAAGTTAATATTTATTCTATTAATGTATTGTATCAATTTAAACGACGATATCATACATGTGACCAATTAAATCAATTGTTAGTATAAAAATTAACTCAAATAGAACAAAAGTTATATAAATAATAAGAAACGCGACAGAAGTATTATTTCAGACAGTGGCATTTCTGCTTTTTTTAGCTTTTCTCTGATTTAAGTTCCAATAGATGAATTTATTTCGCCAACAATTAGTCTAACTGTCTATACGAAGAATATTATTAGTCATATACACACAATTCTTAAATATATTTAAATATTGAGTTAAAGAGTGATTATTAATTGACATTAAATAAACTTCAATGAGTATCTAATTACACTGCAAAATTTAGTGAGTAATTAGGGATATCTTGAAAATTTAGTGATCATTCATTAAATTTATCCGATTATCTCGAGTAATCCTAACTAATAAGTACATAATTATAACCATTAAAAAAAACATAAATATAAAAGTAAATTAACTAAAACATATAAATATTGCACATTTACTCAAAGTTTAAATATCACCTCAGTCATACATTTCCATAAGTTATTTTCTTTTCTTTTTTTTTTCTTTTAAATTTTGAATGGATGCATTTACATAAGTTAGTTACTACTATGGGCTCTATCGAAAATGTTATATTAAAGTTTATTAAAGATTTATAAAATTCTACTCACAACCCACTGCACTGAATGCGGTGAAAAGATTTCACCCACATCTCTCTCACATTTTTTTCTGCGTTTAGTATTTCTTAACATATATTCAGTGGGCTCTATATTATGTTGACCGGATTTGTTCAAGTACTGTGGAGTAGTATGGTACCACAGTGAGCACGCACCGTAGCGTCGTCCATCAAAAAATTTTTATTTTATTTTTTTTTGAATTTTTTTTTTGTATCTACGTTAAGTTAGACGAATAATACATCGCTCACGATGGTGGGAGTCTCACCCCTATGATTTTTTCCCCTTGTGGAGTGCAGTAAAGTACCCACAGTGGGTACCAAATCAGGACTGTTATATTGACCCCTATATATCCTATTAACCAAGATTCTTATTATATTTTCCACATATTTCATAGTTTTATCATTATTTAACTAGAAAGTAAAAATAAAAATAAAAATAAAAATAAAAGTGGTGTACATTTAGAATGTTTCTTTCCAAGACTAGACAATTTGGGCATATCATAGATAGATTCTTCTCGAAAAGGGATGGAAGAAAGGATTCAAGATCTACTCTCCCAATCATATCCTTTTGGCTATCTCATCAAATGAAAATATGTTAAATATACAATTAAATATATTAATTCAACTGATGTAAATTGTTTTTACTAGATAAAATAATTAACGAGGCAAAATTTCTGACAACCAAACTACAGAAGAGCAAAGGGGCGGAGAACATGGGCAAGATGTAAAGAGCTGAAATTAATTCACATTTTCCCCCATGGCTAATTGTTAGGCCACAAGTCCGTTAATTGTTTCCTTCATTCTAGCACCGATTGATTGATTAATGAACGCGAAGAAGTGTTTAAAGGGGTGATAGGATTGAAATTTTTTATAATTTTTTTATGAATTTTTATATAAAAGAGAACAAAAAAAGTGAAGTTGAATGATGAAGATTTATATAGTATATATATATCTCACGAGATATATAGATGTGATTAGTTAACCAAAAGAAAGAATGAATAAAAATATATTAGAAAAATAGAAAAAAAAGTGGTAAAATTGCTAACATATCACTGTGTAAATTGACGTTTTGCAATACTTGTGGGTTCTCACATGGAAATTAAATGCGCAATTTTGGTAATAACATTAGGCAATTAGGCTACAAACGTGTGCACTTCTTTCCAACGATTTGAATTGAGCAGACCAACTTCTGTTGCCTTCATTTTTCATTTTAACATTTATTTAACTACCCTAACATATACATTTACACTTGGCAGTTTCTTAATTGTTCTTCGTTTTGATGTGGTTCAAGTTTGTTCCTAATCATACGGCAATTAAGAAGAACAAATGGGTTTCGGTTATTTTTCAAAAAAAAAAAAAAAAAATGTGGGCGTGGTTATCATGGGCCATGAATTGCAATTTTCATTTGTGGCCGGTTAAGATGGCTGAGGATTTAGGGAAGCAGTCAAAATGCCAATCCTTTGGTTCTTCATCATCATCATTTCCAACCAAAATCCACACTGAAAATCACTGGCTATTTGACCATTTCGTTTATACTGAACTCGTCATTGTCAGGAAGAGAATATAAAATAAATTCAATGATGAAAAACGGAAAATAACTCTACCACTGTTATTCTTACATAAAATCAAGGAGCCTTTGGGTTTTGATCAGTACCTTCGTTTTGATATGTTGTTGCCATCCGAGGGTGGTGGTGGAGAATGGTGGCTTTAGTGATGGCGGTAGCAATGAAAGGTAGGAAGTGGTAAGAGTACCAGCAAGAAGTGGATATTGGATTTGACCAACGGATTTACAAATATGGTAATATACCTATCTATAAAATTCGTGATCTATCCCATTTACATTTTTGAAGAAGGGTGAGATTTATTATACAGTAGAGGTTATGAGAATTTATACATATTATTATACTGTAGTAAGTTATTTCTAATCGATTATTTCCTTTTCTCTATTCTACTCTGTTAACTCTCAAAGCAACATGCGATCCAAACCTAAAGAATTCTCAAGCAAAAACCAAATTACTACCCCAGATGATTGGCTGTTTTGCTTTATTGGTTGGGACATATTTACAACGATTGATCTGTTTGTTAATCTTAGTAAAAGGGTATTTGTGTTTGTGAATTGATTTAATCTATTGGGCATTTTTTGTATGATGAAATTGACACATACACACAAAACTATATATGTTATATTTATGGATCCGAATTGCATTTCGTAGTTACATTAGTTGTGCAAATTTTTTGTGTACAAAAATTGTGTCTTAGGATGCCTTCGAGACTATTTTGCTTGTGCGGTCCAATGGTTTACAAAGTATCTGACAGCTTTTCTTTGGTCCTCACAACAAAGAATATTTGCATGGTGACATTACAAATGGGGTGTACTTTAGTCTATTTGCATAAACTTTTATTGGTTTTAATGTCACATTTTTAATATTCGTTCAATACCTAGACATTGAATTTCTCTTCATTTTCTTACATTTAATTACGAGAATAAAAAATTTAGAATTTATATGAATTTTCAAAACAATTGTGAATCATATGTTAAATAACATGTTTTCATTACTCTCTACCACAATATTTAACTTACAAAGTTTTGATCCCCGTGCAACGCACGGGTGTGCAAACTAGTTTGGTAATAACATTAGGCAATTAGGCTACAAGTTGTCATTGCTAATAGTTTCCCTTGACCCAACTACGTGCTTCCGTGTTGGTTGAGTGGTATCATTGATTCATTGTTGTTGTTGTTGTTGTTGTTACTATTTTTAGAAAATTAATATTTTGAGAGGACTTATTATTATTCATTTTCATCATATTTCAATTTAAGTCATCGACAAATATTTTTTTTTTTTATTTCAAGCAAGATAACTCTACCAATTTGCATAAATATATACTCTAAGCATCGTTCTAGGTGAAGGATAATAAACCATGCCCAAACTAGATATAGTTATATTCTAAATCAAAAAGAAATAAATAGAACTTAATTATTTTTTTAAAAAAATAATTTTCTTTTTTGAAAGAAAAGTAATAATAATAGTTAACAATAAGAATTTTCAGGGAAAAAATAACAATAAGGGTGTGTTTGATTGGAATGGGTGGAAAAGAAAACATTTTCCTTACTACATGGAAAAGATTTTCTTGAGGGGGAGGTGAAAAAAATTTGCCATGGAAAATAGGCAAAACAAACTTCAAATGGTTGTACATTCAAAATATTTTCCATGGCAAATTTCTCAATCAAACAACAAAGTGGAAAATTATTTGTCTTGATGGGACATTTTCCATGGAAAATGAATACAATCAAACACACTTCGGAACTTGGGCCTAAGAAAATCTCTACCTAAGCCACCTTATGATGGACTTACGGGCTGAAAAGAAAGGGCCATTTACACTAAGATACCATTTTAAGTTTACTTTTATAAAAAACCGGCAAAGTCCAATTAATTAGCCGCATGACACAAATATTCACCAAAAATTAGAAAAATCCGGGTTTTTTGAACCGGGTTAACTACAGAATATAATCAACTAAGAGAACGGATTGAGCGTGTTGTTGGTTAGCGTGTAGCTGCTAAAACATAAGATGCAGTAAGGTTAGTCCCAGGTTCAAGTCCTTGCATGCACATTTCTATGATTTTTAATTCATTCATTTTGAATTTTCATTCATTTCTTTTTCATGTGTTTTATTTATAATTCTTTTATATTTTGTTATTTTCATTTTAAACATTTCTTTTTTTCCACCTCTTCTTATATACTTTGGTTTCTATGTTTTTAATTAATTAATTTAATTAATTTCTTCTTCATTTTCCCACAATTCTTTCTATATTTTGTTATTTTTTATTTTAAATATTTCTTTTTCCAGATCTTCTTATATATAATAGTAATAATTTAGTAGCTTAAATTTTTAATTTAGTTAATAAACTTATTCTACCTTTAATTTAGTAGTTATAGAAAATATAAGATTCATTAGTTTTTATTCTATCAGACATTACAAATTAAGTACACAAAATATATAATTGTTTATATCACATTATTTTTTATTGAGTAAAAAAACATAATGAAGAAATTTAATATTTATTTTTTTATAATATTTTCTCTCTTTCACAAAAATTAATAATGCGTTACACATAAAGTGTAATGCACATATGGATAAAAGCATTAATTACATTGAAGGTTTAATTTATTACACGTTAGTTACAAAAAATGTGTAATTCATTAGTTTGTATTCTATTACACATTACACATAAATTATATAGAATGTGTAATTATTCATATGAGATTATTTTTTCTTGAGTCAAAATATAATGAAGAAAATTATTTTTTATTTTTTGGAAATTTTTCTCTCTTTATATAATCCCTCATAGTTTTTTTAAAATTATTTTTTCCATTTTCTCTTATAATTTTGCTTCTTGGCCCTTTATCTTAATTAATATACTTTTTTCCACTTCTACTTATAAAATGTGGTAGCTTAACTTTTTAATTTAGTTAATAAACATATTCTACCTTTAATTTAGCAGTTACAGAAAATAGGAAATTTATTAGCTTGCATTCTACTAACGTTACAAATGAATTACATAGTATGTGTAATTATTCATATCATATTATTTTCTCTTGAGTCAAAACATAATGAAGAAATTTAATTTTTATTTTTTTGAAAATTTTTCTCTTTTTCACACAAAATATATCGTGCATTACACATGCCTTACACATAAGATGTAATGGACATATTAATAAAAATATTAATTACATTGAAAGTGTAATTTATTACACTTTTGTTACACAGAATGTGTAATTATTCATATTACATCATTTAATTTTGAGTCAAAACATAACGAAGAAATTTAATATTTATTTTTTGTGAAAATTTTTCTCTCTTTTACACAAAATGTGTAATGTGTTACACATAAAGTGTAATGCACATATGATTTATGTTTTTTTAATAGATAATGCACATATGAATTAAAACATTAATTACATAGAATGTGTAATTCATTAGCTTCTATTCCATTACACATTACAAATAAATTACACAAAATGAATAATTATCTATATCATGTCATTTTTTATTATCTCAAAATATAATGCCGAATTTTAACGTCTAAGTTTCGAAATTTAATTTCTGTCCTAGGACATTTTTAATTAAAAATATTAAATGTAGGGGCCAAAATGGAAGTTTAAAAACCTTTCAAGACAATAAATATTCTCAATAACATAGGGGAGCTTGGGGTGCAATTTCAAAATTGCGCCAGGCTCTCATCTCAAATCACACCCGTGGAAAGAAAAAGCAAAGAATGTCTCAGAAAAAATTTCAAAAAAAAAAAGAAAAGAAAAGAAAAGAAACGCTAACAAACAAAAACTCTAGCCATTGAAGACAAAGAAGACCACAAATGGAAGAAGACTAGAAATGGAACAATCGAAGAAACAGATATATTTGCAAACTGTAACCAAGAAGAAACCCTGCTAACCAAGAAGAAAGAGGAGCACAAGAAGAAACCCCAAATAAGGCTTGAAAAACCGAGTTGTTGAATCGGATCTGATCAATATGAAGTAGGCCGATTTGATGGACCGGCTTTACCGGATTTGAGCAAATAAATAGAATTTGCCGGATTTTTACAAAATGAAACTTAAAACCAATAATTAGCCTAATTTCCTCGAAAAGAAATGGGAAGAGTCTGGCAAATAGGTGGGCTGGCCTCGAAGTCAGTTGAGCCCATCCCAGTTCATGCCATTGGTGAATAACATTTGGCTGCCACCTAATGCTTATGACCCGTGGGGAAAATATTGTTTTCATGGTTCACGTAGCTGTTTGTCTGATCTGAACCAATTTCTAATTCTAGTAGTTGGTTCAATACTTCAATTAATTTCATGTAGGACAACATCAGCAACATGCATGAAACTCATAAATAAATTAAAATACCAGGTTAGCTTGATGATAAATCAATGCTCAATGATTGATGTTAAGCAAAGTTCGGTAAACAACTAAACATTGAGTTATATTTCAAGTAGTAAGAACATCTCCAACACACTCTTTATATTTAAAGAGCAAATTTCACATTTTAAAGAGAGTCTATAAATTTAAAGATTTGCCTTTTGGAAGGACCCCAACAACTTCTTTTTATTTGCCTCTTCATTTTACTTTTACCAAAAAGCATTAATTGTTTTTTCCTCTCATTTTTTTTTTTCACACGTCTTCCCTCCAATATTTTCATCTTTCTTCCATAAATTTAGCAATCATCTGCATATATTGCATCCTTGAGAATTTTACCTTTCTTCTTCCTTCCTTTATATTGCATATATTGCATCTATTGCATCTCTTTATATTCATCTCTTTCACACGTCTTTATAGAGCATCTGCATATATTCCTTCTTTCACGCATCTGCCCTCCAACGGTTTTCCCTCTCAAATATTGCATGTATTGCATCTTTTTATATTCAATGAGAATGGTGGGCTTTCAGTTTGCCAATGGAATTGAGGTTTAATATCCATGGAGGGAATGGAGATACGAGTTGAAGGAATTGATAATTGTGCATAAATTAATTAATAGAGAGAGAATGGTATGAAGAAGTGAAATTATTGTAAGGCATTTAATAATAGCGAGTGGGTTTGACTCTCTAAATTTAAAAAGCCAAACCTACCCTTTAAATTAAAAACCTAATTTAAAGAGACTATTGGAGTGTTATTTTAAAACCGTAATCTTTAACATAAAGAGTATTTTTAGTTTAAAGAGTGTGCTGGAAATATTTTAACAACATCAAAGTTTAGTAAAGATTCATTAAACTCCACAAAAACCATGAATAAGGCATAACCTAAAAACTATAGAATGACAATTTTAGACAACCACCCAAATTTTCATTCGCGATTTCAACAATCCTCCACTTATGCGTCATTGTTCTTGCAAATACAAGGCAAGAGCATCTTCAATAATCTCTCTATTCTAAAGGAGAATGCAGTCTAGTTTACTCTCTAAAATAGAGTATTTTTTTTTCTTTAAAGAGTCTCTTGGAAATGCTCCAACAAGCAGTACAGTCAAGATGCAGTGATTCTGTCAAACAGGAAACAATGCATGTACAACCACTCTAGTAATACTACGGAAGGATACTAACCTCCAACACAACATACAAGTATTCATAATACAATGTTTCGCTAGAGACAACCTCGATGAACTTGAAAAAGGTTCCCAAAGAGAGAAAGCTAGAACATTTTATCATTTCTAATAGGAAAATTCACAATCTTGAATCAACCTATGCGAACAATAATATATGACCAGGACGAGGACGAGGACAAGTATTATCATTCTTATCAAAAATATATATATATATATATATATATATATATATATATATATATGACCAGGACGAGGAACAGATGTACACTTCAAGAAAATAACACAACTGCAGATTTCACCAACCTTGAGTGAACCTCCTTGAGCATTCTCAGACTATATTGTCTAGAGGCAATAATACTTACAAAGGCATTATATATCAATTTGGCAAAGATCTAAGGAGTAAGGTCAAGTTCTTTTTCCAAAAGTGATTGAGCTTCGACTAGAGATCTTACCTTGTAATCTGATTTGAATTCTGTATTTTCATACTTGGGAGAGTCGTACCTTCCTGTTTCATCTAGCAAACATGTGAAAGCTCCTGCTCGTTTCCCACATGCCACCTGCAATAACCACAAGTTAATACAAATAAACAAATAGTAATGTGTCAGTTAAGTGACAACATTGTTAGGACATCTTATAGCAATCTTAATCTCCTCCCCACATGGAAATGAGTTATTATCCCAATTTGTTGATGTGGACTACGACTAACACATCAGCAATTAGGCCCATTTTACAAATCAAGAATTGGGCTTAACCGTTGATATGTCAGTCCACACCAGCAGATGGGGATAATAACTCCTCTCCATCTGGAGAAAAGATCATGATTGCATCTTACAAACTATATTTAACACAGTTTTTAAGATGACCAATCAATGATGACATATAATCCAAAAACACTTCCATGTCCTTATGGTGAGGGTGAAAAATAAAAGGCGAGAGGCAAAAAGAGAAACTCACATCATCTTTGAGGCTATCCCCAATCATCATAACCTCATCCGGTTGGACGCCCCATGTGGAGCATATATGCATAAGTGGAGCTGGATCTGGTTTATAAGGTCGAAATTCCCTGCTTAATGCAGGAGAAAATATCATCTGAAGAAACATAAAAGAGATCTTAAGATTTAGCAAGCAGCTGGTTGTGTTGTTTGGCATATATTTTCAAATGAAGAAAAACATACCCCAAAGCGTAGATGAAACAAATCGACTGCTTCTTTGACATTCCTAGTTATTAATCCCCTTCTGTAAATGAGAAAAATATAAAAGGGAAATAAATTGTAACTTTCATCATCAAATCACCAATAATAAATAAATAAGGAAGCAAATAGCAAAATCTTTAACAACCAAATACAGGTATAAAGAAGTTTGATTCGAACAGTCAACCTTTGCATTGGCTGTACTTTACCTAATATTCCTCGAATCAAGAAAACCGCAAAGTTCCAGAGCACCTATAGCACAACCAAACCATAAAAATTTTGATTCAATGACAAGAATCTACAAATTTAATCCCAATGTGATGCAAATTTAGCATGTACCAATGACTACAACTTGAAAACCCGAAACTTGAACCTCTTGTATTATATTTGTTGAAATATTATTGCAATGGCTTCAAGCACCTAAACTAATAAACTCATAAAGTTACTATAATTAGAGAGCTTGTTTTGTCTAGATTTTTACAAAACCAGTTTTTCCCCAAACTCATTTTCAACCACACATTCAATATAACGCATGTTCTTCCATGTTTTTGAACACATACTCCCAAGAAAATCAATTCTCGCCTTCAAAAATCTATACAAAACAAGAACTTATTATCCTGACTTACCGAACTGATTTCTATCATTCTGCTTTCAAACTTTTACATTTACGCTGTGGCAATTTATAATGTTGGACCATCTCAGGCAGATTTACGTCTATCTTCAAGAAAACCTTCTTCCCATTTCACCCAAAACTAATCAACCTTCTCCTTAAGTTTAAGGAAATGTTAGGTTTGGTAATCTAATTTCACCATTTAATTCTCTTATTTTAACCCGTTGAGTTCTCGGTGGGATTCCATCACCACAACAGTCACACAATTCTGACCTGTAATCTAGCTTTGGTATCTATTCCTCGTAAGAATTGTATCTTGGTACACTAGTTCTACAACGGGGTACAAGCTGAGAATGAAAAGTACAACGTTGTTACACTGACCCCTAAATGATCTTGCAGAGAATTACACAAAAAGAAATACGTACAATATACCCAATTGGTAATTTTAGCAAATGGGAGCTCACCAGGCATGATTTGGAGACGATCCAATCCCTCTTTCTCGAAATCCGTTATAATTTCGTAAGCACGTTTCTGCTTATCGGGGCTCCATTTCTCAATATGGTGCAAAATATCAATACCCGACGGGTTTTCGGACTTGATTCTCAAATACTCCTTTTCACCGAGGACCGTTTTGTACATTGCGGGAAAGTCGATGACGGGGACCGTTAGGGTTCCGTCCATGTCGAACACCACGCCTCTTAGGCGGGGCTTGGCGATGGCGGAAGGGGTGGAGGTGGTCATTGACGAAAATGCCATTCTGGAGGGGAAGAAGTGGAGGGTTCTGAGAGGGAGGATTTGCATTTTTTGTTTTATACTGGGTGTGTGGTGTTGAGGGGTGATTTTGGAATTTAGTGAGTGAAAAGCAGTGGTGTTTCTGGGTTGCAGCCGTGCTGGTTGTACGTTGGAAAGATGAAAATTGGAGGTTCCCCAATGGTAAAAGTAAACATTTGATCAGGTAAAGAAGGTGATTTAAGGCAGACCAAAGTACCTGTCAGAAAAAGAGAGGAGGACAAAAGTAACAACCTGAAAATTAGACTAGACAAATGAGATGGGCGCCGCCAGTCACCTGGCTTGTGAGTCGATTATGTTCGAATGATCGATACGTATCCACACACTCACCCACCCATCCCTTGAAGGGCTAAGGTAATATTACGTGGATATAGGCACCTTCTGATGTCAACTATATTGATATCGGATCCGGAGCGCAAGAAAGGGAGGGGAGAGACTTCATTATTCTAAAAAAGATTAGTAGTTGAAAATTGTGCAATAATTTTAGTTAGTATAATCTAAAGCGCTTTTGAGGATACGCTTTTGCACATCTAAATTTGAAAAGAAAGATTTGCATTTATTACACATTTATCATATTTTTACTATGTATCGTCGCACTTAAACTCAATATGACATGGCTGTTTTCATATTTGGGACTTTTTTAAACACTGGTTATAATATGTGATGGTAAAAATTAAGTTGTCAAAAAAAGAGTAAAATTAAAATGTAAATCTAAGACAATATTTTCTCTCTTTTTTTCTAATTGTTTTTTTTTCAATTTTTAAAAATACTGAAAATGTTTTGTTTTTATGTTTTCGAAAAAAATGTGTAAATAAAATTCAAAATGGTATTTTTATTGTTTTGAGTGTTTGTGTGAACCAACAAACCTTGGTTTGTTCCGAATCAATTAGGAAAAGAGGAAGGGGAATTGGGTTAGGGTTGGGGTGGATTGAAGTTGTAGATGAGCAGGGACTTTTAAATATCAGCGTTCAGATCTTACGACGCGCCATTTTGATGGCATTGTTTTGAAATCAAGCAGGATCTAGAATGAGGCGAGTGAGTTCGAATTTTAAATTTTTACGGCGATTCAGTAGTAGCCGTGATCACGGTCAAAGTTCGACAATATTTTGGGTCAAAATGTTGTTAAACTAATGGCGATCCACATACGCTACTGAGTGAAAACAATTCGGAAAATTCCTGAACTCACTATCGCCATCTAGATTTGATCCCTGATTTCAAAACGGAGGTCGAACGCTATCAAAATGGCGGCATTCCGTAGAAGATAGGCTCGATACTTGAAAATGTTTGTGTAGATGAGGGTGCAATTATATAATTTTAAAAGTTTAGAATGTTTTTGTAATTTTATTGAATCAATTCAAACTTTGATCGTTCATGTAATTTGATTGAATCAATTCAGACTTTAAAAAAAATTCATTTTTTTTTCTTTCATCCTTTTTAATCATACTAGTTATTGTAAACATGCGTTGCACGTTATTTTAAAATACATTCTAAAATATTTTTAAATTAGATAAATTTAATCAAAATATATTTTACTTATAATATATTTTCTACTTATATATTAATTATTCAATTCAATATATGATTTAATTTGCTAATAGAAAGATTTTGAAAAAGATAAATTTAGTTTGTGAGAAATGTTAACATGTTTAAAAGAAATCATAGTGTTCCCATGCCTTCATAAATTTCAATAAGATTTTTTTCAATAAGATTTTTCCGAGTTAAAATTTATTACTTAAAATAGTCTGCAATTTCTTTTTAAATGGTACAAAATTTCTTTCAAACACATGGCACAAGTTTGAGATGGCTATTTGTGTTAAATATCTTAAGTATTACATACTATTTGAATTTATTTATACAACTTAATTACATGATAATTAATCAAACTTCATCAATAATTTACTTTTTAAGAAGGAATTGATATTCAGAGATTTTTATTTGATAGTTAAAAAGATATTGTATAATTTTTTTCTATGTAAAATTTCAAAAAATAAAAATTGGGCCGACACGGGCTACAGTCGTGTTTGGCCAATCCCCAGATCAATCCCTAAAAGCTATCGTCAAAACTCATATGAAAAATAACGAATGATAAACAAAAAAGAATACAAACAATGAAAAAATGGAAAATAGAGTGACAAAAAAAAATCATTTTATGTTAGTGTCAATTTTTTTAAAAAAAAATTAAAAATTGTTCATAATTACAATTTGAAAGGGCAATTGAGAGGGTTGTTTAACAATTTCAAGATATGATGCAAATGTAATTTAATTTAACATGTGAGGGTAAAAATGGAAAAAAAATGTTTCCCATCCTTTCTAGACTTTTAATAGTAGTATAGATTTTTGGAAAAAAAATTTATAATAAAATAAGCTTTCTATTTTAAACATAACTAGTTTTCACACCCGTGCGTTGCACGGTAGTAAAATTGTGTAAGTTAACTTGTGTGATAAACAATAGTAAAAAATAATTTATTTGATACATGATTCACAATTGTCTTTAATTGATGGTAATATAACGTAATATAAAAATAAATATTTTATAACATATGCTGTTACAAATTTATTTAATATTTTTATTATTTTTTATTACCAAACTTATTTAAAATTGAGGTTACAATTTAAATAAATTAATTATTGTCAACATGACTTTCAAAAAAATAATAACATAATTACAACTTAAAATTAAAATATGAAACCTTCTCCAATACCTTTCATATCTTTTGATGGCTTCGATTTTCTTGCAATTGCTTTCTGTGAGTTTGATGGATGTGATTTTGTTCTTTTTTTTATAATGATATGCTTGGCTTAGGCTCTATTTGTTGTATTGACACTGTTCTGTTTGGAATTTACTCTCTCCGTCACATAAAATATTCTTGTATTCATTTTCGATTATATTACACGCATCAGAAATGACCATTGAGCTTTCATTATGTAAATACTAACCCACCGATATATATGCCATTGTCCATTGATACTTTTAATCATGAAAAATATGTTATTCTCGCTTGGAGGATAGTGTGGATGTTAAATCCTATATTTTTTTCCCATTTTTATGGAATATAAATGCTATATTGTTGTATTAAAACTATAAGGGTGAATGGATCCTCTTTTTCTCACTTTTTACCACTTTTTACCACTTTTTTCAACTTTTTTCTCTCTCCTAAATCAATCACATCCACATATCTCATCACATCCACAAATATCAACCACTCACCTCCACTCATTCTCTCTCTTCTTTCACATTAAAATCCATTAAAAATCATTAAAAGTTACTCCCATTCACCCTTATATATGATAGATAGTTAAACCGCATATATATAAGGACTTGCTGAAAATTAAGATATGATATGAACGGCCATAAAATAGGGTGGAGTTACCCAAATGCAGTTATTACCATGTTCAAATGAAATTATGTGCCCGTTAGCCTACAAATTTTTACATATTTTTATACATTCTTTTTAACTTCACTTAGTGGGCGTTAGCAAACTTTTAAAAATAAGTTTTTTGGAGAAGGAAGAGAGAGAATGAATGAAGTTAAATAATGGAGATTCAGTAGTATAAGTGGGTCCTATGATATATGTGGATTTGATTTGTTTAACCAAATTTGAATTTTAAAAAGTATGAAAAAATATAAAAAAAAGTGTAGGTGCTAACATAGCCTGCCCTGTCATATTTTATATCAACATATCTTATGGAATCTACTTACACTACACAAATCTCTACCATTTAACTCCACTATTCTCTCTCGAAATCTATAAAAATCTATTTTTACACATACACAAACACACACTATAACTACTTAAATGTAGTTATCTCTACATTAATGCAGGTTAATGTGAATAATTCATGAAGTTAACTAATGAAATTAAGTTTGATGACCATGTTTCACGGTTGTGGTGTAAACATAAACTGTCATGTTTATCTTTTATTATAGCATCATGACTGCATCCGATATTGTATATATATCATGGAATTGTTATCTGTAATTATAATTTTTTGGATTGGTAGTTGCACAACTCAAGCCTCTACTGCCTTTACCACTAACCACGTTCTCCGGCCACATTTGAATGATATTTTATTTAATTTTTGATTTTTTTATATGATGATGTAACACATAACACATATATAATAAATATTATAATATATAATATATACTTTGCAATTATACGAGCATATGATGATATTCAATCTTATGATATTAACATATGATTTTATTTCATTATTGTTTAATAATTGTATTAACTTTCATGAGTTAACTTTACTATGATTAATAATAACATATAATGACTTTTAGAATTTAGATATATAATAAATATAATAATTATTATTATGTTGTTTTGTTTCAATGAAAAATTACATATTTCTAAAAAAATAAAAATAAAATAAAAATTACATGAGAAAATCTGGACATGTCATTTATCAAAACAAATTAATTCAATCTATTATAAATTGTGGTTAAACCCAGATAGTAGTTAATCATTGACATATGGTAGCAACTAACTAGTCTATCAAAACTACAACTAACTTTTTGTCCTAATAACTACTTTCTAATTATAACTTCCAATTGAAACTCTATTTTATATAATATATAGATTTTTCAAGATAAGAAACTAATTACATTTTCAATTTTTTCAAAATAACCACGCAAGACACTAAACTCAAAAAAAAAATTGAAATATATAAAGGATATCAAGAGTACTGTCCCAGTTGTTAGAAGACAACTCTTGCAAAGACTTCTATTTGCCTCTAATTTTAGAAAAACTCCAGATAATTGTGATAAAATTCTTGCTCCTCACACTCTGCTTTTAGAAAAATAATGATAATTACTTTCATAACCTTTATAATTATCGCTTGTAAATAGGTTTTATCACCTGTGCACACAAAATTGCTATCTATCCTTTTGTCGCTCCATCTGTCTCCACTGCCATCGTGGTCATTATCGTCTTTAACTGTTTTTTTCAATCATCACAGTCAATTTCCACCACAAGCAGCAGTATACGAATACCACACACATAAATTACTTTTAGTGCTATTTGTGTCAATTCCTCCACCTTCACGGGCTTCACCCGGTCATATTGGCCCATCCAAGCTGATTCGGGAAAAAGCCCTCAAATCTACCACAGCGATAACACGGTTTCGGCTTCTGCTGTCACAGTGCAGCAATGGCGTCCGAGTCTTCTCAGAAAAACAAATCCAGGCGAAAACTGAAGAAGCGAGCCCGAGTTGACTCGCAGCAGAATCTCGAACGCTTAGACTCACTCCCATGGAACTCCTCGCTCCCCGAAAATGATGGCAACAACCACGAACCTTTCTCTTTATTCATTGGCTCCAACGAACTCGAAGGAGGTAGGGCCTATACTATTTGCTTCATCGCCTGCAACTCATTGTTTGTGTATTGAGTAATTTTATATTTCTGTCTGTATACCTTCAGTTAAGGTAATTGGATTTTAATGCTCTGCTCTCGTTTTAGGTTGGAAAACAGCTGTGCTTATCTTAGCACTGTGATGCTTACCTGATAATTTTCTATCTGCAACAATATATATTAATTTAATTGTGAATATTGTATTTGCTTTCATCGTAAAATGTTTTAGAGGGCTGTTCTAATTTGCTTATACTTCAACTTTTTCACATCTTTAAGTGAGCCCACTTGTGTAAGTGGAAATATAGGAAAGCAGCAATGTACATAGGTCCCTCACATTATTGAGGTCGAATGCTAGAATCTAGTCCATAGAAGCACGTTGAAGATTTGTAAGTGCTTAAAAATGTAGAATCACATCAGCAAAATTGTTTGGGCAAAGTAATCTTAGGAACATCCATGATTGCTTATTATGAAACAAAAATAGAGTTTGCAATTTTTAGGCCAAAGTTTTGGCTGGAGAGTAAAGGAAGATCTCCTACTTCTTGACCTTTTGGATTTTTGGTTGGGATGGGGGTGGGGGGTACACTTTGATTTCTGTGTACTAACTGCAGTTCACTAGTTTAATAGTTGTCATTAAAAGCATGATTGGCTTCCAATTATTCAAAATTTTTCCACTTTTTTCCACTTTTTTATACATTCTTTCTTTACTCTAAATCAATCACATCCACACATCACGTCACATCCACAAATCTCCACCATTAAATTCCATTCATTCTCTCTCCTCCTTTACATTAAAAACCATTAAAAACCATTAAAAAACACTCCCAATCACCCTTTAAATGGAATATTCTAAGATTTAGAGAAGTAGAACCATGCAATTAGTAATGTCAGGAACTAGAATACACACAGGCAAGTTCTTTGCCCCCTTCCTTTTGTTTTGGAAGAATATTGTTGGGTTATTGGTTCATGGGATTAACCGATTTTTTTTTTTTTTTAATTGCTTGACAAATGTAGGTTTTCTATCTCTTGAAGAGATCGATGAATCAGAGTATGGATTGGCAATTCCAAAAACTGGTGTTGAAGATGACAATAAGAAAATAAAAGGAAAGGTAAAATCAAAGAAAAGAAAGGTAAGTGAAGGTGATAAGGATGAAAGCTCTGGTGGTGAGGCTGACGGAAAAACTGAAGTTGAGACTGGAGGAAAGGAACTGGAAGACAAGAAGGAAGTGAAACAAAAAAAAGAAAAGAAGAAAAAGAAGAAGAAGACAAAAAACAAGGATGAAAAGAATGACGAGGCAAGCAAACAAAAGGAAAATGCTGAAACGGCAGAACCAGTGACTGGTTAGCATTTTGTATCCCATTAGATTGGTTTTTACTCTTTAATCGATCACCAATTGATGAATGTTATTTAATTTTATTCAGCATGGTCCTTAGGAACAACTTAATATCATACTGTTTTCTTGTAAATGATATAATGGAAGGTTGACCATTATTATATCTGCAAACAAATAGTTTTAATTGGAGTTCTGCAGTTGCTTATTCTTGGTTGTGTATCAGTGAGCTTCATTGTCCTACTTTTGAGCTTCAAATTAATAAGCATAAGCTTACATTTGTCTTCCCCGTGGACACTTTACCAGTCTGCTACTGCTTGAAGTTTTCTGCAGCCAACTATTTACTCGATTGGTTGATAACTAACACCAACAAATATTAAGTTCTGGAACTTTTATAGGTTAAGTTGTACGCTACTGATGATTCATGATTTGGTAGCTACTTTTTGATTGAATGTTCTTTAATCTTCAGAAGGAGGTTTTGCAGTTATGGACAAAAAAAGCACTTAATGGAAATATGTTATTTGCTTTCACACGTGAATATTTCAATGATTCCTAACTTGCTTATTTTAGAGGCAAATTCTAAATTGGTTTGAGAGCCCAGAGTCTCCAGGTTTATTCTAGTCGCCAATGAGTTTCTACTTGGTCTGACTGCAGTGGGAGCTTCAATTATTTTGAATTGGATTCAGATGATTAGATTTCTGTTCGTGGAGCTAAAGTGCATTTGATCTATGTCCGTGAGAGAGATTTGACTCTTATTTAATTTATGTCACCCTTAGTGGAAAACTTATCATTCTATTGAGTGATTGTGAGTTATCCATGCAGAAATAATAGTGGTGCGATACACGTTGGTTGTCAGCAGAGATTGGTTTGATGGAGTTATATTCTTTTCCATATAAAGGCTTAAAATAGCATATCTTCTGACATGTGAATTTGGTTTCAGAAATTGATGGCCAAGATGGTGTTGAAGAGGAGTCAGTTGGTGATGCCGAGTATCGCGAATGGAATGAACTGAGACTTCATCCCTTGATTATGAAATCCATATATAGGCTTAATTTCAAAAACCCTACGGCAATACAGAAAGCATGTATACCTGCTGCTGCTCATCAAGGGAAGGTAAGTTTTTTCATCAATACATGGTTTTGGTACTGCACTGTGTATTAGCGAAAATGGCATGGTATTGACAATAGGTGGTTTGACAGGATGTAATCGGTGCAGCCGAGACAGGATCTGGGAAAACACTTGCATTTGGTTTGCCTATTTTACAGCGGCTTCTTGAAGAACGAGAAAAGGTAGACAGACTTCTGGTGGAAAAAGGGGAGGCCAATGAGAGAATTGCTCCAGAAAATGTTCTACGTGCTCTCATTGTTACTCCCACAAGAGAGCTTGCACTTCAGGTACTTATGATTGCTCCGCTGGTGCCTTCTTACTAGTATGCCGGATTAGGTGTGCTCTGGCAACCTAAATTCTACCTCTGTTGATTTCTATCTGTGAGATTCTGAAAATTTTTCATTTGATTTCATAGTAACTTATTGCACTATATGTTCTGCTATGCAAGGTCACAGATCATCTCAAGGAAGTAGCAAAAGGAACCAATATTCGTGGTTCCAATTGTTGGCGGAATGTCAACGCAGAAGCAGGAAAGACTATTGAAAACAAAACCTGAAATTGTTGTTGGAACTCCGGGGAGGCTGTGGGAACTTATGTCAGGTGGAGAAATTCATCTTGTAGAGGTTAGACTTAAATTTTCAGATATTGACTTTAAGGAGGGTATTTATGTCATTGTCTGAATTTGAAACATACAATTCTGGAACAGACAAGGTCAAAGCTGACTGTCGTCCTTCCTGAGCAGGCTCAAAATTGTAGTATGGCATTTCCCTTGTTTTAGACTGGATGACTTTATCACATGAATGAGGGAGGAAGAGTATTAGGAACGGAGTCTGAATCCATTTCCAGAGGATAATTTGCACAAAAAAAAAAAAAAAAAAACAACTAATAAATCTGATACTGCAGATCCATTTAGGGGATTGATTGATAATAGTTGAAGTCCTGATAATAATTTAGTCTGAAGATAAGGGGGCTGTAACAACCATCAGTGAGTTGACCTGAGTTCTTCGTTCATTCAGTCCTCTGTCAGCTCTACTTTTCCTGGTTGACCTGCCAACTATCTGACATATAGTAGAGAGAGGCAGGTGCTGATCGGGGAGGAGGATGACTGATAGGAAAGGGGATCTGTTCCCTTCTGTAACAGTCTATTGTTCGTTTCTTTGGCATCAAATTTTCCATCTCAACTATAAGGGTGAATGGGAGTAACTTTTAATGATTTTTAATGGATTTTAATGTGAAAGAAGAGAGAGAATGAGTGGAGGTGAGTGGTTGAGATTTATGGATGTGATGAGATATGTGGATGTGATTGATTTAGGAGAGAAAAAAAGTGGAAAAAAGTGGTAAAAAGTGATAAAAAGTGATAAAATTTGATAAAAGTTGTATCCATTCGGGCTTTATATGTTGAAGTGATTGAATCTTTGTGCCACATTATTAGATGCAGTAATTTAACTTATCAATGCCGAACAATGTAACGTGTGGTGTTTTGGGTAAACTCAAAAGTAACTAAAAAGTTACCGTTTAGTTTGAACAGAGGTGGTCTAAGTTAGAGAATATTGAGTGGTCATTTTGAAAATGTATGTAGACGGTGGTAGTTGAAGTTTAACTCTGATGGGTATAAAAGAATAATTGAATTAGAAGTTAATGAAAGAGGAGCACATGCGATGTAATTTATTCACCAAATGCTGTTTAAAGTGGCTTGTTAGGGTAGCTTACGTTGTAGCAAATGCTTATCCATGATTAAAGTACCATGTGATTTGGAGTAATATACTCATTGAAGATTCATTTACAGTTTCTGTGAACACCTGTATGTGTGTGATTACAAATTTTCATGCTTGTTAGTAAGCACAATTTTCTTGAATTGGAGGAAAGAATAACGCTGATGTACATCTTGGGTATTGCAGTTGCATTCCTTGTCCTTCTTTGTTCTGGATGAGGCTGATCGCATGATTGAGACCGGTCATTTTCGTGAATTGCAATCGATAATTGATATGCTTCCCATCAATAGATCAATGGAGCGTCAGCCTCAAAATACACAGAACTGTGTCACAGTTTCAAGTCTCCAAAGAAAGAAAAGGCAAACCTTTGTATTTTCGGCAACTCTTGCTCTATCTGCTGATTTCCGGAAGAAGTTGAAGCGGGGATCAGTGAGTTCAAAAAAAAGTGATGGGCTCAATTCATTCGAAACTCTTTCCGAGAGAGCAGGAATGAGGCCAAACACTGCCGTAATAGACCTTACGAATGCCTCAATTCTGGTTAATAAACTTGAGGAATCAGTGATTGAGTATGTATTTTCTCTTTTTTCATTTTTATTATTCGATTTCTGAAGTGCTTTCCTGTGCAATAAAGTTATTTAGAATCAGACATCCTTTTGCATGAATTTTGTTTGTCAATATTGTGATATTGGAATGGTTTGTGATATCTCTCTGTTTGTTACGTAAAAGGTGCTTTTATTCCTTGCGTTTTTATTTATTTTCAGTTCTTCCTTGTGTTCATTACGTTGACTGAAACCAAGGAGCCACTATCACATACATCCTGTGTTTGCAGGTGTCGGGAAGAAGATAAAGATGCTTATTTGTATTATATTTTGAGTGTTCATGGACAAGGTCGTACAATTGTCTTCTGTACATCCATCGCAGCTTTACGCCATATTTCTTCCATCCTGCGCATTCTGAACATGAATGTTTGGACCCTTCACTCAGAGATGCAGCAAAGAGCACGCCTAAAGGTTTGTTTCTATTCGGATTCACAAGTCATTGTTTGGACATGTAGGCATTAGTCTCTGTTTTTGTCTTTCTTCACCATTTTTTCCATCCCCCCCAACCCCAAACTGCAAAAGCCATACCGCTTTTCTAATATTAGCTGAAGTGTGGAGGAGAATTGCGCCTTTAGGGCCTATGATTTTTGGACCAAGGAATATTGATTCATTTACAAACATGTGAAACGACAAGATTACGGAAGCTAGTTGAGAAGTAAACGGGGTGCATGTTGGGCATTTCATGATTCCTTTTTATCAAGAACTACGATCGTCATTTTCCTCAAAAATTGCATGCGCACGTGTCAGTTGTCCCAAAAAACAACACTGCCGTGATATGTTTTTACACAAAATCAATAAATAAGCATAGCCATTTGTCTCGGATGTGACCTATAATTGCCCTACGTTATTTCGTAGCTATGCAAGTTAAAGATACTTTCCTACATCACATTATCGCATTTGCACATCTATATTTCTCCTCCTTGTGAGGAGGATAACATTTATATGTTGTTAAAGATACTGATTATGTTGGATTGCAACTTGTGTCATCTCTTAGGCTGCTGTAATCAAATAGAGAGAATAAGAGTTGAACCTTGATTTTTGGGGGAATGAGATGGAAGTGTGAATAGAGTACTACCATACACTGATTAAATGCTTGTTTTTTTTCCTCCAAACTATTTACAACTATATTATGTGGGACCCATTACTTTGTATACTTTCCAACTACTTTTAACCGCTCTTTCAGATAAAGTCTTCTTTAAACTAGCTAGGCCAAGTAAGCTCTAAATTTGTTTTCTTGAGTAAATATTTTTTTTGAATTTATCCTTTTCTCTGATTCATCTTGTGTGGGATCCATTACCTTTTTCCAGGCTATCGACCGGTTTCGTGCAAATGAACATGGAATACTTGTTGCTACTGATGCTGCAGCACGAGGGCTTGATATTCCTGGGGTCCGGACAGTTGTTCATTACCAGCTTCCACTTTCAGCTGAAGTAAGTAATGATCGATGTTTCCTTTTTTGAATTCTTTCATAAATGATTGCAATCCTAATGCATGCTATTTTTATCATAGATTTATGTTCATAGATGTGGAAGAACGGCTAGGGCCTTTTCTGATGGTTGCAGCATTGCTCTAATTTCACCAAATGATGCTTCAAAATTTGCAGCTTTGTCTAAATCATTTGCAAAGGTAAGGTCCTCGAAAGTTCTAAGACCGGAGAAAATGCTTTTTGATTATAATAAAGTGTAATTTCATGCGCATAAACTAACTACAATGGAGATTTAGATGCTTGGTGATGTACCGTGAACGTAGGAAGTCGGCTTTAAGTTTGCTAGTGGCTAGGGGTTTTATTATTAAGGCAGAAAATCGCAGAAAATTGTAGGACATGGTGACTGAAACGATATGTGCAGATAGTACCGGTCTCATGAAATGTGTAGATAGTCATTAACGAATGAGGGGGGTAGAAATTGGTATTTTACTTTCTACTTGTAAACTGTATAAATAGTGCTTTTACTTCCAGGAAAGTTGTATATGCCAAGTAGCTTTTTCGTCTGTATGTGAACTCAAACTCTGCCACCCCGTTCTCTCTCTTTGGGTGGTGTCCTTTGCATGGCTACGTCAAATGATTGGGGATGGTGTCCTTTGCATGGCTACATCAAATGATTTGCAAATGAATAATTTATGTAACGGGCTTTTAATTCTTCAATTACATGTTGATGATTGTCTGTGGTTATCCAGGAAAGTTTCCAACGGTTTCCTATTGAACTCTCTTACATGCCAGAGGTGATGAAACGATTATCTCTTGCACGTCAAATAGACAAGATCACGCGGAAGAATTCCCAGGTAATTACATTCTCCTGTCCTTTGGTACTGGAATTGTTTATGCATACCTTACGGTGTGGAATGCGTCTGCTTCCATTTTGGTTTGGACTTCGGTTTTTGGTTTTTGGTTTTGTATCATGCCAGTTGCCAGTGGTTTCTTTCTCGGTCTCAACTAATTTACAGTATTTTCCATTTTTAGAGTTACATGTGACAACTCTCCTGATATAATGCTTGAACGCACTTGGTTTATAATCATTAACCACTATTTTTAGATTATATATGTATTTGGATCGTGGTTCCAAGACATTATAGAGATTGGGGATGCTAATGTTCTAGAACAGTATGTTTCACTATTCTTAGAACTTTTACGAATGTCACTTTTGTTCGCATCATTTGCAACCACTTTAGTTATGTGACAACTATTATATGCTTCAAGTTTTTCTTTACTTTTCAATCACACATTCAAAAATCTCTATCAAAATCTCTGGCAGCCAAACACTATGTTTGAGTATCATCTAGGGGTGCGCATAAAACCCAGTAATCCAAGCCTAGTTATGTCAGTAATCCAACCCAGTAATCCATCTCAAGACATGTAAGTTGAGTTGAATTGGATACAAAACCAACCAACCCCTCCAGACCTTCCCTACCCGAACGTCAACAACCTGTTCAATACGCTAATACACTCTTATAGCGTTTTCTCAATCCCCTTGGCTTAGCACTGTCTCATTTTGTCTCCTGGCGATGAATCATGCCTCTGGTGTGCAATGTGGAAAACCCTACCAATAGAGATTTTTTTGTACCTCGCCACAGTGAACTCTCCTGAACTCTAATTATTTCTTGATTTTCCTGAGGCCTGTGATGATTGAAAGATTGCCTACATTGTCTGACTGTATGTATTGAAGGAGATTATCAAAAATAATCTGAGGCCTCAGTTTTACTTTACAGTGCTTGCTGTCTGTTTAACTTCACAGTGCTTGCCTCAGGTTCACAGCTGACAAATTCTTTTCCTCTTCCCCCTAATGCAGGCACGTTTTTCTGTTCATTTCTGATCACTTCGTTACTTAAATGTTTTCTTTATTTGAAGTATTCTTGTACATTGATTCTGGGCGATTGTTGCTCCAATTAAGGCTGGATTTATTTATCCCTATCCATACATTTTTTTTTAAAATTTTATTACTAGAAGGTCAAAATGGCAGCTCCTTGACTCAATTAGAAAGAAGGGTCTAATTAAAACCAAGCTAACTCTACGTCAACCCAAACCCAACTCGGGCTAAATTGTGTTAGTTTTAATTACAAAATTGATTGGGTTGCTGAACTCGACATCAGCCTACTGAGACACTGCATGAATTCATAGTTGAAACTTGTTATTTTCCCAGGAAAAGGCTGAGAAAAGTTGGTTGGAGCGTAATGCCGAATCGGTTGAATTGGTTTTGGATGATGATGACAGTGAAGAAGACAGAGTGAAGAAACACAGGCAAAAGAAAGCTACGTCAAGCCAGTTAAATAAGTTGCAGCAGGTTTCCACTGACCCATGATAATTGCTTGTTTGATTGATTGTGTCTTCCAAATATGACTTACTTGAAATCAGACCACATGAAACATAAATTTTCCCAAGTTATTTTCTGAGCTTCGTGATCTATTTGTTAATTGCAGGAGCTCAATACAGTGCTTTCACGGCCATTGCAACCCAAAACATTTTCAAAGCGCTACTTGGCCGGGGTAAGTGCATGCACACACTCAACACACTCATATATGCATGCATGAGAGTGCAGAAGGTGACTTTTGAATTAAAACCGATGTTTAATAAGTCATTATTTTTTCTTTTCCAAGAAACTCATCATCTAGGTCTTGTTTGGCAAGTGTTTATGGACTTTTTTTTGTTTATAAATGCATAGAATGTGTGATGGAAAAGTAAATAGTACATGTGTTATCTACTCTTTTGACTAAGCAAAGTACCCAAACATGGGCTATCTTTTCCACGACTGATTACATTGGAAGGTTTACCAAGCCTCTAAACGTCAGTCATTCAGTTCTCGTTCTTCCTAGCCAAAGTCAATATTTAATCTCAACCACACATTCAAACCTACTATTCATTATTATCCACACATTTCTTGGGATCCACCAAATCATTCATAGAAAATGGTAATTACAAAGTTCATTTGAATTTTTCCTCAGATAACTTGGTTTCTATTTTAAGCATGGTATTGATATGTGAAGGAGACGTTATGATGGTCATTGCACGTACTCTGCATTTTATCATTCTTTTTTGTTGCATATACCTTTGTGCGTCTTTGAGAGATATTTTAAAGCTTCCACTCTTATCTTTCCCAGGCTGGCGTTTCACCTCTTCTTCAACATCAATTCGAACAACTAGCGGAGCAGAAGCTTGATGAACCAAGTAATTTTGGTGGAAACAAAAGGAGAAAGTTGGTAGTTATTGGTCAGGATTGTGTAGAACCACTTGAGGCACTGAGGAGTGCAAATAAAGAGGTAATGCAAAAGAAACATACCCCTTCCTTTTCTTTTGTTATATATTGGTGAAATTATCTAGAATCCAAATAAAATTTATTTACCCGCAATCCAGGTGATAAAGTAAGTTGCATCAAAGTCTTCGTTCAAATTTTAATTAATGCAGCAATAAAACTGAGAATATGACTACCCATGGAAGTCGTGGATATATATAATCACTGATTTTATCCCTCTCTCGCACTTTTTTCTTCAAAATTTTAGTTTTGCATTACTATATTAGATTTATATCAATTCCTCCTTTCTGTTTCGATAAAGCATGGTTATACTCCTTTTCGTCCGACTTAAAGTTTGGTCTCTGTTGAATGATCTCAGCCGTGCTTGGATCTGAGAGAGATTGCAGAAAAGCGAAAGAATATGGACGACTTGAGAAGAAAGAGGAAAGAAATGAAAAAACGTATGTTCATCATCTCTCCCTACACAACATCATTTACAATATTGTTGTTTTGTTAGTATATAATATCCTCCTTTTTGGGTGTGTTTGATTCCCCATTTTCTATGAAAAATTACACATCGTGGAAAATATTTTCCTACTTTTGTTGTTTTGATTGCAAGATGGGGAAAGTGGGGAAATTTTCCATGCAATGAAGCACACCCTTAGATTTAACTGACTTGGAAATTCTGAATTTCTTCTCCAGGTTTGCATGAACAGCGTCGAAAGCAGAGAAAAAGGATGAAAGCCAGAAACCAGCAATGAGTACAATTGTACAAATGACGTGGCTTTGAAAAGTAGTTCTGCCAATGACTCCAGAAAGGAATATTTATGACAATGATTTTGTGATGTGATTTGTTATATCAGTTCACAGTTCCGCCTCGACGGTTCCCAGTAGAGCAATCTCAGAACATTCAAATATTCAAATATGAATGAGCTAGTTGTACAATTAGGTGAGGTGTAACAATTCTGTTGAGGGAGAGATCATCCTTCTTTTTTTTTTTTTTTTTATATACGACTGCGACATGTTATATAATTGTACAAGTAATTATACTGGAATTATTCAAATATTGTTGGCTGATCAAAATAGATTTCAAGGAGGCTCGAGATGTGATTTTAAGTGGTTTCCTATTGCATGGTAAAATGCTCATAAGTGAGCAGATTGCAACACGTGTTCCTCTGGTTGGTAGGGACACCTTCCACAACATATCTACTTGTGGGCATTTGAGCATTATCCCCTCATTCGCATCTCATTTTTCTGTACTCAGTAAAATACCCTAATGACCCCAAGCCCTAAACAAATTTTCTCCTTAATTATATAGTCGATTTTAATTTCACTGAATTTGATACCTTGTATCTAAAACTAATTTCATTGTTAATTCATTCTTTCATCCATTTTAACTTTTTTGTTTTTAATTATTACTTTCTAAACTTTAACTATTTTTATTTATTTAAATGTTTTTTTTTTAATCACAAGGGGGAGTGTAGGGGAGGAAAATTGAATCATTGACTTAGGGGATGCGACTATGCGAGACCAATTCGGATGCCACTAGATCACATAGTCTTCACAACTAATTTTTATTTTAAAAATTGAACATTTGAATTGCCATTGTTACTAATATTTCAATTTTCTTTTAAAATTAGTTCTCACACTCATGCGTTGCATGGGAGTAAAACTATGTAAGTTTAAGTTTTTGGTAAAAATCAATGAAAAATAAATTATCTACCACATAATTCACAGTTGTGTTTAATCAATAGTAATATAATGTTTGATCAAATGTACAAATTTTGTAGCATATATTATTACAATCTCGTTTAAAGTGGAGGTTATATTCTAAATAAATTAGTTATTGTCAGTATGAGTGTCAAATGAGTAATAAAATGACTACAACCTACAAACCAAATAAGAAGCCTTTTTTAATTCTTTTCATAATCGTGACTACATCATAGACCATTCATAGGAACATTATTGGAATTGTGAACAAATATAAACCAATACTACAAACAAATGGCCAAACTTTTAAATTTTTTATTGGAATTGTGAACAAATATTACATTCTATTAAGTGATGACCGATTAAAATTATGAATAAGTGTAACCACGAAAAAAATCATATTTACGTACAAATACTAATGTTAGTAATACACTTAAAAATAAATAATTATTCTTGTGATCAAAGAAAAAAATACTAATGAAAATTGAAAAAAAAAATGTAAACATGAAAAAGAATTAAAATGAACCCAAATAACAATACTTGGACCCATATATTCATTAGATTACTGCATCCCAAAGTATAAATTTTGAGTATTTAATGCCTCGAGATTATGTGATTGAATCTTTAAGACAATCATTAAAATATTAGGTGATAGTAATATTAGAAAAATTAATTAATTTACTCAATGTTTAATTTATGTGTAACGTGAGCAGCATAATTCTTGTTAATGAAAAAATGCGAGGGAAATTAACAGTATGCACCATGTTTACAGTTTTCAATTGCATAGGCGTATACATTCCAGTTGGAGTACTCCCACGTCCAGCACTTACCTTTTGTATGTATTATCGGTTATTTGTAATGACGTAATAATTATTGTGATGTTTGAAATATAGAAATAGAAATAATAAATTATAAATTTATTCAATGTCTATGTAATTGTATATTTATAAGTATATAACATATCAAAATAATTAATAGGTTATATAATAAATTGTACATTTGACATATCTTGAGATTATATGATTAAATCTTTAAGAATAATATAAAATCATAGTAATATATTGTATAATATTATTATGGCTAAGAAAAAATATCTGGATTAATTAATTAAATAAAAAAGCATCATACTAATCTTACTATTAGCATTAATTAGTTATTAATTATTATTGTTGTTGTTGACAAAAATAATCAATTGTACATGTGGCAATATTTAATTACAATAACAAAATAATCACTAGCTTTTTGTCATAATAACTGTTTTTTAATTACAACTTCTAGTTTAATCATATTTTATATGATATATAGATATCGAGACAAGGTGCATGCGACCACCTAATGCTCTACATGTCTCGGTCAATTAAATACATTTCATCCCACCTTGTCAAATCACTAATCGATTTTATGTTCACTAGAGGTGAGATTGTCATTAACTGGGATAGAACAAATATTGTTGCATCCATGATGAGTTGCATTCTTCAGTTTATCTAAACTAATGAATAAACGATACTTAAATTAGTATTGTGGCACCAAACACAACATTTATGTTCATCATTCTTGACCTACTTTACTTTTACAAGGAAAAAGATGTTTGCACAAAAAACACCGATGAACAGTGTTGATCTGGTACCCATTGTGGGTACTTTATTTGTGGGGTCCGGGTGAGGCCCCCATTATCAGGAAATAATTATGTATTATTTATCTGATTTAATGTAAATAAAAATTTTTTTGTGATGATGTAGAGCCCTATGATTATGAAGGTGCTACGTGGCGCGAATTTGGTACGCAACATGGGTACCAAACCACACCTATGGAAGAGAAATGTAAAGTAGTAGGAGTCTTCCATTTTTTTTTTTTAATACTACCTCTGTCCCATAATTATAGTCCTCTTTCAATTTCACAAAGATTAAGAAAACTGCAATTAATAGTGTTGGAAAAGTAAAATTTAAACTTATTTTCCTATTATACCCCTTCATTTATTGGATGTTTTATTTCAATTAAATTATTTTGATAATAACTATGCACATTAAATGGGGGCATATAAGACAACTAATATTTTAACAATATCTTTAAAAGGAAGGTAGCCTATATTTTGGGACGGCCTAAAAAGGAATAGTAGACTATAGGACGGAGGTAGTACTAGTAATTTAAAGTTCAAAAGCAGTAAATTGCCGCCACTCGTCAATTTATATAAGTTTTTATATAAAATTTTACACGTGTACCAAACTCATACTCCGTATTTCCCACGTAGACGTAGAACTGTTAAACTCTCCTCTCCCTGCAAACAAGGATCCACATTCACTCAACCTGAAATCCTAATTCCTAAATCCTATATATACGTCTCCTCACTGTCAAATCTCCCTATGAAACTGAAACCCTAGTCTCTCTCTCTCTCTCTCTCTCTCTCTCTCTCACCACACCAGCCATGGCTTCTCTCAGCTGCTCAGCCAGCCACCTCGAGCCTCTTTTCGGCGCCAACACCACAGATGCAAAAGCCGCCGCAGAGTACATTTGCGGCCAGTTCTCCGCCGTGTCCAGCAAGTTCAGTGACACCGCATTTGCCGTCGACTCCACTTACCTCCTCTTCTCGGCCTATCTCGTTTTTGCCATGCAGCTTGGCTTCGCCATGCTGTGCGCCGGCTCTGTCAGAGCGAAGAACACTATGAATATCATGCTCACCAACGTCATCGACGCCGTTGCCGGCGGTATATTCTATTACGTGTTTGGTTTTGCGTTTGCGTTTGGATCGCCTTCCAACGGCTTCATCGGCCGCCACTTCTTCGGCCTGAGTGAGATCCCGTCGTCGCTTTTCGATTACAGCTATTTCCTTTACCAGTGGGCGTTTGCCATTGCCGCCGCCGGAATTACAAGCGGCTCTGTCGCCGAGAGGACTCAATTTGTCGCTTATTTAATTTACTCTTCGTTTTTGACGGGATTTGTGTATCCAATTGTTTCTCACTGGTTTTGGTCATCAGATGGTTGGGCGAGTGCTAACAATACACGTAATCTGCTATTTGGATCCGGAGTAATCGATTTCGCCGGGTCGGGTGTCGTTCACATGGTTGGGGGAATCGCCGGTTTTTATGGCGCAATGATTGAAGGACCGAGAATCGGGCGGTTCGACCACAACGGTGCTCCGGTGACTCTCCGCGGCCACAATGCGTCGCTGGTTGTGTTAGGGACTTTCCTTCTCTGGTTCGGGTGGTACGGATTCAATCCCGGATCCTTCGCCCATATCCTTAGCGCGTATACCAGTGGAGATTACTATGGTCAGTGGAGCGCCGTCGGCCGTACTGCCGTGACCACCACATTGGCCGGCTGCACTGCCGCGTTAACCACTCTCTTCGTCAAGAGATTTACCTCTGGCCACTGGAACGTGACAGACGTTTGTAACGGACTGTTAGGCGGATTCGCCGCGATTACCGCTGGATGCTCGGTGGTGGAGCCTTGGGCGGCAGTAATCTGTGGCTTCGTGGCGGCGCTAGTCCTTGTAGGCTGCAATAAATTTGCGGAGAAGGTTCAATACGACGATCCACTAGAGGCGGCGCAGCTGCACGGCGGTTGTGGTGCTTGGGGATTATTATTCACGGCGTTATTTGCGACGGAGAAGTACGTGAACGAGGTGTACCCGGGAAAACCGGGTCGGGGATATGGGCTGTTAATGGGCGGGGGTTGGGGGCTATTTGGGGCAAATTTGATCCAGATTGTAGTGGTAATTGCATGGGTCAGTATTACAATGGGCCCTTTGTTTTTTGGGCTTCATGCACTCAAGCTTCTTCGGATCTCTCATGAGGATGAATTGGCGGGTATGGATCTGACAAGTCATGGCGGGTTTGCCTATGATGATGATTCATTGAAGCATGGATTGCAAGTGAAATTAGAAGCAAATCCAGTTTCAAATTAGTTCATTTTTGTCACATTCTTTTATGCATATATTAGATGATACCTCATACCTATGTCTTTTTATTTTTATTTTTTATTTATTATTATTATTATTATTATTTTTCAATTAGACGATATCCATGTCTCAATTTTTGTAAGTATCATCTTTCGGTATTGATATAATTAATTACTAATAGAATAATGTTATTCGACGATAATTCGACATCCAAAGATGTTTAGGAGCCACCGGTGGTTCCTTGCTCACGGAACCACCGAACCATTTTGTAGCTATCACGACCTCCATTTTGAAATTCAAATCAAATCTGGGTCTAGCAAAACGAGGAGAGCTCCCAACAATTCGAACAATTTTCCAACGATACCGTAGCCATCAGTGACCACCGATCATAATTTTTTCTTTCTCCTCCTTTTTAACCACATGCAATTACTTTATATTTTTTAATACATTATCTTTCATTTTCAACCACACAATCTATACACAATTTAAAAATAAAATTTACCTCACAAAGAAAAAGGCCTAAATACGCCAGCAGCCAAACACAAGAAAACTTGTAGCTTTAGGATATCTCAATGAATAATGTAACTTTTATAAATAAATAAATCTATAATATATAATATATAATAATATAATAAAAATATATTAAAAGCTCTTCCACCAAAGCAAATTTTCCCGCCAAAAACCCAAGTTATTTTATTTTTATTTTTATTTTTTTAGTTAGCAATAAGAGTTAATAATTAATAAATTAAGGAAACACGTATTTATAAAAAAAGGAAACGGCTATAAAAATTAAATAAACAGTTTCTCTTAATAAGTGTTTATAAAAAGCGATACAAAATTTTTATATTTTTAAATTCTAAAATAGTAAAAATTAAAAAATAGAAATACAATAAAAAAGCAACTATCAATTGGTTAGGACAATTATTAATATTTAATTTAGAAAAATATGAATAAAATAAAATACAAAAAAATAAATTGGATTGTTTGTTTTATCTTTAAATAAATCAAATTTACCATTCATTTTTAATATTTCGTTTATAATTTTTAATTAAATTTTTAAATTTCATTTCTAGTTTTTAAATTAAATTCATATTTTTAATATAGAGATACTTTTTTTTTTTGGAAATTGAACACTAAATAAATTAATTTAGGAATTAATATAGTTAGCCTAATTATAGGATTTGATTGATATACTTTCCTAGAATATGATTTCCCTTCATATAAATATGTATTGAGAGCAATGAATGAAACAATGAGAAAACAATGTTGCTCATCTTTGTTCTGATTTCCAGTATTTTCAATTAACTTTCTATATGGTGGTGTGGTCTATCATCGTAGTTGGTGCAAGTTCCATGTGGTCTTTTGTAGTGGTTTATCTGTCTTGAATAAAGTGAAACATTGACATCATAAAGATACAGCAAGTGTGCGTGGGGAGTTCAAAGTTTATATATAATATAGAGAAAATCGTAGTAAGTATTTTCTTTTGAATTCTTGTCAGAAGATGATAAGAACCGTCTTTCTATGTCGATAGAATGGGAAACCTTGTTACACTTCCCAATTTCCAATTGTCACAGCACCTGACAAACCAGGCGATACTCATTTCTTAGATTAGGCGAATTTCTTAGATTAGGCGAACTTGCTTATGCATTCCAATGTCATATAGCGCTTGCTTTGGTAATCTAAAACTTGTTAAGCCAAAGTCTAATTATAGATCATGTTTAGGGCAGCTTGATCCTAAGGATAAGCCACACATGTGGCCTACTTTTAAATGAGGACCGACTGCATTCAACCTAAGTCACACATTAGAGCTTTGCTTTAAAGTAAGCGTATATTTGACAGAGATATTGGGAAAAATGATTTTTGAATGTGTGGTTAAAAGCAAAGAAAAAATTTAAAAAGTAGGAAAAAGTTGTCACATCAATGAAATGGGTGGTTGAAAATAATGTTTGAGAAAAATTATTTTTGGAATAAGTTATAGCAAACAAGCTCTAAGCCAAAGCAAAGATCTCATACTCTGGTCATACTTAGACTTTGTTGTTTTTGCGGAAAGCAAATCTTTGAGTCTTGAAGTGAAGCTGGGGTGTGGAGGTTGGGAGCCAAATGATGTCAGGTAATCATTGTGGAAATTATTTTTATTTTGTTTATTTATTATTATTTCTTTTAGAAAGTATTAATAGTACTTACGATTCGAGACTCAACATTTCTTGACAAGCTGCAGGAGGTTTCACTTAGATTTACCAAGGATGTGGAGTTCTAGAGCGCTCTTTTACCACTGAAGGTTTGCCCATGTGTTGTTATTGGAATTTCTCGACTTGTGCCCATATGCTATTACATTGTTATGGTGACAATTTATGAAATATATGCGTTGAAGAACAAATTATTGATGCTCTAGACAATGGCCTTATGTAGATCAAAAAAGAGGCGAAGTGATGCTTTGGTGAGCCTATAAAGTATATGAGGCTGTGGAGATTTGTGAGAACCTTAGCCATTCCATTCTGGTATAACAATAATCATCAAATGTGTGTTTATGTGTTTTCTTCCTCATTACAGTATAACAATAATCATCAAAATGAGTGTTTGTGCTCTCTCTCTCTCTCTCTCTCTCTGTGTAATACTAATATTTCCCGAATGACAGATCCCAATGGCCACAGATGAAGTGGATGTGGTTAAAAGGATAGCAACTCAGCTTTTTGGACATTTCAGGATAGGTAGTTTATGCACACCATCTTTTCTTATTCTCCAATAAGGATGTAGTGGTATTTGAGGACCTTTTCTTGTGGGCCCATTGCACTAATAGTTTGGAGATGGATGCATTAACATGAAGCATTAAAAATGTTTTCTCCAAAAACAACTTATCAAACAAGCCCTTGGATTTTTTTATTTTGAAAACTTTTCAGAAATTTAGCTTGAAATCTGGTACACAACTTGTCATGATCTGGATCTTGTTTACTGTAAGGTGTTGGATATTGATTCTATTTGATTAGCTCATAAAAATAATTTTGGTGTAGATGTTAAAGATATCGAGGAATGGGCTTGCGGGTTTCAAAACTTGAAAGTGCGGATAGTGGCAAGCTAGTGTGTTTTATGATTCTTAGCTACGTATAGTATTCCTGGAAGAATCTTGATTATTTAGCGTTTATTGTAGGTTTCTTGATTTAATATGTCTTGTTTTTGTAATTTCCTTTATTTTTTGAATTGTATTGCTTTGCCAATTGATCGACTTGCGTTCATCCTAAAGTGAACGGAGAGAATTCCATTCTCTCTGGCTTGTTTCCACCTCAAGAAAAGCCAGGAGATAAAGAGAGAGTTCTTGGTCTACCCAGAACATGGTGATCAGGTATTGTAAAAACTTCTTGCTACATTTTGTTTTGCATTTTCTTAACTCTTAAGTCTTAAGTGGATTGATGCAATAAAATTTGGTCTACTAAATAGGTTCAGCTTTCTTTTTCAATGGTTTTATGTGGTTATGGAATGATTACCTTTGCTACATATAATTTATCAGGAAGTCATTGCTCATTCACCTCTTTAACCAAGGAAAAAAATGCTAAAATTTCTTCCGATAGACTTCCAATTGTGTTTAACCAAGAAAAGAAGGCTAAATTTCCAGTGTGTTTCCTTATTGTTGGAGTTGAGCTATCATCCTCCCGGTTGTAGGGGTTCATTTGCCAAGACATGGTGAAAATGATATAGTTTGAAATAGGTCTGTGAGACAATTTGGTTCGTGATGCTTCAGCAATAAGTTTAGCTTGGACCACTCCAATGCATCGGCAATAAGTTTACCATGGACAATTTCCGTCTTATGGTTTCTGTTTGTTTCATTGTCATGCTCTTGTTAGTCATGCACTTTGGATCCTGGATTGAGTTCTGCTTGAATCTGAAACAGCTCTCAATTTACTTGCCATATGTCAACTTTGTTGTCCTAATATTCTTGAGGTCTTCTGCACAAACTCTACGCTTGCTTGTTGTGAAGGGACTTAAGAATCTGAATACTTTTTTAGTTAATTCTAAATACAGCTTGAAAGGCCTTGTAGGAAAAAGGAATATTAATAATTTTCTGATATTTTGTGTGTAGTAAATGTTGGGTCTTGACTAGAACTGAACAGTTCACAATTAACTACATACTAGTATCACGCCCGTGCGATGTACGGAAACAATTAAATTTATGTACGATAAATAATTGATATAAAATTATAAATATAAAAGTTGAATTATATAATTTATGTAATTTGTGCATAGGAGATTGCATAATTGTAAAAAATTATTAAAATCTACAATATTGTATATTATAGTCAATGCAAAAATTGCGGAGTAAATTCACAATTGTAAATTATAAAAATTCACGTGTATCGCATAATTAAGAAGTTTATCAAAACGTGTAGCTTTATTTCTAATTACCATGCCTAGCATTGCACACTGAATGCTCGTGAAGATAATTAATTGTAAATGAACCATTGAGAATGAATATATAAAAATTCTTTGATTATCAGCGTGTTTTTCTCATTGGTGTATATCAAATTTATATTGAATACCTTTTCCTTTAAAATGCACATTACACACTCTAAATTTTATGATTTTATGCATTCTTTTAGTGATTATTGTAATTGCTACTTAATTTTAGCTCTATTGTATAAGAAGTATTATGCTTTAATTTTATGTAACTTAAATTTGTAATAACACCGAGCAATTTTCCTCATCTATATAATTCATTAGATTTCTTTTCATTTACATAAATTGTATGTTAATTGTGAGAATGAAACCTTTTATTTGTAATTTTATATACTTAGAAAAAGGTAAAAAATATGCAATACAAAATTGATTAGTGAGCATATCACATAAGCATTAAAAACAAAAAATATCATTTAATTTTTTAATTAGAAATAATGCTATCTTGATTAATTGAAGATCCTTGATTAATTGTCTTTGAAACTACATACCATTAGTGAGGTGGTACCTTGTCGTCAAACCACATTTTATTTGATCAGGCCAAGTGAGAGGGATGAGATTCCTTGTCCTCGATAGGTTATCCCTAATTAAAAATCGATTAACGTAAGACACTTGACATGGATAAGAAGACCTACATTTGAAAGCGGTTTAATATTTTACCCTTGTGATTATCAACCAATGTAGTAGACACATTGTCTGATATGTTCGCTTTTACATTTGGCAATAAATCTTGTTGGCAGGCCACCATACATTTCATTAATTTAGGCAATGACATCGAGGTGGAAGAGACTACATAACTCCCACATCAAGATCACACGGTGGAGGGAGGATCACATCGGCTAGTGCCACTTCACCAGAAGACAAGCAAGGCATTTTTGCATAGATGGTCGGCGTGGCCGGAGCTCAAACAACCTCTATCCGCATTGATATTCATTTCCATCTTTGTAACATAAGTAAGCAGCATGTTGGCCTTGCCAATAGGGTGTTCACCTGGCAATTGACACTTGATTATAATAATATAAGGATTAATAAATTACTATTTTGCTTAAAAATAAATAAATTATTCTACATAAATCTAGTTATAATTTTAACTACTCACTATTTGATTTTCAAAAAGAAAAAAGTAAAAAATTCTCACTATTTTTTGATAGACCAATTCACGTAACCAAGCAAAACTATCAAAACCTACAATTTGGTTATTTTTAGTTATATTTTTAATTATTACTAATTAATGTTTGTTTATTCCCAAAACTAATTTTATAATTTTCTTAAAATATTTAATGTATACCACATTTTCATCTTTGCTTACGGGACACTTCACAAATTATAATATAAAGATTAATGGTATGATTATATAACAATTCAAAATATAAAGATAAGGATTAATAAATTACTCTTTATTTAAAAATAATAAATTATTCAATGCAAATTCAATTATAATTTTAACACGCCCTATTTAATTTAAGAATAATCCACTACACATTACAAATCAAAACTATCTAAAGCTATAATATTTTTTAATGCGGTGAAAATAAAATACTTATTATTTAATGTTTTTAATTAGAAATTTGAAAAATGAAATTATATTTAAAGTTTTTCGAAAACTATTTTTTTCTTATTAAATTTTATGTATCACATTTAATGAAAAATTTATGTTTCATTAAAAAATAATTATATTTAAAGAATTTTCCCTATTTAAATCTACCAATTAATATTTGTTTATTTCCAAAAATAGAATTTTCTTTTTTTTAACTACAATATTGATTTTTATGTTTTTTTAATATTAATGAGTGCCATGTTGGCACTCTTACCAACGTGGCACTCCAGTTTTTATAATATAAAGATCAAATTAGTTAAATATTTTTGGATTGTAAAAATATTTATATATTTTGAAGGTCCTCTAAAAATAAAATTCTTAGCTTTTTTAGATAATAAAATCCTGCAGTGACCCCAAGTTAGTACACTTTTGTGGCTCTAAGTAACCGACAAGATTATTTATTGTATTTCTATTGCTAAAGTTTATACAAAATAAAAAAATTTGTACAATATTCAAAATATAAATATAATAAAAAACCAACAATCAATTTTTAGGATTATTATTAATTTTAATTTAGAACAATATGAATAAAATAAAAATCCAAAAAAAGAAATTGGATTATTGGTATAAGTAAATCAAATTCACCGCTTATTTTTTAAATTCCATTTATAAATTTTTATTAAATTCATATTTTTAATATATAAATACATTTTTTTATGAAACCGAACACTAAATAAACTAATAAAATTTATGAATTTATAAATTTATGTTAAGTTAATTAAATCTTTTTGAGTTTGAAAGTTCTCCAAAATAAAATTCTCAAATTTTCTCCAAAAATTTAACAAATGGATAATTTTCTATACTATTGAAATTTTCCACATTATTGAAAGAGATAAATATTCCACCTTGAGATAATTATGAGAGAAGAATGTGTGTATTACTTACTCTATAATACGAATCATTATGCACCTAGAAGTTATAACCAATGGCTACTTGGAAATTGGTAATCAATTTTCCTTTAGTTTAATACTAATTTTTAGTTTTTAATTAAGAATAATAAATAAAAATTCCATCTTGGTCCATAACTTGGCCTCCTAAAGTGAAGTAAAAAATGCGCTTTTGTGACTCTAGCGATAAACAAAATTGTTAACCATATTTTCCTACAAAAACTTATACAATATGAAAACTTCTAGGATATTAAAATAAAAATATAATAAAAACCAAATATCAATTTTTTTAGAACAAAATTGTTAATTTTTAATTTAAGGCGATATGAATAAAGTAAAAATAAAAAAAGAAATCAAATTATTTCTTTTTTAATAGAAATAATACTTTTTAAGAAATGGTGTTTTAATTGAATTGGAAAAATATAGGAATGTCATTTTTAGTGGGTATAAGTCAAATATACTTTGGGTAAATTAAATGGGCCATAATTAGCGTTTTTGTGTGAGAAATGTGTGTTTGACTTTCATTTAATTGGAAATGTGTGTTTGATTTATTTAATTGATTTTGGTGATGTGTTTTATTATATTTGAGATGACGAATGGTTTATGTATTAGAGTAGATGCTAAAGAGAAAATTTATTAGTGGGTTATTAGCGTTATATATTTTTATCTTTAGTGTTTGTAATTATCATTTTGAATCTTTTCAATCAATAAAAGGATTTATTTTTTATTTTTTAACTTTTAAAAGGTTTTTGATTCTTAACAAACAAATAATTTACTTCGTTTATAATAATTATATTTTATATTTTCTTTTTATTTGTTTCTTAATATAAAAATATAAAAATGTGGATGGAAGATGTGATACTTGATTAAAAAAATTAAGAATAAAAAACTCACAAGCTTTCTAATATTGTATTTATTGATGAAGAGCTTGTATTGACCATGAATAATTGTATGTTATTGTCTCCACAGGTTATGAGCAGTAGCGGATTAAAGATTTTGATTTGTGACAAGGATGGTCAACATGAAAATTTAACAACAAATGTGGTGCTTAAAGGTATTTGAAATTTAGAGTGAATATTTTATTTATAATATTTATTTAGTTGATCATCCGGCACATTATCCAAAAAAAGCTATGATTCTTGTTTGAAATGTCTTTCATCTAATGTGTGTGTTATCTAAAGTTTTTATTTTGATTGTGATACAATATTTTCAGTAGTATATTTATATCTCCCAATATGAGATATATTAAATATTTTACATTAATTATCGATTATGTATGTCTTTATTTTTATTGTGTACAATAAATGTGGTCAACATGAAAACTTCAACAACAAATATGGTGTTTAAGGTGTTTCAAATTTTAGAGTGAATTTTCTATTTATAATATTTATTTAGTTCACATCATCTGTGGCATCCAAACAATGATCATTTGATTGAAATATGAGACTTTTATCTAATGTGTGTCGTCTAAAGCTTTTTATTTATTGTATGATATTGTTTAGTTATATATTTATATCTGTCAGCATCTCTTAAATATTTTATATTAATTGTCCGATAATATATCTTTATCTTTATTATCAAATTATATTTGTGTATTACATTTATATAAAAAGATTTATATTTTGTGTTTATAAGGCATCTTCTTTTAGAGATTTTAAATGCGCAGCGGGTTGAATACTAATAAATGAATAAAAGAAGAAAGAAAATAGAAAACTAGAACCACTCAGGTGGGACAAATTCATCTAAAACGTAACACGGAGCAGCGAATTCCAACCAGAAAAATTTTCCTGAAAAAAAGAAAAATATAATAATAAAAAAATAAAAATTCGTTGGCAATAGGAAAAATAGAAATAGCCAAAAGCGAAAAAGTGACGTGAAAAAACACACAAAAGCGCCATTGATAACTACCCATCAATGGAGTTTATAAATTCGTGGCTTGAGAAACAGCGCTTCTCTCTAATGGAAGTGCTTCTTGTAGGCTCGACTGCTTCTCTCATTTGCGACCTTCGGAGTAAACACACTATTTTCTCAGTCAAGGTACTCTCCTTTTTGGTTGTGAAATTCGCTTCTGTTCAGCATCAATTGTTAGATTTCATTATTTTAATAGTCATTTGTGAATTTCGTCAAAAATTGGGGATAATGTTTCGATGGTTTGTAACTCCCGATTTGCTTCTGGTAAATATTTTATAGACTGCAGTTTGAATGAGATGGTAAATATTTTATAGACTGCAGTTTGAATGAGCATTTTGTAACGTTCATGTGCATAATTGCCCCTTAGCTTTTGCCTATGCAATGTCTCTAAATTTTGCCAGTTGATTTGTTTTTCATATTGCAGCAGTCAGCACTACTGCGTTAAATAATTTGCTTGAATTCCTTAAGAGAAGCTCTGGTGAGCAGTTGAAGGGTTTGCCTTTGACAAGGAGGAGGTGCTAACTTGTTGTCAAGTCCTTGTCCACCTCCTTGTCAAGCAAATCCTTTTAACTCTTGTTTGGGTCACCAAGCTCGTTCCTTAAAGATTTAGACTAAAGAGTGTGATTGCATCTTATTAAAACTTGATGATTTTGAGAGCACAAAATTGGGTATGTTAGGATTTCGGATGATTCCATGGCACTTGGCTCTCAGTCATTTACTGAGCACTCCTTTTCACTTGATTCTCATTCTGGTGATCATTAATCCCACAATTCTTTTTGTAATTAACTTTTCCACATGGATATCCCACACGCTCTACCACAAGCCAAATCAAATAGCAAATTATCATCTTTGCTTCTCAGAAAAAGGTTTAATTCGAATACATTTCATCCGAAAATAAATTAGACTGTTCTGTGTGGCCATTGAGATTAATTAGCAAGGAGACATTCTTATTCTGCTTTCAGGTTCTTGCTTGCAACTGTACTGCATCGAGGAAAATCAGAACTCCATTGTGCAGTTCATTACTCAATAAAGATAGAAATAGTAGAACTCCAGTTCCACATTTCAATCTTAAGAGCTGTGCACACAAGACTTTTCTCCATTCACTTTGGAAGCTGAATAAGAGATTTGTGTCCCAGGGGGGTTTCTCTTTGATAAATCCTGCACCCCTACCGCGACTAAGAAAATTTTCAATTGACCTTCAGAAGTTTGTAAAATGTTCTGAAAGGTTTCACAAGCCAGGTCATATTTTCTCTCTCCGGATTATAGTCACGATGATGCTTGTTATGACACTTGGTGCTACCGTTAGCAAAACTCCTTCCTGTAAGTTATTTATTTCTGGTTTCTGAGTTTCCTGAAGTTTTCAGACAATTGTTTTTAGGATATCTCAGATAGTATGTTCATTGTAGTTTCTGGTTCATTGTGTAGTTTTTTGCAATATGTAGGGGCCCTTAGTCAAGAAAATCTTCTTTTCTTGGAGGCATGGAGAACAATTGACCGTGCCTATATTGACAAAACATTCAATGGACAAAGTTGGTTTCGGTACAGAGAAAATGCTTTGCGTAGTGAACCAATGAACACTCGAGAAGAAACGTGTAAGAACTCTGGTCATGAAACTCCGATACGTTTCCATATTGGCTTTCAAATCTATGGCTGAATCAGCATGGTCATCTTATATTTCCTGTTGCTCATTATGTCTATGTATCTCGTGTACCAATATTAATTCTGTCATGATTGCCACTTACATTCTCCTACTCTGTTACACCTAATAATTATAATATTCCTGTTATTGACAGTCACACACTATTTTAAGGTTCTTCTCGACCTGTTTCAAAGTTCACTTTGTTTTGCACTGCACCAGGAATGTTTTATTGTCCCTGTCTGTGCCAGAAGAGTTAAAAGAAACAGAAGAGGAAATATAAGTGTTGCCTGTTGGCCCTTGAACTTCAAGTGTTAATTCCTGTAAACAGAAAAGTCCGATGTTCACAGTCACAGGGCTGTGTATTACATGATTTAATCAGTGACTACAATCTATTTAGTAATTTTGAAGCAAATCCTTCTTCGGTGCTTTCTTGTGCTTATGTGTTTAGGGAATGATTTTTGGGCACACCGGTTTAGTGATATGCTACTCTAAAATTGCTTAAAGTTATTCTTTCTACATTTTGGCATTAGTGGAACCACTGTCTGATGTTTAATATTTTATTGCTACTGAGTTCTGGTTTGGTATTCAACCTCCAGATGCTGCAATAAGGAAGATGGTCTCTACTTTGGATGATCCTTTCACTCGGTTCCTGGAGCCTGGAAAGTTTAAGAGTCTGCGGGTATGGGACTACTTGATCCCATCTTCCTTATTATTTGACTTAAGTGACTGTATATTAAACATATGTTTGGCCACCATTATTTTCTAGAAGCTGTTGCTTTTCAACACCAATACATTTTGCCAGAACCACTTTTTATCCGCTTAAGATCCTCCAAGCTATTTTCACCACACCCCGTGTTAAAAAGCACCTTGCAAACATACTCTAATCTTGAATCGAGCCTTTTTTTTTCCCTGAACCGCAAACTATTAGTTTTGGACCATAATGTATATGTTAATATGTTCTTTGAAGGCAGTCGGGAACAAAAAATACTCTTACAGGAGTAGGACTGTCCATTGGTTACCCTGCAAAAAATGACAAATCAACCTCTGGACTGATGGTTATTTCAGCTGCCCCGGGAGGTCCAGCATATAGGGCAGGAATTTCATCTGGGGATTTAATCCTAGCAATTGATGATACAAGTACCGAAAACCTGGGAATATATGATGCCGCAGAAATATTGCAGTGAGTTTTCTTTCAGACCAACCTTACAATGAATTATAATTAAAATTCCAATATTAGTTTGGCCATATTTCTCATTCTACCAAAGCTTCAACCTTAAGAAAGAAACTGGCACCAGATATGAAAATTGACATTTTATTATTATTTTTATGTAAGTTTGAACTGTAAAATCTGCTTCTCCTAAATCTCATTCTTTACTAGTTTGGTTTGTGATCATAAATTCTCCAACTCCCCTTCTCCTTTTTCTGTAAAGGATTAGTTCGTATTCATTTATGGCTAGGCAAGCGTTATTTTATTGCAAACAAAATGAATAATATTAATTAATTCGGAACTTAGGCATTCTTCAAAGGATCTTGTTTCTCCTACCCGCACGGGTCGGAACCCTCATGGGGGCTGTGAGGTGGAGTGGGGTGCGGGTCTCCTACCTACGCGGGTAGGAGAAAATTCTCCTTCTTCAAAGATGGAGGGCTGATCCGGTTTGTGCTTGGCATACCAGGATAAACATCGTATCTTGATTATGTCAACTGGGAACATAGGTTTTTCATGTGCACCATCATTCTACTGCAATTTTAGAACCTTTTTCAGAACTTCACGTGGTGATCGAAAATTGAGCATGATCTATGGCCAAACATTTATGAATTTGGTCATCTTGATTGGAAGTATATTTTGTATGACTAAATATCTAAGTCAAATCCACAGAGGACCTGAAGGAAGTGGAGTGGAGCTAATTGTGCGTCATGGGGATGAGACAAGACATCTATCATTGATGTATGTATACCATTGTCTGTTCCAATTGATTTTTACTTTATTTATGCTTGCACATGGTTCTCTATGAGTTCATCAGCAATAACAAATATTTTTCATTATAGTCTCTCAACTTGGTAGTTCTTTGTAACTATCGTCTTCCTCTGTAGTTCTGTATGGGATGTAGCATATAAGCTTTATGAAGATGAATATTTGGATGCAAAGTTCAGATAATATGAATTTTCCGACACTTGAAAGTATGGGCTATTTTCTGCTCTTCAGACGAGAGAAAGTCTTACTGAATCCAGTGAAGTCACGAGTCTGCAAGGTGCCAGGAATGGGAGAGGATGCACCTTTAATTGGATATATCAAACTAACATCATTCAATCAAAATGCTTCTGGTAATTTGCTGCCACTTCGGATGAACTGAAATTATTCCCTTTTGTATGCTAGTGCATTTGCTTTGGGCAAAGTCTACTCAATAACTTCAACCTGAAATATATTTCATATACTAGTTTTTTTCCTCATATAATCTTTTCAAGCATCTGTTACATCATTTAAGTTATTTTCCCTTCTGGTCATTGCCAAGTTCTATGGTCATGCACTTTACAATAATGCCGATGCCCTAGCTTGTTCATGATCTTGATGTTCAGGTTTCTGTCATTGGTTGTAGAACCTTTTTCTTTTCAAAAATTTTGGTGGAGTTTACCTTAATTCTTGGTGTAACAACTTCTACAGGTGCAGTAAGGGAAGCAATTGAAACATTGAGGGGAAACAATGTACATGCCTTTGTTTTGGACCTTCGGGATAATAGGTGACATGTGTTGAACACATTATGCAAGAGAGTTTCCTTAATCCGATTATTGACATGGTATCTTTGATGCAGCGGTGGCCTTTTCCCTGAAGGAATTGAAATTGCCAAGATCTGGTGAGTTTTCTTGCTGATATTTTTGAATGTGAATTAGTCATTCCATACCCCTGTTTGCAGCCTGTTGGATTGGTGTGTCTTTTTCATCATTGTCGTGGAATCATTGTCTGTGTTGTTAATGTGATGGCCTTCATGATCATGAAATATTTTAATATCAAAGCAAAATGTCTTACCATGTTATTGCAATCAGGTTGAACAAAGGTGTGATAGTTTACATCTGTGATAGTCGTGGTGTTCGAGATATATATGACACAGATGGAAGCAATGCAGTAGCAGCTTCAGAACCCCTAGCAGTACTGGTATGATGTTAATTATTTTGTATGATCTCAATGTTAAGTTTACATTATTATTAGAATGAGCTTTCATTAACTTTTTATATCATACAGCTATCATCAATTCTATGAAACAGAGGTCAGATGGTCTTACCGGTATTTATTTTAACCTCGATTTTTGTTTCCCCAAATGTTTCTTCAGGTCAATAAAGGAACTGCAAGTGCAAGTGAAATTCTAGCCGGCGCTCTGAAGGACAACAAACGGGCTGTGCTTTTTGGAGAACCTACATTTGGAAAAGGGCAAGTTTCCTCATATTGTATATATACGTCTTGTTAGTAGAAGAATTTACAAGAAACAGTCGAATGTTTCTAATAATGGTCCAACTGCTACCATCTTCAGCAAAATCCAGTCAGTTTTTGAATTGTCAGATGGCTCTGGCTTGGCTGTAACAGTTGCTCGCTATGAGACACCCGATCACACTGATATTGACAAGGTCTCTTTCTCTCTCTCCTTCTCCCTCTCTCTCTTTCTCAACCAAAAATCCCTCACCACACGCAAATACAAAATGTCTAGTACTCCCAACGCACCATACTTGATAACCCAAAGCTAATCTGCAGTAACCATCTACCAGAGGGGCCTCTTTATTTGGTTAAGTGTCGTGCATTAGGCGTAGGTGGACTTCTCTTTAGTGGTAAAAAATAGTGAGTTCTTGGTACATCTAGAGAATTAGAAATTTTCGACATGTTTGTCTGGTTATAAATGCAAAAATGTGGCATTTGTGTGGCTGACTTTGTAATCACACTTGTCCTAATTTCTTTGTGTTTTGTTAAAGGTTGGCATCTATCCTGATCATCCCCTGCCGGTGTCATTCCCAAAAGACGATGAAAGCTTTTGTGGCTGTCTTCAGGACCCTATGTCGGCTTGCTATCTCGATAGAGTCGGTTTATTCTCTCAATGAGAGGGCTAATCAAGAGTCCGTCACTTAAAATTTTTCTTTTTCCATTACTTGTTATTTTTTTGGATTGCCGGATAGCCAAGCTCTTCAAATTTCGATTGAGTCAAGAATACATAGATAGATCTTTTAGCTACACCTTCTGTCGCGTTGTTTAAGAGCGAAACAAGTTGTAATAATTTCTGACCCTTTGTTGCACTGCTGTGTAATTTCTGTGGAATTAGTTGGGCACTAGTGCTAGTGATCTAATGCCAACCTAGTTAAGATGCCAATTAGGTCTGGATCGGCAACACGCGTCCACACTAGGAATCATCCCCTGATTTTTTTTTTTTTTTTGGGGGCACTATAGCACCTATCCGCCACTAGTTAGCACCTTACTAGTTGCCATTGGATCGAGACTTGCAAATAAAATTATATTTTTCATGTTTGGTGAACGAACTGCACCTACAATCTCTAATATGTTATATGGATAAATGTTTATTTATGCAATAATTCCAATTCTTTTGGTGGTGTATGAGCCATTTAATTTCAAAACATATACCATGTATTGATAACTGTTTATGAATAACATCATTATGATAAATAAATAAATTGCATTATTTTTATAAATAATAAATAGATGTACTATTGTTTTTTTTATATGAAGAACGCTGTTGAAAATAAGGGAAATTTATATCATACTTTCATTTGTTGTTTACAATTATAATAATATTTCAATCAAGTATATATATCATTATAAACGATATCATTATTTTAAAAATCAAGTAGATATATTATTATAAATGATATCATTATTTTAAAATCAGATTATTTTATGAAAAATTACACACAATTCATGCATACAAGATACAGAAATTCAACATGTCAAATCAGATTATTGACATGTACTATAATTAGTCCATTCAATTAAAATGATTTGTTAAATGTTTAGATAATTCAAATATTGATGACTTGTGGACAATTTTTCACAACAAATGTTATTTAAGGATATAATTAAAGTCTATTAAAACAACAAGTATATAATTAAAGTCAAAATAAAAACAGATATTTATGGAAAAAGAAAAAATGTTGTTGAGGCTAAGGGCTGCCCCTTAATTTCTCTGGATAGTGCTATTTGTGTCAATTTCGTGCTACTGTTTGGCCCATCCAAAAGTTTGAGACGCTGACACAGCCGGCCAATTTATATCTCGGGTTTGGTTGTAAAGGCATCGTCTCGATATCTCCTCTCAGAGAAATTGCGCGAGAGAGAGAAAGCACGAGCATTCTAGAACGAGGATAGAAAAGCGATGAAGCCACAGCCGATGGACTACTTTGTGGAGATGGAGGAGCAAGGTGCGGCCACGGTGGCGATGGACGTGGACGATGCTGACACCTTGGAGATCTTCGGCGAGGGGCCACTCTCGATGGAGCACCACAGGCTCGCCGATTCCGACTTCTTCAACTCCTTCCCGGATGACTTTGATGACTCCGACATCAACTAATACTGTGTATATCGCTATCTTCTCTCATCCATTCCATGATTTTAGTATATTGAGTCGCTGATTTACTCTGTTGTCAAGAGATTTGGAACTTGTACTGGAAGATTATGTGCGTAATCCCAATTTAGTTAACGTCCAATCTATTGTGTTCGTGATTTTTACTTCATTCCACTCATATCTAGTTGTTTTTTTTTTCATTTTTTTTATTTACTAATTAATATCATCTTGATTTCCTGTCGTTTAGAGATGGATAATATGCTCCTAGCTTTCGTGAATAAGCAAATTTGAATTCTCAAATATCCAGTGAAATTCAATGTTTAATTAAAGGCTAAAGAGCATTAACATCCTCGATGCTGCTAAGAAACTTTGCAGGTTAGAATGGGGGTAAAATCCTAGGCCGCGCAAGATCGTAAGACAGGGCCATTGTGCTTTTACTAGCACCTGACGTATGACTAGATGAGTGCCTAGGTCTGCGTGCCTTCCTGGATTCCATGATAAATCATAGCATTGAAGAAGTGAACAATTAGGATAATAGACATTATTGTGAGCCTTATTGATAACTGACTGTCCAGAATAACGAATCAAAACCGTTGGACTGTTTGATCAGGAGAAATAGCATCATTAGTCTTTTCGCCTTTCTGATTTCAGGTCAAGGTTGCATTTGATCTTTGATTGTCTATGTGTAAGGATATGAGTATGGATGTGAATTTGCACTTGAATCGTATGGTGAGGTTAGCTGATTTAGCATTGCGATACAGCAGAAGGGAGCATTTTGGATAATTCATTGTTAGATGTTTATGGTTTGTAACCTGAGTTATATTTGCATTTTTGACCTGATTGGGATCCTCTATTTCCAAAATTTTCCACTTTTTTTAACTTTTTTCTCTCTCCTAAATCAATCACATCCACATATCTCATCACATCCACAAATCTCAACCACTCAACTCCACTCATTCTCTCTCATCTTTTACATTAAAAATCTTTAAAAACCATTATAATCCATCCCCAATCACCCTTTTTTATCATTGTAGGTCTAGCTAATTCCAACTTCTTAAACTCAATGACTGTCTGACTGACCAAGAACATTTCTATGCTCTCCTTTGTGATTTGTGAGTCACCTTTGCATTTTCTCAGTCATATACATTCAGAGAGGGAGTGAGCTTGTTTTGGGGGGTGGAGTGGGGGTTGTGTAGGTGATTCCACTTCCCACTATCTCTTTATCCATTCCACTATCTTACCGAGCAACCATTGATAACCAAGGACCTTTTCATGTGCTCTTCTTTCTTCCTTTTTTTTTTTTTTTTTAATTTTATTTTTTATTCCCCATGTTGTTCTGCTGATCTGACTTCCTGCATTCCTCAGTGACTCCAACATCAGCTAATCTTTGGCATACCCCATTACCTTTGTCTATTCCATGATCTCACCAAGTTATGATTATAACTAATGACATCAATGTAACACCATAGTTTCATCAGTGAATTTGGAGTCTGGATGTGTGGTTCAAATGGTTGTGTATGACTTCACAAATGGTTGTGTATAACTTCATGATGTGAGTGTTTGTCCAGTTTTGTAATGGTGATGTATACATCTTTTCGATAAATTTTTTGGCAGTTTGGACGCTGTTACCATTGGTGCTTCATGGTTATAATGCTATGTAGCACAAGAAGTGCGGGTTTACGTGTCACAAGGACGGTTTGATTTTAATCCAAGTTATAACTAAGTTGTTTAGGCAGTTGTATTTGCCGGTTTGAGAACTGTTTTGAGTACCAATTCTGTTACAACTCATTTTGACACATTCAGGGACGCGCTAAATTGCTTCACGTGGTGTTTCAACTTTCCAGATGTTTGATCAACTGTGCAAGTTAGACAAATATGCCTCGTTTTGTTGACATCCATGTAATTTATTTATTATGTGGATGCTCATTAAAATCAGGAAGAATATAATACTGAGCGTAAGTAGATTTATCATTTACGTAACACTACATGTGCCAAAAGCAATGGTTTGATACAGCTTTCGTGAATAGAGTATTTTTTATTGTACAACTTTCGACAGTGGAACTCTTCACATTTGATTATTTCGATGAAAAGTCTAAAAGGTTCTTATGGCGTATGAACGGCTTTATTAGTTTGTAATCAAATTTTAATAATTTTTTATTAAATATCAATCACACATTCACTTGAATGTAAAATCAGAGATTATAAAGAGGACTTATTATTGAACACACGAGCATCAAACACATGCATTTTGCTAAAAGCACTCTCTGTTAATTATTATTAATTAATATAATAGAAGTGCGGTTTGGATTTCTCAAAAGCACTTCCAAGCATACCTGTTCAAAGTTAAAATACATATTGACTCATGACAAGTAACATTACTTACGGCGCCAAAATATCGTTGCTCTCCAAGGTGTCGATTGAGAAAATAACAATCATCATAGAACTGAAGTATCCCGATGCATATACAGGTAACGTTCACAATAAAATACTCATAATGACAATGGAAGGTCCAAGCATGACAGAAACCCAACGTTTCACACTTTTAAAAAATAAAACCAAAATATATAACATTTACCCATTTCCTCGGAGAAACCGAGTATGCAAATGTACAACAAGGCCGTACATCAAAAGAGGTACGCCAGAGACATTAATTCCTCTACGCGAAATAAAACAATAAAAGGGGCTAGAAGCATTTTGCTCAACTATCAACTCAATATCTAAGACACAGGTTAGAAAGACAGCGACTTGATCCAACTGAAACCCAAAACATTAACCTCTACAAAGTTAGCACAATAAAATAGCGGAATCAGATAACAGTACAAACCCATTTCATGCCGAGCTTTTTACTTACTCAAGCCTTATCTCGAGCATTGTGCATTCTTTGGTTTGTCAATCCAACTTCACAGATGCTGGCGGGGTAATGTTTGACACAAAAAATAATATGCAACGTACCATCCTGGAGAAATAGCAACATATCATATCATCAGACTCTTCAGATAATAAAATGTCTTAACACAATATGAGTCAAAATTCTGCTCATCCATAGTTCTACATGCTCAAGGACACAAGAAGTCGGTGTTTTTGGCACAGTCATTAAAGGGGATTTCAGATGGATACAACTTTAGGTACTTGCATGATACCAATGCACAAGGCTCTTGAAAGTTTATAATGTGAGGGAACACCACTAACGTCACGTGCTTCACTAATTGTGTTTCCGGCTAAACTTTACTTCGCTAAAAATTAACTTTCTTGGTTGAACCCTGAGAAGTGTTGATAAAATTGAAATTTGATTCTGTAGTTAATTTTTAAAAAGAAAAAATTTGAAACAGAAAGGCTGAAATACAATTTTTCCCGAGTTTGCTGATTCTGACATAGCTAGACCCAATGGACAAGTCATCATCTCTAAGCCACTTCAAGGAGGATGAAGAAGTTGAGAGAGAGACCCTGGATACAAAGAGGCTTTTTCTCTCAATAGACAGCTCATAAACTCTCCGGCTTTGACAAATAAAGAACTGTCCACTTCATCAATACATAAACTCATACAAACAGAAACTCGAGAGAATGCTAGGACACTAACCATAAACATGGTGACACTCTTCATGGGTTGCAATTGATCAACAGTAATCAGCCATCTACCGTATATGGTGGAACCTTCAATAAGTGAACCAATTGCTCATAAGTAATCACACATTATAAAGCAACAGCAATCATAATTTTCGCTAAGACATGTTCGTCAAATATAGCTAGGAAAGATGACGCAAATTAATAGCATATGCATAGGTTCTGTACCTCAAACATGCTCCCATCAGGAAAATAGGATCTGTCGTGATTCAAGCTGTGAGAGTTATCGTGCTGAAGAATTCTCAGCTTTCCTTCCTACAATATTGAAGTAATGATCATCAGCACAGGAAAAAAAAAAAGCATAAGACCTGACCAATTAGAAATAAGTTAAAGGCAATTTCTTGGTTTACCTTTGTCCCATATACAAGGCCCCCACCAACTGATGGATGGAAACTAGCTACATTCACCTCATCCTCTGCACTCGGAAGAACTCTTACAAGTTCCATGGTAGAAACTTTGTAGATCTGTGCAAGAGAGAGATTCTGAGAGGGACGATAAATATTCATAGTATTAACATTCACAAACATTAAATATCCAGCCTTGCCGACAGATATTTCTAGATTTCATCTATCTTAGGGCATCTCCAATGGGAGATGTCTAATGGGGATGTATGTTTAAGAGAGAGAGATATATATTATTTTAATTGTAGAGGAATGGAAAGATGTGTAGATAAAAAAGAGAGGGAAAAGTGTAAAAGATGACAGAGGTAGAAAGATATTCAAAAATAATAATAAAATAGTAGTGGAAGATGTGAAGTTTGATGTTTGAATTTGGACATTATATGGGAAACGAGGAAGAAAAAGTGGAGAAAAGGTGAGTAAAATGAGAGAAAAGTGATTAAGAAAAATTTAAAATTAAAAAATTACAGGACCTATTCAAAATTTATTCAAAATTTATGTGAGTGCATCTCTCTAAAAATTGGATTTTGGGAAGAGACATAGCATTGGAGATGCTCTTATCCCCTTCTAAGATCACATGATTTCTGCAGCCAATCAGGCAATCAATGCAACAGTCACCCGGCATTAAATTTGTCTTCCCAAAACAACCATTCTCCTTCAACTACATGATTGCATGCAGTTGTTCAGATGCTATATTTGGAATATGGTCTTAAAAATGCACACCACAGTATCTCAAGTCAAAAGCCACATTTGATAGAAGAACAATGGGGCAAAACCTTATCACTACGCAGGTAGACTACTCGCTACTACTATCTTAATTATTGTTAAAATATGTCTTTAACAAGATCTTTTTCTGTTTCAGCAGTTAGAAAATAAATAAATAAAATAAAAGTAAAAATCAACCGAATGATTGATCTTATCTCTGTGCTAAATTCAGAATCCAAAGGTTTAATGCAACCACATACACAAAGGTTTACTAGACTGCAAAACTGTCAGTGATCCATATGTTAATAGGTATACTAGACTGTAAAACTGTAAGTGATCCAATGGAAAGGAGCATATGTTCTAACGTCAATGTCTTACCTCGAGAATAGTGTATATTGGCACTGTTGCATCTCCATCAATCACCACACTTTTAAGAAGTGAACTGTGGCGGCGTCCATATGCAAGTAACAAATGCTCCGAGGTAGGAGAGAACTGCAATTGAGAATGAGTCTTAAATGTTTTGTAAAGTCAATTATACAGATTCGAAGTTTCTAATCGTCAAAAACAACAGTATTGAGACTATGAAATCTAAGCAAAGTATTGAGACTATGAAATCTAAGCAATCAAGTATAATGATGCACCAAAATGACTAAGCATGTTTTAAGAAAACTTATATTTTGCTAGAAGCTTCTTTTTAGTTAAATAGTGGTTATATACCGCAAGAGAAGAAAAAACTAAAAACTTCATCGAAATGCTTAGTTACAACAAGGCTATTCTTCACATGGAAATGGAAGCTGAATAGAATAACTGTCGCACTACTTTCAAGCTACATCAGATGAGGAAACATGTTCAATATGCATTATTGCTGACACACGATGTTAGTTGATGAAACTGCTGTTCCTTTCTTATAACGAACATTTCACAAAATGAGCACCCATAACACTTCTCTAATTTTTCTTCCAGATAAGTAGATAACTATAATTCCATGAACTTAATAATAAAAGTAACCTGTATTGAAGTTAAGCAATGAGCAGCTCTGATAGCCCGTGAGACCAGAACTGTACCAAATCTACATAACCAGAGCATCAATCAGTTTAAATGACATAATCATATCATCATAATGAGGGCAAAGTGGAATGTCAATTTGCGAGATGCAGGACTTTGGACTTACGTTGCCTCCTCGAGCGAGTATACTCGTAGTTCATACATAACTTGATGGGCTGAAATGGGGTGTCTTGTTGGAGATGTTGATGCCCCTCTAACATCGTGCTGGACCCGGCCCTCAAGACCTGAATCAGCTTCTGTGTTTGGCTGGATGCATGCAACACAAACTGCTAAAAATCTTCCACATGGCGAAAAGTGGGCACCCATTTCACTACAAAAGTATGTAATATCATAATAAGTTCAGAAATCACAAAGACACAAACTACTGCAAGGAAATCAATATTCCACCCTGTTCAGCTCAAACTCGCTTACCTACAAAGTACAGCATGAGGAATAGTTAAGCGACATTTTTCTGCTTCAAGAGGCGTGCAAGGATTTTCTATATCATGGGGCCAGATTCGAAGCTTCACAGTACAGGGTAACTCGGCAGCTGCAGCTGCAGCTAGTGATGTGGCTACCTCGGACTGGACTTGGTTCATGAAAGGTTGTGAATTGCTCTGCTCATGAGGGACACTGTTAAAAGAAGCACCATCACCAGATCCCCTTGCTGGTATTGTGCGAGAGCGAGAAGAACGGTGACGTGAACCAGATCTTCCACTGACCCTTGAACTACCAGAACCATTTGCATTTACTTGTGGAACCATTGAAGGTTGACTCCCTGTTTCGGCATAAGAAGCAATACCATCAGTACCACCTCCAGTTCGTGAGTGCATTGACCGTTGGCCAGCTTGGCTTTGACCAATTAACCACCCTTGCAAGAATGGAAGTTCCCAGTATGTCGGGTCGCCAAATGGAAATATTTGATTATTTCTCTCATCAGGGTGTGTATCTGTATCCATTGCATCCACTGCAGGCTGAGAAGCAGTTCCCATTGTTGAAGAATTTGTTTGTGATCCATCTCTGACAGGAGAGCTACTAGATTCAATCGGAGACAATACCAGTTCATACTGCCCTGATGGAGTTGAATAGGTAAAAAGCCGCACTGAGGAAGAAGAATCCACCCTCTGCTGTGGACCACCTGAGTTCATGACCGCACCAGTATGATGGGAAGGTAATCTCGCATCAGCCTGGCCAGTCGGAGGCCAAATCAGAAATGGTATAGACATAATTGGCAGCTCATTTCCAGAATTAGATTGATGAGCCACATGAGCGTCTGCCAGATATATCGTAGGAGGAGGATAGCCGCAAGTAGCCAGGGAAGTTGCATGCATCATAGATGGGTCAGATGAGTCGAGATCATTGACCTGTAAATAGCACCAAAGTAAACTGATGCAACAAGGGAAATAAATTCACCACATGTGACGTACTACCTCAGCAGTTAGAAGAAATGGAGCAGCATGTGGGTGGAAATGCACAGCCCTGAGTGAACGGCGAGTCTTAAGTATAATTGCAGGTGAAGAAGCCTCCCCTTCCCTGCTGTAGTGCCATATGAAGAGCTGCATCATGTAAAAATGTTAAGAACAAAGTAGCCCTGCGAAGCTCAACTCTTTGTGATATCTCAAATTTTCTAACCTTGTGACCTGAAGCCACAGCCAAGATTTCCCCTTCCGCATGGAAGGCGATAGAAGCTATAGGGCGGTCTGCAGGAGGAAAATCACCATATTAAATGAAATTGAAATATCAAATAGATTGAAGTATTTTTCAAACCCTGGATGTCAGATGTGATTACAGAAGTCACAAGATCCTATACAGTCAGCAGTGTTTGCATCCCACAGACGAACTTCATGGTCTAAACTTCCACTTGCAAGAACTTCTGGATGGAGTGGATGGAACCTAACCTGCAGAAGCCCACCGTCACATCAAAAACCAAGCAAACAACGATGCACCAGCACAGTTAGTAAAGTTTGAAGTGAACAAATACAATGCAACCCGACAATTATCTCTTGCATGCAATATAGGAAGATCACAAGCAAAAATAGAAACATAATCTGTTCTCATTAGAACATTAAGGTATATATCCTACAGAATAGAAGGTTGAATAAGTTTCTACATCATTTTTCGTTTAGTGATTGTCTAGTGATTTAGATAACTTTCTGTTTCATTTAGATCCTACGAGTTCTCTTTGTAATATTAGCCCAACCAGCCCATAGGTTCTTGTGTTGATCTTTGTATTAGCACAAGTCTATGCTGCTTTTGTTGGTGGATGACTCATCCACTCTTTTGTTGTTCTTTTGAAGTTTTCATCTTAATAAAATTGTTCAGTTTCTTATCAAAAATAAAGTTTCTACATCATCAGTCATGATAAGGATTTATTCAGATGGTCAAATTAAATAATATGCACTCCATCACATATGCTACCTTATTTTCTTATTTTGCACTTCCCATTTGTTGACATTAAGAGTCAAACTGATATCTCGACAAAGGCTACCAAATCATTGCGACACTGCAATTCCACATAAATCATAACATTTAAAGTTTCAGCAGAGATGCTTACCACCCAAGGTGTCCTCCGATGCCCGCTCAACACCTTTAAGCATTTCCCAGTTTGGCAATCTATTATTTTTACAGTATGGTCTCCACTGCAAACATAAGAACAAAATGAAAATTTGAAAGTCTAACCTGAAATGAACTCCGTTTGCTTTTAAAATGAAAAAGTTAGTGTGGTTAGGGAGAGTGGGGACAATTACTGGGTAGAAGCAAGTGTTCTCCCGTCAGGACTAAAAGCTGCTGCAATGGTCGACCTAGGCGGAGGTACTAGCGGACAATACTTGGCTGATAAATGTAGCAATGATTGTCCCTCTACCCTGGATTATTTAGAACGAAGAGATTCAGGAAATCAACTATTACTAACAGCAACGATGGAAACATCATGAAGCCATAAGATAGTGCCGAAGACAGGACAGATACCATGAAAGAAGTTCCCGTCTTGGATCTTTTGCTGCTTCACGTTTTGATCCTGATGATTCAAGACGACATTTTGAAGTGTCTCCCCAGAACTTTTTGGGACATCGCTTCGTGTGTGGAGTTATCTCCCTCCGAGTTAACAGTTGAAATACATTACTACAAAGCACATAGCATGTTATATGCAATCAGAAACTACTCATGCCAAAAAAGTGCAATTCTTGCTTTTCTGATTGACAAATACATATTATTAATATGCTAAATTGCTAATGCATAACAGGTGAAGCAACCAGCAATCATGTTCATGAAATGTCCACACTTTTCTCCATGTAGCAGAACAAAATTCCAATTATTGGCATATAAATGCAACATAATTTAGGTTCTGGCACACTCTCATCTGATCATTTGTTTTCTTAATATTCGGCAAAGCAAGGGAAAGGGCAATGCGAATAAGCAGCACCTCTAAAATTTTGAGCTTGTTTTAGAAAGCTTATTTGAAAAGAAAATTAATATTTTGGAGAATGGGACATCAAAACACAAGGAAAGGTTATGGTGAAACATGAAAATAAGAAAAAGTGAGGTCTTTAAGCTTTGTCAACCAAGATCTTTGCAAATAGACACAATGCCCTTACGAGTTTTATAGGAAGGCTATAAATGTACATAATTGTTGTATTAATACCCATAGAAAGCACCAAATATTCCCAAAATGAACACATCTACTAAATTGAAAGCACAGTTAGACTATACTGCCTAATGCATTATTACCTACGGAATAAAAGAAACGTAAATATGAAATGGCAATGCCTCTGAACCAATACAAAAAACTATGAAAGATGCATAAACTTCAAAATCGTCCTTCCCAAATGCCAAAGCAGTCTACATCTACAACTATCAAAACTAAATAATCTGCAGTTCAAACTTATGTAATCACACAAAGTTAGCATCATTTTGTCCTTCAAAATCAAATAAAGTAGTTTGTGAACTTTAAACAAATACACACTAAAATTATGAATTACAGAATTAGCATCAGTATCATTATTAGTCAGCCACATAAAGGTTATTTATCAATTCATTAGTTTTTAGCCACAAATCATATAGCTCATTTTCATGATTTTTCTCCAAAAATCAAGAGAAGTGACTCGTGGGACGGGATACTCCATTCAGTCTCCTCATTAAGCGTTAAATTTGACACCATGGATACTAAAAATTCAGCTAAGAAAAAGATAAAGTCGCTCAAAAGCAATCGAATTCCAGATCTTCACATTAAAAAGGGGGAGGCAAGATTCGGTGAAATTAGACGTAGAAATTCAACCTTTGTTTAGCATTAGAGTGAGGAGTAGGTCCCGCAGAAGGAAGGATCTGCTGGAAATTCGACGTAGATGAAGGAGAGGCGGTGGAATTCTCCGGCCAAATCGATGATGACCTCATGATTAATTACAATTCACAATTCGAATTACAATTCTCAACGGAATAACTCGTTCGGGCAGGAATCTGTTTCCAGCATTTCTGAATTCATAAAAAACTGATAAATATGGAGGGTTAACATCGATTTGGCTGAATTTTTCACGTATTTCCCACGGATTCTTGTTAAATTACGGAGGCGGAGGTGATCAGAGAGGACGCTGAAAATGCGGCGGAGAAAGGCGGCGGAGAGCGGAGGCGGGCGGTGTAGAATTGAGGGAATGATGGATTTTTCCGGCATCGGACAGTGATATATTTGACATCAGGGTTGTTTAATTTGACAGAAATGTCCACACGTCAAATGAGACGAAGCCCAGTCGATTAAGTGGACCGTGTGTTTCACGCTTGAATTTATGTTGATAAGTGCTTATTGGTATATTCTAGGAGCCAAAAGCATTTTTGTTGCTCACCCCCACTTATACAAATGTTATGTTGCCCACACATAGGCATATTAAGATGGAGGTTGTTTATATTTCCAACGCTATGAGGCTTTTTTGTTGCTCACCCCCACTTATACAAATGTTATGTTGCCCACATATAGGCATATTAAGATGGAGCTTGCTTATATTTCCAGCACTGGGAGGCTATAAGGCTCCCAAAGACTTTGAAGTATCTTGCCCTCGACTGTGTATTGGTTGAGTGTGGAGTGGAACCGTCTTTGGGAGAAAAAATTCTCCAAGTGCGAGTAACTTAACAAGCTCATATTAAGATGTTCATACATGGTGGATGAATGATACGTGTTCGTCTTGATAGTGGTGGGAAAATAGATAATATCCATTCGTTCACATGTAGATACTTTAGTTTTTCATATATAGGTATCAGATCATAGGCCCCTTATTTATTTTTATTTGTCTGTATCAATTAGCAATGATCAATTATCAAAACTTATTATTATTATTATTATACTTATTTAAATTAATAGCGATTGATATTTTGCATGGTTTTCAAGTATCTTCCAATAGCCTAGAGGCACCATAAATTTTTTTTATAAAGGCGAGAGGTCAAGTTCTTCAAATGCTTGTTGAAATTTGTAGCTTATTTGACAAAGATTTTTTTTAAATAATAAATGTGATTTTTTTATAATACGTGATTAAAGAAATGTTATTACACAAAAAGTGAAAAGTAAAATTTTTAAAATATGTAGTTAAAAATATTATAAGAAAAATGTGACTATTTGAAAATATTTATTAAACAAGCCCATAATGATTAAAAAGTATGTATGTACTTATTATTATTATTATTATTATTATTATTATTATATAACTGATGGAATAAGTAAATTTCTTAATGAAAAAATGCATGAACACATGCATCATGTAGCTATAAAAAGCTTTCCTCGTTGTGACACTCGGTCGAATTCCCATTGCAATTGAAATATGGAAAAAGAAGTAACAATCTAGGGTTTGAAAATTTAGCAACCCTGGGGTAAGATTCAAAAACTAGAACAATCACATTATGAGGCCACAAGCCCACAGTGAATGAGGACGAATTGCACAAGTCTGAAAGTTCAAGGACAATTTTTAACTTTCCAAAAGGTATAGGGATTTTATGCAACTTTGGAATTTCAGACCAGTATTGTATAAATCTAGATTAGCAAGTGTTTGTGAACAATTTCTTCTTCATATTTTTTTTCTACTCTTCTACATTCAAATTTAATCAAACAAACCACATTCATATATTTTTTTGCATGACCCACATTTACTAATAAATATTTATCATTCAACTCTATTCATTCTCTCTCTCTTCATTCCTAAAAATATATTTTAATAAGGTCGCAAACACCCTTTAAGGATCGAATTTAACTTCTCAAAAGTTCAATGCCTATAGTGGTGATCAGGCTACCCACAGTCCCCAAAAAAATCGTTTGGGCTCCATCCACTATTTGGGGCAATTATGCATTATTCATCTAATCTAACATAGATATAAAAATAAATTTTAATTTTGATCGATGACGTGATGCCATCAAAAGACGCCACGTGCCGTGAGTACCATTCCCACGTGGGGAACTGAACAAAGCCGTCAATGTCTAATATGAAGTATTCCAAGTCACAGGCAATAACTTGCACTAATACTAAAAGTTTGGGGCCATTGTTTGCAATTGAGTGAAAATTTGTGTAAGAAAATAATTGCAGCAAAAGCCATGGATATTATCCCTTCAACAATAAGATAAGTTATGGTTTGAAATGTGTAATTGAAACTAATCTTTAATTTTGACTGAACCGTTAAAAAAAAAAAAAAATCGAATAGGTATCCATATTATACATGCTGGAGTAAGATGCTAGCCTGGGTAGGGCCGTAGGGAGAACATAGCCCACGTTGAGTTTGAGTGCAAGAACGTGGACACCACTTGTAACCCCAAAACGATTCCTGATGTTTTGGATCAAGGGACCCAAAAGGTCCATCAAAATAGAATTCAAATATAACACTCCTTTATCCATATGCAAACCTACTTTTAAAGAAACTCCATCAACCACACAAAATCAATCATTCAGACAAATTATAAATACAAACAAAACATATTACATTATCTTAGACGATTTCTTGTTTTTAAATAAAAAAAAAATCAAGATGCTTCCTTTACATGTTTGGAGATTCTCTCGTCGGTAAAAATAAAATATATCCCCATTTAGAAAACTCGAGGTACTTCGTAAAATATAGTTACATATTTATATTGTGTCAGTGTTTTAATACAATGATTGTAAATAATTGAACAAACTAATTATAATATATACATATTTCCTAACAACATGTTTTCCCAAATTCTCTCGTGGAACAATTTTTCTATGAGAAATTTTGTCGTTAGTATTCATTTAAATAATTTTTTTTTGTAATTTTCAAAAAAATAAAAAATAAAATTGTAACGAAAAATTTTCTTTTATGGCTTACTCACACCAAATTTTGATAGCAATCAAACATGAAAAACAAAGTCTTTATACATTTCAAATAACGTTGATATTTAAAAAAAAATTAATTTTTCTTGGGGGTGACAAGGCGCCTTCATAGGACGCCACGTGGCGTGAGTATATACCCACTGTAGATACCTGAACAAATCCAATGGATTATGATAGCCTATGAGAAACATTAATAAATGCGACTAGTGCTTCACCAAAAAAGGACAAAGGGAAAAATAGAAGAAAAAGAAAAAAGATAGTGTGAGATTGTGATATGCTATGTCTACGTCTAAAGCAATATGAAACTTTATAACTCAAATCATGTTTTAAAATTTTACATGTTGTTTTGCCATTTTAATATATAAGATTTAAGATGACAATAATAACTGTCAAATAAGCATCACATGATTAGTTATGGATTATGATAGTCTATGAGACACATTAATAAATGTGATATGTGAAATTTTATGTGAGACTAATGTTTCACCAAAAATGTAATGTGAAAATAAGAAAAAAGGAAAAAGGAAATTGCTATCTCTGCATCTATAGGAATGTGAAACTCTATCAATCATTTTTCAAAGTTTCACATGCTTTTCCAAATATAGGCATGACACATAATAATATCATACTCCGTCCATCCCATATATATATGTTTATTTTTCTATTTTGAATGTCCCAAATATATAGTTTTTTTTTTTTGAAGTTTAATTTACATTATCTTACTAATATACCCCCCCATTTAATATTTAGTTACAACTATCAATTTCAAAAGTAAGTGTAAATTAGGAACATTGTTTACAATATATATATTTTCAATACTTTTCTTAAACTTTGTAAAAAGTTAAACAAGTTTATACATATGGGACATATGGAGTATCAACTTCGCACAATAATTGACATGTGGTGTTAAGCAAGTGTTAACAAATATTATTGTTTGATTATTAACCTTTATCTTTTCCAATCTATTGGTTGTTAATCTTTTAATTTTTTATGTTTTTAGTGAACTATCTTTGTTCGAAAATTCAAACCCAAGATAAAATTTTATTGAATAAAAAATTACTTACAATGTGTAGAATGGGCTAATACCAAACCTTTGAAAGAAAAAAAAATAGTAAAGAATTTCAAACAAATAAAAGAAGCAAAGCTATATACAAATTGAGGGCTTATTTGAGCTAAGCTAACCTTTGCCTAATGTAAAGGGGAGCTGTGCTTAGCTAAAAACAGTAATCCTCTAGCATCTCCAATGCATTGTGTCCGTTGGAGTTTATGTGGTATATTTATTGGAAGGCTTCTAGATGATCTAGTCTTAATATCTACGAAATAGACAAGATGGCTCAAAATACAACTCCAATGCATTGTGTCCAAACCAATTTAATTTAGCCCGCTGTACAAAGAGAGAGAGAGAGAGAATGGGGAGGAAAAATAACAGTAGGCACATAGGGAAGATAAAATTTTTATGACTAGGATGTCTCACATGGTTTCTGAAATTGGACAGGGCCCTAGAAAGGTTCTCCTTTTTTGGGTGCAACATAAGTTTACACAATCGATGAAATTTAACATTAGAGAAGAAATTTGTAAGAGACATTGTATTTTGCTTAGTTGGCACTACTTATTTTACTAATTCACTGGAGCATTGGAGATGCCCTAAGCTGTAAAAAGGAGAAATGAAGAAGCTGTGGATACCCATAGCAGTCTTCTGTCATGCTAATATGTTGTTGGCTCCACACAAAAAAAAAAAAGAGAACATGATATTTATCTTAATTCTTACCCTTATAGAATTTGCGAAAAGGTTCAAGCACCCACGCTATTGAGAGATCCGCATCCCACCAAACCTCACAGCCCCCCCCCCTAAATGCCTGGGCCTTGTTGAGGGGGGCAGTGTTAATTCCCGTGCGGGTCCCAACCATCGTGGCTACCAGAAACAAGCTTATAGAATTTGATGGCCCCAGTGACATACTGGAGACTCCCTGCCTAGATTGGTGACCAAAACAAGCCATAATAGCAGCCTATGAGTCAGATTTCAACCAAACGCTGTGTGTACCCTTCTCCCAGGCCCCAGCATAATTTTAGGCCACATATCATAGCTTTTTTAACTCCACCACTAGAAGCAAAACTAACGTGGGAGCAATAAATTCAAGTTTGGATTTTTTCACTCATAAAATACCAAATAATATTTGTTCAAAAAAAAAAAACCAAATAATATCTGAATTTTAGGATTAAAAATTCAAATTTGAGGGGATCATTTTCTAAATTTGGGATTGAATTTAACTCCAAATTTAGAAAATAACCCCTCATAAAATGGCTCACAAAGTTTATTCTCAACCAATAACACAATGTCTTGAATTTCAAAATGGAGATTATGTATGATCAAAAACTTTGACCGACAGCCAAATGCGGCCACAATATCGCCGGAAAATTTTTCGAATTCCTGGAGTTCCCCCTCGTCGTGTTGGACTTAAATCTAATATCGAATTTCTAAACGGAGATTATATGTGGCCGAAAAACACCATATTAGCATCGTAGTTACGGCGCTAGCGTTTGTACTTGAACATTATTAAACGAAATATCACATACATTAAAAAAAATTACAATTTCAACTTTAGTGATAAATTTATTTTTTATTTTTCGAAAATTAATTTTCCTAACAATTAATTTGAATTGACTTATCTTTCCCAAAATATTATTTCCGAATGATTTTTCTCTCCTTAGCCTTTGTCCCCCTTGCATTTTTGCTATAAGATAGAAACTTCACCTAAATAATCACAAAAGGCCATGGGCCCAGATCATATTACCAGCAGAATCACGAAGCATCCACCCACCCACAGCTTCCCCATCAGATTTCATTTTTCAAATACTTATCCGTATTTAGCTTAAACCAACCTAAATCAGGAGGGATCCAACACACTACAGCAGGGTGAGTTTTCTGATGAATAGACATCTGAGCTTTCAATTACTTATCCGTATTTGACTAAAGAGTCGTAAATGCTATAATCTTTAATAAATTAAGTGCACGTAATAAGTTGCAAATGGAATATATCATAAAGCAACCTTTTCATTCCCCCCATCACCCCCCCCCCCCCCCCCAAATTTTTGAGCTATCTTAAAGCAAGTTTTAGACAACATATGTTCAATCAAAATGGATTAGATGCCTATTTACGAGTACTATTCTCCTTTTCACGGGAGGAGGAAAATCAATTTGAGTGATTATATAACACTGTCACATCATTATTTGTAACAATATCATATGACTCATATTATCACTCACTGTTGTCGTAACATTATCACATCAGTAATATAAATAGTTTATCATTCCCACGGGCAGGAATGATCTAGTATTATCGATGGTGTTAGATTATTTCTGTTCCCACCGGGAAGGAGAAGAATATTTGTCTATATATTCTCTGTGTAAATCATAAGAACAATCAATCACTATTTATAAATAATTATATTAATTAATATAATATAATATAATTAAATTAAAATTGTAATAAATTAATTAATGTAACGTAAGTACGTAACCAGCAAATAAATCTCCCAGCGTAACAGCGTATGCACGCGTTTCTTCACATCTCAGGACCTTCAACGTTTTACCCTTAAAATCGTCACTCGTCACTTTTTACGCCCTTCCGTGGACGCCAAGTCGCCAACGCAAGCAAAACGCCAAAACCCACCCCCGCACACCGTCCAAACTCGTAGGCCGGGCATTGGAGTTTCCGGTCTCCAATCGCCACGTTGCATCTTCTTATTGGCCAGTACTCCTTCACCGCGTCCTCATTGGAAACTTCACGAGCAATCCAATCTCACCGTCCGTTTCACGTGAACCAAACTAAATCGCAACCGTTGCCACTGTAGCCGCCTAAGTCTCGCCACGTGTTACCATTCCACATGTCATGTAAATAAAGGTCCACTCATTATAAAAAATCTTGTCTATTAAAAAATTCAGGCCTCTCTCTATATAATAACACCAGACCCCCAGCGTTAAACGTATATCAAATTTTCGTCACAATCAAATATCAAACATCAAACATCAAACCAATTCTGTTCATTTTAGCGGATAATTATTTTATTTTATTTTATTTTGTTGTAACATTTTTTGGATAATGGCAATGAGCTTACCGCATCATATTGGAGCCATTTCTGGAACTCCGGTAGTGGCGGAGGCGAGCGGAAATTCCGAAGCACCGGCGGTGGCTAACGTTAGAGCAGGGTGGAGATCGCCGGAACGGAACTTACGGGTTTCGGTCAAGTCCGGGTCGGACCGTGTGTCGCCATCTCCGCCATTGAGTCCCGTCCGCGGCGGCATGAGGGCGGACCTATCTGTCGCGGCTCAAGCGTTGATGGATTATCCGTTTGCGACGGAGGATTATCGTGAGAGAGAGTATACACGAGGCGGAGGCGCGTTGGAGAAGGGGGCTAAAAAGGGGGTTCCGGTGTTCGTGATGATGCCGTTGGATAGTGTGACGATGAATCACACGGTGAATAGGAAAAAAGCGATGAATGCGAGTTTACAGGCGTTGAAGAGTGCCGGTGTGGAAGGTATAATGATGGATGTGTGGTGGGGGTTGGTGGAGAAGGAGGCGCCCGGTGAGTACAATTGGGGCGGATACGCAGAGCTCATGGAGATGGCCAAAAAACATGGCCTGAAAGTGCAGGCGGTGATGTCGTTTCATCAGTGCGGCGGCAACGTCGGTGATTCATGCTCGTAAGTACATCGAATTCCTCTCCCAGATTGATAAATTGTTTTTCAATTTCTTAATATTTGAATAATGTAGATTATTTGATTGGAAAATAATGAAGATTAGCTCAAATTTTCATTGGTTTCACGTTGGGAATTTTTGAGATCTGGATTTGGTCGGTGGGAAAAGTCAAATTCAAAATGTATTTTCTTCCTTAACTGTTCCTGGTAGGTGGGCGGTGGGCCTGTGGGGTTTGGTTGGAGGTTGAAAATGGTAAAAGTAACATGTTTTGAACAAATTGCACTATTGCAGTATCATCTGTTTCAATTCAAAAGGCGACATGTTTTGAACAAATTCCACTGTCGCAGTATCATCGAATTCAAAAAGCAACGTCTTTTGAACATCAATTTTTTTTCTTCCCACTATCGTCTAATTCATCATTACAGATATAACCTGTACCAATCAGGAAGTATTTGATGATTACCAGGATCAAATCAAATGTCAAAATTCATATTTTTATGTCAGCTTTTTCAATTGATTTTGGATAACCTTGCATATCAATCTCCAATCTGGGTAATCAGTTAATAATAGAAGATGGAGTTTCTTGCATCATGCTTACTATATCTTTATCTTATCAGCTCTGTAATGATGTTTTGTAATGTTTTTAATTCAGAATTCCTCTGCCAAAATGGGTTGTCGATGAAATCAACAAGAATCCCGATCTTGCGTATACAGACCAGTGGGGTAGGAGAAACTACGAATATATCTCACTTGGTTGTGATACTGTCCCAGTCCTCAATGGAAGGACCCCAATCCAGTGTTATTCCGACTTCATGCGGTCTTTCAGGGACAAATTCGAGCACCTCCTTGGTGACACCATTGTGGTAACTACTTTTTATATAATTCAAGTGACTTAACTGTATATTACTTGTGTTTGAAAAATACAGTCTACTTGTCTGTGATTTGAAAACTTGAATCTTTATGCTCCCTTTAGGAAATTCAAGTTGGGATGGGTCCTGCAGGAGAGCTTCGTTATCCCGCCTACCCTGAACAAAACGGAACATGGAAGTTTCCGGGAATAGGAGCATTTCAGTGTTATGACAAGGTGAGACTCAATGACTGTCTGGATAAATTTGTATTTTGTTTAAGTTGATTTGTTTTGGGATGATAAAATCTGTGGATAATAAAGAGTATCAATCTTGGTCTCCTCCTATGTGGGGGGAGTTATTATCCTCATTTGTAGATGTTAACTAACACATAATAGTTGGGTCCAGTCACTGACATGTAAAATAGGCTCGACTGCTTATGTGTTAATTCACATCAGCAAATGGGGATAATAATCAAGATTGATCAAAGATTGTAATGAGTATAATAGATTAATAGGTATAAATATGTGGTTGAGATATAAGTTTAACCGTAACTCGGTGGCAAAACTAAAACAAACATGGATGTAGTATGTTCATTCAAAATCTTGTCTTTTGATTTAGTTATGGTTTCTGTACTTACATGGTCTTTGTATTACCCCACAGTACATGCTGAGTAGCCTAAAAGCAGCAGCCGAGGCACACGGTAAGCCTGAATGGGGACACACAGGCCCGACTGATGCAGGCCAGTACAACAACTGGCCCGACGACACAAACTTTTTCCGCAAAGAGGGCGGTGGGTGGAACAGTGACTATGGGGACTTTTTCCTCTCTTGGTATTCCCAAATGCTTCTGGACCATGGTGAGAGGATACTCCAATCAGCCACGACCATATTCGAGAACAAAGGCATCAAAATATCTGTCAAGATCGCTGGTATCCACTGGCACTATGGGAGCCGCTCCCATGCCCCCGAGCTCACCGCTGGGTACTACAACACCCGTTATAGAGATGGGTATCTCCCAATTGCCCAAATGTTGGCCCGACATGGCGCTATATTCAACTTCACTTGCATTGAAATGAGAGATCACGAGCAACCACAAGATGCTCTATGTGCCCCAGAGAAACTAGTCAAGCAAGTCTCTTTAGCCACCCGTGAAGCCCAGGTTCCACTTGCTGGTGAAAACGCACTTCCACGATATGACGAATATGCCCATGAACAGATATTGAATGCTGCTGCATTGAATGTTGATGGTAATGCCAATGAGATGTGTGCGTTCACGTACTTGAGGATGAACCCCAATTTGTTCCATCCGGAGAACTGGAGGCGATTTGTGGCGTTTGTGAAAAAGATGGGAGAAGGGAAGGATGTGAACAGGTGTTGGGAGCAAGTGGAGCGTGAGGCTGAGCATTTCGTGCACGTGACTCAGCCATTGGTGCAAGAAGCCGCCGTTGCGCTCATGCATTAGTTATCTCGAGTATATGGGTGTATTAGTAATTCTAATCTAGTGTTTCCGAAAGCAGCAACTATTAGACATGGCTGCGATTATTGTATGGGAAGACTAGAATTCGATGAATAATTTTTTTAGTCTGTTTCTTTTCTTCCTACGCTCTGGCTCTTTTATAGCCTACTGAGCTTTTCCTTGTTTTATCAGTGCTGGGGCAACATATATAAAAACAAAACGTTCTATATTGATTGTATGGAGGTGCAAGACATAATCCTTAATTCAGTTTCCTGTCTGTGTCTGGTTTTTGCGTTCTTTTTCGTTTATTTTGGTAATGATTTTGTTTTTCAACCACTTGGGGCTACTCTTTAATGTGGCTTGAGGGTCGTTGAGCTTAGTTGGGGCATCTGATCTTATGGATGGTTGAGTTGGGATATTAGTTTGCTTAGCTTCTTGTCTTTGGAGCTAAGCTTTCACATAGCTTAGTGTCGTGTTTACTTTGCCATTTGTTCATATAGATTGCTGAGTTCGGGTATGATATTTCATTATTAGTTTTCTTGATTATCTTATTTAATTAGAAGAAATCTGTTGTATATATACTATTTTAATTGGACGAAACTATAAATAGATTAAGACCCACAGATTTGTACCTTTACATTGTTGCGTGACTTGAAACATGTGAATGCATACTTTTGTTGCCTACAAGTAATTATTCACGTGAAATTGGCGAAACCTTTGTGGTCGATTTTGTGGTTTGGAAGCAAAGAGAGCAATTTGTGGTGGGATATTGATGTTAACCAAACTAATTACTTCGAATAGAAATCCAGTTGGATTTTGCGTTCGACTCTAACGTACAATACAACAAACTTTAATTGTGTGGCTAAGAAGCTATACTGGAATTGTCGTGTTACAACAAAATATAAACAAAATCGGTTTAGCTCTATGATGTGTAAAAGTACATTTGTAGATTGAGTGATGGGATAGTGTGTGTTTTCATAGATATCTATATCTATATATATTATAAAGAAGACGTGATTGGAAGTTGGGTAATTGAAAAACAGTTATTAAGACAAAATTTTAGTTAAAAATTTGCTAGATCACTTATTTTCTGCCAAGTGTCATAAATCATGGACATCAATTTCATTCACCCTAAAAATAGGAGTGAATATTAACTTTATTTTGGAAAATCGATTTGAGGGATAAATAATTATAATTTTTAAATTTTTTTGTTCCATATTATTCTATTCATCGAGATCTTTCATATGAATATAGTTTTGATATATAAATTTTAGTATTTTATTATTTTAAACGCTACTTATTTTTAGTGATAAATTACATATTTATCTGTAAAATAAGTAAATTTTAAAATAACAAAAATTATAATTCAAACAGAAGAATCCACTATGCTACGTCAAATACATTTAATACAATTTTTGTTGTTGATTTACTATACTAGATAAACTACCAATTACGTGTACTGAGAAGTTATTATATTCAAACAGAAGCATTACAAATGGTTAAATTATCAGATTTCAACACGCGGATTACTTAGAACGGATTACTTATTTTTATGATAAATTACTTATTTTTGTGTTTTTTCATTAAATTTGATCATTTTCCTTACCTCTATAGTTAAAGCAAATTGTCTATTAAAAAAATGAAGCAAGTTTTTCGAGGAAACCAAAAACCTCCTCCCCCCAAAGAAAATGTTTTCCATCAAAATAAGAAAAAGAATAGATTTGAGAAAAAGTTGAAAAACGTTTTTCTGGAAAAAAAAATGCAATCAAACATACCAAAAGTTAGAAAAAGGCGGAAAAGTTGGTTTTCCAGGAAAAAAATACACAATCAAACAGAGCCTTAAATTTTTGCTTCAAATATTTTTAATTATGTCTTTAATTTGTACTTTAAATATTTTTAATTATATCTTTAATTTTTTGCTTAAGAGTAAAAAAATTTCCTAACACAACAAGATTTCCTTCATTTTCTAATTTTCTATAACCCAAAAGGAACATCAATATTTCCTAATTATTTTTTAAAAGTAGTAGAGAAATTTTATAGCATTCATTATATTCTACATATAAATTAAAAATTACAAAGAATCACAATGTTTGACTAATATGTAAAGAGGACTTATTTATTAAACTGAAATAGAAAAAATGTTGTAAGAATTTTTTTACATTAATCTTATTGTGAAATAGAAAAAATGAAAAAAAAAGTAAAGAAAGGGTAATGAGAGATGGTGGTGGTGGCGACAGCAACAGGAGGGTGGTGGTGGTCATCGCCATTGTGGCGGTGGTGGCGGGACGGTGGCGGTGATGTGGTGGTGGTGGGGGTTGGCGGGCAGCTACAGTGGTGGCGGGTGGTGGTGAATAAAAATCCATCAAAATCTTAGGGGTGAGTGATAGATTTTATATAACAAATTATGTTTATATTTTGTGCTTAAAGATGAGTAGTTAAAGGATTCCATTAAAATCTTTAAAAATTCAAAACAATTTTGAATACCTTTCATAGGATTTTTAAAAATCACCATTCAATACCTCATGATTTTAATGGACTTTATAAAAATTTATAAAAATCTATATTAAATACTCCAATATTTTAATTGACTCTTAAAAGTCTCAATTGAATACACTCAAAATTTTCCAAATCCATCAAATTCTTTAAAAGTCTTTAAAACTCTTTTAAAATCTTAATTCAATACACCCTCCTTAGATTATCGAGGCCTCGCTCTACTGAATTAAAAACGAATTTCGAATGGAACCTAGTTAGGTAGATAGAAATAATATTGGCGCAAGAATGATCTTCGAATTATATGCTTTTATTTATTATTCTGTTCATCCTAATATTAACGGTTTTTTAGACTTGTTTGTTACAATTTAAAATAAAAAATATTTTTACAACTATCATTATGATGTTTATCAGTTTATCATAGCCTACAAATTACATATCAACAAGAATTTGATTGCAAATCGAAATAAACGATGTTCTTCACTCGAAGTCAATCAAAAAAATCCTATAAATAAAGTAAAAGATATCAATAGAGAAACCTAATATCCATTTTTTGGTTCCATGTACATTTAAGATTTTCTCCGCATCACAGTGAATTATTGGTGAATCTGGTATAATATTGTTACGGCCCAATTGGCTGAGGTCCATGTTTTACCTATACAGCTAGCCCACATCCCAGCCCAAATTTCGCGAACTCGACGCCCTTTTCTGAAAATCCATTTTTTTCCCAGTTGGTACCTCAGGTTGTGCCAATTGATCTTTGTGGTGCTTGCGGTAAAATTTTATTTGCAAATGGAAGATTGTTTTGATCTGTGAATTGGACTGAATAATAAGTGAATATGTTAGTTTGGTTACTTAGTTATGGACCGGTCTGTTAGCATATTTCAATATCAATTAGATTTTAAACTCTTTTACAAAACATTTTAACAGATTGAATATATTCGTTTGATTGTTTAATCATTGATCAGTATATTGAGGGTTTTAAACATCTTTTTGAAACATTTCAATAGACATCTTTTCAAAACATTTTAAGAGATGATAAAATCTGATTTTAAAACAAGTGAATATGCTCCCTGATCATGTGATCACATGAAACCCATGTTTATTAACATTGACTCGTCATACAAAATTGGTTTTATTTGTAGGGTTTTCAGTTTTTATAGTTAAAAGAGTTAGTTGCACAAGAATATATGCAAACATATAATATACTATATATAGAGTGCAATTATATGGATCTTAGTCTTAGGAGAAAGTACTTGAAATGAAATTGAGGGTTCACTTGTTTGTTTAAAAGGAAACATGAAATTTATAAAATTATTTTGAGAATTTAGTGGGATCACAAGTGATTCAAAAACATGACTTCTATGTCTAGAAGACTTGCAATAATTATTGAAAATTTGTTGAATAATATTAGCTTAATGAATCGCACAAAAATGTATAATCGAAAATTAGAAAAAAAAAAGTATGACTAATTTGCTATCTAAAAGAGGGAATTTGTAAGGTTTTTAGTTTTCACGCTCATCCTATTATTTATTTTGAGATTCTGAACTGTATTTTAGAACCTCTTAATTTGTATTGTGTTAATACTCATTAATGCAATTTCTCATTCGAAAAAAAGAGGGATTTTACTTTTTTATTTACAATTAAGGGTTTGTTCGATAATTGATTAAATACGCCTTTGCTAATTAAAAACATCTAAAGTTTGTGATATCAAATTAGTAGCATATGTGAGTCATCTAAAGAGAGTGGTACAAAATTAAATAACACAGACTTTTTAAAGAAATTTTATCAAATATGTCTTAAGTGCTATTCCCTTTTTTATTATATAGGTCTCTTTTCATTTTTCAGTTATTATCCTAATTATATAGGCTTTTCCCATTCGTTTACAATTATATTATTATTATTTAATTTGCACTTTCAAATCTCTTGATAGTTCTAATAAGAATAATATTAAAGATACAACAAAATTGGTATAATAAGGCGTAGAACTTCTAATAGAGAGGTGGAAGAAAAATACTATTTTACCCCTTGAATGGGTGGAGTCCACTTGTCCATTAGAGATGTACCAATTGTGTTGTACTTCTAGTATTGTTCAATCTAATAACTTTTTAGACTCATTAATAAGAGTAAAGTACATACGTAGGAAAATCATTTGTATTATATATTTTTAAAATACAAGTTCTAATTCGTGTGAAAATTCAAAAGGACCTAAATATATAATATATAGAGTAATTAAGTATTTGTGATATATATTCTTTCCAAAAAAAAAACAAGAAGAAGAAAAGTATGTGTGATATTCTTTAAGGGGAAAAAAAGAAGGTATTTGTGATACTACCATTTATTTGCATAAGCATCATTTGGCAAAACATATCTAACAGAATTTATGGAGAGTCTTCATTCATTCAAACCGACCTCCTTAACCGGATCTAATCAATGGAAAACGTATCTAATGAATGTGGATCTAATGAATGTGGAATCATTAATCATTAATTGTCTACTTATATAAGCATAATTAATTCTTTTAAGCATAATTAATTCTTTCCCTTTTCAGTTTTTTTTTTCAAATTTATATAGAAACACATAAATCGTTAATTGTTTTCATACCATCTTTATTAACTAGCGCTCCAATGCCCACAAATTGATAGATTTTCAACACGTTATAGGGGAGAACGTGTCGAAAATCTATCAATTTATGGGTATTTTTATTTTATTAACTACGTAAATTATTTCAAAAAGTTTATTAAATGAATATATTGTCACTTCCAATTATCCACCACGAGGATCTTTCAAGCTGACGCGACAAAGCAAAATGTAATATACATTTTAGAATTTTTAATTAGAGGTTGATGCTCGATGTTGTTTTGCTCTAATTGGTTGATAAATGTAAAATAAGAATAATTCTAAATGTATACTAAGTACAGTAATAACACAATATACTCATCATGAGCTTAGACTCTTCATTATCTTGAACCTCTAGAAGTCACCAGAGATGCTGTACTATGATGTAATGTGATTGTTATTAATATGATATACTCCATGGGTCCCAATTATTTGAGAGATCAAGTTAGACTCAATTTGTTGTTTACAGTTATTTCATCGATCTAGTTTATATTTGCATATGTTTAATTAACTGTAAAAATTTGAAGTTGAACTTCTCTGTTAGTCACATTTTACGTTTTCTAAAATATTAGAGTTGAGATTGAGATTGGTAGTATATATGCAGTCAACAATCCACACCGTATATTTACTTCGTTACAAAATGAGAACGTAAGATCGGTGATCAAGATACTTTAATCGAGAGAGAGAGAGGAGAAAATATATGTTCACTATTGAGTATCATATACAGATTAATTTGAGAGAAATATTCCCTCATTTAATTAATCGTACATATATTAAAAGAAATATATAAACAATTAAGATTCATTAATGAATGTCTTAATGATGATTCTATCAAGTCAAACAAGATCAAGATAACATCTTGTGAATTATCTCTATTTTATAGTGCATTACCGAATTATGTTCTAAGTTCATGCTTCCATGTGAACTGCCTTTGAATTTGGAAAAAAGTTAGTAATCTTCACATTCACAATGCAATAACTAATAAAAAGAAATTGTTTAGCCGTTTTTAAATCAAAAGACAATTAAATTATTTATATATATATATATATATATTGACGTTTAAAATAAAGAAGGATAAACAAAAACAATTTCAATATTCCAACAAGTAATTAATAAAGATATAGTTAGCTTTAGAGAAACCATGAAGATAATCCTAGGGGCAAACACTATTCAATCATGGATTAAGAAAACAAAATCGACCTATTTAATTAGGATAAGTTGAAGTATTGAATTTGTTCATTGTTCTACTTGACAAATCCACATTTGAATGACATGATAAGTCCGCCATTTTATGATAAACTTTAATTTCTTTTTTTGGCCATGGCAAAGATATCCGAAATGAGAAAAATTTTCCAGAATTCATGGTATATATATGTTACTCGATCGGTATTTGAGAAAGTATTAATTACTTATATATAAGTTACCATACTGTTTAGCTAATTATTATATATAATGCTATATATATGAGCAGTGATCAATATTTAACGACCAAAAGTATCGAGTTGAATACTCGATCAGTGTTAAGAGTGTCAAGAGTGTCAGAAATGTTAATCCAATAATTACCTTCATTAGGGACGGGTTCGGGAAAGATAAAAGCTAATATGGATGCAAAAATCCCTCCTTTCTTTTGTTGTTTTTCAAAAAGAAAGATATTATTATTATTATTATTATTATTATTATTATTATTATTATTATCGTCAATATTTGATCAAACTGTGAATCACGGAAATTAACATCTTCCAAGAAGTCCTCATGGATGATATCAATGTAACAATTTGGTATAACATATATATATACATATATATATATATATATATATATATATATATATATATATATCAACCAAGAAAGAGTGCATATATATAATGCCACCATATATATAAAGTCCCACCACCAAAAAAGTTAAGAAGTAAAATAAGAAATTAAACTCTTCTAATAAGATACTAGCCTATTGATATCACCTTTTTATTTTTTATTTTTTCCTTCAAAGAATCACTTTTTTAATTAGGGTTTTCTTTTTCTTTTTTCTATCCTAGTCCAAAAAGCTATCCTCTTACTAGTTATTCCAACGCAAAATAAAAAGTAATCATGTGTATAGATTATTCATACAAAAAATTGACAGATACATAATAATAAAAATCTATTTTCTTAGGGAAATTTTTCTAAAACCATCAATAGTGCCATAGTTATAAAACCATCACTCCATTTTAAAAGCCCGTTCGACCTCCGTTTTGAAATTCGGGACCAGATCTAAAATCAGCATGGCGAGAGGGAGCTCCAGCAATTTTGAAAATTTTCCGGCGACATCGTGGCGCCTTGTGGTGGCCGGTCAAAGTTTTATCAATAATTTTGGCCTAAAATTGTTGATAAAACTTTGACCGGCCGCCCACGGTGTCGCCGGAAAATTTTCAAAACTGCTGGAGCTCCCTCTCGCCATGCTGATTCTAAATCTGGTCCCAAAATGGAGTGATGGTTTTATAACTACGACACTTTTGATGGTTTTAGAACAAACTGATTTTCTTAGATAATCATTTGAAACCAGTCACCACGTCTATTTCTATAAACAGACCATTTAAAAAGTCTACCTATTAAAATGTTTTCTAAAAGCAAGGGATGGAAAGACAGTCCCGTGCAAGACTATACCATCCAACTCTTTTTTCCTTAGTATTAAAAAACCATGGTCGCGATGGCAACGCGTAGGCACTAAATTATACTATTATAAGTGTAAATTTTATCCCTTTTTAATTCTTTATCCCTTTTAGTTCTTGCTTTTATCTATGCATTCACACAAGCAAAGACACATTGAATGATGAAAGAAAGAAAGAATGCTTGTAAAAATTAAGTTCAAATAAAAACAATGGCTAGGGGTTGATATTCTTGCATGAAAAGAAGAGACTCAACTGAACGGAGGCTTCCATGCACATGCAGCGCTTTTATTCCCCATGTTTTCTACTTTCTAGTGTACTTTGCATACAAGCCTAATTTGGAAAATTGTACTTGACTACATCCAAGTTTTCTTTACCAAATTTCACAAGAACTGAGCAATCCCAAGGTTTTCCCATGCTAGCTAGCTACAAGATTTGTGTAAATAAATGATAGTTGTTTACATGAGTGATTTGACATTTTATTAAATTAGAGATAGGTTATTTGTTCGCCTATGATGAAAGTATGTTTAATAATGTGTTTTTTTAATTATCTTGATCTAAACTGATCTTAAAAAGTGAATAACATGAATAGCAAAAAATTAAAGGTATTTTTGGAAAATGTGTACTAAGAGTGATTTATATACCATCCCTTTCTTTCGCAATTTATATATCATGTTTCATCCTATTTAACTGGAGAAGATTAAAGAATGAAAATCCGTATAGAGTTCATGAATTATAACGGCAGAATGCGACTATATATATATATATATATATATTTTTTTTTTTTTTCAAAGAAAACCCTCACGATTTTTTAAGTAGACGGATATTTCTCATCTTCACCTACACGTGGTCATTATTTGATTGATGTTGAAGCACCCCATGAGTTTTAAGTTACAATTATATATATATATATATATATATATATATATATATATATTTTTTTTGAATTCTTCACTTGTGAGCCTTTTTTGCCATGCTACAATTTACAAGGGGGATGATGTGATGATATTGTAAAAAGTAGTCTACATGTGTTGGTTTGGGATGTGGACCAAAACAACAACATCTGCAATCTCTATAAGAGCAAAAAAGAGTTATTGATTTGTTTTGGGCATAGAGATTGAATTTATGATCTCAATGTGAGTCAGTGTGGGTGTGAGTGTGGTTCCAAATTCCAACAGAGAATTTGTGAACCCCCCCAGGTGCAATCGCCAGTCCCCATCGTCCATTTCACGTGGCCACTTAGGGCCTATCCTTGTCAATACTTCCTCACCACCAAGCTAGCTACAATTTGTTCTTGTTGACTTTCATCCATCATTTATGTTTCATGGATACACACAAGTTAATACTAACCATCACATTATTAGAATAAGATGCTTTAGGAATGGATAAATCCGTTCCTAAAAATATCATTTCCATTGCAAATAGTTATCAGATACGGAGCATATCCATTGCTACAGTTGATAGCTAATATATAAGTATCTAATATTCAGAAACAAAAGTATATTCCATTGCTAATTAGCAATCGACATAACAAAAGAATAAATCGTTAGTAATAACTATAAATAAATAAATTTAATAATTATCTCCTAATTTGAAGAAGGGAAGGTTTGAATCTTTGACTTGGTGGTTGAGGAATAAAGTCACCAAGCCAAACTTGTTTCTTATTTACTTATCGCCTTTATAATATATTTGTATATTTTCCTATATTTTTCTAATTTAACAATTAATTTAGTTTTTAATTAAAAATTATATTATTTATGATATTTATATTTTATGTTATTCGCATTTCATTATTTTAAGTTTTGCCACTATAAAATATAAACAGATAAATCATAGTCTTTTGCAATGGATCAAATTCAGTTGCTAATCCGTATATGTTCCTATTGGTATTAGCAATGGACCAAATTTGGTTGTTAATCTGTATTTGTTACTATTGGAATTAGCAACAAATCAAATTCAGTTGTTAATCCGTATCTGTTTTTATTGTTATTATAAATTGTTGGGAAATCAACCCGAATATGATTTCGCGTTTATTTCAAGATCTTGTCTTCAAGTTGAGAAATACCAAAAGAATATGAGAAATAAATATGTGAGGAAATAACAACACATGATTTACGTGGAAAACTCCAAAACCGGAGAAAAACCACCGGCGGACCGTCAAAACTTTCCACTATATGAAAAATTTTTACAATCATATAGACTTTTCACTCGCCCAACCCCAACTCCAAGTATTACAGGAAAAAAAACCCGAGCTTTACCGCACGTAATTTTCTACTCTTTGTACAAATCACAAAGAGTTACAAGAAAACTCTCAAGGTGCTACGTTCACAATTTTTCCTTTAGATCTTGTCATCCCCAAGTATTACAGAAAAATATTTCAAGTCTTACCACACTCATCAATTGTTATTCTTTGTACTACCCACAAGAATCACAAAACTAGAGTGCTAAACTATTATTTTTGTCTCAACCCATACTTAGTTCTTATTTTACAAGAAGAGAAAACACACCAATTTATAGGAAAACAATAAACTTAAACCTACCAAAAAAGGAGAACAAAATTCCTAACTCTAAATAGTTTAGGACTTTTGACCATTATTTTTCCTTTTCCTTTCAGATTTATTTTTGGCAATATTCCAACAGCATCGAACCAAATTCAGTTGCTGATTTCTGTTGTTAATGTGCCTTATTCTAATAGTATTAGTGTTTTCAAACCCGATCTGATAATAAATCATCAACCAGATTGAGAGACCAAATCAAGCAACTCGGAGTATTTGTATAATTGGCGACCAATGCATGAAATATGCAGAAGTACTTTGATGATCAATATCGCAATTCGGAATCGAAAATGAGCTATAGCCTATAGTATTGTCATTGTTAATCTTTATCAATGAATTCAATAGTAACGTTATGTCGACGAATATTGATAATATTATCATAAAATTTGATAATTCCATAAAAAATTAAGACAAAAATCATTAAGAATATGTGATCAATATTGGAGATAAATTGGCAAAAATCATTGATTGCTAACTGAAATCAATGATCACCTTCTTCCACCACCCAAGGAAGGATTTCAACCTCCTAAAATACCTAGTACTAAAATTTCATGGTACTTGACCTGAAATTCACATTTCTAACCAGAAAAATATAACTATTTGATCATCGGCAATTATTTCTCTACCAGAAAAGCTTTAAAAAAAAAAAAAACATTTCTTATTTTTGAATTACACACTCTCTGCAACAAAGCATTATTCTTGGAAACAAACTACAACAAATAAGCACATAATTAATTATAATAAGCACTTGTTAGTTTTTAGTTATTTGAACCATGGTGTTCAGTCACATGCCAATTGGTGGGTTGGTAAGTCAAAGGTCAAACTCATACAAATATAAAAAATTGTGAATTTAGAAGTCTCTTTTCTTTTCTTTTTTTTTTAAATCTTAGATTATTTACTGAATTTCCTCCCACAAAAATGAGTTAAAATTTGTTATTTTAGTTTTTATCTTTTTGACTGGTTTTATCCAATTAAAATTATCTGTATTATTATTGAACTAATACACTTTATTGTATATATCGACGATTATGATTGAATGAAACTGCAAAAGAGACCGAAAATAAAATAGTAGATAATCAAGACTCCGCACGAATAGAACACATGGCCTTTGATATAGAGACTACTATTTATCTTGGAGTTCACATGTTATGTTGTTATGCAATTGGACTTACAATATGAGATATGAATAGTAAAGAATCAATTAATAAAGTGGTGAAAACGAACTAATTTAATTCATTTTTAGAAAAATGAGTAAATGTGGTCACAATAGGATCACTGTGAAGCCGAACTTGGAGAGAGGATGATTAATTTGTTGCATATCCTAAGGGCTAACTCACCTGGGGTGCAAAATAGATTTGACTCCAAAAAAAAAAAAAACAAAACAAAACAAAAAAAACACTAACTCACTTGGGGTGCAAAATAGATTTGACTCAAAAGAAAAAAAAACAGAAAAAAAATTACTACAGTACTCTTAGTTATTAAATATTTATCACCTATTTATAGAGGATTATAATTATTAACTAAATAATATGGAAAAAGGTGATCATGTTCTTTGGAAGGATCATATTCTTTCGTATGGTGTCACTTCATGATTTGGGCACGTTAAAGTGTCCAAATTGAGCACTGGATCAAAACTCTGTCATTTATATTGAAATCTTCGTAAATAAGTTTCTTCTAATTAAACCATTATGTTGTCTAAACAAAATTAATCTAGATGGTTAAACTATTTCAGATAGTCTGAACTGTTTAAATTTGAACCGTTTAAACAGATAATCGAGAGGTTTTAGTCGGCAGAAAAAATAAACAAATAAATAATAAATAAAAAGAAAACGACAATGAAAACATCCTTTTCAAATCCTAATTACAAGCGTATAATGCTAGAATGCTATAGCTATTGACATGATTAATGATATAATAATAGTAAAATTCATATTTTGCCATTAATGAAGGTTGTATTGATATTGATATAAAAGATATTGAAATCATTTTATTCCATCATGGTATTCTTTATAGCATTTAATATCACTGTAGCATGGTCGAATTACAAGCTACTCCTTTTGGGCAACTATTTATACTAAGCCCCCTCCACACATTTCTTCAAACACAAAATTCTCTTCTAGACGTCCATCTTCATTAAGATTCTGAAAACAACATCTCATAATTCTCATTCCCAATTCACCAGCTTCGATTTGTACAAAATTGATGAATCATTCCAATCTCTGTCCCCAACAAATGGATCATCAATCTCTTGATAATCATGAAGAATTCTTCTCTGGCCGTTGTGTTCTTGTCAATGGCCCTGTAATTGTAGGAGCAGGTCCCTCTGGTTTAGCAGTGGCTGCTGGTCTTAAACAGCAAGGAGTGCCCTTTGTGATTCTTGAAAGAGCCAACTGCATTGCCCCTCTGTGGAAAAATCAAACCTATGATCGACTAAAACTTCATCTTCCTAAGCAATTTTGTGAGCTTCCCTACGTCCCATTTCCCCTTGACTTCCCTGAGTATCCCACAAAAGATCAGTTCATCGGCTACCTCGAATTGTATGCGAAAAACTTTGAGATTAGTCCGAGGTTTAATCAGTCCGTTAAGTCGGCTAAGTATGATGAAACGTGCGGGTTGTGGCGTATTAAGACGGTGGTGGATGGTGATTTGAGCTCCACCATGGAGTACATTTCTCGGTGGCTCGTGGTGGCCGCCGGAGAAAATGCTGAAAAAGTCATGCCGGAATTTGAAGGGTTGGACGAGTTTGGTGGGAATGTCATGCATGTTTGTGATTATAAGTCCGGCGAGACCTACCGGAGAAAGAATGTGTTAGTCGTCGGTTGTGGCAATTCCGGCATGGAAGTTTCTCTTGATCTTTGCCATTACAATGCATTTCCATCTATGGCTGTTCGAAGTTCGGTAAGCCCTTCAAACCACCTCAAAATGATTTCTGATACTTATCAATTAAAACTGCTCTTCTATACAAGGGACAATATTATTTAATTTCTCACCCTGAATCTTGGTGCTCCAAGAATACTATAATTTTTTTTCTAATACGCATCCCGTCAGCAACTAACAGGTGTGCAATTTTCCTAAAAGGTTTGTTTGAAAAAATTAAATTCGAGACCTCTGTTTGTTCTCATATCTATTTTGCATGTTGATCGAACTCAAGACTTCTGTCTATTCTAACATGTGATTTGTGTACTTTTGACAGGTCCATGTACTCCCTAGGGAGATTCTTGGAAAATCTACGTTCAAGCTAGCAGTTTCGATGATGAAGTGGCTGCCAGTTTGACAGTGGACAAGATACTGATAGCAGCCGCAAGGCTAATTCTTGGAAACATAGAAAAGTATGGGCTTAAAAGGCCAAGTATAGGTCCTTTACAGCTAAAGGACACTCAAGGAAAGACCCCAGTATTGGACATAGGTACCCTTAAAAAAATAAGAGCTGGCGAGATTAAAATAGTCCCTGGAATCAAGAGATTTTCTCATGACACTGTTGAGTTTGTCAATGGACAGATTCTTGAAATTGATTCTGTTATTTTGGCTACTGGATATTGCAGCAATGTTCCATCATGGTTAAAGGTAACAACTTTCTTTGTTTTTATGCAATCTATTATTGTCTTGGAAAAAAAAAAACTTATAGCTAGTGTTTCACAAATACCATACTCGATACTCTGAGTTAATCAGTACGGATCACTTACACCTAGACCACATTCTTTAGTTAATTGTGATCTCTTATAAATAAGTGACCTGTATTTAGTAATTAATAGTATCAAGTGTTTAGTATATCCCTTTTTTTCCTTTTTCGGTTAAAGTCAAACTTGGCATTGACTTGTAAAGCATTGACTTGTAAAGCCTCGTTTCTCAACTCTTAGACGAGATATTTGAAGTCTTTTGTAATGGTGTTCTAATGTGCAGGAAAACGAGTTCTTTTCGAGCGATGGAGTCCCAAAATCGGCTTTTCGAATGGATGGAAAGGAAAAGATGGGTTATATGTAGTTGGGTTCACAAGAAGAGGACTATCTGGTGCATCTTTGGATGCCATTAGAGTGGCACAAGACATTGGTAAAATGTGGAAAAAAGAAACAAAGCACAAGAATCAATGTTTTAGTGTATTGTGCCATAGAAGATTGAAGCCACATTTTTAAGTACCAATAACTGAATTTCTAGTAGCCCATGTATGATCTTTTCCGGTGTTTCTTATATGTGAAAATGATATGTTGTTCACTGTTGGATAGTCGATGTGTTTGTGTCAAGTGGCAAAGTACTACCATTTGATAGAAATACATTGACTATTGGGCAACATATAGCTGTAATTTTCCTCTTTAAAAGTTTGGCGAAAGATGAGTTTGTTTAGATAACAAAGAGCAGCCCTCTTCATAAAAATCCCCCAAAAAGTTTGAGCAATTTTTGTACAAAGAACTAGGGAAGATGAGGCTTTTCCATTTCTCAGTGGCAAGATTTGTATAAAAAGTTCAGCATTCCTCATTTCAAATGTTCGATACAATGTGCTCTCTCTCTCTCTCTTTGGGCTATAGTTCAAAGCATGTTTTACTGTTTTAGTACATCAAATTTGTACAATGTTGGATATAAGACGCTTTCAACAACGTTACACAGAGAGTAATATGAATGATATACTACTATACAAGAAGCCGAACAAAGTTTTAAATTTTGTCTCTTTTGATTCTATGACTGTCGCCTAGTTCAACATACCAAACATAGAGTCCATGTTCACTAGTTTTGACCAGAAAAAAAAATAATAATAAAAAAAAAAGAATCGTTTTCTCCATTTGTTTCCACATAGTTGGTCCTCTTATGTGTTTAGTAAGAAAGATGATTCAATACACATTATGACACATTTGCATAGAGTGATGTGGCACATTAGAATGCCACATTAATCAAAGTATGTTATAGCATACGCTAGAATATACTGGATCACAGTGCGACTTATAAGATTTATCTCAAGCATTTGGTCCAACAAAGGCCCCATTAAATAAGATGGACCAAACTATTACATAAATCCCCAACATCCATTTTCTATTCAATCTGATGGTGACCCTTCACTGCTTTTTTCTCTAGGAAGTACGTAGAAAAACTCTAGAGAGCCTTTGTTGCATAGCACATGGTTTGAGCCCACAATAATAATAATAATAAAGAAATAAATTAGAAAAATTTTGTTTATTCGAGTAAAAAGCGTTTGATACAATCTTTGCTCATGTAATCACAATCAAGTAAGAGTAACTAAACAATGATATAGCTGATGAATTGTAGTGCTATTTTTGAAAAAAGAACCACCTCACAATTAGGTACTTGGTAAAGACAATAAAGAAAAGGAAATCACCGGATTTGAAAGTAGGCATGCCGTCCAACTTTGAGTCCATCAAAGCAAATAAGATACTCCCTCCGTCCCAATTATATAGGCTTTTATTTCATTTTTAATTATCTCAATTAGACAGGCTTCTTTCTACTTTTTTACTTTTATACCCTTATTAAATGGGCATATTTTAAAATTATTTATTATTAATTCCAATAACTTTTAGACTCATTAATAGAGATAAATTAGGAAAACACTTGTATTATTTATATTTCTTATAAAGCCTTAATCCATGTGAAAAATTATAAAGGTCTATATATTTGGGACGGAGGGAGTATAATTTACCATATCTAGAAGTCGGCATATCAGTTGATGAGGTAACAATGTCACATTTTAGTTTTTACTATTATAAATATGATGTGTTATTATATTAATCTTAATCTCTCACTCACTGATGGTTATGGTATTCCATTCCCTCCACATACGAGTGAGATTTTTGAAATAATAAAAAAGCAGTTTTTAATATCACTGTTACACGTGGACGTGGGTGAAATACCATAATTGCTAGTGAATCGGAAATTAAAATTTATCACCGTTGTGTTATTATGCGCCATTACGTGATACATGCTTTTGAAACATAATATAATTGCTCCTTAAAGGGGGCACATTATTTTAGAGTAACACACTTCATTGAGTTCATTCCCAACCAAAGCTTCTAAAATCCTTTCATCCACAAATCTACTTCTCAATGTCAAAACATACAACATTCATTCTCTCTACTTCTTAGTTTCCCAAAATGGATAACTTTTACAACATATTTTGTGTGCTTGAAGATGAGTCTCGACAAGACATTGGAAAATTTTAATATTTATTTTTCGACTGGAGTTTGTGGAGCATCAGAATCAAGACAGAGTTACAGAACTATTTAAGTGAGATGAAATTGCTAGTCAGAGTTATTGGTGGAGTTGCATGGATGGATCCTCTTATTTTTGGAAGTTGAGAAGACCCTTTTCTTATCAAGATTCAACAAGTACAAATTGTTAATAAATTCAAGATCGATTATAAAAATGCTCTATGTCCGATGCCTTTGCATCTAAAGCCGTACTGATCTATTGCCTATTTGGGTAATTGGATATATAGTTGTTGTGTCTACATAACACATATCACATCGATATTGAATGTGATCTCGTCTACATGATATATAATTACTTCAGCATTATCTAGTAGACGAGGTGGCATTTGTCGTACTAATCTATTGCCTATTTGGGTAATTGGATATGTAGTTATTGTGTCTACATAACACATGTTACATCTATATTGAATGTGATCTCGTCTACATGATGTATAATTACTTCAGTATTATCTATTAGACGAGGTGGCATTTGTCGTATTAACACAATAAATTCTGTAAATGCCAACGATAAATTAGGTCCGGAGTTCAAAGAATTCTACATTTCATAAGAAACAGTGGCTTGAAAATTTTCCCATGTTCCTAGATTTATTATCTACTTGTCTTGCAACATTAATTGCCCTATCATTTAGAAAAATCTTGATATCGTGAATGTGAGACTGTCCAAGATAGGACAACAATTGTACAAGTTCACGCATACCTAAGATCTGGTCATGAAGAGATACATTGAAACTACTATAATCACTATTTACATGTCGTTACGATCCAAGAAATTTTCCAATTCAGCATCAATTTGAACTACCTGAAAATCCAAAAATAGAAAAAGTAAAAATAGCGAGAAAGAGCCAAAAGAAAGATTGAAAAATAAGTAGAAAAATGGACAACCCATATGAGTTCCCATGCTGTTAATTAAACCATGCAGAAAAACTTTACTTTTGGTCCCACATGACATACGCGTGTTAGCCTATCTGTTTTTATAAATTTTTACACATTTTCATACATTCTTTTCAACTCGATTCATTCTCTCTCCTATTTCACATCTACATATCTTATAGGATCTATCTGGCTTACATAAATCTTCACTATTCAACTCCACTTATTCTCTCCCCTATATCACAATAAAATCCATAAAAATCAATTTTTACACATACACTAGCATAGAGTGGCTTCACCAATCACCACCACAGACAAAAATCTTTCCTAAAGAACCAATGAGTCAATTTGAAGCCTTAACGAAAGTAAAACACACAGCCCACCTTCCCCAACTTGCTTGTTTTGAAGATCATTCATGTTTGAATTTTGCATTTCTGTTACCCAATTGAGCTATGGGAGTTGCTAAGGTTATACTTTAATAGACATCAGTCACCATGAGGGATGATCGGGTACCCTGGGTACCATAAGGTATCCAGGTCCAAAAAAAATTCATATGGGCCCCACCAGCCCTCCACCATTAGAGAGCAATTATATATTATTCATCTGAATTAATGTAAATATTAAAAAAAATTAATTTTTTTTTGTGACGTGACGACTTTGTGAGGGGACCACGTGGCGTGGGTCCAGTACCCACATGTGTATCCGAACAAAACCACGCTCACTATTATGGAGAGAAGAAAACACATCATCCGGCCAACAAATTTAATATTGCTATGAAGTAAAACAGACTAGGCAGTCACCTCATATCTCTTGATATGAATTTTTCTTCATAAATGAAAAGGGCTCCTAAAAATCGAGTTATTCAAGGAAAAAAAAAAAAAAGAAAATCGAATACCAAGTTTTGCACGAAACCGCTACATCTCAGGGCCATGAACTAATAAAATAAATGAATGATTTTGTTTGTTGATAGTGAAAATCAGTTGAAATATAACGCGGAAGCGAAATTGTATAATAAATTAGTATATAAAATTAGGTTACAATCACTCCTTTATATAGCAGAAGAAACCTATCTAAACTAGGAAACTATCTAAACTAGGAAACTAAATAAACAAGGAAAGTAAATAAACAAGGCATAAAATAAATCCTAAAATACTTTCCAACACTCCCCCTCAAGTTGATGCATCCACACAGCATCAACTTGGACGATAATGCATGGAACGTGGAATTGTAGAGTGGTAGGATGCCCGACTACTTGTGATCGGTTGTCAACTCTGATTGCACTCCACTTCAAATGGTAGTCAATCCTGATTGCAACTCCAAGTAGCAAAAGCTCCCCCTTTCTTCCAATTCAAGTGGGTAAGTCCTCCCCTAGCATAGATGAGAATTGCCTGGTCCTTCCATATCCGAGTGGAGGCCTAGGTCAACCTGAGAAAGTTAGTGTTAAATGTAGAAAACCATGATCTGCCGATTCCCATGGAGCACCAAAAAGACTGAGCCAACTAAACTGAAACGTTGCACAGTTCTGCGAGAGGTCACCGAAAATCTCTGACAGTCACGTAAAACTTCCAACGCACCAAAAAGGCTAGTCAACCGAGAAGGATTGGTTACTTAGCTCTGAATAGGCCGTTGATCGTTAATATGGCAATTTAAGGGTTTGAACATACCATGCAAAAGCCCGATCATAAAACACTCCAAGGACAATCCTGATCAAAAGTAGCATCCCAAAACGTAATTATAAAATTTGGGACCTTAAAGCGATCATCTGGACAATGAGAGGATGAACTAAAGGGTCATTTGCAAGAATTATAAACCGAAAAATAATTCTCCAAAAGTTCAGGGACCAATTTGCCAATTTCTGAAAACAAACAGGCCCCAAAAACAATAGGGACTAAAAAAAATGAAACATTTGAAAAGAAGGGGCTGAATTGGCAAAGTATAGGTGAGGGACTGAAAAATAATTGGATAGTGGACACTCCAACAATGGGCCCAATCATAATACTAGCCCAATAAACAAGCTCCAATAAAATCCAAATGGAAAATTCCCAATCACCATTTTAAACCCAAATAATAGCCCAACAACAACATTAAATCATCACCAAATATTTGTAGCCCACAACAACAGCCCAAACAACAAAAGGAACCCAGCCCAACTAATATTCAGCCACAAATAAGCCACCAGACAGAAACCCGATTCTGTAAAGGGACGAACAGAAAGCAACGGGCACAACAAGAGCAGCCGCAGCCTCCACCACTGTCGCCGGAAAACATGTGACCTCAATATATCCCTCCAAACCAACAAACGAAGGCAAGGAACTCAATTATCAAGCCATTGAACAAATAACCACAAGAAAGAAGCCAAATCGAGTCCCAAAAAGGAGAGAACAAACAAACCCGAGGTTGCCCAGGCTCGCCGGAGGTCGGCGAGGGTCGCCGGGGAATGGAACAGCTTCGTCGGCGGTCACCCAACCTGAAAATGGACCTAGGTCATGTTGAAATCGAGTATATATATACTTGGTGAACAGGTTCGGAATTGCGAGAACATAAGACCACGACTTCGGGAGGAATCGGTGGTCGGCGAGCCTTCGCCGAACGATCGAGGTCGCCGTTGACTCGCTAGTACCCGGGCGTGAATGACGGCTAAAGGACCAGATCTTCAACTAGGGTTTTCAGTTTAGGGTTTCCCCAATTTGGGATTTTTTTTTCAATTTAGGGTTTTCAATTTGGAATTCTACTGTTCAGATCCAATCTTGAGACCCTAATTATGGGTAGAGGGTAACTGCACGGAAAAAATTTTAGAGACGGTACCCGACGAGCGGCCGATGGCCGCCCGTCGGAGAACCAAGATCTAAAAAACCTTGTGCTCTGGTACCAAGTTGAAATATAACGCGGAAGCGAAATTGTATAATAAATTAGTATATAAAATTAGATTACAATAACTCCTTTATATAGTAGAAGAAGCCTATCTAAACTAGGAAACTAAATAAACAAGGCATAAAATAAATCCTAAAATACTTTCCAACAAAATCAGACGTAGTTTGCACATTAAACTCAAACCAACGCAAATTTAGATGTGAGCTTTGCTCAAATTTTGATTATTAGTACTTTCTAAAGTATCGATTAGGTACTTCGTCAGAACATTAACGGAAAAAGCAACAACATCATCAAACTTTGTGTCATAGTTAAACACTGGTATTACCAAGAGAAGAAAACACATGGGGGCGGTGAGCAAATATGGCCTCTAGTTCCTCATGAGAAAAGCCCATTCCTACATGTTTTGCATTCAAGCTTAGTGTCTCTCTGTTGTTGGCATGTAACAACCGTCCTTATGTCACATTTCTGCAGAAAAATGTGCAATTTAAGGTGTCATGTTACCCAATAAAACTCTACTCTTTTCAGTTCTAGGATTAGCCTTTAGAATTGCATTAACTGATTAACAGACATATCTTTTATCTGGACACAATTTGAGTAATTATTTTTCACGTTTCTTTATAAATTTTCTTACAATAACCATACATTCTTTTGAAAAATCACTTTTCTTTTCAAGGTTACTTCCTTACAGAAAACACCAAAATAATGAGAGAAAATAATCGCTAAATTGTCCGCTGGTATGAATCCACATGCGCTCGTCGATTATTTTGTCATGAGTGGAACCAAACCGCTTCAAAATGGTTTGTTTAGATGTCAACTTTTAGAAATCGCTCAAAACCAAAGCAAGTCAATTTTAAGTTGGAAATTAGAAAAGAAATTTTAGAGTTCTCTTTCTTTGTTTTGAGTAGTTTTACTGTTTCGAAAATCTTTGAAAACATGTTCTGTTTATTATTTTCGAAAATATTTTCAGGATTTGTATAGAAAACTAAAACGTCTTTTTAGCGTTTTCGGCGTTTTCTATATTAAATATCGAAAACAAGGAAAACAAGTTTTCGGATTTTAAACTTTATATTTATTACATTTGAGTCTCAACTTTTCGTTTTTGTGCATTTTAGTTCTAACCACCAACGACCACCGCCGGCAACTGCCAACCACCACCGGAAAAAAGTCAAACCACTAGATCTGACGGTCAAACCACCATATCTGGTGGTTTGACCACCGGAAGCCACGAAAAGTGGTGGTCGACCACCATATGAAGGTGGTCCGACCACCAGCAGGTGGTCAAACCACCTGCAGAGGTGGTTCGAACCACCTCGGAGGTGGTCCGGAGGTGGTTTGAACCACCTTGACCACCTCCAAGGTGGTCGCGACCACCTGCTGGTGGTGCGAGCCACCATTTCATGGTGGTTCGCACCACCTTCAGTCGTCGGCGACTGTAGAGAGAGAGAGAGATAGGGTGGGTTGGGATGAAAAAGATGACCTTTTTGTTAATTTAAAAAGTTTAGGGACTGTTTTGCAAATTTTATTATACCAACTTATTGTATTTCTAAAATTATAAACCAAACACGTTTTTTATTCTCTTTTCAAAAATAATTTTCCAAAACAATAAACGAAACCCATTTTCAGTTTTCTCAAAACACCAATTGAAAACAAAAAACGCCAAAATATTTTCGAAAATGAAAATAGAAAAACAAACAAACACCCTTATTAGTTATTTTTCATGAATTTTGAATGTAGTATTCAAAAAGATTTGCAACTTATGACTTGTTCTATAGAAAATGTTAGGGCTTGTTCGGTTGGAGGGTTAGGAAAAAAAAAATTTCTCTCTCCTCTTTTCAACCACACACACATTCTCCAATACAATATTATCCACACATTTTATACGGAATATCATGCACAGCAAATAACTCACCAATCAAACAAGCTCTTAATTTATATTAATTTACTCGAACGACGTGTTAGATATATATTTGAAAACTGAGAAAAATATAGTAAAAAGTATAAAGTAATTGTGTGAATGATTGAAAATGATGAGAGAAAAGAAAAAATTAATAGAAGTCAATAAAAATGACGGTGTATAAGACAAATCCTTACAGTCTTACTACAATACGAAATTAAAATGTGGGGCACTCACCACAATTGGCCCACGTGCAAAGAAAAACAACCTTGTTTCCTCTCCATCATGAAAACAGAAACCGAAAATGCATTCAAAACTACACACGAAGATAGCACCACCTTTGCCAAACCAATATATAGTAGAAACTAATAACCCCTTTCAAAATCAAAGATAATTCTCTTCATATATTGGGTCCAATTACACCAACACTTTTAACAGTACGAGAAAGTTGAAGCTAACATTGCACTTCCACCACCTACCCCCCAAAACCCCATCACACCAGTTAAACTATTGTAATTCTACATATTAAAACACATAAAACACAGCATCTCAAGTTCTTCAAACTTCACTTCTCAAAGCTGACCAATATTCCTTATCCTTGAACAGGCTGCGAAATGTTTGATGCAGGAGTCTTTATTACAAAATCTGCAACATTTTTGTTCGCGTTGCCTTTGAGGAATAGGGCACTCTCACAAAAACTTTTTTCTTTTTTTCCTTCTGGGAAAAAGAATGAACCATAAGGGTCTATACTCAAAATATACATACTGCCGCCTCCATCTTGCCACCAGAAGATGCGGTTGGAAGTGCAAAAGAAGATCTTAATGCTTTGATGAAACAGGCTCGACTGGTGAAATGAAACAGGCTCGACTGGTGAATCAGAGAAGCTTGCTGGTTCTCCGCCTCGATGGCCCTCCGGGGAAGAGCTTCATGATCCATCCCAATACCCTCTCGACCACCTATTCAAGGAGAAAGAATGAGCCTGTGTTCATCTAAACTTTTTTTCTGTGCATGCTTAACTTCTGAAATTCAGTCCAAACTTCTATATTCACCACATATTAAAAAGAAGTGCTGGTTATTATCTACACATTTCGTAGTTTCCATCACTGTTCAACCTAAAAAGTTTACTTTTAGCAAAATAAGAGTTTACTAGAGGACATGCTACTTATCATGGTAATGAATCACGAAAATCAATTTAGTAGAAAAAACTAACTAAAAAGTAAAAGACAATATTGCATGTACATTTCCAGCTTTGACCAATAAACAGAATTATTTAGTCTTCTATAACTTTGTTAACTTAACATGGTCCAAGTTTAGACAGCTTCCAGGACAAAATTTTAATTAGCTCATTACCTCATCCCCTTCATCAGCATATGGATTTTCGTCCCGGACAATGCCGGGATCTGTGGGTCTCACCAGGACATCATTTGCCATAGTTTGAGCTGTCAACAGTTCTAATCGCTGTGTTTGAGCTTCAAGCTTTCGGGTCAGTTCCTTGTTCAATTCCTTCACCCAGAAAACACAAGATGTATGAAAAGGACCAACAAAAAGCATTGATCAAATTTTTACCCAATAAATAGGTAAACATGTCCTCATTTCCTTCCCATTTAACCTCTTCATAATTCCGTAATCAAAACTAAGTGAAACTCATCCAATAATGGATTTTTCACATCGTAGCTAGCAGCCCATGAATGAAACACATTTAAAACCATGAACCACAAATTTAAAAGGACGTTCTTGTTTTCTCTACTTCATTCAGGAGTATTTCATAGAGCATAGTGAAAGACAAATTTAATAGCATACTGATAAAACATGCTTTTAATATACAGACTAAAAACCATATTAAGCATACAAGACTCAAGTAAATGTAAACCTATGCAATTGTGCCAACCGATTATTTGGCTGTTCTCATAATGAGAGATTGTACGGAAAGCCAATCTGTCCTGTTTTGGAATGGATCACTCAGGATGAAAATACCATAAGCTTTGAGCTTTGATATGATTCTTTGAAAAACCAGGACCCTCTGAGCAGAATAGAGAAAATAAGAGAAAAAATCCAGAAAAAAAGATCGATCAAGGTCAAAATACCATAAGCCTAGAGCTTTGAGATGATTCTGCCAGCAGTGCCTGTGTGACCTGATCTTTCTCCAATGCCAACTGCAGTTACAGCATTTCCAGACAATTTTAGTTCTTGAAAGGTAAGTGCAAAAACTACTTAAATGGACTAATGCATTACAACCAAGATAGAAGAAGAAGAAGAAGAAGAAGAAGAAGAAGAAGAAGAAGAAGAAGAAGAAGAAGAAGAAGAAGAAGAAGGAAAGAAAGAAAGAAATAACTGGACTAAGTAGGAAGAATCACTTCCAAGAACCTACCTCAGCAATTAGCGTGTTAATGTTCTGAATCATTCTCATCTGGTCAGGAGGAATACTTAACAATGGACCATCAATGCTGAATGGCCCACTTTCATGCAGAAATTGAGAACTGGAGGCATCTCCTCCATGAGAAATAGCGCCATAATTTTCCAAGTTTGTTGCATCTATGTTAGTATTAGCATCTTCCTCATCAGCTGAATTCACAATATTCACTAACTAAAATTAGAACCATGGAAGGCAATAGTTCACGCAACGATTGACCGAATGAAGACCATCTGAACTAGACAACAATAAAAATATGAAGAGTCCGATGTTCCAGAACGCAAATGTTGAGAACCCACTGATTAGGCAAATGGGCCTAACTTTATTGAGATATCTTCAAAATATTAGATTAGATATTTATTCTATAAACCCACGAAATAGTAGAGTAACCAATGCATCATAAATGGAATAAAGGAATTTTAGGAACCAATGTATTTATATCTCATATGCTTACATGTTCACACAAGGCATGTCACAAGGTTAGCGACCAAATCATCAGTTACCATTTACTATGACAGTGTTGATATCAAAATATGTCAAGTATAGATTGATTGGGAGTGCAAAAAGCAGACTATAGAGAACCATGAGCAACCAACTTACATCTGCACACATATCCTATGTCAAAGGAGAACCCTGCTAGCAGCAACGAGCACAATTAAGAATTGCAAAGGTAAACCCAAAAAAGCATCCTTTTCCGACAATTGGTACTTAATTGTCACTTGCAACCGTAAAATGCATAATGAGTAGTTTGTCTATCTGATATTGAGCCAGCATTTTAAAATTAACTTCTACTACAGTACTACCGAATCAAAGTCAAACTAAGCAACCATATATGTCGAATTACTAATCATTATCACCAATATATCTTGTGGTCTCCATCACTATTCAACCTAAAAATTTAATTTTTAGAAAAATACAAGTTACACCAGAAACACAAGCTGAGTCCAACAAATGACGGTCAGCAAAAATATGTCATGATGTCTACGAAAAGATGTATGAGCTGATATCAGAAAATAACATGTAGACCTGAGAGATGCTAGGATTACATACCGAGATCCTCTGTGGAGGTTGATACATCTTTTGTATTAGATGGACTCTTTTTAATGATAACTGATTTTCCCCTTGCAGAAGCTTCCCTTAATTTGGACTGTAAGACCTTTTTCTCTGCGAAATAGGGAGCAAAAGATATCTGAAAACATTGTTTACATCATAAATGTCCTGAGAATATACAGATCTGCATCCAGAATCAAACCAGTAATGCAGGAAAAAAAAGACAACAAGAAATGGCCTATCATTCATGTTGAAGGAGAAATCTAAGTGCCCCTAGGACATGATGACCTATCAAAATAAGAAGGAAACAATAATCAATGTTGAAATGTCAAGCTCAAAAAAATTGCAGAGTTCAGAAAATAACAAAGAGAGAAACCAGTTAACAAAGAGTTCAGTTGCCTAAATCTCTTGTTTTTTAAATTTGAAGTTAGAAATAGAAAATGATTCCTTCTTTTCCTTCTCGAGTCCATGTGAAGCATGAATTGATTGATAATAGAATATTTAAGAGTGTCAAAACATCTGACTAAGAGCAAAAAGGAAGCACCATTTGTGAAGCAAGCACTGAAGAGCGTTTAATCCATTTTAGAGGATTTACAAGGGAGGGTAAACTTAATGAAAGAGTGGGAGAAAGGATTTCCTTCTATTTGTAGACACTCTTCAACCAGATTGATAGTGATTAGTGACATGGTTGAGACTCCACCAATTGGAGAAGCTAATACATCATGACGTTCATGACGTTATATCAATTGGTAACCTATTACAATTCCATCTTTCCTAAGACAAATTCCTTAATTTCTCAGACTCGAATTACCAATGAACGACAACATCTTTGATAATTCCACGAATATCTTGTCTTCTACTCTCTCTCATTGGACAACTAGTTTGTATGTTAAAAGTATATGACAGGAGTCAAACTCCCAATACACTTTTGGCTTTGGACATGAGAAGAGATTTTTCATTATCGCTCTTTAAACAGATTTCAACGTGGTCCACTGTGAATAAGTGGGTATCTGGATTAATCACAATAAGGTAAGAGTTAATAGAAATTGCGTGTAAGATTTGCAGAAATTTTATTTTATTTTTTTAATTTTTTTAAACATGTATCTCCATATCCTTTCCTGAGGTCAGTTGCCAGACAAAACTCATCGTAATAAAACAATGCTGTGAGAGCACATATTACCTTCTTGTAAAGCATTAATGGTTGACTGCAGATCTTGGCGATCTTTCTCAAGACTTGACATTTTCTTCCTGTGAGTGGCAAGGAAAAAGTATATTATCATATAAACTAATAGAAAGTCAGGGATAAATCCCTGTCCAAAAAAAAAGAGAAAGAAAGAAAGTCAGCGCTAAAAGAAAATGATATTGCAAAAAGAAAGCAAAAGAAAGAGAAGTGGACAACCAGAATAAAAAAATGTAAAAATAATTCGTGTCAATGGCCAATTTACAGTCAAAAAACTAAACCTGTAAGAAGAAATTTCCGATTGTGAATTCTCTAATTGCCTCTCTAATTTTAGCTCATTAGACCTCAAACGTAATGCCTGCAAGAATAGATGAGACCACAAGATACATAAAAGGATGATAACAAAAATACAATTTGGTTTAAATGAGCTATCCGACAGAAAAGAAGAGGCATAATTGGTTAAATACAACAGCAAATGTTATTTTATTTTCTCACATGTCTAAACCTCTAACTATATAACTTGAAAGGCAGATGATCGCGACTTATTATAGTCCATCCCTGTTCAATAAAACTCAGATAACTACATCAATTTGCTATATGCTTCTGGTTATGAATTTACCTTCTCTTCCAAACCAATAACTTCGGAAGCCAACAGTTTTGCACGTTCATCAGCTGCATTACACTCAAGCTGGGCATTAGCATATTCTATTTTCACAGCTTCAAGTTCAACCTGCAGATCGTATGACATTAGTGGCAAGTTATGGCTCCAAATTATCTTAATGAAAACAACCAGTATGATAAAGAAAATTAATAAATGGAGTATCTAAACCAATATATAAACCATGCAGCCATCTATATGAAAGGCAAAATATCAAGCATATTTGAGGAGGGGGTAGGGGAATTGCCTGCCATGTTCAAATGAGCAGTTGTACAAGCTTTTGGAAGTACATTGAAGCAGATTGCCTCAAGGTAGATTGCAAAGACTTCATCAAATTGATTCTCAATAAAAGAATGGTGCGCTTAAGTGGATGAGAAAATTATTTTATCTTCTAGGTCCATAACAAAGCAAGTCAAAGCATCTGAATAGATGTGTATCAAAAGACTTGCATCTAAATTATGCATGTCAGAGCCCAACTCACAGTGCTGAGGAGACAAACACACAGGTAACTGACTAAAGCAACCATAATATGCATGCAAAAAGACGAAATGGAGTCTAGCAATGAAATGCTAAAAAAGAACGACAATAGCAGGCATAATTAATCACACTAACCAATTGAGCTTTGATTTCTGCCTGCAATGTTTCCAGGTCAGACTTTAGCTGGTTGACGACGCCTCCCTGATCAAAATGAAAAATACCATGAAAACCAAATCGCCATGTCATCGAGAGAGAGAATAATTTTACATATAATGATTAGGTATTAATTATTATCAGCGAAGGTCTGAACGTAACCGAAAAGAAGACAACTGAAATAGACAATCATAGATTGTTTTTTAGACATCAATATCATCATTCTACCCATTCTCCGATATAATATTGGAAAAAGATAGGTTTGCGAAACAGTTCCAAAACAACGAATTTTAAGCACTTTCCATTAGTACAGTCCAAAAAATTTCAATAGATGCAATTGCAAAGAGAGGTGTGAACATATTTTAGTGTTAACAAAACCTGTTGATTATAGCTATCCGTCAGAACCAAATTTTCAGCAGCCAAAGACTCCGCTAGACCACGTGAAACTTCCAGAGCTCGTTGCAAAGAAAACTTTTCTTGCGTCAAATCTTCAATATGCTGGGAGAAAAAAAAAAAAGGATGATGTCATTCACGGAACAGTGTCTCAGAAGCATTTCCACACTATTCAAAGCGCTGCTCCAAGAGTTAAAAAACCTAAATCCGTCTGAATATACTAATTTCATGCAACAATCAGCGTTTCTACTCAGCATAATCTGCAAATAAAGTTCGTCGCAGTTGCCCACACTCGCCGAATATGACACGAACCACATCACAATACAATTCCATGGCTTTGCTAAAAACTACACAAACTATGGCTTGGTATTTACTAATAAATGGCCATGTATTACATAATGGGAACAGTGCTTTGGATTCGCAACTAGAACATCAACTGTTCCAAGTGATTTGGGTCAACCTGTGGAAACAGGAAAAGATAGAGAACTACAAGATAGTTTAAGCATTATGCAACCAACTTCTCACAAAGTTGCTGACCAGGTTCATATATTAAGTGTTTATTTGGTAGAGATTTTGAAAAAAGATTCTTATACGTGTAGTTTAAAAGTTTCAGGAATGGGAAACAGCGAGTTTTAAAAAATGAGAAAAATGGTCACATCATTGAAATCTTGTGATTGAGAATGATTGTAAAGAAAATGATTTTTTGAATAATCTTGTTCAAGCATATGTTAAATTACTTTGATCCAAGTGCATCATGCATGCCATTGCTAGCAAAATATTATTAATGAATACAAATGGTTGATATATCAACATTCACCCTCCCGGGAAGAGCTAAAACATTTTTGACAGGATGATCAATTACCAAAAGATTGTGTCCCTATATCAACAGTCACCCTCCCGAGACGAGCTAAAACATTTTTGACAGGATGATCAATTACCAAAAGATTGTGTCCCTATGTGATTTTCGGAGATTCTGACATCTTGTGACAAAATCATCCAATTGCGAAAGATCTCAAGTTGAAGCTCTCTGATGATTTTACTAGTATACAGATGATAAAAGTTGCAAGAAACTGGCAATCAGGGCACCAGTATTTCAACTTGAAAGTACAATCTGAACAAATGTGCTCCTAGATATATCATGAAATGGAATTAATCATTCAAATGGCAACATGAAGACTTCTGCACACTTCCTAGGCATATGAACTCGCTGAGTGCCAACCAATAAAAGGATTCAAACGTCAATAAGCCTTAGATTCTCCTATTGTACATTGTCTAACATAATAGATTATTGTTCATATTCTTGCCAAATAACCTCATAAGGAATACAGATTGCATAACAGCAGCAACTAAAAAACCTCATGGATTATTTTTCTTATTTGCAATAATTCTGAAAAATTAAATGGCACTTAAGAGGCCTTGTTAATGCATAAGAAGTACATCACAATTAACAAAATTTCAACAACTTCGTCCTTAATAATTAACCAATAGTCTGTACAAAAGTCTGCATTATTTCCTATATATCCAACCGAACAGGGAAAAATCAGTTATGGTTGAAATACCATAATAAAATATGATAACAGGAAATAGCAGGAAAAACCTGTTCCAAAGCGGCAAAGTCTTCATTCTGTTTCCGTGAGTAAAAATCATGTTTATTCTCCACGCTATTTTCCACATCATGATTTGAGAGGTCAAGCCCATTACCAGAAGCAATAGAGGAATTAACAGTAGTCTGAGAAGATGATCCCAGAGAGTCCAGAGGAAACACTTTTAAACTAGATGAATCAGTTTTTGCAGCTCCAGAAACAGGAGAGGATTCTGGAGCACCTATAGAGATGTTGATAGAATCAAGGAATGATGGACGGGATCTCCGACCAGTTGCAGGTTGAGATGGCAGTGTGTTGTTGGATGAGCTCTGTGCATGAGAACTGAGATCAGCATATACATGACTTTCGGCCCATGGGGATGCACTCATTGTGCTGCCTCCATGAGCAACAAAGCCGCTAAACATGTTTTCCCCCATGAATGGAAACCTTTGCCCAACTCCAAAGGCAGAACTTCCAACATTTAGAGCAGAACGTACAGAATCTATGACATTAGAGTAAGAGTGTTAGATAAAACACCAGACAAAAAACCATATCTGAAAGGGGAGTAGGAGAGAGAAGTGTGATATAACAAAATAGATATCTGGTCCCAAAATAATGTATTACCCTGGTAACTTGATGATGGCATGTTGCTAGCCAAGCGGTCATCATCACCCGACTTGTCTGGCGGAAAAGTACTGAGAGAAGTTTCAGGCAAAAAATTTGATTCTAAAAGCAAAGAGGTACCAGAATTACCAAGTGAAAGAGCCTCGTTATGGCCTCCACTGGTATTTGACTGTTTATCTACCCCATAATAAGTAGAGTGCTTAGAAGCATCACTATTAGACTCTGTACCAATTAAATGAGGTTGCCCTATAACAGACAAGTTGAAATCATTGTTGTTTGCCGGGAAAGAAGAATTGTTAAAAGTTCCGCTGGAAGAAATAAAACCACTTTTCTGGACAATGTCAGATTCCTTAGTCTCATTCTTCGAAACAGCAGTCAGTGATTCTAAACCACCTGCAGTAGCTGGATCAGAAATACTGATTCCACTAAAATCTGCAGGATGAAGAGCTTCCTTTTCTGAAGGCCGTGTCTCATTGTGGACACCATTAGAAACATCAAGTTGATTGGTGCTTGTAGCTTTCTTAGCCTTCTCTGCTGCTTTCTTTCGTCGAAACTCCTCTAGCTGCAAGGATTAAAATAAAAATTCAATACCAAGCATGATGATGATGAGCATAGTAGTATTCATCATCAATACCAAGATGACGGAGATGAAAAAAAAAGGAAAAAGTTTGTACTTGAAAACAACAGCATGAAAGAGTCGACATCTGTCATCCCCTTGGCTGTCTCCCCAATTAGCCCACATCATCATTAAAAATAGCATATATTACTGGGTGCCACGTGTTAAAATGTATTAATTTGGTGATGTCGGCAATTTTAATTGGGGTACAGCCAATGGGAAATGAAGAGGTTGAGAAAAAAGGGATAAGGCTGGGAGAAGAAATTAGCATACTGAGAAATTAGCATACTGTTTTAAGTAGGCCACGGCGTGCTTTGTTAAAGACGAACTTTTGCACCAAGTTCTTAATAAACCGAAGCAAAACTTGTTATGAAACTGTCACTGTTAGGCTTGGACAAAGATGCTCTTCATAATGACAGAAAGATACTAAGAGCTTGTTTGCTAGAGATTATTTGAAAATCATTTTCCTTCACAGTCATTTTCAACCACAATTTCATCAATGTCACAATTTTTCTCTATTTCAAATATATTTTTCCCGTTCTCCATACGTTCATAACCACTCAATAAAAAGTCATTTTTTCAAAAATCTCTACCAAACACACACTTACGGCTTGTTTGATACACATAAAATTTGATGCAATCAAATTTTCTTTCAGATGTGTGGTTGAAAATTAGAGAAAATTATTAAAAATATAACAAAATTGTCAAATCAATGTATCAATAGTTGAAAAGGATGAGAGAGGACAAATAAATTTAATTTCATGGAATTTGATGTGAATAGACAAGCCCTTAAGGAACCACCAGGTCAAAAAATTTCTTTAATGAAACTACGAAACCTAATAGACAACTAAGATCCATAGAAACAACATTTCCCTCTATTCCATCACACTTTAAACACTTCTGACAGCATTTCCATAGTCGAACTAGCATTGCCGAAACCACTTCTGATACTCAGAAAATAACTATCAAATGTTTTCATTGAAAGCAAAGAGAAGCTAATATTACACAGTGCACAATTAACTAGACTTCATTATATCTACAGCGCAAAAGATGGGGTACACCACAAGTCCACTTCTGTAGATTACCTTACTAGATGAGCTGTCAAATTCCAACTGATGCTGTCTCTGATCTAAATTGTTGAATATAAAGGCACTACCTATCAATCTTAACATAAAAGGTCACTTGTACAGTTTAAAATAGAAGTTTCCAACAATATTTTGCCTCATAACAGTCCAAGGAAGCAAGTGCAGTAAAACCTTGATTTTGATATGGATCCCTGTATTAAATTTTCGGATCCTCGAGAATGATCCGGCCAATTCTTTACTCGATGCAAGTCAAGGAATTTTGATCATTTAGAGGTCAATCTGATATATAGGTGCTTTACCCAGGAGAAGCTGACGAATAACAAAGACAGAGATGGGAAGCAGACTATGAGCGTGCACCCAGATGAGTTTTATTCTCCTAAAAACTAACTCTAGGTTGAATAACGTTGGGACCATGAATTCATGAAATGTGTTCATAAAATGAGTAATTATTTTGAATGTGTAGTTTATATTGAAATTTGAATTTCTCCATAGTAAAATTTAGTTTTTTGTATAACATAGTTAAAGCGGAATACAAGCTGAGTTTCAGATGATACTGAATGCCACCAAATGCGTAACCAAGCTGATCATACGCTTCATGTAAAAGGCACCTCGGTAATATCACTAGACTGACAACTTCTCTCAGCATCCTAATAACATCCTTCTGTAACGACACTGGTTACTTAGATGCACTCCAAACTCTTTAAACCAAAATATATGCTACATGTGTTATCTACAACGTCAAAGAAAATCATGAACACTATCTTGCTCACTTGCCACAATACAGCAAGTGGTAGTTTAAACTTTAAAGGCATGCCTTGTTGCAATGTCGAGAGGCCTAGCTTAAATTTCCATAGATAATATATAGGATCAGCAAGATTTGCATACATTAATTAAGAAATAAACTAGTGTACCAATTTCCATAGCACGTTAAAAAGAAAGAGCGAGCAACCAGTTCACGGCCGATGTCATGTGTCCAGTTCAACATTTATTATCGCGAGGACTGTAGGTAGAAGTTAAAGAATTTGGTAATGAGACACTTTGTCAAATACTTGGGACAATTCATTCCTTTCCAGTCTCATACTTATATGTACAAATTCCCATTTGCCCCACTCTGCCCCCCCATAAACAAAGAAATATACCTAAATCTTTCCTTCCTAGCAAACAGAAAAGATACAAATCCTTGCTATCAGATATTGTGTGTCGAGGAATGCTACACTCAGCAAAAAAGTGACAAAGCAAAGTAAAATCTTATCAAGTGTGATGTTATCAGCATCCTTTATTCCCAGCAACTCACAGAATGACACTTTTTTTCTTCCAGTAGTATGACAAGATTCCACATGTCCAAAACCCCCCAACAAATCATCATACAACAAAGGCCAAAGGGCAATCCAATGTGATTACCAGAATAAAACGGGTAAAAGCCAATTTAAATAACAAAAACTAATGAGAAACAAAATCAAATACCTTTTTTCTTCCAGCTTCCAAGTGCTCTTGTTTTCTTAAGACCTGCGCCGACGCCATTCCCAAATTTCGTCACGGCTAAAATCTCAATCTTTAATTTCATATACAATCCCCACCAAAAGAATCCCTCGCGAAATAATCAGATCGAGAAATACAATTTCAAGATATATACAAATGGACAAATGTATCAGTATCTATGTCTGTATAAATTACAATAGAATAAAAGGCAAATGAAATTTTGTTCCAGGGCTCAAACGGTCAGGCTTGAAACGGGCAAAATGAATAATTTTTGAAATTTGGAAGAAAAAAGGAGGAAAAGGGTCCGATCTGATGGGAGAAAGGTGGGCGAGAGAGAGAGAGAGATTTTCTGGGTGGTGTTTTTCTGTAATTCTATTTTGATTGTTTGAGCAGATCTCTCTCTTTTTCCCTCTCTCTCATCTCTGTCAGCTTCGCTTGTAAAATTCTGTTACGTTTTCCAATTGTCCACTGTAAAAATTGATCGTTGTTTCACGCAAAATGGATTACGCGAGCCTGACTGGCAAAGTTTTGTTTGATGGGTGGGTCTAAATGCACCCCTAAATTTGCTCAATATTATACTCCCAAACAATCTCATTCCAATTTTACCCTCTTTGCTTTCTTCTTTTTTTTTTTCCCCCAACTTGTTCCATCACCCTTGGCCGAACCGCCATGTGACCACCAGCAGGTGGTCTCGACCACTTGTTGGTAGTCAATCAACCACCATTAATTTTAGTTTCCGCCACCATTGACTAGTTTTTTGTTTTTGTAAATGAAATGGTAAAATTAGAATTGATTTGTTTAGGAGGTGTATTTAGCAAAATTTTAGGTGCATTTATGCCCATCGTTGTTTGAAAATAAAGAAATTTGATTTCTACCGTTACAATTTACTCCCACGCATGAAAATGTGAGATTTTTTTTTTTTTTACACAAAAAACTTGAAGGATGAAAATGTATTTTTAGAGTATAGGTATTGTATATCACTTTTTTGCAGTGAAAGTTGACTATATTAGTATTATCCCATACAATGCATATAACGATTAAAATGATATATTTACATAAAATAAAAAAATGAATTAATTTTATGAATATGTAATAAAAATTACGAAACATGTCTAATACTAGTGTACCGCTTTTCAGCTGTGAAATCTGATCAGATGATAAAGTATGGGATAACAAAGGAAGAAGATGACTCACCTGCTTCAAAAATAGCAAATTTTGAAGGAGATTTGAAAGAATTTGCAGAAGAAGGTTGAGAGTGATATTTTATGAGGACATACGTAATTGATAATTTGGATCAATAGCAGACGAATCATCTCTCCATTGGAGATTATAGATTTCAATGGCGATTTACAAATTTTAGTTTGAAATATTATCTTGTAAGAAACATATGTCAGATCAATTATCGCAATTGATGATTTTAGGTAACACCGAAATATCTAGGAACAAAATTTAAGGGTGTGTTTGATTGTGGCCAAATGCATGTAAAATGTCAAATCGTGTAAAATATTTTCCTGCTTTTGTTGTTTGATTGCAACATGTAAAATACATTTGTTTTACAATGTACAATCACTTCATACACCATTTTGGCCAAATGCATGTAAAATGTTTTCCTATGGGTTTAGGTGGGAAAACATTTTACATGTAAAATGCTTTTCATGTAAAATCTTTTCTTCTAATCAAACACACCCTAAATGATATACTTGTTTGAATAAAACAATATAATGTAAATAACACATTTTATAAGTCATATATAATTATTCAAACTTATTTCAAATGCGACTGAAAATAATCATGTGGACAGTCTACACAGAATATGAATGGCCAATATATATAAAACGACCCAAATAAGGCTCAAAATGGATTATACAATATGCTGGATTCTGAAAAATAAATAATAAATACATAACTACAACTCAGTAAGGGCTTGTTCTTTTCCCAATTTTTTATTTACTTGAATAACATGTTAAATATGTGGTTGAAAATTAATGAAAATGTATTAAAAATGTAAAGTAATTGTATGAGTAGTTGAAAATAATGAGAGAAAAAAGTTAGTGAAAAATAGTGAAAATTTATTATATATAAAACAAGCCCTAAATCGATAAAACCCTAAAGAATATTTTTTTTTTTTAAGAAATTCTACATTGCTCCACATTTTCATTCTGTATATTATATTATGAAAATTTTATATTATACAAAAAATGTACAATTTTATTCTCATATACAAAACACATTTAAATAACCGAGGAATAAAAAAAATCGCCAATTTAATTTAAAAGCACACTTTAAATTCAGCAGCAATTTAATTCATTTGTTTTCTTTCCATTTACGTAAAGCGCATTTTCATTTTAGAAAGGAAAACAACTCATATTTAATTTTTCAAATTTACAAAAGGCAAAACGCATGCAATGTAAATCTAATTATTGAACAAATCACTTATTCTTTCCTTATTTAAAAAACACAATAGTATTAAAAAGGAAAACATCAAATAAATTTTTCTAATAGAAACCTGCGTGCCACATGTTGGCATTGCCAACAAACATCTGCTAACGTTGCATTTCAAATATTACAAAATTTATAAAATAAAAAGATAAATGTATTTTATTTTTAGAATTAAATTAAAATAATTAAATAATTTGTTTAATGCAAAAATTATTCCTATTAAACAATTGAAATTTTATTTTTGAATAGACATGTGCCATAAAATTAGAAAAATCTTCCTTTTTTTTTGTTTAGCTAATCACAACACGAATCATGCAAATTTTATATCATAATGATAGTTTAATTTTGAAATTAAGTAAAAAAAGTAATGGACAATTAGTTCAATTTACAAATTTGTTTAATTAGTTTTTTTTAAGCAACATGCATGCTAGTTTACCACTGCCAACTTGATAAAGTACTTAATTGACACTTCAAATTTTATAATATAATAATATAGAGATAAGAAAGCTTCTCCAGTGGTTGGGGAAAATTGGATGCTGAATGAATGATTTTGCACGGAAATTTGAGAGATTTTAAAAAATTTTGAAAGAGTTTTTGATTTTGGGGGACAGATGTATATTTCATTTTTTAGTTCCTATAAAGAATATTTCTATGGTCGGTGTTTATTAAACAAACGATTTTCAAATCTTTAATTAAGACTTGAGAGACCAAAAAAATATTTTTTTAAGTTATCAAATTGATGTGATAAGTAATTCAAAATCATGAAAAATAAAAACGATTTTTTCCTTTAAGGGCTTGATCTATACACTATGTATTTGATTTACTTGAACGATATGTTAGATATGTGGTTGAAATTTGAAAATAATATAAAGTAATTGTATGAATGGTTGGAAATGATAAAAAAAGAAAATGTTAGTGGAAGTTAGTGAAAATTTATTGTGTATAGAACAAACCCTAAAGTTGTATCCATCAAGCCCTTAATTACACCTCATTTTATTGTTCTTTTTCATGTTTTGTACCTCTTTATAATTTAAGCAAGTATTCAAAAGGAAAATCACTTTAGTCTCAAAAAACTTTGTTGAATGAGCGCTAAGGGTGATAGCCTAAATTTTTTACCATTTTTTAAAATCTATTTTTATACATTATTTCTTTTGATCAAGCCAATTATATTTATATATTTATTGGGATCTACATGTATTGCACAATTTTTCACAATTCAATTTCATTTAATCTCTCATCTTTTATATAAAAATTAATAAAAAATTATTAAAAATTCAATCCTTGTCACCCCTAATAGGTACAAAGTACATTTTTTTAACAAATTTTTTTAAAAGAAATTTTAAAAATTAATGGTTTGATTTTGAAAAATATGTGCAATTAAAACAAATTTGTTGATTGCACTCTACTTGTTTTGTCCTATTAGAGCAACACAAAGTAGGACAAAAAAGTTTGGAGAAAAAAGGTAAGGGGAAAAAATTAGGGAGAAAAAAAGTTATGTTCAAATAAAGTTATTTTATTACGATGAAATTATTATTATGGATAAACTTGATCAACGATCTTTGTTTTGTTCTTTTAAAAGAGCCCACGGGAATGCCAATGTACAAATAAAATGAGACTTGTGAGAATAATAATCTATTAATATGAGACTTGTGGTAAATCTGGTATAGCCTGCTGAAGCTAGTGAATTGTGAAATAAGGGTGTGTTTGATTGGCCAAATTTTCCATGGAAAATGTCCCATCAAAGAAAATTTTTTCCCACTTAGTTGTTTGATTGCATCATTTTCTATGGAAAATATTTTCCATGGAAAACAATGTACAATCATTTTATGCATGAATTGGGCCTTTTCCATGGAAAAGAAAATCTTGCTCCCCCCAAGAAATTATTTTCCTTGCAAGATGGCAAACGTTTTCTTTTCCACCCTTGCCAATCAAACACACCCTAAGTGCACTGACATTGTTCACTCTATTGATGCATCCAGACGAATAAGGCTGTTGTGGTACTTGGATTTTAATAATTTATTATATTATATGCCGGATAAGCGATAACTAGTAGGTGTAACACAAATATTTGGTCCCAAAGAAAAAAAAAGGCAAAAAAAAAAAAAAAGCAAATTGGAGTGATAATTGTTGGGCTGAGAGTTTGGTGCACTCTAGAGACATTGACATTCAATTTATTTATGTTGGCTCGATGAAAACCTAAGGGCTTTCATTCGGTAAGCCCTCCATAAACCAGCGTACTTAGTAATATTTTGAACTCTCCTACAATAAGATAATCAAAATAAATGGAGAGAGATTTTAGAATGAACATGGCAACACGTGTCTCATTTCTAAATACCTCTTGCGCGTGACATTCAAAAATCAAAACTTCTTTTTTTTTTTTTAAGTAAAAACAAAATTCATTGTTCTAGAATATTTCTCAATTTCCAATTTATTGTGAAGCAAATTTACATATTGACTATTGATTAAACCTAGTAGCCTCAAATTTTCATTCACCATATTCGGGTTTGAAAAAAAGTTAAAGAAAATATGGTTATTTAATCTCAAAATTCTTGTAATCAATTAACACACTCATAATTCATTCATCCAATGAGTATTTTGCGACTCGGGTGTGAAGGATTAGTGATAACTTGACGCCATTTTTCTTGGATTGCTTTTTTTTCCCTATTGTTTTAAGCATTTTCAATAAAAATATGGCAAAATATTGAAAACATATTGAAAACTACCATTATTTTTGTCACCACCATGAAAAAAATGAAAATGAAAACAAATCAAAATTGATATTTGCAAAGCGGAGAGAACAACACCTAACAGTACAAATGATGTTACATGCACTAGGTAAGTGCATGTTCCGTAACGATTTCTCGAGTTGGAAACGATTTATTTGAAACATGAAATAATGTCTACATTTTTTTTAAACTAAAAAAAAAACACATTTTAATTCATTGTCTAAATATAAATAAATAAATCGGTGATATTTAATTATTGTAAAAATCCATTAAAATTTGATATTTGCAAAGTAACGAACAAGCATTTGCATAAATTAACAATTGCCTTCAACGTTAGTGTTGAAAATCGATAGTATACCCGAAAATGAATTTTTTGGAAGAATAGTTACGTGCATTTCAAATTAATATTTTTCTATGGATAGAAATACAAAATTATTCCATTACAATTAATAAAATACATAAACAATAATATGTAGGCTTCCAAAATAAACTTTGTCAAAAGGAAAAAAAAAAATTATGGGAGAAGAAAAATAAAAATAAATTTACATTTAAAATAAATAAATAAATAAATGGATGTACCACTACAAAAGGGGAAAAAGAAAGAGGCTTAAACCCTTGCAGCGGCTGGGCTAAACCCACAAAACCCTAGAAGCGACTTCTTCTAGACTCTTCTCTCCATCTTCATTATTAACAAACCAGCACCCCCATTCCCACCACCATCAATTGGCTTTGTGCACCTCGTTTCTTGATTCCGCGGCGCTTTCAATTTCATCAATTCATCCAAAAAAATGTATCGTTTTGCAGCAACTCTTGCCTCCAAAGCCAGGTACTGTACCCAGCAAAATCCATTTTTACAGAACCTTACATGTAGTTTGTCGCAATTCTAACTGTTTAATTTCAATTTAATGAAACGATTTTTTCCTTTTTCTTCTTGGCTTCACAGAGTTGCAGGAAATAGCAGCAAGCAGGTAACTTTTATTTCAGGGGCTTCGTAATTTTATTTTATTTTTCGCTTATAGACGTGGAATTTGGAGTTTGTTAATATTGTGTGTTGGCGGGTTCGATGCAGATCAGTAGTAGGTTGGGTTGGAGCAGAAACTATGCAGCAAAGAACATTAGATTTGGAGTGGAGGCGAGAGCTTTGATGCTTAAGGGTGTTGAAGACCTCGCAGAGGCAGTTAAAGTCACCATGGGTCCAAAGGTAATGTATTCATCCTTCTGCCCTGAGAATCGTTGCAACAGCAATCAATTTTATTTCTTTTTCATAAAAGTTTTTTGTGATTATTTTTGAGACAGCTTTCTGGAAGTATTATTCATGTTTTTATAACTTTGTAGCTCACTGATGTGTTTGTCTGATTCAATTGTTGAAGGGGCGTAATGTTGTCATTGAGCAAAGTTGGGGTGCCCCTAAAGTGACAAAGGATGGTGTTACAGTCGCAAAGAGTATTGAGTTCAAGGACAAAGTCAAGAACATTGGCGCAAGCCTTGTCAAGCAGGTTGCAAATGCCACCAATGATGCTGCTGGTGATGGTGAGTTTTCAACTTAGTTCAGTTATAGTCTAGCGATTTATGCATTTAATGCATACCCACCCCCTACGTGTGCTCGCGTGCTGTGATGCACCTCCAAAGCCAGGTTCTTTGAATCCAATTGAACGTTTTGTCACATATGTGCAGGTACTACTTGTGCCACTGTTCTCACCCGTGCAATATTTACTGAGGGTTGCAAGTCAGTTGCAGCTGGCATGAACTCCATGGATCTTAGACGAGGTATTTCCATGGCTGTTGATGCTGTTGTTACAAACTTAAAGAGCAGAGCACGAATGATAAGTACGTCTGAGGAAATTGCTCAGGTTTGTTTACTCCCATTTTGCTTAAAAAATAGTGCTGAGTATGTCTTTTATGTTGAAGTGATTTATCATAATTTTTGGCAAAGAATTACATGTTTATAAACACATGTACATTTCTCTAAGCTTATTATCATGTACTTGTAGGTTGGGACAATCTCGGCTAATGGAGAAAGAGAAATTGGAGAGCTGATTGCAAAGGCTATGGAAAGAGTTGGCAAAGAGGGTGTCATCACGATTCAAGTAAGTATTCCTTGTACATGCTTAGCTTTCTAAGCACGGGGTTATCTATTGCCTTCGCTCTCGTGTGGTTAAATTGCGGGAGTCACCTGCGTACCAATAATTGGCTAATTGCTATAGTGTCCCTGAGGATCACAAAAATATGTTGAAAAGGGTCTTGTATTGAGGGTCTTGGCATGTTTTCTAGCTGGAAAAAGAAATATATGCTTGTCAATATCTCAACAAAAAGGCAATATATTTATGTTAAATGTTGGTGCTCCGACTCACGTTAAATCTATCTTTCATCGGATTCTATCTTCGGATGAAATTTGTATTTTATAGGATCATCAATCTAATCCATAAGAAAATGTATGTAAGCAAGTACTAATGAACTATTAGTTTTATATACTTTTCATTATAGGATTATTATCGGATTCTATCTTCGGATGAAATTTGTATTTTATAGGATCATCAATCTAATCCATAAGAAAATGTATGTAAGCAAGTACTAATGAACTATTAGTTTTATATACTTTTCATTATAGGATTATTTATTTGAAGTCAAGCTATGTCAAATTCTTTCATGTACCAGGCTACTCTAGATGTCTTTGAAGTTACTGTCTGCCACCCCCTAGCTTAATTTTATGTGGACGGTGTAATTTAAGGTGTTTATATACTGTAGGATGGGAAGACACTGTTTAATGAATTGGAAGTAGTTGAGGGAATGAAGTTGGACAGAGGTTACATCTCCCCATACTTCATCACAAATCAGAAGAACCAGAAATGTGTAAGTCTTTCTGCTGCTGTTACTGGCAATACAATGTTTCTCAATGAATATTTGTTGCTAGATGAAAGTCAATTAACAAGCTCACTTAACAACTGCAGGAATTAGACGACCCTCTCATTCTTATTCACGAGAAGAAAATCTCAAACATGAATGCTGTCGTGAAAGTACTAGAGTTAGCTTTGAAGGTAAATCCCTCAGGGCCCTCTATCTGAGCTATTTTGATATACAAAGTGAAAGATTGTATTGATTTATGATTGATTCTTTTCTGCCATATTTGTCCAGAAACAACGTCCTCTTGTGATAGTTGCTGAAGATGTAGAAAGTGAAGCACTTGCGACTCTTATCCTTAACAAGCTTCGTGCTGGAATTAAGGTAAGTTAACTGGTTTTATCATGGAAAATTGGACTGTGAGGCAGTTACGTTCAGTTTTGCTCAACTTTGGTATTATATCCAAAATTTCTGCAGGTTTGTGCTATAAAAGCACCAGGGTTTGGTGAAAATAGGAAGTCTAATTTGCAGGATCTTGCTGCTTTAACAGGAGGCGAGGTGTGTGCAATATTCTGATTGTTCCTTCCATACAATTTTACTTTTGCCATAAATCCTAATTGGTATATCCCCTTTTAGGTCATAACAGATGAGCTTGGATTGAATCTGGAAAAGATTGAGTTGGATATGCTCGGCTCATGTAAAAAGGTAGACTTGTCATCTGAGAAACCTGGATGATCATGCATTTGTGAATATGTTTTTGGGAAGGTTTTTTTTTTTTTTTTCCAAAAGTTGATGACTTCCTTTTCTGCCATTCATGTTCTAGGTTACCATATCGAAGGATGACACTGTCGTTCTCGATGGAGCTGGTGAGAAGAAAGCCATAGAGGAAAGATGTGAACAGGTTCGTGTTGCTTCATTGCAGACCTAATTTCAACGTTTTGGACTGATCTGCAGACTAGTGGTTAATTAGTTATGATAATGGATTTAAGTGAAAAATTGAACACAGATTTCACTCGACATGTCAATATTTATCAGTCTACGATCGGTACTTGCAGATTAGGTCAGCAATTGAATTGAGCACTTCCGATTATGACAAGGAGAAGTTGCAAGAAAGACTTGCTAAGCTATCTGGTGGTGTAGCTGTATTAAAGGTACGTTTATGTTTCTTTGTAGTTTATTGTAGGTGTATTTTAGGCATATTTTCTTGTGGTTCATTGTCCCACAAGAACTACGAATATAGGATTTTACTGTAGTTACAGTTTAATGTATCTATCCCCATTTTTACTGAGTGATTTGTTTCTCAATTGAATTTGGCGCTGTAGATTGGAGGAGCCAGTGAAGCAGAAGTTAGTGAGAAGAAAGATAGAGTTACAGATGCCCTAAATGCCACCAAGGCAGCTGTCGAGGAGGGAATTGTACCAGGTAAATTCATATATCCATAACTTTGTGCCTTTGGTGTCGGCTAACAGAGCAAGAATGGTATATGCTGAGGTAATCATAACAATGTAGGTGGTGGTGTTGCTCTGTTGTATGCATCAAAAGAACTTGATAAATTGCCGACAGCCAACTTCGACCAGAAGATTGGTGTACAAATTATCCAAAATGCATTGAGGGTATGGACTTCAATTCTTTAAGTTATATCGTCCATTTTCATTTTACAGTTGTTCTCTTGTATGTGCATGAGCTTCATGCTTCGTCTGTGTAACTGAAACTTGTAACTGCAGACACCAGTACATACAATTGCTGCAAATGCTGGAGTAGAAGGTGCTGTAGTTGTTGGAAAGTTGTTAGAACAAGATAACCCAGATCTTGGTTATGATGCTGCTAAAGGTCTGTCTCAATGTGATGTGCCATTGCAAAGTCGACTCCAATTTGTATATCGATTTTTCTTACATTTAAGCCCTCTTTTTATGCAAACAGGTGAATATGTTGATATGATCAAGGCTGGGATTATCGACCCATTGAAAGTCATTAGAACAGCACTGACCGATGCTGCCAGGTGAGCTGAACTGCCCATTTTCTTTCAAGAAACTGCCTATTCACTAAGAATAATATTATTTATGTTCACCCATGATTGCTAGGAAGCAACAGTTATAAACTCTCCTCTTTCATCCATCTTCTAAATATATTTACATAGATTGACCTGTTGTTCTGATTCATGTGCAGTGTATCTTCTCTAATGACCACGACAGAAGCGATTGTTGTTGAGCAGAAGGATGAGAAGGCCGTCCCTGAAATGGGAGGCGGCATGGACTATTAATCGGTTTAGGAAACAAAATAAGTTAAAATTCTTATGATTTTTGTAGAGCCCTTGTGGGAGCGTTAGGCATATCATTCGTAATCACGATGAGAAACCAACAAGAAGCTTCGGATTAGGAAATCTCGATTATATATTGTGCATGTTTTGGTGGATTCATTTTTCTTCATGATGTTTTCACATTGATATTACTATGTGCTTGAATCAACTTTAGTTTGATCTTCTAGTTTAACTAATCCTGGATTTTTATTTTTATTTTCCATTGGGAGAAGACAAAATTAAAATTGTTGGTTTACTGTTTTTTTACCTGGTGCAGTTTATGGTCTTAATTATGATATACAAATGTGTACTAGTGATCACTTGCTAATATAGATGACACCATAAGGTGTGAATCCAACTACGATTGGATCGTCGACACGTGTTCACCCACCACCCCTTTGATGGTAGGAGGTATGTGACACTATCTGGATATAGTTGGTACTTTATGGTGCCTCGGGATGTTTTTAGTAATGGCTGCTCACGTGATTTGAAATATAGAATAATTCATATTATCTATTGGAAAAGATAAAGTAGCTCTATCTAAGACCTTCTGATCGAGGTATGAATCTACTCTAGGTTGTACAAAATGTCATTTTTGCATCAATCCAAAACTGCAAAAAGGTTTTATAGGTTTTACAAGAGAAAAAAGGTCCGTGACGTCGTTTTTGCATCAATCCAAAGCTCTAAAAAGGTTTTATACGTTTTACAAGAGAAGAAAGGTCCGTTGAGCGCCTAAACTATATTGGTATCGGATTGGGAGAGCGTGAATATTTTCATGTAGCGTTTTCACGCGAAGGAAATTGCCCCATATACTTGCCAACATAAATTCTTGCCAGCTCTCACCAAATCCAATAAAGTTATGCTGAGTCGCTCAAGAAGACACCACCTAAACCCAATCATTTACCACCTAATTACAACATAAGATTATGCATTACATGTAACATAATGTTATCATTTTCAACCTCTAGTCCCTATCAACGAAATATGGGTGTCAAGACAAACAAAATTATAAGAGCAAACTTTAAGCAGTTGTCACTTGTTTATCTATTGACACAAAAATTATTTTTTATTTTTATTTTTCCTTTTAAATTCACTTGTTGACCTTTTCATTTCTTTGTTGGCTCCGTTGACGCCTTCACAATCATGAAGAAAATCAACATAGTTTATTGTGTCTATATGGTATGTAATATTATTTTGGTATTGAATGAATTATGATACTGCAATAGCTACAATATATTATTATCTAATGAAATGTAACATACATCCTCTAAATTGTATACTCAAGTTAACACGAGTAATTCAATATTGAAAATAATATCAGGAAAAGAGGAAAATAGGCATTCCATTTCCATACGTGTGATTGTTTTGTTAAGCATGCACAATACCTAAAGGGTTAGTACTACTGTGCAATACGCCAGTACTTATAATTTTTGTGGTACCCTATAAAAATATGTCCGATGTATATCATAGAACAATCGAATATCTTGTGCAGTTGGTTTCTAAAACTAAAGAAATGCAACATTGAACAACATATAAATATTCAAACTACGTTGACATTGCGTCCATACGGGATTTCTCTATGAGAAAAAATTTTAGAATATACGCCTTTTTTTTTCCCCTCATATTTTCAGGAATGATCCGGTCCCATCGAGCGGTTTTTAAGTATGGAATGGTGATTTTTGATGGCGTTAAACTCCGTTTTGAAATCGGGACAGATCTGGAATCGTTGGCGAGGAAGTGCAGGAATTTTACGATTTTAGATCTGTGGCGCTAACCACGGTCAAAGTTTTAGCATATTTTTGGCCAAAAATATTGTCAAAACTTTGATCGGTCATCACGCTCGGTGTCGGAAAAATTCAAAATTCCTCAGACTCCCTCGCCGTCTTTATCCGAATCTGATTCAAATTTAGCGAATCGCCATCAAATGATCCGAGCGTTCCATAAGATCCGGAACCATGGATGGTTTCGGAACATTTCCGCTCATATTTCACAACAAATAAATATGCAAAAATCTTCCAAATTCCTCTTATAAAATCTATTTCATTTTTCACCAGCAACCATCTCTATAGTTAATTCTATAGCGGAAAAGTGAACAAAATGAAACGAGTTTAAAAAACAATTGAAAATGGCCTCGAGCACCGCCCCGTTTAGTCCAACGGTAACTCGTGAACGCGCAGCGGTGGCCCCCATTCTTTCTGGAATCCAAGACAACGTGTTCAACCCATTCTTGTCTGCATCTGTTTGTCGATTGCTTCAATCTTCATCGACACTCAAACAACTCTCACGCCAACAGACTTTTTCATTACAAGGAATTTGTGTTTCCATTTGCTTTTTCGTTTTCACTAGATCCTACATTTTAAATTTGCCTGAGATGGACCGGTCGTTTAATTGATTATTGAGAATGTTCGAGCAAATATTCGAATCAAATTAGACTTTTCCCCGTTTAAATTAGCTGTCAGATCAATGAATTGTGTGGTCACATTCTGGTAAAAAACGAAGTTTTACGAGCTATGTTGTCAAAAAAACGTTATGAGAGTCTTAATTGGGTATAGCATTTAGAGTGTTCGATGAAATGCCTGAATCAAAATATGTGACAAGTGACTAAAGCTTAAATGTGATTCAGTGATTGTATGGAAGAAAAGAATACGTATTAATCGATTGGTTCTTCGAGATTATCAATTTTTGACATGGGAAGTGCAAAATATGAGCAAAGAATTACAGTAGTGCATGGCATATTTAAAACTGTTCATGTCCCAGTGGAAGTCGATAGTGGTGAATTTTCGATCTTGATTATTGGTTATACCATTACCCACAGATTCAGACAATCGATATGACGATATTTTATGACCAATTTATACACGTGTATGTGATAAAAGTTACCGTGAAGGTAAAATAATCATTCATTAGTTGTGTGCAAGCTTTTCAATAATGGTGATGGTATAAGTAGCATTATTTGTTATATTGTACATAATATAAGATACTTGCTAAATATGTTTGTTTGTACAAGATGCTTGTGCATCAAATTTAGAACGCGGGGGACTATACTTCATTTACTGGAAAAGTGGGCATTTTCGTTGTCGTGTACTCTATCTTCAAGAATGATTAATATCATAAGAAAAGATAGAAATGTTGATTGCACATGTGACAAAGGGGGTTGTTATTTAATAATGTAGTTTTAGTTTAATTATTCTTCCTTTGGAAAATGAAAAGTGAGTGCTATAGAATATTATTTTATATATAGCAAGGAGCCTCTTTTTCTTGCTGTGGTGTATGCAACACCCTAGCTGAGTTCTCAAGTCACTTGCTGCTCCAGGAACAAGGGAAAAAAAAAAGGTCAGTTCAGAAACTAGTGAGTTTCTTGAGCTATTTGTATCATTTAATTCTCACATTATTGGATGCTTGCATGGATAAAGTTGTTCCTTTACTTAGAGCTTTTATGCATTTCCAGTGCCATGCTCATTGTTGTATATGCTGAATTGCATTTGTTGTGAAAATGTGATGAAGAAGCTACATAGGTGGTTTAGAAAGCTTGAAGCCATTGTCCTTTGTAGGGATAAAGGTTTATATATTCTATAAGAAATCCTCCTTCATGGCAATGTTAGCAATTTGACTAGTTTTTCTCAAAACCATGAACAAGCAATTCTACTTTGTTGAAATCATTATCGAGGTTGTTTTAAAGTTAATCCTGAAAAAATTTATAGTACTCCTAGAATGTTGAGGATTTGGTACTTCAATCTACTAAATATTGTAGTCTTGTATGTGTAAGTGATTAGTGTTCATTATCAGTTGTCTAGTATGACTGGCTTTTCTTGTGGATGGATGTTACAGGATGGGGGAGTGTGGTGGAATGGACGAACCTGACATGGTAGAAATTAAACTAAGTGACACTGAAGCTGCTCAATTGGCCGACCGTTCAGTGCAGAAAAGCATTCAGTACTCAGTGGCAAAAAAGAAATCATTACGAGCTCGTTACTCTTATGGCATGCTCTTCTTGATGACAAATCTTGTAGCATGGCTCTTTCGTGACTATGGAGAAAGGGCTTCAGCTCTTTTACATTGTAATTCAGACTTTTTACCACATTGCCAATGAGAACATCACGTTATCCGACAGTCATATATATATATATATATATATATATATATATATATTTATATTTATATTTATATAAAAGACTCCTTGTTCTTATTTATTTAGTTGTAATCTTTTCATTCCTCTAACACTTTTAAATGCAGATACAAAAGCTTGTGGAATAGAGGAAGGTGATTGTTTCCATACAATGGGAGTTCTTCGTGTGAGTTTAGGGTGCTTTGTATCCTTCTTATAGCTAAATCAAAAAGTATCTTCTCGTTAATTAAATGCTGCACATATATGGTTTCTTTATAGTTAAAAAGCTCAGAGGTTTAGAAAATTTTTACCGTTTCTCTAGATTAACTATTACAACAAGTAGTACAAAATCACCCGCGTTCTCCATTTGATTCATTTAACTTCCTTGACGTATGATCTAGATATTTTTCTTTGTGATGTTTATTACAACAGTTAACACAAATAAGTTATATGGAGCTCGTAGTGCTTGGCATTCTGGACGTTGGGCACTGAAATTCATTATATTGATCGTATTATTGGCAATTCCCATTCTTCATTCCATCCTATTACATTCAAATTTATGGTAAGTATGAATTTACGATAGAGATAAATTATTGCTTCGAAAGGTCTACCGGTTATTTCTTCTTTTCTTTTTCAGTTCTTGAAAAGGTTATTTCTGTCATTTTGGCAGGCGAACTTGCTCGTATTGGTGCAGGGTAACCTTCAAATCCTTGAAAATGCCATATGTCAAGTCCCTGTTTTATCCCTTTATCAGCATTCATATTCAATGATTGTTGAAGATTATGCCATCTTTTATTTTGATTTTTTGATTTTTAGTTTTTAAATAAATCCTGCTGCAGAGTTTTTTTGGTTCTTCAGCTAATAAGCGTCATCGAGTTCATCACTTGGTGGAATAACTACTGGATGCCCAATGACAAAAATAAATCCAGGTAGACGCCTTTCTTTTCTTAAAACTGTGTACTTTTTGGAAATTCACTGAAGATATGTAATACATTGAAGATCCATAATCTTTATTTTTATTTTTAAAATGTTCTACGGCAGCTGTTCCCTCGGATTATTTATGTCGACATTATTCTATATAGCCTCTGTATGTGGCCTGGTGGTGATGTACATGCTTTATGCCTCAAAAACATCGTGCACTCTCAACATATTCTTCATCACTTGGACTGTGATTTTGCTTGTCGTCATGATGATAATATCCTTGCATTCCAAGGTAAAATTTTTATTGTAAATTTATTTCACACAAGAAGATGAAACATATGAGAGAAATTATACAAACTATCATTTTCTGTGAGGTGTTTGCATTTCATAATCATACATAACTCATAAGAGATTAGTTGCCATGCTCAAGACAGGTGAATAGAGGACTTCTTTCTTCAGGTCTCATGGCATCTTACATTGTGTTCCTTTGTTGGAGTGCTATCAGAAGGTAATGAATCCTCGTATATTGTTCTTTTTGCTTTTTAATTCATTTTTTGCTTTTTTATTTTCAGGGCTGGCGTGTTTTTAACATTTGAGTGTGTTTTCCTTATTTATGAAAATTGTGTTCTAACATTTGTCAATATATCGTAAAACTTGACAGCGAGCCTGCAAATGAAAAATGCAGCCCTCAGAAGCAAGAGAATGCACATGGTGGTTGGAGTTCTGTAATTGTAAGACTTAACAATCTCTTTAATCTACATTTCCTCTTCCACGATTTCCAAAAGTTAATTTTTATTTTATTTTATTTTATTTTATTTTTTGCAGGGCTTCCTCATTGCTGTATGTGCAATTGTAATGGCTACATTTTCCACAGGGATTGATTCGCAAACATTTCAGGTGATTTAAACTTCTTTCAGAACAAATAAAGAGTGATTATGAAATTTTATTCTCATCATTTTTATTACATCAAAGTTCAAATGCATTGCATACTTGATGTAGATTTATTACGTGTTCATTTCCTATGACACAGTGGACTCTTGTTACATTTCCAGTTTCGAAAAGATGAAGTGCAGTTAGAGGATGACATACCATATAAATATGGGTTCTTCCATGCGGTATTTTCTTTGGGAGCCATGTATTTTGCGATGCTATTCATCAGTTGGAATTTAGAGAGCTCGACAAGAAAGTAAGCCTGTGTTCCTTTCAAATTTTTTCTACTGAGAACTTGTATTACTCAATGAAAGTGAAGATTCAATGTCAACCATACATCTCAAATGATTACTTGTTTTTATCTACACATCTCGTGGTTCCCACCAATATTCAACTAAAAAAGTTAATATTAATCTTATCTCTAAAATCAGATGGAGCATCGACGTTGGCTGGGCTAGTACGTGGGTGAAGATCATCAATGAGTGGTTTGCAGCCACGATATACTGTAAGCATCTGTTTCGATGATAACTAAGACTTCAATATTGTTGTATCCAAGTTCTCTCACAGTTCAAGATTGTGCCATGTTTGGCTACACTTACCACCAACTTGTCTTGATGAGATATTTTTAGCTTCGAGTTCTAGTTTAGCAGAGACTAAAGATGTTTAAACCTGAGTAACACGTAGATCTTCGAATGCAGTGTGGAAACTGATATCCCCTGTTGTGAGACAGAACAAGATCATGGATCACGAAGAAGTGGCAATGGAAGAAGAAAACAAGTCAACGTCACCATGATTTTGTTATGTGTTGTATTGTAATGTAGTTATCTCTCCATTACATGTTTGGCTAAGCTTTTAAGCTACTGATTTTAGGCAGTAGTAGTCTTTATATAGACCAAGAAGAAGAGCTTATAAGCTTAGCCCAACATTCTATCCTATTCTTTTTTCCATTCAAGATAATAAGACTCCTACTAGAGTTTCCCTTTCAAGAATTAAAATCGAACTAAAAGTTCTGGTTCTTTAGCGCTCCATAAAATAGAGACAAATCAGAATTGGAGACAATCAACTCTGACCATTTACATAATTTACATAAAAACGCATTATTTCCTTAAAAAGGACCCATGTTGAGCTCGTGGTGACATTTATTCGATCAGAGTACTCAAGAAGTACTACACGTGTTTCAGTAACATAATCAACTGTTCCTAGCAATATACAGACATGAGATACCCCCATTTATATGAGATAGCTAATAGCACAATCAAATGGCGCCAATTTTCACACGATGAAGCATCGTGGCTTCGTCTAGCCTATAAAGCGAATCAATCAAATGCACCCTCAAAGAAGCTGGCCCATTAGCCATGTCCATACCCACTTCACTGGCAATGCCAAACACGGACAATGCACAAGCAGTGGCCTCAAATGCTCGCGGTGGGTCGACCGCTACAAATGCAGCAATTAGAGCCGTAACAGAGCATCCAGTTGCCGTTATCTTTTGCAACAGAGAAACCCCGTTTTTGGCACCAATGACCTGTTCACCATCTGTAACAATATCGACTGCTCCAGATACGGCGACTATACTTCCACTTACCTGAGCTAGGGATTTTGCTGCTTCAACAGCATCTGTTGATTCATGCATGCTGTCTACTCCCTGAAGAAGAAAAAGGATTGATGAAATGAGACAAAGGCAATAAACCAAGCTTCGATGAAATGAGACAAAGGCAAGAAACCAAGCTTTGTTTTCTAGGCATTTAAAGCTGTCAACATGAATTTTTCTTCCCACTAGTTTCTTTACGCGTCTCAACCTAGTAGAACACAAGGACCCTTATCCACATATTTCATAATTTTCACTACGATTCATTCTAAAAGTAACTTTTTTTCGCAGAACAGAAGCATACTCGAACACAATACCTTTGGATTCCACTGCAAATAAGTTGTATGCTAGTAAGTGTGAGTTCTACCTAAAATATATCGTGAGGACCCTCGATATACACATTTCATAATTTTCACCCATATTCAAGCTAAAAAGTAATGTTTTAGAATAACAGAAGCTTACTTGAACACATACGAGTTCTACCTAAAATGCTTGTAATTAACCCTTGGAAACTAAACATTCAAATTTCACAGCCTCATTGCAAACAGCACAAATGAATACCTTGGGGCTTGTTAGATACAAATTGAATTAAAATCACTTTTCTCATTCATCATTTTCAGTCTCATGCATTGATTTGACATTCTTTTATATGTTTTGATTCCTCATCTTCACCTCTCACCCTCGCATCTAGTTCACGGTTCACCTCTCAACCATGCATCTAAAATCTATTTTTTTCAATAATCCATAACAGTTGAGAACTAACGAATTTACCTTAGAATTGGAATCCTCAGACCCCTTGAAAAGAGCAATAATCTCAGAACCATTGCCCCTTACAACAGTAGGCTTCATCCTCAAGAGCTCGAGACAAGCCTTCAACCGGAAACCCGAAGCTCCGGCGGCTACAGGGTCCAGTACCCAGGGTTTATTATTCTCATTCGCCACCTGAATCGCAACCCTCATTGCCGGTAGCCAGTCAGGCGTGAGTGTTCCGACGTTGACGTAAAGCGCGTGGACCTTCGGAGTGAAGTCGGGAATTTCTTCAATCGAGTGTATCATCGCCGGCGATGCTCCGGCGGCGAGTAAAACATTGGCTAAGATATCCATTGAGACGAAATTGGTTATGCACTGGATTAGAGGAGATTGCTGGCGGACTTTTGACATGAACGCCCATGCTTGTGGGGCCCACGTCTCCTCGTCTCCCTGAGTTCGTCGTTGTTGCTCGTTCGGAAGGTCTTTAGTTTTGTCTTCCATGCCTACATCCGTGATATTTGGTATCGGTGACTCGTCACGGAGGTTAGCTTTCGGGGTTGAATAAATAACCTATCGCCAAAAATATCTAAATATATCAAAAACTTGGTAAATAAAATAGTACTCGGTCGTATTTTGATAGGTTCGAATTTTTTTTTTCGTATGTTCCAAAATATAAGCTACTTTTAATTTCTTTATTTCCTAATCTATCCATATTTATTATGTATGGTTATTAATAAAAATAAATTATCATATTTAATATAGGATATATTGAGAAATACACAAGTAAATTTCACATTTCCAATAAAATATTAATTTCAAATTCTTAATCTGTGTGAAAATATCAAATCACGTCTATTAAAATGGGACGGATGGAGTATATAACAATTTTTTTTTAATATTTTTCATTTTTTACCCCTCCAATTCAGCTATAAAGTTAAGGGTGGGGCTAAATGCACCCACCCATTTACTAAATACACCCATTAATTTCCATATCCCCATTTTACCCTCGCTCATTTTCTTTCTTTTTTTTTTTTTTTTTTTTTGGCATGTTCGCCCTCAAGGGAGCGAACATCCTTAAAGGTGTTCGCCCCCGAGGGGGTGAACAGCCAGAGGGGGCTGTTCGCCCTCTTGGGGGCGAACATCCATTAAAAATGTTCGCCCCCAAGGGGGCAAATATGCTAAAAAATAAATTTATTTTTTGAAATTTAAAGTTTTTTTAATAATTATATTTAACAATTTACCGGATACAATTACTGTATTATTCAAAAAATTTCGAAATTCATTATCATTAAAGTGATTGTTAAAAATTTAAAAGAAATTTCAAAATTACTCGTGAATAGTTTAAAAATTTTGAATTTCTTAATGATTATATTTAACACTAATAGGATAAAGTCAATTACTATATCATCAAAAAGATTTCCAAATTAATCGTCAAAATGGTTGTAAAAAACTTAAAAATAAATTTCAAAATTATTCATGAAAGTGGTTGTAAAAAATTTGACCAAAAAATCTACGATTGGGCCGGTGCAATTAGTAAGGGTAACATGACAAATTTTTTAAAAATTACTCATTTTTAGTTTAAAATTTTTTTTAAATACTTGTTCGCTCTGAACACAGCGAACAAGCTCTGAACACAACGAATGAAAAAAACTTGTTTGCAAACAAACATGAAAAAAAAAAAGAGAAGAGAGAGGAGAGAGGAGAGAGAAAGAGGGAAGAGAGGGCGAGAGAGAGGGAGACAGAGGAGAGCGGGAAAGAGGGAAGAGAGAGGGAGGGAAAAGGGAGGGTATTTTAGTTATTTTCCTTTTTTTGTTTCTTTTTGATTTTCAAAAATGGTCAAAAATGGGTGTATTTAGTAAAGGGGTGGGTGCATTTAGCCCCACCCTAAAGTTAAACTCCTAGCCGCGTCCCTTTGCTTACAATGAATGTGGCAAGGCAATACTAGGAGTAATTTTCCATTTTAGGGCTATTTGATCCAAATTAAATTTAAATAAGCTTTTGTTGATCAGTATTTTCAATTACTTATATAAAAATTTTATATATTTTCAAATATGTGTTTTTTACTCCCCAACTATATACCTGAATATATAGTTTTCTTGATAATTCATATCAAATATAGTCTCTCTCTATTTTATCATTTTTATATTTATTTTTCAAGAAGCGAGAATAAATTTATTATTTTAGTAAATTTGAGGAAACAAGATTGCGAGCAAATGAAGTTTTCTTTGTAAGGAGAACGAAAGGCAAGCATATGTCTATCCTTACCCTTCACAAGAAGATAAATAAATAAAATGAAATAACAAATAAAAGATTCTTACTTCCTATTTCGCTAAGAAACTCATGAGCTTGTCTTCTTCTATTCTTCTATTTTGTAGAAATTTCAATTCCTATTTCTATTTGTTGAAGCCTTCGTGTTAGGGACAGATAAAGAGATGTTTTAAATTGGACAAATGTCATTCTAGTAAGTAGTGAGTTGTTTACTGTACCCTTATTACGAGCATCCACAATAGATATGTTATATTTAACTAGTCATGTAAGTAATAAAATAGATATTAAGTGATACATTATCATGTTAAAGTTAACATGTATTTAATTGTTACAATGAATATGTTAACTTTTGTCTAACAAAATGTAAGGGGAACTCCCAACCTATAAATGCATGCAATGGTTCAAATAACACTATTGGTCACGAATTTAAAAGGGAAAAAAATTAAAGAAGAAGAAAATTGGCATTTAAGATAAATATGCCAGCTCATATGCTGAAATGCTGGCTAGATTTAGAGCATTCATAATTGATAGGTTAAATTTAACTTACCACGTAAACAATAAAATAAATGTTAAGTGACATATATGCATGTTAACATTAATTTGTATTTCATTGCTACAATAGATATGCTAATTTTTATCTAAATAAAGCTTAACTCATAATTGTAATGGATTATACCAACCCATAAATCTATGGTTCAAATAACAGTATTGGTCAAAAAAAAAATTTTTTAAATGAAAATAAGAAAGTAGAGGAGTATTGGCAGTTAAGACAAATATGTCAACTTATATTTTAAAATATTATTCAAATTTAGCAAACATTTTAACTTGTAATAAAAAAGATCATTTTAACAATATGCTAACACATTCATTGAAGACATTAATTTAAACACTAACATATGATACTTAATATGTGTATTAACACGTCCATTATGGATGCTCTAATAGTACTTGCGGATCTTGTAAGAGCATATCAAAGAGGCTTTTTATATTTAAAGAGCATCTTTTGAAAAATAAGAAGTATTTTTAAAATTAAAAGATGAAATTTTTTACATTTTCCGACACAATAGCTTATGTTACCCATGGCCTGTGGACTTTACCGATCCCCCACCATCATGAGGTAATTATGTATTATTCATCTGACCTAATGTAGATATAAAAAAATGTTAAAAAAATTTCGGATGATGTGGCACCCTCACGTGGCGTGTGAACAAAACCGGTATTTTCCAAGTAAAGAGTCCTTTAGAGATGCTTTAACTACAACAATTATACAAATTATAACACCATTCTTGATTTCCTAGAAAATTGTCTCTTGCAATCAAACTCCATGCAAAGTGGTATATTTTAAGAATATGGGTGTGTTTGATAGAGATTATTGAAAAAAAACGATTTTAAGAAATGTGGCTAAGAATTAAATATATTAAAAAATATCATATTAATGAATGAGTATTGAAAATGATGAAAAAAAATTGATTAAACAATGTCAAGATTTATTGTTTTTTTTTTTTGATAAAATAAGTTAAAATGCCAAGATTTTTAAACTAAGATCAAGATTTATTTTATTTTATTTTATTTGTTAAAATAAGTTAAAATGCAAATATTTTTAAACTAAGATAAGAGAGAATTTGCACTATAGTTAAACTCGATAAAGTAATGTTCAATAAAGTAATAACCTCGATTATATAATAATTTCTTTCATTCTCGACTTAGGCCAATAGACTAAAGTAATAACATTGATTATATAATAATTTATTCCGATCCCGACTTAGGCCAATAGACTAAAGTAATAACCTCGCTAAATGCATTAAGTAATAAAAAAATTTGAATCCTTAAGGGCCCAATAAAAATATAAAGTAATAATTACTGGATTTCATTGAAAATATATATATATATATATATATATATATTAGACAAAAATCTTTCAATCAATTAATAATATCCGTACAATAATCATTCCATTTGAAAATATGCATCTATAGTTGATTGTTTTTTCTTCCCACCTGAACCAAAATGAACCTCATCCTTAATTTTTTGTAGAGCATACACAACTTTCGGAATATTTTGCTATTGTTGTAGCAAGTAGTTGCTTAAGGTGACTATTGCTTGAAATGCCAATTTTGACGACACATTTGGGATAACGCTACTATCATCTGGTTCAGGATCATTCTCGTCATCATTAGTGTTCATTACCGATTGAATAATTTCTTTGTTTGTAGGTGATTCCATAATTGCATATTCTGGCTAGGATAGTTCAAAAGATGTTCAACATCCATTACATTTCTATAGCCTAAATTAGAGATGACGTCATTTAATTCGTGGATACCTTCATCTAATTCATCAACTTCTGGTTCGGGAACATTGTTTTCTTCTGACCGAATCTTACAATGCCAAAAACAATTTGCAATCCTTGAGGTTGAAGCACCAAATCCTGAAAAAATTAATAATTTGAATGCTATTAATTTTGCTAACATGGCTTGGAATTTTGATGTGAAGACAACAACGATTGGGACAATGCTCTAATTCAGGATCATTCTCATCAAGTCATCATCATTAGTGTTCATTACCAATTGAATAATTTCTTTGTCTATAGATGATTCCATAACTGCATCATTCTCGTTAGGATGGTTCAAAAGATGTTCAACATCCATCACATTTCTATAGCCTAAATTAGAGATGACATCATTTAATCTTTGGACACCTTCATCTAATTCATCAACTTCTGGTTCGGGAACATTGTTTTCTTTTGACTGAATTTTGCAATGCCGAAAATAATTTGCAATCGTTGTTGTCTTCACATCAAAATTTCAAGCCATGTTAGCAAAATTAATAGCATTCAAAATATTAATTTTTTCAGGGTTTAGTGCTTCAACCTCAAGGCCTTGGAAGATGCTAGAATAAAAACGAGGACGATAATGAGCTTTGAATACTCGAATAATCCTAGCATCACATGGTTGAATCTTAGACGTTGTGTTAGGGGGTAAGAAAAATAACTCTATGTTTCTCAAGCCTTCAATTACCTTTAGATGAGTTGGGCAATTGTCTACTATTAAGAGAACCTTCCCGCCATTCAATCTCTTATCAAACCAACCAACAAATTCTTGAAAAAGCAAGCCAATCACCCAAGCTTTCTTGTTGGATCGATACTTGCAATTAAGATTGTTCATGTTCGCATACAATATACATATTTTATATTGAATAGCTCTCTCTAATATAATAAATATTTATTTATCAATAAATGAATAATTTATTTATTTATCGATAAATAAATAATTTTGCTAAATGAATATTTTTTTTCGATTCCGAAGGTACTTAATTGTAATTGTTGGGACTATAGTTGCTGTTGAACTCTTGATCCATCATTGACAAGCCCTTTTTGATTAATTAAAATGACAAATCTTTGAGCCCATTTATCATCTTGTTTCCATCTCCGGCGAATTTTGGTGGCTTTAATTCAGCAAAACATGGAATTAGCCGTTGTAATCTTCATCTAATTTTATGCTCTTCCAATCAATCAGTCAGTCAATCGAAGCTCAGTTCGACAAAATCAGAGCATTGAAAATCTCTGTGATTCGTAGGAAAATTCACGAGGAAGAAAAGAATCATAATTCCTTCATATAATGCACCATCACCACCTCCACCATCCGCCACCCACCGCTGCCGCCACCACCGCCAGCTCCGTCATTACCACCCCTTACATACTGCTAGTCACCACTCTTTTCTTTCTTCTCCTCCTGCTCTCCTTCACTATTTCTCCCCACCCTCCTCCCCGCCCAACGACACCCCTCCCTCTTCCCCCACCACCAGCGCATCCTTTTCCACAACCCTAACACCACCAAAAATAAAAACGCCGCCGCATCTACACCGCCTCTTCCTCCAACACCTCCTTCCATAGCATACCTCATATCGGGATCTGCCAATGATTCGGATCGGATCCTCAGACTCCTCTACTCCATCTACCATCCAAGGAACCAGTACTTGCTCAACCTGGACAAGTCAGCTCCTCAGGCTGACCGCGATAGTTTGGCCCTCAAAGTTCAATCTGTGCCCGTTTTCACTGCTGCCCAAAATGTGCATATAATTGGCAAGGCTGATTATGTGTACGCCACTGGCCCTTCATCTCTTTCCTCCACACTTCATGGCGCATCGATTCTGCTTCGTGTTTCAGCTCATTGGGATTGGTTTATCAATCTCTCTGCTAATGATTATCCACTCGTTACTCAAGATGGTACCTTATATATCTACTTATTTATGCCTACATTGTCAAGGTTTTATGGGCATTAGTTATTTGATTTAGTCCTCTTCTTGATGCTGGGGTTTCTATTACATTCTGCTCATAATTGTTCATCTAATTGCTTAATCTGTTGCGGGTATTGTATATTTATTTCCGACTATTTTGCAAGTATGTAAAATGCTTGTGTGGGCATAAATTACAGATAACATGTATCTGTTTATGGATGTCTTTGCTGCTTGTTCTACTACTATGTCAAGATGGTGGTAGCTTTAGATGCGTATATCGAACATGAAGGGAAAGAGAGCAATTTGGTCTGTGAAGTAAACATCTTTTAGTGCTTCCATGAAACCATTGCTCGTTTCTCCAAAGAGCATCTTTTAACTCTTTATTCAATGTAAGCATTTTAATCAAGATTATAGCTATGTGCATCCTTTCTCTTGCAAAGATTTCCCATGTGTTTGGTGAAGCTGTTTATTTTGCTAAAAGGTAACTTTTGAGGTTGAATAGTGGTGAAGGCCATGAGATTGTGTGGTTTGTACAGTTTGTCTTCGACTAAGCAGTAAAAGTTAACCCCCAGGTAGAAAAAAGGTTAAAACGAACATAAGATTAGCAGTACAGGTTCCCGTTGGCATTTGAAATCCCTATCAGATTTTGCTGAAATGATGCATATGTAGTTCTTGGCATGCTTGTTCATGTGAATGTTTGTGCGAATGTTTGTTGATTATGGGTAATAATTTTTCTGAATCATCTCGGTATACTTACGTGGGAATTTTGTTGCTTTTCAGATCTTTTACACATTATGTCATACCTGCCTAAGGATCTTAATTTTGTGAATCACACAAGCTATATTGGATGGAGAGAGTATGGACTTTATTCTCTTCTCATTTGTATATATTTTCTTACATATGTTGATATGTAGAGAGCTAACTAGGAGCAATCTCATGTACGGTGATAAAAATAAGTTTATTTGTTTGTTGGTTTTAGGTCTCGGAAGCTGAAACCTATAATAGTTGATCCCGCACTCTACCTTGTGGAAAGTAGTGAGATGTTTTATGCGACTGAAAAGAGAAAGCTACCAGATGCTTTTCGATTATTTACAGGTCTGTTTTACAGTGCTTTTATTGATTTTCTTTAGAAATGCTGGTGGGAATTTGAAACTGTTAAAGCATTATGGATGTCTAGACCTTAAATTATTGAAAATTTGGAATTTCTAGGGGCATATTTTTGGTGACACGGCTGAAAGTGATGGACTGCACTGTGAATATTACGGGAAACTATTGTAGGGTTTATATATTTTATGTCGAGTTAATAGATAGGGTCTATAATTTGTTTAGCTTAAGGAAAGAAAAAGAGGATGAAGAAAGTGTAAAGAAAAAGTAATTTCTTTAGTAATAATTAATAAAGGTTTCTATGCCATGTAAAGTTGGGAGTTTGCTTTTCCAATTCATTCAGGACATTTTCTTCCGGTTGGATGGATAAGACCAGACTTACCATCAAGTATAGAATTACAGTAGCAATTTTTTTTTTAAGTGTGGACTCTAATTATGCTATGGACTTTTCCCACAATGTGGAATTTTCTAATGTTATAAAGGCACTTCGGAAATTTTACACATGCAGTAGACACCCCTAATATTTCTTCCTATATCAACGATGTTATGGTGCGCCTCTTCGTTTTCTAGAGAGAGGTTGAGTTTAGAAAACGCATATTGTGATTCTCCTTCATGAAATCGTGCAAAAACAAGTAGATGTATCTGTCACTTTGAGAGAAAAGCATTACAAATTGTTCTCTGTCTCCTGTTTTTGATTTGCTTTGGTTTCGATAAAGATACAAAAGGCAAATGCATATTTTGCTCTAGTTAGTTGAAGTAGGAGACGGTTAGTTCATGAATTTAGTAGAATAAATGTATGAGCCTATTAACTATAAATTGGGGGAGGCAGTTCTATATTCATTTTGGAGAAATTGAGGGCCTATGTGGGGTAGCAGCAATGTTTCGGAACATGCCCAGAAGGATCTACTTGTACATAATTAAAGTTTAATCCTGTACAAGTATGCTTTTATCAAATTTTGATTTGGTAACATGCCCACGCGTGGATAAGGGAATATTACTGTGTGGGGTAGAGCAAGCCTCTAGAATTCTCACAGTCCAAAATAGTTCATTTCACTTTGGATTCGATGATTTTTCTTAGTAATTAGCATCTATTTACATTTTCATCTTACAAGTACAATCATCAAAAAGTAAGAATACAGTTTACATTTCTTCTGATTCCGAGAAATAATAAAGATGAAGGTATGTTTTAGTGAACTTTGTGACTGCTAGTGACGTAAACATGTAACATTGGACATGCTTAGTAGTAGGATGAACTAGAATTTAGGTGTTTTTCTTCCTTAATAATCTCCAGTGTAATTATCCATCCCAACCAGACATGCTAGCTGTGCTTTAGACATGATAGTGTATTCCTTCATAATATATAGTTAGAATAGTAATGGTACCTTTTCGAGCTTCAAGCACTCAACAGAGATGCTCCAGGTTTACTTTAGATTCTTGAGAAATCATATTGTCAACCATATATCTGATTGATGTGACAACCCTGTTTTACACTTCTCAAACTTTGCTTGACTTAGGGTATGTTCTTTGGGGTATAAGTTTGATTTTTTTTATTTACGTGTTGAATGTGTGGTTAAAATTTGAGAAAATTATATTAAACAATTGAATGAGTGGTTGGAAATGAAAAGAGAAAAAAAGTTGACAAAATTTATATTGGATAGAAGAAGGCCTTAATAGTCTCATATTCATAAATCCTTTTCCCAAAAAAGAAAAAATCACTCCCGAACAAACATTAGTTGAAATTCTGAAGTGCCACAACAGTGTTTCCCAATGATCCATGTAACTTCTAGCTCTTGTTTGGCCAAGATTTTTTCAACAATCATTTCCCTTCAAACTCATTTGTAAATTGTAATCACACATTTCTGTTGATGTTATGACCTTTTCTTTCATACATTTTAACCTCACATTTAGAAGTTACTTTTTCAAAAATCTCTCCCCAGACACACACTCAGTATACTGGCCAAGAAGAGTGCAGCAATAACTGGCTTAGAACAAGGGGTAATGTTGTGCGTACACAATTTCGTCCTTCCTTTGTCCATCTGGTTGAATAACTTGCCAGTGTTGTATAACATTTTAATTGTTTTTTCCCCTTTAGGGCTTGTTGGAAAAGTGTTTAAAAACATCTCTTTTGCTTACAGGTTCATCATCTGCTATTCTGACTCGCAAGTTAGTTGAGTTTTGCATCTTAGGTACAGACAACTTCCCTAGGACGCTGCTAATGTACTTATCCAACACACCAGAATCAAATCTCGTCTACTTCCCCACCATCCTCTGCAATTCCCGTCATTTCAATCGAACCATCATCAACCACAACTTACAATTCGTCTCTTGTGACTCCAGACAAGACCCCCAACTGCTTAATTCTACTACATTTCATGACCTAGTCCAGAGTGGAGCAGCCTTTGCTTCACCATTCCATCCAGATGACCCAGTTCTCGACCGCATTGACCGGGAATTGCTAGAACGACAGCCCGGGAAACCTGTCCCCGGTGGCTGGTGTTTGGGCGAATCAGAGAAGGACAAGTGTCAAGTTTGGGGAGATGCTGATGTTTTGAGACCTGGCCTAGGAACTAAAAGGCTAGAAAAACGTCTAGTCGAGCTACTATCGGGTGAAAATGTTCAAACTCGTCAATGTGTATATGATTAATTTGTGGGCCCCATTTTTGGACAAAGGTACAGAAAAATGTCATCTAAAGCTCGACCATTCATTCCCAGGTGGAAAATGCTATTGGTACAATAAACATATACAACAAGGTATGCAACACATGTGGTCATTTGATAACTTTGATTTAAAAGTGATGTGATGTGTGGAAAATGGGTTACTGCCTAAGTGTATTATTGTATAACTTGTTGTATAACTTTATTGTATCTATAGCATAACTCTTTACAGGTTAGTTCTCTATGTAGCTTAGCAAGACGAAAATGGTTTAATGTCGAGCTTTATGTACTTGAGTTCTTTCTTGCTCGTGTTTAAGGTGTGTATAATGTCTCGTAATTCTTGAATTTTTCTGTCTTGAACACAACTTATTGAAGAAAGACGAGCAACTTTTGGCGAATGGATGTACAATGTGAGAATAGGTTGTGATTATGCCAATTAACAGCACATTTTATAGTTACTGCTTAATTATCATTTGCACAATTTGTAAGATCTACACAGATTCTTTTTTCTTCTTGTTTTTTTTATTAAATAATTTATGAATTTGTCAACTGCAGGCTAGACATTATTATTTTTCCCAAATAATTGGCCCATTTGGTCGTCACTACCCAAAAAACAGATCATTAGGATTCAGCTAATTATTACTAGCATGAGTCTAGAAAATAATTCCACGTCTTCGCTCTAATAATTGAATAACATGTGTCATATATCATGTTTTGCTAACGACATTACACAGTATCCGATCGACCTCCTAAATCAAAATATCTTATCCACCATTCTACATAAATTCAAGCAAAGTTTAATTTTCTGTAAGCATCTCACATTCTTGTCTTATTATAGAAAAATGGGTAAAATTCTAATAAGACATAGATTTTATGATTGAATTTTTTATGGTTGTTTATATATATTTATGTGAAAGAGGAGAGAATGAGTGAATTTGAATGGTGGATATTTGTATAATATATGTAGGTCCCACGAGATATGTGGATGTAATTGATTTAGGTTAAAGAAAGAATTGATAAAAATAGATAAAAAAATTGTAAAAATGGTACCCTTATCACATGCTTAAAGGGTGATAAGATTGAATTTTTTATGGTTTCTTATGAATTTTTATGTAAAAAATGATAGAGAATGAGTGGAGTTGAATGATGGAGATTTGTGTAGTATATATAAGTCTCACGAGATATGTGGATGTGATTGATTTGATCAAAAGAAAGAATGTATAAAAAAAAAAAAAAAAGAGTAAAATTTCCATCACATCACATGCTTAATTAGGCAACGGTCTACGATCAAGTTAAAATTCTCTTTTGTCAATGTAACGGCGGCCCTCGCAACATAATGAAGTTTTGCGTAAGGTCCCTTGTATCTCAAAGCCAACCTGCCAGGAAAAGAGGTCGGATATATGCATAGTACTATGTTGTATAATTGTCTTTTTTTCATTTATCATGTTTATTAATATGGAATATTGACCCAACAATCAGTGCAAGTTTCCATACATTGTCAAATCAAATATATGACCAAACAAGACAACCCACTCTCATGTGCTTAAGCACTATATGTTTGAAAAAAATATTTTTCGGAATCATCATCATCCTTTTTTTTTTTAATTTATTTTTACCTCTTACTTTAATTATACTCCTTCCGTCCCACAAAGATAATCCCATTTTCTATTTTAATCCGTCCCAAAATATAGTCTCATTTCTATTTATGTATATTTAATTTTTTAATTTTTCCTATTATACCCTTATTATTAAATATGCATTGTTATTAATGAAGATGTATTAACATTATTAAATATAGGGATATATTTGAAAAAATGCAACAAAACTTTACTTTTCCAATGATATTAATTATATTTTTCTTAAACTGTGTGAAAGTTAAAGTGGGACTATCTTTGTGGGACGGAGGGAGGACATTTTTTAAGTTATTAAGAACAATTGACACATAACATGGTTGAATTGAATGTGTTACTTGTTTAATATGAGCAGGCAAATTATAAAATTAAGATGACCAAATATATTTTAGTAGATGCACAGAATTTGTATGAATCACCAATTCATGACGGTTTATTGATTATTAATAATGTGCCAGTTAATTAATATTAATTAATTTAAAATGTTAATTGTAAAATTTGAGACATTAATTAAATCAATGTTATATAATCAATAATAGATCAATGCCGCTTTCAAATAATTTTCTCTTATTTCGACTGTAAATTAAAGATGGCAATTGGTATTGAATGTTTTTTCAAAGGAGAAATATTTAATTTTGAAAGTCAAGCATTAATTTCATCAAATAAAAAAAATTACAATTCTAATAACAAACTAATCATTCAACACACATTTTGCTTTTTTTTTTCTTCATAATAATTTCAGCCAAACAAACGCTATTTTCGTGCCGCATCAGACTTGACACATAATAAATCAATAAAGATAAAACTTTTTAATAACTTTAGTTTTTTTTTAAAAAAAAATACACATAATACACGCACACAAAATATAAAGACCCAACCATGGATGGTCTTGTAATTTATTGGGTCTGAGTTGAACTTCCAAAAATGGACCCCTTTTATTTTATTTTTTGTCACACGAGACTCAATTAGAGTCCTAGTACTCCCTCCGTTCCACTAAGAAAGGTACCCACTGTTTTTCACACATTTTAAGAAAACATCTTAAATGTTCTTGGAATTATAAGATATTCATATATTCTTCCAATTTTACCCCTATATTGAATGGTCAAAAAGTAGTGTGAATATGTTTAAATATTTTGGGAGATGAAATATCTATCTTGATGTTTAATATTCCAATTATCTTAAATAGGGGTATTTTAGTACATGAAAAATAAATTATACATTCAATAAGAAAATTGGACTATAATTTGGGAGGAACAAAATAGGAATACTTGCCTATCTTAGTGGGACGGAGGGAGTAAAAATTAGTCAAATGCATAATAATTAGCTAATAAAAAATAGGAGTTAGAGCTCAACGCAAAATAAAAAGAAAAAACTCCACTAGAGCCAACATAGATAATCCATGGGTCCGAATAAATAAATAAACATTGACAAAAAATGGGTATAAATTTTCTTTTTTTAAAAAAGGGCCTATAATAACTTTAGTTTGTTGTAAAATATCCACTTTCGGTGGAAAGTAAAAAGGAAAAGAAAAGTAATGATGAAATGCAATGATTATGTTTTTATCGTGTGAATGACTATTGTATATCGGATCAATATTTGTAATACGATGTGCCCCAAATATTTCTCTATAAATAGGGGTCATTTGTAATAGATTTGATAACGGTAATTGAAATGAAAAACTCTCTCGCTCACAACACGCTATCGCGACTAATTGTCTCAAATTGTACTAGTTAATTCTTTTGAAAAACACTAATTCTTTGCATTAAGATTCATCGTGGTCTAAGAGATCTATATTACTCGCCTCCTCTTCTCTAACTATCTCCATTCTCTCTTCCTTCAACACATAATATTCATCACCTCTCTCTTCTCTCTCTCTCTCCACATATTCCCGCATCTACGCTATCTCTACTATCTCTCTTTCTTGTTATTTATGTTGAAAATAGAGGAAATTCTCAATTCTTAAACTATTCCCTCCAGGGTCTGAAGAATGAAACTTCTCATGTAAAAATCTTAAGTGGTGTTCTCATTTTACCTCAAAAGAATGGAAGTTGCACAAGAACCCAAAATTTAAATATGTAAGTCCTCGAACTTTACAAATTGAATGTACCTTTATTTTTCTCATAAATAATTGTAGATTCCCTCACTCTCCTCATGGCTTCAGTGTTTGCGTCATATGTATGATGAATCTTTTCTTAAATATCTTTGGTTCTCCTTTAATTCATCTTTATAATGCTAGTATTGTTATATAATAATAGTTGTTTATGGTGAGATACTTAGGAGTGATTTTGGTAACCTGGGAATTATTATGATTCAAATCTTAATTAGTAAATAAAATATTTAGCAATATAGCTAGCGTGATTTGACATTTGTGTTGGGCGTGAAGAAATTAATTATCCTGGACACAGACAACCTACATTCAAAACACATGAGTGCATTTTTCGCCTATATCCATGTTGTCAAACATACATGCCGCATAATTAATAATTAATTAAAAAAGGGCTATTTAAATTTTTTCTTTATTCTTACAAAGTATGCAAACATTTTTGTTTCCTATATATGCCTACAATCATGTCTCTACTAACAAGGAGGAAACCTGCAAAAGTTAAAAACGCTGGGATTTCGAATGGCGTATGAATTTTCGCTCCTAAGTTGAACTGAAAAATGAATGATGATAATCATGGACTAAGAAATTCTAATGATGAATGTTAAAAATTGAAGTAAAATTATATTTTGGAAATGGTCAGAATGGAAAACTTTACCCTTGCGGAATGGAATGGACGATTTTACCATTGTAGACTAAATGGACAATTTTACCTTAGACCTGAATCACAATTTTACTCCTTTCATGACCTGAATGGATAATTTTACCTCATGATTGGAATGGACACTTCCATATGGTAGGTTCTACCACCTATTGGAATCTAAATTTACATTTATTACTATAATTTCCATATATTGGTTATACTTTATCAAATTTAAATTTATATTTATCATGATAATTCCCATACTAGTAGGTTCTACCACCTATTGGGGAGAATTTAATTTCTATTATTTATGTTTTTATACTTCAAATGTGGTGGGTTATACCACGCTTAGAATATATATTACCAATGTGGTTGGATTAAACCCCACATTTGATTGGTACTAAATAATAGTGACCGATTTACATATAGTTGACAAGAATGTTATATTGATATTAACAAAGAGATTTGAGCAAATGATGATATATGTGTTGATAAATTGCTCAAAGTTAATTCCATGGTGATAAAAGAGAAGATATACCATGGTGAAAAATCTCATTATGAGATTAATATATTGATACATTGATACAATGACGAGAAATGCTCAAAGAAGTATTTAATAAAGAAATATTCATTCTCCATGCCTATTGAATATTGATGGAGAAAATTGTTAAAGAGATACCAAAAGTTACCGTTGAATAAATATATAAAAGAAATGCCTAATAGATCCCAAATCAAATGAAATGAATCATATGGTGGGATCATTTGAAATAATCCTATTGATGATATGAGATCGTATTGATATGAGAAGAAAACGATATCAAGAAGCATATGTTATGCTAATGGTACAATAGACTTTTATATTCTAACAAAATATGATATTATTGTTATTTTAGAAGAAGTACCAAATAAATTAAATTGGAATACATTGACAATATCAAAAGCATTTAATAAACACTCAAAATATGTAAATATAAAAGAAAATACGTATTGAACTCCTTAAATGAGGATGCGTCTCAGAGTATAAATACTCGTGAATCCTTGCCATCCCTAACATTCGTGTTCATAATGAAAGATCCAAAGGATCTCTTTTCCGCTTGACACCAATGGTCTCAATCGACGGGTTTCACTTCCACGATTCTTGAATATATGATTGAATCTTGATGAGTAGATCAGCAATCGATAAGCGAGAAACAAGTATATTTCTCACGAACGAGAAATAAATTTATAATCTACACCGATCTAGAAATGCTAGCAAACCATCAAAGAAATAATTAATATTCAACAAACCTATGGGTTTGGTATGAAAATTCCACTGCGCCCATGATGCTATATTGAATATTTCCTCCAAAGGTGTGATAGCCGAAGGACAATAAAAGCATCACTATTGTTCATCATGTACATCATGCAGTCATGAATAGATCAAGGCGTTTAAAGATCCACGGTGAACCCATGATTGTACCGGATCCAATACGATTGCTAGCTCCAACTTGATGAAAAGGTAATACGCTGACACTCTTATCCCCCATAATTGTAGCGCCATTGTAAGACTTTTTAAAAGCTTGGTATTGGTCCTCCATACAAGATATTGATGTTTTGTTTCCTAACTCCTTTATAAGTTGGTTTGCCATATCTGTATATTGGATATCACCTATAAGTCTAGATCCACCAAGAACACATGCCTTAATCGTGTGAGGTGAAGATTAATTTGCATGAGATGATTCTAAAATTTCCATCGCCATCTCCATCTCCATCTCTCTTTACACTAAAATTTCAACGATAAATGAGAGATACATGAACCCTCTATTTAAAGATAAATTTTCAAACCAATAAATGATTTTACTATTTACCTTTTGACAATATGAAAAAAGAAAACAAAGTATAAAATATCAAGAAACGAATGACACTTTCGGTGATTGAAATCTATATATAAATATATTTATTTATTTATTTACATACATATATATATTTCAAAAAAAAAACACGATATTTACAATTACTGAAATACATCGATCTACGCTGATTTACTTTGAGAAAATCATAATACTAAGTTTTTCTACTAAATTTACAAATCAGCGGATCTTTTAAAGTAAGATTTTCGAGACTGCACTGCTTTGTTCATCTTTAAATTTGGGCCCATAAGGCCATAAGCTCACCTTTGCGTGTCCACTAGGATGTGTCTCAAGAGCCTGAATATCATCCAAAACTCCTTACTCAATCCATCCTTAATGAATGCTATTTTATCTTCTCGATTTTTGGACAAGTACCACAGATTTACATCGAGTGTCACAAGTCCACCGAGCACATTTATAGCATCCTTCCTAACCTTTTTTGCTCAGCGTTTCTTAAAACTACTTTTACCCATTCCAGCATGTATTTAGAAGGAATCGAAACCTCACTCGTATAACCGACCTTTGCTTCAATCAACCATCGAATATCTTGTGGAATGCCCTTATTCATTAGTATCCTTAATCTTTCAAGTTTACATAGATAAATTCTCTTTAGAATTTTGACGTGATGAGGATAGTATTTACTGAAGATTCAAGAGCACATGATCCATTATAATATCCTGACCCTTATTAGGGTGAATATTGTAAGTGCTCGGATGATTTATAAACGCTGTATGAGGTAAGACTCAGCTTTAACAAGGCGAACAGAAACGATGAGATAAGATTCCACGCTTCAATAGTAATCGTAATAATGCCACGAAAAGAATGACGTGATATGTCGGTTGGCTATGCATGTGATGACAGAATAAATCATGTTGAGCACTATAGATTCCTGGTTCGATTGATAGATTCCTGCTTCGATTGATGTAAATAATTTATTGAAATCAAGAACCTAAGAAATTTCCAATGATTGTTCTCGATAAATGATTGCTACTAATGATTGGAAATAAATCCCAAATATATCCTGAACATATATAAGGGATGAGATATATGGGCCCACTCACCCTCGTTATGTTGACTACTATATAATATGATGTGGATTTACTACGTAGTCATATATATTATAAATGGAAATTGATTTAGATTATTTGCTCAATATGAGCATGAGTTTTCAGATTTAATGATAAAGCTTAGTAAATATATCCCAATTATTTGAATAAGGCCGTAAATGATTGATATGCATATAAGTGGGATATAATTGAAGTCCTCCAATCAAATATCGAGAATGAAGTATAGAATAAACCTCCATTAAAGCTAAATATTGAGAATATATACAAATTGTACGAGTTTGGTTGCTAGCATGAGGGGGAGTATTAATAGTTGGAAATAATATATGAAAATATCATGAATTTGAAATTCAAATATGAATCAAACGATCTCATATACCAATTATATATGTTTTGATAAATTAGCAAGCTCAAGTATTGATATTATTTAAATAAAAGTTCCCAAATATGTATATCAAAGCAAATGATAGAAGGTATGATTTTGATAAAGGAGGCATACACTTTGAAGAGTATATAGACTCAAGTATATTGTGAAATCTTAAAGAGTGATTGATAATGAGATATCTCAATAAGTTATATCATTATGGAGAAAGAAATGAAATTTGAAAGTGTCATACCGGTATGAAAATGTAGCGCTACATACCATCAACGATAATGAGGATATTGAGATATATCAAGAATAATATTGAAATATACATATACGCTTGATAAGAAAATTGAATATAGAACTATTAAATGGATAACATTGTTTGTAATAGCGTAAAGCAATGATATTGTTATCGACTTTTTCCTTGTTTGAGGTTTTTATCCCAAAGGGTTTTTCTAAACAAGGTTTTAATGCGAAATTCTAATAGAAAATCTCGAGAAGGTTCGGATATAGATTTTTCGATACAATGAGAATGTAAAGATCGAGATTGTCGATTGCAAATAAGAGATCGAATACGCATTGATAAATTAAATACGATACTTATCTAAAGGATTTTGATATAAGCACAAAAACACGCTGGCTGCACTCTTTTTTCACTTGATTAAGGTTTTATCCCATTGGGTTTTCCTAGTAAGGTTTTTAACGAAGCAATGTTCATGGCATATTCACATGAATAATGAGAAATCGACTCCAATGAATCTATTAGATCGCTTTATAATAAAGTCATTACTTGATTCAGATGATGGCTTATAAATCTTCCATCAAAGGTGAATGTCTCAAATTTCAAGATACGGAATCAGATTTAAGTAAATTGCACTCTTTTCCTTCAATCAGTTTTTCCCACCGGGTTTTCGACAAGGTTTTTAACGAGCAAAGATACGAACTCCTATAAAGAATGATCACACGTGGGGAGCAACTTACCTTTTTCCCTTCAATTTTTATTCTCCGAGGCTTTCTTGAAGCAAAGATGACTTTCGAGTTTGGAAGTTTTTCTCCCTGGGTTTTCTCCAAACAAGTTTAAAAGACGATTGTATAAATACTATTCAAAGTGTTGAAATAGAAATATCCACTTCGATTGGAAAGTAAAAGGAAAAGAAAAGTAATGATTAAACGCAATGACATGCTTTATCGCGCTGAACGACTATCAGATATCTGGATCAATATTCAGTAATACGACGCCAAATATTTCTCTATAACAAAAATATTCAGAACTAATTTGATAACGGTAATCAAACGAAAACTCTCTCGTTCACAACATAGTTTTAATTCTATGCTTTTTCCTTCTCCTGCACGTGACTTATCCATGCAAGCGGCCAACTACCTTTGAAAATGGAAACGTGGATGGGTCCCACGTAACGTGCCGAAGTGGACCCCACTAATATTCTTGTGTCTTGTTTGGCTTTGTTGGCTTTTTACTCATAAGTCGGGAAGTACTTAAGTACAAGAATTTATTCGGTGGGCTCCGTCTTATTGTACCTAACACGTGACGGACAGGATCACGTAGCTGGCACGTGAGCTGTCGGCGAGTCAAAGATTTTCACGAAATATTTAAATTCAAATTTCGCACGTGTCACTCTGTGATTAGTCTAATGACGTGGTAGTCGGCGGGACGTAGCATGCAGTTTCGTTAACGCCTAGGAAATGACCATGTGACGTGACTAAATTGCCCGTATTTATGAAGTATTTATGAGTTTTGATGTGAAATATGAGAGAGAATGAGTGAGATTGAGTGGTGGAGATTTATGTAATACAGTGGGTCCCATAAAATATGTGGATGTAATTGGTTTGACTTTTGATGTGAATGTGTTAAAATGTATAAAAATTTGTTAAAAGTTGTAAAAAAACGGGCTGTTTTTGCATTTTTCTGTTTATTAGGTTGCAATTTCTGTTTCCATAAGTAAAATATTTTATACTCGTTTCGTCCCAAAATTATATAGGGTCTTATTCTAATTTTACCTATTATACTCTGGTTTAATAAACATACTTTAAAGTTATTTGTTAGTTTTAATAATTTTTAGACTCATTAATAAGGATAAATTAAGAAAAATATTTATATTATTTACTTTTCCAATGAAAATCATAATCTGTGTGAAAAATAATACTATGGGTCTATATATGTTTAGGATGGAGGGAGTATTTGCAAATAAATAATATACACTTTTTTTTGAAAAGAAATGACATACACTTTTAGAAATCTTGCACTTGTATAATAATATTTTTCCCAATAATAACTCCTATTATCCAAGTCGACCTATGGTCGTTTGGATCAAATTAATATTAAATGAAAGAAATAAGCAGAAAAATGATTTTTTTTCAAAGAATCGAAAGCAAATTTTTATAGTTAAAAGAATAATGAAATACATATTTTGTATAAACTCGAATGCGTAATAATTGTTAGGATATTCTACCAGGTGGGTAGATGTCACTCTTGATTAGTGAGAGTGGGGTAGCTCTCACTCTACCAAATCAGTGGATAGCACCTACTGCATTGTGGATAGGATATCTTACCCACTGTGGGTAGGAGATCATTACTCTGTATAATTAAGGGCTTATTCTATACACTATCAATTTTTACTAATTTTCATTAACTTTTTTGCTTTAATCATTTTTAATCACTCATATAATTATTTTATATTTTTAATATATATTTTCTAATTTTCCACCATATATTTAATGCATCGTTCAAATAAATTTACATCTTTCCCAAAAATCCCCAAAACAACATGCCCTTAGGTGTTGCCAAACGTGGTCTATGCAGGGTTTTTTCAAAAAGTAAAGCAAAAAGTAAAAGGAAAAAAAATAATGATAATAATAATGTAATTTAATAGTAATAAATAAATCCACATAAATTCATTACCATCCAAAATAAAATACTGTACTCTCTGCCTCGTTAAATTCAATCCCTACAATATTAATAATATCTGTCACTCTCCCAATAAGAGAGAATACAGAAAAAGAGAGGTCTCTCTCTACTGTGTAAAGCCAAACAGAACAACAAAGGAATTCGAAAATGGAGAATTTGGGTATAACAGATGCCAATTTCATGGTGGATGATGACCTTCTGAACTTCTCTTTTGACGTTGAAAACGAAGACACGAAAGCCATTTTCGAGGGCCCTTTTGCTTCTTCTTCATCGTCTTCATTGGAATCATCGAACCCATCGACCGTCATTAACCCGGAGACTCAAAGCGGTTCGACTCATGTAAGTCCCCTTTCTCACTGCTTTCGCGTGACAACGTTAATGGCGTTTTATCTGTGACCCGTTTTTGTTCGGGTCGGGTCATAATTGCCTGGTCCGTCTTCCGTTTTCTTGTCGTGTTTCCCAGAAATTCGTGCTGCCGCCATTTTCGCAGTCACGAAGAATGCTGCGGTTTTGTGTTTACTCGGACGATTTTGTCCCTGATAACCCTAGAATTTGAAACGAACCAGTGAAAGAACTAGCAAGGGCATTTTCGGCATTCAATAAAATTCTCGACGCGTCTTCTTCATCCTCTTTATAACCGTTGGAGTATTCGGTGTCAATGAGCTGTAAAATTAAATGCTCCTTTTTTGAATTTATTTCCATACCCAAATTTTATCTTGACAAAATATTCTCTCAAATTGCCCACTTGGAATAATCGACTCTTTTGGTCTCTTGTAGTGGAAAAACATCCAACTGGGGGTTTCTTTATTCAGGATTAAACAATTAGGGCTTACAAAATTTTATGGGTACTTGTTAATTGATAACATTCTTGAGCTCAGCTTACATATGAATTGATTGACAGGAATGCCAAGAAGAAGAATTGGAGTGGTTGTTGAACAAGGATGCTTTCCCGGAGGTCGATTTAGGTATTTTAATCGATGACCCTGAATTTGTACCAAACCACCATAGCCCGGTTTCTGTGCTCGAGAACACCAGCAGCAGTGGCGGCAAAAATGGCGGCAGTACGGTTGCTAGCTGTTGTGGCAACCTTAAAGTCCCCAAGAACCACCCGGTTGGCATAAGAAGCAACCGCCGGAGAAAAAGGGTCGCCTTGGGTGACTTAACCGGCAGGCAATGCCCGTGGTTGGACAATGTAGATGTTAAGAAAGTCAAACAAAAGACGGCAAAAAATGTGGCTACTATGGGTAGGAGGTGCTTGCATTGCCAAGTGGATAAAACCCCACAATGGAGGGCTGGGCCAATGGGCCCAAAGACGCTTTGTAATGCTTGTGGGGTCCGGTACAAGTCGGGACGTCTCTTCCCAGAGTACCGCCCAGCAAGCAGCCCGACTTTCTCTAGTTCATTGCACTCGAATTCTCATAGGAAGGTGATTGAGATGAGAAGGCAAAAGCAACTCTTGAATGGAGGAAGTGAGGCTTGTGGATATAAAGGATAGTTGGATCATAGGATTGAGTAGTTTGCTATTTAGCTTCTTTCTTGAATTTTTGTTTAGTTTTTTTTTCTTTTTTTTTTTTTTAGGTAGACAGATTAGGATTTTAAGGTTTGTTTTAATTGTCTAGGAGAGGTAAACCGCAAACTGAACCTTATTGTTGTCTTCGTTGAAAACAATTGGGAAAACTCTTGCTTTACCGTGTTTGATAATTTATCTGAATAGAAGTTTTATGTAGGAAATGCTATTCTTTTTCTTGTTTAATGACACCCTTCATTTGGCATTTGCATAGGTTGGCAATGAGATTTAGTATTTCTATGGTTCTTAATTTTAAGGTTGTTCATTTCGTGTAATGAAATGGGCTGTTCTTGAAGCAACATATGTGTCTCTATATGTTGATAACTTGCAGGGTGTTGAGTTTTATTTTCTGGTAATCTAGTAAGAGAATGGATAGGAAGCAATCTCCTCGCTCTATCAAAGGTAATTTCGGACATCTCTTTGCTTTTGGCTTGCTTTCTTAGAGTTTGATTGCATAGACGGCGAAGTTCGGGTTGGTTTCACTCTTTTGGATGTTATGTCGCATAAGTACGAGAATGCTTGTGCTTGTTTGGTTTAGTGGATTGGGCGTCCTGTCTAATTCTGAGTATTGGACGGTGTTAATCAGTGCCAGCACTAATGATCTCATCCCCATGTGGGGAGGAGGTATTCTCCCTATCTACCATATGACAAGGGGGAACACATCATCAGGAACTGGATCCCATTATTGATGTGTTCTCTCATCTGTTGACACATGGCAAATGGGGAGAATAACTCCTTCTCACATGAGGAGGAGATCATTAGTGTCAGTGCCAAAGTGTTACATCAAAGCCGATTTAATCAGTAGCGTTGATAAATACCATTATTAGTGTTACATCACATTCATTGCATCTCTCTTAAGACCCTATGGCCACAAAAGTATTTAATGTCTCCACTTGTCTCTTCCTCAGCCCATTGCTAATTATAAAACTGTTCTCTTTGTAACAGGAGGCTTGAATTTGTATTATACTCTAAACGAGCCTCGATTTGTAGTACATTGATTCCAAGATCATAGAAAACCAGCCAATATGATGTCTGCGGCCCAGCCCAAATGCGAGAAAGGGATAAAAACGCAACCTCGAAATCCTCTCCATAGGAAAAGTATGCCCATATTTAGAGGATGTTTGCAAGGGCTTGGGTTGCAATTTGTATGCAATTGGAAGTGAAGAAAATGATCTATTTTGCAGGAAGTGCAAAGGTGAGATTGTCTCAAAGAGAGAGAAATCGGAGCAATTTGGACGGTGCCGAAAATAAAATATATGAAAATAATAAAAAAAAAACATTTGATAAATACTTGTTCATATTATATGTAATATGTTATTACACACCATATAGAACATTGATTTATTAAATACAAGCAATACACTTATTATTCATAACACACGAGGAGTATTGCTCTAATGCAACCCTTGTCAAGCCTTCCTAGGTTTCTGTGGTGAGCCACGGGCCTGACTACCACCATTGATGCCGCTGCCACCTCTAGCTCCTCTTGGACCTGATCCAGTACCACTTCCACCACCGCCGCCGCCTCCTCCACCGCCTCCTCTAGGACCTCCACCCATTCTTCCCCAGCCAGATCCTCCACCATAGCCTTCTCCACCGCCGCCACCACCGCCACCGCCACCGCCACCACCCACACTGCCTCTACTGCTGCCGCCACCACCACCACCGCCGCCGCCACCACCCACACTGCCACTACCGCCTCCACCACCACCACCTCCTCCGCCACCCATATAAGGAGTAGGTGGAGGAGCACCCCTAATAGGAAATGGAGGGAGATGTGGAGGACTTGAGTAGTGAGCAAGAGAAATATTGGTCATTATAGCCAAGAGTGCTAAGCACAATAGAGGTAAACGTGCCATGATCAATTATACACTTGAAATTTTTTCTTAGCGGCGGTGATATGTATGCATTTATATCCATGCAAAAGGAATAAATTACAAAACCATGAAGTCACCAGTTTCTACATAATGTTCTTTCTCGTGTCCTAAAATCTTCTCGTTGAAGACAAAGACGCACACTCTCGTTCAATGTACTAAACATTTATGTTTTATCGGATAATTACAAAACCATGAAGTCATCAGTTTCTATATAATGTTCTTTCTCGTGCCCTAAAATCTTCTCCTTGAAGACATAGACGACGCACACTGTCGTTCAATGTACTAAACATTTATGTTTTATCGCATAATATTCAAAGGTTGTATCGTGACTATTTACCCTCTTGGATCCCTGATCTGGAAATTAGGCCCTGTTCTACCCACCGTATTTTTCCATTAACTCTCACTAACTTTTTCTTTCTCATTATTTTCAACTACCCATTTAATTATTTTATATTTTTAAATATATTTTTCTCAATTTTTAACCACACATCCAACACGCAATTCGAGTAAATCTACAAAACATTCCAAATAACAAGGCCTTATATTGACACGGATTGTCACAGGCGGCCTGAGATTTTTGGGGCTCTAAGCAAAATGTTATTTTGGGGCCCTACCAATACTCATAATTGAATTTATATAGCAAAATTTTATATTGTGGGCTTTTTATATTTTTTTTAAAAAAAACTTTCTAGACGTTTTTTGGGGCCCTATGTGGTCGCATATATCTCGGGCAGCCTCTGCTGATTGTAATAAAGAAAAATTTATTTCCATTATCATTATGTTGAAAAAAAAAATTCCATGTAAAATTATAAAAAAAATTTCGGGTCATGATCAACACAGGCTACAACTCGTGTTGTCCCCCTATTGGATCCGCCCTTGTCTCATCTATTGTTTTTTAGATGTATGTTTCATACAATTATAAAGTAGTTAACAGCTTGTTCTATACACAATAATGTAGATTTGCTCGAACGATATATTAGATGTATAGTTAAAAATTGAGAAAAAATATATTAAAAAATATAAAGTAATTATACGAATGGTTGAAAATGATGAGAGAAAAAGTTAGTAGAAGTTAGTGAAAATTTGTTGTATATAGAACAAGCCCTAAGTTACATTTAATCATGTTAGTAAGTCTAGACGATTTTTAAATAATCAATTATCCGCCATTAGTGAGATTTTTTTTTTCTTTTCTTGAAATACATTACTGAGATTTTTTTATCATCACAATAGTGATGCATACACAGCCAAAGCTAAGCAGCATGAATTATCAAGCAAATTAAATAAGCAAGATCCAGAATTTCAGGTGTTGCAAACGTTTGCACCATTTCATCTGGTCGAATTCACTTATTAAGGTGATAGAGAGTAGTTTATAAAGGTTTTTAATATAAAGAGAGAGATAATGAGTGGAGGTGAGTGGTTGAGATATGTGGATATGATGAGATATATGGATGTGATTGATTTAGGATAAAAAAGTGATAAAAAGTGTTTAAAACATTTAAAAAGGGTTCGCTAACATGCCATATATGGGTAATGCCATAGACGAGACGCTGAATGACGATATATATTGTCTTTTTCAAACTTTCTTGAAGGAAGAAAAGAGAGAAAAGAAGGGAACTAAAGTAAGTAATGAAGGAATGACCCATGCTTGTAATGTATTTCTTCCTTCCGTTCAAACAAGTCATACCTACATATCTTGTAGGGTCCACTGTATTATTAAATTTCCACAATCCAACTCCATTAGTTCTCTATCTTTGTATTCATAAAAATACATTATAATTTATGTGTTAACACCCACTTAATTATCTTCCAAGCTATATAATGGGATCGAAAATAAGTAGGATGTCTTCTGCTAAACTCTTAATTATTTGGCTACAAACAAATTCTTTAAGCTAAATAATTATAGAGATTGTGAAATATATGCAGATAATAATGAGCATAGATGTATAGGTTTAGATGCAACGCTCAGCTTTGCTGCTTTGCTTTGGAGTTTAATTTGAATGGAGTGCTAAAAATTAATTTTTAGGACCAATGCTAATGGATGGTATAGTAGTTGATATAACAAGCACTTGGTATGATCATATAATTTTATTACTCATCACATCACTTTTGAATGAGTGTTTATTAAATATATCACCCTACATTATGTAAACCATTATGACATATATAGTGTCGCTGGTGTTCAGTTGCCCACTGTGGGTAATATAAGGCAAAACTTACTGACATGGCCAATTATCAACAAAAAAATTAAAAAAATTTTTTTTGGTATCTACGTTAGATCAGATGAATGAATACATAATTGCCCTTAATGGTGGGGGCCCCACATGCCCTTACAAATTTTTTTCCCCGAAGTGTGGGCACCACAAGATGCCCATTGTGGGTAGGAGAGCATATATAACTATATATAGTGTAGCATTTTCCTAATTTTTGACATAATAATAAGTTAAAGTAAATTGGATAATACTAAATATACATAATATTTGTCATAATAGGTGATATATTAGAGGTGAAAGTTTTATTTTACCATTAATGATTGTGTAATCTTTTATAAGAAAGAGTAAGTGTGATATAATCATTTTACCTAATTATGTTACTCTTTATATATGTAACTTTATATGTCCTTGTAGCATGATCGAAAGCAAATTACCATATGCTCAGACATGAGATTAACGTAGTACATAAATAAATTCTATAATTCAAAACACTGGAAGTACACTAATACAAACTAGGAAATAAAACTCGAGACAACGTCAACAACCCTAAAAATTGAAAGCAATGAAACCATGCATGCATGCAAACAATCTGAGACCTCAAAATAAACATGAAAATACCCTAAAAACACAATTAATTATTGAAAACAAAATTCTCAAGGCAAAATGCCGCCAGCACCAGCTGCGCCACCAACTCCGCCACCAATTCCGATGCCTTTGACACCCACATCATCGCCAACTTTCCCAGTCCCGCCACCCAGCCCTCCAACACCACCAGCTCCTCCAAGGCCACCCAGCCCTCCAACACCACCAACTCCTCCAAGGCCACCGGCTCCTCCTCCAACACCACCAAGAACTGGCAGCACCGTCGGCACCACCCCCGCAACTCCACCAACTCCAGCGCAGCCGCCCATGCCGCCGAATATGAAGTTTTTCTGATCACCAACTCCAGCGGCAGCGTTGTGGTGTGTGTTCTCAAGAGTGTTGGCATCAGGGTTTGTGTGTTTTGTTTCTGTAGGAATGTTTCTTGCAGTTGCATGGGCAACTAGAAGTGCAAGCACAAACATTACGTACAATTTTGCCATTTTTCTGTCTCTTCTTTCTCTCTCTCTGTATAGATATATATATGTGTGTGTGTGTGTGTGAATCTTCTCTCTATATCGCACACAAACAGAAGAAATTAGTGAGAATGAATGTTGAGAAGGAGGGTATTTATGGGCATTTTTTAGGGCTGAATTAATTGGGTGGAAAGCAGTTGAGAAAATTGATGGAGTATAGTAAATGTTGGCATTAAACTTCCGTCCAAAGGGCCTCGATAGTTGCATTTCTATGCATGGGAACACAGGAAGCGTGAATTAGTGAAAACTTTTCCTTGCTTTTTTCGTTGGTACGTACTTGTTGAGGGATAAATCTCATATAAAATAAGAGTATAAAATAATAAATTGATATATAAGGGTTTGGGTTATTCCTCTTAATACGTTGATATTTTAAGATGGAACCACAAGCTTCAATATGGTATCAGAAACCAATTAACTCAAACGAGCAATCGATCCGACTAAAACTCGAAAAATGAGCATATGGATTTCAAGATTGGTATGTTCCAACGAGCCACCATCTTATGGGGGCATGTTAAAGGATAAATCCCCCAGAGAATAATTATAAAATAATAAACCAACATGTAAGGGTCTGTGCTACTCCTCTTTTAACATGTTGATTTTTTAAAATGGAATGCCAAATCTCAATATTACATTCAATCAAAATTGTATATATATATATATATGTGTGTGTGTGTGTGTGTGTGTGTGTGTGTGTGTGTGTGTGTGTGTGTGTGTGAATATTTAAAATTGACATTTAAGTGGTAGGTCGACATGACCTCTTCATTGGATGACTCGGAGGTATGCACATAAACGATGAACTACATATACATCTCTTTATTTATAAGTAGCATTTCTATGCAAAGAGTATTGGTTTTATTTTAATAAATCACAAATATTCATCGTTAGTAACGTATTAATTGAATGCTCGTGACTCTTAATCATATTTACAAATTAATGATATTTAAAATGATAAATCAATTACAAATTTACAATAGATCATACTGTAATAAACAAAAAGTGAAAATATCATTGTTTTTTGCTGATGAATGGCATTATTCCCTGTGAACATGACATTAATGGCTATCAGAGCAAAGTTGAACGCCATGCATGCCAGCCCATGCAAGCTATGTTGCTTACACTTGTTAGAATGGTTGCATGCATATTAAATGGTGCTACTCATGTTATTTGGAAGTTGACCTTATTTAACAATCGAGTAATTGCTAGGGAGACGTTTTCCAAGTGATTAATATTCCCTCGTCACATTTTGATATCATGATTTGATTTTCACACGGATTAAAAATTAAAAATTAATATTTGTTGAAAATGTAAATTTTACTTGTGTATTTCTCAATATAACCTTATATTAAATATGATAATTTATTTTTATTAATAATCATGCATAACAAATAAGGGTAGATTAGGAAATGAAGAAGTTAAATTTATACATTAATAACGAAAGTAGCCTATATTTTGAGATGGACCAAAAAATAAAAATAAAAATTAAGCCTTTCAAAATGCCACGAAAAAGGAAATTAAGGCTTTCAAGATGTGATAAATTCTTCAACGATGATGAAATTAAATGCCTGCCTTAGAAATAAAATAAATACTATATACATCGATCACTTAAAAATATCTGCTTAAAATTATGGGACAAAATCACGATCTAAACTGTGGAACTATCATGGATAGCATTTCTTTGATCTCGCGAAACCTTTGTCCTTAATCATGACTTTCTCAATTCACGTAATCCATGATGCATTTATTTTCAATAAAATTACTCAACATTCACGCCCTTGGCTGTGCCCTCTTTAAAGCTGACCCACATCCCAAATGCACTTAATTTTAATTTATTGGTCCAAAATTTTCCTCCTTCATGGTGTCAAAAATTGGTTTTTCAGGTCAATGCTATACTTACACCCTCGTTTACTATAGGCCGGGTGTACCCCCATCTCACAGTAAATGAAGATGAAATATTTTTATGATAGGTAAATTTCTTTTTTTTTTTTTTTTTGGGGGCGGCCAATATGAGACTATTTTGTGTGATTTTTGTGACTAGTTTGTGGCATGATGTTTGTTGTCATTTGGTGGCGATAGTGTTTGATGAAGGCAACTTGTTGGTGATAGTGGTTGTGAGACTTCACTATGAGGTAGTGATCATGGTAATTTGGTATTAGTATGTGATAGGATTTAAATTTTTACAATTTTTTATGTGAAGTAGGAGAGAACGAGTGGAGTTGAATGGTGGAGATTGTGTTGGAGATGCAGATTTCATGAGAGACGTGGATGTGATTGGTTTGACTAAATCCAAATTTAAAAGAGAATGAATTAAAATGTGTACAAATTTATAAAAAGTTGCATCCCAATACATGCTTAGTTGGTTTAATTTAGTGGTGATGGTTCGATGACAATGACATGTTGGTTTAATTTTGCAATGGTACAATCCCATTTCACATCGTCACGATGATTATATTGTGCGAAATGCTGGTTGTATGACCTTAATACAACTTAGTGCGATGGTTGTTTGGTGCTGGTACTGGTTTAGTGGTGATTTAATTGATACTTACATAATTACTTTGTGTAACATGGTGATGATGGTAATATTACATGGTGATAGTAGTTTGTGTGAGCGGTGTGGCCTTGTTGACTTGTGGCAAGATAGACAAGTTTTGCAATCTTGTTGTGATGTGTGATTTAGAAGAAATTAAATTATATCTATAATGAAAAATAACTAAATTTTAATAATAAAACAGCCATATATTATTAGTATGTTTAATTTTAATATGACTTGAATTTCAGTTAAATACAATGTGTTTCTCAATTGTGAAATTAAGTAAATTGTCAAGAAAATAATTTGTATGAAGATTTTTGTGGGATGAATATTAATTTGCTAAGACTGTCTGCACGTAGGAAAATTTTTAAAAATGTGGATATAATATCGCTCTAATAATCCTTGCTCATATATGGCCAACTTAAATTACTCACATGATTGACACGTGCTCCCCGCTCCTCACCTATTAATCATTGGTTCATATATATATGTGAGTAACATGCATTGGATCTTTTGCGCATACTATCAAGAGTTTGTTTGATACAACTTATTATGAAAACCATTTCTATTTTAGTAATAGTATATTTACCATGACTATTAACATATGCTTCATGATCATTTACCAATCATGGCAAATATTGACATGGATGTGAATTGAACTAGAATTTAAGATAATGAATAAATTCATAGCACGTCATTGTTTACTGATCGTTATAGCTTGTAATATAATACATTATTAATACTACTTTTGGGGGGGGGGGTTCGCGGTTCGCAACCTCTCATTACATCTTTTGAAAAACAATAAAATATGCATAATTTTTATTATTTGTTAAACATTCTTTCACTTCCCAACAACACTTCAAAAGTTTGTTTAAAAAAATAAACCTTCAAAATTTTTATTTTTTTTTTAATATCAAACAAACACACTGTAACAGACAAATTTCTCTCTTTTGTATTAAAATAATACAATTGAAAGTTATTACAAATTGAATTTGAATGATTTGATATGGAATAGTTCCTTTGACTTGAACGATCATCTGATTAACGATCTACAATTGGAGGCTAGGGGCCACGTGACTTGATCCTACGCTCCAAATGATTTGATTGCTGACGGTGTGGATTTGTTGAAGAACTTTGCTTTGACTCTTCGAATGTAGATTTTGATTTGGCTTTGTGGGAAGACTTCGTCTCCTAATTTTGATTTGGCTTCTAACTTTGATTTGAATGTGGATTTAGCTTTAATCTTGAAGAGCTTGGTTTTACTGCGGATTTGAAGAATTGAAGAGGATTTAACCCTCTTCTCCTTCGTTTCTTCCTTGGCTTGACTTTGGCTTGGTTTTGGAGAACTGAAGAGTGCTCTTCTTCTTTTTTCTTCTTCTTATGTCTGGCTCTGGAACTTCTGTAACTCTTCTCTTCTTGACTCCTCCCCCTTCTACAATATGGTTAGTGGCCTATTTATAGGCACATTTGGATAGCTTTGTAACTAATTAATACCTATCCATTTCATTTGAATAAACATTGCTCCTACTAGGGAGTAGATTATAATGGTTTTTAAAGTTGTACTATGTAAAAGAGGTGAGAGAATGAGTAGAGTTGAGTGGTTGAGATTTGTGGATGTGATTAGATATGTGATGTGATTGATTTGTAGATAAAGAAAGATAATCGATAAAAAGTTCGTGAAAAGTTGTGGTGAATCCGTATTATCACTATCAAATAAATATCCTACTTAATTTAAATGATTTATTAAATATATTTTAATATAAATCAAATAAATAGGTTAAGAAAAATAGGATGGACCTCATGGGCTTTTAAATTGAAATATGGGCTTTAAATAGACATTTGGGTTTTAATTGACTTAATAGATCAATTAATTAAAATTGACCCAGCCCAATAAACTTAATGGGTTAGTTAAAATAAAATTGGCCCAAAGGAATTTTATTTAATTTTTTTTTAATGTCTACACACACACACACATATATATATATATATATTTAATACTGAAAAAAGCATATACTCGAAGAAGCATAAACTGAAAAAAGCATAAACTGTTATGAATATATTAATGAAACATGAGGCACCCGAGGAAGATATAAAATAATATTTTAATGATGTGAATGACTATTATGTCCCTGATGAAATTATGTAATTACGACTATGCCATTTGAAGTTTTCCTATAAATAGGCTTTGCTATTAATGAATTCATTCCTCAGTGAATTCCTTATAATTCATTCTCTAAATTCTTCTATTATTTCTATACTTTTTATAACACGTTATCAAAGACGAGTTTCTAACCAACTGAAAGTAATATGAATGAGTATGCTTACAGCTTGCATCTTATGGGGATGATCTTCAGACGTTTAAACCTGATTATTACACTAAATACTCAATTTTCTATAAAATCTCTCTCTGCCTCATTCTCTCTAAAGTTAGCATACACCACAGCCTCCGTTATAAAATACCTACTCCTACAGAGCACTACAATACCATACCAATGTCAATTAATGGAATTTTCTAAGCCAAACACGACGTTTAATACTAGTTTCAAAAAATTAAGTGACAAAATGGAAGCAAAATGACGAGAGGTATATATTATATATATTATATTATTATTTTATAATATAATAATATATTAAACTATAAGATTTGTTTTATCGAGATATATGAGCATATATTATCAAAATCAAATTTTCGACTCCATTATACTCGATTTAACGAGATCTTCGATTTGACATCAATATTGATAAGGTAAACTTTCAAAATTTACAATCAAGACTTCCAACTTTTGAAAAAGTTACAAAAGGGTCCTTAGACTTGTGAATATTTACGATTAATGCTTATAATGTCAAAACTTTATAAAGAGATATGTGTAAATATCGCACTTGCCAGCGGCATCCGCCACGCAAGAATCGGTAGCTATGGCAAAGAACTTAGTATGTATTAATGTTTTATAAAGAAATATGTGTAGCGCCACGCACCGCCATGGCAGACCGCCGCCAGAATCGTAGCGGCGCACAGATATTTCGATTTACTTACTGCTTGACAATAATTATATTTTGAAGAAATAGTTAGAACAAATTTGATTCTATAGATATTTAAGTCTCGTGATTTTATTTATTGCAATTTAAATACCGCAATACTCTCCTACCCGATGATGGGTTCAACCATCACTAAACTAAGATTTTATATATTTATGCACTTTATAATGCCAAGCTAAGAAGTAATACCTTCTACTAAGCACTTACCCTCAAGAAGTAGTTAAATGTTATGCAATTTAATTCTCGCGATTTAAATTCGTGAAATTTATATTTATTGCAATAATTCTATAAGGTAGGTCTCGACCACCTATTGGAGGAAATTTAATTTCTGCAATTTAAATTTACGCACTTTAAATTCAGACATATTTCCAATGTGGTGAGTTATATCACACGATTGGTATGAATATTTTCAATGTGGTGGATATACCACACGCTTAGAATACTTATTACAAATGTGGTTGGATTAAACCCCTACAATTGGATAACTGATTTATATATGTTCGACATATGAATATTCTATTGATATTAAAGAAGGGATTTGAGCAAGTGATGCCGTGACCGTTGTATGTATTGATGAAATGAAATTGCTCAAAGAATCCCATTGTAATAAAAAGAGAAAGAAAATATACTGCGGTGAAAAATCTCATTATGAGATTAGTATATTGTAATATGATGAGAAATGCTCTTAAAGAAGCATTTAATAAAGGAATGTCTACTTTCCACGCCTATTGAATATTGATGGAGAAAATTGAGTAAGTGGTATCCGGGTTACCATTGATAAATAAAATGCTCAATAGATCCCATGTTGATAAATCAAAGAAAATATATCGCATGTGGAGAGATTATATGAAGTAATCTCATCGATGATATGAGATTGTATTAATATGAGAATAAAATGCTCAAGAAGCATAATCACTAGATTGTGATTTGAATAAAGCCAATATGATATTATTATTATTACTCCGTAAGAAGACAAACAAATGGCGGAACATATTGAGAATATCAAAGATGGCAATAAACACTTAAAATAAAAATGCTAAAAGAAAATATATATTGAACCCATAAATGAAGGGTGCTTTTCGAGATATAAATACATTCTGTAATTCTCGCCACCCTCAACATCGTGGTTCATAATGAGATATTTAAAGGATCCGAATTTCTTTTTCGCTTGACACCAGCTGGTCTCGTGACCGACTGACTGGGCTTCCGCTGCATTCTTGAACATATGCATGAAATTTGATAAGTAGTTCATCAACAAAGATTAGCGTAAATAAGTATTTTTCTCGCTAAATGAGAGATAAACTTATTATCTACACTCGATCTAGAACGCTTAGTAAGCCATCAAAGAAATTGTTAATATTCAACAAACCTATTGGTTTGACATGAAAGTTCCATCGTACCAACGAGGCTATATTGAATATTTCTCCAGGTGTTGTAGCCGCCTGGAAGGACAATGAAAGCATCACTATTATTCATCATATACATCATGCGCTTGTGGATGGATTGCGCTTTGTAGCACCAACCCCGCTGACCCATGGTAGAACTGCTCAATTCGAGTATTAGATCCAACTAAATGGAAAGGTATTACACTCAAACTCTTATTCCCATGATGATGCGCCATTATAAGTCTACCTAAAAGTTTGTTGTCGTTCCTCCATATAGTATATTGATTTCTTTGTCTCCCTAACTCTCATTTAGCCTCTTAGCTTTGCCATATCCACATATTGGATATGACCTACCAATTTAGATCCACCAAGAATACATACTGCTTTAATCAAGTGAGGTAAAGGTCCACTTGTATGAGATGATTCTAAAATCTCCATATCCATCTCTACTCCCATCTCTTTTTGCACTATACTTTTAATGGATGAACATGAGAGATATATGAATCTCTATTTAAAGAAAATTTTCAAACCAATAATTGATTGTACTATTTACTTTTTGACAAATATGAAAGAGAAAGGCAGAAAAATTTTAGTGAAATGATATATACTGCTATGATTGAAAAATAATATATGTATACATATATATATCTTAAAAATTGAAAAACAATATTTACAATTACAAGAAAAAACATTGATCTTCGTTATTACACCTAACTTCCTTACATTAATATGAGAAAATTATTATACTAAATTTTTCTACTAAATTTACAAACTGGATATTTTAAAGTAAGTATTTCAAGACTATAAAGTGCTTGTTGATCTTTGAATTTGGCCCATAAGGACATCAACTCACCTTGTACGCAGGTCCACTAGATGTGTCTCAAGAGCCTCAAGTGAATATCATCCAAAGGCCTTTACTCAATCCATCCTTAATGAATGCTATCTTATCTTCTCTGCTACATTAGACACGCATTCACAGCATTTACATCGAGTGTCACATGTCCACCGAGCACATTTTGTAGCACCCTCCTAATCTTTTTTGCTCTCCGCTTTCTTTTGAAAAAACTACTTTTACCCATACTGCATGTATTTAGAAGGAATCGAAACCTCACTGCATAATCGAACCTTTGCTTCAATTAAACATCGAACATCTCCTGGGATGCCCTTATTCATTAGCATCCTCAACCTTTCGAAGTCTACTCTCGATAAATTCTTTTAGAATTTTGACTCAGGTAATGATGGATAGTATTTTCAAGATTTGAGAGCATATGATCCATTATAAGATATGGACTCTTATTAGGATGAATTTTGCAATAATTTTGATGATCTATTTATAGAATAATACGACGGTATGAGATACTTAATTCGCTGCTAAAATAGTAACATGAAAACGTATGAGGTACGACTGCAGAAAGCGTAAGAGTTAAGACTCGCAGCTGAACAAAGAGCGATGTGATGCGATGAACCGAATCAGAACTGGTTTGTACAAAGAGTAGACACAATTCCAATCGAAACATGATGGAATATGCCTGCGAGCTATACATATGATGAAAGTAATAAATCATGTTGAGCACTATACGTGATACTAGTGAAATCGATATAAGAATTTATCGAACTAAAAGTTCAATAATACTGCTTATAACCTGACGACTCATCCCGCTTAAATAATTATTGAAATCAATATTTCAAGTGAAGAATTAAAAGAATTCTTCAATGATTGTTCTCGATAAATGATGAAATCATTACTAGCCAATATTGGAAATAAATTCCAAATATATCCGGGAATAAAGGATGAGAAATATGGGCCCATTTCATCCTCCATGTGACTACTAGATATTATGATATGGATCCACTAGATAGTCACATGCATATGATTCGTAATTTGAAATTTATTTAAATATTTGCTCACTTCGTGATGAGCATGATTTCCAAATTTAATGATAAAGTTAGTAAATGTATATCCCAATACTAATAATAAACTCAAGGATTGAGCAAGATACAAGTGGGATATTATGTGGCAAATTATTTAAAGTCCTCCAATAAATTGCCAATATCGAGAATAGAATGCAAACTATATAAATTCTCATATTAATAATGATGAGAACATATATGAGTTTTAGTGTTCTAAATTTTCTTAGCATGAGGGGAGTATTAAAGGTCGAAATGATATGTGAAATGCATCATACTATATCCTCACAATTAAAATATGAACTTGAAGTTTAAAGATGTATAAAAGATGCTATGAACAATCACATATATCGCTTAAGATGCTTTGATAAGTTAGCACGCTAAGCGCTGATATTATGAGATTTCCCCAATCATATATATCAAGCAAATTATTAAAGATGGTCTTAATAACGAGGCATATACTCTTGAAGAGTATATAGACATAACTATATTGTGTAATCCTACAAGAGGATTGATAATGAGATATCTCGATAAGTTATGTCGATATATGGGGAAAGAAATAAAATTGAAAGTGTCGAATTAATTATGAAAAGATAGCGCTACATACTATCAATAATAGTGAGGATATTAAAATCCATCAAAATGCCGATGTCGAAATATATGCCCTTATGATTAAAGTGTTCATGCACAAGTTTAATGAGAAATGAGAATGAAACTCTTGAAGAGGTTTCAAATGTATTATTGTATCACAGCATGCAACGGCCAAAATATCTATATCGATATTGTTGAGAAATTCATATGTCGCACTCTTTCCTCGATTGATGTTTTTGTCCCAAACGGGTTTTTCTCAAACAAGGTTTTTAATGATGCAAATTTCAATCTCAACTACTATGAAATCTCCGTAAGAGATTTAGGTATATATCTCGATATAAATGAGAAAATGAGATCAAGTCGTTGATTGCATATATACACTAAATATAACATGATATTGTATAACATCTAAAATTTCATTCACGTGGAAATGAATGAAGAGTGTGAAACCAATGTATATGATACTCATACAAATCTATGAAATATTTTGAAATGCTTGCAAAGATACTTGTATAAAATACGCGCTGCACTCTTTTTCCCTTGACTGATCGAGGTTTTATCCCATTGGGTTTTCCTAACAAGGTTTTTAATGAGGCAACATTAAAAGCGTATTCACATGAATAATGTACTTTTTCCTTCATTGTGATTTTTCCCAATGATTTTTCCTAATAAGGTTTTAACGGCGATATTCACTGTATATCGAGGACGACAAGAGAAATCGACACAAAGGTATCTATTGGATCAAGTTATAATAGAGATAATGATTTTAGATCCAAATAACGATGATATTGAAATCCTTTACCGTAAGTAGCGATATTCGCCTCTCAAGATATTAAATCGATGAATAGTCGCATTTCTTTTTCCTTCGATCAAGTTTTTCCCACCGGGTTTTCTTGACAAGCGTTTAATGAAAGAAGACGTGAATACTCTTATACCGTTGATAGATATCGTGAGCAATGTTTTGACGAAGAAGATATAGCCACTCCAAGTTATCCTCGCAATCGGCTTTAAGTTTTTTCCCACCGCTTTTCTCCAAACAAGCGATAGAAGACATTTGTATTAATAAATATTCGGGCTTTTTGTTACATAATATATTAATGAAACATGAGGCACCCGAGAAGATATAAAATAATATTTTAACGACGCGAACGACCATTACGTCCTCGATTTAAATTACGAATTACGATTACATGCCATTTCAAATTTTCCTATAAATAAGTGCTTTCGCTATTATAATGAAATTCATTCCCGATAATTTTATAATTCATTCTCTCTAAATTCTCTCTATTATTTCTATACTTTTATAACATAAACAAATTATTTGTCTTTTGAGTAGTCTCCTTTTTTTTTTTTCCCCAATGTCAGTGAGTCAAATTATTAATTTTTGTTTTTAATACTGAAAAAGGCATAAACTCCAAAACCCTCTTTGTTTCTTTATTTTTCGGCCCCCAATATCTTGTTCTTGCCAAATCGGACCATCCGAAATAACAGCGCCGGAAAATGGCAGCGATAGGGAGAGGCGCGGGGTGGTGCTACCTCAGCCGGTGACATTTGTAACGGGCAACGCCAAGAAACTCGAAGAAGTTCGCACTATACTCGGCAACTCCATTCCCTTCCGTTCCATCAAGCTCGAGCGTACGCTTATTATATTTCTATGGTTATTTATGCCTGTGTCTGTATGCGCAAGTGTTCTCATTCATTTTATCTGTAAATGAACAGTGCCCGAACTACAAGGAGAGCCTGAGGACATTTCGAAAGAGAAAGCTCGTTTAGCTTCTAAAGAGGTAATTGACATTCAAATGACAGTCTATTATAGTTTTGGCACACTGTACGAATGTAATTGTGCTTATTTAGAGATTGTTTGATGGAGCTTAAATCTAGATTAGAAGCTAGTCACTATCAAACAAGCACTTAAGAATGCCAGCTTATGGTACAAACTCTTGAAGCTTGCGGACATGTATTAAATGGATCATTTGCTTAGCCATGGTGGTTTCATTCACCCTGTTTTTGTGGCTCAGTACACATTGACCTCGAGATCTGCCTGTAATGCATCTATGCATCACGTATGAGATTCTATCAACGGGAATTGATTATCAGATAAAACAAACAATAATGCAGTACACCCATTTGGCTAATATGTTTATTTCTCTTATCAGAATGGTGGTCTGGCTTTGGCTTGAATCTAAATATGATACAATGCAATATTATGCTCAAACTAGATTTCTCATAGGTGTTTGTGTCCAGATATATTTTCCCTATTATGTTTGATCATAAACGACTTCATCTGACCATATGAATTCATATGGCTTAGATCGATATTAAATATGGGTGTATGTTGAGAATTTGATTCTGTTCCTTATTGTGTAATGGAAGGTGGGCGGGCCAGTGCTGGTGGAGGATACTTGCCTTTGTTTCAATGCCCTCAAGGGTCTTCCAGGTAGTTAAGTTTAGATTCATTTCCTACTGCAGTCAATTACTTCAATGTTTCTGAGCATTGTGCCTGATTATTGGATGTTGAATTCTATTTTGCAGGGCCTTACATGTAAGTTGCCTGTTTCATTTCAACTGCCACTGAAACCCCTCCCTGGTCTAAAAGGCACGGTGAACTCCTAATATACTTTTGGAGTTTTCAACGTTAACTCTGCAGTCTGGATAGTGGATACCTGTCTTTGCTTCTTTGAGAATTATTTTCCAATGAATCTAAATAAACTATTTTGATGCTATGTATCATTATTATTGAAGGATGGTAACTTCATCTGCTAAATTATTTTTCCCTTCCTCTAATTTATTTTTCTTTTAATAAGATGTGGTTTACATTTAGGTTATTATTATGGAATGAGAATGAGAACTTTTCTCTTTGATCCCCATCATCTGCTGATAACTTTATCTGCTAAATCATTATGATCTTTGATTTTTTTCCTTCCTCTGCTGGTTTGCAGCAAGTGGTTTCTTCAAAAGCTTGGTCACGAAGGTATCACTTTCCTTGGTTTCTTATTTACAAACAAGTACTGTAAAATATTCTTTCACTCTGCCCAAGTATTCATTCTAAAATTTCTTATGTATACTCTGTTTTAGGTCTGAACAATTTGTTGATGGCATATGATGATAAAACAGCATATGCTCTCTGTATATTCTCTCTAGCTCTGGGGCCAAATGTGGAACCTATTAGTTTCTTGGGAAAAACACCGGTATCGTTCTTTGCTGTCAGAACAGTGAATATTATCATTTTTTTCTTTCACTTTCCAACAGAATATCTTCTTCCATACCAATTGATTAATTTATACTGATTAAGGCTTTACAAGTAGAGCAGTTACAAGGAAAAAACACCGGACGTAAAATCATAAATTTGCGAGTTAAAATATGGTCTGATCAGGGAATTTGGAAGGAAATGTAGCAGGAATGTTCAGTTCATCATAGCAAAAACTGCAGGTTCCTCTTACATGCATTTCTATAAAGAATTTTCTGCAGTTGCTGCCAAATTATGATTTGTACTTAATTCTGTCAAAATTTGAATTTAAGAACAAATGACACAGCACTTGTGATATGGAGTGCAAGAGGTCTGTTTAACCAAGTGTCCCATAATTCCTGTCCTAAAGGCTGTCCCTCCTATTAAATTTTGGCAAATCACTCAACATTTGCGCGTAATTAATTTTTAATTTATCAAGTCTGACATCCAGTAAATGCCGTTAGAAGGTTCTCTAGACTTGTGTTCTTCTTCTCCAAATCCTTACTTTTGTTTCCTTAACGTCACACTCCCTGCTTTCCATCCCTAAAAGCATTGTTTATTGTTGTGATGTTGTCTGCCCCAGTAAATGAATTGAATTAAAGTATGCTATATTAAAACAATTAAGATCATAGCTGTGATTGGGGAATCTAGAGAGCCATTGCCTGTAAGGCATCTATCATGCTGAAAAATATCCCAGTAATAGAGTATGTGAAAGATTCCCTATCATACAAAAAAGGACACAAACTTGAATCAAATTTTGCTGATACAATCCTTTTCCCTCTAGATGCTATGCATAAGAGAGACAGAATTTGGCAATATTTTTCCCATCTGTTACAGAGATGATGAACCTTTTATGCATGGATGACCTCCTGTAAAAGATGGAAAACCTTTCCGATCTAGTTGAGATATGCATTTCATACTCTTGGGACTGTCCCTATTTTGCCATTGACTCTGGTTGCAGAGGATGGAAGATTACTGTTCCTTTCCCCAAGCTTCCATTTGTTACTCGTTAGGAGCGTTATTGTCATTGAGTCAGAAGGGTGACATGTAAATTTTAGACGATGTGTGATTTTTACACATTGTATTAAATGCTTTTATATGTTGATTATTAGTTAACATTATGCGCGTGTTAGGGTATGTGTTTTTATGTGATATAGGAGAGAAAAAGTGGAATTGAATGGTGGAGATTTGTGTAGTACAGGTAGGTCCCACAAGATTTGTGTGTAAAAATGTGTAAAAATGAGTAGGAGAACGGGGTCTATAAATTTCGTTATTTTGTAGCATTGTTTCCCTTTTTATTGTAATAGTAAATGCAATATTTGTTATAATTCTTGTTAATTGTGGTTTTGTGAGTTTATTAAATGATAGAATGGGTAGTTAAATAAGTTTTGATATAAATTAATTGTCAAGAAATTATTTGAAAAAAGAAATAAGTTACTATTTATTTGGTGTAATATTTTGAGTGTTGGGGATGGAGATGCCTAAATAGGATAAGAGTTTAAATTGCACGCTTTTGGTACAAAGCTGCAACAATTTAGAGCGCATTGATTAGATATGCCCTTATTAGGCTCTCAACTTAATAATTTGATAATTGACAACCATCTTTTTAAGCTAATGTGAAATCACTTAAAAAACATTTTTGTGATATAGAGAAGTGCAGAACCTAATTGTTAGAGTACAGATCTCGAACTCAATATCTCCTGAAGCTCTTATATGTTCTAAAGAAGAAGGAAAAGGAAAAGCTGAACATAAGAAAAAATGTTGTAGAAGTTGGTGGATCAATTGCCAAACTTTTGGTTTTAAAGACTCACTCTGTAGACTTCCTTTAGAAAAATAAAGATAGAATGTGAATTGTGGTTGCCTTACATCCAATGCTAGATTACAGCTCTCAATTGTTACTCATATGAGTGAGGAGTATCAGTATATCTATCTTTATTTTCTTGAAGAAGCAACTCATTGGATGATAAGTTGCTTGTTTTACAATATAATGTCTCTGCTTTTGCTTACTTAATCTTGCGGTCTAGCACAAAAGAAGTGTGTGTATGTTGAGGTATTTACTGACATGCTTATAAATAGTGGTTAATGAGTGAAGGAGAGGTGGTTTTTGGGTGTGGATGAGAAGTGATTTGGGTGAATATGACGTTATTTGTAAATACGTTTTTCTTGAAAGAAGCACTTAAGCGAACATTTTCGAAGTTATGCTTTTCTTTCTCTGAGTAAATGTGGAATTCCAACTAATGAGCAGAGGCAGGCCTCTGATAAATGATAGTTGTCTCTATCTACCTAAATGTATTGCACGCTATGCTTGTGTTCATTAGACTAAGGCCTTACTTAGTGATTTGAAATGCTTTTACACCCCCTCTCAACCCCCCCAAAAAAAAGAAGAAGAAGAAGCATACACGAACGAGTGGAGCAAATTTTGGTTCGGATATTTATGCAGGCACAGAATTTTAATTTGATAAGCTTGCAACTTCTTTGTGATTTACATCATCTTCTCTAGACATGGATCCCTTTGTAGTAGTGAGGTTGAGCAAGGCTGTGATGTAGTATTTTTGCTGGTCAACAATGAACATCTTCCCTTTAGTGGGAATTCAAGTATTGTATTCCTAAATTTCAAAAGCAATTTGCAAAATAATGCTACAGCCATCTAGAATTTTTACTCGATAACTTTTTTTTGATAACCAAGGGTATCGGGGGCCCCACCCCCACTAATCTCACGAGGCCCTGGCCCTTTGACCGGGAGATGCCTCAGTGGCCCCAAGAAGGAAATACAAACGAACTTGACGCCACAGGGAATCGAACATGGGATGTGCGCTTAACCACATTTCACAGGCCCCGCACTAACCACTGCGCCCCTTCTTGAGGTTACTCAATAACCATTTTTGAATGTTATTGTAGTCACCTCTTGGGCTAATTCATGTTTGTCACAAGTTTGTTAATTGTGATATACTCAACTGGAAATTTAGGTGGTCATAGTTGTACTTGGAGCATTGGCTAAAGGTAATATTGGTACAGCCTCTAGGGTTAGATACCCAAAATTTTGAGGAAAATAGATATACTGAGAGCATTGGCTAATGGAAACACTAGGAAAATCTTGACAGTGAAATGTGAAGATTGTATCAAGAGCCCTGGCTATGTGTAGGCTGTAGAATTACTCTGAGTTTTTTACACTTCCTGAATGCAGACCCCCAAAGTAATGCTGATTAGAATTTCACCTTTCTTGCTGTTATACTTCTATTCTAGCACTGGTGTATATTTCTTTCCTGTTTCTTGTCGTAATCTAGATTACAAAGATAGTAATGATTTAGTTTATGCCTTTCTTTTGGCCCCTCCGTGAGTGAACAAAGCTGCTTTTTCTCCTTTGAAATTGGTTTTCTGGGTATTTTGTTTCAGAAATAGATCTTTCATTATAGCGAGCATGCTAACTTAGCTGAACTTTAGTGGTGGACATGGCTCTGTGCATTGCCTTCTTCTACATTTATCAGGAATGACACTGCATATCATCTCCCTAAGTTGCTGATATGGCACTTCTGTTTCAGAACATTTGCAACCTGATAAGATTGACTTGTGCACCTTTCAGAGGCTATCTGTTGTAGATACTCAATAAAATAAAATAAAATAAAATAAATAAATAAAATAAAAATGAATAAATAACGGGGAAAAAATGAAAAAGAGGAATCATGTAGTTACATCCTGAGGGAAAGCAGTAGTGATTCATTTGATGGATGCTTTTGTGACATGTTTCCCAATAAACATAAAATTGTGTAATAGCATTGCATATTTTCCATATATGCTTTGATGTCCAATTAAAGCTTAATTTTCAAAAGGTTCAGTCAGATTGAAGTTGATATCCACTTTGAAGTTTGCAATTTCTTCCCGTTGAGCTTAAACCAGATCGAGAGTTTGGTCATTGATAGTACGAAATGCGATTTTTACCCAGTTTCAAGAAATAAATCATTCTGATAAGAAACCTATGGCTGCAAAACTTTTGCATTCTGATATAAATGCTATAGTCACATGCCTGTTCATTTTCTTGAGCATACATTAATTTTCCATGTGGATAAGATACACCTCAAGCTAGAGTAGAATTGACCTATTGAGGTACCGGTCAATTGATTGATAAAGGATGCCCAGAAAAAGCCTTTCAAGGGTTATAGATATGTGAAATTGCTGCAAGTAGGTGGTACTCATATTTCTACCTTTTTACTATTAAAAATAAAGTATATACTTTGTTGTATTCAGAACCTGTTAAAATAGGATATTGCCTTCTATGTTTGGAGTGTCCAAGTGGACATGTATTTTGTGCATTTAACTGAATTGTGGTTGAAGAGAGGATAAAACACAGCATATTGACGCAACTGGTGACCGACATTGCAGGGAAAAATAGTTACTCCACGGGGACCAAATGATTTTGGTTGGGATCCGATCTTTCAACCTGATGGCTATGACCAAACGTAAGTTCTTACTGACTCTCTAACCCATTTCTTGACAGTTGTGACATGCTTTTGTTTATTACCGACCTTACAAAGGAAGCAAACTACATTATTCTTGTTATTACTTATTTTAAAAAAATAAAAAATAAAAAAATTGACATCTACTATCTCATTTTAGTTATGCTGAAATGCCCAAGGAAGAGAAGAACAAGATTTCACACCGTTCGCGAGCTCTTTCTTTGGTGAAATCCCACTTTGCTGAGGCTAAATATGCTTTCAAGACGGAACTGAGTACCCAACAACAGTGAGACTTATGCTTTCTTGGAACCTTCTATTTCGACTTGGAAAACCTACGTGGCATTCAAGAAAAATAACAGTTATATACACATGATTATGACTGCTACATCATATTCAAGAAATCAAATGCATAGCCGTGTTAATTTTATACGTCAAGTTCTTGACTTATTTCTGTTACCATCTTATGCTTGATATGTGGTAGTCCCCATGAAGATTATGTGGATTTTGACCTTGTGACGATTTAAAATTTGCCTCATGGAAATTATACCCACCCATCCACCCATCCGCCCGCCCACCCCCACAGCCTTTCCTGCCCCAGGCCAAACCTAAAACAACCAATCATCCTGTCTGATATCTAAAATAATCACCATTTGTTATGTCTATTTGCCGTTGCAACCTAATTTATGTACGAAAAGCCCAACCCACTAATCAAGAGGTGATAGAAAAGGATGAATATTTATGTGATAGCCAAAATGATTTTTATGAAAGTGAAGGAATACTGGAACAAGGTTTACTGAATATGACAGCTGAATTGGAGCGTTGATATACATAATACACATATAACATGGCTTTGCATGTGGGCTAGCTGATGAATGCATTAAGAATTGGCCCCTATTCTCAAGGGAGGCCAAAAACAAATGCTTCACGTGCTCTGTGGGCCCAGCCTCACATGCATGGGTACTGTGTTTGAACCATCTTTGCACGTGAGTTTGATGCTCAGATCACCTTCAATCCCCATTATCCAATTGTCAGCAGTTCATTAGGTACACGATAAGGTAGTGTCGGTAGTATTATGGGACAAAAGCACGTTTAAACTTCGTCTGTTATACCTTTTCACTTTATCCAATATTGCATACTAACTGCATGCTAAAGATTTTTTTGGTTAGTTTTTCTACTAACTCTGCACACTAAAGATTTTCTTGGTTAGTTTTTCTATTGTTGGTCATGCAAGTGAAAATTGGAGATGTGGTATTAAATTAATTAGCAAAAATGAGAGACCTGAAGTTGAACCCACTATTAATTTCTTGGTGGGAATAATTTTCCCCACCTTCATCTCTGTGGTCATGACTCATGATTCTAGCACTGTTCTTGATTCTCTCTGTGTATGATACTTATATGTGATTTGACCTCCGGTGTATCTTTTTAGAGTGGCGTGACAACCAATCTCTACATACAAAATAAATAATAAATAATAAATAAATTATTATTATTATTATTAGTGAAGAAACAGAAGAAGGATCAAGTGTGACAAAAAAGAAGCATAATCGAACATGTAGTCTCCCATACGAACAACCCAATCAGAAAAGTGATGAAATCAAAAACTCTCGATGGTGGTTGTTATTCTGTTCACTTTGAAAATAATTTAGGCCTTGTTCTATACACACTAAATTTCAAATTTGCAAATTTATTTTTTGTTTCTCATTTTTTTCACTACCGAAACATTGATTTGATAATTTATTTATATTTTTTAATACATCTTCTCCACATTTCAATTACCCATTCTACACGAAATTCAAGTAAATAAATTTTATCACGCATAGAACATGGCCTTAATGAATTTGGAAATATGTTGACCTTTTGTTCCCATTTTGGTGAAAATCCAAGTGACAATTGTATTGTGTGGGTACAAATATGGGGATAATAATGAATATTTGTTTTAAAGGTGTCGTTGATACGGAATTTTGACATTCACCAAGGAGCAAAAAAATAAATTATAGGTAAAAATTAAGTTAAACTGAACCAGCCCTAGTACAGGTAAAAAGTATGATAAAGTTCAATAACATTGGCCGGTAATCTGTCATTTCCATAAGAGCATATAGAATAAAGTCCCTCATGATTAAGATCAATGATGCTTTCACATGCAGTAATTATCACAATTAATGGTAAATAAGAGTAAAACTAATGGGAGATATATGTATAAATGAATGTATCTACAAACCGCACAGACACAATAATTCATTTAACCAAAAGAACAAGATTTCACAAAGGGAAAGAGAATAGGCAATGAACTTTTCTAATAAGCATCATCTATTCCAAAAGTTTTTCACTTTTGATCATTCAAATTTAGCCATTCACACTATAGACTGTATGACTTAAGAAAATCTAAAATACAAATAAAAAAGGAAAAGAAAAAAAGGAAAGAAATTACAAAATCATCTTTAGAGTTTCTTTTAGAGACGCTCCCATCACCATATGTAGACTGAAGTCTCTTACAACATTTAACAGTAAATGTATGGTGGGGATAGGTAATGGATGAGGCTAAGAAATATTGGCCTTGATAGAATATAGAGGGTTTGAACAACACATCAGCACCTGCTCCCGAGATACCATTGTTTACCTTCTGACTGGAGCAGGCCGAGGTTGCACAACAATGGTGGTAATGGGATGATGAAGAAGATGATCTTGTTGAGTGAATAAAAATGTACACTTTAGCCAATTGTGGACTTAAAAACAGATAGGTTGTAATATGGATATAGGGTAATGCTTTGTAGTAAAAGTGGTACTGGTTTTTGCGTGACTTGGCAAGCTTTGTTAGCACTGGCGGCCGTTGCGGCAAGCAAGGGCACCAGCACCGGAGGTGATAGAGCTGATCAGTGATGATGGCTTGGCAGCTAAGCTAGAAGCTCGGGCGTAGCTGGCAGAAGCTCCAGCTCCAGATGGGGTGAAATACGCCCCGTTAAGCATTAGGTCACCTTCTGACCTCCAATTCCAACCCTTCCATTGACCTTCATTAGTGTCGACTCTCTTTGTCACCTAATCAACATGTCCAACATAACTCTATTGATCAAATTGTTCTTGTACTGAATGATCTTTCTTTTACTGATAAACAGGAATCTTATTCGCGTTGTAGTTAGAAGTACCTCTTTTGCGAAAGGGTTGACTGGGGCAAGATATCTGTTGCCTTGGCTGTTGATGGTCGGCTCCGCACTTCCACCAATGGCGTACATCTCCCAGTGAGTATAGTCATTGTTCACTACGTGGAAGTATCCATGTCTACACCTGTATTTTCCGTACATAACGCCAGTTAACACAGCACATACCAAAATAATGCCACTTAACATGAGAATTTAGTAGTTAGTTACCTTGGCATTCTCTGAATTAGTCCTTCTCCAAAATGGTTGTATGCAATAGTTACTTGCATTTGCTTGTCTCTCACATAAGAATCACTGTGGCCCAATAGTATAACCTGTTTCCAATTTCCATAAAACCAAAGTTACCATCAGCTGATCAGCATTTATCCAAAAGGGTAAATTTTTACAGCAATAGTGAAGAGGACTTGGTAGATGATGTACCTCGTTATGGTGGGTAAAATAGTTGTTAGAGATGGTAATGGCAGTCGATCCCATGACGGCATCAACAAGGCCATCAGCACAGTTAGAGAGCGAGTTATGGTCGACCCAAATGTGGCTCGACCCAAAGATAGAAATAGCATCGCCATCAGCCATAGTCCTCCAACCATAATGCGATGGTGAGCTCCTTACCATGGCGTTTCCAGTTGGTTTACAGTCATGAATGTGGAGGCCATGAATAATCACATTAGTAATAAACTGAATTGTAATGCACCCTCCATTAGCAATGTGGACATTTACACCACGCCCATCGATGGTCTTAAAGCTGTTCATTATGAGTTCTTGCTTCAGTGTTATGACCATGTCACGCTTGAACACGATCCACAAAGGTTCTTCTTGGATAACGGCATGGCGCAGAGTGCCAGGCTTGGGGTTAACAGCGTCGTCATCACCAGGATCAGTGACTTCATAGTATCTGCCATCACGACCTCCAATGGCATTGCGCCCGAAGCCGATGCCACAATCAGCCAAGCGCCTGCGGTTTTGTTGCCAATTGGGATCACAGCGCCAACAATCATCAATAGGGTTCCCCGTTGCACATGAGAAAAATCCTAGCTTTCGCCTCTCCGTACTATTTCTAGTGATCCTGTTAACAGACAGACGTATGTAGGTAAAATTTTTATTTTGCTGAAAAACTAATTGTTGAAGACCACGAGACGGGTGCATCAATTTGGAGGGTTGCATGACATTTTTAATGCTTAATCGACACCAAGATTGACCCCTGAAAGTCCAATATAGTAATAATAAAAGTAAAATGCACATGGCCAGAGAATCATGATTATTAGTAAAAATCTATCCATCATAGACACACACCCACTCCATAAAAAGCAGCAAAATATCATATGATAAACAAATACAAGTATTTAGCATGCCGTACCACATGGATCCTACTGCAGCATGTGGACGAATTCAAATGACCACAAACGCAGGACACATGTGATTCTCAAACCGACATTGCAGTAAAATATTTTCGCTTTTCTTTTCTTTTTCTTTTCTCCTTTTTTTTTAAACAATCCATTTTGTGGTATGCAATCTCAAATATGACAAGACTAAACAAATTAGACGCCGAGACCCCTAGGCCCCAATATAGAATCTTTTGTTCTTAATATGAAAAGGTTTCTATATACATCAAACGTCTTAAAAAACAACAAAAAAAAAATCAATAATATCAAATTTCGTCCAAAATTTCCGCAATGGCAAGGCTGGCTCCTCTCCTTCACCGAAAAATTTCCTTTAGGCCATGTGGACTATGCACTTATGAGCAGTATAGGTCTGCTTTAAAAATGCAGAAATTGGATTTCAAATCCATGGACCACAACAAGAACCAAAAGAGCAATTAATAGTCGCTGGCCAGTAAATGCGCATAAAGTTGAATATCAAGTATTCTTAAAAAGAGAAAATTAAAGGAACCAACAAACACAATGATGAGACAGATCGGACTCACATTGTAACTGATGCTGCAATTTCTTCTGGGTTATCAACCGCATGTTCATTGAAAGAATCCTCTTCTGTTTTCCCTAACCTGAACCACCCACATGACCAAAACCCCTCAATATTTATTAAAATAATAAATAAATATAATTAACAAAAATATTCGAAGAGCATTTATTATTCATTCACATGGGATGTCAGCAACCGACGCTTGAAATGGATTATTCAGTAATATTTGACGGAGGCAAAAATGAGGTGGTGACGCTTTGAAGTACAACCATAGCCAAACAAAAAATTTTACACACAGACACTCACAATACTGTGTACACTGCTTAAGGTAGTGGGAAGTGTCATATACACACACACGCACCAGTGTACGTACAAATCTTCGCAGTTAAAAGTTAAACCGTGAAAAGGTGCTTTTCAGGAGAGAGAATGGGGTCAACTAATAACTGACTTATTGGGTGAGGCGACACGGGCATGTGGGTGGAAAATTACTAAAATGACCTTATGGAAATTTGTATATTTTAATATGGTTGGTACAGAATAAATTGAATTGTGGGAGGGTAATTGTGTGAAGCAAAAGGGAGTCGGTGGGAGGGTAATTGTGTGAGACAAAGGGGATCGGGAGCCAATGATGATTTTCTACACATCAGAAATTCGAAGAGACTATTTTAAGGATTTGCGTTAACGGACTGAACGGTTGAGCTTCATCGTTCAGGGAGTGAATCAGTTATCCAACGGCTTGCGTTTCAGCTGTTCTAACGAGAGAAAAATGGACGGCTAAGATTCGACGAGAATGCAATAATCTAATGAGGGTTGAGAAATTTATTAGGTCCTGTTTTACTGAGTCCACTCGGTAGTAAAAGAAAAAAGTTACTGAGTTGAAACGCTGAGTTTTCCTACTTTTCCGCCATGGTCGAGTTCTCCGAGCTCTGCAATTGCTCTTTCTCAACAGCACTGTAAAATTTGGTAAAAAAACAGAGCTAAATTAGTAAAAAAAAAAAAAAAAAATTATTCCAAAATTCTGCAAATGTAAGCACACCACAATCGGGGGAAATACACAAATGCAGTTGAATTTCGATCCCAAGAGGCAAAATATTACCAAAGACAAATTCAACCAAAGATCACAAAAGAACAGGAGCAGCAAATTCTCTGCGGTGCTCACACAGTTCAGCAGTGAAACACACATACACACACACAAAATGCGGAAAATTCCGAGCAGTTTAAAGGCGAAATAAACCTAATTTTCGAGGCTTCATCTTTCTGAACTCTGGCTGCAACGCCAATGATGAGCATTAACAGCAGCAATGAAAACAGAGATACACATTTCTTCGAAAATCCCATCGCCAATTTCACAACTCTATAGCTCTCTTTCTCTCTCCCTCTCTCTATCTATACTTATATTTTAGTTTGTGTATATATAACTGTGAATGTATATAATGAGCAGAAATTCGGAAGACGAAAATGGAGATTTTCTTACGAGAAGAGGTAATGCAGGGACAACGGGGGAGAGACGAAGAATTGCAGGCAACGTAACGGCCTCCTTATATAGACTGTGACCTCACAAACCGTTAAAACTAACGACCGTTAACTAACTAAATCATTATTTTTCACCATGGTTAGTTACTATTGGCTAACTGCGGTTAGGGTTTTACCCACTCCACCACTTGCTTTTAACCAACTTACTAACTAACCGCTGGCCATCACCGTCAAGTGCCATTTCTCATTTTCAGCTTGGTTGACCAAATTTTGAAAAGGGTGCGGCTAAATGCACCCAATGAATTGCTGAGTGCATCTGTTACAAAAAAAAAAAAAAAAATCAATAGACTAATATTCCATCCTTTCTTTCTTTCTTTCTTTTTTTCGTTTAATATTCGATGTCAACCCAACGAACAAGCAAAAATATTGTTCGCTGCATTCACAACGAACAAGTAAAAGCTTGTTCGCTGTGAATGCAGCAAACATTAAAAAAAATAGAAGAAAAAATGAGTAATTTTTATCTGATTTTTCATTCGTGAATGCAATTTTTGCTATAATTTTTTGCTTAAATGTTTTTGCAACCACTTTGACGAGTAATTTCTAAAGTCTTTTGCAACCACTTTGACGATGAATTTCGAAATTTTTTTGATAATAAAGTAATTGGCTTTATCCAATTACAATTGAATACAATTATTAAAAAAATCAATTTTCTTACTATCACTTTGACAACTAATTTCGAAATTTCTTTAAGTTTTTTGCAACCACCTTGACGATGAATTTCAAAATTTTTTTGAGGATACAATAATTAACTTTCTCCGATTAGTGTTAAATACAATCATTAAAAAAAACTTTGAGTGGTTGCTAAAAATTTCAACAAAAAATGATACTAAAAATTTTTTATCCGTAATTCTTCAATTCTTTTTTTTTTTTAATTATGTGGGTGTTCGCCTCGGATAATGCGAACATTTTTTTTAAAGGTTAGACGATGGTGATGGTAAACTTGGAATATTGGATAAAATATGTGCACTCAATAATTCACTGGGTCTATTTAGTTATACCCTTTTGAAAATTTTAAGAACAAAACTCATTTAAGAAATAATCACTGCTACTTTTTATGTTTATTTTTAATTATACCATTTTTGTTCAAGGGATTTGGACCTGTGGAAAGGCACTGTCTTACCGGTTTATTTTGGATTCAAGATACCATCTGACCCATATGATCCCCAAGTTGTACTAAAAAGAACTCTACCATTTTTAAGAAAATTAATTTCATGTAATTTTTTCTTTTTAATTATGTATTCTTTGAAAAAATTATACTTGTTCTCAGAAATTTTTTTTTTTTTTTTAACAAGCTCGGAGAACTTTTTTGCTCCCGCTACTTGTGAAATGTGAATCAATTTTTGAAAAAATGTATAATGAAGTTGTAGTTGAAAAGTAAAAATTAAAAAAAATTACATTTATGTAACAAAATGAGTATAGATCTATTGTCCCAATTTTTGTTTCCGAGGATGTGCTATCCAATTAAAGCAACCTATGTAATTGAGGGCTTGTTCTATAAATTTTAAATTTTCACTAACTTTCAATCTCTCATCATTTTCAACTGCTCATATAATTTCTTTATATTTTTTAATATATTTTTCTCAATTTTCAATCACATATTAACTAACACGTTATTTGAGTAAATCTATATTATTGTGTATAGAACAATCCCCAAATTATACAATTGATTGTGTTTGACGACTGTTTTGGATGAATGGAATAGTTAGAGGGACAAAAATCAAAACAGCAGAATGCTAAATGAGTATTAAGAAAAAAAGAAAGAAAACAAGGAAACAGAGAAAGTAATTTGACCAAATAAGTATATTATACTACATGCATGTAGAGTAAGTTGGTTGTTTGAAAATAGGTATAAGTTGGTTAGTTATTACTGTTTATAACTACTCTTTAGCTACCATGGAAAAAGGATGAAGTAATGCTAATGACTAATGTACACGTAGGATGCGTCCGTTAAGGGAGGAGGGAGGCAGGTGATACGGCACCGTTTCCTATCAGGAACGAATTCACGGGCCAGAGCTGATTCCACGGAATTATTATTAGATTATTACAACAAAGGCAATTTTTGTATTTTTCTTTATATATTATTAGGGTTTCGGTTGAAACTTGAAAAAATTGGCTTCCAGCATTTGGTTGCGTTTGGAGTGGAGTTTAAGACAATTTTTGGGGCTTGGATCGAGGCACACTCTAAATTGTCGCCTTCTTCTATTTCTAATTCTGTTTGTATTTGAAGTAAATTTTGGTTTTCCTAATAAGTTGTCTTTTAGTTAAAATAGTTGTAGATTGTGAAATGTAAGGATAATATTGATCAATGATCAGTAAAAGTGGATATATTCAAATGTAATTTCTACTTTATGGTCTAACATCATGCGCAAATGTGCGATAATCATTAAATTTTGGATGTGATGCACATACGTAAGTACAGTGTTCTATTTGTACAAACAATTGCACATACATGCTTACAAATAGTATAGGTAGCAAGTATTTGTTTTCCGCCAATTAAAATAATTGAAATGAACAACAACAAAATGATTATATCATTTTGTATCTAGGTGTAAATGTTTTTTTAGTAACGTGACTCTTGATTGAGGTGGGAAAATCGGTTTCTCAATGAGATTATAATTTAAAATCAATGTTGTCAAATTTGGCCCATCAAAAATCGGTCAAATGTTCCCTAAATCGGGCTCTATCAAATTCAGTGAAATAATTTGATTGACCTAGAAAACCCAATCAACTAGAGATCAGGTTCAACCCTTTTTTAATTAAATTTTATGATATTCTATGTTTTAATATTATTGTATTAATCATTTTGTCGCTCTCTAGTCGACCTCTTGATTCTTGACCTAATACTTCAATCGAATCCATCGCATGACCGAATTGGAAAACATTGCTTCAAATATACTCTCCACGGCCATTGAATGAGCGATGTGGGTCTCTATACCTTGTGTGCGTGTGTTAGGTGTGTGTTCTTTAATAATATATATATATATATATATTGCTTCAAATGTTGATGTACCAAAATTAACTTGATATCTATAACTTTATAGAGCCATGTATTGGATAGCACCTTTTGGGGGCAATGTATCATGTACATTATTCTTTCCATGCAAAAACAAAGTGGCTCTCATCATAACCATATTACACGCCCCGTAACAAATTACATATTCCTATCATGCCCAAAAAAGGACCACTCACCAAATTATGATATTTTCATCCTAGCATGTATAAGCATAACCATCCGTGGCATGCACCATTATTCAATGGACCGTTGCAAAGATACTAAAATCAACGTTAAAAAAAATTATCAAAAAATAATCCTAGCTACACTGAAAATGCTATATTTTAAGGTCTCTACTAATTCAGATGGCAAAAAAAAGAAGAACAAATCAACAAGTTTGATCTCAGTCATCATTTCTTTTTTTCCAAAACATATTATAATCTTGTAAATTACTATTGTGTCCTTCACAATCCAACACTACCTCGCCCCATGCATTTAGCAATTCTGAATATGTAAATGAGTAGTATCTCTAGTTGTTTCGTAAATTAGATTAATACAGTGCTCTTTTGTATGCCTAGGGTTTTGTATTGTAAGAAGTAATAACTAAACTCATCATGTTATGGTGCTAGTTTTGGGCAAACACATATAGAAAGAGGAAAACGATCGAAAGTGGGGAGCTGTATGCTTTAGTACGTCGCTTTTCAGTTAACTAACATGTTTTGACATAATGATGAAAAGTGAGAGCTAGATTTTCTAGGCATTGTTTGGCCTAATCCAAAAGGCCAACCTTAACATTTTTTTTTTTTAATTATTCCTTTTCTCCCCAAGTCAAGTATGTATGAAATGAGGAAATTTAGAGGGTGTTAATAGATAAATTTTAATGTATTTTTGTGAGTAGGAAGATAGAGAATGAGTGAGTTGGATGGTGGAAATTTAATGAGTGGAGAGACATATGAATGTGATTTGTTTGATCAAATTTAAATTTAAAAAAAATGAATCGAAATGTATTTTAATACGTATGCTAACATGCTCTAACAGGAAATTTAGCCCAACAAAAGGATTCAATTTATTTTACCTTTCATTGTTAATCAAATCTCAAAAATTGGTCAAGATGTGAACGTGTCATTATAAACCTTTTCTAGTGAGACTAATTCAAATGAATACCAATTTTTTGTTGCTTAGTAACGAGTATGTTAAACAACTCGTGCATATATAGTTTACAATTCCTCGAGTAATTATAAGTTGAACCACGAGGCGTGCGATTTTGTTGCTTAGTAACGAGTATGTTAAACAACTCGTGCATATATAGTTTACAATTCCTCGAGTAATTATAAGTTGAACCACGAGGCATGTGATAAATGTCACAAGTCATTAATGCGCAAGTCGAGTCTAGCCATCATTTTTCTAAAAAGTTCAAAAAACGATGAAATTTTTGGATACTACTATTCCCCCCCACCCCACAACCACAACTTACACTAATGTCTAACTAATCATATGGCATTGAGTCAAGAATTATCTAGATATATGGAAGATGATGAACTAAAAATGAATTGAATTGGTTGTGTTGACGGCACAGCTAAAGCAATGGGAATTGTCACTTTGGGCACTCCATGTTCCCCTACCCTATAGATGTAGCACATGCTACTTATTTCAAACCATACAATTTGCTCAATAATAAAATATAATACAAAATTCAATGGATAATTTCTAAGTACACCTACATTTTAATTAGTTGATCTAATCCCATTAATCTATACATACATGTACATATACATACATTGCGAAGTCCACTTAATTAGTTGGTTCATCTAATTAAAATCAACCTTGTACCATGTATGTGTGCACCCCATGTGGAAAGTGGAACCATAGGGACACCCACCCTATCCTTCACATCATTTGCTTTAACTCATGATCACTTTCTTATAATTAAGATTAAGACATGCATGTTATTATAATTCCAAAATTAACAAGGAAATAGTTTTATTCATTTTCCTTATTCTGGTATGGTGCACATTTTTATAAATTTTTATAAATTTTTATATATATTTTGAAATTTGAATTTGATCAAATTAATAACATCCACATATCTCGTGGCCCTACATATACTATATAAATCTCAACTATTCAACTTCACTCATTCTCTCTCCTATTACACATCAAAATCCATAAAAATTAATACCCTGACAAGCGCTATGATGTTGACAAAGTTACGTTAAATAAAAGAATTGTCAAAAATGTATAATGGTCACAATTGAAAATCACTTTATCAAACTCGATCGAAATATTTAACGCACTATTTACATCACATAAATGTCTTTAACGAAGAGGGAAAGTGGACCATTGTGTCCCCAGCTTGATCAGCTTGTGCTAGCTAGGTAGCATATACACATTGAAATCCAAAGAGAAAATGTGGAATATAATTTATATCTCCACACATTTAAGCACAAATAAAACCATAAATGTGAGGCCATTGTGCATCCACAAAGTTGGCAATTTTGAGAAGAATTTACTACTCTTGCCAAACCATTTATAACATGCCAAATTATGACAAATGTTTTCGACTCCGGGACAGAGTTGTCATTAATAAATGAAAACCACATAATTTTAAAATAATAATAATAATAACGAAAAATAAGCAAGGAATAAGGACTCAAAAATTTTATTTCTTTTTCTCCAATATCATGTACACTTATCAGAGTTGACGTCGAACTAGAAGAAATTAATACACGTTTTCGCTTTGAACAATAATTGCGGCAGATATTATCAAGTTAAAATATGAACTATGTAATATATATAATTCGTTAGAATTTGTGAATTATCAGAAAAATAGGTTAGACGTTTAGCCCCAAAAGGTAGTAGCGGAAAAAATTAGGAAGTTCTTGGCGTTAGATTGGATGATTTCGCCCATTTTCTAGTTAACTTTTCAAATAGTCTTATTTTGTCTACAACTCTGTTATGATAAATCGCATAAAAAGGCCACAACTTTTGAAAGTTATTAAATCAAGTCTTAAAAATCCAATTTGTTTATATTAGTTCAAAATTTTAATTCAATTATACAATTTTATTTTTTATCGCTTTTATGGGAGAATTTTGTCCATAATTAAGTTTGTCTAATTAATTTGATACTAATTAGATAATTTTATCGAAAACTTTCAGCGTAATAGATTTCTTTACGTTACTTTAACATTTCAAAATTTTCAACGAAATTTAATTATTGTTCATAAATAATATTTTATTAGGAATATATCAGAAAAAATATCTAGAATACAAAGAATTAATAAAATCGAATCAGAAAATTAAAAATTAGTTGCAATAAGCCTATATCTTTCTTGTAATAACTCTTTTTATCAATAAAATTTATTTCACGAGCTTGAATTTTGAATCAGGATATGTTTTAAAAATGGAAAAAAGAAATTAAAAACCGTAAAAAAAGAAAAACCTGCTGGTGGTGGTGGTGGTTTCGAACCACCACAGATCTGCGGGTGGTTCAAAACCACCACAGCGGGTGGTTTCGAACCACTACGCATCTGTGGTGGTTCGAAACCACCACAAAGGGTGGTGGTTCAAAATCACACCACCACCACCAGAATGAGGTGGTGGTGGTGGTTTGGGGGTGGGGTGGGTAGCGAGGTTTTTCTTTTTTTTTTCTGGTTTTTAATTTCTTTTTCCATTTTTAAAACATATCCGATTCGAAAATTCAAGCTCAGAAATAAATTTTATTGATAAAAAGAGTTATTACAAGAAAGATATAGGCTTATTGCAACGAATTTTTTAATTTTCTGATTCGATTTTATTAATTCTTTGTATTCGGTATATTTTTTACAGTAATATATTCCTAATAAAATATTATTTATGAACAATAATTAAATTTACGTTGAAAATTGTGAAATGTTAAAGTAACGTAAAGAAATCCAATTACGCTTGAAGTTTTCGATAAAATTATCTAATTAAGATCAAATTAATTAGACAAACTTAATTATGGACAAAATTCTCTCCCATAAAAAGATAAAAAAATAAAATTGTATAATTGAATTAAAATTTTGAACTAATATAAACAAATTGGATTTTTTAGGACTTGATTTAATAACTTTCAAAAGGTTGTGCCTTTTTATGCAATTTATCATAATAATTTAGAGTTCACAAGTGACAAAATAAAGACTATTCAAAAGTTAACTAAAAGTTGACTAAAATCATCCAATCCACCAAACGCAAGAACTTCCTAATTTTTTCCTGACCATCATGGCTACCTTTTTTTTTTTTGACCAAACGCCAAGACTAACCTATTTTTTTCTCTGAATTCATAGGCCAAATTCCCAATACAATTTTACTTTTTATTTCTTTGTAACAAATAGTAGTACAATGAATAGATTTGTTTATGTTTCCAACTTAATAGTTCACCTAATATATATTGTGATAATTTATGTGAACAAAACAATAATTTATTTTTATTTTTTCTAGTTTAGCACCAGTTCCATTTAGCTTGTCGGATCGGGTCTTCGTAGTTTCCGGGTCTCCAAAATTGACGGACCCAACGGGCAACCACTAACCAAATAGCGTTTAACAACGAAATTGCGACAGAGAGTCACGTGGGCATGGGCGTTACCGACGAATAAGGAAAGGGAAGGCTAATTAGCTGACCGATGTTGTCTTTTTCTTATTCGTTTCCCACGTTTACGTATAATTTAGGCAACGTGACAATGAGTTGCAAAATAATACTATTTTATTGTATTTTTCAGAAATTGTGAGACCAAAGCAGTTCGCGTACAAAATATTTCATGGCGAGAGGGAATCAACTTGCTGATTGATTGGCTAATATTGATTATAAGGAGCATCAACAAGTGATACTCAATCCACAAGAATTAGATAAAAAGGCTCGAGCCATTGCTAAGTTGGATCGAAGCTGTTTGCCTTAGGGCTGGGCAAATTAATCACCAAATCGGCCCGGCCCGGCCCGATAGACTCGGTTCGGTTAGTTTGATTTTTTAGCCAATTGGGTCGATTGGTGGTTTACTTGCTGTTGAACCGATTATGGTTTGGTTCGGTTGGCGGGTTGTGGTTTTAATGGGTCGGTTAACCGATCGACCCGACCCGACCCGAGGATAATTAAAAAAATGCACAACTTAAGTCTGTGCTGAGTATCACCTTCCAAAAATCAATTCCCCGAAATTTTTTTTAAAGAAAAATCTAAGCTTCCTCATTCCAGTTTGCTTCTCTACTTCGTCGTCCCCTCCTCGCTGCTTCTCGACTAAACCGGCGGCGATGCCATCACCGGCATGTTTCAACCACCACCACCGACTAGTATTCACTCCTTGCTAGGTACACCAACAAGCTGGAATTTCATAAGCTAAGAGTTTAATGTCCTTCTTTTATTTATTTTTCAAATTGCAGATTTCCAACCTTCGAAGTTCGATCTGTTTCTTGTGCTTGCTCTGTCGTTTTCTTTCTTTCTAAGCTGCCAGATATTGAAATGGATTCAGGCTGGTCTTCAATTCTTCCCTATTTATATTGTACTTATCTTTGTTCTTGACCATTCTTTCCTGTTTCTTGTGCTTGTTTCTTCCTTGTTCAATGCCTCTGTCTTTGTTCTTCTCTATTAATAACTTGGAAGATGAATATTTTTCCACTGTTTTTGTTGGAAACATAATTACCCTTTCGGCTCGATTTATTACTAGCATTTGTCTTGAATTTAGGTATACAGTCACAATAGGTTTGGGACTTTGGAGGAGGAGAAAAAAAAAATCGAAAAACCGACCCAAACCGATGTTCGCTTTGACTGACTAGGTGGTCAGTTTAGGTTTGTGAACCATGCAAACCAACTACCGATGGTCGGTTTCGGGTTGGGTCCAAAACTAACCCAATCCAACCGACACCCACTCCTAGTCTGCTTTATATTCATGCTTAAATGTTATTAAAGTGCTTTATTTGTTGCTTATTGTGCCTCTCTTAAGATTTACTTTAGCTTTGTATAGGGCGAGAAATAGTGCTTCTCATGCATTTCACGTAGATTTCAGGTTTATTTTAATAATTGACATTTGTACTTAGCCTACTTTGGAAGATAAGGTTCATATATCCCCCTCTAACTTCCTGTAAACTGTTTTTCTTTCAATAACATCCTATCTTGAGTTTGGAGTTTTGAATCGAGATAGTTTTTGCGAAAAAAAAAGCAGTTAGTGTATAGATTTAAGTTAATTCAGATTTTCTCCATCAATATTTTCAACTATTCATACCTTGATTTGATCACAATTTTTTTAAATATTTTTAATACTTCTTATTTACTTTTCATTTCTTAACCACACCTCTAAAATCTATTTTCTCAATAATCCATATCAAGCATACCCTTTGAGTAAATTGAAAGCAAGATGTAGCTTATGGTTGATTTATGCAATAGCCTAAAAGTTTCACGGGCTAATTTGTCATTTAATTATGTATAAGGGATAAGTTTGAACATAAAATCCAGCTTTCTTCCGGAGTGATTAGCGGTCCACGCCATTATAATTGCCAACTAAAATTTTTACATTTTATTTTATAATAATAATTACAGAGACGAGAAGGGTTTCTAGTGAAATTAAAATTCTATATTCTACACAAAAGAAAAAGAAACAAAAAAATTACAAACTTTTCTGCTTTAATTTGTTTTCATTTTCATTTTATACAATTATTATTGTAACAATTGTAGAATAGATTTAATCAAATGCCAAAGTGTCCATGAGTAATATATTTATTATATTTTTAATTTTTTATACACATTCTCTGGAAAACATAATTATTATATGTAACAATTCATAAGGACCAAGTGCCACCTTTTTTATCATTCAAAAAAAGTACTACTTTTTTCCAAATTGGCTGACACGTGGGAGACCCAATCTAGTATTTCAGTTATTGTCCTCTTAACGATCTAATTCAATCAAAACAAATTACATCATCGATTTAATATACTTAATTATATATGTGAGTTATTTTAATTAAATAAAACCATCAATAAGATATAAATTGAGACGATATATCCAAATATACAGGTGTATAGAAAGGGGAAAAATTTTAAGAGAGAGAGAGAGAGAAGCCACGTAAGCACAAGAAAGACTTTCTCATCCATTGCCAAAAAATATGGATATTGTTATGAATAATTGAGAATAATTTGGTGGTTATGAATTATGAGGAATAATTTGGTGGATGAATAATTTGGTGGAGGAATAATTTGGTAAAAGATGTAATTATTATATGTGAATGACTATTATACCCTTGATGAAATTATGTAATTACGATTGTCTGAATTCGAAGTTTTCGCATAAATAGAACTGATTATTAATGAAATTAATTCACGAGAATCATTAGAATTCATTCTATAAATTCTCTATTGTTTATCTTTTATAACACGTTATCGTGCTAGTCTCTGCTTTGAGTAATATGAAAGAAGTATCTTTCTGATTTAAATCTTATAGATGATCTTACATGTATCGAGCGGATTATGCAAATGAATTAATTCATCATCATCAATCCTAAATAACTCTCTCTTTGCAAATCTGTCGTTTGAAAATTGGCTTTTTGTTCGTATTATTATAAGCGATTCATCATTCTATGGCCTGTTTGGAGATGTCTGAAATCCCAAAGTGGAAGAATGGAGTCAAGAATTTTCAGATCACGTAAATGGATTGCAAGTAAATCTCATCCAGTGGAATAATTAGAAAGGAAAAAGATAAATCATATGATTTTATAATATAATAATATATTAGCTATAATATTAGTTTTATGAGATATAAGGAAGCATCGTTATCAAAATCAAATTTTCGACTCCATTATACTCGATTTATCTCCGAAGTTTTCGATTTTGGCAGCGTTGATAGGGTAATAACTCGTTTTGAAATATGTTATTATCAAACTTTCCAAAATTTACAAACTAGTACACAACTTTGAAAAAATTACAAAATAGTCCTTGAACATTTGATATTGATAAATTAGTAGAAAGGAGATAATTTTCCAATCGTAAAACATTGATAAAATATTTTTGACAATTTTACCTTTACAATTGGAATGGACAATTTACCCTTAAGGTAAAACGAGCCTAATTTGTGACGGTGAAAAATGGATAGAATATTCATGAAGAAATTCTAAATCCATTAATTACGACACGAAGTCCATTTGAGTTAATAGATCAAAATATTAATGTAACTACTCGAAGAGTTCAATTACATAATATCTTTGATTAGAAGGATAAGTGTGCTTTCTTGTAAATAATAGTATTTGTTGCAGAAGAACAAATTTGCTCCGTAAAAGCAGTTCAATATTTAATTCTACGTGACTTTATTCTTTCACGCAATTTAATTCTTTGCCAATACCTCCTGCTTGATGATGGGTTCAGTCACTAAGCGGAAGGTTTTATATATTTCACGCACTTTATATCTTTAAGTGATGGGTATCATTCTTAGCGAATCCTCTCTGAAGAAGTAGTTAAACATTATGCAATTTAATTCTTGCTATTTAAATTAGTAAATTTATATTTATTACGATAATTCCCATAAGGTATGTTAAACCACCTATTGGAGGAAATTTAATTTACGCGATTTAAATTTATGCACTTTATAGTTTGAGTATATTTCCAATGTGGTGGGTAATACCACCACGATCGGTGTGCATATTTCCAATGTGGTGGGTTATCTTCTGCGATTGGTTATAACGAATCTACTCAGGAAGAAGTAGTTGATCAAAATATTCTAAATCATACTCTCGAAGTAGTGAAGCGATGAGAATAAAAATTACTTACGTATATACGAATATTAATGGAGAAAATTGAGTAAGTGGTACTTGAAGTCACCATTGGATAAATAGATGAAAATAATAGATCCCATGTTGATAAATCAAAGATAATATATCGCATGGAGAAATTATATGAAGTAATCTCATCGATGATATGAGATTGTATTAATATGAGAATAAATCTCTTGAAGAAGCAATGTCACTAGATTTACTGTATTTGAATAAAGCGATATGATATTATTATTACTCAGGAAGAAGTACAAAGCTTGATCGAAGTGGAACATATTGAGAATATTAAAGATGACAATAAACACTTTGAAAATATAGAAATACGAAAGAAAATATATATTGAACCCATAAATGAGGGATGCGTCTCGAGTATAAATACTCAAGTAACTCTGTCACCCAGAACATTCGGGTTCATAATGAAAGATCAAAGGATCTCTTTTAAACAACAGATGATACGTGCCAGATGGGTTTCAGCTTCCTGATTTTTGAACATATGATTGAATCTTGATGAGTAGATCGGCAATAAGCTGTATTAGCGAGCAAGTATATTTCTCATTGAGCGAGAAATAAATTTATGTTACACACACGATCTAGAAATGCTAGCAAACCATCGAAGAAATAATTAATATTTAATAAACCTATGGGTTTGGTATGAAAATTCCTTGAGCAAATAGCGCTATATTGAATATTTCACTCCAGTGTTATAGCGCTGGAAGAACAATAAAAGCTTCACTATTGCTCATCATGTACATCGACGATCATGGATGGATTGTGTTTGTAGTATCAATCGATTGGACTAATGACATTTCTAACTCCAATTAGATTCACGCCTCAGGTCGATGAAAAGGTATTATACTTGACACTCTTATCCCCATAATTGTCTGGCCATACGTAAGGCTCCTTAATAGTTTGTTATTAGTCCTCCATATAGTATATTGATATTTTGTTTCAAACTCCCTTCTGAGTTGGTCATGTATCGCATATTGGATATGACCTCACTAGTCTGAGCCACCAAGAACATATAGTTTTACGGCGAGGTAAAGATTGACTTACATGAGATGATTACGATATCTCCATCTCCATCTCCACCTCTATCTTTCTCTTTCGAATGAATGATAGATATATGAATCCCTCTATTTAAAGAAAAATTTTCAAACCAAATAATTGAGTGCACTATTTACTTTTGACAAATATGAAAAGAAAAATGTAGAAAAAAATTTAAGTGAAAATGACATATATCATCGGTGATAGAAAATAAGCGAAAAAAAATCGAAAATCGAAAAGCGATATTTACTGAATAAAAGAAAAATATTGATATTCTATATTACATAAATTTGTCTTACATAAATATGGGAAAATCATTATCTTAAGTTATTCTACTAAATTTACAAAGCTGGATCTTTTAAAGTAAGTATTTCAAGTACTATAAAGTGCTTGTTGATCTTTGAATTTGGCCATTAGCTCTGTGCGTGTCCAGCTGGATGTGTCTCAAGAACACGTTGAATATCGTCCAAAGGCTCTTGCCTCAATCCATCCTTAATGAATGCTATTTTTATCTTCTCGGTTTACGGACAAGTACCACATGATTTACATCGAGCACACTTGTAGCATGTCCACATGTCCGCAGGCGTCACATGTCCACAGAGCACACTTGTAGCATCCTCCTAATCTTTTGCTCTCGTTGCTTTGAAAAACTACTTTTACCATTCACCAGGCATGTATTTAGAAGGTGAAACCTCACGAGATAATCGAACCTTTAGCTAATCAAGCATCGGATATCTTGTAGGATACCCTTATTCATTAGCATCCTTAATCTTTCCGGCCTACATCGATAAATCCTTTTTGATTTTGATCGGTAGTGATGGATAGTATTTTCGAAGATTTGAAAGCATATGATCCATTATAATGTATAGACCCTTGTTAGGATGAATTTTGCAATAATTTTGATGATTTATTTATAGAATAATACGGCCAGCGTGTAAAATAAGACTCAGATTTTAAATAAAGCGTAGAGCTACGATTTGGAATTAAATAATAGCCGGATGTGATGCGTGTGTTTGTAACTCAGTGTTTGAGCAGTAGTGAACAATAATGTCACCAAAAAGATGATGGAATATGTGGTGAATTGTTTACATGATAAATCATGTGAGCACTATCACAGATCTTAGTGAAATCGATATAAAATTTATTGAACTAGAAGTTCAATAATTACTCGTTTGCAAAGCAGGATTGACCATCCAGGTTTAAATAATTATTGAAATCAATATTTCAAGTGAAGAATTAAAGGAATTCTTCAATGATGATTGTTCTCGATAAATGATGAAATCATTACTAGCCAATATTGAAATAAATCCCAAATATATCTGGAATAAAGGATGAGAAATATGGGCACTGCATCGTCATAAGTAATTTACTTAGATATTATGATATGGATCAGCTAGATAGTCACATGTGTATATGATTAGTAATTTGAAATTTCTGAAATATTTGCTCCGCAGTATGAGCATGATTTTCGGTTTAATGATAAAGGCTAGTAAATGTATATCACGATGATTTGAATAAATCGCGAAGGATTTGGTATCTTATAAGTGGGATATTATATGGCAAATTATTTAAAGTCGCTCGAAATAAATTGCGATATCGAGGAATAGAATGCAAGCAGTCTAAATTCACATAGTAAAATTTGAATGATGAGAACATATATGATTAAAATAATACCAGTATATGAGTTTTGGTGTTCTAAATTTTCAGTATGAGGGGAGTATTAAAAGTTGAAAATAATATGTGAAATGCATCATGTTATATCCTCAAAATTGAAATCTGAACTTGAAGTTCAAAGATGCATGAAAGGCTATGAACAATCACATATATCAATTCGATGCTTTGATAAGTTAGTCTTGTAGGAAGCGTTGATATTTGCAAACATATATATCAAAGCAAATTATAAAAGATAGATCTTAATAACTTGGAGGCATTTGCTCTTGAAGAGTATATAGATATAACTATATTGTGTAATCCTACAAGAGGATTGATAATGAGATATCTCGATAAATTATGTCGATATGGGGAAAGAAATGAAATTGAAAAGTGTAAACACGATATGAAAATGTAGCGCTACATATGATCGATGATAATGAAAATATTGAGATATATTGAAGATGATAAATGGTAAATGTGAAATCTTTAACTTATGAGATGATGAGATGATGATGATTAATGCTCAAGTTTAAAGATAAGCATGGTGAGTGTTATATGTTGCATGCTCATGAAAGTTAAATTAGATCGTGTATGTAATGCGAAAAGAAAATTAAAGGATTAGGTGAGCTAAGCTCGTGTTTATAAGTACCCTAAAGGGAGCTAAGCTGAGAATGAAATAACACTATTAAATGAGTATTAAATGTTAAATGATATATTTTAAATGTTAGTTAGTTATGAAGGTTTACTTATATGTTTACATGTTTTTACTATGAATTTATATGCTTTAAATTGTGTGTTTGGAGACATGTGTTCATGGTGAATGTTTTGTAGTTGTGTAAGAAAATTGATGTTTCTAAAATGAGCAGAAAGAATATAAAGCAAATGTATATGATACTCCTACAAATGTATGAAAGATTTTGAAATGCTTGCTGACATCTTGTATAAAATACGCGTTGCACTCTTTTCTTTCCAGCGGTTAGCGAGTTTTATCATTGGGTTTTCCTAGCAAGGTTTTAATGAGGCAACTTTAAAAGGCGTATTCACATGAATAATGTCTTTCTTTTTCCTTCGTTAGGGTTTAAAGCTGGGTTTTCCAATAAGGTTTAAGGCATATTCATGCTATATTGAAACGATAAGAAAAATTGATCTGATGTATCTATTGGATCAGTTATAATGGAGCTAATGCTTTAGATCAGATGATGATATTGAAATCATTTGCAGAAGTAAAGATATCGAGTTCACCGAGATGTGAAATCAAGCGGAGCGGTGTCTTCTTTTCCGCTTGATCAGTTTTCCCACTTTGGGTTTCTTGACAAGATTTTAGCAGCGGCACATGAATACTCCTATCTGCATTGGAAGACATCGAGGGAACAATGTTTTGATGAAGCGGTATATAACCACTCCAAGCTATCACATGTCGGTTTGGAAGTTTTTTTTTTGGGTTTCTCCCAAACAAGTCAGGAAGATATTTGTATTAATAGTCGTTCGAGGGAGTGTTATGAATAATTGAGAATAATTTGGTGGTTATGAATTATGAGGAATAATTTGGTGGAGGAATAATTTGGTGGAGGAATAATTTGGTAAAAGATGTAATTATTATATGTGAATGACTATTATACCCTTGATGAAATTATGTAATTCTGATTGTCTTGAATTCGAAGTTTTTATAAATAAGAACTTGATTATTAATGAAATTAAATTCACGAAATTAGCCAGATTAAATACAAATTACTCTACATTGTTTACATCTTTTATAGAGATATATCATATATCGTTTAATTTTAAAGAGGACATGTGAGAGTCCCCACTTTTGGTATTTATGTATTTTGTTTTAGGTGACGAATCAAACAATTAACATATTATTTATACCTTTAACGTGGTCCCGCCCTATAAAATGTGAGTCTCAAATCTAAAGAATAAGATAATGCTTGTTAATTATGTGACATTAATTAATTTTTTATTTAAATTTATTTAAATAAAGAGAAAAATTTTAACAATAATTAAGATTAAAAAATTTATTCTAACTAACTATTTAACACATCACTAATGATTGATAAATGACAATCATGAATAAAATTATTCCTAAAACAACCTCCTGTTGTAAGTGAAAATGTATGAAGATCAACATTGGGCTTAGGTAGTCACGCAGCTGGCCCAATTCTGCCAACAATTGTAGGAGCCCAAAAGTTCTCACACTGTATTGTGCCCAATAGTCAGCCCCCTCCAAACGCAACTCCATCCGGAGCCTGACATACTAAACATGGCCCAGACAAGATTTAATATTAGGGAAATTTGCACAAATGTTTCTAATCCATGAACTTGTAATGAGAGATTGTAGAAATTGGAATTGGTCACATAATTAAGATAGTAATTTATTAATGATTAAATTACAAAATTCTTGCAAAATTTGATCGACACTTAGCAAGTGTTTGTTTCCACTTTTTTTTTTACCTAAAAATTACTTATTACTAAAAGTTAAAGTCAAATATTAATATCAACCACACATTTCACATCATCACTCATTATTATCCACACATCTCGTGGTCCCCACCACTACATTCCATTTTTAGCAAAATTTTAGGCAAAAATAAGTTAACACGAACACACATTTATATGATTGTAACGTTGGAGCAAATCAACTCGGCTTTGTTGATCGACGAAAGTGATTGAAGGTGTTTTATACAAAAAGTCCAATAACTATGACGCTTTGAAAATAAAAATAAACATGCTATATTATTCCAGTGTATTAATCATCGTCCGACGCGAATAATGAAATACTACAAGGTATCAAGTTGAAGAGGACAATTTAATGATTTTATAAAATGGAGGATTATTTTGAATCTGATTCCAATGCATGTGTGACAACGGAATAATTGATAAACATGTTTGGTGGCCCGTCTTACAAGGTAAAATATATGGTAACATAACTCATTTAATATTCATATATGAGCATAATATGTTTTATTTGTGTCATATATCGCTTAGTATAATGTAATTATTCTAAATTTATGTAATACTAATATGACACAATTTATTGTATTTGTATAACACATTTCGTGGAATCCACACGGACCTCCTCATTATCAGGGACAATTATGTATTATTCATCTCATCTAATATAGATATAAAAAAAAAAAATTATCGGATGACGTGGCGCCCTATAAAGGCGCCATGTGGAGGTGTGGGCAGGCAATTATGTATTATTATCTTGTATCTTGTTTAAGGTTTTAATGTATGGATATGCTAGTCTTGATCTGTTGCCAACATAGTGCTAACACCCCCATTTTGGGGGGAAAAATTATGGGGCCTGGGTGAGGCCCACCACCATCAGGGAACAGTTATGTATTATTCATCTCATTTAATATAGATTTAAAACAAAAAAAAATTTACCTTGTGACTTGGCGCCCTCAACGAGCGCCGCCACGTCGACAGGTTGGCAGCTTATGCTGCCAACCTGTTGGCAACAAATCAAAATGCATGGATATGCCCTCAAGTATTCTCCGCACTCGTTGTAAACATAATTGATCGCGCACTGATCATTTATATATTTATCCATTCCTAGATAACTTTTTTTTTTTAATTGTACATCCCTAGGTAACATTATTATCCATCCGTCGTAAAAACTCATTTATTCCTCCGTAAATAAGCAGTAAATTAGTTTTTACCATCTAAAGTAGACACGTGTCACCACACTAGCGACGATCCCTTTTACTCCATCGTCACTCTCTCATCACTATTCGAGTACTTTCTCCTCTCTACTCGGCTCGGTCCATCTTTTAATTGCTTCATTTTGCGTCTAATACTATTCTTCTAATATAAAATCCTCTACAAAACCCTCAAATCCCATTGTAGCTTCTGCAAATCGGAGATCAAACCATGCAGTACAAAAATCTCGGCAAATCGGGCCTCAAAGTCTCCCAACTCTCCTACGGCGCCTGGGTGACGTTCGGTAATCAGCTCGATGTAAAGGAGGCGAAATCGATCCTCCAATGTTGCAGAGATAACGGCGTTAACTTCTTCGACAACGCAGAGGTCTACGCCAATGGCCGCGCCGAGGAGATCATGGGGCAGGCGATTAAGGAGCTCGGGTGGAAGCGATCGGACCTTGTGATCTCGACGAAGATATTTTGGGGCGGGCCCGGCCCGAACGACAAGGGCCTTTCGAGGAAACATATCATAGAAGGGACGAAGAATTCGTTGAAGAGACTTGATATGGAGTACGTTGATGTGCTTTATTGTCACAGGCCCGATCCGGCGACGCCGATTGAGGAGACGGTTCGGGCTATGAATTATGTTATTGATAAGGGGTGGGCTTACTATTGGGGAACTAGTGAGTGGTCGGCTCAGCAGATCACGGAGGCTTGGTCGGTGGCGCAGAGGCTGGATCTTGTTGGCCCCATTGTTGAGCAGCCTGAGTACAATCTCTTTTCAAGGCACAAGGTAAAATAAATAAAGGCAGAAATTTTAAATTAAATTATTTATTGGAGATATATTTATTTGTTTTTTCATTAATGCGATATATAATGATCTTATATTGGAGTCCAATGTGTTATTTATCTCATATAAATATGAGGATTTAAGGATAAGTAATGGTAAAACTTGTGATTAGTTAATGTGATCACCAATTAACGCTACCAGAATTTACCTATATTGTTGATGAGTAACAATTTTCTTTAGAAAGTTTCTTATCATGTTAAAGTTTGAAATTTTGAGATGAATTCCATTCAAGATATCAGATATGATGCATTAGTTGCGGAATTAAGGTTACTTGTCCTTTTACATGGTGAAGGAGTAAACATGCCCAATCAATCTCTCGCAAAAATCACACAAATCATACACAATATTGCAAGAACTCAAAGAGCAGACAAGCATGATGTGGTTGGCCCGAGGCATTGAGATTTCGTGAGAACTTCTTGCACTTAAAACCCTGTTAAGGATTGTCCAAGCCCTGTAGATACAACTCGAATGTTAGGAAACAAAAAAAAAAAAAAACTTCTTGGGGCCACTGGGGCGTCTCCCGGTCAATGCGCCAAGGCCTCGTGGGAATAGTGGGGTGACTGTTAAAGCGGGGTCCCCGATACCCTCGGTTATACAAAAAAAAAAAAGAAAAAAAAGAAAAGGAGGAGATGAAGTAGTGAACATTATAAGAGATGAAAGCATTGGCTGGAAATAAGATATTCTGGCCAGCAGTGTAGGTGATGAGAGTTTGGAGGAGATGAGATGATTTTACAACAATCTTGGTTAAGCTTGAAGGTTATAGCTCTACATCCCACCACTCTCTCTACTACAGATTACATAAAAAAGTAATTTTCCAGATCCTACCATAGATTGCAAAGTACTTGCAAACCCACCTACTTACGAGGTGAGTCAGGTGACTAGCTTAAATGTCCGAACATTGCTGGGGAATTGGGCAATTTTTGCAGTAATATGTCCCTGTGAAGGTTTTTGTGATATTAGCATTGAAGCTCACTCTATTTCTGCTTCTGCTCTGTCTTTTATAAATTCTGGATATCAAACTTGGCAGGTTGAGCTGGAGTATCTCCCCTTGTACAATAACTATGGCATTGGCCTTACAACATGGAGTCCACTTGCTTCTGGTGTCCTGACTGGAAAGTATAACAAGGGAAATATTCCTGCTGACAGCAGGTTTGCCTTGGAAAACTATAAGGTAAAACCTTGAACTGAAAGTTTGTATTTCGAGGTTTAAAACTGAGTACACACACACACACACACTGTTGTCTTGCAAGTTGCAACTGAATTTCATGAGATCAGTGTAGAATTCGAAAATCTTGATTTCAGTTGATATCATGTCAATTTGCTTGTATTGATATATTGATCTTTATTACATAACCAAATGGAGGGAACCGACACTTCTTTTCACATACTTTGCAAAATTAATTCTCTCCCATCCATTTACTGTCGTTGTAGGGCACCATGTTTATGGTAGATATAAACTTGTGATTTCATTGTTTACAGAATCTAGCTAGCAGATCATTGGTAGATGATGTGCTAAAGAAAGTGGATGGCTTGAAACCAATTGCAGAAGAACTAGGTGTGCCTTTATCTCAACTTGCTGTTGCGTGGTGTGCTTCAAATCCCAATGTCTCGTCCGTCATTACTGGTGCCACCAAAGAGTCTCAGGTCAGCTTATCATTTCCTTGATCAGCTTTTACTCCAAATTAAAGCTTTCATTAAATAAGCGCATAACCTTCATCCATGTGTAACTAATACAGATTCAAGAAAACATGAAGGCTATTAATGTCATTCCGCTTCTTACACCTGCTGTACTGGAGAAGATCGAGGCTGTTGTTCAGAGCAAACCAAAGCGTCCAGATTCGTATAGGTAGACTAGAGAATAGAGATGATGTGGGACCATGTTATAGCATCGTGCGCTTATTGTTTTCCCTTAGCGTGCGAGAGAGTATTTGTCATTGTTATGCTCTTGGTTTGTTTTCTCGAGCTTGTAATTTGACCTTTCTTTATACATCTTTCATGGTGACACTGGATGTTTTAGTTATTTCTGCACCCTTCTGCATCTTCGTATTGTGAGATAGGCTCATCACTGTAGTACTTGCTTCAACCAACCTGAGTATTTTGGGACTTAGTAGTACAATTTGGTTTACATTTAGACGATGTGTTACAATTCTGTATATCAACGATACAATGGTGGCTGTATTTTTGTGACTTATTGTAAATTAAACTGTACAACTGGCATAACTTGAGAAGAGTTGTAGCCTTGTAGATGACGGCGAGGGATTGTGCGGCTGGAATCAAAAGGATTGTCTTCTAATCTTTATTCGAGAGACCATGGAGTAATTGACGCAGCGCCAGAAGGAATAACAAGTGAAATTTTGGAAAACGAAGATTTAGGATGCTCAAGAGGATGTGAATTTTTTTATTTTCTCTTTTTCCTTTTGGGCCTTTTTTAGGTGAATGTTGAATGGGAAAGATTTATTAACTTGTATTTAGGGTGATAACTGGAGGTTCAGAGTCCTGAGGCCATTTTCTGAAATTTTCTCAATTGAAATGAAAAACTCGGTAGTTTACGAGGTGTCTTTTATCAGGGATGGAGAGCATGGGTGGTGGGATTCAAACTCGGTAACTTTTCAGTAACGAGTTGAGCTTTTAATAGCTATGCCGATCTTGTGACACCTCATAGTTTACAAGTTCGCTTGGCACGCTTTTGTTTCTTTGTCTTTTTTTTTAAAATAAATTATTTTCTTTTAAAAATTGTGTTTAATTACCAACTTTGTTGATTTGATGAATATTGTAAAGTTTTATCTATTTTTCAATCACATATCCGGAAATCATTTTTCAAAATTTCCCTTATCTAGAAATCATTTTTCAAAATTTCCAAACCTAAAGTTGTGACAAAACTTAGAAGCGACGACAATTATTAAAAAGGTGAGAATCAAAACGGACACAAATCTAAATTACTAAAATAATGCTAAATATATGCTGTTAAAATAGCATGTTCCCAAAAATTTAAAATTGTTTGTTGACCATACGTTGAGAATAAATGCATTAAATACATGGCAAAAGCGTAATCAAATATATGATAAAGTGCAAAACATAATGAAGTGTGAATCTCAAATTTCAATTTTAAGCGTACACATAAAACACGTAGTTTACCGTTTTATTGTCTTCCATAAAATTTTCGATCACTCCATTCCGGCATTCGTCTACGTAACCAGCCCTTCATTAAAGGACGATCTAGCACTATGGATCAAGTATAGAACCCAATCCAGGAAGATGGAGCCCAAACTAAGAAGACAAACATCGGCATTTTGGGCTGCTTTAAATGGGTCAACAATTTAAGCAGCAACAATCCAACAGCCTTCACTTGTACTAATTAATAGACTATCCTTAGTGGATTTGAGTGGACATCCGCCAACTTCATTTGCTCTTGGGTTCAACATCAAGTGTCACTAGGGCTTTATTTTTTTCATAATATTTGTGGTTTATTCAAATTTCGTATTGGATGAATAGATAAAAATTAAAAAATATGCATTAAAAAATATAATTAAATTATCAAATTAATATTTAAGTGATTGAAAAGAATAAGAGAGAAAAGTAGTGTAAATTGACAAAATTTATTATATAGAACAAGGCCTAAGTTTAAAGAGACATGAACGAGTCTAGTTGTAACACTTTGCCTCCGTATCAAATCGATTAACTGTTGGTAGTGTATTTTTCTCCACAATTATTTTCAAATGAGATTCTTACTTCAATGAATTGACAGCAACAAATTTACTTCATTTTTATAGATTTTCAGCTCTTATTACGCGTGTACAAATGTGCCCACACCCCAATTAAAAGAGGAATGAAATACTATCCTATCTTCATATATTAGAGGACCTACACATCTCTATTAATATGTGGATATTTATGTGTACTTACAGCATCTCCCAAATCGTAAAAATCCATTCTATTCATAATTCACCCACAAAGCCATAAATAAAAGGGATTTTGGCGCAAATAGTCCCAAAAAACTAGCCACATTGCAGATTTAATCCCAAATAATAAAAGGTAGCGTAAATGGTCCCAAAAAAAAATTTTGGTGCGCAAATGGTCCATTTGGATGGAATCCGTCCGTTTAACCGTTAGTCAAAGTCAACTGATGAAAACTTGGGTGCGCATTTGGTCCATTTCACTTGAAATAAATTGCACAAAAGGTCCTAACTTTAGATATTGTTACAATCAAGTCCAAAAGTTTGAAAAATGTATACTTTAGTCCCAAATTTAGTTAAATTATATAATTTTATATTTTATTTTTTCTATGGGTGCTTATTTGGTCCGTAATTAATTTTATTAAATTAAAATTAGTCCCAAATTTAGTTAAATTATATAATGATTTATAATAAATATAATTATTGTACCTATATAAAATTATTATTATGAATATAAAATTATTATATTTATTATTAGCTATTGGTTAAAATCAAAATGCTACAGATCTCTAATGCTAAAGAAAATTTTCAAAAGTTGTGATACTATGTTAATCTGAACAAATGCTTCTTGTGTTGAAATTTTTATAAAAACCATTTAATCGGTATCAAATTAATTCAATAAAACCATTTACCTAAATTTGGGACTAATTTTGGGACTAATTTTAATTCAATAAAATTAATTACGGACCAAATAAGCACCCATAGAAAAAATAAAATATAAAATTATACAATTTAACTAAATTTGGGACTAAAATATATATTTTTCAAACTTTTGGACTTGATTGTAACAATATCTAAAGTTAGGACCTTTTATGCAATTTATTTCAAGTGAAATGGACCAAATGTGCTACACACAAGTTTTCAGCAGTTGACTTTGACTAACGGTTAAACGGACGGATTCCATCCAAATGGATCATTTTCGCACCAAAGTTTTTTTTTGGGACCATTTGCGCTACCTTTTATTATTTGGGACTAAATCTGCAATACGACTAGTTTTTTGGGACTATTTGCGCCAAAATCCCTAAATAAAATTTTGAAATTCAAGTTGTCAAAATTAAAACTACCCCAACTGGCCCCATAGGTCAGTGTGTACAAAAGTTACAATTGTCAATAGATTTCTGCATGCCAATAGGGAAAGAGAACTTGTTCCAAAGTGTGGGCCTTCGGCATTTAGTGGGCCAAGCTGGGCTGGCCCAGCCCACATTTTACACCCATATCCAGCCTCTATATCTCACCTATAGGCCAGTAAATGTAAGTACAATCAAGAAGTATTGAACAAGTACAAGCATGCTCTCATGAGAATGGAGCAGTAAAATGTTGCACAGCGCATCTCAAAACCACGAGCTATTCTTCAAGGTATTAAGTTATAGATGACTTGCAAACTGGGCAAGATGTTCTTCTCCTCAGCCATGGATCAATGCACTGTCATGAATGTATAGACAATGTAAGAAAACTAAAGGTTATATATATATATATATATTATAATAATAAAAGAGTAGAGCTTAGAATTTCGTGCATCTTTATGAAATTTGTGTAGACACGGGAGGTGGCGAATAGTATCTCCCATGGTCGGAGTTTCAAGACAAATAGCACAAGCTTCTTCAAAGTTATTGTTCTGCAGAAGGAGATTAACAAAGTAATTGAGGATGTTTATAAAAAGAACAGTAATGTTATTGGCAAAGGTGGTTTTATATCTTCATGGATAAAATCACAAAGGTCACCTGAACCGTTGTTTGTGGGAGGCCATTAATAATGCGCGTAGATGTGCCAGTGTGCTGGTCATTGTTCTCATCAAGAGCCAACAGCATTTCATAGTCGGTCCTACACAGAAACCAGCAAGAAAAGTTAGGTGCTGCAGTAAGTTTCTTGAAATCTAGCACAGTGTTGATTTATCTGTGCTCTGTACAGTCGAGTAAGTTACAGCATGCAGTATGAACTAAAATAAATCTTACTCGTTGAAATCACGCTGCATTTGAAGGACACCCCGACCAACTCCCATGTCATTGAATGCCTCTAATGTTTCCAGTATATGCATCCTCTGCATTAATGAAAAAGCAGAATGAGGTTTTAACATGAACTACAACATTTCACATTGCGATTATATCTGCAACCAGAAAAGAACAATCTTAATTGAACACCTTAGTGGCTTGTGTCCTTTAGATATTATATTGGGCACTCAAATATTAGAATACCATATATAGGTTCAGTCCACCAACATGGTACTTGTAGTCATAGATTATATCAAAATATGGAGTTGGGAGGATTGTCTTTCAGAAGAAAAATAATAAAGACATCAAGCAAAAGACCATGGCATCAATGATTGAAGTAATATTAGTACCAAAGCATCAATTTAACTATTATATTTCAAAGATCATACCATGTCGACATCCATGTTTGCTGGAAACAGCGAATTTCTTCCTCTTGACAATGATGATGATATGGTGCGAGGTTGTCCAGGGAAACGGCCCCTGAACCTTGTCATTCTACCAGCCGTAGAAGTTCGCGCTTGAGATCCTCTGCGAGAAAGGTTTAATGAAGATCGAGAATGCGATTGTCTCCGTAAGTTGGCTACCAATGAGTCAGTCTGCAGAAAAGCATCATCAACTTGCTTTCTCAGAGAAAATTTTCAGAAAAGGAACATGTCATGCTAGAATATTTGTAATTTAATGAAGTCTCAACATAACTATTCGGAAAAATAAGAAGCAGATTAAACTGCGCCATCTTCAAAGAATCTCAATTTTAATAGACCATCTTCTTCAAAATGGAGAGTATCTTTAAATTTATTGAGTTAATTTCTTAATACAATCCAATGATGCTCTCTATTTTAGTTTATACTGTTTTCTCTTCAATAAACATTAATAGATTTCTCTTCATCTTGTATAATTAAAATAACGATAAGAATCACAAAAACACTTACAGAATCCAATGCATGGTTACTGCCTCTAGAAACAGGACGACCTGATTCCTCATGCTGCAAAGCCAATGCTACATGTTCATCAACCTATCATCATATAGGAGGAAGCATGAAAAGAAATTTAAGTGAGTGATTACAGTCTAATCAAATTCATAAGGAAACTTGGAAGTAAAAAAGAACCTCGCCAAATCCAAGAACAGGAGTTTCACTGTAAAGTTGTTCTTGTAGTTCCCGAGCCAACATTTCATCTGCTTCAAGCTGTCTCGCCCTAGCAACTTCATCAACCGTATTACCCTTCGGCTCAGGAGAATCCTCAATTTCAATTACTGGCTGCAAATGGCCTACACTACTAGAGGTTGATCTAGAACTTGATGATCCCCCAGGTGACCTAATAAACACAATTTCTCGATCATCACTGGTCGATGATGATGAACCTTCACCAGAACTACTTGAGATGGATCCCTGCCTTTGTCTTTTCATTATAGAGTTTGCTACATAACGATGTCCATTGCAGCCCAGTCGAGACCTAGGATGAGATACTGTTGTATCTCCAAAAGGTTGAGCAGGAGAATGCTCAGTAGAGAATGAATCAGTGGGTATATGATAGTCACCATCAACTACAACAGTGCTTCCATTTTCCTTCCTTGATAACCAATTTTCATGGTGTTTGTGAGTACGCAACACTTCATTATCAGATGAATGTAAACTCATCGGCCTAGTACGATCATGGGTATTTCTCCATCCTCCTGAGATTTCAATGATTTCGGATGCACCCATGTTGTAGTCAGCGGTTTCCATATCCTTCTCATTGATTCTTTGAGAGTTCCTGAGAGTGTACAAGAACAAAGCTAAGAAAATCTCAAGCATATAGTCTACAGTAATTAGAATATAGTGAACATGTGTTAAGTGTAGCTCTATTCTTATATAGGAATTGGAAGAATAGAAATAACTATATTCTAAGAACTTAATCACCTTAGAAGGGAAGGAAATCTGCTTCTCTGGTAATGCAAACAATTCAAATGTTTAATAACCAAGAAAATTGCATTACAATATACAAACCTGCTAAACAAATGCTTGTTTTTGCTATCAAGCTCCTTAGCCAAAGAAGAATGATTCATAACTCCTTTTCCCTTTCCTCGATGAGAATGACTATCTTCAGCAACTAATTCCTTTAGATTATCCCAAACAGGCGACTCACTAGATGCCATAGGCCTAGTATCAGCATGTGCAACAGAAACAACGCCATTATCAAGAACACCATCATCATCCTTTTCAGCTACCTTTTTGGCTTTAGCTATGTTATGTGGGGATATACACCCATTACGCACCAATCTCTTCTGCCTAGTAACTTTTGGAGATGAATCGGAGTGAAGAGTCGGAAAACTACATTTTACAGGTTTATCCTGAATATTACTAGCAGATACAACCCTTTCTCCAGCATCAACACTTGAACCATTTCTATACATGTCTGTTCTTCCACTGGCTTCGCCTGATGGCAATGGAGATTTGCCAAAGTTATTTGCATAAGTCATATTTGCTAAACCACCAGAGGAACTTTTTCGATGTATAGAATCATGGCTTTCATTAGTAGGACTCTTCTCAGCTAACCCTCTTCGAAATATAGGAGTACTTCTAGAGGAGGATGTAGCATTACTGTGGCCTAGAGAGACTCTGGAATGGGCATTACCATTTGGAGGCCCAATGGACAGCTTTTTGCTACCTCCGTTGATAAATATGGGCCGATTTTTAGTCCCTTCATTAAAAAGTTCCCTCTTTTCTGAATGATGTGACTTACCCCGATTACCTAATCTATCGGGAGTGTCAGGAACATCCACGTCAACAATTTGATCACCGTTGTCCATGATCTGTGCAAAAGACAATACCTTTAATTAAAAGTCAATAATTACACTTGGATCAAGTTTGAAAACATGATATCAACAATTTACCGTCATATGAAATTCGAAATATCAGGAAAAAAGGGTCAAGAAAACGTAAATCATAAGTAGAAAAAAGGGTCCAAAAAAGTCAAATGCATGAATCTTCAACCAAACGATAACCGCGATTACATCATAAAACTGCATAAGAACTTCTACACGTGATGTCCAGGAAAACTATATCAAGTTTGCAAATAGTGCTGTCACTTGCTAGTTAACAATTTCAGAAATCATCATAATCAGCAGCTACTAAATTTTCTTCTACCACGTGCAAAAGTACACAGATTTAGAAAGATAACTGAAATATAATTAATGGCAGAAACACACAACACGTGTATGCTTCATTTTCAATGGTGAAAGAATTGAACAATCAGATCTGCGGACCTCAAATTTTGCTGCAAATCATGGAACGGTTGAATAATTATTTCGAAGATTAATTAAAAGACTATACCATAAAAGAAAAGGCAAATGCTATCTGAAAGGCATATCTAGACTAGGAAAGCCCAACAGACGAACAAGCTCATTTCGGAAAAAGCTTTAGCGCTTGACACATAAATTTGATTTCATTCAAGTTCCATCACAGAAAATTCAACGAGAGATGAGAGAAATCAAGATGAGACATAAAAAGATTCAGAAAATGAACCTTCACAAACAGCTACAATCTGAGAAAATCGCTGTGGAAATTTGCTCGCCCAATTTAAGATTTCTAATCCATTACAAGCAAAATAACAATGGAAAATAAAAATCAAATCTGGAAAGTTTGCTAATAGTGATTGAGCAAGCTATAAAACCTTCAAAATGTTTCTGGAAAAAAAGAACGTGAATTAAAACCAAGATCATATTCTGAATTTATCATTTCAAATTCCAATGCTCAAAAATAGCTAAAAATAAATGCGAAACAGGAAAAAAGTCGAGACCTTAAAACTAAAGCCTACCGACGTGAGCAAAAAAATTTACCAAAAAGTATCAAAATTCCCAATTCTAGATTTTGAATTTAGAAAAATAAAATAAAATAAAAACATTCACGTCGAAAAAAATTAAAAATAGAGGGAAAACTTTAATACCTTAAAAAATACAACAAAATCAACCAACAGAATCAGTGCTATATTTAAATTTTCATCCATTTTTTTTTAGCAATCATAAAATTATTTTTAAAATCCCGAAAAACTGAGAAAAAAATATAGAAAACGATTAAAAAAAAAAAAAGATCACGCACACACAAGCACACATATACATAACAGGAATAAAAAAAAAAGTTGAATTTAAATATACAGCACCAAATAATCTGAAAGTACAAAAATACTGGGTAAAAGGGCAAACCTTCTACGGATTCCTTTTTCTTTTTCTGGATTCTGCAACGAACAAGTAAGAGAAACGGAACAGGATCGGAACAAAGCGAAGTGTAGGTTTTTAATCCATCGAAACAGCGATTAACACCTTTGATTTTCACTCTGTAATTGTCGGAGCTCACCTGGTAATTCCACGACGGTGATAATTATGGATTGGGCTTAAAGCTTCTACGGGTTTCCAGATGGGCCTGCTTAAGATATCTTTTGGTTTAAACGGCTAGTTCGAGTCCATTCATATATTTTCGAAATAATTCTTTTTCCTTTTTTGAACCCTTTTTTTTTTTTTTTTTAACTTTTAGTTTTTACTTTCCAAATTAATTTTAGTTAGCGTAATGTTACTTATAAATGGCTAGTTCGTGGATTTACTATATTTTATATTTTATATTTTTAATCTTGACTTGTGAGCAATGATGTGACAATAATTGATTTGTTATTTTATATCTTACATTTAATATGGCATTTATAAGAAATCGGAAATTGTCAAATATTACATTATCAATGACCGAGAAGTGATTGCGATGAATATCACTACTATCTTATTTATTGACTCACTCTCATATTGATCTCGAAGTTATTTGCACTCAAATCAAAGTTAAGGAAAAGTATTATAAAGACATTATATTCTTTGATCTAAAAAAAGCTAAAATTTCACATTGTGCATAATTACACTTTGTATTTTCTACTCTTAGACTTGGACTATTTCACAAGCCTACTTGTAAACTTGAAAAAGTTTTAAATTTGACATTGGCAACAATTTCATTTTATAATTTTTCGAATAATACTTGTAGGCACTAAGAATTCAACTACTTTGAATATTCTATGTATGTATGTATTTTATTTGTGAAGATTTTACATTCTCATTCGAAAATTACACTCGACTACTTTGAATATTCTATACGTGTACGAATTTTATTTGTGAAGACTTGCATTCTCATTCCATGGTTAGTCTTTTTACTTGTTCCTAGTTATAAGAACATGTTTCCTATGTTATATGCAAATGATGAATGAAAGATATTAAAAAATAAAAAATAAAATAAAGTATTAACATTTGCTTATGAAAGTAATTAGAATAAATTGAGATTTTTAAAAAGAAATTGAAATTGGTAAAAATATATTAGGAATAAACCTTTTATAAATTATAGATGCAGTAATTTTTTCATTGAGCTTTTTTATATAAATTAAATCATTTTTTTGAGCCAAAAATTTTTAAGCTTCAACTCTAATTTTTTCCAAAAAGTTTAAAATTTCGCTAATATAGTATCAATAACTCATATGTGTAAGCTAATAGGTATTTTCGATAATTTTATTATATAAGTAGAAATATCAATACTTTATTGCTCTTGTAGCGTTTATGAATGTATTGTTTTTTGATGCTAAGCTATTAAAGCATGTTAAGTTTGGATTTATTATATATTTTTATCCATTATTTCTAAATTTGAATTTGGTCAAACCAATCAAATCCATATATCTCATAAAACCGACATATATTACATAAATTTTTATAATTCAACTCCACTAATTCTCTATCATACTTCACACAAAAATCAATAAAAAATCATAAAAATTTCAATCACAATGTAGCCAAAGTGTCCATTATTCTGTGTAATTTTATTTTATTAATATAATTCCTATCTCATACCTGTATTTTTGGATCGAGATAGTTCTCTTTAAAAAAATAGAAATATTAATACCTCAATTTTTACTAAATTAGTCCAAACATCTAATTAAAAAAATTCAATTCGATTTGTCACATATATTTGAGTCGATTAAATATGATATCAATCAAATATTAGAACTATGAAAACATGATCTCTTAATTAAAAAGCTGTAAAAGATTTTATAGGAAAAAAATAAACAATATATATTTTTAAGTTACATGCATGCATTGAGTAAAAGTACAATATATATTTAAATAATCACATTTAATTGAATTAAAGTAATTTAAAAATCCTCTCAAAACTAAGTTATATAAATGTACTTATTATCAAGTTTAAAAAAATATTTGTAACAAAATTATAATTCAAAAGTTATTGATTATCATACAATTACACTTTTTGAATTGTATACAAAAATTCATATACATTGAACAAAATCACATTAGATTAGAATATTTATAGTTTAGTTTTATTTTATCAATGTAATATAAAGAGATGCTTATCAATTATTTACATAAACTAGTATTACACTTGTGTGTTGCACAGAATAACTAAGATGTTATATTTATATAAATATAAAATAATATTATAAATAAGGATAATTATTATGAATATATAACAAAATAACTAAACATATGTAATAATATAAATTTCAACAATGGTTTACATATTTTGGTACGAAATATTATCTTATAAGAAAAATGTCATATCAATTATAATAATTGATGATTTTAGGTAAGAACATAATATTTAGGAATAAAGTTTAGATAATATAATTTTTTGAAAAAGACCAACTTAAATAACACGTTTTATGAGTCATACAAAAATGTTCAAATATATTTCAAATTCAATTAACAATGATCTGATGGTTGGTTTAAACACACACATGCGTGGCACACACACACACACATATATATAAATTTTATGAATATTGAATTGATTTTATACCACATTTAACTCGAATTAAATTCTAAATTTTGAATTAATTTTGTACCTTAATAATAAGTAAATAAAAATGATTTTTTGAAAAAATAGAAAATCGCTGCCAACATGATATTGTACCAAGCTGACACTGTAATTCAAAAACTAAAATATATATAAAAAGTTAAAATGTATATAAAAAATGTTAATTCTCATTTTTAAAAATAATTCAATAGCCATTATAGTTGTAACTTTGATATCGTATCATATTTTTATTAATGCTTGCATTTGATTCATTTTCAGTTATACAAATAATTCAAAAATTAAAATTTATATAAAAATTAAAATAAGGAAAACAATCTATATATAAATAAACCACAAAGGTTTTCCCGCTCATTTTAGAATTTTTTCAGAATTAATTAAATATTAAATATATTATTCTCACGCGGAAAAATCAATAGGATAAACGTAAATCTCGATTCCTCTCATCGTAAATCCCAAATCCCCTAATCAAATCCTCCTTTCCTTAGCTAATTCGGCTCGAGATCTACAAAATCCTGCAATCTCCCAATTCCACAATTCTCGCAAAGAAAATCACCCTAGGGTCTAAATTCCACAATTTCACAATTCGATGTATTATTATTTTTTATTCTCGACAAAATCTTTCAAGAAGCTAATATGTTCTTTCTTTGTTTTTCTTCTTTTTACATTACAGTAGGAAAATGGTCTAAATACTAAGGAGAAATTACAATTGTAGTGGAAGTTTGTCTATTGCCCTTATTTCACTAACCATGGAGAATGTGGCTCTTTGAGAAATTTATGTGTCACAGGTAACGTATTTACGTAAATTTTCGTTGTATTATTATGTTTTATTTTTGACAAAATCTTGTGAAGAAGCTAATATGCTCTTTTCTTTTGTTTTCTTCTTTACAGACAGAGGAAAGGGTGATGGCCGCATTAAACGACCTTCTTTCACCCGTAAAGTCGCTAGGAACTACACATTAAATATGATTTTTATTTTTCAAATTCGGCCCTAATCAAAAAGGGGGTTTCATACCAACTTAAAAAACAAAAGAGGAAAACTCGAATTTTACCATGCATTTATTTCTTTAAAAAAAATAAAATTTTGACTCAAATTAGAAGATGATAGATTTGTACGAAATATAGGGGAAATTCTGATAAAAATTAAAAGAGGATTGATTTTTTTCTCTTATTATAATTGAATTAAATTATCAATGAAAGTTAGTTTCTTTATCCACAAATAAAGTATTTTTTTACATGTTTATGGTGTCTTTTTCTTGATCCATGAATAGAGTGTAGACTGTAGAGGAGTACAACGATGAAGAGGCCAACTGCAGTAGAGCATAGTGAGAAGGCAAAGAATATCATGGTTGCTCAAAAATTGCAAATTTGTCTCTCGTTCTACGCTGATGGAGGCATAAGTTTGTTGTCAAGAAGCTTAAGATAGCCATTTGTACTGGTGTATCTCAATGTGGTGAAGATTGAAGACACGCCGATATAGCCCATAAATTCCGTCGTAGGACTTGATGAAGCAAAATACTAATTATGTTAGACTCCATCGTTTTTCATTTCAAATGAAAGTATATTATCATAATAATATAAGTTATGCTTTTGAGATTTTATTGCATATACTCAGATTTATACAAGGGCATCATATCTCTTGAGCCATTGATCTTCGCTTGAAGATTTGATCACAATGCTTATGCACAACCAAACAGCGATAGGATTCAAAAAAGTTAGTAAAATTGAAATGGATTCTTGCATTGATTTAATATGTGAATTGAAAACGGCTTAATGTTTCATTTGGTGTATTATCTATATTCTCACAAGTCTCAAACATTGACCATGATTGGTAGACCTTTATATGCCTTATGGGTTGTTGATTTGACGTGATAAAAGTTATCCGCAGATTTCTCGTGTAAAATATTTAATATTATATCTGAAATGTATATGGTTGAAAAGACGGCAGTAAATAGTGTGGGATAAAATTTACTGATAGAACAAGCGCCTAAGTCGATTAAGAATCATCCTTATATGCACATTCCTGACATCCTTTAGGCAATGTTCATGACTTTTATTTACCTTTTATCACATCTACAGTAACTATATTTCAAACATAGACTTGGGTAGTAACTACATTCAAATATTTTTTGTTTTTAAATGTCCAAATATATTTACTTATGTTAAACTTTTTATTATTTAAACAAATTATATTCGTAGCTAATAGGAGCAGATTCGAAATGTATACATGCCAACTTGGATCCGCCCCCAAAAAAAATTGTCGTTACAAAATCTGACTCTCGGATTCTAAATTATATCTTTAGCATATGTCTCCCCGCACAACGTGCGGGTGAAAACACTAGTACTAAATAAAAAATAAATAAATTAAATGAGGAAAACAAAATAATAAAGTGTATATTTAGTATTTGTTTCCAAAGTGAACTTTTCCTTTATTAATTTTAAATAAATGGGTGTGATTTAGCACTGCCAACTAAACCAACATGGCGTAGTGTCCAGTTGGCACATCTATGATTATTATTATTATTATTATTATTATTATTATTATTATTATTATTATTAGAAGATAGAATATTCTTTTAATATAAGAGTAAAATGGACTAAATGAATTATAAGTAAACACATTATCAAAAATTAAAAAATTTTCACACAACCTCGCTTTTTAATATAATATAAATATAGATATTTAGTGTGTGTTTGATATGTCAAATATTTCATAAAAATATCACATCAAAGAAAATATTATCTCACTAATGTGTTTGACATTTTCCATGTATAGCTAACTAAAGTGCAATTCTCGCCAATTTCCATAGAAAAATTTAATATTTAGTGGAGAGAGAAATTTTCAAGGAATTGATTTCCCATCAAAAATGTTTTCCATTGCCATTTCCTTGTGCAAATCAAACACAGCCTTATATCCCTTTTCTTCATTTCACAGTAAGGTGAGATATAATACTCCGTACATCCTCATTTTTCATTTTGTAACTAACAAATACTGCCATTCATTTAAATTTTTAAATTTTTGACACCCCTCATAAAGCAACAACTTTCTTCATCACCATCAAATATTGAATTGAACATCACATAGGATGTCTTGTTCGACGGGCATCAAGCAAAACCAACAGCCCACTTGACTGATATGAAAACCACAAGCATGAAGATCACTCGAATAACATCATTCTCTATGCAAACACAATGAACAAGCTCGTATCAACAATTGTAGATTATACATAAATGTATCTTTCTTCTACACTGCTTCTATGGGAACCGAGCACAATAATGGTGCTATCTAGTAACCAGTTGCTCTGCACGCCAATGTCAGTTGAGGGATAAGATACAAACTTGAACCGAGAACCTCATTCTGGGTCAGGTGAGCCACCAGGAACCAGCTGCATCAGCCATCCAAAAAGGAAAATCAAATCTTAGTATCTTAGCGAGCTTCAAAATTAGGCCAACTATGGACAGAAAATAATGAATAAGAGAAGAAGAGTAAAAGTTGGAGCATTTTTCAACAGCTGAGCTAGTCTTACAATGGCAATATTGTTTCCGTTGAGCAAGATTTGGTCGAGCTTTGTAATTCTCCGCCCTTCTGAAGTGATCTCACTGGAATAAGCATGTTTCAATTTAGCACCGTGTGAAGTTGAAACGCATATTACCAATATCATAGTAAACTTAAAATGGTAAATTCATAAATTTCCCTATACTTCAAATGGGAATGAAGGCTAAAAGCTACCTCTCTTTACAATACTATTAATAGGCACACAAACAGTGGCCTGATTCATCAAATCAGGTAAGCCGAATTTTCTACAGACTCCAGTTGACACAGCATTCTTAAGACGTGCGTCTAATAACAAATATCAGCCTGAATTGGATATGTAACTGTAAACTAAGAGCTTACTTGACTCACCTTATATCAAAAATCACCTTCTCAAACATCATTTTCAACCACTCGTTTCATTCATGTGTCAATGTTTTCATAAATTATTTTTACTTTTCAAAACAGACACTAAATTACATCTAATTATGTTGAAATAACCTTTCCATGAAAGAATAGAGATCTTTAGCAATTCTCCAGTTCTCTACATTTGATCCATAGTTCCATACAGTTTAAGCATGAAGATTAATGTGCTCTTCCCATTCATCAAGCTTCTATCCGCCTCATGTAAACATATAAATAAGCACTTCTCTACATCAAACTTACTATTCAGTGACGTCTTCAAGGACCATGTTTACATAGACATCGAAACCCCGGAGTGTGCCTACCAGCTCTTTGTCACCTTTCATAATGACCCAGATTTTTGACCCTACGCAACGATCAATTAGCTCTGCATAGAAAAGAACACATAGAATATGTCAAAATCATTTACTAATATCTTGAATATATTAACTTAAAATAGTAAAACTTGTGAATCCATTAAAACAACGTAAAATTTGATAACTATAGCTGCTTAGCTAACGATTTTGATGAATGACAGGAAGTGGATTTTATCTAAAGTAAAAGGTTGTAATGTGTAATTACATTATCATTATCACTACAATACCTGATGTAATGTAATATCTTTTTGAACAAAATCAACTTTTCCAATTAATGAGAGTTCAGTTTTTCTTTAAAGTGTGACAGATTAATTGAATTTTGAGGCACAAACATCTTTGAAATGGATTTATGACCGGTAGCTGAAATTATGGATGCGAACTAGTTGTAACTAAGATCTGCGTCCAAACTGTCGAACTGACAATGATTTTCAGTGCAGAGTTTCTTACAAAACACACACTAATAAAGATGAGCAAAATTACAGCACCAAACCATGACTAACTGTTTACTGCAATTTGTGTAATGTAACAGTGAACAGTTTGTGATCAATAGATCTTCATACCTGATTATTGATATATCGAACTTATCACCTTATTTCTCAAGTCCAAATATGAGAGAAGGCATGAAAAGACCATTTTTTCCTCAAAACAATGCCTAGATTGAAGAGTGATGAAAAGTAATTACCCGACGGGAGGAGTTGTGATGGATTATTCGACGACATAGCGAGGGATTCCGAAGAGAGAGATAGGGTTTCAGTGTTGCACTAGGGTTTAACTGTGTCGAGATATTGGTGAGAAAGAACGCAGAATTGGGGAAAACTCCAGCTCGGTTATGGAATTTCTTAACTTTTGACTCTCAGTCCCTAACGTATATATCCATCAAAACGAGCCCCTAATGTTGTTGGAATTTATCAATTCTAGTTTATTTATGACCATTAGAGCAATATCAATGTTGGCGGAAAAAAGTCAAAGGAAAAAAACCAAAGGGAAAAATTTAGGGGAAAAAACCTATTTTGAAATAATATTGAGGGGAAAAACTATTTGAAAAATTTAGGCACTCTCCAAAAATTACGTTTGAAATTTTTTATTTTTTTGAATACACATTAATACACATTTTTGTTATAAACCAAAAAAAAATTAAAAATAAAAATTTGTGGGCATTTTGGGGGAGGGCCTATTGTTTAAAGTTGGGGCTATAGATTTGGACCCAACTTTAGAGAATAGCCCCCAAATTTGGGTTTTTACACCCCTTAAAAATGATGTATTATTTGGGTTGTTTGTTGGGTGGAAAAACCCAGCACCCAACATTAATTGTGTTCTTTGTTATGAATAATAATTGAAGAATAATTATTAGGTGTTATGAATAATTGAGAATAATGTGGTGGTTATGAATTATGAGGAATAATTTGGTGGAGGAATAATTTGGTGGAGGAATAATTTGGTAAAAGATGTAATTATTATATGTGAATGACTATTATACCCTTGATGAAATTATGTAATTACGATTGTGCCATTCAAGTTTTCCTATAAATAGGGCAGTTATTAATGAAATTCATTCAGAATTCCTTAGAATTCATTCTCTAAATTCTCTCTATTGTTTCTATACTTTTATAACACGTTATCAAAGACGAGTCTCAAATTTGAGTAATATGAAGGAAGTATGCTTTCTACAACAGATCTTATAGATGATCTTCTCAGATCGAACGGATTATTACAAATTGAAATACTCAATTTTCTACTAAATCTCTCTTCAAGCACTCAAGCATTTGTCGGTCTCATATTGGATTATTGCGTGATAAAGAAACATTTTTCTTTCACAATAGAAAAGTCATTATTCGATAATCTAAGCCACATTGAAGAATGATGAATACAAGATTGCAAAACTTGTTGTACAATCTTGTTTCTCCGTGATTGCAATTAGAACACATGGATTTTGGAGGTGAAAAATAATTGAAGAAAAGGTATGTATATTATTTTATAATATAATAATATATTAAACTATAACATCCGTTTTATCGAGATATAAGGAGCATACATTATCAAAATCAAATTTTATCGACTCCATTATACTCGATTTAACGAGATCTTCGATTTGACACCAATATTGATAAGGTAAACTTTCAAAAATTTGTAAATCAGTACCCCAACTTTTGAAAAAGTTACAAAATAGTCATTGAATATTTTGATATTGATAAATTGAAGTAGAAAGGAGATAATTTTCCAATCGTAAAACATTGATAAAATATTTTTGACAATTTTACCTTTATTTAATTGGAATGGACAATTTTACCCTTAGGGTAAAACCGACCTAATTTTGACGACAGTGAAAAATGGATAGAATATTCATGAAGAAATTCTAAATCCATTGATTATATAAAATGGCTTGAAGTCCATTTGAGTTAAAAGATCGGAATATTATTTTAACTCCCGAAGAGTTCAATTACATAATATACTTATTCTAGAAGGATAAGTGTGCTTCTTGTAGAAGTAATGAGTATTTGTTCTAGAAGAACAAATTTGCTCCCGTAGAAGCTCAATATTTAATTCTCGACTTTATTTACTTGTAATTTAATTCATGCAATACCTCCTACTTGATGATGGGTTCAACCGTCACTAAACGGAAGGTTTTATATATTTCTGACTTTATATGCTAAGTGATGGGTAATACCTTCTACTAAGCAGATCCCACTCAAGAAGTAGTTAAACATTATGCAATTTAATTCTTGCTATTTAAATTCGTAAATTTATATTTATTGCAATAATTCCCATAAGGTAGGTTCGACCACCTATTGGAGGAAATTTAATTTCTGCAATTTAAATTTATGCACTTTATAGTTTGAGTATATTTCCAATGTGGTGGGTAATACTACACGATTGGTGTGCATATTTTCAATATGGTGAGTTATACTACACGATTGGTTATAATCTAATCCTACCCGTAAGAAGTAGTTGATCAAATATTCTAATCATACTCAAGTAGTAGACGATGAGAATAAAATTACTTCCCCATATATACCAGAATATTAATGGAGAAAATTGAGTAAGTGGTACTTGAAGTTACCATTGGATAAATAGACGAAAGTAAAATCTTTGAATAGATCCCATGTTGATAAATCAAAGAAAATATATCGCATGATGGAAAGCTTATATGAAGTAATCTCATCGATGATATGAGATTGTATTAATATGAGAATAAAATGCTCTTGAAGAAGCAAAATCACTAGATATTTGTATTTAAATAAAGCCAATATGATATTATTATTATTACTCCGTAAGAAGTACAAACAGTAAAGTGGAACATATTGAGAATATCAAAAGATGGCATTAAACACTCGAAAATATAAAAATGCAAAGAATATACATACTAATCCATAAATGAGGGATGCGTCTCGAGAGTATAAATACTCGTAACTCGCCACCATCAACATTAGGATTCATAATGAAATATTTAAAGGATCCGAATTTCTTTTCGCTGACACTGGTGTGACCGACGGACTGGCTTCCATGATTCTTGAACATATGCATGAAATTTGATGAGTAGTTCATCAACAAGATTTCAGCGTAAATAAGTATTTTTCGTTGAATGAGAGATAAACTTATTATTTACACGATCTAGAAACGCTAGTAAGCCATCAAAGAAATTATTAATATTCAACAAACCTATTGGTTTGACATGAAAATTCCACTACAACGAGGCTATATTGAATATTTCCTCCAAGGTGTTGTAGCCACTGAAGGACAATGAAAGCATCACTATTATTCATCATATACATCATGCAGTTGTGGATGGATTGCGCTTGTAGCCCCAACCCTGCTGGACCCATGGTAGAACTGACTCCAATTCGAGTATTAGATCCAACTAGATGGAAAGGTATTACGCTCGAAACTCTTATTCCCCATGATTGTGCGGCCATTATAAGTCTAGCTAAAAGTTTATTGTTGGTTCCTCCGTATAGTATATTGATTTCTTGTCTCCCTAACTCTTTTATAAGTCGGTTTGCCATATCCACATATTGGATATGGCCTACCAGTTTAGATCCACCAAGAATACATACGGTTTTAATATGGCGAGGTAAAAGCTGACTTGTATGAGATGATTCTAAAATCTCCATATCCATCTCTACTCCTATATCTCTTTTTGCACTATACTTTTAATGTATGAACATGAGAGATATATGAATCCCTCTATTTAAAGAAAAATTTTCAAACCAATAATTGAGTGCACTATTTACTTTTTGACAAATATGAAAGAGAAAAAATGCGTAAATTTTTTTAAGTGAAAATGACATATATCTGTTTGATTGAAAAATAATATATATATACATATATATATATATCTTAAAATCGAAAAACAATATTTACAATTACAAGAAATATATTGATCTTTGTTATTACACCGAGCTTTCTTACATAAATATGGGAAAATCATTATGCTAAAATTTTCTACTAAATTTACAAACAGGATCTTCTAAAGTAAGTTTTTCAAGATCTGTAACGCTTTGTTGATCTTTGAATTTGGCCCATAAGGCCATTAGCTCACCTTGTACGTGTCCATTAGGATGTGTCTCAAGAGCGGTTGAATATCATCCAAAGGCTCCTTACTCAATCCATCCTTAATGAATGCTATTTTATCTTCTCGATTTACGGACAAGTACCTGATTTACATCGAGTGTCACATGTCCACCGAGCACACTTGTAGCATCCTCCTAATCTTTTGCTCTCCGCTTTGAAAAACTACTTTTACCCATACCAGGCATGTATTTAGAAGGAATTGAAACCTCACCAGATAATCGAACCTTTGCTTCAATCAAGCATCGGATATCTTGTGGGATACCCTTATTCATTAGCATTCTTAATCTTTCCAGCCTACATCGATAAATCCTTCTTAGGATTTTGATCGGTAGTGATGGATAGTATTTTCAAGATTTGAGAGCATATGATCCATTATAATGTATAGATCCTTGTTAGGATGAATTTTGCAATAATTTTGATGATTTATTTATAGAATAATACGACGCGTATGAAATAAGACTGATTTTAAATAAATAATATGAAGCGTAAGAGCTACGATTTGGAATTAAATAATAGCGGATGTGATGCGTATGAGTCAGAATCTGTTTGAACAAAGAGTAGACAATAATGTCACCAAAAGATGATGGAATATGCTCGGTGAATGATTTCTATGATAAATCATATTGAGCACTATACGATACTAGTGAAATCGATATAAGAATTTCTTGAACTAGAAGTTCAATAATACTGTTTGCAAAACCTGACTGACCATCGGTTTAAATAATTATTGAAATCAATATTTCAAGTGAAGAATTAAAAGAATTCTTCAATGGTTGTTCTCGATAAATGATGAAATCATTACTTACCAATATTGGGAATAAATCCCAAATATATCGGAATAAAGGATGAGAAGTATGGGCCCACTCATCCTCCATGTGACTACTAGATATTATGATATGGATCCACTAGATAGTCACATGTGTATATGATTCGTAATTTGAAATTTACGAAATATTTGCTCACGGTATGAGCATGATTTTCAGATTTAATGATAAAGCTAGTAAATGTATATCCCAATACTTGAATAAATCCCTGAAGGATTGAGTATGCGCATACAAGTGGGATATTATATGGCAAATTATTTAAAGTCCTCAAATAAATTGCCGATATCGAGAATAGAATGCAAACGGTCTAAATTCCCATATTAAAATGAATGATGAGAACATATATGATTAAAATCATACCAACTGTATGAGTTTTGGTGTTCTAAATTTTCTCAGTATGAGGGGGAGTATTAAAGGTTGAAAATGATATGTGAAATACATCATGTTATATCCTCACAATTAAAATATGAACTTGAAGTTCAAAGATGCATAAAAGATGCTATGAACAATCACATATATTAGTTAAGATGCTTTGATAAGTTAGCACGCCAGAAGCGTTGATATTATGAGATTTCCCCAAACATATATATCAAAGCAAATTATAAAAGATGGTCTTAATAACGGAGGCATATACTCTTGAAGAGTATATAGACATAACTATATTGTGTAATCCTAAAAGAGGATTGATAAAGAGATATCTCGATAAGTTATGTCGATATGGGGAAAGAAATGAAATTGAAAAGTGTCGACACGATATGAAAATGTAGCGCTACATATGATCAATGATAATGAAAATATTGAGATATATTGAAGATGATAAATGGTGAATGTGAAATCTTTAACTTATGAGATGATGAGATGATGATGACTATTGCTCAAGTTTAAAGATAAGCATGGTGGTCATTATATGTTGCATGCTCATGAAAGTTAAATTACCGATCGTGTGTGTAGTACCAAAAAGGAAATTAAAGGATCGGATGAGCTAAACCCGTGTTTATGAGTACCCCAAAGGGTGAGCTAAGCCCTGGGAATGAAATAACCTATTAAGTGAGTATTAAATGTTAAATGATATATTTTAAGTGTTAGTTAGTTATGAAGGTTTACTTATATGTTTACATGTTTTTACTATGAATTTATATGCTTTAAATTGTGTGTTTGGAGACATGTGTTCATGGTGAATGTTTTGTAGTTGTGTAAGAAAATTGATGCACTCTAAATGAACGAAGAGTATAAAACCAATGTATATGATACTCATACAAATGTATGAAAGATTTTGAAATGCTTGGCAAAGATACTTGTATAAAATACGCGTTGCACTCTTTTTCCTTGATCGAGGTTTTATCCCATTGGGTTTTCCTAGCAAGGTTTTTAATGAGGCAACTTTAAAGGTGTATTCACATGAATATCTGACTTTTTTCCTTCATTAGGGTTTTTCCTAATAAGGTTTTAACGAGCATATTCATGGTATATTGAGAACGATATGAGAAATCGATACGAGTATCTATTGGATCAAGTTATAATGGAGCTAATGCTTTAGATCCAAACGATGATGATATTGAAATCATTTACCGTAAGTAAAGATATCGATTCTCAAGATATGAAATCAAACTGAGCAAATTGTACTTTTTTCCTTCGATCAAGTTTTTTCCCACGGGTTTTCTTGACAAGGTTTTAACGAGGCAAAGACGTGAATACTCATACGCCGATAGACATCATGGGGGAGCAATGTTTTGATGAAGAAGATATAACCACTCCAAGCTATCCCGCAATCGGTTTGAAGTTTTTTCCCTGGTTTTTCTCCAAACAAGGCCCGTACATTTGTATTAATAAATATTCGTTGAAGTGTTATGAATAATAATTGAAGAATAATTATTAGGTGTTATGAATAATTGAGAATAATGTGGTGGTTATGAATTATGAGGAATAATTTGGTGGAGGAATAATTTGGTGGAGGAATAATTTGGTAAAAGATGTAATTATTATATGTGAATGACTATTATACCCTCGATTTAAATTATGTAATTACGATTATCGCTTATTCAAGCTTTCCTATAAATATGCGCTCGCTTATTAATGAAATTCATTCCTGAGAATTCCTTAGAATTCATTCTCTCTAAATTCTCTCTATTGTTTCTATACTTTTATAACATTCTTAATAATAATAGAGCCTAATTTGTTGCACTTTGCAGAGATGCATGTAAATCACCTTTTATGTATAAATAAATGGTCTCTTGTACACTAAATATTCTTCGTATAATAAAATTACTTTAGTTACCAAAGACGAGACATATTGAGGTGAACTTGTATAAAAAAGATACAAATCCTGCGTGTTTTGTATTTTTCTTTATCACTTTATACATTAATTTTGGTAACACTGACAACATAGAATCATTAGGTAGAAGACATTACACAAAATCCCAACAAGTTTTATTTCTCATTAACAGAGTCACACACTGGCACATTACACACCACACATTACAAACATTATTAAACACAAACATTATTTGATGGGATTGCAAGAACAAGACTGCACCATATAAGTCTTAATCATTTTTCTTCTTGCAGCAAAGGCCTGGGCAATTGCACCACTCCATCAGTCTCCTGTGCAGTAACCTTGTGCCCATTGTTGGGACCAGGAGAAGTCCTCGAGTAGACGGAATGGACGTTGGCAAAGCATCCGGTTCATCGGCAGTTGACACCTGAGCCACCACTGGGTTGCTAATGTGGCACAAAAGTGCGAAAACCATGAAAACTGAAAGCATTTTAGCCTTAGACATGTTTGGTATTTTTCTTGGTGATGATGAAATGCTCATAAGTTATAGCAGCCTTATATACACATTTCTCAGTTTACGCTTTGTTGTTTGCAATGCTAAATATTATTATTTGATTTGTCCTAAGTAACTCTTTGTGTTTTACAATGTAATTAATGGAGTATATACCTTTATTATTTTGTTGGGTTGCAATTATTAATTTGAGTAGGGACAAATATCTATTAATCAACCAACCAATTAGAGAGAATGAATTCTAAGGAATTCACAGGAATGAATTTCATTAATAATTGAAGCCCTATTTATAGGGAAACTTCGAATGACACAATCGTAATTACATAATTTCATCAAGAGTATAATAGTTATTCACATAAAATAATTATTGACAATTGCGTCTCATCATTTTTGTCTTTATTCACCAACTTATTCCCCTAATTATTCATAGTAATATATATATATATATATATATATATGTGTGTGTGTGTGTGTGTGTGTGTGTGTGTGTGTGTGTGTGTGTGTGTGTGTGTGTGAATAAAAGTATAGTTTAGAGAAATGTGAAAATTGTTTTTAGTTATAACTTACAAACATTTTGTAAAACTCATTTAAAAAAACAAATGTTAAGCATATGTTAAATGTAGAAGGCATAGCTTGTGTTTCGATTGAAAATATTTGTCCTAGCTAATATAGGTCGCCTATATGCGCCATGGGCCCAGTTAGCTACTCTTTCAATAGGAAGACGAGGTTTGTTTTGATTACACAAATGTGAGTATGTGACATGTGGGAGTAAAAACTCGAGCGAGCGCCTGCGTGATTTGAAAGCAAGTATATTCGATTAATCTGTGTAAGGGTTAATTAATAGCGAGGTCATTGGAAGAATTAAGTAATTAATCGACTCAATAAGAGATTATCTCATTTCGTTACAAGATACCGCAAATGCTATTCAGATGGTTAATGTTCTTTTATATGTTCAAAAGTCGATCACGGAATGATGAGAATATCTTGATATGTCAAAAAATTTGATAAGAAACGAATTACAGCACTCGTACTGTTATTTAAAATATATTGCCTCGTTCGATAGGCTATTAATCCACTTGTATGTATAAGTGCCCTAAAATTCGAGTTAAGTCATTTCGAATATACATGTATATCCTAATATCGTTATTTTATTCACAATAAAACCATCGAAGATGGTCATTTTGATTGAAACCTAACAATTTTAACGTGTAGTGGAGTAATACATGTGATAAATTACTAAGATGTCAATTACATGAGTATGATTAAGGATATACGGTAAGCGGGCTTGTCCAATTTATGGAGTTTGGCTTGCTAATTCGGCTCGGCTCGTGTCTTTATAAATGCTATTCTATTCAGCATGCGATCCGTAGGCCTTCACAGGCGAACCAAACTTGTCCACGGGCTTCAAATTCGAATTTAATTTGTTTGTTAATAGCTTTTTAGGTTTTGATTGGATAAGTCATGAACATTAATTTGTTATGCTAAACAAAAGATGCACACATATCGATGTTTTTTTATATATAAATCTGTCTTATAAATTATATATTATTTGTATAATAAAATCACTGTAACTGTCGAAAACAAGGTATAACTTCATAACATATGAACTCTATATAAATCTCATGTATTTTGCGTCTTTTTTTATGCTTTACAAATTAATTTCATAACACCAACAAGATAGAATCATTAGGAAGAAAACATTACACAAAAATTACCCATATTCAATGGGATACAAAGTTTTATCTCTCTTTCACAGAAAGCCACCCTGACACATTACACAGCACACATTACAAACGTTATTAAACACAAACATTATTTTATGTTTTTGCAAGAACAAGATTACACGATTAAGTCTTAATCATTTTTCTTCTTGCAGCACAGGCCTGGGCAATAACACCATTCCATCAATCTCCTGTGCAGTAACCTTGTGCCCATTGTTGGGATCTGAAGAAGTCCCCGAGTAGTCGGAATGGACGTCGGTAAAGCATTCAGCTCATCGACGGTTGACGCCTTGAGCCACCACGGGGTTGCTAAGGTGGCACAAAAAAGTGTGAAAACCATGAAAACTGCAAGCATTTTAGCCTTAGACATTTTTGGTATTTTTCTTAAGCTTGGCAGTGAGTGATGCAATATACTCATAGGCTCGTAGCAGCCTTATATATATATACACATTTCCAAGTTTAAGCCTTTTCGCCTACGTTACAAAATATTGTTATTTGATTTTTCCTAGATAACTCGTTGTAATTTACAATGTAATTAATAGAGCATATACCATGAAATATTTCATGGGTGTGCAACTATTTGACTAGGGACGACAAGGATCCATTATATTCATCAACGGTCAACCAATTGTCGATGATACCTAGGGAGATGCTAAGGCCTAAATGTCATTGGTAGCTTTGTGACAACATTAGTTAACCACCTGATTTGACAAGTGTAGAACACAACTCATCTTTCGACCGAGAATATTTGTTATGGAGTCGTTAGAGCCTATATAGATCATCGGCCCAACTACTCTCTTTCGATTAGAAGATGTGGTTTGTCTTGATTGTATAAACGTGATGATTAAAAATAGAGACTTGAATATTTGTGTGAATTAGCGGTAAGTATATTTGATTGGACAATGTAAGGGTTGATTAATAGTGAGGTCGTTGGAATAATTAACAATATTCATGACTAAAGAAAGATTATCTTAGTTCTTTACAAGATATAATAGATGTTATCAACAAACTCGAGCCTCCTTATTATTATGTTTAGGAGTCGATTCATGACATAAAGATAATATCTTGATATGTTGAGCTGGCACGAAATGTAAATACAATCCTCTTATTGTCATTTGAAATATGTTGCTTTGATCTATATATGGGCCATTAACTGATCCACTCCAACGTCTTACTTGGAGAGTGCTCTAGTTGAAATATGTTCAATAATAATAATTAATAAGTGAAATGATGAAAATGAGTGGAAAGTAAAACAAAAAAGAAAAAATAAATGAGGCATGGTGAACCATACCAGTCCACTGAATGTTATAAATGGCGATGGTGTAGGGAAAAATATGCGATTGCGCGATTGTGTAGCCAGAAATATGGTAGGCAAAGCAAAAAGTTGGATCGAGACTATCCCAATCAAATGATCGCAAGTTTGTTCACCAAGCGATGGCTTGGTGATGACTCCGCTTATGTGTCTATGAAAGATTATGAGTCTTTCGCAACAAATCATGAGTGCCAATGTAGTTGGACATGACATTATCGATAACTCATCTAACATATTTGCAGACTCAAGGTGGCCGCCTAGGGCCCCCATTTTATTTTTCTCCCCACTCACAAAAAAGGATATGTACGTCCCGTATCCGTAATTCCATCTTCAACCTTGCTCTCTACTTTTTCTCTTCAATCTCTGCACCTTGCTCTCTCTACTTCTCCTCTCCCAACATCGCTGCCTCCTTCTCCATCTATCGACGTTTGGATCCATCGCAAAAAGCAGTGGCATACTATGTGTATTATTATTATTATTATTATAAGATAAGATTAAGATTGATATATATATACTCACTGAAATACACTCTCTCGTTTTTTTTTTTTTTTTTTAAAGAAATACACTCGTTTTCATACATCGAATGTAGTACTCCAGTAGACATTGGTGTAAAATAGAGGCGTACAAGTGACATGCCCCCAAAATCGAATTAACTACCTGAAAGATACAATTTTTATTCAACTCTGTAATCCTTCCCCTAAACCCCAAGTACCTACCACCAGAGCCGCCGCCGTCATCCACCACAATGCAATCGTCCTTCTTACTCTCCCCGCCACCAGTACCGCGCACCACTCTTTACACCCATTTCCCCTCATATGCATCCCACCCGAAAACTGCCCCCCTCTTCACCATCCAAGCATCCTCCTCCTCCGGCAGCGCACAAACCACCGCATCGCCTTCTGCACCACCAAACCAAACCACCTCAGCTACTAAATTGAATAAATACAGCTCAAGGATCACGGAACCCAAGTCTCAAGGGGGCTCGCAGGCCATTCTGTACGGTGTGGGTCTCTCCGATGACGACATGCATAAGCCCCAAGTGGGCATTTCCTCAGTGTGGTACGAGGGGAATACTTGTAATATGCATTTATTGAAACTTGCTGAGGCTGTTAAGGAAGGTGTTCGAGATGCAGGAATGGTGGGATTCAGATTTAACACCATTGGAGTTAGTGATGCCATTTCAATGGGGACAAGAGGAATGTGCTATAGTTTGCAGTCAAGGGATTTGATTGCTGATAGCATTGAAACTGTGATGGCAGCTCAGTGGTATGATGGGAATATTTCCATCCCGGGTTGTGACAAAAATGTAAAGGCTCTATTACTTGCATTGTTCATTTCACAAATTGAGTTCTTTTTGGGGACTTTTTTATTTTGTAATTTTGTCTGTGGGTGGCTGTGGTTGGTGGATTAGAACTATATATTGCCGGGTTTTAATGGAACTAAGGTTATTGTTTAAGTAGAAACTTTGAGTGTTTTACCTACATTTTTGCTTTTATATCTAACTCTCTATTAGCAGTGAGGATTTTGCCTTTGCTGAAATAGAATTATGATAGGAACTGCACTCTCTTTCTTTTTGTACAAAGAAGTTTTAAATTACAATCTCCTCTGTTAGTTGAAGAAATACCTAATTAGCAGATTTACTTCCTTGTTAAGGTTGAGTGGTGTTACTTCTGTTGTCCTCAAATGTTGCTAATTACTTTTATTACTGCAGATGCCAGGTACAATTATGGCAATGGGACGGCTTAACCGGCCAAGTATCATGGTTTATGGTGGTACTATAAAGGTTAGACCAGGGTAGCTCTGATCACTCACTTGCTCTCTTCTTTCACAATGCAGTCATATAATTTAAGGCATGTGTTTGTAAATGTCAAAGCATCCTTTTTTGTTGTTCCAACGTGCCAATGTTAAAATTATTACGAGATCTTCTGCACCCAAAAATAAGTGAAATGGCACTAAGAACAAAAAAAAATTGGAATTGTGGGCTTGTCAATGATCGGCATTTAATTGGTGTTCCATATGGCAATTCAGTGATGGTCCCCTCCTCGAGGAGAATTTTGGGACATGTGATGCTATTTTGAAAAAGTGTAGGTTAATGGAAAATTTAGTGACATAAAAGGATGTTAATGAAGATCCTTGTATGTGTCTTGTAAAATTTTTGCTCTGAAGAGACTGGTACTGACTCTTTTTATTATTGGCTTTGTGTGCAGCCTGGTCATTTTGGAGGTCATATATATGACATTATATCTGCCTTCCAGGTGTGTAAATTAGAGTCTTGTGCATCAATGATTTTCTCTTCAATTGCAATTGTTTCCCAGTGCTTGGAATTATAGGCATACCTGTAGTATTTTGTATGTTGTGTGTTAATCATCCTTTATAACTTTGCAAATTCTTGAGGGACTAACCCCATCGAAGTTTTTATATGCTAAACTAACAAATCTAGTTCGTCACCATCAATATCATTTAAAAAGATCTTTTGTAATAGTTCTTAGAATTGTAACTCAGTTTATATATGCTTTAGCATCTGCATATCGAGGTTTACGTCATAAAATATAATTGTGAATAGGTGATTGCCATACTCTACAGATGATTGTTTAACCATATTAATCAAACCTTCTTATGATTCTTTGATAATGTAGTAATACATGATTCTGAACTTTCTTGGCCTAATCTAGGAAATTCTGAGCACTGAAATTCTCATAAAATAAACAATCGAAAATTTTTTTCATGAAAAGTTATATAAAATGCTGAAGCTTTTAGCCACATCTCATAACACTCTACATACAAGAAAAGGAAACTATTGAATCTAATGCAAATATTGCAGCTCTTTTTTCTATTGAACTCAAATTGTGCAGAAGCACTGCAAGGTTTGACAGCTTAATTACAGAAATTAATCTAAAGGAAAAGAAAAAGATTCCTAACTTCTGAGAGGTTTGGACCATCCACATTTAATCAATTCTCTGCCTTCTTTCTTTTCTCTCCATCATTATATGTGACAAAATGGGCCTACTAGAATATTCTCCCTCACTTTTTATCAGCATCACATGGAAGACATGCAATCTCTGAACTCGCCACGTTGTGAATAGAATTGGTGCCATATCACACACTTTCAAAATCACTTCCAAACGAACACTGAATAAAAGCACAAAGTTACAGAAAACCTTAGCTAAAACTTGAGAAGTATAAAGAACCCATAGGGAACTCTAGTGCCTTATGGAAACAAACACATTGCGCTTTATGTGATATACTCTTTTGTAATTCTTGCATCAGTTTTTTTTGTAGGTAAAAGAATGAACACAATTTCTCAGGTTTCAAGCATTTGAAATTTAGTAGTTAATGAGAGTAACAGTAAACAAAATAACAGATAATTGTGTGTAATTGGTGGAGCTACTGTTTTTTCTGTGTAATTGATGATTATTATCACAAGTTGTGTAACATGTAGGTTTATGGAGAATACGTGAATGGTTCAATCAATGATGAAGACAGAATGAATGTAGTTCGTAACTCATGCCCTGGAGCAGGGGCATGTGGTGGAATGTATACCGCCAACACTATGGCTTCGGCCATTGAGACAATGGGAATGTCTCTTCCATACAGGTAGAAGCATATGATTCCATAGTTGTTGAACTGGTTGAATGATCTCTGACATTGATAATTGAATTATCTATCAATTTACTTATATTTTCTTTCTTTTTAACAAAAAGTTCTTCTACACCTGCTGAAGACCCTTTGAAACTGGACGAGTGCCGCTTAGCTGGGAAGTATCTTCTAGACTTAATTAAGATGGATTTGAAACCACGGGATATTATCACCCCCAAATCACTACATAATGCAATGGTTATGGTCATGGCTCTTGGCGGCTCTACCAATGCTGTTCTACATTTAATTGCTATTGCAAGGTCAGTTATATCTTGTTGAGATTATCACCATAACAATGATTACATAAGTGGCTGATAGCTAAAATTTTTACAGGTCTGTTGGTCTTCAGTTAACACTCGATGAATTCCAAAAGGTTAGCGATAAGGTTCCATTCCTTGCAGATCTTAAGCCTAGTGGCAAATATGTAATGGAGGACATACATAAGGTATCTTCAAGTTTTTGTTTCTTCTACAATTGTAGTTCCATATTAACTTTTGAGTCACTGTTAACCGTATATTTTGTGCCATCTTTTAATTTTTCACGTAATAGCTTGGAGGCACACCTGCAATCATTAGGTATTTACTGGAGCTTGGATTTTTAGATGGGGATTGTATTACAGGCAAGTGTCCTGATAATTTTTCACAGAATGTGAAAGAACATCTTTCCTTGCCCGAAGGTGGACTCTAATCTTACTTATTCTGTAGTTACGGGGCAGACTTTGGCTGAGAACGCCAAATTATATCCATCATTGCCGGAAGGTCAGGTAAGCTTGCTCTGCCTACCTAATCTCATTGTGTTGTTATAAAAAGGGTTGCTTATTGATGGGTTTCAAGAAAAAGTAAAGGTTATCAATTATGTTTTATCTCCAGAAAATAATAAGACCATTGACAGATCCCATCAAGGAAACAGGCCATATTCAGATCCTATATGGGAATCTTGCACCAGAGGGTTCTGTGGCAAAGATCACAGGGAAAGAAGGCTTATACTTCTCTGGTAATGTGTTTCGCTTTATGGATTTTTATTTTTGGTTCAGTTAGTTCTTCCTTTTAGTATATCATCATTCTAAACTTGTCTCTGATATTTTATGGATATTGATAGTGAAATTTTTTATTTAATAGGTCCTGCTCTCGTCTTTGATGGAGAAGAATCTATGATTGCAGCTATCTCTGAAAATCCTCAGAGTTTTAAGGTGTGAGGCTGATCACCTCCTTTATCTAATCACAGTGCTGTTGCTAAGTTGAGCTTGTCTTTAGAATTAATTCTTTTTCTTGAGTACTGTATGTGTGTTAATTTGACTTAAAATTTATCATGTTATAGGGAAAGGTGGTTGTTATTAGAGGAGAGGGGCCCAAAGGGGGACCAGGTATGCCCGAAATGCTGACCCCGACCAGTGCAATAATGGGAGCAGGTCTTGGAAAGGTGAGTAGTATTCTGGTTATGGTTCTTAGTTGTGATAAGTCTTTTTCTTTCTTAGTTTTTATTTAACAATTTTTATCTTTTTTTGGTAAATTTGTCCATGATGTTTCTTGATACACGTTCAATACACACACACACTGTTGTGATGGCTTTCCAATCTATTAGCTTGTTTGGCAAAGCCTTTTCTTTTTCTTTTGAAAGAAAAGTGATGTTTTTAGATAATATGTGGTTGAAAGTAAGGAACATATTCATTTTATCTATTTCATTGGCATACAGGATGTCGCATTGCTGACTGATGGACGATTTTCTGGAGGGTCACACGGATATGTTGTTGGCCACATATCCCCCGAGGCACAGGTTCGTCAATCTCTGTATGATCATCTTATAACATCTGTCACCCCGTTATTCTTCTATAATTCATGCATTTATAATTATAAATGGATTACCCCGTTAACTCTTGACTTAGAGTGCAAAAATTTTAGTGCTTTTCTAATTTCCTGGGTATGGTAGCAGTATCATAGTAGTCCGACTAGCCAATTGAGTGAAGCCACCTCATTAGAATGAGATGAGTGCATTCTCTTTTTCTTGCCAAACCAGAATTTAAGGTGATTTCACTTCTTGAGTGAGTGAAGCCACTCAATGAGGTGCCACCACCTGATTGGATGATTGCACTACCTGAAACTGTACTCATTGCCATTGTACACATTTGGGTTTCTAACGAAGTATTGTATTTGAGTATCTCTGACAATGTGTTTATATACGGGTGGTTTAATCAAGTATAGAAGTGGTGAACTTGTTTGGAAAAATCTATGTGAATAAGAAAATGTATATGGTGTTTATAAACGATTAAGAAAATGTATATGAGTGCTTATAGACAAGTTTATGAAGCAAAAATTGTTTGCCATTTTGCAAAAAATGCTCTTAAAAACATGAATTACAAATTTCAGGAAGGTGGTCCGATTGGTCTTATTCAAGATGGAGATGTGATCACCATAGACATCAAGAAACGAACAATGGACGTGCATTTAACTGACGATGAATTGAATGAACGCAGAAAGAAATGGACACCCCCTGCTTACAAGGCCGACAGAGGCGTTCTATACAAGGTATGTAGAATCTTCGATGTAATATACATTTGACTTACATTACAGAGACAACAAAATTATCTAACAAGCTGTAAAACAATACACTTGACAGGATCCTGTGTTTTCACACGTCACATCACTTTTGATCAATAGTTCTCAAATGGATCACATGTGTTGTACACCCCGTTGTACATTTTTATTACACCTATAGCATTTTCCTATACATTTTTCTAAAGTTTTCAGCATCCAATTGAACAAAATCGCGTCTCTCTTTATTTTCAGTACATCAAGAGCGTGCAAGCAGCATCAAAGGGCTGTGTTACCGATGAATAGTAAGGGACGGTGCTGTTAAGAAGGCATAGAGAAACGCTCTGTTGCTTGCGGCTGATTATAGTAGCCAAGTTTGCGCACAATTTTCCATTAGGGTTAAATTAAGCATATGTTTTTCTTTTAGCATTTGGAAACTTTTGCAAACCTTCATATGGGGGTTTTGGTTGGATTTTTGGGGAGTGTGTAGTTTGTACGAGTATTTTTATTAATGGACTTGAATGTAACATCAAACTTTTTATTTCCTTGACAAGTTATATGTTTCTCTATTCTTGGTTTGCTTATTTTATAAACACTTATTAAACAAGCGAATAATAAATTATTGATGTGACAGTATCATCTCATTATCAATGATAATATGAATCGATGGTGTTACATTATCATTTATATTTTGAAAAAAGATGACACGAAAATTATACATAAACGGAGAGCATAATTTAGTCCCTTAAAGGGGACAACATTATTCTCAAATAAACCTTTAAATAATCCATCTTGGCATCTCCTTAGGTGGCATCACACACTTGTTGATTAATGAATCTTTGTTCCTAGTCTAATATTTGCAGACCCATGAAATATTTCATCGTATATGCTATATTAATTACATTGTAACATACAATTAGTTGTTTAAAACAAATCAAATAATAATATTTTTCTATGTAGGCGGCAAGGCATAAACTTGAAAAATGTGTATATGAAGCCTTGCAATGAGTATCTCATCATCACTACCAAACTTAAGAAAAATATCAAACATGTCTAAGGCTAAAATCCTTGTAGTTTTCATGGTTTTCGCACTTTTGTGCTACCTTAGCAACCCTGTCGCAGCTCGAGTGACAACTGCCGATGAGCCCAATGCTTTGGCCACGTCCTCCATCCTGTCCGTTCGAGGACTTCTAGAAGGTACTGGGTTTCATAGGAGATTGTTAGAATTTTGTGGATGCCCAGGTGTTTGCTGCAAGGAAAAAAGCGATTAAGGCTCGTGATGTCATGTAATTTTGCTCTTGTAATCCTATCAAATAATGTTGTTCTTTCAGACCATCAAATGTGTGTGACTTTAATTGTAAAAGAGAAATAATGGTTGTGTGTATTGTCTTGTCTTGTACGTGTAATAAAAGAGCAAGTTTGTTGTCATCGTCATCGTCGTCGTCCGTGTTGTTTTATTTACAAATCTGTGTCGTTTTATTTTTATTTTTATTTTATTTTTTGCTTTAAAAAAAATAAAATCGGACTGAAAAAACTATTTTGTATATATATTTGTACTAATATCTATTTTTGTCATTTTTGAGTTCTGCTATCTCTCTTCCGAAGATATATAGATGGCTAAAATTTAAAATGTTAAATTGTAACGAAATCACCTGACAATTAAAATTAAAAAAAAACTCCTGGATATGGATTTATGTAGACGAATTAATTTGAATTTATCTAACATACCTCAACCCAAATAATTAAACAAAAAAATAATAATAATTCTACACGTCAAAAGGTCTCACGCGATTTCTACGTCTAAATTTAGTTACTCGCAATGTTTGTGTCACATCAATGTCCTTCACATGTTGCATTGGAGAATTGTTTGTTATAGATAATACATTGTATGTTCGCTTTTATTTTTCTTGTAAAGAGTATCAAATGCATGAAATGCTATATTATCTACACATTGAAATCGATTGTAATCTTCTGCTATGTTTGAAGTGTTTGATTCCAAGGCTACAAAACAATCCACACACTTGTTTGTCATCGAAAACAAGTTAGTTAGAACTTGTGTCTTCCTACAACTCTCTCTACCAAACCTATGATGGTCCCAAAGGTCTGTATTTCACCAAGTATCTATATTCTCAGCCTCTTGCCTTTGAGAACAAATTATTTCAATTCACTTTTGCATTAAATATTTGTACTTTTTTCTTGCAAGTTGAGTCCCACGCTATGGTAGCTAAAGAGAAGAAACTTGTAACTACCATATTGCATGTTGGGTTGTAAAACTTTTATTCCAAATATATATATGACCTTGAAACAAATTAGGTTTCCCTTTTCTAGTATTGAGGGCATTTTTGGTGTAACCAAATATTTCTCAATTAGACATCCTTAGTTATAGTTTCTATATTTGAAGTATTCTCCTAGGACAATCCATGGGAGTACCATATAATGTAGATACTAAAATGTATTTTACGAGACAATAAAAATTTTCTTGCGAAATACTACGTGGACAAATGCCATAAAATGATACTTCTATAATTTAATAAAATATAACATGGATAACCTGAGTAAATAGGCTACGTAAATATGTCACGTGTCTCTAAAGCAGTATTTAATACCGTTCAATGATAAGATCGTGCAAACCACTCACTAGTTGTTCGAACACAAATGTTGATCAAAATCTCAACTCAAGATATCAAACCATGTCTTGTTGAGAGGCAAAATGTGAGGACCAAACTGAACAAATGGGAACTATCTAGGAGTGTAAATAAAAAAGAAGAGATATGTTGAATTTAAAATAAAAGACAACCGTGATATTTCAAAATTCTCTTTCAAGGCGTATAATAAGTTTTGAAAATTAGGTACCAATTACCACAAGGCTACAAATGAATTAGAAGGTTTGATAGGCAAGTGTAGGATACAAAGAACTATGTCACGTGCCACCCGGCCTCTAAATTGGTTAGACTTTGTGCTATAGCCTATAGTTAATTAATTAAAGGTTTGCTCGTCCACGTGACTCTCATCTACCATTGCCTTTCTTCAGTACCCTTCTATATATACCATCTCCAATTTCTCTTTGTCACACAAACATTTCAACTCATCTCTCCGGCAACCTAGCACCACCTTAGAGGCTTTGCCACCGATAATTTTTTAATTTTTCCGGTGAAAATGGCCACCATTGAGGAGGTTCGCCGTGCTCAAAGGGCTGAAGGGCCTGCCACAATCATGGCCATCGCCACTGCAACACCTCTGAATTGCGTTGACCAGAGTACTTATCCCGATTACTATTTTCGCATCACCAAAAGTGAACACAAGACAGAGCTTAAAGAAAAATTTAAGCGCATGTGTAAGCCCCATAACATAATTTTTTATCATTATTTTTAGTTTGCTTCTTATTTTAGGTTATTCTTAGTACTAATCTTTAGCACGCTGCATGGATATATATACTCTCTTACAAAAATCATAAAGTGTGACTATACTGTAAAACAATTTTCAAACTTTTATGAGATTAAATAGACATAATTAAATGCAAGTAAAATGAGAGGAATATAATTCGATTTTATCATCCATCATCCTTGATTAATTTGGTAGTTAGTGAACATTAATTAATTTGTCATCTTCAATGTTATTTTGAATTGATGATTTAAGATGACAATCAATTAGTGACATATAATTAGTGAATATAAAGTGTGACTAGACAGTGACGATCAAGTTGCTATCTTAAGACAACATGTGCGAGCTTTTTGTAATAGAGCTAGCTATCAGTACTGCAACGAAAAGCGCGAAAGTGCCACTATCATTATAATTGTCTCATGCTGTATAACAAACATGCATGCTTCTGTTTATCTTCGGCAGGCGATAAATCGATGATCAAGAAACGTTACATGCACTTGAATGAAGAAATCTTGAAAGAGAATCCACAAATATGTGAATACATGGCACCATCACTTGATGCAAGGCAAGACATTGTGATAGTTGAAGTCCCTAAACTAGGAAAAGAAGCTGCCCAAAAGGCAATCAAAGAATGGGGTCAACCAAAATCCAAAATCACCCATTTAATCTTCTGCACCACCAGCGGCGCCGACATGCCAGGCGCCGACTACCAGCTCGTCAAGCTCCTCGGCCTCCGCCCCTCCATCAAACGCTTCATGATGTACCAGCAGGGCTGCTTTGCTGGTGGCACTGTCCTCCGCATGGCCAAGGACCTGGCGGAGAACAATAACGGGGCGAGGGTTCTTGTCGTGTGCTCGGAGATTACGGCGGTGACGTTTAGAGGGCCGAATGAGACTCATCTGGATAGTTTAGTGGGGCAAGCACTGTTTGGGGATGGGGCGGGAGCAGTGATTGTGGGTTCCGATCCGATGATTGGGGTGGAGCGGCCGCTGTTTCAGCTGGTTTCGGCGGCACAGACGATATTGCCGGATAGTGATGGAGCCATTGATGGACATTTGTGTGAGGTTGGGTTGACTTTTCATCTGCTTAAGGATGTTCCTGGATTGATCTCCAAGAACATCGAGAAGAGCCTTGTTGAAGCATTTCAGCCTTTAGGTATTGTTAAACCTACTCATCATTTAACAGCTCAGCGAAAAAATGAGTGATAAAAGATGGCACACTAAAAAATTGGGTATATGCCTTTAGTTTAGATCGATTGTCTTATTTTCGATGTTCTAAGTTGTTTAGTTCAATCAAAACAATTTATCTCACTAAATTATATGAATTGTTTTGAATGGATGAGATAGTCAATGATATAGAAAATGAGATAATATATCTAAAGAGAATTTATTAACTTAAATTTTATCTTCCACAGGGATATCTGATTGGAACTCAATTTTTTGGATCGCTCATCCCGGTGGCCCAGCAATTTTAGACCAAGTGGAAGCAAAATTGGCCCTAAAACCCGAAAAATTGCGATCAACTAGACATGTTCTAAGCGAGTATGGAAACATGTCAAGTGCTTGTGTGTTGTTTATCTTGGATGAAATGAGGAAGTCGTCTGCCAAAGAGGGGATGAGCACCACCGGAGAGGGGCTCGACTGGGGTGTTTTGTTTGGGTTTGGGCCGGGGCTAACCGTCGAGACGGTGGTGCTGCATAGTGTGCCTACTAATTAAGTAAGGCATGGGTTGATTTGGCTTTGGCACATTATACACATTGTTGTTGGTTAAATTTCACAAATGCCTTTTCCTTCTCGTTGTCTATTTTCATTTTTCAAAAAAAAAATTGGTTGTTGATTGTGTTATTTTTGTATGTGATGGCACCATCCTCTAAGGCTGACGCAAATAATGACGTTGCACAAGTGATCTCCTCCCCATGTGAGGAGGTTCCCCACGCCACACATGTTCCCCCCGATTGGAGGGGGCCTCAAGTGGGACTTGTGGCATGGGGAGAAGATCAATCCTTAATGACGCTGTTATTCATTTGTAATAATACATATGTTTCTTTCTAATATTACATTATAATATGATTATCTTTCTTCTTTTTTTTTTCTTTTTCTTTTTTTAAAATTTTTTTTTTAAGTCTGTCTATTTCGAAAGAGACTCATAATTGAGAATTTCTATATGAATATTATAGTTAAATGTTTGTATATAATATTGTAGGTGGTGTATCGAATTTAAGAGGCTGTTTGGCATTATTTTTTTTTTCATATTCATTTTTAACCGTATAGAATAGAATATATTAATTTTCACATTTTTGCGTAAATTTACTTGTTAAGTTCACTTTCTTTTGTTAAAAAATGATTTCTGTTCCAAAAAAATTGTCAAACAAACTCCCAAGTTAATTTAAGTTGGTTAAACGTGGCTTTAATTAGACCACGCATCGTTTAATTTGTGTTCAACTTTTGTTCACATCGATCTTATGCATGCAATAAATTATATTCTAAAGGAAACATAGATTAAAAGTGGGATTTGAACAAGGATGTGATGAATCCACGATGACAACAATGAAAAACATAATTTGTGCTATATACATACCGAACATTTTAAGTTTCAATATTTAATTTTGAGATTATTTGGTAGATCCACTATAGAGAAAATTATAATATATAAATAGTAATATTTATCAACGATTATTTTATAGTGCCAACGTGTTGGCACTCAACACAAAAACAGCTCCCCTGAATGTGGGGGGATCCCACGACGGGGGACTGTCTTTTGCTAGGTGCTAGCACTCTAGCACTAGAAGAAAGCCCCATTTATCAATTAACATAATTGTTTCTTTCCTTCACGTACATGGGCTGTAATTCCCAAATCCAATTGTATCACATAAGGGAACCTAGATTTATTAATTGTTCGCAGTCCTATTCTATTGGTTGTTCGATTCAATAAAAGTATATCACATTGTTAAAGAATTTATATACTTGATTATGTATGTGATATATATTCATGGGAAGAAACACTAGTCAATAGAATAGAATTTATAAAAGTAGATCTCAACTCTATATTATAAGAACATAAGAGAAACACATAACTGACATGCACATATATATACAAATTATTGTGTACATGGACACATCACACATGAAACCTCAATATCAGTGTGTGATCATGATCACTTCGACATGCGACATTTCATTTCCCATCAACTCATAAACTATTTTTAACACGTAATTTCACCTTCAACTTCTTATTCACCTAAGTATTATTTTTAGCAACAAATATATGATCTCAAAACTCTTGTGGAAGAGAACGCCCTAAATAATACGTGTCCTGGTCAAAGTCATGCAAAAGTGATCAGGTTGTCCATTTTTGAGCACTTGTAGCACGATCAAAATTGTATAACGAATTATATCGATTTGAATATTTGATAAATTTGTATTCTTGAGAATTTGAAGAGCATTTGTTTCATCTTATTTGGTAGAATATACACTTCGTCATATACAATAAAGACATACTGGGTGATTAAAAATAAAAATATACGTAAAAATAAATAATACAACATAAAAGAAATAATAATAATAATAATACGTAATAATAATAAAAATATACGTAATAATATACGTAATAATAATAATTATTATTATTATTATTATAAGTGCATGTAAATTTGTCAAAACTCACACTGTCCACCTAACTAAAATGTGACTTGGACACATGGATGCATCCAAAGATTCATCTTTCAACCCAACTAATATTGCGAGAGTCAACGATAATTCTACGAGAATAATGTTTAATTTCTCCTTCCAATAACTACTTTCTCCAAATCTATTACAATGTAATAAATATAACAATTTGGACCATACAATGGGTCAAATAACACCTAGCAAAGTATTTTCCTATTTGACTTATTTCAAGCAATAAATACAATTGTCTCTAGCCTTTTTTAAGTTAATTGTTTGCATGATACGTTTTGAAAATAAATTTAACTTAAGTTATAACATCGATTAAACTAGGAAAACATAATTTGCAGACTACAGTATATGATGATGCATATATAAAAACAGATCAAAGTATAAACAAAATCCTCCAAAAGCATTATAATATCTTTAAAAAAATATATTTGATCAATTTTATATAAAAAGGATTAATCATACTCTTTTTTAATACACAAAAGACCCTCGATTTGAGGGAAAAAAACTCATAGTATCAAATTTCGTTGAAATTGACAGAATAACCCCTACTATTTTTTGAGATTCTCATCTTCTTGTTTGTTAACAACGTTTTCCTTCAACACTTCGGTGGCAACCTTGGCTGAATCCAAAACTTGTTTTCCTCTTGTAGTGTTAGCTGTCTCTGCTGCTTTCTCAAGCCCTTTATTAGCTGCATCAGTAATTACCTAAGCCAAAATATCCACATATTTCAGAACCAAAATAAATTACATCATTATTACATAATAAATTGAAAAGCTAGAATTGAAAAATATAATAAACAAAAATATAATATAATTAGAAGGGCATTTTAGAGAATTACACTTCCAGCAGTATTGGAGATTCTATCCGTCACGACTTTACCAACCCGTTTGACTTCTCGAACAACTTCTTGTGTCCCATCTTTCACCGATTTTGCAGCTTCGATCACCTTTGTACACGTCTCTTTATCAATCTTTGCCTATATCAAAAATCAATTAATTGGTGGTCGATTTTTTTTAGAAGAAAATTATTAGTAAATAAAAATCAACGGTCGATAAATGGATATATAGAAATGAGGACTAGCTCACAGCTCTGTGGGATGGGCCTGTGGAAGAGATGAATCTCCTACAAATCCATGAAATTTTTAAGTAATATTCTTCATTGTGAATGCATTTGGATAATGCTCTGAAATTTGCCATCTTGTTTCCTCTATGGTTAACTAATGTTAGTTACATGATGTTTAAAGAGGAAAAATGCCACTTGGAAAACCATTCATTTTGTTGAGAAAATTTCTCCGGATTTATGGTTGAGAAAGTATTAAAAAAAAGTTCGTTTCAATCAGAGATGTAATATTAATTAAATAACACAATCGTGAAATATTATCATACTGTAACAATTAGATAGGTTCAGCCGATAGTTATATCATATTATTTCATTAATGTCATCTAATTATTTAATAATACTTAGATAACACACCGAATTTTCATGCAATGGATTCAATTTTGGGTCCACACAATTTGTATATTGTCATGTCGATATGTTATTCATTATTGATTTTATCAATACTTTGATATACAATATTATTAGAAAAAATCTTTTATTATCGATTTTTACGGTATGTTTGATAGAGAATTTAAAAAAAAAGAAAAGAAACAATATTGAATGCGTTGTTAAAGTAACGAAATGTGATATCAAAAAAGAAAAAAACTGTAACTGAGTTAGCAGTTGAAAATAGGAGTGGGCGTTCTGGGTAGTTCATTACCCGAATCAACCGTAAATTCGCTCAAAAATGGAACTGCTCGATTTTTTCAAATGAAGTACCGCCTAGTTCCTGGCTCGGTTATGATTATTTTACTATGTATTTTTTATTACTCGAAAAGCATAAGAAAAAAATAAAAATTTTGATTCGAACATAAATATAACAATAAAAATGAATTGATTTGCAAAGATTTGTCGCCGCTTAATGTGTCGCCGCTATTAGCGACAATCGCTTTAAAAACAACAAGATAATTGCGATGTTTTTCAACGCTTATGCTACTATTTTTCAAAGCAGCCTAAGTCATTGCTTTAGATTCCTGCTTTGGTTTGCCTCGATTTTTAGAAAAGACCCCGTTCGGTTTTCATTTCGATTCCGGTTCTTAATTTTTTTAAAGAACCGATTCGATTCTACCCGTTCAGTTCCAATTTTTGTCCACTCCTAGTTGAAAATGAAAATTGAAAAAATAATTTTTGATTAAAATTGTAGCAAACAAGCTATTATTACTCTTATATTCAATTACAACAGTTTTTCAATTAAAATATTTCTGAGAAAGGCATCGACACATTTATTTGGAGCAAATAAGCATCAAGCAAAAAGAAGGCAAGATTTCCACTAAAGCAAAGAGAAAGAAAACATGAAACCTAATCATCAATATTAATAATTATCCAAGAATGGTTAATACTTTTTACCAACATCCAAATGATAAACTTCAAGGTAAAAAACACATTCAAGCTTCGTGACCACTCCATAGACATCACATTATTTCATCCAATTAATACGATTATTTTGTCCAATAAAAGATTTTTTCCTATAAAATTAAAATATCAATCATTATTAATCCAAAAGATTTATTAAAAATCAATTAGAACGGAAATATTTTGCACTTTATTCCGACATACACCGAGTCACCCAGTAACCTTTCGAGGAAGTTGGACTCGAATCATTGGTGTCATAACCAGACTGGGCCACCTTGTCAAGTGTCAACCCATGTACGGTTAAAGAAAATGCTGTACGCGTTATATAGCTTGCAAAATTTGGGATCAAGCAACATATACATGCATTTGCAAAGTTTGTCAAATCAAATGGTTTCATGCCCTCGATGTGAATAGAAAATGTCCTTGGCACGCATTGGGAATTTCCTAAGAAGAAAAATCCCCTGCGTTAATACTATAGTCTATATTGATTTATTTTATTATATTTACGGGATATATATTACTTGCATAATAAAATATAATGTCAATGTGATTACATTATATCGAGATGGTCGTATCCAATTACGTTTGACTAAACCAAAGCTCATAGTTAATTAGTGCGTTAATTACGTTCGCCATTCTTGAAATTTTAAATGCTAATTTTAATTTTTCCCCCTTCCAGTAACGGTCTTAGGCTTTGCTCGGATTTTGGTCATTCAAGTTCTGGATGCTTACACCAATAGCTAGAGTTGATCATATATCAATGTGAGCATATATGTTATTGTACTTGTGAAACACATGTTATCTTGATATTAGATGATGGGAAGTGATAATATCATATTGAGACTATATGGTTTATTAATGAGATAATATGTGTTGTGTGACCACAATAAATCAGTAATTACTTTGTTGTCATTATGTTGAAAAGTTGATAAGGGAAAAAATCGAAAATACTAGAAAATAAATATCAACATTCAAAAATGTAAAACTTTTCATATTTTCAATAATATCAACATTTTGTGGCGAAATGTTGAAAATGCCATCATGTTGTCATACGTGCATCTCTCATTCCTCACTACTATAATTGATTTTGTGCTAGCGACCATTATTATTATTATTATTATTTATTTATTTATTGTAACCGCCAAATCTGATGGTGGCAAACCACTATCGACCACCCACCATTGGGTGGTTTGCTAAGTGGTCTCAACAGCTTAAGGTGATGAAGCTACACTTGCAAATATTAAACCATGATGCTTCATCAAATGACAGGGTTCTGTTGACCTCGACTCTTTCTCCCACCCCTAAACTCCAAAAGCACTATTAGCGATCTAATCAATGCGAGTATGGTTTATCCACATTTTTATAGAACTACATTATATAAATTCCAAGTAAAATTCAATACGATTGGTGGGGCTGGGGCTGAGAGTTGAAGAAGAGGCTGGGGCTGAGAGTTGAAGAAGATGGTCAAAGTAAATAATTTGAAAAGTATAGAACTCTCTCATCTTATGTAATTTTTTAGGTATCAAGAGCATAAATGTCTTTTGCTAAAAATTATTTGTTATTTTTGTAATAATTATGTACAATTTTTATCATTTTTGCAAATACCCCTATTTAAATACATATTCATTACTATTCTCACATTTTATTTTATGATTCCACGTGAACTTTTTTTTTTTACATGATAAAATTTAAGAAAGACCCTCAAGAATATTATTATTATTATTATTTTGTTTTTCAAAAATATTGTTATTATTGATGAAATTAATTTATACCCCATAATTTAATGAAAATCTATAGCAAAACATATTAAACAACAAATGACGCATTATTATCATTAATTAAAAGAGTTGTGCTATTCACGTCAACGCTTTTAATCCATACACGCACCTTTTTTTAAAATTTTTTTCAATTCCAATTTTACCTTTATTTTATTACGTAATAAAATAAGAGTGTGTGCGCGGAGAGATTTTGGATGCTCGGCCGAGGATGGCGGCGTCCAAAAACTTCGGCCATCCTTAGTGAGAGCTCCCCATGAGGGAGCCAGGCCAAGGCTGGCCAAGCTCCATATCCTCGGCCGAGCATCCAAAATCTCTCCGCTTATTATGTGAGGGTCAAATTGGAATTGAAAAAATTTTTTTAAAGAAGGTGGGTGTATGGATTAAAAGGGTTGGTGTGAATAGCACAACTCTAATTAAAAATGGGTGCGGCTAAACACACCCATCCCAATTTCTTTATACACCCATTCAATTTTTCTCTCAAAAATAACCTAAACAAAATTATCATTTTACCCTTCCATTTCAAAAATTAAAATAGCATTACAAACCATTCTCTGCCATTGACATTGTAAACCCAGTTCACGTTGCTCATTGCGCACTTCGTCTCTTTCCTCACTTCCGTCTCTTTCTGACTTCATCTCTTTCCTCATGCCAGGAGTTCTTGGCACCATTATTGGGAGAACTATCGATGCTGGAATGGATGGTATTTACAATGTAAGTGTTTAGTTATGAAATATATATAATATTGTATCTATTGCTCACGAACACAAAGCTACGGCTGAATGGTGGCGGCGGAATGGTTAAGCCCTCAAGAGAGGCGACACGGATCAAGTGTTACCGCCCCATGGGCGAACACACTCCCGTGTGTTAAGCCCCATGAAAGCGAACACACTCGCAATGTGTTCAGCCCCACAGAAGCGAACACACTTTCTGTGTTAGCCCCCATGGAAGCGAACACCTGCCTGCAATCTTTGTGTGGGGTGGGGGTGGGGAGGGGGTAGTCTTTGTGTTGTGACTATCTTTGCTATCTTTGTATTGTGTTGTCTTTGGCTTTGCATTCTGTCTTTGCGCTTATTGTAAATTTTGTTTAAGCGGGACTTTTTGTTTGCGGTGATCCGTGGGTATTATTCAGTATTTATTCATTAAATTGTTATTTTTAACGGGGAATCAAATACACGTTCTCTTTGAAGAAAGTATTATTGGTCCAAATACTTGAATTGGTCGCGGTGCTAATAATGAAATGGCAATGGATTATACATCATTTTTCTTGTGTATGATTCTTTTAATTCCGTGATGAATTAGTTGATTGTGCATGTCACGAGGAAAAATTTGGAATGGTAATAGTTGTTAAGAGATCGGCCGATTGGAAAGTGGAATCGCCCTCGCGTATTACTTGCATGTGAGCGAAATGGTAAATATCGTGGAAGTGGAAAATGCGAATCTACGAAGTGCAACAAAGAAGTGTAGTGTCCTTTGCATTAAAGGTAGACAAATATCAGTAGATGGTCAGTGGATATTCACGGGTTATAAATGGTACACATAATCATCAGGGTTGTCACGATATTTTGAAGGTCATTCTTATCTTTGGTGGTTATCGATAGATGAGGAGAAATTAGTGCTTGATATGTCAAAAGCGAATGCTCGACCGAAGAATATATTACATACAACGAAGAGAGATATCCAGATAGCATCAACAATGAAGACAATCTACAATATCTGACGAAGCATAGAATAATCGATCATGGTGGTCAATCCCACGGTTTTTATTGGGAAAATTACAAGAACATGGATATTTGTTTTATGTGCGGCCGGTGTGAAATCTTGATATAGTGAAGGATCTATTTTGCCCATTGATGAACTTAAATTGTTTGCATGCTTTTCCTAATGTATTATTGATGGATTGCACATACAAGACCAATCGATACAAGATGCCATTATTAGAAATAGTTGGCGTCACTTCCAGCATTATCTGATAGATGAGCTAGCTGCATATATACCCACGATTATCATCGATGAGTATAACCAGTAAAGGTGAAACGCGACCCTTTGCAACTTTATTTTTTCACCTGGCACCTCTAAATGCATTGTTGGCCTCTTGAGTCGATACTCCCAATAATCTACGAACCAAATCCATTCTCACGACGGCGGCGATGCCTTGTGAAAGCTCAATACTGCACGACCAGGCTTGTAAACCAGAGAATGCATCGCCACGTCATCTAGTGTAATTGTCATTTCCCCAAATGGCATGTGAAGCGTATTAGTTTCGGGTGCCATCTCTCAACAAATCACGGCAATCAAATTATTATCGGTGCATGATATGATATATCCGCGTAACATATCAATTCGTGTATTTGCAAAAGATTCATCCATTCTTGTTGGGTCTCACGATTCAAGTTCCACTTGATAATTTTGGGTATGACATTTTATCACGAGCGGGCCTTTCATTACCTAACCAAATTTGGTACGCCACATGTGTCTTATATGTTGATAAAATATGTGGATCGATAGGACCTCAGGGAATGATTCATCATCTTCATTTTGATTATTTTCAACATTTCCACATTCCGCTTCATCATTTCGACTTCACCCTCACCTGCCTTGTACTCCATCATCTTCTTGTTCATTTGGCATTTGAACATCATCTATATTCATATTTGAATTGTGATGTAACTCAATTTCTTCATTTTGTGGGTATTTGTGACGGACTAGGTAATTGTGCTAATTCTTAGGATTTTGGTGAGGCCAAATATTCTTCTTGCGCAAGCGTTTTCTGCTCGAAGCGGTTGGTGAAGCGACGAGAATAGGTCGAACTATAATACAAAATAAAAACTTATTAATTACGTATGTATTAACATGTTCTTGTGAAAAAAAAAAAAAAAAACCGCCATAACTAAAGCTATTCTCTTTGAAAACAACAAAGCGTGTTCTTGAATGAGAGAAGAAGAAAAAAAAGAAAAAAAGAAAAAAAAAAAAAAGGACTATTCGTCGCCTTGAGGCGAGCAGTCCCTGAGCGTTCGTCGATGGGAATGAAACGGCCAGGCATTCGTCCGTGAACAACGACTCAGGTAAATCGTCCAACTGAGGAACGAAGCTGAGAAGTTCGTCCCCATGGGACTGACGCTTGATTCTTCCCATGGGGACGAGCTGACCCGGTGTTGGTGCCGATACCTCTACTTGAATAAAAACTTGAATAAAAACTCGGCAATTCATACTATGGCAATTCATACTAAGATCTATTCAAATCAAATTAAATATATACATTTCTAAATTAAAATTACATACGTTATCACGAAGCCATGATTTACTGTTGCTCACTTCTCACGAAAATTTGCTTTGTTGCTCCACTTTTGCTTCAATAGATAGAGGAAATATGAGAGAAAGAAGGAAAGAAGTAGAGTGAGAGAGTGTGAGAGGAGATAGCCGATAGAGATGGGAGAAGGGAGCTTGGGATAGAGGCGTTATTTTTAGAGCGAAAGGGTAATATTGGCGTAGGCGGGTGTATAGAGCAATTGGGAAGACTTTATGGTGGGTGAACTTAGTAAGGTGGGTGCATAAAGAAATTGGGATGGGTGTGTTTAGCCGCACCCATTAAAAATACTAAAATAAAACATGTTGTGACAATGTAACCTCAGCTTCTTGTTTTCTTCCCTCCTCCTTCCTCTTTCATTCGTTGAATTCTGTTCATTGCACTCTTTAATTAACCAGCAAATTTTTAAAATCTTGTAGTATCAAACCCTCTCATTTCTCTGCAAGTTTGCAAGATTGATTCTTGAATGAAAAAATAATCTGCGGCTTCTTCTCAGTCTTCTTTTCTCACGTGAGTCGTTTTTTATTATTTATTTATTTACTAACTGAAAATCAGTTTTCCTTTTTCTTCACTGGTGGGGATATGTAATTCTTTCCTTTGAAATTTAATTTTATGACTTTTCAGATTCCAGAAAACACGCGGATACAGCACCTTTTCTCTCTCGGATTCCCAATTTCTGGTTCAGTTTCTTATTCCTTTCTTCTTCACTGTTCATTACACCTTCTCCACTTGCATCTACTGTAATTTTTTCTGATCTGGATTTGATCTCAGGTATCTTTCTCTATCTATTCTATTCCTCTGGGCAGAAGGAATCAGGGGTTCTTGCTTCTGTTCTTCAGCAGCTGAGAAGCCTTTAAAGCACCGATGAAGAAGGTGAGATTTCTTTACCCCTTTTTGATTGGGGTTAGGGTTTTATTCCATGGTTTGACCATGATTTCCTATTTGTGTAATGGAATTTTTTACTGTGAATTATGAATTAGGTTGGATTTGTAATCTCGAATTGAGGTTTGAGGAAGTTGATTTTGGACAATCAGTGGGATTTGTAAATTCAAATTGAGGTTTGGAGGAAGTTGAATTTGGGGATTTCTTGATTGAGTTCTATTGGTTTCTCTGTATCTTTGACAATAACATATACTGTGAGAGGAATGTCAAGTGTGGATATATCGAAATACGCCCATAGTCCTGTGCATAAGGCCATTATTTTGAAAGACTATGATGGTCTAAGGAGGATTATAGCTAAGCTTCCACAGCTTTGTGATCCAATCGAGATTCACACAGAGTCAGAGTCACTAGCAGAGGAAGCTAAAACTGATGCCATTTCTTCTGTGATTGATCGGCGTGATGTCCCTAACCGGGAAACACCACTTCACCTGGCTGTGAAATTGTCCGACGAGGCTGCCGCTGAGATGCTGATGGTGGCTGGCGCTGATTGGAGCTTACAGAATGAACAAGGATGGAGTGCATTACAAGAAGCTATTTGTAATAAGGAAGAAAAGATTGCTAAGATTATAGTTAGGCATTACCAGCCAGTGGCTTGGGCAAAATGGTGTAGAAGGTTGCCAAGGTTGATTGCAACTATGAGACGTATGAGGGATTTTTACATGGAGATCACATTTCATTTCGAGAGCTCGATTATCCCTTTTATTTCCAGGATTGCCCCTTCGGATACTTACAAGATTTGGAAGAGAGGTGCTAATTTAAGGGCAGATATGACTTTGGCAGGATTTGATGGTTTTAGGATCCAACGGTCGGATCAGAGTATTCTCTTCCTCGGTGACGGTTCAGATGATGGGAGAGTGAAAGTTCCTCCTGGGTCGCTTTGCATGGTGTCACATAAGGATAAAGAAGTGATGAACGCTTTAGATGGTGCTAGGGATCCAGTAACTGATGCTGAAGTGCAGCAAGAAGTGAATTCAATGTCTCAAACGAACATATTCAGGCCTGGGATTGATGTGACTCGAGCTGTTCTTTTGCCTCAGACAACATGGAGGCGACAGGACAAGACTGAAATGGTGGGCCTCTGGAAGGCGAAGGTGTACGATATGCAAAACGTGGTTGTGAGTATTAAATCCAGAAGGGTCCCTGGGGCTATGACAGATGATGAACTCTTTCACTCTACCAATGAAAATGAACCAGAGACTGAGACTGAGGAGTTTGATGATATTTTGACAGATGAAGAGAAAAGACAGCTCGAGGTTGCATTCAAGTTGGATTCATCCCATTCAAGCAATGAACATGGAAATGGAATTATTGCACACCGACGTAGTTGTTATGAGGAAAGGGATATTGATATTCCAATTGAGGACATGAATGGCTGTGGGAATGGAGAAATGGAGGAAAAGAAAGGATGGTTTAACAGCTGGAGGAGAAGAGAAAACAAAATAGAGGAGAAGAAGAAGGTTAGTCCGCCAAGAAGTTCTTTCCGTGTAGAAAATAAGTCGACCAATCTTTTGGACGAGTCTCCTTCTATGAGTAAACATCAGAGTCGACACTCAAAAGCTTCTTCATCAACAAATTCTGAGGTTGCAACTCGCCGGAGAGAGGGAAGCCGAGAGAATGAGTACAAGAAAGGTTTGAGGCCCATCCTGTGGCTTTCGCCGGATTTTCCGTTACAAACCGAAGAACTTCTACCCTTGCTTGACATTTTAGCGAACAAAGTTAAAGCCATACGGCGGTTAAGAGAATTACTCGCCACAAAACTTCCCCGAGGAACCTTCCCCGTCAAGGTATTCTCCTTATATTTTTGCTAGATCGCAATTGATATTTGTGCTTGATTTATAATTTTCATTTTTTCTAATTAGTGCTTGTCTGGTTTAGCCACATTTTGGTGGGTTTTAAGTCTTTGGAGTTGTGGTTGAAGAGCAACATTTAGTTTGTTAACAAGTTACGGTTAAGTTTGAATGCTTCTGATCTGGTATAAGTAGTTCATGTGGCACGATCTGAATATGTCACATCAGCTACTTCTCAACTTATAGCATGTGTAAAATCACTCCACATCACCAGCTTGCACCATATCTGGTGCAAGCAACATTCACCATATGAGGAGTCTTTAAGTTTGAATGCTACCAGTGGCCACTTAAATGTAATGAGTAGCAGGTTTTAATGTGGGTTTTTCTCCGTTCAGGTTGCTATACCTGTGATACCGACAGTCAAGGTTTTAGTCACCTTTACAAAGTTCGAAGAACTACAGCCGTTGGATGAGTTCTTAACGCCTCCATCAAGTCCCACCACCGGAGATGGAGAGAGCTCCACAATGATGCAGTCGTCAAGTTCATCTTGGTTCCAGTGGATAAAATCTTCTTATCAACGCCCTAATTCATCTACCAGAGGTACAAACATTAGGGACGAAAATCATCAAGATCCATTCGCCATTCCTTCGGATTATACTTGGATTACGGCCGAGGAAAAGAAAAGGAAAATGCAGGAAAAAAGCAAGCTAAAGAAAGCTAAGACTCAAAAGTCGCAGACTTGACTCGTTTCTATGGGTACTACAATGGTGTGGTGTTTTGTTGATCAACTAATTTCATTGATTAAACGGACGAGGGAAAAGTGGAAAACAGTCATACTATTTATTGTAAATGTCACATTGCATCGCGTGTCGTCCATTGCAATGTCTAGTCTTATACTGTACTGTCCATCTGTCCATCGGTGGATATAAAAGTCAAAATTATCATTCTTATATATGTTTTATATTTGTAAGAATATCTCATAGATCATTTATTTTACGTGATTATTACTGTATCAAGATCAATTGACCAAACCCATCTATTGCATGATCCAATTGAATGTATCAGAACTCGAAATCTGCTGTCTCGATTCTTGTTTATTGGACTAATAAGAATTGGAATGAGAGATGAGGACTATATCATGTAACGCGTGACCAACCTCTTCAAGGTCCGCAATCTAACACAAAAGCGCTCCGGCCCATAATAGTAGCAAGTGGGCCTCCTACTTTCGGGCCATAACTTAGCCTCTACCTGTTTACTTCTTTCATCTCGAGGAGTTGAAGTTCAGAGACGCGGGAAGAGAGCCCGCGAGTCGGAGTGGGCGAGTGTGTGTGTGTGTGAGTGAGTGAGAGAGAGACGATTCAGATGAGGCGTTGCAATGAGATGTAAGAAACTTTACGAGGATTATCCGTGGGTTCTATTACCCGAATCTGATCCGAAGATCTCCCTTACATGAACAGGGGAGAATGAATATTCTAAGAACGTATGATCTATCTCGAAGCATTTGTTTCGAGACATTGAATTTCAATTGATTGTGCAGATTCTCTCCGAATTCTCATTTTCAACACATTCTCGAGATATAGCCTAATTGCTGCCTAAAATATTTGATTGATGGTTGATACTATGTGTTTAGCCTAAATATAGAAATGTGCTGTTTTGCTATTTATATGTAAAGAAGAGAGAGATTGATTCCAATAATTGGACTCAACTCTCTTCCTGGTTTTTCTCCGATCCAATCGTGCTCCCACACATACATTGTTCTCTCTTCAATCCAATTCCTTTCTCGTTTCATATTTTCAAATCAATTCTTTTTTCTGTTATTTTCATCTCTCCTTATTCAAATTGTTCAGGTTATGGGGTTTTCTTTCTGAATCTTGATATTATAAAAGATTATATTCTTAGATTATGGGGGGAGGAACTCAGCAGACGCTGATCTACAGCTTTGTGGCTAGAGGCAACGTGATATTAGCAGAGTTTACGGGATTCAAAGGGAATTTCAACGCTATTGCATCCCAATGCCTGCAGAAACTACCTGCTTCTAACAACAGGTTCACTTACAATTGCGATGGCCACACCTTCAATTACCTTGTGGAAAATGGATTCAGTATGCACCCTTATTTTTCCAAATCATTCTTTCTCCAAGCTGTTTTGTTTGATTTGTGGTTGTTTTTTTGGATAAATATGAACATGTATGTGTTACACTGTAATGTGTTTTTTGTGTAGCCTATTGCGTTGTTGCCATTGAGTCGGCTGGTAGGCAAATTCCGATTGCATTCTTAGAGCGCGTTAAAGATGATTTCAACAAGAGATATGGAGCAGGGAAAGGCAAAACTGCAGGTGCCAATGGCTTGAACAGGGAATATGGGTAATTCACTTTTCACATTTTACACATACAAAGTTTTTAGGGACACTAGTGTTCATATATACACAGATAAAGGCAGTACTTTTGAGTCTTGCAAAATATGCAAATAAAATAAAAAGTAGTTTAACTTTTGATCGTGTGGGCATTCCTGAAAACCTATATCCATGTTAGGCCAAAATTGAAAGAGCACATGCAGTACTGCATTGATCATCCCGAAGAAATTAGCAAACTTGCTAAAGTCAAGGCTCAGGTCTCTGAAGTAAAGGGCGTGATGATGGAAAACATCGAGAAGGTAAAGAAGTTTTCGATATTCATTGATAGCTTGTTTGGCACAACTTCCGTAAACAATCTTCTCTCTTTCAAATATAATTTTCAGCCATTCATTTTATTGAATCCAAAATTTTCTCTATTCCTAGTGATGTCAACTTTGTTCCTCTTTTATTCAGGTTCTCGACCGAGGTGAGAAGATTGAGCTGCTTGTCGATAAATCTGAGAATCTCAGATCACAGGTTAGTCCAAGAAAGTTGTATTCAAGATACATATGAGATGATCCACTCCAACCGGTGTCTCAAAATACTATGTTTCTTGTGGGATTTACAGGCGCAGGATTTTAAGAAACAAGGGACCAAGATTAAGCAAAAAATGTGGTTCGAAAATATGAAGATCAAATTGATTGTGTTTGGTATCTTTGTAGCTCTGCTTCTCATCGTCATTCTTTCCGTTTGTCCCGGCTTCAAGTGTGTATAGGTGGACTTACTCGAGGTCGAGTTCAAAAATAGGGTGGTCTATTTTTCTGTCTCATAGGGATAGAGGGCCTGGGTTTGTCGTAGGGTGCTTTGTTCCCTCCTCCCCGGCCGGTTTTCTCCGCGAGATTGTAGTTCACTTCCCTCATTGCCTCTTAGTCAAGAGCTTTCTTTTTTTGCTTCCTTGTAACGTTGGATATAATGTATAGATTATATAGTGAATGATGTGTCCCCTCTTTGTATTATGAATACTTTCTTCTGATAGCCTATCAGATTCTATAGATTCATTGCTTAATCAATACTTAATACATGTAGAAATGGCCCATTCGTATTGTTGATTTTTTTGTAATGGTTCGTGGTTGCATAATGGTTTGCTAAAATTAGTGTCAAGTTGTTTGTTCTATCATGGTCTTCTCTACTTTTTTCTTTAATCATCATGTAAGGTGTAAGTTGATGGCTTGTAGCGAGGTTCGACTCGCCGCACTACTAAAAGGCATATTTCACCTATGCATATCATTGCATGTGCCAATACTTTGTAGCATCTCCAGTGTTACATTACTATCTAATGTGTGCACACATGACGACCAAGCTACATAGGCATGTGCCCAAATGGGTACCCTAATAAAATTCGCATGGCTACGTGATTTTAAAATGAGTTTAATGCTATATGCGATTGTATGTATGGACGTTATATATTCTTTGTAAAAATGTTTCACCACAGATTCTACTCAAATAATCTACGAAACACAAATAAACACACTTCTTTGAAGTGTCAAGTTTATTACTATTGTGCATGAGTTCATCTAAGATTGTTCCATGCTTGTTTGGTAGGATTATCTTAGAAAATGTCAACATTACACGTCACATGTCATTTAATCATTTAATTACATTTTAGCTACACAATTTTCTATAGAGATTCTAATTTTTCCAAATAAAGATTCTAATTTTTCCAAATATTCATACAAGAAAGCTAGAATATAAATTCTTATTTCAAGTCAAGGATGCAAACAAATTTAATATTATATATCCGCCGCTATGATATTAATATATCGTGTCTTTGTAGTGGAATCGGTTTGCTTACAAAATTAATTAGAAGATTGATAAATTTCTTATGAAGATAATGAAGAACAAGGGCTTTCTTGAGAAGGATGAATTGTGTTTTATAACTGACCAAAGGGATCATGAAGAACGAGAGCTTTCTAGATAATGGGTGAATTGCTTTTTATAACCGATCAGAGGGACGTTTCGACCGGAGGGATGTTTCCTCTATCAATTGGAAATAAATAAACTTATGTCTGTTCTCACAAATTTTTTTTTCAAATGTATTTTCCTTGAAATCCTTGCTAAATTTCACCAAATTCAACCATTCTTCAAGCAAACATCCCATAAAACATAAGTTATCTTCTTCATTGGCAACTCAAATTTTGCCCTATAATTGGATTCCACCATGGACAAATGGTATATACTAGGACTATTTTCCTTAGCATAAAAACTTGTAGGTGGGACCATTCACAATCCACCATTTTCTAAACATGCCCCAAAAATACCCACCTTCCCCAAAATGCTATCACAATTTACAAAAAAAAAAAAAAATCTTTTTGTTCAGCCATGTCTAGTCGAATAAAAGGAAAAAAATTTATCGTCTAACTGTTGCTGCCATTTCCTACAACAATTATTGTTGGAAATAACAGCCAAAAAGGGGGGAGAACCTCCCCCCTCAGTTGCTGCAATTTTCGGAAATAAATGCTATTGGAAATGGCATCGGCTACTTCATTTTGTTTTGTTTTTATTTTTATTTTTGTTTTTAGAAATTGGGAGGGTATTTTGGGATATGAGTATTTTTGGGGTATATTTAGAAATTGATGGGGTGTGAATAATCCCACCCAAAACTTGCTCCGTCTGTTACAACAATTTAAAAGCTCAGGGACCTAGGGTGAAAGTGACTCAAAATCGTGATCCCGGTTAATTTTTCTTCCAAATCGCACCCATTAATAATCCCGGACTCATCGTTTAGCCGGAGCAGCTTCTCAGTTTTCCGTTTCACCTCCGCGTACTGTCTCACTGGTTTGGTTACTTGCTTATGCTTCTTCCTCTTTGTTCTCTGTCCTTTTTATTACCATACAATACACCAGCTCCTTCCAAATTATACGTATGACCTAAATTTTCAGATAATTAAACCTTAAACCGAATTGTTATTTCACTCACCGTCTTTTGTTTATGCGTTTTATTTTTATTAATTTGTGTTTCGAGGTTTAATTACGTTCATAATAGCTGGTACTAGTTCGATGTTTCAACCCTGTGTAATTTCATCGGACCCATTTTGTAAAGCGTTGCCTTTTTTATTTCAGCAAATGTTGAAAGCCGAATTTTAGTTTTCTGAGAGAAGTATGTAAAATATATCGGCAATTTACTTCAATTTTCTTTTCTTTTCTTGGCAGTACGTTGTCACTCGTGTGGAAATTTGTTATTGTTGAGAAAGTTCAAGTATTTGAATCGAAAATGGCGGAGCTGAGCTCCGTACCAAGTTCGAGTCCAACTGCTCCTCCACAAGATGCATCTGAACCAAAACAGAACAGTGCTACTGCTTTTGGAGTTGTTCGACCTTCCTTCTCATATTTGAACGGGAGCAATCCACCTTCTGGAAGTTCACAGCAGTTACCAGCTAGTCCAGTAAGTACTCAGAAATCAAAGAAATACTGCGTTTAAGTCACAAATGGTTGCTCATTGTATTATATTAGTCGGAAGTGCAATCAATGGTCTGTCCAAAAGTTATAATCTGTTGTTTCTGCAGTGTAGAGAGTTTCTCTTGTGGTAACTGCTAGCATGGTAGGGCTCCATGTACTCTCAACTGAACACATTTTTGCAAAATATATTGAAAAACCCAGTGAATAAGAACCTTGTCATTATGTCATGTTAAGCTAAAAGTTTTTTTATGTGGTGAAGGATAGACACCCTCTTGATTTGCAGTTTTGCCCAATTGCACCTGAGCTGTGTTTCGTGAAACCGAGCTAACTCGGCTAAAGGTTTGGGGTCTTAATTATTGCAGAAACCCACATGGCTGAAATACCTTAAGTTGTAATTCTAGGTGTTGTTGCATGTAAGTTGTGACTTACTCTCAGTTGTTCTAGAACCATCAATATTTGGTGAACCGGCAGATTCTTTTGCAATCCATGTTGAAATATTATGGGAATGGTATATTTTTCCCATATAGTGCCCAATAAATAATTGGAAACTCTAAAAACCTTCAATCGTTGTCCCAATTTTTAATTTACAGCCTGAAGTGTCGTGGTGGAACATCTTGAGCCCAACAAATGCTACCACATACTTGGAACAAGACATACTGTTGCTGTCTATGCTAGATTTTTGGTTATGTGTTGTTGCACTGAAGATATCTGTATCACCTTCTGATAGTTCCTTGTTTAGATGGTGTTAGCATGAAATGAAAAATGCATTTTAATGCATTTTTTTCAAATTTCAAACTTGGTCAAACAAATCACATCCATATATCTCTTTACTCATTAAATCTCCACCATCCAACTCCACTCATTCTCTCTCTTCCTACTCATAAAAATACATTAAAACTCATCCGCTAACACCCTCTAATCTAATATCACTCTCGTACCAACTGTTTCTTAATTAATTCATTTATCAGCTTCAGTGTATCCGCTGTTCCTATTGTTCCGAGTGTTAAGCGAATCACTGAAGTATAATGAAATTTCAGCTCTAGTGAGATTGTTACTGGGGGTTTTATCTTGATTATAGTTTGAGTCATAAGAATGAGACAGCAATTGAGGGATTCCTCTTATACATCCACATGTATCCTGGGATGCTTATGACAATTATTACTGATTCATGGCAGGCTGTTGAGCAAGGTCACTCTCCAGCAGGAATGAATGCTTCATCTCCTGGACCATCCACACAACCAACTTACTTGCATCCTCCTGCTCCTTCACACGGTTCACAACCTGGTTCATTTGTACCGGGAACGGCTGCACAAGCCATGACCCCTCCAGGCCCTCCGCGTGTTGGTGTTCCTCAAGGAAGCTCATCACATTCTTCAAACTTCTCTTTTAATGGGAACCAGCAGCTGATGCAGAACAACCTATCACCGAAAACTGTATGTATTTTGGTTCAGTGTTTTCTTATTTGATGAACTTTCATGTATCACGTATAAGTTAGGGAAATTGGGTGATGATATATCTCCTATCATACCAAGATAGTCAGAATTGCTGTTGAGCTTACAGGCTTTCTTCTGGGTTGTAGAATTTAAGAGCTAATACTACTCAGGAGATGGGAGCAACTCCTTCTGCACGGCTTTCTGCTCAGTCTACTAATCAACATTCTCTGTCAAATCCAAGTCCTTCAGTAGTTATTTCTGGAGCCAATAGTTTTACCAGTGCAGCTCCCCGGTTCCCCCCCGCATCATCATTTCAGATGCCTCCAGGAATGCCTAGGACTCCTTTAACATTTGGCCCACCTGGAATACCATCATCTGCCCCTTCATCTTCAAATATAACTGCTGTCCCCTCATCTGAAGACTCTCACTCACTTCCAAGATCCTTCATGCCTACTGCGCCTGTTGTCACCAATTTCCCAGTTCAGCAGCAGACATTTACTCCCTACCCGACTCCGTTTCAAGTAGCTCCTACTGGACCATGGCTGCAGTCCCCTCAGATCAGTGGCGTTGTTAGACCACCATTTTCACCATATCCTACTATTATTCCTAGTCCTTTTCCCATGCCAAGTCGTTCTGTGCCTCCAGTTTCTGCTTCATTTCCCAATACCCAACCACCTGGAGTTACTCCTGCTGTATCTTCTGTTGGAAACTCTACATCTTCAGTGGCCCGACCTCCTGGAGTTACACCTGCTGCATCTTCTGTTGGGAACTCTACATCTTTAGTGACTTCTGATGATCAGGCAACTGCTGTGTCAGCACAGGAAGAGTTACCTCCTGGAATTGGTATGCCTAGACTTCATTATTGGTTAATTTGTTTTTATATTCCAAATTTTGTAATAATTGGGTGCTAAGTATAACCTGTATGTTGTACAGAGAGTAGCAGACACAGCAATGATGATGAGATCAAAGATGAATCTTCGGCGAGAGAACTAGAAGCCTGGACAGCACATAGGACTGAGACCGGGGTTTTATACTATTATAATTCTCTGACTGGAGTATCGACCTATGAGAAACCTCCAGGCTTTAAAGACGAGGTACTGCAACCATTTATGTTGTCTCTGAGCATGAGAGGTATAATTGAGTCTTTTTGAGGATCTCTTAAATTTCTGGACTACATTTCCATGCTTGGTTAGCTTCATGAATAAACCATCAATAGTTTCAAGATTTATCTTTCCATTTGATTTTAAAGTTTCTGTTGTATTTGCAAAATTCGACTTGTTGAAGAATAAGGTGGGAAGACCAAGTGGTAAACTCTGTACTAATTAAGTCTAAGGATGCCAATAACTACAAATATCCTACTCAAGACTGATGAATAAAAGGTATAAGAATATTTCTGCATCAAAATGCGTTTCACTTGTAATACTGATAGCTTGTTCGAGACACATTATTTTTTTAGAAATCCTTTTTTCTCCAATATTATTTTTAATCACTTATATTAACTCTTTTATTGATGTGACAACATTTTTCATATTTTTAATGGCTTTCCTTCACTTTTGACTCACATTGAGAAATCATTTTCTCAAAGTTACCTGTCAAACACGCACTGAGAAACATAAAAACTGATGCATCCTTTCTGAATTAAATCATAGTAAGATCTGTACCGTTTATGCTTTCTCTTTCAAAAAATGAGAGCTTCTTGTTCACTGAAATACAGACCTTTGTTCTGCTTCCAGAATTAAACTGCATTGAGAGAATAATTTGCTTTTGCTTCAGTAAAAATGCTTCGCTCCATGAATGTACAATTTATTTCTCAGTATATGGCCTTTTTTACTTTATTGTTTTTACTTTATTGATGTAACTGGGGCACACTTTGTCCAAAATCTTTGACATTTATGTCTTTGTCACCCTCAAGAAGAATCACTTTTAACTATGGATGGTACTATTTTATTTTAGCTGTTAATTAATAGTTATCATCGTTTGCATGCTTTACAATTTCACGCTGTATCTGCAATAATGATTGCTTGGTTTTCATGTTGGGGACATCTAGATCACCCATTTAGGTACTTTCAGCCACAAATGCTTCCAGAATACGGTGAAATTGTCCAGTCTTATGTGTCTGATGATTAGTTTATAAAGACGTAACCTGATGCTAGGGATTTTTTCCTTCGTGAGGTGAGGCGAGGCGAGGCGTAACGTAACCTCCTTATAAATTTAACATTGTCAAAACATCATTAAAACACAACAATAAGCTCATAATACGGCTTGAGCATTTTTCAACTTTCTTAATTGAATGATATAAAGTATGTAAACAAATAAAACAAAAATCAACAAACAAACTATTATTTTAGACCACGCAAATTATTGCTCACTTTGTTATATCTACGTGCAATGGTGTCAATTGAAGAGCTCACTGGTTATGGGCTCAAGTGTTTACTTGGAAATCATGAGAAAATTCCCTATACCACCTCTACAACTTCACCTCTACGACTTCACTAAAGGAAAAACTTTCCATGGAGAGTTCATTGTGCTGTTTATCGATATTCCATCAGAAGATGATTGTTCTGAACGTGGATTAATTATTTTTCCAATGTATTCTTGTTGCAAATTTTCATTCAACAAAAATGGAAGAAATGCAGAACCCCTGTAGCTTGCTTTGTAGACAAAATTTCATTAAGAGCTTTGTTTTTGTAAAGTTTTTATGTGGAAAGACCTTATCTTTTAGAATGTGTAGCTACAGAGTAGGAAGAGGTTTTGGAGAAATTTGAAGTTTAACTTTTTAGGTGAATGTGTGGTTTGAGTTGAGGTTATCAATGAGTGATTTTTGAAGAAGTCTTGACTCTTGTCAAAAAAGGTCTCGTTGCACTGTGTACAAAACATGCTCAATTACTTGGGTAACTATAGATCTATACTTTATGCCATTTGACTGCTGTGTCACTATCTTCTCGTCTTTTGTGTATATGTATATTTCAGTCTTGCATTGTCTATTCTGAATTGGGTGATTCCTTATTTGGTTGTTTGTTATAAATGCAGCCTGATAAAGCAGCCGTGCAACCAACTCCGATTTCATGGTGAGTTATCTACAATTGTTGAGGCATACTGTTCAATCGCTTCAATCATATGTTTGACAAGCTTTCTATCAAGAAACACGAGTTATCAACATTTTAACATTTTCTACACATTTTTTTCAAACCACATTCATTAGATTTTTAGATTTTTTAAACACCAATTAACTGTTTACCTTATTTATTTTTCTTCTTCACCATACATTGGAAGATCATCTTGAATAATGCATCCAAACAAGCTCTATAATTTTTCCTTTTAATACCATCTTTTGTAATGATTCAATCTTAAGCTCTGCGTTGTATTCGTAAGTGACTTATTGTACGTACCATATTTTATGTCTGGTGGAAACAAAGAAGTTCTAATACGACAAAAGTAGCTTCTTCTCTATTTTTTTTCCATGTCAAATAGTTGGACAAACTGTGTTCGTCGAAAGGCATCGCAGTGGAAGTTATTCTATTGCTTAATTTTATGATTCTGTTCAGGGAGAAACTGGCTGGTACAGATTGGGCAGCAGTTACCACTAATGATGGCAAGAAATATTATTACAACGCTAGAACTCAGGTGTGGTCATGGTTGAAATTCTCATCCCTTCTACCTTCTTATACCTTCTTAATATGTACCTTGTAGAGTCATTTCACTTTTGCATTGGAACCTGATTGATTTTTTTCATATTTAATTTTGCTGTTTAGTTTTCTTTCAATACAAGTGTTTCTGTGATGTTTCACCATATTTGTTGCATAAAATTTTGGACATCATATTCTTTGTTGCTTTCAGCAGTAAAGTTATGTAGCACCTCTTTTGGCAAAAAAAAATCATTCACACAGAATAAGTGCAAGGTAAGTGCTTGTTTAATGGGGCCTAAAAATTTTATTAAAGGCTTGTTAACTAGTCAAACTTGATTCTCAATTACCCATTTTTTCAGAAACTTGTCCTGACATTTTCACCAAGTTTTGTCTTTGAAATCATTTGTCACTGCTTTTAAGCTCCATCAAACAGGCAATGAATTTGATCCTCACTGTCCAATCTTTTTCGAACAATAAGGCTTGTTATCTAATTATTATTGTTGTTATTATTATTATTGTTATTATTATTATTAAAGGTAAGAAATTACTTCATATCGTGGCATTATCTCATTATTAAACACTACTGGCCTATATTTTGTGATATGAGCTTTTTGGATGAAGTATGAAAGATTGTTATGCCTTTCGGGGAAAATTTGTTTCTATTAATTGAAGACAACTTCAAGGAAACAGACAGAAAAGACTCATTTGCATAACAGCATGTATGCCTGAAAGCCAATTTGTATGTGCTATAAGCAAATGTCTTCTAGAATATCTTGTCTTTGTCTATGCTTTGTATCTTGTTCCATGAATGGGGTTTATTGAAGGTCTTCTTTGCCGGTATATTGATTTTGGCTTCCTCTCATCTTCATTGTCGTCGGTCATTTAATCGCAGATAAGCAGCTGGCAAATTCCGAATGAGGTGATGGAGTTGAAAAAGAAGCAGGATGCTGATATGAAATCTCAATCACCGTTGGTCACAAGTACTAATGTAATAACTGAAAAAGGATCTGCTCCTGTTAGTTTAAGTACTCCTGCTGCTAACACAGGTGGTCGTGATGCCACAGCTCTCAGACCCTCTGGTGTTTCTGGACCATCTTCTGCACTTGATCTTATAAAACGGAAGTTACAAGATTCTGGAGCTCCAGCTTCCACTGCTCCAGGCCCAGCTTTGTCAGGAGGGACAGTATTAGAACTAAATGGCTCAAAACCTGTTGAGGATGTAGCCAAGGTTTCGGAACACGATGACACCATTGAAAAGCACAAAGATGCCAACGGTGATGGTGATTTATCAGATGCCTCTTCTGATTCTGAGGATGAAGACAGAGGTCCCACTAAAGAGGAGTGCATCACCCAATTTAAGGTATCTCATTGATTTACAGGTTTCTCTCTGGAATAGTAATTGGAGCTGATGTTTTTCATTTCCTTCAGTTTAGGCTCTCCGTTTTTCCTAGTTTTACACAATGGTGTGCAGTTAGAAGTACATGCACCAACCCAGGCTATTCGACCCATTGCCACCAAGAGAAAACAATATTTTTGCAATCACCTCAAGGCCATATTAATTTATCTTCCTCTTCTAAATATCCTGTTGTATCAATGTCGTGGGTGGTAGTTTCTTTAGGTGTACATTCGAAACTTTTCAGACTGTGAGAATACATAGAGATGTGTGAAAAGGTTGTCTTGCATTCATAATACGAAGGCATATATATAATATTTACAATTGTTCTAATGGGCTAGGCCCACTACATCCTAATAACCTAATAATCACAATCAATACAATCTAACACTCCCCCTCAAGCTGGAGCATACAAATTGTAGGTTCCAAGCTTGTTACAAATATAGTTGACCCGAGAATCCCCGAGTGCCTTAGTAAATATATCAGCTAGTTGGTCATTTGATTTGACATGATTAGTGACGATATCCCCCCGAAAGAATCTTCTCCCGAATAAAATGACAAATAATCTCAATGTGCTTAGTCCTCTCATGAAACACGTGATTAGAAGCTATGTGAAGAGCTGCTTGGTTATCACATATCAACTTCATTTGCCAAAGACTCTATGAACCTCACTCTTGAAGCAATTGTTTCAACCATACAAGCTCGCAGTAGCCTTAGCCATAGCTCGGTATTCGCTCTTGTGGACAAAGCAACCACCGATCGCTTGCTTCCTCCAAGACACTAAATTTCCAACAAAGACGCAATATCCAAAGGGTCGAGTGTCATCGTGTGGGCTACGCTCAATCAAGATCTCAATATCCAATCACTTCGTGTCCTTTATCTTCATAAAGTAAACCTTTACCTGGCGCTTTCTTGATGTAACGCAGAACACTAATGGCGGCATCAACATGACCGCCATACGGAGCAATGGCTCAAAACACTCATGACGTAATGAAATATCCGGACGAGTGACGGTGAGGTAGCTAAGTTTCCCAATGAGCCTCCCAGGTATCGACTGGGTCTCGATAAGGGCCCCTGGCAAGGAAGAAGTTTGACATTCGATCCATTGGGGTTTCGCAGTTTGCGCTTTGACATACCGTCTCTTCCGTAATATCGAGGGCATACTTTCTTTGAGAAATAAGAACACCATGTTGGGGGACCGAGCAAACTTCTATTCCCAAAAAGTACTTGAGTTTTCCCATATCTTTGGTCTCAAAGTGATGAAGCAAATGTCTTTGCTTTAGCCTTCAGATGCCTTCCTGGTCATTCATTAGAATGACAATGTCATCCACATAAACAACCAAGTAGATGCAACAATCGTAAGATGAGTGGTAATAAAATGCCGAATGATCAACTTCACTACGAGTCATGCCAAATCGCTGAATCAGTGAACTAAAACGCCCAAACCAAGCCCGCTGAGATTGTTTCAATCCATAGAGAGAAGAAGCGACATACCAGCCGGACTCCCTCGAGCAACAAACCCAAGTGGTTGCTCCATATAGACCTCTTCACGATCGCCATGAAGAAAGGCATTCTAACATCCAACTGACAAAGAGGCCAAGTGACGCATGGCAAAGAATAGAGAGGAGGAGACGAACGGAGGACATCTTAGCAACCGGAGAGAAGGTATCACTATAATCAAGGTAGATCCGGGTGTAGCCTTTCGCAACAAAGACGGGCTTTCAACCGGTCAATACCGCCATCAGACTAACTTTGACCGTAAAACCCAACGACAACCCACTAGATTTACCAGAGGAAGGGGGACCAAATCCCATGTACGCGCAGTACACTTTATGCAACATATCTCATCAACCATAGCCCCGACGCCACCCTGGATGCGAGAGAGCCTCGCAATGCATCTAGGTATGGAAACAGAAGACAAGGACGACACAAATGCACTATATGATGGAGACAAGCGCTGGTAACTGACAAAATTATATATAGGATAAGGATTACGAGTAGAACGAGTACCTTTACGCTCCGCAATGGGACGATCCAAGTCGGGATCGGATCCGGAGGTGCAACCGAGAAGGCGAATCCGACGCCGTAGGAAACAACGGCTCTGGGACGGACACGCAAAGCTCGGTTCCGAGCGAGACACACCGAAGGCGGGTCCCGTGGCTCAAGGGCGGCCGAGGTCGGCGATGGTAAGCAAGTGATTAGAGGAGGCGGTGAGTCGACAGTAGGTGCCACATGATCAAGAGAGGAGGTATCTTGTAAATGAGGCTCTATAGATGAGACATCTAGGAGAGGAGGACTATTGTCAGGGAGGACATCCGATAGATGGGAAGTACGTGTGACAGAAGGAAAGTGGTGTTGCCTCAAAGAAGGTGACATCTGCAGAACAAGATAACGTCAAGATCGAGAGAAACAATATAGCCCTTCTGCAGCAACCGAGAGTAACCCAAAAAGACACACTTGAGTGCTTTAGCTTGTAACTTGTCCTTTCCGAGAAGTAAGGTTATGGACAAAACATGTACCCAAAGACACGAGGAGGGACGTAATATAGTGGCTGATTTGGGAACAATAGAAAATGAGGAACCTGATTTCGCAAAGTGGAAGAAGGCATGCGATTAATGAGATAGCATGCAAGAAGAACATCCCCCAAAAACTGAGTGGAACGTGAGAGTGTATAAGGAGGGTGCGTGTAGTTTCAATCGTGTCTATTTTTCCGCCACCACTCCATTTTGCCGCGGAGTGTGGGCACAAGAGCCCGATGTAAAATACCTCAAGCCATAAATCCATTGGAATTGTGTAGAGAAATACTCGCGTGCGTTATCACTTCGGAGAGTACGAATAGTAGTGCCAAATTGGGTTTTAATTTCAGAACAAAACGCTTGAAAGATGGAAAACAACTCAGAACGATTTTTCATTAAAAATAACCAAGTACAACGAGAAATCATCACCAAACGTAACAAAATAACTAAACCCAAAGTGGACTGAACACGACTAGGACCCCAAACATCCGAATGAACTAAAGCAAAAGGAGATTCTGCTTGTTTATTGACACGACTCGAAAAGGAACTACGAACATGTTTTCCTAACTGACATGACTCACACTCTAAAGTAGACAAAGGTGGAAGACTCTCGGCACCATCTTTGTAGTTTGATAGGCTAGATGTCCCAACGTGATGATGAAGAATGGTAGATGGATCATGTGAGAGACGGTGATAGCCGATGATGGAGTAAGGTAGTATAGCCCGCATGCGTTCACGCTTACTCCAATCGTTCTCCCAAAGATTCGATCCTGCACAAGAGCGGAATTAGCCATGAAAACAATAGAATAAGGTAGGTTCGACATAACTTGCTAATGATACAAGATTAAATGGATGCCGTACAAATGAGCAGAATCTAAAAATAATGACTCAAAGAGTTTGACTCGCCAATGCCTTTAACCTTAGTTGGGGAACCATCGGCTAAGGTGACAGGATAGAACGCTCGAATAAGTAATAGTGGAAAATAGATTTCTATTACCGACATGTGGTTTGTAACCGAATCAAGCACCCAAGGGCCAAGAGGCTTATGACTGTGGTGATGCAGCAACAGAGTTCTCGATGGGATCACCCGATGTGGCAGAGGATAATTGCTTGCTCTCCGAAGTTTCAAGAGTTCGGCATACTCACGAAATGCAGGACACTGCGCTAGGGCAAAGTATCAATGTAATGACCATCTTGTGTGACATTGGCAACCTTAGGAGGTCGCACCATGAAGTGGTAACACCGATCCTGTATGGCCAAGCTTGTTGCAATGAGAGCATTGAGGGCGACCGCGACTCCACGACCTCCACTGAGCACCTCTACCCTCCTCTCGATTAGAAACCCAGAGGCAAGAATAGTGGAATCAATCGGGCAATAAGTGGAGCCATCGGAGATGTTTGCCGCAGAGATCTTTAAGCAACTTTCTGATTACACTGTATTCATGGTCTAACCCCGAGGAACTAGCAAGAATTTGATTCGAGCAGACTCCATTCGGGGCCTTGAGATCACTAATGCCAAAACCATAAAGAAAGTCCCACGCCGCTCTTCTTGCTTTGCAACATCCTAGAAAGGGCATCATGTCATTAAATTCCTGTCGAAGAGTCTCGATTTGCCCAGATAAGTGCATATCTTGGTCTGCTTTGCATAACTTTCTTCATATCCGACACCACTTTGTATAGAGACGATTTATATCATTCGAATAAAGCTTCTTCGCCGCCAAACATCAAAACAAGAACGATATGCCGATAATCGACCAACAAGAGTACGATCAATTGAGCGCCATAGAAGATTACAAAGGAAAGCTAACCCGTTTCCACCGGTTTATCTTTGGTAGCGATATCCTTAAGTTGCTTAACCGGATGGTCATCAACACCTTGACCAACGAACCACAATTCCTACGCTTGAAGACCAGGTCATATAATTGGCGTGATCAAATCAATTTCTCCGCTAAATTGTGGGAGTAGACGAAAAAGTAAGCATAGATATATCCTTTGAGGTGGCCGATTGAGCCGCCATTTGAATATTGGGCCAAAGAAAATAGACAACACCAAAAGACTACCAATATAACACCAAACGGGCGGAAAGCCACAAGCAATCAGGTGATTGTAAGGAAACTCACTCAAAAACGAAACAGACCGAGACCAATTTGAGATAACACCACAAACGGACTGAGATACGATTAAAATAACACCAGACGAAGTCCAGCTGGTTGAGACGAGTCGATCGATGGAAGCCGGAGGTCGCCGGAGATTCCACACGCGCCACGCCGACGGACAGCGCGCGCGTATCGTCGTGCCGCGTGTAGGGCGCGTGACTGGTCGGACGGCGATGATTTTCCGGCGGATGGAAGGCGACGACGAGACGAGTCGACCGATGTGGTCAATTTGGGATCGGAGTTGTGGTCGGCCAGATAGCCGGAAACAGTCACGGTGGCTAGGGTTTTGTGTGGCGGCTAGGGTTTAAAAGAAATAGGATGGTTGGAATGAAGCACAACCAATATCAAACGAAACCCTAGGTGTTTTCTCACTCGAGCTCTGATACCATGTGAGAATACATAGAGATGTGTGAAAAGGTTGTCTTGCATTCATAATACGAAGGCATATATATAATATTTACAATTGTTTTAATGGGCTAGGCCCACTACATCCTAATAACCTAATAATCACAATCAATACAATCTAACACAGACATTTAAAGTTGTCATCCGCTCATTTATCGTTTGATGGTGCCGTGCTACTTGTTGACTCTTATCTTCAGTTTTTGTTTTTATGTGTTCTGAATTTAACCACACATTCTTCTTATTCTTTATTTCTGTTCCATCGTCTTACAGACATTTGTCCTCCGTGTCTATTTAATAAGGCTTCTTGTGCCCTAACTTGTAGGTGTCTGCCAATCATGTTGTATTCCTGTTTCATTTCTCAAAATTTTCCAGTTCTTTCTAATTCTATGTATTATATCTTCTACGGGTCTAGATATCATTTTAACAATCAAATCTAAGCACCCATAACCCTTATTTTTAAGGATACTGCGATTCTTTGATGCAGGCCGCTGGCTTTCATATGTATTGTTACTAAAGGCAAAGTGTGATACAGCTTGTGTTCAGACTTGATTGGGCTGACATTCATGTTTAAGTTTCTTCTTCCTTTTCCCCCCTATTTTTGTGTATGATTGAAATTTATTTATGGTATCTGGGTATATAGCAACGTAGGTTCCCAGCTTCATTTGTACACATTCTATTCTAGGACTCGAGCAGTGCACTAGCCAATATTTGTTGGAGTTTAAATGCCTTATTATTAATTTATATTTTCTACTTTTGGAATTTCTAGGAGATGCTGAAGGAACGTGGAGTGGCGCCATTCTCAAAATGGGACAAAGAACTTCCGAAGATAGTGTTTGATCCACGTTTTAAGGTGGGTGTGTGTTTGTCTGTTGATTCATCTGTAACAAATTATGTAATTGTTGGAAGCTTATTATTCATCCATGTACTTTTCCGGGCGCTTATTTCTATATTAGGAGCGTTTGCAGAGAAGTGGGATCTTATTTTTCATTGATTTAAATGCTTGCTCACACACGGACACGTTATCTGGTAAATGAAATTGTTTTTCTGCTTACTTGATCTTGTGAATATTTTATTTCTCGACAAGGTTTTTGGTCCTAAAGTTTGAATACATATGAAAGGTAAGTGTTTGTAGGAAAAAAAATTATGCAATTCAAAGATATGGAAATTGGAGCCTTTTTACCCATTTTTTGGCTTCCCCAACGTACTTCCCATTCATGATTGATATTCTTGTTTCATTCTGTTAATTTGCAATAATAAAAGTTCCTTGTCATTACCTTTCTTTATATTGAAGCTCTTCCTTTGCAGGCTATCCCAAGTCATAGTGCTCGAAGAGCTCTGTTTGAGCACTTTGTCCGCACACGTGCTGAAGAGGAGCGGAAGGAAAAACGAGCTGCTCAGAAAGCTGCCGTGGAGGGTTTCAAGCAGTTATTGGAAGAAGCAAAGGAGGTTTGCGCAGCTGTGTCTTATTAAAGTATCCTCACTTTCTGTTAGAATTAGGATATCATAAGGTATGAATTTTGAGCTTTAGGGATAAGGTTGATATCTGACATTTCCATGACCTTCAGGATATTGATTGCAACACTGATTACCAAACATTTAAGAGGAAATGGGGAAAGGACCCCCGATTTGAGGCCTTGTCAAGGAAAGAGAGAGAATTTTTGTTGAATGAAAGGTATAGTTTACTGTTTCTTTTGATCCTTAGAGCGGTAATTACTGTAGTCATGGTCTTTTAGTGATATATTAAACATGGGATTCACTTGGATTGCATGCTTGATGTTTTCTGCTGATTGTTGATTTGCCAGTTTGTTTTGGTTCACTTCCAGTCTTCTTGTTGAAATACAGTTTGACATTTGCCCTTCAAAACTGTTCCTTAAATTTGGGAGGTGAATTGAAGTTGGCAGTGGATCAACCTGTGTTGGGTATATGACAATTCAGGATTGTACCCGCATCTTGTTGGCTTTGAATGTAAATGTAGACATAATGTGCCATCTATATTTTTGAGTGACTTGAGTGTACACAAAGCTGCATACGGAGTAATGATATAGCACCTCCATGTGCACACCAAAATGTTCCTCTTATTTCGAATGTCTCATGCATGCGTTGGACATATTTTTGACTCTGGCAAGTTTTGATATTAGAGTTCTTGAAGCTTCTGGTTGTAAAATATCAAAATGAATCAAGTTCAAATTTGTTGAATCAGTAGTCCTTGATTTGTGACTCCACGAAATTTCAGGCATGCTTATTCATCATTTTGTGAGTAGATTGATTTCAGTTTTACTGCACCAACTTTACATGTTATCACGTAATTATCTTTTTGGTTCACTGTGTATAGCATAGCATGAATTGTCCTTCATTTTAGAAATAAGAATTGCAGGAAGTGGAAACAGATCCACCACATTAGCTTATCGATAAATTTTGTTATACTGGATGGATTTTTGCTGAGTGCAACATTTCTCAGAACTAGATATTAGATGGTGAACCCGAGTTATGTTCACCAAGTGCAGTGATTGTCAATTTCTAATGTTCAGCGTTTGTAGTTGAACTGCATCAATCTTTACCGTCAATAACTATAGAACCTTGTAGGGGGGGATCAAATAGGGATTAAGATACTCTAAAACTTCGACAGATGGTTGATAGCCTCTCAAAACTGTTTTAAATAGAACAATGTCATTCAATGGGTTACCAAATAATCTAGTTAATTCTATCTCTATTTTGAATGAGGTGCGACATTCTTTTTGTGTAACTTAAGCTTTGAATTCCTACTGAAAATATGAACTTACAATCATGTGTAACATGTACCTACGCCTAGAGTGATTTGGTTGGACAGATTCTAATATCTTCTGTAACGAGGGAATTTTTGTTTTGGCACGTGTCGCTTTTTAGCATATGCTTGTTCTGTTAAGCAGCATGTCCAGCAAAGTTATTGAATGTTCAATACTGAATTCTAAATATTCCTAATAGAATGTTAATGCCAATCTGTCAGGTGTGGGGCGCCTATTGCTCAATTTAGCTTATAAGTAGTTTTCATGGTAAAATTTTTTCTTCCTTTTTCAATTTTAGGTCGATAATCTGCTTTGAGTTAGCCATGTACCATAAATTATAACTTATATGTTGGAGGCCACGGACCTAACTAAGATCCTTAAATTTCTTTTCATTTTCTTCTCATGAGGTTATATGGTTGGGCTCTACCATTCCTTTGGATTTGTTTGAATTCTGTGAAGTTTCAGGGGGTCTTAGCCACCAAATCGAATTTGAATTTTTTAAATTAGTGGTAGCTATTTGTACAATACTGGTTCCAGGAGATATATGGATGTGATTAATGTGATTAATTTGGTCAAATTAATGTGAATTGGTTCAATATTATGGGCTCAATGTCCCATTGTTTTTAACCTTGGATTTTGGTGTTGTTTCAGGGTGCTTCCTTTGAAAAGGACTGCTGAAGAAAAAGCCCAGGCAGAGCATGCAGCTTCTATATTAAATTTCAAGTCCATGCTTCAGGATAGAGGAGGCATTACTTTTAGCTCCCGCTGGTCAAAGGTAGGTGCATGCCAACCTTGCCTGGTACGCGTGGATTTACATTTAATATCTCTATGATGATACAGATCAATAACAAATGCTCTTGCATAATTTTATTGTGTTTTTTTTTTGTTTTTTTTAAATGTGGGGGGTGTCCGAACCTTTATGCCTTGCAGATCTATATACAACCTTCATTTTCATCACTTGAAGTTGCTACAGTTGGTTTCTGTTGAAAAAACTATTTGAATGTTAAAAGAAGATTTGCCTTTAAATAAGATACAAGGATACTTTTAACATTTTACTAAGATAGAGATACTTTGATTTTTTGTATGGATTAAGAAATTATAATTATTATTGTTGGAAAAGTTAAAATTATTTGTATTTTTCCAAGTACGAGTATATCCCTATATTAAAACATGACAATGTATTTTTATTGGTAACAGTGCACATTAAATCGGGTCACCTTAGGATTGGAGAAGTTAAATATACACCATCAAGTAAATTGACATATATTTTGGGACGGATGATTAAGAAAAACGGCCCTCTCTTAGTGGATGGACAGAGTACATAAAATTAAAAGGAAAAACAATGAAGATAGAAACTTCACTTTCTTCAGCTATCCCAATTCCTGACCCCCACCAACCAAGTAACCAACACCACAGTGCAACAACCAACCGATAGCCTTTCCTCTGTCCACAACACCCTCCACACCAGCAGCAGCAACCAACCGCCCATATAACCAACTAGTCAGCTCATTTGTGGAAGTTCCAATATCTGCAGTAACGGTTTTGTGAACTCACTGAGCTTGTCATCATACATCAGGACGAGCACCATCAGTACAAACAGGCCTGCATCCATGTGGTGAGTTTTAGTGCTAGACTCCTAGGTAGAATAAATGTAGGAAAATAGTGGGTAAGGCAAGCTCTGAATTCAGAAATAGTATTAAGAATAAATTATGGCCTGACACAGGGGGTTGAGGTGCTGGTTTTGGCGGGAACAACTATTTTCTTATGTGATGTTTGTTTGGTTTCTTCTTTACTTATCCTTTTAGGTGTCCAAATACAGTTGTCTTCCAGCACAAAGCATATCTTCCTTTGGAACCATTGCATGGCCTACAAGTGCCATAAATGGAAGACTGAAGATATCATTATGAAGGGATTAAGTTTGTGGAAAAGAGTGCAAATGAGGGGAAAGACTATGAGTAAATAGTTAAGCAGTTTATTCGCCTTAGGAGACCAGCTAGTGAAAGGAATTACAGAGCCATTCTTTGTTAGTATCTTAAGGAAAAAAATATTAGAAGGCTTGGCAGACAAAATCATGAATGAGCTAATGAAGAGATGATGCCTCCAATGGATATCCTTTATTCAATTGTATTTCAAATTGAATTGGAGTTGTAGCAACTTTGCATGCAATTAGTATATTAATGTATTGAGAAAGAATTATTGTCCTCCGCATGTTCAATAATCATCACGGTTGAATTTTACTTTTGTACTTACATGTCATCAATCGCAAAGCGCTTCTTGGATCTCCATTTTTCATTTAATTGAGCTTTCCCCTCTTCCTAAGGATCTTGTTTAGCCGATTTTCTGTTCTGTTTCTATATGAAGCGCTGTGAGCACTTTCGTTGCGTAAATGATGCCTTTTTAAGAATCTTTGGATCTTTTCTTTGGTAGGTGAAAGATGGCCTCAAAAGTGATGCTAGATACAAGTCCGTTAAGCACGAGGAAAGGGAGAAGTTATTTAATGAATATTTATCAGAACTGAGGGCTGCTGAAAAATCGATAGAAGCGAAGGCAAAGGCAAAACAGGATGAGGAGGTTAGAGAACTTTCTCTTTCCTATTTTTGCATTGCTACTTTTGCTTATTTTGGTTATATATGCTCTTATTTTTACTCTGATTGTACTCGATTTCCTTTGCATGTCATTAAATTCTCGTGAAAAAATGTAATTTGCACTCCACACATTGGCTCTCATTTCATGATGTGGGTTTGTCCGCAATGTCTATTTTTCCTTGAAAAGTGATTTTTCTGTGATGGTTAAAAATATTGAAAACTAACTGGGAAATGTCAATTTCTTCTTCTTCTTCTACCTTTTTTTTTGTGCATGTGGTTGAAATAAAGTTGAACCAATTGACTAGTAAGCAAGTTTTAAGCAAATACCAAACAACCAACCACTAAATTCCATACAATTGCAAGGCTTTGTCCTATACTCTTTCCATATGTTTTCTAGTTTAAAAAAAAAAAATTCAAAAAAAAAATGTTTTCTAGTTTTTAAAATTCAATGTGCTTACGGATTTGGTGATTGTCTTCTTGAGCCTTCAACCTTACTGCCAATTGCCAAGTCCAAAACTCAATGCCTCATCCAAAAGTCAACGTCGTTTGAGCCTTAACCTTAACCATTGAACATGCCCCATCATCTCCTCCTGGATCTTTTCAGCCTTCGAGCTTGTAATCGGACCTTCTGGCACACGGTTAAAGCTTCAACGTCCACGATTCTTTCTAATTCGGTGTAATTGACCCAATTGAAACATGAATTGTATCTTAATTTCACTCCCAGCCTTGGGTCGTATCGGTGTAACTTGAAATGAAGATATGATATCATATTTAGCATTGTAACTCCTAAACTGTTTTATTCTTTTTAATTCACTTATCTGCTTTGCTACAGTCATTGTGGAAAAACTCGACCCAGTCATTTGAATCATTGGTCATTGTCATTTATTTTTCACATTGCAAGTGGCTAGGTATTGACATAGTAGTTTTTGATTGTTAATCATTTTCACATTAAGGGTGTGTTTGATCGAAGGGTGGAATTTCAATTCCATAGAATTCAAATTCCCACCTCTTCCCATGGGAATGCCAATTTCTTGATTTCAAGGAAAACAACCATTTTTTTGCCCTGGGTGGAAATTGAATTCCATGGAAAATAAAATGACTTTGATTGCAAATAGAATTGGAAAATGCTTTCCACCCTGTTTTCCACCCCCAATCAAACACGCTAATATGCTTATTTGATATTCTGTGATATGATGCTTGTTTTTCTCATCTGATTATTCAATTAAGAGATGTCATGAGTATTTTTCATTATGTTTATAGGAGAAACTGAAAGAAAGGGAGCGTGCATTGCGCAAGCGCAAAGAGAGGGAGGAGCAAGAAGTGGAGAGGGTGAGAATTAAAGCTCGTAGAATGGAGGCTGTTGAATCATATAAAGCTTTATTGGTGGAGATGATAAAAGATCCTCAGGTATTACTGTTATATATATTTTATTTGATTTGATTTTTCATGAATGTGATGTCTCATCAGGAGCATTTCTGAAATTATTAGAACACCTCTACAACAAATATTGATCTATTCCTGCTGATCACGAGCTTTGCAGAATTCACTGAAGATATTCTATAGCAGATCTAGTGCCCATCTCATGCCATTTTGTCACTCTTTTTAGTTATTTGTCTCCGAACGTTTTTGGGCTCTATTGCTATTATTCTTCTTTGGTCATCTTACTACCATTGGCATTTGTGGATATATAATCAAATCATCAAATGATTTTAATGCAGCTTTTGTCTGTATGCATCTAGGCCTCTTGGACAGAATCAAAGCCGAAGTTGGAGAAGGATCCTCAAGGCCGTGCTGCCAATCCTCACTTGGATCAATCTGAGGCAGAAAAGCTTTTCCGAGAGCATGTCAAAGCATTGCATGAGGTCAGCTGATTGTCTCAATGACAATGTTTTTTTTTTTCCTTGTTGGATTAATCGTACCAGTAATTGTTTGTTATAATCAAAATTCCTCCTTGATTGTAGAGGTGTGCATCAGATTTCAAAGCTCTCTTAGCCGAGGTAATAACTATGGATGCTGCTGCCAGAGAAACTGAAGATGGGAAAACCGTTATTAATTCATGGTCGACAGCCAAACAACTCTTGAAGAACGATTCTCGTTATAACAAGATGCCAAGGAAAGAAAGAGAATCCTTGTGGTGGCGACATGCTGAGGATATCCAGAGGAAGCAAAAGCGCGATCAAGAAACAGAGAAGCATGCAGAAGGAAAAAGTCGAAAATGACTATTTAGCCCTCGCGTAAGTTAAATTTCATGCTGCAGATCTGGAGCTCGACTGGTTCTTTTTTCGAATTTCAAGGATCTGCCTAGAAGTAATGTGTGTGCATTTGAGGGTTCATCTTTTTCTTTATATTTTCCAAGGGAAAGTTTGATCTCCACCTTGAGATATTGTGCATGCAATGTTAGTAGTGATAGTGTCCCATAGAACCATTGAGAATATAACACAGTAAAATTGGTTGTTTGGTACTTAGATCCTTCAGCTATAACATATCAATATTGTGGACCTTTTTATTGCTCTTGCCCTTCCATAATTCGTTATTTTCGCCTGTTTCTCAAAACATTTCTTTTGCTAAAAATTTATCTTTTGTGTATAAGAGTGGTTTGACTTTGACTTTGACTTATCAGTTTATGAAGAAGAGGTTCGCACTCTTGCTCGAGAAAAAATTTCTAGTACTTCAAAAATATCGACGGATATAAATTTTTTATTTGTCCATAAGGGTCACAATTAAATAACTAATGTGACTCTCGATATATATGAGAGAGGGTGTAAATAGGAATAGTGACAATGCTTTCCTAGATTGACATTTCGTCCCGTATGCATAAAATGAATGTTGCATGATTAGTTCGTCACGTTTTGACTTTGTTGACTCATCTCTGATGGATGTTTTGTTGACTCATCTCTGATGGATGTTGTGGGGAGATAGCTGGACCTTTTTACATGGTCTGATCGAAAGGTCTGTTGCATAATTCCAAGGAAAAGAAAATATAAAGAAAAATAATAATTAAGAAACACTTCCATCATCATTTTCACAAATATATATATATATTTCCATCATCAACACAAAAAGAAATGCTGATTGATGTCATCGTGGTCTTTTCCTCTTTTTATTTTTTATTTTTATTTTTTTTTTCCTGTGACAAAATTGTGGTCTTTCCTTACATGCAGAGACTTAAGTTTTGTAATCTTATTTTATTGTCATGCGCTCACTTCTATTATCTTGACTTGTTGAAATCTCATCGATGCACTGCACGATGCCTATTAATTTCTTTTCGCCTAATTTTCTTGTAAAATTTTCTCTTATGGCCAGATTCCACAGTTTGGGCAATTTCTTTTCACCTATCTGCTATATGCTAGTAGTTTGGGCAAATTTGTCAAAGAATAAATCAGCGGGGATGAAGTTAAGACAGAGTCCATAGATTGGAGACTAATAGTGAAATATTCGTAAATGATGACGATGTTCTCTATTTCTCTCTTGGATGAGGCTAAATAGTAAATAACCTCTCCCTCCCACCAACTAAGTACACCCAATTTCTCACAATCTTTCCATTTTACCCTTTAATAAAAAAATCTTAATATAATAATAAGAGAGTCTAACTAAAGATCACATTATTAAGGCAAGACTCATTTAATTACTTAAAAGAAAAAGGAAAATCTTATTTCTAAATAAATATTAAGACACACTTTATTATTTTATTTTTCTTATTTTATTTAATTTAATTTATTTTCTTTATTTAGTATTTTTTCTTATTTTAATTTTTTATATAAATTTTAATTTTTCAATTATGTATATAATTGAAACTAAACAAAAAATGCAAGCATTAATGAAAATGTGATATGATATTAAAGTTACAAACTGCAATATCAATTTAAATATTTTTAAAAATGATAATTAACTTTTTTTAATATACAGCTTTAATTTTTGAATATTATATTTTAATTTTTTATATATCTTTTAGTTTTTGAATTATAGTGTTAACTTGATATAGTGCAGAATGATTTGCTATTTAAAAATCATTTTCATTTATTTAAATATGTAAATGAGAAAAATCTTTTATTTACTTAATGTACAAAACTGCTCAATATTCATAATTCAATTTGAGCTACATATGATATAAAATCAATTCAATATTCACAAAATTTATATACGTATCTGTAGACCAATTATAAGATCATTGCTAATCGTATTTGGATAGTTATGTATGACTCATAAAATATAGTATTTAGTTTTTTTTTCTTTGTTCAAAAAATATGTTATCGAAATTTTCCCAAAATCACCAATTACGATAATTGATATAATATTTTTTCTTATAAAATAATATTTCGCACCAAATTATTGTCTTATTTTATAATATTATTTTATGTAAATATATCATTTTAATTATCCCGTGCAACGCACGGGGGTAATACTAGTTATAAAAAAGGGGGAAGAAGACCGACGACATTTGCTACCGAAAATTGTAGCAAAAAGGGTGGGAGAACCCCCCTTTTTTGCTGCAACTTTGTGGCAAAGAAGAGGGGGCTCCGCTCCTTTTTGGTTGTCATTTTCAGCCAATTCTTATCACCGTATTTCTCTCAATATTTTTGAGTTATTTTTCGAAATTAGTGGTGGGTTGATGTTATATTAAATTATGGTAGTTGATGGGTGTTTATACACGCACACATATACTGCAAGTGTACGGGCCGTACAAGTAATAAAGTGGACTACAAGAGTCCGAAAATCGATCCCACGAAGATTAGTATTTGTATTGAATTACTAATTCTAGCGTGAAATGAAAAGGGAAAGAATTGTACAAACGGAACATACAATTAAAAGATGGAAAGGGAGTTAACTAAGCTAAACTAACAAAGCAAGAAAACAAGAGATAAAACATGGGCTAGAAATAGGAATGAGCTTGGACGAACGGTAGTTAGGATTCATGACTTCATTCGACCGTGACTTAATCGACTCAATGTCTAAACATAATATAATGCACAGTTTCAATGTTAGACCCCACTTTCCAAGAATAGATAGTTCCTCTTTCGAATGTCACACTACCTCTAATTAGTTGATTCAACCTACTACATTTCTTTGTCGATATGTTACCAACTAACCGCATTACTCGTCGTGAAAGTAGCTCAAAGGATCACTTAGGGTTAGAGGTATATTTGTATCATTTACAAGAACCTATGGCGATTGCTATTTGGTCTAATTAATGCACTCCTATCTCTAGGATCATACTCTAACCACAACTACACACACTTGGTGATCAATCAAGCATATGGATAAAACTCAATAGCAAGCACAGAATGGAAAATACAATGATTCAAACCCATAAACATTTCATTAATTCAACTGGTTAAAATCCATCAATCATCCCAACATTACAATACTAACCCATAGTGTAGGAAATTATAGATACATATACAAAGAAAGCAATGGAAATAGAAATGTAAAAGGAAAATAAAATTATAGACAATTTCCCTTTTTGAGTGAATTGTTGCTTCACCACCTCCAATCCATCTTCTCTTGATGTCCACTTCTTCTACTCCAAGGCAAGCTCCCAATTCAAGCCCCTAAACTAAAGAAAATAAAAGAGAAGAGAAGGAAAGAAGAGAAAATAGGGAAGAAGAAGAGAAAGAACCCTAATCTCTAAACCTAAAACTAAGAACAAGAATAATAAATGATTGGGGATGAATTGGAGTGTAAAAATGCTCCAAATCCATGTGTCTTATGTCCCCAAAAAGCCCCCAAAGTCGAGTGAAAGAGAGGGAGAAAAAAGAGAAAGAACAACTATTTCCGCGGGAAATCTAATGCTGAGATGGGGTTATGGCCGCAACCTCAGCTCCGAAGGTTTTGGCCGAATTCTTCGTCTGGAAATTGCACAGCTAGTCCCCACCTTTCATCTCGTTGCACTTTAGCCCTCAAGTTTTGACTTTTTTTACAAAAAGGTCCAAAACATATTGCATCCAAGGTCCTTCAACTTCCAAGAAATTATAAGTTGGTCCTCGAACTTTTGAAAATGTACCGCTTTTAGTCATTTTTGTTCCTTTTCGTATGTTCTCGTTCAAATTGAGGAAATATGCCTACAAACACAATAAATACATAAAAATAAGTAGATATCCACTCAATCTAATGATAAATTAATTATTTAGAGATATAAATAAATGTGTAAAATGTATATTTATCAATAGTTTTCGGTGAGAAAATTAATTTTTTTTCACCATTGAGTGGAATGCGAACTATTAGACCACACTAGATCGAACACTTCGCACAGTGTTCGACCCTGGTTGGTCAAACACCATGCAAAGTGTTCGACCAAAGTGGGTCGACCATAAGAGGTTAAACACTACACCTCTTGTAGTGTTCACCTCTCGCGGTTGAACACCAAGAGGTGTAGTGTTCAACCTCTTGTGGTTGAACACCACAAAGAGGTGTTCAACCTTGAACACCACAAGTGGTGTTTGATCAAAGTGGGTCAAACACCTTTTTCTTTTTAATAATAAATTGTGCTCAATGGTTTGTCAATTTAACAAACCTTCCAGTGTTTCTTTGCGAAGAAAACTTTGCAAATGTGTATATTCGACCAAGTAAGATAGAGATGTAATGATCCGCCCGAATTCGTCCCGGAAACGTATATGAATACGTATATGATTCCGTATATGTACCGTATATGATATGAAATGACGTAATGATGTTTCGGCAAGGTATACGTGTATATGTTATGTTCACAACCTGATTTGAAGTGTAGGATATGCCCCGGAATGCGAAACGGCCTTTGAAATGAGGAAAATGGGAAAATTCTGCAGGGACAGAATTACGGCCGTAAATGTTGGAATTACGGCCAGTATATGTCAGGATTCTACCGTAATGGTGAAGGTTACGGGTAAATGGTGAAACAGTGAAAAATGTCCAAAAGTTTCAGAGAGCAAATTACGGTCATTATAGTTCGAGATACGTAGTATGGTCGAGGTTCTGACAAGTAAGTAAAGAAGGATCTACCGTAATGTCAAAGCGAGGCAAGAAGTGGTATTTACTGAGAGTTTATTACGATTCGTATGAGGGTATGATAATCTGGCCGTATTAATGCAGTTACTGGCGTAATATTGGGAGTTCTGCCATAGTAAATGTGCGAGTTACGGCCGTAATGTTAAGTCGGCAGAAACTGTTGGATAGGGTTTATACACGTTTGCTCGACCATTTTCCCTCATTTTTGACCCCCAACTTCCCTAAACTCTAGAGAGCACTTCCAAAGGTGATTCCAAGGATTTTACATGAGTTTTGGCTTGTAGATCATTTGAGTATTTTTAGTTGTCATCTTGGAACCAACAAGAAGAAGGGAAGAGGAAAGGAAAGGGAGGAGAGGAAGTAGCCAACCAATTCATTTGCTTGCTTTCTTGTCTTTTGAGGTAGGTAATAGCTATATTTCATGGGTGTAATATGTGTTTATGAATATATGATGAAATATGTGATGATATGGATTGGTAGAAGAAGTTAGGTTATGATATGAAACTATGTGGAAGAAGTTATGGTATGCTATGTTAGGTGAAGAGATAGGTTATGTTATGGTAGGGTTTGCTATGCTATGTTATGTTGTTAGATGACATTATGTATATTATGCTATGTGACCATGGTAGATGCAAGATGAGCTATGATATGATGAAGAGCATATGGGCTAAATGGTAAGAGGATGAAGTATGTGTAACATGAAAGTATGATCATGCATATATGGGTTGTAGATTGTGTGCTTACAATATGTATGATGTTACGGGCGGTTTAAAGCGTAAAAGAACATTTAGACGACGGTCCACGGCGCCAAGATAGCGTAAAAAGAACCTTTGGGGGACGGCCATTACGGCGCCGGCGCATGCAGCGTAAAAGAACGCTGCGGGGCGGCGCCAATGATGTTACTGGCGCCTTGTAAGCCACGGGATCTATAAGACCCAAAGCATAAACATGACATGCATTAGCATTTGCATCTATTGCTCACCGAGTCCCCGTGGCTCATTATGTTGTATCTTGATGTTTTATGTGCGCGGTGGTGGAGGATCCTCCCGAGCGTGATGTGGGATGTGAGGAAGAAGGGGAAAACCTAAACATCACTTCGCGTTTTTGTTTGTTTATATTGTACTAGTTTAAGTGAACGAACAAAATATGTTTTGATATGTATATATATATGTATATAAATGCTTCCGCTTTTGAAAGTATAAATGAAATGTATTTCGTTCGGGTAAGAAAAAACGGGTCGTTACAAGAGAAATCTGGAAAGAGAGCAAATGAGTATGGGGATGTTCCACCAAAAAACGAAAACCCTTTTTGTTTGATTATGATACGCCCAATAGGATGCCAAATAGAGATAGAGAAATAAAAATCAGGAAAAAAGCCTAAAATTAGAATATAGGGAAAAGAGGGTGTCCTTGGGGAAAAAAAAAAGTGAGTGTATTTAGTTGGACACCCGAGCATGCCATATTTATGGTACTCCTAAGTGTTTTTCTCGTGACATACATTTGTTAGGAAAATTAAGATCAGAATCATAACCAAAACAATGAAATAAAATTCCAGCAATTCGAAAAATTTTCCAATAATATCGTTTGCTCAAAGTTAAATTTTTTGCCAAAAACTTTAATTTTGATAAAAAATTTGACTTTAAACAAACGGTGTCGAAATTTTCAAACTGTTAAAGCTCCAATTAATGGTATTAATTCTGGATTTGTGATCCAAAAATACTAGAGGAGTGTTTGGGAACGAACATGGTATTTACGACCTGTTCTTTTATAACTTTTACCAAATTTTTACACATTTTAACACATTCACATCAAAAATCAAACCAATTACATCCACATATTTTCTGGGACCCACTGTACTACATAAATCTCCACCACTCAATCTCACTCATTCTCTCTCCTATTTCACATCAAAACTTATAAATACTCACAAATACACATAGACTAACGGGGGCTAACCTCACCCTTCTCTCATATTAATCAAACCTTCAACCCTTCAATTGACACTTTCTACTACTGCTCCGACAACACTACCCAGAGGAACGCAATCAAAACCCAAATCGATACTTTATTCTATACGGTACTACAACTGTGTTCATCTTCTTCCACGATTCTAGCCGAAATAGAAACAATACCAAGAGAATTCAACTTACAGTAATTTGTTTCACTGTTTTTAGCTTGTTTCTTGCTTAATTTTGCGAAGAAAAAGTTGCGATCTTTCTTTGTTTTCTTGCACTTCAAGCAAACGGACATGTCATTCCTCGAACGAGTAAAAATGGAAATCAACTTCGGGGAAAAATCGAAATAGAGGATATGTCGAAGCAATCTGTTTTGAGAATAATTCCTATTTGATTATGAAAAACGTTGAAATGTCTTTCATTTTGAAATTTCAAGTTAATGGGTAGTATTCGTAAGTCAGAATTCATCAAGGAAACTTTGTTCATTCGGGATCTTTTTTCCTTTTAGTTCGATTTCTGTGGTATCAAAAGAGTTTGCTATTGTTTCGAATTGCACGTTTAGTATTGTAGGTTTTTGGATCTAATGTTACTAGTTTTTCGCTTTTATGTGTGTGGTATTTCTGCAGCCATGGCAAGGAAGATGTTGATTGATGGGGAACTTGAGAAGCCGAAAGAAGAAGAGAATCACTATGACTTTGATTTGTTTGTGATTGGTGCTGGTAGTGGCGGAGTTCGGGCTTCAAGATTTTCAGCACAAAATGGAGCTAAGGTTTGATTAATCAACAACCCAACTACAATATATTAGATTCACTACTGCATTGTTGTAGTTGACGTTTCTTAATCACACGTAGATCCTTTGGTAAATGATGAAAGGGGTTTGTAATATGTATGGGCTACTGATCTGTCTAATCATGTTTCGCATTATAAATATAAATATCAGTTACTTTTTTCTTTCCTTCACGATGTAGGATAGTTAACAACGGATCTTAACTGAAACTGGTGAGTAAAGATCTCTACCATGCGTGGATATTGAATTTTTAAGCAAATGTTCGGTTTCAAGACGTTCCAAACTGTTTGCGGGTTGTGGTTAGTATTGAAGAATGATATTTTGGAAAATATAATCCTGTCTTGAAGCCAAGTGGTAGAATTTGTTGGCATTCTTAAGGACTGTTTACGAGCGATAAAGAAAAGTTCGACTGGTCTAGCATAAGAGCAGAAATCTAAAATTGGAGTGGCTTTAGGCTTTGAGCAAAAACCACACAACCATAATCATAATAACTCTATTCAAATGGAGATTGTTCAGGTAGCCGACCCAATTAACTGGTAATAAGGCTTTGTTTGTTGTTGTGATGTGAGTGAAGTTATTAAAGTGATGTATAAAGACTTTAATGCTTATCCTTTTTATAAAACAGCATGTGCTGATTACTAGAAAGTGTGGACGTAGTAAATCCAACAAAAATCTACGTTAGTAAAATCTAGTATTAAAAATCAAAATGATATAAATTTCTAAACTGTGATTAATGAAAATCCATAAAATTATACAACTCCCTAGTAATCTGAACGAAGATAACCAAACTTAAACGACGTACACTCTAAAGTCATGACTGGTATCCCCATGTTGGCCAATGGAAATCTTGCTTGTCATAAAACCCAGAGTCTTTGTTGGGTTTACAAATTCGCCATTTATTTGCAGAGCCCAGCAGCTAAAATATTGGTGTATGCTTGGATTTAGGAATCCCTGCAACATATTGATTGTTTTGTTTAATCTTTTTATAGGTATGTTCGTTGCCAGTTATGATACTATTTTTCTGTTGCTAAGAAGTTTGAATATGTTATACCAGGTCGGGATATGTGAGCTTCCATTTCATCCTATCAGCACTGAAGTTGTTGGAGGAGTTGGCGGAACGTAAGTCCATAATAATTTCAGTCGGTTAACTGATCATGCATCTGCTCTTTACGTTAACGGCTGCGTCGTAACATTTCTTATGGCTGATAAATTTTGTATTACCTCTTGCTTTGCTTCCCTACATTTTCTCTAGCCTGCTTTCTTTCCATTTAGCATAACTGATGTCTTATCTACTTAAAATTAATTAGTGAAGATGTAATTGAGTCTTGAGGATAGATTTTTTTTGCATTTTCCGGGACTTCTATGCAGAAAATAGCCCATAGGAAGGCCATAATTTAGCCTTGAAGCTTCTTTAACATGTCAGATGTTTTTGGTAATTTCTCGTTGTATTGGGTACTCTTAAATTAATTATTAATTTTGTATCTGCTTAGTTAAGGTTTGTCCAAATTTTCTTTTCAAGCTCTTGTATTATCAGGAGGTATACACTAGTGCTGCTAATTTCAAATGAAGAAGGGCACATTGTGCGGGGATTGATTACATTTTTACTGAACTTTGATGAAAATTAACTAAAATTTGTTTCAGATCGTGGCTGCGATAAGATATTTATATAAGGGCAGTGTTTTACTTCTATTTTTTATATGTCATTAAATTAATAAATGCAGAAAGCCCACTAACTTGCATTTTTCCTCGAAAAGTAGTTACAAACATTGTCAAAATGTTTTTTCTTGCCTATTAATAGTTGTAGATATTTATGTTAAAGCACGTCCTCTTAGAGATGAAGTTGTGAAACAAAGGTTTACTTCTGTTGCATCAGTTGGGGTTGTTGTAGGCAGTCTATCATCAGATATGCAAGAATTTCAAATTCTTCTTATATGCATAATGTTTACGTAATACAACACTAAGAAACAATTTTTTTTTGTTCCCCCCAGGTGTGTCATTCGTGGTTGTGTTCCTAAAAAGATTTTGGTCTATGGTGCATCCTTTGGATCCGAGTTGGAGGTAAGGTTATGGCTTGTTAAGATGAAGAAGGAGATAAGATGGAATAATTGGCATACTTGAAAACAAATTCTTCCTGTGGTTTTTCTTGTATATTTAAGTTCTCCATTCACGGTGTATCTTTGATCTCACTTAATTCATTCTTAATGGATGTCTAATCATTCCCAAGTTAATTGGAATCACTTAATATTATGATTTATTCTGAAAGCTCTGATTTTGTAGGATGCACGGAGTTATGGATGGGAACTGAACGAGAGAATTGATTTCAACTGGAAGAAACTTTTGCAGAAGAAGGTACACGAAATATTGTGTTGTTTGTTTGTTTACATGTTGGTTGGTGGGGGTTGCATATATGTCACTCACCTTACAGCATCTTTTCCAATGTAATGGATTTTCCAATATGCTTTGCTTATGCAAAAGGTTTAGACCTTTTTTCTACAACGTATTAAAAATAATCATTGTTTCAAAACCATCAATTTCGACCATTCATTTAAACTGATTTGACATCCTTTTCATTTTTATAGTACTTCTATTCCCCCTTTTTTACTTATCAACCACACATTCAAAAATCATTTCATCAAATATCTATATCAAACAGACTTATTATGTGGCCAATTTGATATTATTTTTCTTGGTACCCATATCTCCCATTTCATGTTTATTCCCGATCTGCAGACAGAGGAAATAGTTAGATTAAACGGAATCTATAAGAGATTACTTGCAAATGCGGGAGTTAAACTACTCGAAGGAGAGGGAAAAGTTGTTGGCCCTAATGAAGTTCAAGTTGTCCAACTGGATGGCACCAAAATAAGCTATTCAGCAAAACATATTCTTATTGCAACCGGAAGTAGGGCTCAACGTCCACCTATTCCTGGACGGGTATGAATGATTTTTATTTTTATTTTGAATTTTTAAAATTTTTAATTATATATTGATGTGTATGCTTAAATCTTTTGGTTTATGCTTAGGAATTGGCTATAACATCTGACGAAGCATTGAGTGTGGAAGAGTTACCTAAACGAGCTGTTATCCTTGGAGGAGGGTCTGCTACCTCTTCTTTGTTATGTTGAATTTTTCATGTGGTCGTAAAAGGAAAAAGAAAAAAGTTAATTAATGTTTTTCCTTGTGAAATATAGGTACATTGCTGTTGAGTTTGCTTCAATATGGCGCGGGATGGGTGCAGCAGTGGATTTGTGCTTCAGAAAGGAGCTCCCTTTAAGGTTATACAACTCTTCGGGGACTTACTTTGCTACTCCTCTCATTTCTTACTGATATCACAAATCATTTTATGCTCGCCATTTTTATTACCAAATTTGTCGTTGCCTTGTGTGTCTCATGGTGTTTGTTTATTTTTTTTAGAGGTTTTGATGACGAAATGCGAGCAGTGGTTGCAAGAAATCTTGAAGGCAGGGGAATTAATATGCATCCTAGGACAACCTTAACCGAGGTTCTCTATATGTCTCTCATTTGCATCTATTTTTGGTTTCTTTCTCATTTCCATGTAATTCAAACCTAATTTCTGCAATGATTTGGGATTGCAGCTAGTCAAAACAGAAGATGGCATAAAAGTGCGCACTGACCATGGTGAAGAATTGTTGGCAGATGTAGTACTTTTTGCTACAGGTAATTTCAACTAGTTTCTGATATAAGCACAAAATGATGGTTTCATGGCTAATATTTTAAGAAAAGATCAGCAGAAAAATGTTTCTGCGCATGAACTTATAAAATTATATATTCTTTTCACAAACTTTATCTCTCGGCTGAGAGGTTGACTTTTTGCCGCTTGACTATTTGTTGCAGGTAGAGCACCTAACACAAAGAGGTTGAATCTGGAAGCAGTAGGTGTTGAACTTGATAACATTGGAGCCATTAAGGTTGTGTTTGATATTAAATTTTTTCCTTCATCTTCTACTGCTACTCAGTCAAAGTCAAAGTGAATTTCAATATAAATGACACATCTCAAATCACTGTTAATCGTTATTTCAGGTTGACGAATATTCTCGGACGAACATACCTACCATATGGGCCATTGGCGATGTTACAAACCGGATGAATCTTACTCCTGTCGCGTTGATGGAAGGAACCTTTTTTGCTGTAATTCTCTGTCGAACTCTTACCATCTTTCTTAAAGTTTGCCTGCCTTTTTTTTTTTTAAATTAATTAACTTGCGATTAACCTCTGTTATTGTGATTCTGTTTTGTTAATAATTCTTGATTTATGTTTTTCTAGAAAACTGTTTTTGGTGGACAACCCTCCAAACCTGATTACGGCCATGTTCCATGTGCTGTGTTCTGGTATTACCATCTCTCCTTGGCCAACTTTTTAAATTGCACGGTTTATTGTTCTTCAGTTTTCACATTTTGTGGGACCCATAGCTTGTCATTCACACTTGGACCAGACTTCTTACAAACTCAAAAAATAGTTGTATCAAACAAGCACCTAAAACTTGGTTCTTGGCATTGCTAAAACTGCATTAAAAATTTCTGTTATACTTAGGTTGCTAAAACAAGCTATTCGATCTGTTTAATATTCAAAGCGAGTTTCTGATTTCAAGATTGATGTGTTCAAACTAGCCATCATCTTCTAGGATCACATGATAAAAGTACAAAATAAACAACATTATAATGCATCCAAGTACTACTCCTAATAAGGTTGATCTTTCAATGTCTTAATATTCTCGGTGTTTAGTCCGAGACGTTTGATGTTTTATAAATTTAATCTTTGTTTCTTGACAGCATACCACCACTCTCCGTCGTTGGTCTGAGTGAGGAGCAGGCCATAGAGCAAGCTAATGGTGATGTTTTGGTCTTCACATCTACATTTAATCCGATGAAGAACACCATTTCCGGGTATGTTTTTAGTATTAAATGGGCAACCTTCTCAAATGTACTAAGCATGTATTCGTTCTAACTTTTTTACCTAAAAAATTAATTTTTACTGGTCAGATGTTAAATTTCAATCTTTACTGCTCATTTCAAATCACTGTCCTTGCACTGTTATCTGCACATCATAAATTTGATGTTTTGAGATCATTGAAGCATGTTCTTTGTAAGTAATCTGATTATATATGGTTTTTGTCTCATAGACGTCAAGAGAAAACAGTTATGAAGCTCGTGGTCGATGGTGAGACTGATAAAGTTCTTGGAGCATCCATGTGTGGGCCAGATGCACCTGAGATCATGCAGGTATGCACACAGTATATAGCCATTATTCATTTTTTTTTTCTTATATCATTTTTATTGTTGGAAATAGTGGTAAAATGAACTGAATTTGATAATATTAATGAAGAAGCTAAAGTTCACTCGTTAATCATCTCCATTACTAATTGCGCATATATTAACCTAGAGCTTTGCTGTGCTGCCAACCTAATACACGGAGTGGATGTGGGGTCCACAGTGGACTCGACTCCCATGCCCTGGATTGGCAGGATATCTTGCCAACGGTTAGCTTAGCTGGAGAAAAAAATCATACTGAACAAATTATTTATTGTCATATGCAGGGCATTGCTATTGCGCTTAAATGTGGAGCAACCAAAGCGCAATTTGATAGCACGGTGAGCAAAATAATCAAAATTGATTTATCTTTCTAATAATATTTCCTATAATATAATAAAGAATAATCTCAATGTTTTTTGCAGGTGGGTATACATCCTTCGGCTGCCGAAGAGTTCGTGACCATGCGATCAGTCAGTAGGCGGGTTGCGACTGGTAAACCAAAGACCAACCTATAAACATTAATGGTCGTCGAAAAGATCGCACTTTTATAGTAAGAGATATACTATGGTTTCCTACTTATATTGAAGGATCATAGTGTAGAAAAAAAGTGGCAACATGCCAATAGTTTGTTTCTCACACTCAAAAGACGTTCAGGTTGCATTAGTTGATGAAACACTTGGATAGCATGCTAGTTTCGACACACATTGCAAATGAAATAATGAATGAAAGTGGACTGGTGAATGCATATTTGTTGTGTAATAATTTCAAATCAATGAGCATTGATCACTTACACAGGGAGAACTAACCCTAAATAGATTAATGTAATTTGAACAGGTACAAAAATAATTTCATCGATTTTAAATGAGTTTGCGATTAATAAGTGAACAATTTCTATAAAGTAATAATTTTGTTCTTATTTATAGAAGTAACTTCATTTGAATGCAACTAGTTATTGATACAATTTTGATGATATCTTACTCTGCAAGATTTTAAGACATTATATCGTACCATTAGTATATGTTGTCAACAGTAGGATCCAACTTTATGTGTCAATAGGTTGGGGAGGATTTATTATCCCCACATGCTGATGTGTTAGCATGTAGATTAATTAAGTTGGACTATATTGCTGATGTGTTAGTTCTCATTTACTGACGTATAGGGGGGGGTAACTCGTCTCCATATAGGGAGGAGAACATTATTCTATTACTGGAATTGCTATTTTGGTAGGGAATATTCTCTCATTCTTCCATAGCCATTGAAAAGTATGGGCATTAATATCGCCGTTTTCGATACTTTATAATCTTTTATGTACATTTTTTTTTTTATGTACACTTTACTACCATATAAAATAGTTTTGATTATTTTCTTATCATATAATAAGAAGGATTAATTTGAACAAGGAAGAATATCGTGACAGTTCAACCATACAAATGACTTTTCGCAAAAAGTCGAACACTACTCTTCATGCTTTGTTTTCCTACCAATAATAACTACACGCTTTTTTAAAGTTCATGGAGCCATCTAGTTAATGGTATGGTTGGAGAAAAATGTCAAGTGTTGCCCACCTGACTTGAATAAAATACAAGATAAGCATATAAATAAATAACAAAACATTAAGGGAAATGTGTCTTTTCACAGATTGATGCATTTCTTGGTCTTGATTTCATAAAGACTAAAGAGTCACTGGAGTTTTAAATAATTGAAAGATGGGCTAGATACTTTTTCCCATAATAATAATCAATCAAATTTTCAATTCGCAAGAATGTGGAATGTCAATAAGTAGGACCGAGAAAAAAAAAAAAAAAAAGCTCAGATAAAACCCGTAATACTCATCGAGCCGCCTCGGAGACTAGGCTCGGCTCACACCCCTGAGCCCTAAACCTCAAATTAGATTAGTAAAAAGTAATGTTCTAAAAAATGTAAAGCGTGACGAAACAGCAAAACCAAACTTCAACCTTTTACGAGCTTAAAAGAATCTAAGCAGGTCCAAGTATAGGATAAGCGTAAAAAAAATGCAAAACGTGATAAAACGATAATATCAAGCTTCGCGCCTAAGCACCGTTTAAGTGTATTTGATGCGAGCGTTTTAGAACAAACCCGTATGTACTGGTATGTTGAAGTATACTAACTTTATCAATTTTGATTTTTTTTTTTGGAATCGAACTTTTTGAATTATTGTGCACTAAAAATTGAACTTTGTTATGAATAATTGAGAATAATTTGGTGGTTATGAATTATGAGGAATAATTTGGTGGAGGAATAATTTGGTGGAGGAATAATTTGGTAAAAGATGTAATTATTATATGTGAATGACTATTATACCCTTGATGAAATTATGTAATTCACAGTTTGTGCAATTCGAAGTTTTCTATAAATAGAGCTTGATTATTAATGAAATTAAATTCACGAGAATTCATTCAATTCATTCTCTCTAAATTCTCTCTATTGTTTTCATACTTTTATAACACGTTATCAAGACTGAGTCTCTATTTTTAGGTAATATGAAGGGAGTATCTTTCTATGATTGCATCTTATAGATGATCTTACATGTCGTAAACCTAATTATTATAAATAGCACAATCCATCTCCAAATCAATCTTATCTTTTCTTTTCTCTCTTATCTTTTCCCACTTCTCACGCCTCTCACTCTCTCTATCTTACTCAATCACTCATGAAAAACATTTATGCAGAGACAAAGAGTTGTGGGCAATTCAAGAAATTGGCAAATGGAGGAAATCGTGCGTGTTGATTCTTCTCCCTGCAAGAAAAATGAAAGGTATATATATTATATTACTTTATCTATAATAATATATTAAACTATAATATTCGTTTTAGAGATATAAAGAGGCTACATTATCAAAATCAAATTTTCGACTCCATTATACTCGATTTACTTGAGAGAGCTTGATTTGACACCAACATTGATAGGGTAATAACTGTTGTTTGAAATATGTTATTATCAAACTTTCAAATTACAAATTAGTACACCAACTTTTGAAAAAGTTACAAAATAGTCCTTAATATTTTGATATTGATAAATTGAAGTAGAAAAGGAGATAATTTTCCAATCTTAAAACATTGATAAAAATATTTTTGACTATTTTACCTTTATGACTTGGAATGGACAATTTTACTGCTTAGGTAAAAGCGAAGCTAATTTAATGACAGTTGAAAAATGGATAGAATATTCATGAAGAAATTAAATCCATTGATTATATAAAATGGCTTGAAGTCATTTGAGTTAAAAGATCGAAATATTAATGTAACTCCAGAGAGTTCGAATTACATAATGTCTTATTAGAAGGATAAGTGTCTTTGAGATAAGTAATGAGTATTTGTTACAGAAGAACAATCTGCTCCCGTAGTAGAGTTCAATATTTAATTCTCGTGACTTTATTTTACTACAATTTAATTCTGCAATACCTCCTACTTGATGATGGGTTCAGCGTCACTAAGCGGAAGGTTTTTATATATTCTATGCACTTTATATGCTAAGTGATGGGTAATACCTTCTACTAGCAGAATCCTACTCACGAAGAAGTAGTTAAATATTATGCAATTTAATTCTTGCTATTTAAATTAGTAAATTTATATTTATTGCAATAATTCCCATAAGGTAGGTTCGACCACCTGTTGGAGGAAATTTAATTTCTACTTGATTTAAATTTATCATGACTTTATAGTTTGAGTATATTTCCAATGTGGTAATACCACACGATTGGTGTCTATATTTCAATGTGGTGGATTATCTTCTGCGATTGGTTATAGCGAATCCTACTGGAAAAGTAGTTGATCAAATATTCTAATCATACTCCGAAGAAGTAGGCGATGAGAATAAAATTACTTCTTTATATATACTAGAATATGAATGGAAAATTGAGCAAGTGGTACTTGAAGTTACCATTGGATAAATAGACGAAAGTAAAGTCTTGAATAGATCCCATGTTGATAAATCAAAGAAAATATATCGCATTTAAAAGCTTACATGAAGTAATCTTATCGATGATATGAGATTGTATTAATATGAGAATAAAATGCTTCTTGAAGAAGCATAATCACTGATTTAAATATTTGAATAAAGCCAATATGATATTATTATTCTCAGGAAGTACAAAGCAGTAAGTGGAACATATTGAGAATATCAAAGTGCATTAAACACTCAGAAAATATAGAAATGCAAAAAAGAATATACATCTTTGAATCCATAAATGAGGGATGCGTCTCGAGAGTATAAATACTGTAACTCCGCCACCATCAACATTAGGATTCATAATGAAATATTTAAAGGATCAATTTCTTTTTCGCTGACACCAGGTAGTCTGTGGACCAAGCGGACTTCGGAGCTTCCACAGATTCTTGAACATATGCATGAAATTTGATGAGTAGTTCATCAATGTATCTAAGCGAAATAAGTATTTTTCTGTTGAATGAGAGATAAACTTATTATTTACACTTCGATCTAGAAGCTAGTAAGCATCAAAGAAATTATTAATATTCAACAAAACCTATTGGTTTGACGAAAATTCCATTTGTGCAGCGAAAGGCTTATATTGAATATTTCCTCAGTGTGTTGTAGCGCTGGAAGGACGATAAGCATCACTATTATTCATCATATACATCAAATGCGGTTGTGGATGGATTGCGCAGAACAACCTCTTTGGACCCATGGTAATCGGCTCCAATTCGAGTATTAGATCCAACTTAGATGGAAAGGTATTACGCTCAAAACTCTTATTCCCCATGATTGTCTGGCCATTATAAGTCTAGCTAAAAGTTTGTTGTTGGTTCCTCCAGATAAAGTATATTGATTTCTTGCCTCTCACTAACTCTTTTACAAGTCGGTTTGCCATATCCACATATTGGATATAGCCTGCAATTAGATCCACCAAGAATACATACGGTTTTAATCTTGTGAGAGTAAAGGTGACTTTGTATGAGATGATTCTAAAATCTCCATATCCATCTCTACTCCTATCTCTCTCACTATTACTTTTAATGTATCTTAGAGATATATGAATCCCTCTATTTAAGAAAAATTTTCAAACCAATAATTGAGTGCCTTTATTCTTTTGTGACAAATATGAAAGAGAAAAAGTAAATTTTTCTTTAGTGATATGACACATATAAATTTGTCAGTGATTGAAAAATAATATATATCTTAAAATTGAAAAATGATATTTACAAATAAAAGAAATATATTGATTTTTGTTACAATCGAGCTTTCTTACATAAATATGGGAAAATCATTATGCTAAATTTTCTACTAAATTTACAAGCAGGATCTTCTAAAGTAAGTTTTTCAAGACATGTAGCGTTTGTTGATCTTTGAATTTGGCTGGTAATTTAAGGCCATTTCACCTTGTCGTGTCCACACTGGATGTGTCTCAAGAGCACATGTGAATATCATCCAGGCTCTTACTCAATCCATCCTAATGAACGCTATTTTATCTTCTCGATTTACGGACAAATACAGCTGATTTACATCGAGTGTCACATGTCCATCGAGCACACTTGTAGCATCCTCTAATCTTTTGCTCTCCGTTTCTTTGAAAAACTAATTTTACCCATACCAGGCATGTATTTAGAAGGAATTGAAACCTCATGAGATAATCGAACCTTTGTTCAATCAAGCATCGGATATCTTGTGGGATACTTATTCATTAGCATCCTTAATCTTTCCATTACATCGATAAATCCTTTTTAGGATTTTGATCGATAGTGATGGATAGTATTTTCGAAGATTTGAGAGCATATGATCCATTATAATGTATAAAACCCTTGTTAGGATGAATTTTGCAATAATTTTGATGATTTATTTATAGAATAATACTGAGCGTATGAAATAAATTCCAGATTTTAAATAAATAATATGAAGCGTAAGAATACGATTTAGGAATTAAATAATAGCGGATGTGATGCGTATACAGTAACTCAGTGTTTGAGCAGTAGTAGACAATAATGTCACCAAAGATGATGGAATATGTTATTGAATTGTTTCTATGATAAATCATATTGAGCACTATCTGAATCTTAGTGAAATCGATATAAGATTTCTTGAACTAGAAGTTCAATAATACTCGTTTAAACCTGACTAGCCATCCCGGTTTAAATAATTATTGAAATCAATATTTCAAGTGAAGAATTAAAAGAATTCTTCAATGATTGTTCTCGATAAATGATGAAATCATTACTAGCCAATATTGGGAATAAATCCCAAATATATATACGGAATAAAGGATGAAGTATGGGCCCATCTATCCTCCAGTGTGGACTATCTTAGATATTATGATATGGATCCACTCAGATAATAGTCACATGTGTATATGATTAAGTAATTTGAAATTTCACGAAATATTTGCGGTATGATAGCGTGATTTTAGTTAATGATAAAGCTAGTAAATGTATATCCCAATACTTGAATAAATCCTGAAGGATTTGGTATCTGCAGCATCTGATACAAGGGGATATTATATGGCAAATTATTTAAAGTCCTCAAATAAATTGCCGATATCGAGAATAGAATGCAAGCGGTCTAAATTCCCATAAATTTGAATGATGAGAACATATATGATTAAAATCATACCAAGCTGTATGAGTTTTGGTGTTCTAAATTTTCTCGGCATGAGGGGAGTATTAAGGTTGAAAATAATATGTGAAATGCATCATGTTATATAAATCGAGGTGAAATCTGAACTTGAAGTTCAAAGATGCATGAAAGGCTTTATGAGCAATCACATATATCCCCATTCACGACGCTTTGATAAGTTATGTTAGAAGCGTTGATATTTAAATCGTATATATCAAAGCAAATTATAAAAGATAGTGCTTAATAACGGGCGTATACTCTTGAAGAGTATATAGACATAACTATATTGTATAATCCCTGAGAGGATTGATGTGAGATATCTCGATAAGTTATGTCGATATGGGAAAGAAATGAAATTGAAAAGTGTGAAATACGATATGAAAATGTAGCGCTTACATATGATCGATGATAATGAAAATATTGAGATATATTGAAGATGATAAATGGTGAATGTGAAATCCTTAACTTATGAGATGATGAGATGATGATGACTAGTGCTCAAGTTTAAAGATAAGCATGGTGGTCATTATATGTTGCATGCTCATGAAAGTTAAATTACCGATCGTGTGTGCAGAAAGAAAAGGAAATTAAAGGATCGGATGAGCTAAACCCGTGTTTATGAGTACCCTAAAGGGTGAGCTAAGCCCACAGGAATGAAATAACCTATTAAGTGAGTATTAAATGTTAAATGATATATTTTAAGTGTTAGTTAGTTATGAAGGTTTACTTATATGTTTACATGTTTTTACTATGAATTTATATGCTTTAAATTGTGTGTTTGAAGACGTGTGTTCATGGTGAATGTTTTGTAGTTGTGTAAGAAAATTGATCAACCTAAAAATGAGCAGAAGAGTATAAAATCAATGTATATGATACTTCATTCAAATGTATGAAAGATTTTGAAATCTTCTGAAAGATCTTGTATAAAATACGGCGTATTGCACTCTTTTTCCTTGGCGAGGTTTATCCCATTGGGTTTCCTAGCCTTGAGGTTTTAATGAGGCAACTTTAAAGGCGTATTCATGAATAATGTCTTCTTTTTCCTTCATTAGGGTTTTTCCCCTGGGTTTTTCCTAATAAAGGTTTTAATCTAAGATATTCATGGTATATTGAAAACGATAGGAGAAATTGATCTGATGTATCTATTGGATCAGTTATAATGGAGCTAATGCTTTTAGATCCAAGCGATGATGATATTGAAATCATTTCTGGAAGTAAAGATATGTCGAGTTCAAGAATATGAAATCAAACGGTATCTTTCTTTTTCCCGATCGAGTTTTTTTCCCACTGGGTTTCTTGTGAGGTTTTAGAGCGTATGAATCTATACTATCTGCATTTGGAAGGCGTCCAGGGGGCTTGATGTTTTGATGAAGCGATATAACCACCCAGCTTTATCCTGCAATCGGTTTGGAAGTTTTTTTCCCATTGGGTTTTACAAACAGTCAGGAAGGCATTTGTATTAATAATTAAATTCGAAGGGGGTGTTATGAATAATTGAGAATAATTTGGTGGTTATGAATTATGAGGAATAATTTGGTGGAGGAATAATTTGGTGGAGGAATAATTTGGTAAAAGATGTAATTATTATATGTGAATGGTATTATACGTTGATGAAATTATGTAATTGCAGTTTATGCAATTCGAAGTTTTCATATAATAGAACTGATTATTAATGAAATTAAATTCACGAGAATTCATTCAATTCTCTCTAAATTCTATACATTGTTTTCATACTTTTATAACAAACTTTAACTATTTGCCAATAATTATTGTACACCAAGGTAATGCATAATATTATATGTTGAAAAAGACAAACATAGACTAGACACTTATTTCTTAGAGTGTGACATATATCAACCTCTCCTGCTCTACAAGACGTGTGGGTTGGAATGTGCGTGGGGGGGTGGGGGGGGGGGGTGGGAAATGGAAGAACAAAGTAGGCATATTAACACAAACCATCAACACTCTCTCAAGAAAATATTCGTATAAACCAAAACACACAGAACACACAGTTCTCTCACAGAGACAGAGACAGAGAGAGAGACAAAGGAGAGAGGGTCAAAGGGAGAGGGGTCAACTTCTTAAAGACTTAAAAACCGTTCTATACAGAATGGACAAGGAGAATTTTGGAAAGCTACCAGAGGACTGCATTACGGCCATCCTTTCACTCACGTCGCCTGTTGACACGACCAGAGTCTCAGCAATCTCACACGGTTTGAAATCCGCCTCCGACTGCGACGACGTCTGGGAGAAATTTCTGCCACCAGATTATCAACAGATCATCTCAACATCAGTTTCTCCTGTGATATATGCAACCAAGAAACACCTCTATTTCACTCTCTGCCATTCCCCTATTCTCCTCCATCAAGGCAATACTGTAAGTCCATTCATCACTCATCTATGCTAAAGTATCAAGCATTTAAGAATGAATAATAATATCAACCCAACTCTTCTCGATCAAGAAATGCAAAAAAAACCATATACTACTCTGTCAAAATTGAACTTCAATCTGAACCACACATTCATATTGAGCACTCACTATTATCCATACATTTCGTGAACTTCACGATAAGTGAAGTTTCGGACAAATGAAACTGTACCCAAAGATGGGCTACAACCGGTGTCTTCAATCTGAACCACACATTCATATTGAGCACTCGCTGTTATCCATAAACTCCATGAAGTTTCGGACCAATAAAACTTTACCCAAATATGGGCTAGGACGGGTGTCCTTCCCTTTCATGATTGAACCATAAAGTCCACCTTTGATGGTAATGTCTCTATTTGGATAATATGTTTGATTCACAATAAATTTTCAAAATAATTTCTCTATCAATCTTTTCAACTACACATATAATTATTTTATATTTTTTAATATACTATTTTTCATTTTACACCACACAATTTACACGCAATTCGAGTAAACAAAACTTCCTCTCTTCATTTATTGTAAATCAAACATACCCTAAAATATAAAATCTCATCCTCATGTTAGGACAATTGATACTTTATTTTATTGTTTGTCCATGCTGTCTTGATGGATGATCTTCAACAAACCACAACCATACAGTGTAGTGCTGTGGAAGATAATATCATTAGTAATTTCCCCTTTTGACCTTGAAACAGAGCTTTTCCCTTGATCGAAGGAATGGAAAGAAGTGTTTTATGTTAGGAGCCAGAGAGCTTTTACTATCATGGGGAGGATGCTGGAGCTGGACATCACACCCACAATCCAGGTGCGCCAAGAGCTGATAGACACCCTCTTCACGTGTTGTCTGATCTTATGGAGGAATTCTTGTAAACCCCGGGCTTTTTTTTTGGGGGCGCTATTTATTTTATACATAAGCATGGAAAAGATTGTGTAATCAGCATGTCTCTTCACGTGCAGACTAATTCCAAATTCCTCGTACATGGAATTCCTATAAAGAAAAGAAAAAAATTGCTCTTCTTAGACACAGGCAATCAAGAGAGAGTGTGTGATTCTACATGCCTCTTCACATACAAACTACTTTTCATCCAAACTTAACATACAAGGAACTCCTAGAAAAGCAAGAAAACTGCTACTTTTCATAAATAGGATCAGGAGAGACCATAATCGGCAGTCATCTTGTCTTTTAGATTTTCGATATATTATATATGGTGAGGAGATGAATATGAATGCCCACATGAGAATCTATAGTAATTTGAATGTGAATTTGTGTTTACAGATTCTCTGAGGTGGCAAAGCTTAAATGTCCGGGTTGGATCCATATTCGGGGCAAGATAAAGACTAGGATGCTGTCATCAAACACCGATTACACAGCATATTTGGTATGCCTCCTTCCAGAAAGATTGGATGGCCTTCGATCATCAAGAACATTGATCAGGCTCGTTGATCCTCAAGCAGCAGAAAACAGTATGATTAAAGCTGCAGAGGGCGGTGAAAAACTTGAATCAGAAGGAAATGGAAAAATTGCATACGTGAGAGATGATGGCTGGATGGAAATTGAATTGGGGAAGTTTTACAATGGAGAAGAAGATAATAGAGAAGTGGAGGCATGGTTGATAGAGATTAATAACCCTAGTGGAAAGTCAGGCCTAATTGTTGAAGGTATTGAGTTTAGACCTGCTTGAGGAGATGAGGTTTCAATGTTGCAGAGAACAGAATTGGATGTCTTAAAAGTCCTATTCCAGCTGTCGCAAATTGTGCATAGTTAACAAATGATGATGCAAACAATATTGTGCAAATATTTATAATACCTTTTATTGAAACCACAGCATATTTACCCAAGTACATGATCGAAGCATGAAATAGGTACAGGTGAGAAATGTAAAATTACATGCCAAGTAACTTTATAAAATGTTGTATAGTGCATGTATTCTACATGGAAAACCCCCATCCCGGCCCAAAAATGGGAGGGGGGAAAAGGGACCCTTCAAAGATAAACGAAAATGGAAAGGTATATTTACAATGAAATACGTAATAGTTAAGTAGTGGCAAATTTCGTGCCCTCACATACATCGCATGTTGTGTATCCACGACCCTCACAGTATGGACACTTCATTGCTTCATCTACCCATTCCAGGAACTGCAAGACGGAACCATCATTAGTTAAAAATCCCATAAAGTACTAATACCAGCAACTATAATTGTCTTTTGACAAAAAAAAAAAAAAAAAAAAGCAAAACAAAAAACCAAAAGAGCAAACCCTTTTGCATTAATGTTGGAAGATTTATTCCCCGTACTTCAAAAGTAACATACCCCTGCTTATTTCTAAAACAAACAAATTGAGATATAAATTTGACTCCTAACAAGAATCATACTCCAGAAACTAAATGTGTTCATTGTCACACAAGTGATAGGCATTAGTCACCTGGAGGTCAGCTTTCATTCAGAAAGGTTTTATTGACAAATTGGAGCAGTCCATGAAATGGAACAAGTTTTTCTTTGTTACAATGATATATATACCTCAGTTTACTCACTGATATAGAAAATTGATTTTCAGTTGACTGTCCGTGTCCGGTAAACCATTTGAGTAATTTGAACCACAAGAAAACATTAAGAAAAATCTCAAACAACTAGCTATAGTTGGAGCTACCACTTCTCAACACTATCATCGAGAACACTGAAATCAGACAGATCCTAACCTGTGGTTCAATGTTTGGTTCACCAGATCCATCACATTCTGCAAAGAAACTAATGCATATTAGCCACAGATAGTCTAGCCAATGAAAAAATTGCATATTTTTGTTGATGGTTGAATTAAATATTTCACTATGAAGCTATGAAGCAATCTAAAGTAAAATCAAAGAAAATACAAACCCCAATTACGCCCAGACTTTCCAAAACAAATGTGCAGTTCAAGCAGATGATGCAAGCCAAAAAGCCATTTACAAGTGGAGAGGATATATTAAATGGAACTAATTGATATGATACTCGGTAGAAAATAGAAAACCTTAGATGACTACGTATAACAAATTTTGGGAGTTATCCGTCAGTTTTCCATTTTGATTTTTGATTTTCATTTTTACCTTACGTGTGATTTATGTAACATTATCATGTCAACCAATCTCAAATGAACAAGCAGTATAATTACTAGGGTATAGAATGGATGAGAAAAGAAAGACGTCGTGTACCCATGCACAATAGTCGGCCTTCCCCACGGCAGGTAAGACACTTTGTTTTAGCATTGCCAGTGCCATCCTTGGCTGTAGTTTGTTTGCTTTTCCCAGAAAGTCTAGAAGGTTCTTCCCATCGGTTCTCTCCCAGGAGAAAGACGCGATGTTCGGACACTTCATATTCTGTTGTATCTTCTTCTTTTGAAACTGTCTGGTGAACTTCAGATATTGCAGTAATAGAAGCGACTGAAGCTCCATTTTCACTCTTCTGAAAACCCACAAAGTGAAAAAGTTGTAAGCCATGTAACTCACAAGGAATATTCCACATAAACATTAAGCATTAGTTATGCCCATTACTGATAAAATATTATATCAAGGCCATGCTCAACATAATTCGCATAAAATAAGGAAATAACTTGAGAACAAATCGACATCACTCAAACGATCATGAATAAGTCCAAATTTCGTCACAGGTATCAACAATTTAGATTCTTAAGCAATGTAGACATAAGAGGATATTATTTAATATAAGAGAAAAAGTTTTGAATCCTCAGGGCTCTAAATCCCTTATGAATACATGCCCCCTCTTTAATACTAATTGTTTTGGGATAACAATGCATGTAAAGCTTTGCAAATTCTCAAGAATTGAGGACTGTAGAGAACTATTCATTTCCTTTTTTTGAATGAAGTACGATTCATTTCTTTCTTCACCCCTAATTATACTACCATTTAGAGCACTTCACAAACATATACTAACAAATCACAATAAAGATTTGGAGAGGCAGAAGCAAGCAGCCAGATTAAACTTGAGAAGCCCATGCCAATTGCTCCATAAGCGTGGATCACTAATTCAATTGAAGAGGAACATTTATGATATAAAACAGCAAAAGGATGACATTTGTTATCCATAATGTCTCTCAAAGTATTTTCAAACGAGACACTGCATTGTGTAATTATGAGAAAAGGAAAATCTTTTGTGGAGGTGTAAGATGTTAATAAGACAAATCAATTAGCTAGTTACACTGTGAGCTGGCAAAAGGGAATCCAAATGATGTAACACACCTTTTCTGATTTGTTTGGTTTGAGTCCTTGATATTTGGTCTCTCCCCAGCTAGAACTTCCAACTTTTTGCTCAATATATAATCTCTCAAGAAGCTCTGAGGTCATAATGCCATCTTCTGGAGCTCCCAATGTAGCCTGTCAATCAGAGGGAAAATAAAGGAAAATTAATGTATGAAAGGTGACCAAATTGTTTTGTGCTACACTGCTTATAGAATGCAACATACTTGCCAAGTTTTAACAGCACGCTCAGTCCCACTAGAGAAGCTCGAATACTCCATGTCCTCTTCACCAGAGTAAAATCCCAGCTTTTGCAAAGCTTCCTATTGAAACAATGTACAGTCCAAACACCATTGCAAATTTAAAATGACTTGCATAAAAGACATTAGTGAACAGAAATAGGCATGCAAAAACAGCAAAACGAAACTTAAGCTTGAAAATGTGGAACACGTGATAAATCCAATAAGAACTAAATTGAACAAAAGATAAGATTTAGTTCAGTTTTACTTGCAAGTATACCTGCATTGTTCGAACCTCCTCTCCTTCTGATCCTTTCCTCAATGCTTCCCTCTTTTTGAGGATCTCCTCTCTATCTGCAACTTTCATTACTTCCTCGACAATAACTTCCTCGTCCCTTTTAGCATCTTCAACCATTAGTGGCACAGCAATTGACCCACTCTCTGCAATTCTATTCACGTTCTTCCCTGCATCTCCCTCCTTTGGCACCTATAGAAAAACTGAACTATTCATCACTAACGAATTTTCTATTTAATTCATATCATCGCAAATGAACTACTATTTTAAGCATATATTAATAATTACGAATAATTCATACTATTTCAAGCACATCTAATCCAAACTGCAAATTCAACTAATCGAAAATCAAAACTATACAGGAGAGAAAGTCGCACTTCAATATACACCTGCAGCAATTTCGCAATGTTGGCAACAGTCTCCGAGACAGTGGCACCATGGAGAGAATTGAGGCTCTCGAGCTCCTTGACTCTAAGCTTAAGACTATTAATTTCGTGCAATAATGCTTCCCTCTCAGCGTTCCACCTGGATTCTTCCCGGATCCACCTCTGCTCCTCCCTGAGCCACCGTTGCTCTTCCCTGAGCCAGCGCGCCTCTTCCTGTGAGCCATAGTTGCCGTTGCTGGAGGGCGGAATTGAGAAGCATATGTGAGATTTTGAGAAGGGACTGGAGGGGAGAGAGAGGGAAATGGTGGAGTGTGAGAGGAAGTGGAGCTTGTGAAGAAGAGGTGGGTTTATCTTTGAACTCAGAGGCAGCGTAGATGACATTTGAGCGTGTGTACTGTGTGTAGATTTTGGAAAGACTCTGGAAGGATCCATTTTTGCGGGAGATGATATATGCTTACGTGTGTGGGCGTCAGTGTGAGAGGGGAAGATATTTTGAACCGGGAAAAATTTAAGTTGGGTGGTGAATTGTGAGTTTGTTGGGGGTTAATAAGTTAGCGGCGTGGTTGATTGTAAATTCGGAAAATTGTTTGAAGAAAAATATTATTTTGGTGAATAAATTTTAGAAAAATATTTTTTTAGGGAAAATAGTAGTAAAATTTTTTTATTGAATTAATTTGAAAGTTGGAAAATAGTATTGTTATTCTTGTTTTCATGCTTTTTTTTAATGAAATTTGATTTTTTTTATTTTTATTTTTACGGTTAAAGCAATTTGTTCATAAAAAACAAAAAATAGACAACATTTTCCTGGAAATTAAAAATCACATCCCCAAAGAAAACGTTTTCCTCCAAAATAAAGAAAATTACGAATTTCGAGAAAAATTAGAAAACGTTTTCCGTAAAAACCAAATACAATCAAACACCCTTAAACTAAAATTTTTTCCTGGGAAAACTCTCTTTTAAGGAAAAGAGAGTTCAATCAAACACACCCTTAGAGCCTTTTCTTTACACTAATTAGGTGAAAATGTAAATTTATTCGAACGATATATTAGATATGTGACTGGAATTTGAAAAAATTATATTAAAAAATATAAAATAATTGTATGAGTGATTGAAAATAATGAGAGAAAAAAATTAGTGAAGGTTAGTGAAAAATTATTGTACAAAACAAGCCCTTAATATTCAATAACAGCTAAAAACATTTTAGAAGGTGGAATTCAATCATAAAAAAATAATTTTTGCAAGAAATTGATGAAAGTGTTACTTAGAATGGATTACAGTTGAAATTGTGTCACTCCTTTTGGTAATAGAATTAATCGGCTCCTAGAGAGTTGAAATGATTACAAAACCTAAAATTTAAGCAAAATTAAGGAAAATATAAGTTGCAATGAGACTAAGACTGAAAAACAGGAGTTTGATAACGTCTCTAAAAAATTGAGACAGAATTGATGAATTTCAATGCCATATTAACTTATTAAGAGAGTTGTTATTTAAGGTGATAATAGATGTACAGTTTTCCTTTTTAGCTCCAGTGGAGATAACCTATAATCGGTTATCAAATAAAATCCTAATTGAAATCTTTTATAGTCATATAATTTTATTAAAAACTAATTTTTTAGATTGAACAACTATAAGTTAATAAAATGTGTGGGTATTTTATGAGTAGAGATGTTTGAATGTGTGACTAATATCAAAGTTTAACTAAGGGTACGGCTAAATACATCCTATTTTTTTTAAATACCACACCCACAATTTTTTAAAAGTTAGGCAAATGGATAATTTTATCATTTGATTCAAAAAAAAAAAAAAGAACATGAAGAAGCTTTGTTGGAGACAACTTATTCAACTGCCATTTCCAATAGCAACTACTGAAAAAAATGATAGCATCCATGGTTGCCATTAGTTGCTGTAGAGAATGGCAGCCATGGATGCTTCCATGGCAGCAAAAGAAGTTGCAATTTTTTTTTTATATATATATATATATATATATATAAGGTTTGATGGCCGAACAGCCATGGGGTTGCTCAGCCACTGTTGGTGTTCGGCCATTGATGGCTGAGCAACCCTTTGGGATGTTCGGCAAGTATTGGCTGAACCCCCCTTGGTGTGCTCGGCCATGCTTTGGGAAAAAAATGGTGTTTAATTTCTTCCCTTTTTTTAGCATCAAAAAATGGTGCGTGTAGGAATTAAAAAATTGGGTGTGTTTAATTAGCTGCACCCTTTAGCTAAATAGTTGCTTAATGTTAGGAGATTTTATATTCTATTGTCACAAAAAATACATAATTGTCTGTATTTTCGTCTATCCATCTTTTTTTATAATTGTCTTCTTCAATTGATTCTTCCCATATTTTTCAATCGGTAGTTTTCACCTCTAGAAAGCGGTATTATATTCTAGTATAATTCAGTTTTCAAATATAAACAAAATTAAAATGAACCCAAGTTACCAAAGCATGTGCTTGGGTTAACTATTGTTTTGCTAAAAAAAAAAAATTAACTGAGTAATAATAAAGATCATGAGATGTGTAAATAATATTGAGTAGTAATTTAAGAGATGCATGTAAAATTTTGAAATTTAATTTACTAAGCAGCGCAAATTAATATAAAAAATTAGAACTAACAAAAGTGCTAATTAAGATAGATTTTATTTTTTTATTTTATTTATTTTTTTGCCTAGAAAACAACATATGATTTTTATTTTTATTTTTTATGAAGAAAACATATAACTTACTACATTTTTTCTTGTCGACTTGGAATTAGGCGTGATGCTACGTTTGGATAACTTGTCTTGTTTTTCATAGTTTTTCAAGAATAGAATATTAATTTTTTAAAAAATAGAGTTAATAATTTTTGGAGGAAGGAGTCAAAAAAAAAACACCATACCAAACCAGAAGTATTTTGTTCGCGTGAAACCAAAAATTGAAATTCTTAATTTAGAAAATTCGCATGACACCAAAAATTGAAATTCTTATTTAGAAAATAGAAAATAATATGTGAACACTATTTTAGAAACAATAGTATTTCAGACAGAAAACTGGTCGGAAAACAAGAAAGATCCTTGAACTAATATTATAGTGTAGGTCTTCACTAAGCGTGTGTTCGTGTATACTTATTTTTGCCTAAAATTTTGCTAAAAGTGGAGTGTAGTAGTGGGGACCACGAGATGTGTGGTTAATAATGAGTGATGATGTGAAATGTGTGGTTGATATTGATGTTTGATTTTGACTTTTAGTAATAGGTAATTTTTAGGTGAAAAGAAGTGGAAACGAACACACGCTCTTTATTTCATTTAAATTTAACTTTTCCTGTATGATGGATTACAGCATGATATCACGAGATATGTATGAATAAATGTGAAAAACTATTATTTAATTTATTTATTTGACATAGAACTAAGTTATAATTTTTTCTCGTAAGTACGTAATACTGATGGCTATGGTGGTGTAGAAAACCCTAACAATTAATTAATGCAGAGAAGATTATCTATTGCCCTCCGGATTTGGGCCACTGGGAACTTCATGCGCAGATGCCTGAAATTCTCTGTATGTCGTCCTTGCCGTCACGGTGTTGTTACTGCCGCCGCCAGCTGCGGGAGGAGAAGTGGTTGCTCCTCCGTAGAAATTGGTGGTGGATTGGTTTCTTGTTTGACCATCGGTGATGATTAATCTTCCCTGTGATTCTAAAGAAGCCTCTGATGTTGCCGGAGAGCTGAGACGGCGAGCGGATATCGGAACGACAAAGAGAAGGAAGAGAAAGAGTGACATGGCTTGTGGTTTTGTGAAGCTTTTGCAGGTTTCTGCCATGGAGCTAGATTTAACCCAGTGAACCTTTGTCGAAGAAGAATGTCCAATATATGCAATGAATGAGAAGAAAGTTATGTTATATATCGCGCGCACTTAATTTGCTTATCTAATTCATGTTTTTCTGATTGTCACGTTGTGTTAATTTAATAACATATCTTAATTTTAATTGAATGACACAAAAAAAAAAAAAAAAAAAAAAGAATCATCTTTGTGACAAATATTAGTGATATACAATAGGTTAAAACATCTAGGGTAGTTCCACTAGCACACTCAATTCATTCATGTTAAATATATGCATCGTCTATTAATTTTGGGCGCAACGTATAACATGATAATACTGATCCAATGTTCGCATAGGTATATGTTTATTGATATACTCACAAGATACATGCAACTTTAATATTGAATATATTCATCATCTCGATATCATTCAATATCATACCGACGCGACACGTCATATCATGTTCTGTAGACACAATAAACTACACTCGTGTGAGGATTAGTATGATGATGATGATGATGATCTATTGCTCACATTGAGACACGATAAACTATACTCGTGTGAGGATTAGTATGATGATGATGATGATGATGATCTATTGCTCACATTGAGACACGATAAACTATACTCGTGTGAGGATTAGTATACTGATGATGATGATGATGATGATGATGATGATCTATTGCTCACATTGAGACACAATTATGATCATGTCTATAGGTACACGTCACTCCAATATTGAATTGCGTGGTCACTTTGACGTACACGGTGCATGTAATTACTCCAATAGCATCCAATACTGATATGACATATGTCTCGTAAACGCAGTAAATTGTGTTGACGGGAGCATTCCATCAGCATTAAGATGTGCATGTGTCCTTCACTTTTGTTGTATTTCAAATACACCTTTATTAATTTCCAACAATTAAATTCACATTTTGATGTTATATGTCTTGATATAAGATGTGCATGTGTCCTTCACTTTTGTTGTATTTCAAATACACCTTTATTAATTTCCAACAATTAAATTCACATTTTGATGTTATATGTCTTGATAAAGTGACAAAGGATAGACCTTTCTTTCTTGTAGTGTTGTCTGAAAAATCTGTGCTCTTTGACTTAATTGTGCCTTGGGAAATCGATGTCACATAGTAATTAAATTAATTGTTTTTGTTTTATTAGAAAGCAAATTAAGCAAGGAAAATTATCTTGGGCTATATATGCTTGTGAAAAGTTCAGCACATTGTTCCCTCCTCCTCTTCTTCTTGAAAATGTTCGAGGTCCGTCAATTTGGGCCATTATCCTGTACTCTATATGGCCATTATCCTCAAAAAGTCTTCATTCTTTCATATTTCAAAAGTCTTCTATCTCGATCTAAAGCAGTTATACTATTTCAACCATTATTATTTTGTTTTAGAATGACCTTGTCATGATTATATTCAATCTTAATGTTATATTAAGAAATACTTTAAACTTTAAAAAAATGTAGAGAGAGATGTGGCCTGATCCCACCGCATTCAGGGGCTATAGCAAAGAGTGTGAGATTTGGGAGAAATGTTGGGAGAATAACGCTGGGAATATAACATTTTCGTTATATTCAAACCCTTGTTAAAATTGACTTGGTCCAATTCCACTGCAGCAACGAAGGATCAATATTTATTCAAACAATTGAAAAATAATTAATTTTATTCGTTACTTTAATTTGATTTTTTTAAAAAAAAAAAATCTTTTCCTATACTTCTTATTTTTCTTTTTCATTTTTAGGTTAATTTCACATAGGATCTCCAAATTTTAAATTTTGTATAAGTTGGATCCCCATTCTTTTTCTTCAACATCATGAATCTCTAATTTTTCGTAAATTCACACATAAAGTCCCCATGCCGTGAAAATGATTTTTGTAGTTGTGAATTTATGAAAGATTAGGGATCTAAGATGCTGAATAAAAAAAATGATGACCCAACTGACATAAGATACAAACTTTGGGGACAATACGTGAAATTTACCATTCTGTTTTCCCAAAAGAAAGAAATACGGGTGTGTTTGATTGTAAAGCCGGAAAATGGTTAGAAGGAAAACGTTTTTCGGGTAAATGGATTCCGGGAAAAGGTTTTCTAGGGAAATGATAATTGTAGATGTTTGATTGAGTTAATTTGAAAGTTGGAAAAATGATGTTATTTTCCTTATTTTTGAGGTTTTTTTTAATAAAATTTGATCATTTTCCTTATCTTTATGGTTAAAATAAATTGTCTATTAAAAAAAAAAAGAAAAAAAAGTGCCAAACTTTTCCTAGGAAAATAAAAACCACTCATTTGCGAGAAACGCTTTTCCAAAACAAGGAAAAGAACGGAAATCGAGAAAGAGCTGAAAAACATTTTCCAGGAAAAAAAAGTGCAATCAAACGGCCAAGGATGGAAAAAAAAGCCGAAAAATGAGTTTTCCTGGAAAAAATTGGTTGAATCAAACACACCCTACAAGTACTAACCCTTAACCGCCGCGCTTTTGCTCCCCTTGACCGACTTGGAGCATCTACATTTTTGCGACTTTAGAGAACCATAGAAGACCCCATAAACATCTTCTCCCAGAAGGCAAAAAAAAAAAAAGAACCCCATAAACATCATATTCATCCAGATTATCGTATAAACTCTGTGTTCTTAGGCCGAAATAATGGAGAATCAAGCTAAAGAAGAATATAGCGACGTTGAAAGCGAGGATTTTCCTGATGAGTTTCAATGTTGTGTATGCCTGTAAGTATTTCTGATGCCTGATTTCTGTAATTTACTTTTAACTATCAAATTACGCATATAAACCCCGAATAAATGATTCTGTGTTGGTTGCTTTGCTATCAATTGAATTTTATCTGTAGTTTAGAATTAGATGAAGGATACGGCTATAGGATGCGCCTCTCTTTTTAATAGATATCGCAGATGACCGAGCAAAATTACGCCAACAATCAAAATTATGCCAGCTAGGGTTTCAGAATATAATGAGGTTTTTCTGTCAAGCCAAAATCCTGAATTGAAGGAAATATACATTTTTTAATCAATTTGAAGAGTGGTTTGGAATTCCAAACAAGTCTTAGACTCTTAGTTGATTCTAATGTTCTTCATTGATTATGCAGGGACATCATGTACAAACCAGTTGTATTAGGTAATACGAAGATGCAAATGCTACTGATTTTTATAGCTATTATGTTATTACAACTAATCATTCCTTTCCTCTGTATACAGCATGTGGTCACATTTCGTGCTTCTGGTGCATTTTCAAAGCCATGGATAGTTTCGATGGGTCACACTGTCCAGTTTGTCGCAATCGATATAATCATTTCCCCAGTATCTGTAGATTGCTACACTCCCTGCTTCTGAAATTATATCCTGCAGCCTACAAAAGAAGGGAAAAGCAAGTTGCTGGTATATTTGCTCAAACACCTAATCATTATGTGTCTTGGTCGCAATATGTTATGAATTTATCCATACCATGAATATATATTTTGGAGCTCATGAGCACTGTCTGTCAGTCCTAATGTTGTAACAAACTACTTTCGATCCAGCTTGCCCTGCACCTGAGCAATAGTTTAGACAGACTTGGAAATTTCAATAGAAACAAGAATGGGAATAATTATCCACTTTCTAGATGTATTGGATTCCTGTCTTAGCGTATGTTCGTGTACACTTTTTTTGGCCCAAAGTTTGACTAAAAATGAACTTTTCGGATAGATAATGGTGGGGGCCATGAGATGTGTGGATAATAATGAGTGATGATATGAGATGTGCGGTGGTCTGGTTGATATTGATGTTTGACTTTGACTTTGACTTTGACTTTTAGTAGTAGATGATTTTTAGGGGGAAAAAAAAGATGACACGAACACACGCTTTAGTGTGAGATAGAGAGATAAGGATCCCTTGATAAAGAATGGGAGCTAAAGAATGGAAATCTAACCCCACTTCCATTTGTCTTACAGACAGTCATTCTCTGAAAAAATAATGACACAAGGGAGGAGGGAAGGGGCTGTGAAAATGTTGGGCCTTATGGGAAATTCTCAATTCACCTGGTATCAGATATTTGTTGTCTTTTGCCTGTTGGCAGCTCGCTTTGACTGTCTTTCTCTTCGCACAAGCTTCTGATAAGAGTCCTTTTGATTTCTTCATATTCATCTCATGCAAAAACCAGGCTCTTGTTTTCATTTACTTATATTGGAATCACTCTTGCCTTTGCATTACCTGAATTGAATATTGGCTTCACGGTACTGGAACCAAATATCTTTACATTCATTCAATGATATGATTACTAATCTTTGATTAAATCAGAGAATTTGAATCTTGTCAAATATTACCTAGTTTACTATTTATGAGAAGGAAGGAACTGTGCTTGCTTTATCTCTTCCACTTTGAGCTTGGAAAGAAATAGCAGAGGGCTGTCTAGATTGAGGTATTATGGCTCGTTTGGCACAAATTGTTTAAGAAACATTATTGCCCAAGCTCATTTCAACTGTAAATTGACAGGACCATAAATTTTCTCTACTTTTCCACCGCATGTTCTCCTAGAAAATCATTTTTGACTTGAAAACATCTTTCCTGAACAAGTGCTTGGAAGGAGGGAGGCAAACAGTAGAAGAGTTGATTTCAGTTTAGGTCAGTTTTCTTTGGAGAGCAGACTATGGGAACCTCACTACTGGATATTTAGGATTCTCTGGTTTAGCTGACCTGAGATGGATTTTGGGCATTCATTTTGAGAGTGGTACTTTTACCTCGTCCAATAATAATTTGGGTACTCCTGTTCGACCATGATCTAAGGATTTATAAGGGCGGAATGTTTGTGGAATATTTATATACTCAATGCAGTTATTCACCTTAAATATGCTTCATAACGAATTCTTTCTGCCCAACGAGGAAGAAAATTCACTATTTGATCTGCTGAATTGTGACTTCGCAAGCATGTCTTTGCGAACTGAAATCTATGTAATATGATTTCTATTTTGTCGCTGGTGATGGCTACGCTACATATCCAACCAAAATATCATTCCGGGCATCCAGTGTTTGTTTAGTAGAGGCATTGCATAATTCAAACAATCTCGTGTAGAGAGCATATTTCTGAAAGTGCGACTGTGAGAAAGATGAGATTTATACATGTTGTAATGTGCCTTTTTATGTACTGAGGATGGCCAAAAACTTGTATACTTCTTTTCTTAAAGTGGTTAATGAGATGTGGATGCTTTCTTTAATTTGTGCGGTCACATGAATTATGTCTTTTCTGAGTTTCTCGGAGATATAGTTTGCTGGGTTAGATTTTCACAGGAGGAAGGGGGATGGTATTCACAAAAGTACCCTCTATCTTTTCTGGAAATATGGAACTTTCGATGGGTGAAGGAGTTCTTTTCCAGCACTAGGTTATCCAGTTCTGTTGATTTTCGCCGGCATTATTTACCATTAGAGTAATATATGGCACATAACGTGTTGCAACTTGTTAATGGATTCAGCCCTTTGGTGCCTCAATTTTTTTACATAATTGAAAATGAAAGTGGCAAATTAAATGAAAGATGAATTTGGCAAGGGCTTAATATTGAAAGCTGAACTAGACAACTTGCAATTATATGTGGTGCCTGTTTGATGGAGTTCAGGGAGAGGTAATGACTAATGAGGGAACTTGAAAATGATCTTTTAAAAGAGATGTGTGGTAAAAGATAAACCTCCACCAGTTGACCAGCTTTGAAGCAATTGAATCTCCAAGAAACAAGCACTGAGGACTGGATATAATACATTTGAAATTCCTGTACAAAAGAAAGTTCCAAGGATGATCTCAATACTAATATTCCAACAGGAGTGGAAATATCTTTTCAAATTCAGTCAAGACTAATTACTTTAGGAAGAATGATGATTTAGAGTAAACTGTAGAGTCAATCTTGTTATACTCTGGTTTTTCCAGTTGTATTTTTATCTTCACATGTATTCATCTCTGTTCTGACATAGTGCAAATGAAAGATCTTGGAGCTGTCAAAAGAAAACGGGGATAGGGATAATCCTTTGTTGTCCTACTTTTCGAATAAACACCTGCTGTTCTGATTCAAATGCATACGGTTTTAATCACTTTGACCTGTAACTGCATAGCTGGGAAGTTTTCTTAAATGACATTTATTGCTCCAAATCTGTTTGTCTAATGTTCCGTTTCTCTATTCTTTCCAGAGGAAGAAAAGATAGGTGGGTATGAATCTCCACAGTTTGATGTCTTCTCTGATTCTCATTCCAATGAAGAGCCCAGTGTTCAAGACACCTCTCCACGTTCTGCAGCTGCCACAATCTCTAATATGCAGAGAGGAGAGTCTTCCCTGAATCAAGATTCTTCAGAAAATAAAGATAATATGACCATGGCTCCTACAACCTCAAGGCAAGTAACCACTACAAATGAAACATGCAAGCAGGTCGTTTTGACTGACTTACAATGTGCTCTGTGCAACCAGCTATTATGTCGACCTCTAGTTCTTAATTGTGGACATGGTAAGTTTTACATTATTTTGCATGTCATGGGATGTGAGGAAGTTCGTCAGTAATACCTAACTGCTTATTTCTTCCATTTTTGTAGTTTATTGTGAAGCGTGTATAAGTAATCAAGACAACAAGGTCTGTAAATGTCCAGTGTGCCAAAGTGCTCACCCAAATGGCTTCCCCAATGTATGTTTGATTTTAGAGCACTTCCTGGAGGAGTATTTCCCCGAGGAATATTCAGCAAGACGAGCATCTTTACCCGACCGACAACATGCTAATCCATCTGGAAGTATGTTAATCTCCGTTTACCTTGTTTGTCGACAATGAGTGTTCCAATTGAAGTGCTGACTTTATTCTTAGGTCTGAATGTGATTTAGATTCTATTTAAGAACCATATTATGGTTAGGAGTTAAGATACGCTTGTTCACTTCCACAAACATTTACACACTTGTTCATTCATGATCAATGACTTCTAAGTTTGTGACATATATTTGTTATGATAAATGTAGTTGTAATGGACTATATTGGCATCAGGTACGTCGAGAAAGCAGGAGCAAGCAGCAGAGTGTTCATCTCGTAGAGATGCTTACTTATCATGGCTGTCTGGCCAGGGGCCAAAGGTTCACCCTGGAGTTGGTTGTGATTGGTGTGGGGTAATAAGATTATCTATCTCCTCCTCTATTAACTTCCAAAGCTATCTTTTTAGCTTATTTTCAAAATTATTCTTTGTAAACGCAATTTCCAGATTTGCCACCCCGGATTTATGATTTCAAACCAGATTAAATACTGTCTTTGCAAATTGAAAGCATTGCTCCCCGATCTGGTGCAAGGTGACATGATCTGGGCTATACTGCAAGTTGGGAAACAATGATGTGGTAGGTCCAGATCGTGCCGTATCAGCTGCTTGCACAAGCAGCTTCCACCAGATCGGAAGTGTTGAAAGCATGTAGTTTTTACTAACTTCATCAGAGTGATTCACAATTCAATGCAGATGTGTCCAATTACTGGCGAACGTTACAAATGCAAAGACTGTGTGGAGAAAATAGGCTTCGACCTCTGTGAAGGATGCTACAAGAGTTCGTCCAAGCTCCCAGGTCGGTTCAACCAGCAGCATACTCCAGATCACCAGTTTATAGTCATGCAACCACCTGTTTTCCGTGGTTTTTTATTGAGCCTTGAGGCAACAAATTCTGAAGAGCATGATCCTGATGTGTCAGACGGGGTTGGAGTTATTTCATTCAATGACTTGGCAAATGATTCTTCGATGGACGATGGAGATAGTGCAGCATCTCCCAACCACATTGACGACCCTTCAGAAGGTCCAGAACGTCACGACCCTGGAGCTTGAAATCGCGTTTACGTCTTTTGCCAAGGTCTAGAAATAAATAATTTTCCTTTATTTTGTTTTTCTTTTATTTTAGAAGTGTTTAGCAGTAACATACATACTTCTGCATTCTGCATAATTTTTTTTCTTATTGGAATTTAATTTGGTTGACGTGTTGCACATGTCATTGGTAGTAGTCGTAGCAGAGGGTCAGATGAAATGCCAGCCAAAATAGGGGAACCCTAAAGATTTGAAGGGGAGGGGCCAACCATTTGTATGGAAACTGACGGTTGCTTTTCATTCTCCTTTCCGAGCAAAGTTTGCCAATTCGGAGGACTGTCACCAAATTCATAGTTTTTCTTCTCTCAGTTCTGTTTCTTCTGGGAGTGGTTTTATGGACGCAGTTATGGATTTATTGTATTTATGACATACGTGTCATCTTGATATTGATTGTCATCACATAGGCATGATGAAATCACATCATCTAATGTCGATGCGACATGTTTTTATTATGAAAACAATAAGTTGTACTAAGTAGGCGTCAAATGATTTCTGTTTCTTTCTTTTGACAGAGATTTTTTCGGAAGAAAAAAAAGGGTTGATTTTTTCATATGAAAAAGTGTGAAAGATTAGGGTGGAAGCGTAAAAAATAAGTGTGTAATTGAAAATTAGTGTAGGAAATTGAGAGAACTCCTATCAAACAGGTCACTTAATTATGAATCAAAAAGTTATTATCTAATGTAGTCATATGGAGAATGCAGTAATATAGACAAAATCTCAAAAATGTATTTCAAGGAGAGACAAGCTGTGGCTGAGGAACAATTTTGTTTTTTAATTCTTTTTAAATCCAGTGCTAGTCGAAATATGTCTAGATTATAATTTGATGTGTTTTTTAGGACAAATAGGACATTGCTAAAACACTTTATAATATGAAGAATGTGGGGTCAAAAATTTTAAAGACAATAAATTAATTAACTGAGTAAATGAAAATTGAAAACTATGGAAAAATGGAAAAACTCAACCAAAGAGTATGGACCCGCGTGCATTGGGGCGTGCAATAGCAACGCGTGAGCAAGCCGAAAACTACGTGCGCAGAAAATTTAAAGGTCGACGTGGCCTAGAAGAAAGGTATCCAATGTTTCATTCTAGCGTCTAGTCCAGAAAGTCGGCTATGAATCGTATTGCGAGATATTGACGGTAACGGTAATTCCATCAAATGTTCAATTAAAGGCTTGTTTGGGAAGTCGTTATTTAATTTTTTTTTTTTTAAGAAAAATTTAGGGTGTGTTTGATTGCAAAGCTGAAATTTGTTTGCAAGGAAAATGTATTGTAGGCAATTGAATTTTAGAGAATTGGTTTTACAGAAATTAGTGATTATACGTGTTTGATTACATTAGTTTTTACATAAAAAATGGTGTTATTTTCCTATTTTTTGTATTTGATCGGTAATATTTTATATGTAATTTGGCCTCTTTTCCTTGAAAACCGTCTTTACCATGTAAGAGAGAGATATGGCTTGGTTCAATTGCGTTGCCTGCAAAGTGTTTTCTTGTCTTTGAGCAAGGAAAATGTTTTCCTTATTTACCTGTAAAAAATGATCACGCGACCATTTTCAGGGTAAATGTTTAAAGGGCAAAAAAACGAAATCAAACAACCCAAACCAATATAGTTGTGTGGGCCATCACTATTTTCTTTGGCAAAATAATTCCCTATCAAACACCCCCTTAAATACTACTTTGTATTGCAAAGTGCAAATTGGGGCGCACCACGCCGACATGGCACGACATTAGGTAGCCACGTCGACGCCACGTCGGTGTATATATGGCTTCCCTGCACAGGTTGTGGGCGGGGGAGCAAAAGTGGTGCAAACAAATTCTTTGAATTACTTTGGCCTAATTTGAGCTTGCATCCATTTAATAATTTTCAGATTGGAATTTACCTCAATGTCTCGTTAGAGTTAAAAAAATTTGTTTACCGCAAATTTAAATTTAAATTTAATTACTATTGTTTACACATTAATTAGTTAAATACTCCCCATGTCCCATAAAGATAGGCTTGCTATTAATTTCACACACATATATATTAAGAAGGATAAAGGTAGACATTCATAATTATTGTCATAATAAATGATATATTCGAGATGAATGTCTTAAGGATAACACAATTATTTTACCTAATTATGTTACTTTTTATGTCCTTATAGCATCACCGTATTAAGAAATATCAATTAATACACTTAGGAAAGGTAAATTTTACACTATTTGTCCAATATACCTTTTATAATCATTTAATATTATAGACAAATACAATAAATTCAATATATTAAATAAGAAGTATACTAAAAAATCAAAAGATAAATTCACATTGAATGAAGATAATGGAATATAATCCATGACGAACAAAAAATGAATAGAAGTCTATCTTCATGTGACGAAGGGAGTATGCATTATCATCATTTAGAGCACGGACATATTTGAAGTTTATTTTTCCAACAATATTGATTACTCACTCCATCTCACTAAGACAAATCCATTTTCATTTGCACAAAAATTATGAAATTTCAATTAATAACTTTAGAAAACTAAGAAATTTAACAATGCATATTAATAGTTCTTATACGTTAATATCGATGAACATTAAATAGAGATATATAAGAAATCTAAGAAATTAACTAGAAAAAAAGTGGATTATATTTTGAAACGAATGAAAATGAAAAATATAACTATTTTTGTGGGATATTTTTTTTTAAAGAACACACACAACACACGCACACAAGGTACAGAAACCCAACACGTTGGAGTATAATTTTTTAATCAATATCAAAGTCAAACTAAATCTGTTTTTATGGAACAAAGTAAGTAATAAATATAGAAACAAACCTATATAATTAAAACAAACGAAAAAGGAAATGTAATAAATATAGAAATAAACCTATATAATTATTGAAACAAACGAAAAAGGAAATGTGGCTCATATAATTGGGATGGAAGGGAGAATATTGGTGCTCAAAAAATCATTTATCCTACTTGTTTGTTTGACTACTCATTTTCTTTTTATTCACCCTGAATTGTAGTATATTTTCCTTAATTGATTTGTTAATTTATTATTATTATGATTATTATTATTATTATTATTATTTAATATGTATTATTATCAATATATATGTAAACTATTAGAGCAAAATAATAAATACATAAAATAGGACGCATATTATGAAAGGTATTCATAAATATTATTTTTCTAATAATATATTTGAACTTTCTTAACCCACGTAAAAATAAAAATGAGATTATCTTTAAGATGCCAATGAGTTCCCAAATGAAATTCCCCTAAATATAGATCATTTTCATTTTAACAAATATTAAGAAAAATATAATTAATATTATTAGAAAAGTAAAACTTAAAATTATTTTCCTAATATGTCATTTTATTTTTTACATGTTTTATTTTAACTAATATATTTTTATGATAACAATATATATTAAATAAGAGCATATAAAACAACATATATCTTAACTACATTTAAAAAAAGAATATGATCTATATTTTGGGATGGACGAAAAAGAAAAAATGGATTATATTTTTGGGATAGGTTAGTATTAATTGATTATAATAAAATGGTTGGAATAAATGTTTGAATTTTAATGTATATTTCCATTTATAACAATTTCTCTTCCGTCCCATTAATAGTGTATTCTGGTAAATTTTTATTCCGCCGTTTCAAATATACAAATTTGTTTTATTTTTTGAATGTTTCAAATATATAGATTTTTTTTAAAAAAAATTAATTTACAACACTTTACCCCTATATTTCTATTTAATACTTAGTTATAATTATGAATATTAAATTTTACTCATTAAATAAAGATAAATTAAGAATATAATTTACAAAATATATTTATTCCGTCATCCTAAGTATATATGTCTCTTTGTCTTTTCACATCATTTAAGATTGCATTGAAAAAGTACAAATCATTTTCATGTTTTAACCCTTATTACTGAGTTTTAAAAATTATTGGAATTATCAAAGGAATTTTAAGGTGTGCAAATTAAATAAGGGCTTGATATTTAAAAAAAAAAACTATATAATTGAGACAAACAGAAAAAAAAACCCCATATAATTGGAAGGGGGAGTAAAATCTAATATTTTGGGTGGGATAGTGGTGAGGATTACGACATATGTGGATAATAGTTAATAATAATATGAAATATATAGTTTATATTGGTATTTAACTTTAATATATAATTAATAATAATATTGAAAAATGAAAACTAGAGTCTAAACGCGAAATATGCCTTTAAGCTTAGCCAAACACATCCTGCATACCCATCACCCCCTCCACCCGCCCCCAAACCAGTTCTTGCACACGCACGGGTTTGTAATTTGTACTCTCTCTCTCTTTCTCTTTCTCTTTCTCTCTCTCTCTAACCACCAACTGCAAAACCACCTCTGCTTTTCCTTAACCAACAACTGAAACAGGTATTCTCTCTCACGCACTCGCACAAACAAACTCAAACCATTTTACTCACGCTGTGAAACTGTACCAAATGATTTCTTAACGAAACATACAAACATGGTGAACAGCGTGAGAGGGAAGCAGAGAAAGGGAGAGCGAAAAATGGGCAAGTACATGAGGAAATCGAAACCAATTGGTGAAGTAGAGGTGATGGAGGTGGCTCACGCCCAATCATCACTCGGTGTTCTTACTAGAGCAAAAACCCTAGCTCTTCAGAAATCTTCGGCGGCGGTGATTAGCGGTGATGATTTGTCGTATTTGCAGCTGAGAAGCAGGCGATTGGTGAAGCCCACACCCCCAATTGTGACGGAGGCGAAAAGACGGAAACATCCTCAGCCCAAATCACGCAAGGGTAAAGTGGAGGAGGAAAAATTAGAGGAGAATTTGGGGGCAGAGGAGAAAAATGTTTCCGATGGAGAAATGGAGGCTTCACTTGGAGAGAATTTGCTGGAGATTGATGACAAAAAAAGGTGCTGTTTTCTTTTGTCTTCTCTGATTTCTCAATCAATTATCTGTTTCTGTTTTGCATGTTTTGAAGTTTCAATCTTTCTGGTGAATTTAGGGATTTCTCTTGGTGAATTTGGAACATAACGAAAAATTGGGGATTTTTGGTATACTAGCAAGTATCAAGATTAAATTTTTCGAAACTACTTTGTTTTGCTATAACACTCCGCCTGATTGAAATTCTGTTTCTGTGGTCTTGCATGTTCTAAGAATTAATTTTGTTGCTGCCTTAGGGTTTCTTGATTCTTGGAATGGGTTGGTTCTGATTTTCATTTTTTTTTTTCTAGATATTTTTAGACTTCATTATCAGATTTTTCTTTTTTTTTTTTTTCATTACCAGATTTCGCTCCATAATAAATGGGGAAAGGCAAGATATTAGCAGATAATGATAATTTCTCTGCTGTAGGCTCTTTTTCCCCCATTGAAATATTTTTCTGCTCAGGGATAAGTAATTAATACCATAAAGTTCTTGCTAAAAAAAAAGTTTTCGTTTGAGCTTTGCTGGCATGCATTTACATTTTTTTTTTATTTTTATTTTTGAACAATTAGGTTTTTTACTTTATTTTCTGTTACATTGCCAATTGCGTTTTTCTGTCTAGCTTTAAATTTTTGGGTCACAACACGTTCAGAACATAATCGTGATCCAAAAATTTATGTCAAATGCTACATTCATTTTGTAATTCTTAGTGTGATTCTTATGATTCGTATAATACATTGTTGATTTTATATGATGAAAGCATTCTCATTTCTCGCTTCCTATTGATTATGTTCAAAATAACACATTTGGTAAAATTATTGCATTTTCTTCTCTCATTTGTCTTAACTTCGTGATTTTCTATTAAAAGGCTCATTTTGCCGTAGCATTCATTAAAATGCTTTCTCACTCTGTGTCATTACATTAGCCGAGTCAATTTATTTCTTAATCTGCCTCTCTTTTGCGAGGTTTTGATATCCTATTTTAATTGACAATATCTAATTTTGCTTCGCCGAGGATCCCAATATATTTATATAAATGCAATAAGAAGTTGAATAAGTGCATAGTCGGAACCCGCTCCTCTCCCTTCTCGGTTCTGACGAAATTGTTCTATCGGTTGTGCTTTGCGCACGAAAATGTATGAATTACTCATATAACCACAGCGGACATGTACTATAGGGACTCTTGACTTGGTGCAAACAGGTGATGTGGCGCGATCTAGATTATGCCGCAAGTGGGAAGCAGTTGATGTGATCGGTCCAGACCACGCCACATCAACTACTTGCGCTAAATCTGTTGCAAGTAGCTTGCACCAGATCGGGAGTAGTACTGTAGGAAGTAGTATGTTGGGCTGTGTTTTGTTGAACTGTTTTTGTTTCTTTATAATTCCTCAAGTCACTTTTTATTGATGCAGATGTTCCAAAATCACATTTTCACCAACATTTTCTATAAACTGCAGTAGCCTTTTTGATGTTAAAGTACTGTGCAGAGAACAATCAATGGATCTAAGTCTTTTGTTTTGTTTCTTTGTAATGTACAATGCTGACGGGTTTAAACCCTACAGGACCACTCGGGAGACCACCCCGTCCAGTTTGATCAGGGACCAGAATACCATCCAAACTCCAAGTTCAAGTAACAGGCCCACCGCCGCTCACAATGAAGCCCATAACAGGGCCCAAAATCCAATAAGGCCTGTCCCAACTGCTGGTGAAGTGGACGCGTTTTTTGCCGGTGAAGAAAAGCAGCAGCAAACACAATTTATCGAGAAGTAAAAATTAATTTACTCTTCTACCCTTTCTCCCTTTATTGACTTAGGATATATCATTAGCTCATTCGGGTGAATTTTTCTGCAGGTATAACTTTGACCCAGTGAATGACAAACCCCTTCCCGGCCGATATGAGTGGGTTAAACTTAAACCTTAGATGAGGAATAGCATTCCAAGGGGACTTCTACACTTCCTTGATTATACTATGAAAGCTGAAGAAAGCATAGGTACTTTAAGATTTGCATGGTGATGGTGATGTTAATATTTTCCATTACCATTACTTGTAAAAACATTAGGGAAGTAAGTGTAGACAGTAGACTAATGATCTGTAACATTACAGACCTTGTGAAACTTACCCATACAACAAGATCCTTCGTCTAACAGATCATTAAAGATTGAAGCGAAAGAGAAAATGGGGTCGTACTAGCGGTAGTATTTAGTGAACTAGGTTTAGTAGCAGTGGTATAGAAGTTGACTCGAACCTTGTTCCCCCGTAACTTAAGCTGTTTTTACCATCTGTATATTTGTACTGATGGAAGTTTTAAGAACTTTGAATAAATTGACTGCATCTTACCCTTCTTCCTAATGTCTTTTCATCTTCATTGTTATGTTGTGAAGTATTATTTATATACGTGGCTATCGACTATCGTTTGTCGTCATTCTCTACGGTATTTCACAGGCCCTGTGAGGCCCGGTTGTTTTGGATTGACCTGCCATTTCTTGTTCTGTTCTCTTGTGAAAAATTTGGGGCGCTCATAGTGCTGCTGGTGGGGTTGATCTGGTGGAAAAATCTTGTCCTTTCTTTGTCTTGGTGTCCCATTCTACACTTTCCGTTTTCTACAACTACGGATTATTTGTGCTCAAATTAACTAGAAAAGACTTGCTTTGAAGAGAGCCACGCTTGGTATTACACAGTACTGAACATGACTCGACAGATTGGTGCTGTATGTTTTGTATGTTAGGTAAATGGTACTGAACAAAATTCTAACAGATTTCAGCTCTTTTGTTTTGAATGCTGTCATATGGTGTTAAATTTGCCGTCTATGCGGACCGGTTGAGTTAATTTTTCATTACATGGGATGTGAATTTGATTACGATTTAGTGCTGGTTATCTTGTTTGGCATGTTGTCTGCTATTTAACCAAACTAATTGCTGGTGGAAAGTAAAATAAAGTTGGTGGTTATAGTGGTAATGGCATTTGATGAAACCAAGGAAATATTCAAGTTTCAATGGTCCATTCTTGAAAATTTAATAAATGGAGTGATTACTTGATTTCTTTAGTGGGCAGTAAAGTATTTGATTAGCTACTTAACCAATGAGCATTCTTCATTGAGAATATGTACCTTTTGAATTATCAGGTTGTCTTTGAATAATCCTACCTAATTTTGTTGCCACTCATAAGCATTTGTTGCCATCTTTCGTCATTGTTTCAAAAGCTCATGTACGCTCTACACGAGCTTCGTTTACAGTTGTAGTTTGACCTTACAGTTTATCAGCAAATTTTTCTTTTTTATTTTTTTATTTTATATTTAGGCTTCTTCTTGACATGCATATGTACATAAAAGTTTAGAGAAAACACGTCAAGATTGTAAAAAAGTACCATTATCTTCAATAATTTTGTTTGAAAAACTAAAATTGAAAATTGAAACGTTAAGCAAATGTGACTTGGAAGCCTGATTTTATCATATCATTACTGTACTTTATGCTTTCTAGATACTACTTGCACTCGAACTCGAATTGATGAACGATTATTTTTAGATAATTACGTTACATTCTCCGTTATATACAATCGATCGAGGTGATTAAGAAAATCTTTTGCACCTCTCTTTCTTCGTCTTTAATAATATTCGTTCGAACATACTAACTTGCAATGTGAAGTCTTTCATACTCCGAGTTTATCGTTTCCACATAAGTCAGTTAAGTAAAACCGAGTCTTCCATGAAGGGAAATATCGACCATTGAGTTTGGTAATGTCACACAAAATTTTTTGGACAATGCTAGTTGGATAACTAAATCACGTGTCGCAACTCTCTGGAGTCATATATCATCAGTCACCCTTTCACCACTCTAGAGAATGGTAAGTCGATGATACATCAATTAATAGTACGATTGGAATTATTCGGACCTTTTTCCTACATCCTTGAGAAGGGAGATCAGGTCATCCAGGTGGGGGTCAGGTTGTGGCCTTGAAGAGTGAACCCCAGGGGAGACAACAAGACAGGTAGTCCCACGATGTAATTGTAGTTGAGGGTAACGGTCACAACTGAAAGTCTGAAAGACTGAAACTGTAAACACTGTCAATCTCACACGTTTCTCCTTGGTGTTTTCTTTCTCACATTTATTATAATTTACTCATTCAAAATAAAAAAATAAAAAAATAAATAAAAATCTGCTTTTCAAACTTACTGCTATTTTCCGTAGACTCATTATTGCCTTGGACAAAATGGGAGGTGCTAAGGGCATGTTTGGGATGAAATAAAAATATAATGAAATAATTTTCAAATATCATCAATGGCAGAATAGCTTAAGATGTTTCAATGGAAGTTGCTCTAGGGCACCTGAGAGTCCACGTTATCACGCACTCTGAAGTGACGTGTCATACCAACTAGGATGTCAGTGGCGATATCAACGGGATTGATGTGTCATGTGCGTCACAGTGCATCCTAGAGTGCACTGAATCATCTATAGTATTTGGATATCGTATAATTCACTGTGACCCTCATTAAATATAACAGTATGTTTGATTGAGGGTGGAAAATGTAATTGTAAAATATTTTCTACCCAAATTTTCTCTTTGTGGTGTTAGATTTCAATATGGAATATGGAAAATATTTTCCATGTATGGCAAAAAGTAAGATATTTTCCTTGAAAATATGAAAAATATTTTTCACTCCTACTTTTTTCTTCCCATCATTGAAGGGTGGAAAAATGGATGGAATTTATTCCATGGAATTCAAATTCTTTACCCTCCCCTAGGAACTCTAATTCCTTATTTTCAAAAAAAAATGTATACTTTTTTACTTAAGGTGGAAATTGAATTTCATGGAAAATAAAATGTGTTTGATTGGAAAATGAAAAATTTTGGTAGAAAATATTTTCCACCTCCAATAATATACATCCTAAATTTTTAACCAAAGCTTCTTTTACAATTGCCTTCAACTAAACACATCACAAGAAATATATTTTTCAACTTTTTCAAAAGTTTCATTACTTTTTAACTACATATTCTCTGAAAGAATTACTTCTCTTCCCAACAAGGGTTTTTACAAAGCAAGCCCTGCCTTTGAAATGATGATGTCACAGAGGTTGCATCCAACTCCCACTTATAGGCTCATGTTTTGATTTTGGGAAATGCTAGACTACCATAATGAATATCATAATGGTTGACATAATGGTTGTTGGCATATTTAATAACCGTCCATCTTAAAGTGATGGAGTGGTTGAAATTGTAGGATAATGCCACATATCCATTATGTCAACCATTATGGTATTTATTATGGTGTTGTAGCATGGTCATTTGATTTTTGTTTATTTGTTTTTTTTTAATTTTAAATTTTCCTTTTTTTTTCAATTAAATGATTGAAACGCATGTGGTCTACTAACATTCAGATCCGTTTCCTACCCTCTAGGTCCAGGCCGGATTCAAGTACCCTTTCCTATACTTCCCTTAACTTTGTAACTCAAAATAAATAAATAGCAAATAAAAATGAAAATTAAATGATTGAAACATTTTCAGTCTTAAATCTATCAAAAGACGAGCAAAACCATGCATATCTTTCGGCCTGTCTTTCTCCCACCCTGTAATCCAAGAAGACTTCCACTGCCCCTATCACTCTGTGTTCGCCATCTGGGGCAAAACTACAGCTTTCACCGTGTTGGGTCATGTTTGGTTAAGCTTAAAAAATTCACTTCAGCAGGTTCTAAGGCAAATTTTCTTTAAAAAAAAAAATGCCATAGCTTGTAATTTTCATAACCGAAATTCTGACAAGAATACTAGACTGATAATACTGATACTGAGATGTGAAGTTAACGTCCGTAACTAGAGTTTAATGTCAATAATAATTAAAAACAATGATACTTTAATAATTTTCTAGTAATAATATATGAATCTACATGTCTGTATTTTTAATTCAACACCATAGTTACTCTCAATTATTAACCTATTTTCATCATCAAAATAAAAGGTATGAAATTACGGATGCCCGTTACCAAGTGTAAGCCTATCGTCTAAAGCCCAAGGCTATCGAAGGCCCAGGCTCCCATGTTCTGAGCCCAGATAGAAAAACCTATCCAACCCCATCCTTATATACACTCCGACCTCAAAACCCTAGCCTTTCTTCATCGTCGTCATTTTTGTACATACCAGCAGCAGCCTCGTGAGGGGGAGAGAGATTTAGAGAGAGAGAAATGGTTTCCGGGTCGGGTATCTGTGCAAAGAGAGTGGTGGTTGATGCCAGGCACCACATGCTTGGCCGATTGGCCTCGATTTTAGCCAAGGAGCTCTTGAACGGGCAGAAAGTTGTGGTGGTTCGATGTGAAGAAATCTGCCTCTCCGGTGGACTTGTTCGCCAGAAGATGAAGTACCTGCGGTTCCTCCGCAAGCGTATGAACACCAAGCCATCTCATGGTCCGATCCACTTCCGTGCTCCTTCGAAGATTCTCTGGCGCACCATCCGTGGGTAATGATAGGCATTTCTTTTATTACGCGATTGATGCATTTCTGTATCTTACACAGAATGTAGTTGAAGTTTTAATTGTTCTTTGTGCTAATACACTGATTCGTATATAATAGAGTACTCTTTTTATGCCATGGTTATGTGAGTGTAGTGGCTGCCCGTACTTGTTTATTTCGTGGAACTGCTTGTTTTGTCAGCTGTTTATGAATGGATTCGGTCGTCTTGTAGAATGTAGATGCAGCTGGTTTTCTGACGTCTAGGTTCCTCACGTGTCATGTTTGTGCATTGAGATATGTTGGACTTGTCAAGATGCATTTCGTGGCTCGACTATTCGACTTAAAAATTTAATTTGTAGCTGATATTCTCCTGGTATATGTAGAGTGCATATAGACATAATTGGGCTCTCATTGTTGTACTGTAATGCACCAACTTTATTTTTAGCTGATGCTCGTTTGGCGTAATAAATGTAGTGCATAAGTTGTCCATGGATTCACAGGCACATCTTGGTAGAGAGAGTTGTTCTGTCTTTACTTGTGGCTGATAGATAGTTGTAGGAATACCGCTGCTGAATTTCCCTTTGCATGTTATCGCTTATTTATGAGTAACTATGCTGATATTGCGTGACTTGTAATCATTTGTTGTTTGTGTAGACTGAAAATAACTCCTTTTTGTTTACTTTTTTTTTTTTATTTTTGGAAGATGAATTTTGTGCATTTGTTGATCTGTGTTTGTGGAGCATAAATGTAGTCTACTGCCAGTTGAGATGGCTAGTCTTGTCTAATGTTATGCTTTTGTTCACCCGTAGGATGATTCCCCATAAGACTAAGAGAGGAGCAGCTGCTCTGGCTCGTTTGAAGGTTTACGAGGGTATCCCACCGCCATATGACAAGATAAAGAGGATGGTCATTCCCTGATGCTCTCAAGTGAGTTTTACAAAAGGAATTTCATTACTTTGTGGATTTCATGAACAGTTTTTAAACTCATTGCCTTTTGATAATGATTGTTAGGGTTCTGCGGCTTCAGGCTGGACACAAATATTGTTTGTTGGGTAGACTCTCATCAGAGGTTGGATGGAACCACTATGACACCATCAGGGTGAGTTTAGATGCTATGCCCTGTTTCTGCCTTGTGTCTCCCAGATCTACTTTCGTCAATTTTGTATATATTTTTATAATTATTTGCAGTCACACTGATTTTATGTGTTTCTATCTTAACTGTTATTCTGTCATCCCTTTTTCCCTCAAGAATGTTAGTTGATTGGGCTCTTGTTAGTTACTTTCTGCTTCCATAGTATTAGTATGTATCTTTGCAGATGTTTATTTGAAAAAACTATTTTCACAATCACCTTTCTTATGCTCATTTTCGACCACAGATATCACAAATATTATTTTTCAAGTTATTCTATATAGTTCCCAACTTTTTTTAACTAATTCTCTGAAAAATCATTTTTCTTAAAAAATTAAAACTTAGTCAAACAAGCTGTTAAGTTCTCAAATACCTGGTCTCACTGCTCTCAAATAGATTGTTAGTGAATTTGTTTCATGTACATTATATATTTGTCTACTGTAGGAGCTGGAGAAGAAGAGAAAAGAGAGGGCTCAGGTTGCATATGAGAGGAAGAAGCAGTTGACAAAATTAAGGGTCAAAGCAGAGAAGGTGGCCGAGGAGAAACTTGGCTCTCAACTCGACGTTATTGCTCCAATCAAGTACTGAAATAGGAAAAGTTTGTCGTTTTGAATGACAATTTTGTCGAGGACAATTTATCCTATTGATTTTGTTTCTGTTAGTTGTGTCTATTTCCGAGTAATCTTTTCTTCACATCCCAATCCTAAAGGACCGATGTTTCCCTATATATGCGACTTAATTTTCGAAGTTGAATGCCTATTGATGTTGTTTTGTTTAATATGATATCTATCATTACTAGTTTTGATTGAATAGGTTGAAATACTCACAAGTTGATGTGGCAGTTTGCAAGTGGTTCGGATCAATATGTAGGTCACACTCTGGACCAATGGCAAACTGTTAAATTATTGTGTGGGTATTTTAACTTACCTGCACGTAGGTTGGTGATCAAGGTTACTATTGTTACACATGCATTTACCCCTAGAGCTTTCTTTTGCCTGCTGTTGGCAATATATATTTTAATTTGACTCTGCTATACTGGATATTCATAGGTGCCAATATTTTGACTTGTAGAATATATTTTATCTCACACTTTTACCATATCTCATTTTGGTATGAATGAAATGCTTTTAAATGGAGCAAGAATGTTTAAGCACCAACATAAGTGCCATAATTAAGAAACCATCAGTGCTATTTGTGGGTTCATTCGATTTCCGTTTTGAAATTTGGGACCAGATCTGGAAAATGGAGGACTTGGAATGATAAATCGAATAATGTTACGTATAATTACATGATTACTCTGGTATTGTTAATTTAAAGGACAAGCGGTTTTGCCTTTTTGGGCATAGACAGAACATGGCAAACAACGTTGTACTCGTCCATAGTTTCCTCGTATATTCCTCAAACAAGTTCAAAGTGATGGACATGGTTCTATGCCCATCCCTTTTCCTCTTTGGAAGCATTCTCACACATATTCACCTCAAAGAATTCATGTTTGTTCACATTTTCCTTCTATGCTCACGATAATAGTCCCACTTCAATGAGGAAAGAAATTAAGCATTGCAATTTTCCTTTTACTCTTTACTGAGAGGCTTGAATTCGTCTCAAAACCCGCAATTCTTTCAGTGTATTGCAGTCGAAACTCGTGAAGAGCAATCACGCTCGAGTAATAAGGAAAGTAATAGAACTTGATTAGATTTCTCCTTTTTCCTCACTGAAGATAAATATGGGGTAGACACTCAACCTTATCTTTTAAGACATGTTTGGTACGTTGGACTGGACACGATTAAATAAAAGTGATTATATGATAATTTATTCATCCATTTGTTTAGTTCTATTAAATCTAATGTACCAAACATGTCATTGAAGTACGTAATCAAACAAAGTCGAGCTATCGCACCTAAATCTTCTTGGTCACCTTGCAAATTTGGTTGGCTTCTTCCATCACTTCTCCTCATCAATTAGCTTTTCATTTGTGTATTAATCACAACTTTCAACTGAAATTCGTCAAATCCCTCTATTTTCCCTAGTCATAAATTTAATTAAATGCTCCCTTTATTCTTGTTTCTACACTATCAGTACTAACTTCCCTTTTTCTTTTCGTAAATGTAGCCATTAGCCAAACAAAAATTTATCATCGCTGGCATTATTTCTTCATTCAAAATAAATATAAATAATTCCTCGAAAATGACTATATTTAGGCATTATAAATCAATTTTCTTCATTTTTCATGCAGTTGATTTTGGTGGAATATCCACTATCCAATTAGTCCCAATTAAAATCTCTCATTAATTTGATTTTCTTCTCTTTTTATGGTAATATATATATTCTTGAATGTAATCCCAAGATTTCCTATATATATGAGTGCTGATATCATACTTCTATTCATTGATGATTGATCATCAACTTTCTCTCAGTTTCCATCAATTACAAAGTCCGTACAAGGTTGTTTTCTCCATTCAACATCATAGTATCAATTCATTTGCATAATTAATTATAAAGAAGAAAAGAAATCTTTGGAAGTAAAAATGTTCTCTTTGCTAAGGTTGTCTTGTACATTTCTTGTTCTGTTCCTATACTTGAGTGGCACTAATGCTGATTTTCCACGACGACGCCGTCAAATGAAATCGGTGCCTTATCCAACGGTATACGTTGATCAGTCGGGAAAAGGGAATTTCGCAACCATCCAATCTGCTGTTGACTCTGTACCTTCGAACAACAATAAGTGGATCTGTATACACATTAGAACTGGTATATACAGGTAAATATATAATATATACAATCTCTCCTTTTTAGACAAGTTTAAGTACATTGTGTGTTGTGTTATTTATTTATTTATTGTATTTTACTTTGTGTAGAGAAGCTGTGCATATTCCTCAAAACAAGCCATTCATATTCTTGGAAGGAGAGGGCCAATGGAAGACTTACGTAGTTTGGAACAATCATGACTCAATTCAGACAGGTGCCACTTTCAATAGTGATGCGGATAATATAATTGTCAAAGGCATCACCTTCGTGGTAAGTACTTGACAGTGCAGTATAATAAACAAGATTTTAACTCTTTTTTTTTGTCGTCGTGTCTTTCTAAAGTGGTGATTTTATATAGAATTCCTATAATCTTCCCGTGGGGAGATCTGGAGTACCCATTAAGCCAGCGCCGGCGGCTAGGATATGGGGGGACAAATCTTCGTTTTATCGATGTGGATTTTTGGGATTTCAAGATACATTGTTTGATGTTCGAGGTAGACACTACTTCAATCATTGTACCATCCAAGGAGCAATTGACTTCATTTGTGGTGCTGGTCAATCAATGTATGAGGTAAACATTACTTGCATGTTCTCTACGCAGTATACTAGCAGTAGACAGTACCATATATATTTTTTTTGTTTTTTGTTTTTAAAGATGTAACCCTGGGGGCCTGTATTCTCTGTAGAGGTGTACAATAGTGGTGACCGCGGGTGCGCTAAATGGACTCGCGGGATTCATAACTGCGCAATCAAGATCGTATGATCGTGAGAGTAGTGGATTTGTGTTTAAGGATTGTAGCATAGTTGGTAATGGAAAGACGTTCTTAGGAAGAGCATGGGGAGATTATGCTCGTGTTGTATTTTACAACACCATGATGTCGGATATTGTTGTTCCCCCAGGTTGGAGTTCTTGGGTTGTCAAGCCTGGGCATGAGTAAGATTTTCTAATTTCAGGTCTCGCTGTCACTGATTTAAAAATCATAGAATGTTAAAATTTATGTGTTCTTATTAGAGTTTGAATAAATTTAGGTACCAAATAACGTTCCAAGAGTATCAATGCAAAGGACCGGGAGCGAATACTGCAGGGCGCGTAACGTGGGCGAATAAGCTTGATTTGAACGAGTTGATGTGGTTAACAAGCTTGTCCTTTATCGATGAAGAAGGATGGATGAAGGGGCAAGTTTTCGACATGTTGGATGGCGATGACCAATTCGACGATTTAAATTAAGTCAACTTTTATCTATTTCTTGTAAATTTGTCTATACTTTGTCATGTTTTCCAAGAAACAATTTATTACTAATAATATTTTGACTGTTCTGCCCTCACATAACTTGTTGGAGAAAGTTCCTAATTAAGAAAATATGCTAACTCCTATTGCTGATTTGTTTATGTTAAATTGATAATGTTATGGATTTACAGTCAAACAACTTCTAATATAATAATAATAATAATAATAATAATAATAATAATAATAATAATAATAATAATAAATCAAACAATCACTTTGTAGCTGCTACGGACATGCTTTCTCGAAAGTTTGAGATGGAAATAATTTCTGACATGAGCCATACTGAAAACAAAAGAGCTGATGTATATATATGAAAACCGTGTGGTAGCACCATAAATATCTGACTGTTAAATTCTCGCAAACAGGGTACAGTAATTTCTAGTACTATTCAACAGTAAATTCTTGTCCCAAATTTCCCAGGTCAGGTCTCGAATGAGCCTGTTCCTCGGGGCATTCTGTTCAAAACAACCTCAATACTCAATTTGACAAACGACAATTGTGAATTTGTAAATTTTAATGAAAGTCTCAGTTAACGTTATTTCCTGAAGCACGTTCCAATTGCTCGCTAGCTTCCTCGAACGACAAGAGCTCTTGGAATAGTGATGCAAGTTTTGCCTCATTCTCTTCACGGATACGAGCTGGAACTTTTTCTTGGTAGCCAGACGCACTAGTTATCTTCAATAAGTTGTCACGTTGCCTGAAAACACAGCCATTATAACACTCCAAATGATAAAAAATGGAAAATTTTCTAGTATTCGGAGTATCGAAGATACCACGTAAAGAATTAAAATTAAGTGAATATTGCGGTTCCATTACTCCCAATCTAGTGCAAGCAGCCAATGTGGTATAATCTAGACCATATTGCAAGTTGGGAAGTAGTTGATGTGGAAGGTTCTGATCGTGCCACATCAACTACTTATACAAAATCTAGTGCAAATAACTTGCACTAGACCGGAGTGGTGGTCCCAAGTATTGGTGTCAGTTTAAACTAGTACAAATCAGCTTCAGGAGTACCAAACATGCTCTAATAAGAATGATGAAAGCATTATCGTTTAGTCAACTATCGAGTTGACTTACTTTTCTATCTCTTCCATCTTTTTTTTGAGCTTCTGGCGTTCAGCTTCTACATTAATGTTTCCTTGTAGCTTGAGGTATACCGAGAGAGCTTCATTAATGACATCTACCTTACAACCCACAGGAGCATCATCATTCTCGCTTAATACCTAACAGATTTTAAGGTCCAAAGTTTTCAAAATTTTCCAATTAACATTATGAGAAGGATGTCAAAACTGAAAAATATATTTAAAAATATAGGCCATAAATATGAATCAAAATACAAACCTCCAGAGATGATAATGTAGCTAGTGTAGTAATTTCCAGTTCGAGGCTTTTAATGATACTGCAAGCATCATTCAGACGGCAACGCGCGTAAGCTGCTCGCCTGCAAGCAGAAACATTTTCATGTTAATCACCCAATAAACAAGCTTCTACTTCCTTAATACTGTTGAGTAATATCTATCCTCTGTACCATACACAACATAAAGGCTCTACATCAACCAACATATTGATTACAGCATCGAGGTGATGAAGTTTACCTTTCATGCCTCTCTTTTGGTGGCAAAGTTGACCGAAGAGACCTGAGAGATTTAACCACCGACTCCACCATATCCATCTCTGATTCCACTTTGTCATCTGTCCAGCTCTGTAGAAAGAGGAACAGGAATAGGTAGTCCCGGTAAAATGCTCACAATTGGGCATTGGAGCGGTAGCGCACAAATAGGATGGCAACTGGGCTTTTATTATCTTGGGCATAAAAAGAACTGCAAAGAAATATACGTAGATCTTACCTCTACAGGCGATGGATATTCAGATATCACGATTGACTCTTTCCTCATAGAATCGTTTCTAGAAGGAAGACGTTGCCACAATTCTTCGGTGACAAACGGCATAAAAGGATGAAGTAACCGTAAGCCAGTATCCAAACACACCCACAAGGTATCTTGAGCATATCTTCTTGCGGATGAAAATTCTGGATCATTGCCAGCAAAATAGGGCTTGATTACTTCAATGAACACATCACATAATTGAAACTGCCACCATGAGTATACTGCTGTTGCTGCATCTGAGAACTCATAAGCTTCTAAAGACAACACTGTTTTCGATATGGCTTTGTTCAAAACAGAGAGTATCCACTTGCAGCCAAAAGGCATGACATTGGGATCTATCTTTGATGGAGGGGTGTAGTCATCTCCAAGTTTACTCATGGCAAATCTTATAGCATTCCACAGCTTGTTACACCACTGACGATAGCCAATCACCCTTTGAATGTCCAGATTTATTTTATCCGACTAAAATAAAATGATATACCAGGTTACCAAGCCTCAAATAGAAACATTTATTAAAAAAGAGAGAACACAAAGAAATTACCTGAGCTGTGTAGGAAACAAGGGCAAAACGAAGAGCATCTGCGCCACATTCAGGTATTCCATTAGGAAAGTCCTTCACCTGTCCCTCTTTTGCAGTTTTCAATTCATTTGGATCCAAGTTACCCTCCTCCAGCCTTGTGTGGAGACCTTGTAGTGTTATTCCATTAATCACTTCAAGAGGGTCGATCACATTTCCTAATGACTTGGACATCTTGCGTCCATGTGCATCACGTATCATTGGGTGCAAATACACCTGGAAAAGTTGAACATGCATTTTAATTGGGAAACAACAAAACCACCATTCAAAATTTTCTGTCTTAAAAATTGATGCATAGAAATAGATCAATACCAAAAGGCCTCACCTTTTTGAAAGGAACATCACCGCCAAGTTTCATTCCCAACATCACCATACGGGCAACCCAGAAGAACAGAATATCATGCCCAGTTTCAAGAACAGATGTTGGGTAAAATGCTTTAAGATCATCTGTATCCTCTGGCCAACCCAACACAGTTAATGGAAACAGACCAGAAGAAAACCAGGTGTCCAGAACGTCCGGATCTTGTGAAAGCTCAAACTTCTTCCCACCAAAGGTTCTGGTAGCTTCCTCTCGAGCCTCTTCCTCGTTTCTAGCGACCACCCAATGACTATTGTATGCACCTAGTTCCGTCAGTTCATCATCCTCCAGTACTGCATACCATGCTGGAATACGATGACCCCACCAAAGCTGCCTTGAGATACACCAATCACGAATATTCTCAAGCCACCTGCAATATCCAAGGCCTCAACTTAATAGTACCAAATTCACAATCATGCACACATATGGGAGTTTTTAGAGAAGCTATTGAAAAGATGACAAACAACAAAATAACTGAAAGCGTCTACAATTTGTAACTTACAAGTTCAGAGATGCACAACAAGATGGACAGACTGCATATAAAAAGAGACATGAGAGAGCTGTATAATTGCGGATGATACCTCTTCCATTCAGCGACATATTGTTTGGGTAAAATTTCCATTTTCCTGTTTGTCTCATCCATCACAGCATCAAGACCCTGCTGGGCCATGCTTTTGCAACTGACATACCACTGGGGCTTAATAAGGGGTTCCACTACGTCATTGGTTCTTGAACAAACGCCAAGACGCATCTCGTTGTCTTTGTCACCTTTGTAGAGTTCCTACGCGGGAGAAGAAAATAAATAGAAACATAATTTGACAAATACATGTTCCCATCGAATAGAAGTGAAAAAAGAACTCTCAAACTTGTTGTAATGTTTCAAAAAGCATTACTACGATGTTCAATAAAGCCCTATGGAGAGTCTTCATAGATGAAGTAACAGTTGAAAGTCACCAAAAGACATCAAAGCTCATTTGTAACTGGCATTTGGCATTTCTGCCGATGCTAGAGCAATAATAGAACTGTTGTTAGGTGTAGGAACTATAGTATAGATAGTGTAGCAGTACCTTCTTCTTTAAAGCCTCAGTCACAGCTACACGAGCTTCAAAACGTGGCATCCCAACAAACTCGGGACCACCATTGCTATTTATTTTTCCATCGTCAGTGAAAATATTAATAAAATCGAGTTTATGGCGCTTTCCAACCTCAAAATCATTAGGATCATGGGCAGGCGTTATCTACAAGAAAATGGAGGTAGTCATTAGCATTTTTAACTTTCTGGTAAAGAGAAGGACAATTGACGGTCAGCAATCTTAGCACAAAAACATTCAACCTTACCTTCACACAACCAGTACCAAAATTCATATCTACAAGCACTGCATCACAAACTATTGGAAGCCTCCTTCCATTAAATGGATGGATGGCAAATTTTCCATGAAGATGGGTGTATCTTGGGTCTTCTGGATGTATAGCAATTGCAGTATCACCCAACATTGTTTCCACTCGAGTAGTTGCCACAACCACCTCTCCCAAGCCTCCTTCCAAAGGATAAGCAAATGATGCCAGCACTCCAAACTCTACAGGCTTTGCATACCCAGGAACTCGCAATGGTGTTCTCTTTTGGATATCTATATAATCCACCTGCAAACACCAATCCAATTCAGAAACTCAGGGATGCAACAAAGACAACCATTAAAAACCGATGATCCAAAATAGCTCTAGTTACCTCAATATCAGATATTGCCGTCCGCAGGACACAATCCCAGTTCACTAGACGGAGATCCCTAAAATAAGAAAATATAAAGCATAAAAAGTGCAAAAGAAAGTAAAGAACCTTTGTAGGAAAACAAGGAACAATCTAATCTTCTACAGGTAAACGAGGAAGAAATTACGTTAATGGTTCACTAAAAGGATAAAATAGTAAAAAGAGAGAAGAAATGACTATAAAGGCATGACAGCCAAAAACAAACTCGCATCCAATAAAATGCACATCATCAGAAAGGAAGTTCTTCGGTGCACCTAACAAGCATCAAATGTAATAATCAAAATTACAGGAATGTCCCATGAAGGGGGGACTACAACTGGAAATCAAATCAGTACGCATATCCGATTGGAATATTCTAGCTAATCAAAGAAAATGGAATAAAAGTGCTGGACAAGGAAGAGGCAGAGAAGAAACTGGTCTTCATTGGGAGAGCACCAATCTCTTGAAAGTTGGCTTCAGCTATTTTCATTTTATTTCCTTTAGTTTACTCTCCTTTTCAATCAGTCAATCAGTTGAAAAATACCAAAAATAGCGCACACAGCCAAAAATCAAAATCTATTTTTCTCTTTAGTTTTCTCTTCCGGAAGTGCGAAATTTCCTCTTTTTGCTTCATTAATTTACAATTACTCGTTGTGTTCTGTCAATATCTCATAACATTGGAAATTGGAAAGGAAGATGTGTGATGAGAAAGCAGAGCATCACAAAGAAAGCCAATACAATTTGTCACAACACCTGACCGCCTAGAACAACGTTTTATCAATGGATGTCAAGATATGAACCTACCTATATATAAGACCCTCCTTGTGAAGTCTAACAAATGCCTCAGTCACAGCTCTCGATCGTTTCTCATCCATGGTAAAGCACTGTATGGAAAATGGTTTGATGGATAATGAGCACCACCAAAAACAGAACACACAACCTATTATCATAATTGAAGTTAACCATACAACACCTTACACCTATAGTAGTGTGCAATGTCATATTAACAATAAAATGATAACCAGTTACCTCGCGGGACCAATCCAGAGAAGCACCTAAACCACGTAGTTGCTTCAATATGGTGCCTCCATACTCGTTCTTCCATTTCCACACCTATTTAAATAAACATGTATGTATGGAAGTTCACATGTAAGACTTCTTTTCCTTTTTCTCCTTTCCTTTTGGTTGTATACAAAACGGAAGACAACTATTATAAAAGAAATAAGATGCAGGTGGCTAGACTCACTTCAGCTACAAAGCTTTCACGACCGATGTCGTGCCTTGTCAATTTCTTTTCCCTCATAATCTTCTTCTCCACAACCACCTAATGAGTTTGCATGAATATCAGTTAAGCATCATAGGTAAAAAAGTTTGACAGAGATTAATCAACACAAACTAGTAACAATTCTTCCCAAATTCAAGAGCATAATGAATATTTGCATGGGTCGTAACAATAACATCAAAAGAGAATCTCATTGGGATAAATAGGAAACTATCCAATATCATATCGTCATTTTAGCTTCCTATTTACCCATCTACGACTTTCAGTCAGATGAATTGACATTTTTGACTTTTCCGGCAGTTAATCTAGTGATGCGTGAGTAAAAAAAAGCCTTATCAGATAGTTCCCGTGTAAACTTCATACCAATTAATTACCGGGAGAAAAATTCTGCCGTGAAGGAAACTTTTCTGCAAACTATAGTATCTAATTAATGAATAACAAAACTAATATCATGACCCCAAGTTCATCAATATGATCATAAATAATGCTTGACGCATAGAATTTTCATTGACACCAGAATGCTCAATAGTGAGACAATAGGACTAAAAAAGCGAGCATCATGGCAGTGCAAAATGATAGTCAACAACTTGTACATCATGCTAATGTATCAGACAACCAAATTCTCATGCAAAGAAGTTACAAACAAGGAGCAAAGAAATAATGATGGTACAACCTGTGTGGCAATTCCAGCATGGTCCGTACCGGGCACCCATAGAGCATTGTATCCAGACATTCTTCTCCAGCGAATAATTGTATCCTGCAGGGGAATTTATTTTGACGTAAAAAAGGCAATCCTGGATAAATTGTCAGAATTGAAATATTAAACAACAATGGAAGACCTGGATTGCAGCTGTAAGGGCATGGCCAATATGTAGAGCTCCAGTAACATTGGGGGGCGGCAAAACCTGCATTTGAGTGGGAAAAAGTATATATGAGTAACTAATGTCCAACACTTTATAGTCTTGCTTCCTCTATCCCTGCCATTCTTCTCATCTACGCATATTATCATCTCAAGCTTTTCTTTTCCACATTCAACCCATTTGATTCTTCCAAGTCTCACCAAAATTGAAAATGTTGATTTCATAAGGAAGAATCTGAGGTAGTCTATCATCACCAAAAACAAAACTAAGCCACTCAAACAAGTCACGATGCAAGGAAAGATAAGTACAAATTATAAATTTATAATCTGCTTCATAAATGAATTCATGCGCATATGCAAAGGTAGATAACAATAACAAGCTGGAATGAAGAATGTAAGCATTTCAAGGAAACAAAGATACTGCAGAATCTGTAGACATCAAGTTTCTTATGGAATAACAGAATTTAGATTTGATATTTATTTGGTTAAATCTATAAGGGATCAATAAACTTGAATTCTACAAGCAGAATACAAAAGGCATGCACTCACAATTTGGTCGTGTCCCACAAATGTGTGGCAGCACCGTAAATACCTAAATTGAATGTTCCCGATAAACTTTAGTAGTCCAACATTGTGCCAAAATATACTTTCATAAGCTCTATAGATACAATCTATCTTTTTCCCATCTGTGAATAGAACTCCACTCAACTCACATTTCCTCAAGTGGCAAACGTTGTTATTAGGGGTGGGCACAGGTCGGGTCTGCTCGGGTTCGGGCCCGAACCGAAACCAACCCGATTTGAGTCGGTTTGGGAAATCCCAAACCAAAACCAACTAACGGGTTGGTTTAGTGGCCCGAAACCGACCCGACTCGGGTCGGTTCGGGTACTGCGCAATTTATTTATTTATTTTTTTGGCAAACCGATCAGTTTTCGGGTTGGAAAAATCCAACCCGAAACCGACCCGACCGCCGACCGAAACAGACTCAGGTCGATTCGGGTCGGCAGTTTGCGGTTTAAATGCCCCGCACTAGTTGTTATCATTTTTGAGTTTCTATACTATCTTTAAGGCTTTATAAAAAGCTCCCCCACAAAACCAAGTTAGCATAACCAATTGTACACGCTTTAAAATGACAGTATAGTGAGACAGACAACAGTGTGCAATTGATAAACACGAAGTACTAGAGTATGCAAAGCGCTTTCGTTATCCAGAATATACACGCATTTTGCCACATGTTTGTATTTCTACAAATTCAATTTAGTTCATTTTTGTTTGTCATTATATCTCATTTTTGGAATGGCTTTGCTTTCCAGGATTCCAGGAGAGCTCCACAGATTATCCACATTTTCTACAAAACAATCTTATCACTATGTTTTCCAATATAATAGCAAGCAAATCGATTTAACACCAAAAAAAGGTTCATAAGGAAACTCACAATGACAAAAGGTGGTTTCGAGCTGCTAGAATCTGCCTGAAAGAATTGTGAGCTTTCCCACCATGCATACCACCTAAATTAGAAATCTCTAATTAGAAGGGCAAGGAAATAGAGTCATACTCTATACAAATTGTGTATTGCCATGTGCCTGTGAAAGGTGATATGAAGTGATAAGGTCAGTAGGGGCTTTGTTTGTTACAACTTTAAACTAAAAATCTCTCACATCATTTTCAAACACTCATTACATTGAATTGTTAATTTTCTCTATTCTTTCATACATTGTCTTTACGTCTCCACCACATAACTAAAAATCATTTTTCAACAATCAATAACAAACATACCCTAAATGTGTGTAGATATGAGATTGGTTTTTCAAGAAATCGAACCTCACATGGGGGATTATGCACAGTTGCCAGGTTGTAAAAATAACATTGTTAACGAAAATATAACAAATCAACATAACGGTGAAGGAAAGAACAACTATAAGCCTCACACTTACGATTTCTCAACAGCTTTGGGATTGAACGTCTTTGCCATTTGATGAGATAGCTTTTTCTTCTCACCGGCAGGTGTCTCTGGGTCTACATAATCCTCGGGGTTTTCTTCCTCGGCTTCTCTTTTTACGTTCTTTTTCTTCCCTGACTTGGAAGCATTAGAGGCTTGCTGTGCCTTTATTTGAACATGAAAAGCATGAGTATGAAAAGCATGAATTTAATAGACAATCTTTTCCTTCCCTGACTTGGGAGCATTAGAGGCTTGCTGTGCCTTTATTTGAAAATGAAAAGCATGAATATAATAGACAAAAGTAACCAGGAAAATAATTGCATTGTCCTTTTATGCTTCACCAAAGAGAAATTGAAAACTAAGAGGCAAGAGATGGAAATACACCTGAAGTTTGGCTGCCTCTGCTTTTTGTGCAGCCTTAAGTTTCTTCAACTCTTTCTCTTTAGCCTATGGAAGAACATGTCAAATGACAGTTGCTTTGGTCAAAGTTCAAATGAAATTAAGAATCAAGAAGAAAAATGGGCAGCACCCATCTCCACACAAAAAGCCAACTCTACATCCAAACCAGACAAACTAGAACTAAACAATGGCCAACATGAAATCCAGGGACTCGGTCATAAACCCAAAAATGCTAGTTGCTCACGAATTTCACAAGCATTTGTCTCAACAAATCAGCACCGCAAAGCCCCATTTAATCAAGAGAGCTTACAGCCAAAATAATAATAATAATTTACAGCACATTTTCTCAACCACTTATATGTTCTGGAGTATCCAAAAATCATGCTACCCAACCTATCTCAAGAGAAACTCACTCTTAAAATTCTCAATTCATGTTGATCTATAACCTATCCACAAAAGTTACTAAGAGAACAATCTTGGACCAAAATGCCCTATTATTAATTTGAAATTCCTAATAAGACCTAACTAATATTTTTTAATAATGATATTATTGTTCTACTTGTTCAGCGATGTCCATTATTTAAATTAAAAATAAGAAGTTCTACAACTTTTTGCCTTGAAATTCTTGAGGTCTGTCCAATTCGTTTCTTCTTCCTACCATTTAACTGTTACAAGACTTTCCACTTCCCTTTTTGGTTTTTACTATCATTTTCTTTCAATTTTATTAAATATGCTGCCGATGTATGCTTTATTTTTCTAATGGTTTTGCAATGTCCTTTAAGTTAAAAATATCAAGTTTAAAATTTTAAAGTATGTCTGAACCTTCTTCTCCTGAACATTTATCCGCTAGAAGACTTTTCGATTTTTATTATCACTGTATTTTGATTTAGTTCGACTACTTCTTTATCTAAGACCTAAACTATTTTAGTTTTCTCAACCTGGTTATATCTTTAATTGTTGCTATTTTCCGACTTTATTTAATATATGCTTTCTATTTAGGCTATATAAATTTTGACTTTTTTGTTATGCCTTTTAATTTTTGAATTACAAACCTTTAAGATTATGTTTTATTATTTGGAGAATCATAAAGATAATTCTTTATTGTCAAGGTCTACATTATTTCTGTTCTTGAACTTACAAATTCGTGAAATGTAACAAAATTTAGAGCTTGTTTGATATAGCTTATTCAAAAATCATCTTTCTCGACCATTATTGTCAAAACTCGTTATATAATTCGACAACTTCTTTTTTGAAATTTTTTTACACTTTTAGGTTTTTCAAAAATCATCTTTCTCAACCATTATTTTCAACACTCGTTATATTAATTCGACAACTTCTTTTTTGAAATTTTTTTACACTTTTTCTTTACTTCTCAACCACACGTTTAAAAATCATTTTTTTCAATAATCTTTAGTAAACAAATCCTTAGTTACACATAGAATGTGAACAAACAAGTGCTACACGATATTTTCAAATGCCATATTTTTTATTCAATTTGAAGAAAAATAATAAAAAATAAAAAAATTGATAAAATGACAATTATTATGTACATAATTTCAAATTCTACATATTATTATCACAGTAGCACTTGCATCACACGTGTCCCATACTAGCTATTAGACAAGGAGTACAAATAATTGAGGTTCAAACCTTTTCTTCTTTCTTCTTCTTCTTTTCCAGCTCCTCTGGTGTTAGTTCCCGGGAGTCCATTGACAATCCTGCCTATCACAGAAAGATCCAGCCGTCTCAGAGAAAAGAATGAACCAAAATTCCCTTTATTTTCCTAACCAGTAGCATGGACAAGAAATTAATAAGACCAAGAAAGTAATATTATTGCAAGATTAAACCACGCAAGATACAAGCTGCTGTAGGACAAATCCTATAACAACTACGATAAACTTATTTTTGTTTTCTATTTCTTTTAGGTTTTATTTCTTTTCAATTTAGGATTATTATTTCCTTTTCTTTATAGGATTAGTACTTTATTTCCTTTTTCTATAACTAGATTAATTCCTTTTTAGAGTAGGATTAGATATAATTATGCCTATATAAAGAGAGACATTGTACATATTTTTCATCATTCATTCAATTATTCAATTCAATAATATTGAATTCTTTGAGTTTTCTCTACAAACTCTTTGAGTTTTCGTTTTTCGTTTTTCTTGTTTTTCTAACAAAACAAGACATGCTTCCGCACCATAAGCCCCTTGGTGAACCTACCAAAACTAAAAGAATACTTATGGTGGACTACAATGAGGAGAAGGAGACACCTGATAAAAGTACAACAGTTGCTTTAACAATGGAGTGAGAATAATAAATGAGACAGAGATAGGTAAGGTCTCAGGTGTTAAAGGAATGGCGATAACTCTTTAGTTTTTGTACCTTATTCCACAGAAAAAATTTTAAACAATGACTCTAAATTGGAAATTAAAGCATGAGACTTGAGCACACATGCGAATTATGAAGTAAAGCACCTTACAAACCAGTCTGGGAAAACAAACCATAAAATGTAAAATTTTGAAAATAGATCACTACTCCAAAAAAAGGAAAAGGAATTACTTGATGATTTTACACAGGTAGATGGAAAAAGAATGGTATAACTATTTTGAGTCAAGCATTTCACATAAACAGAGCAACTTCCATATCCCACAAGAAAATGAGGTAGCATCTGGCATACCATATTACCACAGATTAGGGTGGATTAGCATTAAGTAGATGGTATTATATTTGATCCCTTTCAATATTCATCTTATCTGGTCTAATTCAATCGCCATCCCCTCCACATACTATTAATCACTATAGTTTCATACTAAATTGGCGATACGACCTACTGCAGTGTGCCAAATCTCACCCTGAAAAGATAATAGCAATCAAATGCAATACAAAAACTTTGAAACTGAAAAAAGAAACAATTTTCTGCTTGTGGAGGAGCAAAACACAGACAAATGCAGGGAAAATCATAGAAATAGCTAAAACACAGTAATTCAGCCGGGCAAAAAGATAGAAATTCAAAAAAATCAGTTTAAAATACTAGATTGTGTAATTGATTCTCAAAACAGCAGCTAAATTATGAGTTTCAACGCTACCTGGGTGCTGCAACTGGAGCTGGTGTTGAACTTCGCGGAGACTGCTGATTGGCGGCGGGGATGTTATGGCGAGACCCGGGCTGGGTGACGGAGGTGGAAATGGTGGTGGGCCAGATTAGCAATTCTCGTATTTGGGCTTGACTTATTGGGCTTCCTGTTTCATTTCTTGATGGGCCAAAGGAAATCCGATTGGCTTTGAAGAAGGAATAACTAGTTTTTGTTTGACAAAATTTTTCGAGGGAAAGCGAGATTTAAAAAGAATAATTTAAAAAAAAAATTCGGGATACCATGCTATTAAAAAGGAAAGTAGGAATATAAAAATTCATTTTATTATTATGGGACATATACTTAGAAGTATTCATAAAAAAAATACAAAGGGCTTGTGATAGTGGAGAATTCATTCCCTTACCAATATATATTTGATTTGGGTTCGAGTTATTATTCTACTCTTACGATCTCACTTTGTACTTTACCAAAAAAAAAAGGCAAATAGAAAAGTGTCATTTTATTTATTAATGACAACTCGATGAAAGTTTCAAAGCTTGTTTGACACACATTATATCAAAAATTATTTTTCTTCAACATCATTTTAGATCGCATTTTTTAGTGATATAATAATTTTTCATATTTTTAAATATATTTTCTTTACTTTTTCAACCACAAATTCAAAAATTATTTTTTCAAAAATCTCTACTAAACACGTGCTTAATTATTTTGGATGCTTATCTATAAAAAAATTCTGACTTTATAAATAATTTATTACCTTTATTAGTATATATTACGAGTTTAAGAGAATTGTTTAATACATATTAAATTTGAATTGCATTTTCTCTCTAATCATTTTTAATAATATATATATTGATTTGATCAATTTTTATATTTTTTAATGCATCTTTTTAATTCTCAACTTCACATTTAAAGTCTTCTTATTTTTTCATGCTATTGAAAATACATGTTGTTATGTTGTCATAATTTGAATACAAAATGACAACGGGTAAATTTTAAATATAAGGTGTCAAAAAAGTTCATATTATAACATTGTTCATGACATAATTGTTTGAACAAAAAATAACAGACGTGGTTCATGTCTCATACCAATTTTTTTTTTTTTAACAAAATATCATTTCGTTGTTGTATCATTAAAAAACTCACAAAAATCTTAAAATTCAATATCACATCATGACATGATAATTTAAGACTTACATTACATGTTCTATTTTATTTAATAAATATAAATATTTTGATCCTTTTTCCCCGGAAATCGTCCCAAAGAACTAGGGTCGTGAATATATCGTCTAATCAAACGACAAACATTTGGCAACCTCGAACCTTGGGGATTTTGATCATTTCTTGAAAAGTTTACTATGGAGTATTTTACTGGTAGCTCTTAAAAAGACTCAGCGTGTGTTCGTTTCCACTTATTTTCACCTAAAAATTACCTACCACTAAAAGTCAAAGTCAAACATCAATATCAACCACACATTTCACATCATCACTCATTATTATCCACACATCTCGTGGTCCCCGCCACTATACTCCACTTTTAGCAAAATTTTAGACAAAAATAAGCACACACGAACACACGCTCACTAATTAAATGCACTCTTACTTCAATATATAGATTCTCGAAGCCAAGAAAGACAAACACTATTATCTAAAATGTTTTCAGTTTTGACTGATTTCGAGGAGCTTAAGGCTTACTCTTCATTAAATTTTATATCTTCCCAAAACGAAATTTCATAGAGGACATAGTCCATATATATTTGACCAGTATTTTTCACTTTCGTTTGATATGATATATTTGACCTGTATTTTTCACTTTTGTTTGATATTTTTAGTTAATAAACTTTAATTGCTTAAACATTCAAAAATTTTGACCGTTTCAGATCAACTCACATTGATTATTTACATATCACAAATAATTACTTAGCTAATTGTGACTTTGTGAAGATAAGTGACCATTGGTTAAAAATACTGAGTACGATTAAAAAAAAAAAACTTCTTAATTAAACACATCATAGCAATTCTTGAATAGGATTGCACATCATAGGTGTCTAGTTGATCCATCCAAAATACTACATTTACTTTTACTGCTTTACTAAAATATTTATCTTCAATAAAATAACCATAGTTCTATGAAAGTTCCTTTAAGAATTAGCATAGATATCTATCTATATATCTAAGGAGGCATATGAGCCGTAAAATATATTCTAAATATGACACTTTTACGTAGGAGAACTAAGTATTACTGGGGTCGAGACACATAATCATCAAGGGGTCGTTCTGTTCGTTTTGTACGTTTTGTATTTTCTGTTTTCATTTTCGAAAATGTTTTGGTATTTTCTATTTTCAGTTGTTGTTTTGAGAAAATTGAAAATACGTTTGGTTTGTTGTTTTGAAAAATTATTTTCGAGAAGAGAAAATAGAAAACGTGTTTGGATTATATTTTTAAAAAAATATAATTTTTTATCATAAAAATTACAAAATGATCCTTAAACTTTTCAAGATTTGCAAACAAACCCTCATCTTCACCAACCTACCCCTACCCAGCCCCTTCCCTCGGTTTTGTAGTCGGCGGCGTCACCGGCGACTGATGACCACCTGCGAAGGTGGAGAGCCACCTTCGCAGGTGGAGAACCACCACGGTTCTCCACCTGCGAAGGTGGAGAACCACCTTCCGATGGTGGTTCTCCACCTGAGAACCACCGTTGCAGTGGTTCTCAGGTGGAGAACCACCAGATCTGGTGGTTTGACCACCAGATCTGGTGGTTTGACCACTTTCCGGCGGTTGGAGTCGGTGGCCAGCGGTGGTGTTGGTGGTTGGGACTAAAATATACAAAAATGAAAATTTGGGACTCAAATGTAATAAAAGTAAAGTTTAAAATCCGAAAACGTGTTTTCGTTGTTTTCGATATTTAACACTGGAAACGCCGAAAACGTTAAAAAGATATTTTCATGTTTCCTATACAAATTTTGAAAACGTTTTCGAAAATGGATTTTCGAAAATAACGAATAGAACGCGTTTTCAATATTTTCGAAAACTGAAAATAGAAAACGGGTTGAAAACAGCAAACAGAACGCACCCTAAGAGAGTCATCAAGGTTGAAGTTCAACGACAAATGTCTACTAACTTGGTTGGCGGAAGTTTTTTAAAAATCATTCCCTAATAAGCTTCTTTTAAACAACACACATTTTAAGGGTGATTGGGAATGGATTATAATGGTTTTTAAAGGTTTTTAATGTAAAAGAGGAGAGAAAATGAGTGGAGTTGAGTGGTTGAGATTTGTGGATGTGATGAGATATGTAGATGTGATTGATTTAGGAGAGAGAAAAAAGTTGAAAAAAAATGAAAAATTTTGGAAATATTTGTTCCCAATCAGGCTTTTTATGGGTGATAGATGTTAATTTTTAATGGTTTTTAAAGGTTTTTAATGTAAATGAGGAGAGAGAATGAGTAGGGTTGAATGGTGGATATTTATGGATGTGATGTGATATGTGGATATGATTTATTTAGAATAAAAAAATAATAGATAAAAAAGTGGTAAAAATGGTAAAAAAAATTTTTAAAGGGTTGCCTAACTTGTGGTTTATGGAAGAATTTCAAGCACCATCGAGCCGTTTTTAATTATGGAACGCTCGGATCATTTTGATGGCCCGTTCGACCTCCGTTTTGAAATTCGGGATCAGATCTAGAATCAGCACGACGAGAGTGAGTTCCAGGAATTTTTCAAATTTTTTCCGGCGACCCGTAGCGGCCGTAACCGCCGATCAAAGTTTAACAATATTTTTTTAAAATTCCTGGAACTCACTCTCGCTGTGCTGATTCTAGATCTGGTCCCGAGCGTTCCGTAAGATACGGAACGCTCGATGGTACCGAAAACAACCTGTCTGTTTTATAGGTTCCATACTTTTTTATTGTTCTTTTACCTACACATAAATATGTTTTAAAAAAAAAAGAAGAAAAATCAATTTTTGACTTGGAAAAATCACTATCAACCCTAGGGTATTTGACATTTGAAAAATGTTATGTGAACAAATCTTGGACTTTGGGTCCATAGAAGTTTCTTAATCGAGAAAGCGGGGCCAACAATGTGCTACATGTTATTAGCCGCATTAATCGGTGTCGCATTAGTCTGGGGAAGAGTAGACTTTGGTTCCATAGTAACTACCAATATTCTTTAGAAACATCCATTGACTAATTTGGGGTTTCAAGATTCTTTACGACAAAGATCATCATCATAATTGTCCCAATATTAATATTTTAATTTTTTTAATGCATAAAATATTTACAATTTGGGTATTAAAGTAATTAGAAGCATCTCCTTGATCATGTATGAAATTTATAGGATAAATTAATTAGTTATAAACACAGACATTATTTCGCACAAATTTTATGAAAATAATTTTCCACTCACTCTTTTTTAATTGTACATTTTACTGAATCTACGAGTTTTTTAATTTTTTACGAAATATTTTGATATTTCAAGTTTTCAGAAGATTAGATAAACTAATCTTTTCGAAAACAGAAACAACCTATAACTTTGAATAAATCGACTATATATGTACATAGCTCATTACAGACGGATCGAAGAAGATAAATTAGCCAATTGTACGAAATTCTCTTTAAGTAAAAACATTAATGTGACAATCTAGTTTCATATCATGAACAAAGTCTAGGCAATGATCTACCATTGTTTGAGCAATTTACATCAAATTTCTCAGCTTTTGCCACTTTTGTCTCCCTTCTCCTACACCTCTTCACCGTTGCCGGAAAATTTGCATTGTGCGAAAGACTAATCCGACAATCCGATGACAACTTCTTGTAGTTCATTGCGTGACATATCTTTATTTTCTCTTCTTCACCCACAAATTTGTGAACCTTCAAAAAAAAAAAAAAGAATATAATATCTTGGTCGAGTACCTGACCACATAAAATTTTAGCACACGAAAATTGAATTAAACCATACCGAAAAATACATGTCAATTGCTTCATAAATCCTATCATGAGTCTCTCTTGCAAAATCAGGTAGGGCGAAGACTAAAGTGCGAAACTTGGAAGGTTTGAGACTAGGATCGGGGGCAATTTCGGCAATGTACAAATCGATCAAATGCGCAACTTTCTTCAAACGATGTACGGCTGGATTTTTTCTACTATCTTCAAGAAAGGCTTTCAAGAACCGTAGGATTAAATCCACGTCATATGCGTACGCGTGATGTTTTCTCGGTCGAGGAGGGACAAGTAGATCATCCAATGTAGCTTCATCCAACCTCGAACCAATAAGACATTCTAGTTTCTTGGTCGAACTTTTCGTGACTTTCGAAACTCGAAGGATGTTACATAGACTTCTAAAAGAAATGAAGCTTTTGTCTAGAAAACCGAGCAAATTGATCAAAATGTCAATTAACTTACACTTCTCGAACAAATCGAGGCTCAAAAATCCAAGCTCTCGAAGCCAAGTAGTCGATAAAGAACTACTTAATCTACTACTATAAGTGCTTATTTCTCCAGATAATTGAAAACTCGAACTCTCGTAGGACGAAAAAGAAGAACGAGGATTTTTGAAGCAACAATCAAAGAACTTTTGAAGCGAACAAGATGAACACTCGAAAGGTGCTAATTCTTCAAACTGTTTTAAGCAATCAATTAGGTCAAACAAAGACCATTGATGAATACTTTCAAGAAATACTATTGTTTGACTTATCAAATCATTGATTTCCAAAAAATTTGCAGCACAATGTAGTAACAATACATTACTAGGCGTAATGCAAATCTTGCGCCCATTGTAACAAAATCTAACAATGAGTTCAAAACCCTTGGCCCCACCTGGGAATTCTTGGAATATGACTTTTTTGCCCCTCGTCTTGCCGGTCGATTTTCCGAACAACTTTCTGAATCTACCAGAAAATGAGGTCACAAATTTCTGCAGAAAAATTAAGAACACATTATATTATAGACTTAAAATTTGTAAATAAACCCAAATTGGGACCTCATCAAATTTAATTACCTCGTTAACGACGAAGGTCTCGTCGCCGTTGATGTCTACTTCAAGATTACACGACATTTGTATAGCATGCATGTAACGCAATATTAAGTACATAAAATGGGTCGATTGGAGTCTAAATTTTCGTTTTCTTTTTCAAGGAAGGATTGTTATATGAAGAACAAGCGGAGTGATGGGTGCAGATGAATAGAGAGATATGAGTAAAAGACGGATGTCGTTTTAAGTCAATGAAAGGAGAAAAGAATGCTTGTTGGTATTGGGACAGTGCATGGTGTGTTAGAAGCATCTAACACATGGAGAGGAAGAACTATTATTAGTTTATTATTATATAAATTAAATATTGGAGAATCACTCTATCCAAAGTCTAAAATAGTTTATTAGTTTTAATTATTGGAGAATGATTTTTTTTTTCTTTTAAAGAAAAGGAAAAAGCTATAACTCAACTGGATTTATAGATAAATAAATAAAAAAATTTCTCGATAAAGAGTGAAAACATCATTTTAATGTCATTTAATAGTGTTAGCAAAAACTAAGAAGTGTCCAAAAAAAAAAATTTAATTTGTTGACGAGATGAATAACTTAATTAGTGATAGATTTATAATGAATTGAGTGTGATAGCGGATGAGTTTTAATATATTTTTATGAGTAAGAAGAGGGATAATGAGTTGAGTTGGATGGTGAAAATTTAATGAGTGGAAAGATATATGGATGTGATTTGTTTGATCAAATTTAAAATTTGAAAAAAAATGCATTAAAAGCTTACTGCTAACACCCTCTAAGCAACTCTTTTTAAATATTTTTACTACTTTTTACCACTTTTTTATCCATTCTTTCTTTACTCTAAATCAATCACATTTACATATCTCACCACATACACAAATTTCAACCACTCAACTCCACTCATTCTCTCTCCTCTTTTACATTAAAATCCATTAAAAACTTTTATAAACTATTCCCTATCACCCTTATAATTACTATTTTGTCATTTAAAAACTTGCATAACTCATTGAAAACAAATATTACAAAATCATACTCCCTTGGTCCCATTTATACTTGGTCCACTATTTCTTTTGAGTTGTTCCATTTATTTGGCCTACTTTTACATTCATTTACAATTACATCTCTATATAATCTTGAAAATATAAAATATTACATTTTCAATACATTAAACAAGTGTATTTTGGGAAGTTTATTTGTGTAATTGTCTTTTCCAATACTATTCTTGTTGGGCGTTTACACAAGCAATAAAATACCGCAAGCGTACGGCCCGTATAAATAGTAAAGATTTGGACTTTAAAGGTCCAAATTCAGTTCCCACAAGGATTAAAATGATTTCACACTTGTTACTTGATTATTATAGTATATACACTAAATGCAAACACATTTTGAAACTGAAAATTGTTTGATTATAAACTAAAAGCTTTAAAACATGCAATCAAGTAAAATAGAGCAACTAAATACTGTAATAACTTGGAATGAGAAGCAAAGTTGAGATTATCGGTTTCGTTTGATCACTACGTAATTAATACTCGGCTAGTTCTCACATGAGTTACTTGTTGTATATGTTAGACCCGATTTTCCTTAAATAGGTGATTCGTCTCTCGAATATCAAATCACACATTTTCGATCAACTCAACGTACTATATCTTTATGTCGATTGAAGGTTGATCTAAAGTATAAAACTTCGTGAAGATACTCAAAGGATCATCCAAGGTGAAATGTATATCTCTATCCTTACCAAGAACTTAGAGTGAACATATATAATCTGGTTGAAGTTAAACATTTTTTTCTCAAAACCTATTCAACTCACAAACAACAATACTTATTAACCAAACAAGTGAAAAGCAACAATAACAATTGAATCTACACACAACTACAAGTAACACAGTGATTCAAACTAACTTAACACCAATAACATAATCAAATATACCAACAATCCCAATTTAGAAAGTTTTACCCCATTATAGCAAGTAAAGAAATCAAGGAAATGGAAATATTCATTAATATGTAAAATTCAAAAATTAAATACAAAAAAGACAATAAAGAGACTCCCTTTAAGTGATAAACTTGAAGCAAATGACCATCATCTTCATCGTCTACAAAGCTTGTAAAGTGTAAACCGAGCTTCTTCCCTTTTTCCATTTTCTTGAGAATCAAAGAAAGAATAATCCAAAAAGTGGAAATAATGCCCTAAATATCTAAAATATCATGAGTCTAAAACTGCCCAAAAAGTCCCAAAAATAGAGGAGAAAATAGGAAGGAAAAAAATGAAACAGTAAAAGCTGTTCAAACTCGCAGTTCTAGTTCTGATAAAGTTATGGCCATAAGCCTCATTGTTACGGCCGTAAGGCTCATTGTTATGGCCGTACTCAACAAACTACATATTTTCTTCACTTTCTTGAGTTTGATCAATTACGACTGTACCTATTAATGTACAGCCGCAATTCTCCATGTATGGTCGTATTCCATAATTGTGCGGCCATAATTAACTCTCTATATGGATTTGACACTTTAGCTTCATGAGTTACGACTGTAAGACACCTTCGTACGGCCGTACAATTGCCCTGCCTCCATTTTCTTCATCTTTTTGCTTTTGGCTTGTCTTTTTTTGCTCGTTTTCCTTGTTTTCTTTCCGTTCCACATTGTTAACCTACATAGATCAAATTGGTGAATTACGAGTAGAGATCTGCTCATTTTATCTGTTGTCAGACTGTTAAGAGCATTCGAAAATTGTGTAAAAACACACCCATCAATTCTTAATCTGTGTGAAAAAGTAAAGTGGACCAAATAATTAGAACAGAGGGAGGGGAGTATGTTATTAGCTAGTGTTAGTAAAAGATTCCCCTCTGACCATCAGCAAAACTTTGTAAGGTTCAAACATGTGGCACTATTGTGTTACACCTAAACATGTGTGTGTCAAAAATGATAAATAAATTAATATCACGTCATCGTGAAAACAGCCCCATACTATGAATAATTCAATTATGATCAAGTGTCGGATTGGGTATGAGCTTATTGTGCCCAATTAACACATGTTATCGTAGCATTGGGTGTATATTGGATAATGTCGACGTGATTATATCATATATCTAATTCTAACATAACATGTGTTAAGTAGGCATAATAAGTTTGTCCCAAATCGGGGACTAGATTATATTAGATGAATAATTTTACTATTTGAAGTACAACTCTGTAACGCCCCTCCCTCCCTTACACATACATATACGAACATCACATACGGAATGTGTAACGACCCGTCTTTTCTTACCCGAACGAAACACATTTCATTTGTACTTTCAAAAGCGGAAGCATTTATATACATATATAGATACATATCAAAACATATTTTGTTCGTTCACTTAAACTAGTACAATATAAGCAAACAAAACGCGGCCGCAGGATGTTTAGGTTTCCCCCTTCTTCCTCACATCCCACATCACGCTCGGGAGGATCCTCCACCACCGCCTGCACATAAAACATCAATATACAACATAATGAGCCACAGGGACTCAGTAGGCAATAGATGCAAATGCTAATGCATGTCATGTTTATGCTTTGGGCCCGGTTATAGATCCTGCTTACAAGGCGCCAGTAACATCATTGGCCAGTCCCGCAGCGTTCTTTACGCTTTGGCGCTGTCAGAATGGCCGCCCCCAAAGGTTCTTTTACGCTTTGGGGCGCTAGTGGCCGTCGTCTAAAGGTTCTTTACGCTTTAAACCGCCTGTAACATCATACATATTGTAAGCACACAATCTACAACCCATATATGCATGATTATACTTTCATGTCATTCATACTTCATTTTCTTACCATTTAACCTCATGTGCCCTTCCCCATGTCATAGTTCATCTTGCATCTACCATTATAAGGTAACATAACATACATAACATCATCTAACATGTTCTAACATAACCTAGCATAGCAAACCCTACCATAACACAACCTATCTCCTCACACAACATAGCATAACATAACTTCTTCTACCAATCCATATCATCACATATTTCATCATATATTCATAAACACATATTACACCCATGAAATATAGCTATTACCTACCTCAAAAGACAAGAAAGCAAGCAAATGAATTGGTTGGCTACTTCCTCTCCTCCCTTTCCTTTCCTCTTCCCTTCTTCTTGTTGGTTCCAAGATGACAACTAGAAATACTCAAATGATCTACAAGCCAAAACTCATGTAAAATCCTTGGAATCACCTTTGGAAGTGCTCTCTAGAGTTTAGGGAAGTTGGGGGTCAAAAATGAGGGAAAATGGCCGAGCAAACGTGTATAAACCCTATCCAACGCCACGACTTACATTTACTACCAGTAACTCTCACATTTACTAGAAACTCACAATATTACTGGCCAGAATCCCTAAACCTTACGTCAGAATTCAATAATACGGCCAGATCATACCCTCATACGGCCGTAATAAACTCTCTCAGAATATCACTTCTTGCCCCGCTTTGACATTACGGCCAGTATCCTTCTTTACTTACGGCCAGTAACCTAGACCATACTACCGTATCTCCGAACTATAATGACCGTAATTTGCTCTCAAACTTTTGGACATTTCCACTGCTCACAATTTACACAGTAACTATTATACTTTACGTCAGTAACCATACCTTTACGGCCAGAACACCTGACCCTTACGTCAGTAATTCGCTCAGAGAATTTTTCCCATTTTCCTCATTTCGAAGGCCGTTTCGCATTCCGGGGCATATCCTACACTTCAAATCAGGTTGTGAACATAACATATACACGTATACCTTGCCGAAGCAGCATTACGTCATTTCATATCATATACGATACATATACGGAATCATATACGTATTCATATACGTTTCCGGGACGAATTCGGGCGGGTCATTACAGAATGTGCACGAATACGTAATCATAAGGGCCACGTGGTGGTCCCGTACACGTCATATACATAAACACAGCGGAATAGAGGGAGCGCTACACGTGTACTTACACATTCGAAACCCTAGGTTCGTAAATTTCTTTCAAACATATCGTATACTTACATAGCCAAAGGGTTTCGAAAGGTCTTTGCGTGGCTCGTCGGATCTTCAGATTCCCTTTTCCCGATCACGTCATCACACATAAATGGCTTGAGGACCCTTCGCCAACCTCCACGGATCGAACACACAAGTCATACCTTCACAACATACACGTACACATAGAGTGAGTCATAAAGACTCAGTGGATAACAGATGCAATACGAATGATGCACGTGTCATATCTTTTTCGTGTTTTAGATGGGCCTGCTATGAATCGATGTGTTCACGTGGCGCCAGATCGTACATATCACATAATAGCCTCATTTCACATAGGTAGGGACTCAAGAGGTGGCTCCCACATTCCTGTGTAGCACTTTGCTCCCCTTTTGGCCGAGGCTCACATATAGGCCGGGACTCAAGAGGTGGCTCCCACATTTCTGTGTAGCACTTTGCTCCCATTTTGGCCGATCGTATCATATACGTGAACACAAGATACGCAACAACGTATATGCATGCTAATGACGGATATATATACATGCTCATGATGTATATATGCATAGCATACCTCACGAAAACTCAATCCCGTTTCATGCCATACAATGGCTTCCCATCCATATCGAATACGGGATTCGAAACACCAACGTTAACATATACGGCCTACACTTAGCACGTTGGATTAGAACCGAGCTCCTGTGAATAGTACCCAAGAAATGACAAGAATCTTCTTAAAGACCAATTCTGCCGACTTAAAATTACGGCCGTAACTTCCACATTTACGGCCGTAACCCATTACTTACGGTCGTACCCCATATCCTTACGGCCGTAACCCGATCAATACGGCCGTATCCTCTCATCATACGGCCGTAATAAACTCTCCAAAATCCTCAGATTTCATCTTCTTTACTTACTACCAGTAACTTCCATTACTTACTACAGTAACACCAATAATACGGCCAGATTCTCTGAACCATACTACCGTAATTTGCTCTCTCAAACTTTTGGACATTTTCCATCGTTTACCATTTACGTCAGTAACCTTTGAACCTTACGGCCAGACTCGACATTTACGGCCGTAACTCGACATTTACGGTCAGAACCCTGTTATGCGTAATTTTCCCATTTTCATCTTTTTCGACGGCCGCCTCGTATTTCGGGACATATCCTATACGTCAACACATATCGTGAACATATCATATACATGAACGTCATACCGAAACATCGTCACGTCATTTCATCTCATATACGGTACATATACGGAATCATATACGTATTCACATACGGTTCCGGGACGAATTCGGGCGGGCCATTACAAACTCTCTGTTTGAAATATTTGGAAAAAATCAAGTACTTCGTGTGAAAATATAGCATATGTGGTCTAATTAATTTTGAGTAACCAGTAATTGGTATTCATGAATTGAACATAACGTACAAGTGTAATCTACAGTTGGACTTCAATTTTTCCTTGCAGTTATTAATTTTTATTTTACCATAAAAACATAGAAATTTCTCGATTGTGTAGGCGATTTCATCGAGGACAACATTGCAACTCGATCGCCATCTTAAGTATCTCCAAATGGAGTAAATCCACAGTTGGACTTCAATTTTTCCTTTATAAGTGACTTCTTCGGAATTTTTTTGTAGTCATTAATTTTTCCTTTACCATAAAAACATAGAAATTTCTCAATTGCGGAGGCGATTTCATCGAGGACAACATTGCAACTTGATCACCAGCTTAAGTATCTCCAAATGGAGTAAAATGTATCTTCAGGTAATTATTTTTGCGCATTAAAATCTTACTATTAATCAAAACAAGGGAAAAAAATGTCACTTCAAAATGTAAACTTTTCCTAGATTACTCCATGGCATCACTGTCTTGGAGTTAGATTTTTCAAAATGAAATGTTGGCGGCTTTTGTAATAAAAATTTTAATTTGAATTGAAACTTTGTAGTTATCTAATTTTGTTTTTAGATCTGTGATGATACTAATCAAGCTTCATCATATAGTTTATGAGTGCAAAAATTCATAAAGGTTGAATGAAAAAAATAATAATAAAGGTAATTGAATTTTGTGGCTAACCTATTATGCTTTATGCCTTGTTTTATACGACATCAAATTAAAAAACTTAAGTCTATTTTTTCTCTTTTATCCTTTTCCATAATTCAAATATTGATTTGATAATTTATTTATATTTTTTAATATATCTTCTTCAAATTTCAATCATCCATTTTACACAAAATTCGAGTAAATCCAAAATTTTAAAATAAACTTTCTATGGAACAAGTCCTTAATTCTTTTTTCGTTTCTTTTCTTTTTTTTTTCATTTCTTGTAATAAAATAAAATCCATAAATATAGAGGGAAAAAAATAAAAATAAAAAAGAGATTTTGTTTTGGATTTAGGATAAATGGATAATGGTGCCATTTACTCTCCTACACTTGCCACCTAATTCGGGATTAATTTCTTAACTCCATCCTCACATCCTCGTTTAAGTTGGAGTTCTAATCGCCTATATATTAGCTAGTGGAAGCCTATGCTGCACATAGGCTTAAAAGTTGAGGTGCACATAGGCAATTTTGTACATAGTCTTTGAGATGCGATACTAGATTAGACGTGTCAAATTACAACAAAAAAATTTAAAATACTGAAAACTCGTGTTGTGGGTCGATAAATTAATATTGACAATTTATGTATGAAGGGCTGCATTAAGTGCTTGTTTGATAAAACTATTTTCACAATTATACCTTTTTCGTCATTCTAAATTGTTGTACATTCAAAAATATATTTCGTTCGTCGGATTTTAAACTTCTTATTTCTCAATCAAATTATTCTCCCAAAATCACTTTTTGTCTGCAAAAATGTTTCGGCGAACAAGCTCTTTAATGTTTAATTTTTTTGCCCAATTTGTAGGCGACTCTCGGTGTTGTGAAGTGTATATATTTGTAATTTGTAAATATTTCCCGAGGACTAGAAATTCTTCTTTAATTCGTATAATCCTTCGATGATGTCAAGATTTCTTTATCATCATTCACAAATCTATGTTACAATATATGATGACAGTTGATATAAATTGATAACAAAATAGATTAGATATTGAACAATGACATAGGAAAAAAATGATACGAGTAATTTTCACGTGACTAATGATCATTGCTCAACCATATTTTCAGCTTTCAACAAAAAACATCGAAGGGCATAACGGTCATACAAATTGTGGTAAATTATTTAGGGTTAATAATCCATTCCAATTCCTTCATTATCATCCTATCATTACAACTTCCCATTATATACACGATCTATTAATGTAAATATAGTAAAAAATGAAACGGTTATCCATTATTTTTAACATTATATCTGCTCATGCAAACTCTTTTTCTCACACTTGGTACGTCTCTTTATTTACATTTTCTTTGATCTGGGGTCATTATTTTTCCCTTTTTACAGTCATTACTTGGTAAGATTTTCATTTTAATATCTCATTACATTTCACTCTATATAATATCGTGTATTTCCTGCTGAGGAGGTGGGGTGGGGTAGGGTATAAAGAACAGAGAGTATAAAGATTGAATTTTTCTTTGTGGGTTCCTATGAAACAAAGGACACATTGCTTATGTTGAAATTTCAAGATGGTTTATGTACCAAAAATACGCACAATCGAAATCTCAATGTGGGTTTTGTGTGTTAGGGTTCTTTCTTGAGATGCCCTGTTTGGGTTTCTTGAAAAACTGCCCCACAAATCTCATTGGGGCAGGGTATAAATGAGAGCACCGACCGTATAAATGAATAGACCTTTGGATCTTGTCATTTCATGCAATATCCTCTTCATAATTACTGCTATGTACATTGATGTTTATATCTTCCCAATGTCAGCCAAAGATTACATAGGCCCTATAGACCTGCTGTAATTATGTTGTTTATTCATACACAAATATACCTACACGCAAGCAAAAGTCAACTTCCATTTAATTAATTTTCTCCCCATTAGTACAAGCCTTTGTACTACTACGGTACCACCTTATTTGAAATTCCCCTTTTTCATGTGCAAAAGCTTGTACCTTTGTAAAGTGTAATTTTGAAATTGAAAAGAATATACTAGTGTAGCTTTTTGTTGTGCAATCAACGGTAAAAGATAGCTTATTGTAAAATTAAGAAGATTCACAAATGAATCTTCTCTTTATATGGGGAGGTTTTCCACGTCACTTGGCTCTTCCTTATTGGAGGGGTCCCCTTATGTGGCGTGGTGTGCCTCCCCACATGGGGAGGGAATTAATTCTCTAAGAAGATTGTTGAGTTTTTTATATTTTTTTTGGAAATGATAAAGATAGATGTATGTCTAGTATGGATTTGATCCAGTTCCAATATTGGAACTTTGTCATAGTTTCAACATTTGAAGTGGCGCTACCACCTACTGTCACGTGACCTTCTAATCTCATTTATCAGCCCCATACTGTTGTGTGGCAGCGCTAGGACATGCCACATTAGCATTAGAGTACACTGTGTGGCAGCGCTAGGACATGCCACATTAGCATTAGAGTACACAAAGAATTCCATGCTATTGTAATTACTTGAACTAATCTTTGGTGTGGAATGCGATTACGTGGGATAATTTTTTCTACAAATATATGAATCTTTTGGTGAAATAGAGATAAATAATCACTTTTTGAAGAGGGGGAAACATACATATGTTTTCGACATTTTCTCATTCGATTGATCTTTTGGTACAATAGATATAAAAGTATTCATTGGTATGACATGTTGTACTAGAAGTGCTTGGGCTTTGGGGATTTTAGCCAAGGGTTGTTACAAGGATCTCCTCTGTTTTGCATCCATAATTACACCGCAAATAAAGTTCTCATGACTGGTAATTATCATTTATGTGCTTTTCCACCTTTTAATTTCTCTTCTTTTTGTCTATTTGTCTTCAAAAATTTGGCTTTTCTACTTCACTTTTCCCAATCCTTCTTGTCTTTTTTACTTTTGCCCTATGTCTGATGGGATTTTGCCGACAGTTCTTGAATGTGAGTTATACTTTATCCTACCCTTCTTCTTTCTTGCTGTTGGATATCCCTGGTTTTTAATAATGTCCAATGCAGACAGCATTAACAAAATGAAAAGACGAATGATGTTATGTTTTATTTGCTTCATTCATGTGTTTTTGTTTGATGATTATGTGGAACAATGTATGGTGGTGGAACAGGGGATGGCAGCGGAAAGTTATCATCCATATCCACCTCCTCTGGCAACATACAATGAGGTTGTTAGCTCCCCTCAACTGTTTATGGATACTCTCAAGAAACTCCATGTTTCCATGGGAACAAAATTCATGTAAGCCATTGTTCTCAAATTCTTACATTTCCATTACTGAAAAAAAAATAATAATAAATTTACACCTGTCTTTGCAATTCTTGGTAATTTTTCAACTAGTCACACATCATAAGAACTTACAGTTAGATTCACTGCGAACAGGGTGTACGATATATATGTTAGCAATCTTTATTGCTATTAGAATTCATGATATGTTCTTATTGCTCATTGTTCTGCTGAAACTTCATGTTGCCATGGGACCCAAATTCATTTAAGCTATTGTCTTGGGATGCTTACATTTTTATTACCATTTAGAAAAATACATCCATGTATGTCTCTGAATCTCCTCAATTTTTTTTATTTTTTATTTTTAAACTAAACAATATCGGAAGAGCTTACAATCAGATTCACAGCAAAAAAGCTGTGCAGTATGTTAGTAATCTTTGTTGCTGTTCGAATTCTTGATATGTTCTTATTTTTGGGTAGGCCCTTATTTGTTGATCGAAATATTTCAGGATCCCCATTGTGGGAGGCAAGGATTTGGATTTGTATCGCCTCTTTGTTGAAGTTACTTCTCGTGGTGGTATTTCAAAGGTTAGAATCCTTGAATTCATGTCAATTATGTAGCCGAATTTTGTTCATTTTAGTTCTCATAAAAACAAGAAACTACATCAAGAAACATGGTTCTAGAAAGCATCTATGGGACTATTCGTATTATTTTGTACTTTTTCATGCCTTTACATGCTTAAGTTTGAAAGCTTTGTACCGGTGAATTCTCTTTCGGTGCGTCTATGCGCATTTTTTTTATGCTTTTTAGAATACTGAGTCACTTCCTAAATGGTTACTTTCTCTGGTTTGATGAGCTTGTAAGCTTTTATCCATGGACGTTGATGTTCTGATATGAACGACAGGTGATCAAGGACAGAAAATGGAAAGAAGTTAAGTCCGTTTTCAGCTTCCCTTCTTCGGCTACAAATGCTTCTTTCATACTTCGCAAGTACTATGTTTCATTGCTTTACCATTACGAACAAATCTACTTATTTAAGGCCAAGATCTGGACTCCATTGTCCACCGGTTAGAACTTATTTCAAATGCTTTAAAGTTTTTCACTCTCGTTTTAGACGCTCCTTTACATTATTGAGCAAAATTTTTTTCAGATGCTTTGCAAAATGTGTCGACGATTACTGCTCCACCTCACGGGCTGGCTGAAAACCTTGTACCACCTCAAAACCAAGAAGCTCCGCCACAACCGACTGTAAATACTACCTCATCTTTGCCTGAAGGTAGTCTGCTCTTTACTCTGAAATGGGAGTATAATTGTAATTGTAACAAATAAGTCTGGATTCTCTTTGTGTTTCAGTTTTCAGTTTCAAGTACATTTTAAGTTTTCTATTTTGAGTAACTATTTTGAGAAAACTGAAGACATGTTTGGCTTGTGATTTTGAAAACTCTGCCTTTTGATCCTTGCAGTACCTTTAGCACCCCCACCATATATTCCAGTATCTGGTGTGATCGATGGGAAGTTTGATGGAGGTTATCTTGTAACCGTCAAATTCGGCTCAGAGGATTTGAAAGGTGTTCTTTATCAGGTCCCTCGACCCGAATGTCAACACCATAGCAGGCCCACCGATTATATGGACAGTTCATCTTCAAAACCTGAGGCTCCTCGTCGACATAGGAGGAAGAAATCCGAAATGAAAAGAAAAGATCCCGAACGTCCGAAGACAAATAGAAGTGGCTACAACTTTTTCTTCGCTGAGCAGCACGCTAGGCTTAAGCCTCTTCACCCTGGAAAGGATAGGGAAATCAGTAAAATGATTGGTGAATTATGGAACAACCTTAAAGAACCCGAAAGATCCGTATGCTCTAACTCGTCCACGATCCTTTTTATTATTATTATTATTATTATGGAACAACCTTAAAGGACCCGAAAATGTGTGTTTTCAGGTTTATCAAGAGAAAGCTATGAGGGATAAGGAAAGGTATAAACAAGAAATGGAGGATTATAACAAACGGCAGAGGACTGGATTAGTGATCAAGAATGTAGAGCAGGTAGAGCGGTTTCCAGCAATGTCGGAGGCTCGTTTGCTGGATCATGGCAAGGGCATTCTAATTGAGGGTGAAACCTCGGCTCAAACGAGTTCTGACAAAAGCATCTTCGAAGGGTCTGAAAAAGTGGACGAGGATATAGAAATTGCAGCATCATTTCTTGCTGGAATGCAGACGAAAAATGTTGACCCGAACAAAGAGGTGTGTGGATCCCACATGGGACGAGATGGAAATGAACAAATAAACGCCAAGGATGCCGTTGAAATAGAGGCGAACAATCCTGAAAATGAACAAATCGTTAATGACACAGTTCCAATGGTGCAGTTCCCTCCAATGACAAATGCTGGTGTGATGGTTCTTGACATGAATGTTCAAGTCGAAGGCGAAGAGAGTTGTGCTGATGTGGCAGAGAAGGACTTGGTAATGGGGGGGTCGGCTTTCCAACCCAAAATTGAGCTGAACGATGTAAATGTTGAGAAGGAAATGTCATCGTCGATCAGGGCGAAAAATACTGATACTGTCGAAGATGAAAGATGAATTCTCGTGCAACAAGGAGAAGTGGACCCCACTGAGGGCTGAGAAAGCCGTTGATTAGTGATGACGTGTTTGGAAAGATAGACTCAATTTTGACTTTTGACAGGACTAGGCATTAGTATTATGGGATGAAAAGAAAAGAAAAAAGAAAATTAAAACTTGGTGAAAATATGTTGTTTTCCCATTCAATGTGGGATACCAAACGTTCCCTTAAAGTAACTAGAACTTGTTTTTGGGGTATATGTATTTTGTTTCTTGACAGTTTTTTCAAACTCTGTTTGTCTGAACTTCTTTTGCCTGAATGGAATCGACTTTAACCATATATAGGCACATGCATTTGTTGGCTACTATGATGGCAAGAATCTATTGGGGCATGTTTGGCCAATTGGCCTCTCTCTCTTTTTTTTTTTCCCCTTTATTTAAATGTTTGGCTTAGCTTATTTCTAAGAAAGAGGCAAAAAAAAGCTTGCTTTTCTTCATAATAATTCATACTGTAATGTAGCCTTGAAATTCAACATACGTCACATAACAGAAAGCTAACATAACCATAAAGATAAACTAAACCAAATATCTGAAAAATGAAAATGCAAGTTAAAATCTTATTCATTGTACTTTTCAGTATTGCACATCAAACCAAACATGTCCTTGAAGTATGAGAATTCTCGTGAACTTTGATGATCAAAATCCAGCCTACATATGTTTAAGAATCTGAAACAAGAAGTGCATCCCAGATTGTATCCATGTCCAAAGATGGCATTCTACTTAGCTGAACTGCATCAATATCTGGTAATCCTTCTTGAATATTACTCTTCTTCTTCTCTCAGTCACTTGATCAAATCCACCTTTGTTCTCCAACTCCATTGATGATCTTGAAGATGATTTCTGCTTAACAATCGATTCTTGTTGATCATTATCAATGGCCTTTCTTGAAGTACTCCCTTGTGAAATAGCTCTTAATTTAGCTTCAAGAAGTGCTGCTGTGTTGTTATTCGTAGAATTATTCTTGATTTGATGCTTCAAATCTGGGAAATTCAAATGAGCATAATCACCTCTGAGTATATAAGCAGCTGTGTCATAAGCAAAAGCAGCTTCTTCGGCCGTGTCGAAAGTCCCCAACCAGACCCTCGTCCGGTTTCGCGGTAATCTAATCTCTGCCACCCATTTTCCCCAATGCCTTTGCCTAACGCCACGGAAAAGCTTAGCCGAAGAAGGGCTTCTGGAAACTTCTAGAACGTTGGCGGTAGATCCATTTCTGATGCGTTTAGTGCTATCGTTTTGAGTTCTTGAAGTGAACTTCATGGGCTGAGTCTTGGTTGTGCTAAGCCAGTAATCACTGAAACCACCTTTTGAAGTGTTAAGGTTTGTTAGGGTTTCATTCATTTTCAGCCATTGTTTTCCTGTGTGGAGCTGGTTTTGATCAAGTTGAGGCATGTAGAAGAAAGGGTTGTGTGATGATGATGATGATGATGGGTTTTGAAGAAAAAGGGCCAAAGAAGATGGACATGATGAACAAGATTGATGATCAGATGGTTGAGCTTTATTAAAAGCTGGAAATGGTTCAAGAAAATTTAAGGGAATATGATTTATTCCTTCAATTGAAGATCCATTCTGATTCCTGCCACCACCGCCACCGCTGCCACCACCACTGCCGCCTTCTCGGCCGTCAGTGTTGGAAGATGCGAACAATCTTGATTTATCATCCATTTGTAGAGAAGAAATAAGCAAGAGAGAAATGGTATGCAATGTAGGGACAATGACATTTATACTAACACTTGGTCTAGATTGTATTGTGTTTTCGACTATGAAGTGTCGACTCAACCTCGTTTAGAAGCTCGTCCACGCAATAAAAGTATTTGTTCCTCGTGCAAAACTTTATTGTTATTCTCTTTAAATTTATTTTTACTTCATCTTTACATTCTTCTTGTTGCAATAATTCAATATATGAAGAAGAAATTACACTTTCCTAATATAATTTTATATCCGAATTACAAATATAATTGTATCATTAGAAGATAGTAAATTAAAATACAAAGTTTTACATATAATCGACAATTAAATTTGACTATAAGAGAGTGTAAGGCCTCAAATTTCCTTCGATAAAAAGCTAAATTTATAAAATAAAAAGATTACTCCAAAGAAAAATGGAGAATGAGGTTTGTATTTGGCAAGAGAAGAAATTCTTTGCACTAACTTTCATAAACACATTTGTGCTCTCCAATTATCAATATTCTACATGAGAAATTGACCAATCCAAACCTTACAAGTGTCCTCGTCTTTCCTGTCTTTTTAGGTTTACCAGGATGGATGTATATTCTTCCATGACAGAGACATCAACAACATTAGATTTACTTTATTAGCAAAATTTAACGTTTTTAAATCAATGATCATGTGATTTATCAATCACCCACATGATCTTGAATGCCCCTTCACTTTCTAGTGAATATAAAATGATCATTTTAAGCGGAACTGTTTAGGAAGACGTAAATTTATAGTGCTCATGAGATGAAGGTTAAATCGACTTTAGATGATATCAAGATAATTACATTATATTGAGATAATTAGGTACAATTTTGAAGTGACATATATCATGTGAACATACTAAATTTTGCCTATGTGAATGTTAGATCAAGCATGTTATTTCATTTCAAGTGTGTAACGCCCGCCCCAAGTTCGTCCCCGAGATATAGGAGAGGTTATGATAATGCTTATACGGGTAGATGATATGTTCACGATATGAGTTGACATATAGGAGGTACCCCGGAATCCGAAACGGCATCCCGGACGAGAAAGGAAACGAAAAGAGGAAAATTCTGCAGTTTGGATAGTTACGGCCGTAATTTTATGGTTTACGGCCGTAATTATAGGGTTACGGCCGTAAGTAATGTTGTTACGGCCGTAAGTGATGAAGGGTGCCAAATTTATAGAGAGTTTATTACGGCCGTACAACTTGAGGATACGGTCGTAATAAAGGGTTTACGGCCGTAATAAGTATTCTTACGGCCGTAATGTTTGAAGGATGAGATGTATGGATTTACAGAGGCTTAATTACGGGCGTATAACATTTGGGATACGGCCGTAGATCGTATGGGTTACGGCCGTAAGGTTATGGGTTACGGCCGTAAATTTGGGAGTTACGACCGTAACATGGAAATTTACGGCTGTAAATGTAAGTCGGCAGAAACTGTTGGATAGGGTTTGTACACGTTTGCTCGGTCATTTACCCTCATTTTTAACCCCAACCTCCCCAAAACTCTAGAGAACACTCTCCAAGGTGATTCTAAGGATTTGATATGAGTTTTGGATTGTGGATCATTTAATCACTTCTAGTTGCCATCTTAGATTCAATAAGAGGAAGGAAAGAAAAAAAGGAAAGGGAGAAGAAGAAGTATCCAACCAATTCATTAGCTTGCTTTCTTGCCTTTTGAGGTAGGTAGTAGATGAGTAAATATATGTGTTATCATACATGCTATATGTTAGCTAATGTTATGATATGAAACTATGTGAAGGAAGTTATGGTATGCTATGTTATGTGAAGAGATATGTTATGCTATGGTAGGGTTTGCTATACTATGTTATGTTGTTAGATGATGTTATGTATGTTATGCTATGTTACCATGGTAGATGCAAGATGAGCTATGATATGATGAAGGACATATGGGCTAAATGGTAAGAGGGTGAAGTATGTGTGACATGAAAGTATGAACATGCATATATGGGTTGTAGATTGTGTGCTTACAATATGTATGATGTTACGGGCGGTTTAAAGAGTAAAAGAACCTTTAGACGACGGCGACCCGGCGCCTAAAGCGTAAAGAACCTTTGGGGGCGGCCATTCTGACAGCGCCGCAAAGCGTAAAGAACCTGGGGACGGCCAATGATATGATGATGTTACGGCGCCTTGTAAACACATGACCTATCACCGGGCCCAAAGCATGAACATGACATGCATTAGCATTTGCATCTATTGCCTACTGAGTCCCCGTGGCTCATTATGTTGCATATTGATGTTTTATGTGCAACGGTGGTGGAGAATCCTCCCGAGCGTGATGTGGGATGTGAGGAAGAATGGGGAAACCTAAACATCCTGCGGCCGCGTTTTGTTTGTTTATATTGTACTAGTTTAAGTGAACGAACAAAATATATTTTTGATATGTATATAAATGCTTCCGCTTTTGAAAGTATAAATGAAATGTGTTTCGTTCGGGTAAGAAAAGACGGGTCGTTACCAAGTGTGTTTAATAATCAATACTAGGAATGACAATGGGTCGGTTCTTGGGGGGTCGACCAAGAACCGCCCCTAGACCCGTGCAGTCTAAGGTCAACCGGACCCGCCCTTAGACCCGTGAGCTCGTGGGGTGGATCGGGGTGGGTCGGTTCGAGGAGCGGGGCGGGTCCAATGAAAAACCTACCAACTATCAATTTTCTTTCTTTTTTTTTTGTTATGGCCTTAAATATCATCTTGTATTTTCTCTTTTTTTTTTTGTCTAATTTGGATTTCTTAAAATTTAACTTTCCTAAAACAACACTTAAAACAAGAAAACTTTTGTGAATTTCACAAAAAATTTAAGTAATTTAAAAAATGTTAACTTAAAAATAAAGGAAAAAAGAGTTTAGGGTTGGGTCCGGGGCGGGTACATGCTGCCCCAGATCCACCCCTAAAACTTTATCGGTTCCAAATTGAGAACCATACCCACCCCTAATACCCATTTAGTCGGTGTAAGTCCGCCCCATTAGGATCGGGTATCCATGAATCTCAATTCTGCTGGATGAAATTGCCATCTCTAATAAGTACTTTTAATTTTTTTATATTGATTCGTGTTATGAATAATTGAGAATAATTTGGTGGTTATGAATTATGAGGAATAATTTGGTGGAGGAATAATTTGGTAAAAGATGTAATTATTATATGTGAATGACTATTATACCCTTGATGAAATTATATAATTACGATTGTGCCATTCGAAGTTTTCCTATAAATAGGGTTTCAGTTATTAATGAAATTCAATCCTGAGAATTCGTTAGAATTCATTCTCTCTAAATTCTCTATATTATTTCTATACTTTTATAACACGTTATCAGCACAAGTCTCTAGCCATTTGAGTAATATGAAGGGAGTATGCTCTATAATTGCATCTTATAGATGATCTTCTGTATCAGAAACCGAATTATTATAAATAACCTAATCCATCTCCAATCAATACTTATCTTTCTTTTCTCTCTTATCTTTTTCCCACTTTCTCACGTCTCACTCTCTCTATCTTCCCAATCACTCACAGAAAACATTTATGCAGAGACAAAGAGTTGTGGGCAATTCAAGAATTGGCAAATGGAGGAAATACGTGCATGTTCAATTACTTCTCCCTAAGAAAAAGGAAAAGGTATATATATTATATTACTTTATAATATAATAATATATTAAACTATAATATTCGTTTTCTCGAGATATAAGGAGCATACATTATCAAAATCAAATTTTCTCGACTCCATTATACTCGATTTAACGAGAGCTTCAATTTGACACCAATATTGATAAGGTAAACTTTCAAAAATTTGCAAAACAATACCCCAATTTTTGAAAAAGTTATAAAATAGTCCTTGAACATTTTGATATTAATAAATTGAAGTAGAAAGGAGATAATTTTCAATCGTAAAACATTGATAAAATATTTTTGACAATTTTACCTTTGCAAATTGGAATGGACAATTTTACCCATAGGGTAAAACCGACCTAATTTTGACGACAATGAAAAATGGATAGAATATTCATGAAGAAATTCTAAATCCATTGATTATATAAAATGGCTTGAAATCCATTTGAGTTAAAAGATCGAAATATTAATGTAACTCCCGAAGAGTTCAATTACATAATGTACTTATTCTAGAAGGATAAGTGTGGTCTTGTAGAAGTAATGAGTATTTGTTCTAGAAGAACAAATTTACTCCCGTAGAAGCAGTTCAATATTTAATTCTCGCACTTTATTTACTGCAATTTAATTACTGCAATACCTCCTACTTGATGATGGGTTCAACCGTCACTAAACGGAAGGTTTTATATATTTCTGCACTTTATATGCTAAGTGATGGGTAATACCTTCTACTAAGCAGATCCTACTCCTGAAGAAGTAGTTAATCATTATGCAATTTAATTCTCGCAATTTAAATTCTATAAATTTATATTTATTGCAATAATTCCCATAAGGTAGGTTCGACCACCTATTGGAGGAAATTTAATTTCTGCAATTTAAATTTACGCACTTTAGATTTTGCATATATTTTCAATGTGGTGGGTAATACCACACGATTGGTGTGCATATTTCCAATGTGGTGGGTTATACTACACGATTGGTTATAACGAATCCTACTCTAGAAGAAGTAGTTGATCAAATATTCTAATCCTACTCTTGAAGAAGTAGATAATAAGAATAAAATTTATTCTCCATATTTACCGAATATTAATGGAGAAAAATTGAATAAGTGGTACTTGAGGTTACCATTGGATAAATAGATGAAAGTAAAATGCTCAATAGATCCCATGTTGATAAATCAAAGAAAATATATCGCATGGAGAGATTATATGAAGTAATCTCATCGATGATATGAGATTGTATTAATATGAGAATAAAATGCTCTTGAAGAAGCATAATCACTAGATTTCTGTATATTTGAATAAAGCCAATATGATATTATTATTATTACTCCAGAAGAAGTACAAAATAGTCGAAGTGGAACATATTGAGAATATCAAAAGATGGCATTAAACACTCGAAAATATAGAAATGCGAAAAGAAAATACATACTGAATCCATAAATGAGGGATGCGTCTCGAGAGTATAAATACTCCGTAACTCTGCCACCATCAACATTAGGATTCATAATGAGATATTTAAAGGATCCGAATTTCTTTTTCGCTTGACACCAATGGTGCATGGCCAAGCGGACTGGGCTTCCAGATTCTTGAACATATGCATGAAATTTGATGAGTAGTTCATCAACAAGATTAGCAGAGATAAGTATTTTTCTCATCGAATGAGAGATAAACTTATTATTTACACTCGATCTAGAAACGCTAGTAAGCCATCAAAGAAATTATTAATATTCAACAAACCTATTGGTTTGACATGAAAGTTCCACGTACAACGAGGCTATATTGAATATTTCCTCCAAAGGTGTTGTAGCACCGAAGAACAATGAAAGCATCACTATTATTCATCATATACATCATGCAGGTTGTGGATGGATTGCGCTTGTAGCACCAACCTGCTTTGGACCCATGGTAGAACTGCTCCAATTCGAGTATTAGATCCAACTAGATGGAAAGGTATTACACTCGAAACTCTTATTCCCCATGATTGTGCGGCCATTATAAGTCTAGCTAAAAGTTTGTTGTTGATTCCTCCGTATAGTATATTGATTTCTTGTCTCCCTAACTCTTTTACGAGTCGGTTTGCCATATCCACATATTGGATATGACCTACATACGGTTTTAATATGGCGAGGAAAAAGCTGACTTGTATGAGATGATTCTAAAATCTCCACATCCATCTCTACTCCTATCTCTCTTTTTGCACTATACTTTCAACATGAGAGACACGAATCCCTCTATTTGAAAATAAATTTTCAAACCAATAATTGATTGTACTATTTACTTTTTGACAAATATGAAAGAGAAAATGGTAGAAAAATTTTAGTGAAATGACATATACCTGTTGGTGATTGAAAAATAATATATATATATATATATATATATACATATATATATCTTAAAATTGAAAACTAATATTTACAATTACAAGAAAAACATTGATCTTCGTTATTACACTGAGCTTCCTTATATTAATATGAGAAAATTATTATACTAAATTTTTCTATTAAATTTACAGACAGGATCTTTTGAAATAAGTTTTTCTAAACTATTACGTGTTCGTTCATTTTTGAATTGGGCCCATAAGGCCATAAGCTCACGATGCACGTATTCACTAGGATGTGTCTCAAGAGCCTGTTGAATATCATCCAAAGGCTTCTTACTCAATCCATCTTTAATGAATGCTATTTTATCTTCTCGATTTTTGGACAAGTACCCCACAGATTTACATCGAGTGTTACATGTCCACCGATCACACTTGTAGCATCCTCCTAATCTTTTTGCTCTCCATTTCTTTGAAAAACTACTTTTACCCATACTGGACATGTATTTAGAAGGAATTGAAACCTCACCAGATAATCGAACCTTTGCTTCAATCAAGCATCGGATATCTTGTGGGATACCCTTATTCATTAGCATCCTTAATCTTTCCAGCCTACATCAATAAATCCTTTTTAAGATTTTGATCGGTAGTGATGGATAGTATTTTCGAAGATTTTAGAGCATATGATCCATTATAATGTATAGAACCTTGTTAAGATGAATTTTACAATAATTTTGATGATTTATAGAATAATACGACGCGTATGAAATAAGATTTCGATTTTAAATAAATAATATGAAGCGTAAGAGTTAAGACTCCGTAGTTGAACAGTAACCAGATGTGATGCGTATGAGCTGTAACTCTGTGTTTGAATAGTAGTAGACAATAATGTCACCAAAAGATGATGGAATATGTCGGTGAATTATTTTTATGATAAATCATGTTGAGCACTATACAGATACTAGTGAAATCGATATAAGAATTTATTGAACTAGAAGTTCAATAATACTCGTTTGCAAAACCGGACTGACCATCCCGGTTTAAATAATTATTGAAATCAATATTTCAAGTGAAGAATTAAAAGAATTCTTCAATAATTGTTCTCGATAAATGATGAAATCATTACTAGCCAATATTGGGAATAAATCCCAAATATATCTGGAATAAAGGATGAGAAGTATGGGCCCACTCATCCTCCATGTGGACTACTAGATATTATGATATGAATCCACTAGATAGTCACATGTGTATATGATTCGTAATTTGAAATTTACGAAATATTTGCTCACGGTATGAGCATGATTTCCAGATTTAATGATAAAGCTAGTAAATATATATATCCCAATGATTTGAATAAATCCTTGAAGGATTTGAGTATGCGCATACAAGTGGGATATTATATGGCAAATTAGTTAAAGTCCTCAAATAAATTGCCGATATCGAGAATAGAATGCAAACGGTCTAAATTCCCATATTAAGGCTGAATGATGAGAACATATATGATTAAAATCATACCAACTGTATGAGTTTTGGTGTTCTAAATTTTCTCAGTATGAGGGGGAGTATTAAAGATTGAAAATGATATGTGAAATGCATCATGATATATCCTCAAAATTAAAATATGAACTTAAAGTTCAAAGATGCATAAAAGATGCTATGAACAATCACATATATCAGTTAAGATGCTTTGATAAGTTAGCACGCCAGAAGCGTTGATATTATGAGATTTCAATCATATATATCAAAGCAAATTATAAAAGATGGTCTTAATAATGGAGGCATATGCTCTTGAAGAGTATATAGACATAACTATATTGTGTAATCCTAAAAGAGGATTGATAAAGAGATATCTCGATAAGTTATGTCGATATGGGGAAAGAAATGAAATTGAAAAGTGTCGACACGGTATGAAAATGTAGCGCTACATATGATCAATGATAATAAAAATATTGAGATATATTGAATAATGATATTGAAATCCATCGGAAAATACCGATGCTAAAATATATGCCCTTATGATTAAAGTGTTCATGCACGGGCTTAATGAGAAATGAGAATGAAACTCTTGAAGAGGTTTCAAATGTATTATTGTATCAGTGCATGCAACGGCTCAAAATATCTACATTGATATCGTTGAGAAATTCATATACTGTACTCTTTTCCTTGATTGATGTTTTTGTCCCAAAAGGATTTTTCTCAAACAAGGTTTTTAATGAGGCAGCTCAATCTCAACTAATATGAAATCTCCAGTAGAGATTTAGGTATATATCTCGATATAGTGAGAAAATGAGATCGAAGCTGTTGATTGCATATAAGCACTGAATATAACATGATATTATATAATATCTAAATTTCATTAACGTGGAAATGAATGAAGCACATCAACTAATGTATATGATACTTATATAAATCCATGAAAGATTTGAAATGCTTGAAGCATACTTGTATAAAATATGTGTTGCACTCTTTTTCCCTTGACTGAGGTTTTATTCCACTGGGTTTTCCTAGCAAGGTTTTTAATGAGGCAACTTTAAAGGCGTATTCACATGAATAATGTACTCTTTTTCCTTCATTAGGGTTTTTCTCACTGGGTTTTTCCTAATAAGGTTTTAACGAGGCATATTCATGGTACGTATATTGAGAACGATAGGAGAAATTGATACAGTGTATCTATTGGATCAAGTTATAATGGAGCTAATGCTTTAGATCCAAACGATGATGATATTGAAATCATTTACCAGAAGTAAAGATATCAGTTCTCAAGATATGAAATCAAACTGAGAAATTGCACTTTTTCCTTCGATCAAATTTTTCCCACCTGGGTTTTCTTGACAAGGTTTTAACGAGGCAGCACGTGAATACTCCTATATCGCTGACAGACATCAGGGGGAGCAATGTTTTGATGAAGCAGTATATAACCACTCCAAGCTATCGTGCAATCGGTTTGGAAGTTTTTTCCCACTGGGTTTTTCTCCAAACAAGTTTAGAAGACATTTGTATTAATAGTCATTCAATGGGGAGTGTTATGAATAATTGAGAATAATTTGGTGGTTATGAATTATGAGGAATAATTTGGTGGAGGAATAATTTGGTAAAAGATGTAATTATTATATGCGAATGACTATTATACCCTTGATGAAATTATGTAATTACGATTGTGCCATTTGAAGTTTTCCTATAAATAGGGCTTCAGTTATTAATGAAATTCAATCCTGAGAATTCGTTAGAATTCATTCTCTCTAAATTCTCTATATTATTTATATACTTTTATAACAATTCGAACAATTTTAAGTAGTTTTTATCCACGTATTTTTTAAAACTACTTTCTCACCACTCGTTTTTCAGCTTTTAGAAATTGTTGGCTAGAAACACTTGCAAACACATAGTTCCAATTAAAATGTGGCCCATCTAATGATTAGATCTAATTACAGGTATTTTAGGCAAAAGCTACCTTATTTTATTAATTAGAAAAGTAATCAGATTATTAAAACTATTATTAACATTATCATTAACCTACTATTCTTAATTCGAGTTTCTTCCTGACTTTTCTTTGGCAGTAGCGTCCCTTTGCAACCATCTTAAGCCACCTCCAAAACTTTACTATAAATGGTAATTGTATATGATATATATAATAAATTTCTGACATCAATTATAATATTTCATTTTAGTTGATACGATATTGTTCGCTATAAATTTAACCTCGTGGTTTTAATCCTCTAATTTCCTGGACTTTCACCCAAAAGACTCGTACTCATTGGGAATTGTGCTTTTTACCTTATAAATTAATCTTATATTCCTTTCCCATATAACACATCTCTCATCTTATATAAATACTGGATTTATATTGTTTTATTGAAAACACACATTTTTTTTTCAATAATATATTTGTGATCATTCAATCTAGTAAGATAGATAGCAACCTATATTGATCCATAACTCACGACGAAGTATTGTAACTCGAGCGTTCTTTGTATATATATTTCATTACATGTTATTTGAACGCGAGAAAGTTGTATTTCATTACATGTTATTTGTATTTTTTCTCCCAGCTGGGACCCACCACACAGCCCCCCCCTGAGGGTAGGGGGCCCGCGGGGGGGCTCCCATTTGGCCCGCGCTGGGAGGCTACGCGCCTCCCAACGCTGGCAACAGAAACAAGCTCTATTTGAACGTACTTTTAGATGAAATAAATCTATATTAATGCCTGAATCTCTCACGTGTGTGGGCGCGTGTAAACATAAGGGGAGTTTATATTATTATTATTAATGAATAGCACATGCATAGTATTGGCAAAGCTAATTTTGGTTATCCTTTGAATTATTGGGATTGATAATTAATTTACAGAGAGAGACATGTAGCCACGTTTCCGAAAGTTGCTTTTGCCTTTTCTTCCTCTATCTTTTTTCTAGTCTTCTCTTTATTCCTTGCTTGGGTTCTTTTGGACCTTAAACATAACAATAGAACATATTGTGATAAGTGACATCCTTGAACTTATCAAACCATTACACATGGCCATTAAATTGGTTAAATTTCAAGACCATATATATGGACCCTTTCATGTGAATTGATGAGTAACTACTATGATACACATTACTTGATAAGATTCAATGCACAACTATGATTAGAATTGATGATAAGATTCAGTGCACAACTATGATTGGAATGGATGATACTATGTTATCTAACATTTCACGTGCCAAGTTGCTCTGAGGATTGAGGATCGCATACAATACATACTGATCTTAAAATCTACACATATGCTTGTTTGAGTTTGATCAAATAATTAATCGTTATTATTAGGATATTGGGTCTAACTCCTTCTGACAAAGCCGGCTTGTTAGGGGAGGTTTATCCTCACTTTATTAACTGAATCTTATACATCAAATTACATGATGTGGAACTTTAACACGCTCATTCACACACAGCGTGGATCATGCCAAACAATTATGGATATACCGATATTGGGGGCACCCAATATCATAACTGAGCCTAACTCTGATATTATATTAAGATATTAGGCCTAGCTCATCCTAACAAAGTCGATTTATTTGGGGAGATTTACCCTCACCATATTAACTGGATCTTATATATCAAATTATCGAATATGGGACTTTAACAGTTATAAGAGTTTAACGACATATGATACCTTGACTCTTTAGTTTTCTCGGAAGTAGGAGTTCAAGCCCTTAATTGATTTTTTTTTTCAAGTTCTTAATTGTTGATTTATATATTTTTAATATTTATTCAGTGTGATACGTTATCCCATATGATAATCATCTCAATGTTATACACTACTCAATAGGTAGGTAGGTACATGATAACCTTACTTTTTTGACAAATCAAAAGTCTTGCACATAAAAGAACAAGCGAAGATGTAATTAGAATGTGCTACAATATCACATTGTCTCATGTTTTTCTATGAGTTATCAGCTGTGAAGACAATGAGACTCATGCCAACGTTAAAGCTATCAATGAGTCAATCATGTTCACACTTTATATAATGTTCACGGGGCTAGACGAATTAGAAAGTTGCCTAAAGTTCTAAGAGCAAAACATTTTAATAAATATAAAAAAAAATCCTTCCAAAACTTTATATATGTAACGTCCCATGGACCAACTCTAAATTTGAAAATATATCATTTTAAGTGAATCTATATATGTTTGATGTTTAGTTTGCCACTTGTAGTTCATGATAAGAAAATAACCACAAAAGAAGATTGGAAAAGTGAAGTGCATATTCTTTACTTTAATTGCATACCACAAACTCCCTCTTGTGTTGCTAAAAAATGTATGCACGAGCTTGAGAATATTGGATAGACTCTATCTTTACATTTTGTCACACACCCTTCTTCCAAAAGCATCAAAATGCATAATGCATATTTTGATAAAATAACGATTGCATGTCCTAGACGTATAATCGATTTGAATATCCTCTGTTTGAAAAAAAAAAATATGTTGAACGAAATGATATCAAAAAAATTTTGTCCAAGTATTTCTAATCCCTTAATTTGTTGGAAGTGCGAATGGAAATTCCTTACTCATTCGGCATATCCATCAAAAAGTAAAAATCAACATAAAAACTTTAGGAATGGAAAATGCATGAAAAAAACAAAGGAGTATTTATTAATTTATATATGATTTATGATCCATTATCTTAATTATTAAGTATTTTCATATATCATTTATCAAATTTATTATCTCATAATTTTGTTTATATATACGTAATTAGGTAGTACATATGATTGAAATATGTGTGTCTAATTTAATTATTAAAAGCACTTAATTATAGGCAAAATAGTTTATAATTATCACTTCCAAACAAGATATTGACAACATTGACTATAAAATTTTGTATTTTAGACAGAAATTTTTATTTTTTAACAGATTAATATATGGTTAAAGAATAAGGTTATTTATTTAGTTATTTATGATTAATAATGGCAGAAAAATCCGATCCGATCCGATCCGATCCAATCCAAATCCGATGGATACCCGATTCGAATTGAGCAATTTTTTACCGATCCGACGATCCATGGATCGGGCGATTCGAAACGGATTTGATTTGGATTTGGATCGGATCAGGCCTGATCCGATCCGAATTGATTTTTTTTTTTTAATTTTAATTTTATTATTTTTCATTTTTTATAAAAACATATACCAATATGGATCGTATTTGGATTTTTTCCCCGATCCGATCCGATATGATCCGAATCCGATCCGAGGAATTTGGATTTGATTTGGATTTGAATTTGAATCGGGGTGATTGATTTGGATTTGGATTTGGATTTGGATTTGGATTTGGATTTGGATTAGGCCGATCCGATCCGAACCCGATCCATTGCCAACACTATTTATGATGTGTTAATGAATATATATAAATATTATCTATCGTGTATAGAAGTCATAAGTAGGTAGTCTTATAGCCAAGTTCATTCACTTTGACATGTGAAACCTTAGATAGGATAATTTAGTTGAGTCCAAATTCCAAAAGTGGTTTTCCATGTTAATAATGAGATTTTTTATTATTAATTTTTTATTATATGATTTATTAAATCCATTATTAGGAAAGGTTTTTCAATTGTTTATTACTCTTTTTTTCAATTTTTATGAATTTAACTTATTTTTGTTGCCCCTCTTGTTTTGTCCTCACTATAAATGCCCACGCGGGAAAGAACATGATTTTAGCGAGGCAAAGCATAAAAAGATGAAAAGAGCTTATTGATGCTCATTTACAAAGTTATTATGCGGATAAAATGATTGTTTAAGAGAACACATGGTTAAAAATTAAAGAGAATAGTGAAAAAAGTAAGAGTGAATATTCGAGAGACGAGGCAAAAGAAGTTAGTTAATGTTATATTCAAACAAAATCATACTTGCTATAAGCCTCATGAGTCGACTCAAGACATGAAAAAATAAAGGGTACAATAATGTGAGAAATCATTCAAAGTGTATTTCATTTTTATGTATCATTTTGTCATTGATATCAAATATTGACAATACAAAATATTCTTTTACTATTTTGCTACATATGCTTAATTTGAGGCAATATTTTAAAGCCCGACGCAAACACAAAAATTGTAAAGTTTGACACTGTTGAAATTAGTGAAAGGACTCATTCAGTCATTCTCCATCCCTAGTTGCTATACAAAATAGTGAATAATATTGCACAAAAGAATGGATGTTGCATGGGTTTATTAAATGGTAGCTTATTTGGTAAGAAGTGTCGTGGAGGGCACGTCAATTTTTCCCTCCCCTAACACTAAAAGCATGTTCCACGAATATATATATATATATATATATATATATATATATATATACACACACATATATGTGATTTTGTTCAAATTCCCACATTGGATAATATATCAACGCCATGTATTCCACTGTAGTGGTACCACATTACTCTCCCAAATTAAAATTTTTTTTTTAGTATCTACGTTAAGTGAGATAAATAACACATAATTGCCCCCTAATTGGGGGGCCTCCACCAACTCTCATTTATTTTTTCCCCGACTGTGGGTACCATAAGCTACCCGCAGTGAGTACTAGATCATGGCTGTATATATAAATTGGCATAAATAGTCCCAAAAATTATCATTTCTACGTGTTTGGTCCCTTTTAAAAAAATATAGCATGTTTGGTCCAGAAAAAAATATTTTGTGCGTTTTTGGTTCAATTGGAAGGAAACCATTCATTTACGCCGTTAGTCAAGTCAAATCTTGATTTTTTGTCATCTTCCTCAAGGGCATTTTTGGTCATTCAATTTAGGATAAGTTGTACAAAAGATCCCAAATCTTTGGGATTTGGGTCTCAAAGTTTGAAACATGTATAAATTAGTCCAAAATTTTAGTTAAATTGAAATTTTAACTAAATTGAATGACCAAAATGCCCTTGACATATTAATGCAAATCTTTTGTGTAATTTATCCTAAATTGAATGACCAAAATCACTAGAAAAAATATTTTATTATTAAAATAAAATAATAAAAGAGAAAAGTGATTTAAATTAGGAAGAAGATTTTTTTGCCTTTTGAATAGATTAAGAAGAATTAAAATTATTAAAATTATTTATAAAAATAAAAATTTATTCAGCAATTAAAATGAATGTTTTACTATTCTTCTCGAATTATATATACTAATTGTTTCACCCGTGCGTTGCACGAGGGACAAATTTGTCAACTAATAACGATAGTGATAGATGTTGATAATATTAACATAAAATCTAAAAAAATAATTAAAATAAAGAATGAGTTATACCAATAAACTTAATTAATTTAACTCGAAACAATTCTATAAAAACTTCGATAGAGTTTCCCCTATATTTTGTACTAATCCATTCTGCAAATATGAGAGGAACAAATCATGAAAATCCGCACAACTTAATTTACTGTATTCTCCATAGAATAGTAATTTAATTAATATTTATACTCGTGCTTTGCATGAGATAACAATTCGTGGCAAAGATTGTGATAATATATCACATTTTGCTCATTGCAAAATTAATCTAGTAATGTAAACTCAAAATAAAATGATATTAATGTTATAATTATCAAAATAACTATACTAAAATGACTCTATTAACATTCATAGAGCTCATGGTTTTTTCTTTAAAATTATTTTACATTCTACTATATGCAATTATAAATTTTGGGAAATATTAATTATACCTCAGTATGATGTACGTTATTAACAATTAATATGTAAATAATAATTTTTATAATTGAATTATGAAATATAATCAGCATAGAGACATATTATAAAAATAACAATGTAATGAATACAGTCCGACAGACCTTAACACTCCGTTCGTACCACGTTGGGAAACACTTATCATTGTTCTAGCCGTCCTTATTTACTCTAGGTCGAACAAGAATGATATAAGAATTACAATAGGATGAGAACTTTCATTTTCCGTCCCCATCTTCCTATAAAATTTTCATCCCCGTCCACGACCCATCATAATGGTTTAGTCGAAGGTTTTTATTTCTACTTTTTAATATATGTGTTACTGAAATTTTATTACTTCAATAAATACCTTCTAAATATGCTAAACATGTATATTAATATATTAGGTATAAACTCACTAATTATAACATATTCACCATATTAAAAATTGAATGATTCGATATAAAATTTAAATTAATTTGGATAAGATGAGTAAATTGAAATATATATATGATTAATACGTAAAGTATACAATCTAATTGATGACACTTAAAAATTAAATAAAATCTCAACTGGCAAAATGCAGTATAAAATAAATACTTCAAAGTAGGTAGAATTCTTAATATTTATTTATAAAATAGAAACTTAAATAAATATATAACATATTCGAGAGCTAGTTAAAATATTCTAATTGAGTCATATAATTATAATAATTGATTAAGTCAATAACCAATTGTTTAGTAAGAATTTTTGAACTTATTCCTTAGTGAAAGTGATAAAGTGAACCAAAGAATTATTATATAATTGTTGGTTCGAGTAATGTTAAAATAAAAAAATATTATTTGAAGACCTATTTGTGGAGATTTTTACTTACAAAAAGAGGAACATATCCTTGGAAACACCCTTAATTATACAAAAAGAAATATAAATATTTTTCCACCAACTATAACTCAAAAGAAATATTATAAAAATACAAAAACATATGAGAATAAAAAAAAGCATATTTTGAAAAAATAATGATACTAAAAAAGTAAACTAAGTTAATTAAGGATTAATGATCAGTCGACTTACTCTACAATAAGATATAACACCCTCATTCTAAGACTCAAAAATCTTATAAGTGTTAACTTAACTTTATTTTAAAATACATAAAAAGATAAATTAATTTCGGAAGCATATTTTTCTTCCCCGTAACAATCTAATTAATTGTAATTATTTTTCATTTTTTGAACTAATTGTGCTTCCCCTTTTAACAATTTAATTAATTTTGATTAATTTTCATCTAATAAAACTATCTCAATTTTCATCCATTGAAAATATATCCAATTAAATCAAAGAAATATAATAAATTGTAATATAATTAATTCTTGTTTTTAGCTATTTATTTATAAAAATAATTTATCATTTCTAAAATAATTAGTTTTTTTGTCGCAATTAAGAATTGTACGAATCTAATTTTAAATGTATTTTACAACAGAAAAGATATATTGCATGTCCAAAGATATCTTACATTTTTTAGGAAAAATCTAGTCAACCACGGTAATCTAATTAATTTTAATTATTATTTATTTTTCAATTAATACTATTTTTCTGTTTTACCAATATAATTAATTTTGATTAATTTTTATCCAATGAATTCATGTCAATTTTTGTCCATTGAAACCAAGTCCAATTAAAGTGTAACAATATTATTAATTTTAATTAATTGTAATATAATTAGTTTTAATTTTTAGTTAATTATTTATGAAAAGAATTAATTATTTCTTAAATAATTATTTTAATATCTTCACTTGTAAGAATTATATGAATCTAGTTTTTAAGAAATCTTGTAATTTAAAAGATACATTACAATTTAAAACATTATTTTTTCATTTTTTAGGGAACACCTATAGCAATCTAATAATTTTTTTTTGTTTTTTAAAATAATTATATTTTCCCTTTTAATAATGCAATTAATTTTGATTAATCTTTATCCACTGAACTCATATTCAATTAAATATTAGTATTAGAATTTATTATTTTAATTAATTATCGTATAAATAATTTTAGTTAATTCTTGTGTTTGAGCTAATTATGGTATTCAACACACACTATATATCGTTACTATATGACTGTATCTAATAAGCCCATAGAATCTAAATCACTGTCGCATGCTGCATCCTGATTGGATCTGATATGCGTATAGGTACTCCTGTAAAGACCACATAATCGTGCGTCGCCAGCCACTACTTGTTATTGTGTCGACAATGGGATTGGGAGGAACGAACGAATGGAGGGTGAGATGAGTAGCAAGAACGATTATTGGGCTACACTTGCTGGCCCAACTTTGTTGTTTGCGGAAGAGTAGCCCAGCCCACGCAAGGGCCCGCTATTGTTCCTCTTTTCAGATAGTTTTCTTTAGGAGTGAGCATGGTCCAGTACAGTTCAATTCTGATGAGAACTGAACCGAACCATGTCCAAACGAAAATTTATAAAGTGGAACCGATGACTCCTTGTGCTACTGTGGAATCGAATCAGAACCAAACTGAACGATTCAGATTTGGTTCTAAATGGATATTAAAGTTTTTACTTAGGCTTTCGTTTGAGAGAGGCAATGGTTGTAACTTATGCACTAGCTAACTAAATTTTGTTCTAAACATAAAATAAATTTTTATAAGTCTTGTAGACTTCATATTGGATCAAATTTGTTTACAATTTGTGATATATTGATCTTTGATAATTTTTTGTACTTCATTTCATAAATATGTTATTAATAATTTGATATTATTTTTTCTCACTGACAAATCGTTTTGATGCTAAAGATAAAGAAAACTGATATCAAACTAAGGCCTTGTTCTATTTGGTATTAACCAAATCCGCATGATCAGTATCATCTTCATTTTCAACCACACACACATTTCCCAAACTAATATTAACCACACATTTTTACACGGAATACCACGCGGAACAACTAAACCCCCAATCAAACAAGGCCTAAACAAATAAACTAGGATCATCTTTGATTTACCCAAAAAAAAAAAGTCAGTTCTCCATATTAAGTATTGAATTGGACCCATGTTTTTAAGAGAACCGAACCGAATGGTTCCATTCGGCTCTAGTCTGGTTCTACCAGCTCTAGGAAAGAGTGCCCACCCTCTATTTGTTAGAGTAAATGCTTTTTTTTTTTGTAAGCACACTCCATATTAAGTATTGAATTGGACCCATGTTTTTAAGAGAACCGAACCGAACGGAACCAACCGGTTCTACCGGCTCTAGGAAAAAGTGCCCACCCTCTATTTGTTAGAGGAGTAAATGCGTTCTTTTTTTTTTTGTAAATACACTCTGGTTGCAAAGTCCGTAACGGACAGAGTTGTCCTACTCGTCAAAGCATGCCGAGGTAGATGTGGGACCCAACCTCCCTGTTGTGATGAGCAAGAGGAACAAACCCTCGCCTACATCTTTTCAATCATACACATTCTTTCATAGAATCATTTCACTCTTCTAAACATTGATACCAAACAAGCACCCTTCAAGAACTCGCAACCAAAGATGCATTTTGATTTTCACACACAATGCCAATAAAGGGAAGATGAAGAAGGCAGTATATACATGGGAATTGTCCTTGATAAACTATAATGTTTATCACAATGACAGAAAGAAGGTAAGCATCTATAAATGACAAAGAAAGCTAAGCCATCGGAAAGTGACAGTTATTAATGATTCGCCCAAGTCATCTCACCAAAGGAAAACTTCTTTAGGTTGAAAAGAAAACTTCACTAAGTTGCCAATTATACCATCCCCGTACCATCTAAGTTTTCTAGGAAGAAGACATGCAAAATTTCTCTACCCACAGCCTTCTGCTGTTTCGAGTTTCTTCAAGGTTAGAAAGCTTATTCCACCAAGACAGACTTAACCGCAAACACACCATTTGGGTATGCTACCATTTGCTTCTAACAGTGTATTCTTGTTTAGGGAGAATAAGAAATGGCAATGAGCTTAGACATTTAACCAAATGCATACAACGGGTAAGTGAAGAGTGTAGATAGAATAACAAAAATCAAGAAACAGGGAGAACAACTTTTAAATTGAAAGCCAAACATCTTAGTTTCACTTTTACATTGTAATTAAGCTGATCCTTCAAATATTAAACATAAAAAATCAGAGGGGAAAAGTACAATAAGCTCACAATAAATAAGCATTGAAACTCATTCGTAAGAAAAGTTTCCTATTTCTTGGTGCTTTTACCTCCTGCTTCAGTGCCCCCTGCTGCCTGTGCTGCCTTTTTTGCCGCTTTTTCTTGTAGTGCCTTTGCATCCCTATATAACCAGAAACACAAAATCGAAGGTAAATCACAATCAGACCACTCTCTTTTATGTACTACACTACCTATACCGAAGATTCACAGGTTCATATGGGAGTTAACATCTTGAACGCTGGAAGAGTGGGCAAGAAATACAAACTGAAAGTTATATCACAGTTAACACATAGTTATTTAAATATGCAAACATAGAAAATGATTTGTACCTGGACTTTATGACTAAAATAAATTTATGAATAAAGAATCAGTCGAAAGACTCACCTTTGAGAATTTGGGGAGCGGAAAAATGGGGAGGAAACTAATGATTAAAGTTTAAAGAAAAAGAATGCATGGCGTTCATAGCTGATTTCTAAAATAGAATCTTGAAAAGGAACTCTATTAATGAAGTCAAGATTAATGTTAAATTACTTAATTTGATATTAAAGAGAATCCAAAAACCCCAAAATCCACTTATCTGTCATGAACTACTAAATAATAGCAACTAGTCATCAGCTATGATCAGCATTGTTCTAAAGTCAAATCCTGGTAGATCTGAGAGAGAGGGGACAAATAAAAAATTACAAATCAACTCCTAATTTCAAACATAACTTCCAAGTTGAGCAAAATCAACAAAAATTACTAACAATTGCACAAGGATTATAAATTACATCTATAGAACCTGTCAGTAGGGATACAGAAAACCAAAGACTTAAATGAATCGCCAAAATTTACCTTTCGCGGCGCTGCTCTGGTGTCAAACCATCATCTTTAGTCTTGCCTTTGCCGCCGCTCCGAGCCTGAGCCCTTTCTCTGTCCTTTTCCCTTTGGTTTCCGCGTTAGACCAAATCAAGGAAAACAGACACTAAATACATCGGATTTACCAGAAAAAACGCGAGAAAAAAATTCAGATGCAGATTCAACGGCATGAGTAGTAATACGCAGTATTCATTCGTCAATTCAATTATAAATAAAAATAAAAAATAAAAAAACAAACTACAGATTCACACAATCGCAATTACATATTAAACCAAAAAAATTGTGCTGAAAAAACTTTAATTCGACGAAAAAGAAAAGATCGCGGCAGGAAGGATATGAGTCATGGTGATGAGGCGAAGAGCCAAGGATTTGTTGAAGAAATTTCAGGGGAGAGAGAGAGAGATAGAGGATAGAGAATTGAGAGATGCAAATTGTGCTTGTTGTGCAGTTGACTTTGACTTTTTATGATGTATATCCGCCGTCGATATGAAAAGGCGAGGCCTTAGGAGGAGGCCAGGCCAGCAAAGAGGCCCAATGATAATAGGTAAACTAGGCATTTTGGGCCGGGCTAGTTTTTAGTGCCATAACTGAAAGTTACTCTTCATTCATAATTATTTTATTAGCTGATTTTTCTTTTGTAAATATCACACGGTAAGTAATTTTCATATTTTTCCAAAACAAAAATTTATATGAAATTTGTGGGAGCTCGAATTTTGCTTTACTTTAAGGCAAGTGAGGATCTCATTGTAACTTTGTCAAATGGTCCACTTGGTCGCCAATTGTTCAATTCAACTTTAATAATTGAAACCAAATTCTTTTATGACATGAACAAATAGGCAGTGTTCACTAATGGTTCTCCAATGCAATGTATGATGCTAAACAATAAACACTATGTACCAATAGAGCTTGGAAATCGTTTTTTAGACCATAGTTTCTATTCAATTAATATATATTAGCCCGTTTGGTAACCATTTATAAACGTTTTTAAATATTTTTAATGTAAAAAAGGAGAGAGAATGTGTGGAGTTGAGTGGTGGAGATTTGTAAATGTGATGACATCAGTGTTCTAAAAAGCGTGAAGCATGGAAAAGCGTGGGCCTAAAGCTTCAGGCATTGCGAGCTTAAGCGCGCCTTAGCGACGCCTAGGCATTAAAAAGCGTTTTGTCTTTTTTTTTTTTTTTAATTTTTTGATTGATCTAAACTATTAAATGATTGAAATAATGTATATTAAAGTTGTAAATACATCTAAAAGGACTAAAATCATAAATATTTTATCTATTTCATGATTTCAACAAATTTAAAATACGATTTATAATTTTCAAAAGTCAAAAGATGGATAATTCCTACATACTAGATTAATTGGGATTAAGTACTTCATACATCCCAATAAAAAATGGTATCAAATCTCAATACCATATGATATTTAGTGATTAGTGATTACATGATTAGTGAGTTCAATCTTCAACTTGTTTCATGCCTTCCGACTAGACACGATTAAGCTTTATAAAGCGCGACTAGGCGCTAGTCGGCGCAGCCTAGGCGCGCCTAGTCGCCTAAGCGGTCAACGAAAACCGTTGACCGCTTTTTACACGCTTATGGCATAAGCGGCGCGTCGCGCCTAGACGCGCTTTTTAGAACACTGGATGAGATATGTGGATGTGATTGATTTAGGAGAGAGAAAGAATCGATTAAAAAGTGGTAAAAGTGATCATAAACGATTGAGTCAAAATGTGTAGATTTTATGGTTGGATTCCACTATGATGAGTAGTATACTTTCAAACACTATTTTAATCATATACAAAACAATGTTCTAAAAAGCATGAGACCCGACGAAACGTGGAACACAGGCTGTTCGCTTAAGAACAATGAGTGATTAGAGCATAGTCAAAGCTCAATAAAACGTAAAAGCGAATGCGATGCTCTTCAACCTTAGCTGAAAGACCGCGCATTTTTAACAAGAAAGATATAAAGTTGAATGGTCAAAAATTGAAAATAAATTTCCTTTATCTATTATCAAGCAAGCAGTCACAAACTACAAAATCATTCAAATATTCCAAAAGAGAAAAGCGCCCAAAAAAAAGAACCAAAAAGTAAAAGAGAACACAGCACAACTATATCATTACATACAACAAATAACATTCTGATTTTCACTTTCAGACTCTACACAGAATCCAACTCCACCACCACCACCACTGTCAACCTCGCTCCCTCTCCCCAAGCCACCACAAATGGCACCGCCGTCCACAGCGGAGTTGGTGGTGGCATCCCTGCTATATTTCTTTCTATGGAACACCATCACCACCAAGCCACCCCTTTTACTGGTGGAAGCCACCTGGTGCGTGATAAGGAGTGAGGCGAGTGCGCAAGCCATGCTGGCCGGTTTAAACTTCGCATGTGCAGCTGGTGCAGATTGTGCACCCATTCAGTCTTCTGGGCTCTGCTATCTCCCCAACACCCTTGCAGCTCATGCCTCTTATGCCTACAACAGCTACTACCAGAGGAGGGGGGGTGACCCTGCTTCTTGTTACTTCTCCGGCACCGCCACCTTCGCCAAAACCGACCCCAGTTCGTACTCTCTCTTTATCTCTACTCTAAAAAGCTCGTTTCAATCTCTCTCAAACTTGATATTGCTTTACACGCTTTACGTTTTTTACAACAGTGTTATATCGTTTTATCTATTTTTCTTTTCTCTCTTTGTGGAGTTTTGATGTGGGATATTGATATGTAGGTTATGGATCTTGTGTGTATCCATCATCTCCAAGGTATGTTCTTGAATCTTGTTAATTATGTTTTGTACTTTTACCATCATACTATAGTGGTTTCGTTTCTTTTTTCTTTATACCTTACTACTTTGGAAAAGTTGCTTTTTATCCTAGCAAGAAGAAGAATGGAGAATATGCGTTTGAGTTTTGACTTCAATTAAAAACTGATTTAATGATCCTGTCTAGTAATTACCTAAACCAATATATATGTTCTTTAAGTGCTTAGCAATTCAGTACTGTATATTGCTTACCTTCACTTAAATTTTTGTTTTGCTGAAAATTAATGTTTTAAGTTAAATATTGCTTAATATAGGGCTACACAACGAAGCGGCTCAGGCGATAAGAAGTTAAGAAGTTTCACCTACGACCTTTAGAGCATCTCCAATCCAAATGTCCCATTTGAATGTCTACATTAGGAGAGTTATAGACACAAAAAAAATTGAGTGCGTCCCATATTTTTCCATTTTTTCATTTTCTTTAATCACTTTTATATCATTTACCCCACTTTTTTTTTTCACTTTTTCTACCTTGTTTTTTGAGCAATGTTCAAAATCAAATATCAACTTACATATCTTCCACTACTATTTTATTATTATTTTTGAATTTATTTCCATCTCTCTCCTCTTTTTTTACTTTTCCCTCTCTTTTTCCTCTACACTCCTCTCTATTTCACTCTAATTAAAATAATAATTATATCTCTATCTCTCTTAAATTTCACATTTTGGACATAGACATTGCATTGGAGATGCCCTTAGGTCGCAGATTCGAGTCACGTGGGGTGTAGGTGGGGAATCACTATTGATCCTCCTAGGATGTGTGAGTGGCAAAGAAAAAAGAAAAAAAAAATGTATGAATGACATTAAATAGTGACTTAAGATATGCGAAACAGTAATAATATTGAATGTAATTTGACTGAGCAAAAGTTAATTTTTAAGTATTTCTAATACCCCTAAGTTTTGTGATTTCCCAGCACGGCAGGAGGGTTGATCCCACCAGGAGGGACGATGTCAGTACCAGGGACAACGCCAATTACAAGTGCAACACCGTCACCACCAACGACCACCAGTGCACCTTTGTACTCAGGATTGACGCCAAACGTGGGATCTGCAGTTCCCGACTCACCAAAACCTAATGCTTCATCCAATCTGTCTGTAAAAGCAACCTTGTTCCTTGTAAATTTCGCCATTTTATCAACATTTATATTCCAAATCATGTAGACACTTAGAAAAAAACGTAGTAGTAATTAATGTTAGCATGAAAATTAGGTGCAGCATTGGAATTTTGAACATGATTCAAATGGTAGTCCCTTCGTCTTATTTTGATAGTCTTGATTTCCTTTTTCGTCCGTCCCAAAATATAGGTTACTTTTTTTATTAGTATAAATTTAACTTCTTTATTTTCAAATCTACTCCTATTTATTATACATGGTTATTAATAAAAGTAAATTGTCATATTTAATATAGGGGTATATCGAAAAATACGCAAGTAAAATTTATATTTCCAACAAATATTACTTTCAAATTCTTAATCTGTGTGAAAGTCAAACCATGCCTATCAAAATGGGACGGATGGAGTATAATGTACAAAATTTAGTAAATGTCTTATTTTCCGTAGCAAGATTCAACTCAGCAGTTTTGAGGTTTCAGACGAGGTGATTTAACAGAGTTCAATAGACTCGACAAGACTTATACTTCATAGGACCTTTCAAACAAAATAATCTCGTTATCCGTGTATTTCTCCATTTTATTAACATTTACATTCCACGCCATGTAGACACAAGCATCATAGTAACTAACATTAGCATCAAGCTAGTATTGACATGAGCAAGAAGAGACTCGAACATCTTGTTTTCCTTAGTGAGATTGTCTTCTAATACTTGAGAACTCAACGTTCATATGTTTAACTTTTTTAAAGCTTTGAGACGAGGTGATTCAACACTTCTCTAGCATATTATTCCATGTCCCACTTCTTTTATCCACATTTCCACCAACTTGCCACTAGACGAACCCCTTGAGATCGAAAGGGAAAATCCGATGAATTTCTTCACAATGAATTGATACAAAATGAATGCATGTTATCAGACTCATATATTATTATTCTACAATTTTCATTCACAGAAATTAATCAAAATGTACTTGCACTTTCCGACTTCCTGAAAGTTTTAATTACCTTTGGTTCAACCGGACATCTTTTCGGCTGTCTTACTATATAAATCTGATCTCCAGCTTCATTGTACATATCCTTGTTTCGATGCCATGTCCAAAGTGCATGTGTCTCATTTTTAACCTACGAGGTCGGGTGCAAAAGAAAATACTCTTGTTAATGCTAATCCCATGTTATTCATTAGTAAAACAAACAAGACATCATGGTACCAACAAAGAACTCGAGTAACAAAACATGCTCATCATTTTAAGTACATAAATGTTGTGATTATGTGACAACGTCTTGTATCACGTTATCAATGGACATGAGTTATCCTATCTATGATGGTAGGAGATCAATTCTGTATAATACAATAATTGGAGAAAAATGAAATTGAGTTAGGTTTAGTTCTTGGTTAATCCTTGATACCTCTAGAATTCCATGGCCAAAGCTGCTTTCCCTGTATGCACTATATTCCGGCTGTCGATCCCAACAAAACTTACCAGCCGCTGGACCAGATGTAAAATTGTATGCACAAAATCCGCCCATAAATTCATCTGGTGTGGTCGATGGTTCAGGACATTTACCTGGCTCATCAGCATGTGAAATTGACATTTTCTCTCTATTCCCACCATCTCCAACGGTTATGTATACTGGCCCACAAGGATCCAACATATAGTTATAAACTCTGTTCGATCGCTCATAGGCATGGACCTGCACATTATCACAACTAAGGCTATGTGCTGTGTTCCCTCATTTTAAAGTTTTAGTATTTACCAGATGTTTCATATCACTACTTATGCACATTTTGTGTAGATAAAATACTTACATGTCCATTAAAGACAATGTCCACTCCATAACGATAAAGTAGATCTTCCATTTGTACCTTCATACATTCGGCTTCTCTATAGTGCGCGGTGTAACTGCTATACCAGGGTGGATGCCACGTGACAACCAACCAAGGTGTAACTTCTCTGTCAACATGAGCAAAATCCTCATGCAACCATTTGTATTGATCATCTACAATGGAAAAACCACATATTTAGGCCAATGGTATTATCTCAAAAAATAGTGAATGGTAATGAGTAGACTTGTTTTTACCGGTTTTGCTATACGGAGTGTATCCACCAAGAACTACAAAATGTATGCCACCAGCATTGAAAGAATAGTAGAAAGGAGATGAAGATCGACTTTCTTCATTTGGAAATGCAAATCGAGAAGTGTAGGAAGCAAATGTTCGGTTTCCGGCTTGCAATTCGATTTCGTGGTTCCCTTGTACCATCATTATTGGAACTTTAGACACCAATGGCTGCATAAATCTGACGAGAGAAACAATGTGTAAAAATAGTGCGTAAATCATGATTCCTTGGTGTAATAAAGAAAAGATTTTGAACTTATATATATAAAGGGTTAGAGTTTTCACCTTCCCCAATAATCCCAACGAGGCTGATAGGTCTCGTGTATAGGGGTATTGGGAAATGAGCAAGAATAGCAATCCGAGCTTGTTCCATTAGTAAGATATAAGTTAGCATAGGACAAGTCTCCAACCAACAAAACTAGATCTGGCTTGTTTTCTGTCATGTGGTTGATGGTTGAAGAAGAATTGTAAGTGAGACCAAGGTCTCCAACCACGGCTATTCTACTTGGGTAAGTCCTTGGACTAGAAATTGGCATTGTCTTGAAGGAATAGATATCACTCATTGATGGAATTGAGGGGTCTCCACACCTATAGTAAGTATAATGTGTTTGGGTCCAATCCTACACGAGATGAAGAAAACAACGAGCTTGAAAGTCTAATACAATCAGTTTAAACTTTTAGATGTGGTGATTTCAGTGTTATATCACAGATATAAAAAGATATGAATATTGGATTCGTCTAAATCTTAACAAGGATTTGTCTAAATCCTTAACGATTGGAAGTGGACGGATTGATTAATATTCAATCAAGAAATCTTGATTAGAACAACAAGAAGACTCGACTCAACACAAATAAAAAGAATAAGCATTACTAGAGGCAAGATTAATCTTAGCATACCGGTGAGACGAACATGATGGATGATTCCCGACGTGTAGTTTTGAAGACCCTCAAAAGGATACAATTGATTATAAACAAGAGAATGGCCAGTTGCTTTGTGAATCATAGGAAAGCTTAGCTTCCCATAATGTACGGCACTTGCGATGGTTTGTGGATCCAATGGTTTAATGTTGTCACCTATTTGGAATTCCCCTGTGAATACAATGATCCAACAAATAGGTTAAATTTAGTGACTCTCATCTAGTTTACCAAGAAATTGATTTTAAGCAATATTGATTTAGCAACATTGACTCTCATCTTGTTGTATTGTCCCACTAGAGCTTAACCCAAGTTGATAGTTAGCAAATTTGATTTAAAATCAAAATTAAAATGAGGGAAATAAGCAAGAGAGTATCGAACCTGTGACCCAAGAAATCCAAACAGAATCATGAGTTGAAGAAAGAGAGACAAAGATTTGCTCAGGTTGAAACCCTGTTACAGTCCTCTGCAACCTAGGATCAGTGTCGGGTAAATCAAAGGCATTTCCCCTAAAACTCTTATCCAATGGAACAGTGACAGGCTTGAATGGCCCTTCAAGGGTTGTCGGAATTTCACCATAAACCTTCAGTAAATTCAGTAACATCAAGAAAATTAGAGTCCCTGAGGACATACCCATTTCTTCAATTGATTGTCATGTGCCGATTGAAATCCCAATCCGTGTTGACTTTGTGGAAAAAGAAAGAAGAATCCCTTTTGAATGTGATGGATGGCGTGAGAGGGGTAGATAATTAATCATAGATGGAGTGGGCAAAACGGTTCTATGACACAAAAACATCCTCGTTTTATGTGGACGGTGGTCTGAAAATTTGGCTTTTCGAGGACCTTTTTGGTTTCACAGTTGGCCACTGAATTTGTCTCTTTCTTCAGAGTAGTTGTAGTTTTATTGGAGGACATTGTTGCACACAACATATCCAGTTGCTTATGGATGTTATCTCATATCATGTTAACTGATATGGATGTTGTCTGCGATCGAATCTGATTGTGACAGACAATTTTTTTACAAAATTAAAAAGAAGATAAAATGAGTTTTTGGTGAAATAGGATAGGGAAGAAGCGGGTTATAAAAGAAAGAATCGGTGAAGATATATGTGTGTGTGAAATTTTTTCACCGACAAAGAAAACTCTTTACAATTGTGATTAGTGTAAAGCATTTTGTAATAAATAAATGACGGAGTTCTATTTTATATTGGTTAAATATAGAGTGCAGTTTAAAAGTTATTCTCCAAATGAGTTTTATTAGTGACTTATCAATGTTGATTAGATATGATTCGATGACCACCATCGCCTAATGAAGTGAGGTGGTTGGTGAGCCACTTAGTAACGTGACACCTCTTTATTAGACAATCTCACCATGTAAGATTGCGACACTGTTTCACCTAACTAATTACTCCGTCCGAACTCATAAATTTTGTTTGCCATGTCGTCGAGTCCACCCCCTCCCTCCACCCCCCAAAAAATTTCTACTTCATTTCGCTTGTGTGTAAGTGAACTAAATCCCGTAAAAACTTGAAACTTACTTAATTTCTTCTGTAACCAACTTTATATTCTTGTCATTCGTAAAAATAGTCTTTGCATATTCGACTTATTCGTCCATCCCAAATCATAACTCAATTTCCTTATCAGGAAGTATAAATAATTTTTCATTTTTTGGTATAGCTCTAGGTCTTGTGTTTTTATTATCAATTAAAATGAATAATAGGCATTTAATATAGAATGTATATTTAAATAAAATTAATTATAATTTCTTAAAATGTGTGAATTTCTTGCACATTGGTTTTCGTGGACGATCGGTTGGGGTCAGGTGGTTTATCGGGAGAGGTAGGGAAGACCGGGTGGGGGTGGGTGGATTGAGGTTTGCATGAAAATTTAATTAATCAAGGGTCTTCACTGAAATTTTTATATTAAAGTTTAAAGGAACTTAATCTTTATTTATTAATAGAAAAGGTAAAATAATTTTAAAATTATCAAACTATATTTATTTTATTAAATAAAAATTTAATAATAATAATTGTAATTGACGAAAAAAAAAGTAACAAAATTATGATTTTTGGACCAACAATCATTATTTTTTAAGGGCTTAAGATTCAATAGTCTAAATTCAAAGTTTATGGACCAAACTACAAATGGGATGAAAGATTGGGAGCCATTCACTTAATTTACTAACAAATTATCGATAACCCAGTTATCGTTTCGCCAAACAAGCCTTAGCAAAACGAAGCCCATTACCACCGGAGGCAACACAACTCTCGTCACTCTCTCCCCGTCTCGCCGTGCCACCGCCGCTAACCACGGCCATCAATCTCCAAAGGCAAGTTTCTATTTTACAATTGTGTGTAACGGTCTCCACAACACTGTCCTGTGGTATTTACTGATTTTATTTCTTCACATTACCAATTTATGCTCTATGCCCAAAATTCCAGTTTCCTTTTTCATTTTTCTTTTTCACTGATTTGACTGTTTTGTGCAGAAAGTATCGATTTTTGGGAGAATGTTTCTCACAAGGGTGTTCGGAAGGACACTTTTTGCCGCGGCTAGATCAGAGGCTTCGGCTGCTGGGGCCGCCGCCTCCTCTACCATAAATAAGCCCAACCCTCTTGAGGAGTTCTTTGAACCTGAGAGGAGCACAGAGGATGACAAGCCTGTTGTCTACGGTGATTATTTTTCGCTTTCAAGTGCTCATTTTGATTTTGGTTCCCAATTTTTTGTAGGACAACGGTTTTGATAAGGGTTCATATTTGGTTATGAGGTCATTGATAGTTTATATTTGGGGTTGATCTGGACTTAAAACGATACTCGTCTTAATATTCTATTCTTCAAACATGCTCCGTGTACGCATATATGCCTGCAGATTTGTTAGGATTGTTGATACACAGTAGGGTATGTATATGCAAGAGAGATGGAAGTTACAGAATTGAGTTTCTCTTACTTGAGCATTAAATGACACTATGTTGGTTTGTATGGGGATGTTCAGGAAATGTTCGTTAATAGAATGTGGAGGCAGTTTAGCAGATAAGCAGACTTTTCGATCAGTGCTTGCAGATTACCTCAGGGAAGATTGCCATACTCGATGTCAAGATTTAATTTTTAAATTAGTTTATGGCCTATCCAGCCTCGAGGAGTCATTTCTTGCACAAGTAGATCAGTAGAAAAACTGAGGAAAGGAAAGGCTGAACTATGCTTACGCTTGCCGTAGTCTATCATCTGTTAACATTTCTATGGTTTGCATGTTTCTTTATCTCCCATGCTTCACTGTAGCAAATTGTTCACTCCTAAACTAGTAATGATTGAAAATTGATACTTGTATCATCTCACCTTCAATGGAGATCAAGTTTGACAAAAAGAAAGATTTCTTTTCTATTTGCTAGGCAGAAATTCGAGCATCTATGGTTCAATATTTCAACTATTGTTGGTATACTTTAAGGAGATAAAGTACTTGTAGGGTTGAAAAATCCTTATGATATGCTTCTATGAGCTCTAATTTTGTTTTGCTTCATGTTCTTTGGCATCCCTAATGCTGAGCTTCTTTTTGTTTCGCATTAATGTTATTTCTCTCTTTCCATTGCTTGCCAAGTAACAAGTATCTCTCGTCACTGGCTGGATGAAGTGTAGATGTAGAAATAACAGTCATGATATTGAATACAAGTTTAATGTCTTAATTGGATGAAAAAACAAACTACTGTCAAGTCATTTTGTGTCTTACCCAAGTTGGTTAATGTTTCTTAGACCAGAGGATACAAAATGACTGATACATTTAAATGCATTACAAGCTATTTGAAATTAATTTTTCGGGAGATGTCTGAAACTTTGTGAAGCCTACAATATCCTCCTTAGGTGATTGCTATTTAATAGCTTGGTATTGGGTCCCATTACTTGCGGATTGGTAACTCTTGAGGCTTGAGTAAAATTCCTAACTCTTACATTTTAATTTCATGGTTCTTTGGTAAATTTATATTTTTATTTTGTTTACTTTTTGTTTTTAATTTTTTTCCTTGAGGATTTTGTTTTCAAGATATGATTAATTTTGTTTGAAATTACTGCCTTGCTATGACGGTTGACCAAACATACTTGCTGATGAGGTCTCTGGTCAGTTAGTTTCCTCATTTGCATATGATCTGTTTAAATTCTCAAATTTTCACCATAGATATAAGAAAACCATCCAGCCAATGTCTATGAGCGCTATAACTGTAGTGCAGTCTTTTTCATTTTGTGTTTTATAGCTTATGTGTTTATCATTACTTGCTTGCTCATAGTTGCAATCGTGAAAAAAGGTCACTTCTTAGTTGAAGAGTTCGTGTTACATAGATTCCGCACTAGATACTCCCTTTCTGATGAAATGATTTGGTTCTTTAGTTACTATTATCTGTGACTTTGGAATGTAATGGTACCAAGGGCATCTCCGACTTATTTCATCACAATAGTCCAACTTCAACACTAAGCTGTGAACAAGACTTCCTCTGGTCCTATTTCATTGTAGAACGTAACTTTCAGATAGAGAAAAGTAAAAATCAACGCAGGCTTACATGTGTGCGCGAAGTATAATTGGTCTTTTATGAAGTTCAAGATTTGATCATTTAAGATGTTTTTACATATCTTCTGGATCTTGATTGCACCATCCTTTAACGGGTCCTCTTACTTTGTGATTCTTTTCATTCAGGTCGGGGTTGGAAGGCTTCAGAACTACGTCTAAAGTCTTGGGATGACCTGCACAAGCTCTGGTATGTTCTCTTGAAGGAGAAGAACATGTTGATGACACAGCGTCAGATGCTTCACGCTCAAAATCTACGGTTCCCCAATCCGGAGCGTATTCCAAAGGTGTGGCCTTGTTTCTCTCTATGATTTTTGAAAAAAATTATAGCGTATGTTCAATGTTTCTTCGTGGTATATTATTTTGGATAGATGTGGTAACAAAATACACCAGTTTTACTATACGTAGTACAAAAAGTTACTATATTTCGCGTTTCTTTATAAAGTTCCCTACCTTCTACAACACACACTTCCAAAACGCTAAAATTTCTTTGAGAAAAGCTCAAACAAGCTATTAATGTGATCTGGAAAAAATGTTGAATACCAACTTCCAACATTGCTCAACCAAACTCAGATTATTGCTTTATAATCGGTTTTAGAATTCTTTGGCTTGTATCTTCTTCATCCTCATTATTTTTGTATGTTGGTGATATGATTGAACAGGTAAGGAAGTCAATGTGTCGGATTAAGCACGTACTCACTGAGAGAGCCATTGACGAACCAGATCCTAGGAGATCTGCCGAGATGAAAAGGATGATCAATTCCCTGTAGCTTCCAACTTCTTTTTGTTTCTCTTCTGAATTTTGATGCCTTTGAACTTTTGGGGGCCTCACATTGATGCTATGTGCATGCACATTATAATCAGTGGTCTATTTTCTGTGATTTCATTTAGTCGGTTTTTGCAGAACGGTTTTTGTAGAACTATGGGAGGCATTAATGAAAGAGACAGTCGAGTTAGGATGTATTTGTCTGAATGTAGCATCGTCGACTGATGTGTAACAAGTGGCTTGAAACATTTTAACCATCCAAATGGGATGTTTTGTTGGAGGATTTGATATTACTGGACAATCTATAGGTCTATACTACTATCTCAGAACAATCAAATTCTGGCCTCCATCTCATGTGATAAATTGATACTGTACGGAGATAAATTACAAGCTGTTAATTTGAACAGGAACTTGTTTGCGAGAACCAATAATGAAATTATAATGAATAGTAATCGAGAATATATGATCAAAGTTAAACATAATTCCAGTTGTACATGTAAAATGCAACGATTCTAATGATGTGGATGTATCACATCACAAATTACAACACGTATAACTACCGTAATTGTCTTTTAAGGTAAATCTTTTGTTGTGACAACTGACAATGCAATCTAATGTTCTTACAAATCCTCAAAAATCAATTTGATTGGACAGGCCAGCCCAGCCAATTTATTCAAGAAACTTTTGCTGTCATATCCTTTTGTGTCGGGGGCGTGGGAGGGAATAAAAAAGAGGGGGGGGGGGGGGGGTGGTGGTTGGGGAAGCGGACAATTCTCATCAAGCATGATTTGCATTATCCAAAATAATTGGACAAATCTTTGGTGCTTCTCTATCTTTAAAAAAATTGGCACCTGTGTAAGAATACAAGCAATCCATTTACAGAAACTAGGAATCACGTCTCCCAAATTCAAACTTACATCTCTATATACTCCGAAGAGAGGACTGTCCTCATCAGCTCCTTCAAATTGCCAAGGACATGGCGTGGTCCCAAGCTCTTCACTCCAATAAAATTCAGGAGTTGCTCTAAATCCTACAATATAATAATAGGGTATAAAAGACTCAGAAGTTGAATAATATTCATGTAAGACTGTTAAGTTTGTTTCAATATTGTTTAAGCCACTGAAAAATAAAGAATGCCATTTACCTTATTAAGCAAGAACACAGCATAAGCTGCTCTTGTTGAGTCTTGCCCTTCTATAAAGAGAGGAAATTCTACTGGCTTTGAGCTTGTCAAACTTGTCGAATTAGAATCTGACGTGGACAACGAATGATCAACTGCAGGTGCATAATCACGTATATATGATCGGGACCCACCTAGCCGCAAAGGATAACGTAATGGAACTTGTAAATAAGATGCAATCAGTGAGACAGCCTGCATAAAGCACAAATCATCACTATTAATGGATATCCGATGTATTATAGGCTGTGTTTGCTAGGGTTTAAAACAAAAGAAAACTACTTTTCCAGCTATCATTTTCAGCCACCCATTTCACTGATTCAACAGCTTTTTATTTTCTTATACCAATCTTCTTTACTTTTCAATCAAGCATTCAAAAATTTCTACCAAACATACCGTTAGATGTCCTATCACAATTAGCAGCTAATGCAGGTAACAATTGGAAAAGAATATTCAAGTCAATAAAAAATGATGTCAGGCAAAGAGGAAGAACACACGTGCGCTACATATCCCAGAGCAGTTGAAGATCTCTGAACCTCCTGCTTATCAGTGAAAAAACTCATCTTCGTAAAAGGGATCACAGTGAGATGCAGACCTGAGATGGTCAACGAGCCATGGTCAACAGGTTTTGATCCAGAAGGAACACCTGAAAATGTGGACAAGAAACACACCAGAACAGAGATTATCAAAATCAATTCCAAACAGTAACATTTATGGCAATAACATGTGCATAAAATTAAGTAGTTTGCAAAAAATGTTGGGAAAAACATGTAGAAACACTTTGCTACTATGCCAAATTTGAGATCCATTACCTGTTTTGATGGTGCTACTGAATGATTCAAGTTCTTGTTCAGGTGTGCGTCCCATAACAACCTTCACAGGATAAATCAGTGAAACCTGTGATAGCATATATTGCTGCCTCAGTCTCAACAACTTCTGCAGGTTTTTGAGATGAACATAGCCTTTTTCTCCCGTCAGCGACCTATTTGACTCCTGCATTGAGAGCATAATAATTTCAGATGAGCAAAGGTAAATTTGAAGTTAATGCAGAAGTTTTTAGTATTAAATTTGATTAATGAATTGGGAATATTTTCAACATGTATGGTGCAAACCAGGATTACCTGCATGTGTTTATTGGCAGCAGAAAGAGCTGTTCCAGCATGTAATAAAGATCTAATTTCTGTGCTAAGTTGTTCCTCCCGTTTTCTTACTTTCTCCACTACAACCTTTGATTGCATCGACATGTTACCCATCACCAGCTTACGAGATTCCAATCTTTCACGCATTTCATCAAGCTCATTGGACTGGCTTAATGATTGTGCTTCTACCTGTGCACACAAAAGTAATAAGAATGGACAGAAGACATAGAAGTAAACAATTTTTATGAACAGGGGAATGTAAAATGGAAAAGCACAAGAGCAGAAGTACGCAAAATTAAGACGACAGTAAGTAAATGAACACTGCAACTAAACTGCATTGCACATGTTCTTCCTTAATGATTATATGGGAAACTTTCTAAATATCAACTCATGTAATTTAGGTGGCTTAAATTCATTACATCAAACAAAATGAAATTTATAACAAAACCATAATATCATTAACAGAAAAAGGCTAACAAAAGTTAAACTCAGTTTACTTGAAAGACATTTCAGGACCACTAACAACCCTAAATGACACTTGTTTCCAATTATTTAGCAGACAGTTTAACAGATAAACATTAACTAACTTCACTGATCTAAACCAATATATTAAAAAAAAAAAAAAAGTAGTTGCATAAAGATCAAAAGATCGCAATTCCACTCAGAATGATCTGAAATTTTTTAGATCTTGGTTCTGATGTACTGTGATGGGGTTGCCCCATTCATCACAGCATAACCGTACATGATAAATTCCAAAAATGGAAAGCAGATTATAGTTTATATTTGCTGCATTACTTTCCAAAAAGCACATAGAAACATTATTGTTTTGATGCACAATAGATTATTAAAGGAACAATAATTGCTAGAACCGGCCATTTAGATGTTTCACATAACCGTTTTCAACAAGTGGTGTCCCTTCATCGGACCTACAAAGTACAAACCGGTCAGCATTAATTGTAATTACAGGGCGGTGGCCATCATAGATGTTTTCAATTCTTGTTTGCCGCTGTCAAATCATTATACATACTGACACCTATAAAACACCTTCACATAATTTACCACAATTGGAAACAGAAGAAACACAGTTCATGAAAAATGATACAACAATGTCACGAGGAAGGCACAAACACAACTGCGAAATGGAGTAATATCAGAAGAGGAGCTCAAGAAAGAGGAAAGGAGAGTAACAGCTTCATCACCTAGTTGTTTTGAATCATTCCTGGAGAAACAACTTTAGTATAATAAATTTTTAATCTTTGCTTTACGTTTTATTAAGTTGTAAATACGGTTTTTTTGCTGTAGTTCCATTATTAGTGGACAGAAGAGAGAGAATAGAATCAGTTATGTGGAGGATTGTCCCAATCACACTCCTCCTCCGTCAACAGATTTTCTTCTGCAAATATTCTCTGATTTCTATCTATTTTCTGTAAAGTTTCAAGCTTTAGTCAATGAAATTCCAGTTGGGTCTTTAATTCCCAGCTTCTGCAATGTAATATCATCTTAATTCTCTGAGTTTATAGAATCAGTTATGAGTAGGACTGTGCCAATCACACTCCTTCTCCCTCAACAGACTTTCTTCTTCAATTTTTCCCTGAATTTTATCTGTTTTCTGTAATTTTGAGCTTTAATCAATGAAATTCCAGCTGGGTCTTTAATCCCCAGCGAATTGATCGAAGAAGAAAGTCAACCATTACAAACAAGTGTTTTAGCATCCTTTTTAGGCATCTCTACTGACACAAGTTTCGCCAAAATTGGGTATCCGTGAGTCGTTCCTATCTGCATATGGCACAACCTCTTTGATTACTATGAAAATTAAAAGTCCTTTTGATATGAAGAATAATGCCACAAATTCACAATCAGCTCCCAATCATAAAATTCCAATTAAAGGCCTTTCCAGGAACAAATTAAAACAAAAAAAAAGGAGAAAAATATGGGACAAACTGCATACTTGTATAAGGGAGTTGACTCTCTGTTCTTGAATACTTTTTTTCCCCTTCGCTTCTTCAAGAGCAGATGTCAAACTGCAGAGTCGGGCCAGCTCTTGCTCATAATCCTCCCATTCTATAACTTTAGGTGTTTGATCTTCTTGTCCCTTGTGCTTCTCTTGCTGAGCCTTCACAGTAGGCTTCTTCGATTCCATTCACAATTCACAATCCGAGAATCAGCAGCATCCAAGTTCAAAAATAGGAAATGATCGTCAGGGAAGGGACGCCAGTTCTTCACCATCGTAGTATGCAATTACGAAGTAACAGCAATCGACATTCTCTTAAGATGGGATGGGCTATGCAACGTCGTTTTAAGGATCCTTTCGTATTATACCATGGAATCGTTACGCAGGAGCAGCAATCGATTCTCTTCTCTTGAAGATGGGACGACCTATGCGACGTCGTTTTATAAGATTAGGTAAGTTGTATCCCTAGCGTGCTTCACTAAGTATCTCGAATTTTTGCACTCTCCTGGATCTCCTCGCCTCTTTCTCCTTGATCTTCACTTCTTCTATCTATTTGTAATCCTGCAATTGAATCTCTCAAGAAATATATCGGAATCTTAATTTCATCATTGAGGATATATATCCGATTGTTCGATTATTTCACTCCTGCGTTTACGCCACAAGCCCACAATCTTCTTTTCTCAATCAACAGTGCTGTCCTCAGGGTTAAATTTTTGTTGTGGGTGATACGCGATCTTGTAAAAATCTTCCTTCGAAAGCAATGCCTAAGGCCATCTCCATTACAATGTGGTATTAAGTGATAATGTGGAGGAAGGAGATAGAGAGAAGATAATTAGGTGGATTGAAAAGAGAATAAAAGATGTATAGTGTAAAAGAGAGAGAAAAGTGAAAAAGTATGAGAGATGTAGAAATAAATTTAAAAATAATAATAAAATAATAGTGGAGGATGTGAAATTAGACTTCTAGATGTGGAGGCGGCACGGGAATTTATAATCAAAAAGTGGAAAAAATAGGAAAAGTGAGAAAAAGAGAAAAAAATATGGGACCGTAATTTTTTTGTGTATCTTTATCTCTCCGCCACGTAAATAAAAATAGAGGATATGGAGAATTTATGCATTGGAGATGCTCCAAGCATCAAACTTGATTCTGTGGCTTCATTACACGTGGCAAATTTTATGTTTAATCTATCTTTAAGCTAGTTTAAATTTGTAAAAATTTGCTATATTTTACGTTTTTCAAAACACTAGTAATAAATCATGCTAATGAATTCAGCTGTTTAGTTTATTTAGTTAAAACTAATGTGTGATGTAAATGTTAACATCAACTTAAATAACCCTTCTTTTTTTTTTTTTTTTTTTTTTCAAAGAAAGAGAATAAAAATCAAATAAAAACGAACAAAAAGTACAGCCAAATGAAAAAATCGTTGTGTAGTTTCAATTTAACTTGTTAAACCAGTGTGTAATTTTATTTATTCAGTTAAACCGCTATATATCTTCACCAGTCATGATCTGATCCCCACTGTGGGGATCTTATGATCCCCACAGTGGGGACGTGTCGCCCCATGATTGGTGGGGGGATTATGGCCCACCCGCCCCCCCGCCAATCAGGGGGGGACACGTCCTCACTGTGGGGATCATAAGATCCCCACAGTGGAGAATAGAATAAATCCGATATCTTCACCTCTAAAACAAAATCACTGTAATTTATATTTTAACATGCTCACATATATACATTAGAGTGCTAGTGGTTTTCCATGTCACTAATATGAGCTCTATTGTTTATCCATGAGAACAAGCTGAGCCAGTTCAACTTGCATCACGTGGCATTCCTCTGTTTGCTCCCATGGAAATACAGCTTTGTGCACACAAAACACGTCTCATCAGTATTGAATGAGTTAAACTCAACATTGTGTAATATGTATCACGTAGACACAATAATCTGTACTAATGTGGGCATTAAATGACTTCAGGTTTCCTACTTATAATGAAAAGTACTCCGCAAGTACGTAACTACCACTTGAAAACACAAATTTCCCAAGCTACTATCAATCAAGCCGATATGCCAGCTCCATAAAATTTTTTTACACGCAATCAGACCATATAGTTCGGTATGTGTATGTATGCCAATAAAAATAAATCCTATTATGTTTGTAAATGTCCCCATCAATCATTCTGTGAAATTTTTGCTGTGTCAATGCGGTCCACTTCCAAACAAACTGCTGGTGGTGCCTCAGGGTTATTTTTCCCAGTAACTGCATCAATAAGAAGTCGAGAATAAGAACCGAATGTTTACTAGTTAGGATAAGACGTAATATTGTGACAAAGGGAAAATAAATTCTCAGAGTACTAGGCTGTGAAAATTTGAAACATAACATTCATTTGTTGTGACTATTTAGTGTGTTCAGGTGTGAGCACACGAGTGTGTAGCTAGAAATGACAGTTGATCCTCAGATTTACATTTTCCATCCTCATACTGACCAGAAACCGAGAGAATGCTAGATGCAAACGACCTACTATACAGTACATACAATTACCGTGGAAATCTCATGTTTGCAGCAGTTTAAACAAAAAAATCGAAAATTTTCCCTTTTAGATCATGAACTATCGGAATATATTTGTCTTTTAATTTGTATTTGTATTGGTGCCCCTCTATCAAAGATTTACCCAAGCAATGCCTTCACATAGCTTAACCAAGTTATTTTTAGTGATAAAACCGTTCATCTCTTCCAAGATCAAGAGCTTGTTTGATACAACCTTTGTCAAATTCAATTCTTCTCTCTCAGCAATTCAACAACTCATTCATCGATTTGACATTTTTTTAAAATTTTTTAATACACTTCCTTTAATTCTCAACTGCGTATCTGAATATCCCTTTTTTAATAATCTCTGTCAAACATACCCTAGCCTTAGTATGGCCATAAGCCATTCCAATGTGAGTAGTGGAGATACAAAATCACTTCAACCAAGATATGAATGAACAGGGAAAGGAGGGATACCTGCAAAGTTGAATTAAACAGCAACCGCCAGTGGTCAGTAAGTTTGGCAACGTGGAATGGTGTGCTGATATACTGATATTGAAGCTCTTGGAACTGAGGACTATCGCATAAATGTATCTGTCAGTACCCTAGTTATCTACATCACCTGTTATATTTGATGCTGATGATTCTGAATCATCAATCTTTTCTGTTGCCAACTGCCTGTCTAAAATATCCAAAACATTATCTGGCGGACATTTATCTGCAGGATTCACGGCAGATGTTTGGCAAAAGCACTCAGGCCAAGAGTTTGTGTAGAACGATTCTGGTGGCAATCGTTTATGGGGCCCACCAAAATTTGTGTTTCGCATTACTTGTCTAACAACTTCTTCAAAACCTGCAGTCTTCCCCTTTTCACGATCATCAAAGATGGGAGCAAGAGCTTTTCTGTCAGGCCGAATTGTGGTGCGAAAACCATAGTAGAGACGGTGGCCAAGGAGATTATTTGCAAAGTTGCTTGGCCCATCATAAGTGGGCATGAAAATGTCCGCAAGGAGACAAACCATGTAATCCACCGCAGAGCCCGTTAGGCCCCGTGTATTCTTTGCCAGCTCACCACTGGTGTCAACTGTGGTATGATTCTCAAGGCGAGGAAACAAGGACCGAAAAGGGTTCATAAATCGATCACCTCCAAATAGTTCACCAGCTGCTACATATATCCGGGTAGTGTTATCAAAACCCATTGCACGTAAGATGAGACCTACCTGCAGATCACAGGTGGACAAATGAATAGAACGAGACATGTATAATAACCTAAATATGTTTAGCATTCATTGGAACTACTTGCAGCAAATCAGTGGAATCAGTGTGGAAGTAAAGAAAACCTTAACTCCACTAGGACATCACTACGAAGAACATATATTTGCATATTCCGGAAATTTTAAGATGCAGATAGATGATATCCAGGTTACTTATAATTTCAGATGAGGCATAAAAACACAAATATAATACTTAATGTCAACATCACCCACTTCTTTCATCCAAATTAAAGGGAGACTAGACGTGGGTGCCTTTAGTAAAATGAAATTTTCTTCTGAGCCAATGCTAGATAACTTAGAAGTCCTCCTAAATCATCCATTGTCTGCCATGGATCCATTGAACTTTTATCCGAATATATTAGGTACAACTGAGCATTAGGTCCCCTTCACTTGTCTCTTAGCATGCTGATTTTTAACTTCAGAACTATTTCCTTCATCATGGTAAAAATGTTTTACTCATAAAATATTTTGACCTAAAATCCGACCCTCAGGGCCAATTGTGTTTTAATTTAATTTAAATACTGCATCATAAACCTCATTTCTTCTTTTCAAATACTTAAATGTCCAACTTCATGCAACATGTTCATGTTTAACACGAGAACTTCTACTTCGCATATTTTCCAAACCCACTTCAGCTGTAACATGGAAAATGCAGGACTGAAGTGACAAAAACTAGGGAAGTAGAGCAATAAAAGAGGTCTTCCTCAAAAAGGAAGGCTGGTTTAGCAACATGAACGGAATTTAATGTGAATAACAAACAATGTAAACAATAACAAAATTTAGGTTAAATGCAGATTTCATGGTAACAATGGTGCCTATTAAAAGACCAGCACTGGAACACTGTTAAATAGGGATTTTATTAAAAAGCTAAAGGTAATAGAACATTTGTTTAGATAAACACGTACTGGTGCATAAAAGATCAAAACTTGACTATTTACGACAACCAAACAAAAACTAAGCAAACAACACCATTTACATTTCCAGTAAATGGCTATAAATATTTGGTCAATTCACAATATAAATGCTACCTCTTCTGGAGTCAGTGGGCATTTTCCAATTGCCCTTCTTTCACTGTAAACAAGTTTTTTCTTGGCAAAATTTTCCTGTCGATATTCCTTCAAAATTTTCTGCTCTTCGGGGGTAAATATGTCAAAGCACCTGAAAAGCTTCATAATCAGAAGATGCACAGCTTCAAATCCATAATAAAATAAGATGTGTTGCTTCTTCCTTACATTTCCTCTTGTAGACCATACTTGCACAACATTAGACAGGTAGAGGATTTGGAGACTCCAGAACATAACCAGTGGAGTATTTTTGCTTTTCTATAATTTACTCTTGGATTATTCATCTTTTCTTTTTGTTATTATTTTTCTTTTCAAATTTTGTAATTTTGGTGTAACCATGCACAATGCCCCATTTCTGGCACCTACTTCATAATCTCCCCAAGGAAAAATTACCGTCTTTCCCATCACACAGCGCACAGACAAAGGTCTTGATAGAGGGGGTGGAGCAATCACTCTTTCCCAGGTCCACCCAAACACCCAAAGAACTGTGGAAAAATATTAAGGGAAAAGATGAAATATTCACAAAAATCTCTTCTGACGTCGTCACTTGCTCTCAAAATTCCCTTTCCAAATTTTCTTTCTTTTTTCTTTTAGTTTTTCTGTTTCTGTTTCTTCCCATTTTCCTTGGTGTTCAGAATTTACAAGTACAGCAAGCACGCCAACATAAATAGGTATTGACTTACCCAGCAAATGCAAGCATGTCCATCTCAAAACGTAGATGTATAGCCATGAAGTGGCCTTGTCCACGAAGTCTATTGACTATTGAGTTACTCAGCTCCATAATATGTGGTTTAAATCTCAAGGCATGATAATTCACCCTGCATCTTAACCGCTGATACTCAGGGTTGTCAATCTCTTCTGCCAGGCGATGTGAAAATGGGGTAAGATAAATCGCAGTGTGTTCTTTCATCTTCTCTAAAGCAAATGTTGTGTACCAACTGATGGGAGCATCTCTAGGAGGCCGGATCTGAGGATGAAAATTTGTCTTAGAATTTCTTGGGAAATGAAAAAATATCAAATAAACATCAAACATAAAAAACTGTTGGGAACTGAAACTGATATCTAAAAAATTTCACAATCAAGAATACACTTCACCTGGAAAGCTTTTATCTTCTTGGTCTTTCCATTTTTACGGATTTCAGGAATGCTTTCCACTATTTTTACATCATACTTCAATGACTTGATAAAATGGTCAACATCATAGATACCATGGAATCCACTAAGCACAAACACAAATAAGCACTTAATATCTTAATCAATTCCTTCACAGTGAAACATTAAGAACTAGTGAACTCTGCATTTCATAAACTGGAGTAGATACTGGATCAGAGAACAAACTTGCTTAAATATTAGTTTGCTGGATGGTTATTAAGAAAATAATAATTTAAAAACATATATATATATAAATAAATTAAAATATGCCAGGTACATAAACCTGTCATTCAGTAATTTGGAGGTTACCTGTCATCATGCCAAAAGGAATTGGCATCCAACTCAGGCAGCACAAGTGTAGCATTCATAATTCGTGCAGCAAGAACAGCATTACAGATCTAGAAAATAACAAAAACTCTTTTGAACCATATGAAGCCGAAGAAATTTGAGCCACCAAAGGAATGCATAGATGTCAAATTGACAACTTTCATAATGGTCAAACAGAAATGAAAATCAACATATCTTGCTCTTCTATTCTTTTCATCCAATCAAAAGAGATGTCAGAATGAGATATCAATTGGGAGAGAATAAACAGATATTGAAATGGCTGGGCTAATGTAGGAATAAATAAAAGCATGAATTGTAAATGAAAGCAAGAGCACGCAGGAAATGCATACACAGAGCTGCTGTTGCTGCGACATAAGGATGTTAATTATTGATATAGCATAAAAATATATTTCTCGGGAGTGCTTGTTTGATATTTGATAAAGCTACTATTTGCTAAAAAAACTGATGAAACTTATTTTTAACCACACATTACATCCAAACACAACTTTTAACTTTTATTGTGCAGTTTAATCTCAAATGTTATGAGAACCATCAACTTCAGTCGCCAAATATCTACATCAAACAGTTTTGTATTATACCTTAAAAGCCAAAGGCTTTAAGGTATAGGATGGATTAAATGATTATTTAATACAACTTAAATTTCTGATGATTCAAAATAAAATAATATAAATTCTGAAATCATCAGTTTTGGTGTAAAATTTGGTTTGAATTAGTTGTAGAGACATTCCAGTAGAGAAATAAAAGGCAGGAGATGCATGAAACAGTCACATTCTGTCAATTCTTTTGAATTAGAGGAAAGAAGCAAGAGTAGAATAAAACCCAAGCTTGATCAAGCTTCTTCCGAGAATTATAAGTTTACCCAACCATATCATTTTTCATGACTATTTGCATTGAATTAAACCACACACCTGCTACAAGAGGTGCATGCAACACCATAAGAGCGTGCAATATTATCAACAACAAATGGACCTAAGTTCTATAATCAGCCAATAATGTGATAAGTTTTTTGCAAAATTCTATCATGAATAACTATACTAACTGTCAATTAAAGGTATTCAGTAGACTTCAGTCTCGAGTTCAAATGAGCAAGAGCTGAACTTATTATACTTGTATCCACAGGCATTATAATCAAATCCTCAGTACAAAGAATGTGCCAAAAATAGATCATTGCAGGACTTAAGCTAAGGAGAAACTTCAAGAATTATGACTCAAAAAGCTTTTCAAAAGATGCTTTAAGCCTAAAGAGAGCAAATGAATCAAGTAAAATAAAACCTAATAAAAGAGAATCTGAAACGAGAAATTTTTTTTTTTTTACTTCTTTGTTTTCTTTACTTACAGCGGTGCGTTGCTGATTGAGACCACCATTACAGCGAACACGTAAGTATCCATTGGTTTCCGTGGGAGGAGCTGCATGCGGAAATTTACATGAAACTTTATCATTATTAAACCTATACAAGTCTGTATGAAATAAATTGACATTCACAAGTACAGCCAATGCAAATTAGCTGCAGAAACTCAATGATATTCAAAATGAATCCCTAAAATGATCTAAATAAGAATTAATGAAATACTAAAAACGACATACGAGGCCAAGCAGTCCGTGGAGCAGACGATGGCCTCCAATCACCAGAAGAAGCAGTCTCCCAAAGAGTATCCACCTTTATCTGCTTAGATAGGACAAAAGATGACACCTCTACAACCTGAGGCCAACAATCATAAACAAACTTAACCAGAACGTTAGTTCTGGTGAGAAGTCTAGAGAGCTTTCGACTTTTGTACCGTGCGCAAGTGAGCTTACTTCATAATTTATCAAACAACACAGTGAAGAACTTTACAACCAAGGTTGTCATTTCACCAAGCACTCATTTACAGATTTCCAGAATTCGAATAAACTTTATGAAGTAAATCGATTTCTTATCTGCTTGCAAGAGCATAAAACAACAAAACGACTCCCGTAATTGAGTAGCATTTATTCATTCGAAAATTCAAAGTGAAACTAATATCCGAATTAAAAACTTAGTTACATGTAAAAATAGAACACTGACCTCGGGTTGAACAAAGGATCTAGAGGCGCTCTTTATGGTGGATAATAAAGAGATTACACAGATCACGAGAACAAGTACAGCAATCGAGAGCCTGCCAAACATGACTTTAACCCCTGATTGCTTCGGCTGATGCCTGTGTCCAACTCGGCTGCAAAATCAAAAACTTCATCAGCAGATCCAAACCAAGTGTTGATATATTTTGATTGAAAAACATGTACACATGTAAGTGAATAGAGTGTCGAGAGTACCTTCTCATTTTTTGGAGATGAATGCAAATAGATCGAAATGTTTTGAATTTAATTTAAATTGCGAGTTATAGTTAAGTGTGTGCTCGAATGTGTGAAGATCTTTTGTTCGTAAAATATACAGAATATCGATTGTGAAAATTGGATACATTCGTCTATGTCCTCAAACTTCCATAAGCATAAGACCGCATACCCAACTTTTCAACTGGTGAGGAATACATTTTGTAACAATACCCCATAATTAACATCATAATTGCTAAAGCAATACCGTTTAAAACACGATATAAAACACGCATACAGCTATGAAATAGAGAGGAAGGAAGAAAGGGAAGTGCCTCTATAGTGTGTATCGTTGCGGGGATTATCAATATAATGCTCCTATTTATATAGATACAAATCCAGGTTTTTAGGGACACATATTTAGAGTTTTAAAAATAAGATAATTGTTATAAAAGTATGAAAACAATAGAGAGAATTTAGAGAATGAATTTAAGAATGTGAGAATAATTTCATTAATAATCTCTCTATTTATAGTGAAAACTTGAATGCACCGTAATTACATAATTTAAGCTAGAGTAATACCATTCAGTCATATAATAATTACACCTTTACCAAATTATTCTCCACCAAATTATTCCTCCACCAAATTATTCCTCATAATTCATAACCACCAAATTATTCTCAATTATTCATAACACCTAATAATTATTCTTCAATTATTATTCATAACACTTCGAATGAATTATTAATACAACGCCTTCCTGACCGTTTTAAAAAAACCCAGTGAAAAAACTTCAAACCGATTGCGGGATAAATGGGTGGTTATATCGCTTCATCAAAACATTGCTCCCGATGTCCTATCGGCAAGATATGAAGATTCACGTCTTGCGCCATTAAAACCTTTGTATCAAGAAAACCTGTTGGAAAAACTGATCGAATTTAAAAAAGAAATGCTCCGCTTGATTTCATATCTCGAGAATCGATATCTTTACTTCTCAGAAATGATTTCAATATCATCATCGCTTTGATCTAAAGATTAGCTCCATTATACTGATCCAATAGATACACCGATCAATTTCTCCTATCGTTTCAATATACCATGAATATGCTTATAAAACCTTATTAGGAAACCTGGGAAAACCCTAATGAAGGAAAAGAGTACATTATTCATGTGAATACGCTTTAAAGTTGCCTCATTAAACCTTTGCTAGGAAAAACCCAATGGGATAAAACCTCACTAAGGGAAAAAGAGCGCAACGCGTATTTTATACAAGTATGTCTGCAAAGCATTTCAAAATCTTTCATACATTTGTATGAGTATCATATACATTGGTTTTATACTATCTGCTCATTTAGAGTGCATCAATTTTCAGACACAACTACAAAACATTCACCATGAACACATGTCTCCAAACACACAATTTAAAGCATATAAATTCATCGAAAACATGTAAACATATAAGTAAACCTTCATAACTAACTAACATTTAAAATATATCATTTAACATTTAATACTCACTTAATAGGTTATTTCATTCCAGGGCTTAGCTCACCCTTTAGGGTACTCATAAACACGGGTTTAGTTTCATCCGATCCTTTTTAATTTCCTTTTGCACTACACATACAATCGGTAATTTAACTTTCATGAGCATGCAACATATAATGACCACCATGCTTATCTTTAAACTTGAGCATTAGTCATCATCATCTCATCATCTCATAAGTTAAAGATTTCACATTCAAGATTTATCATCTTCAATATATCTCAATATTTTCATTATCATTGATCATATGTAGCGCTACATTTTCATATCGTGTCGACACTTTTCAATTTCATTTCTTTCCCCATATCGACATAACTTATCGAGATATCTCATTATCAATCCTCTTGTAGGATTACACAATATAGTTATGTCTATATACTCTTCAAGAGCATATGCCTCAAGTATTAAGACCATCTTTTATAATTTGCTTGATATATATGTTTGGGGAAATATCAACGCTTTCTAGCGTGCTAACTTATCAAAGCATCGTAGTCGATATATGTGATTGTTCATAGCCTTTCATGCATCTTTGAACTTCAAGTTCAGATTTCAATTCGAGGATATAACATGATGCATTTCACATATTATTTTCAACCTTTAATACTCCCCTCATCTTGAGAAAATTTAGAACACCAAAACTCATACGATTGATGATTTAATCATATATGTTCTCATCATTCATCTCAAATTTTTAATATGGGAATTTAGACCGCTTTGGTATTCTATTCTCGATATCGGCAATTTATTTGAGGACTTTAAATAATTTGCCATATAATATCCCACTCAGTACAAGCATACTCAAATCCTTTCCGTAGATTTATTCAAGTATTGGGATATACATTTACTAGCTTTATCATTAAATCTAAAATCATGCTCATACTGGTGAGCAAATATTTAAATAAATTTCAAATTACTAATCATATACACATGTGACTATCTAGTGGATCCATATCATAATATCTAGTAGTCCACATGGATGATGAGTGGGCCCATACTTCTCATCCTTTATTCCGTATATATTTGGGATTTATTCCCAATATTTTAGTAATGCATTTCACTATTTATCGAGAACAATCATTGAAGAATTCTTTTTAATTCCTTCACTTGAAATATTGATTTCAATAATTATTTAAACCGGGATGTCAGGTTTTGCAAACGAGTATTATTGAACTTCTAGTTCAAGAAATTCTATATCGATTTCACTAGTATCTATAGTGCTCAATATGATTTATCATAGAAACAATTCACCGACATATTCCATCATCTTTGGTGACATTATTGTCTACCATCTTGTTCAAACACGAGTTACTGACTCATCGCATCACATCCGGCTATTATTTAATTCGAAATCGTAGCTCTTACGCTTCATATTATTTATTTAAAATCTGAGTCTTATTTCATACGCGTCGTATTCTATAAATAAATCATCAAAATTATTGCAAAATTCATCCTAACAAGGGTTTATACATTATAATGGATCATATGCTCTCAAATCTTCGAAAATACTATCCATCACTACCGATCAAAATCCTAAAAAGGATTTATCGATGTAATGGAAAGATTAAGGATGCTAATGAATATGGTATCCCACAAGATATCCGATGCTTGATTGAAGCCAAAAGGTTCGATTATCCGTGAGGTTTCAATTCCTTCTAAATACATGTCCTGGGTATGGGTAAAAGTAGTTTTTCAAAGAAACTGAGAGCAAAAAGATTAGGAGGATGCTACAAGTGTGCTCGATGGACATGTGACACTTTCGATGTAAATCTGTGGGGTACTTGTCCAAATCGAGAAGATAAAATAGCATTCATTAAGGATGGATTGAGTAAGGAGCCTTTGGATGATATTCACTGTGCTCTTGAGACACATCCTAGTGGACACGCATACAAGGTGAGCTAATGGCCTTATGGGCCAAATTCAAAGATCAACAAACGTTCATCTTGAAAACTTACTTTAGAAGATCCTGCTTTGTAAATTTAGTAGAAAATTTTAGTAATAACGATTTTCCCATATTTATGTAAGAAAGCTCTTGTAATAACAAAGATCAATATATTTCTTTGTAATTGTAAATATTGTTTTTCGATTTTTAAGATATATATATATATGTATATATATATTATTTTTCAATCAAACAGATATATAAAGATTATTTAACTTAAAAATTTTTCGCATTTTTTTCTCTTTCATATTTGTCAAAAAGTAAATAGTGCACTCAATTATTGGTTTGAAAATTTTTCTTTAAATAGAGGGATTCATATATCTCTCATGTTCATACATTAAAAGTAGAGTGCAAAAGAGAGATAGGAGTAGAGATGGATATGGAGATTTTAGAATCATCTCATACAAGCCTTTTACCTCGCCGCATTAAAACCGTGATGTATTCTTGGTGGATCTAAATCGTAGGTCATATCCAATATGTGGATATGGCAAACCAACTCGCAAAAGAGTTAGGAGACAAGAAATCAATATACTATATGGAGGAACCAACAACAAACTTTTTAGCTAGACTTTATAATGGCCGCACTCATCATGGGGAATAAGAGTTTTGAGTGTAATACCTTTCCATCTAGTTGGATCTAATACTTAATTGGAGCAGCTTCTACCATGGGTCCAAGCAGGTTGGTGCTACAAGCGCAATCCATCCATAATCGCATGATGTATATGATGAATAATAGTGATGCTTTCATTGTCCTTCCGCGCTAAGCATAACACCGAGGAAATATTCAATATAGCCTCGCTGGCACAGTGAATTTTTCATGTCAAACCAATAGGTTTGTTGAATATTAATAATTTCTTTGATGGCTTTACTAGCGTTTCTAGATTAGGTGTAAATAATAAGTTTATCTCTCATTCAATGAGAAAAATACTTATCTCTGCAGTATCGTTGATGAACTACTCATCAAATTTCATGCATATGTTCAAGAATTGTGGAAGCCTGAGTCCACCATGATCAATGGTGTCAAGCTTTAAAAAGAAATTGGATCCTTTAAATATTTCATTATGAATCCTAATGTTGATGGTGGCAGAGTTACTGAGTATTTATACTCGAGACGCATCCCTCATTTATGGATTCAAGATGTATATTCTTTTTGCATTTCTATATTTTCGAGTGTTTAATGCCGTCTTTTGATATTCTCAATATGTTCCACTTCTACTGCTTTTGTACTTCTTCCTGAGTAATAATAATATCATATTGACTTTATTCAAATACGTAAATCTAGTGATTATGCTTCTTCAAGAGCATTTTATTCTCATATTAATACAATCTCATATCATCGATAAGATTACTTCATGTAAGCTTTTCATGCGATATATTTTCTTTGATTTATCAACATGGGATCTATTCAAGACTTTACTTTCGTCTATTTATCCAATGGTAACTTCAAGTACCACTTGCTCAATTTTCTCCATTCATATTGGTATATATAAAGAAGTAATTTTATTCTCATCGCCTACTTCTTCAGAGAGTATGATTAGAATATTTGATCAACTACTTTCCGAGTAGGATTCAAGATTATAACCAATCGTAGTATAATCCACCACATTGAAATATGCACACCAATCGTGTGGTATTACCCACCACATCGGAAATATACTAAACTATAAAGTCACATAAATTTAAATCACAGAAATTAAATTTCCTCCAATAGGTGGTCGAACCTACCTTATGGGAATTATTGCAATAAATATAAATTTACGAATTTAAATAGCAAAAATTAAATTGCATAATATTTAACTACTTCTTGGGAGTAGGATCTCGCTTAGTAGAAGGTATACCCATCACTTAGCATATAAAGTGTAAATATATAAAACCTTCCGCTTTAGTGACTCGCTGAACCCATCATCAAGTAGGAGGTATTACAAAGAATTAAATTGCGATAGCAAATAAAGTGCAGAATTAAATATTGAACTCGCTTTACGGAGCGGTTGTTCTTCTAAACAAATACTCATTACTTACAAAGAGCATACCTTATCCTTCAGAATAAGTACATTATGTAATTGAACTCTTAGAGTTACATTAATATTTCGATCTTTTAACTCAAATGGACTTCAAGCCATTTTATATAATCAATGGATTTAGAATTTCTTCATGAATATTCTATCCATTTTTCACTCGTGCCAAAATTAGGTCGGTTTTACCCTAAGGGTAAAATTGTCCATTCCAATTCAAAGGTAAAATTGTCAAAAATATTTTATCAATGTTTTACGATTGGAAAATTATCTCCTTTCTACTTCAATTTATCAATATCAAAATATTCAAGACTATTTTTGTAACTTTTTCAAAAGTTGGTGTACTAATTTTTAAATTTTGAAAGTTTGATAATAACATATTTCAAACAATCTTGCAGTTATTACCCTATCAATGTTGGTGTCAAATCGAAGCTTTCGTTAAATCGAAAGTATAATGGAGTCGAGAAAATTTGATTTTGATAATGTATGCTTCCTTATATCTCGAGAAAATGAATATTATAGTTTAATATATTATTATAGTATAAAGTAATATAATATATATATTTTTTCCTTTTTCTTAGGGAGAAGCAATTGAACATGCACGATTTCCTCCATTTTAATTCTTGAATTGCCCACAACTCTTTGTCTACTTATAAATGTTTTCTGTAGTGATTGAGAAGATAGAGAGTGAGACGTGAGAAAGTGGGGAAAAGATAAGAGAGAAAAGAAAGATAAGTATTGATTGGAGATGGATTAGGTTATTTATAATAATTCGGTTTACGATCTGTAAGATCATCTATAAGACGAAAATCAGAAACATACTCCTTCATATTACTCAAATGGCTAGAGACTGTCTTGATAACGTGTTATAAAAGTATTTAAAACAATAGAGAGAATTTGTAGAGAATGAATTGAAGCGAATTCTCGTGAATTTAATTTCATTAATAACTCGCTCTATTTATAGGAAACTTCGAATGGTACAACCGTAATTACATAATTTCATCAAGGGTATAATAGTCATTCACATATAATAATTACACCTTTTACCAAATTATTCCTCCACCAAATTATTCCTCATAATTCATAACCACCAAATTATTCTCAATTATTCATAACACCTAATAATTATTCTTCAATTATTATTCATAACAATAATCATTCATTTTATAATTAATTTATTTTTCGTAAATATATATGATAGGATTAGAGTTTATCACATCTAGGCAGGATATGCCTTCACTCTTTATTGGATTAAAGGCCCATTTGAAAAGAGATTTAAAATATTTTAAAGTGTTTTAATGTAAAAGATGAGCGAGAACGAGTGGAGTTGAATGGTTAAAATTTGTGGATGTGATAAGATATGTGGATGTGATTGATTTAGAGAGAGAAATAATGTAGAAAAAATTTGAAAAAATTGAAAATTTTTGAATAAGTATGAGGTGAATAGGGCTTTATTTATAATAAATATATAAATATATATGGTGAAACAGAGCTGATCAAATAGAGGATATTTGCTTTTAAAATACCTTAATATATCATTTTCATTTCTCAAACAACTAATTGATATACTTGTGCAATTTTAAAAAATTAATTATTTGGGTGTGTTTAAAAATATATTGTTCAATAATCAAGTCAGAGTGAAAGTTAAAAAAAAAAAAAAAAAAAAAAAGGACCACCAAAATTGGATATGCCTATGCATAACGGAGACATACCCCTCCTTCTGCTCCTCTTGATAATTTTTGTAATAAATTAATAAGATTGTTAATTGAGAACAAACATGGGTAAAAATGTCTAATTCTTATAACTCTATTTGTAGAGAAGTAGAGTGTAATAGAAAAATTCGATTACAGAACTTCAAATTTATTTGAAATTAAAGAAAATAACAAGTCGTGATAATGTTCACTATATATTGATAATGAAATTGAGAAATCTCCATTTCAAAAAAAAAAATGTCATGATGATATCGATGAACATGGATTTGACAATTTTTGTGATATGAGTGGGAAAAATTGATGAGTTTTATGTGAAATATGGAAGTATAGATTTTTTTTTAAGGGCGAAAACAAATACATTTGGTTTTTGGCCAGAATGCTTCATATGAGCCATGATCACAAGTTTGTTAATTAGGGTGTGTTTGATTGCACATGGTGGAAAAGAAAATATTTTCCCACTTTCATGGAAAATTTTTTCTTAGGGAGGAGATGGATTTTCTTTTCCATGGAAAATGGTCAAAACATGCTTTGAACTATTGTGCAGAAAATATTTCTTGTGGAAAAATTTATTAATCAAACAACCAAGTGAGAAAATTTTTTCCATGATGGGACATTTTCCATGGAAAATGGTGTCAATCAAACACACCCTTAGTTACCGATGAGAATGAGGAATATAATCCTAGTCTTTATTTGCAATTGCTATGTTAAATTGCTAGTTGACGAGATACTTATTTTTATTTCAAACATTTTGTTTGAAGAAAAATGAAGGGTACTCAAATTGATACAAATAAAAGTGGAATAACCGACATGAAACAAATATGTAAATCAGTTAACCTCGCCTGCAATTTCATGGGGATTTCCCACCAAATCGCACCTTAGCTGCCGAGTCTTAAATCCAATGACCCGGAACGGAAAATCAAGCAAATTGATCGATTAAATAAATTCCATTTGCCAACGCGCCAGTGACCGTAGATCTACCTGATTCTTCGCAAGCTCAGTCGATGGTGAGTTTTCTTGTGATGTTTATACGCTCACTGTACTCATTCATGGATACTGTAGGTCTGTGTCGTTAATCTGTAATCACGAACAGTGAGTTTTTTCCCCTCTATTTGCAGGCGAACACATCGCGATTATATTTAACTTGTATTCGGAACACTCTCGAAGCTGCGATGTGCCTGCAAGTGCGTTAAGTTTCATTATTATTTTATCTGAAAAAAGAAATTGTTGAAGATTAATTAGAATGCATATGTTTCTGTCAATGGTATTTATTTAATTATTTAATTTTCTCTGTTTTCATTTTTTGCAGAATTTTCCCTGTCAAGAAGTTGAAAGGCATAACAAACCGGAAGTGGAAGTCAAGTATGTGATGTGTGTGTATGCGTTTCCGGTGACTGAATAGAAATGTCTGTGTTGACTAACAATAAACACATGAGTGATGCATAGCATATGTTGTACGTGAAAAATAGTTGAAATAACGTGGCACAAATATCAGTACATAGAAACCATACAGGAACTATGTAAGTTGCAATATTTGCATAAACCGGATGTAAACAGAAGTTTGAAGTATTTTCACATGTGAATTAGATGATGCTACCTAGAGTACATGCTATATGCACTTTTTATATGGATTGGCCATTATATGTCTTTTAGTATTGTTGTTTGGTGCAGTCATGACCTTTTTTGGTTGATAGGATTAAATATATTTTATTTTAGGTCCAGCAATAGGATCCTTTGCCTGTCGAAGATTTTAACATTTGCATTGTGATTTTCAGGACCAGTCCCGAGCTTCTACTTAATCCTGTAAGAACTCCATATCTCCATATGCAGCATTGCATCTTTCAAGTTTCATCATTTCTGCAAGTCATTACTTTATAGTTGAATGTTTAGCCTGTAATTGTTCCTTCTGTGACTATGAAGAACTCCTGTGGGGTCCAATTATAGCAAAAGAACTGTAACATGCCATAGAAATTATGAACTCTTATTGCGGGCACAAAAAAGAGCTTGAAGGAGGGACATGGCAAGATCTAGAAACTTGTGTTAAAAGTTAGTTCTGAAAACTCATTAGAGTATACTCTCACATCTTCTGTACTCTTTTCTGAGATGAACATATTGATCCAAAGGCACCTGAACCATAGAACATTATATGATAGCAAACCTTCATATGCTAACTGTCAATATATCACACCTTAGTATGCTTTATAAAATGACTTGAATGTCTATGCTTTGGCTTTATCTTTCAGGGTTTAGAGAGCGTAGGTATTGCAAGATTAAATATTAGATGGCTTGTAGATATTAATTCCACAATTTTTGTGCCTTATTTTCCTCTGGTGTGGCTATCTATACAAGAATTTTATCCAGAGCATGATTACTGGGAATGAGTATCCCTGCTGCTGGATATGCAATAATACTACTGGCCTGGCCATGCATTTCGTAGTCATTTTTATTGACACTCTTAAGAAATTTTCCCCACTTCACTATTCACATTCCACAGGAAACAGCATCTGTCGTCATGACATTGTTTGTAGATTAAAGACATAAGTATGATGCCTGGTATGAGTTCTTCATATGAAATTAGGATGTGCTAAGCTGATTGATGGATTTCAGTTATAACATGTTTTAGGCAACAAATATCATACAAATTCGTTGGACGTTTCTGCTGATAAATGGTCGAAGGTCACTTCACTCATGATTTTCTTTCAGCATTAGCTTCATATATTGCACCAATTCTTCTTCCCATGCCGCGATGTAACAATGGGAATATTTCTCTAAGCCTAGTCCTTTGGATTTGAACATTTATCAATTCAAGATGGACTTGGCACAGTTTGTTCTGAAGCACTGGTGCTGATAATGGGCACATTACGTCACAAATTCAATTTTTATTGAGATATACTGTAAGAGTAGGAGAGTCCTGGGGCTGAAGCACACAGCAAGATAGTATGTGTTCTGCAGTTTCTCTGCTAGTAATTTCTTCCACTAATCCACAGATTAAGTCATTAAGATTGAAGTTGTGTAGGTCTTGCACATGGACATATAGATGGTCCTGTCAGTGTCCCAAGTCAAAACTCATTATTCTTCCTCAGGGGTCCCATTACCAAAATCTAAAGCTTGGACGAATATACTTCCCCTCGTGATTCTCTCTCTCTCTCTCTCTGAACTAACTTGTGCTTTATATAGCTTGACGCATTTTGTCATCATGAGCTTTTGAGGTATGGATGATTGAGGAGGAATTCCAAGGGTTTCTATCTGTCGCACAGATTTCATCTTGGAATGTACTATTTCTCAACATGGATGTACTGCTTCTGAACATGCAGTTGAGAAAATTATTGAGGATAGATTTGGAGTCATTATTCCTGCATTACCAAATACCTGTTGAAGGCCCTCAAAGTCATTTAAGAACTGATGAGGCCTGAGAACAAGTCTGCCTTTATTTCTCTGAATTATCGATCTATGCTTAGATCTTAATACCTTTCTTCCCCAGTTGAAAGGATCTGCTGGGCAGTTTGGCTAGAGAGAAACAGGAGAATCTTTGAAGGAGTAGAAGAACCAGTTGAAAGGATATGGGAAAAGGTTAAGTTTTGGGTTGCAACCTGGATATTTAACACTAGAGAAATTGAAGGATTATCCTTCTTGGAGCTTAGTAGAGAATGGAGGAATTTTTGTAATTAGTTTAATAGACTTTGTACCACTGCTTTCTCTGACACTTGTAATGAGATAGCATTGTTGTAACTTTATCAAATAGTAATAAAATTGTTTCTTTTTCAAAAGAAAAAAGACCTTTCTTCCCCATTACCATCTGGGTTCTTTTGTGACATTTAAATGGCAAAAGGGTGTTTGATGACTGGTAGTTTGGCACATTGTTGCCCGAAACTGAGAATTAACAACAAAACATTTGAGTCCTAGTCAATTCAGTGGTCTCTTTCTCCAATCTTATCGTCAAAATTGGCATCCAGAAACATGATGGTTTAGGCCTTCTGGCTCTGTCTAGAAGACAAAGGCAGCTAGTTAGCTGTCAGTGGTCCTAGGTTTTGTTTAGTGTACTTCTTTCCAACATTCCTTTCTCCCTGATCTTGAACGTGTTACGTGAATACAATTTTATTTTAAAGATAACAAATTGTTCCATAATTGAACTTTGGTTTGCCAATATTGTCTGCTTCTCACCTATAGTCATCTCTCAATTAAACATCTAAAGTATTTATTTTGTGAACTGCCCTCCTCTCAGGTGTTGATCTGCAGAAATGAGGCTGAGAAATGTTTGATAGAATCATCTATAAATTCTCTGCGCATTAGTCTTAAGGTACATCGAAGTAACATTGATGCATTGATTGATTTTACTTTCTGCTTTGAACAATTCATCAACTTTCTCTCCATGATTCCGGAAAACCTCTGCATTTTGCCATGTGAGTTTAGAAGTCTTCCCTCAATAATCATGCCACGACTAGAGCTTCATGTCTCACAGCATTCAATATTTTCTTACTATATCACCTACAAGTTCCGTCGGTCCGCTTAGTTATACCCAAAGCCTTCCTTTGAGCTCAACTACATGAACAATAATGAAGGCTTGTTCAAAGCTCTCAGTTTCCTTTTGAAGGAATGCAGACCCTATAGAATAATACAGAATTGATAAATCCACATGACTCTATGTGTAATAACAATGCAGAGCTTATAGAATAATGCAAAATTGACAAATCCACACATCCTTATTTGTGCAATTCACTGATGTTTTTGGATAGGTAAAGCAGGCAGATGAACTTGAAAATATTCTGACAAAAAAGTTCCTTAGATTTTTATCAATGAGAGCAGAAGCATTTCAAGTATTGAGGAGAAAGCCAGTACAGGTACAGATCTTTTTCTTCCAGCCGGATTGATTTTCTAACTTCATCATTTTCCACTTTAGAAATAAAAAACAGTGGTAAGAAGCATTGTTACAGAATGTCTGGCCTTACTCATGTCTCACCAAAGAAGAAAGTAGGGTGACATGAAAAGCAGATGTTTGATTGGAGATTCTTCATGGCATTCGAATCAATTTTCATGCTGGAATAAACTTTGCATCAAGTTGCACATTGTATACTTCTATTTTTCATCCTTAAAAATGACAATTAGCATTTTAGGTTGTACTATTTAGCAAATTAAAAATGAGAGTTGCCTAGACTTCTTATTTTTTAAGTTTATGCAAAGGCTTTCAAGTTTCTGCAAAAGACTTTCACTTCCTTGTTCAAGCTCCTGAAATGGGTTGAGTTCATACACTTTGATTGCCTTACTATACCAAACATGGTACATACTAACGTTTCCAATGAGCTGCAAACGCTGCTGAAGCTTGATATGTAAGGTTTTTTTTTCCTTTGATCAACTATCAGAAACCATATTTATCTTATTGTCAAGAGGTTTGGGAATTTTTTTTTTTTTTTTTTGAACTTCAGCATTCTTTAATCTTCAATATGTCCTTGTTGGTTCCACTGCAGAACTAGAGTTTGATTTCTTTGTGGATCGATCTTGGGGCCACTGGGGCGTCTCCCGGTCGATGCGCCAGGGCCTCGTGGGAATAGTGGGGTGACTGTTAAAGCGGGGTCCCCCGATACCCTCGGTTATCAAAAAAAAAAAAAAAATTGGTCCTTTAGCGCACTGGTAGTTGATGTTGACAATTCTTTTTAACTGTTTAAATTTGCCAGATCGAAACTGTCGTCGACTATTACTCCAAAGAAAGAGCTAAAACACCACAACATTTCCATTGCAATTCTCTCAAATAGAGCATGAAAGCTTGCCATCAAACCACCCTAATAGAGCAAGGCTATATCCTCATTTGAGTAGAATGATGGGAACTTAGGACAGAAGTGGGAATGAATGGAGCTTGTGGGACTGTGTTGACTGAGTCATCTCTCTCTCTTTCTTTCTGTGATTTGCTAGTATCAATTGGCTTATTCAATGATATCACTTAAGTTTCACCTATTGTATATCCATCACGCCCTTCTCTAACGAAGACAAATCATCCAGTCATTATGGACAATAAGTTATTTTCATCTGGCAGCCAGTATGTACCATATAAATGATTGTAATATCATGAAACATTATCTAGATGTTTAAAACCACTGTAATTTTGTACTTTTTTTGGTGTACTATAAATAATTTTTTCTTAGTTCATAAACTATGACCTTTCCGATGGTGTAATCTTTTCAGGGTTATGACATCAGTTTTCTCATAACTAACTATCACTGTGAAGAGATGCAGAAGCAGAAACTTATAGATTTTATTGTGCAGTTCATGGAGGTAATATTTCTTCAATTTTTCAGGCAATTAACTTTCTTATCTTCCTCTTCTGCTTCAAAAAAAAAAAATAATAAATAAATAATAATAATAAAAAATAAAAATAAAAACTTTCCAATCTGTGACACGCTTGGATAGATCATATTTTTCTATGCAAACATGAGACAAAGATGCAATAAAGAAAATCGAAATAAGATGATGGTAAAATTGAACCTTTGTGTTTCCCTTTGGTATGAAGAAACTAAATAATGTACCACTAGTTAGCTTCACACGAGGTATTATGATTTTTGATGATCTTTTAACGGCCTTAAAAGTTAGGTAGAGAAAACTGCTACAACTTAGTTGTAACTCATATGATTGTAACCCAATGTGAAGGATCACAGTGTTTAATTTGTAGCAAATACCATTTGCCCTGTTTAGTCGATAAATTACCTCTGTTTACCTGTCTATTTCACAAACTTGCTTCTTTTCTTCCTGTGTGGTTAAATATCCAATTTAATTTGCAGATAGTAAGAAAATTTTGGCTACCAATTATCTTATTGGTCTTTCTAGCTTTACTGAACTTCAGCATTTACTATTTAGAGGCTTAGAGCTTGTTTGGTGTTTAAATATATACGGAGCAATGGTTATTGAACCCTCTCCTGTTTTTCTCTGAACTGCAGGATATTGATAAAGAAATAAGTGAATTAAAATTATCAGTGAACACCAGAGGGAGGCTTGTTGCAACGGAGTTTCTGAAGCAATTTGTTTGATGTCTCAATATCTTGAGATGCCATTATCTAGTTGGCAAATGAAGTTCTTGAGAGTCGATGGAAGCATTTGAGAATATAAATCTTGTTATGTAAACTGAACAATGTTAGTTCATAGTTTTTTGGCTTATATGTGATGGAGAATTTTCACAATGATTTTTCAAATATATGCGGTTTAAAAGTAGAAAAATGTTACAAGCGCCGTAAATGTCTTTTATAAAATAAGAAAAAAGTCGTCTTTCTGGAGAATGTAGTTTATGTTATAAAAGTATAGAAACAATAGAGAGAATTTAGAGAGAATTTAATTCTAAGTAATTCTTAATTTAATTTCATTAATAACCTGCTCTATTTATAGTGAAACTTGAATGTGACAATCGTAATTACATAATTTCATCAAGGTATAATAGGTCATTCACATATAATAATTACATCTTTTACCAAATTATTCCTCCACCAAATTATTCCTCCACCAAATTATTCCTCATAATTCATAAATCACCAAATTATTCTCAATTATTCATAACACCTAATAATTATTCTTCAATTATTATTCATAACACTCCCTCGAATCACTATTAATACAAACGCTTCCTGACTGCTTTGGAGAAACCCAAAGTGGGAAAAAACTTCCAAACCGATTGCGTGATAGCTTGAGTGGTTATATCGCTTCATCAAAACATAAGCCCCCGATGTCTATCAAATGCTGCATATGAGTATTCACGCACGCTCGCGTTAAAAACCTTGTCAAGAAAACCCAAATGAAAAAAACTCGATCGAAGGAAAGAAATAAATGCTCCATTCGATTTCATATCTTGAGAACTGACATCTTTACTTCAGAATGATTTCAATATCATCATCGTTTGGATCTAAAGCATTAGCTCCATTATAACTTGATCCAATAGATACACTGTGTCAATTTCTCCTATCGCTTCAATATACCACTAATACGCCTCGTTAAAACCTTATTGGAAAAACCCAGGTGGGAAAATGCGCACAATGAAGGAAAAAGAGTACATTATTCATGTGAATACGCCTTTAAAGCCTGTTTCATTAAAAACCTTGCTAGGAAACCCAACGATAAAAACCTCAAGGAAAAAGAGTGCAACGCCAGCGTATTTTACATACAAGATCACTGCAAAGATTTCAAAATCTTTCATACATTTGTACAGTATCATATACATTGATTTTATACTCTTCGTTCATTTATGAGTCATCAATTTTCTTACACAACTACAAAACATTCACCATGAACACATGCCTCCAAATACACAATTTAAAGCATATAAATTCATTGTAAAAACATGTAAACATATAAATAAACCTTCATAACTAACTAACATTTAAAATATATCATTTAACATTTAATACTCACTTAATAGGTTATTTCATTCCTGTGGGCTTAGTTCACCCTTTAGGGTACTATAAACACGGGTTTAGCTCATCCGATCCTTTAATTTCCTTCAAGACTACACACACGATCGTAATTTAACTTTAATGAGCATGCAACATATAATGACCACCATGCTTATCTTTAAACTTGAGCATTAGTCATCATCATCTCATCATCTCATAAGTTAAGGATTTCACATTCACCATTTATCATCTTCAATATATCTCAATATTTTCATTATCATTGATCATATGTAGGCGCTACATTTTCATATCGTGTCGACACTTTTCAATTTCATTTCTTTCCCCATATCGACATAACTTATCGAGATATCTCATTATCAATCCTCTTGTAGGATTACACAATATAGTTATGTCTATATACTCTTGAAGAGCATACGATTATTAAGACCATCTTTTATAATTTGCTTTGATATATATGTTTGGGAAATCTCATAATATCAACGCTGGCGTGCTAACTTATCAAAGCATCTTAATCGAGCATATATGTGATTGTTCATAGCCTTTCATGCATCTTTGAACTTCAAGTTCAGATTTCAATTTCGAGGATATAACATGATGCATTTCACATATTATTTTCAACCTTTAATACTCCCCTCATGTGAGAAAATTTAGAACACTAAAACTCATACAATAGAGATTTTAATCATATATGTTCTCATCATTCAGCCTTAATATGGAATTTAGACCGCTTTGCATTCTATTCTCGACATCGGCAATTTATTTGAGGACTTTAAATAATTTGCCATATAATATCCCACTTGTATGCATACTCAAATCCTTCAGAGGATTTATTCAAGTATTGGGATATACATTTACTAGCCTTTATCATTAAATCAAAATCATGCTCATACTAGTGAGCAAATATTTCGTGAAATTTCAAATTACGAATCATATACACATGTGACTATCTAGTGGATCCATATCATAATATCTTAAGTAGTCCACATGGAGGATGAGTGGGCCCATACTTCTCATCCTTTATTCCAGATATATTGGGATTTATTCCCAATATTGGCTAGTAATGATTTCATCATTTATCGAGAACAATCATTGAAGAATTCCTTTAATTCTTCACTTGAAATATTGATTTCAATAATTATTTAAAGGGATGGTCGGTCCTATTGCAACGAGTATTATTGAACTTAGTTCAAGAAATTCTTATATCGATTTCACTTAAGATTCAGTATAGTCTTTCAACATTTATTTATCATAGAAATAATTCACCGACATATTCCATCATCTTTTGGTGACATTATTGTCTACCACTATTCAAACACTGAGTTACACCATACGCATCACATCGGCTATTATTTAATTCGAAATCGTAGCTTCTTACGCTTCATATTATTTATTTAAAATCGTGAGTCTTATTTCATACGCTTATTATTCTATAAATAAATCATCAAAATTATTGCAAAATTCATCCTAACAAGGGTCTATACATTATAATGGATCATATGCTCTCAAATCTTGAAAATACTATCCATCACTACATGATCAAAATCCTAAAAAGGATTTATCGATGTAGGCCGAAAGATTAAGGATGCTAATGAATAAGGGTATCCCACAAGATATCCGATGCTTGATTGAAGCAAAGGTTCGATTATCTCGGTGAGGTTTCAATTCCCTCTAAATACATGCACAGTATGGGTAAAGTAGTTTTTCAAAGAAACTGAGAGCAAAAAAGATTAGGAGGATGCTACAAGTGTGCTCGATGGACATGTGACACTTTGATGTAAATCAGGTACTTGTCCAAACCGTAGAAGATAAAATAGCATTCATTAAGGATGGATTGAGTAAGGAGCCTTTGGATGATATTCAATGTGCTCTTGAGACACATCCTAGTGGACACGCATACAGGTGAGCTAATGGCCTTATGGGCCAAATTCAAAGATCAACAAACGCAAGTATGAGCTTGAAAAACTTACTTTAGAAGATCTAGTTTGTAAATTTAGTAGAAAAATTTAGCATAATGATTTTCCCATATTTATGTAAGAAAGCTCTTGGTAATAACAAAGATCAATATATTTCTTTTTATTTGTAAATATCGTTTTCAATTTTAAGATATATATATTATTTTTCAATCTCGATATTATATGTCATATCACTAAAAAAATTTTCTGCTTTTTTTCTTTCATATTTGTCAAAAAGTAAATAGTGCACTCAATTATTGGTTTGAAAATTTTTCTTTAAATAAGAGGATTCATATATCTATCATTCATTCGCTGAAAGAGAAAGATAGAGGTGGAGATGGAGATGGAGATATCAAAATCATCTCATGTAAGTCAATCTTTACCACTCGCCAGGTAAAAACTATATGTGTTCTTGGTGGCCAGACTAGTAGGTCATATCCAATATGTGGATAGGTAACCAACTTGTAAGCAGTTAGAAACAAAATATCAATATATACTATATGGAGGACTAATAACAAACTATTAAGGAGTCTACGATGGCGCACAATTATGGGGGGATAAGAGTGTCAAGTATAATACCTTTCATCGAATTGGAGGCGTGAATCGAATTGGAGTTAGAAATGTCATTAGTCCAACCGGATTGATGCTACAAACACAATCCATCCATGATCGCATCGATGTACATGATGAGCAATAGTGATGCTTTTATTGTTCTTCCAGGAGGCTATAACATTGGAGGAAATATTTAATATAGCCTCGCTAAGTTGTTGAACTTTCATGTCAAACCAATAGGTTTGTTGAATATTAATAATTTTTTGACGGCTTACATTAGCTGCTTTCTAGATCAGTGTAAATAATAAGTTTATCTCTCATTCAATGAGAAAATACTTTATCTACCTTTAATCACGGTGATGAACTACTCATCAAATTTCCATATGTTCAGAATGCAGCGGAAGCCCAGGTCTCAGTCCACAATCCACGTATCACGGTGTCAAGTTTAAAAAGAAATGGATCCTTTAAATATTTCATTATGAATCCTAATGTTGATGGTGGCAGAGTTACGAGTATTTATACTCAGAGACGCATCCCTCATTTATGGATTCAAGATGTATATATATATATATTTTTTGCATTTCTATATTTTCGAAAGTGTTTAATGCCATCTTGATATTCTCAATATGTTTCACTTCGATCGCTTTGTACTTCTTCCGAGTAATAATAATATCATATTGGCTTTATTCAAATACGTAAATCTAGTGATTTTGCTTCTTCAAGAGCATTTTATTCTCATATTAATACAATCTCATATCATCGATGAGATTACTTCATATAAGCTTTCCATGCGATATATTTTCTTTGATTTATCAACATGGGATCTATTGAGCATTTTACTTTCATCTATTTATCCAATGGTGACTTCAAGTACCACTTACTCAATTTTCTCCATTAATATTCGGTATATATATGGGGAAGTAATTTTATTCTCATCGTCTACTACTTCGAGAGTATGATTAGAATATTTGATCAACTACTTTTTCCGAGTAGGATTCGTTATAACCAATCGTGTAGTATAACCCACCACATTGAAAATATGCACACCAATCGTGTGGTATTACCCACCACATTGGAAATATACTCAAACTATAAAGTGCATAAATTTAAATGCGAAATTAAATTTCCTCCAATAGGTGGTCGAATCCCACCTTTATGGGAATTATTGCAATAAATATAAATTTACGAATTTAAATTGCGAGAATTAAATTGCATAATGTTTAACTACTTCTTCAGAGTAGGATCACTTAATAATTATTACCCATCACTTAGCATATAAAGTGCAAATATATAAAACCTTCCGCTTTAGTGACTATTGAACCCATCATCAAGTAGGAGGTATCAATAATTAAATTGCAGAAATAAAGTCACGAGAATTAAATATTGAATCGCTTCTACGAGCATAAATTGTTCATCTGTGAACAAATACTCATTAATTCTACTGAAAGACACTCTATCCTTACAGAATAAGTATATTATGTAATTGAACTCTTTGAGTTACATTAATATTTTGATTCTATTAACTCAAATGGACTTGGTCGTAATTAATGGATTTAGAATTTCTTCATGAATATTCTATCCATTTTTCACTGCCGCAGTCAAAATTAGGGTCGGTTTTACCCTAAGGGTAAAATTGTCCATTCCAATTCGCAAAGGTAAAATTGTCAAAATATTTTATCAATGTTTTACTATTGGAAAATTATCTCCTTTCTACTAATTTATCAATATCAAAATATTCAATGACTATTTTGTAACTTTTTCAAAAGTCATGGTGTCTTGATTTGTAAATTTTGAAAGTTTGATAATAACATATTTCAAAACGAGTTATTACCCTATCAATGTTGGTGTCAATCGAAGCTCGTTAAATCGAGTATAATGGAGTCGAGAAAATTTGATTTTGATCATGTATACTTTCCTTTATATCTCGATAAACGAATCGTTATAGCTTTAATATATTATTATATTATAAAATCATATGATTTACCTTTTTCCCTTTCTAATTATTCCATGGATGAGATTACTTGCAATCTATTTACGTGATCGGAAAATTCGACTCCATTCTTCCAATTTTGGGATTTGACATCTCCAAAGTTGTGTAGAATGAGAAATTGTGGGAGAAGAATACGAACAAAAGAAATTTTTCGATGATGTATTTGCAAAGAGAGAGTTTATTTTAGGATTGATGAGGATGAATTAATTCATTGGTAATAATCCGATTTAAATCTGAAGATCATCTATAAGATGCAACTGTAAAGATACTTCTTTCATATTACTCAGAGGTTAGAGACTACTGATAACGTGTTATAAAAGTATAAACAATAGAGAGAATTTAGAGAGAATGAATTCTAAGGAATTCTGAATGAATTTCATTAATAACTGAAGCCCCCATTTATAGGAAACTTGAATGCACAATCGTAATTACATAATTTCATCAAGGGTATAATAGTCATTCACATATAATAATTACATCTTTTACCAAATTATTCCTCCACCAAATTATTCCTCCACCAAATTATTCCTCATAATTCATAACCACCAAATTATTCTCAATTATTCATAACACCTAATAATTATTCTTCAATTATTATTCATAACAGTTTAAAATGATATGGATGGAAAGTGATTTTTCTTATGTGAGCTTGGGATGGATTAGGTAAAAATTATTTCCAAATGGATGGTTAAAAGTAAAGAGAAGTTTAAAAAAAAGAATTAAAAAGAATTTGTTGAATCAATAAAATAATAAATGGTTGAAAATTATGTTTGAGAAAAAATAAATTTTAAAATAAGGTAACCTAAATACAATTTCATAAAATAAAGTGAGAATGGTCTTGTTTAAAATTATTGGTAGTCCAACATTGCTCGTGACATACTTGTATGTTTATTTTCTTTCGGAAATAATAAATTTCTTTGAAGTTCTCAAAAACAGTTTTTTTTATTAAACATTATTTTTAATCACTCATTTTATTGATGGGATAGATTCTAGAAAATTACTTTTTACTCTAAGTTACATCTTAAAAAATAAATAAATTTCTATTATCACGCCAGAGGATGCTAAAAAATAAATAAATTTCTATTATCACACCAGAGGATGCACAAAATTTTTATTTTTATTTTGTTTTTATTATTCTTTTTGTAAGAAGTTACTTTCTTTTTGAGTAATTTATTTAATTGTCAAATTTTAACATATTAATTACCATTAAATCAATTGTTAATTAGAATTACAAGAATGTTAATATTTCCAAGTTGAGTGGACTATTATACCCTTAGAAAAATAAAACATATAACCTAGAATATAGGATCTAGAATATTTTCTTAATCCTCTGTATTACTTCATCTTTGCCAAAGAAAATCATGGCCACACTTCATCTTCTTAGACGAGATCTTCATTTTCGAAACCAAATGTACTAGATCTGAGAATATGCCAACGAACCAACCTCCAAACCACGGCAATGAAGGTTGTTGGTCGGCAATCAGCAACTAGGAATAGAGGTTGCTGGTCGGGAAGAAGCAATGGAGGTTAACTAGCAACAACTCTGGTTTGCGAGCGACAAACCACACTCGCTGACGGGAGCCATGTTTGTGTTGGGGTTGGGGGCCAAGGGAAGGGGGCATGTTGACGGAGAGGTTGTTTGATTTTTTTTTTTTTATTTAAACAAAGGGTATTTCAGATCGATCACTTCAAAAAGTTAACAAGCTTGTAATTTAATAATTAATTGGGTGAGGCTAAATGCATCCCACTAATTACTGAGTACATCCCTTAAAAAAAAAATTAAAAGACACATAAATCCATACTAAGTATACCCTCTCGGTTTATTTTATTTTTTCATTTTAAAATCTTGTTCGTCTCCATGGGGACGAACCCCACAGTTGGAGTTCGTCCCCATGGGGTTCATTCCCAAGGGGACGAATCATGTTCCATGTTGATTTTGATCCTTATTTCTTACAACTTTTTGATGTTCATCTTTCTTCGTCTTTTCTCTTCTATTTGAGGCCTTTGCATTTCTATTTCTATTTTTTTTTATAGTGTGCTGCCATTTTTCGATAACACTTGCTGCCGGAAATTACAACAAAAAAGCTGCTACTGTTGGCGCAGTGGCAGCTTCTTTTGCTGCAATTTCTGCCAGAGAATGAAAGCAAAACTTAGAAGCTTCTTCCTCAGCTGCATTTTCGTCTTTGTTTCTCTTCTTCTTTTCTTTCTTTTTTATTTTTTATTTTTTCTTAAAGATAAAATGGGAACTAGTATCACGCCCGTGCAATGTACGGGAACAATTAAATTTATGTACGATAAATAATTGATATAAAATGATAAATATGAGTGTTGAATTAGATAATTGATGTAATTTATACATTGGAGATTGCATAATTGTAAAAAATTATTAAAATTTATAATATTGTATATTATAGTCAATGCAAAAATTGCGGAGTAAATTGACAATTGTAAATTATAAAAATTCACATGCATTGCATAATTAATAAGTTTATCAAAACATGTAACTTTAATTCTAATTACCGTTGCTAGCATTGCACAACAATGTTCATAACGATTAATTAATTGTAAATGAACAATTGGAAATGAATATATAAAAATTCTTTGATTATCAAAATGTGTCTTTCTCGTTGGTACATATCAAATTTATATTGAACACCACTTTTCTTTCTGAAATGGATATTACGCACTCTAAATTTTATAATTTTATGCATTTTTTAGTGATTAGCTATAATTGCTACTTAATTTTAGCTATATTATATAAAAAGTATTATACTTAATTTTATGTAACTTAAATTTGTAGTAACACCGACAATTTTCCTCATCTACATAATTCGTTTGATTTCTTTTTATTTGTAATTTTATATATTTAGAAAAGGCAAAAAATATACAATGCAAAATTCAGTCAGTGAGCATATCACATCAGTCGCATTAAAAACAAAAAATATCACTTAATTTTTTTAATTAGAAATAGTATGTCATGTTGATACTGCCAATAGGGTGCTAGCCAAATGTGATACTTTAATTATTATTATAATATAAGGATTAATAAATTAGTATTTTACTTAAAAATAAATAAATTATTCTACATAAATCTAATTATAATTTTAACCACTCACTATTTGATTTTTAAAAACCAAAAAGTAAATAATCCTCACTATTTTTTAATAGACAAATTCATGTAATCAAGCAAAATTATCAAAATTTACAATTTTATCACGATAAAATTAAATAAAAATAAAAATTTACTATTTAATATTTTGAATTAGAACTTTAAAAAATGAAATTATATATAAAGTCTTTCCAAAATAAATTTTTCTCATTAGATGTTTGTTTTAGATATTGATTATTTTCAATTATATTTTTAATTACAACTAATTAATATTGGTTAATTTTCAAAACTAATTTTATAATTTTCTTAAAACATTTAATGTATGTCACATTTGTATCTTTGCTTACGTGTCACTTCATAAATTATAATATAAAGATTAATGGTATGATAATATAAAAATTAAAATATAAAGATAAAGATTAATAAATTACTCTTTATTTAAAAATAAATAAATTATTTAGTGGAAATTCAATTATAATTTTAGGATGCATTATTTTATTTAAGAATAATCCACTATTTGAATAATCCAATGCACATTACAAATCAAAACTATCTAAAATTATAACATTTTTAATATGGTGAAAATAAAATACTTATTATTTAATTTTTAATTAGAAATTTGAAAAATGAAATTAGATTTAAAGTTTCCCGAATACTTTTTTTCTTATTAAATTTTATTTATCACATTTAATGATAAATTTTGTTTCATTAAAAAATAACTATATTTAAAAAATTTTCCTTATTTAAAACTATCAATTAATATTGGTTTATTTTCAAAAATAGAATTTTATTTTTTTAACTACAAAATTGATTTTTATGTTTTTTTAATATTAATGAGTGTTATGTTGGCACTACAGTCAACGTGACACTTCTGTTTTTATAATATAATAATATAAAAATAAAGATATTTGGCAAAAGGAGTGCTCTCAGAAATGGAGTGGGGGTTCATTTTGTCCCGACCCTGATTAATTCTGAATTTTTTAGTAAATCACATGTCAAAGTTAGATAATCACGCAATTATTATTTCTTTCTTTTTTTTTTTTTTTTCCCGACTCCTTTATTCTTTTCACGTTTTATTATCTTTCTTTTGATTTTCTAATGTCTTACCATTTACCAATGTTGTAACTCGTAACCCCTGGGTATGCGTAAAGCCTCGCCAAATCCCTCAGACCCCGGCACCTCCGTCCGTCAATATGTCGCTCTCCCGCTACCTCCTCCGCAAACCACTGTCCAACCACCTCCTTCTTCGCCATCTTTCCACCACCACACCCGCTCCCTCCCCATCTGCCGATGCGAAGGTGAAGAAACACTCAGGCGACCACAAGTTCCTTCAGCCCAGCACCTACATTAACTCATGGAAGCCTCCCCGCGATCCGAAGCAAGCCGAAGCTCAGCTCGCTTTTCTCAGGCGAGATTACGCCCGGAAAGTGAAGGAAATCCGGAAGGAGTACATCAAGGAAATGGAGCTGCAGAGGCTCGAGAAATTGCGCAAAGATGAGGCCAAAAAAGAGTCATTGAGAATCGCAAATGAGGAGAGAAAAGCCGCAAAGGCAGCGAAGAAGAAGGCTGAGGCTATTGAGAGAGAGGCTGCCGAGGAGGAGTTCCGGCGAACCTTGGTGAGTGGAATTAGCTTTATGTATTCCCCTTACATCGTTTCATTTGTTGACGATGATTATGCATGTTACATGTTTGAATTTATGCTTCTGCGGCAGGATTTTGTTATCTGTGATCTCGCCGTTGCTATTAGCTTTTTATTAGAAAATCAATTGTGTTGATTTACCAAATTGAACCTGTAATGTTTCTTTTAACTTTGAACGGAATTTATGCTTCTTCTTACTCAATCAAGAATTCATGGCAAGAACTATTTTGGTTAATGCTGGCATATTTTTGCCATACATAAATTTCTATGTTTCAACATCTGTGTAGTTGCAACTTGTCATACTTGTATCTATATCAGTAACATTGTGAGTAATTATATAAATCATGCTCAAGCTCATTTGAAAATTTTGCTGCCTCATCATTTCATATCCTAAGGTTATTCAGTCTATCTCTCGGTGAGTTTGGGGGATCCTTTGTGCTACATGGTTGTTATTCAATGTTGTTTCTTTTAACAGAAAAACATGTCTATTTAGCTATTTGATATTACCCAACGCCAGATGATGAAGTAATGTATAAAAGTGTGCAGTAAAAGAAATTGGAATAGGAGAAAATGGCCCATTTTAAAGGTGCAGTTGGAAAAATTAACTATCAGTGGCTTTTGGGAAAATCATAAAATTAACTACTAGTGGCTTTTGGAAAAATCATTTATGGTTAAATGCCTCAAGCTTTCCTAGTCACTAGCTATATCCGAACTACCCCCCCAAACACCTTGCTGATGTCATCATTTTCTGGTAAACTCTACCATCACCTCCAGGCATCAACTATCACAAAAAGATCACCAACCACCATCACAAAAGCACAGGAAATCATTATCAGCCAACTCAAAAGCTGATGTCAACTGCTGTCACATCACTGGTCTATGATTACAAACACCACCAATCAAACACACAAGATATACATACAGCGCCGGACTCTTACACTGCCTTCCCCACCCTCCAGATCCCTCCACTTCTCATCCATGGAAGTCGATTCACTTATGATCACCAACACCGCTACCAATGTTTTTGGGTTATAGTTTACTCCATATCATACTGGCTACTTGGACTTCAAGATCCCATTACTGAGGCACAGCTCCACTGCTTCAACAATTGCAGCAACTGCAGATTAGATTTCTGAACTTTAATTTTCAACATAAACCTAGCCCAGTAATGCCAAGACCTCATATCTCAAGATCTACACAATTAACTTGACAACCACATGTCAGATTTAAGTTTTACCCAGCAGTCTGGTCTGAAAAATGGTTGTCCAAGCGGAAAGAATCTTGTCAAACATAATGGTTATGGTGGCAACGATGAGGACGTAATGGACTAAGAGCATTTCCAATGCTCAACGTCTAGTGTCAGTGTCCAAAGAAGAGAGATGTAGACACAAAAACTGAAATGGGTCCCACATTTATTTATTTATTTATTTTTCCTTCATCACTTTTCTCTGATTTTCTTATACTTTTTCTCATCACTTCCCGTAGCATGTCTATGGTCCCACATCCAACATCACATCCTCCATTATTATTTTTTGAATTTCTTTCTACCTCTCTCTTCTTTTTTACTTTTCCCTCTCAGTTTTTTCTACACATCTTTCCATTCTCTTCCAAGTAAAATAGTCATCTTCTCTCTATCTCTCCCTCCATATCATCCCCAATCTACATCTTGCGTTGGAGATGCTCTAATGGTGAGAGGAAGAAGTGATTGTTGTGGTGGTGGTGGTCGCAGGGATTAGAGCGAGTGACATTGGTTTGTTGAAGAAGTGGTGGAGTGTTGGAGGCGGTGATGAAGAAGATGAAAGAAACGGGCATATGTATAGAAGTTCATACAATCTTACAAAAGGATTTGGTCTCGTTCCAGTAAAATTGCCATATTTGCGAAGAGTATTAGAAGTGGTTATCGGTCAAAAGCCCCTCCTGTTTTTGGCTATATTTGCAAATTTCTTAAAGAAATAGAATACCATAAATTGAGCAGCCTACGACTCTGCTTTTGGATTTGTTTTCTTAATCATCTCAAAGACATCTCTTACGAGAAGTAGGCAATAAAGTAATCGCTTCTTTCTAACATACTTAATAACTATGCAATAAGAAGGTGATAGATTTTGTTTTGACCGAGAAAGTTTTACTTCTCGTCCATATTTGTGCTTTCATATGACTGCTGAGTCCCATCTTCTTTTCCTAGCTTTTAAATTACTTTTTGACTGAGACGGGGTGAGAAGTATATTCTCCATTTATGTCTTACACAATATAAATGCTTACATCCTATTGTTTGTCTTCTATATACTTTCCAGTAAAATGAAAAATAACCATCATGTATTAAGGTTCAAATGCCAGTTCTAAATCATATAGCAGCTATGTCCTGATTAGCACCTATTAATTTCTTATGACTCATTTTGAGTTCCATATGTTGTAATTTAATTGAAAACGCACAGGTACTTGAAGCACAGAATAGAAGTTGCCCCATAGTGTTTAGTGGTTTGTTCTCTTAATTCCTTGATTTACTAACGTGCTTTGTGGTTGATATTGTAATTTGTTTGACACAGACGAAAGAAAGAGCAGAGAAGCTCGGATATTGGAGGATGCGACAAAATAAAATTGAGGCGAAGAAGATAGAGAGGAAGGAGCTTCTGCAAAGACAAAGTTCCATGTGGGTTGATGAATCAGAATTGGAGAAGAAGACACTGGAAGCCATTGTCGATACTACTCCCCTTTGAACGAGGCTCTCTTATTAATGAGGTGCCATGTTCGGAAATTTTTCATAATTCTAGTTATTTGGCTACTGTTTAACGTTGTAATGTGATTTTAGACATATCTTAACTTTTTCGAAATAAACTACTTCTAGCATACTGATTATTATACATATATAATAATATATTGTTATATAATATATATATATATATATATATATATATATACACACACACACTTATTATTGTATATATAATATATTGAGATTATCATCTCGTCAAATCTTTCTGTATAACACACGGGTGTAAATGTTAGGTTAGAGTACCATACAAATTAACAACTAATCGTCAATTAATTATTTCAATATTCGATTAATATTTATTAAAACTATTATTTATTGAAAAATTAGTCTCTCGTGCAATGCACGGGTGTGTTCTCTTTGCTATTTTCAGGCTATTTTCTGTTTTCGGAAGTTCTGAAAACGTGTTCTATTCATTATTTTCGAAAATAAATTTTGAAAAACATTGTCAAGATTTGTATAGAAAACTTGAAAACGTCTTTTTAATATTTTCGGTGTTTTCTATGTTAGATGTTGAAAATATGGAAAATGTGTTTAAACTTTACATTTATGATATTTAAGTCCCAAATTTTTTTTTTTGTACATTTTAGTCCCAATCACCAACGATCTCCACCGGCCACCGCTACGAAAAAAAAATCAAACCACCAGATCTGACGGTTAAACCACCATATGAAGATGGTCTGACCACCTGCAGGCTGCAGAGGTGGTTCAAACCACCTCGAAGGTGGTCACGACTACCTGCTGATGGTGCGAACCACCATTCATGATAGTTCGCACCATCCTCAGTTGCCGGCGACTGTAAGCGGCCGGGGGGCGGAGAGAGAGAGAGAGATGTGGTGGGTGGGGTTGGGGCAGGTGATAAGATGGTGACCTTTTTGTTAAGTTAAAAAGTTTATGGATCTTTTTGTAATTATTAATATACCAATTTATTGTATTTCTACAAATATAAGCCAAACACATTCCATTTTCTCTTTTCAAAAATAATTTTTCAAAACAATAAACCAAACGCACTTGTAATTTTCTCAAAACACCAATTGAAAATAAAAAATACGAAAACATTTTCGAAAATGAAAATAAAAAATATAAAACAAAGAGAATGCATGCCCCTTAATTGTTTTCATTATTCAATTAATATTTATCTATACTACCATTCCATTATATTAAATTTATTGTTTTGATCTATTATTTGTTTTATTTTTTCGACATATTATTTATTTTTTCGAGGTCTTATCTTAATATTACTAAGGTCTATCAATACTGTTATTAGTTGAAAAATTTATCTATCATGCAACGCATGCAACGCACAGATGAAATAACTAGTTTTACGAATGTTAGCCGATAGGAAATCCAATAATCTTTTGTAAATATTTTAATAAACACCATTTGTGCTTCAATTTATTTGTATATCGTTTTTTAACTGACATGTAATAATTTGATAAATAATTAAACAGGTAATGTCGTGACTTGACATGAACAATAAAAGAGATATTTAGGTATTTTTTTTAAAATGTCACGAGTGGGTGACTATATGGGTAATGCCGACACATAAATAAAATCACCAACAGGTATGTGTATCCTATTCTTTTGCCCACAATTTTTAGTGTCATCGAGGATTTGCAATGCATTAAGCATCTCCGACTCCATGGCGAGAGGGGGCGGCAGAAACAATAAAATCAATGGGTCCTATATTTTTTTCTAATTTTATTTTAATTTTTATTTTTTTAACAATTTTTTTTCTCATTTATCCCACTTTTTGTTTTTTTGTTTTTTGCACCATTTAACTCTTTGATCATCATTTCCAAACATCTTTCTGTATTTCCATATCATTTCAGATATCCAATATTGCTATTTGACTAATATGTATATATATATATATATATATGTATGTGTGTGTGTTCCTTGATTTCTCGGTAGGAAAAGAGGAAAAAAAAAGAGCCCCCGTGCTTCCACCATACATATATATATATATATATATATATATATATATATATATATATATATATATATACCCCAAATTAACCGCAAGGCAAGAACCAGAAAATGAGCCGTTGGCTTGAAATCATTTTTGAACCCATTTATTAACCAAAGCGTGATTCGAGAAAAAACCCTCATGCTTCCACCATATATATAAACGAATTGCTCCCCAACTGAATCAACCGCTTAAGCCAAGAATTTAATATGAAAACTAGCCGTTGGCTTTACAAACCCTAGCCCTATATTTTGTGCGTATATATACAAGAATTCCATTGCAATAGCTATATATATATATATATATACACTTCTACATTTGTATATAATCCTCACAAAACCCAGTGAAAGAATCTAGCAGTTAGTGGAGCGTCTCCATTGGAGAAAACCTAAACACAGGTTTCTTGACACAGATTTCTTGCAAATTAAAGCCAAAAACCCAAGAATAATCTCTCTTCTCTTGCATAATGTTTTATCAGCTTCCATTCAATACACCTGTTTCAGTACGCTTTGAAGAAGTCAATGTGATGGCAGAAGAAGAAATAGATCAAAACATAGTGCCCATATTATTGGATTCTGAAGGCGAAAACAATAGTCTTAACGGAATTGGTGTTGATCTTGTTATTTGTATCAGGATCTTCCATTATTTGTGCAAGAAGATCGTGGATGATGGTGATGGTGAAAGAGTAGGGATAATGGGAAAACTTAAAGTTGGGAGATTCAGCACGTCTGTTGTTATAACTCCTCAAGATTTTGATGATTACTTTGCAACTTTTGAAATCATACATAAGGCGGTAATAGATAGTAGTGTCTCCCGCGCTCCGGTTAGACGGCTTGGACGGGTGGTTTCAGAATTAATTAATTGATAAGATGAAGGAATATGGCAAACACATGCATGAGCACAAGGAGGATGATTTTTCAAGCCCAGATACGTTGTTTTTCTGCATATGATTTAATTTCAACAATGATTCCCCGCCCGTTCAATCGTATAATTGACGACTACTACTTCAAAGTCGTGCGTGTAATTGGAATTAGTACCCCGGCCCCCTCAAGCTGACGAGAACAGATTTGGACACAATTAACCTGCAACATATATGTCTTGGTGAGCTCGAAGATAGTAAATCCATTGAATGTCCTTGTTCCCATAAATTTCACCGTGGTTGCATCGTCATACAATGGTTGAAAATGAGTCCTACCTTTCCAAGTTGTAGGTCGGTCGGAGTTGATGATTTACTTAAATATGATTCATCAACATGATCCATGAAATGGCTTCTGCTTCGCATGCAATTTTCCAACTTTGCCTACATTATACAATATATATATATATAGCCACCACGTCTGCAGCCATATCCACCGTATCCGCCACCTGGGTAGCCACCATTTTCGCCGCCGGGATAACCTACATATTCGCCTCTGGGATACTTGCCATTGTTTAAAGCCTCACTTGCCTTCTCCTCAGCTTCTTTAGCTGCAAAATTACAACCATGATTGGTGTTAGCATAATGCATGTATATATGACCATATATGGCCTTTGATGATTATAGACTAAGTCAAAGTCAAACTTCATTGTGATGTATAATGATCGTGATATTCGTGTTCTTATTGACTATGATTTTTCGAGTATGTAGTATCCATCTATCTATAGACAAAATTCAGAGCGAAAGATAAATAAACGTTACTAGTATTGTAATATGAGGAGATCTAGTATCCGGTAGCTAGGGTCTTGAATTAGTCGATCGGCGGTTGAAGAGATGAGTTTAATACACTTGTTTGTGTTGTGATACATCAGGAAACAAATTTAGAAAGTCCATAGATTGAATCAGGACATTTCAAATTTGGACAATCGATTTAAAATGATCGAGTTCACCTCTTTTCTCTTAAATTGAAATATATATAATAGTCCAAATTACTACACTTTATTTTTTATAGATGGATTTGATTGACTGAGACAAACAAAAAGTAACGCACCAAATAAGCAAATTTATAAGCTCCTTCAGTTTAATTAAACTAGTACGATTGCTAAAATATGATTTGTTACACTCGTCTCTCTTTTCTTTTAGAAGAAATGGATTGGGGTTACTTCTACCTCTCGACTATATCTATATATATTTAATTACTAGTTGAAATTTAAACTTTTACGAAATTATAATTGAACAAGTGGAGTTTTTGTAACAATAATGTTAGTTTGCACTGGCGCTCATTTTTACAAATCTTATACATATAGTCGATGTAACAATAATTTATTTCTAATTGCACACACAAAAGTGTGGGATATAAATATGACAGAATATTATATAACTAACTAGGGCCTCTTAACTAACGTAGGTTGCACGTGGGCCGTGGCTTTGCATTTGTGTAGCTTAGCGTGAAACAATGCATGTAGATGGGTTGATTTTCTAAAAATTTTAAAAATATATGCCTCCACATAGTTTTCGAATATAACCAATTGGGGACTAAAGAAGACTTGTTTGTTTTTATTTAATTAAAACATGTCAAAAATCACAATTTACAAATAGAGCACAACAAAATATACCTGTATAAATAAACAAAGGTGCTTATTAATTTTTAATTTTATTTTTAACATGACAGTACTATAAAACAAGATTGAGAAGAGAACAAAGAACTATTTGCAGGCTGTTATCAATGACGAGAATAGTGAGTAACGTAAATGACAAGTTAATAAGCAAGACCATCTACAAATTAAAGGGGCGTTCGGTTTCAAATTAAAAAAAAAAAATTCAACTTTTTCTACATTATTTATACTCTTGTCAATCAGCGTTCGCATATCTCATCCACATCGCGAAATCTGGCCAAAACTTGGCGTTCTCTATAACTACATTAAAACACTTTAAATCTCTTTCCAAACTGGCCTTAATAAGCAAGACCCGATTTCAAACAATGGCACCTTTCAAAAATTGCAATACGTTTGCAATCTTGAATCCTGAGATCTATCTTTCTTGAACAATCACACTCGAGCACTATCCTTATATTGCTGAAGATCATCTTACAGCCTAATCTGCAATGCATAAATAATAGCAATCCCATTTCAGAGGTGCTGCAAATCATTCAATAAAAGCAGTGATGTTGATGTTTTGCTTTGTGGTTCACGTAATTGATCGAAGTCTTTCTCATTCATTCATTCATTCCACAAAAATAGTGCTATTGATCCTCTCATTGACTGCCATTTGAAGTGCATAAAAGGGGAGAATAATATTAACATTAAAGAAAAACAAACACAGAGCAGGACCAATATGGCGGATAAGAAACTCACAATCTCAAACCTTTTTCAGACGAAGTTCATTTTCCTCTCAGCATCTTGAGAAGACATCTATAAATTTGTAATAGCAAATTAATATGCTCTATCTGAATAAAGAATCGAGTTCAAACCTTAAATTTCCTTACGAACATCTTAGATAGCTCACTATGGCTTTTGTTGTTTTCTTTGCGAATACTTCTACTAAAATAACTCATTCAGGAAAGACTTTGCAAATACATTTTCCATAACCAAAATGTAATCAATATATGCTAACAAACATGAACATGCCTCCCATTAGTGTAAAGTGTATTCCTACTTAATTATTCACTTTTCCGGAAGTGGTATGCAGGTAAAGGAATAAATGCGTTGAAATTCCGTGACTTCACCATTTTATTTAGTGTAAGATTCAAAAGACGGTGTATGGGCAAAGAGTTCATTTAGATTAGACAGATTATAATGGGAATCAAAAATAAAACATTTTCTTGAGAATTAAATGGATTTTCAGAAAATAAAACATGGAGATTCCCCAACACACCAAAAAAAAAAAAAAAAAAAAAAAAACTTTATGTTTGCACTAAAGAGTAATATGAATACTATTTGTCCAACAATTTTGGTATGGGAGGAAAGTGGTGAGTCAAGAGTCCTAAAAATGGTTATTTTTTGTCCATTTTCAACAATTATCAAATAAATAATAATATTCAGAAGCCAACATAGAGGAATAATTTAACACATAAAGTTTCACCCCAAAAGGATGTTAGGTTTGGATAAGTTACTACTCACTTGTATTTTCATCTTTGTTTTCTTCACTTGCATTTTAGTTTCACAGGCCTTTGAGTTCAAGTCTTCTAAAGAAAGCTGCAAAAAATAAAATAATAATAATAAATAAAATAAAAATAAAAAGCATATCAGCAGGCATGCTTGCATTCTTACATTCTAAAACAAGTAACGGGAGAGAGAACTTACGTTAAAATAATTTGATGCGATCCTAGTTCCAAATTTGAATACAAAACCCAATCGTAAATAGAAATATAGAATACAATGATCAAGTGCATCTCAAGAGACACCAATCATACCTTGGTGCCTTTGTAATTTCCCTTTTCAAATCCTTGTTAGGAGGAAACTGCACTTTAAGAGCTTAAGTACTCCCAAATTTTGTCCTTATATTCATTAATTCTGCAAGTTATTTGAAAATAGGTACAAGCTTAACAATATAAAACGATTAATTGAAAAGTAAATCTGAGAGAGTAGACACAAAATAAGTGAAAATGTAGACTTATATCTTCTTGTGTTTCTTTTTGTGGTTTTCAAACTCTGGCTTCTTGAGATAAAATTCAACTCTGTCCGGGGAATCGGCAAGAATGGAGTCCATGTCATGGTTAACAGCTCTAATTTTTGTTCTAAGGTACAGATGCTTTCAGTTTATATTTGAATCAAAGTTCCTTTCAATAAATTGATTAGTCTTTCTCGCCACGTCAATTTGCTGCCAGAAAAGGTGATATAAACAGTAGGTAAAACCAGAAACATACACCTGAAAACTATTAAGGACAGGCCAAGTAACATTTGTTTATACCTCTTGTCAATGGATTCCAGATTAACAGTAAAATCCGAAGCTCAAATGCGTCACACCTTCTGTCTTTTCTCTTCAGTAAGTTTTAATGTGCCAGTCTATACCAACATGACATACAAAAATGAGCAAACTATGATTCACGAACACTAAGACAAAGTGTATGTCTCATCTGAAGATTGACCTTGATCTTAGCTTTAGCCTTTTCTCCCGGCACCAATTTTGTTTGCATTGGTCATTTGCATGCATATATCGATCAAATGCTACGTTTATTTCTGCTTTATTCTATTTCTAGAACAAAATCAGTCTCGATAAATGTCCACCATTATAGATAACATTAGACAGATTGAAATATTATATGAAAAAATATAGCGCCAGTTGCTTTTACAACTTTTAATAAGTTTGTACACATTTTAACTCATTCTCATCTAAAGTCAAACCGATTATATCCACATACCTTTTGGGACCCACTGTACTACACAAATCTCCACCACTCAACCCCACTCATTCTCTCTCCTATTTCACATCAAAACTCATAAATACTCATAAATACATATAAACTAACAGGCGCATAAAGTTTATACATAAAAAATATCAATTTGCAAAGGTGAGATGAAGCCTCCATTCAAGTTTACTATTATTCTCCCGTCTACTTCATAAATTATTTATTAACTGGTCAATATTTATAATTTTTTATACAACTACAAAGTAAGGTATTCCATGCCATGATAAAGGAAATAATAGAGGTTGTTGAAGAAGAAGCAAAAACCTCTCATTCCAAGCTTCCAAATGCCTTAAAATGCCTTTGCAATGTTCTTTCGCTGGACCTTACAGGAAGGAAAGAACAAAAAAATAATGAAAATAATAGTATTGTTCCTGCTTCAAAGTGAATTTTGCCCTTTCCCTTGAACTTTTTATTTTGCTTATCAATGTATATATTCTTTCAGTTGTTATCACTACTACATGGAAGACTTTTAAGATAGTTACAGCAGCTAAAGTAGACTTTTAAGATAGTATTTCACAGCTTGAGAGTGAACAACTCCAAGTAATAGCTCACCGTCAACTGGAACAATGTTGCGGCAAGAAGTTTTTCAACTTTTTGGGCAAGTTCATTGTCATCCTAAAATGCGCTCTTCTCTCCAAAGATATCTTCTCTACAGTTAAAGAAACAGCTCGTGTATCATCGCCTTTGCACTTATTCTCCATCCTCTTTTGAGCCTCCAATGACCTCAAATCATACCCAGAAGCGTCCTCATACAGCAAATACTAAGGAAGCCTCTGTCATTTCCACACAGCAATATTGTAAGAGATTAATGTACATCAAAGATACTACAGTCAGACACAAAACTATTCTACAAAAGAGGATTATAGACTGAAAACCGTATCTTAATTGAAAAGAAAACACTGGTTGAAGCATCATTTACCTACTCTAATCAAGATACCAGCAAATAATTGAAGTAAAAATAAACAAATTTTACGAAATACCTAATTGTAGGAGCAAATCCTTTTGTAGATTTGTATGGAATAAAGACACTAGCTGTTATGAGCGAATTATGTAGTCGCAAAGGCAATATAGCTATGAGCCGCTTTTGAAAAAATTTTTAACAATAAATAAAGAAGAAAGTAAAGATCGAAGCGAGAAATTTACGGGAACCATAAGAAAAGAGGAATATATTTGAAGCAAAACCTGAGATAACGAACGCGAAGACAGAAGCCCCACACAGCGCTTTCACGAACTACAAGATAGCATACATGAGAGAGCCTTCGAAGTTACAACCAGCAGCAAAGCCGGAGAAGGAACACGGAGGGAATTCGATGACAAATAGAAATTAGGGAGGGAATATGTGTGACCGAAGTTTCGAACCCGAGAAGAAAACTATAAAACCCAGTTTCAGCGTACGAAACGGGTCAGGATCCGCGAGTTTGCATATGGGTCAAATTATTAAACGTACCATAAACGACGTCGTTTTCCTATTTTTACCGAAACTACATCACTTGAGTTCCGTGGTTGCAATAGTAAATTCTCGTTCACTCTTTTAGGCTTTCTTCTTTTAATCACAAAATTATAAGCATGATTGGTAATTACTTTTTCGAAAATTTTCCACTTTTTTCAACTTTTTTCTCTCTCCTAAATCAATCGCGTCCACATGTGGTCATTGTATGTAGAGCCGTTGAGGCTCGCCAGCGCCGGCGCAATCTGGGTTGGCCCATCGGGTGTCCATTTGTCCGATAAAAAAAAATTAGCGCCACACCAATGATAGAGATATTTTTGCCGCATGTAATGTCCACGCTTGAGATTATTGGTGTTGCCTCCATCGCCGAGTAGTTTGTCGATCAGCCACTTGGCCAAACATCAACAAATTTAGCTTTGATTTTAAGCCGCCAAATTGCAAGAAGCGATTTTTAATTTTGAATTTTGATTTCCCCTCTGGCCTTTGGTATCGGTATGTTGCAATTGCAAAATGGCAATCTCAATTCCTTTAAATCTTAGTCTTAATCTTGTGACTTCTTGTTCTTGTTCTTATTTTAAATTGTCATCTTAATTTTGTTTTTTGTAATCTTATTGTAATTTTAAAATTCATATGATGATAATTGATATCCTTTCTTGCCGAACAACGGAAATTGTGATTTGGGAATAGCCACCGAATAGATGATTTAATGTTTTGTATCATTGTATCATGTGATTAGATTTACCCACAATAATCATAAATTCATAATTCTATATGTAATTTAAATTTCATAGTGTTCTTAAATTTATGCATATTCATAGGAAAATATATGTATATTTATACATATATGACTATATGTATATGTATAATGCTAATCTATTGATTATTGTATTGACTAATGACTGTGTTCTATTGTTAAGCAAATTCTGAAATTCATGACTCGTTTAGAAGCTTCTTTTTATACTTTATGTGAAAATAAGGAGATTGCATTTTACGTAAGATATTGTGTTTTTACTGTTTTATTATGGAGTTTTAAGTAATAAATTATTTGTTTATTATTGTAATGGATAATAGATATTTATTGACAGGATTTGTTACAAATCACCACTTTCATTTACTCCTAGTGATGTCTCTATTTTGAGTAGTGATAGTTTTGTCATTACTCATTTAATAAATTATTGAAAATGAATGTGGTCTTGCCGGCTTATATAAATTTTTCACGGTTGGTTTGCATGAGTATAGCCTTGTCGGCTTATATAAATATCGCCTTATTGACTTATATGTGATATTTTTACAAGCTAATTAATAATTAGGAGTACGTATAAAAAAATTTTGTTGCTGGGGACTGTTGCCCGGGGGTGCCTAATCTATGTCTCGCCTCGGGCTATAAAAACCACAGGACCGGCGCTGCATCCACACATCTCATTACATCCACAAATCTCAACCACTCAAATCCACTTATTCTCTCTCCTCATTTACATTAAAAATCATTAAAAAACACTCTCAATCACCCTTTATACAGTGGCGGAGCCAGACTGGCTCGATTGGGTATGCACAGAAGAAAATTTTTAAACAAGGACCGAGAGCCCAAAACATTCACACGACTGCTTTTGATGTTCACACCACTTTGTATTTGCAAACATAATCATATTTTAGGTCATTATTACTAAAATTATTTTTAACTTTTTTTATCTCATTCTTTTTACCAAGTGTCAATTAATTAATATAATTAGTCTAAAAATTTTGTTATCAAGTGAAGAAAAAAATTATTTTCCCATCGTATTGAAAAATAGGTTTAAAAACATAATAAATACGCAAATTTAAATCAATAGTTTTCTCCAATTAAAAGTAAATTCCTAAAATATTTAAATAGGAATCATCTTAGAGATGAAATATGTTGAGTCCAAAGACATTAAAACTCGAAATACAAAGAAAAAAATAGTGCATATATAAAAATACAGTGTATATTTAACCACCCATAATTAAAACTAATTTGACTACAAAATAAAAAATAATAAATAATAAATAATAAATAAAAATAAAAATAAAATTCCACGAAAACGGGGTATTCCCGGGAATACCCCTCCCTCCGCCACTGCCTTTATATGTATACAATTCTGTATAATTATACATATTTTTAATATAACATTAATTATACATTTTACACGAAATTATATGTATATCAACTTTATCACCAATCAAACATACCCTCAGATAGTAAGGATATCCTATATTTTTACTATTTTCACCGGAAAAGTAACTTTTAAAGAAGGCAAAGTTGCATCTCCCTTCCTAACTAAACGTGCTCAGCTTGTCTAGTCTTTATACTCCAACAAGTCAGACAGTATCCATGATCTGGTACCCGTAACAGGTACCAAACCCATAGACACAGCCCTCCCCCCCCGGAAAGTGGGGGGGCCAACAATTTTTTATAATTTTTTGTCCTTCTTGTGCCTTATTGGGTATGCTGGGTAGCAGAACAAAACTCTTATTGACAGATTAGACAAGCTTTGCAACAATAATCTTATGTAAATGTGTTATTATTGAAAAGATTACACTAACTGATTTGGTAACATTTTATTTTTAAGTGAGAGGCAAAAGTAAATGATAAATAAATGGTACAAAAATAAAAATAAAAGTAAATTTTTTTGTATGACTAGCGTTATTACTTTTGTAATGCAATGCTTTTTTAGGGTCACAGTCTGGTCACTGATAAAATCGACGGTGCAATTTATTGTGAATTTCCAATGCGTACAACTTGTGACCCCTTTATCCATTGCGAATGCAATATATCCTTATCTACAATCTAAAAGAGTGAATGAGAGTTTACTATTGCAACCACGAAACAAAAACGTATCGTTTCGTTCAAAAAAATCCGAAACGATGTCATTTCATGCTGGATCTAATAAATAGGGCCGTTTCATTGCTCGCGGATGTGACTTGAAATCCTTAGGGAGCCAATTATGGGTATTGTGGATGATCAAGGTGATTACCAAGCTCACAACACTTGAAATCCTTAGAATTGATCCTGAGGATGTTCTCTAGGGTGTTAGAGGGTTCAGGGTCGAAAATGGGAGGAAAAGACCGAGCCAAATGTGTTAAAACTTATCCAACAGTTTCTGCCGACTTAACTTTACGGCCATAAACTTCAAATTTCCGGCCATAAATCCCAAATTTATAGCCGTAACCGGTATCTTTACAGCCGTAATTAGGCCTCTGTAAATCTGGTATCATTCATCTGTCGATTTTACGACCGTATCCAAACCTTACGGCCGTAACCAGCGATTATACGGCCGTAATACCTAAATCTACCGCCATAATTAGCTCTCTGAAAGTTTTGCACATTTTCTTGTCTTCAATATTTACCGCCGTAATTTTCATTTTTACGGCCGTAGCCCCATAATTACGGTTGTAACTATCTATTATATGGCCTCAATAAGCTCTCTGAAAATCTTGGAGTTCCCAGCTTATCTCCTTACGGCCGTAAAACAAAAATTACGGCTGTAACCCAATATTTATGGCCGTAAACCATAAAATTACGACCGTAACTAGGGACCTGCAGAATGTCCTGTTTTCCTTTCTAATTCGGGAGGCCGTTTCGATACCGAACACATCACATACTATGATAACTAAGTCATAAACATACTAAGCAGATATCAAGCATATTCAAGCTCATACATATCTTCATAAATCATATACGAAAACGGACGGCGTATTACAGTGTATATATTATTAGATGCATTTTTTTTATCCAATGTGTCCCTATGTATTACTCCTTTCGTTCCATAAAGATATTCTCATTTTCATTTTCACGAAGATTAAAAATTTTCAATTAACAACCTTGGAAAAGTAATATTTTAGAACGTAGTTCCTAATATACCCTTACATTTATTTATTACTCCACTTTAATAATTCTTATATGTTGATAATGATGCACATTAAATATGGGTATCTAAGAAAACTAAGAAATTAAATAGGGAAATGGAACTATTTTTTGGGATGGACTAAAATAGAAAATAAGACTATCTTTACGGGATGGAGAGAGTATTAGTGACACGATTTATAGGGATATTACTTAATTTGCCTCTCTTGTTATTATTAGAGACATTTTAACCTTCTTTTTTGCCCCGATTTAAATTAATTGGGGCATTTTTAAATGTCTAGAATATTCTAATTTTTAGTGGCCGCGTAATTCCATATTTTCAGTGAAGTAATAATAGAATTAATGAATTGGAAAAATTAATTAAAGAGTTTAATTATTCTTCCAATTCATTGGAGCTTCTAAATATAGGTTTATAGTCCCTGGTGTGCCTTCCAAGTTAATGACAGACTTGAAATGCAATTTAAGAAATCCTAGAAAAATATGGAAAAATAGTTTCCATAACTTCAAGGGTTTTGAAATAAATATAATCAATTGTGAGATATTAATTATAATTATGAGATGATTAGAAGTGTTAATAAAATCTACGCAATCCCTTCCAATTGTATGGTCCACTTTATATCTTTATTACAAGGATAAGAAATGTGATTGGAAAAATAAATTTTATAAATTATAGTCCTAATTTACTTTTATTAAATAATTAAATTTAAAATTAATAGTTATAACTATAATATTAAATAAGACTATATTTGTAAAGTAAACAAAATAAGCTTCCTAATATGGAAATAAAATTATATATGGACATACAAAAACGAAAAATAGACCATAGAATTGGGAGGGGAAAAGTAGAAGATGTTAGAAATTTTTAGAAGATGTAATTTAATACCTAAAATGTACCTGTTAGAACTAAGTTCCTACTGGGATTAGGAAAACCTACAACTATCCACAATGCGGATGTGGATTGCAACACATGCGCAGTAGAGAGAGAGTAGAAAGAGAAAGGAACAAATAATTATTTTATTTTAAAAATGAATGGAAAGTGAATAGAAGGAAGTGTAAGGAAAAAAGAGAGGGAAAAATAAAAAGGAGGAGAGATGTAGAGATAAATTCAAAAATAATAATAAAATAGTAGTGGAATAATTCTGGCTGGACGGGCGTCTATATCTGGACGTGGTACGGGTATCTATGAAGAAAAAATTGAAGAAAAGTGGGATAATTGAGATAAAAGTAATTTAAAAATTTTAAAATTAAAAACACGTGGGCCATGCTATTTTTACTTGTTCCTTTCTCTCTCCTCTCTCTCTACTGTGCTCGTCAGAAAATGGGGGCAATCGACTGCCCCCATTGAAGATGGCCTAAATAATAGAGGTCACCAGAATTCATTCTGACTTTTTCAAGTTCATCTTCATCTTTCCCCTCTCTGAAACGTGAAAGCGAACTCAGGCCAAGAATTAGGGCATTCAATTTGTTCTCATATTTCCTGTCTTTTCTCAATTCCATTATTTTCTATTCTCGGTAGTTCATTCTCAAATCAAAATCCAAGTATTTAAAACTTTTGACTTACAGAATGGCTCAATCCAGAAACACCCCTACTGGAGTTGACAACACTTTTCGAAGGAAATTTGATCGGAAGGAGTGCTTGCAACGGGAAGAAAATGAGGGGGAGGCACGATCAAAATCAAAATCAAAATCGCGGAGGGGTCCGCCCGTACAAAGGAAGCCATTGAAGCACAGGGATTATGAAGTGGACCTTGAATCTCGACTCGGAAAGACTCAGGTTGTTACTCCAATTGCACCTCTAAGTCAGCAGGCTGGATACTACTGCCCAGTTTGCGAATGTGTAGTAAAAGACTCTGCCAACTACTTGGATCATAATTGTTGGAAAAGTAAATGGGTGAATGAAAATTGGGTCAAAGAAGTCAAGGCAGTAGCAGCTGACATGGGATGCATGGACTATAACGGAAACCGACAGCTGAATTCATTGCCACTTTCAAATTGAATTGTGAAACGGCTGGATTTAGTGCATGGAAGTTACAACTCGGATGTTTATGGCCGTAGCTCCTCATCGGCTATAAAACCAGCAGTCCTCCACATTCCAAAATACATCCAAGAAACCATACAAAGCTTCTTCTTCCGTCCATCCCTCTAAAACTGTCGGTTTCGAGTCCTCGACTTGGTGATATTGTTCGGGCACTTGATTCAGTTCGGCTGCAACACCGCAGTTTGGTCGTTGTATCTTGTGAGGCTATCGCTCGTGATTCGGTGGTGACGGCGAAATAGCTTTAAGGATATTGCGAGTTACGCAAGCCTCGACCGTCGACATTTCGGTTTCGTATTTCTTCTCGGTTTTGTGATTTACATATGATTGCGATGTAATTTACTGATTGTTTATGTTCCTAGTGGATCTGTTTGGCAACCTATCATTTCTTACAAACTTAAAGCTATTTCCGGACTGCTGCTAAACAGATTCTTGCACTAATATTTAGAACCTTACATGTGTTTGTGGTCCCACTGTGTATTTGATTTATTTACAATTCATGTTGTGGACTGCATATATGGTTAGTGCACTCCAACTACAGTAGAATCGTTCATGAGTTCCTCGAGTTCATAGTAGATCCTTTGCTATAATTTTTGCATTTGGTTTTTGTTGAATATTGACCAAATAAAATAGGCACCTTGGAATGAAGAAGTGAATGGCGGCTAAAGAGCTAGCTGAATTCTTGGATGATCTCATGCATGACAAATAAAGAAGCAAAGTTTCCAAAATGGCTGCCATCAACCGCCATACACATGCCTATATATAGGGGTGTGGCTTCTTCATTTTATATATAGCAATTCCATGCATTTTATATAACCCCTAGTAGAGAAAAAATAATTTTTTTTTTAGACTAGCATTTGAGTGTTCTCTTTGTGATTTGTCAAAGAGATAAAAGTCTTGAGTGTGGGATAATCTAGTGGGTGTTGGTTGGGATTGTAATTAGGGTGGTTCGGTGTGAGATTCTATACGATTGTAATAATTTTTCGTATAGTGGAATATCTCTGACGACCCGTGGTTTTTTTCTCCGGATTTGGAGTTTTCCACGTAAATCTTGTGTTGTTATTCTTTCGTACTTTTATTTCTCCCGTTTATTTGATATTTCTTAATTGAAGGCAAAGATCTTGTGATTAATCCGAAATCTTATTCGGGTTGATTGCCTAACAAGTGGTATCAGAGCCAGATTCTTCATTATGGTGGAGTTTGGCATCTACGTTTATCAAACTAAGATCGCGGGGCAGAAATGTCAAGTTCAAAGTTTGATGTGGAGAAATTTGATGGTAGAATCAATTTTGGCTTGTGGCAAGTACAAGTCAAGGATATTTTGATCAAGCGAGGATTACACAAGGTTTTGAAAGGCAAAACCAGTCCCTATTTCTAACAAAGATCTTGCCGGTAAAGGCATTGAAATTGGTGATGAAAGAAACGACTACTAGTCGACAAAACAAAAGAGGATGAGGATTGGGAAGATCTAGATTTGAGAGTCGCAAGTTTGATACGCCTTTGTCTTGCCAAAAATGTTCTTGCCAATATACATGGAATATCGGCAAAAGGAACTTTGGGAAAAACTTGAAAAGTTATATCAAACAAAGAGTTTGTCAAATCAGTTGTATCTAAAGGAACAATTTCATTCTTTACGAATGGATGTAGGTACTAAAATTTCAGATCATCTGAGTGTTCTCAATGGAATCGTCTACGAATTGGAAGCTATTGGAGTTCAAGTTGATGATGAGGACAAAGCATTAAGGCTCATCTGGTCTCTTCCATCTTCCTATGAGCACATCAAGCCGATTTTGATGTATGGGAAGGATACTGATAAGTTTCGCGAAGTCACCGATGGCGATTTACGAGGAAAGAAAGTGAATGGTGGAAACGCTATTCGGTGAAAATTCAGTTCTTGTAGTCGCAAATTGGAAGAAAAATAACTCCAAGAAAAAGCAACTAGTTTGTTGGGGTTGTGGTCAATCGGACACCTCAAAAGGAATTGTCCAAAAAGCGAGGTGTTCGGCAAACAACGATGCGATGGTGATGCTAACGGTCGTCTCTCTTAGCGGAGACAGTGATTTTCTTTGAAAGTAAGAATAAAATCATCCCTATGGCATGCCGCTAGTTGCCATGATAAGGGATGTAAATGCGCTAAGCGAGTCCACAATTTGCACCACGGGCATTGGTTTGGCGTTAATGCGAGTGTGTGGTGGCAAAGATGTCGATGGCTAGAATCTCAAAAAGCCAAGCAGGGATTGCACCATATGTTTTAGCCGGATAGTCGGCGTACATTCTTGGAATTGGTCGTGATTCTAGGTGGTATTGTAAGAAAATTCCTAGGAGTTGTTTTTAATACTAGGTGGTATACTCTTTTATGGTGGAGTATGATAATTCTCTGCAATGAGGATTATGATAATTCTCGGTGTTTGAAATTTTGATCATTAGTAAAGACGATGGTGTAGCCACGAGTCGTTTCGGTGATTATTTTATTTAGTCAAGGTGGAGATTGTTGAATATTGACCAAATAAAATAGGCACCTTGGAATGAAAAGAAGTGAATGGCCTAAAGAGCTAGCTGAATTCTTGGATGATCTCATGCATGACAAATAAAGAAGCAAAGTTTCCAAAATGGTCGCCATCAACCGCCATACACATGCCTATATATAGGGGTGTGGCTTCTTCATTTATATATAGCAATTCCATGCATTTTATATAACCCCTAGTAGAGAAAAAATAATTTTTTAGACTAGCATTTGAGTGTTCTCTTTGTGATTTGTCAAAGAGATAAAAGTCTTGAGTGTGGGATAATCTAGTGGGTGTTGGTTGGGATTGTAATTAGGGTGGTTCGGTGTGAGATTCTATACGATTGTAATAATTTTTCGTATAGTGGAATATCTCTGACGACCCGTGGTTTTTTTCTCCGGATTTGGAGTTTTCCACGTAAATCTTGTGTTGTTATTCTTTCGTACTTTTATTTCTCCCGTTTATTTGATATTTCTTAATTGAAGGCAAAGATCTTGTGATTAATCCAAAATCTTATTCGGGTTGATTGCCTAACAGTTTTCTTATTTCTCGTTCCTAAAATTCTGTAATTAAAGGCATGCTGATGGTTGCTGGGGATGCATATGCTGATATGCTGAACATCCTTCATTTTGCGTGCATAGGCACTCGTGTGTATATATATGTATATATAAATATATTGACCTCAATTGATATATCACTTAGACTTGCTTTCCTGTGAATGAGCTGGGATTTGTGATGGATTAATGAATTTGTCCTATTCAAGTGATTCATTATTCTTTCCATTTCATATATTGATACTGGAATTGACTATGAGGTGTCATGTGATTAGTGAACTTGTCATGTGAACTTGTCATGGTGATTAGTGAACACGTGTACATGGAATCTTGCTATCATGCTTTAGACTTTGACTAGAATTGTAGAAATGATACATTTGACTGGAATTTGTGACTTTATGCTATGTGACCTCGGACTCATATGTGCTACTGCGTGAATTTATTTTGAGTGGTGTACCAATAATTTTATGGTCTGACCTCCATCCTTGCATATTTGAACAGTTTTAATTTGAAGTGTTGAGACGGAAATGGAGAACAATCAAAGTAACAATGTCGTGGCTCCTGGAAATAGTGTTGTGCCTCCGGTGGGACAAACTATGACTCCAATAACCCCCGTGGTGGCTCCCGTATCACAGACTGTTACTCCAACAGTGGCTGTGACCACAACTGTGGCGTCTATGCCAAATGTGGGTGCCGGTCCGAGTGGGACGGCTCATGTGCCAAATATTGGGGCTGGTCCTAATGTGACAATTCCCATGAACCACAATGAGAAGCCCGAGAAGTTCAGTGGGTTGAATTTCAAAAGGTGGCAACAGAAGATGTTCTTCTATCTGACGACATTGAATCTTGCGAGATTCTTGACTGAGACGGCCCCAAACCTGAAAGAGGGTGAGGGAGATTTCCAAGTTGTCAGTACTGTTGAGGCTTGGAAACACTTTCAGAGTTCTGTCTTGGAACTATATCTTGAGCGACTTGAGTGATTCAGCTCGGTGTGTATTGCTCCATGAAAGCGGCAAAGGAATTATGGGAGTCACTGGAACGTAAGTATAAAACTGAGGATGCTGGCACAAAGAAATTTGTTGTTGGTCGATTCCTAGATTTTATGATGGTGGACTCCAAAATGGTGATCAGTCAGATCCAAGAGCTTCAAGTAATTATGCACGACGTTCATGCCGAATAGATGATTGTGAGTGAATCATTCCAAGTGGCAGCTGTCATTCATAAGCTACCACCTGGCTGGAGTGATTTCAAGAATTACCTGTTGCATAAACGGAAAGAAATGACCGTTGAAGAGCTCATTGTCCGACTTCGAATTGAAGAAGAACAGAGACAGAGAAATTTTGGCAAGAAGGCTAACTCGATGGCTGCTAAGGCTAATGTGGTGGAACACGGTCAAAGCTCGAAAGGAAAAGGAAAATACGTGCCACCAAATAAAAATGGGCCACCAAACAGAAATTGGGCACCAAACAAAGGGCCTAACTTGGGACCGAAAGGAGGAGTCACGAAACCAAAATTTTCAGGAAAGTGCCACAATTGTGACAAAGTTGGTCACAAGGCTTGGGAATGCAAACTTCCGAAGAGAAGGGAGGCTAATATGGTTGAGGCCAACGAAGCTCCGACATGGACTGGTAGCGTGCGTCTACGAAGTGAATACTGGTGGGTCGAATCCAAGAGAGTGGTGGATTGACACCGTGCTACCCAAATCATGTATGCTCGATCGAGAGATATTCCATAGCTTTGAAGTTGCCGAGAATGGAGAGAAGTCGTTCATGGGAAACTTCGGCTACCTCCAAATCAAAGGCCATGGAAAAGTGGTTTTGAGAATGACGTCAGGAAAGAGTGACTCTCACCAATGTCTTTGTATGTGCAGGAGATCAGAAAGAACCTTGTGCCGGATCATTCTGAACAAACATGGCTTTAGTATGGTGTTTGAGTCGATAAAGTTATCTTGTCTAAAAGTGGAGTGTTTATTGGCAAGGGTTATGTATCGATGGGTCATTTAAGCTCAATGTAATGGGCTGTTAAGCCCAAAATGAATAAGATGAATAACTCTTACATTTACTTGCTTGAGTCTTCCAATTTATGGAATGGTAGACTAGGTCATGTTAATTATGATACGGCTGCGTAGATTAATTAACTTGGACCACATCTGCGTCATTCCACATTGACCAGGGACACAAGTGTGAGACTTGTGTTGAAGCAAAATTGACAAGGGCATCATTTAAAACTATTGAAAGAAATAGTGAACCACTTGATTTAATTCACACTGATGTATGTGATTTAAAATTTGTACAAACACGGGGTGGCAATAAATACTTCATCACTTTTATAGATGATAGCACAAAGTATTGTTATGTGTATCTTCTTAAAAGTAAAGATGAAGCAATAGAGAAATTCATCCTCTACAAGAATGAAGTAGAGAACCAACTCAACAAGAAAATCAAAGTGTTGAGAAGTGATCGTGGGGTGAATATGAATCACCTTTGGTGACTTCTGTGCCCAACACGGAATCATCCATGAGACGACTGCGCCATATTCGCCTCAGCAAAATGGGGTAGCGGAACGAAAGAATCGCACATTGAAAGAAATGATGAATGTGATCTTTGATCGATTCAGGTTACCCCAGAACATGTGGGGAGAGTGTCTTTGTCACCTAACTACCTTTTAAATAGAGTACCAGGAAGAAAATGGAAAAGAGCCCATTTGAGTTATGGAAAGGTCGAAAACCTTCTTACGGACACTTGCAGTGTGGGGGTGTCTTGCCAAAGTGGCCGTACCGACACCTAAGAAGGTAAAGATCGGTCCAAAGACTGTTGATGGGATATTCATTGGATATTCTCACAACAGTAGTGCTTATCGGTTTCTTGTGTACGATTCTAAAATCGAAGATATACACAAAAACACGATAATGGAGTCAAGAAATGCTTCTTTCTTGAACATGTATTTCCATACAAGTCGAGAGAAGGAGCGAGTTCTTCAAGCGACAACACGAAGAAGTGGACCAAGAAATGGAGCAGGAAGTTGAGGTTGAACCAAGGCGTAGCAAGCGAGTTAGAATCGAAAAATCCTTTGGTGGGATTTTCTAACTTATATGCTAGAAAGTGAACCTCAAAGCTTTAAAGAAGGCAGAAACTCCTCTGAAGGACCTCAATGGAAAGAGGCGATCAATAGTGAGATTGAATCCATCCCGCAAAATCACACTTGGGAACTAGTGGACCTTCCTCAGGAACAAACCACTAGGATATAAGTGGATTTTCAAGAAGAAAATGAAGGCAGATGGAGCTATTGATAAGTACAAGGCCAGACTTGTAATAAAGGGTTATAAGCAACGAGATGGCCTTGACTATTTTGACACTTATTCTCCAGTTACGAGAATAACTTCCATTAGGATGATACTCGCGATTGCAGCTTTACACAATCTCGAAGTACATCAAATGGATGTCAAAACAGCCTTTCTAAATGGAGATTTAGAAGAAGAAATCTACATGGAACAACCCGAGGGGTTTTCCGCACCAGGGCAAGAACACAAAGTGTGTAAATTGGTGAAGTCATTATATGGCTTAAAACAAGCACCAAAACAATGGCATCAGAAATTTGACAATGCCATGCTGGAATGTGGATTTAAGATAAATGAGTGTGATAAGTGTGTGTACGTAAAGGACACTAACAATGGCTACGTCATTTTATGTCTTTACGTTGATGACATGCTTATCGTTGGAAGTAATGATAAGATGGTTAAATCCACAAAAGGCATGTTGACATCAAGATTTGACATGAAAGATATGGGTTTGGCCGATGTTATCCTTGGGGTCAAAATCTCTAGAACGTCAGAGGGTCTCGTCTTGAGCCAATCACACTATGTGGATAAGATTCTAGAGAAATTTAACAAGGATGATATTCTTGTGGCAAGAACTCCGATAGATACGAGTCGACATCTATCAAAGAATAGAGATGCTGGTATTTCTCAAGTGGAGTACTCTAGAGTTATCGGGAGTCTGATGTACTTAATGAGTTGTACAAGACCTGATATAGCCTACGTGGTTAGCAAGCTAAGTAGGTATACGAGCAATCCGGGATCTGAACATTGGAGAGCGATTGTAAGAGTACTAAGATACTTGAGATATACTCGTAACTATGGGCTGCACTATACCAGATATCCTGCTGTGATTGAAGGGTATAGCGATGCTAACTGGATATCTGATATAAAAGACTCAAAGTCCACAAGTGGATTTGTTTTCACATTAGGAGGTGCAGCGATATCGTGGAAATCCTCTAAGCAGACAGTTATAGCCAGATCCACAATGGAATCTGAGTTTATTGCCCTCGATAAGTGTGGTGAAGAGGCTGAATGGTTACGCCAGTTCTTAGAGGATATTCCAAGATGGCCAAAGCCTGTGCCAGCAATTTGTATACATTGCGACAGTCAGTCGGTAATCGGAAGGGCACAGAGCAACATTTACAATGGTAAGTCTCGGCATATACGTCGTAGACACAATACCATTAGGCAACTACTCTCCACAGGAGTTATCTCTGTTGACTATGTGAGGTCGAAAGATAATCTAGCGGATCCGCTAACCAAGGGGTTAAATCGAGAGTTAGTCGCCAAGTCAACCAGAGGAATGGGACTTAAGCCTCATGAAGAGTAAGTCATTGCGAAGGAAAACCCAACCTAGCTGACTGGAGATCCCAAGATCTAGGTTCAATAGGACAACCTAATTGCAAAGATTCGGTTGGAGATCACTGTAGGGGGTGCTCCCTCTGTCCATTCCTTTAAAACAGTGATGCCCGTGGGAAGAGGTTGAGCACTAAGCTCTTAATGATTCCTAGGCGTCGGATATCTGAGCGATCCGAGCGGAGTAATGCGGGTTACTCCTATAGAGGAATCACCTATGTGAGAGAGAAGTAGGGCCGCTTCGAAGGGAATTGATGAGGCGCAATTCTTAAGTAACTCTCGCATGAGAACGGTAGCGTGTCAGGGGGCCATAAATGGGCACATCCATGAGAACTGAATGGTGTTAGGAAGAAGCCTGTGTGTGGTACATCATCATTTACACAAGCGGCAGAACAGTTCAAGGACATCGCGTCTACTGGTTCACCAGTAAAGTAAATGTACTTTCACAAGGGAAGGTTCAAAGGGTAACACCTACCTATCCTATGCAGGTTTCTGACGATGCACTTTGTCGCCAAGTATTCCGTGTCTGTCAATTCCCATTCATGTGGGGGACTGTTGGAAAAGTAAATGGGTGAATGAAAATTGGGTCAAAGAAGTCAAGGCAGTAGCAGCTGACATGGGATGCATGGACTATAACGGAAACCGACGGCTGAATTCATTGCCACTTTCAAATTGAATTGTGAAACGGCTGGATTTAGTGCATGGAAGTTACAACTCGGATGTTTATGGCCGTAGCTCCTCATCGGCTATAAAACCAGCAGTCCTCCACATTCCAAAATACATCCAAGAAACCATACAAAGCTTCTTCTTCCGTCCATCCCTCTAAAACTGTCGGTTTCGAGTCCTCGACTTGGTGATATTGTTCGGGCACTTGATTCAGTTCGGCTGCAACACCGCAGTTTGGTCGTTGTATCCTGGGAGGCTATCGCTCGTGATTCGGTGGTGACGGCGAAATAGCTTCAAGGATATTGCGAGTTACGCAAGCCTCGACCGTCGACATTTCGGTTTCGTATTTCTTCTTGGTTTTGTGATTTACATATGATTGCGATGTAATTTACTGATTGTTTATGTTCCTAGTGGATCTGTTTGGCAACCTATCATTTCTTACAATAATATCATATAAATGGAAAGAAACATCAACGAGCTTCTGGCATGTCTATGCGGCCTAAAAGGGCAACCTTGGAGCAGGTCCAGCGTCGGTTTGAAAATCTCAAGAAGGAAAAAGATACTGGAGGCTTCACTGAGCAAGATTTTGATGAACGGATCTTGAAGCAACAGCAAGAAGAGGAGGATAGGAAACGCCAACGTCGAGAGAAAAAGAAAGAGAAGAAGAAGGAGAAAGCTGCCGAGGAGGCACCTGAAACGGATCCTGATGTTGCGGCTATGATGGGATTTGGCGGTTTCAAGACATCCAAAAAATGACATCTATAATATATATAAAGTAGAGGTGCACGGTTTTTTATTTTCTGGCAGTAGTTTTAGGACAATAATAACCGCTTTTAGTGGTTTTAGGACAATAATAACCGCTTTTATTGTCTTGTACATCTATCAATTTGCCACGTGTTAAGATTCTAACTACGTGTTAAGATTCTAATTGATATTTTAAATTCTTTTTTCAATTAAAAACTTAATTAGGCATATTTATTAAAATTTAATTAACAAAGTTTTGAGGCTCGAACCGAAGACCTCTTAGGTAGAATAATATAATCCTACCATTTGATTTAACACCATTTTGTGTTTAATTTAGTTGATGCATTAATTTAAACTATTACAATTTCCATTTGATTGGTTGCGCTAATAATAATTTCTCTTTACAAAAAATAAAAATAAAAATAAAAATTTGTTGGTTACAAAATAGTTCTTCTTTTATATTTTAAATTGAATTTAGTGTTCAATAATAGTTTAATAAATTTATATCATTTGCTAATTCTATCAGTTAATTTTAATTCTTATAATTTTAATTTTAATTTATATTTTTGTGCATTAAAATACTTTCAAATTATTACTATCTATTTGAAACATATAAAGCATTTGCATTTTTTTAATGACTCACATTTTGGTGATAAATTTTGAAATAATGATACAATAATATGAAAATAAACTTATTAATACATATTTAAAATACATATTATTGGAGCATATTTAAAATACATATGTGAAAATACATATTTTTTAATTTTTTAATTAAATTTCCAATTATAAATATTGGAACATTCACATTTAAAATATTTATTCCTTTAATATATCTTAAATAGAGTGAAATGAGCATTTAATTCAATACATGAGGAATCGTAGACAATAATATTTTTATAATGCCAAAAGTTCATTATTGATACAGTTTGTTGAAGAATTGCTCGCTTTCTTTTTGTTAGTTTGTTAGCCGATATAACTAAATTAAAAGAACTGGGATAAATCAACTTTTGTAATTTATATATTTTAAAATTTTCTTTATTTATTGTTTGATTATAACTTTTAGAATAATTTATTACAACAATTGATAGACATTTGTAATTTTATTAAATTTATATTTTTAAGAGAAATCATTTTCTTGCACCAATTAACATTAAACATGATTTTTAAATAGGGTAAGATATTCTTGTGTTTACAACCATGAGTTGAAATTAAAATTTGTATATTAATGATGTTGACGAATATAGATCATACATCGATATTAAGGTTGAACTATTATTTATATTTTTTTTGTTTTTAATTTTCAGGATAACTTTAAATTGTGAGTGTATGTTTTTTTGCATTGTTTTATCTTTTAACTTGATTAGTTCTACTTATACAAGTTTTTGTGACATAACACAATTATTTAATCACTTTATTCATATGTAGTTTAGATTACAGATAATTTATTGATAGAACATAATAGTATACATATCAATTACTTAATTACAAATGAGAATTATGTGTCAAATATTTTATTTTCAATCTACTTACACAATTTTATTCTCGTGCATCGCATGGGTATGAAAACTAGTGTTTTTAAAATTACTTTGGATACTCTCTACAGGAGCATGGAAGAAGCCCTTGTCAAATAGTTCGTGTTGTCAAATTTTAAATAATTCGTAAGCGCACAAATCTATTGAAATATAGATTTAATGAGCAACGATGTCGAACTCACAGAGACTGCGAAGTTAAAAAGTATAATTTAGTCGAAATTAAATCGTCCACTAAACAAATTGAAAAGTTTTGATTTTTTATATCTTTAATTAACTAAAAAGACTAAGGGTGTGTTTGATTGGAAGAAAATATTTTACATGAAAAGCATTTTACATGTAAAATGTTTTCTCACCTAAACCCATAGGAAAACATTTTACATGCATTTGGCCAAAATTGTGCATGAAGTGATTGTACCTTGTTAAACAAATGCATTTTACATGTTGCAATCAAACAACAAAAGTAGGAAAATATTTTCCACGATTTGACATTTTACATGTAAATTGTTTCAATCAAACACACCCTAATAGAGAAACTAAGATAAACAATTAAAACAAATATCAAGAGGATTAAGATAACCAATGTTTCGGAATCCATAACTATTCAACTAAGCAATTTTCTAATCACCATTTAATTCACAAGTTAGAGTGACAAGTCGAGATCAATCTATTATCTACCCATAAATTTATCAACGAAGCCCAATTAAAAAAATCTAATGTTGGTCCCTGTTCACTTCTTCTAATAGACTCACCAAACAGTTACCGTAGTAATAGGATTAAAGAAAATAAAGAATCTAAAAATCATATGTTCGAAGTATTCCAAGTATCCAATCAAATTATAATCTCACGATAACTCAAAGATAATTATAATATACTTCAAGCACCAAGTATGGATTAAACTATTAATTAAACTATTATCCAATAATCACCAATACATGATAAAAGTGATGAAAGAAATTAACTTTAATTAATCTACGAAGAACGAACTGTAAACTTCAAACGTGTATAAAAAGAATGAAATAATAAATAGAGAATCATATGGTCAAATAGGATTTCATCCTCACCCTTGGTCTAAAAAATTTAGAAGAATATAATTAAGTAAAATAAACTAATAGAGATAGAACCGGCCATCGGAGAAATCACACGAGAAAATAGCAAGATTGTTTTTTTTTCTTTCCTTAAATCTCGAGCCGAACTCGTCTTCAATCCCAATCTCGTCCTCGGCTTTCTTTCCTACAAGTTTTAACATATTTTTACACATTTTTACACACAAATTTCGTGGGACCTACCTGTACTACACAAATTTCCACCATTCAATTCCACTTTTTCTCTCTCCTATATCATATAAAAACACATAAAAACACACATCCTATTATGTCTATTTATAAATATTTATGAGTTTTGATATGAAATAGGAGAGAGAATGAATGGAGTTGAATGGTGGAGATTTGTATAGTATAGGTAGATCCCAGATATGTGGATATGATTAGTTTAAAGTATAAAAAAATGTGTAAAAATATGTAAAAATATGTAAAAAATTGAAGATTAACACGCTGATAATTTCATACAATCAACTTAGCAGGTTCTACCCACCACAATATCCGATTAAAGAATAATTTCTTATATTAAAAATTGCATTTTGCACATATAGTAAAGCCCTAATCAGACATCCAAGGCATAATGCAAATCATAATATTGCAAGCCATTGAGCTAGCTATAGACATCAACCACTGCGAATTTCAAGGAAAAAAATTGGCAAACCCCCAAACCACCAAAATGCAGAAGAAGATCGGATCTTAATGTCAACATGGGATGCTATTTTGCTGATATGTGAAAATGCAACAGAATATGCTAATTGAATTTGTGAATTTACTTACATAAGTTTTCCTCTCTTCCCATTTTTCTGCCGCTACCGTCTAATCTAACCTTCTCCCTTCATCGCTACCAAACGCCGGCGCTAACACCAGCAGGGCCCCCTTGGTCGGCCAACTCAAGCGTTGCACGATTTCCCTTCTCCCCATTTCCATGTTTGGATCAACAATTGTGAATGGGGAGCTTTAGGGTATATTTGATTGGTGATAAAGTTAATTTTCTTAATATACGTGTTGAATATGTGACTGAAATTTGGGAAAAATATATTAAATAATTGAATGAGTGGTTGTAAATGATGAGAGAGAAAAATTTGATAAAATTTGTATTGAATTATGTTGAGTAGAACAAGGCCTTAATTTGGTTTTAATTATAGATTGTTAAGAAAAAAAGGTAGAATTGTCATAAAAATATGAAAACAAGTAATTGGTAAAAGATTTATAAAATATTGTAATTAATGAGCCAAAAAAAAAAGATGGTGCAGAGTTTGTTTTTTTGAATGGAGATGGTGCAGAGTTAATGGATAAGAATTGGCATTGGATAGTATTTATTGGTCATTTATCTATTTATTTATTTATTAATTTGATAATTACTTTATATTTTTTAATATTCCATCTTCACTTTTTAACCACAAATCCTCATCAATTTTAACCCACAAACATCATATCTTATAAAAAAACAAACAAAAACTAGTGTGGACCTGTCGTGGTCGGCTGAGTCGGCAGAAATACTGAGTGTTAAGATGTTGGGCAAAGTGGACTCATCCAGTCAAGGTCCAAATGGATTAAGTAAAGTGACGAAGCCCCTCACCAATATTAGTCCAGCAAGTGGCCCATCACCAGAACACTTCTCATCGTCCAGAAGATCTAGGGAGAGAATACCAGATTTGCAGAATGAATCCAGCTCGAGGAAAAGATGCTCTCGTTCATGCTCACCACACTCACCTCAGCAAAATGTTTGTTAGAAATCTGTTACTATGTGTTGATTTCTTATAGGGCCACGTGTACAGCTTGTTATAAAATGATTCTGATTATTGCTCTATATATTGAGCTCCACAGTGTATCAAAATATAGTTTTCTTGCTTATAAAGAAAAATTCCCAAAAATCCTTGTTCTTAACTCTGAGAAACGGCAGAGAGATACTGAGAAACCTACTGTGAGAGTCGGCGCATTGCTGGAGCTTGGCTGAGGTCGTGGTCGATTCCATTGGTATTACTCATAGTGTCTCAGTGAGTTAGAATTTGAGTTGCACTTTCAATTGGAATTGAATGTTGCACTTTCAATTGCAATTGAATGTTAATTCCTGACACCACTTTGGGTGCTTGTTTAGCTCCGGAGATGCATATTGGTGTTCGTCCGATCTTCCTGTTTATGAAGACGATGCTAATCTGCTGCATCACTGTTTGAATTGTTTCCTTATTCAGAATTTTTTACGCACAAAAAACTTAAAACCAACTTTTTCCCTTGCAGTGTACCTCGAGCATCATATTCACATCAGAGAACGTCATTACTGATTGAAATAATAGCAAAGCTTCATTGCAATGTTTCTACTGTCTGTCAAGGTAGATTCCTGATTTTTTTCCGATTGGCTTATTTGATGTCCTCAATTAATCTTTTTGATTGTTATGTTTACCTGCGTCTTTGATTCAATATCTCTTACTAAACAATTTTGTTCGGAACCTCAGAAAATTTCCAAACATCATGAGTCTACCGGCGATTTTTTCATTTCACCTTTTCCATTTCCAGGTGAAATGAATCTATATGCTCTGTCTCTTCAAAAGTATACAGGCATCCGATGTGTCATTAGTGGACACTTCTCCGGTATGACACATAAGGACGAGATTATAGCTGCAAGTGGTAATTTCCTCCATCTTATGCGGCTCAATAACAATAGCAAGTTTGAAACAGTCCTTTCGAGTGAAATTTTTGGGGACATAGGCTCAATAGCTCCGATCCGGGTTGCTGAAAAAGACTTAGTTGTGGTGGCTCTAGATTCAGGCCGCCTCTCAATTTTGGAATATGACAAGGAGGAGAACAGGTTCAATAGTGCAAATTATTCTGAAACATTGGGCAGATTTATGTGTCGTGGACTTGCCATCGACCCTAAAGGTCGAGCAGTCATGATTTCTTGCGAAAATCAGAAACTCTTTTATATCGTGAATAGAGATATTGCAGCTAGATTAACTTTTTCTTTGCCTCTAGAGGCGCACAAGAATACTGCCATGGCTGACTCGATCTGTGGGGTAGATTGTGGGTTGGATAACCCTACTTTTGCTGCAATAGAGTTGGAGGCAGAGCAGGATCCCAAGGCTGCAAGTAAAGCATTGAAGTTTTATGAATTAGACTTAGGCCTTAACCGAGTCTCGCTTAAATGGACAGAGCAGGTTGATGGTGGAGCTAATTTGCTGGTGACTGTACCGGGTGGTGGTGATGGACCAAGCGGTGTGCTTGTTTGTGCAGAAAATTTTGTTATCTATAAGAATCAAGGCCATGCGGATGTCTGTGCCATGATTCCTAGGCGCAGGGACTTGCCAGCTGAGCGTGGGGTTTTGATTGTGTGTTCTAAAATGCAGAAGCAGAAATCAACCTTTTTCTTCCTTTTGCAGTCTGAGTATGGGGATATTTTTAAGGTGACCTTGGACCATGACAATGGTAGATTGAACGAGTTGAAGATTACATATTTTGACACAATTCCTGTGGCGTCATCATTATGCCTCCTGAAGTCAGGGTTCCTTTTTGCTGCCTCAGAGTTTGGGAACCATGGTTTCTATAAGTTTTGTGATTTAGGAGTTGACCCGGATGTGGAGGCTTCATCATCTACGTTGATAGCAAAGAAAGGATTTCAACCTGTAACTTTCTGGCCCAGGAACCTGAAGAATCTTGTTAAGTATCAGGAAGTTAATAGCTCAAGGCCAATTATGGATGTCAAGGTAATTAATCTTTTTGAGGAAGAAACCCCTCATATCGTTTTTCTGTGTGGGCGAGGCCCACGTTCATCTGTTCGCATAATAAAACCCAATGCAGGTGTTGGGCAAACTATCATACCTTTGCGGTACACCCCTAGAAAATGTGTGGTTCAGCCGGATCGGAAGCTTTTGGTCATAATAGAGACTGATGAAGGAGCATTTACTGCATTGGAGCGTGAAACAAACAAAAAGGATTGCTATATGTTTGTTATAAGGGGGGAAAATGGTGCGGATGATGAGAATTCATTCCTTCTTGATGAACAGTATGGTTATCCAAAGGCAAAATCTCACAAACGCGCTTCTTGCATCAGGGTCCTTGATCCAGAGAATAATGAAACAACATGTTTGCTTGAGTGTAGGCAGTCTATATTTAGCATATGCATCCTTGATAAGAAGCATTTAGCTGTGGGCACCAGTTGCACCAGAGAGGACATCGGACATATTAGAATATACGAGTTTGAGGAAGATGGTAAGCTCCTTAAATATCTGCATAAGACAGAAGTGGAAGGAATCCCTCTTGCACTGTGTCAATTCAGAGGAAGCCGGCTGCTGGTTGGGTCAGGACAAGTACTTAGATTATACCGTTTGAACACATGGCGTCTGGGCATGTGTCTGGCCCTGGATTGGGAGTACAAGAATCTTCCAGTCCTAGTAGGATTACATCCCTTCATACTCATGATAGTTACATTTACGTTGGTGCCACGGAGTCGTTCCACTGTTGCATGTGTTGGCCATTCGAAAAGAAGCTATACATATGCGCTAATCAAATTGTTCCCACACAGCTAACATTTACGACGTTGGTGCCACGCAGTCCTTGCACTGTTCGACATGGTTTAGACCTTGACACTATGGGTCGGGCAGACGTATTTGGAAATGTTTTCTTTGTTCAGTTACCCAAGGCTGTGGTGGAAAAGATTGGCCAGGGACTAAATGTTGATCCCACTCAATTTAAGGAAATAGCTCAATTTTATGTTGGCGATGTTGTTACTTGCTTAGATAATGCATCGCTTAAATCAGGAGGACATTGCACTATTTATGGGACTGAAATGGGAGGTCTAGGTGCATTGCTCCCTTTGACGTCCCATCATGATGCCTCTTTCTTTACACAGTTGCAGATGCTGATGAGGAAGCACCACCCATCTTTGTGTGGCGTAGACCACAGTGCCTACAGATCCGCATATTTCCCTGTGAAAGTAAATTGTTTCAAATTATTATTTATTATTATTATTAGTAGTGGCATCTCCTCTGGATAGAGGATAGTCTAGATGATTCATAGATAGATCTCTCTCCATACAGATAGGTATCTTCGTGGATAGAGATAAAGATAGGGATCTATCTAGATCTTGAATCACTATTTCAACGATCAACTTCTCCCATAATGATATCTATACTGCCTAGGAACATACTTTGGATCGAATCATGTGGAGTACTTCTTAATCGTTTCTACAAACTTAAAGCCCCAACTATTTGTGCAGCGAGTTCTCACAATTGATTTATTAAAGTGTCTAATGCAGATTGCTCAACATCCTTTCAACATATTAGTTGCCCTCTGTCACAGTGCCTAGGATTTAATTGTTTAAGTCAAAATTTGCAGGCGGTTATTGATGGAGATTTATGCGAAAAGTTTCGGACTTTACCCCTGGATATGCAGCAGAAGATTGCTGTTGATTTGGGAGAGTCTAGTGAAACTCGTGGAAGTATTTTGAAGAGGCTTGACGAAATTCGGAGCAAAATCAACTTGCTAGCATGAAGGTATAATTACATCTACAACAATTTTGGAGTTTGTAGTAATTATCCTGATTCAGTGTTGGCTGCTGATTTAGAAAAAGGGGTTCGTTTCTAAATTTCAGGTTAGGACACCATTGGATTACGGATTAGTGGGTTATTTGATAATGTATCACTACTCATAACCTTCGTCCTTACGCAATGTTGTCTCGTCGTTTTATTGATACCCTTGTATCTTATGTTGGTCCCCAAATGTATGGATTTCTAGCAGCTTCCAAATAACACTTGTCCATTTCTCCGTCCCATCTTCTCTAATTGACCTGCAGCTCTTCTCCGCCCATTGGCTTTTTGGCTGTCGTATTAGTAATTTTTACAATACAATTTATTACCAAAACGGGATATGAGACTCAACCTTTTTGAATTTCAACCAAATATTAGCTGAGATGGTGAACTACAATTATTTATGCAAGACTGAAGCTGAGTTGGGGTTAACTTTCTGCAGAAATTAAAAAGCTGTGAGGGTTGGGGAGAGCTTGAGAAGAATATGCATTCATAGAAGTTTTATAGACTTCTAGATTTGCAAGGAACCATTGTGAAAAATATGAAATCGTACTTGACCCGATTACTTAATGTTCATTGAAATATGGAAATTTCAAATTGCCTTACATATTCGCTCTTCTTTGGTTTAGTTGTAAGCCAAAACGAGTGATGTTGGCGTTCTTTGGTAGGCCTGCATTTATGGTTCTTATTACAATTATGTGAATGGAATCTTTTCAATGTAGAACCTATTTGTTTCCATCAATATGCTCATTTGTCTGATCGTGTGTCTCACATGTGTTGCTTCAAGTATGAAAGATTGAGTTTAAGAGAGGGTTGAGAATCCATTGAACTGGGTATTACGTGAGACATCAGAGTGTTAACTGCCAAAGTCATCAATTTGAAACCTGAACTAAACTATAGGAAAGATGGAAAATTCACAATTGTTGATGAGAAATGTTGTAAATCATGGTAATCATACTTCCAGAGCAAGTAAATGCCTCTACAAATTGCTCCGCCTACATCATTAAAACATTAACCTAAATGACTATACAACATTGAAACTCGTATTTATGAACACACTAAAACATAACTCGCTAAACATTGTCTCAGATACAAAAATGTATCATCTTAATTCCAAATTATATACATTAGAAACCCAATTAAATCCCTCCTCATCATTTGACCTATAGGTAAGCATATCCAAACCCATCTACAAGTTCTTAAAGGGTTACATGCCTTTTTGTATTTGAATTAAGCTTGCCAAACAAGACCAACTCACGTAATACCCAGTTCAATGGATTCTCAACCCTCTCTTAAACTCAATCTTCATACTTGAAGCAACACATGTGAGACACACGATCAGACAAATGAGCATATTGATGGAAACAGATAGGTTCTACATTGAAAAGATTCCATTCACATAATTGTAATAAGAACCATAAATGCAGGCCTACCAAAGAACGCCAACATCACTCGTTTTGGCTTACAACTAAACCAAAGAAGAGCGAATATGTAAGGCAATTTGAAATTTCCATATTTCAATGAACATTAAGTAATCGGGTCAAAATGCGATTTCATATTTTTCACAATGGTTCCTTGCAAATCTAGAAGTCTATAAAACTTCTATGAATGCATATTCTTCTCAAGCTCTCCCCCAACCCCCTCTTTGAGCTTTTTAATTTCTGACAAAGTTAACCCCAACTAAACTTGAGTCTTGCATAAATAATTGTAGTTCACCATCTCGACTAATATTTGGTTGAAATTCAAAAGGTTGAGTCTCATATCCCGCTTTGGTAATAAATTGTATTGTAAAATTACTAATACGACACCAAAAAGCCAATGGGCGGAGAAGAGTGCAGGTCAATTAGAGAAGATGGGACGGAGAAATGGACAAGTGTTATTTGGAAGCTGCTAGAAATCCATACATTTGGGGACCAACATAAGATACAAGGGTATCAATAAAGCAGCGAGACAACATTGCGTGGGGCGAAGGTTATGAGTAGTGATACATTATCAAATAACCCACTAATCCGTAATCCAATGGTGTCCTAACCTGAAATTTAGAAGCGAACCCCTTTTTCTAAATCAGACCAACACCGAATCGGGATAATTACTACAAACTCCAAAATTGTTGTAGATGTAATTATACCTTCATGCTAGCAAGTTGATTTTGCTCAAATTTCGTCAAGCCTCTTCAAAATACTTCCACGAGTTTCACTAGACTCTCCCAAATCAACGACAATCTTCTGCATATCCAGGGTAAAGTCCGAAACTTTCGCATAAATCTCCATCAATAACCGCCTGCAAATTTTGACTTAAACAATTAAATCCTAGGCAATCGTGACAGAGGGCAACTAATATGTTGAAAGGATGTTGAGCAATCTGCATTAGACACTTTAATAAATCAATTGTGAGAACTTCATTTGCACAAATAGTTGGGGCTTTAAGTTTGTAGAAACGATTAAGAAGTACTCCACATGATTCGATCCAAAGTATGTTCCTAGGCAGTATAGATATCATTATGGGAGAAGTTGATCGTTGAAATAGTGATTCAAGATCTAGATAGATCCCTATCTTTATCTCTATCCACGAAGATACCTATCTGTATGGAGAGAGATCTATCTATGAATCATCTAGACTATCCTCTATCCAGAGGAGATGCCACTAATAATAATAATAATAATAAATAATAATTTGAAACAATTTACTTTCACAGGGAAATATGCGGATCTGTGGGCACTGTGGTCTACGCCACACAAAGATGGGTGGTGCTTCCTCATCAGCATCTGCAACTGTGTAAAGAAAGAGGCATCATGATGGGACGTCAAAGGGAGCAATGCACCTAGACCTCCCATTTAGTCCCCATAAATAGTGCAATGTCCTCCTGATTTAAGCGATGCATTATCTAAGCAAGTAACAACATCGCCAACATAAAATTGAGCTATTTCCTTAAATTGAGTGGGATCAACATTTAGTCCTGGCCAATCTTTTCCACCACACTTGGGTAATCGAACAAAGAAAACATTTCCAAATACGTCGCCCGACCCATAGTGTCAAGGTCTAAACCATGTCGAGCGATTGCAAGGATTGCGTGGCACCAACGTCGTAGAATGTTAGGCGTGTGGGAACAATTTGATTAGCGCATATGTACGACTTCTTTTGAATGGCCAACACATGCAACAGTGGAACGACTCCGTGGCACCAACGTAAATGTAACTATCATGAGTATGAAGGGATGTAATCCTACTAGGACTGGAAGATATCTTGTACTCCCAATCCAGGGCCAAACACATGCCCAGACGCCATGTGTTCAAACGGTATAATCTAAGTACTTGTCCTGACCTAACCAGCAGCTGCCTTCCTCTGAATTGACACAGTGCAAGAGGGATTCCTTCCACTTCTGTCTTATGCAGATATTTAAGGAGCTTACTGTTGTGCAATTTATCGCAAGTGTACGATATCGCGGATTCAAGTAGTAAAATGGACCTTTGGAGTCCGGATTATCGTTCCCACGAGGACTATTTTATTCAGTACCGTTCTAAACCAATCAAAACAAGTGCAAATAAAGAGGACAAAGGTAGGAATTTGGGATTTCTAGTAAAAATTATAAATAACACAAAATAATTGCTAAATTATAAAAATTGGTGAAATCAGATGTGAGTGAAAGTTGGGAATCCCGATTTATCTTTAGATTTCCTATTTGATTTCTCCTCTCAATTTCCAATCTCAAGTTGTGTTAGATCGAATTCACAAAATTGATTTAATTTGCCTCTCTCGAGTTTAAATTAATCCTATCTAATTGAGTCAACTACCATATCTCTATGCGCAGTTAAAATAATCCTCAATTAAATGCATGCAAGCTCGTAAGAACTCATACATAACTCCACCTGTCACGTGGGATCACGACAATTTCAAAAGTCTATCTCTAGCTTTTAAGACTTGCTGGATTTTACTACGTGGTCTAAATACCTAAATTCGCCTCTCGGTTGATTAGAATTCACGGATCAATGATTTAGTGATCAATTAAACCATGCATTAAGTGTAGAAGTAAAATTAACACATATAAATCAAAGCTCAAGAAATTGAGAGTTAAAATCAAATCATAGATCTAAATTACATCGTTCATCCCAACAATGGAGTTAGTTGTTCATACTAAATGAAAATAACACAGAAATAGCAGTAAAAAGGGAGTTCATCACCGGTATTACAAGAAGAATCGAGAATACAAAGTTGATCTTGCACCAAGCTTCAACTTCTTCTTAGATCTCCTCCGCAAACCATGTAAATCTCCCCAAACAGCTTGATGGTCTTGTGTTTTTGCTCCCTCCAAATCCTCCTCGAAAAGCCCTCCTCTTTAGGTCTCTAACACCCCTATTTATAACCCCTAGTAGGTCCTCAAAAGATGCCTAAAATCGTGTAGGCAAATATTGTAACGACCACCAGTCATGGCCCACCGGATTGGCCTTCGCCGGCGAGGACCATACGGTTTAGTGCGATCATTCGACCGATCCACTTTGGCATGATATTGTCGCTTTGGGCCTGGCATACGGTTTATTCTTGGGCTCACCCCAAAAGGTCTCATGCCTAGTTGGATGGATCTCTTAACTTATAAACTGAAGTGTTCTCTCATGCCCAAGCGATGTGGGATTGTGGGTGTTACAATCTTCCTACTCTTAGAAGTTACCTACCAAGGTTTCGAGGTAAGTAATTGTAACACCCACAATCCCACATCGCTGGGTATGAGAACACTTCGATTTATAGTTAAGAGATCCATCCAACTGGCGTGAGACCTTTGAAAGAATAAACCGCGGCCAGCCCAAAGCGACAATATCATGCCAAAGTGGATCGGGTCGAGCGACCGCACCCAACCGTATGGTCTCGCCGGCGAGCAGGCCGAATCGGGCTATGACGGTCGGGTATGGTATCGAGCTAGAACCCAACCGGAAGTGTGGCAGCGAGGGCGTTGGGCCCCTTTAGGAGGGTGATTGTAACACCCACAATCCCACATCGCTTGGGCATGAGAGACAACCGGTTTATAAGTTAAGAGACTCATCCAACTAGGCATGAGGCCTTTTGGGGTGAGTCCAAGAATAAAACGGTGCGGGTTAGGCCCAAAGCGGACAATATCATGCCAAAGTGGATCGGGTCGGTAGCGGACCGAACCCAAATCCGTATGGTCCTCGCCGGGGCGTAGCAGGCCGAATCCGGGTGGGCTATGACGGGGGTCGGGTCGTTACAAATATGGTAGAGTCCCATTAGGAAACAGATTTCGAAACTCCGCGCGTTGCTGAAAGTCCTTAACTGCGGCCGCATCATCCCTTCCTGCGGCGCACTCCTTGAGCCTGCGGCCGCACCTTTTGAACCTGCGGCCGCATCTTGATGTTTGAGGCCGCACTCCTCTAACCTGCGGCCTACAGAACAATTTTTTGCTCGTGTCTTCCATCCTTGCGGGCGCACGTGTCTACCCTGCGGCCGCAACACTTGATACACTAAATAACTCACCCATATTTGCAATATTTGATCCTCCAACTTTGGTTCCTTTCATATATTGATCCAAAACTCTTTGATTTCGTGTAAAACTCGCCCTCTCCTCTTCCTTTGTTGCCGTGCACTCGATCCAAGTTGATTTTCTACAAAAACAATTAAGATTGACATAATGAGGCGCAATAGAACATATTAAACACGAATAAAACTCTAAAATAACCACCTTTACAATACTTATCACTTACCATCTTCCTCAAACTCGTATATTCTAATATGTCCGATGTCCTCTCTGGTGCAACTGGTGCCCACAGCTAAATACTTCTTATCAAGGATGCATATGCTAAATATAGACTGCCTACACTCAAGCAAACATGTTGTTTCATTATTCTCTGGGCCAACTCACGTAATACCCAGTTCAATGGATTCTCAACCCTCTCTTAAACTCAATCTTCATACTTGAAGCAACACATGTGAGACACACGATCAGACAAATGAGCATATTGATGGAAACAGATAGGTTCTACATTGAAAAGATTCCATTCACATAATTGTAATAAGAACCATAAATGCAGGCCTACCAAAGAACGCCAACATCACTCGTTTTGGCTTACAACTAAACCAAAGAAGAGCGAATATGTAAGGCAATTTGAAATTTCCATATTTCAATGAACATTAAGTAATCGGGTCAAGTACGATTTCATATTTTTCACAATGGTTCCTTGCAAATCTAGAAGTCTATAAAACTTCTATGAATGCATATTCTTCTCAAGCTCCCCCCCCCAACCCCCTGCTGAGCTTTTTAATTTCTGCAGCAAAGTTAACCCCAACTCAGCTTCAGTCTTGCATAAATAATTGTAGTTCACCATCTCAGCTAATATTTGGTTGAAATTCAAAAAGGTTGAGTCTCATATCCCGTTTTGGTAATAAATTGTATTGTAAAAATTACTAATACGACAGCCAAAAAGCCAATGGGCGGAGAAATACAGCCTATTATATACCGGGATCTTCTTATTTTTCATACACTAGCTTTGTTCTTAAATGGTGTCGGTTTATGAGAACTTGGTTGGAATGTGGAGCTTAAAAAATTTTCGTTACATGCTCTTGGAGGATCTTTATTATACCCAAGTATTGTTTTGTAACCCTTGGGTTCACATTTTGAAATTTCTGGATGGTACATACGAAGTGTTTTGTTCTTTATGTGTTGTGCACATTAAGATCAATGTTCAATTGTTTTACTTGTGAGGAAATTATGCCTTTTGTTTATTCTGTTAGTACTATGTACTTTGCCTACTGGTTTTCATCTAACTTTGTATTGAGTTGCATGTGTTTGGTCCAGGAGGTTCTCTTTTATGATGTTATTTGAAAATTGAAATGCAAAACTTACTGCGTTTCAATTTTACGGGTCGGAGCTCCAAATGGAGGCATAAGATTATGAGTGTGACATATTATGTTCTTTGTGCATTCTTTTGTCACTTAAGGTTTCATATCACACATTATCTTGCTACTGCCTACTTTATTAGTGAATCCTTTCGTTAAATAACAATGATCCTTTTAAAATTATTACTTGTTCAATTAAATATCAATGATCTTGCATTTTGATTTTAACAGGTGCAAGAGAAAAATGTCTTGAGAAAAATGTCTTACGAAAATTTCTCAAATTACCTTTTTGCTTTACCCCGGAGGCTTGAAACATTGAGCTTTTTTACTCTATTTATTTATTTATTTTTTACTTTTTTATAAATGCACTAAACTGCAATTGTGAAATCATTTTATCATGTAAAAAAGCGGGTGGGAAGAATGTGGAAGAATTGATTTGGCGGTTTTTTTGACTGTTGGATGCGTGTTGCACACGTACTTGAAGCACAGAATAGAGGTTGCTCCGTAGGGTTCAATGGTTTGTTCCTTAATTACTTGATTTACTACTGCACTTCGTGGTTGATATTGTAATTCATTTGACGCAGATGAAAGAAAGCACAGAGAAGCTCGAATATTGGAGAATGCGACAAAATAGAATTGAGGTGAAGAAGAAAGAGAAGAAGGAGCTTCTGCATAGACAAAGTTCCATGTGGGTCGATGAATCAGAATTGGAGAAGACGACACTGGCAGCCATTGTCGATACTACTTCCCTTTGAACGAGGTTCTCTTATTCGTGAGGTGCCATGTTTGGAAATTTTTCAAAATTCAAGTTATTTGGCTGGTGTTTAACGACACAATACGATTTTTGACATATCCTAACATTTTCGAAATAAATTACTTCTAGCATACTGATTATCACAGTCAAATCTTTGTTTTCAATAGGGATAATGAACCATGCAGATATTGACTGAAACTCGAATGGTTGCATAGGTATCAAGTTCTCCAAAATTGAGATTTTTTCCTGTAGGAAACTGAAATATTGGACTGGTAAATAATCCAAAATAAATAAATAGAGAAGTTAAACGAACAATATCTCAAACCAATACCATATTTTTTCTCATTAAAATTTAGAGGAACAAAATCTACCAAGACAACAACCTTTCTCACTATATCCTGTAGCAAAATCAATAGTACCCTCGTGTAATCCTCTATTTAAGCCTGAGATTATGGTACATCAGGGAAAATCTGAATTTACAGTCAAAATTCAACCAATAACCCACAGACAAAAATGATTCCCAGCTTCCATTTACATTGCATTCTTCAAATGAAAAGGTGGAAAACAAAACAAGAATTCTAACCACTTGCACCTACAAAGAAACAGAAAACAATAACTTGAAACAGTCCATCTTGTTTGAGCACTGAATTCTATTGGGTCTTCACTTTTTGAATCCTCACGTAGGGAAAAATTCCCATGAAGTGCTTGATCTCGGGATTCCACTCTCGTTGTTGAGCACGACAATACATTAAGAACGCATTTGCAAAGTACGAATTAAAACCCATAATAACATGCCATAGGGCGTGACCCTGCGGATTAAAGTGCCAGAGTGATATGTTCTTGCAGAACAAACGATCAACTAACCAGCAGAGAGTCCCAAACAATAAGGTGGCGACGTAAAGCTTTGCAAGCCCCTTAGCAGATTTATCTTCTGTGTGAATGTAGTATTTGTACATCCGAGGAATGCAAAGAAGACAGAGCAGCACGTAGTGAAACTTAAACCCGATATCAAAGCGCAGTTGTGAATGTGCAACGGCAAATGCTGCACCGTAAAGGAACAAAAAGGTCGGCATTGTACTTCGATAATGCCAATCTGGTGAGTAAAGGATGTAGATATAAAGGAGCATTTCCCACACCATTGGTGTTTCGTCACCTTGCTGTTGCCTGAATAAATTCACATTTTATCAGAGACAATATATTGATAATAAATTTGAGTCAATATAGCTATATAAATTTTTTTTTAATAAATAAACCAGATTTGACAAGGCAAAAGAAAAAGGACAACTTACAACCGCTGCAACGTAGCATGATATAGCATGCTGCCAATGGCGAGAATCATATTTGATATGTGGAGAACACTAAACCTTTTCTCAAAACGTTGTCTCAAGGAATTCACGAGACCAATCAGTGCCAAGATAATGCATGGGACATTAGATATGGTATTGAAAAATTCGGCAATATAGGAAGAATGAACATAATTAGGCTCACACCACTCATGTGTAGATGTGACAGGCCCCCAAAAGCTTGATATTCCATCTTCCATTCTTCAATTTATAGACCTCAAATGTAATTGTCAGATGGAAGACTGTATCAAGATGTTGCTGATTTCAGATCCTGCCAGTAATGCAGAAGTAAGAGCACCATGTGAATATATACTCGTAATTAAGATAAAATTTAAGCTAATGATTGGTTTTTTTCCCCCTTTTTAGCGAAAAAGTTATTTTTGATTTTGAATAGTAGTGGGACCAAGAGGTGAGGATAACAATGAATGTAGTTTTCGAATGTGCACTTTAAATTAGACTTTGACAAAGCAATAGAAGTTAATTCACAGTAAGAAAACGTTAAGATGACCAAATGCTAAATCTGCCACTATCATCCCACAGAGTTCAAAGATAGAAACTCAAAAACCATTTACAGATGCTGACAGAACAACATCCAGCATTGAATACATGATCAGAGAGGGGCAGGAGCTGGACTGGAGCTGACGGGGGAGATCCATTAGTGTTTTTTTTTTGGGGTTTCCATTAGTTAGCTCCAGCTAAAATAAAAAATGCTGCTACTAGTATTAGTGGTAGAATTATTCCCAATAGTTCGGTGGAACAGCTATGCACAATGCACATTTTCAGCTGAATATGTAAAACTTGTACTTTTGAATATTTCATATCTAAGGGCTTGTTCCATACACATTAAATTTCATCAAATTATGCTTACTTCTTCTCTCTCATCATTTTCAAGCACTCATACATTGATTTGACAATTAATTTATACCAATTCTCAACCCCACATCCAAAACCAAATTTAACCTTATCAAATTTAATGTGTAATAGAACAAGCCCTTTCAAATCAGGATCACTTAAATTGCAATTTTGAATTCTTATATTCTTTCGATAAGAGAAGCTACATAGACAGCCTGCATTGCTGATCTATACTGAATTCGCAGAATATGACAAATCACAAAAGCTTCCCTAGAACAATCTTAGAAATTCGTATTAGAACAAGCGTGTAAAAGAACAAAAGAAACACAAAAGTAAAAAAACAGATAAACTAGAACTTTCGTTGGTGGGGAGACTTTGTTCCGATGGTGGGTGGTTTTATTTTTATTTTTGTTGGGGCAGAGTGGGGGGCAGTTCGGGGTAATATTTTCGGAGTGGAACTGTCAGAATCACAACTCCTCAAAACTTTAACGGCTCATGCTGTTTTCTAAAAGAGGAATGATCAATTTTTTTCTTGATTATGTGGCCTACACCTAAACAAATGTATACAAGTGTTAAGGATAAAGGGGATGATGACTCAATCGAATGCAGGCCTATTGAATTTTCTAAACTGTGAACTAGACACAAAGAGACATCAATCTTTCAGACCAAAGGCAGAAACAATATGTCGCGAATAGGTCCAAGTTTTCGGCAACACGATTTTGTTAAATTGGATGGATAAGTTTCCTATACACATGTCACTGAAGTTAGCTAAGTCTAAACTCTGTTGTGCATTGCAGATATTAACCATCATTCATTTCACAACGTGAGCCAGTGCTTGTCAAACAGAAGGAAAGATCCAAGACCAAAAATTGATTCATAATGTGTGGGCATATCTAAAATTCAACTTGGACAAGAGGATACAGATATATTTTGGATGTCTAACAAAATAGCACAGGGAAGAACATTCTGTGTGTTGACTTCCAAATGGGTGAGACGGAGTATTTTCTTATGAAACTCAGGAATCGTGTAGGAAAATGAAAATATTGAGAACATATCACTTTCAAGAAAATTATGACACAAGAACAAGATATCATAACCTTCTCTTAACTGCAGTAGAAAACAAACGGAAAAAGGAAAAAAAAAGTTTTTGTTTGAGGGAGTTTGAGATCTTTCCAGTTTCCACCATCATGTATGTGTTGTGGAAGAGCATGTGCATAGGGTAGAAGTCATAATCGCTCAGAAGCACACATGCAATATTTATTGTCTCCATGGATATGTGAGTTAAACTATCATTTGTCTCGACCAACTCCTCGTGTCTTTTTCTTAAAATCACCGAACAATTTGAACAAGTAACTAATCTATCAATCGCTATCTTATAACGCTTTTTAGTACTTTTTACATTTTACCCAAAAATAATCTTGACAAGTCACCATCTATGCCTAGCTATTTTATAAAAATTTAGCCATTAGCACCTCAACTCCCTAATAAACATTTACAATGCATGCATTTATTCTCCTTGATATAAAATGTTTCTGTTTCAAATACTCTAGGAAATAATAAATTATTGTCAAGTATAGGTGCCATATGTTTCAAAATAAGCACTTCTACCTCCTAATCACATTAAACAATCAACTGTTTGTCGAAAAATGCGGGGGAAAATTAACAAGATAATAGTGCTGACCTATTGAACAATTATTGTACCTTCTATTTCTCCAAGTGAAGCTCTTCGCATGCTTCAGAATTCATATCAAATGTTTAATAATTAGGACAAGCAATACAATAAGCATCATCCAAAGATTAATTTCAGCATTACCTCAAAAGTTTTCAAGCTTCTAACCACAGCTAGTTGCCAAATACGCGCTCACAAACGGAATACTAAATAACACATCGGCATAGACTGAGAAAAGATAAATTACACACATATCGACAATATGCATCCAGTACCTTCCAATCAGATCTGAGTTGAGCCAAATCCACGCATATAAACGTTTCACTTCGTCGCATAAATCTACACGTACATCAAACGGTAAAAGCGCGGGTGAATATTGACTGCTTTTTCTTTAATCTGCCATAGTTATATTCTTCTTTCAAGAAAGGGGAAATTCTGGTTTTGAGTTTCAAAAGGGTTTGAAACGCATCTTTGAATCAGATTCCCCATTCCGAACAGCGTGTTGAGAATCTGATTGTTTGTTTTCACGTGTCACGTGTGGGATGGGGTCACGTGTGAGAAACAATATCCGTTGATGAATGAAGTTTAGGGCTTTGTTGTTTTGGGTGTTAAATTTATCCGTGCGGTATTTCGTGTAAAATGTGTGGTTAATATTATATTGGGAGATATGTGTGGTTGAAAATGTGTATGTAGTTATTATACGGAATTGCGTGCGGATGAATCTAACACCCAAAAGAACAAGCCCTTAATATTGATCTCAAAGCGTGTTCGATCTACATATATGCTATATATTATTTTCTGAATCATCTATGGCTATATTTGTTATTAAAAACTAAAAAGAAAGAAAACCATGCTTGATGAGAGTTATTTTCTACGAAAAATATTATATTGTAAAAATTTTCATGTGTCAATCAAACACTAATTTATTTTTCACTGAAAAGGAATTCATTTTTTTTAAAAGAGTGTATTTTCTATTAAAGCAAGAGTTGTTACCTTCGGTCTTGGTTTGTATGGGTTGTGGTCTTTATAACTGTACGTTTCGTGATGGTAGTGAATTAGCCTGCTCAATGGCTAGTTTATGCATTTTCTTCAATGTGTAATCGTGTTTGAATCGATTGTTTATCATTGTTTTTGAATTCACTTATCAACCAGAATATGAATAAATGATATTTTTCTCTTTCAAAAAAAAAAAAAAAATTGGATTCTTGTAAAGAGATGTAGGAATTAGAATTCCAATTCCTTAAAAGGAGAGGGTATATTGCCTCTCAAGAGAACACACCAGCAAGAGATTTGAATTCCTTTCACAAAATAACACCACCTTGCCATCTGATTCTTCATCATTAGTTAGAAGAAGAAGTCAAGAAGGAACCCACCAAGTTGATACAATTGCAGGGACGGAGCCAATTCAGGCCCAATGAGGTCCATTGACCTCACTGGGTTCTGTTGAAGTTCATTGAAACTTGCCAATGGACCTCACTCAAATTTTATTTATGCTTCTTGATGGTGGTTTTGGTTGTAATGTGTAGGGACGAAGCCACACAATTAGGAAAATTTTCAGAGAAAAAAAGTGAAGGTATGTGTTAAAGAAAGACGTGTTGCAGGTTTTTTTTTTTTTTTTTGAAAGACGTGTTGCAGGTTGTGGACCTTGTGGTTGAAGACGATGAAGGGGAAGTGAGGTGTTTGGGGTGGGATGAGTTGGAAAAAGAGGAGAAAGTCAAACAAGATACAGGCATACAGCTGGGGGCAAACCTTCGTTACCCTTACGATTATTTTATACAAATATATGATGAGTTCATGGAATTATTATAATTGAAGGGTTGGTCCTCCAATAACTCATGACTGGCTCAAGCACTGTTAACCACTCTATAAAGTAGTAGTTTTGATTTTTCATTTTTGATTTCTGAATTTTATTAAAATCCTATAGCGAATTTTATTAAATATATATATATATATATATACATTTTACCAATGTATTGGATAAGTTTTTATCATATTATAGATTACTAATGTGTCTTAAGGGAGCATTCCATAAGAATATGAATCTTCACTTTAATTGATGATTTGTTATTACACAAGTGTTATCAAATTTAATATTTCTCGTAGGTAAATTTTTTATACCACAGTGGGTCCCACCAAAAAAATTTTGCCCATGCGGGGAGCTATCATAAGTGATCTCCTAACTATTAATATTTGGATCCGCTATTGCCCACACTGGTTAGATTTCTGGCTTCGTCCCTGTACAATTGTATTCTTTGGTTAAATTTAAATCAACAACTTCTTTTATCGGGAATGATATGTTAAGAGCGCTGGGAAATGTTGGGAGAAAAAATGTGAGAGAGATGTGGGCGAGGGCCCCACCTGCCCCCACCGCATTCAGGGGGGCTGCAAGTGGGCTGTGAGACACTAGGAGAATGCTGGGAGATAAAATACTGAGAATATAACATTTTCGCTTCTTTTATTGGGCACATCTAGAATATGACATGATTATCATATTGCTTATCAGAAATTGTAAGTATGTCTATTGCGGAGAGTGCCAAAGGCGGCCCTGGGTGTACGCGACTTAGACAACAGCTTAGGATCTAGAAAGTTTTTTCCTTTTTAAAAAAAAAATATAAAAGGCCTACAAATATTAAATTTCGCTATATCTGAATTTAATTACAAAAATTGATAGGGCTTCCAAATAACATTTCGCTTAGGGCACAAAAAATCTCAGAGCGCCGCTAGAGAGTGCATGAAATATCTTTAGGAAAGTTTCAAAAGTTTAATAAAAAAGCGATCACGCCATAGTGACATATCAAATGCCATCAAGAATGTCATAATGGGATAAAATAGCTTTAATACCTGTTATCTCAATTATAAATACTGTTGACGGTAGGATTGTGATCCGTACGCATCCAACTCATGATTTTGCGCTCAGCCTGGAACTGAGGCTTTTTGCCCTCCCCAGGACTCGAACCCCGCATCCAGGGATATGTAGGGGTTCCTTGCAAGTCCTGGTACCACCACGCCCATGGGCAAAAAGTCTCAATTCCAGGCTGCGCCCTTTTTGTTGACGGTAGGATTGTGATCCGCACGCTGGCCCAACTTCGTGATTTCAGCGCAACCCTGAATCGAGGCTTTTGCCCTCCCAGGACTCAACCTCGCATCCAGGGGATAAATGGGGTTCATTGCAAGTCTGGTACCACCAAGCCCATGGGCTTGGTACCAGACTTGCAATGAACCCCATTATCTGACTTGCAATGAACCCCCATTTATCCCTGGATGCGGTGTTCGAGTCCTGGGGAGGGCAAAAAGTCTCGGTTCCAGGTTGAGCGCAAAATCATGAGTTGGACGCGTACGGATCACAATCCTACCGTCAACAAATACAATATTCATTAATGGTGATATATGAATTTTACTAATATTATATCATTAATTATGTTAAGGACAATGTCACTCTAGTATTATCCATACAAAAAAGCAAGAATTGGTTAATTTGCATAAACAGAACCAAGAATCTCGGATTTTTATATGGGTACATCTAAATGCACCCAGCCTTTTGCTGGGTGCACCCATTTTCAAAAACCAAAAAAAGGGGAAAAATAACTAATATACCCCTCCCTATCCTTCTCTCTCTCCTTTTTTTTTTAATGTTCGCTGTGAGTTCACAGCGAGCAAGCTTTTGCTTGTTCGTTATATGCAACAAATAGAAATATTATTCGCTGCATTCACAGCGAATAAGTTTTTGCTTGTTCGCTGTGAATGCAGTGAACATAAAAATAGAAAAAAGAGTAATTTTTATCTGATTTTTCATTTGTGGATGTAATTTTTGTTATAATTTTTTATCTAAATTTTTTGCAATCACTTTGACGAGTAATTTCGAAAGTTTTTTTGCAACCACTTTGACGAGTAATTTCGAAAGCTTTTTGCAACCATTTTGACAATAAATTCTCAAATTTTTATGATGAAATAATTGGCTTTATCTAGTTAGCGTTGAATATAATTATTAAAAAATTCAATTTTCTTGCTACTATTTTGACGACTAATTTAGAAAATTTTTAAAATTTTTTACAACCACTTTTATTATGAATTTCAAAATTTTTTTGATGATACAATAATTAACTTTGTCAGTATTAAACACAATTATTAAAAAACCTTTGAGTGGTTAAAAAAATTTTAACAAAAAATAATACCAAAAATTTTTTATCAATAATTTTTCATTTCTTTTTTTTAAAATTATATTGTGTTCGCCCCGAATGGGACGAACACCCAAATGGGGAACACTTTCCTTTTAGGCTAAAAAATTGAAAGGGCGAACACTTTCTTTTTTAGGCTAAAAAAAAGCCTAAAAAGAAGTGTTCGCCCTATCAATTTTTAGCCCTATCAACGAGGGCGAACACTTTTTTTTTTTAGGCTACACGATAGTGAGGGCAAATTTGAAATATTTGAAAAAATGAATGTACCCAATAATTGAGCGGGTGTATTTAGCCGTAGCCTTTGTATATTCTATATATATATATATGTTCGTTGCAAAAGAAGGGGTGGGGTCACTTGATTAATAATTTATATACATGCCAATGGACGGCTCTTCATTCTTCATACATATTTTCAATCAATCGCATTGTCGCAATGGGGAAAAAATAATTGACTTCTTATTATTATTTTTTAATTATAATGACAACAAATTTTAAAATTTTCTGGTCCAATGTGGTAAGGACAATTATCGACCTTTTTTTTTGGTTCTAAATTTGAGTGATTGTCAGGGGCGGGGGTGAGAATCGAATCCGGGCGTTGCCCTTGGTCCGGCCAGGTGCGTACCACTGCACCACCCGGACGATCTCGATCTCTAGTACACATAAAACATGAAATGGATACATTATTTTATTATACATGATTAACCAAAAGATTAATGTAATCTGTCACTCCATTGACTTCCAACTATACAGCACAAAGGCTTCATTGATGTATTTTTCTTAACTGGAAAATTGGTCCAAATTGAAGATCATCTGTCATTGCTCCATTGATCTCAAAGGCCTAAAACCTCTCAGTGGTAACTCGGAGAAGGAGAAGTACTGGAAATGGCTTATGCTGCTCTACTTTCACTTACTCGAACAATAGAAAATATCTTGTTTTCTTCTCAAGAATCGCAAGCTGTTGACCAAGAGCTACAAATCAAATCTCTCCATGGGAAGCTCGCCCTTTTTATTTCATTTCTGGAAAATACTTCCCAAAACAATAGCGACTCGATCGAAGATTTGGAAGAAAGAATCAGAGATGCAGTGTATGAAGCCGAAGATATAATCGAATCCCACATGTCAAAACAGATTCTCTCAATATTTGGAAGTCAAAGTTCTGAGGAGAATTATGAAGAAGACATACAGAATGTAATGGAAAAACTTGATTCCATCTGGGGCGAAGTGGAGAAGAAGAAGAACAACAAGAACAAAATTGAAGCTTTGCAAATTATGGATCCTCAGATTGGACCTGCAGCAGTGGTTAAAGTTGAAAGCTCCTCAGAAATTGGTAGGCCTGAACTTAACAAACTTGATTATAATCATATGTGATCTCAACTATTCTGATCTATTTGTGTTGTTAATTTCGTGACTATTTCAGAAAAGGTGGTGAAGATGCAACCTATTGTGGGATTTGAAGACAACATGCTCAAAATAAAGGAGTTACTATGTGGGTCATCCACAGAACTAGAAACCATCTCAATTGTTGGGATGGATGGCATTGGAAAGACAACATTGGCAAGAAATATCTACAATGATTCATTTGTCAAGCGTCACTTTGACATTCGAGCATGGACAACACTCTCTCAGAAATATAAAATCCACTACTTGCAAGCCTTCTAAAATCCACTACTATGTGGTGACACTACTTGCAAGCCTTCTAAAATCCACGGGAAACCCGACAAATCGAATAGACATGGGAGAATTAAAATTGAAATTGTATCAAAGTTTGAAGCAAAGAAGGTATCTTATTGTGATGGACGATGTGTGGGACACCGACTTCCTAAAGGATTTCAAAAAGATATTCCCAGATGATGATAATGGAAGTCGAATCATCATGACAAGTCGGTCATCTGAAGTGGCCAATGTTGAACACTATTCCGGCCATATCCATCGTATGAATTTTCTAGGTCTTGAACATAGTTGGAATCTCCTCTGCCAGAAAGCATTTGGGGAAGAACCATGCCATCTTGGACTCCAGGAAATTGGATGGAAGATAGCGGAAAAATGCAAAGGACTTCCACTTGCACTCACAGTAGTTGGCGGTGCCCTCCACGAAGGCAAAAAGACACGAGCACATTGGAAGTACGTTGAAGAAAATATGAAATCTGCAGAAGCTGGAAATTATGATGATCTAATGGAGATCCTGTCTTGGAGTTACAACAATTTGCCTTATCATCTCAAAGCATGCTTCCTTTACATGGCAGTTTACCCAGAAGATTACGTTATCAATGTCTCCCATCTCATGAGGTTATGGCTTGCCGAGGGATTTATAAAACCAATTCCACCTAAGAACTTGGAACAAGTAGCAAAAGAGTCTCTGCAGGATCTTATTGCCAGGAATTTGGTTATGGTTCGTGACCAAACTTATTATGGTGAAATCAAGAGTTGTACCATCCACGATCTCATGAGAGACCTCTGTGCGAGGAAAGCTCAAAAGAAAATGTTTCTTCATGTCGTGGATAAAGATGATGAAGAAGCCATAAAAAATCAGCGTTTCCTAAGTATTCATCGGGAGGAGCGGTTTTACTTTGGACAAGGGTATGAGCCAACTGTCCGATCTCTTCTTTATTTTAGAAGATGTGGATATGAATTGCCAGTAAATATTCCTTTACAACTACTTAGGGTCTTGGATGCATGCAATATAAGTTTTGACAAGTTTCCAACTCAAATCATAAAACTTGTTAACTTAAGATATCTTGCTATCTTCTACAATGGAAAAGGGGCAGAAATTCCTCGCTTAATATCAAAGCTTTGCAACCTACAAACCTTCATTGTTATAAGGAAGAATTGGAGATCTAATGCTAGAATATTATACTTACCGTTGGATATATTGGAGATGCCATGGTTAAGGCATCTGTTGGTCGATGGGAGTAGTTTTTTATCTTATCCTTGCGGTGCACGAGATGGGAACCTACAAGTACTTTCTGGAATGGTTGATTTTAGATTCACGGATGAGGCCATCGTCAAATTTCCTAACCTCAAGACCTTGGGCATTGTTTACCGTCACAATCGGGAAACTAAGTTGTCATTCTACTGTCTCGAGAATGTAGTCCATATGCATCAACTCGAACATTTCAAGCTCCATTTTATCCGACAGTTATCGGGAGATGTTTGGTGTCAATTGCCGCTCAATCTTTGTTTCCCTCAAAAACTGAACAAGTTAACTTTGCAAGGTTGCAAAATTTCTCGGAAACAAATGTCCATGATTGGTTCACTTCCCAGTCTTGAAGTACTAAAACTAAAAAATGTGCACTTCGAAGATTGTGAGTGGAAAACAAATGAAGGGGAATTCAGCGAACTAAAATTCCTACTTGTTCGAAGCTCTTCTTTGGTACATTGGGAAGTTGAGGAAACACATTTCCCAAGCCTCAAGTGCCTATCTCTTCTCTTCTGTTGGAGACTAAAGTGCATCCCTTCTCGAATCGGGGAGATTCCAAGCCTTCGAGACATCTTCTTGTTTGAATGTAGTTCAGGTGTTGTGGATTCGGCAAATAAAATACTCGAGGAACAACACGAGTTGGGTCACGAGAGTCTTCAGCTTCACAATGGATTTACATCTGGCATATGCTTTCATAAGGTAAAAACTAAGAGTATACCAGAGTCCCAACCACACTATTATATTACTAGTCCTAGCTGCTTGTAATTTTTTCTTTACTAATTAATTTCCTTTTTAATTCACTTTTGCAGAGGTATTTTGCTTCGTGGGAAGTCTAGAACCTCAAGGTAACAAAAATTGTACAGTATATATAGGCGTTGGAAGATGATGTAGATTTTGAGATTGTTAGATATGGTTATTAGTAGGGGAAAATTATTTCTTTTTAAACGTTTGATAGAAAGTGAAAAAGTAACACGGTCATAAATTATGTGGTTGAAAGTGAGTTTGAAAAAAGAAATTATCATTTTAAATGCACACTGAACCATATGACGGTACCATCTTTACTTGCTCGTATTTACTTTTTGTCCTTTTTTTATTTTTTATTTTTATTGTAGGCAAAAAAAAGGGAATACTAATGGTGGGGTGAGTGATTATATTAGTGAAAGTTGCTTGCCAGAACGAAGAAGTATCAGGCAATGTCTACTATGATCAAGTCCTCTGTGAAGAAGACCAAATAAAATATATACTTTTTGAGATTATGTTGATTATTGATTATCTTGTTTTAATCCTATTGTAAATTTAATCTCTGGTGTGTAAGATTAATGAAGTTTTGAATCTTTATATCCTAGTGAAGTTTTGGCCGACATGTTCATTGCAATGCTAAACCAGTGTGGTACGTAGGTGGGCGAAAATCAGGGATCTTTATACTTGGACACATAAAACATGAAATACTAGATATATAGTATAATACTTTATTACACATATTTTTAAACAAAGGATTATAATACATAAATTTTAGAGCATTTCGAGGTATGCCTAGCAAGAGTCACGGATTTCACACTAAACCAGCACTAATATCTATATATAATGTGGAATCAATGTTCTGAAAAACAAGAAATCAAAATTTGTCGCATTGTTCCATAAATGATAAAAGTTTTTTGGTACAATGCAAGTGTGAAAATTTTTTTAGATTTTCTCTAGGTCCCCCATTGATTTCGAAGGCCTAAAACCTGATAATGTGGAAGAGCTTGTATCAGATATGGCTTATGCTGCTCTACTTTCACTTACTCAAACACTAGATCGTATCTTACTTTCTCGCAATGAATCTCTAGTTCTTGACCAAGAGCTACAAATCAAATCTCTCCATCAAAAGCTATGCCTCTTTATTTCATTTCTGGATGAGATTTCACAGAAGAATAGTAACTCGATTGAAGATTTGGAAGAAAGAATCAGAGATGCAGTTTATGAAGCTGAAGATGTGATCGAGTCTCAAATGACAAAACAGATTCTCTCAAGATCTAAACATTCTGGAGTTATAAGTTGTTTTTGGAACCATGCAAGGTGCCTGGTGCCTGTGTCTGAAAATTTGGAAAAGGAAGCATATGAAGACGGCTTACAAAATGTAATTGAAAAACTTGATTCCATATGGGGAGAAGTGAAGAAGATGAACGATAACAACAACATTGAAGCTTTGAAAATCAAAGATCCTCCTATTGGACCTGCAGTACCTGTTGAAGCTGAAAGCGCCTTAGAAATTGGTAAGCCTAAAGAAAGTTGATGATTATCTCAACTGTGATTATATACGTTCTTGTTTCAATTTTGTGATTTTGTTTAGTTGAGGCGGATAAGATGAAAGACAACAACAACATTGAAGCTTTGAAAATCAAAGATCCCCCCACTGGACCTACAGCACCTGTTGAAGTTGAAAGCACCCAAGAAATTGGTAAGCCTAAACAAATGAAAATTGATGAAATCAATAAATACTTTGTTATCTCAACTGTGATTATCCGTTTCCTTGTTTTAATTCTGTGTTTCTGTTTCAGTTGAGGTGGAGAAGACGCAATCGAGCAACGCGTCTTCATCAAAATCAGCTTCCACAAACACAAGTGAGCCTGTGGTGTGCTTGGAAGGCAACATTTTCCGGATTAAGGAGTTGCTGGTTGGGTCATCCATTCAACTAGAAACCATATGCATAGTCGGAATGGGTGGCATTGGTAAGACTACACTAGCGAGAAGTATCTATGATGAACCATTTGTCAGTCATCACTTTGATGTTCGGGTATGGGTAACAGTCTCTCAGAAACATAATGTGGTTGCACTACTTATAAACCTTTTAAAATCGATGGGAAAGCACACTAACAAAATGAATGGAAAGGATATGGAGATATTGAAAGACAAAGTATATAAAAATTTGAAGCAAAGAAGGTATCTTATCATAATGGACGATGTATGGGACACCAACTTCCTAAAAGAATTCAAAACATACTCCCAGGATGACAATACCAGAAGTCGGTTCATCATGACTAGTCGGTCATCTAAAGTGGCTAATTTTGAACATTATTCTAGCCATATTCATCATATGAATTTTCTGAGTCTCGAGCAAAGCTGGAATCTTCTGCTCCAGAAGGCACTAGGGAAAAAATCATGTCCACCTGGACTTCAGAAAATTGGATGGAAAATTGCTGAAAAATGCAAAGGACTTTCTCTATCACTTGCAGTTTTTGGTGGTCTCCTCTACAAAGGCCGGAAGACGCAAGAGTATTGGAAGTATGTTGAAAAAAACATGAAATCTATGGAAGGTGGAAATTACGATGATTTAATAGAGGTATTGTCTTGGAGTTACAAACATTTACCTCATCATCTGAAGGTGTGCTTTCTTTACATTGCAGTTTATCCGGAAGACTACATGATACATGTCTCCCAAGTCCCACCTTATGAGGTTATGGATTGCTGAGGGGTTTATAAAACCAATCACACCTAAAAATTTGGAACAAGTGGCAAAGGAATATCTGGAAGAGCTTATTGACAGGAATCTGATAATAGTTCGTGACGGGACTTACTATGGTGAAATTAAGACTTGCACCATCCATGACCTCATGAGAGAACTCTGCATGAGGAAAGCTCGAGAGGAAATGTTTCTTCATTCCATGGATAAAGATAAAGATGACAAAGAAGCCATAACAAATCAGCGTTTCTTAAGTATTGATCGATGGTATTGGTTTAAATCTGCAAAAATGCGTGTTCCAACTGTACGTTCTCATATATACTTCACAGGTGCATACCCATTGGCAAGATTTATGCATGCACCACTACTTGGACGCATGCAATGTAAGATTAGAGAAGTTTCCAACTGGAATCGCAAAACTTGTTAATTTGAGATATCTTGTTTTATTCATGGGAATAGAAAAAGGTGAACTTCTTGCTTCAATATCCAAGCTTTGCAATCTACAAACTTTGATTATTATAAGGCGACGGTGGCCATTTGATACGGGTTTCGGATTATTATACTTACCACCCGAAATGTCGAAGATGCAATGGTTAAGCCATCTGCAAGTGGATGGGAGTAAGTTCTTATATTTTGATAAAGGTGCACCAAATTGGAGGCTACAAGTATTAATGTGTGGCTGGGTTGATTTCCCATTCACCATGGATGCCATGGAGAAAATTCGTGACATTAAAACATTGGGAATTGTTTACTGTATTGTTGACAAAATTGGGTGGTCAGCATTTCATCTCGAGCATTTAGTCCATTTGTATCAACTCGAAAATTTGAATTTGAAGTTCAATGACCACAGCAATAGGTATGAGCTGCCGCCCAATCTATCTTTAATTTCCCACAAAAACTGAGCAAGTTAACTTTGGGTGGTTTCAAAATTTCTTGGAAAGAATTGTCCATGATTGGTTCACTTCCCAACCTTCAAGTGCTGAAACTGAAAAATGTTAGGTTTGAAAATGATATGTGCAAAACAAATGAAGCGGAATTCAGGGAACTGAAATTTTTACTCATTGAAAGCATTGAGTGGGCAGATTGGGAAGCTGAGGAAACACATTTCCCAAGTCTTGAGTGCTTGAGTCTTAGGGACTGTCGGAAGTTAAAGTGCATCCCTTGTGGCATCGGAGAGATTTCAACTCTTCGAGATATCGTCCTGTATAAATGCAGTTCAGGTGTCGTAGATTCCGCAAATGAAATACTCAATGAACAACACGGGTTTGGTAACGAGGGTTTCCAGCTTCGTGAAGGATTTAAATCTGGCATCAGCTTTCGCAAGGTAAACATTTAGAACATATATACTAACATAGCAACCAAATTGTGTTTACCACTCCTAACTGATTTACCGTTTGCTCTAATTAATTTCTGCAGAGCTATTTTGGTCGGTGGGGAAGATATGAAGACTAGAAGTTTAAGCTTTGCTCATAAACCTTCTCAGCTCATCAAAGCGACATGCAGTGAGTTGCTACAACTAAAACAAATGCCTAATATTTAAATTACAGTCTCTACTGGTCAAGTGTTAGCTCAAAACTTCTTTTACGTCCCTTTTTTGTTTCTTAATATTAATATTGATATATAATTTTGGCCATTTATTAATTTTCTTATTGTAGACAAATCAGGGAACTAGTTGCTAACGGTGGGTTAGTGAAAGCTGCAAGGGAGAAGTGTCAATAAGAACTGTGGAGAACACAAATAATATTTATACTTTAATTTGAGATTATCTTGATTTTTCATTATGGCGTTCTTTATGCCATTCAGTGCTATTCAGTATGTCATTGTACGTAGCATGATTGTGTTTGTTTAAGTCGCACTTTAAGTTTAAACTTTGGTGTGTAAGGAAACGATTTATGTTTTATCAGTTTCTCTCTACAATTTTACCTTTAATCAACCAAGAAACACGTACATAGGAATTATTAGTTGTGTATCTTGCACAGGGAGCTGACCTTCCATATATAGGAGGAAGTAAAAATAAGAAAGAATTCCAATTGTGCTCTAGGTACTAAACACAACTCGACTAGAATGATATTGTTAACTCTATTTACGTAGTTTTTATTGAAGTTAATAATTGACATTTTTATTTTTTCGTATTTATAGGTAAATTAGTTATTCAATTAATTTGATTATGAATGTTATTTTAATTGGACTTGTTATCACACTATATTTATATTTTATCTTGATCTAAATTAACATGTGTGATAATTTGCTTGTTTTATTTAATTAATTAAGTAAGTGGGAGTCCAAGAAGGGCACAAACCCTAGTACATGCCTATGGTGTCCTTCGTGTCCACATTCGATCTATCATATGATTTGGTAAGATCTTTTTCCTTGTTATATTTATACATTGCTATTTATCTTTTACCTTGTTTGATTATTCCAACACTAATTATATTATCATGACCGCACCGAGATTTGGCAATCCCTTTATGTTTTGCAAGGGTATGTTTGGCTACAATCCAAATAACTTATTCCATATTTATAATTTTATACATATATTATATGATATATATATATAGAGAGAGAGAGACATAAGATAAGGGATAAACAAAAATTTTGAATCTATAATTTTTGGAATTTGAAGAAATTCTATTTGTCTTCTCATTGCATGTGGCGGAGAAGAGATGAGAATGTTTATGTTTTTACATCGTGTATTCAATTCCCATTCCAATAGCAATATGTTGGCATCGTAAGGTGCCAACATGCCATATGAGGAGTATGAGTATTAGTCAAAGTTGGTGTGTGCTCTCCTCCATCAGGGAGAGGGTGACACGTGGAAGAAGTTGGCATCGTAAGCGACGTAAGGTGCCATATAGTGTTAGGAGATCATTGGTGCAATTCTCAAATGATAGTATCATGATACAATGATGGTATAAAATGATAAAATGAAAATTACTATTTCTCAATTTCATTAACGTATTACATATTAAACCCCTAGACGCTTGTAATTTTTTGTTTACTAATTAATTTCGTCTTTAATTCACTTCCTTAGAAGTATTTTGTTTCATGGGAAGACTAGAACCTCAAGGTGACAAAAATTGTATAGTATATATAGGTGTTAGTAGATAATATAGATTTTGTGATTGTTCGATATGGTTATTAGCAGGTGAAAATTGTTTCTTTGTAAATGTTTGATAGAAAGTGAAAAAGTAACAGCGTCATAAATTATATGGTTAAAAGTGAGTTTGAAAAATGTAATTTTCATTTTAAACGCATACTGAACTATATCACGATACCATCTTTTGTAACAAAGTGAAAAATGAGTAAACTTTAGTTCTCATTTTGAACATTAAACATTCCTACAATATAGTGACTTGCCTTGTTCTTGAATATGTTGATGAGTGATGATGTGAGACGTGTGGTTTATATTGATGTTTGATTTTGACTAGCAGTGAAATTTAATTTTAATTTTATTTTTCTTTTTAGAAAAAAGAAAAAACAAACAAAGGCTTATTTTTACAATTGACTGAACATAAACATTCTCGACTACATGTACTGAGTTCCATGCTACAACTAATAGAAATACCTTATTAAATTAGAGGGAGAAGGTAAGTTTCTTGCCTCAGTATCTAAGCTTTGCAATCTACATAAAGACTATGCAACTAGAGGAGGACAAAGAGGAAAATTTCACAAGGATGTCCCCCTAGGCATCGCATGAGTATTTGATCCGAATTTTCAATTCTCATGTAGACAGAATTTACTTTTTTTCCATCAAAGTTTAACACGTGAACAAATTATTTAAATGAGTGAGATTACATTTGAAATCAAGAAATCTTGACGTTTGTTTGCTTTGATATCACATTGAATCACTTGATCTAAAAATATTACAATGGCAGATAAGACAAAATGTGTAGATAAGACTAAATGTCTATGATTTAACTATTACAATTAATTAACCAATAATAAGAGGAGATTCGAACAACTTAAAAAAGCATAACAATTAAAGGATTTCAGTGAAATTGTCGACTATGAAAATCATACCAATTTGCCTAGGCTTTTAATCTGTTACCAAGACTTGTGTTACAAATAGAAACTCCAGTCAATGACTTCTTCCCTGCATTTCTATTATTCATTTAGAAAAATGGAAAGCAGATGAAGTAAAAAATGTAAAATCAAACTGTCTTAACTTTGTCACCTTTTAGTTCCTCAATCGAACTTTATTTTTTAAATCATGATGAGAGCAAATTCCCTTTTTTTTGTTTTTTTTTTCCGGTTGTTGTTGTTTTATGTTCTAGTGATTTTTTTTGGCCGGCAATGTGGAACCCATGCGGCAAGCGATAAGTATGGATCTTTAGTACACAGAGAACATGGTATGTATAGAACATTTTATCACACCCCTTCCGATTTCCTACCCACGTGTGGGCATGTTAATATAACCACACTATAATATAGCAGTTTTCAAATGGTTCTGAGTTTGGCCCACACGCCGATCAAGACTACTTAAAAATTGCCACATCATAGTGTACGCATATTAACATGCAGGTAGAGGATCTTGACTTTTTTATACCCACACCATAATATGACAGTTTTCAATGGTTCAAGATTATGACAGTTTTCAAATGGTTCAAAGTTTGGCCCACACACCTATCAAGACTACTTAAAAATTGCCACATGTAGGTAGAGGATCTTGACTTTTCTATACCCACACTATAATATGACAGTTTTCAAATGGGTCAAAGTTTGGCCCACACACCGATCAAGACTACTTAAAAATTGCCACATCATAGTGCAAGCATATTAACATGCCAGTAGAGGATCGTGACTTTTTATTACACATATGACATATGATTAAACAAAATTATCAAGATTTGTAATAATACATTTCTTATACAATAGAAAGGCTTCCAAGTTGCATTGATACAATCGAAAGGCTTCATTAATCATGTATTTTCTTAACTAGCAATTTGGTTGTCTGCTACATATTTTAGAATATCTGGAGATACGCTCACCTAAAACCACGGATTCCACAATTATAAAAGTTATCCTTCAAGAAGAATAATGCTACTGGGCCACTGAACTTGTGTTTTTTTTAGCCAAACGCACAAGTTGAAGGGAGACTGAACTTGTGTGTGTGTGAGTGTTTTTTTTTTTTTTTTTTTTTTTTTCAAGCCAAACCGTGGTCATTACTTGAAGGGAGTCAGGAAGGGAGTAATTGAGGTTGTCCCAGTAGCATTATTATTCCACAAGTACACACAATATCCAATTCAATGTTCTGAAAAACGACAAGTCAAAGTTTGTTGCATAGCTTCACACAGTGTTTGAGAAATCTTGAGATCTCTTTCTGTCAATTGATTTCCAACTCCTGAAACATTTCACTACTGGTAATCTGGAAAAGTATTCGAAATGGCTTATGCTGCTCTACTTTCGCTCACTCAAACACTAGATAATTTCTTGCTTTCTCCTGATGAATCTCTAATTCCTTGTCACGAGTTACAGATCAGATCTCTCCATCAAAAGCTGGGCCTTTTTATTTCATTTCTGGAAGAGATTTCACAAAAGAATAGTGAATCAACTGAAGATTTGGAAGATAGAATCAGAAATGCAGTGCATGAAGCCGAAGATATAATCGAGTCCTATATGTGTAAACAGATACTGTCAAAATGTGAAGCTTCAACAGAAGATATCCAATCGACCTCAGATTTGGAAGAGAGAATGGGACTCAGAGATGCGATGTCAGTTTTGGAGGAGAGAATGAGATTCAGATATGCGATGTATGAAACCAAAAATAGAAGTAGTTTTTGGAATCGTGCAAGGAGCTTGTTATGTATGTGTCAAAATTTGAAGGAGAATAATGACGAGTTGGAGGAGAGACATTATGACGACGAGTTGGAGAAGAGATATTATGATGACGAGTTGGAGAAGATAAAAAATGAACATCACGAGTTGGAGAAGAGAAATAATGAAGAGCGCTTAAAGAATGTAATGGAAAAACTTGATTCCATTTGGGAAGAGGTGGAGAAGATGAACAACATTGAAGATCTGCAAATTGAGAATCATCTCACTAGACTTGCAGCACCTATTGAAGTCAAAAGCATCTCAGAGATTGGGGTGAATGAAATTGGTAAGCCTTAACTCAACAAACTTGATGAAATCAATTCATACTCTGTGATCTCACTTGCACTATTTCCCTTGTTTTAATTTCGTGATTCTATTTCAGAAGAGGTGGAGAAGATGCCACCTAGGAACTTGTCAAAGTCTGCTTCCACAAACACAAGTGTGCCTATGGTGGGATTGGACGACAACGTGCACCGAATTAAGGAGTTACTAACTGGGTCATCCACTCGATGGGAAACCATCTTAATTGTCGGGATGGGTGGAATTGGCAAAACTACATTGGCAAGAAGTATCTATGATGATCCATTTTTAAGTCATCACTTTGACGTTCGGGCATGGACAACAGTCTCTCATAAATATAATGTGGTGGGATTACTTGTCAACCTTCTCAAATCCACAGGAGACACGACTAGTGGAGCTGACATGGAAGAACTAAAACTGAAATTGTATCAAAGCTTGAAGAAAAGAAGGTATCTTATTATCATGGACGATGTGTGGGACATTGCCTTCCTAAAGGAATTCAAAAAGATATTCCCAGATGACGATAATGGAAGTCGGATCATCATGACTAGCCGATCATCTCAAGTGGCTAATTTTGAATACTATTTTTGCCATATTCACAGTATGAATTTTCTTAGCCCCCAACAAAGCTGGAATCTTCTGCGTCATAAAGCGTTGGGTGAAGAACCCTGTCCTCCTGGACTCGAGGAAATCGGATGGAAGATTGCAGAAAAATGCAAAGGACTTCCACTTGCACTTGTAGTTATTGGCGGTCTCCTCTATAAAGGCGAGAAGACGCATGCACATTGGAACTATGTTGAAGAAAATTTGAAATCTGCAAAAATTGGAAATTATGATGATGTAATGGAGGTACTTTCCTGGAGTTACAACCATTTGCCCCATCATCTCAAAGCATGCTTTCTTTATATGGCAGTTTACCCAGAAGATTATGTGATCCACATCTCCCATCTCATCCGGTTGTGGCTCGCTGAAGGATTTATAAAACCGATACCAGCTAAAAACTTGGAGCAAGTGGCAAAAGAGAACTGGGATGATCTTATTTCCAGGAATCTAATTACAATATGTGAACGAAATTACTATGGAGAAATCAACACATGCACTATCCATGACCTCATGAGAGACCTTTGCATGAGAAAAGCTCGGGAGAAAATGTTTCTTCAAGTTGTGGATAACAATGATGAAGAAACCGGTGATGTTCGGCATTACGTGAGTATTCATCGAAAGTGGTCTCATGAGCATGGCCCAAATATCCGTTCTGTTCTATTCCTTAGAAATGCATGTCAAAGAAAGATTAATCCTTTTCATCTCAAACTACTTAAGGTGTTGGATGCTTGCAATGTAAGATTATTCCATTTTCCAAAGGAAATTCAAAAGCTTGTTAACTTGAGATATCTTGCTTTCTTCTATGCCGTAGAAGGTGGTGAGGTTGCTTCTTCAATATCAAAGCTTCGTAATCTTCAAACCTTGATTGTTGTAAGGGATAAATGGATGTATAAATGTGAAATACTGTACTTACCACCCGAAATCTTGAAGATGCCATGGTTAAGACATCTGCTAGTAGATGGGAGTAGTTTCTCGTCTTATCCTTGTCCCGCACCAAATGGGAACTTACAAGTACTTACTGGCGTAATTGATTTTAGATTTACGGAGGAGGCCATTCAAAACTTTCTGAACCTCAAGACACTCGGAATTCTTTACCGTTTTGATTCAGAGACTGAGTGGTCATTTTATTGTATGGAGAATGTAGTCAATCTGCGTCAACTTGAAAATCTGAAGTTCCATTTTAGTGGTGGAAATGATTGGCGTCAGCTACCGTTCAATCTTTCTTTTCCGCAGAAATTGAACAAGTTAACTTTAAGCGGTTGCATGATTTCTTGGAAACATGCATCAATAATTGGTTCACTTCCAAATCTTCAAGTGCTAAAATTGAAAAATGTTGCCTTTGAGGAGCATGCGTGGAAAATAAATGAAGGGGAATTCACTGAACTAAAATTTCTACATGTTGGGAGTATTGATTTGGAACACTGGCAAGTTGAGGAATCACATTTCCCAGTCCTTGAGTGCCTAAGTCTTAGGTACTGTCTCAATTTAAATTGCATCCCTTCTGGAATTGGAGAGATTTCAAGTCTTCGAGATATTGTCTTGGATGATTGTAGTTCAGAAGTTGTCGATTCAGCATATGACATACTCAAAGAACAACAACACGAGTTTGGCAATGAGAGTCTTCAGCTTCACATCTATCCCGACAAGAACGGCAGAGGCAGATCTAGCATTTGCTTTCATGAGGTAAAAATTAAAAATATAAAAGAGTCTCAACCAAAACCAAATACACACACAGTATATAATAGTAAATAGTAAATACTACTAACAGCTGCTTGTAATTTATTGTTTTCTAATTAATCTCTTTTTAAATTCACTTTTGCAGAGGTATCGGGAATATTGGTAATCAGTGATCGACCAAGCTGGGTAGCTAGTGTGAGTTGTTAATCTTGCCAGTTTTTGATTTATGATTCGCCCCACTAGTCTACAACTATATATAAAACATCAAAAACTATAAAACATACGTTTTATGTTAAACTAATTAGCACTTGCACATATTCTGATCATGTTTCACCTACTTCATAGCAGCCATTGCCTCATCACAAGTCCGAGTACAGCTCAAGGCCACAACTTCAAGGTAATTACTAATTCTTGTATTGACTTTTAGATATTGTACTACATAGCCACTTATGTATATATAGATTGTTTTTGCTTAGTGTCTGTCATTGTTCATGAAAATTGTTTGCTGTTGACTGTTTGGTTGAAAAGTGAAAAAAATAATACATAGGCTCGTTAAATATATGGTTAAATGTTAAGTTTGACAAAAGAAGAGTTTTCGGATTGTCATTTCAAATATATCATTGTAGAGAAAGATGGTAAGAAATGAGCAAAGTTTAGTTACAATATTCTTACAATGTATTTCTTTCCTCCCCTTTTTTGAGCACAAATTGAGAATCATAGGGGTGGGACGGTGTTTCGAACCCTAATCAAATATCAGCAGGGGAGACTTTTTCACTAGGATAAGCCTCCTTGGACAAACGTTGTAGCTTGTTACCAAATCATTTCTGGAAAAAGAAAAAAAATAAAAAAAAAGAGTAAAGTTTTATGGAGAGTATTTACATAAAAAGTAAAATATTTTATAGTAAATGTGAAAGATGATAAAATATTAAGTTCCTAGTTGCTCTTATCCTAAAAAGGTTCATATTATAATGAACCTTGGGTTCATCAGTCAATGAATTAAGTCTTATGTTTACAAAATTTCTACGTTGCTCCTCAAGAATTGAAATAATTCTAATTTCGTCCTCACCTTCTCAAGTTTCATCCAAACCCCAATGCTGTTACACGCCTCTTTTAAAGGCATATGAGCTTTGTTTAGACTACACGTGGTCTCAATTACTGTGTAGTGCTCAAAATGTTAGCTCAAGACTTTTATCTGCCCTTTCTTGTTTCTTAATATATTCAGTTCATGGAATAGTAATGGTGGGGACCGTGGGTTCAGTGAGAGTTTCTTGCCACAACGAAGAAGCTCATGTATATTAATGTAGCAACCAAATTGTGATTACTACTCCTAATTGCTTGTGTTTTACGGTTGACTTCTTTCAATTCATTTCTCCAGTACTATTTTCGTCAGGGGTAAAATGAAGACTAGAACTTCAAGTTAATTATCGATTCTTTTGTTGACTTATAGAAATTGTATTGGGTAGCCGCTAGTGCATAGTAGATTATGCCTTTGTTTGGTACGTTAGTTGTAGTTAACATTGTTTCTTTTTGAATGTTGATAGGAAAGTGAATAAAAGCACCATGTTAAAAAATTATATGGTTTTGTGTGTGTGTGTGTGGTCATATTGGGTTAAAAATGAGTTTGAGGAGTTGTAAATTTCATGTTGAGGAAAACCTAAACATTCTCAACTGATCTCGACTCCGCTGTGAGTTGCATGCCACAATTTGGTCCACTACATGAAACAGAATTTATAGGAACGACATGTTACTGCAATAGTACCTACAGAAAATAGTAGTACCATTACAATATGTCATTGCTATTGCTCTTGTTGAAAAATAGCTAGACAACCCACATAGGTGGTGTTTAGTCTAGTGGTCAAATGTTAGCCCAAAACTTTTTGTAACCATTTTTGTTTCTTATCTTAATATTAATATATATGTAATTTATACGTCTCTTTTTATCTTTTTGTAGACAAATTATGGAATTGGTTACTAATGATGGGGTTAGTGAAAGTTGCTTGGCATCGCTACAGAGAAGAAGTATTGGCGAGTATATACTTTGAGATTGTGTTGATTTTTAGTTGTCTTGTTTTAATCCTATTTTATATTTAAACTAATTTGGTGGAAAAGAACGACAATGAAAAGCATACTATTTATGTTTTATCCTTTTCCTCTGTGAATTTAGTTTAAATCGATGTTTACTGTTCAAACTACAAAAGAGTAGAAGATTAAAGAATATCTATATAATCTTTTAAATGTGTATATTAATTGTACAAAAAGTCTTAAATGTGCATATTAATCACGTGATATAACCTTTTTTTTTTTTGGTATATATAAATTTTATTTTATTATTATTATTTTGAAATTCAGCTCAATATCATGAAATTTTGAATTCACCACCTTTGAAAGTAAACCAATATACCTGGTTCTTGAATTTATCATAAAGCATGTCAAAAGTCAAAACTCTAGCGACTAGATGCAAACAGTGGTGTTAGAGCATCTCAAAGAAGATCTTTATATTTAAAGAGTATTTTTTTGAAATATGAAGAGTATTTTTTAATTTAAAAAGTGAAATTTTATATAGTTTCCAACATATTCTTTATATTTGTATACGTAAATATATTGAATTTTATAATTAATCTTGAAAGTTGTAAAGAGTTAATAAATTAGTATATTTAGATATGTGAATACATTGAATGTGTAAATAAAAAACCAAATAAAGAGTGAGTTTGACTATCCAAATTTGGAGAGTCAAAACTCAATCTTTAAATTTAAAAGTTGCATAAAGAGTTTGTTGGAGCAAATTTTTAAACAATGACTCTTTAAACTAAAGAGCATCTTCCAAATAAAGAGTCTCTTGGAGATGTTTTTAGTGTTGCAAATAGAAACTCTAGTTTGAAAAAGCATTTCCACATTCACATGATTCCTTACCAACACAGAAAACAGATGAAGTAAAAATGTAAAATTAGACTATTATGTCTAATTACATGCAATTGTGCGGTTTGAAATCCCTGCCACAAAATTGAGGAGCTAAAATTTTGTCAACGGGGTGTAATTATAAAAATAAATAAATAAATAAACTCTAGTTCCGACTTGTTACGCGAAAATATCATTAACATTTTAAAGCCTATTATTTTAGCGATAGTCAATGTTACACCATTTGTTCTAAATAGCACTGTTTTCAGAGCCGACCTGGCCCTGCCGATCGGATCAAAAAACCTATGACTCGGCTAAAAAACTCGGTCGGGTGACCCCTAAAACCCAGGTTGGTCAAACCCGGTCAAAGACTCATGTTAACTCGGAAAACTTGGTCGACTTGGGTGGCCCGGGCCCGGGTTTGATTCGAATTTTTGGATTTTCTTTTATTTTTTGAAATTTTATTATATTTATTTATTTATTTAATATTAGTTTAATCACCTGGTTGATCCTGAATTGACTCCAAATCGACTCTTTGACCTTTGACCCAATCCCTCGGCCGCATCGATGACCTGATCGATTTTAAAAACATTGAGATTTGCTTATCAAACTGATCTTATACATAAAAACCTAAATTGTAATATTGAAAAATTTGATAAAAAATAAAATAAAATAATACATGAAATTGTTGGGCTATTGACAAGCCGACCCACACCAAAGGGTTTGCATCGGTCTTGAAAACTGAAAATTGATTGGCGGTCAATTTTCGATTTAATGCATTTGGGTCGGGTCAGACCCGCACTCTCCTATACTACAGTAGTAACCTCATTCCCACTCATTATTGAGTTTATTTATAGTGAGAAGGTAAGGATAAGTCTGTAAAATGTTGAGATCGTCTGCGAGTCCACTGGTTTCCAATGCCTAAAACCTTTCGTTAATAATAATTTGGGGAAGCGTTGGATATGGCTTATGCTGCTCTACTTTCACTTACTCGAACGCTAGAAAATATCCGATTTTCTTGTGATGAATCACTACTAGTTCTTGTTGAAGAGCTACAAATCGAATCTCTCAAAGAAAAGCTGGGTCTTTTTATTTCGTTTCTGGAAGAGACTTCGCAAAAGAATAGCAAGCCGATTGAAGATCTGGAAGAAAAAATTAGAGATGTGGTGTACGAAGCTGAAGATATAATCGAGTCTCACATGACAAAACAGATTCTCTCAAGATCTGAAGCGTCTACAAAAGATAGCATATCGATTGCAGATTCAGAAGAGAGTAACGGAGATGTGGCGACCTGTGAAACAAAAAATGCAAGTAGTTTTTGGAATCGTGCAAGGTGCTTGTTATGTATGTGCCAAAATTATAAGGAGATCAATAATGAAGAAGACTTGGAGAAGAAAAATAATGAAATAGACTTAAAGAATGTAACGGGAAAACTTGATTCCATGTGGGAAGAGGTGGAGAAGATGAAGGATGAGAACAACATTGAAGCTCTGCAAACTGAGATTCCTGCAGCACCTGTTAAAGTCGAAAGTACCTCAGAGATTAGGGTGGATGAAATTGGTAAGCCTTAACGAATTTGGTTAAATCAATTCATAATCTGTGATCCCAGCTACACTTGTCTATTTGCCTTGTTTCAATTTTGTCATTCTGTTTCAGTTGAGGTGGAGAAGATGCAATGGAGGAACGCATCTTCATCAAAATCTGCTTCCACAAACACAAGCGAGCTTGTGATGTGCTTGGAAGACAACATTCTCCGGATTAAGGAGTTGCTGGTGGGTCATCCAGTCAACTGGAAACCATATGCATTGTTGGAATGGGTGGGATTGGCAAGACTACACTGGCGAGAAGTATCTATGATGAACCAGTCGTCAGTCGTCACTTTGATGTTCGGGCATGGATAACAGTCTCTCGGAAAAATAATGTGGTTGCACTACTTATAAACCTTCTAAAATCAATGGGAAAGCACACTAATAATGAAATAAATGGGGAGGATATGGAGGAATTGAAACTGAAAGTGTATCAAAGTTTGAAGCAAAGAAGGTATCTTATCATAATGGACGATGTATGGGACACTTACTTCTTAAATGAAATCAAAAATATACTCCCAGATGACAATATTAGAAGTCGGATCATCATGACTAGTCGGTCATCTAAAGTGGCTAATTTGGAACATTATTCTAGCCATGTTCATTATATGAATTTTTTGAATCCCGAACAAAACTGGAATCTTTTACGCCAGAAGGCATTAGGGAAAGAAACTTGTCCACCTGAAGTGGAGGAAATTGGAAGGAGGGTTGCGGAAAAATGTAAAGGACTTCCTCTATCACTTGTGGTTGTTGGTGGTCTCCTCTACAAAGGCAAGAAGACGCAAAAGCACTGGGAGTATGTCGAAGAAAATATGAAATCTGTAGAAACTGGAAATTATGATGATTTAATAGAGATATTGTCTTGGAGTTACAAGCATTTGCCTCTTCATCTCAAGGCGTGCTTTCTTTATGTGGCAATTTATCCAGAAGACTACGTGATCCATGTCTCCCACCTTATGAGGTTATGGCTTGCCGAGGGGTTTATAAAACCAATCCCACCAAAAAATTTGGAACAAGCGGCCAAGGAGTATCTGGAAGAACTTATTGATAGGAATCTGATAATAGTTGGTGACCGGACTTACTATGGTGAAATCAAGAGTTGTACCATCCATGACCTCATTAGAGACCTCTGCATAACGAAAGCTAGAGAGGAAATGTTTCTTCATCTCGTGGATAAAGATAAAGATGGCAAAGAAGCCATAAAAAATCAACGTTTCTTAAGTATTTATCTGAAGGATTGGTTTGAATCTGCACGATTGTGCGTTCGAACTGTCCGTTCTCATATATACTTCACAGGTGAATACCTGTTAAGAGGTATGCATTTGCCACTACTTAGAGTACTGGATGCATGCCATATAAGATTAAATAAGTTTCCAATTGGAATCACAAAACTTGTTAACTTAAGATATCTTGCTTTATACTATGATGGACGAGGAGAAGGTGAAGTTCTTGCTTCAATATCCAAACTTTGCAATCTACAAACCTTGATTATTATAAGGGGCCTGCGGATATTATTTATAGATAACCTATTATACTTACCACCCGAAATGTGGAAGATGCAATGGTTAAGGCATCTGCAGGTAGATGGGAGTAAGTTCATATGTTTTGATAGTGGCGCACCAAATTGGAAGCTACAAGTATTGTGTGGCTTGACTGATTTCCCATTCACCATGGATGCCATAGAGAAAATTCGTGACATCAAAACATTGGGAGTTGGTTACGTTAGGGTTGATGAAGATGGATGGTCAGCATATCATCTTGAGAATTTAGTCTATCTGCATCTGCTTGAAAAATTGAAATTGACCATTGGCTATGGCTGGTGTCAGCTGCCGCCCAATCTATCTTTCTTACAAAAATTGAATGAGTTAACTTTGGATGGTTTCAGAATTTCTTGGGAACAGTGGTCCATGATTGGTTCACATTCCAGTCTTCAAGTGCTGAAATTGAAAAATGTTAGATTTGAAAATCATGTGTGTAAAACAAACGAAGGGGAATTCAGTGAACTGAAGTTTCTACTCATTGATAGCATTAAGTGGGAATATTGGGAAGCCGAGGGAACACAGTTTCCCAGCCTTGAGTGTCTAACACTTCGGTACTGTTGGGAATTAAAGTGCATCCCTTGTGGAATTGGAGAGATTCCAACTCTTAGAGATATTGTCCAGTGTGATTGTAGTTCAGGTGTTATAGATTCGGCAAATGAAATACTCAAGGAACAACGTGAGTTTGGTAATGAGAGTCTCCAGCTTCATGAACAAATTAAATCTGGCAACAGCTTTCGCAAGGTAAACATTAATAAGAATATATGATAGTCTCAACAAGCTTGTGTATAGTAATAGAGCAACCACATTGTGATTACTACTCCTACCTGCTTGTAGTTTACCGTTTACTTCTTTTAATTCATTTCTGCAGAGCTATTTTCATCTGGAGTATCCAGACGAAGACTAGAATTTCAAGGTATTTGTCGATTCTCTTGTTGACTTTTAGAATGTGCTTGCTTGGTGTGGTTATGAAAGTTGATTGGAAAGTGAATAGAGCAACATGTTTATAAATTAATTGTGGGGGTTAATACGTTAATGAGTTTGAGAAATATAGTAATATTCATATTATCATTTTAAACTATCATTGTATGATTATACTATCATTTTGGAACTGTCACGGTGTAAAAGCATAATCATTCTCAACTTATCTCAACCACAAGCAGTGAGTTTGCATGCTACAAAGCCTACAACTAATAGAGATATGCTTATACAATTACAGTCTAGTGGTCAAATGTTAGCTCAAAAGTTTTTCTACCCTTCTTTTGTTTCTTATTATTATTAATATTGATGTATAACTTCGACCATTTATTATCTTTCTTATTGTCGACAAATCAGGGGACTAGTTCCTAAAGGTGGATTAGTGAAAGCTGCTTGATCCTTCAAGGAAGAAGTATCGAACAGTGTTTATCATAGTATATATAGCCCACTGTGAATAACACAAATAATGTATAGATTATGTTGATTTTTAATTGTTTTTGTTTAATAATCTTACTGCAAGTTTAAACTTTGGTCTCTAAGGGAGCTATTTATGTTTTATCATTTTTCTCTATTACTTTAGCTTTTAGTCTTACCATTTATGTTGATTGAAGAATATTTGTATATTCTAAGGCGTGTATCTTGCACGAGGCACCGACCTTTCATAGCTTTGAAGGAAGTAAAAAAGGCAATTAATGCAAAATGTCCCTGCCTTTAGGCCTTATTGCATAATTCGTTCACACCTTGGATTAAAGATTTATCTTATGGAATAATGCATGACTACGACGTGTATGGTTGTAATTAATCACCGTAGTTCTCCTCTAAGGAAAGATCGGTTTTATTTTCTTCAATACAGATATGGAAAAATCTTATTTATCTATATCAGTAATGAGACGTACGTATGTACCGTGGGTGTAGGTCCAGGACATGACGGAACCAACAGTTCCCCACTAACCATAGTGCAAATCACATTTCTGAATGACTGAATGTTAGCGGGACTCGTACCACATATGTGATGAGGGCTTTCTCTATATACTAGGGGAGAAAACGTGCGATGCACGTTAGCTTAAATGTGTACAAGTTAGCGTGGATTAATATGTATTTAAAGTAAAAATGAAAGCGTGAACTCTACGTTCCCAAAAGTAAATAAAATAGCGTCGAACGGTTAAAATTATCATTTATGTGCAACAATAATTGGGAAACATATGCAAAGTTTCAATAGTGGTTCACAAGTTCAGAAGTCCCTTCTTCTAAAGCTTCTGAACAGGGCTGTACCACGATATGCCCCAATGATCCAACTTGTTCACAAGTTCTCTCATAAGCTTGAATTGTCAATAGCAGACCTGGAGATGGAGCCAAGCTATGTAAGACCAGAGAGTTTTTCCTTTTGAAAAGAAGCAACCTTTATATTCATAGAAATTTGCGTTACAAGACAGTTCTTATCAACAATATATACAATTTATTGTAGGAAATGAAAAGGACGTGGCCGAACTTCTAAAATTCAAACCAAAAACTATTTTGAGTTATGAATTTGCTTCTGCCATGTCCAGAAAATGAATTTTGTAAACTGAGTTATTCATACCAAACACACGCAATACTCATTGGACGAAAAATACCAGCAGTGAAGATTAAGTGTGCAAACCTCTTTTGCCATTCCTTCCCTGTGAAATATTTCCTAAAAACTATTGACCCCCATCTCTATCATTACGGAAAGAAGTTCAAATTGAAACTATAAGATTCTAGTTCTATAATTTATACATATAGTGAAGCTTGAAAGTAGTATCACTTGGATCACCACAACTTTTAAAATGTTAAAATATTACTTCAATGCATAGAATCAAGAGTATAATGTGATCCAAATTGAAGAAATCAATAACAAAGATACACTTGGGAAAATATAATACTCTACAAACATAGATTTCTTGATTCAGTCAATTGAGTGTGTGCCAAAAAATGTACCTTTATCTGAAGAATGAGTGCGAAAAGGCCTATAAAACAAACCAACAATAGAAAAGCAGTCATCCAACCAAGCCCATTCCTTAACACCGCTGGAGAGTTTCATCAGTACTAAATCCACCAGATTGTCAAAAATTTTTCTCGCTCAATCTAGGAAGATAAGGTCCAAATCCACCAAATCAACAAATTATCACTAAAACAAAGAACCTTAAAAACATCAATAAAATAAAAAGAAAAATAGAGGCAAATGCATCTTAAGATAAAATATTCAGGAAATTTAAACTCTCACATAATTTATCATGTTAAACTTTCATGAGTGAAAATTTACATTGTAACTCAAATATAAGAAAATTTCACCTTATGTAAGAGATGTGAGGCTATCACGCTGACATTTTCACAATATAAAAGAAAAATATTTAATGATAGTATGACGAGGTGGTCATCGGTGGATAGAATGGATGCGATCCCGTCTTCATTTTCTCAAGAAGTTCTAGAAGTACCCGAGCCTGTATAATACGTAACCATTCAGATTATGTAACAAATCCAGAATCACATAATGAATATTTAGTTAAAACGCTACATCGAAAATGCACCGTCGATCAGTCCGACATAGAAACTAAAACGATGAATTCATAGAAAAAATGAAAATATGACAAACCAAATTAGATTAATAATAATAATAATAATAATAATAATAATAATAATAATAATAATAATAATAATAATAATAATAATAATGCTACATAGATAAGTTCCAAATTGCGAAACTGAAATTAGGTCATACCCATGCATGGCCCCGATTACATTTTCCATTCTTCACATGGGCCCACATGCCCTGAGAGATTGCACTGGACTTGCTTTTCGAACAAAAGAACTAATGAAACGATTGGGAGTTGTAAATCTGCCATAGAGATAGTGTTCAAAGAATCTTAACATTTTGCAAAGCTTAAAATTGAAGGAAGATTTAATATTCAAGGAAAATGAAAGACAACAAAATCCAATAGGGTTTCTCTTCTCTCTTTTCTTTCTTGGTGCTTGAGTACCCAACAGACAAAGCTACATTTAAGTCAACCACACACATCTAATAAAAAAAACATAAAAATTTCATGCTTTTCGTACTTTTTTCCTTCCGCTAAGTTATTCAGATCATCCACCGTCGATCAGGGCTTCTTCATTCTTGCTCTCAATTTCAAGTTTTCGCAGGAAGAAAAAATGGTGGGTTCCTCTTTTTTTCTTATTTTGCTGTTCTTTCTCATGTTTTTATGTGGATTTTCTGGTTCCGGTATTTTAGAAATGTTGGTTGTCATTTGTAAGAGAGCTTCAGCGATGAATTCATTTATTTCGGAAAACATTGAAGAACCATTATTTTTCCTGTGTCCTATCGGCCTATGTATCATATGGGCACTAAAAAAATGACGCAGGTTGGGGGAGCATACCGTTGCCTTTACAGATGTCAATTTAGAAGCTTTAATATAATCAATGTAGCTGCAAAACAATTAGGTCAATCATTTGGATTCGACACAATCTTTGTAAAAAAATTAGTTGCTACATTGACACTTATGATGGTCATGGTATATCAATTGACAACATGGATCCATGAAGTCCTATAAATTACGCATAATCTCCACAATAAGTTTGTAAAAAATTTAGTTGCTGCCTTCACAGTTATAATGGTTATGGTATATCAATCTCGAACATGAAACCATGTAGTCCTATAAAAGACGCATAATCTCCACAATAAGAATAAATATGGAATTTCTCCTCTCTTTTTTTTAAAGAAACATATTTGTACTGACAAAAACAAAAACACAAAATCCTCGGGTTCTCAATATCAAATGACAAAACAAGAAGCAAACAAAATATTTAGTTTTAATAGAGATGTAAATGTTTCTTCTCTGTTTTTTAATTAAAAAAATGAACACTGAAACTGAAATGATGCAACCAATGGCTGTATTAGAAGGTAAAACAAAGATGAAACATCTAGATCTACCTTATTGTGTAAAGAAACAAAGTACCTTTCCTCCTCTGCAGCAATAGAAATGCTGGTACAGAAAATTCAGGAGAACATGAAGCTAAATCGAACGCATATCTATCTCCTTGAGGTCGTAGAAAGTGGATTCGAAGATTTGCCAGCAGAGGATACCGTAGCGCGATGAAATTGGGGCGAACGACGTGTGGCGGCTAGGGAGGTTTTCTGAGAAGAAAGGCAAACTAAATATGCTGAAGGAGGTAGGTAGGGCAAAGAGAAGAGGCGTGCATATTATTAAGCATAACGGGCCGGATATAAACGACCTGAATGAAGGTCCGCGAGTTTTCAACACCAAAACGATGTAGTTTTCCAGTCGAAGATGACAAAACGACGTCGTTTCTGTACATGGTCGTATGAACAGTAAAAATCCTGATGGCACTTATAAGATAGGAACGATATTTCATGAAAAACATCCCCATCGGATTTAATATCTATTATCTATTTGTGATACCAATTTTCCCATTTTATTCTTTCCCTTACTACAGAAAAGGAAATAATAATGAGAATATGAGATTGATTTTGAGGTGAGTGAGATTTGCTCCAAACTGAGGTCGTTAAATAGACGTGCAAACAATGATGTGTGTGTTATGAATAATTGAGAATAATTTGGTGGTTATGAATTATGAGGAATAATTTGGTGGAGGAATAATTTGGTAAAAGATGTAATTATTATATGTGAATGACTATTATACCCTTGATGAAATTATGTAATTACGGTTGTACCATTCGAAGTTTTCCTATAAATAGGGCTTCAGTTATTAATGAAATTCATTCCTGAGAATTCCTTGGAATTCATTCTCTCTAAATTCTCTCTATTATTTCTATACTTTTATAACACGTTATCAGCACGAGTCTCTAACCCTTTGAGTAATATGAAAGAAGTATGCTCTACAGTTGCATCTTATAGATGATCTTCTGTATCAGAAACTGGATTATTACGAATGAATTAATTCATCCTCATCAATCCTAAATAACTCTCTCTTTGCAAATACATCATTGAAACTTCCCTTTTGTTCATATTCCTCTCCCACAATTCCTCATTCTACACAACCTGCTTGGAGATGTCTGAAATCCCAAAATTGGAAGAATGGAGTCCAAAGAATTTTCCGATCACGTAAATGGATTGCAAGTAAATCTCATCCATGGAATAATTAGAGAAAGAAAAAAGGTAAATCATATGATTTTATAATATAATAATATATTAAACTATAACATCCTGCTTTATCGAGATATAAGGAGCATACATTATCAAAATCAAATTTTCTAAACTCCATTATACTCGATTTAACGAGAGCTTCGATTTGACACCAATATTGACAGGGTAATAACTCGCTTTTGAAATATGTTATTATCAAATTTTCAAAATTTACAAATCAGTACACTAACTTTTGAAAAAGTTACAAAATAGTCCTTGAATATTTTGATATTGATAAATTGAAGTAGAAAGGAGATAATTTTCCAATCGTAAAACATTGATAAAATATTTTTGACAATTTTACCTTTACTTAATTGGAATGGATAATTTTACCCTTAGGAGTAAATCCGACCTAATTTTGACGACAAGTGAAAATGGATAGAATATTCATGAAGAAATTCTAAATCCATTGATTATATAAAATGGCTTGAAGTCCATTTGAGTTAATAGATCGAAATATTAATGTAACTCCCAAAGAGTTCAATTACATAATGTACTTATTCTAGAAGGATAAGTGTGCTCTTATAGAAGTAATGAGTATTTGTTCTAGAAGAACAAATTTGCTCCCATAGAAGCAGCTCAATATTTAATTCTCGACTTTATTTATCGCAATTTAATTATCGCAATACCTCCTACTTGATGATGGGTTCAACCATCACTAAGCGGAAGGTTTTATATATTCTGCACTTTATATGCAAAGTGATGGGTAATACCTTCTACTAAGCAGATCCTACTCTGAAGAAGTAGTTAAATATTATGCAATTTAATTCTTGCTATTTAAATTCGTAGATTTATATTTATTGCAATAATTCCCATAAGGTAGGTTCGACTCACCTATTGAGGAAATTTAATTTCTCGCAATTTAAATTTATGCACTTTATAGTTTGAGTATATTTCCAATGTGGTGGGTAATACCACACGATTGGTGTGCATATTTCCAATGTGGTGGGTTATACTACACGATTGGTTATAACGAATCCTACTCCAGAAGAAGTAGTTGATCAAATATTCTAATCATACTCTCGAAGTAGTAGACGATGAGAATAAAATTACTTCCCCATATATACCGAATATTAATGGAGAAAATTGAGTAAGTGGTACTTGAAGTCACCATTGGATAAATAGATGAAAATCAAATGCTCAATAGATCCCATGTTGATAAATCAAAGATAATATATCGCATGGAGAAATTATATGAAGTAATCTCATCGATGATATGAGATTGTATTAATATGAGAATAAAATGCTCTTGAAGAAGCATAATCACTAGATTTATTTGAATAAAGCCAATATGATATTATTATTACTCCAGAAGAAGTACAAAACAGCCGAAGTGGAACATATTGAGAATATCAAAAGATGGCATTAAACACTCGAAAATATAGAAATGCAAAAGAATATACATACCTGAATCCATAAATGAGGGATGCGTCTGAGAGTATAAATACTCCGTAACTCGCCACCATCAACATTAGGATTCATAATGAAATATTTAAAGGATCCGAATTTCTTTTTCGCTTGACACGATGGTCCGTGATCGACGGACTGGCTTCCAGATTCTTGAACATATGCATGAAATTTGATGAGTAGTTCATCAACAATTACTTCAGCAGTAAATAAGTATTTTTCTCATTGAATGAGAGATAAACTTATTATTTACACCACACGATCTAGAAACGCTAGTAAGCCATCAAAGAAATTATTAACATTCAACAAACCTATTGGTTTGATATGAAAATTCCACGTGCAACGAGGCTATATTGAATATTTCCTCCGGTGTTGTAGCCGCTGGAAGGACAATGAAAGCATCACTATTATTCATCATATACATCATGCAGATTGTGGATGGATTGCGCTTGTAGCACCAACCTCGCTGGACCCATGGTAGAACTGGCTCCAATTCGAGTATTAGATCCAACTAGATGGAAAGGTATTACGCCAAACTCTTATTCCCATGATTGTGGCCATTATAAGTCTAGCTAAAAGTTTGTTGTTGGTTCCTCCGTATAGTATATTGATTTCTTGTCTCCTAACTCTTTATTTAGTTGGTTTGCCATATCCACATATTGGATATGGCCTACCGCTTAGATCCACCAAGAATACATACGGTTTTAATGCATCGAGGTAAAGGTCGACTTGTATGAGATGATTCTAAAATCTCCATATCCATCTCTACTCATATCTCTCTTTTACACTATACTTTTAATGTATGAACATGAGAGATATAGGAATCCCTCTATTTAAAGAAAAATTTTCAAACCAATAATTGAGTGCACTATTTACTTTTTGACAAATATGAAAGAGAAAAAGGCGTAAATTTTTCTTTAGTGATATGACATATAAATTGTCAGTGATTGAAAAATAATATATATCTTAAAATTGAAAAACGATATTTACAAATAAAAGAAATATATTGATCTTTGTTATTACACCGAGCTTTCTTACATAAATATGGGAAAATCATTATGCTAAATTTTTCTACTAAATTTACAAACAGGGTCTTCTAAAGTAAGTTTTTCAAGACCAGAACGCTTTGTTGATCTTTGAATTTGGCCCATAAGGCCATTAGCTCACCTTGTACGTGTCCACTAGGATGTGTCTCAAGAGCTGTGAATATCATCCAAAGGCTCCTTACTCAATCCATCCTTAATGAATGCTATTTTATCTTCTCGATTTCGGACAAGTACCCCAATGATTTACATCGAGTGTCACATGTCCATCGAGCACACTTGTAGCATCCTCCTAATCTTTTGCTCTCCGCTTCTTTGAAAAACTACTTTTACCCATACCAGGCATGTATTTAGAAGGAATTGAAACCTCACCAGATAATCGAACCTTTGCTTCAATCAAGCATCGGATATCTTGTGGGATACCCTTATTCATTAGCATCCTTAATCTTTCCAAATTTACCTCGATAAATCATTTTTAGGATTTTAATCGGTAGTGATGGATAGTATTTTCAAGATTTGAGAGCATATGATCCATTATAATGTATAGACCCTTGTTAGGATGAATTTTGCAATAATTTTGATGATTTATTTATAGAATAATACGACGTATGAAATAAGACCCGATTTTAAATAAATAATATGAAGCGTAAGAGCTACGCTTTTGGAATTAAATAATAGCCGGATGTGATGCGTCATTTTTGTAACTCTGTTTGAATAGTGGTAGACAATAATGTCACCAAAAGATGATGGAATATGTCGGTGAATTATTTCTATGATAAATCATATTGAGCACTATACAGATACTAGTGAAATCGATATAAGAATTTACTGAACTAGAAGTTCAATAATACTCGTTTGCAAAACCTGATGACCATCCGGTTTAAATAATTATTGAAATCAATATTTCAAGTGAAAAATTAAAAGAATTCTTCAATGATTGTTCTCGATAAATGATGAAATCATTATTAGCCAATATTGGGAATAAATCCCAAATATATCCGGAATAAAGGATGAGAAGTATGGGCCCATCATCCTACATGTGACTACTAGATATTATGATATGGATCCACTAGATAGTCACATGTGTATATGATTCGTAATTTGAAATTTATTTAAATATTTGCTCACTTGTATGAGCATGATTTTCAGATTTAATGATAAAGCTAGTAAATGTATATCCCAATGATTTGAATAAATCCTTGAAGGATTTGAGTATCTTGATACAAGTGGGATATTATATGGAAAATTATTTAAAGTCCTCAAATAAATTGCCGTTTATATCGAGAATAGAATGCAAAGCCTAAATTCCCATATTAAGGCTGAATGATGAGAACATATATGATTAAAATCATACCAACTGTATGAGTTTTGGTGTTCTAAATTTTCTCAGCATGAGGGGGGGGAGTATTAAATGTTGAAAATAATATGTGAAATGCATCATGTTATATCCTCGAAATTGAAATCTGAACTTGAAGTTCAAAGATGCATGAAAGGCTATGAACAATCACATATATCAGCTACGATGCTTTGATAAGTTAGCACGCTAGAAGCGTTGATATTTCCCCAATCATATATATCAAAGCAAATTATAAAAGATGATCTTAATAACGGAGGCATATACTCTTGAAGAGTATATAGACATAACTATATTGTGTAATCCTACAAGAGGATTGATAATGAGATATCTCGATAAGTTATGTCGATATGGGGAAAGAAATGAAATTGAAATGTGTCGACACGATATGAAAATGTAGCGCTACATATGATCAATGATAATGAAAATATTGAGATATATTGAAGATGATAAATGGTGAATGTGAAATCCTTAACTTATGAGATGATGAGGTGATGATGACTATTGCTCAAGTTTAAAGATAAGCATGGTGGTCATTATATGTTGCATGCTCATGAAAGTTAAATTACCGATCGTGTGTGTAAAATCTAAAAGGAAATTAAATGATCGGATGAGCTAAACCCGTGTTTATGAGTACCCTAAAGGGTGAGCTAAGCCCCTGGAATGAAGTAACCTATTAAGTGAGTATTAAATGTTAAATGATATATTTTAAGTGTTAATTAGTTATGAAGGTTTACTTATATGTTTACATGTTTTTACGATGAATTTATATGCTTTAAATTGTGTGTTTGGAGACATGTGTTCATGGTGAATGTTTTGTAGTTGTGTACGAAAATTGATGCACTCTAAATGAACGAAGAGTATAAAACCAATGTATATGATACTCATACAAATGTATGAAAGATTTTGAAATGCTTGCAGCATAATTGTATAAAATACGCGTTGCACTCTTTTTCCCTTGATTGAGGTTTTATCCCATTGGGTTTTCCTAGCAAGGTTTTTAATGAGGCAACTTTAAAGCGTATTCACATGAATAATGTACTCTTTTTCCTTCATTAGGGTTTTTCCCACTGGGTTTTTCCTAATAAGGTTTTAACGAGGCATATTCATGGTATATTGAGAACGATAGGAGAAATTGATACAGTGTATCTATTGGATCAGTTATAATGGAGCTAATGCTTTAGATCCAAACGATGATGATATTGGAAATCATTTACCGAAGTAAAGATATCGATTCTCAAGATATGAAATCAAGCGGAGTAATTGACTCTTTTTCCTTGATCAAGTTTTTTCCCACCGGTTTTCTTGACAAGGTTTTAACGAGGCAAAGACATGAATACTCCTATACCGCTTTGAAGACATCGGGGGAGCAATGTTTTGATGAAGCGATATAACCACTCCAAGCTATCCCGCAATCGGTTTGGAAGTTTTTTCCCACTGGTTTTTCTCCAAACAAGTCCGTAAGACATTTGTATTAATAGTCATTCAAGGGGGAGTGTTATGAATAATTGAGAATAATTTGGTGGTTATGAATTATGAGGAATAATTTGGTGGAGGAATAATTTGGTAAAAGATGTAATTATTATATGTGAATGACTATTATACCCTTGATGAAATTATGTAATTACGGTTGTACCATTCGAAGTTTTCCTATAAATAGGGCTTCAGTTATTAATGAAATTCATTCCTGAGAATTCCTTGGAATTCATTCTCTCTAAATTCTCTCTATTATTTCTATACTTTTATAACAGTGTGTATTAAATTAAAATTTTCCAGCTCTGCTTTGTTGACGGTGTAGTATTATATTTGATTGTTTATAAAGATAATGTGATATTAAGGCCAGATAGTGACGCATTACTGTACATTTCGAAAATCCCAACCCAACTACTACCCTTCTCGAAATTTCAAACAATAATGATACTAGTATAATATAAGGATAGAAATAACTCAAATAAGGCGGTGCACGTGTACATGTTCTTATCCCAATCCAACTACTACCCTTCTCCACGGTAATGATCTCCTCCCCACAGTGGGGAGGAGATTATGCCCACAAATACACATGGCCCCCCGTGATTGGTGGGGGAGCCGGTGGTGGGACCTACACACATGGCCTCCCACCAATCAGGGAGGGCCATGTGTTTTTGTGGGCATGATCTCCTCCCCACTGTGGGGAGGAGATCATTACCGCCCTTCTCCAAATTTCAAACAATAATGACATATGGATAGAAATAAGGCGGTGCACCCTGTACGTGTTCTTATACTCACAAATTTTTTTTTTCTTAAAATTTAAATTTAATCAAATAAATCATATTTACATATTTCATAAGATCCATTTATACTATTAAATTTTTATTATCCAATTCTACTAATTCTTTGTCTTCCTACTTATAAAATTCCATTATAATTTATACGTTAATCCATTGTTCTGAATTTTCTCTACCATCGATTATTCAATTAAATAAAAGGGTTATTTATGCAAAAGGACCCGAAACTATCGATTTTGTAATAAATCCGATCTCATTCTTTTTTTTCATCTACACAGGACCTGAAGCTTCAAATTTGTTTCATCGCACTTCGATTTTAAACCGCTATTTCCACAAGAAAATGAGCCTTTTTGTCTTCTAGTGTAAGGGTAAAATGGTCCAAAATTTGCACGGAAAGATTGGGGGGGGAAGGGGGTTACTTGTGATACCGATAGTTTGGAGTCCTATTGCGAAAATACCAATAATTAACCAATAGTTTGGGATTCTATTGTGAAAATACCAACAATTGACCCATAGTTTGTGGTCCTATTGCAAAAAAATCAATAATTGACTTTAATTTAATTCTAAATTAGTTAAATTAATTTTAATTCGAAAATACCAAATTAATATAATGTGCAAATTAGTCCTAAATCTTTCAAACGTGTCACTGCGCTTCTAGTCCAAAATAAGAATAAAAAAGTAGCTCAAATGGTAAAAAAAAATTTGGTGTGCGCAATTTGGTCCCAAATTTTAATTAAATTTTACCTTTTATTTTTTCTATGGATGATTATGTCGTCCGTAATTAATTTTATTGAATTAATTTCATGCTATTTAAATAGTTTTTACAAAAAAAACTTTCAATACTGTAGCATGTGTTCGCATTAGGCTTATTTTCCAAAAAAATAATATTACCATTTTATTTATAATATTTTAATTAAATTAAATAAAAATATTTACAACTAAATCCATAATTTTTCAATAAGTACAAATTAATCCACATCTTCACCACAATTTCTTCCACCACATTTTCTGTAATTATTGGTGTTGATGTCGAAATCAGTAAGGACTAATTACTTATCAACTGAGGTGGATATTAAGACCTGAGTAGTAGTAACTGAAGGAGTAATATATATAAGTGTAGTGTCCGAGCTAGTTCTTGTTTACAGAGTTTTTTCTCGTTCTTCCAAATGAATGCTAAGTGTTCTATTTATAGTGCAAAATCGGTAGGGTAGTAGGTCATCATGGCGCCGAAGACCCAGGCGAGAATAGGTGTAATGATGTCTCTGTAGCACCTGGCAAGCCGTCATGCATTTAAGGCGTTGACCTCGGAATTTGGGTATAGCCGCCAACGCATTAATGGGGACAAGATGTTACATGAGGTTGCGTGTGGTGTCGGTGTGTCGGGTGACACGTGGGTTGTCCTTGTCGCCATCAGTAGCGAGTGGGATTGGGCAAGGACATGGCCGAGCCGACCTCGGCCCATCGGGTGGTCAGTAGTGATGGGAACAGCTCTCCATTAGCCGGCGACTGGGCCCTAGGGGTCGCCAGCGGCCTAGCCGAAGTCAATTGGGACGCACCGATTCTCCAATGGGGTGAATTCCATGACTAATCCGACTCGAGTCGCTGGACTCGCCATCGTCGACCTTACACTCCTACACGCCGAGAGGGATCCACATTGGGTCTGCGCGTGGCCTGGCGGCGCTGCGTGCCCACGCCACCAGTGGTGCCAACAATTGTCCCCAGCGTGAATGCCGACCTCGGTTGGGGTTGACGCTTAACCGGCCTGGGCTGGCACTCGCGTGGCACGCGGGCGCGAGGCTGGACCACGTGTCCGTCGATGATTGGGGGAGGTCACGTCTTTTCGTCTTCCACCGCCATTGCCTATATATACCCCCTCATTTCTTCAGTTTCCACTTTTCCGTTCTCTACACTTGTGAAATTTTCCCTCTCGATCTCACGCAAACTTCGGAACCGTTCTGACCCTGAGCTCCTAACCGACCTAGTGTCCAGGTAGATTTTCGAACTCAAAACTTAGCCAATTTTTCTTTGAAATGTCGTCGGGTTCAGAGGAAGTGTACGACTACGACATGGGGAACCAATCTCCCGAACCCTCCCCCTCTCCGCACAGAGAAGACTCCCCGAGCGTCGAGGAGGTCCTGGAAGCTGTGCCACTGCAAACCATCCGGGCTACAGTTGAGTCCGCCGAGCTGGCCTCTGATGTGGGCACGTCGTTCCCCTCCGAACCGGTCTCTTCACCGCCGACCTTCTTCAAGAGGAGGAAGAAGTCGGCCAAGCGCGACCGGTCGAGGCCGTGGGGATGTTCCCAGTTCCCGTCGGTGGCGACTGAGGAGTTGCCAGCTCGGGCCGCGACGCCAAGACATGGTCTCACCTCGGGTAAGGTTCGTGGTACCCGAGGCGACGAGCGGCGATTACCCATCCGCGGGCGCGTGGCGTGAAGTCGCCCCGCTTTCGAGTCCGTGGTGAGTGCCGTTCCGAGGGCGGTGAGCGCTTTCTCAATGCTTGGGGGTAGCGCCATCACCACCCCGAACACGTGGAGGACCGCCCTCCGGAATGATGGTGCTTGTGGCACCGCCGGGCCTGAGCGAATCGACGGTGTGGGAGTTCAACCACCGGTACTCGCTTCAAGTCGGACGGCAGCACTGGCCGGTACTTATTGCTCAATCCGCCGAACTCTGGTGCTGCCATCGGACTTCGACTCGGTGAAGGCCTGGAAGCCGAGCCGGTTACGGGCGGAGGGGTGCCTGGTCACCGGATGATCGGGAGGAGGTCGCAATTCAGAACTACCACGAGCTCAGTGAATTGTTCTTCCGATCTCGGCATTATTTTATTTCGAACTGAGCCAACTCGCTTTCCTTCGCAGATTTCAAGGAGGCAAGACCGCTAGAGGGCTGGACTGAGCGTGCTGCGATCGCGAGATCGATCTCGGATCGGGATTGGCGCTCTCTGTTAACCGAGGAGAACCTGCTCGCTCTTTCGCTTTCACGAGCTTCGCCCTCGCCGATCCTTCTTCCACTTCGGGTAAGCGTCCGGACTACCCCATTTTGTTACTTGCCGACGTCATCATTTTGCTAACTTGTTCAGTGCTAACGCGCAGCTCAATCTTCTTCTCGAACGACAATGCGGGTCGTCACCTCTCACTTCAAACAAGAAGGCCGAATCGAGGCCTCGCGACCGAAACCAATCTGGGAACCGCCAATGACAGGGGCTCGCCAAGCATGGGGCGGCAAGGGCCTCATGATCGTCCTGTGGCGCCCGAGGCCGCCCAATTGACGCCGGCGCATCACCGACAGAGTCGCCCTACTTGGGCACTACGCCAAGGAAGGAGGAGGCATACTCCTGCGTCGAAGGGACGACCCCTAAGGTGCTCGAGGGACTTCTTCCGGGCTAAGTCCCCACCGGTGGAGGAGGTCGGTCGGTCCAATCTGCCAGATCCTCGGTGGAATGCGCCGCTGCGTGGCCTCTGCCGAGGTCGTGGACTGACCAGAACGCACTGGGCATGCTAAGCCCAGGGAGGACAACATGTTGACCGCCGCGACACCGCAGCCGGGCCATGGTGCACATGATCGGAGTGGAGAGCGCCCAGTGGCCGCCCCGAGTCAAGTCCACTTGACCGAGTCCGACACCGCCTGCAAAGATCTCAAGTCGGCCTTGCCGAGGCCCAGTCAAGATGAAAGAAGCCCGTAAGAGGGCTAAGGGTAGGGCCTGTGAGCCGGAGGATCGTAAGAAGGCCCACAAGGCCGAGGTGGACTTCGCGGGGCCGAGCCGGAGGTTTTCAAGGCGCCCGCCCAGTGAGCCCGGTCCGTCGCGGGAGCAGGTGATTGAGGAGTTCAAGGCCTCGGATGAGTACGCCTACGAGCTGAACTCAACCTTTGTTCACGCGGCGGAGGACGTCATGGCCGACATTAATGAGAAGCGGCTTGACTGGGACGTCGGGTTCCTGGCTGAGGAGGTGAAGCGGCTCAGGGCACAGTACGGGATGCCCGAGGCTGGGGGCGGCCAGTGATAGGGCCTTGTAATTTTATTGTTCCTTGCTCTCCTTTTTTTTTATTTATTTATTTACTTCTGTAGTGGACATCGCCAGGTCGACCATATCGATCTCGGATTTTGTAACCCCCCTTTTGGGATTCTAATTATAATATAATGAAAGTTTGAGTTTAGCTCTTCTTTTTCCTTATTCGGCTTTTCAATTTCTTGTTCAAGTTCTGCATAACTGTACATAGCTGTCTCGAAGTCGACTCATTTCATTAGGTCGTTCCCGCGCTGGGATCATAGGCATAACTTAATGATCCAATAATTTTAAGCGTTGGTTCCGCCAGGGTGGGTTCGTATCCAGTCCGCACCTCGTAGGTCGGCCATAGTCGTTACGAGTCCTCGGCGTGAGCCCTGCGACCGATCCGATGACTCGCTTTGTTCAAGTAATGAGTGAGTCCTCCAGTATACCCATTTCATTCGACAATCGTTTTAAGTAATCAAGTCGGTCGGGTTTCATGGTCGTGACGGTCGCTCGGATCGGCGATCTCTTTTTGTTTGGACGCCACCTTGGTGGAGTACGGTCCATACAGCGGACCACTTAGGTCGGCGTCGGGAGTGGAACGCGTAGCGGACCTAGTTTGTTATTGATTGGATGCCACCGCAGTGGTGGATCTCGCCTGGCCGGACTACGAGGTCGGCCGTGTCAGGTTGGTCGCCATAGGGCCTAGTTTTTTTGTTTGTCGACGCCGCCTTGGTGGGTCTGTCCCGGCCGACCACTTAGGTCGGGCCGTGTCGGAGTGAATGCCGTAGCGGACCTAGCTTGTTATTGATTGGATGCCAGTGGTGGATCGCTGCCGGACTACTTAGGTCGGCCGTGTCAGGGGGTTGGTCGCCGTAGCAGACCTAGTTTTTTTTTTTCCTTGTTTGGACGCTGCCTTGGTGGGTCTGTCCCCAGGCCGGACCACTTAGGTCGGCCGTGTCGGGGAGTGGGTCGCCGTAGAGGACCTAGCTTGTTATTGATTAGATGCCACCGTGGTGAATGCATCTGGCCAGGACCCACGAAGGTCGGCCGTGTCAAGGGGTTGGTCGCCGTAGCGGACCTAGGCATGTATCGAGCACCGAATTCAAACAATTCAAAAACTTCCATTCATTACTGGAGTAGAGATATTACAGCTGATCTTCAATTATATACAACGTGGAACATTTTACAACTTGATAGCTACTGGAAGTACTTCTTCAGGTGCTCGGCGTTCCAGGGGTGGGGGAGCTCATCTCCTTCGGCCGTCCCGAGGCAGTAAGAACCGTTGCAAAGGGCTCTGAGGACAACGAAGGGTCCCTCCCATTTCTCGGCCAGGGCTCCGGCGGCCTGATCTCGGGTAGCGAGGAAGGCCTTTCTGAGCACCAGGTCTCCGACCTGAAAGCTTCGCTTCTTTACTTTCTGGTTGAAATCGAGCAACTGCGCGCTTGTACAAATTCGGCGCATGTCGGCTTCCACCGCTTCTCATCGAGAGGTCGACCCTCGAGCATAAGTCCCCTGGCTATTTGTGTGCTCAGAGAAGTGCCGAGTTCGGAATGAGGGTAGCTCGACCTCGGCTGGTACAATAGCATCCACCCCATAGGCCAGTGCGAATGGGGTCTCTCCCGTGCTGGTCCTACATGTAGTTCGGTAGGACCACAGAACGGCCGGGAGCTCGTCTGCCCACCCTCCTTTCAGGTCCTCCAGTCGGGTCTTGAGTGTATGCTTGATGATCTTGTTTACGGCCTCCACCTGACCGTTGGACTGGGGGTGGTTCGGCGTAGAGTAGTGCTTCTTGATCCCCAGGTCTTCGCAGAAAGACCTCAACCGATGGTTGTCAAATTGCCGGCCATTGTCTGTTACGATGGACTCGGGTATGCCGAATCGGCATATGATTGACCTCCAGATGAAGTCGGTCGTCTTCTGTTCTGTGATCCGAGCTAGGGCCTCTGCCTCCGCCCACTTGGTGAAGTAGTCCACGGCCACTATCGCATACTTCACTCCTCCACGACCAGTTGGCATGGGTCCTATGAGGTCAATTCCCCATTTGCAAAAGGGCCAGGGGCTGAGCACATGGGTAAGCTCAGCGGGAGGAGCCCCACCGACCTGGGCGTGGCGTTGGCACTTGTCGCAGCGCCTGACGTAGGTTATGGCATCCTTCTTGAGGGTAGGCCAGAAATAGCCTTGCCTCAGGACCTTATGTGCCAGGGCCTGGCCACCAGAGTGGTTCCCACACGTTCCGGAGTGGACTTCGCTGTAAAAGGCCGCCTTTCTCCCGGTCAAGCACCGTGAATGCAGGGCCTGAGAAGTCGTTGCCAGTAGAGGGTGTCGTCGATGATGGTGTAGCGAGCACTCACGCGCATTTGCTCGCCGCCACTGGGTCCTTCCTCGGGGCCCTACCATCCTTCAAAAAGGACAAAATTTCGTCATCCATGAAGGGGGCCCAGGTTCACCGCCGCCACATGGGAGGGTGGGCAATGGCGACCTCGTCGATCGGTTGATTGAGTACAGACTCGGCTCCTCTATCCCTCGGCCGGTGGCGGCGTGCCGGCGTCGGCCCAAGTTGTTTACGAGTCAGGGGATCTGGGAAGGGCGACCTCCTCGAAGTTCTTCATTTCTGCGGAAGCTAGGTCGGAATAACTGGTCATCCACTTGTCCCTAGCAAGGTAGATGCCGTTGAGCTGGTTGACGACGAGCTGGGAGTCGTTTCGGACTTGGAGGTGGGAGATACCCATCGCCGCTGGCAGTATCTTAGGCTGCGATCGTGGCCTCGTGCTCGGCCTTCATTGTTGGACGCCGAAATGAGAACCGTAAGGATCGGCAAAAGGACTCAAGGAGGGGCTCAGAGCACGAGCCCAGCCCGGCGTGCATGTCCGTCGACGAGCCGTCTACAAAGAGCGTCCAGGGCTCGACCTCGGTACTGGGGCTCGGTAGTGGCGGGCTGAACTCGGCTATGAAATCCGCCAGGGCCTGACCCTTGACTGCGAGCCGAGGTCGGTAGGTGATGTCGAACTGCCCGATCTCTACTGCCCATTTGGCGAGCCGACCTGATGAGTCCGGCTTCTGTAGCACCTGCCGCAAGGGGTAGTTCGTCACCACCTCGATGGAGTGCTCGAGGAAGTAAGGCCGAAGCTTTCTGGAACTGGTGACGAGCCCGAGGGCTAACTTCTCCATCGGGGTGTAGCTCACGGAGTCGATGAAGGACTAACTCGTGTAGTAGACCGGGTGTTGGACATCCTCCTGTATACGAGTAAGGACTGAACTCGCCGCATGCTCAGAGACGGCGAGGTAGAGTGAGAGGACGTCTTCCGCCCTGGGCTTCGACAGTAGAGGAGGTCGGGACAGGTGTTTCTTGAGCTCCTCAAAAGCTTCCTGGCACTCGGGAGTCCATCCGAAGTCCTTCCCTTTCTTGAGTGGCTCGAGGAAGGGGCGGCACTGTCCGTGGCCTTGACACAAATCGGTTCAGCGCTTATCCCACGGTGAGACTACTGGACCTCTTTAACTTTGGTGGAGGTCTCGGGTTCAAGACGCCTTAATCTTCTCCGGTTCGCCTCAATGCCTCTCGAGCTCACCACATAGCCAAAGAATTTTCGGACTTCAACCTCGGCCAGCGCATTTTGCCGGGTTCGACTTCATTCTCAGATTCCTCAGACCTGGAACATGTTACCCAGGTGCTGGATGTGGTCTGAAGCCCTGACACTCTTCACCAGCATGTCATCGACGTATACCTCCATAGTGACCCCGATCTGGGACGAGAACATCTTTGCTTGACCAAAGGGCGCTGTACGCCGCCCCGTTGCTTCTTCAAACCAATGGCATGACCCGGAGAATGGGGCGAGAGATCTCTTGGCCTGCTACGGGCCGTGGTGCTCCTGGTCTGGGGGGTACATTGGGATCTGGTTATAGCCAGAGTACGCATCCATCATACTGAGGAGCTCGTGTCCCGCCGTGGCGTCTACCATCTGATCTATCCGAGGTAGAGGGAACGAGTCCTTGGGGCTGGCCTTGTTGAGGTCGGTAAAATCTATGCGCATATTCCACCGCCGTTGTTCTTCTTGACGAGACCGGTTCGCGACTCCACGCGTCGGATATTTGGCTTCCCCGATGAACCCGATCTCAAGCAACTTATCCACTTCTTGGCCAGGGCCTCATAGCGCTTCGTTCAGCCGACGTCGTCTCTGTTTGCCGAGGCTCAACCGCTGGTCGATGTTCGCCGGTGACAAGCCAACGACGCAGTATGCTAATCCATGTGCGAGGGCTCCCACGCCAAGACGTCGGAATCAGCACGGAGGAACTCAACAAGGGCGAGCGTGTGGTTCGGCCAATCCTTTCCAATCTTCGTGACCTGCTCGCTGCGGACCGCTCAACCTCGAAATTGTTCAGCTCTTCCATTGGCTGTGCACTTCGATCCTCAGGTCGGCCACGGGGGTCGTCGAGCTTGGCCATGGCGACGGTCAGCCCCCCGGGCCTACCTCGGACAGAAGGTTGGGTGACGCCGCAACGGCGGGTCGGCCTGATCCCCGGATCAAGCCGCTATCCCGGTTGGCGTTGGGAACTTCATGGCATAGTGGTAAATGGAGGTCGAGGCCCTGAGCTCGTATAGGAGGGGCCGACCTTGGAGGGCATTATAATTGCCTGGGAGGTCTACCACGATGAATGTGGCCATGATGGCCCGTAGGCATGGCTTCTCCCCGAGCTCTACCAGCATTGATATCCGCCGACCGGGTCGATGGCGTGACAAGTGACTCCAACCACAGTGGGCGAGGGGGCACGGGCTCAAAGCCGCTCATCGAGGCCCATGTGGAGTAAGGTCCTGAGGTACGCAAGTTGACTCCACTCCCATTGTCGATAAGTGTTCGGCACGCACGCGTCGCTGAGGACCATACTGATGACTAGGGCTTCCTGGTGGGGGTGGCGGACGTGAGCGGCGTCGGCCTTCGTGTGAAGGTGATCTCGCTGATGGGACTCCGACGGTCGAAGCCGGCCCTGATCCGTGTGCGAATCGTGTCGTCGGCAGCCTCCCTTGCAAGCCTTTGCGCCGGTTCCTTGACCCGACGGTGTTGGTTTCCCATGACCAACGTGTGGACCTCGCCCGCGTGGCCCCGCAGCCGTGGAGGTCGGTGGGGGCCCCCGGCCGTGGTCGGCCGTGGTCGGGTGGTGGGGCGACGAACTCGCGCAGCTGTCCTCGCCGAATCGTGCCTCGATCTCATTCCTTAGGTCCCTACAGTCATCGGTGTCATGCCCGGCTGATCTATGGTAACGGCAGATCTCTTCTCGGTTTCGGCTCGAGGAGGGTCTTCATCGCGGCCGGGATGGTAGGATCCCCGATCCCTCACGCATCGCATTCTTCCGGACTAGTGTTGAGGACGTGGAAGGATCGGAACCTGCAGGGAGCCGGGTCGGGCGATCCTCGCGCCGCACTGGGTTCTTCTTGAGGACGTGGGGCCTGGGCCGAGCTGGTGTCCTTCTCCTTGCCTTTCTCCGGCCGGGGTCTTGGGAGCCGCCGAGGTCCCTGACGACGCCACTCCCCGATGTGGCACTCAGCTCTGCTGAGGAACTCATGATATGTCTCTGATTTGTTCGTGATCGACCACCGAACCGACTGCACTGAGGCCGGCTAAGGCTGCCACTAGGGCTGTTTCATCTGACACACTTCCGATCTCAATGTATCGGTTGTTGAACCGCTCCACATAGTTCTTCAGGGACTCGTCCTTCCCCTGCTTGACGTCTACTAGCCTCTGCTTTGGGGTCGGCCTCAGTCGGGACCCCATGAAAGCAGCTTGGAACCTGGTAGCGCAGGTCGCCCCACGCCTTTATGGAATGCGGGAGAGCTTCTTGAACCACTTCATGGCCTTATCCCCAGTGTCGAGGGAAGGCCTTACACATGAGCCCGTCGCTCACCCCCTGTAACTCCATGAAGGCAGTGTACCTGTCGACGTGGCTCGTTGGATCGCTGACTCCGTCGTAGTTCCCTTGTTGGGGTAACTTCAATTTGGCGGGCATGAGCTCAGCCTGGATCTTCAGGCTCAGCGGGGAAGCCTTCTACCGTAGAAGGATCGGGGGCCTTCTCCGGGCCTCTAGCTCGGCGAACCCTTTTTCGCAGAGCTCGAGCTCGGTTTGCGGAGGTGGGGTACCGTAGCGGAGGTGGGGGGCGTGCGTTCTCACCACTGTCCCTCATCCGTTAGCTCGCCGTGGTGAGAGCCGAGGCGGTCAAGACACCGAGTCTCTCCGATGACCCGGTATCTGGGGTGTGCAGTGGGGCTGTGGTTCGGGTCGGTGCCGGAGATCGGCTGAACTTCAGACGGCGTCTGGCACGGCGCCGAGCTGAGCGCCCCCGAGAGGGTGATATGACGCTTGCCTCGGCTTGCGGCTTGTCCGATCTCCGTTGGAGGTCGGCCACTACCGGGTGAGGTCGCCCACCGCCTCGGGACTGGGCGGAGTGACCGCCGCTTGCACGATGCCCTGATTCGGTCGGGCCGCTACTCGACCGAGGGACGATTCCGTCTTGGGTAAGAAGCACCGCTACCACCGCGCGACGGGCCGGTGACTCATAGTTATGCTTTGGCAGAGCTAGGATGTGCTGCTGAGATACAAAGGGGGAGCCCTCCCTCTAGCGCCAATTGTTGATGTCGAAATCAGTAAGGACTAATTACTTATCAACTGAGGGGATATTAAGACCTGAGTAGTAGTAACTGAAGGAGTAATATATATAAGTGTAGTGTCCGAGCTAGTTCTTGTTTACAGAGTTTTTTCTCGTTCTTCCAAATGAATGCTAAGTGTTCTATTTATAGTGCAAAATCAGGTAGGGGCCGTAGGTCATCATGGCGCCTGAAGACCTAGGCCCAGAATAGGTGTAATGATGTCTCTGTAGCACCTGCAAGCCGCCATGCATTTAAGGCGTTGACCTCACGAATTTGGGTGTAGCCGCCAACGCATTAATGGGGACAAGATGCTCTGTAGGTTGCAGGTGGTGTCAGGTGACACGTGGGTTGTCCTTGTCGGCTACTGTAGCGAGTGGGATTGGGCAAGGACATGGCCGAGCTGACCTCGGCCCATCGGGTGGTCAATAGTGATGGGAACAGCTCTCCATTGGCTGGCCGACCTGGGCCCTAGGGGGTCGTCAGGCGGGCCTAGCCGAGCTGAACTGGGACGCTTCGCCGATTCTCCAATGGGGTGAATTCCATGACTAATCCGACCTGAGTCAGTGGACTCGTCACCAGCCGACCTTACACTCCTATACGTCGGAGAGGGATCCACATTGGGTGCAGGGCCTGGGCGCGCTCGTGCCACGTCACCAGGGTGCCAACAATTGGTATTTTCACAGCGGAATCCTAAACTATCGATTAATTATTGGTATTTTCACAACAGAACCCTAAACTATCGGTTTCACAGGACCCTTTAATTTTTCGGTGAAAATTTAGGACTATTTTATCCTTACACTAAAAGACAAAAAATGTTCATTTTAATAGTGGAAATGACGGTTTCCATCAGAGTGAGATGCAGTGAAACAAATTTGAAATTTGAAGTCCTGTGTGAACAAAAAAAAAAATTGAATTTATTACAAAATCAATAGTTTAGGATCCTTACATATCCTTGCACTATGTCTATATTATGATATCCAATTTTATATATTTGACCATTATTTTATTATTTTTAAATTTATTTCCAACATTTTCTCTTTTGTCACGTTTCTTTCTAGTTTTTGCCCCTATATTTTTATATTTCTCTATAATTAAAAATTGTTGTGAACGAGGCACCCGAGGGAAACAAATATTATTTGTTTATTGATGTGAATGACTATTATGTCCCTGATGAAATTATGTAATTACGATTGTGCCATTCGAAGTTTCCCTATAAATAGGGTTTCAGTTATTAATGAAAATCACACAGAAAATTCTCTCTCTCTAAATTCTCTCTATTCTGAAGAAGTTTTATAACACGTTATCAGCACGATCCTCTACTCGATCTGAGCCAGATTTCCTCTCACGTTATAGAAGAAAACAAAAAGGTATATAATATATATTATTATATATTACTTTATAATATAATAATTTAGTAAAGGATAACACTTGTTTTCTTGACATATAAGAAGTATAAATTATCAAAATCAAATTTTTTCAACTTCATTATATTCTATTTAACGAGAGCTCCAATTTGACACCAATATTGATAAGGTAATAACTCTGTTTAAGATATAAATTTTTAACTTGAACATCTATTTACAAATTAAAGTAAAAAGAAAACGATTTCTTAATCTTATAACATTGATATTATATTATATTTTACCTATGCGGATTGGACTGGACAAAGTTACCCATGCGGACCAAGGAAGAAACAGTTGGACATTTTTTTGTTACTTTTATTTATTGCAATTATTTCCAAGTGGTGGATTAAACTACCTATTTGGAGAATTTACTTTTCGCAATTTAATTACCGCAACACCTTCTACCTTATGATGGGTTCAACCGTCACAAACTGGAAGGTTTTATATATTTCTGCACTTTATATACTAAGCTGATGGGTAATACCATCTACTAAGTAGATCCTACTCCCAAGAAGTAGTTAATTACTATGCAATTTAATTTTCGCTATTTAAATTCTGCAATTTAAATTTATATACTCTAAATATTATGTATATCTCCAATATGGTGGATTATACCACACGATTGGTTATAATTCAAATCTACTCTTGAAGAAGTAGTTAGTTTATATATTCCAGAAGAATATAATTTGCTCTTGAAGTAGCAAAATTTGAAAATATATTACTATTCTATGGTAATAATCCCTGAAGGAAAATATATCATTCATATCCTGTAGATATTGATTAATTTTCTATTATGAAAATTAATCGGATTTAATTTTCTATTGTAGAACTCCAAATGGAGAATATCACGAAACTTGATTTGTTGCACTTGATATCTCCGGAAAAAATTATTTGTCATGGGTCCTTGATGCAGAAATCCATCTGATTTCAAAGGATCTAGGAGATACTATTAAAGATGAAAATAAAGCATCAGAAAAGAATCGCGCTGCAGCGCTGATTTTCCTCCGTCACCATATCCATTGTGATCTTAAAGTTGAATATTTGACAGTAAAAGACCCGAAGATCTTATGGAACAATTTGAAAGATAGATTTGACCATCGTAGAATCGTGGTCCTTCCAAAAGCCCGCTACGAGTGGCTTCATCTTCGCTACAGGATTTTAAGTCCGTAGTGAATACAATTTTGAGCTTTTAGAATATGTTCTAAATTGAAGCTCATGGGAAGAGGTTAAAGAAGAGGATATGCTTGAAAAGACGTATTCAACATCTCCATGCCTCGAATGTCTTTATTACAACAACAAGACAGAGAGCGAGGATTAAAAAGTATTCTCAACTCATTTCATGCTTGCTTGTCATTGAACAAAATAATGAGTTGCTCATGAAAAATCATGGGATGCGCCCAATCGGGTCCATCGCATTGCCGAAGCAAATGCTATCACACCGCCGTGGTTAATAATAAATCACGCCACGGACCTGGTTATAGACACGGACACGCACGTGGACGTGACGTGGACGTGGACGTGGATATGGACATGGACGCGTGGAAGTGGAAAACATCATAGTCGGGACTACGGTTATAAAAGCATAATGAAAATATCCCATTCAAAAGGGTACATGAGCAAGAATGTTTTCGTGGAATGAGGGCATTGGTCACGCATTGGCCAGACAAATAAACATTTGGTAGAACTGCACCAAAAATCTATCAAAGAAAAGGGAAAAGGAAAAGTGGAAACAAATTTCCTAGATTGTGACGATCCAATGGATATGACACACATGGATGTTCCCGATGCGTATCTTTGGTCCATCGACAAGTATTGAACATCTCATGGAAGAATAAATCGCTTTTACTCCATATAAAACTTTTCAACATGTTGTACAATGTTTGAATAAATCGCTTTTTCAATAAAAGGGAGTTTTTGAAGTTTCTTCAAATATGTTTGTAGATTCTTAATGGATTGTCAAGATGTATGTCTAGTCGGCGGTGCAACTACGCATATCATTCTCCGAGATAAAAAGTATTTTGTGGAATTAACATTAACAGAACATACTTTGTTATTACCATATCAGACACGGCAAACATCATTGATGGCTCAAGAGCTCGTATCATCTTGACAAATAATACGATATTAAATATTGATGATGCTCTCTACTCTAGCAAATCTAGAAGAAATTTGCTAAGTTTTAAGGATATCCACGAAATGGATATCATATTGAGACAATGAAAGAAAATAATATAGAGTATCTATGTATCACTTCCTTTTATCCGCCGTAAGTTGATAAAAGAAAATTCCCAACACCGCTTATCCGGGATGTATTATACATTCATAAAAACAATAGAGTCAAATAATGTTACGAACCCAAGTTCGTGACTCTAAAAGTTTCATGTTGTGGCATGATAGATTTGGACACCACTGGAGCGACTATGATGCGCAGAATAATCAATAACTCACATGGACATTCACCTAAAGAACCAGGAGATTCTTTTTAGCAAATGATTTTCCATGTGTTGCTTGTTCGCAAGGCAAATTAATCGTAAGACCCTCCAAAATGAAGGTCGATGTTGAATCTCCAAATTTTCTGGAAAGAATTCAAGGAGATATATGTGGGCCTATACACCCAGCATGTGGACCATTTCGTTACTTCATGGTCTTAATTGACGCTTCTTCTAGATGGTCCCATGTTTGCTTGCTTTCTACTAGAAACGCAGCTTTAAGTAGGTCGCTTGCTCAAATTATAAGATTGCGAGCACATTTTCCGATTATTCAATTAAGAAAATTCATCTTGATAATGCCGGGCGAGTTTAGGTCTCGAGCATTTGATGAATATTGTATGTCCATTGGAGTTGATGTTGAACATTACATTGCTCATGTCCATACACAAAATGGCTTAGCGGAATCATTTATTAAACGACTTCAATTAATCGCTGACCGCTACTTATGAGATCAAATCTCCCCACTTCGGCTTGGGTCATGCCATTTTACATTGCCGCAAAGATTGGTTCGTATAAGGCCAACGCCTTATCACCAATACTCTCCTTTGCAACTTGCCTTCGGTCGAGAATCGGATGTTTCTCACCTACAAATTTTTGGCTGTGCTGTGCAAGTACCGATTTCGCCCCCACAACGTACCAAGATGGGTCCCCAACGAAGACTTGGAATTTATGTTGGGTATGATTCACCATCTATCATTCGATATCTTGAACCTTTAACGGGTGATTTACTTACGGCGAAATTTACAGATTGTCATTTTGATGAAATGACGTTTCCAATTTTGGGAGGAACAAAACTACATCCAGAAAAGAAACATGATCTTTCGTGGAATGTGAAAACCCTTACTCACTTTGATTCTCGTAGTAATCAATGTGAACAAGAGGTCAAAAAGATCATTGATTTGCAAAGAATTGCTAGTCAAATCCCTGATGCATTTGTCGATACAATGAAAGTGACAAAATCTTATATACCATCGGCAAATGCTCCAGCGAAAATTGATGTCCCTGAAGGACGACCTATACTAGCAAATGAATCTAAGACAACTCAGAAACGTGGTCGACCAATTGGTTCCAAAGATTCTGCACCTCGAAAAAGAAGGGGGCAGGAAAAGAAACCAACAATTGAGAAAAAGGTTGACCGACCAATTGAAAATGTTGTAGTTCCCAAAGAACTACAAGTGTCCGAAAATAATGAGATTTCAATAAATTATCTGTCATCTCATATATTGTGGGAACGTGAATGTGTTGACATGGATGACATTTTCGCCTTCAATATGGCTCTTGATATCATGAATGACGATCCTGAACCACAGTCTGTTAGTGATTGTCAAAATAGATCTGATTGGCCAAAATGGAAAGAAGCCATGCAGACGGAATTAAATTCCTTAGAAAAACGTAAAGTGTTTGGGCCAGTAGTTCCAACTCCTGCCAATATTATCCCCGTTGGATATAAATGGGTCTTTGTAAGAAAGAGAAACGAAAACAATGAAATTACGAGATATAAAGCAAGACTTGTAGCACAAGGTTTCTCTCAAAGACCAGGAATTGATTATGAGGAAACGTATTCTCCTGTAATGGACACTATCACATTTAGATTCTTAATAAGCTTGGTCAGATCCGAAAAACTTGATATGCGCCTCATGGATGTAGTAACGCATATCTATATGGATCACTTGACAATGATATATATATGAAAATCCACTGAAGGATTTACGATGCCAAGGGCGAATGATATTCGCCCCAAAGAAATGTACTCTATCAAATTGCAAAGGTCACTCTACTGATTGAAATAATCGGGCGGATGTGGTACAACCGCCTTAGCGAATATCCGCTAAAAGAGGGATATAAAAATGATAATGTTTGTCCTTGTGTTTTCATAAAGAAATCAAGCAATGGATTTGCAATTGTGGCAGCTTTATGTTGATGATTTGAATCTAATTGGGACTCTGAAGAGTTGAATAAAGCCGCAAAATACTTGAAGAATGAGTTTGAGATGAAGGATTTGGGAAAGACAAAATTTTGTCTTGGTTTGCAAGTTGAACACTTCCTAGAAGGATTGTTCGCTCACCAATCTACGATACGTAAAAAGTTTTGAAAAGGTTTTACATGGATAAAGCACATCCATTGACATCACCTATGGTCGTTAGATCACTTGATATGAATAAAGATCCTTTCGCCCACTTGAAGATGGAGAAAAGATACTTGGTCCCAAAGTACCATATCTTAGTGCAATTGGTGCGTTAATGTATCTTGCAAATTGCACACGACTGCACATAGCTTTTTCGTGAATCTTCTTGCAAGATATAGCTCTGCACCCACTTTAAGGCATTGGAATGGTATTAAGCACATTCTAAGATATTTAAGAGGTTCCAGATATGGGACTCTTTTATTCAAGAAGATCCGGGTCTTCTTTAGTGGGATATGCAGATGCAGGATATCTTTCCGATCCACATAAAGGCAGATCTCAAACAGGGTTATGTGTTTACACGAGGAGGAATCGCTATATCCTGGAGATCTACAAAGCAAACTTTGGCAATGACATCCTCAAATTATCTTTGAGCTCATTGCGATTGATGAAGCAAGTCGAGAATGTGTTTGGTTACGGGATATAACGCATCATATCCAAACATCCCGTGGATTAGCCTCAATAAAAGATGACCCGACAATAATGTATTTAAGACAATGTCGCTTGTATTAAATGTACCAAAGCGAGCTACATCAAAGGACGGGGACAAAGCATATTTCACCAAAATTTTTCCATACACATGATCTTGAGAAAAGTGGCAACATTATAATTCAACAAATTCGCCAGTGACAATGTAGCCGACTTATTTAAGAAAGGCATTACCAACATGTACATTTAAGAAATTGATACATCAGATTGGAATGCGTCATTTCAAGGATATTGTGTGACCAACATCGTGAGTACTTCTTTTTCCTTCGACCAGGGTTTTTATCCCATCGGGTTGGTTTACCTGGCAAGGTTTTAACGGCGGCAATGGCTTAATACTCCTACAAATACACAATTAGGGGGAACGATTGTACTCTTTTCCTTCGATCGTTTTTATCCCATCGGTTTTATCGATAAAGGCTTTAACGGCAACGCAATATACCCCGCTATTGATTGTAAATGAGAGTTGATGAATAATGTAATAGTGAATAAATATTCGGAGTGTTATGAACGAAGACTAGAGGAAACAAATATTATTTGTTTATTGATGTGAATGACTATTATGTCCCTGATGAAATTATGTAATTACGATTGTCTTATTCAAGCTTTCCTATAAATAGCGCTCGCTTATTAATTAAAAATCACACAGAAAATTCTCTCTCTCTAAATTCTCTCTATTCTGAAGAAGTTTTATAACAAAAATAACTATCTTTTCTTTATTTTTGTCTGCGTCTTTATCTTTTATCTTTATGAAAAGTGAAATTCAATTATTAGAAGAAAATAATATACAAATCAATATTGCACTGTACAGTGAATAGGGAAATCCTTGTCTCCAAGCTCCACTTTCACAGTAGGATAGGACAGGATAGGATAGGATAGGATTAGGGTCTGTAAGGAAGGATAAGTGTGAAAAATCTTGAGATCGCAAGTCCTTCATTGATTTCCAATCCCGAAAACCTTTCATCGATAATAACTTGGAGAGGCGCTGGGGATGGCCTATGCTGCTCTACTTTCACTTACTCGAACTCTAGAAAATATCCTACTTTCTTGTGATGAATCACTACTAGTTCTTGATGGAGAGCTACAAATGAAATCTCTCCAAGAAAAGCTGGGTCGTTTTATTTCGTTTCTGGAGGAGACTTCACAGAAGAATAGCAACCCGATTGAAGATCTGGAAGAAAAAATTAGAGATGTTGTGTACGAAGCTGAAGACATAATCGAGTCTCACATGTTGAATCAGATTCTCTCAAGATCGGAAGCTTCAACAAAAGATGGCAGATTGATTGCAGATTCGAAACAGAGTGACGGAGATGCGACTTCTGAAACAAAAATTACAAGTCGTTCTAAAGAGATCAATAATGAAGAAGACTTGGACAAGAAAAATAATGAAATAGGCTTAAAGAATGTAAGGGGAAAACTTGCTTCCTTGTGGGAAGAGGTGGAGAAGATGACGGTCGAGAACAACATTGAAGCTCTGCAAATTAAGAATCCTGCAACACCTGTTAAGGTCGACAGCACCTCATCAGAGATTAGGGTGGATGAAATCGGTAAGCCTTAACCTAATGAATTTGGTTAAATCAATTGATAATCTGTGATCTCAGCTATACTTGTCTATATCCCTTGTTTCAATTTTGTGATTCTGTTTCAGTTGAAGAGGAGAAGATGCAATCGAGGAACGTGTCTTCATCAAAATCTGCTTCCACAAACAAACGTGAGTCTGTGATGTTCTTGGAAGACAACATTCTCCGGATTAACGAGTTACTAGATAGGTCATCCGGTCAACTGGAAACCATACGCATAGTCGGAATAGGTGGCATTGGCAAGACTACACTGGCGAGAAGTATCTATGCTCAACAATTTGTCAGTAGTCACTTTGATGTTCGGGCATGGATAACAGTCTCTCGGGAATATAATTTGGTTGCATTACTTAAAAACCTTCTAAAATCGATGGGAAAGGACACTAGTGAAAATAATGGAGAGCGATTGAAGCTTAAAGTGTATCAAAATTTGAAGCAAAGAAGGTATTTTATAATAATGGACGACATATGGGATACCAACTTCCTAGAGGAATTCAAAAATATACTCCCAGATGACAATATGGGAAGTCGGATCATCATAACTAGTCGGTCATCCAAAGTGGCTAATTTTGAACATTATTCTAGCCATGTTCATTCTATGAATTTTTTGAGTCCAGAGCAAAGTTGGAATCTTTTACGCCAGAAGGCGTTAGGGAAAGAATCTTGTCCGCCTGAAGTGGAGAGAATTGGAAGGAAGATTGCGGAAAAATGTAAAGGACTTCCTCTGTCACTTGTAGTTGTTGGTGGTCTCCTCTACAAAGGAAAGAAGACGCGAAAGCAATGGGAGTATGTTGAAAAAAATATGAAATCTACAGAAGTAGGAAATTATGATGATTTAATGGAGATATTGTCTTGGAGTTACAAGCATTTGCCTCTTCATCTCAAGGCATGCTTTCTTTACATGGCAATTTATCCCGAAGACTACGTGATCCATGCCTCCCACCTTATGAGATTATGGCTTGCTGAGGGGTTTATAAAATCAATCCCACCTAAAAATTTTGAGCAGGCGGCAAAGGAATATCTGGAAGAACTTATTGATAGGAATCTGATAATAGTTCGTGACCAAAGTTACTATGGTGAAGTCAAGACTTGTACAATCCATGACCTTACGAGAGAACTCTGCATAAGGATAGCTCGAGAGGAAATGTTTCTTCATTCCATGGATAAAGATAAAGATGACAAAGAAGCCATAAAAAATCCGCGTTTCTTAAGTATTTATGGGTGGTCTCGGTTTAAATCTGCAGAGTCACGTTTCCCAACTGTTCGTTCTCGTATGTACTTCAAAGGTGCATACCCGTTGACAACATATATGGATTCACCACTACTTAGAGTGTTGGATGCATGTTATATACGTTTAGCGAGGTTTCCAATTGAAATCATAAAATTTGTTAACTTAATATATCTTGCTTTATTTATTGGACAACAAGAATGCGATCTTGCTTCAATATCCAGACTTTGCAATCTACAAACCTTGATTATTACAAGGGAAATATATTTCTTTCCTCCGGCTAGGCCAATATACTTACCATCTGAAATGACGAAGATGCAATGGTTAAGGCATCTGCAAGTAGATGGGTGTAAGTTCACATCTTTTGATAGTGGTGCACCAAATTGGAAGCTACAAGTACTATCTGGCTTGAATGATTTCCAATTCACCATGGATGCCATAGAGAAAATTTGCGACATCAAAATATTGGGAATTGTTTTCGGTATTTTTGATAAAATTGCGTCGTCAGAATATCATCTCGAGAATTTAGTCCATCTGCACCAACTCGAGAAACTGAAAGTGAAGTGTGATACCGATCATTCTGTCATTGATTTGCTTCAGCTGCCTCCGAATCTATCTTTCCCACAAAACTTGAAGGAGTTGACTTTGAAAGGTTTCAAACTTTCTTGGAAAGAATTGTCTATGATTGGTTCACATTCGAATCTTCAAGTGATGAAATCGAAATTGCAGTGAACTAGACGCTTAATTCGCCAAGATCATGACACAAAAATAATACGCGATCGGTAAAAATAATTGACACTAAAATAAAGACAAAATCTAACACCGAGATTTAACGCGTTTCGGCTAACCGCCACGCCCACTGACTCCACACCAATATATTTCACTATCTCAAAAATGAAAGACAAAAATACTACATTTGTATTTTCTCTCGCCACACAAAGCGCTTTAACACTTCACTCACTTTTATCTCTCGCAGATAGCCTTTCTAATCGCTCTCTCTCTACACAAGATCTCTCTTTTTTCTCTCTACACAAGATGTTTTGTGTTTTTGGTGAGTGATTGTGGTGTGTTTACAATGCAAATGATAAATTTATTTATAGGAAAAATTTGGAGATGTATGCACAACCTTCAACCCTCCATCTTTGACATCGGCTATGGTGATTCCAAATTCAATCCACAATTTCGATGCCCAATCTTCGCCCTCATTCTTGACTTTCTTTTCTTCTTTGTTGGTGTTCTTGCTTCCTTTGGCTGACACTAACAATCCCACTCAAGATCGATTTCAATCTGTCTTGTAAATCCTGGCTTCACCTTACTACATCTCATTTTGTAGCTTCGTGAAAAAATACGATGTGGGCCACCACCTCTCGCTCTTCATCGTAAGAAATCGCGTGAAGCGGCTCAGGTTCTCGCCAGTTCTTGTCTTTGTCATCACGTCAATTACTGGATTCTTGTCGGGCTTTGAATCTTTTTCAGCGTCACAATACTCCATCTTCCAAAAGTGATCGATGAAGTGATAACGAGTCCAATATGTTTAGTTACGGAATGAAATGTCAATTCTTTGCCGATGTATCGTGACTGACTATCATCAACTGCAAGACATTCTTCTCTGCTTAGAAACCCACCTCGCCAACAAACCTTGTAAAACCATATCATCTCTTTGCTAGCCTCGATTCTTGCACGCATCGCTCGCTTACGTAGTTGATAACGCAACAATCTTCTCAGACCGCGAAATCCAACTAATCGCAAAGAAGCACCAATCGTAAAGACATAACCTAGAGTGCTTCTTCTCGCGATCTACCTCACCAAAGAAAATCGTGATCTACGAAACCTCGTAGTTTCACTTCGCCCGCCTAAAGCATAAGAATTTCTCAAGAGTTCCCCGTAGATATCTCAATATCCACTTTATCGCATCCCAACGCCGCTTCGTGATTGCACATATATCTCGCCACAACTCCCATCGCACGGAAGAATATCCTGGTTCGCATAAAACCACGGCATACATCAAACTTCCAATGATCGGCGATATGGAATTTTAGCCATGAAGTTTCTCTCCTCTTCCGCCTTAGGAGACCTGGTCGCTGGATAGACGGAAATGATTCGCTAATGGCGTCTTTGTCGACCGCTTTGCATCGCTTCATGTTGAACCTTTGCAGGATTTGATCAACATACTTGGCTCGCGATAACCGCAGAAACACCCTTTTTGCTTGTCTCTACAAATTCTCATCCCTAGAATTTGCTTTGCTTCACCCAAGTCCTTCATTTCGAATTCCGCCGATAGTTGCTTCTTCAACTTCTTGATCTCGCCCATGTCCGAGCCGGCTACTAACATGTCATCGACATAAAGTAGCAAAATGATATAAATTTGGACTCGAACCGCCAAGTAGCAACAATGGTCGCGATTACACTTCACGTAGCCATTTTTCTCGCATAACCACAAACTTCTTGTACCACCGTCTGGCGCTTGCTTTAAAGCCGTGATAGGCTCTTCTTCAATTTGCATACCGCTTTCTCTTTTCCTTTCACCGAGAAGCCTTCCGCTATCGTCGCATATAGATTTCCTCCTCTAAATCACCATGGAGGAAAGCGCCACGCCTAATCGCTCCAAGTGCAAGCACTCCCGCAACAATGCTCAACACTGATCGAATTGTTGTCAGCTTCACAACTGGCGAAAATATCTCTGTATAGTCAATTCCTTCTTTCTGCTGGAAACCTTTGACTACCAATCTCGCCTTATACCTTTTCGAACCATCATGTTCTTCTTTGATTCTGTACACCCATTTATTGTTGAGAGCTTTCTTCCCTCTGGGCAACTCAGCTAGTTCCCACGTCTGGTTGGAGATAAGAGACTTTATCTCATCTTTCATTGCAAGCTCCCACTTAACGTAATCTCCCACCGACATGCCTCGTCATAGCATTCAGGTTCACCTGGCTTCAAAGCTGAAAGCAACATGTAGTTCATGTACTTCCGATTCGGAACATGAGGTCGACTTGACCTCCTCACAATGGGGGTCGGAGCTGGAGACTGTGGTGAATCAGCCTCCGAGATGGGCTCCTCTGTCTGCAGACCCTCATCTGTCTGCTTTGACGTACTTCCTTCTGGAGTGTCGTCTGGAAAAACATATGTTGGATCGTCATTTGTTGTGTCATTGGATTGAACTGCATTTCTTTCCTTGTACATCACCTTTTCATTGAATATGACATCCCGGCTTCTGATGAGCTTTTTGTTCTGGTCATCCCAAAAGCGGTACCCGAACTCGTCTCCACCATATCCAACGAAAGTACACTTTAGTGATTTGGAGTCTAACTTACTCCTGGCATTATCACTAATGTGCACATACGCGACACAACCGAATACTTTCAAATGAGAAAGTTTCACTTCTTTCCCGCTCCAAACTTCTTCCGGTATCCTGTACTCCAATGGAACTGACGGCCCACGATTAATTAGGTATGCCGCCGTGTTGACAGCTTCCGCCAAAATCGCGGCAAATTCCCGCATGTATCCTCATGCTTCTAGCTCTTCTCGCCAACGCTCGATTCATGCTCTCGCAACTCCATTACATTTGCGGTGTTCCCGGCAACGTTTTCCAACTTGATACCATTTTGGTAACAAAATTTCTTGAACGCCAAATTTTCGTGATTTCCACCATTGTCGATCTCAACTTCTTTACTCTCAAAGCGGGTTTCATTCTCCACCATGGCTTTCCACTTCTTGAACGCCTCGAACACATCGGATTTGTGTCTCAAGAAGTAAACCCACACCTTTCTCGAGTGGTCATCAATGAAAGTCACGAAGTATGACTTTCCGCCAATCGATGAAACTCGCTGGTTGGACCCCACACATCTGTGGACAAGTTCAAGCTTCTCTTTCTTTAGAGTTCGCCACTTGTATTGAAACTCACCCGCTTCGCTTCGAAAATACAACTTTCACAAAAGTCTAAATCAATAGATCAAGCCCTGGTAGTTTTCCTTTTGCATGCATGTACTTGAGCCCTTTCGCCCATATGCCCAAGTCTTTGGTGCCACAGCGTTCGCATCCCGCTTATCAAAGAATCGCAATTGTCATACACGATTCGCCGCCGTCGTGTATAGGGTGCCACTATCCTTGCCACGCGGCGATTATCATGGCCCCCTTTGTGATTTTCCAATTATCACCAGAGAAGCTTGTGTCACATCCTTCTCTCGACAACCTGCTTGACTGGAGATCAAATTTTTCCTCAATTCGGAATATGTCTCACGCCCTTCAATTTCCATACAGATCCATTAACATTGATCTGCATTTCTCCTATGCCCACCACGCCGCAAGGATGATCGTTTCCAAGATATACTTCTCAAGTTTCCGACACATAATTTGCGAAAAAGTGTCGATTTGCGGTGGCATGGAACGATGCTCCGCAGTCTATTACCCAATAGTCGGCCTTCCTCTCCATGGAGCATATCAAAGCATCACGTGTTTCTTCTGGCCACGACATTGACCTCGGTCCTTGTTCTCCGCTTTCTTGGAGTCGCCTCTACACCGATTTTTGTAGTGCCCAACTCGACCGCAATTCCAACATTCAATGATTTTGACTTGTTGGAATTTATGTGATTTTGGATCTCGGCCGCCATTCCTCGACTTGCTCGCCCACGCCCATGCCCTCGCTTGAACTTCGCCTCGCTATCTACATTGAAAGCGGCCCTGGTTGAAGTCGCATCCGACTGCCTCCGGATCTCCTCGCCAAGATCATGCTCACAACGCCATCGAACTTTAATTTCGACTTACCGGCCGAAGAGCCATCGATGGTCGTGGATCGTGCCATTCCAGCTCTCAGCAATCGCCAAGAATTAATAGAGCTCGAACTTCATCACTAAAAGTGATTTCCACCGTTGTCAATTGGTCTACTACCTCATTGAATTCGCTGAGGTGTTCTCCAAATCTCCGCTTCCATCATCTTCATATTGAACAATTTCTTGATCAAATGAACTTTATTTGTCGCAGACTACTGCTCATACATCTTTGGATAGAGTCGCCATGAGAGACGCCGTTGTCTTCTCATTTTTAATGTTGAAAGCGACCGACTTTGATAGGGTCAATCTAATTGCGCCGAAGTGCTTTTCGATCAAGCACCTCCCACTCGCCGCCTTTCTCGCCTTTCCGGCTTTTCTTTCAACGGCTATATAGGTCCTTCGATACAAATAGTCCTCCATTTGCATTTTCCAATATCCAAAATTTTTGCCATCAAATTTATCGATTTTGGAAATCCTCTCGTCTGTCGCCATTACTCCCACTCGAACAAGATGTGATTTTTCGAGAAATCGTTTACGATGTGGAAGATCACCTATGCCGCAACCACAGAGCATACTAAGAATTTCAAGAGATATCACAAACAAAAAGCTCACGATCCGGGTTGTTAAGGAATCCAGGCCATTTGCTAATTCCGCCAAGATCAGTGGGACACAAAAATAATACGCGATCGAGTAAAAAATAATGGACACTAAAATAAGCACAAAAATGGAACACCGAGATTTAACGTGGTTCGCCAACCGCCACGCCCACTGACCCACACCAATATATTTCACTATCTCAAAATGAGGAGTACAAAAATACTACAGCTGTATTTTCTCTCGCCACACAAAGGCTTTAACACTTCACTCACTTTTATCTCTCGTGTATAGCTTCTACATCAAGCTCTCTCTACACAAGATCTCTTTTTTTCTCTCTACACAAGATGTTTTGTGTTTTTGGTGGTGATTGTGGTGTGTTTACAATGCAAATGATAGCTCTATTTATAGGGAAAAATTTGGAGATGTATGCACAACCTTCAACCCTCCATCTTTGACATTGGCTATGGTGATTCCAAATTCAATCCACAATTTTTGACAAGCCAATCTTCAAGCCCCTCATTCTTGACTTTCTTTTTCTTCTTTGTTGGTGTTCTTGCTTCCTTTGTTGACACTAACAGAAATATGTTAACTTCGAAAACAATGTGTGGAAAACAAATGAAGGGGAATTTAATGGACTGAAATTTCTACTCATTGAGAGCCATTGGTGGGAATATTGGGAAGCAGAGGGGGCACATTTCCCCAGCTTGGAGTGCCTAAGTCTCAGGAACTGTGAGAGTTTAAATTGCATCCCTCGTGAAATAGGAGAGCTTCCAACTCTTAGAGGTATCGTCTTGTGTGGATGTAGTCAAGGTGTTGTAGATTCAGCAACTGAAATACTCAAGGAGCAACACGAGTATGGTAACGAGAGTTTCCAGCTTCATGAAGGATCTGGTACTGGCATTAGCTTTCGCGAGGTAAACAATAAGAATATACGATACGATACTGGTCTCCAACAAGCTCATGCATATATATTTTACTATAACAACCAAACTGTGATTACTATTCCTAATCGCTTGTTATTTACAGTTTACTTCTTTTCTATGTACAGAGCTGTTTGTCTTCATGGTAATATGCAAGCTGAAGACTAGAATTTCAAGGTAATTGTCGATTCTCTTTGAACTTGTATTGCGTGGGCGCCAATGGATATAATAATAGATAATATGTGCTTGTTTGTTATGGTTAATTATTTGTAGTGCAAAATGTTTCTTCTTTAATGTTGATAGAAAAGTGAAATATTGTGGGGGTTAATACGTTAATGAGTGAGTTTGCATGCTACAAAGCCTACAACTAATGGAGATTTATGCTTCTACAATTACAGTCTGGGGGTCAAATGTTAGCTCAAATATTTTCCTACACCTTCTTTTGTTTCTTAATATAATTTTGACCATTTATCATCTTTCTTATTGTTGACAAATCAGGGAACTAGTTGCTAATGGTGGGTTAGTGAAAGCTGCTCGCTTCAAGGAAGAAGTACCAACAAGTGTTTATCATAATATCGCCGATTGTGAAGAACACAAATGATATATATTTTGAGGTTATGTTGATTTTAAATTATTTTTGTTTTAATCTTAAACTTTGGTGTGTAAGAGAACTATTTATGTTTTATCATTTTCCTCTACAAACAGTGAAATACATAGGAATGCAGGATTAAAGAATATTTGTATAATTCGAGCAAAATGTTCCTACCTCTAGGCTTCATTGCATAATGTGCTCACACCTTTTATTTCCGAGCAAAAACCTCCCCAACTTCAATAATTCGTGGCAAACACGTCTTTGCCATTATATTAACGTCAAGTGCCAGCTCATTGCTTACATACACATTCTATTTAAAAGTAAAATGATATTTCATGAGTCCATTTCAACTGAAAATTTTTACTTAGTCAAAGTCGTCTAATTTTCAAAGAAAGCGCTAAAGTTATCTGCTGCCCAGAGAACTCAGTCCATGTACATCAACTCGAAAATTTGAAGCTAGAATTGAGTGCTAGAATCGATGATGGAGATTCCTGGTGTCGACTACCTCACAAGCTTTGTTTCCCAACCAAGAAGAAAAAGTTAACTTTGAAGGGTTGTGTGGTTTCTTCAAAACACTCGTCGGTAATTAGTGCATTTCCCAATCTTAAATACGTTTTGATTTTAAAAACTGTGTGTGGAAAACAAATGAAGGGGAATTGGTATGATACATTATTTTATCACACATATGATTAATCAAAACCAATGATTATAATACATTTCTTATTTATCTCTCCATTGACTTCCAACTCTCAAGCTGCCATGATACAATACAAAGGCTTCGTTAATATACTTTTGTTTACTGGAAAATTGGTTCTGTCAAACCAGTTTGGAAGATAATGGAGATGGCTTATGCTGCTCTGCTTTCCCTTACTCAAACACTAGATAACATCTTGCTTTCTGGAGATGAATCTCGAGTTCTTGACGAACAGCTACAGATCAAATCTCTCCATCAAAAACTGGGCCTTTTTATTTCATTTCTGGAAGATATTTCACAAAAGGACACCGAATCAATTGAAGGTTTGGAAGAAAGAATCAGAGATGCGGTGTATGAAGCTGAAGATATAATCGAATCTCATATATCAAAAAAGTTTCTCTCAAAATCTGAAAGTGATCCTGACGTTACAGGTGGTTTTTGGGATGGTGTAAAGCGCTTGTTCTTGATGTACCAGAATAGTGAAGAATACTTGGAGAAGAAAAAATGTGAAGAAGGCTTAAAGAATGTAATGGAAAAACTTGATTTCATATGGGGAGAAGTGGAGAAGATGAAGGACAACAACAACAGTACTAAAGGTCTGCAGATTGAGAATCCCCTTACTGGACCCGTTGAAGTTGAAAGCACCTCAGAAATTGGTAAGCCTAAACAAAGTTGATGAAATCAATTAATATTTTGCTATCTCAATTGTGCACATCTTCTTTTTAATTTCGTGATTCTATTTCAGAAGAGGTGGGGAAGATGAAACCGAGGAGGCCTTCCTCATCAAAATCTGCTTTCACAAACACAAGTGATCAGCATATTGTGGGATTTGAAGACGACATGCTCTGAATTAAGGAGTTATTGGCTGGGTCCTCTACTCAACTTGAAACCATCTCAATTGTCGGGATGGGTGGGATTGGCAAGACTACGTTGGCGAGGAGCATCTATGAAGATCCATTTGTCAATCTTCACTTTGATATTTGGGCAAGGACAACGGTCTCTCAAAAATATAATGTGATAGCACTACTTGTAGCGCTTCTAAGATCAATGGGAGGAGACCTCACTGAGGAAATGAATGGAAACGATGTGGGGAAATTAGAATTGAATCTGTATCAAACGCTGAAAGGAAGAAGGTATCTTGTCATAATGGATGACGCGTGGGATATCAACATCTTGGAGGAATTTAGAAATATATTGCCATATGATAGTAGAGGAAGTCGGATTATTTTCACTACTCGATCATCTGAAGTGAGTGGTTTGGACAACTTTTGTAGCCATATTCATCGCTTGAATTTTTTGAGTGTCGAACAAAGTTGGACTCTTCTTCGCCAGAAGGCATTGGGGGACGAATCCTATCCTCTTAAACTCGAGGAAATCAGAAGGAAGATTGCAGCAAAATGCAAAGGACTTCCACTTGCACTCGTAGTTATAGGTGGTGTCCTCTACAAAGGCAATAAGACACAAGCGCACTGGAAGTATGTTGAAAGAAATATGAAATCTACAAAAGCTGGAAGCTATGACGATTTAATGGAGGTACTGTCTTGGAGTTACAATCATTTACCTCATCATCTCAAGGCGTGCTTCCTTTACATGGCTATTTACCCTAAAGATTTCGTGATTGACATCTCCCATCTCATTAGGTTGTGGCTTGCTGAAGGATTTATAAAACCAATCCCATCTAAGACTTGGAACAAGTGACGAAGGAGTATCTAGATGATCTTATCGTCAGGAATCTAATAATGGCGTGCGAGCGAAATTACTATGGTGAGATCAAGGCATGCACCATCCATGACCTCATGAGAGGCCTCTGCATGAGGAAAGCTCGGGAAAAATTGTATCTTGACGTAATGGATAATATTGGTTTAGGATACAGAAAATGTACCCGCGCGAGAAATCTTCGCTAGTGGTATCATTTGGACAACTCGAATATTCGTTTTGTTCTATACTTTGGACATGGAAATCTAGTTCCTATTTCTTCTGGTCTTCAGCTACTTAAGGTTTTGGATACTTGTAATGCAAGATTACGCTTTCCAAGTCAGATTGAAAAACTGGTTAACTTGAGATATCTTGCTTTCTTGTTTGCCGAAAAAGATGAGCTTACTATATCATTATCAAAGCTTTGCAAGCTTCAAACCTTGATTTTAGTGAGGGATAAAGATAAATGGAGGTATAAAGTTAGAACATTATACTTGCCGTCAGAAATGTTGAAGAATATGCCACGGTTAAGGCATGCATCTCTTGGTAGATGGGAGTAGTTTCTCGTCTTATCCTTGTGGGGCACCAAATGGGAACTTACAAGTACTTTCTGGTGTGATGGATTTTAGATTTACGAAGGAGGCCATTGAACAATTTCTTCACCTCAAGACGTTAGGAATTGTTTACCGGTATAAAGAAGGAACTGAGTGGTCATTTTATTGTATGGAGGATGTAGTACATCTACATCAACTCAAAAATTTGAAGTTTGATTTCATTGGTAGAGATGGTTCGCGTCTACCACTCACTATTTCTTTCCCACAAAAACTGAACCAGTTAAGTTTAAGTCGTCGTGTGATTTCTTGGAAACACTCATCAGTAATTGATTCACTTCCAAATCTTGAAGTGTTGAATTTCAAAAACGTTACCTTTGAGAACCGTGAATGGAACAAAGGAAGGTGAATTCAGCAAACTAAAATTTCTACATGTTGGGAGTGTTGGGTTGGAATCTTGGGAAGTTGAAGAAGCACATTTCCCAAGCCTTGAGTGCCTAAGTCTTAGGTACTGTATCAGTTTAAAGTGCATCCCTTGTGGCATTGGAGAGATTCAAAGTTTAAAAATATCATCTTGGATGAATGTAGCTTAATAGATTTTGTAGATTCGGCCAATGAAATACTCAAGGAACAACGCGAGTTTGGTAGTGAGAGTTTTCAGCTTCACCGCCTTCACGTCTACCCCGACAACGACAAGAATGGCAGAGATAGATCTTAAATTCTACGTAAATTGTCTTATAATATGTATTAGGTAAGGACTTACTAACAAATTGCTTTTATTGACCTTTCTTTTTTTTCCATAAAGATTCGGTTATTGAAATAGTTATACAAAGGCATTAAAGACAAAATTATGTTAGTTAAATAACATGTGGAATTTGTTTGGTACAATGTGGATTGTCTGAAAAGATACAAAATATTGTTTTTAAAGATTCGGCCATTGAATAATTCTAGCAAATTCACATTATGTTAATAACATGTAGGTTCTATTTCAAAAAATAAAAAATAAAATAAACATACCATGAGATTGTGTTTAGATAAAAGGCCTGTTCGGCTAGCTTTTAAATTTATTTAAAAGTGTTTTTAACACTTTTTTCATCTTTTTTCTCTCTCCTAAATCAATCACATCCACATATCTCATTATATCAACGAATCTCAATCACTCAATTCCACTTATTCTCTCTCATCCTTTACATTAAAACACTTTAAAATTATTTCCAAACAGGCCTAAAGAGCATGTTTCCATACTAATATTAATTCATTCTTTTTTCTATTTTTTATAATTCAAATTTGATCAAACAAATCACATTAATATATCTTGTAGGATCCATTGATACTATTAAATATTTATCATTCAATTCCACTCATTCTTTCTCTTCTTACTCATAAAAATATATTAAAATTTATATGCAAACACCGTCAAAGAGTGTAACAATTTAAATACCATAAAAATAACTTTTTTTCCCTGTAGATCACTTGATTAAAAATGCCAAACACTCGGTGTTCATACATGTTTTGACTTTTGAGCCATGATTCAAAGAATTTGAGAGAGAGAGAGAGAGAGAGAGGGTTGACATGTCAAACTATTGAGCACGTGACCGTGTTCAATGTAGGTTGTGTTCAGATAAAGAGCCTAACAATTTGAAGGGTCTAAACTAAAATAATACCATAATAATAATAAAATTTTTCCTAAAGATCACTTTCATGAAAAATGCCAAAGCATAGAGTGTTCAGATATATTTTGAGCTATGATTCAGAGAATTGATTTTTAATGATGATGGTGGAATTTGAATTTTCACATGATCATTACACATGCCAATGCTCTAGGTGTGGCTATTACTTGTCTAATACTCTCTCCGTTTCACAAAGATAGGCTTGGTTATTATTTTTATTTGTCCCAAAAAGATAGTCTATTTTCCATATGGAGCATGCCTTAATTTTTCATTTCCATAAATGTCCCTCATTAATATATTTTGTTATTACTCCATATCAATTACTAATGCATGACAATTAATGATATATAAGAATATATATGGAAAAATAAGGCAAAATTTAATATTTCAATTAAGTTAACCACCATTTTCTTAATCTATGTGAAAATAAGTATAGAACTATCTTTTTTGGGATGGATGGAGTACTTGATTAATTTTATGTATTTAACAGGCAATTTGGTTCGCTGCTCTACATATTTTAGACGATCACGCTACGATGACATATTAAATGCCATAAAGAATACCATAATAGAATAAAATGACTTCAATATCTTTTAAAGTAATATCAATTCAGCCATTCATTAATGGCAAGATAGGAATTTTACTATTATTATGTCACTAATTATGTTAGTGGCTATGGCATTCTAGCATTATCCTATTTTAGAATATTTTGAGATATGCCCACCTAAAATCACGGATTTGGTTCTGGCGTTCTGCATTCTGCAAGCTACAATCGAAGTTTAGTTTGTTGTACGACATAAAATATTAAATTAAATAAACGAAAATTGGTATCCAAAGTATTTTGGCGACATATATATTATGTTGTTGTTCTATTCAATATAAATTTTATCGATTTTTTTTTTAATTATTTAATTATTTAATATATTTTTCTCAAATTTCAATCACATTCGACAACGGAAATCAAAAAATTTAAACTTGTCTATCCCAATATAAAGTCTTAACAATTTTTTATGTCTCGTGTCATTGCTCCTTTTGGGTATGTTTGATTAGTGATAAAGTTAATTTTTTTGATATACGTGTTGAGTGTGTGGTTGAAATTTAAGGAAAATATATTAAATAATTGAATGTGTGATTGTAAATCATGAGAGAGAAAAAATTGATAAAATTTATGTTAATTGATATTGAATAGAACAAGGCCTTCATTTCCAACTGGTAATTGGAAAAAGTAATATTGGAGATGGCTTATGGTGCTATGCTCTCTCTTTCTCAAACACTAGATAATATCTTGCTTTCTGGTGATGAATTTCGAGTTCTTGACGCACAGATCAATTCTCTCCAACAAAAGCTCAGCCTCTTTATTTCATTTCTTGAAGAGACTTCACAAAGGAATAGTGAAACGATTGAAGGTTTGGAAGAAAGAATCAGAGATGCGGTGTATGAAGCTGAAGATATAATCGAGCCTTATATGCTAAAAAGGATTCTCACAAAATCTGAAATTGAGGAGATAATTTATGAAGACGTCTTACATAATATAATGGAAACATATGTTTCCATCTTCGAAGAAGGGGACAAGATCAGAGCTCTGAAAATTAAGAATCCTTTCACTGGACCTGTTGAAAGCACATCAGATATTGGTAAGCCTAAACTCAACAAGCTCTTGAAATCAATTAATAGTCTGTGGGGCTCTCGGGTGTGCTTATCTATTTGTGATTCTATTTCAGAAGAGGGAGTGAAGATGCAAATTAGGAATCCTCTCATCGGACCTGTTAAACTTGAAAGCACATCAGAAACTGGTAAGTGTACGTAAACTCAACAAACTTGATGACATTCAAGTAATAGTCTCCGTTAATTTCTTTCTTTCTGCTTTGCTTTAATTTCTTTCTTTTCACTTACTCAAACACTAGATAACATTGCTTTTTTTCGCGATGAATTTCAAGTTCTTGACCAAAGGCCACTGGTGAGATCTTTCCCACAAAAGCTGAAATTTTTGATTTCATTTCTGGAAGAGACTTCAGTAACAAAAAGTGACTCGACTCAAGAATTGGAAGAAACAATCCGACGTATGCTGTATGCAGCCAAAAATGGATTCAAGTATCATATGTTGAAAAAGAAGCTCTCAAATTTTAAGAGTGGAGTTGTGAGTTGTTTTTTGGATTGTGCAAGGTGCTTGTTGTCCATGTCCAAAAATTCAGAGGAGAATGATGATGAATACTCGGAGAAGAAAAATGATGAAGAATACTTGCAGAAGAAAAAATTGTATGAAAAAGGCTTACAAAATATAAGGGCAAAATTTGAGTCCATCGTGGGAGAGGTGGAGAAGATCAAAGCTCTGCAAATTAAGAACACTCTCACTGGACCTGTTAATCTTGAAAGCACATCAGAAATTGGTAAGTGTGAACTCCACAAACTTGATGACATCAATTAATAGTCTCTGTTAATTCTTTCTGCTCTGCCTTAATTTTGTAATTCTATTTCAGAAGCCTTGAAAAATGTAATGGAAAAACTTGATTCCATCTGGGGAGAAGTGGAGAAGATGAAGGATAAGAACAACAATATTGAAGCTTTGAAAATCAAAGATCCTCCCATTGGACATGCAGCACCTGTTGAAGTTGAAAGCATCTCAGAAATTGGTAAGCCTAAACAAAGTCGATGAAATCAATAAATACTTTGTTATCTCATGTGTGATTATCTATTTCCTTGTTTCAATTTTGTGATTTTGTTTCAGTTGCAGTGGAGAAGATGAAAGACAACAACAACATTGAAGTTTTGAGAATCAAAGATCCTCCCATTGGACCTGCACCACCTGCTGAAGTTGAAAGCATCTCAGAAATTGGTAAGCCTAAAACATAGTTGATGAAATCAATAAATACTTTGTTATCTCATGTGTGATTATCTATTTCCTTGTTTCAATTTTGTGATTTTGTTTCAGTTGCGGTGGAGAAGATGAAAGACAACAACAACAACAACAACATTGAAGCTTTGAGAATTAGAGATCCTCTCATTGGACCTGCACCACCTGTTGAAGTTGAAAGCGCCTCAGAAATTGGTAAGCCTAAACAAACTTGATGAAATCAATAAATACTTTCTTATCTCAATTGTGATTATGGATTTCATGTTTCAATTTTGTGATTCTGTTTTAGTTGAAGTGGAGAAGGTGCAATCGACGATTGTGTCGTTATCAAAATATGCTTCCACAAACACAAGTGAGCCTGTAGTGAGCTTCGAAGACAACATCCTCCGCATTAAGGAGTTGCTTGTGGGGTCATCCAGTCAATTGGAAACCATCTGTATAGTCGGAATGGGTGGCATTGGCAAGACTACATTGGCGAGAAGCATCTATGATCAACCATATGTCTGTCGTCACTTTGACATTCGGGCATGGATAACAGTGTCTCAGAAATATGATGTGGTAGCACTACTTACAGACCTTCTAAAATCGATGGGAAATCACACTAATGAAATGAATGGAGAGAATATGGAGAAATTGAAAAGGAAAGTGTATCAAACTTTAAAGCAAAGAAGGTATCTTATCATAATGGACGACGTATGGGACACTGACTTCCTAAAGGAATTCAAAAATGTACTCCCAGATGACAATGCCAGAAGTCGAATCGTCATGACTAGTCGGTCATCTCAAGTGGCTAATTTTGAACATTATTCTAGCCATATTCATTGTATGAATTTTCTGAATCCCGAGCAAAGTTGGAATCTTTTGCGTCAGAAGGCATTGGGGAAAGAATCTTGTCCTCTGGGAGTGGAGGATGTTGGAAGGAAGATTGCGGGAAAATGTAGAGGACTTCCTCTAGCACTTGCTATTATTGGCGGTCTCCTCTCCAAAGGCAAGACTAAGCGAGAGCACTGGGAGTACATTGAGAAAAATATGAAATCTATAGAAGCTGGCAATTATGATGACTTAATAGAAGTATTGTCTTGGAGTTACAAGAATTTGCCTCATCATTTGCGGGCGTGCTTCCTTTACATGGCAATTTATCCAGAAGGCTACGTGATCAACGTCTCCCGCCTTATGAAGTTATGGCTTGCTGAGAGGTTTATAAAACCAATCCCACCTAAAACTTTGGAACAAGCGGCGAAGGAGTGTCTGGAAGAACTTATTGACAGGAATCTGATAATAGTTCGTGACTGGACTTACTATGGTGAAATCAAGACTTGTACAATCCATGACCTCTTGAGAGAACTCTGCATAAGGAAAGCTCGAGAGGAAATGTTTCTTCATTTCGTGGATAAAGATAAATATGACAAAGAAACCATAAAAAATCAGCGTTTCTTAAGTCTTTATCAATGGTATTGGTTTAAATCTGCACAAATGCGTGTTCCGACTGTCCGTTCTCATATATACTACGGACATGGATGTCCATTGGAAAAGTATGTGCTTTCACCACTACTTAGAGTGCTGGATGCAAGCAGTACAATTTTAGATAAGTTTCCGATTGGAATCACAAAACTTGTTAACTTAAGATATCTTGTTTTATTATACAATGGACTGGAAGGTGGTGAAGTTCTTGGTTCTATATCAAAGCTTTGCAATCTACAAACCTTGATTATTAAAAGGTCGTTTAGATATCACTGGAATTACCCATTATATTTACCAGCCGAAATGACGAACATGCAATGGTTAAGGCATCTGCAAGTAGATGGGAGTAAGTTCAAATCTTTTGATAGTGGTGTACCAAATTGGAAGCTACAAGTATTGTGTGGCTTGACTGATTTCCCATTGACCATGGATGTCATAGAGAAAATTCGTGACATCAAAACACTGGGAATTGTTTACGTTATTGTTGACAAAATTGAGTTGTCAGAGTATCATCTTGAGAATTTAGCCCATCTGCATCAACTCGAAAAATTGAATTTGGAGCTCATGGACATGAATATGTCAGAGAAGAATTGGTATCATCTGCCGCCCAATCTTTGTTTCCCACAAATATTGAACAAGTTAACTTTGAGAGGTTGCATATGTTCTTGGAAAGAATTGTCCATGATTGGTTCAATTCCCAATCTTCAAGTGCTAAAATTGAAAGATGTTAGATTCGAAAACAATGTGTGTAAAACAAATGAAGGGGAATTCACCGAACTAAAGTTTTTGCTCATTGATAGCCCTGATTGGGGAGACTGGGAAGCTGAGGAAACAAATTTCCCAAGCCTCGAGTGCCTAAGTCTTAGGCGGTGCTGGAAATTAAAGTGCATCCCTCCTGGAATTGGAGAGATTCCAACTCTTCGAGATATCGTCTTGTATCAATGCAGTTCGGGTGTTGTAGATTCGGCAAATAAGATACTCAATGAACAACACGACTTTGGTAATGAGAGTCTCCAGCTTCATGAAGGATCCATATTTGCCATCTCCAAGGTAAACATTAAGAATATACCCTAGTCTCAGACAAATTCGTACATATTAATATAGTAACTAAATATTGATTACTGCCCCTAACTGCTTGTAATTTATTGTTTACTTCTTTTAATTCATCTCTGCAGAGCTATTTTCGTTAGACGTATGATGAAGACTAGTAACTTCAAGGTAATTATAAATTGTTAATTACACAAGCTCTAGTGGATATTATAGATTAATTATGTGCTTGTTTTGTAACACCCCGTTTGAGTTCGATTTCGTATGAGACTTGAGATAATATGAATGTATTTTCATATGATCATTATGTGTTCGATGTGTTCGTGACATGCTTCCAGGTGTGTTTGATGTGTTTGAATTCGATACGGCCTTGAAATCTATGTCAAAAACGAAAAATTTAGGCAAATTGGAATTTACGGCGGTACAATTAAAGGATACGTCCGTAAAAATGAAGTTACGGCCGTAATAATTTTAGATACGGCCATAAAAGTCATGAAGAAGGTTTCAAAAATTTTCAGAGAGTAAACTATGACCATACATTGAGATACGGCCGTAACATAATGCATACAACCGTAAATTATTATTATACGGTCGTAAAATTGAGCAATGACAAGATGTGCAAAAATTTTTAGAAACCTTCTTACGGCCGTAACATATAAGTTTACGGCCGTAACATTAGGATACAAATGTGGTTATATTTTCAGAAACTTTTATACGGTCGTACATTATGTAGATACGGCCGTAACGGTAAATGTTACGTAATTCTTAGTCTGTAGAAAATTTTTCTAGATATTTCTAACCATTTGGAGCCATATATGCTACCTAATTTTGTCCCCAACTTGTCAAAACTCCCTAAAGAACATACTCAAACATTCCTTAAGCTCTCAAACCTTGTTTGAATTTTGTAATCAAGATTTCTCATCATATTCCACGTATTTTGTTGATAGAAAGGAGAAGGAAAGGAAGAGGAAGAGGAAGAGGAGTCACCAAAACAGCTTTGTACTTGTTTCCTTCTATTAAAAAGATGGGTAATAGATGTAATAGTTTTTCAAAAGGGTAAGTATATGTACATGTATGAGTTTTTTTAAAGCATATGATTGTAAAGCTCAATTGTTTATCTATGGAAGCTTGATTTAGATGACTCGAGGTATTTGCTTATATGATATGTTTAGATGACCATATGATGAGATATGTGAAGAGTTCATAAGAATAATATGATGCCTATATGATTGTGAGCCTTGAACATGTGTTATAAACCTTTCTACGATGCCAAGACTTGAAAGTAAATGTTTGCACAATCATGACAGGAAAAATGTGAATGCGATGTTCCTTATCACGTGCTTACACACATGTAAAGGTAAGAGTTGGTCAATGGGGGACCCATAAATGCCGGAAGGAGGCCTAACGGGGGATCTAAGCCCCAAATGAAAAATGATGTCTGGGCAAATATGAAATCTTATACGTTGGCGCTATTGTAAGAACATGATTCGCAATTGGACCCAAAGTATGAATGTGACATGCATTGTACCTATATCTATTTCCACTGAGTCTTCATGACTCATTTTGCATACGTTTATGTGTTTTAGACAATGCAGGGCATAACAAGACTGCGGGACTTGAGAACTTGATATGCGAAGCTGTGTGCGGGAAGGGGATATACTGAAGATCTTGTATGACATGTTTTGAATTCGAGTCCGAAATCACTTGAGTATTTTGTATATGTAAGAATGCTTCGTAAATGACTAAAAGCTATGTTTATGATGTGTATATGTACATTTAAAATGAACTCATAATTTGAGAAATGGAATGTGTTAGTGAGACGTCTTCTCTAATTCTGTAATGGGGTTTGATAATGAAATTGCGCACGTGCCCATCAAGCTATCAAGCTATATATATAAAAAAAAAAAAAAAGAGAGAGAGAGAAACGAAACGAGCCCGTAGAGAGGGCGTTAGATGTTTGGTATGGTTATTTGTAGTGAAAATTGTTTCTTTTTTATGATAGAAAAGTTAAAAAAGAAACATGGTTATAAATTGTATAAAAATGTGTTTAAGAAATACAGTAATTTTCATATTATCATTTCCAACGATCATTGTATCAATATAATGTTGAATTTAATCTTAAGCCCATTTTGATTCAAAGAGAAAACAAAGAAATTAAAACGGAAGCGTACCAGAATCCATGTTATTCAATTGATTGAACAGTTTGTGCCTTCCAATTGATCCGTAGTTTTCCTGAAGGGATTGCAGAGAATGGGAAACGCTGCGTTCAATTGGGGGACCCAACCTAATATATATAAACTATTCTTTGTCAGTTATTATATTTTTAGTATTTCTAAATAGGCTCCTCATCTATTTAGAAACACACACCGATCTCTACACATTGTTTCCATGACAATTCAATACCCAATTAGTCAAAATTAAACTTTATTGATGACTTTTAACTGGCCAAACTTTAAGATAGCATTACACATTTAATAATAATAATACATGTGTGGCCCTACATGTCTAAAACTTACCCAACAATCTCTCGCTATGCCACATATGTAACTATATAAATGCGCATAACCCTATGAGCTCCAAACTTAGCTATCACAATCAAGGGTATATATTTCCGAACAATCTTGTTAATTAATCATACTGATATAGGGTCAAATTAAAGGGATTTTCGTCACATTCAGCGTGACTAAATCCATTAGTGGCCACAAACACCCATAAAATTAAATGACATAGATTAATCATGGATGTGTAGTATGGAAATTACATGCAATGTGACCTATACATGCCTATTTCCAACTAGTCCAACTTTAGTCCTTAGTGAGATCAATACTTGACCAAATGTAACAAAGTGAAATGAATCGAATACTTTATTTTTGTACGAAAATTTCAAATACACACAATGGCGTAGCTGTGAATCTAGTCTAGTGCGGCATGATCTAGATATTAATAGTTAGGAGATCACTTTATGATAGCTCCCCAAAGGGAAAAAATTTTTAGGTGGAGCCCATTATAGTATACAAAATTTACCTCGTTCTCCACCTTCTAAGATTTCAACAAAACTATCTTCCTCCTCCATTTTTCACTAGAGAGAACCGAGAAGAGATAGAGAGAGATTAAGTGAAAGGGGTGAAATTATAAAAATCAAAGGGACAAAAGGGGGATATGAAGGGACTCGGTTTTCAAATTGACGTTCTGACTCTACTTTTTGCAAACACCCATAAGTGTTCCGCTAGCACTCCTCCAGAACTCCTTCGCTGACATATAAATATAGCCTAAAGTGGATGTTAGATATAAGGGTATGTTTGGTTGTTCCTCATTTACTTGGAAAAGGAAAAAGTTGTCCCAATTGCCTAGAAATTGTGTGTTTGATTGCCAAAAGTTCTCCTGGAAAATGCCCAGTTGATTTTCCCTCACGTGACCTATTTTTCGGCTTTTTAAGGAATTGACTTTCCTACCGTGGAGCTAGTTGGTTTTAGTTTTCCATGCAAAATTTTTTCTTTTTTCTTTTTTTTTTTTTTTTGAATGGGCAATTTATTTTAACTATAAAGATAAGGATAATGATTAAATTTCATTAAAAAAACACAAAAATAAGAAAAATAATACCATTTTTCAACTTCTAAATTAATCAAATCAAACACCTATAACTATTATTTTTCTTGGAAAACCTTTTCCTGAAATTCATTTATCCGGAAAACATTGTCCTTCCAAATGTTTTCTTACTTTCCAATCAAACACGCTTTAAGTGTCTGCTTAGCACTCCTCCAGGAACTCCTGCTGCCAGCACATAAATATAGCCTAAATGGATCTTCTATTATCTTGACATCCAGCAAATCGGAATCAAAATACCCTATGATCTCCAACTGATCCAATTTTTGATATGTGAACATATAATCTTTTGTCCTCTGTAGATATCTCATAACTAGTTTTGTTGCTTTCCAATGGTCTATACCATGGTTACCTAAATATCTCACTAGCATTCCAACAATGAATGCTATGTCCGAATGCATACAAACTTGAATGTACATAAGACTCCCAACTGCTTATGCATATGGAATCTTTTGCATCTTCTTAACTTCAAGATCATTTTTAGTGCATTGATTAAGACTAAGTTTATCTCTTTTAGTGACAAGGGTGACACCTGGTTTGCAATCCTGTATGCCAAGCCTTTTAAGAACATTATCGATATAGGTCATTTGTGATAATCCAAGAATAACCCAAGAAGATCCTGGTGTATCTGAATTCCTAATACAAAAGAGATGTCACTAAGATCTTTTATCTTAAAATTTTTTGACAGAAATCTCTTGGTTTCGTACAATGTGCCATATCGTTACTGGCAAACAGTATGTCATCAACATACAAAATTAGGAAAATGTACATACTCCCATTGAACTTGCGATATACACAATCATCAATAGCATTTACCTGAAAACTAAATGAGACAATTAAAGAAATAATACGAAAATAATCTCATTGGTGTTGATAAATTAAAGAAATAAATAGCATGGACGAATCACATTAATATGAAAATAATCTTATTGGTACTATGAGGTCGTATCGACATAAAAAGAAAATGTTATTGAAAAAGTATATGGCACATATGTTATATTGATGGAACAATAGACTTTTATTTGAATAATGCTAACATGATTTCACTATTGGTGTCTCAGAAAAAGCACAAACTAGTTGAAGTGGAACATATTGAGAATATCAAAGATGGCAATACACACTAAAAAAAATATAGAAATATGAAAAGAAAATACATATTAATCCCATATAGAAGGGATACGTCTCGAGAGTATAAATACTCTATAACTCTACCACTCCTAGCATCAGGTTTCATAATGAGAGATCTAAAGGATCCTAATTTCTTTTTTGCCTTACGCCGATGGTTCGTGACCGATCGGCTTGAGTTTCCACATACTCTTGAACATATTATTGAATCTTTATGAGTAGATCAGCAACTGTATTGACATAAATAAGTATTTTTCTCGCTGAACGAGAAATAAATTTATGTTCTACATCCTGATCTAGAAATGCTATCAAACAATCAAAGAAATAGTTAATATTCAACAAATCTATGGGTTTGGTATGGAAGTTCCACTGTGCCCGTGATGTTACATTGAATATTTTCTCCAGTGTGTTGTAGGCTTGTAGCCACCTGGAAGGACGATAAAGGCATCACTATTGCTCATCATGTAAATCATGCAGTCGTAAATAGATTGAGTTTGTAGCATAAGTCCAGTTGAACCCATAACAGTACTAGCTCCAATTCGATTACTGGCTCCAAGTCGATGAAAAGGTATTACACTTGACACCATTATCCCCCATGATTGTGCGGCCATTGTAAGACTCCTTAAAAATTGGTTGTTGGTCCTTCCATGTAGTATATTGATATTTTGTCTTCCTAACTCTCTTATTAACTGGTCTGTCATATTCATATATCGGATATGACCCCTCAGTCTAGACCCACTAAGAACACAAATGATTTTAATTTGGCGAGGTGGAGATTGATTCGCATGAGATGATTCTAAAATCTCCATCTCCACCTCCATCTCTCTCATTGCACTAAAGTTTCGACGTATGAATGAGAAATGCTTGAATCCCTCTATTTAAAGATAAATTTTCAAACTAATAAGTGATTTTACTATTTATTTTTTGACAAAAGAAGAATGATAGAAAATTTTAAGTGAAATGATATATACCTACCGGTGATTAAATATATATATATATATATATATATTTTAAAATTCGAAAAAATGATATTTACAATTACGAGAAATACATTGATTTTCGTTATTAGGTTGATTTACCTTACATCAATGTGGAAAAGTCATAATACTAAGTTTTTCTACTAAATTTACAAACAGGATCTTTTGAAGTAAGTGTTTCAAGACTATAACGTGCTTGTTCATCTTTGAATTCGGCTCATAAGCTCATAAGCTTTCCTTGTACGTGCCCACTAGAATGTGTCTTAAGAGCCTATTGAATATCATCCAAAGACTCCTTACTTAATTCATCCTTAATGAATGCTATTTTAGCTTCTCGATTTCTGGACAAATACCCCACAGATTTACATCGGGTGTCACATCTCCACCGAGCACATTTGTAGCATCCTTCTAATCTTTTTCCTCTCCGTTTCTTCGAAAAATTACTTTTACCCATACCAGGCATGCATTTAGAAGAAATCGAAATCTCACCAGATAATCGAACCCGTGCTTCAATCAACCATCTAACATCTTGTGGGATGCTCTTACTCATTAGTATCTTCAATCTTTCGAGTCTACTTAGATAAATTCTTTTAAGGATTTTGATTGGTAGTAATGGATAGTATTTATGAAGATTTGAGAGCACATGATCCATTGTAATATATGGACCCTTGTTAGGGTAACTATTGTAATTGTCAGGGTGATTTATAAATGTGTTTGAGGTACGACTCCGCGTTTGAGCAGTGTCGTAATATGAAACATATGGACTAAGATTCCACGTTTGAACAGTAATACGTAATAATACCTCCAAAAGATGATGGGATATGTTGGTGAGCTATGATGAAAGTAGTAAATCATGTTGGGCACTATATAGATCCCGGTTTGATTGATGTAAATAATTTATTGAAATTAAGAACCGGAAGAATTATTGAAATTATTGTTTTCGATAAATGATGAAATAATTGCTAGCCAATGTTGGGAATAAATCCCAAATATATCTGGAACATATATAAGGGATGAAATACATGGGCCCGCTCATCCTTCATGTGGACCACTCGATAATATGATATGGATCCACTACGTAGTAACATGTATATATCGTAACTGAAAATTTACGAAATGATTTGCTCACGATATGAGCATGAGTTCCAGATCTAATGATACTGCTAGTAAACATATATCTCAATAATTTGAATAAGATCGTAAATAATTAGATATCCGCATATGAGTGGGATATAACTAGCAAAATATTTAAAGTCCTCCAATCGATTTGCCAATATCGAGAACAAAATACAGACTGAATAAATTCCTCAGTAAAGCTAAATACTGAGAATATATATGATGAAAATCATATAAATTGTACTGAGTTTGGTTCTTAGCATGCGAGGGAGTATTAATAATTGGAAATGATATATGAAGTATATCATAATTGAAATATGAATTTGAAATTCAAGGATGCGTGAAAGACTATAACGATCTCATATATTAGTTACATATGCCTAGATAAGTTAGCAAACCCGAAGCATTGATATTATTTAAATAAAAGTGCCCTAAATATGTCAAAGCAAATAATAAAATATGGTCTTAATAACGGAGGCATATACTCTTGAAGAGTATATAGACATAACTATATTATGTAATCCTAAAAGAGGATTGATAATGAGATATCTCGATAAGTTATATTACTATAGGGGAAGAAATGAAATTGAAAGTGTCGACACACTATGAAAAGATAGCGCTATATATTATCAACGATAATGGGGATATTGAAATTTGTCAGAAAATGGTGATGCTGAAATATATGCCTTTATGATTAAAGTATTCATGTACGGACTTGATGAGAAATGAGAATAGAACTCTTGAACAGGCTCCAAATATATTATTGTATCAGTGCATGCAACGACTCAAAATATCTACATTGATATTGTTGAAAAGTTTATACGTTGTACTCTTTTTCTTGATTGAAGTTTTTGTCCCAAAGGGTTTTTCTCAAACAAGATTTTTAACGATGCAACCCAATTTCAACTAATATAAAATCTCCAGAAGAGATTTAGGTATATACCTCGATATAGTGAGAAAATGAGATCGAGGTTGTTGATTGCATATAAGCACTGAATATGACATGATATTATATAACATTGAAAATTTCATTCACGTGGAAATGAATGAAGAGTATCAACCAATATATATGATACTTATGCAAATCCATCAAGGATTTTTTTGGATGATTGAAGCATACTTGTGTAAAATACACGTTGCACTCTTTTTCCCTTAATTGCAGTTTTATCCTACTGGGTTTTCCAAGTAAGGTTTTTAATGAGGCAACTTTAAAAACGTATTCACATGAATAATGTACTCTTTTTTCTTAATTAGGGTTTTTCCTACTGGGTTTTTCCTAATAAGGTTTTAACGGGGCATATTCATGGGATATTGAGGATTACAAGAGAAATCAACAATATATATCTATTGGACCAAATTATAATAGAGGCCATGCTTCAGATCCAAACAATGATGATATCGAAATTTTTTACCAGAAGTAAAGATATCAGTCCTTAAGATATGAAATCAGATAGCGTAGCTGTACTGTTTTTCCTTCGATCAAGTTTTTTCCCACTGAATTTTCTTGACAAGGTTTTAACGAGGCATCACATGAATATTCTTATACAACTCATCAGGGGGAGCAAAGTTTTTGATGAAGTAATATATGACCACTCCAGGCTTTCCTGCAATCAGTTTGAAATTTTTTCCCATTGGTTTTTTCTCCAAACAAGCTTAGAAGATATTTGTATTAATAGTTATTCAAGGGGGAATGTTATGAATAATTTGGTGAATATGACAAAAGTGATGACGCATGTAATGATGCAATTGTTAATAATTATATTATGTGAATGACTATTATATCCTTAATGAAATTATATATGCAATTACGATTGTACCATTCGAAGTTTTCCTATAAATAGGGCTTCAGTCGTTAATGAAATTATTCCAGAGAATTCATTCTCTCTAAATTCTCTCTATTATTTCTATAGTTTTATAACACAAATCTTATTTTTTAAATTACTATATATGAGTTATGACAACAAATTTTGAATTTTTCTATTCTACATTTTTAATTGAAATGTATTACTGTTTCAACCATACATTTAAAATAATTATTCACTATTCATTATTATACTTTTCACCATAATTCAAACTAAAAAATAATTTCAATTAAGCAAGTAAAATTTTACTCAAAAACAAGCTCTATAGCCTCTTTCTCACTGTATGTAAATTCTGGAATGAGAAAAAAAGAGTGAAAAGGGGGCTCCAAAAGTACAAAAAGAACAACGTGGAGACCATAACAAAGACAATTAACATAGACATAAGGACTTTGAGTGCAAACAGAGGACTAAAATGGATATTTCACAAGGATCAAGCATGTCACCCTTCCAATCTCATAGGTACTTGAACTGCTACCCTAGGAAAAAGGGCGTCAAGCTGGTGATTTCAAAATTTACACTGAGTCTGCTTTATTTTATTCTCCAATTACACAATTTTTTGAAGTTCTCTACAGTATTACGAAGAAAAAAAAAAGATCGACATGTACTAATGTGTTAGAAATTGCCCGATAAACATGCACAGCGGAAATATAAAATAGGCAATTCAAAACCGGATCTACTCGTTTCTTAGATGAGATCTGTGATTAGAGATTACCGATATAGAAGCGGATTTCACGGCGAATCTCTTGTTTGTTGTTTCGTCTCCACAGCCGTCCAATCGTCCGGCCTCCAATGGTGATCCACACGCCAAGACTCCTCTTGAATTACGAACAACTTCGTAGTGGGATGATCTCTCTCAATTTAGTGCTAGCTAATTGTGGAGAGAACTTAGAGACAATGTAGTAATAATAACTTATGTATTATGGGGTTACATTGAGCTATTTATAGGTTTACAATAATCCTATTGGGCTTGTGGTTTCTTAAGTCACAAGATACCTTAACTTGGTCCAACTATTGGGCCTTGTACACCTATAACTAACATTCTCCCACTTGGACAAGGTTCAATTCAAGGTGCAGTACTTGACTTTGTGTGTGACCCATCAAAGCTCCCACTCACAAAGGCAAACGTCATAGTGTCACTATCTAATCTTATCGTGATAGGATAAAGTGAAATCCCTATTTCGGCTTTATCATCGATTCACCCAGATCGATCGACCCATGTCATCGCCCATGATTGACATCTAGCAATGTGTCACGGCAATCCATGTGATGGGATAAGTCATGTGAAAATGACGAAACCTTTATATGTGCAGTTACCGTGGAACTATAATCCCTTCATCAATATAAACCCGATTGGTTCAGAGATATGGATTCACGTCAATCTCATTCAACCAACCGTATTATTCGCTCTCAACTCAACGTTGATTAAATCGGTGATTGTGATTGAAAACTCTATTCAATCCCACAATCCCACCTTAGCCAAGGAATTTATATCAACTTGATTGGGCGAAATGCAAAGTTATAATCTCCTGCTACCCAGGAGCGATGAATCCTCGTATTGAATACTCACAACCTTCATGCATTTCTCACTATACCCGCACGGCATTTCCAAATCAACCCCAATTAGAGTATCCTTCAATGTCCGCCAAAGTAAAGCGATCCGTGCATAAGATTCTATGATATTCTCAAGTCAAAGGACCAATTCCACACCGCGCATTAGAGATCAATCCATCGACGCAAGGATAACTATCCATGCAAGATCTCTAGGCGGGTCATCCAAATGCTTGTTCCACTAACGAAGCATTCACGTGTTCATCGAATGTCTCCACATTCTAACTTGTGAGACTGGCCATTACTTCTTCTTAAGAAAGAGATGCTACACATGCTAGTCTATCCGCAATAACAATATCCGTGTTTTGTTATTGCTACGACCAGGGACAATTTAAGAATAAGTGCCAAAAACTTTTATCTCACTATCACAACACCTTGTGATTAACAAGTTTTCCCACATTTATTCTACGGACTCCATTATTTTAGTTGTTATGATAAAACAACGTAGATATGTAAAATAATAGATCTGTCATTCAAGTGCATCTATCAATTAGGTGTTTACGCATATCAATATCCAATGTAGATTGCAACACCACAGTTTTACACAATTAGATCCAAATACTATTGTATCTAATACATATAGCTTCAATCATGAATATGCTGTGACATCCACTATGTCAAGAGATCTTTTGTATTTATCCTTTTATCATTTTGTTGCATTATCTCTTCTAAAGAGATATGCCACCTTCAATACACACTTAGATCGTTGATGAGACTTAGGTTTCCTTTGCTTGTGCGATGGCTCCATTGTTATCTCAATCTCTATTGGATCAACAATGTTAGGAAAACATTCAAGTTCAATTAAGAACTTAACGATCTAAACCGCTTCTCTTGCTACTTCCAAAGTATGTAGTGTATTGAGTTTTAGTAGTTGTATTCATATGGAACCTTTCCAATTGATCATACTACTTTTATGAGTAACTATCTTTCGAATTGGGATTAGTGTATAGTCTTTCAAGACCAAGAACCGACATTTGTGAATTTTGAATTCTTCTGCTCAGATTCTCCATTAGAACATGTATTGATGCTTCTCAACCATCTAATAATGTTTGTTGACCATTATTTAATGTTTTCCTACATTGTTTTCTCGGAGATTTTCCCTCCAAAACATGTGAAACATTTGATCTAGTACATAGTATCGCATGAATCTTATCTACGCGACCTCTCTCAACCGCGTTCTCCAACGCCTTTTAAAAGTGCAGTCCTATCCTTATAGGATAGAGTTCTCTCTCGAACTCTTTCAGGAAAAACCTTCTAAAGATTTCGTCTATGTACTCGGATTTAGATAAATTTGAACATTTTGTAGATCTATCTCCATAGATCTTTATCCCAAAATTACATGCAACCTTTTCTAAATCTATAATGGAGAAGACGTTGGACTTTCTCTGGAGATATTATTTTCTAATAACTCGTATCCATATACCGTATTAGAAATACGATTTCACTCCCACTAACTTCTCGTACACACTACTCATACTCATTTATAATAAAATCAAACTATTCGATTGTCTCATTAAAATGAAGTTTTTAGCTCCTCTTGGGTATGCTCATACACTTAATTTGATCTTATGGATTCAAAACTTTTATGTTGCATCGATACAACGTGATCAAAATCAAGTTTTGAAAATCATTTTTCAAACACGAGCATCTACAAGAGTTAGAATTGAATTAATGATTATAGATGTGAATTTTGCTCTCAAATGCAACATTTGTCTTTGATTGCAACATTCACTGTTAATCTTGTCTTGTGAGCATTACGATCCATGTCGAATGGGCTGTTTGTAAGTTAATTTACAAATTATAGGTCTAACTCCACCTGTAACCAAAATCCGAATTTTGATTTTAGTACATGGAGCTCACTTGAATTCTAGTGTATCTATCTATACATTTTAGGTCAACAAGTTGACTTTACCATTTATAAACCATGACCTTCTCATCATTGACCAAAGCAATACCATATTAATAGCCGCAAGATCACATCTTGCTATAGATGAGCCTTTCCACTGCCTATAATGAGCCAATGTGTTATAAAGAACTTTTCTTCTTTACTAGTTTGCACCTCATCAAATGAAGTTCAAAGAACTAGTTCATCTAGCCTGTTGATCTCTATTGTGATTTCTTGAACTCTTTCAAGGTCTATCCTACTCCCACTGTCCTTTTAGGAAAACAATTTCTCAAAGATTAGATCATACTTCGATAAGATGATTCTAATCTTAAAAGTGAGAATAGTGATACTCAATAATATTTTATCTTGAATATCTATCAAGAGATTTCGTCTACGCTTCATCTAAGCGTTATTGCTCAAAACTATTTTGAGTTTTATCTTCCAACTTAGATGGAACATTTTTTAGTGTGTTACTTGCAATCTCTATTGCCCATCTTCAAAATAATTTTGCAGTGAACTGCTAGGTATAATGACAACATCGTATCATAGTAATATGAACAATTTCTCTCATTATATACCATTGAATTAGTCATGTATATTCCCAAATTCACTGAACGAGAATCTCATTCTTCTAATTATATCCTTAAATAATCTTCACTTCGATCATATCGAAATGTAAGAATATTCCCCAAGTAGCTCTCCTCTCTTACTTGAACCCTTTTGAACATTTCAAAATTCTTCATGCTTGTGATCCATCAAGTATAAGATACTATATCTGGTATATAGTCCTCTTTAAGCTTGACGACGTTGGAGATCCTATTTTCCGACCTTCTGTACATATCAACCCAATACATCAATATGAATTAGGGTTAACATATTTTGATGTCGGAATAGGATATAATTATCGTTATACCCCCTTTTATTTTCTATTCCAATAATAAACCTTTTAGAAATCCAATATTACTGATCTTATTTCTATAGTTGATTCCATTAAATGATTGTAAACAACTATTGTTTTTTATATGAATGGATCAACTATTCATGTCCCAACATGAATAGAAATAATGTTCTTCATAAGAACGTGATCAAAATATTTTTCCTAAAACAAAATAAAAGGATAACGAAAATAATAGGTCTTGAATGAAGTAACATTTACTTCTTTTCTTACTGTAGATCTCATTATCTTACTTTACAGTGAACTTTCCTATTTAAATCTTAATCGTATTTAAATATGGGATCTCCATCCGATATCCAATACTTAAAAGATTTAAATACGGGTTTCGAAAATCTTCTCCAAGATTTTTCTCTTCAATGGTTATGTTTCACTCACAGTCCCATGCCAATCTTCTTTGTCTCTACAAATTGTTATTGGCTTTGGATATGTCTTTATATGCCTCAACTGTTAGTTTGATCTCCAAAATTCTTTCTCAAAGTTCCTTTGAGACTTCTTCTAAGCCTCGTTAGGAGTTTCAAGATCAAACTTATCACATTGGTGATAGGTGTAACAGTTTGGGCATATCAAACAGATTGGTGGGTATTGGGAATCTTATTCACATCTTAATTCACAACAAATTGTGATAAACTATTTGGTAATGAGAGTTGAAGAACTAAGTCAACATTTGACTTGTTGCCCATCAAGTCTCCAAATAGTATTTCGGATTTTTATATCGTTCATTACATGGATCAACTCCTTGACATGATCAATAACAACATAAATATCCATACCCACATGCGATATTTACAACTCACAACTGCAAGTATCATACATACTGCATTATGATCATCACATGATCTTTGTAAAATCAAATTGTCCTAGCAAGACCATCTCGGTAGGATTTTTGGATAACTGTTTATGACATATTGTAACTTATATGTGAGAACAAATCTCACATTTATGATGTTAATGTAAGAAAGTCCAGCGAATGTGCAGGCACTCAATTCACTTTTCATATTTGAGTACAGTACTCAAGTAGTTCCGATGAGTCTGTCGGCATCAACTATGCTTCTCAAACTCAAAGCATTACTCATAATATAATTAACAGAAATGATAATAGAATGATAATTGATAAATGCAATCAAGTTAATAAAATATGGACTTTATTTAATTAACAATACTCCCATCAATCAATGATCCCAACATTGATAGAAAACGATTTTTCAATGTTTATCAGTAGGCTAGGACCCCGTTTGCTCAATTAGAACCTTGAGTTACTCAACAAGCCCTAATTGTCGTTCAGGTAGATACGCCTATCAATCACATCTCCATGTGACTCCTAGATCATCAAGCAGATAACAATTTATCTTGTACATCTTATGTATCAACTTGTTGTGCCTCTAAAGTTTATTTCCTTGAGTTACTCAACAAGAAATAAATTTTAGTTAAACTCGACCCAATGTTCAGAGGCATCACATGTCTCACAGTGAAGAACATTTCCGACGATCGAGCAGCCTTGAGTTACTCAACAAGCTGAGTACGATTGTGAAAATCTAATTTTTCACCGTAACATTGGAAGGCGTGGATTAACGTTTAATCGTGAATTTAATATCATTTTTAAGGGGATCAGTCTCATCAACAATATAATGCATCATAATAAACATCAACCATGCAATTATCAAGCATAATAAACTAGTGGATGATTATGGACGTATATCTATCTAGTTTTCCCTAGCCAAGAGAAAAACTAGTTGGTCAATTCCTAAGGGACAAGGTCTTCGTCCTTCGTTGGTTAACTCCGGTGATCTCCATCTTCTGCTCCAACTCGTATCCTATACTAGTTGGCACATACGCCGTATCATACAGACTCGCAGGTCCAAAATTAATTAAAATTAATTGGCACGCAGACCCAAATTAATAATAGGCACGCATGAGGCCCCCAATGAGCGATAAGGAATAAAACCATACATCCATCCAATCATATTGGTTTGGTCCATAATCATCCAATAATATCTAATATTAAAAATTATATCAATTTCTAGATTTAGGTAATAACATTATATGGCTAAACATTTTAAACCAATAAAGAAACGAACCAAGCAAATATTAATTAGCTAATCATATTAACTAATTAATAACTCGTCAATAAAATTATATAATCAATCTAATTAATTATTTAATTTTATCATAGGGAGGGAATTTAGAAAATAACTCTTTATTTTCCCAATCATATCAAAATTTAATTAGTTAATCACATTAACTAATTAATTACATATTAATAAAATTTTATGATTAATCAAATTAATCAATTAATTTTATTAATAAGAGAGACTCACAAAATAACTCTTTATTTTGTGAATTACTTTGGTCACAGTCCAAAATCATCCACAATATCCAATATTGATAAACAATTTAATTTCTAGATGTATTGTGATTTACACACATCGCTTAAACAATTTAAACAATCGGAAAAACAAGATTGAATTAATCCAATTAATTCCATGAAAATAAATAATTAATCTAATTAATTATATGTAATAATAAATAATTAATCTAATTAATTAAATATTATTAGTGGTTAGACAAAATAACACTTTATTTGTCATCTACATTAAAGTCATACTTCAATGAAGATCTGCGAAAAATACTAGGGAGAAACTAAAAAAAAATTCAAAAATTCAACTTTTGTCCCAAGTAATAATTTTAAACTGAAAATCAATGTTCAAAGTTGAATAATTGAAAGAAAATTGATAAATCTAATTTATCATTAATTTTTAAAAATTTAATTTCGCCCCTAGGACTCGTTTTCACAAAAACCGAAAATTGGGACTAACTCGCAACTTCAAACCTGCTTTTCAAAGGCTTAAAGTTCTTAATATCTTGAGGACTCGCCATTGTGCAATTTCGTAAATTGCACAAGAAGCCTCTCGCTTTACCCGATCGTGCCATCGCTCATGAAACCCTAGCGGCTAGGGTTTCGTTTCCCGCCGCCGACTTAGCGCGACCATCGCCGGCCGCCACCTAGGGCTATGGCGACGGTCCGCCGTTGTTAACCCATGCAACGCGACAATTGTTAAGTGCAGCCGGGCGATTGCGCAGATATGTAGCTTCAAAGCTGCAATTTACGCCGCTAATGGCAGCGGCGACTTTCGTCGCTGCCATTAGTGGCTCCTACAGTTTCTCCGGCTCCGGTTTCTTGTTTCAACGGCGGCGACTTTCGCCGGTGGCGGTGAACCAGTTTCCAGCATATGTAAAAACCTTTTTTTTTTGTTCGTCCCACATAAAGGAATAGAAGAATTCGAATCATATTCAATCCAGATTTATTCCTCCAACATAAATTTTATAAATATTATTTCATAAATAATATGTACTTGTTATTACCCAAATCAAATTGATGTTCAACAACAATTGTTAATAGAACAAAGAATTTAACAAATCTCAACAAGAGAACGAGTTGGCTCTGATACCACTGTTAGAAATTGCCCGATAAACATGCACAGCGGAAATATAAAATAGGCAATTCAAAACCGGATCTACTCGTTTCTTAGATGAGATCTGTGATTAGAGATTACCGATATAGAAGCGGATTTCACGGCGAATCTCTTGTTTGTTGTTTCGTCTCCACAGCCGTCCAATCGTCCGGCCTCCAATGGTGATCCACACGCCAAGACTCCTCTTGAATTACGAACAACTTCGTAGTGGGATGATCTCTCTCAATTTAGTGCTAGCTAATTGTGGAGAGAACTTAGAGACAATGTAGTAATAATAACTTATGTATTATGGGGTTACATTGAGCTATTTATAGGTTTACAATAATCCTATTGGGCTTGTGGTTTCTTGAGTCACAAGATACCTTAACCCGGTCCAACTATTGGGCCTTGTACACCCCATAACTAACATTGTACATCACAACAATTAAAGGATTTCAATGAAAAATTTCACATGTTCAAGTGTTCGACAAATGAAAAGCATACCAATTTGCCTAGTTATTAAAGCATACCGTGCTAGACTTGTGTTACAAATAGAAACTCCAGTGAAAGACCTATTTTCCACATTCCTATGATTCATTTAGCAACAATGCAGCATAGAAAACTGATGGAGTAAAAATGTAAAATTGAACTCTCTCTTAATTTTGTCACCTTTTAAATTAGTTGGTCAGATCTCTTAACAAGGTTCTAAAAAGTGTAAAACGTGAAAAAATGTCGAAATCAAGTATTGAGCCTAGATGTACATAAGCGTGTTAATGCGTGATAAAAGCACGATAAATGTGTGGTAAAACTCAAAGCATAACAAAGCGTGACACCCAAGCCTTGAGCATAGGCGCCACCTAAGCATCACCTAATCGGGTTTTTTTTTTTTCTCTCTCCAAAAAAACCTAGTCAGGCTTTTTAGAACATTAGCTGTTAATCAAACTTTATTTTTTAAATTATGACAGCAAATTCTGAATTTTTCTGATCTACTAGTGAAGTTTTGGCCTGCAGTGTGAAACCGATGTGGTAAGCGATAATTATGGATCTTTAGCACGTATAGGACACGAAATGGGTACGCAGAATATTTTATTGCACATATGATTAAACAAAATTATAAGATTGTAATAATACATTTCTTAATTAACGTCAGTACTCCACTAACTTCAGACTTCCAAGTTGCCACTGTACAATAGAAAGGCTTCATTAATCATGTATTTTTTTTTAACTGCCAATTAATTTGGATCACTGCTATTGTTGGAGATCACGGATTTCACACTGAACTAGCGCTAAGTAAGTAATATATTATGAAGTCAATGTTCTGAAAAACGATCGACGAATCAGAGTTCATCGTTTTGGTAAAATATATGTCTGAAAAAATCTTGATATCTTCTTTCATTGCTCCATTGACTTCCAACTCCTCAAACCTTTGAGTGAAAAAGTAGAGAATTTACTCAATTTAAATGTAGGTCGATTTCTCATGGATTCCAGTGATCAGGTTTTAATTCAATTGTTAGAAAGCATACCAAGACTTGTGTTACAAATAGAAACTCCAGTCAAATACCTCATTTCCACAATCCCATGATTCATTTAGCAACATGGAAAGCAGGTGAAGTAAAAATCTAAAATCAAACCTCTTAGTTCCTCAGACCTGTTAATCAAACTTTATTTTTTAAATTATGACCGAAAATTCCGAATTTTATTTTTGATTTTTGATTTTTTTTTTTTTAAATTCTAGTGAAGTTTTGGCCGGCGATGTGAACCCGATGTGGTAAGTGACAATTATGGATCTTTAGCACGCATGTGACTAAACAAAATTAAGATTATAACAATACATTTCTTATTATTTGTCATTACTCCATTAACTTCCAAATTGCCATTATACAATATAAAGGCTTAGCTGTCTTAACTAGCAAATTGGTTCTCTGCTAAATATTTTAGAATATTTGGATATATGCAAATCACAAAACCAGCATTAATATAATATAATGTGAAGTCAATGTTTTGCAACTCCAGTGTTTCGGTAAAATATGTGTTATTGCTCCAATATTGATTTTCAACTCCGCAAACATTTCACTTGTAATGTATTTGGAAAAGAAAGAAAACTACTGGAGATATGGCTTATGCTGCTCTACTTTCACTTACTCAAACACTAGATCATATCCTACTTTCTCGTGATGAATCGCTACTGGTTCTTGTTGAGGAGCTACAAATAAAATCTCTCAAAGAAAAGCTGGGCCCTTTTATTTCGTTTCTGGAAGAGACTTCACAAAAGAATAACAGCCCGATTGAAGATCTGGAAGAAAAAATTAGAGACGTGGTGTACGAAGCTGAAGATATAATCGAGTCTCACATCTCAAATCAGATTCTCTCAAGATCTGAAGCTTCTACAAAAGATAGTATATCGATTGCGGATTCAGGAGAGAGTAATGAAGATGCGACCTATGAAATACAAAATGCAAGTAGTTTTTGGAATCGCGCGAGGTGCTTGTTATGTATGTGCCAAAATTCTAAGGAGATCAATAATGAAGAAGACTTGGAGAAGAAAAATAATGAAATAGGCTTAAAGAATGTAAGGGGAAAACTTGATTCCATGTGGGAAGATGTGGAGAAGAAAAATAATGAAATAGGCTTAGAGAATGTAAGGGGAAAACTTGATTCCATGTGGGAAGATGTGGAGAAGATGAAGGATGAGAACAACATTGAACCTCTGCAAATTAAGAATCATCTCAGAGGACCTGCAGCACTTGTTAAAGCCGAAAGCACCTCAGAGATAGGGGTGGATGAAATAGGTAAGCCTTAACTTAGCGAATTTGGTTAAATCAATTCATAATCTGTGATCTCAGCTACACTCGTCTATTTTCCTTGTTTCAATTTTGTTATTTTGTTTCAGTTGAGGTGGAGAAGATGCAATCGAGGAACGCATCTTCATCAAGATCTGCTTCCACAACCATAAGTGAGCCTGTGATGTGCTTGGAAAACGACATTCTCCAGATTAAGGAGTTGCTGGTTGGGTCATCCAGTCAACTGGAAACCATATGCATAGTCGGAATGGGTGGCATTGGCAAGACCACACTGGCGAGAAGTATCTATGATGACCAATTTGTCACCAATCACTTTCATGTTCGGGCATGGATAACAGTCTCTCAAAAAAATAATGTGGTTGCACTACTTATAAACCTTCTAAAATCGATGGGAAAGCACACTAATGAAATCAATGGGGAGGATATGGAGGAATTGACACTGAAAGTGTATCAAAGCTTGAAGAGAAGGAGGTATCTTGTCATAATGGACGACGTATGGGACACCAACTTCCTGAAGGAATTCAAAAATATACTCCCAGACGACGATACTAGAAGTCGGATCATCATAACTAGCCGGTCATCTAAAATGGCTAATTTTCACCATTATTCTAGCCATGTTCATTCTATGACTTTTTTTAGTCCCGAACAAAGTTTGAATCTTCTACGCCAGAAGGCATTAGGGAAAGAACCTTGTACTCCTGAAGTGGAGGAAATTGGAAGGAAGGTTGCGGAAAAATGTAAAGGACTTCCTCTATCACTTGTAGTTGTTGGTGGTCTCCTCTACAAAGGAAAGAAGACGCGAAAGCACTGGGAGTATGTTGAAGAAAATATGAAATCTGGAGAAACTGGAAATTATGATGATTTAATAGAAATATTATCCTGGAGTTACAAGCATTTGCCTCTTCATCTCAAGGCGTGTTTTCTTTACATGGCAATTTATCCAGAAGGCTACGTGATCCCAGTGCCGTACTTTGGGTTTCGGGGGCTTGAGTCGAGATCTGAAAATTGGGCCCCATACCATATCATAAATTCAAGAAGTGTTATCAATAAAACTAATATAATTATAGAATACTAAATTTTGAAATAAAATGAAGAAAAATTGTATCATAAAGAATTAAAGAAGGAATAATGAATTACAGAAGTCAATCTTATGTATTTACGGAGTAAAAATATACTATAGTTTTTTATTGTTTAGGATATAAATTGTAATATCAAATATTCAATGCTGAGAAAATACGAACCTTCAAAAATCTTCAAAAAATTGAACGACACCGGCAATTAATGGTTATGGCGCACGAATATCCTTGTTTTTCGAGTTGAACTGTTGAAGACGAGCCATATAAAAGATGCGTGAATTACTATTGTAAATTTGTAATAGGAATAGGTTTACTGGCTAGAATTTGAATTGGATACGTAATACCCTTGTTGGCCCATTTAGTCATTAAATTCCCTTGCAGGCCCGGTTAGTCACTAAAATCACTTTGAAAAAATACACAATAGTTGGCACTGAGGGCGTTTCGAACCTGGGTGGGTAATGAAACGTGGCAACTACTCATCCACCACACCACCAGGCTTTATGTTACTAAATTCTATGTGCTTTAATATATATAAAAAAAAACATCTTGGAAATTCTGGGCCCCCAAAAAATTTCTAAATTTCGGGCCCCGAGACGGAGGCCTCTCGAGCCTCGTGGAAAGTCCGGCTCTGCGTGATCCATGTCTCCCACCTTATGAGGTTATGGCTTGTTGAGGGGTTCATAAAACCAATCCCACCTAAAAACTTTGAACAAGCGGCAAAGGAGTATCTGGAAGAACTTATTGACATGAATCTGATAATAGTTCGCGACCGAACTTACTATGGTGAAGTCAAGACTTGTACATCCATGACCTTACGAGAGAACTCTGCATAAGGAAAGCTCGAGAGGAAATGTTTCTTCAGTTCATGGATAAAGATAATGATGACAAAGAAGCCATAAAAAATCCGCGTTTCTTAAGTATTTATGGATGCTATTGGTTTAAATCTCCACAGTCGCGTTTCGCAACTGTTCGTTCTCATATATACTTCAAAGGTGCATACCCGTTGACAACATATATGGATTCACCACTACTTAGAGTGTTGGATGCGTGCCATATAAGTTTACAGACGTTTCCAATTGAAATCATAAAATTTGTTAACTTAATATATCTTGCTTTATTTATTGGAGGAGAAGAATGCGACCTTGCTTCAATATTCGGACTTTGCAATCTACAAACCTTGATTATTATAAGGGCATGGGATACAGATCCTCCGCCTCCATCTGGGCTAGTATACTTACCATCCGAAATGACGAAGATGCAATGGGCATCTGCACGTAGATGGGAGTAAGTTCAAATCTTTTGATACTGGCGCACCAAATGTTGGGGAACTAGGCGCTGCTAATTCCGCCCAAGATCAGTGGGATAAATAAATGCGACTGAGAAAAAAAAATAATGGACGCTAAAATAAGCACAAATATAAAACACCGAGATTTAACGTGGTTCGGCCAAACTGCCTACGTCCACGGACCCACACCAATATATTTCACTATCACAAAAGGAGGAGTACAAAAAATACTACACTGTATTTTTCTCTACCTACGCAAAGGTTTTATCACTCCACTCACTTTTATCTCTCGTGTATAGCTTCTACACTGAAGCTCTCACACTCTCTCTACACAAGATACTCTGTGTTGTTTTGGTGGTAAGATGGATCCTGAAGCTGCAGACATGTCTCGTATTTATAGCGAAAGATTGGAGTTGTTGGGCACCTACTCTTGCTTAATTCAAGAAAGGCTGCGCAATTTTTTTTTCTTTTTCTTGTCTGCCAATTCTTGGCCCATCCTTTTTGACTCCCATTTTTTTTTTCTTTCTTTGACAATTGTGGGCATGTCTCCACAAGCCCATTCTTTTTGACTTCATCTCCTACCACCAAACTCACTAACACCAAATTGGAAGCTACAAGTATTATCTGGCTTGACTAATTTCCAATTCACCATGGATGCCATAGAGAAAATTTGTGACATCAAAATATTGGGAATTGGTTATAGTATTGGTAATGAAATTGTGCCGTCAACATATCGTTATTTATTTTTTATTGCAATTACTAAATTCTTGTTATTTAGATGTTATTTAGTTTATAGATTTAATTTGTAAGATTGTATTTGTAATGAAAAACAAAACAATTTTTAGAATTATCTTTTCAAATAAAGTACAAAATTGATAATTTTGGTAATTAAATCAAGTCTCTGTGGAATCGATACTTGGACTCAAAATCCATTTTACTGCTTGTTCGACCCCGTACACTTGCGGCATTTATTTTAACACATTTAACAACGAACAATTAACTTGGTTTTTTCAAATTAAAATTAATTTAACTAATTCAGGATTAAATTAAAGTTAATTATTGGTATTTTCGTAACAGAACCCCAAATTATTGATTAATTATTGGTATTTTCGCAATAGAACCCCAAACTATCGGTTAATTATTGGTATTTTTGTAATAGGACCCCAAACTATCGGTTAATTATTGACGTTTACGCAAAAGGACCCCAAACTATTAGTTTCACATTACCCCCCAATCTTTCAGTGAAAATTTAGGATCATTTTACCCTTGCACTAAAAGACAAAAAAGGGCCATTTATCTGTGCAGATGGATGGTTTCCGTCCGAGGGGGTGTAGTGAAAGAGATTTAAAGTTTGGAATCCTGTTAAGACAAAAAAAAATGGGGTTAAATTTGTTACAAAACGGATAGTTTGGGGTGGGGGTTGTTTTGCGTAAATAACCCTTTATCTTTATGAAAAATGAAATTCAATTATTAGAAGAAAATAATATACAAATCAATATTGCACTGTGCAGATCCTTGTCTCCACGCTCCACTTTTGCAGCAGGGTAGGATAGGATTAGGATAAGTCTAAAAAATCTTGAGATGGCAAGTCCTTCATTGATTTCCAATCCCTAAAACCTTTCATCCATAATAATTTGGAGAAGCGTTGGGGATGGCCTATGCTGCTCTACTTTCACTTACTCGAACTCTAGAAAATATCCTACTTTCTTGTGATGAATCGCTACTAGTTCTTGTTGAAGAGCTACAAATCAAATCTCTCCAAGAGAAGCTGGGTCTTTTTATTTCGTTTCTGGAAGATAATTCACAGAAGAATAGCAACCTGATTGAAGATCTGGAAGAAAAAATTAGAGATGTTGTGTACGAAGCTGAAGATATAATCGGGTCTCACATGTCAAATCAGATTCTCTCAAGATCTGAAGCTTCTACAAAAGATGGCAGATGGATTGTAGTTCCGAAAGAGAGTGACGGAGATGCGACCTATGAAACAAAAAATGCAAGCAGTTTTTGGAATCGTGCAAGGTGCTTGTTATGTATGTGCCAAAATTACAAGAAGATCGATAATGAAGAAGACTTGGAGAAGAAAAAGAATGAAATAGACTTAAAGAATGTAAGGGGAAAACTTGATTCCATGTGGGAAGAGGTGGAGAAGATGAAGGATGAGAACAACATTGATGCTCTGCAAATTAAGAATCATCTCAGAGGACCTGTGTCACCTGTTAAAGTCAAAAGCACCTCCTCATCGGAGATTAGGGTGGATGAAATCGGTAAGCCTTAACTTAACGAATTTGGTTAAATCAATTCATAATCTGTGATCTCAGCTACACTTGTCTATTTGCCTTGTTTCAATTTTCTGATTCTGTTTCAGTTGAGGTGGAGAAGATGCAATCGAGAAACGTGTCTTCACCAAAATCTGCTTCCACCAGCAAACGTGAGTCTGTGATGTGCTTGGAAGACAACATTCTCCAGATCAATGAGTTACTGGTTGGGTCATCCAGTCAACTGGAAGCCATATGCATAGTCGGAATGGGTGGCATTGGCAAGACTACACTGGCGAGAAGTATCTATGATGAACCATTTGTCAGTCGTCACTTTGATGTTCGGGCATGGATAACAGTCTCTCAGAAAAATGATGTGGTTGCACTACTTATAAACCTTCTAAAATCGATGGGAAAGCACACTAATGAAATAAAGGGGGAGGATATGGAGGAATTGAAACTGAAAGTGTATCAAAATTTGAAGCAAAGAAGGTATCTTATCATAATGGACGACATATGGGACACCAACTTCCTAAAGGAATTCAAAAATATAGTCCCAGATGACAATATGAGAAGTCGGATCATCATGACTAGTCGGTCATCTAAAGTGGCTAATTTTGAATATTATACTTGCCACGTTCATTCTATGAATTTTTTGAGTCCAGAGCAAAGTTGGAATCTTCTATGCCGGAAGGCATTAGGGAAAGAATCTTGTCCACCTGAAGTGGAGGAAATTGGAAGGAAGATTGCGGAACAATGTAAAGGACTTCCTCTATCACTTGTAGTTGTTGGTGGTCTCCTCTACAAAGGAAAGAAGACGCGAGAGTACTGGGAGTATGTTGAAGAAAATATGAAATCTGTGGAAGTAGGAAATTATGATGATTTAATAGAGATATTGTCTTGGAGTTACAAGCATTTGCCTCTTCATCTCAAGGCGTGCTTTCTTTACATGGCTATTTATCCAGAAGACTACGTGATCCATGTGTCCCACCTTATGAGGTTATGGCTTGCTGAGGGGGTTATAAAACCAATCCCACCTAAAAATTTGGAACAAGCGGCAAAGGAATATCTGGAAGAACTCATTGATAGGAATCTGATAATAGTTCGTGACCAAAGTTACTATGGTGAAGTCAAGACTTGTACAATGCACGACCTTACGAGAGAACTCTGCATAAGGAAAGCTCGAGACGAAATGTTTCTTCATTCCGTGGATCAAGCTAAATATGACAAAGAGGCCATAAAAAATCCTCGTTTCTTAAGTTTTTATGGGTGGCCTAAATTTTAAACCTTTAGAGTTGCGTTTCCCAACTGTTCGTTCTCGTATATACTTGAAAGGTGGGTCCCCGTTGACAACATATATGGATTCACAACTACTTCGGGTGTTGGATGCATGCTATACAAGTTTCGCGAGGTTTCCAATTGAAATCGGAAAATTTGTTAACTTAATATATCTTGCTTTAGTTATTGAGGCACAAGAAGGCGATCTTGCTTCAATATCCAGACTTTGCAATCTACAAACCTTGATTGTTACAAGGGGAATGTATTTGTTTCTTGAGCCATTATACTTACCATCCGAAATGACGAAGATGCAATGGTTAAGGCATCTGCACGTAGATGGATGTAAGTTCACATCTTTTGATAGTGCTGCACCAAATTGGAAGCTACAAGTACTATCTGGCTTGATTGATTTCGAATTCACCATGGATGCCATAGAGAAAATTTGTGACATCAAAATATTGGGAATTGCTTTCGGTATTTTTGATAAAATTGCGTCGTCAGCATATCATCTCGAGAATTTAGTCCATCTGCATCAACTTGAGAAACTGAAAGTGAAGTGTGATAGCGATTATTCTGTCATTGTTATCACTGATTTGCCTCAGCTGCCGCCGAATCTATCTTTCCCACAAAAATTGAACGAGCTGACTTTGAAAGGTTTCGAACTTTCTTGGAAAGAATTGTCTGTGATTGGTTCACATTCCAATCTTCGAGTGCTGAAACTGAAAAATAATAGATTCGAAAACAATGTGTTTAAAACAAATGAAGGGGAATTCAGTGAACTGAAGTTTTTACTCATTGATGACTCTAAGTGGAAATATTGGGAAGCAGAGGGGGCACATTTCCCAAGCTTGGAGTGCCTAAGTCTCAGGAACTGTGAGAGTTTAAATTGCATCCCTTGTGAAATAGGAGAGCTTCCGACTCTTCGCGATATCGTCCTGTATAATTGCAGTGGAGGTGTTGTAGATTCGGCAAATGAAATAGTCAAGGAGCAACACGAGTATGGTAACGAGAGTTTCCAGCTTCATGAAGGATCTTATACTGGCATTAGCTTTCGCAAGGTAAACAATAAGAATATACAATACGATACTAGTCTCCAACAAGCTTATGCAGATATATATATACTGGCATTATGATTACTATTCCTGATCGCTTGTTATTTACTGTTTACTTATTTTCTATGTACAGGGCTGTTTGTTATCATGGTAATATATAAGATGGAAGACTAGAATTTCAAGGTAATTGTCGATTCTCTTAGAACTTGTATTGCGTGGGCGGCAATGGATATAAAATTAGATTATATGTGCTTGTTTGTTATGGTTAATTATTTGCAGTGCAAAATGTTTCTTCTTGAATGTTGATACAATGAGTGAGTTTGCATGCTACAAAGGCTACAACTAAAAGAGATTTATGCTTCTACAATTACAGTTTATTAGTCAAATGTTAGCTCAAAAATTTTTCTACACTTCCTTTGCTTCTTAATATTATAATTATAATTTTGACCATTTATTATCTTTCTTATTGTCGACAAATCAGGGAACTAGTTGCTAATGGTGGGTCAGTGAAAGCTGCTCGCTTCAAGGAAGAAGGATCAACCAGTGTCTATCATAATATATATACCCCACTGTGAATTAGAGCCAGGCAAAAAAACCGATCGCATCTGGTCGATTCGTTTTTCGGTTTGGTTTTCACCAAACCAAAAACTGATAGGTTTTTATAAAAAAAGAAAAAACTGACAAAACCGACCGAACCGATTCGGTTCGGTCGGTTTCGGTTTGCCGAACCAAGCCGGTCGGTTTGGTTTGGTTTGAAAAAAAATCCCGACCGCAGTCGGTCGGTTTCGGTTCGGGTGGAAAAACCGACCGAACTGACCGACGCCCACCTCTACTGTGAATAACACAAATAATATATAGGTTATGTTGATTTTTAATTGTTTTGTTTAATAATCTTACTTTTAAGTTTAAACTTTGTTGTGTAAGGGAACTATTTATGTTTTATCATTTTCCTCTACAATTTTGGCTTTAATTGACCGTGAAACACATGGGACTACAGGATAAAAGAATATTTGTATAACTGGTGGAAAATGTCCCTACCTTTAGGCCTCATTGCATATTGAGCTCACCTTTTTATTTCTAAGCAAACACCTCCCCAACTTCAATAATTTGTGACAAACACGTCTTTGCCATTATATTCACGTTAAGTGCCAGCCCATTGCTTACACACACATTCTATTTAAAAGTAAGATGATATTGCACGAGTCCATGTCTAATGAAAATTTTTACTTGGTCAAATGAAAATTTTTACTTGGTCAAAGTTGTCTAATTTTCATAAAAAGCCCTAAAGTTATTTACTGCCTGAAGAACTTGGCCCATGTACATCAACACGAAAATTTGAAGCTAGAATTCCGTGCTGTGAAATCGGTGATGGAGATTCTTGATGTGCAATCTTTGTTTCCCAACCAAATTGAAAAGGTTAACTTTGGAGGGTTTTGGGTTTCTGTAATTGGTACACTTCCCAATCTTATAAACGTTGATTTTAAAAACTGTGTAGGGAATTGAAAACAAATGAAGGGGAATTGGTATGGTACAATATTTCATCACACATATGATTAATCAAAACCAATGATTATAATACATTTCTTATTTATCACTCCATTGACTTCCAACTCTCAAGCTGCCATTACACAATGGAAAGGCTTCGTTAATGTAGTTTTTGTTGCGGACAGTGCCTTTAAAGCATAGCAGTTGTACTTTGTTTTAGAAATTAATAAATGTAATATTTATTTTTGAATATATTAGCATATTATATGCGATTTTATTGTTATAAATATCATAGAAGAAAATTCCTAATTTATTAGATATAACCACAATCTTAATATATAAGAGTTATATACAAGAGGATTAAGATTGTGGATAATAAACTTAAATAAAATCCGTGATGGAATTAATTAAAGTACGGGATTTTTAATTAAAGCATCACTAATGCACCCCGTGAACATTGTGAATTTGACCGTCTTAATCCTGATCGTTGATTTAATTTGTTATTTCATATTAAATTCCATTGTCTTTGTGAAACTTAAATTAAATCATAAAGGTGATCATATATGGATAGATCTTAATCCTGAGGTGAATATAGACTCCTGTTTGTTTTAATGCGCTTCTTAATTTGCTGGTTTACGTTTGCAATCGAGCATTCACAACACTAGCATTTTAGATTCGCATTTGAAATAAATGGCTGGGAATATAATTCACAGCAATGGAATCCATTCCTTCCTGCATGAAGTAGAGAGACGATTCCCTCATTTATTAAATCTTGAACTGAGTGTTGGGCCCAACTAAAGTGAATTAATGGTAAATGAGGACAAGAAGTAATTGAGAAGGTAAACGAAAAATTCCTTGATCAATTACAAATTGTTTATGGAGGATTAATCCATATGTAATGATTATATCAATGAACTGCTCAAATTTATAGAGTAAGATATTATATAATTAAGAAGAGTGCAATTTCATATTTTTAGTGGAGTAATAATGGGATTAATAAGTTGGAAACATTAATTAAAGGGTTTAATTATTTTTCTAATTTATTGGAACTTCTAATTATAGGTCCATGGTCCCTGGTGCGCCTTTCTAATTAATGATGAACTTAAAATACAGTTTAATAAATCCTAATAAAATATGGAAAATAGTTTCCATATTTATTATGGCTTAAAAGTAAATATAATTGAATATGGGATATTTATTATATTTATTCTAATTATGGGATAATTATAAGAGTTAATAATATCTACAAATATTAATTGATAATATTTAATAGATATTATTTAACTAAATGTTGAGTTATAATAGGATTTAACTCTCAATTCTATAATATTCTAAAGGTTGGATCCTAATAGGATTAGGCATATCCTATAACTATAAATAGGAGATCTCTTATTAGACAAGACACATACACACTTCTATAGTTGTGGAAAATTCGTTTATTCTATGAGACAGATCTAACGAATTTTTCTCTCCTAATATTGAGTTCAGGTAAGTTAAATAATAGTGTAGGATCCCACCTAAATTAGTAAGCCACCTCTACGTTTTCATGAGTTGAAAGCAACGTAGAAAGAATTAGGAATTTTAGATCTGTATTTGGAGTGACCACGCACTACCGCCAATTGAGAGGATTGCAGTGAAGGCTGTGATTTCTACCAGATCTAATTTCGTAGCTTTGCCAGATCCAATTTCGTGTAAGGCTACTTCTAAAGGTTAGTTTGCTAATTTCCATTAGATCTATTAATTTAGATTAATTCATGATTTATATTCAGATGGTCGTTCTTTGATTTGTGAAATTTATGAATTTTTACAAAATCGCTTCCACTATATCAGATTTGATATGATAATTAGAAATTTTTAAGTGCTTCAATTGTCCCCGCCACGCAGTAATTTCCAACACTTTTCCTAGTGGAAAATTGGTTCTATCTAACCAATTTGGAAAAGTAATGGAGATGGCTTATGGCGGTCTGCTTTCCCTTACTCAAACACTAGATAATGTCTTGCTTACTCGCGATGAATCTCCAGTTCTTGATGAAGAGCTACAAATTAAATCTCTCCATCAAAAGCTGGGCATTTTTATTTCATTTCTGGAAGATATTTCAGAAAAGGACAGCGAATCAATTGAAGGTTTGGAAGAAAGAATCTGAGATGTGGTGTATGAAGCTGAAGATATAAGTGAATCTCATATATCAAAAATGTTTCTCTCAAAATCTGAAAGTGATCCTGAAGTTACAGGTGGTTTTTGGGATGGTGTAAAGCGCTTGTTCTTGATGTCCCAGAATAGTGAAGAATACTTGGAGAAGAAAAAGTATGAAGAAGGCTTAAAGAATGTAATGGAAAAACTTGAATTCATATGGGGAGAAGTGGAGAAGATGAAGGACAACAGCAGTACTAAAGGCGTACAGATTGAGAATCCTCTCACTGGACCTGTTGAAGTCGAAAGCAACTCAGAAATTGGTAAGCCTAAAAAAACTTGATGAAATCAATCAATATTTTTGCTCTCTCAATTGTGGACTTTGTTTTAATTTCGTGATTCTATTTCAGAAGAGGTGGTGAAGATTAAACCAAGGAGGTCTTCCTCATCAAAATCTGCTTTCACAAACACAAGTGATCATCCTATTGCGGGATTTGAAGATGACATGCTCCGAATTAAGGAGGTATTGGCTGGGTCCTCCACTCAACTTGAAACCATCTCAATTGTCGGAATGGGTGGGATTGGCAAGACTACGTTGGCAAGGAGCATCTATGAAGATCCATTTGTCAATCTTCACTTTGATATTCGGGCATGGACAACAGTCTCTCACAAATATAATGTGATAGCACTACTTGTAGCTCTTCTAAGATCAATGGGAGAGCTCACTGGGGAAATGACTGGAAAGCATAAGGGAAAATTAAAATTGAATCTGTATCAAAGGCTGAAAGGAAAAAGGTATCTTGTCATAATGGATGACTTGTGGGATATCAACATCCTGGAGGAATTTAGAAATATATTGCCATATGACAGTAGAGGAAGTCGGATTATTTTCACTACTTGATCATCTGAAGTGAATGGTTTGGACAACTTTTGTAGCCATATTCATCGTATGAATTTTCTGAGTGTCGAACAAAGCTGGAATCTTCTTCGCTAGAAGGCATTGGGGAACGAATCCTATCCTCTTAAACTTGAGGAAATCAGAAGGAAGATTGCAGTAAAATGCAAAAGACTTCCACTTGCACTCACAGTTATAGGTGGTGTCCTCTACAAAGGCAATAAGACACAAGCGCACTGGAAGTACGTTGAAAGAAATATCAAATCCACAAAATTTGGAAGCTATGATGATTTAATGGAGGTACTGTCTTAGAGTTACAACCATTTACCTCATCATCTCAAATTGTGCTTCCTTCACATGGCTATTTACCCTGAAGATTTCTTGATCGACATCTCCCATCTCATTAGGTTGTGGCTCGCTGAAGGATTTATAAAACCAATCCCATCTAAAGACTTGGAACAAGTGGCGAAGGAGTACCTGGATGATCTTATCATCAGGAATCTAATAATGGTGTGCGAACGAAATTATTGTGGTGAGATCAAGGCATGCACCATCCATGACCTCATGAGAGGCCTCTGCATGAGGAAAGCTCGGGAAAAATTTTGTCTTGATGTAATCGATAACATTGGCTTAGGATAAAGAAAATGTACGCGCGAGAAATCTTCGCGAATGGTATCATTTGGACGACTCAACTATCTGTTCTGTTCTATACTTTGGACATGGAAATCTAATTCCTATTTCTTCTAGTCTTCATCTACTTAGGGTGTTGGATGCTTGCAATGCAAGATTACGCTTCCAAAGTCTGATTGAAAAACTGGTTAACTTAAGATACATTGCTTTCTTGTTTGCCGAAAAAGGCGAGTTTACTACATCGTTATCGAAGCTTTGCAAGCTACAAAACCTTGATTGTATTGAGGGATAAAGATAAATGGAGGTATAAAGGTAAAGCATTATACTTGCCGTTAGAAATGTTGAAGAATATGCCATGGTTAAGGCATCTCTTGGTAGATGGGAATAGTTTCTCGTCTTATATCCTTGTGGCGCACCAAATGGGAACTTACAAGTACTTTCTGGTGTGATTGATTTTAAATCTATGGAGGAGGCCGTTGAACAATTTCTTCACCTCAAGACGTTAGGAATTGTTTACCGGTATAATGATGGAGCTGATGAGTGGTCGTTTTATTGTATGGAGAATGTAGTACATCTAAATCAACTCGAAAATTTGAAGTTTGATTTCATTGGTGGAGATGGTTCGTGTCTACCGTTCAATATTTCTTTCCCACAAAAATTGAACAAGTTAATTTTAGTGGTTGTGTGATTTCTTGGAAACACTCATCAGTTCACTTCCAAATCTTGAAGTGCTAAAATTCAAAAACATTGCCTTTGCGAACCCTGAATGGAAAACAAATGAAGGCGAATTCAGTAAACTAAAATTTCTACATGTTGGAAGTGTTGGGTTGGAATCTTGGGAAGCCAAAGAAGCACATTTTCCAAGCCTTTAGTGTCCGAGTCTAAGGTACTGTGTCAGTTTAGAGTGCATCCCTTGTGGAATTGGAGAGATTCAAAGTCTTCAAAATATCATCTTGGATGAATGTCGATTAGATGTTGTAGACTGCAAATGAAATACTCAACGAACAATGCGAGTATGGTAATGAGAGTCTTCAGCTTCGCGTCTACAGCGACAAGAATGGCAGAGATAGATCATGAATTCGCTTTCATGAGGTAAAAATTAAGAATTTATATGCACAAACAGTAACCAAATTAAATTTGTCTATTACTTAATTCCTTCTTTAATTCATTTTTTTTGGCAGAATTATGCCCCTTCCTATTATTGGTGAGAAGTTCGAGACTAAAACTTCAAGGTAATTACCGATTCTTCTATCTATTGACAATTGTTTCTGTGTGAAGTTTACCAAATTTGCCAATAGACTCACCTCTACTAATAAGCAGCTTCACAAACATTCAAATTTAAAGTTTAGTCTCTGACGCTCTGCTCTTCTCAGATATTGCAATTAAGTCCCTAGTTGCAGTCTTCATCTTTAAAGGATCCATAGTAAAAAATTTATGATGGACCTTAAGTTCATCACTCTTAAATCTCGTATTTCTAAAATTTCTACTTTACTCCCTGAAGAATTGAAATAATTCCAACCTTGTCCTCGATCAGTGTCTCAAACTTTCACTCGACCCCCAATACTATTACACGGCTCTTTACAAATGCAGTTATCGGGGCACTGCAGAGATTTGGTATGGATAGCCCATTATTATACTTACCACCCGAAATGTTGAAGATGCAATGGTTCAGCGAACTGAAGTGAAATACTCATTGAAAGCATTGAGTGGGAAGAATGGGAAGCTAAGGAAACACATTTCCCAGGTCTTGAGTGCTTGAGTCTTAGGGACTGTCGGAAGTTAAGAAGCATCCGTTGAGGAATCGGAGAGATTCCAACTCTTTGAGATATCGTCACGTATAATTGCAGTTCAGGTGTTGTAGATTCGGCAAATGAAATACTCAAAGAATGACACGAGTTTGGTAACGAGAGTCTCCAGCTTTGCAAAGCATTTAAAGTTTGAACGTGTTAGAAAATTTTAAAAGATACCAGTGACAATTCTCTTGCTCTTGGATGTGCCATAAAGCATACTCTAGACTTGTGTTACAGATAGAAAATCCAGTCACTGACCTCTTTTAATTTCCACATCCCATGATTCATTCAGCAACATGGAAATGGGAAACCATATTAAGTAAAAATGTGAAATCAAAGTATCCAACATTCAAACTATGTTTTAACTAGTCTTGATCCTACATCTACAATGGGAAAAAAAATTATGGGGTCGGGTGAGACTTCCACCATCAAAAAGAAGCGATTATGATTATTCATCTAACTTAATATAGACTCTAAAAAAAATTTTAAAAAATTTTTTAAAAAAAAAAATTTCGCCTGGTGACGTGGCGTCATCAGGCGTGCCCACGTGGGCGTGGGTACGTGCCCACGTGGGCATCCGATTATTTCCAATGTTTTTACTTGGTGCGACAGTGTTCAGTGTGCTAAAAAAGATTCTAGGATTATTATTATTATTATGATAGAAAATTTGGAATCTTTGAAGTTTTGGTCGACATGTTCATTACAATGGTAAACCAGTGTGGTAGGTGGGCAAAAATCATGGATCTTTATACTTGAACACGTAAAACATGAAATAGTAGATAGTACTCCTATAATATTTTATTACACATATTTTTAAACAAAAGATTATAGCACATAAAGTTTAGAGCATTTCGAGGTATGCCTAGCAAAAATCACAGATTTCACACTAAACCAGGACCAATATCTATATATAATAATGTGGAATCAATGTTCTGAAAAACGAGAAATCAAAATTTGTCGCATTGCTCCATAAATGATAAAAGTGTTTTGGTACAATGCAAGTGTGAAAAATCTTTGAGATTTTGTCTAAGTTCTTCATTGATTTCAAAGGCCTAAAACCTGATAATTTGGGAAAAGCTTGCATCAGATATGGTTTATGCTGCTCTATTTTCACTTACTCAAACACTAGATCGTATCTTACTTTCTCGCAATGAATCTCTAGTTCTTGACCAAGAGCTGCAAATCAAATCTCTCCATCAAAAGCTTAGCCTCTTTATTTCATTTCTGGACGAGACTTCACAAAAGACTAGTGACTCGATTGAAGATTTGGAAGAAAGAATTAGAGACGCAGTTTATGAAGCTGAAGATGTGATCGAGTCTCAAATGACAAAACAGATTCTCTCAAGATCTAAACATTCTGTAGTTGTAAGTTCTTTTTCGAACCATGCAAGGTGCTTGGTTCCTGTGTCCGAAAATTTGGAAAAGGAAGCATATGAAGATGGCTTACAAAATGTAATTGAAAAACTTGATTCCGTATGGGAAGAAGTAAAGAAGATGAACAACAACAACAACAACAACAACTTTGAAGCTCTGGGGACTTTGCATAAGGAAAGCTCGAGAGGAAATGTTTCTTCATTTTGTGGATAAAGATAAAGATGACAAAGAAGCCATAAAAAATCAGTGTTTCTAAAGTATTTATTAATGGTATTGGTTTAAATCTGCAAAACTGCGTGTCCCAACTGTCCGTTCACATATATACTTTGCTCGTGCATACCAGTTTGCAAGATATACACATTCACCACTATTTCGAGTGTTGGATGCATGCAATATAAGATTAGAGAAGTTTCCAATTGGAATCACAAAACTTGTTAAGATATCTTGCTTTACTCTACATGGGAAAGGCTAGAGATGAAATTCTTGCTTCAATATCCAAGCTCTACAATCTGCAAACCTTGATTATTATAAGGGGCTGGACTCCATTTCGTATATATAGGTCATTATACTTACCACCCGAAATGTTGAAGATGCAATGGTTAAGGCATTTGCAAGTAGATGTGAGTCAGTTCACATCTTTTCATATTGATGCAAATTGGAAGCTACAAGTATTGTCTGGCTTGATTGATTTCCCATTCACCATGGATGCCACGGAGAAAATTCGTGACATCAAAACATTGGGAATTGTTTACGTTGTTGTTGAGACAATTAGGTGGTCAGCATATCATCTTGAGAATTTAGTACATCTGCATCAACTCGAAAAATTGAATTTGAAGTTCGATGGCATGGTCAGTAGGTATCAGCTGCCACCCAATCTATCCTTTCCACAAAAACTGAACAAGTTAACTTTGTATCGTTTTGAAATTTCTTGGAAAGAATTGTCCATGATTGGTTCACTTCCCAACCTTCAAGTGCTGAAACTGAAAGATGTTATATTCCAAAACAATGTGTGTAAAACAAATGAAGGGGAATTCAGTGAACTGAAGTTTCTACTCATCGAAAGCATTGGGTGGGAAGAATGGGAAGCTGAGGCAACACATTTCCCAATTTTGGAGTGCCTGAGTCTTAGGAATTGTCAGAGATTAAAGTGCATCCCTCTTGAAATTGGAGAGATTCTAACTCTTCGAGATATCGTCCTGTATAGATGCAGGTCAAGTGTTGTATGTTCGGCAAATGAAATACTCAAGGAACAACACGAGTTTGGTAACGAGAGTCTCCAGCTTCATAAGGGATTTAAATCTGGCATCAGCTTTCGCACGGTAAACATAAAGAATATACGATACTAGCTAGTCTCCAACAAGCTCATATATATTAACATAGCAAACTGTGATTACTACTCCTAACTGCTAGCTTGTAAGTTTACTTCTTTTAAATCATTTATGCAGAGCTGTTTTTATAACTCGCTGGGTGGGCAAGATGCAGTTTAGAACTTGAAGGTAATTATCGTTTCTCTTATTATTGACTTATAGAAATTGGATTGCATATATAGGCGCTAGTGGATTTTATAGATTATGTGCCTATTGTGCTTGTTTGGTATAGTTATTTGTAGTGAAAATTGTTTCTTCAACGCTGATAGAAAAGTGAAAAAGCCAACATGTTTATAAATTATTGTGGGGGTTAATACGTAATACGTTAATGAAATTGAGAAATAGTAATTTTCATATTATCATTTTATACAATCATTGTATCATGATACTATAATTTGAAAATTGAATTGTAATGCCCCGACCCATTTTATACGTATTTGTTTGTGATAATTAGATGTGGTTTGTTTGTGATATGTATGATTAGGTCGAAGGATGTGTTTTAGGTTGTGTTAGAAGTATAGTTGACAGGTAGAAACATTACGGCCGTAAAATATAGACTTAGGTGAAAATTCTGAAAATTTGATATTTACGGCCGTAAATTAGAGGACTACGGCCGTAAGCTCTATGATACGGCCGCAAGTATAAATAATACGGCCGTAAACGTTGTGAACTGAAATCAGAGGATTTACAGAATGTTTAATACGGCCGTAATTATTGTGGATACGGCCGTAAATGACGAGTTATGGCCGTAAGTAATAAGTGTTACGGCCGTAAAACTGGAGAAGGAAAAATTGAGAATTACAGAGAGTTTAGCACGGCCGTATGATAGCTTGGTGCGGCCGTAAATAATATATATACGGCCGTAAATGCAGAAATGAAGATTTTGGAACATTTACAGAAAGTATATTACGGCCGTAAAATCAAGAGTTACGGCCGTAAATTCAAAGTCGGCAGAATGGATGTTCTCGACATTTCAGGTCGGTGGGGGCAATATAAATACCTAAAAATCGGTCTAAACTCGCCATAATACACCCTAAATCATCCTTAAACATTTCCTAAGTTTCTACACTCAATCTAAATCACATTATTAAGGAGAAATTATCAAAGTTCTTTGCGAACTGAAGGAAAAAGAGAAGAAGAGGAGGAGAAGGGAAGGAGAAAAGAGGTGTCACACAACTTTAGGTTTGATTCTCTTCATATTGAGGTAGGTATAGATGCTTTTATATCTTATGTATGTGTAATGCTTATGTTATTTGCTTGGGTGTGGTTTTATGGATGCAATGCAAGGGTATGTGAAGGAAATTATGATACTTGATGAATGGTACAATAGAATATGAAACTATGTGTTAAGGTAATGTATTTGGCCTTAGTCTTGTTATTATGCGAGCTACCTCTTGCATTATGGCCAACGGTGAAGATAATGCATTAGTGTTATGCTCGGTATATGAGTTGTGATGTAGAGAGGCAAAGGAACAATGCGAGAACATATTATGGCATAACATGGAAAGAGTAAGTAAGGTTGCTCATCATGTGTTTACAATGTATAAAGAAAGGAACGAATGGCCTAGAAAGGAAATTAGAAGGGTATACGGGGCAAAGTACTACGTCGTGAGACGGGAGTACCTCTTGAACGCCGTATAACCGCGACCAGAAATAAAGGGAAGCAAATGGGGAGCTACGTGCTATACGGAGCAAAGTGTTACGCCGGAAGGCGGGAACACCTCTTGAACGCCGTATTACCCCAACTGGAAAAGAAAGAAAGGCCATGGAAAGAAAGAAAAGGGAATGGCGCCTTTGTATTCACATGATTAGCAACGGGGCCCAATACACTGTCACGTATTGCATTGCACGTTACATCTATGCCTACTGAGTCTTTATAACTCATATATGTGTTTGTTTGTGTGTTTCCGATACAGGACGGCACGGGCAGGCTGGAGGCGAGGGAGACGAGTCCAGGCCATAATGTGTGAGACATCGGGAAACCAAAGATCCTGTAGTTATCTTGTTTTGTACGACATATCTACTTTTGTGTAAAGAGTATAAACGGTATGTACGTAAAATGTTTTGACTGGCGTTTTGGAATGAAAATATGGTTTTATAAATTAGCGAGTTTTGACAACTATGCAAATAAACATAATTGGTGACGTCAAACCCTAGCCACGGACGTCAGTGTGACGTATTTATGACGTGGTTTAGGGTGGGCGTTACATGAATACACGATGTAAAAACATAAACATTCTCAACTCCTCTCAACCACGCGCAGTATTGAGTTTGCAGGCTAGCTACAACTAAGAGAAATGCTTATACACAACTATAGAGTACTATAATTAAAATTGATACTACCTCCGTCCCATAAATATAGTCTATTTCTATTTTTACAAAGATTATTAAAAATGCAATTAATAGTGTAGGAAAAGTAAAATCGAGGATTATTTTTCTAATATACCATTTCATTTATTAGATGTTTTCTTACAACTAAACTATTTTGGTGACAATCATATACATTAAATGAGGGTATATAACTAATATTTTAACTACATTTTTAAAAGGAATGTTGCTTATATATTGAGACGGATGAAAAAGGAAACTTGGTCTATATTTATGGGACGGAGGTCGTATATAATTTTGTTAACTCAAACCTTTTTACACACTTCTTTTGTTTCTTAATATTTAATATTGATATGTAATTTTGACCATTTATTATGTTTCCTTTTTTTTTTACTATATTAATTTATTATTTTTCTTATTGTAGACAAATCATGGAACTATTTTTTAATGGTGGGTTTGTGAAAGCTGCTCGCTTCAAGGAGGAAGTATCAACCAGTGTTAATCATAATATAGCTCACTGCAAAGAACACAAATAATAGATACTTTGAGATTATGTTGATTTTTAATTGGTTTTGTTTAATCTTACTTTAAGTTTAACTTTGGTGTGTTAGGGATCGGAACTATTTATGTTTTATCATTTTCGTCTACAATTTTAACTTTAATCGACAGTGAAATACGTAGGAGTATAGGATTAAAGAATATTTGTATATTCTTGAGTGCGTAAGGAGTATACGGAGGAGTCTTCAGCTTCACAATGGATCTACATCTGGCATATGCTTTCATAAGGTGAAAACTAAGAGCATACCAGAATCTCAACCACAGTATTATATCACTAGTCCTAGTTGCTTGTAATTTTTTGTTTACTAATTAATTTCTTTTTGAATTCACTTCTGCAGAGGTATTTTGTTTCATGGGAAGACTAGAATCACAAGGTGACAAAAATTGTACAGGATATATAGGTGTTAGTAGATGATGTAGATTTTGTGATTGTTCGACATGGTTATTAGTAGGTGAAAATTATTTTTTGAATGTCCGATAGAAAGTGAAAAGGTAACACTGTCATAAATTATATGGTTAAAAATGAGTTTGAAAAAAGCAATTTTCATTTTAAACCCATGCTGAATGTATCACGATACCATCTTTTGGAACAATGTAAAAAATGAGTAAACTTTGGTTCTCATTTTGAACATTATACATTCCTACAAGATAGTGACTTGCCTTGTTCTTGAATATGTTGATGAGTGATGATGTGAGACGTGTAGTTTATATTGATGTTTGATTTTGACTAGTAGTAAAACTTAATTTTAATTTTATTTTTATTTTTAGAAAAAAGAAAAAACAAACAAATGCTTATTTTTACAATTGACTGAACATAATTAAACATTCTCGACTACATGTTGTGAGTTCCATGCTACAAGTCCACAACTACTAGAAATGCCTGATTAAATTAGAGGGAGAAGGTAAGTTTCTTGCCTCAGTATCTAAGCTTTGCAATCTACATAAAGACTTTGCAACTAGAGGAGGACAGAAAAGAAAATTTCACAAGGATATCACCCTACACATCGCATGAGTATTTGATCCGAATTTAAAATTTTCATTTATCATGTAAACGGAATTTACTTTTTTCCATCAAAGTTTATCATGTGGACAAATTATTTAAATGAGTGAGATTAGATTTGAAATCAAGAAATCGTGACATTTGTTTACTCTGATATCATGTTGAATCATTTGATCTAAAATATTACAATGGTAGATAAGACTAAATGTCTATGATTTAACTATTACAAATAGAAACTCCAGTCAATGACTTCTTCTCTGCATTTCTATTATTCATTTAGAAACATAAAAAGCAGATGACGTAAAAAATGTGGAATCAAACTGTCCTAACTCTGTCACCTTTTAATTCCTCAGTCGAACTTTATTATTTTTTAAATTATGATGACAGCAAATTCTGATTTTTTTTTTTTAAAGTATTTTAGTGATGTTTTTTGGCCGACAATGTGAAACCCATGTGGTAAGCGATAATTATGGATCTTTAGCACACAAAGAACGCGGTAGGGATGCAACATTTTAAGGCCGAATGGATACAACTTTTATCAAATTTTATCACTTTTTATCACTTTTTACCACTTTTTTCCACTTTTTTCTCTCTCCTAAATCAATCACATCCACATATCTCATCACATCCATAAATCTCAACCACTCATCTCCACTCATTCTCTCTCTTCTTTCACATTAAAATCCATTAAAAATCATTAAAAGTTACTCCCATTCGCCCTTTTTATTACACCCCTTCCAATCCGATCCGATCCACTACGTATATGTGGGCATGTTAATATATCCACACCATAACGTGGTAGTTTTCAAATGGCTCAAAGTCTAACCCACATGCTGATGAAGACTATTTAAAAGCTGCCACATCATAGTATAAGCATATTAACATGGGGTAGGGGATTGTAACTTTTAATTACACATATGACTAGTGATGGCAATGGATCGGGTTCGGATCTGATCGGTCAAATCCAAATCCAAATCCAAATCAAAATTCCTCGGATTGGATCGGATCGAGAAAAAAGATCCAAATACGATCCATATTGGTAGGGGTTTTTTTTTTTTCAAAATTTTAAACATTAATTGTATGATCAAACATCCGAGAATCCAATATAACGAAAATTAAATTTATCATATCCTCATTAAGTTCCTCCACATTAAACCTAATGTAAGAATATTTTATAAAAATAAAAATAAAATAAATCAATTCGGATCGGATCAGGCCTGATCCAATCCAAATCCAAATCCATCTCGGATCGGCAAAAAATCGCTCAATTCTGATCGGGTATCCATCAAATTTGGATCGAATCGGATTTTTCTGCCATCACTATGACATAAGATTAAACAAAATTATTAAGATTTATAATAATATACATTTCTTATTATTTGTCAGTACTCCACTAACTTCCAGCTTCCAAGTTGCGATTATACAATAGAAAGGCTCCATTAATCATGTATTTTCTTAATTGGCAATTTGGTTATCTGCTACATATTTTAGAATATTTGGAGATATGCCCACCTAAAATTACGGATTCAATTCAATTCAATGTTCTGAAAAAGGACAAATCAAAGTTGGTTGCGTTGCTTCACAGAGTGTTCGAAATATCTTGAGATCTCTTTCTGTCATTGCTCTGATATTGATTTCCAACTCGTGAAACATTTCACTATTGGTAATCTGTAAAAGTATTCGAAATGGCTTATGCCGCTCTACTTTCACTCACTCGAACACTAGATAATTTCTTGCTTTCTCCTGATGAATCTCTAATTCCTTGCGATGAGTTACAGATCAATTCTCTCCATCAAACGCTGGGCCTTTTTATTTCATTTCTGGAAGAGATTTCACAAAAGAATAGCGAATCAATTGAAGATTTGGAAGAAAGAATCAGAGATGCAGTGCATGAAGCCGAAGATATAATTGAGTCCTACAAGTCAAAAAAGATACTGTCAAAATGTGAAGCCGAAGATATAATGGAGCCCTATATGCCAAAACAGATACTGATCAGAATGAGACTCAGAGATGCGATGTATGAAACCAAAAATAGAAGTAGTTTTTGGAATTGTGCAAGGAGCTTGTTATGTATGTGTCTAAATTCTAAGGAGAATAATGATGAGTTGGAGAAGAGATATCATGATGATGAGTTGGAGGAGAGATATTATGATGATGAGTTGGCGAAGATAAAAAATGAAGACGACGTCGAGAATAGAAATAATGAAGAGCACTTAAAGAATGTAATGGAAAAACTTGATTCCATTTGGGAAGAGGTGGAGAAGATGAACAACATTGAAGATCTGCACATTGAAAATCATCTCACTAGACTTGCAGCACCTATTGAAGTCAAAAGCATCTCAGAGATTGGGGTGAATGAAATTGGTAAGCCTTAACTCAACGAACTTGATGAAATCAATTCATACTCTGTGATCTCACTTGCACTATTTGCGTTGTTCTAATTTCGTGATTCTATTTCAGAAGAGGTGGAGAAGATGCCACCTAGGAACTTGTCAAAGTCTGCTTCCACAAACACAAGTGTGCCTATGGTGGGATTGGACGACAACATGCGCAGAATTAAGGAGTTACTAACTGGGTCATCCACTCAACGGGAAACCATCTTAATTGTTGGGATGGGTGGAATTGGCAAAACGACGTTGGCAAGAAATATCTATGATGATCCATTTTTAAGTCAACACTTTGACGTTCGGGCATGGACAACAGTCTCTCATAAATATAATGTGGTAGCACTACTTATCGACCTTCTAAAATTCACAGGAGAGACGACTAGTGGAGCTGACATGGAAGAACTAAAACTGAAATTGTATCAAAGCTTAAAGAAAAGAAGGTATCTTATTATCATGGACGACGTGTGGGACATCAGCTTCCTAAAGGAATTCAAAAAGATATTCCCAGATGACGATAATGGAAGTCGGATCATTATGACTAGCCGATCATCTCAAGTGGCTAATTTTGAATACTATTCTTGCCATATTCACAGCATGAATTTTCTTAGCCCTGAACAAAGCTGGAATCTTCTGCATCACAAAGCATTGGGTGGAGAACCCTTACCCTCTGGACTCGAGGAAATTGGATGGAAGATTGCAGAAAAATGCAAAGGACTTCCACTCGCACTTGTAGTTATTGGTGGTCTCCTCTATAAAGGCAATAAGACGCAAGCACATTGGAAGTACGTTGAAGAAAATATGAAATCTGGAGAAGTTGGAAATTATGATGATCTAATGAAGGTACTGGCTTGGAGTTACAACCATTTGCCCCATCATCTCAAACCATGCTTTCTTTATATGGCAGTTTACCCAGAAGATTATGTGATCAACATCTCCCATCTGATCAGGTTGTGGCTCGCTGAAGGATTTATAAAACCAATACCCACTAAAAACTTGGAACAAGTAGCAAAAGAGTACTTGGATGATCTGATTGCCAGGAATCTAATTACAATATGTGAGCAAAATTACTACGGAGAAATCAAGACATGCACTATCCATGACCTCATGAGAGACCTCTGCATGAGAAAAGCGCGGGAGAAAATATTTCTTCGAGCTGTGGATAACAATGGTGAAGAAACCGGTTATGTTCAGCACTATGTGACTATTCATCGGGAGTGGTCTCGTGAGCACCGCCCAAATATCCGTTCTGTCGTATTCCTTAGACATGCAGATCAAAGCAAGATTCCTTTGAATCTTCAACTACTTAGGGTGTTGGATGCTTGCAATATAAGGTTATACTATTTTCCAAAGGAAATTCAAAAGCTTGTTAACTTGAGATATCTTGCTTCTTCTATGCTGGAGATGGTGATATTGCTTCTTCAATATCAAAGCTTTGCAATCTGCAAACCTTGATTGTTGTAAGGGATAAATGGATGTATAAATGTGTAATACTATACTTACCACCCGAAATCTTGAAGATGCCATGGTTAAGACATCTGCTGGTAGATGGGAGTAGTTTCTCGTCTTATCCTTGTCCTGCACCAAATGGGAACTTACAAGTGCTTACTGGCGTAATTGATTTTAGATTTACCGAGGAGGCCATTCAAAACTTTCTGAACCTCAAGACACTCGGAATTCTTTACCGTTTTGATTCAGAGACTGAGTGGTCATTTTATTGTATGGAGAATGTAGTCAATCTGCGTCAACTTGAAAATCTAAAGTTCCATTTTAGTGGTGGAGATGATTGGTGTCAGCTACCGTTCAATCTTTCTTTTCCGCAGAAATGGAACAAGTTAACTTTAAGCGGTTGCATGATTTCTTGGAAACATGCATCAATGATTGATTCACTTCCAAATCTTCAAGTGCTAAAATTGAAAAATGTTGCCTTCGAGAAGCATGCGTGGAAAACAAATGAAGGGGAATTCATTGAACTAAAATTTCTACATGTTGGGAGTATTGATTTGGAACACTGGCAAGTTGAGGAATCACATTTCCCAGTCCTTGAGTGCCTGAGTCTTAGGTACTGTCTCAATTTAAATTGCATCCCTTCTGGAATTGGAGAGATTTCAAGTCTTCGAGATATTGTCTTGGATGATTGTAGTTCAGAAGTTGTCGATTCGGCGTATGACATACTCGAAGAACAACACGAGTTTGGCAATGAGAGTCTTCAGCTTCACATCTATCCCGACAAGAACAGCAGAGGCAGATCTAGCATTTGCTTTCATGAGGTAAAAATTAAAAATATAAGAGTCTCAACCAAAACCAAATGCACACACACAGAGTATATGAATAGTAAATAGTAAATACTAGTACTAGCTGCTTGTAATTTATTGTTTTCTAATTAATCTATTTTTAAATTCGCTTTTGCAGAGGTATCGGGAATATTGGTAATCAGTGATCGACCAAGCTGGGTAGCTAGTGTGAGTTGTTAATCTTGCCAGTTTTTGATTTATGATTCGCCCCACTAGTCTACAACTATATATAAAACCTCAAAAATTATAAAACATACGTTTTATGTAAAACCAATTAGTACTTGCACATATTCTGATCATGTTTCACGTAATTCATAGTAGCCATTGCCTCATCACAAGTCCGAGTACAGATGAAGGCCACAACTTCAAGGTACATGCTAATTCTTGTACTGAATTTTAGATATTGCATTACATAGCCGCTTGTGGATATATAGATTGTTTCTGTTTGGCTTCTGTCATTGTTCACGAAAATTGTTTGCTTTTGACTGTTTGGTTGAAAAGTGAAAAAGTAATACACAGGCTCGTTAAATATATGGTTAAATGTAGGTTTGACGTAAGAAGAGTTTTCAGATTGTCATTTCAAATATATCATTGTAGAGAAAGACGTGGTAAGAAAGGAGCAAAGTTTAGTTACAACATCGTTACAATGTATTTCTTTCCTACCCCTTTTTGAGCACAAATTGAGAATCATAGGAGTGGGATGGTGTTTCGAACCCGAATCAAATGCCAACAGGGGAGACTTTTTCACTAGGAGACGCCTCCTTGGACAAATGTTGTAGCAGGTTGGCGAATCATTTCTAGAAAAAGAAAAAAAAATTAAAAAAAGAGTAAATTTTTATAGAGAGCATTTACATAAAAAGTAAAAAATTTTATAGATAGTTATAATTCTTGTTTTATAATTCTTGTATCCTGTGTAGTTTATTATTTATATATAATTAAGTTCCTAGTTACTCCTCCTGAGAGGGTTCATATTATAATGAACCTTAGGTTCATCAGTGACTGAATTAAGTCTTATGTTTACAAAATTCTACGTTGCTCCTTCAAGAATTGAAATAATTCTAATTTCGTTCTCACCTTCTCAAGTTTCATCCAAACCCCAATGCTGTTACACGCCTCTTTTAAAGGCATATGAGCTTTGTTTAGACTACACGTGGTCTCAATTACTGTGTATTGCTCAAAATGTTAGCTCAAGACTTTTATCTACCCTTTCTTTTCTTAATATATTCAGTTCACGGAATAGTAATGGTGGGGACCGTGGGGTCAGTGAGAGTTTCTTGCCACAACAAAGAAGCTCATGTACATTAATATAGCAACCAAATTGTGATTACTACTCCTAATTGCTTGTATTTTACGGTTGAATTCTTTCAATTGATTTCTCCAGTGCTATTTTCGTCAGGGGTAAGATGAAGACTCGAACTTCAAGGTAATTATTGATTCTTTTATTGACTTATTGAAATTGTATTGGGTAGGCACTAATGCATAGTAGATTATGTCTTTGTTTGCTACGTTAGTTGTAGTGAACATTGTTTCTTTTTGAATGTTGATAGAAAAGTGAATAAAAGCAACATGTTAAAAATGAGTTTGAGGAATTGTAAATTTCATGTTCAGGAAAACCTAAACATTCTCAACTCATCTCGACTCCGCTGTGAGTTGCATGCCACAATTTGGTCCACCAAATGAAACAGAACTTATAGGAGTGACATGTTATTGCAACAGTACCTATAGAGAATACTAGTAATATTACAATATGCCATTGCTATTGCTCTTGTTGGAAAAACAGTCAACCCATATAGGTCGTGTTTAGTCTAGTGGTCAAATGTTAGCCCAAAACTTTTTGTTACCATTTTTGTTTCTTATCTTAATATTAATATATATGTAATTTATACGTCTCTTTTTTTCTTTCTATAGACAAATCATGGAATTGGTTACTAATGATGGGGTTAGTGAAAGTTGCTCGGCATCGCTACAGAGAAGAAGTATTGGCGAGTATATACCTTGAGATTGTGTTGATTTTTAGTTGTCTTGCTTTAATCCTATTTTATATTTAAACGAATTTGGTGGGAAAGAACGACAATGAAAAGTATACTATTTATATTTTATCCTTTTCCTTTGCAAATTTAGTTTAAATCGATGTTTACTGTTCAAACTACAAAAGAGTAGAAGATTAAAAAATATCTGTATAATCTTAAATATCTTAAATGTGTATATTAATTGTACTAAGAGTCATCCTTACAAAATTTCATTATATTGTTTTCCTTATTTATATTTGTTTAATTAATTGTACAAAAAGTCTTAAGTGTGTATATTAATCACGTGATATAACCTTTTTTTTTTGTCTATATATAAATTTTATTTTATTATTATTTTGAAATGCAGCTCAATATCATGAAATTTTGAATTCACCACCATTGAAAAGTAAACCAATATACCTGGTTCTTGAATTTATCATAAAGCATGTCAAAAGTCAAAACTCTAGCGACTAGACGCAACCGGTGGTGTTAGAATATCTCCAAGAGATCCTTTATATTTAAAGAGTATTTTTTGAAATATAAAGAGTATTTTTTAATTTAAAAAGTGAAATTTTATATAGTTTCCATTATACTCTTTATATTTGTATACGTAAATATATTGAATTTTACACTTAATTGAATTTTATAATTAATCTTGAAAGTTGTAAAGAGTCAATAAATTAGCATATTTAGATACGTGAATGCATTAAATATGTGAATAAAAAACTAAATAAAGAGTGAGTTTGGCTATCCAAATTTGGAGAGCCAAACCTCCATGGTAAATTTAAAAGTTGCAATAAAGAGTTTGTTGGAGCAAATTTTTAAGCAATGACTATTTAAAGTAAAGAACATCTTCCAAATAAAGAATTTCTTGGAGATGTTCTTAGTGTTGAAAATAGATACTCTAGTCAGAAAAAGCATTTCCACATTCACATGATTCCTTACCAACACAGAAAACAAATGAAGTAAAAATGTAAAATTAGCCTGTATGTCTTAATTACATGCAATTGTGCTGTTTGAAATCCCTGCCACATAGTCCAGGAGCTAAAATTTTGTCAACGGGGTGTAATTATAAAAATAAATAATAATAAATAAGCTCTAGTTCCGACTTGTTACAAGAAAATATCATTAACATTTTAAAGCCTTATTTTAGCGATAGTCAATGTTACACCACTTGTTCTAAATAGCACTCTTTTCAGAGCCAACTTGGCTTGGCCGATCGGATTGGAAAACTTGCGACCCAGCTAAAAAACTCGGTCGGGTAACCCCTAAAACCCGGGGTTGGTCAAACCCGGTCAAAGACCCGTGTTAACTCGAAAAACTTGGTCGACCTGTTTGACCCGGGGCTAGGTTTGATTCGAATTTTTGGATTTTCTTTTATTTTTTGAAATTTTATTATATTTATTTATTTATTTATTTAATATTATTTTAATCACTAGGTCAACCCTGAATCGACTCTCTGACCTTTGACCCAATACCTCGGCCGGATCGATGACCTAATCGATTTTAAAAACATTGAGATTTGCTTATCAAATTGATCTTATATATAAAAACTTCTAAATTATAATATTGAAAAATTGAATACAAAATAAAATAAAATAATAAATGAAATTGTTGGGTTATTGAAAAACCGACCCAAACCAAAGGGCTTGCATCGGTCTTAATGAAAATAAATGCTATGGTGTCGAAAATTTGAAAACTTTTTAATTAGTATCAAATTAATCCGACAAAATTAATTATAAACCAAATAAATATATATAAAAAAGAAGATACCAAATTATGCAATTTAATATAATCTTGGACTGAAGTATACATATTTAAAACTTTAGGACTTAATTCTAATTATAAGTTATTTATAATAATGAAAAGGGACCAAAATACCCTTAGAAAAAAGACAAAATAGCCAATAGTAACGATGAAAATGGATGGATTCTGTCCATTTGGATTATTTTAGCACAAAATTTTTTTTGGGACCAAATTCACTATGTTTTTTTTTTTGTTTTGAACAAATTGCATAAAATGAACAATTAAAATCAACTATTTGCATCAATTTCCAAAAAAGAAAAAAAAAATGAAGCCGAAACCGGTAAAGTTAATTTTGGCCGACATGTTCATTGCAATGCTTAGCCAGTAGGGTACGTGGGCACTGGGCGACAATCATGGATCTTTTTATACATACACATATACATAGTGGTGATCCGATACCCACTGTGGGTACCTTACGGTACCCAGAGTCGGGGAAAAAAAATTATGGGGGTCGGGTGAGACCCCCCGTCATCAGGGGGCAGCTATATATTATTCATCTAACTTAATATAGATTCCAAAAAAAAATTAAAAATAATTAAAAAAAAAAAAAAATTTCACCTGGTGACGTGGCGTCACCAGGCGTGCCCACGTGGGCGTGGGTACATGCCCACGTGGGCATCCGATCATTTCCACACATATACATTAACAAAAAAAAAATGTAATAGACACTAATTTTATTACGCAAATGATTCAACAAAAGATTACTATGTCTATATTGTGAGATCCAATTTTATATATTTGACCATTATTTTATTATTTTTAAATTTATTTCCACCATTTTCTCTTTTGTCACGTTTCTTTCTCGTTTTTACCCATACATTTTTCTATTTTCCCATAATTAAAAATAATTATCTTTTCTTTATTTTTATCTTCATCTTTATCTTTTATCTTTATAAAGGGTATATTTGATTGGTGATAAAGTTATTTTTTTTGATATACGTATTGAATGTGTGGTTGAAATTTGAGAAAAATATATTAAATAATTAAATGAATGGTTGTAAATGATGAGAGAAAAAAATTGATAAAATTTATGCTGTTTTATATTGAAAAGAACAAGGTCGAAAAGTGAAATTCAATTATTAGAAGAAAATAATATACAAATCAATGTTGCACTGTGCAGTGAATAGGGAAATCCTTGTCTCCACGCTCCACTTTCACAGTGGGATAGGATAGGATTAGGATATGTAAGGAAGGATAAGCCTGAAAAATATTGGGATCGCAAGTCCTTCATTGAGACTGGTAATCTGGAAAAGTATTCGAAATGGCTTATGCCGCTCTACTTTCACTCACTCGAACACTAGATAATTTCTTGCTTTCTCCTGATGAATCTCTAATTCCTTGTGACGAGTTACAGATCAGATCTCTCCATCAAAAGCTGAGCCTTTTTATTTCATTTCTGGAAGAGATCTCACAAAAGAATAGTGAATCAATTGAAGATTTGGAAGAAAGAATCAGAGATGCAGTGCATGAAGCCGAAGATATAATCGAGTCCTATATGTCAAAACAGATACTGTCAAAATGTGAAGCTTCAACAGAAGATATCCAATCGACCTCAGATTTGGAAGAGAGAATGAGACTCATAGATGCGATGTATGAAACCAAAAATAGAATTATTTTTTGGAATCGTGCAAGGAGCTTGTTATGTATGTGTCAAAATTCTAAGGAAAATAATAACGAGTTGGATGAGACATATTATGATGACGATTTGGAGAAGATAAAAAATGAAGAGGACGTGGAGAAGAGAAATAATGAAGAGCGCTTTAAGAATGTAATGGAAAAACTTGATTCCATTTGAAAGGAGGTGGAGAAGATGAACAACATTGAAGATCTGCAAATTGAGAATCATCTCACTAGACTTGCCGCACCTATTGAAGTCAAAAGTATCTCAGAGATTGGGGTGAATGAAATTGGTAAGCCTTAACTCAACAAACTTGATGAAATCAATTCATCCTCTGTGATCTCACTTGCAGTATTTGCCTTGTTTTAATTTCGTGATTCTATTTCAGAAGAGGTGGAGAAGATGCCACCTAGGAACTTGTCAAAGTCTGCTTCCACAAACACAAGTGTGCCTATGGTGGGATTGGACGACAACATGCACCGAATTAAGGAGTTACTAATTGGGTCATCCACTCAATTCGAAACCATCTTAATTGTCGGGATGGGTGGAATTGGCAAAACTACATTAGCAAGAAGTATCTATGATGATCCATTTTTAAGTCATCACTTCGACGTTCGGGCATGAACAACAGTCTCTCATAAATATAATGTGGTAGGACTACTTGTCAACCTTCTAAAATTCACAGGAGACACGGCTAGTGGAGTTGACATGGAAGAACTAAAACTGAAATTGTATCAAAGCTTGAAGAAAAGAAGGTATCTTATTATCATGGACGATGTGTGGGACATCGGCTTCCTAAAGGAATTCAAAAAGATATGCCCAGATGACGATAATGGAAGTCGGATCATCTTGACTAGCCGATCATCTCAAGTGGCTAATTTTGATTACTATTCTTTCCATATTCACAGTATGAATTTTCTTAGCCCCCAACAAAGCTGGAATCTTCTGCGTCATAAAGCGTTGGGTGAAGAACCCTGTCCTCCTGGACTCACGGAAATTGGATGGAAGATTGCAGAAAAATGCAAAGGACTCCCACTTGCACTTGTAGTTATTGGCGGTCACCTCTATAAAGGCGAGAAGACGCAAGCACATTGGAACTACGTTGAAGAAAATTTGAAATCTGCAAAAGTTGGAAATTATGACGATGTAATGGAGGTACTTTCCTGGAGTTACAACCATTTGCCCCATCATCTCAAAGCATGCTTTCTTTATATGGCAGTTTACCCAGAAGATTTTGTGATCCACATCTCCATCTCATTCGGTTATGGCTCGCTGAAGGATTTATAAAACCGATACCTGCTAAAAACTTGGAGCAAGTGGCAAAAGAGAACTCGGATGATCTTATTGCCAGGAATCTAATTACAATATGTGAACGAAATTACTATGGAGAAATCAAGACATGCACTATCCATGACCTCATGAGAGACCTTTGCATGAGAAAAGCTCGGGAGAAAATGTTTCTTCACGTTGTGGATAACAATGATGAAGAACCAGGTGATGTTCGGCATTACGTGAGTAGTCATCATGAGCATGCCCCAAATATCCGTTCTGTTCTATTCCTTAGAGATGCATATCAAAGAATGAATAGTCCTTTTCATCTTAAACTACTTAGGGTGTTGGATGCTTGCAATGTAAGATTATTCTATTTTCCAAAGGCAATTCAAAAGCTTGTTAACTTGAGATATCTTGCTTTCTTCTATGCTGGAAATGGTGATATTGCTTCTTCAATATCAAAGCTTTGCAATCTGCAAACCTTGATTGTTGTAAGGGATAAATGGATGTATAAATGTGTAATACTATACTTACCACCCGAAATCTTGAAGATGCCATGGTTAAGACATCTGTTGGTAGATGGGAGTAGTTTCTCGTCTTATCCTTGTCCTGCACCAAATGGGAACTTACAAGTACTTACTGGCGTAATTGATTTTAGATTTACAGAGGAGGCCATTCAAAACTTTCTGAACCTCAAGACACTCGGAATTCTTTACCGTTTTGATTCAGAGACTGAGTGGTCATTTTATTGTATGGAGAATGTAGTCAATCTGCGTCAACTTGAAAATCTAAAGTTCCATTTTAGTGGTGGAGATGATTGGTGTCAGCTACCGTTCAATCTTTCTTTTCCGCAGAAATGGAACAAGTTAACTTTAAGCGGTTGCATGATTTCTTGGAAACATGCATCAATGATTGATTCACTTCCAAATCTTCAAGTGCTAAAATTGAAAAATGTTGCCTTCGAGAAGCATGCGTGGAAAACAAATGAAGGGGAATTCATTGAACTAAAATTTCTACATGTTGGGAGTATTGATTTGGAACACTGGCAAGTTGAGGAATCACATTTCCCAGTCCTTGAGTGCCTAAGTCTTAGGTACTGTCTCAATTTAAATTGCATCCCTTCTGGAATTGGAGAGATTTCAAGTCTTCGAGATATTGTCTTGGATGATTGTAGTTCAGAAGTTGTCGATTCGGCGTATGACATACTCGAAGAACAACACGAGTTTGGCAATGAGAGTCTTCAGCTTCACATCTATCCCGACAAGAACAGCAGAGGCAGATCTAGCATTTGCTTTCATGAGGTAAAAATTAAAAATATAAGAGTCTCAACCAAAACCAAATGCACACACACAGAGTATATGAATAGTAAATAGTAAATACTAGTACTAGCTGCTTGTAATTTATTGTTTTCTAGTTAATCTATTTTTAAATTCGCTTTTGCAGAGGTATCGGGAGTATTGGTAATCAGTGATCGACCAAGCTGGGTAGCTAGTGTGAGTTGTTAATCTTGCCAGTTTTTGATTTATGATTCACCCCACTAGTCTACAACTATATATAAAACATCAAAAATTATAAAACATGCGTTTTATGTTAAACTAATTAGTACTTGTACATATTCTGATCATGTTTCACCTAATTCATAGTAGCCATTGCCTCATCACAAGTCCGAGTACAGCTGAAGGCCACAACTTCAAGGTACATGCTAATTCTTGTACTGAATTTTAGATATTGTATTACATAGCCACTTATGGATATATAGATTGTTTCTGTTTCGCGTCTGTCATTGTTCACGAAAATTGTTTGCTTTTGACTGTTTGGTTGAAAAGTGAAAAAGTAAAACACAGGCTCGTTAAATATATGGTTAAATGTAAGTTTGACGTAAGAAGAGTTTTCAGATTGTCATTTCAAATATATCATTGTAGAGAAAGACGTGGTAAGAAAGGAGCAAAGTTTAGTTACAACATCGTTACAATGTATTTCTTTCCTACCCTTTTTTGAGCACAAATTGAGAATCATAGGAGTGGGATGGTGTTTCGAACTCGGATCAAATGCCAACAGGGGAGACTTTTTCTCTAGGAGACGCCTCCTTGGACAAATGTTGTAGCTGGTTGGCAAATCATTTCTGGAAAAAGAAAAAAAATAAAAAAAAAAGAGTAAATTTTTATGGATTAATTTACATAAAAGGTAAAAAATTTTATAGATAAATGTGAAAGATGATAATTCTTGTATCCTATGTAGTTATAATTCTTGTATCCCATGTAGTTTATTATTTATATATAATTAAGTTCCTAGTTGCTCTTATCCTAAAAGGGTTCATATTATAATGAACCTTGGGTTCATCAGTGACTGAATTAAGTCTTATGTTTACAAAATATCTACGTTGCTCCATCGAGAATTGAAATAATTCTCATTTTGTCCTCACCTTCTCAAGTTTCATCCAAACCCCAATGCTGTTACACGCCTCTTTTAAAGGCATATGAGCTTTGTTTGGACTGCATGTGGTCTCGATTACCGTGTAGTGCTCAAAATGTTAACTCAAGACTTTTATCTACCCTTTCTTGCTTCTTAATATATTCAGTTCATGGAAATAGGGGCGATCATGTAGGTTGCTGGGCTTGAGGTGAACATTCAAAAATGGATCCTTCTATTTATTTATTTATTTCTTTCCGTAAAGCTAATATAAAGCAAGACACGAGACTCAATTAGGGGGTTATAATAAGAATTAGTTAAATGCACAGTAATAACCTAACAAAGAATATAAAAAACTTAGTCAGAGCACCAACGCCAAGGCCCGAGTGCAGAGTCCGCGAGTCGTTGCTCTCTCCTTTTTTGGGTTTGCAATTGTTCCCTTTTTTCTCGTATTTGTTCTTTTATTAAACTTGAAAATGACTTAAATATTTGAATAGATATTGCTAAAAAATGGGCGTAAATTTGTCAAACAAAAAATAGGTCTAACAGTTTGAATTGAATACTTGAATTATTTTCTTGTTACTCTTAAAATTGGGCCTTAAAATTTAGTTGAATTCAAAAGTAGACCCTTCAATTGAAAAATATATATAATAGAGATCAAGTATAACGGATTAAAATGGGCCCCTCGAAGAGCTGGGTCTGAGGCGACCGCCTCATCCGCATCATTACAGGACCACCTCTGCATGGAATAGTAATGGTGGGGACCGTGGGGTCAGTGAGAGTTTCTTGCCACAACTAAGAAGTATCAGTCAATGTCTACTATGATGATGAAGACATCAAGTCCCCAATGAAGAACGCAAATAAATATATACTTTGAGATTATGATAGAGGAAGCTCAAGTATATTAATATAGCAACCATCGCTACTCCTAATTGCTTGTATTTTACGGTTCACTTCTTTCAATTTAGGGTGTGTTTGATTACAAATCCGAAAAATTGTTGGAAGGAAATTATTTTTCGGGTAAATGAATTCCCAGAAAATATTTTCTACGGAAAATAGCAGTGTAGGGTGTTTGATTGGGTTAATTTGAAAACTAGAAAATGATGTTATTTTCCTTATTTTTGAGTTTTTTTAATGAAATTTGATCATTTTTCTTATCTTTATGATTAAAATAAATTGTCCATCGAAAAAAAGCCAAACTTTTTCCGGAAAACAAAAACCACCTCCCTCCAATGAAAACGTTTTCCTTCAAAACAAGGAAAAAAACGGAAATCACGAAAAAGCTGGAAAACGTTTTCCCAAAAAAAACTGCAATCAAACAGCCAATGGTGAAAAAAAAGCCAGAAAATAAATTTTCCTGGAAAAAATTTATTGAATCAAACATACCCTTATTTCTCAAGTGCTATTTTCGTCAGGGGTAAGACGAAGACTCGAACTTCAAGGTAATTATCGATTCCTTTATTGACTTAGAGAAATTGTATTGGGTAGGCACTAATGCATAGTAGATTATGTCTTTTTTTGGTGCGTTAGTTGCCGTGAAAGTGGTTTCTTTTTGAAAATTGATAGAAAAGTTAATAAAAGCAACATATCAATAAATTATAGGGTCTTTTTTTTTTTTTGTGGTCATTTTTTTTTTTTGGTTGTCATATTGGGTTAAAAATGATTTTGAGGAATTGTAAATTTCATATTGAGGAAAACCTAAACATTCTCAAGTCATCTAGACTCCGCTGTGAGTTGCATGCCACAATTTGATCCACTACTGGAAACAGAACTTATAGGGACGACATGTTATTGTAACATTACTTACAGAGAACAGTAGTAATATTACAATATGTCATTACTATTGCCCTTGTTGGAAAAACAGACAACCCATATGGGTTGTGTTTAGTCTAGTGGTCAAATGCTGGCCCCAAACTTTTTGTAACCATTTTTGTTTCTAATCTTAATATTAATATATATGTAATTTATACGTCTCTTTTTCTTTTTATTATAGACAAATCATGGAATTGGTTACTAATGATGGGGTTAGTGAAAGTTGCTCGGCATCGCTACAGAGAAGAAGTATTGGAGAGTATATACCTTGAGATTGTGTTGATTTTTAGTTGTTGTTGTAAAACATAGGCGTGCACCGAAAGAGAAAAAGAAAAAGATAAAGTGTAATGATTATGTTTTATTGTGTGAATGACTATTGTATATTAGATCAATATTCAGAATAATGACGCGCTCCCAATATTTTCCTATAAATAAAGGGGCCATTTGTAATTTAATTCAATAACGAGTAATCAAATGAAAACTCTTGCTCACAACATCGTTATCAAGACGGCTCTACACTTACTTTCAGAATAACGAAATTTAATATCTATGATTTCCACTAACCAGTTGTCATCATTCATCATCATTTTTGGGAGAACTTTATCTCAAATACATCAATTCTTGAGCTCTCTCTTCTCTTCACGAACTAAATACAACAATTCTTGAGCCCTCTCTTCTCTTCACTAACTAAATCTCTTCTTCTCCATTTCTACTCAAAGAATTTCTCTTAATATCTGTTTATAAGTAATTATTAGTTGCTTTTGCTTTTCAAAGAATTATAGGATCTGGGTTTTGAATATTTTTTTGGTGCGCCTACAAGTTAATTCAAAGAAAAAAGTTGATTACATACAAATGATGGCTCTTACTTCTTTGCAAGTTTGCATGGATTCATCTGATTGGTAGCAGACCATGAATGGTGGTGGTGGAGCTTTGACTACTGGATTTTTCCTCGCCATTACTTCTCGTCCCAATGACATTTTAGTTGTAGCAGACATAGTGGTTTCTTTCTCTTTGTTTCTCTCTCTCTGTCTCTCACACACACATAAAATAACATAGACATTATTTTGTATGTTTATGGTCCTTTAGGTGCTTAATAGCTCACATGCACTAAGGAAATGTCACATATAAATTTTCTCATATATATCAAAATCAAATGAAACATTATAAACGATAATAAAGATAGGTAAATGGGCCATGCAATTTATTATTAAATTATATGATTTCATACTATTTGCTAATTACGGTGTTGGACATCACATGCAATAATAGAGACAAAGTAGGCCACGTATTGAATTATGGCATATTTATGGACTACATTGTTTCTGGAATCGATGAGGATGATACTTTGATTGTCATGACATATATATATATATATATATATATATATATATATATATAATACATTAAACTATAACATTCGTTTTCTTGAGATATACGGGCAATACATTATCAAAATTAATTTTTCTCGACTCCATTATACTCGATTTAACGAGAGCTTCGATTCGACACTTTAATATTGATAAGATAATAACTCGTTTTGAAATATGTTATTATTAAACTTTCATAATTTGCAAGAGTAATACCCCAATTTTGAAAAAGTTACAATATAGTCCTGAACGTATTGATATTTACAAATTGAAGTGGAAATGAAATAATTTTACGATAGTATAATATCGCTAGAACATTTACGATAATTTTACCTCATGATTGGAATGGACAATTTTACCTCATGACCTGGAGTTGATAATTTTACCTCATACTGGAATGGACAATTTCCATTTGGTAGGTTCTACCACCTATTGGAATCTAAATTTACATTTATTACTATAATTTACATATGGTCGGTTATCTGCCTATTGAAATTTAAATTTAAATTTATATTTATTGCGATAATTCCCATACCAGAGTTCTACCACCTATTTAGAATTTAATTTCTATTATTTATGTTTTATACTTCAAATGTGGTGGGTTATACCACACGTGTTAGAATATATATTACCAATGTGGTTGGATTAAACCCCACGATTGGTACTAAATAATAGTAATGATTTACATATAGTTGTGAAGAATGTTATATTGATATTAACAAAGAGATTTGAGCAAATGATGATATATGTGTTGATAAATTGCTCAAAGAATCCCATGGTAATGAAAGTGAAAGAAAATATACCATGATAAAAATTTCATTATGAGATTAGTTTATTGTGATATATCAATAAGAAAATATACCATGGTGAAAACCTCATCAATATTATGAGATTAGTATATTATATCGATATGATAAGAAATGCTCAAAGAAACATTTGATAAAGATCCCAATTAACAGATCAAAGGAAATATATCGTATCGTGGGATCATATGAAACAATCTCATCGGTGATATGAGATCGTATTGATATGAGAAGAAAATGATATTGAAGAAATACATGTCACAAATATTATATTGATGGTGCAATAGATTCCTATATTGAATAAAGCCAACGTGATATTATTATTATCGCTTCAGAAGATGCCCAAAATAAGTTAAAGAAGAATATATTGAGAATATCAAAGGGTGGCAATAAACACTTGAAGATATAAAAATACAAAAAGAAAATACATATTGAACCCGTAAATGAGGGATGCGTCTCGAGAGTATAAATACTCCGTAACTCTGCCACCCCTAACATTCGGATTCATAATGAAAGATCCAAAGGATCTCTTTTCCGCTTGACACCAATGATGCAGAATCGACGGGTTTAGGCTTCCATGATTCTTGAACATATGATTGAATCTTGATGAGTAGATCAAAGAACCGTATTAGCAGAAACAAGTATATTTCTCATTTGAACGAGAAATAAATTTATATTCTACACCCCGATTTAGAAATTCTAGCAAACCATCAAAGAAATAATTAATATTCAACAAACCTATGGGTTTGGTATGAAAGTTCCATCGTGCCCATGATGCTTATGTTGAATATTTCCTCCAAAGGTGTGTTATAGCGCCGGAAGGACAATAAAAGCATCACTATTGTTCATCATGTACATCATGCGATCATGAATAGATGCGTTTTTAGCATCGGCCAATTGGTGAACCCATGATTATACTTGGATCCAATACGATTGCTAGCTCCAACTTGATGAAAAGGTAATACGCTGACACTCTTATCCCCCATAATTGTGCGGCCATTGTAAGACTCTTTAAAAGCTTGGTATTGGTCCCTCCATACGGTATATTGATGTTTTGTTTCCCTAATTCCTTTATAAGTTGGTTTTGCCATATCTATATATTGGATATCACCTATCGCCTAGATCCACCAAGAACACATACAGCCTTAATCGGTGAGGTGAAGATTGATTTGCATGAGATGATTCTAAAATTCCCATCGCCATCTCCATCTCCATCTCTCTCTACACTAAAGTTTCAATGTATGAATGAGAGATACGTGAATCCTCTATTTAAAGATAAATTTTCAAACCAATAAGTGATTTTACTATTTACCTTTTGACAATATGAGAAAAGAGAATAAGAGAAAATATCAGGTGAAATGACATACACTTTCGGTGATTGAAATCTATATATAAATATATTTATTTATTTATTTACATACATATATATATTTCAAAAAAACACGATATTTACAATTACTAAATACATCGATCTACGCCAAAATTTTTCACAATTACGAAAATCATAATACTAAATTTTTCTACTAAATTTACAAATAGGATCTTTTAAAGTAAGATTTTCGAGACTGCACTTCTTGTTCATCTTTAAATTTGGCCCATAAGGCCATAAGCTCACCTATGCGTGTCCACTAGGATGTGTCTCAAGAGCGCTGAATATCATCCAAAGACTCTTACTCAATCCATCCTTAATGAATGCTATTTTATCCTCTCGGTTTTTGGACAAGTACCCCATGATTTACATCGAGTGTCACAAGTCCACCGAGCACATTTATAACATCCTCCTAACCTTTTTGCTCTCCGTTTCTTCGAAAAACTACTTTTACCCATTCCAGGCATGTATTTAGAAGGAATCGAAATCTCACCAGATAATCGGACCTTTGCTTCAATCAACCACCGAATATCTTGTGGTATGCCCTTATTCATTAGTATCCTTAATCTTTCGAGTCTACATAGATAAATTCTCTTTAGAATTTTGATCGGCAGTGAGGGATAGTATTTTCGAAGATTTGAGAGCGTATGATCCATTATAATACTCGGACCCTTGTTGGGGTAAATATTATAAGCGTCCGGATGACTTATAAACCCGTATGAGGTACGATTCAGCGTTTGAACAAAGACAATGATATGAAACGATGGGTTAAGATTCAACGCCGAACGATGTCACGGGGTAATAATGGCACCGAAAGATGATGGGATATGCTCGGTGAGCCATAGATATGATAAAAGTGATAAATCATGTTGAGCACTATATAGATCCCGGTTCGATTGATGTAAATAATTTATTGAAATCAAGAACCGGAAGAATTTTTCAAATGATTGTTCTCGATAAATGATGAAATCATTACTAGCCAATGATTTGGAATAAATTTAAAATATATTTGGAACATATATATGGGATGAGATATATGGGCCCACTCACCCTTCATGTGGACTACTAATAATATGATATGGATCCATTTGATAAATACACAGATATATAGTAATAGAAAATTTACGAAATGATTTGCTCATGATAAGAGCACGAGTTCCAGATCGAATGATAAAGCTAGTGAGTGTATATCCAAAATAATTTGAATAAGGCCGTAAATAATTGGATATGCACATACGAGTGGGATAGAATTGGCAAAATATTTAAAGTCCTCCAATCGATTTGCCAAAATCGAGAACAAAATATAGAATGAAAAATTCCCCCATTAAAACTAAATATTGAGAATATATATGATGAAAAGTATACAAATTGTGTCGAGTTTAGTTGTTTGCATGAGGGGGAGTATTAATAGTTTGGAAATAATATATGAAATGTATCATGAATTTGAAATTCAAATATGAATCAAACGATCTCATATACCAATTATATATATTTTGATAAATTAGCAAGCCCGAAGTATTGATATTATTTAAATAAAAGTTCCCCAAATATGTATATCAAAGCAAATGATAGAAGGTGATTTTGATAAAGGAGGCATACACTTTGAAGAGAATATAGACTCAAGTATATTGTGCAATTCTAAAAGAGGATTGATAATGAGAAATCTCAATAAGTTATATTGTTATGGGGAAAGAAATGAAAATGGAAAGTGTCGACACAATATGAAAATGTAGCGCTACATACGATCAACGATAATGAGGATATTGAGATATATCGAAGAATAATATTGAAATATACATATACTGGGCTTGATAAGAAAATTGAACTATTAAAGGATAACATTGCTTGTAATAGCTTAAAGCAATGATATTGTTGTCTGACTCTTTCCTTGTTTGAGGTTTTTATCCCAAATGGTTTTTCCTAAACAAGGTTTTTAATGAGACAAATTTAATCACAACTAATAGAAGATCTCGAGAGAAGATTTGGATATATATATGTCGATATGGTGAGAATGTAAAGATCGAGATTGTCGATTGCAAATAAGCACCGATTATGACATGATGATAAATATGATACTTACTCAAGGATTTTGATTTAAACATACTTGTACAAACTACGCGTTGCACTCTTTTTCCCTTGATTAAGGTTTTATCCCATCGGGTTTTCCTACCAAGGTTTTTAATGAGGCAACGTTTATGACGATGGCTTATAAATCTTCCGTCAAAGGTGAGTGTATCGGCCCCCAAGATACGGAATCAAATGGAGTAGCTGCAGATTCTTTTCCTCCGATCAAGTTTTTCCCATCGGGTTTTCTTGATCAGGTTTTAATGAGGCAACAGACAAGACTCTTATAAAATGATCATCATCGGGGAGCAACTTACCATTTACTCGTCAGTCAGGTTTTGTCCTACTAAGGTTTTCAAGCGATATGATCACTCAACTCTACCGACATCAATTTAGAAGTTTTTCTCCCATTGGATTTTTCTTCAAATAAGTTTAAAGACAATTGTATAAATAGTCATTCAAGGGGAGTGTTGTAAAAACATAGGCGCATAAAGAGAAAAAGAAAAAGATAAAGTGTAATGACATGCTTTATCATGAACGAATTATCAGTATATTAGATCAATATTCAGAATACGATGTGCCCCAATATTTTCCTATAAATAGGAGTCATTTGTAATGAATTCAATAACGAGAATTGAAATGAAAACTCTCTCGTTCACAACAGTTGTCTTGTTTTAATCCTATTTTATATTTAAACTAATTTGGTGGGAAAGAACGACAATGAAAAGTATACTATTTATGTTTTATCCTTTTCCTATGCAAATTTAGTTTAAATCGATGTTTACTGTTCAAACTACAAAAGTAGAAGATTAAAAAATATCTGTGTAATCTTAAATATCTTAAATGTGTATATTAATTGTACTAAGAGTCATCCTTACGAAATTTCATGATATTGTTTTCCTTATTTATATTTGTTTAATTAATTGTACAAAAAGTCTTAAATGTGTATATTAATCACGTGATATAAGCTTTTTTTTTTTTGTCTATATATAAATTTTATTTTATTATCTATATTTATATATATATAAAATCAGGACATTTTCCCTCTGATTTTACCTATTTTCTGAATTAAATAATTAATAAAAAATCATCTTCACACACAAAGGATAATGATCTTGATATTTATCTAATTTCTAAATTACATTATATATCCATCTTCACGAAGATCTCTCTCTATTAGTCAGTACTCTTTCTCGCTATAGTATCACTGCTTTTTTTAAGTTTGCATAATATAAAATATACCCACGGATTTTAATTAAATTATATCCTAAATATATGTCTCCTCGTGTAACGCACAGGTAGAAATACTAGTTATTTTGAAATTAAGCTCAATATCATGAAATTTTGAATTCACCACCATTGAAAAGTAAACCAATGTGCCTGGTTCTTGAATTTATCATAAAGCATGTCAAACGTCAAAACTCTAGCGGCCATATGCAAACAGTGGTGTTGAGAGCATTTCCAAGACGTTCTTTATATTTAAATAGTATTTTTTGAAATATAAAGAATATTTTTAATTTAAAAAATGAAATTTTATATAGTTTCAATTTCCAATGTACTCTTTATATTTGTATACGTAAATGTATTGAATTTTACAATTAATCTTGAAAGTTGTAATGAGTCAATAAATTAGTATATTTAGATATGTGAATGCATTAAATATGTGAATAAAAAACTAAATAAAGGGTGAGTTTAGCTATCCAAATTTGGAGAGTCAAAACTCAATTTTAAATTTAAAAGTTGCAATAAAGAGTTTGTGGGAGCAAATTTTTAAGCAATGACTATTTAAAGTAAAGAACATCTTCCAAATAAAGAGTTTCTTGGAGATGTTCTTTAGTATTTAAAATAGAAACTCTAGTCAGAAAAAGCATTTCCACATTCACGTGATTCCTTACCAACACAGAAAACCAAATGAAGTAAAAATGTAAAATCAGACTGTATATGTCTTAATTACATGCAATTGTGCTGTTTGAAATCCCTGCCACAGAGTCGAGGAGCTAAAATTTTGTCAACGGGGTGTAATTATAAAAATAAATAATTAAATAAATAAACTCTAGTTCCGACTTGTTACAAGAAAATATCATTAACATTTTAAAGCCTTATTTAAGCGATAGTCAATGTTACACCACTTGTTTTAAATAGCTCTTTTCAGAGCCGACCTGGCCTGGCCGATCGGATCGGAAAACTTGCGACCCGGCTAAAAAACTCGGTCGGGTGACCCCTAAAACCCGGGGTTGGTCAAACCCGGTCAAAGACCCTTGTTAACTCGGAAAACGTGGTCGACCCGTGTGACCCGGGGCCCGGTTTGATTCGAATTTTGGATTTTCTTTATTTTTTGAAATTTACTCTCTGACCTTTGACCCAATACCTCGGCGGATCAATGACCTCATCGATTTTAAAAACATTCAGATTTGCTTATCAAACTGATCTTATACATAAAACTTCTAAATTATAATATTGAAAAATTGAATAAAAAATAAAATAAAATAATACATGAAATTGTTGGGTTATTGAAAAACCGACCCAAACCAAAGGGCTTGCATCGGTCTTAATGAAAACAAATGCTACGGTGTCGAAAATTTTCGGTGAAAACTTTTTAATTAGTATCAAATTAATCCGACAAAATTAATTATAAACCAAATAAATATATATAAAAAATAAGATACCAAATTATGCAATTTAATATAATCTTGGACTAAAGTATATATATTTAAAAATTTAGGACTTAATTGTAATTATAAGTTATTTACAATAATGAAAAGGGACCAAAATACTCTTAGAAAAAAGACAAAATAACCAATAGTAACGATGAAAATGGATGGATTCCGTCTATTTGGATTATTTTAGCACAAAAATTTTTTTGGGACCAAATTCACTACGCTTTTTTATTTTGAACAAATTGCATAAAATGAACAATTAAAATCAACCACTTCCCTCAATTTCCCAAAAAAAAAAAAAAACACCGAAACCGGTAACGTTAATTTTGGCCGACACGTTCATTGGAATGCTTAGCCAGTAGGGGACGTGGGCACTGGGCGACAATCATGGATCATTTTATAGATACACATATACATTAACAAAAAAAAAAAAAAACATGTAATGCACACAATATTTTATTATTACGCAAATGATTCAACAAAAGATTACTATGTCTATATTGTGAGATCCAATTTTATATATTTGACCATTATTTTATTATTTTTAAATTTATTTCCACCATTTTCTCTTTTGTCACGTTTCTTTCTAGTTTTTACCCATACATTTTTATATTTCTCTATAATTAAAAATAACTATGTTTTCTTTATTTTTATCTTCATCTTCATCTTTTATCTTTATGAAAAGTGAAATTCATTTATTAGAAGAAAATGATATACAAATCAATATTGCACTGTGCAGTGAATAGGGAAATCCTTGTCTCCACGCTCCACTTTCACAGTAGGATAGGATAGGATTAGGATTTGTAAGGAAGGATAAGCCTGAAAAATCTTGAGATCGCAAGTCCTTCATTGATTTCCAATCCCTAAAACCTTTTATCGATAATAACTTGGAGAAGCCTTGGGGATGGCCTATGCTGCTCTACTTTCACTTACTCGAACTCTAGAAAATATCCTACTTTCTTGTGATGAATCACTACTAGTTCTTGATGGAGAGCTACAAATCAAATCTCTCCAAGAAAAGCTGGGTCTTTTTATTTCGTTTCTGGAAGAGACTTCACAGAAGAATAGCAACCGGATTGAAGATCTCGAAGAAAAAATTAGAGATGCTGTGTACGAAGCTGAAGATATAATCGAGTCTCACATGTCAAAACGGATTCTCTCAAAAGATAGCAGCTCGACTGCAGGTCGATTGCAGATTCTCTCAACCAGTTTTTGGAATCGTGCAAGGTCCTTGTTATATGTGTTCCAAAATGCTAAGGAGAATAATAAAGAAGACTTGGAGAAGAAAAATTATGAAGCAAGCTTAAACAATGTAATGAAAAAACTTGGTTACATCTGGGACGGGGTGGAGAAGATGAAGGATGAGAACAATATTGAAGCTCTGCAAATTAAGAATCATCTCAGTGGACCTGCAACGGCTGTTGCAGTCGAAAGCACCCCAGAGATTAGTGTGGATGAAATTGGTAGGCTTAAACTCAACGAATTTGGTTAAATCAATTGATAATCTGTGATCTCAGCTACACTTGTCTATTTCCCTTGTTTCAATTTTGTGATTTTGTTTCAGTTGAAGTGGAGAAGATGCAGTCGAGGAACGGGTCTTCATCAAAATCTGCTTCCACAAACAAACGTGAGTCTGTGATGTTCTTGGAAGACAACATTCTCCGGATTAACGAGTTACTAGATAGGTCATCCAGTCAACTGGAAACCATACGCATAGTCGGAATGGGTGGCATTGGCAAGACTACACTAGCTAGAAGTATCTATGCTCAACAATTTGTCAGTAGTCACTTTGATGTTCGGGCATGGATAGCAGTCTCTCGGGAATATAATCTGGTCGCATTACTTAAAAACCTTCTAAAATCGATGGGAAAGGACACTAGTGAAAATAATGGAGAGCACATGGAGGAATTGAAGCTTAAAGTGTATCAAAGTTTGAAGCAAAGAAGGTATCTTATCATAATGGATGACATATGGGACACCAACTTCCTAAAGGAATTCAAAAATATACTCCCAGATGACAATATGAGAAGTCGAATCATCATGACTAGTCGGTCATCTAAAGTGGCTAATTTTGAACATTATTCTAGCCATGTTCATTCTATGAATTTTTTGAGTCCAGAGCAAAGTTGGAATCTTCTACGTCAGAAGGCGTTAGGGAAAGAATCTTGTCCACATGAAGTGGAGGGAATTGGAAGGAAGATTGCGGAAAAATGTAAAGGACTTCCTCTGTCACTTGTAGTTGTTGGTGGTCTCCTCTACAAAGGAAAGAAGATGCGAAAGCATTGGGAGTATGTTGAAAAAAGTATGAAATCTATGGAAGCAGGAAATTATGATGATTTAATAGAGATATTGTCTTGGAGTTACAAGCATTTGCCTCTTCATCTCAAGGCATGCTTTCTTTACATGGCAATTTATCCTGAAGACTACGTGATCCATACCTCCCACCTTATGAGGTTATGGCTTGCTGAGGGGTTTATAAAACCAATCCCAACTAAAAATTTGGAGCAAGCGGCAAAGGAATATCTGGAAGAACTTATTGATAGGAATCTGATAATAGTTCGTGACCAAAGTTACTATGGTGAAGTCAAGACTTGTACAATCCATGACCTTACGAGAGAACTCTGCATAAGGAAAGCTCGAGAGGAAATGTTTCTTCATTCCATGGATAAAGATAAAGATGACAAAGAAGCCATAAAAAATCCGCGTTTCTTAAGCATTCATGGGTGGTCTCGGTTTAAATCTGTAGAGTCACATTTCCCAACTGTTCGTTCTCGTATATACTTCAAAGGTTCAGACCCATTGACAACATATATGGATTCACCACTACTCAGAGTGTTGGATGCATGCTATATACGTTTAGCGAGGTTTCCAATTGAAATCATAAAATTTGTTAACTTAATATATCTTGCTTTATTTATTGGACCACAAGAATGCGATCTTGCTTCAATATCCAGACTTTGCAATCTACAAACCTTGATTATTACAAGGAGAATATATTTCTTTCCAAGATATCTGCCTAGGCCATTATACTTACCATCTGAAATGACGAAGATGCAATGGTTAAGGCATCTGCACGTAGATGGGTGTAAGTTCACATCTTTTGATAGTGCTGCACCAAATTGGAAGCTACAAGTACTATCTGGCTTGAATGATTTCCAATTCACCATGGATGCCATAGAGAAAATTTGTGACATCAAAATATTGGGAATTGTTTTCGGTATTTTTGATAAAATTGCGTCGTCAGGATATCATCTCGAGAATTTAGTCCATCTGCATCAACTCGAAAAACTGAAAGTGAAGTGTGATAGCGATAATTCTGTCATTGCTTTGCTTCAGCTGCCTCCGAATCTATCCTTCCCACAAAAATTGAACGAGTTGACTTTGAAAGGTTTCAAACTTTCTTGGAAAGAATTGTCTATGATTGGTTCACATTCCAATCTTCAAGTGATGAAACTGAAATATGTTAGCTTCGAAAACAATGTGTGGAAAACAAATGAAGGGGAATTTAATGGACTGAAATTTCTACTCATTGAGAGCCATCGGTGGGAATATTGGGAAGCAGAGGGGGCACATTTCCCAAGCTTGGAGTGCCTAAGTCTCAGGGACTGTCAGCGTTTAAATTCCATCCCTCGTGAAATAGGAGAGCTTCCGACTCTTGGAGTTATCGTCTTGTGTAGATGTAGTCAAGGTGTTGTAGATTCAGCAACTGAAATACTCAAGGAGCAACACGAGTATGGTAACGAGAGTTTCCAGCTTCATGAAGGATCTGGTACTGGCATTAGTACCAGAGCTCTTTGTCTTCATGGTTGTAATATGTAAGCTGAAGACTAGAATTTCACGGTAATTGTCGATTCTCTTTGAACTTGTATTGCGCGGGCGCCAATGGATATAATAATAGATTATAAGTGCATGTTTGTTATGGTCAATTATTTGCAATGCAAAATGTTTCTTCTTGAATGTTGATCGAAAAGTGAAATATTGTGGGGGTTAATACGTTAATGAGTGAGTTTGCATGCTACAAAGCCTACAACTAATGGAGATTTATGCTTCTACAATTACAGTCTGGGGGTCAAATGTTAGCTCAAATATTTTCCTACACCTTCTTTTGTTTCTTAATATAATTTTGACCATTTATCATCTTTCTTATTGTTGACAAATCAGGGAACTAGTTGCTAATGGTGGGTTAGTGAAAGCTGCTCGCTTCAAGGAAGAAGTACCAACAAGTGTTTATCATAATATCGCCGATTGTGAAGAACACAAATGATATATATTTTGAGGTTATGATGATTTTAAATTTTTTTTTTTTTTTAATCTTACTTTATGTTTAGCGCGTGTTAGCCTACTCATTTTTACATATTTTTATATATTGCTTTGAATTTCACTTATTCTCTCTCTTATTTGACATCCACATATTTCGTGGGGTCCACCTGTACTACGCAAATCTCCACCATTCAATTTCACTCATTCTTTCGCTTATATCACATCAAAATCTATAAGAATTCATTTTCACACATACATTAACATGCGCAAACTTTTGTGTGTAAGGGAACTATTTATATTTTATCATTTTCCTCTACAATTTTAGCTAGCTTTAATTGACAGTGAAATACATAGGAGTACAGGATTAAAGAATATTTGTATAATTCGCGCAAAATGTCCCTACCTTTAGGCTTCATTGCATAATGTGATCACACCTTTTATTTCCAAGCAAAAACCTCCCCAACTTCAATAATTCGTGGCAAACACGTCTTTGCCATTATATTAACGTCAAGTGCCAGCTCATTGCTTACATACACATTCTATTTAAAAGTAAAATGATATTTCATGAGTCCATTTCAACTGAAAATTTTTACTTAGTCAAAGACGTCTAATTTTCAAATAAAGCGCTAAAGTTATCTGCTGCCCAGAGAACTCAGTCCATGTACATCAACTCCAAAATTTGAAGCTACAATTGAGTGCTGGAATCGATCATGGAGATTCTTGGTGTCGACTACCTCACAAGCTTTGCTTCTCAACCAAATAGAAAAAGTTAACTTTGAAGCGTTGTGTGGTTTCTTCGAAACACTCGTCGGTAATTGGTGCATTTCCCAATCTTAAATACGTTGATTTTAAAAACTGTGTGTGGAAAACAAATGAAGGCGAGTTGGTATGATACAATATTTTATCACACATATGATTAATCAAAACCAATGATTATAATACGTTTCTTATTTATCTCTCCATTGACTTCCAACTCTCAAGCTGCCATGATACAATACAAAGGCTTCGTTAATATACTTTTGTTTACTGGAAAATTGGTTCTGTCAAACCAGTTTGGAAAATAATGGAGATGGCTATGCTGCTCTGCTTTCCCTTACTCAAACACTAGATAACATCTTGCTTTCTGGCGATGAATCTCGAGTTCTTGACGAAGAGCTACAGATCAAATCTCTCCATAAAAAAATTGGGCCTTTTTATTTCATTTCTGGAAGATATTTCACAAAAGGACAGCGAATCAATTGAAGGTTTGGAAGACAGAATCAGAGATGCGGTGTATGAAGCTGAAGATATAATCGAATCTCATGTATCAAAAAAGTTTCTCTCAAAATCGGAAAGTGATCCTCAAGTTACAGGTGGTTTTTGGGATGGTGTAAAGCGCTTGTTCTTGATGTACTGGAATAGTGAAGAATACTTGGAGAATAAAAAATATGAAGAAGGCTTAAAGAATGTAATGGAAAAACTTGATTTCATATGGGGAGAAGTGGAGAATATGAAGGACAACAACAACAGTACTAAAGGTCTGCAGATTGAGAATCCTCTCACTGGACCCGTTGAAGTCGAAAGCACCTCAGAAATTGGTAAGCCTAAACAAAGTTGATGAAATCAATTAATATTTTGCTATCTCAATTGCGCACATCTTCTTTTTAATTTCGTGATTTTATTTCAGAAGAGGTGGGGAAGATGAAACCGAGGAGGCCTTCCTCATCAAAATCTGCTTTCACAAACACAAGTGATCAGCATATTGTGGGATTTGAAGACGACATGCTCCGAATTAAGGAGTTATTGGCTGGGTCCTCTACTCAACTTGAAACCATCTCAATTGTCGGGATGGGTGGGATTGGCAAGACTACGTTGGCTAGGAGCATCTATGAAGATCCATTTGTCAATCTTCACTTTGACATTCGGGCATGGACAACAGTCACTCAAAAATATAATGTGACAGCACTACTTGCAGCACTTCTAAGATCAATGGGAGGAGACCTCACTGAGGAAATGAATGGAAAGGATGTGGGGAAATTAAAATTGAATCTGTATCAAACGCTGAAAGGAAGAAGGTATCTTGTCATAATGGATGACGTGTGGGATATCAACATCTTGGAGGAATTTAGAAATATATTGCCATATGATAGTAGAGGAAGTCGGATTATTTTCACTACTCGATCATCTGAAGTGAATGGTTTGGACAACTTTTGTAGCCATATTCATCGTTTGAATTTTCTGAGTGTCGAACAAAGCTGGAATCTTCTTCGCCAGAAGGCATTGGGGGACGAATCCTATCCTCTTAAACTCGAGGAAATCGGAAGGAAGATTGCAGCAAAATGCGAAGGACTTCCACTTGCACTTGTAGTTATAGGTGGTGTCCTCTACAAAGGCAATAAAACACAAGCGCACTGGAAGTATGTTGAAAGAAATATGAAATCTACAAAAGCTGGAAGCTATGATGATTTAATGGAGGTACTGTCTTGGAGTTACAACCATTTACCTCATCATCTCAAGGCGTGCTTCCTTTACATGGCCATTTACCCTAAAGATTTCATGATTGACATCTCCCATCTCATTAGGTTGTGGCTTGCTGAAGGATTTATAAAAGCAATCCCATCTAAAGACTTGGAACAAGAGGCGAAGGAGTATCTAGATGATCTTATCGTCAGGAATCTAATAATGCCATGCGAGCGAAATTACTATGGTGAGATCAAGGCATGCACCATCCATGACCTCATGAGAGGCCTCTGCATGAGGAAAGCTCGGGAAAAATTGTGTCTTGACGTAATGGATAATATTGGTTTAGGATACAGAAAATGTACCCGCGCAAGAAATCTTCGCGAGTGGTATCATTTGGACGACTCGAATATTCGTTCTGTTCTATACTTTGGACATGGAAATCTAATTCCTATTTCTTCTGGTCTTCATCTACTTAGGGTTTTGGATACTTGTAATGCAAGATTACGCTTTCCAAGTCAGATTGAAAAACTGGTTAACTTGAGATATCTTGCTTTCTTGTTTGCCGAAAAAGATGAGCTTACTATATCATTATCAAAGCTCTGCAAGCTACAAACCTTGATTGTAGTGAGGGATAAAGATAAATGGAAGTATAAAGGTAGAACATTATACTTGCCGTCAGAAATGTTGAAGAACATGCCATGGTTAAGGCATCTCTTGGTAGATGGGAGTAGTTTCTCGTCTTATCCTTGTGGCGCACCAAATGGGAACTTACAAGTACTTTCTGGTGTGATTGATTTTAGATTTACAAAGGAGGCCATTGAACAATTTCTTCACCTCAAGACGTTAGGAATTGTTTACCGGTATAATGAAGGAACTGAGTGGTCATTTTATTGGATGGAGGATGTGGTACATCTACATCAACTCAAAAATTTGAAGTTTGATTTTATTGGTAGAGCTGGTTCGTGTCTACCACTCACTATTTCTTTCCCACAAAAACTGAACAAGTTAAGTTTAAGTCGTCGTGTGATTTCTTGGAAACACTCATCAGTAATTGGTTCACTTCCAAATGTTGAAGTGTTGAATTTCAAAAACGTTACCTTTGAGAACCGTGAATGGAAAACAAAGGAAGGTGAATTCAGCAAACTAAAATTTCTACATGTTGGGATTGTTGGGTTGGAATCTTAGGAAGTTGAAGAAGCACATTTCCCAAGCCTTGAGTGCCTAAGTCTTAGGTACTGTATCAGTTTAAAGTGCATCCCTTGTGGCATTGGAGAGATTCAAAGTTTAAAAATATCATCTTGGATGAATGTAGCTTAATAGATTTTGTAGTTTCGGCCAATGAAATACTCAAGGAACAACGCGAGTTTGGTAGTGAGAGTTTTCAGCTTCACCGCCTTCACGTCTACCCCGACAAGAATGGCAGAGATAGATCTTAAATTCTACGTAATTGTCTTATAATATGTATTAGGTAAGGACTTACTAACAAATTGCTTTTATTGACCTTTCTTTTTTTCCATAAAGATTCGGTTATTGAAATAGTTATACAAAGGCATTAAAGACAAGATTATGTTAGTTAAATAACATGTGGAATTTGTTTGGTACAATGTGGATTGTCTGAAAAGATACAAAATATTGTTTTTAAAGATTCGGCCATTGAATAATTCTAGCAAGTTCACATTATGTTAATAACATGTAGGTTCTATTTCAAAAAATAAAAAATAAAATAAACATACCATGAGATTGTGTTTAGATAAAAGGCCTGTTCGCGGCTAGCTTTTAAATTTATTTAAAATTGTTTTTAATATTTTTTTCAATTTTTTTCTCTCTCCTAAATCAATCACATCCACATATCTCATTACATCAACAAATCTCAATCACTCAATTCCACTTATTCTCTCTCATCCTTTACATTAAAACACTTTAAAATTATTTCCAAACAGGCCTAAAGAGCATGTTTCCATACTAATATTAATTCATTCTTTTTTCTACTTTTTATAATTCAAATTTGATCAAACAAATCACATTAATATATCTTGTAGGATCCATTGATACTATTAAATATTTATCATTCAATTCCACTCATTCTTTCTCATAAAAATATATTAAAATTTATATGCAAACACCGTCAAAGAGTGTAACAATTTAAATACCATAAAAATAACTTTTTTTCCCTGTAGATCACTTGATTAAAAATGCCAAACACTCGGTGTTCATACATGTTTTGACTTTTGAGCCATGATTCAAAGAATTTGAGAGAGAGAGAGAGAGAGAGAGAGAGGGTTGACATGTCAAACTAGTGAGCACGTGACCGTGTTCAATGTAGGTTGTGTTCAGATAAAGAGCCTAACAATTTGAAGGGTCTAAACTAAAATAATACCACAATAATAATAAAATTTTTCCTAAAGATCACTTTCATGAAAAATGCCAAAGCATAGAGTGTTCAGATATATTTTGAGCTATGATTCAGAGAATTGATTTTTAATGATGATGGTGGAATTTGAATTTTCACATGATCATTACACATGCCAATGCTCTAGGTGTGGCTATTACTTGTCTAATACTTTCTCCGTTTCACAAAGATAGACTTGGTTATTATTTTTATTTGTCCCAAAAAGATAGTCTATTTTCCACATGGAGCATGCCTTAATTTTTCATTTCCATAAATGTCCCTCATCAATATATTTTGTTATTACTCCATATCAATTACTAATGCATGACAATTAATGATATATAAGAATATATATGGAAAAATAAGGCAAAATTTAATATTTCAATTAAGTTAACCATCATTTTCTTAATCTATGTGAAAATAAGTATAGAACTATCTTTTTTGGGATGGATGGAGTACTTGATTAATTTTATGTATTTAACAGGCAATTTGGTTCGCTGCTCTACATATTTTAGAATATTTTGAGATATGCCCACCTAAAATCACGGATTTGGTTCTGGCGTTCTGCATTCTGCAAGCTAGAATAGAAGTTTAGTTTGTTGTACAACATAAAATATTAAATTAAATAAACGAAAATTGGTATCCAAAGTATTTTGGCGACATGTATATCATGTTGTTGTTCTATTCAATATAAATTTTATCAATTTTTTTTCTTTTATCATTCAATTATTTAATATATTTTTCTCAAATTTCAATCAAATTCAGACACGGAAATCAAAAAATTTAAACTTGTCTATCCCAATATAAAGTCTTAACAATTTTTTATGTCTCGTGTCATTGCTCCTTTCATTTCCAACTGGTAATTGGAAAAAGTAATATTGGAGATGGCTTATGGTGCTATGCTCTCTCTTTCTCAAACACTAGATAATATCTTGCTTTCTGGTGATGAATTTCGAGTTCTTGACGCACAGATCAATTTTCTCCAACAAAAGCTCAGCCTCTTTATTTCATTTCTTGAAGAGACTTCACAAAGGAATAGTGAAACGATTGAAGGTTTGGAAGAAAGAATCAGAGATGCGGTGTATGAAGCTGAAGATATAATCGAGCCTTATATGCTAAAAAGGATTCTCACAAAATCTGAAATTGAGGAGATAATTTATGAAGACGTCTTACATAATATAATGGAAACATATGTTTCCATCTTCGAAGAAGGGGACAAGATCAGAGCTCTGAAAATTAAGAATCCTTTCACTGGACCTGTTGAAAGCACATCAGAAATTGGTAAGCCTAAACTCAACAAGCTCTTGAAATCAATTAATAGTCTGTGGGGCTCTCGGGTGTGCTTATCTATTTGTGATTCTATTTCAGAAGAGGGAGTGAAGATGCAAATTAGGAATCCTCTCATCGGACCTGTTAAACTTGAAAGCACATCAGAAACTGGTAAGTGTACGTAAACTCAACAAACTTGATGACATTCAAGTAATAGTCTCCGTTAATTTCTTTCTGCTTTGCTTTAATTTCTTTCTTTTCACTTACTCAAACACTGGATAACATCTTGCTTTTTTTCGCGATGAATTTCAAGTTCTTGACCAAAGGCCACAGGTGAGATCTTTCCCACAAAAGCTGAAATTTTTGATTTCATTTCTGGAAGAGACTTCAGTAACGAAAAGTGACTCGACTCAAGAATTGGAAGAAACAATCCGACGTATGCTGTATGCAGCCAAAAATGGATTCAAGTATCATATGTTGAAAAAGAAGCTCTCAAATTTTAAGAGTGGAGTTGTGAGTTGTTTTTTGGATTGTGCAAGGTGCTTGTTGTCCATGTCCAAAAATTCAGAGGAGAATGATGAAGAATACTCGGAGAAGAAAAATGATGAAGAATACTTGCAGAAGAAAAAATTGTATGAAAAAGGCTTACAAAATATAAGGGCAAAATTTGAGTCCATCGTGGGAGAGGTGGAGAAGATCAAAGCTCTGCAAATTAAGAACACTCTCACTGGACCTGTTAAACTTGAAAGCACATCAGAAATTGGTAAGTGTGAACTCCACAAACTTGATGACATCAATTAATAGTCTCTGTTCATTCTTTCTGCTCTGCCTTAATTTTGTAATTCTATTTCAGAAGCCTTGAAAAATGTAATGGAAAAACTTGATTCCATCTGGGGAGAAGTGGAGAAGATGAAGGATAAGAACAACAATATTGAAGCTTTGAAAATCAAAGATCCTCCCATTGGACATGCAGCACCTGTTGAAGTTGAAAGCATCTCAGAAATTGGTAAGCCTAAACAAAGTCGATGAAATCAATAAATACTTTGTTATCTCATGTGTGATTATCTATTTCCTTGTTTCAATTTTGTGATTTTGTTTCAGTTGCAGTGGAGAAGATGAAAGACAACAACAACATTGAAGTTCTGAGAATCAAAGATCCTCCCATTGGACCTGCACCACCTGCTGAAGTTGAAAGCATCTCAGAAATTGGTAAGCCTAAAACATAGTTGATGAAATCAATAAATACTTTGTTATCTCATGTGTGATTATCTATTTCCTTGTTTCAATTTTGTGATTTTGTTTCAGTTGCGGTGGAGAAGATGAAAGACAACAACAACAACAACATTGAAGCTTTGAGAATTAGAGATCCTCTCATTGGACCTGCACCACCTGTTGAAGTTGAAAGCGCCTCAGAAATTGGTAAGCCTAAACAAACTTGATGAAATCAATAAATACTTTCTTATCTCAATTGTGATTATGGATTTCATGTTTCAATTTTGTGATTCTGTTTTAGTTGAAGTGGAGAAGGTGCAATCGACGATTGTGTCGTTATCAAAATATGCTTCCACAAACACAAGTGAGCCTGTAGTGAGCTTCGAAGACAACATTCTCCGCATTAAGGAGTTGCTGGTGGGGTCATCCAGTCAATTGGAAACCATCTGTATAGTCGGAATGGGTGGCATTGGCAAGACTACATTGGCGAGAAGCATCTATGATCAACCATATGTCAGTCGTCACTTTGACATTCGGGCATGGATAACAGTGTCTCAGAAATATGATGTGGTAGCACTACTTAGAGACCTTCTAAAATCGATGGGAAATCACACTAATGAAATGAATGGAGAGAATATGGAGAAATTGAAAAGGAAAGTGTATCAAACTTTAAAGCAAAGAAGGTATCTTATCATAATGGACAACGTATGGGACACTGACTTCCTAAAGGAATTCAAAAATATACTCCCAGATGACAATGCCAGAAGTCGAATCGTCATGACTAGTCGGTCATCTCACGTGGCTAATTTTGAACATTATTCTGGCCATATTCATCGTATGAATTTTCTGAATCCCGAGCAAAGTTGGAATCTTTTGCGTCAGAAGGCATTGGGGAAAGAATCTTGTCCTCTGGGAGTGGAGGATGTTGGAAGGAAGATTGCGGGAAAATGTAGAGGACTTCCTCTAGCACTTGCAATTATTGACGGTCTCCTCTTCAAAGGCAAGACTAAGCGAGAGCACTGGGAGTACATTGAGAAAAATATGAAATCTATAGAAGCCGGCAATTATGATGACTTAATAGAAGTATTGTCTTGGAGTTACAAGAATTTGCTTATAAATCATTTATGGCGTGCTTCCTTTACATGGCAATTTATCCGGAAGGCTACGTGATCAACGTCTCCCGCCTTATGAAGTTATGGCTTGCTGAGAGGTTTATAAAACCAATCCCACCTAAAAATTTGGAACAAGCGGCGAAGGAGTGTTTGGAAGAACTTATTGACAGGAATCTGATAATAGTTCGTGACCGGACTTACTATGGTGAAATCAAGACTTGTACAATCCATGACCTCTTGAGAGAACTCTGCATAAGGAAAGCTCGAGAGGAAATGTTTCTTCATTTCGTGGATAAAGATAAATATGACAAAGAAACCATAAAAAATCAGCGTTTCTTAAGTCTTTATCAATGGTATTGGTTTAAATCTGCACAAATGCGTGTTCCGACTGTCCGTTCTCATATATACTACGGACATGGATGTCCATTGGAAAAGTATGTGCTTTCACCACTACTTAGAGTGCTGGATGCAAGCAGTACAATTTTAGATAAGTTTCCGATTGGAATCACAAAACTTGTTAACTTAAGATATCTTGTTTTATTATACAATGGACTGGAAGGTGGTGAAGTTCTTGGTTCTATATCAAAGCTTTGCAATCTACAAACCTTGATTATTAAAAGGTCGTTTAGATATCACTGGAATTACCCATTATATTTACCAGCCGAAATGACGAACATGCAATGGTTAAGGCATCTGCAAGTAGATGGGAGTAAGTTCAAATCTTTTGATAGTGGTGTACCAAATTGGAAGCTACAAGTATTGTGTGGCTTGACTGATTTCCCATTGACCATGGATGTCATAGAGAAAATTCGTGACATCAAAACACTGGGAATTGTTTACGTTATTGTTGACAAAATTGAGTTGTCAGAGTATCATCTTGAGAATTTAGCCCATCTGCATCAACTTCGAAAAATTGAATTTGGAGCTCATGGACATGAATATGTCAGAGAAGAATTGGTATCATCTGCCGCCCAATCTTTGTTTCCCACAAATATTGAACAAGTTAACTTTGAGAGGTTGCATATGTTCTTGGAAAGAATTGTCCATGATTGGTTCAATTCCCAATCTTCAAGTGCTAAAATTGAAAGATGTTAGATTCGAAAACAATGTGTGTAAAACAAATGAAGGGGAATTCACCGAACTAAAGTTTTTGCTCATTGATAGCCCTGATTGGGGAGACTGGGAAGCTGAGGAAACAAATTTCCCAAGCCTCGAGTGCCTAAGTCTTAGGCGGTGCTGAAATTAAAGTGCATCCCTCCTGGAATTGGAGAGATTCCAACTCTTCGAGATATCGTCTTGTATCAATGCAGTTCGGGTGTTGTAGATTCGCAAATAAGATACTCAATGAACAACACGACTTTGGTAATGAGAGTCTCCAGCTTCATGAAGGATCCATATTTGCCATCTCCAAGGTAAACATTAAGAATATACCCTAGTCTCAGACAAATTCGTACATATTAATATAGCAACTAAATATTGATTACTGCCCCTAACTGCTTGTAATTTATTGTTTACTTCTTTTAATTCATCTCTGCAGAGCTATTTTCGTTAGACGTATGATGAAGACTAGTAACTTCAAGGTAATTATAAATTGTTAATTACACAAGCTCTAGTGGATATTATAGATTAATTATGTGCTTGTTTTGTAACACCCCCGTTTGAGTTCGATTTCGTATGAGACTTGAGATAATATGAATGTATTTTCATATGATCATTATGTGTTCGATGTGTTCGTGACATGCTTCCAGGTGTGTTTGATGTGTTTGAATTCGATACGGCCTTGAAATCTATGTCAAAAACGAAAAATTTAGGCAAATTGGAATTTACGGCGGTACAATTAAAGGATACGTCCGTAAAAATGAAGTTACGGCCGTAATAATTTTAGATACGGCCATAAAAGTCATGAAGAAGGTTTCAAAAATTTTCAGAGAGTAAACTATGACCATACATTGAGATACGGCCGTAACATAATGCATACAACCGTAAATTATTATTATACAGTCGTAAAATTGAACAATGACAAGATGTGCAAAAATTTTTAGAAACCTTCTTACGGCCGTAACATTAGGATACAAATGTGGTTATATTTTCAGAAACTTTTATACGGTCGTACATTATGTCGATACGGCCGTAACGGTAAATGTTACGTAATTCTTAGTCTGTAGAAAATTTTTCTAGATATTTCTAACCATTTGGAGCCATATATGCTACCTAATTTTGTCCCCAACTTGTCAAAACTCCCTAAAGAACATACTCAAACATTCCTTAAGCTCTCAAACCTTGTTTGAATTTTGTAATCAAGATTTCTCATCATATTCCACGTATTTTGTTGATAGAAAGGAGAAGGAAAGGAAGAGGAAGAGGAAGAGGAGTCACCAAAACAGCTTTGTACTTGTTTCCTTCTATTAAAAAGATGGGTAATAGATGTAATAGTTATTCAAGAGGGTAAGTATATGCACATGTATGAGTTTTTTTAAAGCATATGATTGTAAAGCTCAATTGTTTATCTATGGAAGCTTGATTTAGATGACTCGAGGTATTTGCTTATATGATATGTTTAGATGACCATATGATGAGACATGTGAAGAGTTCATAAGAATAATATGATGCCTATATGATTGTGAGCCTTGAACATGTGTTATAAACCTTTCTTCGATGCCAAGACTTGAAAGTAAATGTTTGCACAATCATGACAGGAAAAATGTGAATGCGATGTTCCTTATCACGTGCTTACACATATGTAAAGGTAAGAGTTGGTCAATGGGGGACCCATAAATGCCGAAAGGAGGCCTAACGGGGGATCTAAACCCCAAATGAAAAATGATGCCTGGGCAAATATGAAATCTTATACGTTGGCGCTATTGTAAGAACATGATTCGCAATTGGACCCAAAGTATGAATGTGACATGTATTGTACCTATATCTATTTCCACTGAGTCTTCATGACTCATTTTGCATACGTTTATGTGTTTTAGACAATGCAGGGCATAACAAGACTGCGGGACTTGAGAACTTGATATGCGAAGCTGTGTGCGGGAAGGGGATATACTGAAGATCTTGTATGACATGTTTTGAATTCGAGTCCGAAATCACTTGAGTATTTTGTATATGTAAGAATGCTTCGTAAATTACTAAAAGCTATGTTTATGATGTGTATATGTACATTTAAAATGAACTCGTAATTTCAGAAATGGAATGTGTTAGTGAGACGTCTTCTCTAATTCTGTAATGGGGTTTGATAATGAAATTGCGCACGTGCCCATCAAGATATAAAAAAAAAAAAAAAAAAAAAGGGAGAGAGAGAGAAACGAAACGAGCCCGTAGAGAGGGCGTTAGATGTTTGGTATGGTTATTTGTAGTGAAAATTGTTTCTTTTTTATGATAGAAAAGTGAGAAAAGAAACATGGTTATAAATTGTATAAAAATGTGTTTAAGAAATACAGTAATTTTCATATTATCATTTCCAACGATCATTGTATCAATATAATGTTGAATTTAATCTTAAGCCCATTTTGATTCAAAGAGAAAACAAAGAAATTAAAACGGAAACGTACCAGAATCCATGTTATTCAATTGATTGAACAGTTTGTGCCTTCCAATTGATCCGTAGTTTTCCTGAAGGGATTGCAGAGAATGGGAAACGCTACGTTCAATTGGGGGACCCAACCTAATATATATAAACTATTCTTTGTCAGTTATTATATTTTTAGTATTTCTAAATAGGCTCCTCATCTATTTAGAAACACACACCGATTTCTACACATTGTTTCCATGACAATTCAATACCCAATTGGTCAAAATTAAACTTTATTGATGACTTTTAACTGGCCAAACTTTAAGATAGCATTACACATTTAATAATAATAATACATGTGTGGCCCTACATGTCTAAAACTTACCCAACAATCTCTCACTAGGCCACATATGTAACTATATAAATGCGCATAACCCTATGAGCTCCAAACTTAGCTATCACAATCAAGGGTATATATTTCCGAACAATCTTGTTAATTAATCATACTGATATAGGGTCAAATTAAAGGGATTTTCGTCACATTCAGCGTGACTAAATCCATCAGTGGCCACAAACACCCATAAAATTAAATGACATAGATTAATCATGGATGTGTAGTATGGAAATTACATGCAATGTGACCTATACATGCCTATTTCCAACTAGTCCAACTTTAGTCCTTAGTGAGATCAATACTTGACCAAATGTAACAAAGTGAAATGAACTGAATACTTTATTTTTGTACAGAAAATTTCAAATACACACAATGGCGTAGCCAGGAATCTAGTCTAGTGCAGGCAGTGGCGGATCTAGATATTAATAGTTAGGAGATCACTTATGATAGCTCCCTACAAGGGAAAAAATTTTTTTAGGTGGAGCCCATTATAGTATACAAAATTTACCTACGTTCTCCACCTTCTAAGATTTCAACAAAACTATCTTCCTCCTCCATTTTTCACTAGAGAGAACTGAGAAGAGATAGAGAGAGATTAAGTGAGTGGGTGAAATTGCGAAAATCAAAGGGACAAAAGGGGGGATACAGAAGGGACTCTGGTTTTCAAATTGACGTTACAGCTCTACTTTTTGCAAACACCCATAAGTGTCTGCTTAGCACTCCTCCAGGAACTCCTTCTGGCAGCATATAAATATAGCCTAAAGTGGATGTTAGATATAAGGGTGTGTTTGGTTGTTCCTCATTTACTTGGAAAAGGAAAAAGTTGTCCCAATTGCCTAGAAATTGTGTGTTTGATTGCCAAAAGTTCTCCTGGAAAATGCCCAGTTGATTTTCCCTCACGTGACCTATTTTCCGGCTTTTTAAGGAATTGACTTTCCTACCGTGGAGCTAGCTGGTTTTAGTTTTCCATGCAAAATTTTTTTTCTTTTTTTTTTTTGAATGGGCAATTTATTTTAACTATAAAGATAAGGATAATGATTAAATTTCATTAAAAAAACACAAAAATAAGAAAAACAATACCATTTTTCAACTTCTAAATTAATCAAATCAAACACCTATAACTATTATTTTTCTTGGAAAACTTTTTCCTGAAATTCATTTACCCGGAAAACATTGTCCTTCCAAATGTTTTCTTACTTTCCAATCAAACACGCTTTAAGTGTCTGCTTAGCACTCCTCCAGGAACTCCTGCTGCCAGCACATAAATATAGCCTAAATGGATCTTCTATTATCTTGACATCCAGCAAATCGGAATCAAAATACCCTATGATCTCCAACTGATCCAATTTTTGATATGTGAACATATAATCTTTTGTCCTCTGTAGATATGTCATAACTAGTTTTGTTGCTTTCCAATGGTCTATACCATGGTTACCTAAATATCTCACTAGCATTCCAACAATGAATGCTATGTCCGAATGCATACAAACTTGAATGTACATAAAACTCCCAACTGCTTATGCATATGGAATCTTTTGCATCTTCTTAACTTCAATGTAACGCCCCGCCCCCGTACACATATAACATACGTACACAACACATGGCAGCGGATGGAGGGAGCGCTACTCGTGTACCTAAATTTCAAAACCCTTCGCGTGGCTCTTGGATCGTCTGATTCCTTTTCCCATTCACACACCAACATCACATACTGTAGGACCCTTCGCCAACTCCCGCATACATAATCTACAAACATAAACATAAACACATAGTGAGTCATAATGACCCAGTGAATAATGAATGCAATGCAGTGCGTGAAATGCACGTGACATTCTTTTCTTTCTTTCTTTGGGCCCTAGTTGCGAATCATGTGAATACCTTGTCATATCATAGCATAGGCCGTCCCCCAAAGGTTCTTTTACGCTTTGGGCGTCGGGACCGTCGTCTAAAGAGTTCTTTTACTCTTAGACCGCCCATCACATCCTAGGCCGTCACCCAAGGGTTCTTTTACCCGTTAGGGCCGTCACGTCACCTAAGGGTTCGTTTACCCGTTAGGCCGCCACATCATCATCAAGCGCATTGTAAACACATGATAGGCAACTACATTCTACATACATGCTCGTGTCATGCATCATTCATGCTTTACCTGATAATCGTACTCATACATACATGGCATTCGTGCATTCATAAGCCGTCCCCCAAGGGTTCTTTTACTCTTGGGGCGCTACACTCGTCATATCATACGCATTCCATTTCTTGAATATCATATAACATGCATTGACATCACATGAAACACATAAACTCTACTTTCTTGTCTCACTACATGTTCATTAACATAACTAGTTTCCTTTCATGTACATAGATTCTTAACCCATAGGACTTGACATAAAGATCATATAAGTCACAAAATCATGTCCACATCATTCCATTATCATCACCTAATCATCACATAAGCATAACACAACCCAAAGGAACCCTAGCATGCTTGTAGGCTTGATACTCATCATAACTATCATCATAGGCATACATAAACATACACATACTTCATAAATGCATATTATATCAAAGATACATCCATTACTCACCATGTACTTGCAAGATCATCAAGCATTGACATCCCAAAGCTTCCTCCTCTTCTTCCTCTTCCTTCCTCTTTCTTCCTTCGTCTTGTAATCATAGATTACACAAACATTACATAGCTCATATATGGAGTGGGAGATGATCACATATGTTCATGAGGGTCTTGGAAGGATTTTGGGAGCTTTGGAACCGAGTTTGGGTGTGTAAATGTCAAGAAATGGCTAGAATCTTCTAAAATAACACTTCTGCCGACTTAAAATTACGTAGTAAATCTCCTTTCTACGTAGTAAATTCCAAAATTAGTAACCCAATAAATTACTGTGGCGGGCTGTGACCAGCGCTTCGATCCTGCGACGTGACCAGAAAATCAGCCCTTTAACCATCACTCTTGACTTACGGCCGTAACCTTAGACCCTTACGGCCGTAACCTGACAATTACGGCCGTAATCCTTACATTTACGGCCGTAACCTCAGTTCTGCTGAAATTTTTCCGTTTTCATCATTTCGACGGCCGTTTCGACTCCCGACATGTCTCATACATTCCCAAACATTTCATGAACACATCATACACATATACATGATGTCGGGTCGACTTTGAGCGGGGCATTACATTCAAGGTCATTTTTAGTGCATTGATTAAGACTAAGTTTATCTCTTTTAGTGACAAGGGTGGCACCTGGTTTGCAATCCTGTATGCCAAGCCTTTTAAGAACATTATCGATATAGGTCATTTGTGATAATCCAAGAATAACCCAAGAAGATCCTGGTGTATCTGAATTCCTAATACAAAAGAGATGTCACTAAGATCTTTTATCTTAAAATTTTTTGACAGAAATCTCTTGGTTTCGTACAATGTGCCATATCGTTACTGGCAAGCAGTATGTCATCAACATACAAAATTAGGAAAATGTACATACTCCCATTGAACTTGCGATATACACAATCATCAATAGCATTTACCTGAAAACTAAATGAGACAATTAAAGAAATAATACGAAAATAATCTCATTGGTGTTGATAAATTAAAGAAATAAATAGCATGGACGAATCACATTAATACGAAAATAATCTTATTGGTACTATGAGGTCGTATCGACATAAAAAGAAAATGTTATTGAAAAAGTATATGGCACATATGTTATATTGATGGAACAATAGACTTTTATTTGAATAATGCTAACATGATTTCACTATTGGTGTCTCAGAAAAAGCACAAACTAGTTGAAGTGGAACATATTGAGAATATCAAAGATGGCAATACACACTAAAAAAAATATAGAAATATGAAAAGAAAATACATATTAATCCCATATAGAAGGGATACGTCTCGAGAGTATAAATACTCTATAACTCTACCACTCCTAGCATCAGGTTTCATAATGAGAGATCTAAAGGATCCTAATTTCTTTTTTGCTTTACGCCGATGGTTCGTGACCGATCGGCTTGAGTTTCCACAGACTCTTGAACATATTATTGAATCTTTATGAGTAGATCAGCAACTGTATTGACATAAATAAGTATTTTTCTCGCTGAACGAGAAATAAATTTATGTTCTACATCCTGATCTAGAAATGCTATCAAACAATCAAAGAAATAGTTAATATTCAACAAATCTATGGGTTTGGTATGGAAGTTCCACTGTGCCCGTGATGTTACATTGAATATTTTCTCCAGTGTGTTGTAGGCTTGTAGCCACCTGGAAGGACGATAAAGGCATCACTATTGCTCATCATGTAAATCATGCAGTCGTAAATAGATTGAGTTTGTAGCATAAGTCCAGTTGAACCCATAACAGTACTAGCTCCAATTCGATTACTGGCTCCAAGTCGATGAAAAGGTATTACACTTGACACCATTATCCCCCATGATTGTGCGGCCATTGTAAGACTCCTTAAAAATTGGTTGTTGGTCCTTCCATGTAGTATATTGATATTTTGTCTTCCTAACTCTCTTATTAAGCTGTACATCATATTCATATATCGGATATGACCCCTCAGTCTAGACCCACTAAGAACACAAATGATTTTAATTTGGCGAGGTGGAGATTGATTCGCATGAGATGATTCTAAAATCTCCATCTCCACCTCCATCTCTCTCATTGCACTAAAGTTTCGACGTATGAATGAGAAATGCTTGAATCCCTCTATTTAAAGATAAATTTTCAAACTAATAAGTGATTTTACTATTTATTTTTTGACAAAAGAAGAATGATAGAAAATTTTAAGTGAAATGATATATACCTACCGGTGATTAAATATACATACATATATATATATATATATTTTTTTTTTTTAAATTCGAAAAAATGATATTTACAATTACGAGAAATACATTGATTTTCGTTATTAGGTTGATTTACCTTGCATCAATGTGGAAAAGTCATAATACTAAGTTTTTCTACTAAATTTACAAACAGGATCTTTTGAAGTAAGTGTTTCAAGACTATAACGGGCTTGTTCATCTTTGAATTCAGCTCATAAGCTCATAAGCTTTCCTTGTACGTGCCCACTAGAATGTGTCTTAAGAGCCTATTGAATATCATCCAAAGACTCCTTACTTAATTCATCCTTAATGAATGCTATTTTATCTTCTCAATTTCTGGACAAATACCCCACAGATTTACATCGAGTGTCACATCCCCACCGAGCACATTTGTAGCATCCTTCTAATCTTTTTCCTCTCCGTTCTTCGAAAAATTACTTTTACCCATACCAGGCATGTATTTAGAAGAAATCGAAATCTCACCAGATAATCGAACCCGTGCTTCAATCAACCATCTAACATCTTGTGGGATGCTCTTACTCATTAGTATCTTCAATCTTTCGAGTCTACTTAGATAAATTCTTTTAAGGATTTTGATTGGTAGTAATGGATAGTATTTACGAAGATTTGAGAGCACATGATCCATTGTAATATATGGACCCTTGTTAGGGTAACTATTGTAATTGTCGGGGTGATTTATAAATGTGTTTGAGGTACGACTCCGCGTTTGAGCAGTGTCGTAATATGAAACATATGGACTAAGATTCCACGTTTGAGCGATGTCACGTAATAATACCGCCAAAAGATGATGGGATATGTTGGTGAGCTATGATGAAAGTAGTAAATCATGTTGGGCACTATATAGATCCCGGTTTGATTGATGTAAATAATTTATTGAAATTAAGAACCGGAAGAATTATTGAAATTATTGTTTTCGATAAATGATGAAATAATTGCTAGCCAATGTTGGGAATAAATCCCAAATATATCTGGAACATATATAAGGGATGAAATACATGGGCCCACTCATCCTTCATGTGGACCACTAGATAATCTGATATGGATCCACTACGTAGTAACATGTATATATCGTAACTGAAAATTTACGAAATGATTTGCTCACGATATGAGCATGAGTTCCAGATCTAATGATGCTGCTAGTAAACATATATCTCAATAATTTGAAGAAGATCGTAAATAATTAGATATCCCCATATGAGTGGGATATAACTAGCAAAATATTTAAAGTCCTCCAATCGATTTGCCAATATCGAGAACAAAATATAGACTGAATAAATTCCTCAGTAAAGCTAAATACTGAGAATATATATGATGAAAATCATATAAATTGTATTGAGTTTGGTTCTTAGCATGCGATGGAGTATTAATAATTGGAAATGATATATGAAGTATATCATAATTGAAATATGAATTTGAAATTTAAGGATGCGTGAAAGACTATAACGATCTCATATATTAGTTACATATGCCTAGATAAGTTAGCAAACCCGAAGCATTGATATTATTTAAATAAAAGTGCCCTAAATATGTCAAAGCAAATAATAAAATATATATGGTCTTAATAACGGAGGCATATACTCTTGAAGAGTATATAGACATAACTATATTATGTAATCCTAAAAGAGGATTGATAATGAGATATCTCGATAAGTTATATTACTATGGGGGAAAGAAATGAAATTGAAAGTGTCGACACACTATGAAAAGATAGCGCTACATATTATCAACGATAATGGGGATATTGAAATTTGTCAGAAAATGGTGATGCTGAAATATATGCCTTTATGATTAAAGTATTCATGCACGGACTTGATGAGAAATGAGAATGGAACTCTTGAACAGGCTCCAAATATATTATTGTATCAGTGCATGCAACGACTCAAAATATCTACATTGATATTGTTGAAAAGTTTATACGTTGTACTCTTTTTCTTGATTGAAGTTTTTGTTCCAAAGGGTTTTTCTCAAACAAGATTTTTAACGATGCAACCCAATTTCAACTAATATAAAATCTCCAGAAGAGATTTAGGTATATACCTCGATATAGTGAGAAAATGAGATCGAGGTTGTTGATTGCATATAAGCACTGAATATGACATGATATTATATAACATTGAAAATTTCATTCACGTGGAAATGAATGAAGAGTATCAACCAATATATATGATACTTATGCAAATCCATCAAGGATTTTTTTGGATGATTGAAGCATACTTGTGTAAAATACACGTTGCACTCTTTTTCCCTTAATTGCAGTTTTATCCTACTGGGTTTTCCAAGTAAGGTTTTTAATGAGGCAACTTTAAAAACGTATTCACATGAATAATGTACTCTTTTTTCTTAATTAGGGTTTTTCCTAATAAGGTTTTAACTGGGCATATTCATGGGATATTGAGGATTACAAGAGAAATCGACAATATATATCTATTGGACCAAATTATAATAGAGGCCATGCTTCAGATCCAAACAATGATGATATCGAAATTTTTTACCAGAAGTAAAGATATCAGTCCTCAAGATATGAAATCAGATAGCGTAGCTGTACCTTTTTTCCTTCGATCAAGTTTTTTCCCACTGAATTTTCTTGACAAGGTTTTAACGAGGCATCACATGAATATTCTTATACAACTCATTAGGGGGAGCAATGTTTTTGATGAAGTAATATATGACCACTCCAGGCTTTCCTGCAATCAGTTTGAAATTTTTTCCCATTGGTTTTTTCTCCAAACAAGTTTAGAAGATATTTGTATTAATAGTTATTCAAGGGGGAATGTTATGAATAATTTGGTGAATATGACAAAAGTGATGACGCATGTAATGATGCAATTGTTAATAATTATATTATGCGAATGACTATTATATCCTTAATGAAATTATATATGTAATTACGATTGTACTATTCGAAGTTTTCCTATAAATAGGGCTTCAGTCGTTAATGAAATTATTCCAGAGAATTCATTCTCTCTAAATTCTCTCTATTATTTCTATAGTTTTATAACACAAATCTTATTTTTTAAATTACTATATATGAGTTATGACAACAAATTTTGAATTTTTCTATTCTACATTTTTAATTGAAATGTATTACTGTTTCAACCATACATTTAAAATAATTATTCACTATTCATTATTATACTTTTCACCATAATTCAAACTAAAAAATAATTTCAATTAAGCAAGTAAAATTTTACTCAAAAACAAGCTCTATAGCCTCTTTCTCACTGTATGTAAATTCTGGAATGAGAAAAAAAGAGTGAAAAGGGGGCTCCAAAAGTACAAAAAGAAGAACGTGGAGACCATAACAAAGACAATTAACATAGACATAAGGACTTTGAGTGCAAACAGAGGACTAAAATGGATATTTCACAAGGATCAAGCATGTCACCCTTCCAATCTCATAGGTACTTGAACTGCTACCCTAGGAAAAAGGGCGTCAAGCTGGTGATTTCAAAATTTACACTGAGTCTGCTTTACTTTATTCTCCAATTACACAATTTTTTGAAGTTCTCTACAGTATTACGAAGAAAAAAAAAGATCGACATGTACTAATGTACATCACAACAATTAAAGGATTTCAATGAAAAATTTCACATGTTCAAGTGTTCGACAAATGAAAAGCATACCAATTTGCCTAGTTATTAAAGCATACCGTGCTAGACTTGTGTTACAAATAGAAACTCCAGTGAAAGACCTATTTTCCACATTCCTATGATTCATTTAGCAACAATGCAGCATAGAAAACTGATGGGAGTAAAAATGTAAAATTGAACTCTCTCTTAATTTTGTCACCTTTTAAATTAGTTGGTCAGATCTCCTAACAAGGTTCTAAAAAGTGTAAAACGTGAAAAAGTGTCGAAATCAAGTATTGAGCCTAGATGTGCATAAGCGTGTTAATGCGTGATAAAAGCACGATAAATGTGTGGTAAAACTCAAAGCATAATAAAGCGTGACACCCAAGCCTTGAGCATAGGCGCCACCTAAGCGTCACCTAATCAGGTTTTTTTTTTTTCTCTCTCCAAAAAAACCTAGTCAGGCTTTTTAGAACATTAGCTGTTAATCAAACTTTAATTTATTTTTTAAATTATGACAGCAAATTCTGAATTTTTCTGATCTACTAGTGAAGTTTTGGCCTGCAATGTGAAACCGATGTGGTAAGCGATAATTATGGATCTTTAGCACGTATCGGACACGAAATGGGTACGCACAATATTTTATTGCACATATGATTAAACAAAATTATAAGATTGTAATAATACATTTCTTAATTAACGTCAGTACTCCATTAACTTCAGACTTCCAAGTTGCCACTGTACAATAGAAAGGCTTCATTAATCATGTATTTTTTTTAACTGCCAATTAATTTGGATCTCTGCTATTGTTGGAGATCACGGATTTCACACTGAACTAGCGCTAAGTAAGTAATATATTATAAAGTCAATGTTCTGAAAAACGATCGACAAATCAGAGTTCGTCGTTTTGGTAAAATATATGTCTGAAAAAATCTTGATATCTTCTTTCATTGCTCCATTGACTTCCAACTCCTCAAACCTTTGAGTGAAAAAGTAGAGAATTTACTCAATTTAAATGTAGGTCGATTTCTCACGGATTCCAGTTATCAGGTTTTAATTCAATTGTTAGAAAGCATGACCAAGTAGATGGAAAGCAGATGAAGTAAAAATCTAAAATCAAACCTCTTAGTTCCTCAGACCTGTTAATCAAACTTTATTTTTTAAATTATGACCACAAATTCCGAATTTTATTTTTGATTTTTTTTTATTCTGGTGAAGTTTTGGGTGGTAATGTGAACCTGATGTGGTAAGCGATAATTATGGATCTTTAGCACGCATGCATGTGACTAAACAAAATTAAGATTATAACAATACATTTCTTATTATTTGTTATTACTCCATTAACTTCCAAATTGCCATTATACAATATAAAGGCTTAGCTTTCTTAACTGGCAAGTTGGATCTCTGCTAAATATTTTAGAATATTTGGAGATATGCAAATCACAAAACCAGCATTAATATAATATAATGTCAAGTCAATGGTTTGCAACTCCACAGTGTTTCGGTAAAATATGTGTTATTGCTCCAATATTGAATAATTTCAACTCCGCAAACATTTCACTTGTAATGTATTTGGAAAAGAAAGAAAACTACTGGAGATATGGCTTATGCTGCTCTACTTTCACTTACTCAAACACTAGATCATATCCTACTTTCTCGTGATGAATCGCTACTGGTTCTTGTTGAGGAGCTACAAATAAAATCTCTCAAAGAAAAGCTGGGCCCTTTTATTTCGTTTCTGGAAGAGACTTCACAAAAGAATAACAGCCCGATTGAAGATCTGGAAGAAAAAATTAGAGACGTGGTGTACGAAGCTGAAGATATAATCGAGTCTCACATCTCAAATCAGATTCTCTCAAGATCTGAAACTTCTACAAAAGATAGTATATTGATTGCGGATTCAGGAGAGAGTAACGAAGATGCGACCTATGAAATAAAAAATGGAAGTAGTTTTTGGAATCGCTCGAGGTGCTTGTTATGTATGTGCCAAAATTCTAAGGAGATCAATAATGAAGAAGACTTGGAGAAGAAAAATAATGAAATAGGCTTAAAGAATGTAAGGGGAAAACTTGATTCCATGTGGGAAGATGTGGAGAAGATGAAGGATGAGAACAACATTGAACCTCTGCAAATTAAGAATCATCTCAGAGGACCTGCAGCACCTGTTAAAGTTGAAAGCACCTCAGAGATTGGGGTGGATGAAATAGGTAAGCCTTAACTTAGCGAATTTGGTTAAATCAATTCATAATCTGTGATCTCAGCTACACTCGTCTATTTTCCTTGTTTTAATTTTGTGATTCTGTTTCAGTTGAGGGGGAGAAGATGCAATGGAGGAACGCATCTTCATCAAAATCTGCTTCCACAAACACAAGTGAGCATGTGATGTGCTTGGAAGACAACATTCTCCGGATTAAGGAGTTGCTGCTTGGGTCATCCAGTCAATTGGAAACCATATGCATAGTCGGAATGGGTGGCATTGGCAAGACTACACTAGCGAGAAGTATCTATGATGAACCATTTCTTAGTCGCCACTTTGATGTTCGGGCATGGATAACAGTCTCTCAAAAAAATAATATGGTTGCACTACTTATAAACCTTCTAAAATCGATGGGAAAGCACACTAATGAAATCAATGGGAAGGATATGGAGGAATTGAAACTGAAAGTGTATCAAAGCTTGAAGAGAAGGAGGTATCTTGTCATAATGGACGACGTACGGGACACCAACTTCCGGAAGGAATTCAAAAATATACTCCCAGACGACAATACTAGAAGTCGGATCATCATGACTAGCCGGTCATCTGAAGTGGCTAATTTTGACCATTATTCTAGCCATCTTCATCCTATGACTTTTTTGAGTCCCGAACAAAGTTGGAATCTTCTACGCCAGAAGGCATTAGGGAAAGAATCTTGTCCACCCGAAGTGGAGGGAATTGGAAGGAAGATTGCAGAAAAATGTAAGGGATTTCCTCTATCACTTGTAGTTGTTGGTGGTCTCCTCTACAAAGGAAAGAAGACGCGAAAGCATTGGGAGTATGTTGAAAAAAATATGAAATCTGCGGAAGCAGGAAATTATGATGATTTAATAGAGATATTGTCTTGGAGTTACAAGCATTTGCCTCTTCATCTCAAAGCTTGCTTTCTTTACATGGCAATTTATCCGGAAGACTACGTGATCCATGCCTCCCACCTTATGAGGTTATGGCTTGCTGAGGGGTTTATAAAACCAATCCCACCTAAAAATTTGGAACAAGCAGCAAAGGAGTATCTGGAAGAACTTATTGACATGAATCTGATAATAGTTCGCGACCGAACTTACTATGGTGAAGTCAAGACTTGTACAATCCATGATCTTACGAGAAAACTCTGCATAAGGAAAGCTCGAGAGGAAATGTTTCTTCAGTTCATGGATAAAGATAATGATGACAAAGAAGCCATAAAAAATCCGCGTTTCTTAAGTATTTATGGATGCTATTGGTTTAAATCTGCACAGTCGCGTTTCCCAACTGTTCGTTCTCATATATACTTCAAAGGTGCATACCCGTTGACAACATATATGGATTCACCACTACTTAGAGTGTTGGATGCATGCCATATAAGTTTACAGACGTTTCCAATTGAAATCATAAATTTTGTTAACTTAATATATCTTGCTTTATTTATTGGAGGAGAAGAATGCGACCTTGCTTCAATATCCGGACTTTGCAATCTACAAACCTTGATTATTATAAGGGCATGGGATACAGATCCTCAGCCTCCATCTGGGCTAGTATACTTACCATCCGAAATGACGACGATGCAATGGCTAAGGCATCTGCACGTAGATGGGAGTAAGTTCAAATCTTTTGATAGTGGCGCACCAAATTGGAAGCTACAAGTATTATCTGGCATGACTGATTTCCAATTCACCATGGATGCCATAGAGAAAATTTGTGACATCAAAATATTGGGAATTGGTTATAGTATTGGTAATGAAATTGTGCCGTCAACATATCATCTCGAGAATTTAGTCCATTTGCATCAACTCAAAAACTGAAAGTGAAGTATGCTAGCATTAATTTTGTCTTTCGCTGGTGTAAGCTGCCGCTAAATCTATGTTTCCCACAAAAACTGAACGAGTTAACTTTGGCTGGTTTCAAAATTTCTTGGAAAGACTTGTCTATGATTGGTTCACATTCCCATCTTCAAGTGCTGAAATTGAAAGATGTTAGATTCAAAAGATGTGTTTAAAACAAATGAAGGGGAATTCAGCGAACTGAAGTTTTTACTCATTGATAGCTTTATGTGGGAATATTGGGAAGCAGAGGGGGCACTTTTCCCAAGCTTGGAGTGCCTAAGTCTCAGGAACTGCCAGCTTTTAAATTGCATCCCTTGTGAATTAGGAGCGCTTCCAAATCTTAGAGATATTGTCCTGTATAAATGCAGTTCAGGTGTTGTAGATGCGGCAAATGATATACTCAAGGAGCAACGCGAGTTTGGTAATGAGCGTCTCCAGCTTCATGAAGGATCTCATTCTGGCATTAGCTTTCGCGAGGTAAACAATAAGAATATACAATACCAGTCTCCATATAATATACAATATTAGGGGCTTTTTCCCCTTTTCTTTTTGTACGTAGAAATTTTAATTTCATTAGATGATTGATTTTACAATTTTTTAACCAGATGGTCCTGAGTTTGCGTGTAATTTCACGCAGTTAGGACATTTCTTGTGTTCAAAAGGGCCCAAAACTATATACGCAGTTTCCATAGCCTCGATTTCAATACAGAAGTTAGTGTGATGAAGCTTCTTGCTCTGAGAATTTAAGTTGGCTTGTTGTTTGTTAAGGGTTCATGTTGATGGATTGAGATGATGATATCTTGTGACATTTTTTTACCAGATAATCATTGCCTACATAATTCGTTTCTTTTGCTTCTTTCATTCCTTTTTTTTCTTATTAAGGAAGAGAAAAAAGAGAGAGGGGGGCTCACATGGGCTATAGCCCCCCGACCCCAAAAAAATCCACAAGTTTATATAGGAAAAAGAATTTTTATACATCATTTTAGTTAAATTAAAATTTTTTCTATATTACAGCCCCCCAGCTGAAAATGCTAGATCTGCCCTACTTCTCGCTATAGTTGTCGTGTTACATGTGTATTTGTCTCTGTTGTTTTCTTATTGTGGGGGAGGGTTTTAGGTGAACCTGATAACTATTATGGATGTTGTTCGTTGTACTCATTTAACTGATGTGGTGTAGGCACTTGCTCCCCCTTCTGGCTACTTTGTACCCCCGGCAAAACGCTCTTCCCCATCAAATGACAACGAGGTCATAAAGAGCCAAAGAAATCATTCTGATGGTATGTTCTTGCCGTTTTCAGGCTTATACTGGTGATAATAAAAACTAATTTATATCATGTTATTCACTGTTGAAATCTTGATCAATTTTCCGTTAGTATTGAATACATTTCCTTTCCAGTGATTACATCTCAGCTCTGCCAACCACTGAAGTAATTGCTATTAATTAGCTGTATTTGGTAATTCCTTCCACTGATTAGTTCACATAGGACATCGAGTTTGGTTATAATAAGATAGATGTCTTGAAATTTTTAAGTGGTGCCATCTGTCATTAATTTTATATGGTACTGAAGAATATTATCACGTGTAATTGGCATAGTATTCTGGGTGAAGTGTCGCAAGCTCTGATGGAAGAGGGACAGAATGGTCAATGGTATATCATATATGCATGCTTCTTGTGCACACTATAATTTTCTTGATTGCAGAACTAAAAATGCATGTTTTTTAGGGCTTGTATTTACATAAATGGAATATGGTTTCAAAGAATGCACAGATGGGGCCCTCTTGATCGTGTCTTCTATGTCATGTATCAATTAGTTTTGTACGGTAGTTATCTGGCGCTTGTAATACTGGGAGCAGTGTGTCTTTGGTTTTTTCCTTTCTTTGCTTCATGTTATGTTTTAATATATTAACTTCGGGCATGATAGGATGGGATTTTTTACAAATTTTTATTCATTCTTTCTAAATTTAATTTCGATTAAACTAATAGCATCCACATATCTCGTGGGACCTACATGTACCATACAAATCTCCACCCTTCAACTTCACTCATTCTCTTTGCTACTTCACGTAAATAAAAATTCATAAAAATTTCAATCCTAACTTGGGCATCATCTCTGAAGTCTAATATAGCATTTAATTCATGTATGCTCCTATGCAACGTTAAGTACTTGAGTTATGTACCATACCCGGCTATTTGTCGGCTCCATTAAGGTTCATAATCAACGAGCGAAGCGAGTTTTTCTCCCCCACTCGAACAAAAAAGGGAGTGCAGTCCATCTGATATGTCAGTCATTCCGTCTTCAAGCTCTCTTCTCCCTCGCTGCTCTCTCTTCTCCCTCTTCTCCCTTTCTGCTCTCTCTCTCTCCCCAACGCCACAGCCGCCGCCGCCGCCTTCGCTCAATCCACCTGTGAAAATGGTATACTAGTAAATTTTATTGTTGAGCACTCAATTTATTTATTTTTATATGGGTTTAAAAACTAGGGCACCAAAGAGGTTCTAAGGCTTCGGCACCTGTGAAGCCTGAAATTCAGAAGGCAGTACCGCCAATTGCAGTGCCTGCATTGTCTCTCGAGGAACTGAAAGAAAAAACTGACAATTTTGGATCTAGTGCATTAATTGGTGAAGGATCATATGGAAGAGTCTACTTTGCACAGTTAAGTAATGGAAAAGATGTGGCTGTTAAGATACTCGATGTACCATCTGAACCTGATTCAAATACGGAGTTCTTAACTCAGGTACGTGCTTTCTTTCTTTTTTTTTTTTTTTTTTCTTTCTTTCTTTCTTTTTTGGGTATATGACTGTGCAACATCATTTCATTAAGGTCTCAATGGTTTCAAGGCTGAAGAATGAAAATCTTGTTGAGTTGCTCGGTTATTGTGTAGACAGAAATCATCGTGTCTTAGCTTATGAGTTTGCAACCATGGGATCTCTTGAAGACATTTTGTACGGTACGTAGTCCACTAGTTACCTATTATAGGCATAAGAGGAGGGTATTCTAAAATTATTTGCAATAATAGGACGGAAAGGAGTACAAGGGGCACGGGCACAGCCTGGTCCTGTCCTTGACTGGACGCAACGTGTAAGAATTGCTGTTGATGCTGCAAGGGGGTTGGAATATTTGCATGAAAACTTTCGGCCTTCTATACTACACAGAGGTATAAGGTCCTGCAACGTGCTTCTATTTGAAGACTACAAGGCCAAAATCGCTGATTTTAATCTATCAAATGAAGCTTCTGACATGGCTGCTCGCCTTCGATCAAGTCGTGTTTTGAGTATATTCGGTTATTGTGCACCAGAGTAATCATTTTTCAGTCACCTTTTCAATTTTTTTTTATTGTTTTTTGGAGAACGTATTTTTAATTGGCATAAATTGTTGATAATTGTTATGCAGATGTGCAATGGCAGGAGAGTTTACACAGAAGAGTGACGTCTATAGTTTTGGGGTGGTTTTGCTTGAGCTTCTTACAGGAAGAAAACCTATTGATCATACAATGCCTCGTGGCCAACAGAGTCTTGTTACATGGGTAAGCGTTACTCGCTCCTCACTGCTTAACATGCTTCATTTCTTTCATCATAATCAGATCAACGAGGTTGGTGTATTTTGTCACGTATTTTAGGTCACTCCCAGATTGAGCGAGGGCAAATTCAAACAATGTGTTGATCCAAAACTCAATGGAAAGTACCCTCCGAAAGATGTCGCAAAGGTCATCTCTCTCTCTCTCTCTCACACACACGATCTAATGAAACTGTTCTTTAAACTCATGCTATCAATGTAACACTATTTGCACCAAATTATTCAGCTGGCAGCTCTTGCAAAGCTGTGTGTGCAGTACGAATATGAATCTCGACCAAATATGAGCATTGTTGTCAAGGCTTTGCAGACTTTGTTGAGCTGACCCCGGGTCCTGAGATGTAATCAATGTGTGTTTGAAATCCTGTGACTTTTGCCATAATTTTAATCCATTTCTGTGTGAAGTTCTATGGTCACTTCCACAAATATATATATTTTTTCTTTTCCCCCATGAACTCGAAACGTGTAAGATTGATTGCCACGGTTCTTTCCAGTTTCTTTTTTCCTATTTGCAATATGCTGGTGATGTTTTTTTAAGTTGTGAAACTAGCCATTGGATTGAGACTGTATTGAAGAATCTATTTGCTTTCCAGTTTTTGCATGTACACATATATTCTGCTGGATTCCAGCTTTTTAGTGTGATTCGTTCGGTTTTTGCTCGTCAATACTACACTTTTGCTCGTCAATGTTGATATTATATACAATGAGTTGTGTACAAGACAGTACAAGTACAATGGCGAAAATAATCTCACGAAGTACAGAAAATCGAACTCCAAACTTTCTTTGTTGATACAAAGTGAGTATATATAGATTTACGACCACCACCAACAAATCGCCGGAATCATTACACCGCCGTCCTCTGGGAATGGCAACTGGAAATAGCTAGGATTTTCGACAGAGATATTTATCTTTTTTGTCCGTTTGTCATTAAGTGGGAGATTGTTGAATTGTGAAGACAATAGTGAATTTGATGGTAGGTGGCAAATTAAAGGCAAAAAAAAATTTGCTCATATCCATAATTTAGCCACTTTTTTTTTTTTTTTTTATTTCATCCCTGAATCTTTGCCTCTAAATTAAGCTCTCACTCTGCGTTGTATATACACCAAAACGCAAGTTACTTTCCTGTGCAGAGGACGTAACAGTGAGAAGCTTCAAGTGATTCTTGAAGCTAAAGATATGTGTTAACAGTATTGTTCTAAAAAGCCCTCCTAGGCTTGAGACTTGACCAAAAAGCCTCGCCTTGTGAAAGGCTTGGAAAATGGCATTAACTTAAAGTTGACCGCCTCTTGTGTGCGTACTATTATAACGATATGTTCCTTTTAGTTGTTCTACTGGTTATTTATTAGATTTGGTCTAAAAATATTAACTTACAAGATCACATCTTTTTTTCTGACTTCACTATATTATTTTCTGTTAACTATTAAAATATTAATTTGGATGAAGATGATATTTAACTGAATTTCGGTGATTCCTAATTTCTAACATTCAATATTCAGGCTATATTCATGTCTTATTTTGGTTGAATTGGTCATACTAATTTGTATGTTTCTTTTTATTTTTTGTTGAAATCCACTATCTCCTTATATTCACTTCGAATTCAATTGCACAAGGTTGTTACTAAATAGCAAATAGTAAGTAATATTTTAGTTTTAAATATTTTAAGGATTATTGTTTTATCGGAAAAAAATTTAGAAAACATGTAATAGTTTGCATAATTTTTTTAGATATGCATTATTTTACATACTTATTAGTTTAAAATAATTAAAATAGCATAAAAATGAAAAGCGCCTTTTGACGGCTAGGCTTTGCCTAGGCACGAATAGGCTTCTAGGGCACGCCTTACGCCTTTTAGAACCTTGGTTAACAGTATTACATGTAAAAACATTAACTTAAAAGTCATGCAAAGTATAATTTTTTATGACGTGCTTCAAGAGTGTCATCCTTTGTCGATATTTGTACACATGCAACATAGGTAATTTGTAAGTTGTAACCAAGACTCCAACACCTTTAGAAATATTGTTCAGTTAAGCCAATGTAAAGTAAAATCCTTTGGATCCATATTGATATAGTCGATGTATTTGATGGAACCACCAACCATGTTTGTGTTGCACTGCATTCTTTGGCTTAAGATAAAAACTCCCGCAGTTGCAATTCGGTTGCAGGGGGAATTTTCCTTCTCTTTTGTCCAACCAGTAACCATGTGTCTAGCAAAAGGAATTCTGAAACAACTATATGAAAAGAGATTGCAGAGTTATTTAAGAGTGAGGGATACACCTGATTTTGCTACCTTAAGAAAAAAATTAGTTGTACCTTGGAGCTTGTTTGATGACTTTTCGAGTGGAAAATGAACTTATAGTGTGCTTGAAATGTGGGGACAAGTTATATATGGGCCGGTAGAATGTGGTTGAAAATGAATTTTGAGGGCGATGATTCTTACAGAACTATCACCAAACAAGCTCTTAGTCATTTTATGTTACAATGTCAATAGTTTTTTACCTGTTTGTTTCACAGAGTTGACTAAATATAATGTTTCAATTACTTTTGATTGTTCCTGCATTTTAAAATATAACGAAAAGGGGGAAATTATGTGAAACAAGCACCGATTAGCACTAGAAATACAGGCCATCGGAAATTATTGACGGCTAAGCTGAGGCGGTCGGACATTTCCGACGGGAGAGCTTTGACCGTCGGAAATTACTGACGGCTAAGCTGAGCCCATCGGACCCATCGGAAACTACCGACGGCAGATCGTTGTCCATCGGTATTTTTCCGACGGCTGCTCTTACCGTCAGAAAATATTTGACCGGTAGTTTCACTGTCTAAAATTTCTGACGGCAAGCAATTGTTGTCGGACATCTCCGACGGATTTTCGCTTCCCGTCACAATTTTCCGACAGTTTGTTTTGGCCGTCGTAAAATTAGTGAACGTTAGTAGTTTAATTCTAACAATCACCAGAAAAAGTCATCTAGTTTCATTCTCCTTCTGCTCAAACTTCCATCCAAATTCCGATATATATTTTTACACTGCTTTTTCAAACATGATTATTTGTAGTCACATACATAAGCTTTGTTTAGACTATTATATGGCCTCAATTACAGTTAATTAGTGCTCAAATGTTGGCTAAATTCTTAGATGCGTGTGTGAATCGTCCTTTCGTAAAAAAGAGGAGGTAAGAATAAGAAAGAATTTTAATTGTTCTCTAAGCACTAATTAATCAGCACTAGAATAATATTACCAATATACTGACATCATATCGAAAATGTGTGGCAGTTGTAAAACCTATGGTTGAGGTACCAAGTAACATTCGATATAATGTTTTGCTCCAACATAGGTATGTATTTAGATGGTGAAGTGGATTAAATTATTAGTTAAAAGAAATATCATGTTATATTGTTGAATTTGTTCTTTGCATAGAGAGATTGCCATAATTAGTTTTTAAACATTAGTATTTAAAATTCAGTCCAATTCAATGACAATTTTGATAAACAGTATGATGTAATTTTTACTTTTATTTATTTTTATTTTTTGCTATATATGAATTTTCTTTCATTATAATTTTAAAATTCAGCTCGACTCAATATGAAATTTTAAATTTGTTGACGCCTTGATGGTTGATGAAAAGATCCACTTATTCATTCCAATACCCGTTAATCAAATTTTTTTTTTTTAAATTATGACAGCAAATATTGAAGTTTTATATTCTAGTGATGCTAATTTTGGCCGACATGTTAATTGCAATGCTAAAAGCAGTGTGGTAGGTATATAAATATAAGGGAAATGTTATGTTGCCAGCGTTGGGAGGAAAAATTTCTCCCAGCACTGGCCAATTTGATTGCCCCCCTTGTGGGTCTCCCTTGCATTCAGGGGGGGCTGTGAGTGTAATGTTGGTGCTAGTATTATATCATTTACCATAAATATAATACATAAAACATGAAACTAGATATAATATTTTATTATACAGATGATTAAAGTAGAGATTATAACACATATTTCTGAACATTTCGAGTTTCGAGATATATATACCCAGCTAAAATCACAGATTTCACACTAAACCAGCACTATAATATAATATAATGTGGAATAAATGTTCTGAAAAACGTACAAGAAATCAAATTTTAAACATTGGTATGTAAGGAAACTATTTATGTTTTATCTTTTTCCTCTACAATTTTATCTTTAATCGGCCGTGAAATACGTGAGTAAGTTCACCGTGTGTCTCATGATTTGGTTTGCTCCTATCACAGGTTGTAAAGGTCGTTGTATCTTGGGGGACGATTGCCATTAAACAGTTAGTTCAAGTGTGGGGCAATATCTTCTTAAGGAGAAAGAGAACTCTTGCCTCGACCTACTTTCTCCTTCCAAATTTTGTTTTCAAAATCATGTTGATTTTTTTGTTTAACTAGCATACACTTTCGTTTCTCTAACATCTTTCTCCCCCATTTTGTTTCTTTCTTGGTATGTGTAATTTGCGCTACTGCTCCAATGCTCATTTGTGGGCATTGGTGCCGGACTAATATAATTTGTGCCCTTTGTTTTATTGTAGACAAATCATGGAAATAGGTGCTAATGGCGGGGTTAGTGAAAGCTGCTCTCTACAAGGAAGTATTAACTAGTGTCTACCATAATAAAGTCTAATATAAAGAACACGAATAAAATAGATACTTGAGATTATGTTGAGTTTTAATCCTATTGTATCTTTAAATTTTGGTGCGTACGAATGGCTATAAAATGATACTGTTTATGTTTTATCGTTCTCCTAATACAAACTTTTAGTTTTGATCGATGTTTACTGTTCAAGTACGAAAGAGTAGAGTGTTAAAGAATATATATTTATATATTCATAGATGTGTATAATGTGCAAGGAGCCGTGCTTTGGTATGGTGGCAATGTCGGGATATATGTGTTGGGGAACTAGGCGCTGCTAATTCCGCCCAAGATCAGTGGGACGAATAAATGCGACTGAGAAAAATAATGGACGCTAAAATAAGCACAAAATAAAACACCGAGATTTAACGTGGTTCGGCCAAACTGCCTACGTCCACGGACCCACACCAATATATTTCACTATCACAAAAGGAGGAGTACAAAAAATACTACACTGTATTTTTCTCTACCTACGCAAAGGTTTTATCACTCCACTCACTTTTATCTCTCGTGTATAGCTTCTACACTGAAGCTCTCACACTCTCTCTACACAAGATACTCTGTGTTGTTTTGGTGGTAAGATGGATCCTGAAGGCTGAGACATGTCTCGTATTTATAGCGAAAGATTGGAGTTGTTGGGCACCTACTCTTGCTTAATTCAAGAAAGGCTGCGCAATTTTTTCTTTCTTTTTCTTGTCTGCCAATTCTTGGCCCATCCTTTTTGACTCCCATTTTTTTTCTTTCTTTGACAATTGTGGGCATGTCTCCACAAGCCCATTCTTTTTGACTTCATCTCCTACCACCAAACTCACTAACAATCTCCCACTTGAAGACTGATTTCAATCTGTCTTCACAATCTGGCCTCACCTTAGGACATCTCATTTTGTAGCTTCGTGAAAAATATAATGTGGGTCACCACCTCTGTCTTCATTGCAGAAGACCAATCAAGCCGAGCATAGCTCCGGTTTCTCATTAGTTCTTGTCTTCGTCATCATGTCGGTGGATTCTTATCGCCTTGAATCTTTTCAGCGCCAACACTCCATCTTCTAAAAGTGATCGATGAAGTGATAACTGAGTCCAATATGTTTGGTTACGGAATGAAATGCGAATTCTTTGCGGATGTATCGCACTCGGGTCAGCCGTGCAAGACATTCTTCTCCTGGTTGAAACCCACTCGCCAACAAACCTTGTAACCATATCATCTCTTTGCTAGCCTCGATTCTTGCCACGTGCTTCGCTTACGTAGTTGATAACGCAACAATCTTACGTATCTGCGAAATCCAACTAAGCTGAGAGCACCAAGCTGTAAAGACATAACCGGTGAGTGCTTCTTCCGCGATCTACCTCACCGGCAAAATCGCATCTACGAAACCTCGTGGTGTCACCTCGCCACGTCTAAAGCATAAGCATTTATCGGTAGTTCCCGTAGATATCTCAATATCCACTTTATCGCATCCCAATGTCGCTTTCAGATTTGCCATATATCCGCTCACAACTCCTTTGCATGAGCAATATACAGTGCAGTACAAACCATGGCATACATCAAACTTCCAATGGTGAGGCATATGGAATTTTAGCCATGAAGTTTCTCTCCTCTTCTCGCCTTAGGAGACCGGGTCGTTGGATAGACGGAAATGATTCGCTAATGGCGTCTTGACCGCTTTGCCTTGCTCATGTTGAACCTTTGCGGATTTGATCAACATACTTGGCTGTGACAACCGCAAAACACCCTTTTGCTTGTCTCTACAAATTCTCATCCCTAGAATTTGCTTTGCTTCTCCCAAGTCCTTCATTTCAAATTCCACCGATAGTTGCTTCTTTAACTTCTTGATCTCGTCCATAAGCCGGCTACTAACATGTAAATCGACATAAAGTAGCAAAATGATATATTTGGACTCGAACACTTTGAAGTAGCAACAATGGTCGACATTACACTTCATGTAGCCATTTTTACGCATAAATCCGTCAAACTTCTTGTACCCTTTGTCAGGCGCTTGCTTTAAGCCGTATAGGCTCTTCTTCAATTTGCACACCAACTTCTCTTTTCCTTTCACCGAGAAGCCTTCTGGTTGCTGCATATAGATTTCCTCCTCTAAGTCACCATGGAGGAAAGCAGTTTTCACATCTAACTGCTCCAAGTGCAAGCCCTCCGCTGCAACAATGCTCAATACTGATCGAATTGTTGTCAGCTTCACAACTGGCGAAAATATCTCTGTGTAGTCAATTCCTTCTTTCTGCTGGAAACCTTTGACTACCAATCTCGCCTTATACCTTTTCGAACCATCATGTTCTTCTTTGATTCTGTACACCCATTTATTGTTGAGAGCTTTCTTCCCTCTGGGCAACTCAGCTAGTTCCCACGTCTGGTTGGAGATGAGAGACTTTATCTCATCTTTCATTGCAAGCTCCCACTTAACAGAATCTCCCACCTGACATGCCTCGTCATAGCATTCAGGGTTCACCGGCGTCGATGAGCAACATGTAGTTCATGTACTTCGATTGAACATGAGGTCGACTTGACCTCCTCACAATGGGGGTCGGAGTCGGAGACTGTGGTGAATCAGCCTCCGAGACGGGCTCCTCTGTCTGCAAACTTTCATCTTTCTGCTTCGACGTACTTCCTTCTGGAGTGTCGTCCGGAACAACATATGTTGGATCATCGTGGATTGTGTCATTGGACTGCATCGCATTTCTGTCCTTGTACATCACCTTTTCATTGAATATGACATCCCGGCTTCTGATGAGCTTTTTGTTCTGGTCATCCCAAAAGCGGTACCCGAACTCGTCTCCACCATATCCAACGAAAGTACACTTTAGTGATTTTGAGTCTAACTTACTCCTGGCATTATCACTAATGTGCACATATGTGACACAACCGAATACTTTCAAATGAGAAAGTTTCACTTCTTTCCCGCTCCAAACTTCTTCCGGTATCCTATACTCCAATGGTACCGACGGTCCACGATTAATTAGGTATGCCGCCGTGTTGACAGCTTCTGCCCAAAACTGTTTTGGCAGGCCTGCATGTATCCTCATGCTTCTGGCTCTTTCTGTCAACGTTCGATTCATGCGATTACTGCAACTCCATTACATTGCGGTGTTCTGGCAACGTTCTCTCCAACTTGATGCCATTTTGGTAACAAAATTTCTTGAACGCCAAATTTTCGTACTCTCCACCATTGTCAGATCTCAACTTCTTTACTCGCAAACCAGTTTCATTTTCCACCATGGCCTTCCACTTCTTGAACGCCTCGAACACATCGGATTTGTGTCTCAAGAAGTAAACCCACACCTTTCTCGAGTGGTCATCAATGAAAGTCACGAAGTATGACTTTCCGCCAATCGATGAAACTGCTGTTGGACCCCACACATCTGTGTGGACAAGTTCAAGCTTCTCTTTCTTTAGAGTTCTGCCACTTGTATTGAAACTCACCCGTTTCTGCTTCCCGAAAATACAACTTTCGCAAAAGTCTAAATCAATAGACTGAAGCCCTGGTAGTTTCCCTTTTGCATGCATGTACTTGAGCCCTTTCTGGCTCATATGCCCAAGTTTTTGGTGCCACAAGTTCGCATCCTTACTATCAGCAACTGCGATTGTCATACACGCATTCGCCGTCGTGTATAGGGTGCCACTATCCTTGCCACGTGCGATTATCATGGCCCCCTTGGTGATTTTCCAATTATCACCAGAGAAGCTTGTGTCACATCCTTCTCTCGACAACTGTTTGACGGAGATCAAATTTTTCCTCAATTCTGGAATATGTCTCACGTCCTTCAATTTCCATACAGATCCATTAACATTGATCTGTACTTCTCCTATGCCCACCACGCTGCAAGGATGATCGTCTCCGAGATATACTTCTCCGAAGTTTCCCGACACATAATTTACAAAAAAGTGTCGATTTGCGGTGGCATGGAACGATGCTCCAGAGTCTATTACCCAATAGTCGGCCTTCCTCTCCATGGAGCATATCAAAGCATCACGTGCTTCTTCGGTCACGACATTGACCTCGGTCTTGTTCTCTGTTTCTTTTGGAGCTGCCCTACACTGATTTTTGTAGTGCCCAACCTGACCGCAATTCCAACATTCAACAGACTTTGACTTGTTGGAATTTATGTGATTTTTGGATCTCGGTCTGCCATTCCTCGACTTGCTCCGTCCACGCCCGTGCCCTCTGTTTGAACTTCTGCCTCTACTATCTACATTGAAAGCGGCCCCGGAAGTTGAAGTCGCATCGACTGTCTCCGGATCTCCTCGGTCAAGATCATGCTCACAACGCCATCGAACTTCAATTCGACTTTCGGCCGAAGCATCGATGGTCGTGGATGCCATTCCGGCTCTCGTGCAATCGCCCAAGAATTAATAGAGCTCGAACCTCATCACTAAAAGTGATTTCCACCGTGGTCAATTGGTCTACTACCTCATTGAATTCGTTGAGGTGTTCTCCAAATCTCCGTCATTCATCTTCATATTGAACAATTTCTTGATCAAATGAACTTTATTTCTTTGAGGCAATTTGTTCATACATCTTTGGATAGAGTCGCCATGAGAGACGCCGTTGTCTTCTCATTTTTAATGTTGAAAGCGACCGACTTTGATAGGGTCAATCTAATTGCGCCAAGTGCTTTTCGATCAAGCACCTCCCACTCGTCGTCTTTCTCGCTTCCGGCTTTTCTTTCAACGGCTTATATAGGTCCTTCGATACAAATAGTCCTCCATTTGCATTTTCCAATATCCAAAATTTTTGCCATCAAATTTATCAATTTTGGAAATTCTCTCGTCTGTCGCCATTACTCCCACTCGAACAAAATGTGATTTTTAGAAATCGTTTCGATGTGGAAGATCACCTACGCCGCAACCACAGAGCATACTAAGAATTTCAAGAGATATCACAAACAAAGCTCGATACGCTTGTTGGGGAACTAGGCGCTAATTCCGCCAAGATCGATGGGACGAATAAATGCGATCGAGAAAAATAATGGACGCTAAAATAAGCACAAAATAAAACACCGAGATTTAACGTGGTTCGCCAACCTGCTTCACGCCCACGGACCCACACCAATATATTTCACTATCACAAAGGAGGAGTACAAAAATACTACACTGTATTTTTCTCTACCTACGCAGCCGCTTTATCACTCCACTCACTTTTATCTCTCGCAGATACTTCTACAATCAAGCTCTCACACTCTCTCTACACAAGATACTCTGTGTTGTTTTGGTGGTAAGATGGATCCTGGCTGCAGACATGTCTCGTATTTATAGCGAAAGATTGGAGTTGTTGGGCACCTACTCTTGCTTAATTCAAGAAAGGCTGCGCAATTTTTTCTTTCTTTTTCTTGTCTGCCAATTCTTGGCCCATCCTTTTTGACTCCCATTTTTTTTCTTTCTTTGACAATTGTGGGCATGTCTCCACAAGCCCATTCTTTTTGACTTCATCTCCTACCACCAAACTCACTAACAATATGTTCTTCATTGTTCAGTGTAGTCCGAAATTTTTCTTTACCAATTTTCATACCCCGAAACCCATTCTGGAAACTTGGAGACCAAAGCATGAAGAATTAGGCAAAAACAAAGCCCCCGCTCCTTGTAGAAAGCACACCAAACAACGCCAATTTCCCAGCGCTTGCTCCGTTGATTTCAAGGAAAAACCTCGCCCAACTCTCTGTCGATTCCTCGTCTGGGTTCTCAATAAAAGAACTCATAGATCATTAAAAAAAAAAAAAAATCACACTAATTCTTCTAGTTAGAAATCTTAGGAGGACAAAGCACTTCTTCGGTGGTATTCTTAGATAAAGGGAAAGACCCTTTTATGAACCATTTATATAGAAATTGGAGTCATGAGTTAATTTAATTGCAGAGTTTGAAAATTCCCATTATTTGCAACTTACAGTTAGGACAATTAATTAAACTAGATCCTAATGAATTCTGCTAATTAATTTCAATTAAAATGGGAAAAAAAATAAATAGCAAAACCTTAGTGGGAACAAGAAGGCATTGAAATCAGAATTATCCTATTCTAGAGTTAAAAATCAGGCATTGCACCACATAATTTGCATTGAGAATCAGTTAAAACGGATGACATAATAATCATTAAAGATACAAAAGTTCACATGTAAAATAATCCAAATATAAATATATATAAATCTATCTATCTATCCATTGGGGTCCTTAGTGTATCATTCTCATTAAGTTATGCACCATCAATACGAGAATGAAAAACACTGAACAAATCCTAATATGCCATTTCAGATACTACAACAACATCAATGGCTAGAGGTACGCTATCGATCTAAATAATTTCGCATTGATCTATATGCTATTATTGATATTAAAACATGAATAGATCACTTTAATTTATGAAATTCTAACAATATAACATGAAATAGAAAGAATATTTTATTACACATATGATTACATTAGACAACACTTACATTATAAATTTACAATACATTTCTTATTTGTCCCTCCATTGATTTCCAATTCTCAAGTTGTCATTAATTAATTATACAATACAAAAGGCTTCACTAATTATGTATTTTTCTTAACTGGCGATTTGGTTATCTGCTACATATTTTAGAATATTTCGAGGTATGCCCACATAAAATTACGGATTCCAGTCAATGTGAAGTCAATGTTCTGAAAAACAACAAAACAGAGTTTGTTGCGTGCTCCACAGGGTGTTTTGGTAAAATGTACGTCTGAAGCATCTTCAGATCTTGTGTCATTGCTCCAATATTGATTTTCAACTCCTCAAACCTTTCACTGTTAATTTATTTGGAAAAGTAGCATTGGAGATGGCATATGCTGCTCTACTTTCACTTACTCAAACACTAGATATTATATTGCTTTCTCGTCATCAATCACTTGTTCTTGATGAAGAGCTGCAGATGAAATCTCTCCAAAAAAGCTGGGCCTATTTGTTTCATTACTGGAAGAGACTCCACAAGAGAATAGTGACTTGATTGAAGATTTGGAAGAAAGAATCAGGGACGCAGTGTATGAGGCCGAAGATGCAATCGAGTCTCATATGTCAAAACAAATCCTCTCAAGGTTCAGATGTTCTACAGTTAAAAGTTGTTTTTGGAATTGGGCAGCGCGCTTGGTGTCTAGGTGCAAAAATTTGGAGAAGAAAAATTATGAATGCTTACAGAATATAATGGAGAAACTTGATTCGATCTGGGGAGATGTGGAGAAGATGAAGGACAATAGCAACGTTGAAGCTTTAAAAATAAAAGATCCTCCCGCCGTACCTGTTGAAGTTGAAAGCACCTCAGAAATTGGTAAGCCTAAACAAATTAAGTTGATGAAATCAATAAATACTTTGTTATCTCAATTGTGATTATCTATTTCCTTGTTGCAATTTTGTGATATTGTTTCAGTTGAGGTGGAGAAGATGAAGGACAACAGCAACATTGCAGCTTTGAAAATCAAAGATCCTCCCATCGGACCTGCAGCAGTACCTGTTGAAGTTGGAAGCACCGCAGAAATTGGTAAGCCTAAACAAATTAAGTTGATGAAATCAATAAATACTTTGTTATCTCAATTGTGATTATCTATTTCCTTGTTGCAAGTTTGTGATATTGTTTCAGTTGAGGTGGAGAAGATGAAGGACAACAGCAACATTGCAGCTTTGAAAATCAAAGATCCTCCCATCGGACCTGCAGCAGTACCTGTTGAAGTTGAAAGCACCTCAGAAATTGGTAAGCCTAAACAAATTAAGTTGATGAAATCAATAAATACTTTGTTATCTCAGTTGTGATTATCTATTTCCTTGTTTCAATTTTGTGATTTTGTTTCAGTTGAGGTGGAGAAGATGCAATCGAGGAACTTGTCTTCATCAAGATGTGCTTCCACAACCATAAGTGAGCCTGTGATGTGCTTGGAAGACGACATTCTCCGAATTAAGGAGTTGCTGGTTGGGTCATCCCGTAAACTGGAAACCATATGCATAGTCGGAATGGGTGGCATTGGCAAGACCACACTGGCGAGAAGTATCTATGATGACCAATTTGTCACCGGTTACTTTCATGCTCGGGCATGGATAACAGTTTCTCAAAAAAATAACGTGGTTGCACTACTTATAAACCTTCTCAAATCGATGGGAAAGCACACTAATGAAATCAATGGGGAGGATATGGCGGAATTGAAACTGAAAGTGTATCAAAGCTTGAAGGAAAGGAGGTATCTTGTCATAATGGACGACGTATGGGACACCAACTTCCTGAAGGAACTCAAAAATATACTCCAAGACAACAATATGGGAAGTCGAATCATCATGACTAGTCGGTCATCTAAAGTGAAGTTTGAACATTATTCTAGCCATATTCATCATATGAATTTTCTGAATCCCGAGCAAAGCTGGAATCTTTTGCTTCAGAAGGCATTGGGGAAAGAATCGTGTCCTCCTGGAGCGGAGGAAGTTGGAAGGAAGATTGCGGAAAAATGCAAAGGACTTCCTCTATCACTTGTTGTTATTGGTGGTCTCCTCTACAAAGGCAAGGAGACCCGTGAGCACTGGGAGTATGTTGAGAAAAATATGAAATCTGTAGAAGTTGGAAATTATGATGATTTAATACAAGTCTTGTCTTGGAGTTACAAGCATTTACCTCATCATCTGAGGGCGCGCTACAAGAAAGTGCGGCAATAGCGACGGAACTTTACCGACGGAAAAATTCTGTCACTATTTGCGATGGATTACCAACGAAAAATTGAATTTGCCGACAGGACAAAATTTTGACTTTCTGCCATTAATTTCGGAAGTTATGGGAAATAAATTACCGATGGATTTACCTACGGAAATTATCCATCGATACTGTTCCGTAGGTAAATCCGTTGGTAAATTGTAAAATAGAAAAAATATAATTTACAAATATTTTAGCGACGGATATTTCCGTTGGTAACATTAAAATTAAAAAAATAAGATTTCCGTAAATATTTACTGACGGGTTTGGTCATTGGTAATTCTGTTGGTAATAGAGGCCTATAATACTTTTTTTGCCCAATAAAATATGATATGGCCCACTACTACACAATTGGTTTAGAAGACACAGAGGTAACAGTTATACTAATAAACGTCGTCTAAAGTGCAGCCGATGAAAATAAAGGTAGGTGTATGCATATTTTAGGTGGTGGTTACCCCAACCCGCCGCCTAACGTTCTTTAAGCCGCTTAAAAATCTTTTGAAAAATATTTAGGGTCATAAAAAATTGTTAAAAAATTAGAAATTATTAAATTGAACGTTTTATGTTTAGTATTATAAAAAATAGAAATTGAATTCAAAAATTGGTTAACAATTAGTAGCTTTAGTAGCTAAAAATTGACAACTTTGAAAAATGCAAAATTATTATTTTAAAAAAAGTAAGGTAACATTTCCACTAAGTATATATATAAAAAATTAACGTATATATATAAAAAAATTAACCTCTCTCCAAGAAAAATCAAATTAGTTGCCCGGGATTTCTAATTTATTTTTCTTAACGTAACGCTTTATCGATAGGCACATATTTAGACGTACAATCACTCAACCACGAACGCGTAAGAGAAAACTAAAGTACAACGGAATAAAATTGAAACATACATAGACAACATTGTAGAGGATAAGTAAGATCCTAACGTAATGTAACGTGGTCACGAGCATCAATCTTCGAAGCTACAGTTGCAATTACGGAGCCCTTCAGGCAAAACTGCTCCAGTTGCCTCTGGTAACCACTGTTGGACACAAATATGAGCTTCAGCACGCACTGAGTCGTTTCCGTGCGTCATGCGTGCCCAATTACGACGATTGAGGTGATCCCTCGCCATCAGATGAAGATCCAAGTACACGTCGTGGATCGAGGCAGGCACGGTCAACAAATCACGGGCAATGCGTGATAAGGTTGGGTATCTCACGCTGTTGTCGTCCCACCACATGAACAGGTTTTCAACGCTTTCGTCATTTTGCAGGGGTTGACTCTCATAGTCGTTTAGTTCTGGAATCTGCAGGTCCTCATAATTGTGGTTAGAATACAAATTGAACAAATCACGCAGTCCTGTGGCAATACGTTGATGCCCAAACTCAAACTGAACCCCGGTTTTTTGGGATATAGACGCCAACGCTGAAATGGTTCCTTGTAATTTGTGATGAGGGTTCATGATACTTGCAAAGATAAATGCTGAGGGAAGAGCACAAAATACACTGTTAAATTTTTCTTTTATTTGGCTCAGAATATGGAAGAACTCATTCTCCAGGTCCTCAAATAAGGCAAATACGGTGGAAACCTTGTGCAACTGTTCCACAACAAGGTGAGAGGAAGGAAAATGAAATTCTAGTACTTGGAATGACGATACCAGACGGTTTAATAGATCGGATAACAAGTTACACACGAACCAGGCGCGGGGGGACGGAAGGTACTCGCTATCAAGGTGGGTCAAATATGCTATCATCTCCCTCTGGTAACGCAAAGTAGTCGCGAAATTCTGGGTTGCCTCAACGATATTATGGTAAGTCCATATACCACCCCCTACGTGGTAGAAATCCTCTGGAATCCATGGGTACAACGAGCGAAAGTGTCCTCGTTATCATTGACACATGCCCTCTTGGCGTCGCTTATCACAGTGATGTACGACTCACTGACATATTGAGCACACCTTGTCACCTCGTGCAATGCGTTGAATGCACAAAAGGCTTGAATAGGTGTTCCTACATTTTGATGATGAACAGACCCAAATTCTACCAAATACTTACAAACATTGTTATCAACGATATCAGAGCAATTTGTAGTAATGCAAATTATTTTGTTTACAATGTCGTACTGGTACAGAAAAGATTCTACAAGTCGTGCAATATCCCAGTCAGGCTCATCAATAGCAATATGCTTAAATGCAATGAGTTTGTAAAGCAAACTATTATCCATACCCAAGTACATGACAGTTACGTACAAATACCTCCAGTCACGCACTTCTCGAGTGCAAAAGAATACGGAGTAAGGACCATCCTGGTTTGCGAACTGTTGTTTTAGTAGCTCCTTCAGTCTTCTGAATTCACGTACACATGACGGTCTGGCTCCTCCGGCAGAGTTGGATCGGGTGTTCATGGTCGTGGAGGAGTTGATCTGCACTATGAACTAAAAGATTACACTCAATACTGGATATACCTTTCAAGCTACAATCGAATACCCAGTATTTATAGCGGAAATCATGGACTCATCAAATGGCTTGTAATCTAGCAGGGTCTTGTCCAATCATAGAGCCGCCCGTCACTGTTCATGAAAAACGACTACTCGGTCATGCTCGACCAAAACTGTGGCACCTGCAGTACGAAAAATTTAAAAAAGCTGCCGGATGCGACTACTCCATCTTTTTGCACGCATCTTAAACTGTAGCTAAATTAAGGCATTGGTACTATTGTGATGCTACTATTTCAATAATAGTGTTGATACGTACGTTTAAAACTGATTGTAGCCAACATCAAACCTGATTGTATTATTTCAAAATTCATTTACGTTGTTTTTTTACTTCACTTAACGTATTTAGGATGTATGTTGACTGTACTACGAATAAGAAGATACAAACTACTGTCACGTTGATACAGGATTGTTCTGGTACACCCGCGTAATTTACAGTCTCATATGACCTCTGTTTTGAAATCTGAGGCGGATTCATTTGAAGACAATGAGATGGAGCTCGAATTGAAAAAATTTCGGCGAGCGACGGGTCAAAGTTTTGGCCATAATTTGACCCAAATTATACGTCAAAATTTTGACCGGCCGCCATGGTGTTGACGAAAAATTTTCCAAATTGTTGGAACTCCGCCTCGTAGTGCTGAATCTAAAGCTGATCTCGAATTTCAAAACGAAATTTGCATCAGTCCGTAAATCATGAGGTTTGTTATAAATTAATACTCTTAACTATTTTTAATTGCATCAGTCCATTAAACACTATTTTTACGATGCCGGTCAAATTAGACATACTCTTAACTAAAAACAAATAATGAGGTTTGTTATAAATTAATACAAACTAGTGTTGCACCCGTGCGATGCACGGAAACAATTAAGATGGTATATTTATATAAAATAATATTATAAAAAAATATTATTTTATGAATTAATGAAAAAATTGAAAAATATATGTAATAATAAAATGGATTTCAATAATTCTAAGAATTTTTTTATTCTAAATAATTAACATTTAATCTAAATAATTAAATAGTAGTTAGAACGCAATAAACCACTTATAAGAAAAAATGGACTATCTAAAAATATTCAATTTAAAAGAAAATTTGTTCTCTACAAATAGTAATAATAATAATAATAATATTATTATTATTATTGTTGTTGTTGTTGTTGTTAAGTTAAATATAATAATTATTATCACATAACAATTATTATTATTATTATTATTATTATACAACTACCATAATTACCATAATACAATTACCATAATTATCATAAAATATTTTTTGGCGAGAAAACACTTTGCAGAGTTGCTTCTTTTATATATATATATATATAATATATATATATATATATATATATAGATATAGATAACAAATTTAAAAAAAAACTAACTAATACAAATTAATTTATTACAATTTTATTTTTCATTTTTATAATTATAATTAATCCCAGCTCGTTTCTTTACTAATAATTATTAATTAATTAATTTATATAAAAATTTCATTCTTCTTCGAAAATGAGATGCGCGCTGAAGTTTTTGGGTTCCCGCTCATCGCGCCCAAAATAATGAACCCTAATCTCAATTGCAACTCACTCAAGCGAGACATTCTGGTCAAACGCCGTCTCTCTCTCTCTCTAAGTCTCTGGTGCTCCTGTGTCTCAATCGCCTGTGACATACGCTACCTCCCTCTGCGTCTCTCTGGTGCTCCTCTCTCTATCTAGCCGGTGAGTTCTTCGCTTTGTTCTTCATTTGTATTTTGATTTTTTTTTCCTGCCCGCCACCGGTGACTTAAGCTTCTCCAATGCTCACTGTAGAACGGCATATCTGTGGGACAACAAGTTCAAGAGACCACCAATGCAGACTCTATTTTCGAGCTATTCATGAATGTTATATTTGGGGCTGAGGCAAAAATTCCTTTTTTGCTTAATTAACCAATATATCCTTGTTTTTACTGTCGATTTGTGGATCGATTTGTATAAAAATGGTTCGATTTCGTGTATCGGGTTGAAGACAAGATGAGATGAAGAAGGTGAACTGGTAAAACTCCTATTTTTTGCCAAGAACAAGCATCCCTCACTCCAGGTATATATGCCGTGTCTATTACTCTATTTGAGTTAAATATCTTTATTTATGCATTCGTTTCCCCTTGTTTTGTCATGATTATTAAATCATTACATAAATTCATTTCTATTCCTCCCACTGTGATATTTTCAAAGTAATGCACTCTACGGTATTACAAAATTTTTGAAAAATGAAAATAGTTTGCATATAAATCAAATGGTCATAAATTGAAGGTGTCTTAGACTAGCTCTAAGCTCAATTTTGGTCAAAAGCTTCAGCCACAAATCATATTAACTCATAGTTTTTTTCAACTTTTTTTTACCATGATTTCTTTAGCACAAGAGAATGAAATGATTAGCCACTTGGCAATCGACAAGTTTTCACCCAAATTGAGTATTATAGAAAAATATTTTTATTCTTTAATAGTCCTTGCACTGGACTTGGGTTGGAGTGACTGAAACTAGTGAATTAGTTTGTCTCTTGTACTTATCCTTATAGTTGTTCTCTTGGGCATATTATTGATGATTTCATGTTCGTGTATTTCTTGTCGGCATTGATTTTTGGCCAAGTATGCCTGCAGTTGAGTTAGTGGAGGTATGCTTTACGGATATTCTTTTTTATTTTTGTTATTTGGTAGTGCAGTATTGTGTCCATTTGCTATAATCTATTACTGCAAGTCAATTTAAATAATATGTGCATTGTCACTAGACAACATAAACAATATCTGTTTTATTCAAGTTCTGTTCATGGTATCTACATTAACTCTTGCGTTGAAAATAGGGTATTTACTATTTAGTGTTATTTTTTGAACACTTTGTTACTTTGTGCTGAACTTGCCTTTATTTTTCATTGATAATTCTTGATGAATCTGCACTCTTTTTCACAATTACAGTGTAATTAACTTGTTGATGGTTCTCTGTAAGAACATTGTAAGGGTTATAGGTGTGTATTTGACTAATGGAAGCAGGGTGCATAATAGCTAGTCTGTACCATGATGCTACCGGGCCATTTATTTTTACTTTAGTCTCTAGTAGTTTGCGGTCTCTAACTTATTTCGCTTCTTGATTGTTTTGTAGCCAAATTGAAGTACGGTAGAGATCATTAGAGGACAAACTATCTTAGAAAAGGACTAAAATAAATCAGGTCTGAGAAAAGAGTTTATTATGTGACTTCGTTGTTAGATATAGTTTCTCTACCCCCATATGTTAAGCATTTTTAAATCTAAAACCCCATAATGACTTGTAAATCATTGTTCTCACTAACATGGTCATCACTCGTTAAAGAGAGTTACTCGCACTCATTATTTGGAGTACATATGGTAAGATTTTTATGAAAATGGTAAATCAGGATCCTGAATGTGGTTTTAAAATTGTACGATTATAACTTACATCAAACATCTTGCTGTGCATAATAAGTGTAACCTATGGCAGGGTTGGCCTCAGGGGCTGTGATGCTGTAGCAGAAGCAGAAAGTGCTGTTTTAGAAAGCATTAGTAGGTGAAAACTACTGCTTTTACCTTTCATGTTTACTTTTTGCTACTTATTTTGCATTCAGGTTTAGTGGTTGGCGATAAGCAGCTAAGCAGATCTTATAAATGACTTGGATTTTCAGCCAGAAAGTGCTGTTTAGAAAGCATTAGCAGGTGACAGCTACTGCTTTTACACTTTACATTTACTTTTGTTACTTAGTTTTCATTCAAGTTTAGCGGTTGATGATGAGAAGCTAAGCAGATCTTGTAAATGACTTGGAGTTTCAGCCATGCTTGGGCTGTTGTTTCGATGCTAGGCGGTGAATGAGGTGCTACCCAGATGCTTAATAAAAGGCAGAATCTGTTTTCGGGATTTGTAGTATGGTTGTCTCGATCAAAAGCTGCAGGTGATGCATTCAATTCTCTCTCCAGTTCTTTAAGTGGCAAATTAAGAAAATGATCTCTTTAAGTTTATTGGTTGGTGATGAATGAATTCTTGATTTCCACAAGGCTATTTCGTCTGAGTTTTTAGTTTATCTCTCACTAACTGCTATTTCAGATGAAGAAGCTGTTAAAGAGGAAGTGTGCTGGCATTTCCAAAGTGGTCTACAAGGATACTCTAAGACAGGTCGTAGTGAAGCTTGGTGGTTGGGATTAAAGTACATCAGGTTTTTGCAGTTCTGCGAGGAATATGAAACTTTGTGAACATTATTTCCTGATATTGTAAAAAAAAAGAAATGTAGTATTGTAGGTTCAATTTATTTCATTGTACCTTTGTAATTTTGTAGTAGATAGTATTTGTACTTTTTCAACATTTAAATTAAGAAATGAAATAATTTTGTTTATAATATGTATGTTTTGGTTTGTGTATATCAGGTGGCTTTAATATTTTATGAGTGTACATGCAATTTATACAAATATAATAATAGTAAATTTTTTATTTTTTGAATTGTGATTCAAATTAGTGACGGAAACACCGTTTCTAATTCCGTTGGGACTATCTATCACTTTACCGACGGAAATAGAAATGGAAATGTCCATTGATAATTTCCTACGGAATGTTTTGTCGGTAAAGTTGTAGGTGAAATCTTCTATTGAAATCCGTCGGTATTTCCGACGAACATAAGTCCGTCGGAAAAATTACCTACGCCACTTTCAACAACGAAAAAATTTCGTCGGTGATTTCGTCGGTGAATTAGATTACCGATGGGAAATTAGCCTTCACCAACAGATTTTTCCGTCGGTGAAGCCGCACTTTCTAGTAGCATGAGGGCATGCTTTCTTTACATGGCAATTTATCCGGAAGACTACGTGGTCCAAGTCTCCCACCTTTTGAGGTTATGGCTTGCTGAGGGGTTTATAAAATTGATCCCATCTAAAAATTTGGAACAAGCGGCAAAGGAGTATTTGGAGGAACTTATTGACAGGAATCTGATAATAGTTCATGGCCGGACTTACTATGGTGAAATCAAGACTTGTACCATCCATGACCTCATTAGAGACCTCTGCATAAGGAAAGCTAGAGAAGAAATGTTTCTTCATCTCGTGGATAAAGATAAAGATGATAGAGAAGCCATAAGAAATCAACGTTTCTTAAGTGTTTCTCTGCAAGATTGGTTTGAATCTGCACAAATCGTGTTCCAACTGTCCGTTCTCATATATACTTCGAAGGTGCATGCCAGTTGGAAAGATTTACGCATCCACCGCTACTTAGAGTGCTAGATGCATGCCGTATAACATTCAACGAGTTTCCAATTGGAATCACAAAACTTGTTAACTTAAGATATCTTACTTTATTCGTATGCGGAGAAGACAAAAGGTGAAGTTCTTGCTTCTATATCTAAGCTTTGCAATCTACAAACCTTTGATTATTTGGACGAGATATATTTATCTTCGGGGTGGGGATAGCGATAGCCTATTATTATACTTACCAGCTGAAATGACGAAGATGCAATGGTTGAGGCATCTGCATGTAGATGGGTGTAATTTCACATCTTTTGATAGTGCTTCACCAAATTGGCAGCTACAAGTATTGTATGGCTTGACTGATTTCCCATTCACCATCGATGCCATAGAGAAAATCCGTGACATCAAAATATTAGGCATTGCTTATGGTATTGTTGATAAAGTTGGGTGGTCAGCATATCATCTCGAGAATTTAGTCCATCTGCATCAACTCGAAAAATTGAAATTGAGTACGGTTACGATATCGATCCGCATAAGCTGCCGTCCAATCTATCTTTCCCACAAAAACTGAACGAGTTAACTTTGCATGGTTTCATCATTTCTTGGAAAGATTTGTCCATGATTGGTTCACATTCCAATCTTCGAGTGTTGAAACTGAAACATGTTAGATTCGAAAAAATGTGTGGAAAACAAATGAAGGGGAATTTAATGGACTAAAATTTCTACTCATTGATAGCGATGAATGGAAATACTGGGAATCTGAGGAATCACAATTCCCAACCCTGGAGTGCCTAATTCTTAGGAACTGTCAGTGTTTAAAGTGCATCCCTTCTGGAATTGGAAAGATTACAACTCTTCGAGATATCATCTTGTCTAGATGTAGTCGAGGTGTTGAAGATTCGGCAATTGAAATACTCAACGAACAACACGAGTATGGCAACGAGTCTCTCCAGCTTCACAGAGGATTTGAATCTGGTATCAGCTTTCACCAGGTGAACATTAAGAACATAGCAGATTCTCAAACAAGCAACCAAATTGTGATTACTGCTCCTAATTGATTTACTGTTTGCTTTAATTAATTGCTGCAGAGGTATTTAAGCAGGCGGGGAAGCTATTAAGACTAGAAGTTGAAGGTAATCATATATAGATTCTCTTATTGACTTACAGTTACAGAATTAAGGTATGTTTGGTATTGTTATATATTGGTATGGTTATTTCTTTGTGGTACTGAATTAAAGTGGCTTCTTTTTAAGTGTTGATAGAAAAGTAAAAAAGGCACATGTTTATAAGTTATTACTATATAAGAAATAGTAATTTTCGTACTGTCATTTCCAAGGATTATTATTACTACCTCCGTTCCAAAATTATAGCCATTTTCTTATCTTCACACAGATTAAGAAAAACACAATTAATGGTATTGGAAAAGCACAATTCAAGATTATTTTCCTAATATGCCCTCTCATTTATTAGATGTTTTATGTTAACTACTCTATTTTGATGATAACAATGCATATTAAATGAGGGGCATAAAAGACAAATAATATTTTAGCTATATCTTTAAAAGAAATGTGGCCTATATTTTGGGACGGACGAAAAATGAATAGTAGACTGTAATTTTGAAACGGAGGTAGTATATCAATGGTTATTGGTACTATCATTTGAAATGAAGTAAAAACATAAACATTCTCAGCTCATCTCAGCGACGTGCAGTGAGTTGCTACAACTAATACAAATGCCTTATATATATGTAAACACAATTACAGTCTAGTGGTCAAATTAAAGGTTAGCTCAATACTTCTTCTACGCCCCTTTTTCGTTTCTTAATATTGATATTGACATATAATTTTGACCATTTAATAATTTTCTTATTGTAGACAAATCAGGGAACTAGTTGCCAATGGTGGGTTAGTGAAAGCTGCATGCTACAAGGAAGAAGTATCCAACCATTGTGGAGAACACAAATAATATTTGTACTTTGAGATTATGTTGATTTTTCATTATAGCATTCAGTATGTCACTGTAATGTGGTCGTGTTTGTTTTAATCTCACTTTCTTTATACTTTGGTCTGTAAGGAAACAATTTATGTTTTATAATTTTCCTCTACAATTTTAGCTTTAATCAATGGAGAACTACGTATGTAGGATATTCCTAGGTGTGTATCTTGCACAAGGAGCTGACCTTCCGCAAGAGGAGGAAGTAACAATAAGAAAGAATTCCAATTGTGCTCTAGGTACTAACACAACTAGAATAATATTACAAATAGACTTACATATATGATATTTCAAAAAAAAAATGTGTATGGTATAGTTGTGATAAGTGATGATAACCATGGTTGAGTTACCAAATAACATTTTTTCTAAAATGTTTTGCTCTAAGGTATAGATATGTGTGTAGATGTTGAAGTGAGTTAAACTATTGGTTGCATATCACGTTAAATCGTTGAATTGTTTTTTTTTTTTTTTTTTTGTTACTCATACATACTACTAAAGAAAGATCGTCATAATTTGTATTCTTATTATTCTTATTCTTATTCTTATAATATAAGAGAGTGCCAACTAGGCACTGTGCCATATTGGCAGTGCCAAGGTGGCGTTGTGCCTAGTTGGCACTCATTTAATTAAAATTAAAAAAAATTATTTTAGAAATAAATATTAAATACACACTTTATTATTTTGTTTCCCTTATTTAATTTAATTATTTTTATTTATTTAATATTTTTTATACAAATTCCCGTGCAACGTATGGGGAAAATACTAATACTTTTTAAATATTAAGATTAATTACCTATATAGTTCAATATTCACAAATTTGAGCAACAATATGATGTAATTATTTTTTTCTATACTATATATAAATTTTATTTTATTGCTAGTTTGAAATCCAGCCGACCTAACATGAGATTATGAATCTGCCACTATACGAAAAGCATACCAATTTGCCTAATTTTCTAATTTGTCAGAAAGCATGCCAAAACTGTAGCAATTCACATGATTTTTAATTTGTAATAGCCAATAGGGAATTAGTGTAAACAAAAATCATGTGAAAGTGAAAAATAGAAACTCTATATATAGTTAGAGAATTCTTTCCACATTCACATATATAATTTGTCATCATTATTTTTTGGATAATGCTAAACATATATAATGCTTGCCATGATAATAGGTGAAATATTAGAAGTGAAAATCTTATTTTACCCTTAATGATTATGTAATATTCTATAATAATGAAGAGTAAGGGTAATATAATCATTTTACTTAATTATGTTATTCTTTACGTAACTCTCTATGTCCCTCTAGCATGATCGTATTTTTCGATATTAAGATTTAAGAAGGAGTTCATTCATTTACAACTTTGGCGAACAATATGATGTAATTAATTACCTTTTTCTTTGGTATATATAAATTTTATTAATTTTATTGCTACTTTTAAATTTAGCTTGATTGAATCTGGAATCTTGAATCCACCACCGATGAAATGCAAACAAACAAGTGAATGTTACGAATATTAGAAACTCAAATTAGAGAACTCTTCTCCACATTCACGCGTTTTCTTCCCTGCAAATTAAAATTTCAGTCATGATCAAAGAATCAATTTTTTTTAATAATGATGCACAATTTTGAATTTTTATATTGTGGTGAAGTTTTGGCCGGCATGTTGATTGCGCCATGATGCAAGCAATGTGAAACCAATGTGGTGAGTGGGAATAATGCAAGCAATGTGAAACCAATGTGGTGAGTGGGAATAATGGATGTTTAAGACAAATATATAAAACATGAAATAGATACAATGTTTATAGCATCCACCTATGATGATTAGACCAAAGATTATAATATTACATTTCTTATTTGTCTCTGCATTGATGTATTGTCCTTAATTACTGGCATAATATTGGTCCAAGTTGGAGATCTTGTCTCATTTGATTTCTTGATTTCCAAATTAAGGCCTAAAACCTATTCACTGGTAATCTGGAAAAAAACTGTTGAACTCAGGTGGCTTATGGTGCTCTACTTTCACTTACTCGAACACTAGATAATTTCTTTTTTTTTTATTTTTTTATTTTTATCACACACTATATATGATGACATATTGAGTCAATATATAAATATCTCATGGTCAACCAAACAAAAAAGGACCAAAAAATAAAAATCAAATCAGACCCTTGCATCCTTTGTGCATGCTCTCATTAACCAGACCCTTTCTTCCACTTTAGGTGTTGTTCCCTTCAAATTATATTTGGTTTACTCGAATTTTATGTTAGATGTGTGGTTGTGAATTAAAGAAAATGTATTGAAAAATAGAAAGTAATCACGTTGAAAAATATGAGAGAGAAAAATGTAGATTTAAATTTAATGAAATTTAGTATGTATGGAACAAGAACAAGCTCTTATTTGGCTAATCTCGTGTTGTGTTGTCACCGGCCAACGGCATCGCTTTAATTTTACCACCGGCGAACGTCCGTGGTAGTCTATATCGAAGCACGTCGGAAAATTAATAATTAACGTCCTCTTCCTTCTTTCTTCCTGGTTCTGTTTTTCATTTTTATTTTTATTTTTTTTATCTGAATTTGCACCTTCAGAATGGAAAATATTTCAGCCTACAGATGAAGGTTTGGTTTAGTTGAGTGAAAAAGTAGCTTGGCAGCATAAAATTAGAATTGAGAAGTTTGTCAATTTAAATGTAGGCCGATTTCTCATGGACTGTCAGGTTTTAATTCATCAATTGTTAGAAAGCATACCAAGACTTGCGTTACAAATAGAAAATCGAGTCAAATACCTCATTTCCACAATCCCATGATTCATTTAGCAACATGGAAAGCAGATGAAGTAATTAAAATTATAAAATCAAACTATGTCTTTAACTTTGTCACGTCTTAATTAGTTCCTGAGACCTGTTAATCCAACTTTATTTTTTAAATCACGACAGCAAATTCTGATGCTTTTTTTTGTTTTTTCTTCTATATCTCTAGTGAAGTTTTGGCCTGCAGTGTGAAACCGATGTGGTAAGGGATAATTCCTTTCTTATTATTTGTCAGTACTCCATTAACTTCCAAATTGCTATTACAAAGGCTTAACTTTCTTAACTGGCAAATTAATTTGGTTCTCTGCTAAATATTTTTAGAATATTTGCAGATATATATGCCCCGCCAAAATCACAAAACCAGCATTAACATAATATAATGTGAAGGGAATTTTTTGCAAAACGACAAATCAAAGTTCGTTGCATTGCTCCACAAATGAGATCGATCTTGTGTCATTGCTCCAATATTGATTTTCGACTCCTCAAACATTTCACTTGTAATTTATTTGGAAAAGAAAGAAAACTACCGGACTCAAATGGCTTATGCTGCTCTACTTTCACTTACTCGAACACTAGATATTATCTTGCTTTCTCGTGATGAATCACTACTAGTTCTTGTTGAAGAGCTACAAATCAAATCTCTCCAAGAAAAGCTGGGCCTTTTTATTTCATTCCTGGAAGAGGCTCCGCTAAAGAATAGTGACTTGATTGAAGATTTGGAAGAAAGAATCAGGGACGCAGTTTATGAGGCCGAAGATGTAATCGAGTCTCATATGTCAAAGCAAATCCTCTCAAGATTCGGATGTTCTGCAGTTAGAAGTTGTCTTTGGAACTATGCAACGTGCTTGGTGTCTAGGTGCAAAAATTTGGGGAAGAAAAATTATGAAGGCTTACAGAATATAATGGAGAAACTTGATTCCATGTGGGGAGATGTGGAGAAGATCAGGGACAAGGAAGACATTGAAGATCGGAAAATCAAGCATCCTCTCACTGGACCTGTTAAACTTGAAGGCACCTCAGAAATTGGTAAGTCTAAACTCAACAAGCTCTTGAAATCAATTAATAGAGTGTGATTATCTATCTATCTATGTATCTGCCTTGATTTAATTTTGTAATTCTATTTCAGAAGAGCCGGAGAAAATGCAATCGAGGAACTCTTCTTCATCAAAATCTGCTTCCAGAGACACAAGTGGGCCTATGGTTGGGTTTGAAAACGACATTCCCCATAGGGAGTTATTGATTGGGTCTTCCAATCATCTGGAAACAATCTCTCTAGTCGGGATGGGTGGCATTGGCAAGACTACCCTAGCACTAAGTATCTACAATGATTCCTTTGTCAACCGTCATTTTGACGTTCGGGCATGGACATCAATCTCTCAGAATTATAATATGGTAGCATTACTTGCAGATCTTCTAACATCGATGGGAGTGGACATTGATAAAAAGAACGAAATGGATATGCAGGAATTGAGGCAGATACTATATCAAAGCCTGAAGGAAAGAAGGTATCTTATTGTAATGGATGATGTGTGGGACACCGAATTCCTAGAGGAATTCAAAAATATACTCCCAAACGACAATATTGGAAGTCGGATCATCATGACTAGTCGGTCATCTAAAGTGGCCAATTTTCAAAACCACCCTAGCCATATTCACCGTGTGAATTTTCTGAGTCCCAAACAAAGTTGGAATCTTCTACGCCAAAAGGCATTAGGGGAAGAAACTTGTTCATGTGGACTCGAGGAAATTGGAAGAAAGATTGCAGAAAAATGCAAAGGACTTCCTTTATCGCTTGCGGTTATTGGTGGTGTTCTCTACAAAGGCGAGAAGACGCTAGCACACTGGAACTACATTGAAGAAAATGTTGGGATTGTGATCCGAATTCTATTTCGAATCAAATTTGGAAAAGTTGAAGAATTCTATTGGGATTAGGATTTTATCCCTATTATCCTGATATTGGTGTTTATCTATTCCATTAGGATTTATATTCCTCATTCTACGAGGATTAGTATTCTTATCCTAGTAATAATAGGTTTGTTTTTCTCCTATATATACCATGCCATAGAGCTCATGACATTTGATAGTAAGAGTTAGAAAATTATCTCCTCTTGTAACCATCTCTGATATAGTGAAATTTTCTCTGGTCTCTGCCAGTGGGTTTTCACCCAGGATCTTGGGTTTCCCACGTAAAACAAATCGCTTGTTCTTTCTTTTGTTCTATAATCTTGTTGCGATTATCGTTCGTATTCCTAACAAGCTGGTATCGAGCTAAGGTTTGATTACGATAATGGCAACCATGAAGTATGAAATTCGCTTTTAGATCGCAACACTAGATTTTACGCTATGGCGGAGTTAAGATGCGAGCAGTGCTTGCACAGATGGATTTGGATGACGCACTGTTGGGGTTTGATAAGATGCCGACTTCATGGACGGCAGATGAAAAACAACGTAGGGATCGAAAAGCCTTATCTCAGATTCATCTTCATCTTTCAAACCAAATTTTACGGGCGTCTTGAAGGAGAAAAGCTGCTGCTGCGTTATGGTTAAAATTGGAGCAGCTATGTATGACAAAAAGTCTAACTAGTAAGTTGCATCTCAAGCAACGTTTGTATTCCCATCGTATGGTTGAAGGTACGTCTCTAGAAGATCACCTTACTACCTTTAAAGAAGTTGTTTCTGACCTGGAGGCTTTAGAAGTAAAGTATGATGAGGAAGATTTGGCTTTGATTTTATTGTGCTCGTTGCCCTCTTCTTATGTATCTTTTAGAGATACTATTCTATATAGTCATGATACTCTTACTTTGGATGAGGTGTATGATGCCTTTGTTCTCTAAGGAGAAGATGAAAGAGATTTCTGCTTTGGATCTGAGGCTCAAGCAGAGAGCCTTGTTGTTCGAGGAAGGACTCATGATAAGAATTCTGGAGGTTATAACAATAGAAGTAGGTCAAAATCACGAAATAAAGATAAGTACTGCAATTATTGTAAGAAGAAAGGTCATATCAAGTCAGATATGTTACAAGTTGCGAGAATAAAATTAAGAGAGAAAACGCTAATCAGAATGGAAGCGACTAGATAGTGCAGTGAAGCTAGCATTGCAATGAGATGATAAAAATGATGGAGAACTTCTAATTGTTTGCAGCAGCGAACTTGAGGATTGCGTACAATTGAATCTTGATCCTAAACTCCTTGTTACTTGATGGTGTCTCCAATCCTTCGAGGAATGGATTTTGGACTCGCTTACTTACGTTTCATGTGTGTTCCAATTGGGATTGGTTTTCAACATATGAAAGCGTTTCTAAGTGTTGTGTTGGTTGGAAATAATGCACCTTGTAAGATTCTTTGGAATTGGCACAATCAAAATTAAGATGTTTGATGGAGTTGTTCGGACATTGAGTGATGTCGATTTGTACGGCATCTAAAGAGAAATCTCATCTCTTTGGGTACTCTTGATGAAAAAGGGTACAAGTTATTTGGTGAAGGTGGAGTTTTGAAGATCACCAAAGGAGCATTGGTTGCAATGAAAGGTTTTAAAAGGGCTGCCAAATTATATGTCCTTCAAGGTTCTCTGATTATAGGTGAAGCATTGTAACTTCTCCTACACTATCAGGCGTTGATACTACAGTTGTGGCATATGCGCCTTGGGCATATGAGTGAGAAAGGAGCGAGAACTAAGCAAGCGAGGACTTCTTGATGGGCAGCGTATTACTAATTTGGAATTTTCTGCGAGCATTGTATTTTTGGAAAGCGAAGAGAGTTAGATTCTCTCTGGTATTCACAACACGAAGGAAACACTTGATTATATACACTCGGATCTTTGGGGACCATCTAAGGTGCCTTCTACAGGAGGTGCAAAGTATATCTTGACTATGATTGATGATTTCTCCGAAAAGTTTGGGTGTTCTTTTTGAAACAAAAGAGTGGCGTGTTTCAAACATTTAAAGAATGGAAAACCCTTATTGAGAAGCGGTGGTAAACATATAAAGCGTCTTACGTGCAGATAATGGTTTGGAGTTTTGTTACAGTGAGTTTGATGCTTTTGTAAATCGGAAGGAATATTAAGGCACTACACGGTTCCCCATACTCCACGACAAAATGGGGTAGTGAGCGAATGAATAGGACTTTGATTGAAAAAGTGCGATGTATGCTTTCCAATGCCGCTCTTAGAAATCGTTTTGGGCGAAATTTGTTTCTCGCTTGCTTTATTGTTAATGTCGATCTCCTTCGATTGCCATAAACAAGAAAACTCGGAAGAAATATGGTTCGGTAGTCCAGGTAACTATTCAAATTTGAAAATATTTGGATGTCACGCTACGTTCACGTGAATAATGGTAAGCTTCGAACCTAGATCCTTAAAGTGTATTTTCCTTGGCTATAAATTTGGGGTCAAAGGTTATAAATTGTGGTGTTACGAAACCAAAAAGGTGATAATTAGCGAGATATTATATTTGATGAATGCAATGCTTGAAGTTCACTCTATGCGGAGAATGTTACGACAAACAGAAAATAAGCACTCGGGTGGAGTTTTCGACCGGTCGAGAAAATATACAACCGCAATCTCAATCAACACCACCATCAAATCAGGAGGTAAAGGATGCTACTACTTTTGTTCCACCACGGCATTGCAATATTCTATTGCTAAAGATAGGCCTAGAAGAGATATTAGACCTCCAAAGAGGTATCAAAGGTGATTTGGTTGCTTATGCTTTAAATATAGCCGAGGATATTGACTTGATGAAGAACCTTCTTCATATTGAGGCGATCTGTCGAGAAGATTCTCATAAATGGATGATTGCTATGCAAGAAGAGATGGAATCTCTTAAGTAAAAATAGCACTTGGGACTTAGTGAAGCTAGAAAGATAAGAAAATAGTTCACGCAAATGGGTATTTAAAAGGAAAGAAGGAACACCAGGAGTTGAAGATGCTAGATATAAAGCTAGATTGGTCGCTAAAGGTTATGATCAAGTTCCAGTGTTGACTTCACAGATGTGTTCTCTCGGTTGTCAACACGCTGACTTTCGATTCGGGCCTTACCGGTATTGTGGCCATGCATGATCTTGAGTTAGAAGCGGTTAGATGTAAAAACTACATTCTGCATGGAGAACTTGAAGAGGACATTTATATGCGGCAGGAGAAGGTTTTGAAGTCTCGAAAGGAAGACTACGTATGTTTGTTGAAGAAGTCTCTTTATGGCCTTAGCAGTCCCAAGACAGTGGTATAAAAGGTTTGATTCTTTTATGACCACTCATGATTTGAAGAAGTAATTATGATAGTTGTGTTTACTTCAAAAAGGCGACGAGACGGAGTCGTTTGTATATTTACTTCTTTATGTTGATGATATGCCGATAGCTGACCAAACACAAGACGAAATTAAATAAGGTAAAAGCACAACTCGGTAGGAGTTTGAGATGAAAGACTTGGGAGCTACAAAGAAGATACTTGGAATGGAAATTGAGAGAGGCAGAAAAGCGTGCAAATTGTACCTGAGAAGTCGAAAGGGTATATTGAGAAAGTCGCTTTGCGAGATTTAATATGCACGAAAGCTTTGTCGATTACTCAGATTAGCGACACACTTTAAATTATCATCTTCATTATCTCCTCGGATGAAGAAATTGAATACATGTCTCGGGTTCCATATTCTAGTGCAGTAGGATCTCTCATGTATGCCATGGTTTGTTCACGTCGGTTATCATATGCGATCGGTCACGGTTAGTAGATACATGGCAAATCCTAGTAAAGAATATTGGAAAGCGATTGATGGATTTTTAGATACTGCGTGGATCAACTAATGTTTGTTTACAATTTGGGAGATCGAATGATGGAGTAATTGGATATGTTGATTACGATTTTCTTTGGAGATCTTGATAAAAGAAGATCACTTACAGGGTATGTGTTCACCGTTGGTGGTTGTGCTATCGGTTGGAAAGCGACCTTCACAGGCTCTGATTTGCTTTGTCTACTCTTTGAAGCGAGAATATATGGCTATTACTGAGAGGCTTGTAAGGAAGCTATTTGGTTGAAAGGATTATTTGGAGAACTTCGGTGAAGACTTGCAAATCACCAAAGTATTTTGTGATAGCCAAAGTGCTATCTTTCTTGCAAAAGATCGGATGTTTCATGAAAGGACAAAGCATATTGATGTCAGATACCATTTTGTGAGAGAAGTTATAGCTTGGGGTGATATTGTTGTAAGCAAGATCGGTACTCATGATAATTACTGGCGATATGATGACCAAGACACTTCCTATTACCAAGTTTGAGCATTGCTTGGATTTGGTTGGTGTTGGCCATTAAGTTTAGCCCTCAGGGGCTTTTGTGGAAGAGACAGAGAATTATTTTTTGTCAAAGATTGGTTTTTGCATTCATTCAACAGAATTCGTGTCAAGGTGGAGATTGTTGGGATTGTGACCGAATTCTATTTGAATCAAATTTGGAAAAGTTGAAGAATTCTATTGGGATTAGGATTTTATCCCTATTATCCTGATATTGGTGTTTATCTATTCCATTAGGATTTATATTCCTCATTCTACGAGGATTAGTATTCTTATCCTAGTAATAATAGGTTTGTTTTTCTCCTATATATACCATGCCATAGAGCTCATGGCATTTGATAGTAAGAGTTAGAAAATTATCTCCTCTTGTAACCATCTCTGATATAGTGAAATTTTCTCTGGTCTCTGCCCGTGGGTTTTTCACCCAGATCTTGGGTTTCCCACGTAAAACAAATCTACTTGATCTTTCTTTTGTTCTATAATCTTGTTGCCAGTTATCGTTCGTATTCCTAACAGAAAATATGAAGTTTGCAGACGCTGGAAATTACGATGAGTTAATGGAAGTACTGTCTTGGAGTTATAACCATTTGCCCCATCATCTGAAGGCGTGCTTTCTTTACATGGCGGTTTACCCAGAAGATTTCGTTATCCATGTATCCCATCTTATCAAGTTATGGCTCGCCGAGGGATTTATAAAACCAGTCTCACATCAAAATTTGGAACAAGTGGCAAAGGAGTATCTCGAAGATCTTGCTACTCGAAACCTGATTATTCCTCGCGATCGAACTTGCTATGGTGAAATCAAGACCTACACCATCCATGATCTCATAAGAGACCTCTGCACTAGGAAATCTAGGGAGGAAATGTTTCTTCAAGTTGTGGATAACGATGACACAAAAGCCATAGAAAATGCGCGTTTCCTAAGTATTAATCGAAAGAAACGGTTTTATTTTCGGCACGACATCGGTCCAACTGTGCGTTCTCTTCTATGCTTTAAACGTGCATTTCGATTCCCAGGAAATATTCCTTTACGACTACTAAGGGTGCTTGATGCATGCAATATAAAATTCGACGAATTTCCAGTTGAAATCCTAAACCTTGTTAACTTACGATATCTTGCTATCTGTTTCCAAGGAGGCAAAATTCCTCCCTCAATATCCAAGCTTTGCAATCTACAAACCTTGATTGTTATGTACATGAACAGCGAAGGTATGTACTTGACATCCAAAATTTTGAAGATGCGATGGTTACGGCATTTGGTGGTATTGGGGCGTAATATTTTCTCGTATTTTCCTTGTGATGCACTAAAGGGGAACCTACAACAACTTTCTGGCTTGACTGATATTATATTTACCAAGGAGATGATTGAGACTGTTCCTGATCTCAAAACATTGGGAATTGTTTACCGTTATTATCGGCGAATTAATTGGTCGTTCTATTGTCTGGACAATTTAGTTCATCTACATGAACTCGAAAATTTGAAGCTCAAATTCACTGGAGATCTTATGATTTGGAAGCCAGTTAGTCTTTCTTTCCCACCGAAACTGAACAAGTTAACTTTGAATGGTTGCAAAATTTCTTGGAGACAAATGTCTATGATTGGTTCACTTCTGAAACTTCAAGTGCTTAAGCTGAAATGCATTCGCTTTGAAAACAGTGTGTGGGAAACAAATGAAGACGAATTTCTTCACTTAAAATTCCTGCATATCGATATCTTTCTATTGGAACATTGGAAAGCTGAGGCAACACATTTCCCAAGCCTTGAGTGCTTGAGTATTAGGTACTGTTCTTTTTTAAAGTGCATCCCTCTTGGCATCGGAGAGATTCCATCTCTTCAAGATATCGTCTTGTATAAATGCCCTTCAAGTGTTGTAGATTCGGCACATGAAATACTCGAGGAGCAACGCGAGTTTAACGAGAGCCTTCAGCTTCACGAACGATCTAAATTATTTGGCATTCGCTTTTTTCAGGTAAATAAAAGTTGAGAATACGTCAATACGACTCTCTCTCTCTCTCACACACACACATAAAATCCTGGTTGCTTGTAATTTATTGTTTTCAATTAATTTCTTTTTGATTCATTTTTGCAGAACTTCAAGTGGTAATCATCATTCAGGCTCGGGTTAATTCATACTCCAGCGTAAGCTGGAGACCGGAACTTCCAGGTAATATACCGATTCTTTTATTGACTTTTAAAATTCACATTACATAGACTCTTAATATTCATGTCATAATAATTTTAAGGGTATCGTTGTCTCATAAAACTATCATTTGGATGTTGGGGAACTAGGCGCTACTAATTCCGCCCAAGATCAGTGGGACGAATAAATGCGACTGAAAAAAATAATGGACGCTAAAATAAGCACAAAATAAAACACCGAGATTTAACGTGGTTCGGCCAAACTGCCTACGTTCACGGACCCACACCAATATATTTCACTATCACAAAAGGAGGAGTACAAAAAATACCACACTGTATTTTTCTCTACCTACGCAAAGGTTTTATCACTCCACTCACTTTTATCTCTCGTGTATAGCTTCTACACTGAAGCTCTTTCTCTACACAAGATCTCTCTATTTTTCTCTCGATTTGTGTTGTGTTGTGTTGGTGGTAAGATGGATACTGAAGCTGCAAACATGTCTCGTATTTATAGGGAAAATTTCCAACAACTCTCTTCAATTGTCAACCACTCTCTATGTCATTTTTCTTCCACCGAGAAAATTTGCATGCCATTTGCCTTCCTTTGTTGACAATTGAATTCAATGAGCCACCTAATTCTTGACTTTCTTTTTCTTCCTTGTTGGTGTTCTTGTTTCCTTTGTTGACACTAACAATCTCCCACTTGAAGACTGATTTCAATCTGGCTTCACCTTAGTATATCTCATTTTGTAGCTTCGTGAAAAATATGATGTGGGTCACCACCTCTGTCTTCATTGCAGAAGACCAACTGAAGCTGAGCATAGCTCCAGTTTCTCATTGGTTACTGTCTTCGTCATCATGTCGGTTTGGATTCTTGCTTGCCTTGAATCTTTTCAGCGTCCAACACTCCATCTTCCAAAAGTGATGCGATGAAGTGATAGCGAGTCCAATATGCTTGGTTACGGAATGAAATGCCGAATTCTTTGCCGGATGTATCGCACTCGACTATCACTGTGCAAGACATTCTTCTCCTGTTCAAAACCCAATTCTGCCAACAAACCTTGTAGCCATATCATCTCTTTGCTAGCCTCGGTTATTGCCACGTGCTACCTTACACGTAGTTGATAGCAACAATCTTACGTATCTGCGAAATCCAACTAATTGCGGTAGCACCACCTGTGAAGACATAACACGTAGTACTTCTCTGCGATCTACCTCGCTTGACAAAATCTGCATCTGAAACCTCGTAGTTTCACTTCGCCTCGTCTAAAGCAAAGCATTTCTCGATGGTTCCCGTAGATATCTCAATATCCACTTTCTTGCTTCCCAATCTTTGCTTTCGGGATTTTCCATATATCTGCTCGCAACTCCTTTGCATGAGCAATATACGGTGCAGTACAAACCATGGCATACATCAAACTTCCAATGGTGAGGCATATGGAATTTTAGCCATGAAGTTTCTCTCCTCTTTTGTCTTAGGAGGCGGTGCGTTGGATAGGCGAAATGATTAGCTAATGGCGTCTTGGCGGCTTTGCCTTTGCTCATGTTGAACCTTTGTAGGATTTGATCAATATACTTGGCTGCGACAAGCGCAAAATACCTTTTTGCTTGTCTCGCAAATTCTCATTCCTAGAATTTGCTTTGCTTCTCCCAAGTCCTTCATTTCAAATTCCACCGATAGTTGCTTCTTCAACTTCTTGATCTCGTCCATGTACAGGCCGGCTACTAACATGTCATCGACATAAAGTAGCAAAATGATATATTTGGACTCGAACCGCTGAAGTAGCAACAATGGTCGACATTACACTTCATGTAGCCATTTTCTGCATAAATCCCTCAAACTTCTTGTACCCTTTGTCTAGGCGCTTGCTTTAAGCGTATAGGCTCTTCTTCAATTTGCACACCAACTCCTCTTTTCATTTCCTTTGAGAAGCCTTCGGTTCTTTGCATATATATTTCCTCCTCTAAGTCACCATGGAGGAAGCGGTTTTCACATCTAAGCGCTCCAAGTGCAAGCCCTCACATTTGCAACAATGCTCAACAACGATCGAATTGTTGTCGACTTCACAGCTGGCGAAAATATCTACGTGTAGTCAATTCCTTCTTTACTGCTGGAAACCTTTGACTACCAATCTCGCCTTGTATCTTTTCGAACCATCATGTTCTTCTTTGATTACGTACACCCATTTGTTGTTAAGAGCTTTCTTCCCTCTGGGCAACTTCGGCTAGTTCCCACGTCGATTGGAGATGAGAGACTTTATCTCATCTTTCATTGCAAGCTCCCACTTAACGAATCTCCCACGACATGCCTCGTCATAGCATTGAGGTTCATCGGCGTCGATGAGCAACATGTAGTTCATGTACTTCGATTGAACATGAGGTCGACTTGACCTCCTAACAATCGGGTCGGATCTGGAGGCGTGGTGAATCGGCCTCCGAGACGAGCTCCTCTGTCTGCCAGACCCTCATGCATGCCTTTGGCGTACTTCATACGGAGTGTCGTGCGGAACAACATATGTTGGATCATCGTGGATTGTGTCATTGGGTGCATCGCATTTACGTCCTTGTACATCACCTTTTCATTGAATATGACATCCGACCGATGAGCTTTTTGTTACGGTCATCCCAAAAGCGGTACCCGAACTCGTCTCCACCATATCCAGCGAAAGTACACTTTAGTGATTTGGAGTCTAACTTACTCTGGCATTATCACTAATGTGCACATATGCGACACAACCGAATACTTTCAAATGAGAAAGTTTCACTTCTTTCCGCTCCAAACTTCTTCCAGGTATCCTATACTCCAATGGTACAAGCGGTCCACGATTAATTAGGTATGCCACCGTGTTGGCGACTACGCCCCTAAAGCTGTTTTGGCAGTCTGCATGTATCCTCATGCTTACGGCTCTTTACATCGCGTTCGATTCATGCGTTACGCAACTCCATTACATTGCGGTGTTCTGGCAACGTTCTCTCCAACTTGATGCCATTTTGGTAACAAAATTTCTTGAGCGTAAATTTTCGTACTCTCCACCATTGTCGGATCTCGGCTTCTTTACTTTCAAACCGGTTTCATTCTCCACCATGGCTTTCCACTTCTTGAACGCCTCGAACACATCGGATTTGTGTCTCAGAAGTAAACCCACACCTTTCTCAGTGGTCATCAATGAAAGTCCGCAGTATGACTTTCCGCCAATCGATGAAAGCTGCGATTGGACCCCACACATTGTGTGGACAAGTTCAAGCTTCTCTTTCTTTAGAGTTCTGCCACTTGTATTGAAATTCACCCGTTTCTACTTCCCGAAAATACAACTTTCACAAAAGTCTAAATCAATAGACTGAAGCCTTGGTAGTTTTCCTTTTGCATGCATGTACTTGAGCCCTTTCTGGCTCATATGCCCAAGTCTTTGGTGCCACAGGTTCGCATCCTTGCTATCGGCAAAGAATCGCAATTGTCATACACGCATTCGCCGTCGTGTATAGGGTGCCACTATCCTTGCCACGTGCGATTATCATGGCCCCCTTGGTGATTTTCCAATTATCACCAGAGAAGCTTGTGTCACATCCTTCTCTCGACTACTGTTTGACGGAGATCAAATTTTTCCTCAATTCTAGAATATGTCTCACGTCTTTCAATTTCCATACAGATCCATTGACATTGATCTGTACTTCTCCTATGCCCACCACGCTGCAAGGATGATCGTCTCAGAGATATACTTCTCAAGTTTCCGACACATAATTTGCGAAAAAGTGTCGATTTGCGGTGGCATGGAGCGATGCTCGAGTCTATTACCCAATAGTTGGCCTTCCTCTCCATGGAGCATATCAAAGCATCACGTGCTTCTTCGGTCACGACATTGACCTCGGTCTTGTTCTCCGTTTCCTTTGGAGCTGCCCTACACCGATTTTTGTAGTGCTAAGCTGACCGGCCGCAATTCCAACATTCAACGGACTTTGACTTGTTGGAATTTATGTGATTTTTTGATCTCGGTCTGCCATTCCTTGACTTGCTCCGTCCACGCCCGTGCCCTCTGTTTGAACTTCTACCTCTGCTATCTACATTGAAAGCGGCCGGAAGTTGAAGGCGCATCTGTCTCGGATCTCCTCGGTCAAGATCATGCTCTAGCGTCATCGAACTTCAATTTCGACTTACCCGAAGAGCTCCGATGGTCGTGCGTGCCATTCCGGCTCTCGGAGCTCTTTGCCCAAGAATTAATAGAGCTCGAACCTCATCACTAAGAGTGATTTCCACCGTGGTCAATTGGTCTACTACCTCATTGAATTCGTTGAGGTGTTCTCCAAATCTCCCGCTTTCTGTCATCTTCATATTGAATAATTTCTTGATCAAATGAACTTTATTTCTTTGCATGACAATTTGTTCATACATCTTTGGATAGAGCTGCCATGAGAGACGCCGTTGTCTTCTCATTTTTAATGTTGAAAGCGACCGACTTTGATATGGTCAATCTAATTGCGCCGAGTGCTTTTCGATCAAGCACCTCCCACTTCGTCGTCTTTCGCCTATACGGCTTTTCTTTCAACGGTTTATATAGGTCATTACGATACAAATAGTGCTCCATTTGCATTTTCCAATATCCAAAATTTTTGCCATCAAACTTATCAATTTTGGAAATTCTCTAAATCTGTCGCCATTACTCCCACTCGAACAAAATGTGATTTTTAGAAATCGTTTCGATGTGGAAGATGGAGTCTGGCAACCACAGAGCATACTAAGAATTTCAAGAGATATCACAAACAAAGCTACGATACAGTTGTTGGGGAACTAGGCGCTACTAATTCCGCCCAAAATCAGTGGGACGAATAAATGCGACTGAAAAAAATAATGGACGCTAAAATAAGCACAAAATAAAACACCGAGATTTAACGTGGTTCGGCCAAACTGCCTACGTCCACGGACCCACACCAATATATTTCACTATCACAAAAGGAGGAGTACAAAAAATACCACACTGTATTTTTCTCTACCTACGCAAAGGTTTTATCACTCCACTAACTTTTATCTCTCGTGTATAGCTTCTACACTGAAGCTCTTTCTCTACACAAGATCTTCTATTTTTCTCTCGATTTGTGTTGTGTTGGTGGTAAGATGGATACTGAAGCTGCAAACATGTCTCGTATTTATAGGGAAAATTTCCAACAACTCTCTTCAATTGTCAACCACTCTCCATGTCATTTTTCTTCCACCGAGAAAATTTGCATGCCATTTGCCTTCCTTTGTTGACAATTGAATTCAATGAGCCACCTAATTCTTGACTTTCTTTTTCTTCCTTGTTGGTGTTCTTGCTTCCTTTGTTGACACTAACATTGGAAACACGCATGTAACCTTTAGACTTTAGTTCTCATCCAACGAATCAAAATAGATGTTCAATGGCCCACTTTGTACTTGTAGAAAAGTTTTTTTTTTTTTTTTTGTTACAAGGGGAAATCGGGGAAGGTGTGGAGCACAGGGGCGGGGGTAGGAATCAAACCCAGAACTGAGGTTCAGCACGTGGGAGGCTTTACCGCTCTACCATTTGTTCGTTCCTGTAAAAAAGTTGTTTCAATTGTGAGCGGTAGGTGATTGCCTAGTTTTAGGAGCTTTAGGTATTACAATGTATGCAAGGAGTTGCCAATAGGTCTTCTTCTATCTAGCAAAACTTGCACTAATATGCTTCTTTTTTGTTTTTTTTGGAATATGCACTAATATGCTTCTAAATCTCACTAATGACGTATATCCCAAAAACATTCAAATTCACTTAGTTAAAGTTCAGCCCCTGGACTTTTCAAATATTGCAATTAAGTCCCTAGTTGCATTCTTGTCTTTAAAGGATTCATATGATAATGAACCTTAAAAGTTCGCCATTCAATGGATTAAATCTTATGTTTCTAAAATTTCTACTATACTTTGCTTCCTCAAAAATTGAAATAATTCTAATATTGTCCTCACCATCTCGAACTTTCATCCAATTCCCAGTACTGTTATGCTGCTCTTTACAACGTGTATTTAGAGTCATGCATGTGAGCTTTGTTTAGACTATGGGCTCAATTACACTATAGGGCTCAAACGTTAGCTCGAGAATGTTTTTTCTATACTTTGTCTCGTTTCTTAATACATATAATTTGAGAGAATTTTCTGATTGTAGCTAGAGAAATCGTGGATAGTAATGGTGGGGATGAAAGTTGATTGCTACAAAGAAGAAGTACCGGCCAGTGTGTACCATACTGAAGTCTACCATGAAGAACACAAATAAAATATATTTATGCTTTGAGATTATGTATTGAATCCTATTTTAAGTTTAAAACTTTGGTTGTGTAAGAATGACAATAAAAAGAGAGCTATTTATGTTTTATCCTTTTCCTCTATGAATTTACTTCTAATCGATGCATACTTAACGTTGAAACACGGAGCAATAGAGTATTGTAGAATATCTGCATACACTACAAGAATTTTTATCTTTCATTACAAATTTTCTGCAAACAAATTAAAATTTGTAACAAAAAATTACTTTTCCCAACAAAGAAAACGATTTTGTAGACATATGATTTTGGTTACAAATTTTTCAAAGACAAATTAAAATTTATAGCCAAAAAATATCTTTTCCCACAAAAAATAAATTTCGTACGCATATAATTTTTCCTACAAATTAAAATTTGTAACCAAAGGTTACATTTCCCCACAAAGAAAATAATTTCGTAGGCATATGATTTTCGCTACAAATTTTCCTTAGACAAATTAAAATTTGTAGTTAAAGGATATCTTTCCCCATAAAAAGTGGATTTTGTAGGCATATGATGTTTCTTACAAATTATTATTTGTATCTAAACGTTACCTTTCCCTACAAAAAGTACGATTTTGTAGGCCTACAATTTTTCCTACAAATTTTTACTAAACAAATTATAATTTGTAGCTGTGATATCTTTCCCCACAAAAAATAGATTTCATAGGTATCTGATTTTTCCAACAAATTAAAATTTGTAGCAAAACGTTACCTATCCCCCCCCCCCCCCCCCAAAAAAAAGACTTTATAGGCATGTGATTTTCCTTACAAATTTTCCACAAATAAATTGAAATTTATAGCCAAAAGATATCTCATCCCCCAAAGGTTTCATAGGCATATGATTTTTATAAGATTGTTCGGCATTTGTAGACAAATATTACGTTTTCCCGAAAAAATAAATTTGTAGGCATATGATTTTGTCTACAAATTTTTTCAGACAAATTGAACTTTATAATTAACTAATTGCAAGATTTACACTCATAACTTATATATTATATTAATGAGAATGAGAATGAATAACAAGAAATTAAAATAGCCTAGTGGTTGAGATCTCTACCTCTTAACCATGAGATCTAAGGTTCAATTCCTATACACTATACACTATAGCTTATTAAAGCTAATTAAGTAATTAGTAGGTCAGGGTTCAGTTGAGTTGAGTTAAAGAGATGGTTAGTAGGTCAGGTAAAAAAATTATTTTTTATTTATTTTTGAAATATATAATTTGTGATGAGAGACATTAAGAAACAAACTATATTTGTCGCATCTACCCCTTCCTTACGAACTGCATTTGTCTCCAAAAACTTTGTAGGGACAAAATTTACCTCACAATTTCAAAGTTTTGTCACCTCTAACCTTTTCTTACAAATTCTATTTGTCTCCAAAAGATTTATAACGTCAAACATTAGCCCTCAAATTTTTCCCAATTTGTGGCTCATTACCTTTCCTTTCGAGCCTGGTTACAAATTTTTTTGTCTCCTCTGCCACTTTGCCACAAATAAAGGGCTTTCGCTACAAAAGTATTTTGTGGGGAAAGGTAACAAATCTTGTAATGGTATTCCTAAAGAGAGTTGTCGTTTCCTAGGAGGAGGAGGTAAGAAGAATAATAAGAAAGAATCGTAATGGTGCTCTAACTACTAATTAACAAGCACTACAATAATCTTTGTCAAAAAAAAAAAAGCACTACAATAATATTACAAATATGCTTACATTATAATTTATAGACAGCATGAGGTAGTTATGATAACTATGGTTGAGGTACCAATGAAGTAGGTTTTTGTAGAATATTCTGCACCAACATAGTTATGTTTTTAGATGTTGAAGTGAGTTGAATTGCTAGTTGGATATTGACATATTGTGTTCAGTTATTGACTTGTTTCTTTGTATAGAGAGATGGACATAATTAATTTTTAAACATTAAGATTCAAAATCCAGATCAGACCTGTTAATTAATATTAAGAAACATGGAAAGTAGAGTTAGCGAAAATGTAAATCGAAATATGTCTTACTGTGTCAACTTTTAGTCGCTAAAGTGTACAAAAAAGATTCTAGTTGAGATATGTTTAATCGAATCTTACTTTGTAAATTGCTATGAGTTATGACAGCAAATTCTTCAATTTTTCTATTTTACCTTTTTAATCGAAATATGTCTTACTATGTCAACCATACATTTAAAATAATTGTTCACTGATTCATTATTATACTTTTCACCATAATTTGAACTAAAAAATAATTTCAATTAAGGAAGTAAAATTTTTCTCAAGCACAAGCTCTATGCACTTTTTCTCACTGTAAGTAAAGTTTAGAGTAAGAAAAAGAGAGTGGAAAGGGAGATCTGAAAGTACAAAAAGAACTTGGGGGCCATAACCGAGACAACACACACATAAGGACTTTGAGTGCAAATAGAGGACAAAAATGAATCTTTCACAAGAATGTCACCCTTCCAATCTCATAGGTGCTTGAACTTCCACCTTAGGAAAAACAGCGTCAACCTGGTGATTTCAAGATTTACACTGAGTCTGCTTTATTTTATTCTCTGAGCACACGATTTTTCAAAGTTCTCTACAGTATTATGAAGACTGAAAAAAAGATCAACATGTACTAATGTGCATCATAACAATTAAAGGATCTAAATGAAAATTTTCACATTTTCGACTATGAAAATCATACCGATTTGCCTAGTTATTAAAGCATACCAAGCTAGACTTGTGTTACAAATAGTAACTCCAGTGAATGACATATTTTCCTCATTCCTATGATTCATTTAGCAACAATGCAACATAGAAGGCAGATGGGGAAAAACTACAAAATCGAACTATGTCTAAACTTTGTCACCTTTTAAATTAGTTACTTTGGTTAGACCTGTTAATCCAACTTTATTTTTTAAATTATGACAGAAAATTTTGAAATTTTCTATTCTACTAGTGAAGTTTGGCCAGCAATGTGAAACCGATCATTATGGATTTCCAGCACACATATGACTAAAAGCTTTAGGGCATTTAACCAATAACTATACTTTTGGGAAAATTTTAACCCACTAAATCAGCACATCTCTTTTTTGACAACTAACTCATCTTTTACATAATAAGACCAAAATAGAATTTAAAAATCTCAAATTTACAACAATGCCACTATAACAAAAAAATTCATAAAAAATAAAATAAACACACTTTTAAATTGCATTAGAAGTCCTCTATCTTCTAAATTACACAAAAAGTCATCCAACTATTAAAGCTTGCACTTCAATCATCAACTTTTGAGCACAACCTCCCCACCGCCACCGCCACCACCACCCCCTTCCCCACCACCATTCCACCACCACCCACCACCATAACGACCAAACCGCTACCACCAAGATCTTGCCCTCCCACCCCCACCCCACCCCCACCACCACCCCCACCACACCACCAAACCATTATCACCCCTCCTCCATCCCCACCACACCACTACGCGCCACCACCAAACCACCACCGCCACCACCATTACTCGCCACCACCACCACCACTCCCCACTCCCCACCCCACCACCAAACCACCCCAGCGCCCTCACGACCACCAGAACCACCAAGCTGCAGTGCCACCACCACCCCACCCCAACCCCAACACCCACCCCTCCTCCCTCTCCCGCCACCACGATGTCGCCACTACCCTAACACCACCACCAAGCCATCGCGTCCGCCACCACCCCTTTCCTCCTCCCTCCACCACCACCATTCCACCACCCTCCCTCCTTCCACGATTCCACCATTGCTACCACCGCGTCCCCCCCAAAAAACCAAATTGCTATCCCTCCGTCGCCGCCACCACCACCACCACCACCAAACCACCGCCACCACCATCACAATTCCACCGCCACTACCACCACCACCACCCCCAACACCACGACCACCATTCCACCGCCACCACCAAACCACCGCCACCACTATCACCACTCTACCACCACCATCATTCAACCACCACCCATTCGCCACCATCATTCAACCACTAGTACTTTTTAAATAGTAAGATTAATTACCTAGTTCAATATTCACAATTTTGAGCAACAATGTGATGTAATTATTTTTTTCTATACTATATATAAATTTTATTTTATTGCTACTTTGAAATCCAGCCGACCTAACATGAGATTATGAATCTGCCACTATACGAAAGCATACCAATTTGCCTAATTTTTTAATTTGTCAGGAAGCATGCCAAAACTCTAGCAATTCACATGATTTTTAATTTGTAATAGCCAATAGGGAATTAGTGTAAACAAAATTCATGTGAAAGTGAAAAATAGAAACTCTATATATTGTTAGAGAACTCTTTTCCTCATTCACATAACTTGTCATCTGTTATGAATAATTGAGAATAATGTGGTGGTTATGAATTATGAGGAATAATTTGGTGGAGGAATAATTTGGTGGATGAATAATTTGGTAAAAGATGTAATTATTATATGTGAATGACTATTATACCCTTGATGAAATTATGTAATTACGATTGTGCCATTCGAAGTTTTCCTATAAATAGGGCTTCAGTTATTAATGAAATTCATTCCTGAGAATTCCTTAGAATTCATTCTCTCTAAATTCTCTCTATTGTTTCTATACTTTTATAACATCATCATTATTTTTTAAATATTAAGATTTAAGATTGAGTTCATTCGTGTACAACTTTGACGAAAAATATGATGTAATTAATTACCTTTTTCTTTGGTATATATAAATTTTATTAATTACATTGTTACTTTTAAATTTAGATTGATTGAATCTGAAATCTTGAATCTACCACCGATGAAATGCAAACAAACATGTGAATGTTACTAATATTAGAAACTCAAATTAGAGAACTCTTCTCCACATTCACACGTTTTCTGCCCTGCAAATTAAAATTTCAGTCATGATCAAAGAATCAATTTTTTTTTAATGATGATGCACAATTTTAAATTTTGATATTGTGGTGAAGTTTTGGCCGGCATGCTGATTGCACCATGACGCAAGCAATGTGAAACCAATGTGGTAAGTGGGAATAATGGATGTTTAAGACAAATATATAAAACATGAAATAGATACGATGTTTATAGCATCCACCTCTGATGATTAGACCAAAGATTATAATATTATATTTGTATTTGTCTCTGCATTGATGTATTTTTCTTAATTACTGCCATAATATTGGTCCAAGTTAGAGAGCTTGTCTCATTTGATTTCTTGATTTCCAAATTAAGGCCTAAAACCTATTCACTGGTAATCTGGAAAAAAATGTTGGACTCAGGAGGCTTATGGTCGTCTACTTTCACTTACTCGAACACTAGATAATTTCCTTCTGTTTTTTTTATCGCACAGTATATATGATGACATATTGAGTCAATATATAAATATCTCATGGTCAGCCAAACAAAACTGGGAAAAATAAAATAAAAATAAAAATCAAATGAGACCCTTGCATCCTTTGTGCGTGCTCTAATTAACCAGACCCCTTCTTCCACTTTAGGTCTTGTTCCCTTCAAATTATATTTGGTTTACTCGAATTTTATGTTCAATATGTGGTTGTGAATTGAAGAAAATGTATTGAAAAATATAAAGTAATGACGTTGAAAAATATGAGAGAGAAAAATGTAAATTTAAATTTAATGAATTTTAGTATGTATGGAACAAGAACAAGCTCTTATTTGGCTAATCTGGTGTTGTCGTTCACAGAATCACAGGCGTTGTCACCGGCCAACTGCATCGCTTTAATTTTACCGATTGTCACCGGCGAACGTCCGTGGTAGTCTATATCGAAGCACCTCGGAAAATTAATAATTACGATTTTTCGTTTTACGCTCGTATCATTCGTGGAAGGACGTGAGGGGAAAATTGGCCGATTTTGCAATGTAACTAGCGGTAATGTGCTCCTGTATAATTTTATGCACATCTTTATTCGATTCGTCAACATCCTCTTCCTTCTTTCTTCCTGGTTCTGTTTTTCATTTTTTTTCTTTTTCTGAATTTACACCTTCAGAATGGAAAATATTTCAGCCTACAGATGAAGGTATGGTTTAGTTGAGTGAAAAAGTAGCGTGGCAGCATGAAATTAGAATTGAGAAGTTTCTCAATTTAAATGTAGGTCGATTTCTCATGGATTCCAGTTGTGTCAAGTTTTAATTCAACTGTTAGAAAGCATACCAAGACTTGTGTTGGAAATAGAAACTTGAGTCAAATGCCTCATTTCCACAATCCTGTGATACATTTAGGAACATGGAAAGCAGATGAAGTAATTAAAAGTCTAAAATCAAACTATGTCTTTAACTTTGTCACGTCTTAATTAGTTCCTCAGACCTGTTAATCCAACTTTATTTTTTAAATTACGACAGCAAATTCTGATGGGTTTTTTTTTTTTTTTTCCCCTCTCTATCTCTAGTGAAGTTTTGGCCTGCAATGTGAAACCGACGTGGTAAGCGATTATTCCTTTCTTATTATTTGTCAGTATTCCATTAATTAAAGGGTGATAGAGGTTGATTTTTAATGATTTTTAAAAGTTTTTAATATAAAAGAGGATAGAAAATAAGTGGAGTTGAATGGTAGACATTTGTTGATGTAATATGATATGTGGATGTTATTGATTTAGGGTAAAAAAGAATGGATAAAAAAATGGTTAAAAAGTGGTAAAAAATTTTTTAAAGGTTCCCTAACAGGCGCTAACTTCCAAATTGCTATTACAAAGGCTTAACTGACTTAACTGGCAAATTAATTTGGTTCTCTGCTAAATATTTTAGAATATTTGGAGATATATATGCCCCGCTAAAATCACAAAACCAGCATTAATTGGATCGGGCTGTAGTCCAATCCTCCCCCCAGAATATTGAATAAATTGCTAAATGTTACTTCAAACAATAAATTCGCTACTAGTTCGAGTGGTTGGAAGTAACCTTTTCACTAACTAAAATACAAGTTCTAATCCCCTCAAATTCCTTTGGTGCTTTATTTTGTCCATTCACCTTAGGTCACTCTTATTTAGATTTTTTTCCTTCCTTTTCTTTTGTATTATTATTATTATATTATTTGCATTATTTTTTTTTTCCTTTCCTCATTTCCTTTTTCATATATATTTAATTCAATTGTTTTCCTTTTCTTTTATATATAATTTACTTTTCATTAGTAGTTGCATGAGTTTATATAATATGAAATGATAATTTTATATTTCACACTCAATTACTAGTTATATAAAACACTTCGATTATTTTTCCTCCCTTTTAATGGCAAAACCACAATTTTCATATTTCCTTGAATTTGTTATAGTAATTTTCATCTACACGAACATATCGAGAATTTAGTTTATGAGTTTTATTAGTTCCTATTATTTTGGGTTAAATCCGTCTATGTATCATATTTTTCATCTCAAGTACTCATTTTCAGGTTATTAATTGATTTTTTATTTTTTATTTTGGTTGGATTGTAGCTTGTTTTCAAATGTCTACCATTATTATATTGATTTTGGTAACAAATTGAAAAAGTTATTTTATTTTTTCATTTTTATATAGTCAGTATTGTATCTTTTTACATTAATCGCTATTATTTATGCTTATTCTCAACAAACTTAAAAATGAATTTGTAGAACGAGAATATGCAATGAATTTACATATACAAATTTATTAAAGATGATTTTTGTATAGTGCTAGGAAATTGGTGCATGGGCCTATTCTAGTAGGATCAGTACGTTTTTTTCATAAATAAATTAATTAACATAATTAAAATGTGCCGCAGTATGTGTTTCTTAAAAAAAAATTATCGCAATTTGCCCCCATAAACGTGTTTCCTGGCAATGCCCCTGATATAATGTGAAGTCATCAATGTTTTGCAAAACGAAAAATCAGAGTTCGTTGCATTGCTCCGCAAGGTGTTTTGGTAATTATATATATATATATATATATATATATATATGTGTGTGTGTGTTGAAGGAGGTTGAGATCTTGTGTCGTTGCTACAATATTGATTTTCAACTCCTCAAACATTTCACTTGCAATTTATTTGGAAAAGAAAACTATTGGAGATGGCTTATGCCGCTCTACTTTCACTCTCTCGAGCACTAGATAATATCTTGCTTTCTGGTGATGAATCACCTTTTCTTGATGAAGAGCTACAGATCAAATCTCTCCATGAGAAGCTGGGCCTTTTTATTTCATTCCTGGAAGAGACTTCACAAAAGAATAGCGACTCCATTAAAGATTTGGAAGAAAGAATTAGAGACGTAGTGTATGAGGCTGAAGATGTAATCGAGTCTCGTATGTCAAAACATTTCCTCTCAAGATTCGGATGTTCTGCAGTTATAAGGTGCTTTTGGAACTGTGCAACGCGGTTGTTGTCCCGGTGCAAAAATTTGGAGAAGAAAAATTATCAAGGCTTACAGAATATAAAGGAGAAACTTGATTCCATATGGGGAGATGTGGAGAAGATCAATGACACGGAAGACATTGAAGATCTGCAAATTAAGGATCCTCTAACTGGACCTATTGAACTGGAAAGCACCTCAGAAATTGGTAAGCCTAAACTCAACAAGCTTGATGAAATAAATTAATACTTTGTGGGATTATCTATCTATCTTGCCTTGCTTTAATTTTGTAACTCTATTTCAGAAGAGCTGGAGAAGATGCAATCGAGGATCTCGTCTTCATCAAAATCTGCGTCGTCTTCATCAAAATCTGCTTCCAGAGACACAGGTGGGCCTATGGTGGGGCTTGAAAACAACATTCTCCAAATTAAGGAGTTACTAGCTGGGCCTTCCAGTCATCTGGAAACAATCTCTCTAGTCGGGATGGGTGGTATTGGCAAGACTACTTTAGCACGAAATATCTACAATGATTCCTTTGTAAACCGTCATTTCGACGTTCGAGCATGGGTAGCAGTCTCTCAGAATAATAATGTTGTAGCATTACTTGCAGACCTTCTAAAATCAATAGGAGCAGACATTGATAAAACTGGTGAAAATGATATGGAGGAATATAAAACTGATGAAAAGGATATGGAGGAATTGAAACGGAAACTGTATCAAAGCTTGAAGGAAAGAAGGTATCTTATCATAATGGACGATGTATGGAACACCGAATTCCTAGAAGAATTCAAAAATATACTCCCAGATGACAATACTGGAAGTCGGATCATCATGACTAGTCGATCATCTAAAGTGGCCAATTTTCAAAACTACCCTAGCCATATTCACCGTGTGAATTTTCTGAGTCCCGAACAAAGTTGGAATCTTCTACGCCAAAAGGCATTAGGGGAAGAAACTTGTTCACCTGGACTCGAGGAAATTGGAAGAAAGATTGCAGAAAAATGCAAAGGACTTCCTTTATCACTTGCAGTTATTGGTGGTGTTCTCTACAAAGGCAAGAAGACGCTAGCGCACTGGAAGTACGTTGAAGAAAATATGAAGTCTGCAGAAGCTGGTGGAAATTACGATGAGTTAATGGAGGTACTGTCTTGGAGTTATAACCATTTGCCTCATCATCTGAAGGCGTGCTTTCTTTACATGGCGGTTTACCCAGAAGATTACATTATCCATGTATCCCATCTTATCAAGTTATGGCTCGCCGAGGGATTTATAAAACCAGTCTCACATCAAAATTTGGAACAAGTGGCAAAGGAGTATCTCGAAGATCTTGCTACTCGAAACCTGATTATTCCCCGCGATCGAACTTGCTATGGTGAAATCAAGACCTACACCATCCATGATCTCATAAGAGACCTCTGCACTAGAAAATCTCGGGAGAAAATGTTTCTTCAAGTTGTGGATAACGATGACCCAGAAGCCATAGAAAATGAGCGTTTCCTAAGTATTCATCGAAAGAAACGGCTTTATTTTCGGCACCGACATCATCCAACTGTGCGTTCTCTTCTATGCTTTAAACGTGCATTTGATGAAATCCCAAGAAATATTCCTTTACGACTACTGAGGGTGTTTGAAGCATGCAATATAAAATTCAAGGATTTTCCAACTCAAATCCTAAACCTTGCTAACTTACGATATCTTGCTATCTATGTCCAAGGAGGTAAAATTCCTGCCTCAATATCCAAGCTTTGCAATCTACAAACCTTGATTGTTATGTCGACTTACTTGAACTTACCAGCCGAAATTTTGAAGATGCCTTGGTTAAGGCATTTGGTGGTATGGGGGCACCAAATTTTCTTGCCTTTTCCTTGTGATGCACCAAAAGGGAACCTACAACAACTTTCTGGCTTGACTAATATTAGATTTACCGAGGAGACGATTGAGAGTATTCTTGACATCAAGACATTGGGAATTGTTTACCGTGATTCGGGATATAATTGGTCGTTCTATGGTCTGGACAATTTAGTCCATCTACATGAACTCGAAAATTTGAAGCTCAATTTCGTGGGAGATGTTGTGTGTTGGCAGCCAGTTAGTCTTTCTTTCCCACCGAAACTAAACAAGTTAACTTTGAATGGTTGTGAAATTTCTTGGAAACAAATGTCTATGATTGGTTCACTGCCGAAACTTCAAGTGCTTAAGCTGAAATCCATTCGCTTTGAAAACAGTGTGTGGGAAACAAATGAAGACGAATTTCTTCACTTAAAATTCCTGCATATCGATATCTTCGAGTTGGAACATTGGAAATCTGAGGCAACACATTTCCCAAGCCTTGAGTGCTTGAGCATTAGGAACTGCTCGCTTTTAAAGCGCATCCCTCCTGGCATCGGAGAGATTCCATCTCTTCGAGATATCGTCTTGTATAAATGCCCTTCAACTGTTGTAGATTCGGCACATGAAATACTGGAGGAGCAACGCGAGTTTAACGAGAGTCTTCAGCTTCATGAACGATCTAAATTATTTGGCATTCGCTTTTTTCAGGTAAATAAAAGTTGAGAATACGACTCTCTCTCTCTCTCTTCTCGGGTTAATTCATGCTTCAACGTAAGCTGGAGACCGGAACTTCCAGGTAATATACCGATTCTTTTATTGACTTTTAAAATTCACATTACATAGACGCTTCATAATCATGCCATAATTTTAAGCGTATCGTTGTACCATAAAGCTATCATTTCGAAACATGCACGTAACCTTAATTTAGTTCTCATCTTAAACATAATTCTTGCATAGAGTTGGCCCTAAGATGCTTGGAACCCTAAGCAAAACTTGATATATATTGCCATCCTTTTTCTTTCGATGAAATAGATGTTCAATGGCCCTCTTTGTACTTGAAAAAAAAGGTTTTAGTTGTTGTTACAATGTATTCAAGGAGTTGCCAATAGGCCTTCTATCTAGCAAAACTGTACTTGCACTAATTAATATGCTTCAAAATCTCACTAATAACTTATACCTCACAAACGCTCAAATTCACTAAGTTAAAGTTCAGTCCCTGGACTTTTCAAATATCGCAATTTAAGTCCCTAGTTGCATTCTCGTCTTTAAAGGATGCATGTGAGCTTTGTTTAGACTATGGGCGCAATTACACTATAGTGCTCAAACGTTAGCTCGAGATCGACTCTTTTTCTATACTCTGTCTCATTTCTTAATACGTATAATTTGGGACAATTTTCTAATTGTAGCTAGAGAAATCATGGATAGTAATGGCGGGGGTGAAAGCTGCTAGCTGTTAGTGGCAGACAAACAAAAGAAAGAAGAAAAAGAAAGTCAAGGATTAGGTGAGTTAGGTGGATGGAATGCATGCATTGTTTGACAATCGTGTGAGGATTAGGTGGCTCATTGAATTCAATTGTCAACAAAGGAAGGCAAAAGGCATGCAAATTTTCTCGGTGGAAGAAAAATGACATGGAGAGTGGTTGACAATTGAAGAGAGTTGTTGGAAATTTTCCCTATAAATACGAGACATGTTTGCAGCTTCAGTATCCATCTTACCACCAAACAACACAGAGTATCTTGTGTAGAGAGAGAGCTTCAGTGTAGAAGCTATACACGAGAGATAAAAGTGAGTGGAGTGATAAAGCCTTGGCGTAGGCAGAGAAAATACAGTGTAGTATTTTTTGTACTCCTCCTTTTGAGATAGTGAAATATATTGGTGTGGGTCCGTGGACGTAGGCAGTTTGGCCGAACCACGTTAAATCTCGGTGTTCCATATTTGTGCTTATTTTAGTGTCCATTATTTTCTCAGTCGCATATTATTTTTGTGTCCCACTGATCTTGGGTGGAATTAGCAGCGCCTAGTTCCCCAACAACTGGTATCAGAGCTTCGTTTGTGATATCTCTTGAAATTCTTAGTATGCTCTGTGGTTGCGGCGTGGTGATCTTCCACATCGAAGCGATTTCTCGAAAAATCACATTTTGTTCAGTGGGAGTAATGGCGACAGATGAGAGAATTTCCAAAATTGATAAGTTTGATGGCAAAAATTTTGGATATTGGAAAATGCAAATGGAGGACTATTTGTATCAAAAGGACCTATATAAGCCGTTGAAAGAAAAGCGGAAAGGCGAGAAAAGCGACGAGTGGGAGGTGCTTGATCGAAAAGCACTTTCGGCGCAGAATTAGATTGACCCTATCAAAGTCGGTCGCTTTCAACATTAAAAATGAGAAGACAACGGCGTCTCTCATGGCGACTCTATCCAGCATGTATGAGCAAACGTCATAAAGCAAATAAAGTTCATTTGATCAAGAAATTGTTCAATATGAAGATGACATGACGGGAGATTTGGAGAACACCTCAGCGAATTCAATGAGGTAGTAGACCAATTGACCACGGTGGAAATCACTTTTAGTGATGAGGTTCGAGCTCTATTAATTCTTGGGCGGTTGTGCGAGAGCCTGGAATGGCACGATCCACGACCATCGGCTCGGCCGGCAAGTCAAAATTGAAGTTCGATGGCGTTGTGAGCATGATCTTGGCGAGAGATCAGGAGGCGTCAGATCGGCTTCAACTTCCGGGGCCGCTTTCAATGTAGATAGCGAGGCGAAGTTCAAGCAGAGGGCACGGCGTGGACGGAGCAAGTCGAGGAATGGCGGCCGAGATCCAAAAATCACGAAATTCCAACAAGTCGATGAATGTTGGAATTGCGGTCGAGTTGAGGCACTACAAACATCGGTGTAGGGCGGCTCAAAGGAGGCGGAGAACAAGACCGAGGTCAATGTGTGTGACCAGAAGAAGCGGCGTGATCGCGTTGATATGTTCCATGGAGAGGAAGACCGACTATTGGGTAATAGACTGCGGAGCATCGTTCCATGCCACCGCAAATCGACACTTTTTGCAAATTATGTGCTCGGGAAACTTGAGAAGTATATCTCGAGGCGATCATCCTTGCGTGGTGGGCATAGGAGAAATGCAGATCAATGTCAATGGATGCGTATGGAAATTGAAGGACGTGAGACATATTCGAATTGAGGAAAAATTTGATCTCAGTCAAGCAGTTGTCGAGAGAAGGATGTGACACAAGCTTCTCTGGTGATAATTGGAAAATCACCAAGGGGCCATGATAATCGCGTGGCAAGGATAGTGGCACCCTATACACGACGGCGAATGCGTGTATGACAATCGCAGCTGATTCTTTGATAGCAAGGATCACGAACTTGTGGCACCAAAGACTTGGGCATATGAGCGAGAAAGGGCTCAAGTACATGCATGCAAAGGGAAACTACCAGGGCTTGATCTATTGATTTAGACTTTGCGAAAGTTGTATTTTGGAAGCGAAGCGGGTGAGTTTCAATACAAGTGGCGTAACTCAAGAAAGAGAAGCTTGAACTTGTCCACACGGATGTGTGGGGTCCAACAACGATTTCATCGATTGGCGGAAAGTCATGCCGTGACTTTCATTGATGACCACTCGAGAAAGGTGTGGGTTTACTTCTTGAGACACAAATCCGATGTGTTCGAGGCGTTCAAGAAGTGGAAGGCCATGGTGGAAAATGGCGGTTTGCAGTAAAGAAGTTGAGATCGACAATGGTGGAAAGTACGAAAATTTGGCGTTCAAGAAATTTTGTTACCAAAATGGCATCAAGTTGGAAGAACGTTGCCAGGAACACCGCAATGAATGGAGTTGCGAGCATGAATCGGACGTTGATAGAAAGAGCGAAGCATGAGAATACATGCCAGGCACTGCAAAGCAGTTTTGAGAAGGCATCAATCTGGCCCGGCATACCTAGTTAATCGTGGACCGTCGGTACCATTGGAGTCTGAGGATCTGGGAAGAAGTTTGGAAGCGGGAAAGAAGTGAAACTTTCTCATTTGAAAGTATTCGGTTGTGTCGGCGTATGTGCACATTAGTGATAATGTCAGGAGTAAGTTAGACTCCAAATCACTAAAGTGTACTTTCGTTGGATATGGTGGAGACGAGTTCGGGTACCGTTTTTGGGATGACCAGAACAAAAAGCTCATTAGAAGTCGAGATGTCATATTCAATGAAAATGTGATGTACAAGGACAGAAATGCAGTTCAGTCCAATGACACAACAAACGATGATCTAACATATGTTGTTCGGACGACACTCCGGAAGGAAGTACGTCAAAGGCGAGGCAGATGAGGGTCTGCTACCGAGGAGCCCGTCTCGGAGGCTGATTCACCACGATCTCGGCTCAATTCCCATTGTGAGGAGGTCAAGTCGACCTCATGTTCGAATCGGAAGTACATGAACTACATGTTGCTCATCGACGGCGGTGAACCTGAATGCTATGACGAGGCATGTCCGGGTGGGAGATTCATTAAGTGGGAGCTTGCAATGAAAGATGAGATAAAGTCTCTCATCTCCAACCAGACGTGGGAACTAGCCGAGTTGCCCGGAGGGAAGAAAGCTCTCAACAATAAATGGGTGTCTGAGAATCAAAGAAGAACATGATGGTTGAAAAGATACAAGGCGAGATTGGTAGTCAAAGGTTTCAGCAGAAGAAGAATTGACTATACAGAGATATTTTCGCCAGTTGTGAAGCTGACAACAATTCGATCAGTGTTGAGTATTGTTGCAGCGGAGGGCTTGCACTTGGAGCAGTTAGATGTGAAAACTGCTTTCCTCCATGGTGACTTAGAGGAGGAAATATATATGCAGCAACCAGAAGGCTTCTCAGTGAAAGGAAAAGAGGAGTTGGTGTGTGATAAGTGCAATTTATGCACTTATTTAGGCCTCTTAAACTATATGTTTTTCTCATTTTTAATTAATTTCGCATCTAATTTAGCGATATTTGGTTCTATTTTAGGGAAAATCGGGAATTGAAGAAAATATTACAACTTTGGACAAAAGGGACACAAATCAAAGTTGGAAGGACTCAATTTGAAGAAATAAAAGTTGGGGAGGTGAAGAAAAAATCAAATGGGAGCCAAATTGAAGAAATCAAAAGCTTGTGGACTCAATTGATCAAAGTTGGAAGTTCAGGACTTGCCCTGTAATTAAACTTTGGGGACTAAATTGGAAGATGGCAGAAGTTGAAATCTGTTATAACCATGCGGTCGCCCGCGCGACAGCATGCCTTTGGAAATTTATAACCATGCGATCGCACGCGCGATAGCATGGTTATATCGGCAATTTCGGAAAACTTTAAAGCTGAATTGGACACTGGTTTTCTTGGGCTTTCTTGCATCTATTATCTGAACTACGACCTAATTTTGGGGAAGAACTTCAGAGAACGAAGAGGAACGAAAGTTGGAGCAATCATCTAGGAGAAACTTGGAGAAAGAAGCCACAATTGAAGATCAAAACTCAAGAACTACACATTAACTCGGTTATGGCTTTCTCTTCTTGTTTTTCTTCTGTTTTTTTTAGCATGTTAGGCTAGGTTTCTCATAGTATTAGGGCAGAGATGAAACTTTGATTTTAGTTTGAATCCGGATTATTAATTTGGTGTTTTGTTAATTCTTATGCTAGGATGAATTTTGGATTTTGAGTTTTCAATATATCATGCTTTCTTTTACAACTTGTGGCCAAAGTTGATCTGTGATCTATTCATTGAATTGAGAAATCGTGAATAGGTTAGACTTTTATTGAAAACCACAAAGTCCGATAGGGGATGAGAATACCTCTATGCTTTGTGCGATGTTTTTATGCAATTCTTGTGTTGTAATGCATTTTTATGGCGTTGTTATCATAGAGATATAGTTAACACGTCATATAAATAGGTTGAATTCTACTTGAGAAAGATTATTCAACAAATTTTGTGAATTGAATCGTCAAAACTAACTTTCATTGCCAAATTAATAATCCGGGGGATGACTAATTGAAAAGTGGATTCGAAACCCTAATGCTAGTTTTCCATATTCGATTTCAAATTATAAAAATTCATTCTTTTAATTTTCTTTCATTTAATTCCTAATTCTTAACTTTAGATTTAGCAAATTCATTTAGCAATTTAATTTTCAAAATTAGAATTAATTGATATCAACTTATTTATTTCGGTTAAGGTTAGTTAAAGTGGCGTGGGAATAAATCAGGTCCTCGTGGAGTGCGATATCCCAGGACTTTAAAGGTCCACTTTATTACTTTCGCGATCCGTACACTTGCGGTGTGGGATTTAGTCGCAACAAGTTTTTGGCGCGTAGTTTGGGTTGTAATTATTTTCGTTTAGTTTAGCTAGCACTAATTGAACTTTAATTTATGTTTATCTTTTTATCGTTTCGATTCATACAATTTTCCTTAATTTATTTGAAAAATACCAAAAATAGTGAGATCCAATGGCAAGGGTTGACTTTATTTGTATGCTTATGCGGGACTTCAAGCTAAGGCAACAACAACTAGCGATGAAGGAATTGATGAGGACCATATGTTGGTGGGAGATTTTATGATAGGAGAGCGGCTAAGGGTTTTAAGAGCGAGAATGTGACATTAATGAGTTCGTCCTAGATAACTTGCCGCCGCAATGTTCTTCGCACCAACATTTGGGATGGATGATCTACCCGGTTGGGTTATTTCAAGCTAGAAAATCGATGAAAGATATAATTGAAGAGTTATCCCAACATGAAGAAATCTTTGTTGAAGAAAATTTGTTGTTGAGATGCCACACAATCTCACTTGAGGATATTGAGCTCGAAGAAATTCCAATTGAAGAAAGAGCATTTAGAGATGAGATTGAGGTTTGCAATGGGGATTTGAAATCAATGATGATATCAAAGTTGATTTTGTGATAAGGATAGAAGAAACAATTGAAGTCTCGTATTGAAATTTCAAGCGAGGCGATGAAGTTCAACCATTTGTTGATGTGAAGAGTCACTGTATTCTGGAGCACATATAATGATTGGTGCAAGTTCAATAAGCATCGGCAAAGTAAAGGCTCCAAAGCTTTCTTCGAATACACGAAGTGCTCCCTAAAGTCGAGCTTTAGACTCTAAGCGGGCGCTTGGTGGGAGGCAACCCATCCCCGTGTATCCTTTCTTTAAGTTTCATTGTTATTTTTAAGTTTAACTTTAAGTTTAGAGTCAAGCTTTGCATTTTAGTTTTCATTTTCACATCTTTAGTTGTTTTTCATATAGTTTCATACTTTAGAACTAAAAAAAAAAAAAAAAAAAATCCACAAAAACTGTCAAACCCCATGTTTCATTGATTTTCAAGTGCAAACCAGTTGCAAAATATCATCTCAAATCATTATCGTCAAGCCCCAGTCTCAGAATTAAAAAAAAAAAATTGTTGGTAAACCATGCGATCGCATGCATTACCCGTTCTGTTCACCCCCTCATTTTTCTTCCAAATTTGATAGAATTGCATCAATAGTTGATATGTGGTTGCTTTTGACACGTACTCTATGTAGTGGAGGGTCTGTTCCATCTTTGCATAGTATTGCACGTTTTTTTTTTTGCGGGCCTCACCTTCATTGAGTCAATTAATTGAGCTTCTTTGGTATTATGCAATTCTATATAGTTTGGAGGTGCTTTTATAGGTACTACTTGCTCTCTTATTATATTTGGAAACGATGGTTGGACCAGTCTAGAGTTAGCACACGGGATTGACATGATCGGATGTTCTCTCCACCTCCACGAGACAGTAGAGTATCTGCCTCCTTTGATCTTTATTCTCGCTTTTATTATACTTTTCTCTCTTTGAACTTACATGTTATATATTGGGGGCAATGTACTCTATTTTGTTGGGGTGGGGGTACTTTTGTGTACTTTTATTGTTGTTGACTTACATTGCTTATGTGGTGAAAGATTGAAGTTGTACTTCAAATCTTTATATATATTTGATGCCCGTTTGTTATTTTAGCATTCTTTCACCCGGTTTTTGCTATTATGCAGTTGCTAGTGGTTAGATATTCTAAAAAAAAAAAAAAAAAAACTTGTTTTGTCTTTTATTTATTTTGGTCGAGTTGTATACCGCCGATGATGACAAGGTGACTAAATTTTTCTAATGAACTCATAGTTGGATTTGAAACAACACTTGAAAATTTTCAAATTTTCTATTCACTTATCTGTGCCCGATTAACTGAAAAAGAGCACATAGTCATTGTTTAACTCTCGTTCTTGTTGACTTATCACCTAGATGCTGTGTTCCTTTAGAACTACCTTTGAGCCTCAATGTTACACTTAGGACCAGGTAGTCCTCCCAACCATTATTTTAGTATCCAACTAGCCCAAATGGTCTAGTTTGGGGGTGGTAAGATGTAGTGACTCTATGTTGGAGGGGATTGCTACTGGAAGTCTTGATACTTCTGCTTTAAGTTGAAGGATTTTTAAATTTGTGAGTTTATCTGGCACTATCATATGTTAAGTATCGAATTTTGGATTTAGATGATGGTTTAGTAGATGAGAGGGACCGCAGGAAAAAATTTGCCTACCCTAGAGAGTGAGAGTCGATCAGAGTAATCTGGTGCTTTTTCATAACCAATGTTTAGAGGACGATCTACGGTGAAGAAGGCTACCTCTAGGGAAATAGAAGCGAGAGCTACCATGAGGTAAAAAGTCGAAAAGAAAAATTGCACAAAAAAAAGAAAAAAACAAAGTGAGCAAAGAGAGCCATTATCGTGAAGGAGACAAGTAAAGAAACTCCTTTGAATAAAATTATAAAGGTGCCAGGAAATGACTCGAAAATTTGGAATTTGGAAACTTGAGGTCGAAGTGGATGGGTGATAGTTGTAATACTTTTCAACATTTAGTCACTCTTCTTGGCGTCTTGTGTGAAAAAATGCATAATATATTTTGTAGAAATCACAAGGTAGAAACACCTCGGGAATTGAGAGAAAAGCATCGGGAGTGATTCATGAGCGAGGTGAGGATATTCAACCACTTGGGAGTACAGGCATGGTTTTGTGTTGAACATTCTGTGGTGATACTTGAACAAGCACTTGAGTTAGGCGATGACTAGCACACACACACACTAGATAGTCGAGCACTTGGGTAAGTGAATTTCTTTTTGGTGATTGTTTTGTTTGTCCAACTTGAGTTTTCACTATCATTTCGTTTGCACAAAAACTTGTTGCGACTAAATCCCACACCGCAAGTGTACGGATCGCGAAAGTAATAAAGTGGACCTTTAAAGTCCGGATATCGTACCCACGAGGACTGATTTATTCCCACGCTCACTTTAACTAACCTTAACCGAAATAAATTAGTTGATATCAATTAATTCTAATTTTGCGAAAATTAAATTGCTAAATGAATTTGCTAAATCTAAAGTTAAGAATTAGGAATTAAATGAAAGAAAATTAAAAGAATGAATTTTTATAATTTGAAATCGAATATGGAAAACTAGCATTAGGGTTTCGAATCCACTTTTCAATTAGTCATCCCCCGGATTATTAATTTGGCAATGAAAGTTAGTTTTGACGATTCAATTCACAAAATTTGTTGAATAATCTTTCTCAAGTAGAATTCAACCTATTTATATGACGTGTTAACTATATCTCTATGATAACAACGCCATAAAAATGCATTACAACACAAGAATTGCATAAAAACATCGCACAAAGCATAGAGGTATTCTCATCCCCTATCGGACTTTGTGGTTTTCAATAAAAGTCTAACCTATTCACGATTTCTCAATTCAATGAATAGATCACAGATCAACTTTGGCCACAAGTTGTAAAAGAAAGCATGATATATTGAAAACTCAAAATCCAAAATTCATCCTAGCATAAGAATTAACAAAACACCAAATTAATAATCCGGATTCAAACTAAAATCAAAGTTTCATCTCTGCCCTAATACTATGAGAAACCTAGCCTAACATGCTAAAAAAAACAGAAGAAAAACAAGAAGAGAAAGCCATAACCGAGTTAATGTGTAGTTCTTGAGTTTTGATCTTCAATTGTGGCTTCTTTCTCCAAGTTTTTCCTAGATGATTGCTCCAACTTTCGTTCCTCTTCGTTCTCTGAAGTTCTTCCCAAAATTAGGTCGAGTTCTGTATTAATAGATGCAAGAAAGCCCAAGAAAACCAGGTCCAATTCAGTTTCGGAAAGTTTTTCGAAAATCTGCCCGATATAACCATGCTATCGCGCGTGCGATCGCATGGTTATAAATTTCAAAGAGCATCTTTGTGTGAGCGATATCATGGTTATAACAATTTCAACTTCGCCATCTTCAATTTAGTCCCCAAAGTTTAATTACAGGCAAGTCTGAACTTCCAACTTTGATCAATTGAGTCCACAAGCTTTTGATTTCTTCAATTTGGCTCCCATTTGATTTTTCTTCACCTCCCCCAACTTTTATTTCTTCAAATTGAGTCCTTCCAACTTTGATTTGTGTCCCTTTTGTCCAAAGTTGTAATATTTTCTTCAATTCCCGATTTTCCCTAAAATAGAACCAAATATCGCTAAATTAGATGCGAAATTAATTAAAAATGAGAAAAACATATAGTTTAAGAGGCCTAAATAAGTGCATAAATTGCACTTATCAGTGTGCAAATTGAAGAAGAGCCTATATGGCTTAAAGCAAGCGCCTAGACAGTGGTACAAGAAGTTTGACGGATTTATGCAGAAAAATGGCTACATGAAGTGTAATGCTGACCATTGTTGCTACTTCAAACGGTTCGAGTCCAGCTATATCATTTTGCTACTTTATGTCGATGACATGTTAGTAGCCGGCTCGGACATGGACGAGATCAAGAAGTTAAAGAAGCAACTATCGGCGGAATTTGAAATGAAGGACTTGGGAGAAGCAAAGCAAATTCTAGGGATGAGAATTTGTAGAGACAAGCAAAAAGGTGTTTCTGCGGTTATCGCCCGAGCCAAATATATTGATCAAATCCTACAAAGGTTCAACATGGCGATTCAAAGCGGTCGACCACGCCATTAGCTAATCATTTCCGTCTATCCAACGCCCAGTCTCCTAAGACAGAAGAGGAGAGAAACTTCATGGCTAAAATTCCATATGCCTCAGCCATTGAAAGTTTGATGTATGCCATGGTTTGTACCATACCAGATATTGCTCATGCAGTGGGAGTTGTGAGCAAATATATGGCAAATCCTGGAAAGCAGCATTGGGACGCAGTAAAGTGGATATTGAGATATCTACGTGGAACTACTGAGAAATGCTTATGCTTTAGAAGAGGCGAAGTGATACTACGAGGTTTCGTAGATGCGGATTTTGCTGGCGAGGTAGATCGCAGAGGAAGCACTACCGGTTATGTCTTCACAGTTGGTGCTACTGCAGTTAGTTGGATTTCGCAGATACAGAAGATTGTTGCGTTATCAACTACAGAAGTAGAGTACGTGGCAGTAACCGAGGCTAGCAAAGAGATGATATGGTTACAAGGTTTGTTGGCGGAATTGGGTTTTGAACAGGAGAAGAATGTCTTCTTGATGATAGTCGAGTGCGATACATCGGCAAAGAATTGGCATTTCATTCGAGGACCAAACATATTGGACTCCGTTATCATTTCATCAGGTCACTTTTGGAAGATGAAGTGTTGAAGCTTGAAAAGATTCAAGGTACCAAAAACCCAGCCGACATGATGGCCAAGAACTAAGGAGAAATTGAGCGTGCTCCGGCTTGATTGGTCTTCTACAATGAAGACAGAGGTGATGACCCACATCATATTTTTCACGTAGCTGCAAAATGAGATGTCCCAAGGTGAAAGCCAAATTGTGAAGACAGATTGAAATCAGTCTTCAAGTGGGAGATTGTTAGTGGCAGACAAACAAAAGAAAGAAGAAAAAGAAAGTCAAGGATTAGGTGAGTTAGGTGGATGGAATGCATGCATTGTTTGACAATCGTGTGAGGATTAGGTGGCTCATTGAATTCAATTGTCAACAAAGGAAGGCAAAAGGCATGCAAATTTTCTCGGTGGAAGAAAAATGACATGGAGAGTGGTTGACAATTGAAGAGAGTTGTTGGAAATTTTCCCTATAAATACGAGACATGTTTGCAGCTTCAGTATCCATCTTACCACCAAACAACACAGAGTATCTTGTGTAGAGAGAGAGCTTCAAAGATGTAGAAGCTATACACGGTAGATAAAAGTGAGTGGAGTGATAAAGCGCTGCGTGGAAAGCAGAGAAAATACAGGTGTAGTATTTTTTGTACTCCTCCTTTTGAGATAGTGAAATATATTGGTGTGGGTCCGTGGACGTAGGCAGTTTGGCCGAACCACGTTAAATCTCGGTGTTCCATATTTGTGCTTATTTTAGTGTCCATTATTTTCTCAGTCGCATATTATTTTTGTGTCCCACTGATCTTGGGCGGAATTAGCAGCGCCTAGTTCCCCAACACTAGCTACATGGAAGAAGTACCGGCCAGTTTGTACCATACTTTGAAGAACACAAATAATATATATATACATGCAATTTGAGATTATGTTGATTTGTAATTGTGTTGTTTTAATCATGCATATTTTAAGTTTAAACTTTGGTTGGAGATGGCTTATGCTGCTCTATTTTCACTTAATCGAACACCTGATAATACCTTGTTTAAGTTGCTTTCCGGCAATGAATTGTGAGTTCTTTTTATTTAATTTCTGGAAAAGAATATCGACTCGATTGAAGACTCCGAGGAAAGACTCATATATGCGGGGTGTATGAAGATGAAGATATAATCAAGTCTCACATGTCACATTAGATTCTGTCAAATTCAGAAGCTTCAATATATAAAAAATAACAAATCAATTGTAGATTTGAAAGAGAGATTCAAAGATACTACGTATAGATTTTATTTCGTTGTGATTTTCAAAATTGATTTGGATTCAACGTAAAATGTTGAATCCACTAATGAAAATCATATCAATTTGTCTAGTTCCTTAATGTGTTAGAAAAACATACCAAAACTTGTGTTACAAATAGAAACTCTCTAGTTAGAGACCTCTTTTCCACATTCCGGCCAATTATTTATTTAGCAACATGGAAAGAAGAAGTAACATCGTAAAATCAAACTTATAAGGGTGATAGGAAATAAATTATAATGGTTTTCAAAGGTTTTTAGGCCTTGTTCGATACAGGTTTTTTGAAATTCCGCACGATATATTTGACTTGTCAATCTGTGGGGCCCGTATGAATAGTGGTAAAAATTGAAGATTTCGTTTCTTTGGCGCATGATATGTTTGACTTGTCTACCGGTGGGGCCCGCATAAATAGTGGTAAAAAATTGAAGTTATCCTCAAACGAACAAGGCCTTAATGTAAAAAATGAGAGAGAGTGAGTAGAGTTGAGTAGTAGAGATTTGTAGATGTGATAAGATATGTAGATGTGATTAATTTATGGTAAAGAAAAGAAAAAATGGATAAAAAAATAGTAATCAAATTCTTGAGACCTGTTAATCAAATTCTTTTTCAAATATGACAACAAATTTTGAATTTTTATATTCTATACTATATATATAGTGAAGTCTTGGCGGGCAGTGTGAAAAGAGAGAATTATGGATCTTTATGACACGCAAAACATGAAACAGATACAATATTTTATTACACACATTCTAGATGTACCCAATTGAAATCACAGATTTCACACTAAACCAGCACTAATACAATCCAATGTGGAATCAATGTTCTTAAAAACGACAAGGGTGGGGTTAAATATACCCGGCTAAAATGTTGAGTGCATCCATTTAAAAATAAAAAATAATAAAATAATAAAAAGACCAAGTTGCCCATGCTAAGTGCACTCATTCTTTCTCCCTTTTTTTCTTGTTCACTGCATTTGCAGTGAACAAGCTTTTTCACAGCGAACAAGCAAAAGTTTGTTCGCTGTGAATGCAGCGAACAAGACTGAAAAAAAAATTTTGAAGAAAAAATGAGAATTTTTATCTGATTTTTTATTGGTGGATGCAATTTTTACTATAATTTTTTGCAACCATTTTGACAAGTAATTTTGAAATTTCTTTTAAGTTTTTTGCAACTACTTTAAGATAAATTTCGAATTTTTTTTATGATACAGTAATTTCATCCAGTTAGTGTAATTTTTTGTAACCATTTTGACGATGAATTTTGAATTTTTTTTGATGATACAATAATTAATTTTATTCGATTAGTGTTGAATACAATTATTTCAAAAAACACTTTGAATGACTGTAAAAAATTTGAAAAAAAATAATGACAAAAATTTTTTATCGATAATTCTCCCTAATTTTTTTAATTATTTTTGTTTTAAAATTATGTGGTGTTCGCCCCCTTGGGAAATGGGGCGAAGGCGAACACCCACTTCGCCCGATGTTCGCGTTTGCCCCATTTATAGCGAACACCCTTTTGGATGTTTGCTTTCAAGCACACGAACTCTTTTTTTTTTTTTTTTAATTACATGAGGGTGGGGGTAGAGTTGGAATATTAGATGGAATGGGGCGAAGGCGAACACCCACTTCGCCTGGTGTTCGCCTTCGCCCCATTTATAGCGAACACCCTTTTGGATGTTTGCTTTCGAGCACACGAACTCTTTTTTTTATTTATTACATGAGGGTGGGGGTAGAGTTGAAATATTAGATGGAATGGGTGTAAAATGGCGGGTGTATTGAGCCACACCCGAACGACAATTCTAAGTTTGTTTAAGACATAAAATAGAATATATGAATTAAAGAAAAGTCGTATCCAAAGTATTTTGGAGAAATATATGAAGAATTTTGGAGATCTCCAATCATTGCTCCACTAATTTCAAACTCCTAAAGCAATTCATTGGTAATTTGGAAAAGCTAGCATAGGAGATGGCTTATACTGCTTTGCTTTCACTTAATCGAACACTAGAAAATATCTTGTTTTCCGGCGATGAATCACGAGCTCTTGATGGAAAGCTACATATCAAATCTCTCCATCAAAAGCTGAGCCTTTTTATCTCGTTCCTGGATGAGAATAGTGACTTGATTGAAGATTTGGAAGAAAGAATCAGAGATACGGTGTATGAAGTCGAAGACGTAATCGAGTCTCATATGTCAAAAATGCTTCTCTCAAAATCTGAAAGAGATGCTCAAGTTATAACAAGAAGTTTTTGGGAAGGTGTCATGGGCTCGCCGTCGATGTGGATATGCTACAAATGGGATGGATACTTGGAGTTGGAGAAGAAAAAATATGAAAAAGGCTTAGCAAAGGTAATAAAAAAAACTAGATTCCATCTGGGGAGAAGTGGAGAATTCTTCCAATCTTTGTTTTGAAATCTGGAATTAGATCTAAAATCAACACGGAGAGGGAGAGCTCCAATAATTTTGAAAATTTTCCGGCGATATCATGGCGGCCGATCATTTGGTAATATTTTTGCCTAAAAATATTGTCAAAATTTTGATCAGCCGCCATAGCGATACTGGAGCTCCCTTCGTCGTGCTAATTTTAGATCTAATCACAAATTTTAAAACAAATATCATATGAACCCTCAAAATAGCCCAAACATTCTTTAATTAAAAAACCATCGTTTGGTGCCTTATCAAAAGCGATTCAATTATTATAGAATAAAATAATATACAAATCAACATTGCACCCTGCAGCGAATGGGGAAATCCATGTCTCCGCACCCCACTTTTAATACAGTCGGATAGGACAGGATAGGATTAGGACATGTAACGAAGGATAAATCTTGAGATCGTAAGGCCTTCACTGATTTCCAATCCCTAAAACCTTTCATCGATAATAATTTGGACTTTTTGAGAAGCGTTGGAGATGGCCTATGCTGCTCTACTTTCATTTACTCGAACTCTAGAAAATATCCTACTTTCTTGTGATGAATCACTACTAGTTCTTGATGAAGAGCTACAAATCAAATCTCTCCAAGAAAAGCTGGGTCTGTTTATTTCGTTTCTGGAAGAGACTTCGCAAAAGAATAGCAAACCGATTGAAGATCTTGAAGAAAAAATTAGAGATGTGGTGTACGAAGCTGAAGATATAATCGAGTCTCACATGTCAAAACAGATTCATCCGGGCGGATCTAGAAATTTAAGTACCACGGGCTGTTATATACAAAATATCAAATCGATCAAAGTTTTATACAATTTTTTCAAATTTTTCTACACTAGATTTCCAGATTTTTTTTGGCCCCCCTTTCTCTCAAGATCTGAAGCTTCAACAAAAGATGGCAGATCGATCGCGGATTCGAAGGAGAGTGACGGAGATGCGACCTATGAAACAAAAAATACAGGTAGTTCTAAAGAGATCAATAATGAAGAAGACTTGGACAAGAAAAATAATGAAATGTGCTTAAAGAATGTAAGGGGAAAACTTGATTCCTTGCGGGAAGAGGTGGAGAAGATGAAGAATGAGAACAACATTGAAGCTCTGCAAATTCAGAATCATCTCAGAGGACCTGTAACACCTGGTAAAGTCGAAAGCACCTCAGAGATTAGGGTGGATGAAATTGGTAAGCCTTAAAGAATTTGGTTAAATCAATTGATAATCTGTGATCTCAGCTACAATTTTCTATTTGCCTTGTTTTAATTTTGTGATTCTGTTTCAAAAGAGGTGGAGATGATGCAATCGAGGAACTTGTCTTCATCAAAATATGCTTCGCAAAACAAAAGTGTTCCTATGGTGGGACTGGCAGACGACATGCTCCGAATTAAGGAGTTACTGACTGGGTCATCCACTCAATTGGAAACCATCTCTATTGTTGGGATGGGTGGCATTGGTAAAACTACACTCGCTCGAAGTATCTATAATGATCCATTTGTCACTCGTCGCTTTGATGTTCGGGCATGGACAACTGTCTCTCAGAAATATAATGTGGAATCACTACTTATAGACCTTCTAAAATCTATGGGAAACCCGACTAGCGGAGTTGATATGGAAGAACTAAAACTGAAAATGTATCAAAACTTGAAGGAAGTAAGGTATCTTATTATAATGGACGACGTGTGGGACATCAATTTTCTAAAGGAATTCAAAAAGATATTCCCGGATGATGATAATGGAAGTCGAATCATCATGACTACTCGGTCATCTCAAGTGGCTAATTTTGAACGCTATCCTAGCCATATCCACCGTATGAAGTTTCTTAGTCCTGAACAAAGCCTGAATCTACTGCTCCATAAAGCATTGGGGGAAGGACTCTGTCCTCTTGGACTCAAGGATATTGGATGGAAGATTGCAGAAAAATGCAAAGGGCTTCCACTTGCACTCATAGTTACTGGTGGTCTGCTCTACAAGGCCGAGAAGAGGCGAGAGCACTGGATATATGTAGAGGAAAATATGAAATCTGCAGAAGCTGGAAATTATAATGATTTAATGGAGATACTTTCTTTGAGTTACAATAATTTGCCTTATCATCTCAAGACATGTTTTCTTTACATGGCAATTTATCCCGAAGATTACGTTATCCACGTCTCGCATCTCATCAGGTTATGGCTCGCAGAGGGATTTATAAAACCAATCCCAACAAAAACTTTGGAACAAGTGGCCAAGGAATATATTGAAGATCTCACGGCGAGGAATCTGGTTATAGTTCGTGACCGGAGTTACTATGGTGAAATCAAGACGTACACCATTCATGACCTCATGAGAGAACTCTGCATGAGGAAAGCTCGGGAGACAATGTCTCTTCAAATCGTGGATAACAAGGATCAGGAAGCAAGAAAAAATCAGCGTTTCTTCAGTTTTCAGCAGAGTTGGGCTAGGGCCTCTAGAAAACCATACGACTCAAATGTCCGTTCTCTTCTATACTTTGGAATTGTAGGCCGATATAGAGAAAACACCACAATGCTACTCAGGGTGTTGGATCTATCCAATAAAAATCTCTTTGAGTTTCCAACAGAAGTAGTAAGACTTGCTAACTTAAGATATCTTGCTTTGTCCTGCAACCATGTATCTGAGATTCCTGCCTCCGTATCCAAGCTTTACAATCTACAAACCTTGACTGTTATAAGGCATGGATGGAGATCTCGACATGCAATATTAATATTGTACTTGCCAGCTGAAATGTTTAAGATGCCATGGTTAAGGCATCTGTTGGTAGATGGGAGTGGTTTCCAGTCTTATCCTTCCGGTGCACCAAATTGGAACCTACAAGTACTTGCTGGCATGGTTGATTTTAGATTTACGGAGGAAGCCATTGAAAAACTTCTTGACCTCAAGACATTGGAAGTTGTTTACCGTTATCCTGGGGTAACTGAGTGGTCGTTTTGTTGTGTGGAGAATCTAGTCCATCTTCATCAACTCAAAAATTTGAAGTTTCATTTTATTGATTACGGTTGCCATCAGTTTCTGCCCAATTTTTGTTTCCCACAAAAACTGAACAAGTTGACTTTGAGTTGTTGCATGATTTCTTCAGAACACATGTCAACAATTGGTTCACTTCCTAACCTTCAAGTGCTAAAATTCAAAGATGTGTACTTCAAGAACAATGTGTGGGAAACAAATGAAGGGGAATTCAGTGAACTACAGTTTTTACTCATTGACAGCCGTTCGTTGAAATACTGGGTAGCTGAGGGAACACATTTCCCAAGCCTGGAGTGCCTAAGTCTCAGGAACTGTCACGGTTTAAATCGCATCCCTCGCGAAATAGGAGAGATTCCAACTCTTCAACATATTGTCTTGTATAGATGTAATCGAGGTGTTGTAGATTCGGCAAATGAAATACTGAAAGAACAACATGATTTCGGTAACGAGAATTTTCAGCTTCACATGCCTCGTGATTACAGAAGCAGCAAATTTAGATTTTGAAGAGAATAGAACTATCTTCCTTTGCACATTTGGCATCTGCTTTCGTAAGGTAAAAAAATTTTAAATCTCGATACTACTCCTACCCGCCTGACCTGCATCGTCTGCTAATTAATTTCTTTCATCTTTGCAGAGGTATTCGGATTTTCAGTAATCGGTGATCAAGCAAGCTGGGTAGCTGCTGGCTCATGTGAGTTGTTAATCTGTCTAGGCTCTAGCTCTTTATTTATGCTTCACCCAATGGCTATCGATAATTCTATATCAAACATCTATAATTGTGAAACGTTCTGTGTTAATTAAGCTAATTATTTATGCATATTCTGATCATGTTTCAACCAATGGTAGCCATTGCCTCATCCAAATTCTGAGGAAAGCTCAAGACCACAACTTCAAGTAGGTAATAATTACTCATTCTTGTTTCGACTTTCAGAGATTGTACTAGTGTATAGACGCTTGTGGATATTATAGATTTTGTGTTTGTTTGGTGTCGTCACTGTTCACGAAAATTGTTTCTTTTGAGTGTGTAGTTGAAAAGTGAAAAAAGTCGTAAGTACATAGTTAAAATGAGCAAAATGATAGTTCACTTGAAAGATATATATACATGTAATGTGACATGGTAAAGTTTAGTTACCAAATTCTCTGCACAAGAGTATTGAATATTATTCTGGCAATGTATTAAACACAAACATTCTCAACTACATATAGTGAATGGCATACGACAACTTATACAAAACACAAGCTCAATTTCATGCTTTATGCCCTGATAGCCAACGCATTTTACAACTTTTTTTTTATTTATATTTATCCATTCTTTCTTTATCCTAAATCAATCACATCTACATATCTCGTGAGACTTATATGTATTATACAAATTTTCATCATTTAATTCCATTTATTTTCTCTCCTCTTTTACATTAAAATTCATTAAAAAATCATAAAAATATATATCCTATCACTATATATATATATATATATATATATATATATATATATATATTAAGCTTGCGTGATAAAACTTTTCAAGGGGAAAAATGCTACTTTTTAACAAAAATTTATGATTAAAATGTAGCACTTCTATTGAGAAACTTGCAATAATTCTTCTGAACCTCAAATAATAAATTACACATCACCAGCATTCGACTTCGCTAACTCACAATTTAGTTTTTCACTATTAAAATGTTACAATCAAGTCCCTAGTTGCATTCTTATCCTCAAAAGGATTCATATATATTATGAAAAACCTTAAGTTCATCATCCAACAGATTAAGGGTATGTTTGGTAGAATTAGCTAATAAATTAGCATATAATTGATAAGTTAGATTATAGCTGATAAGTTAATTGAGAATTGATAGCTGATGACTTATAGCTGATAGCTGATAAGCAAGATGATATAATAAAAACGTTTGGTAAAATAATTGATAAGCTGGCTCATAAATAGAAAATTATACAAAATGATATATTTAAAATATATTTCTAGAAAATTATATGAGTAAAAAATGAATAAAATGTCAAAAGCTCATGAGTTTATTTGAAAAGTCAGTAAAAGAAGTTTATCAAATAAGCTCAAGTTTTTCAAATAAGCTATTCCAGCCAAACACGGCTTATTTAGTTATTAGAAGTTTATAAGCTCCTAAATAAGCTATAAACTAATTTATTTGACTTACCAAACATATCCTAAATATTATATTTCTAAAATTTCTACTTTTCTCCTGCAAGAATTGAAATAATTCTATTTTGTCCTCGACTTCTCAAACTTTCATCCAAATCCCAATAGTGTTACAACTTACACGTCTTTACACAGAAATGTTCAAGTGCAACCGGTAGTGCCATATGGCACTCCGGTCATTGATCTCGTCTGACGCAGTTTTGAAATCCAAACGAGATTTGGATTCATTGACGAAGAGACGGTTCAGTAATTTTTTCAAAATTTTGGCAAAAAAATTGGACACCGTGGTGTCTGGTCCAAACTTTTAAGCAAAAATTTAAGAACTAAATTTAGTAAAAAGTTTGGCACACAAAGATCAGCGAAGCTGAAGATGTAATTAATTTGGTTTCAACATAAAATGTTGAATCCATTAATGAAAAGCATACCAAGACTTGTGTTACAAATAGAAACTCCAGTCAAATACCTCATTTCCACAATCCCATGATTCATTTAGCAACATCGTAAAATCAAACTTTGTATTTCTTAACTAGTGTCACTTTTTAGTTGCCAAAGTGTACTTAACTACTAAGAAAACTTCTTCAGACCTGTTAATCGAAATTTGGAATTTTTATTTTCTATTCTATATATATAGTGAAGTCCTGGCCGGCAGTGTGAAAAGAGATAACTATGGATCTTTATGACACATAAAATAAAACATGAAAAATTATAAATACAATATTCGATTACACATATTCTAGATGTGTAATAAGTTGAAATAATCATGGATTTCACACTAAACCAGCACTAATACAATCTAATGTGGAATCAAGGTTCTGGAAAACGGCAATTCAAAGTTTGTTTACGACATAAAATATATGAAATAAAGAAAAGTTGTATCCAAAGTTTTTTGGTGAAATATATGAAGAATTTTTTAGATCTTCAATCATATCTCCTACTCCTAGAACCTTTCACTGGTAATTTGCAAAAGTATTGGAGATGGCTTATGCTGCTCTACTTTCACTCTCTCGAACACTGGATAATATCTTGCATTCTCGTGATCATGAATCTCTAGTTATTGACAAAGAGTTACATGTCAAATCTCTCCATCAAAAGCTGGAACTTTTTATTTCATTTCTAGAAAATACTTCACAAAAAAATAGTGACTCAATTGAAGATTTGGAGGAAAGAATCAGAGATGCAGTATATGAAGCTGAAGATATAATCGAGTCCCACATGTCAAAACAAATTCTCTTAGAATCTGAAGCTCCACCCAAAGATAGCGAATCGATTGTAGATTTGGAAGAGAGCACCAGCGATGTGACATATGAAGCCGAGAATACAAGTAGTTTTTGGGATTGTGCGAGGTGCTTGTTATCCATGTGCCAAAATTCTGAGGAGAATGATGAAGAAGACCTGGAGAAGAAAGACTATGCAATAGGCTTAAAGAATGTAATGGAAAAACTTGATTCCATTTGGGAAGAGGTGGAGAAGATGAACAACATTGAAGCTCGGCAAATTAAGAATCATCTCACTGGACCTGTTAAACTTGAAAGCACCTCAGAGATTGGGATGGATGAAATTGGTAAGCCTAAACTCAACAAATTTGATGAAATCAACTCACAGTCTGTGCTCTTTTCTATTTGCGTTGTTTTAATTTCGTGATTCCATTTCAGAAGAGCGGCCAAGGAAATCATCTTCATCAAAATCTGCTACCACAAACATGAGTGCGCCTCTTGTAGGATTGGAAGTCCACATGCTCCGAATTAAGGAGTCAGTAACTGGTAACTGGGCCATCCATTGAACTGGAAACCATATCAATTGTCCGGATGGGTGGCATTGGCAAGACTATACTAACGAGAAGTATCTATGATGATCCATTTGTCACTCGTCACTTTGACATTCGAGCACGGACGACAGTCTCTCAAAAATATTGTTAATATTATTATGTATCATATTGACATATAGTTTGGGCCTTTGGGCCGTCTAGGGTTTACTCACCTAGGGTTTTACTTTCTTGTAGCCTACTCCATGTACTCTATAAATACTTTGCATACTCATTGTAATATACACAACAATAATACAGTTTATTCCTATTCATCTCCTGTCCTCTTTCTCTAACAAATATAATGTGGTAGCATTACTTATAGACCTTCTCAAATCGATGGGAACCCACACCAATAGAAAGGATATGGAGGAATTGAAAAGGAAAGTGTATCAAAATTTGAAGCAAAGAAGGTATCTTATTGTATTGGATGATGTATGGGACATGGACTTCTTAAAAGAATTCAAAAACATACTACCAAATGACAATACAAGAAGTCGGATCATCATGACTAGTCGATCATCTACAGTGGCTAATTTTGAACGTTATTCTAGCCATATTCATCATATGGATTTTTTGAGTCCTGAGCAAAGCTGGAATCTTCTGCGTCAGAAGGCCTTAGGGAAAGAACCCTGTCCACCTGGAGTGGAGGAAATTGGAAGGAAGATTTCGGAAAAATGCAAAGGACTTCCATTATCACTCGCAGTTATTGGTGGTCTCCTTTACAAAGGCAAGAAGACGCAAGAGTACTGGAAGTATGTTGAAGAAAATATGAAATCTGTAGAAGCTGGAAACTATGATGTTTTGATGGAGATTCTCTCTTGGAGTTACAACCATTTGCCTCATCACCTCAGGGCATGCTTCCTTTACATGGCAGTTTACCCAGAAGATTACGTCATTCACGTCTCACATCTGATCAGGCTGTGGCTTGCAGAGGGATTTATAAAGTTAATCCCACCTAAAAATTTGGAACAAGTGGCGATGGAATATTTCGAAGATCTTATTGCAAGGAATCTAGTTATAGTCCGTGACCGGAATTACTATGGTGAAATCAAGACGTGCACCATCCATGACATTGTGAGAGATCTTTGCAGGCCGCAAGCTCGGGAGAAAATGTTTCTTCACATCATGGATAAAGAGGATCAAAAAGCAATTAGAAATAAGTGTTTTGTAACTCTTCATCCAGACGAGCGGTTTCACTTTGAACAACAATGCGACCCAAATGTTCGCTCTGTCCTATACTTCACAGATGCATATGTATTTGCAAGTGATATTAATTCGTCACTATATACTCACACTCAGAGTGTTGGATGCATGCAATATAAGTTTCGACAAGTTTCCAACTGAAATCGTAAAACTTGTAAACTTAAGATACCTTGCTTTCTTCTACGAAGGAAAGGGAGAAGGTAATATTCCTACGTCAATATCCAAGCTTAGCAATCTACAAACCTTGATTGTTATCAGGAATGATGACTGGAGATATAAAGGTGCAATATTATACTTACCATCCGAAATGTTGAACATGCCTTGGTTAAGGCATCTATTGGTAGATAGCGGTAGTTTCTTGTCTTATCCTTGTGGTGAATCAAATGGGAACATACAACTACTTTCTGGCTTCATAAATGTTAGATTTACGGAGGATATCATTGAAAAACTTGTTGACCTCAAGACACTGGGAGTTGTTTACCGTCATGATTCGGAAACTGAGTGGTCGCTTTACTGTATGGAGAATGTAGTCCATCTTCATCAACTCGAAAATTTGAAGTTCCGTTTCGTTGGAAAGGCGTCGAGAGATAGGTGTCAAATGCCGCTCAATCTTTCTTTCCCAGAGAAAATGAAGAAATTAACTTTGAGCGGTTGCATAATTTCTTGGAAACACATGTCAATCATTGGTTCACTTCCAAATCTTCAAGTGCTAAAACTGAAAGATGTTTTCTTCGAAAACTATGCCTGGCAAACAAATGAAGGGGAATTCAGTAACCTAAAATTTCTGCATATTGAAAGCGATTTGATGTTCGAATGGGAGGCTGAGGAAACACATTTCCCGAGCCTTGAGTGCCTCAGTCTGCAGAGCTGTCTAAATTTAAAGTGCATCCCTTTCCGGAATTGCAGAGATCCCAACTCTTCGAGTTATCGTGTTGGATGGCTGTAGTTCAGATGTTGAAGATTCGGCAAAAGAAATACTCGAGGAACAACGAGAGTTCGGTTACGAGACTCTTCAACTCCACATCGATTCTGATAAAAACAACGGATTTACATCTGGCATTTGCTTTCATGAGGTAACAAATTAATTAAGATATAAACACTACTGATCAGAAATGATCAGCATTGTTTAATAATTAATTTCTTTCATTCTGGCATAGATATTGGAATACTGTGTACCTATTGCTCAAACGAGCTGGGTAGGTTGTGTGAGTTGTTAATCTTGCTAGTTGATGATTTATGTTTCACCCTATAGTAGCTATTTGCTCATCCAAAGTTTTATAGAAATTTTAAATTAAATTAATTACTTGTGCATATTATGATTATGTTTCAGCTCACAGCAGCCATTGCCTCATCCAAATTCTGAGAAAAGCTGAAGAATACTTCAAGGTAATTACTATTTACCGATTCAGTGATTCTTGTACTGACTTTTAGAGATTGTATTATATAACCACTTATGGATATTATGATTTTGTGTTTGTCGCTGTTCGTGAAAATTGTTTCTTTCTCAGTGTTTGATTGATACGTGAAAAATTTGTAATAATAATAATCATTCTCCTTTTCTCATTTGTATCATTTAACATTAATATTCCAGATCCTTAAAGTGATAATTAAACAATATAGGATTTTACAACCATAGGAACAGCCTCACATTTGTGTTGTGGATACCTGCTTTAATGTATTGGCGATTTCTTCTGCTGTTGCCTCGCCCTTGATATGGGCGACAAGCGGACTGTCCTTTGGAACTACATCGTCTCTCAAGTAGCTTCCTGCTGTTCTTAGCAATTCGTCAGAACCTTTCTCCATGACTCCTTTCATTATGACTGTTTTGTGGGTCCCGGCGATCAATTCTTCGTAATCTGTGTCTCCGGTTTCACCAAGTATCACATACATGTTTGCTACATTCAACCGCCACCGCACAAAAAGGTACCTATAAATAGACAACATCCAAGAACTCGAATCAAGAAAATAGTATGCTCAATCTTTATGACAAGCAAAAAAATCCCATGTGTCGTAAACCATTCAGAAGATTATAGAGTTGGACCATGTTATACGTACATCACTATGTACAGTCAATTGCACTGTCCTCTACTCCTCTCACAATATGAGGTAGGGTAAAATTGTCATTCTCCCTCAGTTATGTCTGGTGCTATACACCTCGTTGTATACAGGGGTGTAGATATAACATTTTCTCCGTGCAATTTCATAATATTTTCGTATGACGAAGTAATTTATTTGTAATATTAAGATGTATCTTAACCTGTTAAATTTACCTAAGAGCTATGAAAGGGAGGCGAGGAGAGGAATATGAACTCTAAATTCATATATGAGTGCAATTAAGGTTTATGAACTCTAAATTCAAATATGAGTGCAATTCACTCCAATTGGACAGATATTATCACGTTGATCGTTGTAGCATGCTAATGAAGATGAGGTAGAGAAATTAGATGTCTTGCAATGGTGGAAATTAAATGAGCTATCGTACCCTGTGCTGTAGAAAATGGCACAAGATTTACTAACTATACTAGTATCAACAGTGGCATTGGAGTCAGGTTTTAGTGCAGGTAACAGAGTGCCCGACGAAAGAAGATCAAGACTTAAAAATATAGTTACTGATGATATGGATGAAGACTTAAAAAATCTTGCAATTGAAGGATTTGATTCTTAGACAATTAAATTTAGATGCAAAAATTAAAGCAATTTAGGCTTTAGAACAACTAAGGCCTTGTTCTCCCCACTATTTTTTCCCACTAGCTCCCACTAACTTTGATCTATAAATGGTGGTGAAAGCTGGTAGCTACAAAGAAAAAGTACCGGCCAGCGTGTACCATACTAAAGTCTACTATGAAGGACACGAATAACATATATATATGCTTTGAGATTATATATGTTGATATGTAATTGTCTTGTTTTAGTCCTATTTTAAGTTTAAACTTTGGTTCTGTAAGAAAGACAATAAAAAGAGAGCTAGCGATTTATGTTCTTAAGTGGCATATTGGTCCAAGTTGGAGATATTCTGTTATTTGATCAATTGACTTCCAAAGCCTAAAACCTTTCACTGCTAATCTGGAAAAAGTGGTATTGGAGATGGCCTATATATGCTGCTCTGCTTTCACTTACTCGAACACTAGATAATAATGAAGTATAATAATATATTAATATGAAGTCGATGTTCTGAAAAACAACAAATTAAAGTATGTTGCATTGCTCCGATCCCACGGTGTCTTGTTAAAATTTATGTCCGAAAAATCTTCGGATCTTCTGTCATAGTGTCATTGCTCCATTGACTTCCAAAGCCTAAAGACTTTCACTCACCCCATAATTTGGAGATGGCTTATGGTGCCCTATTTTCACTTACTCGAACACTAGATATATTATCTAGCTCCGTCCCTAGCCTGCGTGTACAACTTTGACGAACAATATGATGTAATTAATTACCTCTTGCTTTGGTGTATATAAGTTTTATTAATTTTATTGCTATTTAATTTTTAAATTTAGCTTGATTGAATCTGAAATCTTGAATCCACCACTGATGAAATGCAAACAAACATGCGAATGTTACGAATATTAGAAACTCAAATTAGAGAATTAACTCTTCTCCACATTCACACGTTTTCTTCCCCACAAATTAAAATTTCAGTCATGATCAAAGAATCATTTTTTTTTTTTTAATAATGATGCACAATTTTGAATTTTTATATTGTGATGAAGTTTTGGCCGGCATGTTGATTGCACCATGATGCAAGCAATGTGAAACCAATGTGGTAAGTGGGAATAATGGATGTTTAAGACAAATATATAAAACATGAAATAGATACAATGTTTATAGCATGCACCTATGATGATAAGACCAAAGATTATAATATTATATTTCTTATTTGTCTCTGCATTGATGTATTTGTCTTAATTACTGGCATAATATTGGTCCAAGTTGGAGATCTTGTGTCATTTAATTTGATTTATTGATTTCCAAATTAAGGCCTAAAACCTATTCCCTGGTAATCTGGAAAAAATGTCGAACTCAGGAGGCTTATATATGGTGCTCTACTTTCACATAATCGAACACTAGATAAAGTTTTTTTTTTTTTTTTTTGTCACACACGATATATGATGACATATTGAGTCCATATATAAATATCTCATGGTCAGCCAAACAAAAAATGACCAAAAATAAAATAAAAATAAAAATAAAAATCAAATGAGACCCTTGCATCCTTTGTGCGTGCTTTAATTAACCAGACCCTTTCTTCCACTTTAGGCCTTGTTCTCTTCAAATTATATTTGGTTTACTCGAATTTTATGTTCGATGTGTGGTTGTAAATTGAAGAAAATGTATTAAAAAGTATAAATTAATTGTCAAATTAATGTTAAAAAGATGAGACAGAAAAATATAGATTTAGGTTTGACGAAATTTAATATTCATGGAACAAACAAGAACGAGCTCTGATTTGGTTAATCTCATGTTGTCGTTCACAGAATCATATCACAGGCGTTGTCACCGGCCAAAATTAATTGCATCGCTTTAATTTTACCGATTGTCACCGGCGAACGTCCGTGCATGGTAGTCTATATCGAGGCACCTCGGAAAATAATTAGGATTTTTCGTTGTACGTACGCTCGTATCGCCCGTGCGTGGAAATGTAACTACCGGTATTGTGCTCCTGTATAATTTTATGTACATCTTTATTCGATTCTTCAACATCCTCAATTTAAATGTAGGTCGATTTCACATGGAATATTCCAGTTGTCCGGTTTTAATTCAATTGTTAGAAAGCATACCAAGACTTGTGTTACAAATAGAAACTTGAGTCAAAATCCTATGATTCATTTAGCAACATGGAAAGCAGATGAAGTAATTAAAAGTCTAAAATCAAACTATATGTCTGAACTTTGTCACGTCTTAATTAGTTGCTCAGACCTGTTAATCCAACTTTATTTTTTAAATTACGACAGCAAATTCCGATTCTTTCTTTTTTTTTTTTCCCTCTCTATCTCTAGTGAAGTCTTGGCCTGCAATGTGAAGCCGATGCGGCAAGCGATAATTCCTTTCTTATTATTTGTCAGTACTCCATTAACTTCCAAATTGCTATTACAAAGGCTTAACTTTCTTAACTGGCAAATTAATTTGGTTCTCTGCTAAATATTTTTAGAATATTTCGAGACATACATGCCCCGCTAAAATCACAAAACCAGCATTCACATAATATAATGTGAAGTCATCAATGTTTTGCAAAACGACAAATCAGAGTTTGTTGCATTGCTCCACAAGGTGTTTTGGTAATTATATATCACTATAAAAAATTAAAAAAAGATTTTTAGAATAGCAGTCGTTCCTATATACGCATAGAAGCAATAAAGAATGACGCCGCCCCTATTTATTCTATAAGCACAAGGCTATAGGGACAGTCCTGCCATCCCTAAAGGTTAAATTTTCTGTAGTGTATATATGTGTGTGTCTGAAGGAGCTTGCTATCTTGTGTCGTTGCTCCAATATTGATTTTCAACTCCTCAAACATTTCACACGTAATTTATTTGGAAAAGAAAACTATTGGAGATGGCTTATGCCGCGCTACTTTCACTCTCTCGAACGCTAGATAATATCTTGCTTTGTCGTGATGAATCTCTAATTCTTGATGAAGAGCTGCAGATCAAATCTCTCCATGAGAAGCTGGGCATTTTTATTTCATTCCTGGAACAGAGTTCACAAAAGAATAGCGACTCCACTGAAGATTTGGAAGAAAGAATCAGAGACGCAGTGTATGAGGCCGAAGATGTAATCGAGTCTCATATGTCAAAACAAATCCTCTCAAGATACGGATGTTCTGCAGTTAGAAGTTGTTTTTGGAACTATGTAACGTGCTTGGCGTCTAGGTGCAAAATTTTGGAGAAGAGAAATTATCAAGGCTTACAGAATATAATGGAGAAACTTGATTCCATCTGGGGAGATGTGGAGAAGATCAAGGACAAGGAAGACGTTGAAGATCTGCAAATTATGGATCCTCTCACTGGACCTGTTAAACTGGAAAGCACCTCAGAAATTGGTAAGCCTAAACTCAACAACCTAGCTACTTGATGAAATCAATTAAATAGTTTGCGTGATTATCTATCTATCTTGCCTTGCTTTAATTTTGTAACTCTATTTCAGAAGAGCTGGAGAAGATGCAATCGAGGATCTCGTCTTCATCAAAATCTGCTTCCAGAGACACAAGTGGGCCTATGGTGGGGCTTGAAAACAACATTCTCCAAATTAAGGAGTTACTAGCTGGGCCTTCCAGTCATCTGGAAACAATCTCTCTAGTCGGGATGGGTGGTATTGGCAAGACTACTTTAGCACGAAGTATCTACAATGATTCCTTTGTAAACCGTCATTTCTACGTTCGGGCATGGGTAGCAGTCTCTCAGAATAGTAATGTTGTAGCATTACTTGCAGACCTTCTAAAATCAATAGGAGCAGACATTGATAAAACTGAGGAAAAGGTTATGGAGGAATATAAAACTGATGAAAAGGATATGGAGGAATTGAAACGGAAACTGTATCAAAGCTTGAAGGAAAGAAGGTATCTTATCATAATGGACGATGTATGGAACACCGAATTCCTAGAAGAATTCAAAAATATACTCCCAGATGACAATATTGGAAGTCGGATCATCATGACTAGTCGATCATCTAAAGTGGTCAATTTTCAAAACTACCCTAGCCATATTCATCGAGTGAATCTTCTGAGTCCCGAACAAGGTTGGAATCTTCTACGCCAAAAGGCATTAGGGGAAGAAACTTGTTCGCCTAAACTCGAGGAAATTGGAAGAAAGATTGCAAAAAAATGCGAAGGACTTCCTTTATCACTTGCAGTTATTGGTGGTGTTCTCTACAAAGCCGAGAAGACGCTAGCACGTTGGAAGTATGTTGAAGAAAATATGAAGTCTGCAGAAGCTGGAAATTACGATGAGTTAATGGAGGTACTGTCTTGGAGTTATAACCATTTGCCCCATCATCTGAAGGCCTGCTTTCTTTACATGGCTGTTTACCCAGAAGATTACGTTATCCATGTATCCCATCTTATCAAGTTATGGCTCGCCGAGGGATTTATAAAACCGGTCTCAGATCAAAATTTGGAACAAGTGGCAAAGGAGTATCTCGAAGATCTTGCTTCTCGAAGTCTGATTATGGTTCGCAATCAGACTTACTGTGGTGAAATCAAGACCTTCACCATCCATGATCTCATAAGAGACCTCTGCACTAGAAAATCTAGGGAGAAAATGTTTCTTCAAGTTGTGGATAACGATGACCCAGAAGCCATAGAAAATGAGCGTTTCCTAAGTATTCATCGAAAGAAACGGTTTTATTTTCGGCACCGACATCGTCAAACTGTGCGTTCTCTTCTATGCTTTAAACGTGCGTTTGGATATGGATTCCCAAGAAATATTCCTTTACGACTACTAAGGGTGCTTGATGCATGCAATATAAAATTCGATATTTTTCCAAACGAAATCCTAAACCTTGTTAACTTACGATATCTTGCTATCCGTTTCGGAGGAGGCAAAATTCCTCCCACAATATCCAAGCTTTGCAATCTACAAACCTTGATTGTTATGTACGGAGGTACGGGCATGGACAGCGGAGGTATGTACTTGGTATCCGAAATTTTGAAGATGCCATCGTTACGGCATTTGGTGGTATTGGGGGATAACATTTCCTCGTATTTTCCTTGTGATGCAACAATGGGGAACCTACAACAACTTTCTGGCTTGACTAATATTAGATTTACCAAGGAGACGATTGAGACTATTCCTGACCTCAAAACATTGGGAATTGTTTACAGTTATTATCAGAGAATTAATTGGTCGTTCTATTGTCTGGACAATTTAGTTCATCTACATGAACTCGAAAATTTGAAGCTCAAATTCACTGGAGATCCTATGATTTGGCACCCTATGATTTGGCACCCAGTTAGTCTTTCTTTCCCACCGAAACTGAAAAAGTTAACTTTGAATGGTTGCAAAATTTCTTGGAAACAAATGTCTATGATTGGTTCGCTTCCAAATCTTCAAGTGCTTAAGCTGAAATGCATTCGCTTTGAAAACACTGTGTGGGAAACAAATGAAGAGGAATTTCTTCACTTAAAATTCCTGCATATCGATATCTTTCTGTTGGAACATTGGAAAGCTGAGGCAACACATTTCCCAAGCCTTGAGTGCTTGAGTATTAGGTACTGTTCTTTTTTAAAGTGCATCCCTCCTGGAATCGGAGAGATTCCAACTCTTCGAGATATCGTCTTGTGTAAATGCCCTTCAAGTGTTGTAGATTCGGCACGTGAAATACTCGAGGAGCAACGCGAGTTTAACGAGAGCCTTCAGCTTCATGAACGATCTAAATTATTTGGCATTCGTTTTTTTCGGGTAAATAGAAGTCGAGAATATGAGTATCTGTCTCTCACACACATGACACATATAATAAAATCCTGATTGCTTGTAACTTATTGTTTTCAATTAATTTCTTTTAATTCATTTTTGCAGAACTTCGAGTGGTAATCACCATTCAGGCTCGGGTTAATTCATACTCCAATGTAAGCTAGAGACCGGAACTTCGAGGTAATATACCGATTCTTTTATTGACTTTTAAAATTCACATTACATAGGCGATTGATATTCACGTCATAATTTTAAGCGTATCGTTGTATTAGAAGACTATCATTATATTTGGAAACATGCACGTAACCTTTAGTTCTCATCTTAAACATTATTCTTGCATAGAGTTGGCCCTAAGATGCTTGAAACCCTAAGCAAAACTTGATATTCAAATCCTTTTTCTTTCAATGAAATAGATGTTCAATGGCCCTCCCTTTGTTCGCACTTGTAAAAAAAGGTTTTAATTGTTGTTACAATGTATTCAAGAAGTTGCCAATAGGCCTTCTATCTAGCAAAACTTGCACTAATATGCTTCGAAATCTCACTAATAACTTATACCTCACAAACGCTCAAATTCACTAAGTTCAAGTTCAGTCCCTGCACTTCTCAGATATCGCAATTAAGTCCCTAGTTCCATTCTTGTCTTTAAAGGATGCATGTGAGCTTTGTTTAGACTATGGGCTCAATTACACTACAGTGCTCAAACGTTAGGTCGAGATCTTTTTCTATACTCTATCTCGTTCGTTTCTTAATACGTACATATAATTTGTGACAATTTTCTAATTGTAGCTAGGGGTCGAAATCATGGATAGGAATGGTGGTGGTGAAAGCTCGTGGCTACAAAGAAGAAGTACCGGCCAGTGTGTACCATACTAAAGTCTACTATGAAGAACACAAATAAAATAATGCTTTGAGATTATATATGTCGATATGTAATTGTCTTGTTTTAGACCTATTTTAAGTTTAAACTTTGGTTGTGCCTAACTATGTATAAAATTAGAAGACTATAATTTCTTTGTATTATTGATATACTAAAGACGGAGTATAATCTAACTATGTATAAAATTAGAAGAGCCACCGAGGCAAAGTACCTAGGTACCTAGGTGGAGCTGTGCCACGTTTGACATTGATTTTAAGAATTAGTTATTTTTGTTATTTAATTTATTCTACTTTATTTGGTATTGTTTTCCTTATTTTACTTTTTTATATGTATTTTATTTTTTTATATGTATTCTAATTTTTGAATTAATTTATATAATTTTTGAATTTGTTTATATTTAGTCTGCATGCATAAATGAAAATGTGATAAGATATCAAAGTTATAACTTACAATACTTATTAAATTAATCTAGAAAATGAGAATTAATATATTTTTTATATACATTTTAATTTTTGAATATTATATTTTAATTACATTTTCAATTTTTGGATGTAAAAAGATATATATATATATATATATATGTATATATATATATATCTTCTTTTTATTAACAAAAATTGAGTGCCAACTTGGCACAGTATCACGTAGCTAGTGAATTTCTATTTTATAAAAAATACTTTTACTTATTTAAAAAATTATATAAAAACCTCTTCTTTATGTGTATCACGTTAAAATGGCAATTTCAAATAGTTTTCATGAGTAATGTGCGTTGAGGCTCAAGTAGTAGGTAATTTTTTTAAGATCAAATAGTGATTAGTTAAATAATTAAATTTATAATAAATAATTAATTAATTAGAAAATAAATAGAAAATGATAGCTTTCATGTCTCATTTCATCATGTCGCAAGCCACTTAAAAAATAATTATCAAAATTATTATGTAATTATCTCTTCATTTTTTGTAAAATAAAAAATAAAAATTTACAAGTATCAAAAATTAAATTTTTTTATTTTTTTATATTTAGTATGGGTTATTTTCGCATTACCCCCAACCTTTCCAATTTGTTACAATTCCCACCCCATTTTTTTTTTCCGCCTTCCAGGCACCCTAACCTATAATTAATTGTCAAGACAGCCCTGATAATGTATTAAATCTACCGTTAACTCTCATTTTGTCTTTTTGTGGTCTTCTCTTGAAGGGCATTCTAGGCAAATTATTTTTCCTTTATTTCTTGACCGATTTCCAGCACCCGGTAATAAATGGCAAACTTTTTGGACGATTCACCGACTGAGGTTTCATCACTTCCTTTCAAAATTAAAATCGCATTTCCCCTATTTTCCTCCTATTCTCAGAATTTACCTAGGAACTCAAAATCCACCTAGAGCAGAAACAAAAGCGAAATGAATCCCAATTCCAGATAGATCAAGCAAAAGAAACCTCGCAGCAACAATTATAAATTCATAAACAAAGTTGAAAGAAACTATCGAATTAACTCAAAGGGAGATGGAAGTAAAAACACGAGAAAAAATAGAAAAAGAGAATTGACCGTGATGAGCATAGATGTACGAATGTCTCCATGAATAGATGTGATCGCCAGGCTTTAGTTCGTCCTTTTGGATTTTGTTCGAAATCTCTCCCACCATTTTACTTGTACTCTTCCTCTTCTCAGGCGCTCCCTCTCTCGAGTTTTCGGTTCAAAATGATGATGCCAACGCTTTGCTTAGCATCTACGTCTGGATTTTGTTTGGACATTCGATTCGGGTAGCGTGTCCGGGTTAACCGGGCCACCCGAACCGTACACTCCTCTGACGTCATTTTAATCATTTATTTATTTTTTTGAATGATTTTAATCATTTATTTTGTTGTTATGAATAATAATTGAAGAATAATTATTAGGTGTTATGAATAATTGAGAATAATGTGGTGGTTATGAATTATGAGGAATAATTTGGTGGAGGAATAATTTGGTAAAATATGTAATTATTATATGTGAATGACTATTATACCCTTGATGAAATTATGTAATTACGATTGTGACATTCGAAGTTTTCCTATAAATAGGGCTTCAGTTATTAATGAAATTCATTCACGAAATTCCTAGAATTCATTCTCTAAATTCTCTCTATTGTTTACTATACTTTTATAACACGTTATCGTGCAGTCTCAAGGTAATATGAAAGAAGTATGCTTCTACAACAGATCTTATAGATGATCTTACATCGTAAACCTGGATTATTACCAATGAATTAATTCATCCTCATCAATCCTAAATAACTCTCTCTTTACAAATACATCATTGAAAATTCCTTTGTTCATATTCTTCTCCCACAATTCCTCATTCTACACAACCTATTTGGAGATGTCTAAATCCCAAAATTGGAAGAATGGAGTCCAAAGAATTTTCCGATCACGTAAATGGATTACAAGTAAATCTCATCCATGGAATAATTAGAGAAAGGGAAAAAGGTAAATCATATGATTTTATAATATAATAATATATTAAACTATAAGATTCGTTTTATCGAGATATAAGGAGTATACATTATCAAAATCAAATTTTCTCGACTCCATTATACTTTCGATTTAACGAGAGCTGATTTGACACCAACATTGATAGGGTAATAACTCGTTTTGAAATATGTTATTATCAAACTTTCAAAATTTACAAATCAAGACACCAACTTTTGAAAAAGTTACAAAATAGTCCTTGAACATTTTGATATTGATAAATTGAAATAGAAAGGAGATAATTTTCAATCGTAAAATATTGATAAAATATTTTTGACAATTTTACCTTAATTGGAATTGACAATTTTACCCTTAGGGTAAAACCGACCTAATTTGTGATGAAAAATAGATAGAATATTCATGAAGAAATTCTAAATCCATTGATTATATAAAATGGCTTGAAGTCCATTTGAGTTAAAAGATCGAATATTATTTTAACTCAGAAGAGTTTAATTACATAATATACTTATTCTAAAAAGGATAAATGTCTTTCTTGTAGAAGTAATGAGTATTTGTTACAGAAGAACAAATTTGCTCCCAGTAGAAGCGATTCAATATTTAATTCACTTTATTTCTGCAATTTAATTCTTTAAATACCTCCTACTTGATGATGGGTTCAACCGTCACTAAAGCGGAAGGTTTTATATATTCGCACTTTATATGCAAGTGATGGGTAATACTTTCTACTAGATCCTACTCTGAAGAAGTAGTTAAACATTATGCAATTTAATTCTTGCTATTTAAATTAGTAAATTTATATTTATTGCAATAATTCCCATAAGGTAGGTTCGACCACCTATTGGAGGAAATTTAATTTCTGCAATTTAAATTTATGCACTTTATAGTTTGAGTATATTTCCAATGTGGTGGGTAATACCACACGATTGGTGTGCATATTTTCAATATGGTGAGTTATACTACACGATTGGTTATAACGAATCCTACTCCAGAAGAAGTAGCGATCAAATATTCTAATCATACTCTCAAGTAGTAGGCGATGAGAATAAAATTACTTCCCCATATATACCGAATATTAATGGAGAAAATTGAGTAAGTGGTACTTGAAGTTACCATTGGATAAATAGACGAAAGTAAAATGCTGAATAGATCCCATGTTGATAAATCAAAGAAAATATATCGCATGGAAAGCTTATATGAAGTAATCTCATCGATGATATGAGATTGTATTAATATGAGAATAAAATGCTCTTGAAGAAGCAAAATCACTAGATATCTGTATTTGAATAAAGCCAATATGATATTATTATTATTACTCCAGAAGAAGTACAAAACAGCCGAAGTGGAACATATTGAGAATATCAAAAGATGGCATTAAACACTCGAAAATATAAAAATGCAAAAAGAATATACATACTGAATCCATAAATGAGGGATGCGTCTCTAGAGTATAAATACTAAAGTAACTCTGCCACCATCAACATTAGGATTCATAATGAAATATTTAAAGGATCCGAATTTCTTTTTCGCTTGACACCAGTGGTCTGTGACCGACGGACTTGGGCTTCCACAGATTCTTGAACATATGCATGAAATTTGATGAGTAGTTCATCAACAGTACTAGCAGAAATAAGTATTTTTCTCGCTGAATGAGAGATAAACTTATTATTTACACCCTGATCTAGAAACGCTAGTAAGCCATCAAAGAAATTATTAATATTCAACAAACCTATTGGTTTGACATGAAAATTCCACTGTGCCAACGAGGCTATATTGAATATTTCCTCCAGTGTGTTGTAGCCGCCTGGAAGGACAATGAAAGCATCACTATTATTCATCATATACATCATGCAGTTGTGGATGGATTGCGCTTGTAGCACCAACCCTGCTGGACCCATGGTAGAACTGGCTCTAATTCGAGTATTAGATCCAACTAGATGGAAAGGTATTACACTCGAAACTCTTATTCCCCATGATTGTGCGGCCATTATAAGTCTAGCTAAAAGTTTGTTGTTGGTTCCTCCGTATAGTATATTGATTTCTTGTCTCCCTAACTCTTTTACGAGTCGGTTTGCCATATCCACATATTGGATATGGCCTACCAGTTTAGATCCACCAAGAATACATACGGTTTTAATATGGCGAGGTAAAAGCTGACTTGTATGAGATGATTCTAAAATCTCCATATCCATCTCTACTCCTATCTCTTTTTTTTTGCACTATACTTTTAATGTATGAACATGAGAGATATATGAATCCCTCTATTTAAAGAAAAATTTTCAAACCTATAATTGAGTGCACTATTTACTTTTTGACAAATATGAAAGAGAAAAAAATGAGAAAATTTTTAAGTGAAAATGACATATATCATCGGTGATTGAAAAATAATATATATATACATATATATATATCTTAAAATCGAAAAACAATATTTACAATTACAAGAAAAACATTGATCTTCGTTATTACATCGAGCTTCCTTATATTAATATGAGAAAATTATTATACTAAAATTTTCTACTAAATTTACAAACAGGATCTTCTAAAGTAAGTTTTTCAAGACTGTAACGGGTTTGTTGATCTTTGAATTTGGCCCATAAGGCCATTAGCTTACCTTGTACGTGTCCACTAGGATGTGTCTCAAGAGCTTGTTGAATATCATCCAAAGGCTCCTTACTCAATCCATCCTTAATGAATGCTATTTTATCTTCTCGATTTACGGACAAGTACCCCAGATTTACATCGAGTGTCACATGTCCACCGAGCACACTTGTAGCATCCTCCTAATCTTTTTGCTCTCCGTTTCTTTGAAAAACTACTTTTACCCATACCAGGCATGTATTTAGAAGGAATTGAAACCTCACCAGATAATCGAACCTTTGCTTCAATCAAGCATCGGATATCTTGTGGGATACCCTTATTCATTAGCATCCTTAATCTTTCCAAATTTACATCGATAAATCCTTTTTAGGATTTTGATCTGTAGTGATGGATAGTATTTTCGAAGATTTGAGAGCATATGATCCATTATAATGTATAGATCCTTGTTAGGATGAATTTTGCAATAATTTTGATGATTTATTTATAGAATAATACGACGCGTATGAAATAAGACTCCGATTTTAAATAAATAATATGAAGCGTAAGAGCTACGATTTGAATTAAATAATAGCGGGATGTGATGCGTATGAGCTGTAACTCCGTGTTTGAACAGTAGTAGACAATAATGTCACCAAAAGATGATGGAATATGTCGGTGAATTATTTCTATGATAAATCATATTGAGCACTATACAGATACTAGTGAAATCGATATAAGAATTTACTGAACTAGAAGTTCAATAATACTCGTTGCAAAACCTGACCATCCAGGTTTAAATAATTATTGAAATCAATATTTCAAGTGAAGAATTAAAGGAATTCTTCAATGATTGTTCTCGATAAATGATGAAATCATTACTAGCCAATATTGGGAATAAATCCCAAATATATCTGGAATAAAGGATGAGAAGTATGGGCCCTCATCCTCCATGTGGACTACTAGATATTATGATATGGATCCACTAGATAGTCACATGTGTATATGATTAAGTAATTTGAAATTTCTGAAATATTTGCTCACGGTATGAGCATGATTTAGATTTAATGATAAAGCTAGTAAATATATATATATCCCAATGATTTGAATAAATCCCTGAAGGATTTGAGTATGCGCATACAAGTGGGATATTATATGGCAAATTATTTAAAGTCCTCAAATAAATTGCCGATATCGAGAATAGAATGCAAATCCGGTCTAAATTCCCATATTAAAATTTGAATGATGAGAACATATATGATTAAAATCATACCAACTATATGAGTTTTGGTGTTCTAAATTTTCTCAAAGATGAGGGGGAGTATTAAAGGTTGAAAATAATATGTGAAATGCATCATGTTATATCCTCGAAATTGAAATACGAACTTGAAGTTCAAAGATGCATGAAAGGCTATGAACAATCACATATATCAGCTACGATGCTTTGATAAGTTAGCACGCTAGAAGCGTTGATATTTCCCCAAACCTATATATCAAAGCAAATTATAAAAGATGGTCTTAATAACGGAGGCATATACTCTTGAAGAGTATATAGACATAACTATATTGTGTAATCCTAAAAGAGGATTGATAAAGAGATATTTCGATAAGTTATGTCGATATGGGGAAAGAAATGAAATTGAAAAGTGTCGACACGATATGAAAATGTAGCGCTACATATGATCAATGATAATGAAAATATTGAGATATATTGAAGATGATAACTGGTGAATGTGAAATCCTTGATTTATGAGATGATGAGATGATGATGACTGGTGGTCAAGTTTAAAGATAAGCATGGTGGTCATTATATGTTGCATGCTCATGAAAGTTAAATTACCGATCGTGTATGTAGTACCGAAAAGAAAATTAAAGGATCGGGTGAGCTAAGCTCGTGTTTATAAGTACCCTAAAGGGGGAGCTAAGCCCCTGGGAATGAAATAACCTATTAAGTGAGTATTAAATGTTAAATGATATATTTTAAGTGTTAGTTAGTTATGAAGGTTTACTTATATGTTTACATGTTTTTACGATGAATTTATATGTTTTAAATTGTGTGTTTGGAGACATGTGTTCATGGTGAATGTTTTGTAGTTATGTATGAAAATTGATGCACTCTAAATGAACGAAGAGTATAAAACCAATGTATATGATACTCATACAAATGTATGAAAGATTTTGAAATGCTTGCACTCTTTTTCCCTTAACTAAGGTTTTATCCCATTGGGTTTTCCTAGTAAGGTTTTTAATGAGGCAACTTTAAAGACGTATTCACATGAATAATGTACTCTTTTTCCTTCATTAGGGTTTTTCCCACTGGGTTTTTCCTAATAAGGTTTTAACGAGGCATATTCATGGTATATTGAGAACGATAGGAGAAATTGATACAATGTATCTATTGGATCAAGTTATAATGGAGCTAATGCTTTAGATCCAAACGATGATGATATTGAAATCATTTACCAGAAGTAAATATATCAGTTCTCAAGATATGAAATCAAACTGGAGTATTGTACTCTTTTCCTTCCGATCAAGTTTTTTTCCCACCGGGTTTTCTTGACAAGGTTTTAACGAGGCAAAGACGTGAATACTCATATGCGCCGATAGACATCGGGGAGCAATGTTTTGATGAAGCGAAGATATAACCACTCCAAGCTATCCCGCAATCGGTTTGGAAGTTTTTTCCCACCGGGTTTTTCTCAAACAGTCCAAGACATTTGTATTAATAGTCATTCAAGAGTGTTATGAATAATAATTGAAGAATAATTATTAGGTGTTATGAATAATTGAGAATAATGTGGTGGTTATGAATTATGAGGAATAATTTGGTGGAGGAATAATTTGGTGGAGGAATAATTTGGTAAAAGATGTAATTATTATATGTGAATGACTATTATACCCTTGATGAAATTATGTAATTACGATTGTGCCATTCGAAGTTTTCCTATAAATAGGGCTTCAGTTATTAATGAAATTCATTCCTGAGAATTCCTTAGAATTCATTCTCTCTAAATTCTCTCTATTGTTTCTATACTTTTATAACATTTGTTAATTTGTCAATACATTTTACATTTTTAAAAACTTTCATTTTACTTTTAACTATGCCCTTGGTAGCCAATGGTTTTTACTATTACCAGGTGCAAGAAACGGGTAAAGAAATAAAGGAAAAATGATTTTCCTACAATGCCCTTCAAGGGAAGACCACAAAAAGACAAAAAATTGAGAGTTAACGGTAGATTTGGAAGGAATCTATTATTGGGGGCTTGTGCTGACAATTAATTATAGGTTGGGGTCCCCGAAGGGCAGAAAAAAAGAATGGGGTGGGAATTGTACCAAACTGGAAAGGTTGGAGGGATAATGCGAAAATAACCCTATTTAGTATTGCACGCATTAGTGATATTTTAAATTTTAAATTTTTCTCAATTATTCTGTACAAACTTTTGTAACTGAAAAATCAATATGCAAAATTTCACTCTTAAATATTTTATATAGAGATCTTATCATTTCATATAATATACAATTCACATAGTATAAATTCTTCTTGTATTCAGGAATCCAAGAATGTCGTCGTAACTTAACTACTTGAATGACGTTGACGCTAAAAATTTTGGGCAAAATTTTAATAGGAGCATTTCTTTTTGCTCGAATAAGTGTTGTTTAAATTTTGATGTCCAATATTTGTTATTACCTAAAATCATCAATTAAAACAACTAATGTGATATTTTTTTCTTACAAGATAATAGTTCGAATCAAAATTTGTAAATCATTATTGAAATCTATAATATTGTATACATTTTTTTATTTTTGTTTTGTATTAATATTTTTTTATGTAAATAAATCATCTTAATCGTCACGTGCATCACATAGGAAAATACCAGTTACGTTCTAAACGTTAAGAGTTACAATTCAATTCAATCACAATTTTGATGAATAATATAATATGATGTAATTACTTTTTCCTATGCCATGCATATATAAGTTTTATTTTATGGTCAATGATTACCTGCCCACTGCGTGGGCAGGTGACATGCCAACTGCGCGATGTGGCGCGCCGTGGGGGGGGCCACGTCGTGCAAAAAAATAAAAATTTTAAAAAAAAAAAATTTTTTTTTAATCTACGTTAAGTAAGATGAATAATACATAACAGCTCCCCTGATGGCGGGGGGCTCATGTAGCCCCGAACATTTTTTTCCCCCCAAATTTGCATGTGTGGCCATGATCTCCTGCCTATTTAGTGGGTAGGAGATTATTTCTGTTTATTTTATTATTATTATTTCGAATTTCAACTCGATCCAACATGAAATTTTGAATCTGCCACTAATGGAACGCATACCAATTTGCCTCGTTCTTTAATTTGTCAAAAGGCATACCAATGCTATAGCGATTAGCCGATCAGGTGCAAAAAGGTGTTGGTGTTACACATATAGAAACGCTAGTATAACTGTTCAAAAAAAAAAAGGCTAGTATAAGAAAAAAAGTTCCCACATACATGGGATTTCTTTACCAATGCAAAAACAGATGAAGTAAACATGTAAATCAAACTATGTCTCAACATGCAATTGTGCAATCTAAAATCCTACCATAGTCGATGTGTTACACTTTATTTGACATTTTTATAGCCTCTCTAGCATTTTAGTGATAGCCAGTTAATGTTATATCAGTTGTACCTTCTAAATAGATTTGCTTATCTAACCTCTTACATAAAAATAAAAAAAAAAAAAAACTTCTAAACTATAATCGCTGAAAAAGATTGATCAAAAGAATCGATTTATTTATTTATTTTATTTTATTTTTATCTGTGACAGAAAATTTTGAATTTCAATGTTCTATATTTTCAATGCAAAAAATGAAAAAAGGTGGTGACACTTGATTTTTCACGCCAATAAGTCTTCATACATATATATTTTCAGTCGTGATCAAAAGAATTGACTTTTAATTATGATAACTTAATTAAATATTTTGCATTTTATATATTTGATTGATGTGCTACACACGTATGCAATAATGCAATGTGAAACCAATCTGGTGTCGATCTTTAATTAGGACATACAAAATATTAAATGGATATAATATTTTGCTACACATGATTAAACAAAAGATAATAATACTACTAATTAATAACACGTGTCTTATTTGCCTCCATTGACTTGCAACTACATATCAAATTACCATCATTCAATACAAAGGCTGCATTGATGTAAATTAAATTTCCAAAACCTAAAACCTTTCATTAATAATTTGGAGAAGTACTGGAGATGGCTTATGCAGCTCTACTTTCACTAACTCGAACACTAGATAACATTTTGCTTGCTCGTAGTGAAACTCTAGTTATTGACAAAGAGTTACATATCAAATCTCTCCATCGAAAGCTAAACCTTTTTATTTCATTTCTCGAAAATACTTCACAAAAATATAGTGACTCAATTGAAAATTTGGAGGAAAGAATCAGAGATGCAGTATATGAAGCCGAAGATATAATCGAGTCCCACATGTCAAAACAAATTCTCTTAGAATCTGAAGCTTCACCGGAAGATAGCGAATCGATTGTAGAATTGGAAGAGAGTAACAGAGATGTGAGATATGAAGCCGAGAATACAAGTAGTTTTTGGGATTGTGCAAGGTGCCTGTTATCTGTGTGCCAAAATTCTGAGGAGAATGATGAAGAAGAAGACTTGGAGAAGAAAAATTATGAAATAGGCTTAAAGAATGTAATGGAAAAACTTGATTCCATATGGGGAGAAGTGGAGAAGATCAAGGACAGCAACAATATTGAAGCTCTTCAAACTGAGAATCAGCGCAGTGGACCTGCCGCACCTGTCAAATTCGAAAGCATCTCGAAGATTGGGGTCGATGAATTTGGTAAGCCTAAACTCAACAATTACTTGATGAATTCAATTCATAAACTGTGATCTCGGCTGCACTTGTCTATTTGAGTTGTTTTAATATCGTCATGATTCCATTTCAGAAGAGGAACCGAGGAACTCTTCTTCATCAAAATCTGCTTCCACAAACACAAGTGCGCCTATGGTGGGAAGGGAAGACCACCTGCTCCGAATTAAGGAGTTACTGACTGGGTCATCCACTGAACTGGAAACTATCTCAATTGTCGGGATGGGTGGCATTGGCAAGACTACACTAGCCATAAGTATCTATGATGATCCATTTGTCACTCGTCGCTTTGACATTCAAGCATGGACGACAATCTCTCAAAAATATAATGTGGTAGCATTACCTATAGACCTTCTCAAATCGATGGGAGCCTTCACTAATGAAATAAATGGAAAGGATTTTGAGGAATTGAAACGGAAAGTGTATCAAAATTTGAAGCAAAGAAGGTATCTTATCATATTAGATGACGATGGGATATCGACTTCTTAAAGGAATTCAAAAACATACTACCAAATGACAATACAAGCAGCCGGATCATCTTGACTAGTCGATCATCTACCGTGGCTAATTTTGAACGTTATTCTAGCCATATTCATCCTATGGATTTTTTGAGTCCCGAGCAAAGCTGGGATCTTCTACGTAAAGGGCATTAGGGGAAGAACCCTGTCCACCTGGAGTGGAGGAAATTGGAAGGAGGATTTCAGAAAAATGCAAAGGACTTCCATTATCACTCGTAGTTATTGGCGGTCTCCTTTACAAAGGCAAGAAGACGGGAGAGTACTGGAAGTATGTTGAAGAAAATCTGAAATCTACAGAAGCTGAAAATTATGATGTTTTGATGGAGATTCTCTCTTGGAGTTACAACAATTTGCCTCATCATCTCAAGGCATGCTTCCTTTACATGGCAGTTTACCCAGAAGATTACGTCATTCACGTCTCACATCTGGTCAGGTTATGGCTTGCAGAGGGATTTATAAAGTCAATCCCACCTAAAAATTTGGAACAAGTGGCGATGGAATATTTCGAAGATCTTATCGCAAGGAATCTAGTTATAGTCCGTGATCGGAATTACTATGGTGAAATCAAGACGTGCACCATACATGACCTCGTGAGAGACCTCTGCATGACGCAAGCTCAGGAGAAAATGTTTCTTCACATCATGGATAAAGAGGATCAAAAAACAACAAAAAATAAGCGTTTTCTAACTTTTTATCCAGACAAGTGGTTTCACTTTGAACAACACTACGACCCAAATGTCCGTTCTCTTCTATACTTCACAGATGCATATGTACTTGCAAGTAATATTCATTCACCACTACTCACACTCAGAGTGTTGGATGCATGCAATATAAGATTCACCAAGTTTCCAACAGAAATTGTAAAACTTGTAAACTTAAGATACCTTGCTTTCTTCTACGAAGGAATGGTAGAAGGTAATATTCCTACCTCAATATCCAAGCTTAGCAATCTACAAACCTTGATTGTTATAAGGGATTTTGACCGGAGATCTAAAGGTGCAATATTATACTTACCATCCGAAATGTTGAAGATGCCTTGGTTAAGGCATCTCTTGGTACATGGCAGCAGTTTCTTGTCTTATCCTTGTGGTGAATCAAATGGGAACCTACAACTACTTTATGGCTTGATTAATGTTAGATTTACCGAGGATATCATTGAAAAACTTGTTGACCTCAAGACATTGGAAGTTGTTTACCGTCACGATTCGGAAACTGAGTGGTCGCTTTACTGTATGGAGAATGTACTCCATCTTCATCAACTCAAAAATTTGAAGTTCCATTTCATTAGAAAGATGTTGAGAGGTAGGTCTCAAATGGTGTGGAGAGACGGGTGTCAAATGCCGCTCAATCTTTCTTTCCCAGAGAAACTAAACAAGTTAACTTTGAGTGGTTGCATAATTTCTTGGAAACACACGTCAATCATTGGTTCACTTCCAAATCTTCAAGTGCTAAAATTGAAAGACATTTTCTTCGAAAATTCTGCGTGGGAAACAAATGAAGGGGAATTCAGTAACCTAAAATTTCTGCACATTGAAAGCGAATTTATGTTTGAATGGGAGGCTGAGGAAACGCATTTCCCGAGCCTTGAGTGCCTCAGTCTGCTGAGCTGCCGACATTTAAAGTGCATCCCTTCAGGAATTGGAGAGATCCCAACTCTTCGAGTTATCGTGTTGGATAACTGTGGTTCAGATGTTAAAGATTCGGCAAAAAAAATACTAGAGGAACAACGAGAGTTCGGTAACGGGACTCTTCAACTTCACATCGATTCTGACAAAAACGACGGATTTACATCTGGCGTTTGCTTTCATGAGGTAACAAATTAATTTAAGATATAAATATTACTCCTAGCTGATTACAGTGCATTATTTACTAGTAATTAACTTCTTTCATTTTAGCAGAGATATTGGTATACTGAATAATCAGTGATCTTGCAAGCTGGGGGAGCAGGTGTGAGTTTGTTAATCTTGCAAGCTGGGGTAGCTATTTGCTCATCCAAAGTTTTATAGAAATTTTAAATTAAATTAATTACTTATGCATATTATGATTATGTTTCAGCTCACAGCAGCCGTTGCCTCATCCAAATTCTGAGAAAAGCTGAGGAATACTTCAAGGTAATTACTATTTACCAATTCAGTGATTCTTGTACTGACTTTTGGAGATTGTATTATATAACCACTTATGGATACTAGTTTACAAACACGTGCGTTGCACGTGATTTTAAATTATTTATGTAGATGAGGTTCTATAAAGAGTACATGTAATTGTAAGATATTTGTATGAATAATATTATATAATTTTTTTAATGATACAATGATAATATAATATAATTCAAATCTTATTACAATTTTACCAAAAAAAGTATTCATCTTATTGATGTAATTGAATTAAAACAGTAATGTGTCAACCATTTTTTCTTTTTACATTGTAATGTGCTTGGAATAATTATATATTCATAAAGCATAACAACATGAAGTAACAAAAATAATTCAAAAAGGAAAAGAGTTTTTCTCAAAAGCCTTAGCTTGCTCTATATATCTTAAATTTCATCAATTTAAATCCATTTTCTCTCCCTCTAATCCAGTCATCCTTTTCAACCACCATAGTATTGATTTGTGATTTATTTATATTTTTAATATATATTTTTTCAAATTCTCAACCACACATCCAATACAAAGTGAGTAAACCAAATTTAATTTGAAGAGAACAATAATGTGAATAAGGAATAACTAATATAATATAAAATTCATTTAGTTGTGGGGTTATATCCCATGATACAAAAAATGTAATTATAATAAATTCAAAACATACAATACCTAGATGAGCAATTAGGAGAGGAACTGATATAACTTTTCAATTTGTAAATAGGCTAATGTCGGTAAATTCAAGAAGAAAAATTCTGCAATCGAAATCCAATGTCTAACCAAACCCAAATCAATATCCAAAATCCAAATACTCAATAATAAGAAACTCACATCTTATGTAAAAACAAATAATAGAATCAAAATTAAGGAATACTTATGAAGGAATATGAAAGAACTATAAAAACTTATTAATAATAAATAAGGACAATTAAAGAATGATAAGAAAATAATTAATAAAGGACAAACAAAGAATTATAAAAATCTATTAGGGGTATAATGGTCCAAAAATGTTTCTCCTCCCATTCATACTTTTATATATAGTATAGATTATGATTTTGTGTTTGTCGCTGTTCGTGAAAATTGTTTCTTTCTCAATGTCTGATTGATACATGAAAAATTTGTTCGTCGAATATTTGGATAAAATGAGCTTGAGAAAAAAATAATAATAATAATAATAATCATTCTCCTTTTCTCATTTGTATCATTTAACATTAATATTCCAGATCCTTAAAGTGATAATTAAACAATATCGGATTTTACAACCATAGGAACAGCCTCACATTTGTGTTGTGGATACCTGCTTTAATGTATTGGCGATTTCTTCTGCTGTTGCCTCGCCCTTGATATAGGTGACAAGCGGACTGTCCTTTGGAACTACATCGTCTCTCAAGTAGCTTCCTGCTGTTCTTAGCAATTCCTCAGAACCTTTCTCCATGACTCCTTTCATTATGACTGTTTTGTGGGTCCCGGCGATCAATTCTTCGTAATCTGTGTCTCCGGTTTCACCTAGTATCACATACATGTTTGCTACATTCAACCGCCACCGCACAAAAAGGTACCTATAAATAGACAACATTAAAATCGAAGAACTCGAATCAAGAAAATAGTAGGCTCAATCTTTATGACAAGCAAAAATCCCATATGTTGTAAACCATTCAGAAGATTATACAATTGGACCACATTATACGTACATCACTATGTACTGTCAATTGCACTGTCCTCTCACAATCGGAGGTAGGATAAAATGGTCATTCTACCTTAGTTATGTCTGGTGCTATACACCTCGCTGTATACAGGGGTGTAGATATAACATTTTCCCCGTACAATTTCATAATATTTTCGTATGACGAATTAATTTATTTGTAATATTAAGCTGTATCTTAACCTGTTAAATTTACCTAAGAGCCTGTGAACGGGAGGCGAGGAGAGGAATAACTTGCATTCTAGTCAAGTTTCTACAATACATTAAATGACAACGAAGTCCTCGTATCCTCAACTTCTGCCTCATATCATCAACTTTTTTCACCTGCAAAATCAAATACCAAGTTTCATACTCCTAAAAATTATTATTCGTTATACAATCTAATCCGATTAATACGGGATACTAAACACGTACCTTATCAAGATTCTTCAATAAATAGGAAACACAATGAGAATTGCTCGACTTAGCGTCTTCTTCAATAACATCTTCAGCTGATGTATTCATAATCTTCCAAATGGTCTTCTTCAAACCATCCGAACCCCACCTATACTCAATATGCGACGTGTAATCTAAATCCGGACAAGGCTTTCCACTGTCATCAGGGTAATAAACTTCACTCCCACTACTACAAATCAAAGCATCAAAATCAGCTACTTTCATATTCCCCAACTTCAAGAACTCAACCAATTCTGATATTGGCATAGCTGTTGAAACAGCAAATCCCGATAATCTCGAGCTTTGTGCATCTAATTTAATGGCCTTAAAAACATTTTGCATTATACCAATCATCTTCTTATCAGGTGCTCCATTAGTATCATAGCAATCAAGTGCTATAACTATCAATTTTCTACGCCTTCTCAACATTGGATATTTGCTCGAGATATTGTCTGTTGGAGGTGTGGCCCCCTTTTCTTGCCTTTTCATTTTACTCATGACAACCTTAACTCGATCTTGCATGTCGGGAATGTCCACATCAGCATCGAGCAATTCGTTTAGTGAAGTTTTCTCTCCGTCTATAGAGAGCCGTAGGGACATATCTTGAACGTCTTTAAGAGAATCATTCAGAGAAGATTCCTCGTCTGCCACGTCATCTGCTGATGTGGAGGTTTGCCACTGGGGGTGCCTCATCCGACACGATGCAACCCTCGTCAAATACGTCCGGCAATGTTCGGGCCATGAAAACAAATGTATGTTCTTCCAGCCATTCTTTTGGCACTCATGCCACAAGTTCTTTTCTGAGACTAACTTCAGAAGGGCATTAGCAATTGCTTGTTGATCGTGAGGGTCGACCAGCAGACCATTGTTAAGTGCCTATGTTAAACAAGAAAGTTGATTAAGAAAACAAGAAAGTTGATTGAGAAACAATTTCTGTAATAACAAATTTCAGTTGTTCATTAATATCTAAGAACTATTACTTTACCCGATGAATATCGACTGGACCACCATTCTTAGTTGCCACCATTGGGAGACCATGTGCTGCAGCCTACGGTATCACAGATCAGATGACATAAACTAATTCTACCAAAAATAATTGAGTATTAGAAAAATGGTTAAATGAAATAAACCTCAATCAATGTGAGTCCAAACGGCTCGATGAAAGCAGGGTTTATGAAAACTCCCTGTCACATTTTTAGTTAAGAATTAAATAAAAAATGACGTATGAGTGTAAATTCACATGGCGCTTTGAAAAAGGAAAATGGAGTTAGTAAACCTTTGTTTTGGCAGCAAGGCGATAAATGTCTGGAACGTCGCTTTGCTTGTGGTGTTTGGGGAAAGCTACTTGCCCGTAGAGATCATATGTGTCGATTAGCTTTAGAACTGTAGTTAGCACATTTGCACTTCCAGCAGACATCTCATCTATGTCATCCCTATTCCCCATTATAAGAGTCTACACAAGAGGCTATTGGTTAGTATTTCACAACGTTGTTGAGCATGTCTTTTGCAAGTTAAGATCTGCGGTCACAATCTCTGCCTCCAAGATTGTCCCATTTGATCAAAATAACTCACATCGTTGGATTAATACACTTGATTTCAATTGTTTTCATTAGATGGGACAACCTACGTGACACATGAATTGAGACAAAGTATGATTGCTCTACTTACTAGATTAGCAAGCTCTTGTAAAGGGCGGCATTCTCCAAAGGCTTTGACGAGAGTGGTGATGTTCTTTTTGGGATCTGGTCTTGACAATGCTAAAATCATTGGCTTGTGAGGATTTGTTAAAAACCGCATCACCTGGAAAAATGAACCTTTTTTTATAGCATTGAAAGTCAAATTTTGTTGATGAAAGGGAAATCTTGAAAGCTCTTGTTCGCTTACCTCTGACCATATTGCCGGGACAGCTTTTGGGGACTCACTATTAGTTAGCGACGCAAGGTCCCCATCAGCATCTACACCATCTTCTTGAACCTCAACATTGCTAAAGTCCATCCCAGGAGGAATAACCTGCAACATAATTTCACTAAATCCTGAGGGTACTTTTGGTAAGGTGTTTATAAATGATTAGTGAAAAAGTAGTTTACCGCCATCCTAGGCATAAACCGACCATGACAAATGACCCCACGTCTAGCACGCACCCTCAAAACTTTCTCTAGTTTTACATCAAATCCATCATATAAACCCCATTGTTCTTCGATCTCCTGCTTTGTGCTTGTGATAACGAGCTCTGCAGTATCCAACGAGAGCTCTTCAGCTTCTATCCTCCTCATAATCCTATACGTCGAATTAATATCCTCTTTTGATTGTCTACCCTGCTTTATAAGCTGTTCCAGCTTGTTTCTCCCGAGCGAGTGTCCCGTTAAAACCATTGGCACATTTAATGCGCCTGAAAGTAGAGCAGCTGCATCACCTGCATCCAATGTCCTAAAAAGCATTAAGAAGTGCGCATAAAGTGTGAAACGCGAGTAACAAGCTTTGGTGAAAAATGTGCAAAAGAGGAGAAAAGCATTAAAAAAATGGTTAAGTGCGAAGAAAGAGTGAAGCGTGCTCTTGATATTTTTTTTGCTTTACACATTTTAGAACCTGCATCTGCATAATGTCCGTGAATGACATATGGCCAGACGGGCTGTCCTCCACCAATTTGTTCGCCCAAAGCCTTTGACATGTTAAGAATGTGACTTAATGCTCCATCAACGAACTCTTGTACATGAGGCCATAATAGTTCTTTCGAAAGATACTTGTCCCGAGGACCAAATGGTATTCTTACAATGTAGGCCCCACTGCTTTCCCCAAGATCAGCACTGTCGGGATCATCTGAACCCATAGTAAGCATCTCCGTTGGTTCGCCGTAACTCCAGTCCACTTCGGGCGAGGAAACTTGCCGGGTGAAGAGATCGACCCTATATACACCTGGCATCTTAGCTAGTGCTCGAGCAAGTTCTACGACGTATTTAATCTGACATTTAAATCGGAGCAAGTCAAGATCAAAACCTAAGGCCCTGTTCTCTTTCATGTTTTCCGGTTTTTTTCTGGTTTCAGTTTTCCAAGACAATGGAAATGTGTTCTCTTTCATGTTTTTGAAAATGCATTTTCTAAATTTCTGTGCTACGAAATGGTTTTTGAAATTGAGAACCAAACTCATTTTCAATATTCTCAAAACAAACACTTAAAATACAAAACAAAATGAAAACTCAACAAAAATGCTGAAACACAACAACACAAAAAGAGCACGGCAAAGAAGTCTTTATCCCAACGAATCGTTCTATAATACCTGGCCGCCAGTGTCAGAATCACGACCGAGTTCCATATTTTCACCACGTACCAACCCGTGTAAACTGATAAAGACGAGAAGCTTTTATTCAGACATATACTAATACAACTCAAACACCATAAATGTATCACAAACTGTACCTAATGAGGACGATATAAAGCTTTTTCTCCTTTTTACTCTCTGACCACACTTCGACGTTGGAGAAGTTACGTTGGAACTTTTTCTGGGGGCTCTCGACCCCAATCTCTCCAAGACCATCTCCTTTCTCTCCTTCAGACAAATCTTCAGACATGTCGTCGTTGACATCCTTGCGACCCTGTTCTCGTTCCCACCTTCGGTTTGCTAATCTTTGGAAATCCTCCAATTCCAACTACCAAAATATGAAGTGTATCGTCACGCGTCAGCATGCTAATGAAAAATTCAAAACCAGCTAATTATATGGAAATCAAAACACTTACAAAACATCATTCATTATCCAAGTACGCAATTGAAGATATGACTTTTGGATAAAGACAATAAAATTATCATGACCATGGGGAGTTTTCTTTTTGAAAAGCCCTTCTTATTCCAAATTTCACGAGAAGAACTCAAGTATCTACTTTTCCAAAAAGAAAAAGAATCGTCTCCTACTGCCGAATTTCACTACAAAGAAGCAGCATACTAGTATATATACTTCTTGATTCATTTGTTGATTCCAAATGCCGTGTAACACACACAAAGATGCAATTTTCAATCAATAATCCACACAGAATACACTAAGATAAAACAGAGTAAAGGGATAGAAACTCAAGATAAGTGCAATTCTCACTCTATCCCCTCTAACTCCACTCCAACCTCAACCCACAGAGTAATATCTGAAAAACCCATTCCGAAAATCAAGAATCCCATTTGTTTTACCCACTTTAACATCAAGATACACACAAATACACGCACTACACACAGATGTATGTATACGGTATACCTCATATAGATGTGTATATATAACATATGGATTGTATATATGTAATGAAGAAACCTGTTTCTTTTTGCGGGTTAGATGCCAAATACGCCAACACATATTCTCGAGCCTGGAGCTTCTATCCTTGGTGTTCCTCGTAGCGACAACCTTGATCCATGTCCGATGAAGATCAGTTTCATCAACACCTGTAACAACTTCTTCTACGAAGTACTTTGTCGGATTGAAATTACCCCCTTCTCTCACGTTCACTGCGCTTAGCTTATTCTCTTCTCTGGCTGTTGCCCCAGTGTTCAAAATCGCCTCCAAATACCCATTAATCCACTCATTCCCCGCCATTTCTTGACCCGATTGCTTCTCTGAGAAATGTGGGCTTCAAATTCGAGATTTAATGTTCGCCATTGTTGTTCAGTTGGAGCTTTAAATAATTAAATGCAAGGGATTTGTATGTGTGTATGTGTGTATACCTGTGACTCTCTGATGAGTTTGTAATTGTATCGTGGGTGTGTGCGTGAAGGAGGAAAAGGGAGAACCACATGGCGGTTAGAGGTCAGGCGGGACCCAGTAGTGACACGTGGATGGTGGATTGAATGGGGTATATCAGTATATTAACACTTGGAGTAGAATACAGTGTAGATACGTATGATTTTTGTATCTGTATAAGGTTGTCCGTTTCTTAATGCGAGTTTGGCGCTTGAAGGAGTTTTCTGTTATATATCCTCCCTTGAAAAATAAAATTTAAAAAATAAAGGGAAAAAAAAAAGTGGAGTGAAGGTAAGGGTAAATTCGCTAAAAGAATAAAGATGACAAGGATTTGCATAAAAGTTGAGAAAATTAGAGACATTTTACATCAATTACCATTTTAATGATATTCTACACTATATGTTTGAAAGAAAAGGAAGTTTGTTTAAGTTAGGGGCAAATAAGAATTCACTTAGTGACTTGTTAATATTTTATTGGTCAAACAGTTGATGAGGTAATTAACTCGAGATGAACACGGGACCAAAGGGTACACGAGAGGGGATGGGGATGGGGATGGGGATGGGGATGAAATGGATGAAATGGGCGGCTAGATATTTTTTGAAAACTTCATACACTTGAGAAAGTCGATTAGATAATTATTTTTGTACTTTTTTGTACTTTTTTAATAGACTATGGTGATTGTGGGAATTTCAAGTGTATTATAACTTAACAAAAAGATATTTTAACAGGTCACTGAAACAAATTTTAGCTGACATGACAAGGAAATACGTAGAATTAGTCAAAATCTGTATTTATCATATCTGTAACTAGTGGTGTTCGTAAAGTAGATTTTTATGCAATATTTGTAAGCCAAGTCATAAAAAAATTGAAGTAGAAACGATCCTTAATGAATCAAAGTCGACAAAGTATATCAATTCTTCACATTTTTTGGGTGCAAGTTGGAAGAACTTTGAGTAACTTGATAGAGAACTTTCACAAAGTGATTTTTAAGGACTAAACATTAGAATGAAAAGGACTCAAAACATAAACAAAAAGACAAATCGGGTGGGAGTGTGTAAATGTTATACGTTATATATCTTGTGCTTTAAAAGAAAGAAGGGAACCGAATACTTGCTTTTCTTAGTTGTCACTCATTTCTCAATATGCAATATATTTCTCTCTCTCTATATATTTTTTATTTTTTACAAATTCTCCATCTAAATTTAATATACAAAAAGTTCAATAAATAATATAAGATACAAAGAATATAATTAATAATATAATAATTAATATGCCCAAGGAAAAGGGACCGTTTCACTATACATCTATACATCACAATTCTAATGCCGCGTCATCACGTTACAATTCTTCTTTAGTGTCGCAACACCAAATCAACAATATCTTCACCAACACTACAACATTGCATTACGAATTTTCACAAACAACTCACAACTAGGCCACATATCTTTATCACGCACGCTACAAACCTTCATACAAACAACCAGAACTAGCACCACAAAACAATCGCATCCACCACTGCCACACTCGCCACAATTATCTCACCCCTGCTATCTACATCACTTGGTTGCATGCTGGCACCATCATTATCTGCTACTAGTCGTCACCATGACCATTGTCGTTGTACCACCTCCATCACCAAAGTACAAGTGTTGGTAACAAAGGCGATACACTATGCGGCTATAATGTCGCGGTCGAGGACACCTATGCGATCTCATAGTCAATATTGAGGGCCAACCCCAAAACATTGTGAGGACGGCAATTGACAAGGGTGAGTTAGGACTTTTGAAAGGCCAAGGATGTGTTCAACAAATAAAATGATAGCAAATATATAAATAAATATAAAAACATCTTGTTTATTTGTCGAATTATTATTGTACTCTGTCTCTTCAAATTCATTTACAATTTTTTTTATGGATTCATAAATTTTAACACTTTTCATTGTATGTTGTTTAAAAAGACTTCATATTTCGCAAAAAAAAAAAAAAAAAACGACCTGATATTTAATGACACTATTGCTATGGTGCTAAGTACGACAATAGTGCTTCATTCAAAAAAAAAAAAAAGTAGGACACTAGTGTTAAATACAATTCCTAATATGTATAACTCCCAATTTAAGTTAAAATTTAAACATGTTCATGTTTTAGAGTGACTAGGAAATCCATCACAAGATCTCTTTTCCTCTCCATAAATGACGCGTATGCTAAATCTGTTTCAACATGATAAAAAAAAAGTCCATTTGCACAAAAGCACATGCGATGTATATTAAAATGAAACTCTCATGTGAGATAGTCCTTCACTTTTACAAAGTTAGGCATAACCCCAACCCCAACCATCCCCAAAAAAGACATATTTCTTTATTTTTTAACTCACTATATTTGGTATTTATAATTGAAACAATTAAAAACACTTACAAGGAAGTCCAAAAAATGTGCAAAAATAAATTCTAAAAGCATCAAAGATCACATTATAAAAGTTCAGTGTTAATCTAATGTCCATATGAGCACACAGTTATTGTACTCATAGAATATATGTCACGTCAAAATTGAATGTAAACACCTCAACATTATGCAATGTCACAAATTACAGCTATGTAGATATCAAATAACTTCCATATAAAAGTTTACGGAAAGTACTACAACCTTGTTATCGTAATCATATTTTCAACCATTATTAGCTGAGTGTACGTAATGTACAAAATGGTTCTTCAACTCACTTTCGAACTACCTAAGTTTGCCAGTCTATTATTGCACTTCAAATTGGAAAAAAGTGTGTGGTAGCAAAATTGTGATACATCCAAATGCATGAAATCACAACCATCAACCAAACTTTATCTTGTATCCTTGTCACCGTTGCCTTAAATGAACAAAGCCTTTCTCACACAAGTACCTTTCTCCGCTTCTATCAGGATAATAATAAGTTGCAATAATTCTTTTATATCCACAATAATCCAACAAACAACGTATCATTTTCATTTACAAAATACATGTTTGGATAATACTATTATAATATTTTACGATTTTCCTTAGGTGTTATCTCTCTCGCTTCTGATGATGGTTAACATGGGAGAAGTTCTCCTACCAATAATATAGCACCATAAGGTGCCAACAATGCCATGTTGTGCCTCTATATTAATCCAATATGGGTGCGGGCCCCCCTCCATTCGGGGGGAGGGTCAGCAATTATAGGCATCATAAGGTGTCCTTTGTTGATAAGTAATCATTCACTGGTTAACATACCATCCCCGTCCATAACAATAGATATAGTATGCTTGTGCAGGTTCAAGTAATATTGCAATGAATGACTAACTAATCAACAAAATTATTTAACAGATGCGAGAAAAATATTATTATAAGATGAATTACATGTATATATCTATTACATTAAAGAAATTTTAAAATATTGTGAGGACAATCTCATGGACTCATGATCCCTCACTCTAGCTCCACTTCTGATTGCATTATTTATTATTGTACATATTTCTGGATTTGATCCATTGCCCATGTGACACCTAGTCATTTTAAGGAACAAACACATCTATTTGTATACATTAGGAATCTCTTCTTTAATGTGAATGTGCCTCTCAGATGCTACAAGTGTTAGTGCATGTCGGCGTGTGTAATGTGTTCTCCTGCGATCTTTTGTATCAAGCTAAACTGTTTCTGTTTGGAATATGTCTTGTCAAAAACGAAAGCTACAAAAACATTATGAATTATTGTCCCAAGAATATTGAGGGATGTTTGGCGAAAAATTCTTTCATTTTTTTTTATAACTATTTTTAGCCACATAATTAAAGTTATTTGTCATGTTTCTTAATATTAATAACTTTCTCGATTTTTTAATCATACAATCTTTCATAAAGTTACTTTTCTCAAGAAAGGTCTCAATGTTGGAGTGAATAAAAATATATAATCTTTTTCAGATTAAGCAAAAATATTTTATTATTATCATTCAACACGCTTATGCATAAAGATTTGGAGTTCAATCTTAAAATGAGAACCTTATTAAGAATGCATTGGCAATAATTTTTAGAACTCACAATGTTGTTTTATTATTATTATTATTATTACTATTATTATTATTATTTTACAGGACACGATTTTACTTTTTAACCACAATTAATTTATTCAACTAGCTGGTACAATTTATAGCCTTGAGAAAATTACAAAGCCCGCGAAAATTTGACCCAAGTATTGGAAGAGCACACTGGCAACAATTTTGGGCCCAAAGGAAAACCCATTTTTTAGTGTGGGTCAAGTTTGTCAGAATTTTCCATTTGGTCCCCTCCAAGCAAAAATGAAAATGATCCAAGACACTTCAGAGTCCCACTACGGCTTGTTTGATTTAGCGCGTGTTAGGGTGTGTATTTTTATGTGTTTTTATGTATTTTGATGTGATATAAGAGAGAAAAAAAGTGAAATTGAATTGTGAAAATTTGTGTAGTACAGATAGATCCCACAAAATGAATAGTATAAAAATATGTAAACATGGATGGGAGTTAATAATTTTTTATATTTTAAGTACACCTTTATTTCTTAACTACAAATCTAAAACTCCATTTGTCAATAATTTTTATCAAAGATATGGAAAGTTACACATAATATAAATTCAGAAATGCTGTTCGCGTTGGATTAAATGTGTTCTTGCTCTCTTCTTTTTCCAATTTAATCAACTATTTTATGTATGACAAAATGGTTTTTAGATGAGACCACCAATTCAAGATGTTTCAACAAATAAGTTGTGTTTTAATCTTATGGTTAATGATCTCCCACCCACGTGGGTGGATACCCACGCCGGAAAAAACTTGTGGCCCCTCCACCATTAGAGAGTATGTATCATTTATTCGATATAACGTGAATATTATAAAAAAAATTAAATTTTTTCTAAAGATGGCATGGCGTCACCACAGAGCGTCACATCGGCGTGGGTATGTATTTACGTGGGTAGGAGATCAAATTTGTTAATCTTATATAACATAAAAATATAATTCATGTATGTATTGTACATTCAAGATGAATAGTCCGGTTCCAATGCGATACCAACACCCCCTTTTTGGGGAGAAAAAAAAAGATAGAGGTCACTTCACCATCGAAGCGATTATGTATTATTCATATCGGCAGCGTAGATTCAAAAAAAGTTAAAAATTGGGTCAGTGATGTAGTGTGTGAGTATGCGTCACCTGTTAACAACATAAGTTCTTAAACAAGTTAATAGTGATTATTCACCTCGAGATGAATTTAGAAGATCTTTAAAATAACTCTAAATATTAAATGATTTATTTACAATGTCAGTAGAATCTTTAAATCAAATTATACATATCAATATATAATTCATATATTTTACGTTTAAGGTGAATTTATTTAGTCTTTGAAATAATTAAATATTAAATGATTTATTTATAATTTCAGTAGAATATTTAAATCAAATTATACAATCATTTTGGGTTAAACTAAGACTTGGAATCTAGAAATTTCAAGTTTGATTTTTCAATATGATGTTATTTTCCCTTTATAAAGAATTATCTGCAATACTCAACCTATAAATAACATTTTTGTGGTAACGAAATATTGTACTACCATTGCCACCTCCAAGTCGTATATATTCGAATTTCAAAGCATTCTAAAATTTGTCACATTAATGGCATGGAGTAAAGATGAAAACTCTGAACTCATTTTAATTGGTTTTATAATTCATTCCTCGTGATATATTTTTATTGAATGATAAAAATATTGATTAAATCACAAGCACATATACAATTTTTACTTCGGTGGTGAAAATGGGGTCCGTGAGAATGTAATGTTAAAATATCAATGTAAAATGTCTGTAAATTCTAATTCTGGCGTTAAAACCCTAAAAACCCACTAGAGTCTGAGGGAGGCAACACAAACGAGAGACACATCAAGAAAGAACAATGGGAAAGAAAGAGCAGAAGCAAAACGATCAATTGCAGAAACACATTAATGGTAGCAAAAAGCAAGAAGAGCTTCTGAAAACGCTGGGAGATTTTACTAGCAAAGAGAATTGGGACCAATTTTTCACCATCAGAGGCAGCGATGATTCCTTCGAATGGTACGCCGAGTGGCCTCAACTTCGAGACATACTCAAAGCCCACCTATTATCATCATTGTCTCCACCAGCTGAATCCTCCGCCGGAAGTGGCGGAGCTGCTCCACTCGCGGCGCCGGAGGAAGTTCAGATTTTAGTGCCTGGCTGTGGGAATTCGAGTCTTTCTGAGCATTTATATGATTTGGGATTTAGGAACATCACCAACGTGGATTTCTCCAAGGTTGTTATTTCGGATATGTTGAGGAGGAATGTGAGGGAGCGGCCGGAGATGAAGTGGCGCGTGATGGACATGACTAGTATGCAGGTTTGCTTAATGTTTTTCAATATGAATGTTTCTAGTAGCATCCACGTTTGTATATTTTGATTTCTAGTTAATTTAATACATTGGAATTAATGGTGTGAGATGAATAGTCGAAACTACTTGGAATTAATGATGGGAATTGTGCAATGTTGTAGCCGGAATTCAATAGGGATAAATAAGAGAAGTAAGAGTCCATAGTGAAATTGGATAACAAAAACTCGAAATTTCTGCAAAAATTAAAAGAGAGGAACAACTTTTAGTGAGTGACTAACAATTGAGAGTTTTGTAGAAAAGTGGGAAAAGATTGATGATTTTTGGGTAAAATGGAGAGTGACATTTTTTTCTCTCTCTTTTTTTTTTTTTTTTTTCCTCCTTCCGTGAGGACACACTTAAGTGCTTTTTCCCCACTCGCAGGAAATTTTATATTTCCATTGCCAAACTCGACTGCTATATGACCAGTTTAGTGTTTCGACAATTATTGTAACTTGCTTCTATTTTCTAATAGTTGTGAGTTCAATTCAGTTTGTTGATGAGAGCTTTCATGCAATCCTTGATAAAGGAGGATTGGATGCTTTGATGGAACCAGAGCTTGGCCCCAGATTGGGAAATGATTATTTATCAGAGGTGCCCAGAATTACTTTCACGTCTTTCTGACAAAATGTGATTTAGAATTTGTTTGTTATACGTGATATATCCCAAACTTGATTTGTGCTGTTTACATATTTGTGAATTGCCAGGTGAAACGGGTTCTAAAAGTTGGGGGGAAGTTTATTTGTCTCACCTTAGCAGAACATCATGTATTAGGTTGCCTCATGTTGATTACGTTTAACATCAATTTTATTACAGCTCGTTCTTTGTATACTTAACCTCGTTTGCAGAATGCTGAGGATTATTTCTTTTTCTTGTGTGAATTTTGTGCAGAACTTCTTTTCCCGAAGTTTCGTTTTGGGTGGAAATTGAGTTTTCATGCCATTCCTCAGAAACCATCTCGATATCATAGACCACAACTGCATACATTCATGGTGATTGCTGAGAAAGATAATTCTACTGAAGTTTCTCAAATTTCATCGCTCATAGATCAATCATCAACTGAGTATTCGGGAGATCAGGTATATCTTGTCAAGTCCTTACCCCTCTCTGCTATTCCAAATAACTTACAATTAAGTATGTTGCTTCAAACTTAGTTCCTTTTCAACAAAGAAGTTACCAAAATATTGCCACTGTGAAAGGGAGCTTTGACCTTTTGACATGCTTCAGGTTCGCGAATTCTTTAAAGCAGTTGAAAGAGAAAATGAAGTTCGCTCAGAGTACTCTCGGGGTTCTGATATATTTCACTCTCTTGAAGACCTGAAATTAGGGAGTAAAGAAAATCTGGAAGAGCTTAAACCAGGTCGTAGAGTTCAACTAACTTTATGTGAACCTGGATTATCGCGTTTCTCATATAAAGCTGTGCTACTTGATGCTCCACAAGAGTTTGGACCTTTTAGATATCATTGTGGAATTTTCCTTGTCCCAAAGGTTAGTTGTGTTTTCTTGTTGCCTAAACGAATTATGTACAAAATAAAGCACTATTCAGTGAATTGAGTTTTCAAATACCTTAAATATTTATTGGAAAGATAGATGTTGTACAAAATATTTCTCAGTAAATTTGGTTTTTGACTGAGTTCATATTTCAGCCAAGAGCACAAGAATGGCTTTTTTCATCTGAAGAAGGTCAATGGCAAGTGGTTGAAAGCTCAAAGGCTGCCCGTTTGGTCATGGTACTTCTTTATGCTCTTTCATCATTTCTATGAAATCAGTACCTTTTGTCTTTTTTGTTGTTTATTCCGACTATTCTAATATAATTATATTTTGTCACTTCAGACTTTGTTGGATTCTAGTAATTCTAATGGTCCCATGGATGATATTCAGGTGCTTTTTCTCGTTCATGTTTTCTGCTGATAAATGATTTTTAGCGGCAATATTTGTCAATGAAGTAAATGGTTATATTGTGTTTGTATATCTTTCAGAAGGATCTCTCTCCTTTGGTAAAGCATCTAGCACCAGGAGGTTTCAGCAATGAAGCTCAAATTCCGTGAGTATCAATTATAATTCACTAATGCTTGTTGTCGTTCTAATTAGAAACTTTCTTTGACATTTTCTTTTTCATGTCTATGTAGATTTACCTTTTGAAATGACTCGTGTTGCTCCAATAATTCTACAGTTTTTCCTGATATATGTCAGCCTAATTTCAATTATTAAATATTCAAAAATGACGCTTGAAAAAAATGAAGATTTAAAAAAAAAAAATCATTATTAGAAATGATAAAATAATGTGGTGTTCATTCTGACCTTTTCCCCACTAAATATGCACATCTAGTAGAAAATGAGAAGTCATTTATTTAGTTATTTTGTTTGCTTGATAAGTACTGGACATGTAGTTACTTCATAAGGTGAAACGGGTGTACTGCAGATTTATGGCTGCAAGCGATGGAATTAAGCAGCGAAACATTGTACATGAGGTTCGGATATTTTCTCAAAAGATACATCTATCTATCAACTATAAATCTTATTTGACTGGAAAAAACTCTCTTATGTTGCCATTTTGTATGAAGAAAATAAAAAATTCAACATAAGGGAAATTTAGTCAAAGTACTTGCAAATGTACTAGTACGTAATTAATTTAGGTTTATTGTCCTTTTTACTTCATCTTGAATGTTGCTCTAGTTTTTTTTCTAGCCAATCAAGCTACTTTTAGGAGCTACTTCACGTATTTATTGAGCTCTTATTTTCAAGGACCTTTGAGATGATATTATTGGCTGTATTGTCCTTAACTTTTAGGTTGTTTGGGTGAGATTTCGATGAAAATTATTTTTCGACCACATTTTTTAATTGATGTGACCATTTTTCTGAACTTTTTTTCCCAATCCTTACCTATACATTCAAAAATCATTTTCTCAAGGGCCTCTCGGAAACATACACTAATTAATTGATGTGTTAAAAAGTATAGGGTCAACCTAGACGACCAATAGAAGACCAAGGGAGAATAATTTTAAATATTGAGAATTTTTAATTTAAGTTTGTGGCACGTAAATTCCTGTTATATTCTCGTCCTATGAACTCTACAATGATGTAGAACAATTAAAATTGCTTTTGTTATTGTGTATTGAAGAGACTAATTTCTTCGTGAATCAGGAAAGTCCCAATTTATTGGATGCCCATTGACATTGTTTGTATTTGTATTAAGTGATTGTTCAACTTTCATTCACTATTCTAAAAATGATCATTTAAACCGCACAACTGCACATTAAGTGGGACTCATAATTTCTTTTACTTTTCAACCTCAAGTTCTTCCCGAAGAACTAAATACTGAGATGTGACTGTGACATCTTATTTATTGAAGCCTTCATGTTTTGTTAAATAAGCCTAATAGTGTGATTCATGTGACTTGCATGTCCTGTAGGCTATATCTCTACCACAGCCACGAGCTTTATTTAGTTGTCAAGGCCTTGTACGGTTCATGAACTCATGGGTTTTTTATGCACATCATCGTGTCAATAACTATTGATGAGAATACTATTTGGATAACCTATAACACTGAGTAACTTTAGTTTCTTTTTGAGTTTCTAGATTGCATGTTTCAAATGGGACTTCGGACGTAATTCGTAATTTGTGTTGAAAAATATTTGTATACACCATTGTTGAACTCCCGAAATCATGTCATTATTATAGATTTGATAGTATTTAATGGCAGAATTTTATGTTATGATACCTACTTGTCAAATCTTCAGCTGCTTTTTTTGCTTTTTATAGGCTAAATCCTCCTTAACTGGTCCAATTATAGTTGATGATGTGATGTACGAAAAGATAGACAACGATCTTAGTCGTCACATTTCATGTGATGATATGATGTTTCGCCGCCTTATTTTTCAAAGAAGTGAGGGTTTGGTACAATCTGAAGCTCTTCTACTAAGAGAAGTTCACACAACTCAAACTGATATGGAGAGAAAGAAAACACAATCAACTCCAAAGTCCCGAAGAAAAGGAAATCAAAAAAGGGGTAATCTTCTGCACTTAAGTCTCTTTGTATAATTTCTAATCCTTACTTTTCGCACGGGTTAACTTTTAGTTCCAAAATTATATTGTTAGGGGAGTCATTTTCGTTTCTTCTGTTTTTGTTCAGCATCTACAAGCAGTGTGAAAGTTGATCACAATTATTTGGCAAGTTCATATCATAACGGAATCATATCCGGGATTATCTTGATTTCTTCATATTTGGAAAGAGTTTCATCTGTTGGAGGCACTGTGAGCTATTTGCTAACTTCTCATGCTTTAACAGCCGCTTTTTTTTTTTTTTTTTTTAACCTTTGGTGATTCAAATTGAAGGGACCTTTTTTTTTTTTTTTAAACCAGGCAAAGGCAGTTGTAATTGGACTTGGAGCAGGGTTGCTTCCCATGTTTCTCCAAAAGTGTCTACCTCTTCTAGACATTGAGGTGAAACGATATTTCCACACAGTTGTATTAGACTTAGCATACAAAATCGTGATTCAAACCGTTTCTATAGCCACGCCTTTCATTTGACTGGATGATGGAGATTCATCATATTCAATGGCTAGGATTAACCCTTTACAATTTCGTAGGTGGCTGAGTTAGATCCCGTGGTTCTAGATGTTGCAAGAGACTATTTCAGTTTTAGAGAAGACATGCATTTGAAGGTAATACATTCATTTTCTCCCTATCCCTTCTCTCATACATTTTTGTCGGTTTTACCAAATCCATTATGGTCAAACTTCTTTGCGTTCACATTTCTCTTGTATACCTATTGTCTATTGATGTAACTGCTGCTAGTCGTCTTCATGTCATAAAATTTGAATTTCTTGTTTTTCTGTTAGGTACACATCACTGATGGGATTAAATTTGTTAGAGATATTGTATCAACTCCAGATAGTCACAATGAGAATGATAAGTCCAATGGAGATGCCTCTAATGGAAGTAGCATTAGAGTACACGGAGACAAGAAGAGCCCGAACAAAATTGACATACTTATTATTGATGTAGACTCTTCAGACTTGAGGTAAATGTAGCTTCTACTCAAATTACTAGCACTGATTTAGCTATATATATTTTCTTGTTCATCCAAGTTTGAATTTATTTTACGTGAACCTCGTGTTATGCAGCTCTGGTTTGACTTGTCCTGCTTCGGAATTTGTTGAAGAGTCTTTTCTTTTGACTGTCAAACATTCACTCTCTAAGCAAGGTTTATTCGTCATTAATTTGGTCTCGAGGTCCACAGCTGTCAAGGACAGAGTCTTTTCAAGACTACGAACGGTGAGAAATGGAACTAAGCGTGTGTGTTAGAGTAAATTTTTACTTTTTTAACAGCTAACCTTTTAAGTTGAATAGTAGAACAACTTTGTGGATAATAATGAGTAGTTATTTTAGATGTGTGAATGTTATTGAAATTCTACTTTAACTGTATAGTAAAAGTTAATTTTGAGGTTGAAAAGGCTAAAAACTTTTCTCAGAGTTTCGCCAAAGAGGCACCTTTTTCTGTGTACTAATTATATGGCGTTCTTGTAAATATTTTGCAGGTGTTTAGCAACATTTTCTCTCTTCGGCTTGAGGAAGACTTGAATGAAATTGTATTTGCACTCAATGACTCTTCCATTGAAGAAAATCAATTTCCCGGGGCTTGTGATGTACTCACAAGATTACTAAAGCTTGAAAAACCCGAGTGGAACCAAAGCATCATAGATGGCACAAAACTTATCGAACGGCTGAGATGAGCAAAACTTGTCGGATGCCAGGAGCATGTGTGTTTGGTTGCAGTGGTGGCCTTGTGTGGAGGAGGATTTCTGCTGTTTGGTGGTTGGTATTACTTGTTCTGGTTTGTTTGGACCATTTGGTAAGGTGGATTATATAGTACCAAAGCAAACGAAGCTAATATATTTTCGGTCATCCAAGGTTATTTTAACTACCAAACATGTCATTTAGGTAAGCTCAAATATATGCCTACAACATTCCTTCATTTGTAGAATTGTAAAATGTTGCTTGTGTAGCTTGTATATATAGATGTATTATGTATTTGACAACGTTTTCCCGGTCATTTTTCTGTTGATTCTTATGTTGTGTTTTTGCCTATTCAGTTAAAGTCCAATTGTGATGTCAATCACACATTCAATGTTACTATTGGTCATGATTAGCACATTTTTGTATGCATTGCATAACGGTAACTGGTAAGTTGTTAATTGTTATGTTAGTCAACGATAACATTGAAATAGTACATATTTCTTATTTATGAGATTGTCACATTCAATTGTAACAATTCACTTTATCGAATCAATATATTTAATTGTGCGCGTTGATTGTTTTAATTAGGTCTGAAATAGGAAAATAGACAACAGATCTGCACCTGTAAGAACCCTTTGTAGGTCGGATGCCAACTAGTCAATGTCATCAATTTATGATACATATTGATGAAACTAGAACAAATATGTGTAGCAACCTAATTAGTGTCCTTCTGAAAGTGAATTTACATAAAATTGCCCACTATATAATTATTTAAGTTTAACAGTAACTTTTACTCCAAAAAATCCCATTATATAATTATTTTTTATTTTATTCATTCATTTTTTAATATGAATTAAAAATATTATTGGAGAATTTGGTTAAAAAAAGAGAAAAGGAAAAGAATATTATTATTGGAGAAGTAAATAAATATAAATATATATATATATATTTTTATCCTGCCGTCGAAAGAAGCTTTTAGGAGGTGCTATAGGTTTGTGTGACAAAAGTAATTTCAGACCACCTCAGCATGCCATGTTGGTTGACCCAGCATTGCCTTGCCCAGCAGCCAGTGAGTGCAAACTGTCAACAGCACGTGCTCTCAGTAAATTGAAATATCTCATATCTGTCTCTGTAACTTGTAAGAACATACACAATTCCCATCTCGTTTCTTCTGGGATTGTCATATTGGGGATTGAACTTGGGTTCTGCTCATAATCATCTTTTCTTGAAGATTTTGAATCAATGGCAGTGAGTATTCTCTTCTATAGTTCTTGATCTGCGTGCTATTTTGTAAATAATTGACACTGATATCTTCTTGAGAAAATCTCAGTAGCAAATGTTTCTTTGGATTTGTAGTGCTTTTACTGAAATTATATATGTTCTTCAATTGGGTTTTCCAGTTTATGAATGAATGGCTGTTTGTATGTCAAGGAGAAATTGACATCTGTAAGGGACACCCTAAAGTTACATTTTTATTGGGCGACGAAAACGAATGAAAAATGTTTCATGTGCAACACTCTTGAACCAATACTAATATGTCACATAACTGCTAATCTATCAATCGCGAATAATAGTTCTCTTTTTTAGGTTTCCCTTGTATTGCATTTGGCATTTGTTAGAATAACTTATTCCCTGAAAAAAATTACTTCTTAATTTGAATAGTGATGAGACTATGAAATGTCGGTAATAACAAGAAATTGCTGATGATGTTTGACTTGCTCATTGTCTCTTTGCTTTCATGTTTATGTTTCTTGATTATGGTTTCTGAGTCTTGCAGAAGCCATCCCAAGTACCAAAATTTGGCAATTGGGAGAGTGAAGAAGACGTCTCCTACACTGCCTATTTTGATGGTCCCAGGAAACATAAGAAAACTAGCAAAGTGAATCAAACTGATTCTCACGAAAATTCCAAGTCTGAATCCAGCAGTCGAAAAGCATCGCAGACATCATCACCAAGACACAACCATCTTCCTCCACAAGTAAATGGCGAAGCAAGAAGATCGGCCGAGATGCTTAAACCTAGGCATCAGCGTGGTTCGAGTAGAGATGCTAGTGAATCACCACATCATCGCCATGGCTTGCCGAGTGCTGGTGATATGCCTAGACGAGTCTCTCGTCAGAGTTTTGGGCCCGACCGTAGTGTTGAACACTCACCATTGCACCCGCATTTGCAGGGACGGGTTGGAGGAAATGGAAGTCGAATATCTTCTCCATCTTGGGAAAGAAAGGCTACATCCGAAGCTAGCTATGGCCTAGCGCCCTCCACTCCGGGAAGGTCTCGTCTGAGATCCATTACACGAGGCGACAACACTGTAATGTTTTTTTTTTCCTCTTTTTTTGGGCGAGCAACTGATGTGACGCGATCTGAACCATGCTTCAACTTGGCAAGCAGCTAATATGACATATTGAGATTGCACCACGTTAGCTACTTTCCAAATTTAATGCAAGCAGTTTGCACCAGATTAGGAGTAGCATAATGAATAAGAGTCGTTCTTTTTTTGTCTGATAATACTGCTGTGAAGTTCTCTTGTGTACTTGCAGCCTGATCGCAGCCCGGCCGTTCCAAAATTTGGCGACTGGGATGAGACTAACCCTGCATCAGCCGAAGAATACTCACAAATTTTCAACAGAGTGATAGAAGAGAAACACGGCAATGCAGAAAAAGGTACCTGTCGTGCCAACTGAAACGGCATATCCCAACGGCAAAAGGGAATATGGAAACAACAATCCGAAGGTGAACAAAAATCTTTCTTTTCCTTCTTTTCTGTTTTTTGTTTTTGTTTTTGTTTTTGTTTTTTTTTTTCTAAATCTCAATCTGCAGTTCGAATTCAATGTTGCTTGATTCTTTGGCTTAGGGATGTGGATGCTTTCCATGGGGCAAAAGATGACATACGACTTTGAATCTAAGAGGCTTATATATATTGGTATATTTTGTAAAATCAGGTCATTTGTATAGATTTATTCTTTGTAGCCTCCGAGTTCAGTTTTTAACTTCTTTTTATCATGTTATATTGTGATAAATCTCCATAGAGGTTGTCACAAAATTGATCTGTGCCCATCGCTGGGATAATTTAAGTGACGTGACGGTCAATAAAAATTGTCGCGCTGGGTACATATCAAACCTGGATATCGTCATTATGTATCAATTTTCAGTTTTGATTTTACGTTTATTTTTAAATTCTTATTTTTGGGTGGAGTGAGAAGACACTTGGTTTTCAATATTTTAGTGTGTCATCGTTGAACAAACTTAAAATGACAAGAAGGCACTTAAAACAACACTTGAACGTCCAGACTAAACAGTAAAATGGATAAGATTTTATCGTGGTTTTTCTTAGTATTGTGTTGTACAATCCAATCCAGCGTACAAAACATGCTATTTGAGTTCAATAATGTTTTTCATCCGTCATTACATTGATGAAGAGCTAGTGTACGATGAAGATGGAGATGAGCATCTAACTTCAACGGACAAAGTCTTAACAACGCGGTGACATGGGTCTCCTCCAAAAATTGCATTAGAAACTTCAACAGAACAGTTGTTTCTTCCCTTACACGCCTGCAGAAATGCAAAAAATTATGTTCTGATCATGTTTATAAGCATGCTCATGAACATTCAAATTCCTTTTATCCTAGACCCACAAGTACTACCCACTTATTCACTACTGATTTCTATCTAATTGCAGTTCCATCCAACCAAGTTTTGAGCCTAAACACGAATATAATGCCTACCAATAGCTTTATAACAATTCCCTGTGTTGTGTTTCGTTTGAATTTTTTTCTACTTAAAAGTTAACTTCCCCTACTTAGTCCTAGTCAAACTTCAATATAACCTCACGTAAACAACTAGTCATTATTATCAACACACTTCTTGATTCCCACCGCTGTCGAACCAATAAAAAAGTTGATGTTTAGCAGAATAAAAGTTTCCGGACGTACTAAAAGTCATCAATTCCACATAGGAGCTACGAATTTGTAGCATATTAAAAAAGCCATACATACCTCAGACACCACGGAAAATGAATTGGGTGCATGGCAACTTCCCTTGGAGAACTTCCCGCAGCTTCCTTGGGGAGTTCCATAACTGGCAAACTCGATGGAGGAGATTGTATGACCATCATCACACTGCAAGTGCAGTTCAGGTATATTTGTATTCAACGAAATCGTCCCATTCGTGGTTGTTGGAGATGTCCAAGCGTGTAGAGGTGGATAATGATCCTCTGATATTTTGGCACAGATAGTTTCTGAGGAACCCGACTTGATGGATATCTCGATCGGGGTCTTCTCCGTCTCTTCAAAGATGACAAGCAAATTGTCTGCATCCTTTAACCATGATCTTGGTACATGGTACCTGGATATGCAATCTCAATATCTCAGATTTAAAACCATCAATGAGTATCAATGTAAGTAATGAACTCCAACCCATTCACGCTCTTTAAAGCTTGAAAACATTAAAATCAGACAACATAAGATTAAGAGTCAAAGGAGTACCAAGCTTGCGTAGGCTTCCCACAGTTTGTTACGCATTTGTCTGAATCATATGATCCACGATAGTCACAAGTTTGGCATCCATCTTTTGGAGCATTAAGAGTCCAATATCTTCCAATGTGGTGGCCATTAACCCAAGCTTGACCTTTTCCCATGCTTCTAAAATCGAGAACAACAGGATCTATCCCATCAGGGGAATCAAAATATGTCTGCTCAATAAAATGGGAAATATCAAAGAAGTGTGTGAAAATCTTAACAGAAGCAGAAATCAATGCAAACATGTAATGCAGAATGTTGATGGTGACTGTTCCTAGAAATTGAATCCTTCAACCAAAGCCATATTTGATCACTCGAAGATGTGGATGTACATGCATTATATTTCCTTAGCTCTTGGACTACCTCCAATTCTGCTTGATATAACTAGACTCAGATTATTTTGTTCACATAATTAGGGTGAATGGGAATAGATTATAATGGTTTTTAAAGGTTTTTAATGTAAAAGAGGAGAGAATGAGCGGAGTTGAGTGGTTGAGATTTGTGGATGTGATGAGATATGTGGATGTGATTGATTTAGGAGAGAGAAAAAAGTGGAAAAATTTGGAAAAATGTGTTCGCATTCAAGGCAAATATATTGATGTGTCCCAATCTGATGTCAAACAATTTCATGCCTTTCATATAACATGCGATCAGGCTGATGGAAGCAAATTTTCTCAACGTACTTTTTGTGAAGAAGGATATTGGACCTAACTCCACCTAGAAAACCGGCTTGCTAGGGGAGGTTTACCCCCACCTTATGAATTGGTTTTTATACCACCAGATTGCCCGATGTGGGATCTAACACTTTTCTTAATAAGTTACCTTGTACCAGGAAAAGCTGGATGGAATTGCATCACGTGGAACTTCTGTCCACCCTGCACCTTTATTGCCATCGACTGAAAATATTTTCAGAAACTCGCCCTTAAGCCCTACCTGTAATCAAATTGCAGAAATTAGTTGACAACTTATTGGGTGATAGGGGTTGGTTTTTAATGATTTTTAAATATTTTTAATGTAAAGGAGGAGAGAGAATGAGTGGAGTTGAATGATGGAGATTGATGGATGTGATGTGATATGTGGATATGATTGATTTGTGGTAAAAAAAAATGGATAAAAAAGTGGTAAAAAGTGGTAAAAATTTTTTTAAATGGTTGCCAAACACCCTTTTAGTATCAGACCATAGCTCACATTACTTACTGGGCAATTACAAGTGCTCTTATCTACATATATTAGAGCTCCCATTCTCCATTTGTTCATTAAGATCCACAATTTATGGCTTTCCCCTGTTACTATCCTTTAGTGATAGAATCTGATACCAAAGTGAGTCAAAGGCATTTACATAAATTTTCATGTGCTCTGTTCACTTATGTCAGACTAAAGGTTCAGAAAACAAATTGGTCTACCAGCTTACTAGAAAGATCAACAAGCCTTTTCAAATACATCTGAAGGAATTAAACATTTATGCTATTTACATGGAAAATGAGCAAGAAATCCACAGACATTGAATTGAGGGTAAATTCAGGATGTACTTCCAATCAAGAAAAATGCTGAGGCGGGTAAGGATGGTACACTCAATTCGAAAGAATGACTTTTAAATGACCTTTTAGCTTTCTCTGTTTTCAAAGTTCTATCAAGCATTTGTAAACTGCCATGGTAAAACTGTGAGCTTCTGATTCTTTTCTTTTTCTTACTATTCTATTTTTTTTTTTCAGCTTGTTAATAATAAACATACATTCAATAGGATTAATTAGGGCCACAAGCTCAAAATGAAAATTCAGAAATCATGATAACTTGATTACATTAACCCACAAGATTAAACCCAAGTACTCAATTCTACAGTGTGACAGATCCCAGTTAATACATGAAATAATTTACATATAATATTTTCACAGTCACCTCTGAATAACTTTAATTAATAGTGCCATTCAATACTGTTAGAGTGTGATTGCCAATTTATAATTCGGTAAAGTGCATCATATTGAATATCGATGCGTGATGTGCAGGACTACCACCTCACACAAGCCGTTTATACTTTCTATTATGCTTCTTGGAACTTTTAGCACAAATACTGAATAGGTGCTACTGAATGACCAGGAGAATTTTCCATATTATTAAAAACTAATGGTGAATGTCAGAGCAGGAAGAATTCATAATATTACACAAGTCACGCATTTAAGCCGAAGATTGATGAGGTGACAGGGATGAGGATCTCTTGAGAGTTTCAAATCTTTGTGTCTTTTGAATCACATACCACTAGTATTAGAAGTGCTGTATAATAAAAATATATTCAATATAGAAGAAAAGAAATTTATACAATAAATTTTTTCCATAAATTGATAAGTACCTGATAGGTCCACATAACCTCTGTGAGATTAATATCTCCATTTTTACACCCTGTAAGCTTGATTTGACCCCTAAACCCTGCTCCATCCATTTCTAAGAAGGCACCATAATTCTGTAAAAAGTAGAAGTGACATATTTATCAAAACATCAACAGGAAAGAGAGAAGTTTACACAGATGTGTCACACACTTGAATTTGTATTTGTCATAAAGAAGAAGATGCTTGAAGTTCAAAATATAATAAAACTACCCACAATGTGGTGTTTCACTAGAATTTAATTCTGGGTCGTCCAGATATTTGTATCTCCAACTTTTAATGCTATGCCTACCACAGCACGAGAGCCCAGAAACTGAGGCGAATTAGAAGGTTTTGAAAGAAAATAACCCATATATAATAGTTAACTCTTCACCATTAGATATGATTTTAGTTGTTCAGATAAACTAAACTGCCAAAGTACACTACCTGCAAGCCTACTGTTTGAGATAGCAATGTTATGTCGTTGTATCCTTGCATCAAGTTGAGGGGCTGAACCACCTTTACCCATTTACCTTTTTTGCCACCTTCAATTCCAAAAGATGTAATATAAGAGGAAGAGAAATACGTCGAGCAAATGCAATCAATTTCAAAGAAAACCACACGTGAAACTGAAATATATCTGAGCTAAATCAAGCACGTTAGGCAGTCATTATGAAATTTCAGCAGCTCCAAGGAAGAACAGTATCATGAACCAGAAAATCTCTGTAAAATAAACCTTTTTTTTTCATCCTTTTCATACAGGCATAACCGCTTGTAACCTGAAACTTGGTGGAAACATCTAGATGATTTGAATTCATAATTCCTAGATAGGTGGCAGTTTACATGGAGCGATTGCCAGGAATTTTCAATTCTGTAGGAGATATGTCCCTGAGTTGCCTCAATTCGTCTCTAGTTTTCCTCTGATTTTCTCATTTATAAATACTCTTTGATTTCCTCATATGTACTTTGTATTTCATAAACATCAACAGGCTTTAGTTCATAGTGAATATGAAATACAGGAACTTCACTTAGAATTGTTTTCATTATTATTATTATTATTATTATTATTATTATTATTATTATTATTATTTATTTTTTTTAAGAAACTGCACATTTTATAGATCAAAATATTTCCAAAAAATAGTTACAAAAGATTGAAAAGAACAGAGCGGATGAGCCATCCACTGTGCAAAACAATGACATCACTCATGAAGCAGAAACCTAAGTTTTTTTTTTAAACAGAAACAAAGGAATTATATTGCTGAAAGGGGGATGAGTTACATCTGCGATTTGACGTCAATAAAATTACAAATAAAAAATTGCTAAGTACAGAGTCCTAAGTCAACCGACAGCCTAGGATAAGGTAGAAAATGGATGCAAGAAAGAGGTCCAGTCTCTGCACAGGTCCAGGAGTGACAGCCCCTGGAATTCTCTAGTGTTGTAAACCCATGTTGCTACCAAAAACTTGATCTTTTCCCATGTTCTTTCGATAGTCTCTTCCCTATCTTCAAAAATTCGTCTATTCCTTTCAATCCATACAGCCCAAAGCACTGCAAGAATTGTGGCAGTCCATATATGTTCAATTCACCTGTCTCCAATCAGCTCACACGTCAGTAACTGCTTACATGACTGAGGCATACACCATTGGATTCGAAATTCTCTAAGTGTCAAATACCACAATTCACGAGCCATAGATGAAGCAGAAACCTAAGTGAATACAGCTATTAGTCGCTTAAAGTATTAGGGAACAAAAAACTATACGGATCTATACGAAACAAAAAATTCTCCAAATCGTTGAACTTTCCAACTGCTCTTGCCCATAATCCAGTGAGAAACACTATGCTATCCTATGTATCATCTACCGATCTTTCTAGGTTGTTAAAAATTCTCCTATTCCTCTCTATCCATATAGTCCAAGCTGATGCCATGACCATTAATTTCCATAAGTCCTTGTGTTGCTTCCATTTTCCCCCGAATCTCCACTTAATCAAAGTCAAATCAGCCCATCTTCGTCGTAATGCTCCCGATTCACCGAACAAACATAACATTCTTCCCCAAATATTTCTAGCAAACTCACAATGTATTAAAAGATGATCAATGTTTTCATCGGCCTTTCTACACATCATACAATATGACGGGGAAATATATAGAAAGGGTCTTCTCAATTGCAACAAATCGCGGGTATTAACCTTTCCCAAGGAAACCAACCAAGCAAAAACTTTTATTTTTGAAAGCACCACACCCTTCCAAGCGAAGCTAAATTGAGGAAAGCAAGAACCACATGATGGATAAAGAATGGCATTTAAGAAGGATTGACAAGTAAAAAGTCATGAATAATGTCTTTTCCAGATTCGTTGGTCCGGGTGAGTGGATTGAGATTGATAGTTTCAAGTACATTTAAAAGGTTTGTGTATTCCTCTATGTCTCTATCGCTAAATTTCTAGTAAATCCAAGGTTCCATATAGGTGTTAATTGAGATGAAAAAGAAACAACTTCTGCAACAATCAAGTTCTTGCTATTGGATAGCCGAAATAGACGAGGGAAGGACTCTCGAAGTGTTCTTTGTCCAATCCACTTGTCTAGCCAAAACCTAGTTCTATCACCCTTACCAACTACCAATTCGGTATTATCCAATAAGATATCCCAAACTCTTGCAATGGATCTCCATGATGCCCGAAGAGTCGAGAAAACTTCAATGTTAGCGTCCCATCCGTTTGAATGACAACCATACCGGCTAAGAATGATGGAGTGCCAAAGAGAATCTGATTCAAGGGGAAAACGCCATAGCCACTTGCCTAATAAAGCCGTATTCTTCCACTTAAGATTTCCTACTCCCAAGCCCCCATAAAGTTTAGGTCTTGTAGCAATATCCCATTTGACTAAGCGGTCGCTCGAATTCTCTCCTTTCCCTTCCCAAAAAAAATCGCTCATCATCTTTTCAATCACTTTAACCGCCTTCATTGGCATTTTGAAGATTGACATGAAGTACATAGGTATGCTCCCCAAGACTGGTTGCATTTTGGATATGGGAAACATTAGCTATGTTCTACCTAGAAATCAGAATTTCTCCAGTAGTCTTTTTGGCTGAGAAATGTGAAAACTGTTCTTCAAACTTCAACAGAGAGAACACAATGAAGTTAATATTTGGGACCTCCATTGTTGTCCAATGCAAAAGTATCTGTCAATGTTCTATAAAAGCAGTGGATTGTGATGCTATGTAATTTGATGGCCCACAGACAGTATTATTACTATCCTGGCAGTCGATGTGGGTCACACAAACTTCAATTTTATGCATGGTTTGAGAGTTCAAAGGCCTAATTGATTAAAATCTCACAAGAATCTGGACCAGGTAGATGCTTAGAATCTCTGATGTAACCACTCTGCACTTTCATAGTTGACGTGGTTTATCTGTTTGAAAGAAAAATTGAGAGAAAGATAGGTGGTGAAGTATAAAAATAGCAGAGGCAATACCTGTGAATTGGCCATTGACATATATGTAAACCAAATCCCGCATGCTGTCAATAGTAAGTACTGGACTGCTTTGATTATCATTCCAAAATGTGATGTCTTTGGCAGAGATGTATAATCTGCATAATTTATCCAAATGACCCACATTATAACTGTACTAGAATTTTGGTCACCAAGCTACCAAGAAAGTTCAATGATATGACTACAGTAGACTGAGCTGTAGCAGAATAAGTGGATAATACAAAATACAACTCAAAAAATGCGCATCACTGGTAAGGTGTAGGACTTGCCCTTATCCCTGCACCCAATGGAAACTCTATAAGACGAAAAGGCATGTATGTGTGTATGAGAAATTTAATCGATGATGATTTATGGAGCACTTGGGAGATAACTAGTTTAGCTGTTTCTTCATCGGGTTTGTAATGGTTAACCACATCCGTTTCTGTAACTAGATAGCTCAGTTTGCTCGGTTTTGACAATGTTGGGAGAAACACTTAATCATCAAACATTTGAAGCAATCAGCACAGGATTCTAATACTTGACACTAGATACTAAATGTTGACGTCCATGAGTTTCAATTAAAATGCAGTTTCAGGTTAACTATTGTTTGCAAGGGTGAGATGCAAATACCTGGTTGTATACCACAGATAGTCAGACTGGTCTTTTGTGACCTTCAAATGCTCCAGTATGCCTTGATATGTAAAATTGCTATTGCCCCATACACCAATTGGTTCTTTAACAGAACTCCAGGATTGTGATATATAGGAATCTTTGTTTGGAACCAACATTTGCAAATGTACAGGATCGTTTTCATTTATGTAAGAAACATCATTAAAACTGACCGTCTTAATTGAAGTTTGGGCACCAACCTGTTCCAGAAATTGAAAGACAAATCCCCACAAGTTCAAATAAATAGATTCAATGTCTTGTTGGTCTCGTCACAATGTGAGATAAAGCATGTGGCAAAAGGACATCACGACATTCATGGTGCAACCAAGTGCTTCTTGGTCCAGTTACTTTAGAAGTTTAAATTGATTTTTGAGGGAATGTGCAATAATAAAGTATGAAAAACTATGGTCTCACGTGCAGTTGACAAAAAATAAAAATAAAAATAATTAAACAACAACAACAACAACAAGAACAATAATAATAATAATAATAATAATAATAATAATAATAATAATAATAAGGTTTAAAATAGAAATAGAAGTATAAGCATTATTCTGGAGATTCAGCACTTTTGACAAATAATCAAACTGAAGTGCACCAGTGTAGGCTTGCAGTGCTACAAGCACCAGTGTAGGCTTGCAGTGCTACAAGCACCAGTGTAGGCTTGCAGTGCTACAAGCACCTCATGCAGCACCAATAAAACGCATAAATATTGAAGTATCTGAGAACTTGATCAAACCTTAGCAGTATTGAAGGCAATGTTTCTGCAGTCTGGCAATATACTCACTGACCAAGGCGGTAAAGTATATGCTCGACCCAAGAATTTTACTGTAACAGATTTATTCTCATCAATATTTGCAAGAAATGCTGAGCACTTGCTTGCATGAAAGGACAAATCTTGGCCGCTATTATGAACATTTTCCCGGTACACATGTGCCTGAAAGTAACAATATAACTGCATAAGAGCCAATGTTCCGTGGAGGGAAATTGAGAAGAACAGGGAGACATATGTCTGTATCCTAAAGACCTAAACATGAACTAATTGAATACATATGTAAATTCGACCAGGGAAACAAGAGAGACTTTATTTCGTCTAAAGAATAGTTGATTCAAGATATATTCTTTCTTCATTGCTGGAGCACAGGTGATAATAATTTGAGCTACATAAAAATGGATAAAATTTCATTTAAGTTTTACTTGAATAAAAAGCTATTAAGCACACAAATAACGTGCAAGACCTCAGGCATATCATGTATGCAAGCTTCTCTGGAAACATTGGGTCATATTTATAGTTAACTGTAGGTAGTCCAAGTGCAAATATATAGCAATAAAATGAGATTGCAGTACGATGAAATTTAGAAGCAGAATAAGTTGTGAGTAATATACAGAATAAATTGTGAGTAATATACATGCCTCTTGCTTTGGTCCCAATTTGATGTACTGAGCCGAATCAGCAGCAACAAGAGCGGGCTCACAAAGTTTTATGGCAGCATGCAGATCCTTTAAGTGACCCCATTTAGGCTGGCTGAGTAATCCTAAGAAGGTAATTTATGGAACTTGTTAATTAAACAAATGAAATATTTGAATCCAGATGATAAAACAATTCTCGTAGTGAAGGACATTCACCTAAACAAGAGTTGGACACTTTTAACACCTACCATATTCATCAATTGGTGCATCATAATCATAACTTGTGATGTAATTTGGGCCCCCTGCAGTTCGGCCAAAGTTTGTCCCACCAAAATACTGCAACGAAAAATCAAGGAAATTATATTTTGGCTAAAGCTTATGTTGTACAATGAAAAAAAAAATACCAAAATGGTATTGTTACACAACTAGCTGCCATTCATAATCATGGGTGGGTGTTTGGGGTGGGGAGCTGCCATTCATAATCATGGGTGGGTGTTTGGGGTGGGGGAGATGGGGGATAGAAGTAAGATACAAAAACCTGCAGCTAGTTGTGTGGCTTTGTTCCACCAAAGAAGCTTAAAAATAAAAACAAAATAATTTACATCTTTCATGATTACATATGTTAAAACTATTTAAAGCAAAGAACCATCTGTCGGCCATTAGAGCATATTGAATCAACTGCGAGACAAAGTAATATGAGCCTTTGAGAATATATACCATCCATTATGGAATTCATAATTGGGCCATATATTCCTGTCAAAGAATAGTGCATCCATGCACTCTAGGTAACTAGCGTACCATATAGTAATTCTGAAAGCTTCCCCCACGCTGAAAAAAGCGAGCAACTGCAAATGCAATATCTTCAACTGGCCGGTGAGGGACTCTATCTCCCCAACTCGTGTACCTTCAAAATAAGAGAAGGGAGGCAACGATGAAAATAAATGAATAGTTTTCTTTTTACATAAGAGCCCAACTGCCCAAGAAAGGTTTATTGGTGAGATTAGGTGCAAAGAAAGACAAGCCATATGATAAAATTTGATTCCACTTTGTATGGATACAAGAACCTGCTGGTCCATGCATTTTAAGCTCTCATATTTCTGTAGTATTGTAGACAAAAGCAGCTTCCAATGAAACTTTAGGTAATATGTTGAGAAGATGGTTCTAAGCAATGGTAAGCAGCAAAGATATGGATGGAAGCACAAAAACAAGATGGAGATTGCATTGGTGTTCTTGCATTGACCAAGAAAGATTGTTGAATCATCTTATTGTACCAGCCTATGTTGCTCAGACTCTTCGCTTTTGAAGAAGTACCCGTGTCGGATCCTCGGGTATGGGATCCTTCTCGGATCCTTTAAGGCAAAAGAAAATTTTTTATATCATTCCAATTAAGAGAAGCTCCTTTCTACTCATCAAGAATGCACATAAAATTGTCAAAATATATATGTCCAAAATCAATTTTAAGTTTACAAGACGAATTCTTGTACTTTTTCTAAAATTTGGACCCGTTTTAGCCCTGTCACCATATCCTAAATTTTTTAAAATGAAGGATCTGACACTTGGAAATGCACCTATACCCAACACCCGTACCCAAGTCCGAGCATCATAGGTATTAGCGAAAAAAAACTCCTAAACCTCTGTGCACAAGGAACTACAAATTTCCTGAACCGAGCATATGGCACTAGTATCAAGATCTTATCAAGACCATAACCAGAGTCTATTCATTTGCATGCTCTAATGTTTTGATGTTAAGAGTTGAATATGGTGTTTTTTGTGTATTAGCTAGAATAGTTAGGGACCTAATTGTACACAAATAATAGTTAGTTGTAAGTTGTATATATACTCTATTTACATGTTGAATGAAAACAACACTTTTTCTCCCAAATTGTAACTTTAAGCGTGAGTGGAACACATTTATGCAACTGATCACTGATCTATATACAACCTTTATTTACTTATCTTTATATTATCACTCTAGATGACAAAATTCAGGATGAACACAGGATTACTCAACTGCCAAATGGCACTTGAATGAATTTTCTCCTTGCTAGTGCAAAAAATTCCTAGAGCACCAGCTAACAAAAAGGGATTGGACCACCCTATTTCTGGAAAGAGGATAATTTATATCTTAACACAACTCTTCACATGCAAGCCTAGTTTTTATTCATCGAAAACTTACATGTGAAATTTTCATAAGCAGCAAGCTATTAGACCTGACCTAGGATCTTTTCCTACTTTCAGATCAAAAATTGAACCACCTCATTTAAAAGCTTAAGTTGTTAGAACAGGGAGTAATTTGTCAAATTTTATTTGTTGTCTTCAACAGAAAGGTTAGAGTGCCACACCATTTCAAAGTAAATATAAATCGCTTCTTATGATTAAAACATAATCTCGAATTTTCCCTTTCCAGTCTGCATACCATGTTTTATCTTCCATATTATAATAAAAGTGCACGGGGAAAAGCTACAAAGGTATGTAAGAGTAACCAAATGCTTGACAGGGAATCAGCATTGATTCTGGCCAAACGAGGAATACAACTAAATCAGAGCTTATTCAAGCGGATTAAAAAGCTAGATTCTAATGTGAAATGAGCTGATCTATCCAGTAAATTCCCATTTGACGTGTATAAGCCAGCTTCTCAGGACTCCAGGTTCTTCATGGTAATATGCTAATAGCTAGATTTGGACTATTACTCCCAGTGTATGTCATCAAAAGAGCCATTGGCCATAAATATAAGGAAAAAAGGAAATACTAAATGATTCCTATTTCTTAGCCTTGACATCTCTCATCTAGACGAGGATGAACTTCCACTACCAAGACAAAGTCATAAACTTAATCTGAAATTATCAAAATCTATGTCCTAAGAAAATATTAGAATATTGATATACATGAAAACAGATAATAACTTTTGGCCGGGAAGTCCTTTTTCCCATCCATGAAAAAAATATCATTTTTCTCCAAAAATATATCATGGAACTCCAAAAATAAAATTATATCCAACAAACAAATAAGAATTCTAATGTGGATAGAATATATAGCATGTCCCTGGCACTTGCCAAGTGTTTAGGATTAGCATACCATATGCATGGAGAGGCCGTGAGTAAATATGATCTATTTGATAATCAGCAAATCAGCCTGTTGAGTAAGATTTACTTCATACATTGTTCAATTCCTTAGTCTGAGTTTAAAATCTAACACATGAAAGTATAATATTGTAGAAGTTACACGCATCATGCTGCACAAAATACCAGTGTTTATTTAATATGTCTAGTAAGATGACAAAATGAGAGGAAGGCATCATACCATCCATCCCAGTTCTCTGTCCAAAATTTCGGTTTCTTTTTAGAATTTGGCTTGAAACTGTCACAATAGTATCCATTGCAGGTATCAATCTGTTCAAGCAAATATCAATAAATCAACACAAACGGGGAGATGTCATGATCCTCCTTAAATCAATAAACAAAGGAACTGGTGCTATCAGGTCCCCTCAGACTGATTGCACCAACAAAGGAATATCTCTTGCAGAAATCACAAGCAGGTCAGATGTAAAATGAGCAAAGAATCAAGAATTTACGATGTATTCTGGAGCATCAACTTGCTTGCACATAACCCACGGAACGCCAGCATCAAGTCCAACCGCCATTTTTGCAGCCCAAAGCATATAGTCTTTACCACTGGAACCGAAGGAGCTTTCAATATTTCCATATTCATTTTCAATCTGGGAAAAATAAAAACTCTTGACAGTTGCATACATGTTTCTTCAAAAGCTACATAGTTTTTGAAGCAAGCTATTTGATAGGGCACAAGAGAATACAGCTCACATGCACTATTGCATAGAAAGAAACAGGGGAAGAAAAGACAATGAATAAAGTCCCAACAAAACATATCCACACTTGCTGCACTTGATTATGTTATAAGATCATCGTACCAAGTAAAGGTCATATGTTTAGCCAACATAAGAAAATAGTAGGATTGACCATATGTAGTACCGTAATTAATTATTTAATTTATTTTCAGCTCTTTGTCAAGTAAAATATTGAAGGTAAGAAAAGTAGTACTATGACCTGCAACAGTATTATTGGACCACCCTGCCAAGAGAAAAGTGATTCCTTTTTCATCAGATCTACTATCTTTTTGACAAACCGCTGCATTTCATCCTGGAAAAGAGTAAAGACAAATGCATCAATGGTGGCAGGGACTTCAAGATCCCAACAACAAAAGAAAAATCATTCTTCTGTTTGAGAAGCTAAGCAATGAAAGTGACCTTACAACAACAAATAATAGAAAAAGGGGGAAAAAGGAGGAAAAAAAAGGAAGAGAAGAATTGGACGAAACTATATATTAGAATCAGATGGTGCCCAATCGACCAGCTAAATAGCAGAAATGTCAGCCAGAAAGGTTCATGAATGAATCAAGTTATCAATACACCAAGGAATCTAAGTTCATGGAGAAAAGGAGAATCATCACCATAAACAGACATTCTACTGCTGCCTGCCTAAAACATAGAATGGAAGCAAGAAGGGTAGTATCCATGTCTTGCCGCTAACCAGTTAATCATAATCTATGCAGTAGCATTGCTAACTCTTGGATTGTTTCTTTTTCGTGTGTGAATAATTGAAAATGAATTGGTTAAGGTAAGGAATAACATGCAAACAAATCAGAAAAATCATCACTTCCATCAACATCTCAAATCGTAACTGTCAAATGAAGGACCTACATATAGTCTTATTGATAGGATATGAAGCCTCAAGTAGCCGAGAGACTCAAAAAATTTACTTCACTTCGGTCATGGCAACTCCTATTTGAAAATCTCGACATGGATTTGGAGTAGAAACCCTTCTCTCGAGTATTACTATGCTTGTAAGTTGAAAATTAATCAATTATAATTGTTATTTGACAAGGGGACTGGTAAAAGATTTAACTCTCAGCAATTGGAAATGTTTGTTTAGTACTGTTTCTCAACATCTTTCACAACATTTCCTTCATTTTTGCTTTCACAAATTTTACTTTTATGCATAACTTGAACAATAATCTTATGCTATAGCATCTAGAAACAAGAAACCACACTGAAAGATAAACGCAATTATCATACAGAAAATATTAAAAAGCAACTGATAAAAGGATGAAAGCATAACACTTCTAGCCTTATGATACCTTGAAGAGCACGTTATCAGTTCGAAATTCTATACCAGGTACATCACGAAGCCAAACAGGGAAGCCCCTGCGAAGTTTTAGTTAACGGCATAAGTGTACTAAAAAATAAAAATTAATCAAAATACTAAAAATAAGGCCCCTATAAAGCTTTACACATCCATATATCAAGCTTTTTCCCCCCTTTTTTCCACCAGATGAATGCTGATAATTAACATTGCAAGTACAGAGAGAACAAAAACAATATGCTAAATAATGCAATACAACAGGTTTGACCACATACACAAATATCAACTACTCAGTGAAATATTAGTCAATGCCAGATAATTTGCGACATAAAACTCAAATCACAAGATAAGCCAAAATCAAAGTGGAGTAAAATCATGACCAAGTTGGTGAGTATAAATCTTCTTAAATTGTTACAGATTGATAGTACTCTATATAAATTTATGACAGGATAATTACAGAACAGAGAATCTAACCCAAAATTCCACTCTGCACAAGCATAAGGACCTATCCGGAGAAATAAATAGAGTCCACTAGAACCAACTTGCTTCACGAACTTCAAGATATCATATCTATCTTCAAAGTAATACTGAGAAGACAGACAATAGGTCAGAAGAATAACACAAAATCATAGCAAACACGTAATTAGTGTGATAACACGTTACATGAACTGTGACAAAATTCTACCTGTCCCCTTGCAGGCTCATGACCGTTCCAAAATACATATGTTTCAATAACATCTGCCCCACCTTCTTTTGTCTTAGATATCAGATCAGGCCACATCTGACATAATGTTAAATGTAAGAGTTTCAACAAGTACAAGAGTTTCAACAAGTACACTCGAACAAACTTGAAGAACCTTCAACATCTTCGAAAATCTGCTACTCATGTCATTTTCAACAAAACTGAAGATAAAAAACCACGAAATATCTATAAGCTCCTCAACTCCTCGGAAATTCAGATTTTCCTTGAAACAATTAGCCTCCATTTACAGCATTCATGTTACATGCAACTTTTCAAGGCTGAAACTGCTACAATGGCCCACATTCAAGACTAGTCAATGATGATGTGAGGAGTGATCAAAATTCAGAATCCGAAATATCCTAGAGATTGTTGTTAAATCAAAAACCCACTCCAAAGTATATAGCATCCCCATAAGTCAATCTAACAAAGTCAAATTCATTCACATGCTCATCCAGTAATACAAAACACAAAATTCAGAAAAATCCAGAAGCTTAGAAATTGAATAAGAGAACATAGAATTAAGTTGATTAAAAATTTACTTCAGGGGTGGCACGTGGGTAGTGAATTCCTGCAGAAATTAGCATGCGGCGTTTGCCATCGATGATCAATGCCCTGTGATCGTAGCTGACATTGAATGGCTTGAAGTATTCTCCAGCAACAATAAGGAATTGTACAGTAAATGCCAATATCATCCATTGAAACCTGAATCCCATTTTCCAAATGAGACACAGAGTGACCGAGGGAGAATAAATAGTCTTAAAAAAAATAATAAGAAAAAAAGGATAAGAATGAAAAACTTGCTTATTGCTGCAGTCACTTTGGAAAGTGACGTACTAAGGTACAAATGGAGATGCGGTAGGTACAATCCCGAGACAGTAGAAAAGGAAAATGAAAAAGAAAAATTAGTAGTAAACTGTCAGCTGGGAAACTGGCGCAGGCACTGTGTTTTGGATAAGGGCGATATCGGGTCGGGTTTCGACAGTTCAGTGTAACCAAAAGCCCACGACTTTTGGGCCTACACTCTGGCCTTTCCTTTCATAGCCACTGGCGGGAATTCTGACACTTGAGTGCAGTTCACACAAAACCCAGAAAAATTCCCTGAACTTTCAAAGAATGGATATGAACGACGGAAAAATTCTCTCTCCTTCAAATCGAGCTGATGTTGATTCTCTTCTTAGGTACTATTTCTCTTGAACACCTATAGATGCTGATTTTAACATTTATCTAATATTATATGTGGGCATCTATCTGTGTGATCTGTTTCATATTATAAAGTTCTGATTTAATTTGACTGCAGTCAATTTGCGGAGCTGGAGAGTTTTTACGAAAATTCGTATAGTGCCTCTGAGCTTAGTCCAGGAGAAACGGAGAAATTATTGTACGAGCCTGCTCTTGAGGTCGAGGTGAACAATTAAAATCCCATGTTCTAAATCTTCAATTTCTGTAATTTTCAAGCTATGTTGTGTTTCTGTTCAAATGCTTGGGCTATTTTTCTACACGGGGCATGTTCTGCAGAGGAAAATTATACATACAAACTCGGAGTTTTCGAATATAAGCTTGTTACCAGCTGAAGACCTAGGTAACAAAGTGATTTTTCCTGTTTGTTATTACTATTGGTTCATATCATCATCCTCATTTTCCTGTGGGGTTTTCTGATAAACGTTAAAAAATGGTGACATTTCTGTATGTTTAGATAAACTTCTCGAGCATTTAAAGACCGAGCTGAGTACAGTGGAGGCTGAAAATGCGAAAGTTGATGAGCTTTGGTGCAAAGATGTGGAAGGTTGGAACTTTGTTACAAGCGAACATAGAGTATATAGTTTTCTATATCCTGGAATGATATTGTATGCCTTGTATTTAGTTGCTTGCAACTTGATAAAAGAATTACTTTCACTGTAGAGTAAGTAACAATGCAAAAAGCTTGAACAATCAAAATTATGCACTGTTAGCCCAAACGGACACTATCCAGTATCCGAATTGTGATAATGGCAATAATGAACAGAGAGCGCCTTGCTGCTGTTGTTGCGAGATGATTACTTTATGTTAGTTGAATTTTGTTGATCATTCATCATAAGTTGTTACTATTGCTGTTACAATACTGGTGGTTCACGAGTGTTTTCCTCTTTGCAGATTATAGAAAGTTGGGCAGTGAGTTAGATAGACTAAGCCATTCATTGCAGTTTATTGAATTGGAGGTTCGTACTTGAATTCAAGACATTGATTGTTCTTGACAACTAATTGTTTTGATGTCAAAGAGCAATCTAAAGTTATTTACGTACTGAATCACAGTATGTAGATGGCTGGCATTTCATAAGAGGAAATAGAAATGATTGGGAGTTATGTTTTCCAAAAATACTTTCTAATGGACGAAAATCACTTAGCTGGCACAATAAAATATTATAGTGGAAATGCTACTCAAATATCTTTGATATCAGGAAAAAAAAAAGACCGAACATTGCTTCTTCCTTCACCACCATTGGTGTGAGTCTTTCCAGTTCCTGCACCTCCTGATCATATAATTTTTTTTTTGCTTGGAAGTCAAACTCGAAATACTCAGATACTTACTGACACATTTTCATCTTTTAGGTCCTGAAATATGAATTCAACCAGAGAAAGTTTAGAATGTATATGACGAAGTAAGGTGGCCAACTTTGTCAACAACAGAATAAAATCAGGCTACGCATATTAACAATATCCTGAGTAGCATTAATTTCTCTTATGTGCTAGCTCATTGCAAGAAATCACCACCAAGCATATGCAATATTATCTCATCTTCACATAATTTTTGGCAAGATTTAAGAGCACTTGTCAGTTTTAGCATATCACATACCAAACAATGAAGAGAACTACATCCAGGCAAATGAGCATGAGCCAGTTGGGTTTCTGTTAGAAGATAATATGTGAGGATCCCAAGGGCAATTAAAGCTGAGAAGAAAGAATGATGCAGGAATTTGGAGGAGCAAGATCAGAAATGAAAATTAGGAATCTGTAATTGATTGTATACTATATTCTTGATAAGGTGGGGATGGGACAATCCTAATTATAAGCACCATAGGATCAAACTTTTGAGATTTATTCCAAAACACCTTCCTCAAAAGGGGGAAAAGAGGAGGTAGCGAATATGGTTTTTGGTTCTACAAAGAGAGAGGAAAAGGAAAACAAGAACTGTATCAAACCATCAAGTTCTCGGTGTCTCAGAACCAAACATTAGTTTATGTCTTCCTGAGCAGTCGGGTTCCTCCAGATATAGAATATTTCCACGTGTATGATTTTCTCACCGTTTAGGTAACGTTTTTTGAAGTCTATGCCTTGAATTTCTCCTCACGTGAGGCTATCAACATGCCTTTAAACCCATAGCCTGTAAGCCTATTTCGAGGTTTGCATCTCATTTTACTGAGGCTTATGCCTCAAGTCCACTAAGGGGTGTGCCCATTTGGATAGTGTGTTGCAAAAATTTAATTATTAGCCTTAGCTTTTGAAAACTTAAAATGTATTGAGTGTTCTTTTTTCCCCCTTTTATATCTGCCCACAAAGAAGGAAATGAGAAGAATTCATGTTGTGTTCAGAGGATAATGAGAAAAATAATGAGGAATTGACGATCACTATGTCATTGATTTCTTAGAGATTATATTAGTAGTCACGGTATAAAAAAATTTCATTATTTCTAATTTTGTTGCAAATTTACCACTCTGACAAATTATTTTCTATTTCCTTGATTTATTGTGTTGTTTACAAGTTTGGCTTTTAATTTCATTAATTAGCATTTGTTGGTTTGTTGACTGTTCTACATGTTCGGACTGGTTTTCTGGTGGATGGCTTGTCCACCATTTTGTTGTAATTTTTTTATATTTCATTTTAATATAATGTTCAGTTTCTTATCAAAAAATTTCATTAATTAGCATTATTCTGGATTTTTTTTAAAATTCGTAATTTATTACAAGCACAATCTTGTATTTTTATATTCTTTTATTACTCCATCATGAGGCTTACTCCTCAAAGTGCTCAAAACTTACTCCTCACCTCACAAAGATAAAATGCCTCAATGACCAGGTAACCATTTTTAAATACTCTCTTTAGCAAGTCGGTTTCCTTGTGCAACACTACGATTGTGATTTTAATAAAGCTACTATTACTTAGATTTTTTATTTTGCATATACGGAAATTCGATTTATCCTATCCTAACAAATTTATTATTAAATGGTTCATTTTGTAACTGAAACTAAAATTAAAAAATACCACATCCTGAACTATGTAAGTAAGTTGAAGAAGTCCAATTGCAAAAGAGTTGAAACACTTGGTGCTCTCATTTTGAGGGGAACGAATGGTGAATAATTGTATATGTTATATTGGTTTTCTGAGCCTCATGCTTGTACGTTTCTCAAGAGAGAAAGTTTTACTTTATGAACTATATTTCTTGTATAATCTTTTTCTTACTTGTATGCTGTTTATTTTTTATTTTTTAGTACAGTTTATTTGATGTTTACACTATCTTTTCCTGTGTTGCAGAGTCTCAAGATGGCAAAAGGTGATGTGCTTCCTGATTGCTGTCAGCAAACAGATGATGAATCCAACCTATCAATTGCACACAAGGATGCTAAGTTTAAGGTTCACCAATAGCTCCTATGGGTTTGGTGTTTCTCTGAATTTATGATTAAGAGCCGTAACTTGTGATTAAGAGCCATGATATAGTTTTGAAAATGGAGTATAATTCCTGCAAGATTAGACCAGAAGGATGTCCCGAGGTCTGGAAAAATGACAAACTCCGTGGTCCTAATATGATGCTGTCCATGTATTGCTATCTGATAAAAGTTTTCGTTTTCTGATCTGATTTTGTCTTATTATGATCTATTATGTACAATTGTTTCTATACATTTTGAAACTGCAAAAGTTTGCAATGGTTTGTGCTTGAGAATAGGCCTTTTCAGGTTCCAGACTTTTCCTGTTCATGTCAATACATTTCTGTTGGAAAGAATGATTATTTTTAGTTAATCCCATTTCTTAGTTGTATTTCTTGTTGGCATGCAAAATACATGGTTGATCGAAACTATCTTCCCTTTTTCATTTCTTTCAAGATGCGGGAACTTAGTCATCAGATTGAGAAGAGCAAGACAACACTGAAGACAATGCAGAATTTAAACGGTGTTCTTGAAAGGTAGTCTGTCTAATGATAAATTTTGATTTATTTATTTGCTTGCTTTGTCTGACAGCTTGATGAATACTTCTGCTGGACAGGCTTGAAGCAGTAGAAAAATTTGAGAATGCGTTGACAGGTGTTAGAGTAATTGAATTCGAAGAGAACTGCATTAGATTGTCCCTGAAGACATACATCCCAAATTTAGGAAGTGTTCTCAGCCAGCAAAAGATAGAAGGTGCCATTGATCCATTAGAACAGAATCACGAATTGATAATTGAAACTGTAGATGAAACCTTGGAACCAAAAAATGTTGAGGTGAGGCAGTTGTTAAAGTTGCGTAAAGTGGAAGGATTATTATTATTATTATTATTCCTTGAAACCAAAAGTTTAACTTATTCACCATGACTCTAATTGACTATTGGCAATTGGAAACGGATTTTCCACTTCAGTCCTAGCTGAACTTACTTGAATTTATTGGAGCATGAGCCAACAGAGAACAGAAACTCCCTATAATTTGACTTAATTGAAATATGAAATAACGTTGAACTTGTATTGCTATTGATGTTTACTTAATACCAGGTTTTATTGATGTTTACTAATACCAGGTTCTAAAGATGCGCAAGGAAAGTAAAATTTTTCATGTTCCTTTACTCAGCCCAGCTGTCAGATTATTCTGTCATCTAGAATTGGTCCCTGTTTTGTGTATGACGTTCACTGTGACTTCTTGATTGTCTGATACTTGGTTATTGAGCCTGTTATTTTCTGTGAACTTTCAATCATCTATGCTTTGCCTATGACATGTGTCCCAATAAATAGAAGTAAAACATTATAGTATGTGAGAATACATAGAGATGTGTGAAAAGGTTATCTTGCATTCATAATACGAAGGCATATATATAATATTTACAATTGTTCTAATGGGCTAGGCCCACTACATCCTAATAACCTAATAACCACAATCAATACAATCTAACACTCCCCCTCAAGCTGGAGCATACAAATTGTAAGTTCCAAGCTTGTTACAAATATAGTTGACCCGAGAACCCCCGAGTGCCTTAGTAAATATATCAGCTAGTTGGTCATTTGATTTGACATGATTAGTGACGATATCCCCAAAGAATCTTCTCCCGAATAAAATGACAACAATCTCAATGTGCTTAGTCCTCTCATGAAACACAGGATTAGAAGCTATGTGAAGAGCCGCTTGGTTATCACATATCAACTTCATTTGTCAAAGACTCTATGAACCTCGCTCTTGAAGTAATTGTTTCAACCATACAAGCTCGCAGTAGCCTTTTAGCCATAGCTCGTATTCGCCTCAAATGGACAAAGCAACCAGCGATTGCTTCTTGCTCCTCCAAGACACTAAATTTCCCCAACAAAGACGCAATATCCAAAGTGGTCGAGTGTTCATCGTGGTGGGCTACCCGCCTAATCAAGATCTCGAATATCCAATCACTGATGTGTCCTTTGTCTTCATAAAGTAAACCTTTACCTGGCGCTTTCTTGATGTAACGCAGAACACTTAATGGCGGCATCCCAATGACTGCCATACTGAGCACTTAGGAATCGGCTCAAAACACTCATGACGAATGAAATATCCCGGACGAGTGACGGTGAGGTAGCTAAGTTTCCCAATGAGCCTCCAGATCGACTAGTGGTCCGATAAGGGCTCCCCACGGCAAGGAAGAAGTTTGACATATCTGATCCATTGGGGTTTCGCAGAGTTTGCGCTTTGACATACCTGTCTCTTCCGTAATATCGAGGCATACTTTCTTTGAGAAATAAGAACACCATGTTGGGGACTGAGCAACTTCTATTCCCAAAAAGTACTTGAGTTTTCCCATATCTTTGGTCTCAAAGTGATGAAGCAAATGTCGCTTTAGCTCAGATGCCTTTCTTCCGGTCATTCCCAGAATGACAATGTCATCAACATAAACAACCAAGTAGATGCAACAATCGGAAGATTTAGTGGTAATAAAATACCGAATGATCAACTTCACTACGAGTCATGCCAACCGCTGAACGATCGAACTAAAACGCGTCAAACCAAGCCCGCGGAGATTGTTTCAATCCATAGAGAGCGCGGCTACGACATACCAGAACTTCCCCGAGCAACAAACCCAAGTGGTTGCTCCATATAGACCTCTTCACGATCGCCATGAAGAAAGGCATTCTTAACATCCAACCGATAAAGAGGCCGCGACGATGGCAAACAATAGAGAGGAGGAGACGAATCGGAGGACATCTTAGCAACCGGAGAGAAGGTATCACTATAATCAAGGCCGTAGATCCGGGTGTAGCTCGCAATAAGACGGGGCAGCTTTCAACCGGTCAATACCGCCATCAGACCAACTTTGACCGTGTAAACCCAACGACAACCTAGCGGTAGATTTACCAGAGGAAGGGGGACCAAATCCCATGTACGGTACTATGTAAGCAGACATCTCATCAACCATAGCCCGACGCCACCCCGGATGCGAGAGAGCCTCGCAATGTATCTAGGTATGGAAACGTACACAAGACTTACACAAATGCACTATATGATGGAGACAAGCTACCGTAATCGACAAAAATTATATATAGGATAAGGATTACGAGTAGAACGAGTACCTTTACGCTGGCAATGGGACGATCCAAGTTAGATCGGGATCGAGGTGCAACCTGAGTAGAAGGCGAATCCGACGCCGAGGAGGAAACAACGGGCTCGGGGACGGACACGCAGACAGCGCAGTGTCGGAGCGAAGAGGTGGACACACCGAAGCGGTCCCGTGCGGCTCGTGCGGCAAAGCAGGTCGGGCGATGGCAGGTAAGTGATTAGAGGAGGCGGTGAGTCGGCAGAGGTGCCACACATGATCAAGAGAGGAGGTATCTTGTAAATGAGGCTCTATAGATGAGACATCGAGGAGAGGAGTACTATTGTCGTGAGGACATCCGATAGATGGGAAGTACGTGTGTGACAAGGAAAGTAGGTGTCAGTTTCAAAGAAGGTGACATCTGCAGAAACAAGATAACTTGAAGATCGGGAGAGAAACAGCGATAGCCCTTCTGGGCAACCGAGAGTAACCAAAAAGACACACTGAGTGCTTTAGCTTGTAACTTGTCCTTTCCGGAGTAAGGTTATGGACAAAACAAGTGCACCAAGACACGAGGAGGGACATATAGTGGCTGATTTGGGAACAATAGAAAATGAGGAACCCGATTCAGCAAAGTGGAAAGAAGGCATGCGATTAATGAGATAGCATGCAAGAAGAACGTGCATCCCCCCAAAAACGGAGTGGAACGCATTGAGAGTGTATAAGGAGGGTGCGTGTAGTTTCAATCAGGTGTCTATTTTTTCCGCCACCACTCCATTTTGAGGAGTGCGGGCACAAGACGGCTGATGTAAAATACCTCGCGAAGCCATAAACGATCGAATTGTGTAGAGAAATACTCGCGTGCGTTATCACTGAGAGTACGAATAGTAGTGCCAAATTGGGTTTTAATTTAACAAACGCTTGAAAGATGGAAAACAACTCAACCATTTTCATTAAAAATAACCAAGTACAACGAGAGAAATCATCAACAAACGTAACAAAATAACTAAAACCCAAAGTGGACTGAATACACTACTAGGACCCCAAACATCCTAATGAACTAAAGCAAAAGGAGATTCTCGCTTGTTTATTGACACGACTAAAAGGAACTACGAACATGTTTTCCTAATCGACATGACTCACACTCTAAAGTAGACAGCGTGGAAGACTCGGCACTATCTTTTTGTAGTTTGGATAGGCTAGATGTCCCAAACGGTGATGATGAAGAATGGTAGATGGATCAAGATGTGACAGTGATAGCCGATGATGGAGTAAGGTAGTATAGCCCGTGATGCTTCACGCCTACTCCAATCGTTCTCCCAGATATTCGATCCCGCACAAGAACGGAATTAGCCATGAAAACAATAGAATAAGGTAGGTTCGACATAACTTGCTAATAGATACAAGATTAAATGACATCGGTACAAACAGAAACGAATCTAAAAATAATGACTCAAAGAGTTTGACTGCCAATGCCTTTAACCTTAGTTTGGGAACCATCGGCTAAGGTGACAGGATAGAACGCTCAATAAGTAATAGTGGAAAATAGATTTCTATTACTGACATGTGGTTTGTGGCACCGAATCAAGCACCCAAGGGCCAAGAGGCGATGACTGGGTGATGCAGGCAATGTAGTTCTCGATGGGATCACCCGATGTGGCAGAGGAGGATAATTGCTTGCTCTCCGGTTTCAAGAGTTCGGCATACTCCGCAGAAATAGACACACTGCTAGGGCAAAGTATCAGCACGACCATACTGTGTGACATTGGCAACCCAGGAGGCTCGACCATGAAGCCGGTAACACCGATCTACCAGATGGCCAAGCTTGTGGCAATGAGAGCATTGAGGCGACGCGACCTCCACGACCTCCACGAGCACCTTCTACCCTCCTCTCGATTAGAAACCCGAGGCAAGAATAGTGGAATCAATCGGGGTAATGGGTGGAGCCATCGGAGATGTTTGCCGCAGGAGATACTAAATCGTTTCTGACCTCAGATTCCATGGTGGAACCCTTAACTAGCAAGAATTTGATTCGAGCAGACTCCAATTCAGGACGCACTAATGCCAAAACCATAAAGAAAGTCCCACGCTTGCTTCTTCTTGCTTTGCAACATCCTCTAAAAGGGCATCATGTCATTAAATTCTGCCGAAGAGTCTCGATTTGCCCCAGATAAGTCCGCATATCTTGGTCCCCAGCTGCATAACTTTCTTCATATCCGACACCACCGTGTATAGAGACGATTTATATCATTCGAATAAAGCTTCTTCGCTTTCTCGCCAAACATCAAAACAAGAACGATATGCCCGTCTTGACCAACAAGAGTCACGATCAATGGTACCGCCATAGAAGATTACAAAGGAAAGCGCCAACCTGCTTTCCACTCGGTTTATCTTTGGTAGCGATATCCTTAAGTTGCTTAACCAGGATGGTCATCAACACCTTGACCAACGAACCACAATTCCACAGCTTGAAGACCAGTCATATAATTGGCTGATCGAATCCAATTTCTCCGCAGACAAATTGTGGGAGTAGACGAAAAAGTAAGCATAGATATATCCTTTGAGGTGTCGATTGAGCCGCCATTTGAATATTAGGCCAAAGAAAATAAATGACACCAAAAGACTACCAATATAACACCAAACGGGCAGAAGCCACAAACAATCGGTGATTGTAAGAAACTTCGATCCAAAACGAAATGCAGGCCAGAGACCAATTTGAGATAACACCACAAACGGATCGAGATACGACTAAAATAACACCGCAGACGAAGGTCCAAATTTGGTTGAGACGAGTCGACCGATGGAAGCCGGAGGTTCGCCGAGAGATTCCACGCCGCCACGCCACTGACGGATGGATCAAGGCCAGATCGCTCAGGCAGCGTGTGACTGCTGATCTGGACGGCGATGATTTTCAGCCGGATGGAAGGCGGCACGACGAGTCGAGTCGTGATGGTCAATTTTGGGATCGGAGTTGTGGTCGAAGCCAGAGATAGTCGGAACAAGTATCGGTGGCTAGGTTTTTTGTGTGTGGCGTGCTAGGGTTTTAAAAGAAATAGGATGGTTGGAATGAAGCACAACCAATACCAAACGAAACCCTAGGTGTTTTCTCACTCGAGCTCTGATACCATGTGAGAATACATAGAGATGTGTGAAAAGGTTATCTTGCATTCATAATACGAAGGCATATATATAATATTTACAATTGTTCTAATGGGCTAGGCCCACTACATCCTAATAACCTAATAACCACAATCAATACAATCTAACATAGTAAATGTGTATTTTCGAAAAGGTGGAGCTATTCAATACACCAGATCTGCTTCTTTGCTGTTGCTTTACTCCTTATAGCATAAATAAGGTTTCCATATAATACTGTCAATTCCAGAAATATCGTCTTAATACAGATTTCATTATTAGCGTCAGGATATCATGCTACCATTTTATAGCTTAAAAGCTTCAGACTCATAAAGTTCGAACATACTCTCTTTAGAGAATATCCCTAGAGCTGGTAATAGAAACATTTTATTAATTTTTCGTGTGATATTGACAAGCTTCCATAGTGCATCTTCACTGTTTTGTACTGTTTCTGCTTGCATTTCCAAGTCCATTTGAAGATAATTCCGTGTATGACGTGTGCAGATTTTCCCGAATGACGTATACATTGGTGACATTGTTGATGCTGCAAAATCTTTCAGGTTTTGGTGTTCTGTGATCAATAAGCTTATGTTTGAAGTTCTTTAATTTCACACCATGATAAATTGCCTTATGAGTAGAAACTTTTTGGGCTCCAAGGATTGCATGTTTACCTGAAATTCTTGCAGGACGTACAAGTGATAAATCTCATAAAAGTCGGAAAAGTTGTTAGTCAATCATTGGAGACAACTGATAGGATGATGGTAATGACACACATGTTGGTGGCACTGGCAGCTATGCCAACGGATAGGATGAGAGTGCTGGTGGGAATAAATGATCCTCAAATTCATAATGAACATTTGGGTCTGATTAGAATAAGTTTTGCCTAAGAGGTGAAATTGTTGATATTTTCCTTTTAACCCTTAAAAAGAGCTTACATTATGAAGCCCTAATCCATCTTCGTTCTGCTCATTTTATCATTGGTTCATGACAAGTAGAAGCAAGAAATTAAGAATGCTTCCACCAATTGGTCCATGCACCCTGCCATGTTGCCAGGAAGCCCAGAAACATCAAGATTCTATTCAAGCTTACACGAATCAGTTAGAAAAATGAAAATGCCAGCTCTGTTACTTATGCCACAAATAGGAAATGTAAGAAAACTCACCATTTCAGCCAACGATCAGTACAACAGTCCAGGCACAAACAGGCAACCAGTGAACACCAATCCCTCTAAAAGCCCCCAACCCCACCCCCACCCCCAAAACCCTGCCTTACTACCTTCAAAATCATCATTTCTCACTAAATTTCCGTTGTGCTAGTGCATCATTGGCTGGTGGAATTCAGAGTGAAGAGTGAAGTTTAATAAAGAAGAATGTCTATTCAAATTCAATGTATATAACTGAAGGAAAGCAGTTTATATTAGCGCAATGCATTTTAATATACAATATCAAATATGGATGATCAATATTACATGGAATTCACCTGTTTAAGGTAGCCTTGAGAGCTCTGTTTTGATCGCCATTCTTTTTACTGCAACGAGCACAGGTTTCATAGTAGGATATGCATCAAAGTTCACCTGAAGATGCAATAGGGTTCATCTGAAGCAAATATAACACTAGCTTAAAGATGCATTTAATTTTATATCCAAAAACTAATCTGTCACCACTTGCTTTATTCTTTATTCTTTCATTAAATGTCATCAGTGGTTCTTTCTCCTTGAAATTTGATTTTTGTGACGTATCCAGGCAACTTCATTCTCCAGTGTCAGTCACTGAGACCAGGTCGTCTTTGGAGTGTTTTGTAAGATGGGTTCAAGACAGAATTACTCTTGTCTCACTCAGGCGATTTGTGGTGAAGAATTCAAATACATCAAGGTCAGTTAATACCTGCCTTATAAAACGAATGCTATGTTGATCAGAAATTTCATCACCTGATTCTTTTCGTCTATGGTGTCGTCTTTTCTGCATTTATCAACTTTCCTTTGCTGCATTATCATTGTTGGTCATCACATTATAAGATCTCAAATGTTTTACAAAAATACTTCTTGGTAATGTTTTTCAATCCATTTGTGTTATTGTTGAGGATTGCTTATTTTCCTATATAAACCGAGAGAAGGAACTCGAAAAATGTAAAACTATTTCGTAGTTCATTCTTGGTCTTTTGTTAAATCTCATGAAAGCTAGATGATTTCGGTTGTTGAACATGTAATGACTATTACTTATCTCTTCAAGCTACAATTCTGTCATTTAATTTGTGATCATCTTACAATCGTACAACTTACAGTTTGTGCTTTAAGGTGTATTTTTTATCTAGAAGTAGGCAGTTCTATTTCTAGATGCTTTACATATTTATGTCTTACAAAATTTTGGCCCATTTTTTTGTGCAATTACTCGGCACTGATGCAGACACTCAATTGAATACTTGGATAGAGAAGATATCATAGTAGCACATATGATGGGTGGCATTGATGCTTTCATAAAGTTGCCTCAAGGCTGGCCAATCTTTAACTCGGCATTAGAATTGGTATCACTCAAGAATTCCAGTCAGCAGTCGAAGGAAATTTCTCTGAGCTTCCTTTGCAAGATTGTGGTTAGTTTCACTAGACCCAAAAAAACGAGTCTTGGTTTTCACCATTATCTTCCAACACTTTCTATTTTGACTGTTTAATCAGGAAATGGCAAACACGGTGAACACTAACTTGTGTCGGGACGTATCAAGCTTTTTGGACAGTATAGAAGAAATACTGATGCAACAAATGCGCGAAGAATTACAAGCTGATAATAATAATAATGCTGAAAAGTGACCCTTTCTTGGTCGCCTAATCCTCCAAGTTGTTTTCAGCTTCTTTGTGTTAAAAACCCGACCATTGCTTGTGTTATTTGTAGAAGACGACATTTGTGGAAGATGACCATTCTTTTTTTTTTTTTTTTTTTATTTCACTTGTGTTATTTGTTGAAGCAATTTAGTTGAAAACCAAACCATTGCTAATTAATCGTACTTGTACACACGTATGTTGTACACAATATTACACTCTGAAGTGTAAGAATCATGCGAATTGAGTTCATCATTGTATAAATGAGTTCATCATTATTATCTCCACATACAAGGTGTGAAGCGTAAGAATCTTGCGAAATGAGTTCATCATTGTATAAATGAGTTCATCATTGTCATCTCCATATACAGGATTTTGACTGACATCTCTCGTTATAGAATTGTAACACATTACATAGGTGTAACTTCATGTGTCTAAACAATATATTTCGAGTTATAGTAACTTCATTTCATCTTAAAGAGGCAGTCTTGTCAGCGGTAGTTGTGAAACTAGGCATCTAGACAATTGCCTAAGGCCTATAATCAATTGATCTTAACAGCTTTTCTATTAATACAGAAGGGCCCCAAATTTTCAAATTTATTTAAAAAATCTCACTATGCCTAAGCCCAAAATATCAAGTTTTGCCTAGAGCCTCCAACAACTTACAACCAACCCCGACTTTGTAGAGTTTTGGCAATGTGGCCAATAGCTTGCATTTCTACCTTCAAATCAAAAACTGAAGTCGATAATTATACATGCTATACTTGTATACAGTAAGTACCTCAAAAGAATTTGAGAAAACAAGTAGGTAAAGAATATAAAACTACACAGACTCAGTAACATTGCCCTGCAAAACGCAAATACATCATTATCCATCAACAATGAATTGATCTTCTTGATTATCTCCTTCAACCCTTGCATCACCATGAACCATGCCATTCACATGGTGCAAGTTCTGCATCATCTGTGACAAATAGTGGCCACTAGCTCCAGTGTGATCAGAAAGACCAGCGGGTTGACTAGTCCACTGTGACACAATCCCAAGCAACTGATTAGTTAGATTCTGTTGTTCATTAAGTATTCTAGCTTGAATTTGGCTCATTTCAGTTCTGTGTTGAGTTAGCATATCATCTATCCTCTTCTTCCACTCTGATCTCCTTCGACTCAACCTCTCTTCCCATTCACATTCGTGCATAGACTCTTCTTCTCTCCTTCTTTGCTCAAGTTCTTCACTCTCTCTCTCAATGGCTTCCCATTCTTGAATTCTCTCTCTTCTCAGCTTCTTCTTAGTTCTCTCTCTCTCTTCTCTTTCTTTTTCCATTTCTTCCAATTTCCTGTCACGGTCTCGCTCGACTTCTGCCCGGAGATTCTCTCTCCTTTGCCTTTCTCTTTCTCTCTCCACCTCACGCTGATCGAATCGAGTTTCCATCTCCTTCAAACTCCCTAATTGGCTAACAAGAAACCCCCAAACCCTCTTCTCAAACGCTTTTGACACCTTTCTTTTTGAAGAACCCCTCGGCTCTATGTCTTCACAAACGAATCCATCATCTCCATCTTCTCTCATCCTTACATCACTTTTACCACCACTGTTAAAATTTTCTTCACCCTCCTCAGCTTCATAATCAAACTCCAAATCCATGACACCATTCTCAACCCCATCAATCCCCGCCCCAAAATCCCCCTCCCCCGTTTGCCCCAAATGCCCAAATTGCACTAAATCCACCCCATGACCACTACTCCCCTCAAAACCTCCCCCATTCCCCTCCCCTTCCCCCACCACCCCCATCAAATCACTTCCACTATACATTAGTGGCACATCCCCAAACACCTCCTTATACCTAAGGAAATTCGACCAATGTGTAACGCCCTCCATCCAATCAAATTCCTCAGCTCCTACCAAAGACTCGGGTTTCTTGATCTTTTGCTTCACTAAGGCATATTGGTTCCTCATGTTTTGCACTTTGGTTGATACATCTTTCCATGTCCATTGCCAAGGGTACGTAGCGGGGTCGCGTACATGGTGCATTGAGTTCACATGTAAAGCAATGGGTTTGTATTTTTTCTCTCTAGTTTTCATCTTAACCAAAGTCCCATTACACACCATCTCACCATATTTGTCTATTAAAGTCCTTTCCTCTGCCTCAGTCCACTTCTTTCTTCTTGGTTGAGGCATCATTTCTTACAAAGCTACAATCTTTTCAATACTCATCCAATTTACAGCAAATCAAAATACTAAAAACCCAATAAAATTTCAGTAACCTAAGATCAAGATTCTTACCCTAGCATATGTTTGTATAAGCAGAATTCTATCTGTATCTATAGATATGAAGAAATACGAAAATTGTGAATAACTGACCTTGAGATAATCGGCTTCAATGGGGTGATTGGATTGAAGTGAAATGGACCGGTGGGGTGGAGAGCCTGGAAGAAAGAATATCGGGAAAGTTGGGGAATTTGTGATGAGAGAGAAAGTGGACTATGCTTTCACTTTTCATCGTGGAGTGGAAAAGGAATTAACAGATTTGTCAGAGGCAAATATGGAAATTTAATTTTGTGTCCAAATGGATTTTTTCCTGAACGTGTCCATATGTTTTTGTTGTTTAATTTCACAAATATGCATCCGAGATTAGGCGAAAATTTATTTTTTATTTTTTTTGAAATAATTACATCATTGTCAACTTTTAACTATTGACTAGTTTTGAGTACGTGCTTTGCACGTGATATAAAATGATGATTTTTTTAATTGTAAATTTTTAAGTTTTAACTTTAAATTTTTTAAAAAAACTATAAAATTAAATCAACATAGTATTAACAACTCATACGTGTAAGCTAAATAACACTTTGATCATTTTATACACCAAGTAAAAATATTAGTACCTCAATTTTCTACCAAGTTAATCCAAATATCTAATCTACAAAAACTTTTTTTCCAGTAAGATTAGTCACATATATTAAAGTTGATTAAATATGACATTAATCCAATGTTAAAACTATAAAAACATGACATCCTAATTAGAAAATTGTGAAAGATGTTATAGGAAAAAATGATCAATTTATATTTTTAAGAATACGTAATATATTGAAATATTTGTAATTTGATCAAATCAAAGTAATTTTAAAAATCGCTCAAAAATTAGTTATGTAATTATTTTTTTTAATTATTGGACTGCAAAAATGTTTGTGACATATTTTTAAATCAAAAGATTATCAGACAACTACATAACTCTGTAAAATATTTCTAGTTATTAATAATCATTTTTACATTGAATAAAATCAAAATATATTTAAAATATTTGTAGGTTAATTTATTTAATGTAATAGGAAGAGTCACTCATTAATTATTTATACAATTAAATATATTTATTTAATAAGGGCGTTTTGGACTAAACGAAATATTAGTGTGGATATTATTGGAAATCAAAAGATTTCCACACATCCCCACTTTTTAATATAGTATAGATAGATATAGATTAACTAAAATGTGATTCGTCGGCCTTATTGGAGTTTCATATCCAGAAAATTTCTATAACTTATATTATATGATATAGGTTGAGAGTAAAATGGTTTAGCTAATTAAAAATATTGATATTCTTATAATTTATAAAAGTAATTGACAAATCAGTAATATAATTAACATTTGGGAATTTGACAATTAAGTAATTCACTTTTCTTTTCTTTTCTAATTTCTTTCTTTCTTTCTTCTTCTTCTTCTTCTTTTTTTTTTTTTTTTTTTTTTTTTGTGGCCAAAGGTGAAAATTTAGATTGGTCAGCGAAGTATTCCTGTGAACTATTTGGTACTAAAGTAAAATATAATGTCGGGTTATTATCATCTCATCTCTGTAACAGATTTGTAGTGTTCCGAAAGGCTCACCTAAACGATGCCAATGCAACGCTTATGCTCAAAGTTTAGATTTCACGCGTTGTCACATCTTGCAAGTTATTATGCCTTGGTATGCTTAAACTCGCCTAAGTTTAATATTTGGTCTCAGATGTTTTTTAAAGCTTTACGCTTTTTAGACTCTTGAATTTGTGATGCAGGTGGAAAATTTTCTTACCTATGCAAGCTGATAAGATTGAAAGTCTAATAGTGAAAGTGCTGAGTATAATTATGTGGATCAGACTATTGACGATTAAGTTGTCATAAAAATGCTCAAGTGACTAGTTTAAAATTTGGATTAATTAGGTTGATTACTTACCTTGTTAATTGTCAAATTTTGGGTTAATGAGGTGAGGGAGATTACTTACTTTAATTTAATTGTCGAAATACATCATTACTGATAAATAGAATGAACCTTTCCGATACTTTGTATGATACATAGGGTTAGGGATTGGCATTTGTTGATTAATGCGTGACAGTTAATTTCGATTTAACTTGTGATTATATCTTATAATACAACTTGATTATGGTAGTAGAAAAAAGTTTTATTATAATTATATCTTAGAATATCAACTTACTTACACTAACAGAAAGATGATTGACAGATGATTTTAGTTTCTTACCCTACCATATGTTTGTATACCCACACACTAAATTTGTCTAAAATCAGCTTTCAACTTGCTTACGCTAATTAAAACTCTATCTCAAATTTGAATTTTCAAGTTGATATAGTTCTCTAAAAAAAACAAATGCTTAGACTAATAAAAAAGAAAAATGGCCCTTCAAAAAAAAAAAGAAAAGAAAAGAAAAAAATGTGAAGCTCTTTATATTTAAACAATTGAAAGATGATTTTAGACAAATCTAGATATGTTATCTTATTTCATTTCTACTTGACCATCCTGTGGACCTATTTATTCAATCAACAACTCACATATATAATCAAATGCATGCATTAATTTGGTAATTACTTTGATTGAATGAAACAGTCAAAATACCATACTTTATTGACTTACTTTCAAATCATCTGCAAATAAATGAAAATAACGCTAGACTACTGGAATAAATTTTAGTAATTATGAAGTTGATTAATCTAAGTTTAAAATAAGTTCATATCAACACTTTAATTTTTATATTCTAAAAAGCGATTTTAATTTTTATATTCTAAAAACAGAAAGTACGTGATTCAACATTGTTCAGTTTTGATTGTACTTGACTTTATCACAAAATGTTAAACTTGATCTTAACCTATATTGTTAGTGAATAAAAAAAATTTGACAATCCAAAAAATCAAAATCGCAATTTAAAAACCATGTGTTTATGCTTACATGGAAAATGAAGAAAATGAAAAAACAAATTGTACTTGTTTATTAGCTTCTCATTGATATATCTCTTATTCGTGATAATTTTTAGTTGAAGACTTTTGTGGTAAAAAAAAAAAGGGTAAAATCAACAGTAGAGTTAATTAAAAAAAATCAATTGACGCAGCTGATTGTAGGTGCAAAAGACATGTACATATTTATGTGCATGTTAAACAAAATTTTAAAATTTACATGTAATATAAAGAAATTTTAGGTATTACAAGAATGATTGGCATCCTGGACCCCATCTTCCTCAGTTCCTCTCCCCTCTAGGTAAAATATTTAAGCAAAAGATGTGTTATGATACGTGATTTGGTAATTGGCAATAAACAATTCTAAAGTTGGTGTCCCATTGATAAGGATTTGATATAACTAGGCATTAAGAAAATTTAAATGTCATTATCTCATTATCTGTAACTCGTGATATATATATAGCATAATTCACAAACACAACTACTTATGCAAAACGATGGATAATATAAAATATAATTCCATTACAAATTGCAAATCATATTCATGAAGCATGCCTAAAGCATTATCGTCCGAAATAATATTTGACTTTCCAGCTCTACTGTGCATTGTGCTATAGCAATTAGGGGTGGGCGTCGGTCGATTCGGTCGGTTTTTCCACCCGAACCACAACCGACCGACCTCGGTCCGTTTTTTTTTTTAAACCAAACCGAACCGACCGAACCGAGTCGGTTCGGTCGGTTTTTTCGATTTTTTCTTCTTCTTTTTTTTTTATTTTTAATAAACCGATCGGTTTTTCGGTTTGGTGAAAACCGAACCAACCGCCCCAAAAAACCGAACAGAACCAACCCGATGCTGTCGGTTTCGGTCGATTTGGCGGTTTGAAGGTTGAAATGCCCGGCCCTAATATTAGCAATCTTTTCCACCCCATGCCAATGTCCCTTGGTGAATGATTGTTTTGATTATTGTCTTCATATTTTATTCGTGTGCTGTAATTTACTAATTTTTACGGTATCGAGTTGGGAAATATCATAAATACGATAAAGTTTTAATTTCTACTGTGGTTAAAAAATGAACAAAAATAGAGTACAAGCTATAGAGATGCTTTTATAAATTAATCTTTTATCCCAAATTTAACCAATGCAGAATATTATGCGCACATTTTGAATACATCTTACTATTAAATATTGATTATTCATTTATTATTAGAAAACGCCAATTAATTATTAAATAATATATATAAACTTATATGTATATATAACTAATCTGTATTTTTGAATTAGAATATTTGATACGTCACATCAAAATTATTTTAAAAATGAAAAATAAAAAATCTCCCACATAATCAACAGATCATGTAGAAAATGCAGCCGCTCATGGAGGATGTCCAAGTGTGGTGTGTTTTCATCCCACCAGTAATCGTCAACGTCTTTCCAGAGCTTCTGGGGTTGCAAGAATTAATTATTGTCTGTATTTTATTCTTCTGGCGACAACCTTAATCATCAATAATTGATTGCAGACAATACAAAGGATAGTGCGAACCTAGTCATATGTTTCGCAAAAGCTCATCGAACATGTTCATAGTACAATTTATTATGTCTATGAAATACATCATTTCAATATTGAAAATCATACCGCAAGCATAATTTACGTCGATGTAAATATTAGATCAATCATTGCATTAAGTCAATATTTTTTTTATAATTTTAATTTTTTTTTTTATCACACATACATCAGAATCTTTTTTTTTTTAATGGCTACCAGGCATATCTTAAGAAATGTATCCTCAAGTCAAACTAATTCATGAATTATATTCCTTCTTTAGAGTATGTGAGCTTGTAGAAATTGAAGCACTATGATAAGTTGATCCATTCATTTAAACGAAAGACTATGTATTGTAGTACTTCGTATATATGACTCTCATTCGAGAGACAACACATAATCGTAGTTGATTTCCTTGTGTGATGGAAAGACATAATCTAAGGTGAGATTTGCGTGAATTAAAGTTGGAGGATAAAATTGTCAACTAATTATGTTTCTTAAACTTTGCCTAAAACTCACGTGCAATATGTGGATGCTCGATTTGATAGCCTTACATAGGTGATATAGTAAAATTATGGAAATATATGTAACATATTAATATTGAAGTATCAATAATCAATGTCATAATTTAAATCTTAAAATATAAATCACAAATTATATTATATTTATATTATATGATTGAATAGCACATTCTTTTTTTTATTACTTGTATAAAAATTTGTTTTTTGCTTGTGACTTAAGACAAATATTATTGTTAATAAGTAGAGTTGATGGATTCATGATTATATTATATATTAGTATTTGTTAGTGATATAGTTTTTATATAACACTTACATGCAAAGACTACACTATCAACTACTGTTGATGGTGTCACATTAGACAACTAATCAATACTATTGGAAATGAAGTTATTATTGTTTCTACAAACATTTACCCTTTAGCAGTGTCTGTAGTAGTAGAATTGTTCGCACACCACTCGTGTGTTTGATTAAATTTTTAATTTACTAAAATTTAACTTGTCAAGTTGAGTAGTTGTGAAATTAGAAGATCCACAGACACCACCGAGTAATAATTTTAGATGTAATTGACATGGAAATTTGATTTTGATTGAGTAGTACTAAGAACATATATCTCCAATGGTGAAACGCGAGTTTTCAATAATGTGATAAACAGAATGGATATGAAAGAAAATATATCCAATGGTAGATGTAAATTATAGAACTAATAAATTATATATCTATCAACTATTGGTTAAAAAAGAGGAAAAAAATAAAAGAATTAATGCAAAAGGTAAATATATAATATTTAGCATACCGTGGCTATGGCCGTGTACTAGATATGATCTATTTTTTAATACGTCATGTAAACATTTTTTTTATATTTTTTGTGGAAATATAGTTCCATACAATTATGATCTGTTGCTCATAGTGGGTACCGTTATGGTACCCATTGGCGGAGCCAACTAAGGCTCAGTAAGGTCCATTGACCGCACTTAACTTCTGATTTTTTATTTTTGCTGTCGATTTTTGGCTCCTCCATCCTCTTCTCCTTAAACCTTCCAATTGCTTTATACTTCTTCTTCATTGTTCCTCACACTACCCTAATACTTACCCTTTTCCCTTACAATCTTTTATCTACTTAGTATCTTATGCATGTGGGGAGTGTTATTTCAGGCAGATGAATAAATCAAGGCAGAGTGCCCATTAAATTTTAGTGGCAGCGTGAATTGTTGAAGAATTGAATTTGAATGTTACACAACAAATTGGTAGGGAAGGCAATAGAAAACGAGGTGAAAATGATGAGAAAAATGGGCATCTTCTCAATATTTTGGAACACATTGTTTATTAAATTGAACCATTTTTCCATTTGAGCTTACATCTATATATTAATAAAACCAGCACATTTTCCCGTCACTTTCACCTATTTTTCTGAATTAAAAAATTAATTTTTTATTCTGCAATCATAAACAGATTATCACAAATCTGCAAATCAATCTTCCCTTATTTTTTTGAATTAAAAAATTAATTTTTTATTCTGTAATCATAAACGGATAATCACAAATCTGCAAATCAATCTTCCCTTCCCCTCTTCTAATTGGAACTCAACCCTCATGCAAGCAACAAACATACTTCTCAGAGTACTCGACCATGTCTTTATTTGGAAACAATTGCAGTTTATAACTGTATATGATAATCATCTAAAGATTCGCAAAGATGTTTCAATTCTCTAAATATCTTGGACATATGTTACCCCGTGCAACGCACGGGTAGAAACACTAGTAATTAATAACCAAACTCAAAATCCATTTGGCTACTTACTTGATTGAGTAATGGATCCAATTAAAAACTTACTATACCTAATTATCTACTAATTAGTTCAGACGGTCAGAATAGAGAGAAATCAAACCCATAAAATTCAAAGTTTATTCTATTCACATAAAATTTTATTAATGGGCCCACCTAAAAAAAATTTTACGCCACGGGGAGCTATCATAAGTGATTTTATAACTATTAATGTCTGAATCTGCCATTGTTCAAACTTGACTAGATTCCAGGTTACGCCACTAACGGTATCACAATAACTTGAATCAGTGACATGTGTATTTAACTGTGATCCGCACCATCATGGGGCACAACATCGCAATATTGTCCACTTTAAACCACATATTGAAATCCTAATTCGATATATTTTAGGGATATGGAAATGATTTTTTTCCAACTAAAAATCATCCCAGCTTTGTCCCAGCAGTCTCCCGATTCTTTGTGGGGCTGGGGTCTCTCTTTCTCTCTCTTGCTGGGATGTCCCAGCGGGACGAGAGAAGTGCTGTTTGTGGATATATGGAAATATATCACCTTGTTAGTGTATGTGTATTTATGAGTATTTATGAGTTTTGATGTGAAATAGGAGAGAGAATGAGTGGAATTGAGTGGTGGAGATTTATGTAGTATAGTGGGTCCCAGAAAATATGTGGATGCAATTGGTTTGACTTTTGATGTGAATGTGTTAAAATATATAAAAATTTGTTAAAAATTGTAGAAGAACGGGGGCATATTTTCACAAACTACTGGAGATAGTGTAAATGTTAAAACTTCCCCACACACGTAACTATACGTATATAATACCCGGATAGGGCAATACACAATCAATTTATCCTTAAAACTGTTAACCTGAAGCTACTCATAAACAGAGCAACAGAAGAATGTGCTGCAACCGTGGCGTCACACTTCCCAGGAGCGACCCTATTCGCTTCTCCTTCATTCCATCAATCCGATCCCACCCACTTCCCAGTCTTCCCTCTTCCCTATCCTTCCGACCCAGACCCGGACCCGGACCAGGACCAGCTTTCAGATCACTGAGATCCACTTTCCAGGACACCATTTCACTCTCTTCCGATCGCCCGCTCAGCTTCTACGAGCTCCTCGGCATACCCGAATCCGGTACCCTAATGGAGATCAAACAAGCGTACAAGCAGCTAGCCAGGAAGTATCACCCCGACGTGTCGCCTCCTGATAGGGTTCAGGAGTATACCGAGAGGTTTATCCAGGTACAGGAGGCGTATGAAACGCTTTCGGATCCTAGGAGGAGAGCTTTGTATGATGGCGATATGGCTAAGGGACTCCACCTCGCGTTTTCTGCCCGTGGCCGTTACAAGTTCGACGAGGTTAGCTTCTTTTCGATTTCCCCCTCTTCTGATTGAACTGCTTGAGTAGTTGTTCTCTCAGGTGATTTTGATTTTCGATTTGACTATATTTTGTTTTCGTTTTTGTGAATTTTCTTTGCAAATGACATATTGAGACTTGGGATTTGATTATCTGTGCATTAGTGAATGATTATGTATGTGTATATCAATCTCACATCAATGGATGCCTATGAAGTGTTAAGTTATTGATCTTTTTATGAAGAAAATTGGGGGAAACTCAACAAATTGTGAAGAGAATGTGTAGATTTTTTTATTTCAAAGGCGAGCAAAGATCTCAGTTTCTTGATTTTGGTTAGAATCAACGAGGTTAAGACATAAAAGAGAATTTTCAAGTTAAAGATATTGTATAATACAGGTTAAAGTGTGATGATTTGAACAAAACAGTCCTTAAATGTAATGAAGCTATATTGAACTATAGAATCTAATCTTTGATAAACTCCGTTGAATCAGTTTAATTATGTGACTAAGATAACTTTTGTGTTTCCATAATCTTGTCTCGAATTCATTTGGAGTAAGACCAGCCTTGTGATTAAGTAGTTTATCCATTGTAGAGAAGTGGTCCGTGATGGGATCGACTTTTCTAAAGAAGATAAGTGAATGTCTTCAATTATTGAGAATTTGTATACGCTAGCGTATTTCGACTTTATATATTGTATTCACTGTGTGTTTATCGTCTAAGATAAGCACGCAATTCATTGTGTATTGTATTCTTTATTATTGAGTCTAATAAGGCTAAAGTCCCAATTCATTGAGCGATTTCTCTTCTGTGAAACAGCAAATGGAAGAGAAAAGTGAATGGAAGAACCGTTGGCAGTCTCAACTATCCGAGCTGAAGAGAAGGAGTGCGTACAAGAACTCCGGTGATAATACCTCGTGGGGGGCCCGCATGCGTAGGCAAAGGGATCAATGACCATCTTGAAGTTTTAATCCTTTATCAAATTACAAATGTGTATATATGTATATATAAGAGTATGTAGTTGGTTTTCTTGGTTTTTATACAAGACATAGAAGTACCACACAGTGAGCATTAGGCTTGGATGAGACTATAGAGGTGAACACAATGGCGAAAGAATCCATGATCATGGCTGGTCGAACATAACTGTGCAGAGGACTTGGATGTAAGGGGTTATGATCTCCTCCCCCACAGTGGTGATGGCGATTGGCGGGAGCCAGTGGGGCCAACGGTCCCCCATCATTCGCCGGGGACATGTCTCCACGGTGGGGGAGGATATATCAAATCCGTATATGTAAGAGATGATTATGTAATGATGTAATTATACTTACATATAAGTTAAATGTTAATTTCCTCAACCTTCCCATGTGAACGATTTGTTTGTTTTCTTCTTGGCATTTCTTGATTCTTTCAAGTTTCAATCAACTTTTGGGCCTTTCATCTTTGTTATGAGATGAGACAAGGCCACGTTTCTTGTTATGTTATGTTTTCGTCGGGTGTTGAGAGTTTACCAAGGAATGGAAATATGTTGTATGTAACCCTTCACATTTCAATCAATTTTCTAGGAAATGCAATCTCAAGATTCCATTTCTATCTTGATCACTTGATGGCAATATATTGTTGCCTATGCCAAAAATCTTTAGTGGGATAGTCCTATCGCATAAAATGATAGTACATGATAGTATCTTACATTGTAACATCTCATCATTTAATAAAAAAAACTCATTTTGAATAATGGTTTATTTCAAATAGAGGAAAAAATGGAACTTCTTCACAAGTAAAGAGAGATCAAAACCTATAATCTCTTCCTATTAGAATTAGATGATCAAGATCCTGACCCTGTTAGCATACGCATCAAAATGAGTTTTAATGCATTTTTTCAAATTTCAAATTTTGGTCAAACAAATCACATCCATATATATTTTCCCTCATTAAATCTCCACCATCCAACTCCACTTATTCTCTCTCTTCCTACTCATAAAAATACATTAAAACTCATCCGCTAACACCATATGAGCATTCTATATGCAATCAAGCATTCCATTGAACATCGAAGATTCTTTCCTTACCGTTCTATGCAATGGAACCATTCCATCGAAGATTCTTTCCTACCTAGGAAATGAGGAAGAAGCGATCCCACCCCAGATTAATTATAAATAAATGTGAAAACCAATTTTCCATTTTTTAGTGTAAAAATGAATGGAAAAATATTTCAAAAAAAAAAGAATGAAAAAAAGAAAAAAAATATTGTGTTTCAAAGATAACAGATGAATATCACTTTGATTGAAAGGCTTCTAATTTCTATGCACTGTTCTAAAAAGAGTAAAAAAATTCACGTAAAGCATACTTAAGTACTAGTATTAAACAAAAGCCTTAAAAAAAATGAAAAATAACTTAAACATCTCTACACTTTTTTCACGTTTTATGTTTTTTAAACGTTGCTTCGGAGGCACATAAAACAATCTCTAAAATCCATTAAAGGCATTCTAAGAAAACACCCTCATGTGAAGCTAACTTTGATAAACCATAGGTTCACATCCTATAGTCCCGTTCCGATGCCAACATGTTGGCATCGTAAGATGCCAACACGCAAGCACCATCAAAAAGAAGCGGTTATGTATTATTAAATACCGACAGCGTAGATTAAAAAAAAAGTTAAAAAAAAAAATTGGGTCGGTGACGTGGCGCCCTCGTCACCCTTGTTGGCAACATAAGTTGCCAACAAGTTGATAGGTGATCATTCACCTCACATCCTATCCTTCATCAAGTACATATGAGGTTTAACTAATTTCGTACACATGAATGGCTGAAATTCTTGAAGGACAACCAATGTTCCTCCTTATAGAATCATCTAGAGAACATCGATCTTTCATCAACGTCGACCTCAAATAAACCGGCTAAACCCCATCAAGACAAAAACAATCAAGATGCATACAAACAGATGAAAACGATAACCGAGTTTTGAAGGCTTGAACACGAATAGCAATGTGCCAACTCGAATGAAACTTCAGAATTACATTAGCTTTTGTCTTCTTGTTCTAACTTCTAAGGCAGCAGTGATAATGATCCAATATTCAATGTGGGCCGATGATTGACACGTGACCCCCTAGATTAGCGTAACCCCACCTACTTTCTAGACATGTCATTTGATTTTAACCCTACTTTCCTCATTAATTGTAGACCAGAGATTAAGGATCTAACAGTTAGCCACACATTTGGTCGATTCTTTGTTTTGAAAGCAAATATATGTAGCCTTGAAAGAGACTCGTCATCTCTTGGTAATATATATGGTCCTTTTATTTTGGCATCTATTAAGACCATCAACATCATGTGAAATGCCTAGGTACTCTATTGTGCGTTGAAGCAGATAAAATTGGGCCAACCGGACAATGATAGCGGCCCGTATCGAGCCATGCCATGTTTGGACCCAAAACATATCAACTTGTCAACTAAAACACTGAGCATGCCAATCAGAGACTTAGAGGTCGCGTTCCCAAATGGAGTCTCGAAAGAAAGAAAATCTCTATATGAATTACACACACGCATACATACAAACGTATAGAAATTTCTGGTTCTCATAGTATACCATACTCGATATCCCAGATCAATCAGCATTAGTAGAAGGTGGCATTTTTAATTAGATAATTGTCGCCCCCATCACTAGGTGGCAAGCATGTACTGGGTGAGAGTACTAAATATTTGATAAACTAGGAGTACTAAAATTTTCCAAGTCAAAATACACATGAAGGATATACCACATACAACTAGGTGTGACAAGACTACAAATGAAACATTAGTACAAGGAAATTTTTAGAAAAACAAGGACTCATATTCATAGGTTCATTTAATTTATTCAAATTTACGAATGAGCCACACTCGAAAGCCAACGGATTAAAATCAAACACCCTCGGAAAGAAACTTTGTTTAACTAATCCACAAACCACTCTTTTTTCATCTCTGATCTAAGCAAGCTCACCTCATTCTCTGGCAAAATTGCCATAACTGTCCTTCCTCCGTCCTTCGGTGGGCCCGGGAGGATAAAAACCGCCCCTTCATCACCAACACCATCGACTCGATAACTAACGTAAATTGGCTTTTCTCCACGGTAATCAAATTCGTAAAACTTTGCATTTTCAAGATTTGCAAAAGTTAAATTTGCACCATAAATGATAAAATCAGAGAATCCATCGTCTTTCTCGACTGTGTTTTCAATCTTCTCTCGTTCATCGAATGTTGCATCTTTAATCAATTTCGCTAGGTCGCTAGGGCTAGCTTCAACAAAGGGAGAATCATCTTTAACAACACTTATAAGTAGATTATTCCCTTCTTCCTTGTTTAGCTCACTCTTTTTGCTTAGCGTCACGACTTTTGGCTCCGAGTTGGGTCGAATTTTCGCTATGAGTTGCCAAATGACAGCAGAAAGAGCCTCAAATGGAGAAAATTCAATGCCATTCTTGCTACTTATTTTTGACTGCAACCGGCTTAATTGAGTGGCATTAACAATGAATGAGAAGGGCTCCATTTTACAGTTATTTTCGGTTATCCAATTTTCTCCAACTGGGCCCACCCGCTTGATGGAAAGTGGATCTTCGGTATCCTTTAATGGGCTCTCGTTGTTTGAGGACCTGTCTTTCTTATGCGCCAAAATAGGCCTGTTGAGCTTATTGCCTGCCACCACCTGTCCCAGGAGGTTCATGAGCTCTGCGGCTGAGAATGCATCTCCAAGAACATGGGCCCAGCTCAAGCCCACAGACATTCCTCCACATTTGAATTTAGTGAACTGTTTCAAGGCCCATAAATAAAGCCCAATTTACTAATAACATCAATTATTGTGTAGAAATATAATTAAAGCGTTTGGTTTTATGTCATTGTCTAAGCTAGTAATTCTAACTATCTTAAATGTAAGCTCTTATAACACGTAAATTATAAAAAATTAAGTGAGAAACAAAATGAAAAAATGAAAGTATATAATAAGTATAAGTAAAAGAAAATCAACCTTAATCAACTATAATATAATTCAAATTTTCCCACCAGTCAGATGCAAATATTTACCTAAATAACTAAAAAAGCAAGGGTTCATGAAATTCCCTTTTTGTCCTCATGAAAATTTTATTTTTTCATTAAAATATTATTTCAATACAAGAAAATTTTCTTGTCTATAGCTACTTCAAAATACGTTAACAAGTCCCAGAGAAAGATTAAAAAGAAGTTAAAATCTTGATAAAAAGAAGTTGAAATCTTGTCTAGTGTTACGTACCTGGAAGAGAAGAGTGGGAGAAAATGCTAATTCAGGTCCAATAATCTGGTTAGGAGTGAGAAATTTCTCAATGGAGGCATTCTCCTTTATCATCTCCAACCATTCATCAAGACTTTTCTCACACTTAGCTTCAATGAACCTCACACCACAGTCATTACACTTGATATAAGGCCGGCCCGACTCGGCCCGGCGAAACCGTCCACAGAAGGCCGGAAAATAATTGAGCAATATGAACATGGGTGCCTTTATGTTGAGGGTTGTCAAGCCCTCAAATGCTTGCTTGTTGAAGTAGTAGATTCCTCTCAAGTAGTGAAGCTTCATTGCTAAGTCCATGTCTTCGGGCTCGTGGATCGTCCCGGGCTCCGTTACGTTGCCCGGTCCGACGGAGGATAGTTTGATGTCATAGATCAAGCCTCCTGCTATGGAAGATGGCATCTTTTGGGAGGTTGATGGTTTTAGGGTTGTGTTCTGAGGGAGAGAAACAGAAGAGAGTGAGCTACTTGGGGAAAGAGAAAATGGCAAGGCTTTGGAACACTTGAAATCCTCTCTCTTGTATCCATAATATGTAATTTATATATAACAAGCATTTTCTCCCGTGCAACGAGATTATATGTTTAAGATATAATTATCTTGGAGATATATACCCATAATTATATTACCACGGTATTGTAATGTATAACCGTCCCACTAACACCAATTTTTTTAATATATAATAATATTCAAAAGTAATTGGCATTGCTCTTGCATTATACATAGCTTCAATAGGTCCTACACAAAATAGGACAACTTAAAAGTGAATATCCATATACACAGACTATAGGTATAAGGCTATATAAGAATTCGACTGTCTCATCTAACCACCAACACAAAATCTAAAGATTTATGCCTGTGAATCACAAAATGAAAATGTCAAAATGAGAAAGCATAAGTAATCAAAATAGCAGAGGTTCAAGCAATATCCTGGAGATTGGGAGACATATGTTCAAGATATAATAAAGAAAATGTTATCTACTGCTTTTTACTCAAAAAAGAATATTTGTACCAAAATAGATATTACAAATTCTATATGCTAAAATATCCCTTATTCGTCTAGAATATCTACTTATAGAGAATGAAAAATTCGTATGGTTGCCAAAGCGACTTTTGCTTATTTCAATTATAAGTTACAGAGATGGGAGATTCTAAAGATAAGGGAATACAAATTTGGAAAATTGATTAGTGATAATGATAAAGATATAAGGTGAAGATTTTGGTGATTTTTGCAACAAATTGATTAAATTAAATTAAATGATGATATATAAATCAAAGATCTGTGTATATCAATGAGGGAAACGTGTTTAAGTCAAAAACCTTGGGTGGGATTAAAAATAAAATAATAATTATTTAATTCACAAAATCTAAAAAATGAGTGGGAAAAAGACCTTGGTTTATATATATATTATATTTGAGTGAATTTATGATATTGTTTTTAGTGTTGTAATTGGATGCTTTTAGACCAGTAAGTTTAGATAACCACACAATACATTTTTATTGGATAATGAGAAGATGCATTAAATAATAAAATGTATATTTATTCACCTCTTTATCACTGAATGAATAGGTGATGCTTTGAAATATAACAAAATGTCAATTTTAAATATTCATTTAGAGTTATTATTATTCAACTAATGAACAAGTATCGCCTATATTTAGAGAGACATATATATTAGTTAATCAAAAGTATCGATCCTGTGTAGTTAGTACGTATTAGTCAGGAATATAATATCGAGTGAGGATACTCATGACTCATATAACTATATATTGAAAAAATGTTATATGGACACTTTCATGTACTACCGAGTATGTACAACCCCCTCACAATAGGAGAGATGACAAAATGGTCATTTGACTTTCTTATGTCTAATGCAGTATATCCTACAATAAGCAAGTTGTCCATATACTATTTTCCTTAAAGAAAATATAAAAATTAATTTAGTAAAACGTAATTACATATAAGAGGTTGCAATAATGTGGAAGAGCACAGTAATCCAACTATCCAAGCAATGTATAATTAAGATGAGAGAGGAAAGCAAGTCGATTTCTTATTCATAACGTACACACGTTTCAACATTAAATTATGTAATTCGAAAAAATAAGCAATTAAGCAAGAGATGAAAATGGGGAGAAAGTAGTGCATGGCTTGTTTGGAGCAAGAAAGAGATGAAAGTGGGGAGAAAGTAGGGCATGAATTGTTTGGTACCGTTGGGAATCATAATGGGATATTATTGCATAGTGAATTTTTCTGTTGAATTGGCAATTGTGAGTAGTTATGCAATTACAACTGCATTAATATCTCTTCATTAAACGGTTCGTCCAACCATAAGTTTGGAATTCAAATGTGTCGTTCCAAATTATTGTGATCTTTGTATAGATAAGAATTATACACGCAATTTAGATAAATCAATGGTTACAGGGCTATAATAACTACTCCCTCCGTCCCAATTATATAGGGCTTTATTCCTTTTTGGGATGTCCCAATTATATAGGAACTTTCATATTTTTTACTATAATACCCCTATTTAATTTGAAAATTTTAAAGTCTTTTGTTAGTTCCAATAATTTTTTAACTTATTAATGAGGGCAAAATGGAAAATTATTTGTATTATTTACTTTTCCTATGCAATTCTTAATATGTGTGAAAAGTCAACGAGCCATATATAATTGGGACGGAGGGAGTATTTCAATTGACGACTACCAACAATTTTATATATCATTATAAATATCTGATGAGAGCCTCGGAATATAAATTTTAAGTCAATGTATAATTATTATCAAAGAATTTAACACAAGAAACCAAGATATTATAAACAAAGAAAACACATAAGTAGTGTTGACAATGGATTGGGTTCGGATCGGATCGATCCAATCCAAATCCAAATCCAAATCACTCACCCCGATCCAAATCCAAATCCAAATCCAAATTCCTCAGATCGGATTCGGATCAGATCAGATCGGATCAAGAAAAAAATCCAAATACGATCCATATTGGTATAGATTTTTATAAAAAAATCAAAAATAATAAAATTAAAAATAAAAATTAAAAAATAAAAAATAAAAAATCAATTCGGATCGGATCGGATCGGATCAGGCCTGATCCGATCCAAATCCAAATTCGTTTCGGATCGTCGTATCGGCAAAAAATTGCTCAATTCGGATCGGGTATCCATCGAATTTGGATCGGATCGGATTTTTCTACCATCACTACACATAAGAGGAGAGAAAAAAAGAATAAAATTGAAAACAATGCTTGAACAAAATTGTTTTCTTCTGAGTGCTAGTGCTATAATATAGTACCAGTGCTAACGAGGTTGATCCTCCTACCACATGATTGTCCAACCCCATCTGGCCCTACATACCAAAACTCATCTGCTACTGTGAGGCTGTCCGGCCCCATCTAGCCCCACATATAGGCCCTCGTCTGCTGCTGTGTGACCGTCCACGTCAGTGCTAATTAAGGAACTAACACTGGGAAGAGAATATTCTTGAATGCAAAATTGTTCTATTTCCAGCTCCAGTGCTATAATATAGCTCCAGTGCTGACATGGTTGTACCTTCTGTTGTCACATGGCTATCCGACCCTACATGTCAGCCTTCTCTACTATTGTGTGATTGTCCACATCAGCATTTGTTCTTATTAAGGAATCAACACTGGGAAGAGAATATCCTTGAATGCAAAATAATTCTCTTCCCAATGTGGTTAAAGCCATGTCCAATGCTAACATCAATTGTAAATTTCCATTCTAGAGAGAGATAGACACAAGAATTATTAATGGATCCTATATTTTTTCAATTTTATCTTTTCTTTATTATTAATGGGTCCTATGTTTTTTCAATTTTATCTTTTCTGTAATCACTTTTTCCCACTTTTTTATATGAATTCCCGTGTCATATCTAGAAATAGACATCCATCTATAATTTTTCCATTACTTATTTTTTAATTTGTTTCTTTCTCTCTCATCTTTTTAATTTTTGCCTCCCTTTTTTTCCTACATCCTTTTCCATTCATCTCCAATTAAAATACTCCGTCCGTCCCAAAATAATAAACCCACTTCTTTTTTTCACATAGTTTAAGAAATGTTAATTAATGAAATTGAAAAAAATAAAATATTCACATAACATTCCTAATATGTCATTACATAATTGCAAACTTCTATGGGAAAATTTATGGGAAAATGAATATGTATTACATTCCCAATATAAATAGTTGAGAATTTTAAAAATTATTCATTAAGTTAGTCAAATTAATTAAGGACGTAATAGGAATATAGAAAATTAAAAGTACTTTTGATTCAGTAAGTGGGCTATATTTTGAGATAAATAAAAGGGAAAGTGGGTCTATTATTTTGGGACCATGGGAGTATTTATCTGTTCTTTATCTCTCCACCTCATCATCATGCAATTCACATTTGCATTGCAGATGGCCTCAAGCGGTGAATATATGTCTACTCTCTTTGCAAAAATTGCTTTCAAGATTCACTGGCAATTCAAGTTGATAATCAGTCGCGCCTTTCTAATGGTAAATAAGAAGTTTAAACAAAAAAAAAAAAAGAAAGAAAAAGAAAGAAAGGATCCTTCAAATTTCAAAATGAAAATGGAAAAAAAAATAAATCATTCGACTATGCAAGAGAATTCGGGTCATGTTGACCTGATTAGTAGAATATCAGTATCATCATTTATGAAATCTGGTCACATATTTATAGATTTTCAACCACTATATCCGAAATAGTGCCAACGATCGAAAAGACAAAGAATCATGAAAAACAGTCCAACTCCGGTGAAGCCTCCAAGGCTATTGACTAACAAAGCGGCTCGGCTAGTTTCTAACTGTGAAGAAAACCAAGAATCTTGGAGTCAACACAAGCAAACAACCTATCTTGGCCGCATCTGGGACGTGGAGTAACTTACTTGGGAAGAAGGTAGTTAGTAATGACATAAAGCTAGTAAAAAGTGCCCAATCCATTGATAGTTTGTAGACTTGAATTAAATTTGTCTGGGGTTCATTCATTAGCGACCCAGTCCGCAGCCGCCGAACTGACAACTATAAAGTTTGATTGCCTTAAATGCACAAACAAGTGTAAACTATTTCTGGCATGAAGTAACCCTATTTGTCCTTAGGGGGATCCTACTTGTGCGAAAACACTCATTTTATTGGTTGGTGCCACTATATACTGAAAAGATGTCATTCTCATGCTTTAATTAATCTCTAACACGAAGTTAGGTTGGAGCTCAACCACACACAAATAGCCTAAACCGTGATATTATTATTATCCTCGCGAGAGTTCGTTAGTTTGTGTTAGATTGATGTGATAATGGTTTATGCACGACCTTTTATGCAAATTTTAACGTTTGAACAATCTAAAATCCAACTTTCTAAATCACTCTCGTTCTCCTTCCCATGTGGAGAGATCTTATTCTTCAAATTGCTGATGTGAACTAATAAAATCTTTCAGCATGGAAAGAAGAAGCATTTCGGTAGGTTTTCACGAAGGTTGTCATTTTGGTAATAAATTGTTGAATTTTGACTAAAATAAAATAATATCCATAAAGATCAATTGGATAATTGATTGTCTTCAAGTTGGAAGGTACAATCATGCATGAATTGGATCCTTTGCAAATGGTGGTGGAAGCTTGGAGAATTATCTACTAAGTGTATTAGTTGGCAATTGATGGATGCTTAGTTGTTAATTAGTTGCTTTGAGTTGGAGCCCTAGAAGAATCAAGATGGAAAATGCTTGAACAAGTGGAAGATGCATGGCTAAGGAGGAAGCAAAGTTTGAAATGAACTTCGACCAAGAGGATTCAAGTTGATGTTGTGACCTTTTGCTTCATTTGGAATAACAATCCCATGTGTTTTATATAACACCAAATAGAGAGAAATTCTAGACGTAGCATTATCGAGTGTAATAAAATTTAGTTGGTGTTGTTGGGATTGTAATCGGGGGGCTTGAGTGTGAGATTCTATACGATTGTAATAATTTTTCGTATAGTGAATTATCTCTGACAGCCCGTGGTTTTTCTCCAATTTTGGAGTTTTAATTCCACGTAAATCTTGTGTTGTTATTATCTCGTGCTTTTATTTCTTCTCTTCACTTGATATTTCTTAATTGAAAACAAAAATCTTGGGATTAATTCAAAATCTTATTCGGGTTGATTTCCTAACATAAATAATGTCAGTCATGCGTCATTTAAGGAATTGGCCAGCATTGCACGGCTATTTAAAGGTGTTTGTCCTCAATAATTAACCAAATTATTCAAATTGCCCTTTCTTTTTAGAAAAATTTACTAAATAGTCAAGTTTTTAAATTTAAATTACAGAATAATCAATCCTAATTATAATTTACAAAAATATCAAAATTTTCAGAATGATGTGGCAAAAATATCTTCATAACAATTTAAAAATAATTATATTTCGTAACGAAATCATTATAGATAAGAGTATAACGACAACGAAATTATTATTTTACCAAAGGTATATTGATCTCTCATCTATAAAAATTGATATTCTTGTAAATATTAATTAATATATGATAAACTAGTAATTACAATTGAGAAAGTTGACAATCAAATAAATCTCTCTTCTTTTTACTGTCACTAGAACACCTTCATTACACTTAGGTTTGAGTTCCATCTCCCAGTCACTTTTCATTAAATAAGTACGAATATGAGACCATTTGTCATTTGATTTTTAAGTTTTAAGTTTAGAGCATCTCCATTGCATAACTTCCTCACATCCTCTATTTTTGTCTATATGGCGGAGAGATAGACACACCAAAAAATTACAGGTCCCACATTTTTTTCTTTTTTCTCACTTTTCCTACTTTTTCCCCACTTTTCCCCACTCTTTCACCATAAATTCCCATGCCACCCCTACATCTAGAAGCTCAACTTCACATCCTCCACTATTATTTTATTATTATTTTTGAATTTATTTCTACATCTCTCCTACTTTTTCACTTTTCCCTCTCTTTTACACTCTACATCCTCTATTCTCTTTTCAATCCACTTAATCATCTTCTCTCTCCTCCACATCATCCCTTAACATCAATACCCATTGAAGATGCTCTTATAAAATTTGCCTCAAGCCCTGAAAATCTAAGGTATGGCCCAAGCCGATGACATTTATTGATTTATCATCGGTTAAATCCAACTTTAGAACTTTAGAATTTCTTTTTCCTTAGGACTGTCTAATCTTGACCAAACATGGTAAGGTCCAAACCAAGTATACAAAACAACAACTGCAATAAAAAACAATGTCCATAAATCAAGAAACTTGGGACTTATAATTACATAGGAAGTAGTCAAGTAGATGAAATAATTTGAACTACTTACTACCCCTTCCTCTTCTATCTTACATTTCGTGTAAATAGTTCTATGTTACAAATCAAAACTACGCTGATGTGACCTAATGCTACTCTTACACTAATTAGATAGGAGCATACATACCTCATGGAACCTTCAGCTACATATCAATTAGCTCGACCCACTCGACCTTCGCAGACGAGCCACTCCAGCACCAGGAAACAATCATGCAATGAATTCTGATGGACCCAAAAAATTTTCAGAACCAGGGCAAAGAATTGTGTGTGTGCGCGATCAAAGATGGAAGTGTGCAATAAGCTAATAATCCTGCAAGTACACCAATCCATCTCAGCAGCCAGGTAGCATAATCAATGGTTCTTGTTGGGTTTACCGCATCACCCGACATCTCAGGCCAATCACTTAATTAACAGCAATGGTCAGTAATGGATGACATATGGCAGAGCATAAATGTCAGCTGATTCTATGTACATAGCTTCAGACCATACACTCATGCCTTCTTCCCTAAATCCCCAAAATTCCACCTTGGGCTCACTTGATGGAGGATCCTTCTTGTAAAACAACCACTCCACGTCATCACTTGGCAACTCATCCATCTTGGGCACCATGAGAATCTCGTCAACATACTTGGAATCTGGATGGGGAGGCCTCCTTGAAGCTTCAGCAATTAGATTCTCCACCTTGGGGACTTCATTCGGTAACCTGACGTCTTGATTAATGGTCATAGTAGCAGTTGATGCCTTAGGTCTAGATGGATGCAGTTTGTCAGCAGCTAGAGTATCATCAGTCCAGTCATTAACTGAGTGAATGTTGTAAGGAGATGTCTGTTTATAGGAAGCGGATACATTGTGATTTTGGGATGCTTTGAATTTTCTTCCATTCTCTGTCAACTGTTGAGGAGTGAGCCTCTGCAATTTATTTGGCCTTACTTCGCTCTCTGTAACATAAGCAGCACTAATCAGTCTACGGAGAAGATTAACAGAAGTTGAACAAGCTTTTTTGCAATTCAGCATGACAAAAATTCTAAGAGTTCGATGACATCACAAGAAACCAGAAGAAAGCATCCAAACATGCACAAAATGCTGAGTGTACAAGAGGACTCACCATGAAGAAAACCATTGGCAGTCACAGCATCTATTTTCCTGATATTTCCTTCATCAACAGAACTTCCGTTAATGTCCTTTAATAGACGTGTACTTTTATTGCTAGTAACACCAAGAAGATGATTCCAGCCTTCATAGTTGGATACATCCTGCTTGTTTTTCCCATTTTCAATTATTCCCTTTGCCTTCTCCTCCCTTTTCTTCTCCTTTTTCTTGCCTTTGTCCTTCCCATGGACTTTGTTATCTTTATCTCTGCCCTCATGTTTTTCTCCCTGATTGTCATCACTTCTTCCTTTCAATCTCTCTCCAGCTTCCAATCTGGAATCCATATGTTCCTCTACTGGTTTGGGCGTTGCTTTGACCTTACTTTTGGCAGATCCAGCATAGTTCTCAACCATGGTGTTCGCACTAAACTCTTCTCTGAATCTTTGTACATCGACTTTTCTACTGTTAACCCTCTCATCCTTGTTCTTTTCCTTGTCCTCTGCCAAAACTCCTGAAGAATCCGTAGTACCATTTCTGGTTCTCCTGTCGAGCTCTTGCACAAATTTTGAGTCCTCGGTTCCCTGTAGAAGAAGGCTGTTTTGAATAAAATTCCCTCCATTATGATCCAGAAATTGTGCATCATGTTTCATCTCATTTGTGAAGCTGCTTTCACATTTGCTGTGTCCTTGTGAATGAAGTGTCTCATAGCTACTTCCCTCGAGCTTTCCTGCAATTATCGACTTCTCAGAGATGCTGTTCTTCTCATTGTCTTTTTCCGTGTCTTTCTTCTCCCTCTTCTTCTTGTCGCTGTGTTTTTCCTTCTTGTCCTTATGCTTTCCTCTTCTTTCTTTCTTTTCCCTGTGTTTTTCATCGCTTCTTTCTTTACTCCTTTTCTCTTGACCCTCTTTTCTTTCCTTATCCTTCTCCTTCTTGTGCTTCTTCTCTTTACGCTTTTCCTGAAACCACAAGAATCAACAGCAAATTCAACTCAAAATATAGATTACTATATATTGATTTAAATAGCCACATCCGAAACAAGATTAAGTTATAAATAGCACATGACCTTGGAAGATGAAACCATATAATCATAGTTATCAGTGCCCTTGAAGACAAGTAATCTGTATAGGGATTTCAATTAAAAAGAAAAGCAAGTCTGTGGATAACACCATAAATATCTTGCCAGTAAACTTTTAAGAACCATGACTGAACTCCTAAGAATATTCATGAGAAAATGAAGATGTCATTACTGAATCATTTGATATTTTCCTCTAACATTCTCTCTACATTCTTTTCCCTTCCTTCTCTCTCTCCCTGTCATTCTCTCTCTCTCTCCTCTTCCCTTCCTTTCCTTTTCTTCTATTTATTCTTCTCATCCCTTCCTTTCCTTTTCTTCTACTTATTTGATTGAACTCCATGTCACCGATCCTCCTCTCATTTATCTTATCTTTGGACTTCATGGAATGCTTAAAAACACAAATCAGTTTCAATTCCATAATGGGGAGATTATCACCCCTTCCGCCAAAAGTAAGCAGGAAAAAATTGTTGAGCTTCCAAGCACATAGGCAAGATCAGCAATGAAGAATAAAATCTAAAATATGTGATGAAGAACAAACTCATTGCTAACTGCTGCAATAGGAGAGAACTTTTTCAACAGCAATAGTCCAGTAGAGATGGGCTCGTTTTTATCTTACATATGCAAAGACATATTTTATGCGTCGAATTAATAATGAGAAAAATAATTTTCTGTCCATTTCGGCTGATCAGATTTTCTATCCCGGAATTACTAAAGGGGGCTAATAGCATGTCTTGTGCAAGTCATTTATCAACGAGTTTATTTGGCAAGTGTTTATAAGGTAAGTGACTCAACGGTGGAGAAGTTATTTTAGGGAAATGCGAGTGGATAAAAAGTTCTTTAGGAAAATGTGGATGGTGTTCATATGAAAGTTTCTAGGTTATATACACTGTGTCAACCATACACTAAGCAGCTGCTCTCGACAGATTATTCTCTAATCAGATAATTTCATCTTTTCAGGACTTCCATCTTTGCTTCCCTCATAAGTCATAAAGCAGCAAGTAGAAAGAGGAACTACGCAACAGCAAAAGCATGTGAATCCACTCTACTTTAAATCAAATGTTATTACACAGTTATAACTCATAATCCTTCCGTGCTTTGTGCACCCGACCGATATGGGAGCAAATTCAAATTCAAATTCGTAAAACATAAATGCCAGGCGCCAGGTCAATCAAGATAACTAAATCTCTAAACAAACAACATAACATGCATGTTCTGTTCTTCACTTTAAATGTACTACCATGGCCACAAACTACCCACTCGGCCAATATATTTCAAGCATTACATGCTATTCAATATGTCATTTGCATTTGCATTGACTTCTAAGAAAAATGTAAAGAACAGCAATAAAATAGCAGAGAAGAGAAGTATGAACCAACCTCTTTCAATGCATCCAATAATTCAGGCCTGTGCTTCCTTTCATACCCTGGTGGAGGAAATGGAAAGCAGCGAGACATTTCACACTTTTTCCCTTACAAGCAAAATGACTACAATCACGATAACAGAATGCTTGGATTGTTTCCACACAGTAGCAGCGATCCAGTATACAAACAGGCCAGCAACGATCTTTCTGTTCATACACCATGACACTGCATTGAATTTGCAGCTTCACTGCTCCACCGTGTAAACTCCTCTCCACCAGTCGAGGAGCCAAAAAGCAAAAACCACTTCTGTTTTCAGCGCCTCGCTTGTATTCACAACAATCAATTCTTCACTTCAAACCTCAAGCCAAGTACACCACAATGTTGGCTCAAAAATGCACAAACGAGTTCACGACCTTATCAAACTCAACCCAAATGCAATTCTGTCAAAACCAGAGGAATAATGAACTAGATCAAACTACTGATACACACTTGTGGAAAATCAGAGCTGTTGAAGCCAAACTTCAAAAGAGAAACTAAGTTAATCCAAAAGGTTTTTGGAAAAAAGAAAAGGTGTCTCTGATATATGCCCTTGTAGCTGGTCTAATCACTACTTTCACCTTCTCTGCCTTTTGGCCAAAATTTATGGCACAGATCATTCCCCAACACAACAAACAGTGCTAATATATCAAAACCCACGACGTACTATCACCAAGATTCCCAATTTGTTCTTTTTTGCAACCATTAATGAACAGTCCTCCTCCATAACTTTCCACCTATCACTGTGCTCAGATTTGCTAGGTGAGGCCTGAGCTCAATTCCTCGGGCTGTCAAATCCAGCTTCCACTGATTCCAATTGGATCCTTCAAGTTCAAGAGAAATTGCGATCAACTCCTATTCCTGATGTAAAATTAACGCCACCGAATTCTGATCAGCTTGGAAAGCCTCCTACTGAAGCATACCAGTCTCTCGGGAACAACGAAACCCTAAATTCAAGAAAACCAAAAGGAAAGGAATATCCGATTCAATCAGTAAAAGTGATTTTTGACGGAATGAAAACCGAATATTTAACACTTCTTTTAGCAAAACCATTAGCCGACAGAAAGCAAATGCTTTGACGGGAATCGAATCTCCAAATTATACGAAAACTTTGAGAAAATCGAAATTTGATCTCACTTGAACTCAATTAACTCGAACTAAATTATTGCATTCAATCCGTCTTTAAAATCAGTAAAGTTAGCTTGCCATCAATAACATAAACAGCATTTTGAAACGGAATTTTACTTCTTATAATAATATTTAACGACGATTACTTCACTTCACAGCAAAAGCAACAAATTAAAATCCAATAAAAAAATAAACAATCAAATCTTCAGATTATCATTCTCCTAACATACATACGTGTAATACAGAGACGTGAGTCAAGGTATATCTATCTCAGATAATGCTCTTTGTGCAGTGGATTGGGCAAAATCGGTGAGTATTGGGGGTTTAATTTTGGCATGCAAATTGGCAACAAGGAAAAGAAATTTGGGAAATGTGATTGATATACACAAGCGATAGCGTGTCCCTGCGAATGACATGGCCCAGGTTGACGAACCTGGCAAGCCCAGACCCAACTTGGGGACTTTGGTGGGCCCGGTCTGGTTATCTGAGGCTAAAATTAGCTGCCTTTAAACGTATGTCATAGAAAATGAATTCCTTCTCTAAGAATAATGGGTGGGGGCGCCACTCCTCCCACTAATTAATGGGTGACACCTATCTATTGTGGGTAGAATATCTTACCCACAGTGGGTAAGAAATCATTACTCTTAAGAAGTAACTCTTTAGGTTTTGTCAAACAACTTCCAAATATTATCATTATTGTTAGCGAAATTAATCCTCATTGAATAGAGGTTTTCTCACGTGCTCGGCCCAGAACAAAATATGTACGTCTGATTGTAAGTCATTCTGTCTTCATCTCTACCTTTTCTTCTCCCCTTCTTCTTCATTCTCTTGCAATTGCTTTTCAAAATTTTCACTAACCCTTCGGCTGGAACCGCCACTACAACAATATACTAGTATTAATGGGCCTATAAAGCTAATCTAATGCTCATGGTGGACATGGCTGCATGCATCCATTTGGTTTTGGACAGGGGGACGCCTTTGCAGGCGGCGTGGATAACCATGTTATTCGCATGAACAGCAATAATGTTTGTTTATAGTTAACATCAAATCAGTTTTTGTGAGATTGATGTTAAACTGAATCAAACCACAGCATATTTGCTTTTAATTTCATGCTATTCGTGTTAGCATGGAGTATTTAACGCATTTTAATATATTTTTTTCAAATTTCAAATTTAGTCAAACAAATCACATCCATATATCTCTCCACTCATTAAATCTCCATCATCCAACTCCACTTATTCTCTCTCTTCCTACTCAGAAAAATACATTAAAATTCATCCGCTAACACACTTAAGTTATTCGATTCACTTTCATATTTTTGTTATTATTTGTTAAAATGTTGATTATTCTAAAGTTTGAAAAAAATATGTACATATATTATTCTAAAGTTTGAAAAAAATATGTACATATATAGAAGAAGATGACCACAACTAGAATCTTGATCTCAATTTACAAAATGAAAACAGTATACTCAAGTCCAAATGGAATGGTTTCGTTCGTGCTGTGACATCACTTAAATGCAATAATACAATGGCTAACACAAATTGTCGGTTGTGATCTCCTCTTCATGTGGATAATGATAGCAGAAAAATCCAATCCGATTCAAATCTGATGGATACCCAATCCGAATGGAGCGATTTTTTACCTATCCGACGATCCATGGATCAGCCGATTAGAGATGGATTTGAATTTGGATTGGATCAGGCATAATCCGATCCGATCCAATCAGAATCTAATTGATTTTTTTTATATAAAATATACTTTCACCAAGTTTAAAGATAAAGAACTTGAATGAGAAGTTTAGTTTTCGTTACATTAATATGTTAATTACAACAATTTGATAATATTTAATACAATATTTATTTCTTAAGTCATGAATACAAACTTATGAATATGAAAAATAATATGTTTATTTGTTATTTATCTTTTTTTGAATTATATTTTGGATCATCTTAACCCTTAAATTATCCGTTTTGGATTCTCGAATATTTAATTATGCAATTAATGTTTAAAATTTTGAAAAAAAATTCTACCAATGTGGGTCGTATATGAATTTTTTTTCTTGATCTCATCCGATCAGATCCAACCCGATTCTATTCGATTCGACAAATTTAAATTTGGATCGAATCTGATCCAAACCTGATCCATTGTCATCATTACATGTGAGGAGAAAATTCACGTTATGTGTCCCCCTAATTGGAGGAGAGTCTTGGGTGGGACCCCTTTTTTTTTTAAGTTGACACTTAACATGAGTTTCCTCTCCACATGCGAATGAAATCACCACTCCACAAATTCTATAGCACATTTGATTTGATCAAGGTGCCAATTATTGTATTCAAATAACTTTATCGAAAATGCCAAAACAACCTAAAAACTCTTACCAAGGTGGAGTTTGAAAACGTACGCATTTTCATTCCATAGCAACAAAACCGAATACAATAAACTCCATAGCAACAACTCCACTGTCGTCCCCCACTCTTACAAAACTTATTACCAACAGACGACATGCAGCTGGTCTACACAAGAGACCAAGCTCCCCCAATATCAAAAACTCAACTAAAAGCCTAACACAGTAATAAGAACAATTAATCAAAAACCATCACCATCACCACCTTCAGTTCAAGTATACTGCTATAAGGGAAATTTCACTTTCTTCCTTCCCTCAGTACCTGTAGTGAGGAGGCTTGTAAGGACCCTCAATCGGTACACTAATATAGTCAGCCTGATCCTTGCTAAGCTTAGTGAGCTTAGCACCAAGCTTCCCAAGATGAAGAGCAGCAACCTTCTCATCAAGATGCTTGGGCAAAACATAAACCTCCTTCTTGTACTTTCCAGTTCCCTTCTCCTTCCACAGCTCAAGTTGGGCAATAACTTGGTTAGTGAATGAACATGACATGACGAAGCTAGGGTGTCCTGTGGCACAACCCAAGTTCATCAGACGACCCTCGGCCAAGATGATGATTCCAGTCTGTGTGTCAGGGAAAACCCATCTGTCAGTCTGAGGCTTAATAGTGATTCTCTTAACACCAGGGTAAGTCTCAAGTCCTTGCATGTCGATTTCGTTGTCGAAGTGACCAATGTTGCAGACAATGGCATTGTTCTTCATCTTCTTCATGTGGTCAACCATGATGATGTCCTTGTTACCAGTGGTGGTGACGAAGATGTCGGCATCAGAGACGATGTCCTCAAGGGTTAGGACTTGGAGGCCCTCCATGAGGGCTTGGAGGGCACAAATTGGGTCGATCTCGGTCACAATGACACGAGCACCGGCTTGCTTCAAGGCGGCGGCACAACCCTTACCGACATCACCATAACCACATACCACGGCGACCTTGCCGGCAATCATCACATCAGTGGCTCTCATTAGACCATCTGGGAGTGAGTGGCGGCATCCATACAAGTTATCAAACTGGTTGGGCATAATCAAACAAAATTGTCAGTATATGATGATGCAGATGAAGTGATGTAAGGCCGCAGAAACAAACAATACATAATCTAGCAGGATCAATTAAGAAGCTGAAAACAGTTCCGATATCCAATAAAGCAATTTCATACTATAGTTCATAGTTTATATTCAATAATGATATAAATGAATCACCATCGGGTGTTTAATTGATTAAGAAAGCCTACATAAATCAAGTCCATAAAGCAATAAACAATAACCATTTTGGTCCTTTTCAATTCCAAGGCAACAGACTTGAAACAAACAATTAGTCCGATCAGTAACATTATATAGTATATATAAACAATAATTATTATGCACAATGTAGCTCAGATTCACGTGATATAAGCGCACATAGGTATACTAGAAACAAAATTTATAGATCCAATGTGGAATTAATAAACAACGGCAAAATTAAGTAAGATGTTATTTTTTTCGTTTCATCCAAAAGTCATCAAGCAAAAGTGAAGGCCAGATCTAACACGAACGCCAGTTTGAGATTAAAATTTTAGATCTTATACCTTGCTCTTGGTCACAGAGTCATTGACATTGATAGCGGGGAACAGAAGTGTTCCATTGGCCTGCATCTGGTACAGCCTCTTCACACCAGTGGTGGTCTCCTCAGAAACACCAACAAGCCTCTCCTTCATTCTGGTATACTTCTTCGGATCCGATTTCAATCCATCTCTAATGATGGTCAACACAATCTGAAACTCGGCATTGTCAGTCGAGCTCGGATCGGGAACTTTCCCGGTCTTCTCGTACTCCTCCTCGGCCTTAACGCCCTCGTGAATGAGGAGAGTGGCATCGCCACCATCATCCACAATCAAATCGGGGCCACCACCGGGCCCCCAGTCGAGAGCTCGCTCGGTACACCACCAGTACTCCTGGAGCGTCTCACCCTTCCAGGCGAACACCGCCGCGCTATCCCTAGCAATGGCGGCGGCGGCGTGGTCCTGGGTGGAGAAGATGTTGCAAGAGCACCATCTGACCTCAGCGCCAAGGGCGGTCAAGGTCTCGATCAACACGGCTGTTTGGATGGTCATGTGGAGGCTGCCGGTGATTCTGGCGCCTTTAAAGGGCTGAGAGGGGCCGAATTCAGTACGACAAGACATGAGCCCGGGCATTTCAACCTCGGCCAGCTCGATCTCGAGACGGCCGAAATCTGCCTGAGACATGTCCTTGACCTTGTACTCGCGGCCCGAGGTGGTTTTCTCCACTAGAAGAGCCATGGCTATGGTGGGAGATGCTGGATCTGAGATTAGGGATTTTTTGGTAGTGATGAAGCACAGGAAACGGAGGAAGGAGGAGGGGTTTAAATAGACGGTTGAGATCGTAGAGGGTTTGGTGGATCTGGGATTTGGAAAAAATGAAATATATCGACGGCGGAGAGAGGGCTACAGTAATTTTGCACACAGGAAGTTGATTGATTGCAAAACTCTTCTAAAAAAATTTATTTAAAAAAAAACCCCCAGAAATGGAAAAAGGTTGGGGGGAGGAGTCGGCAAAGCAGAGGAAGAATGCTAGATGAAACATTAGTAATGTTGGGAAAAAATGTGAAAGGAAAAAAAAATCTACAGAAAATTTTTTCAATTCAAAATAATGTGCAAGATGGAAAAATATTTTTTTCTCTTTGCAGGCTAAATCTAAGGGGGTATATTCAATTGAGATTTTAAAGAAATTTTAAAGATTTTAAAAGAATTTGATGGATTTAGAAAAGTTATGGTGTATTCAATTGAGATTTCTAAAAGTTAATTAAAATATTAGGATATTCAATATAGATTTTTGTGGACTTTTTAAAAGTCCATCAAAATCATGAGGTATTAACTGATAACTTTTTAAAATCCTACAAATTTCAAGTATTCAAAGTTATTTTGATTTTTAAAGACTTTAATGAAATCCTTTAGGTACTCATCTTTTAGCACAAAGTACAAACATAATTTATCAGATGAAATCTATCACTCACCCCTAAGATTTTGATAGACTTTTATTAATCACCATCACCCGCTACCACTGTCGCTGCCGACTCCCGCCACCATCGCACCACCACTGCCACCATCCCGCCAACGGCATTGCCATCTCTACCGCCGCCGCCGCCACCACCACCAATCTTTCATTACTTTTTCTTCTTTTTTTTTTTGTTTTTTCTTAATTTCACAATAAGAATGATGTAAAAATATTCTTATAATATTTTTTTCTTCTTTTTGTTCAACTGTTCATGAAAAAGAAAATTATTTACAAAAATTTGTAAAAAGTTTTAAAATTTATCATTAAATATTTTATATCTACTCCTTACTCTAATAATTTGATATATATTTTGATATACTAATTAAACATGTGATAGTTTTTTAGTTTTTCGAGTTAAATTATATCAAAATATTGTGAAATCTCTATTTGTAATAGTCATGTATTTTTGTAGTTATAAAATTATTAATTTTTATAAAAATATTGTATAGACAATAATTAATTATTACTAATTTCGACTTTTGAAACAATAGTAATTTAATGAGAAAAATAATAAAATTCTAATCTCAATAAGTTTTATAATATTTATTTTATGAAATGAAAATATATATTGTCAAATGAATTCCAAAGAAATCCAATGAAAGTTTTGAAATAAAACTCCTTCCAAATCCATTGAAGATTTTTATGGATTCTGTGCAAATCCGTGAAATCCTATAAAAAATCAGTAAAAGTCCATTAAATACCATGAAAATAATTCAATTTAAAAGTCTATCAAAATCCTTATAAATTTAAATTAAATACAGCTCCCTAAATTCTCTTTTTTTTTTTAATCGGTAAAAATCTGCAGTTCAATACCTTTCATGACTTTTTTTTTTTTTTTTAGAATTTGACCACCTTTTCTACGAGGATGGAACAAGGTAAAAGATGAGCGAAATTGGATAAATTATTTTTTATTTTTACATTTATTTTTTACAATATATATAGTAGAGGTGATTCTACTTTTGTAATATAAATGGTGATAAAGAATAAATTATAATGGTTTTTAAATATTTTTAATGTAAAAGATGAGAGATAATAAGCGGAGTTGAGTTGTTGAAATTTGTGAATGTAATGAAATATATAGATGCGATTGATTTAGAATAAAGAAAAAATAGATAAAAAATTATAAAAAATAGTAAAAAATGGGAAAAGTGACTGGCTAACATGCCTATAATAGTGGTTTTATGACAAAAAAATTTGTTTTTATAGTAGTGTGTATTATATGATGCCATGTGTCTAGGTGGTTTTTAGTGTCAATATTTTGAGAATCAAGGGAAGAAATTTTATGCATTTAAATTGGATGGCCAGATTGAAATGTTGCTTGAAATTGAATTTGCCACATGTCAAAAGATAATGGGAGCGCTTGGTGTTTAAAACGTGTCCTAATTTTTCTCTAACTTCTTGAATTGAATATAGACTTGTCAAAATGGTTCGCGAGCCCCAACTCCCGAGCAAAGCCCGAGCTTGAACAAGAACACCAAATGCACGAGCTCGGCTCGAGCCGCTGATTGCGAAGCCGAGAAGCGGCTGAACTGTAACAGCCGAGCTCACCTGACTCAGATAAAGAACGAGCCCGAATCGAGCTCGAATGTTAAGTCGGCGAGCCGAGCCAAATTGATATGTCTAATTGAACAAGTTAAATAGCATTTTAATTAATTATAATGTTACTTAATAATTATTATTTAATACACGAGTTAGGCAGATAAATTTTACAAAATACCTACCAGATTTACTCATAAAAATTTGAAACGATCAGAAAAATATTGAAAAACATAATAAATTAATTAACTACTCCCCGCCTCATAAAGATAACCTTATTGACTTTTTTCACAATGATTAAAAAAATATCAATTAATATTATTAGAAAAGTAAAATATAAGAGTATTTTTCTAATATTTAACTTACTAATTATTACACTTTAATACTCCCTCCGTCCCACTAAGATAGGCACCCACCATTTTTCACACATATTAAGAAAACATCTTAAATGTTCTTGGAATTATAATATATTCATATATTCTTCCAATTTTACCCCTATATTGAATAGTCAAAAAGTAGTGTGAATATGTTTAAATATCTTGGGAGATGAAATATCTATCTTGATATTTAGTATTCCAATTATCTTAAATAGGGGTATTTTAGTACATGGAAAATAAATTATACATTCAATAAGGAAATTGGACTATATTTTACGGACAAAATAGGAATATTTGCTATCTTAGTGGGACGGAGGGAGTAATTTTATTTTGTTGATAACAATGAACATTAATATAGGGATATATATAAGGAATTTAATATTTTAACTACTTCATTTAATGAAAATGATATATATTTATAGGACGAACCAAAATAGAATACAAACCTATCTTTGTAGTGGGACAGATGGAGTACAATTCTTAACCGCCTTTTCCACTATCCGCATTTTGTGCCCACTATTCTTAACCATCTCGGTGATTTTTAGGAAACTCAATGCCTTCGTGAGTTGATTGAATTTTTAATCTTATTAGAAATTAAAGCCGTGGTTGGGACAAGGTGTAAATAAAATGTAAGAAAATTTTCGGTTGCCCATTAATTTGGATTATTTGTTCAGAAGTCCCTATGGAAGTGAATAAGTATGCAACTATATTGCTATTTGACTATTATTGTTTCTTTGCATGATATTACTTTTAAACTTGATGAATTCTATTTATAAAAGATTAAAAGTATTTGTAAAATAACATAATTATTTAATCATTTTATTCATTTTATTCATACTTAATTTAGATTGTAAAAAAATTCTATATATAACAAAACAGTATAGATATTGTTTATTAGCATTAGTATACACTAAATTATATGATATGCATAATACAAATTTAATATATATGCTCAATTAATTAATTAAAGAAAAATAAAAATTATGTATCAAATATTTTATTTTTCATTCAACTTACACAATTTTACCACATGCAACGCGGGTGTAAAAACTAATTTTATCATGAAAGTGGATGTCAACATAATGAACAATATGAGTACCACTTTTTGAGGTAGATTTGGAAAATGAAGATATTTTGCATGGAGCCAAAAAAGTTAAATAAAGAATTAGGCACGTGAATTGCGCGTGATAGTGTTATCCAGAATCCAGATCTAGACATGCCTTTGAAAGTGGGCCCAATGCGCATTCAGACTTCGGAAATTAACGATTCCAGTGGCCCTTAAAATAGCGAATTTCACCCAAAAAAAAAAAAAAAAAGAGCGAATTTCGCTGTCGGTACCCACGAGCCACGAGCGTGGGGCATAGAAAACGCTGAAAATGTTGGAGCCGCCTCCGCACTTCATTCACTACAGCAACACTTTTTGAGGGATTTGATGTCCCATTTTCTGTTTTAGTAAGTTATTTTATTTAATTAAACAATTTAGTTTATGTATGTAATTAAATATATTAATTTAATACTATATATTGTTTTCATTAACTAATTATGATAGATCTGAATTTTCTCTGTATGAATTAATTTATTGAGTAAATCGCATGATATTGAGAGAAAAATATCAATTCAATTACTATGTCACAAAATTTTTGGCACGTTATTAAAATTTTAAAATATCTTTCATAGACTATTCAACATTACAAAACGTGTTGTGAATTAAAAAAGGAAGAAAAATAAAAAGAAGTAAATTTTACAGAATATCAACAACACATAATCGAACTTTAAATATTTTTAAAGTGTCACTGAACTCTCTAGTCTACTCTCGATGTGTCATCCATCCATATGATACATAGTCTAATTCCTTCATGAACCGCAACAAATTATTGTTGTTATTATTGGAACTACTAATGGATATTAGGTTTAGTGAACTTTTAGATTATTATTATAATTATTATTTATTTTTTTGAATAGGTGAACTTTTAGATTCATGCCCCTAAATGTTGGTGACAAATTTGAGTAAACTTTTGCAAGGTCACATGTATGATAAAATGTGTTTTCAAGTTTGATTATGTTGAGAATAATTAGTAAAGTTGAGGGACATGTTGATTGTTGTTGAAAATGTTATATAAAAAATTCAAAGTTTGATGATACGTTAAGAATGTTTTATACAACACAGTTACTAACTTACTACACGTTAAAAATTCTAAGACTTTAATACCAAACACTCTAGATCTGCGCCAATTTAATCATCACCCATACACAGTGATCACTTTATTTATTAAATCGCCTATGTGTATGTGAATAGCTCATTTTGAAAGATCGAAGGCTTCCATGAAGATTTGTAATTTTTTTCCCTTTCTACACATATATGCATACACGCACGTGACACTGAAGTATCTTTCTTGTATTGGATACCAACTCATCTTTTAATGGTGAGATCAGGAGCGTAGCTAGGAAAGAAGTTCACGGGGGCCAAATTGCGATAATTTTTTTTTAAAATACATAGTACGACACATTTTACTTATATAACAATAAATAAATTTTATTTATGAAACAATAGTCATAATACATTGTACTCCTATTAGAATGGCACTGTGCCTTATGCATAGATTTCTTGAGGCTATAAAAATCATTTATAGTAAATTATATACGTAAGCTCATTACATATTCTTGTTTTATAAATTCGTTTTTAGATTTGTTGAGAATAAGCATAAAAAATAATGATTGATTTAAAAATGTATAATACTGATAACATGAAAATCAAAAAATAAATTAAAATTTTTAATTTATTACCAGAATCAGTATAATGATAATCAGCATTTGAAAACAAATTACAAACCAGCCAAAAAAAATCAAAATAATAACATAAAAATGAGTGTTTGAAATACAAAATGTGATACACAAATGAATTAACTTCCTGATGTGCTCTTGCAAAATAATGGAAGTAAAAAAAAATTGTGTCAATTGGAAGGAAGTGGACCAAAGAAAATGGAAGTAACAAAAAATTGAAAATTGGTATAATGTGAAAAGAGACAAAAAGAGTGGGTGGAAAGGGGTTTGGGAATTGAACATGTGACCTCGTCCATATCCATTTTTAGCCACCATCCTCTGCCAGCCGAGAAACAATGATACACTTTTATATATTAGCCTACGTAGTTAAAGTACATAGTTGGGGGTTGGACTGGGTTACAGCATAGTCCAACCCCCGCCAGCTATGCCTCTGGGTGAGATGATGCTATGCACGTGTTCGTATACACTTTTTTTTACCTAAATATTATTTATTACTAAAAATTAAAGTCAAACATCAATATCAATCACACATTTCACATCATTACTCATTATTATCCACACATTTCGTGGCCATCGCCACTATCTATCCAAAAAATTCATTTTTAATCAATTTTTAGGTAAAAAAAAGTGCATACGAACACATGCTATGTTTTAATTCTTTAGTATATAATAATCAACTCTTATTGATGAGTCAAAATAAAAAATCAGCTTCAATTCCATATTTCAAATCACTATTTATTATTTCCCACGTATCTTGTGATATCCAATATTATTTAACCAAAAACATGTTTTTAACATAATAATAATTACCAAACACATGCCAAGTGCTTCATCCTTATGATAGTTGGGCCAAATTATGGCAAAATTTTTGATCACCACACGAGTGTCGCTAAATTTTCCCAAATTATCAGCTCCACCTGCATCAATCAATTCGTACTGTAATTTCAAACGTGTCAGATGAATTTAAAACACCACGGGAGTTCCGTAACGACGAAACACCCCAAGTGTTCTTGATCATTCTTGTTAAGGTATATTAGACTTAGATTATTGAAAAATATATCTTAGATCTCTAATTGAGAAGTAAAGAACGTGTATTATGAAATATAAAAAATTGTCAACATCAACTTATGAGTGATCCAAAAATGAAAAAAATAATTAAAATTTGATATCAAAAAGCCCTTAATTTGTAATTTATAATTATAATATTAATCTGCAACTAAATCATGCAAAACATTTTTATGGTGTGTTTGATTGCTTTCCTAAAAAGTATTTTCCTTCATTGAGATTTCCTAAAAAATATTTTTCTACCTTCTTTTTGGATTGAATTTTTTAGGAAAATGGCTCATTTTGTATATAAGAAAATTGTATATGAAAAATATTTTTCATGAAAATTTTTATATCAAATATTAAAGTAGAATTTTTTTTTTGATATTTTTCTAAAAAATTTTAGTGAATCAAACACACCCTTATTGTTTTTAATTTAATTTGCAAGTGATAATGAGCAAGTTGTGTATTAGTGGAGGCCACGTTACTGGATCTGAGTGGGTTGGTGCGTGTTTGGTGAAATGTTGCCAAACTATTCGATATTTCAATTAAATTCTTAATAATTAATTTCAATTTCCAACTGAATAATGACAAAAAACATATAATAAAATCCCAGTATGTTGCATGATTTTCTCTCGTTTACACTCTGTATATGGATTATTATTATGTAATTATTTTCTTTTGTGCTACTTTGAATTCTTTAGTCAACTACTAAACTAAGTCAAATTTCGAATTTTTTGCCAAAAATTCAGAAAAGAAAAATGATGCCTGTATAAATTTAATTATTAATATTTTTAAAGTCAAGATATATGTCAAAATCATATAAAATAATTGTGACATCTAACTTTATAATGAGATTTTAAAACACCACTAAGTTATCAATTAAATTATTAAATAAAATTGTACAAGTAATATATTTTTAGAAAAGAAGCATCTTTTCTTTTTTTTTTTTTTAATAGAAAACAAGCATCTTTTTACTCTCGTTTATATTTACATCATTTCTAGAATTTTTTTTTTTTTACGTTTTTATTAACATTTTTTGTTTTATTTATTTATTATATATTATGGTTTCTTAAAATTTTGTTCATTTCTGATGAGCTCAAGTTTGGACGATGTTCACGTCAAATGGTTGGATTGTTTTTTCAAAACCAAATTGCCCTCAACAACTCCCAAAAGCAAAGACTTTCAACATTCGAAGGACTAAAAAAAAACAAAAAACAAAAAAAGAGAGCGAGAACAACTTCTTACCAACTCATCCTTTCTTTTTTTAATAAAATTCAAATAACATTTTTTTTTTTACAATGCACTACAAAAATATTATTTTTCACATTTATTAACAGACATTCATGCCTTCTAATTGTACATTTCTTGATTTCATTTTAAAGTTATAAAAATATATTGAAATAAAAAAGTCTAAATACTGATCATTAATGTATATATACTATAAACTTTCACCTGCGAACATTTCATTGGATTCTAAGAGAAAATTGTGCACACGATGCTCACTATGCTTGTGACTATAATGAATTAATACCACATGCATCTTAAAAATAACTTAAATAAAACTAAGGGCTTGCTTGATTCACATTATAATTCAAATTCTTTAATTATATATAGTTTGTATGGTTAAAAATGAGAGAATATGAGGATTGAACAAGGGCGGTGCAGGCAGCACGTCTAGTGTAGACAGGGTTCGATTCTCACCCGCCCCTAATAAATGGCTTTGAAAAATTTGTGGGATTTCCACGGTCAAAAAAAAATGAGAGAATATGTATTAAAAAATATAAAATAATTATCAAATCAATATATATGATTGAAAAGAATCAAAGAGAAAAAATTGATAAAATTTAATGTGAATCAAACAAGGCCTAAATCTTAATTAATGCAATCATACCAAACAATTAAATAGAGATCTTATAACACATGCGAAATGAAAATAGTTCTAAAAATCCACAGAGTATAATCATGTTACTATTTTCGTCTGTCTACACACTACGAGTGCACTAATAATATATGTAGCTATCACCTCTAGAAATTTAATAAAGTTACCATCGCCAAGTTTAGTCATGCTTCAATGGACAAATCTGACTGACTATTTTGTAATTTCACTGAAATTGCAACAGCTTCCAGTGAAATTTGACCTTAATACGGTCCATATATCATATAGGTACAAATAAAAATAAAACAATCATTCCCACCCACCGCTCCACCCACCAAAGGGCTCTTTCGTAAAATCATCCATCTCAGGAATTTTTCGTTAATTCACCTACTACACCCCCTCCAACCCCACCCACCCCGCACATCCTTAAAATCAAGCCCCAATCGCGTACTTCTCGTTGCCAGCTCCCTCACTCCTTTCTCACATTTCACCAATTTCACACACCAAATCTTGGCCAAGAATGGATCCAGTATCCGCTTGGGGCAACACCCCTCTCGCCACCGTGGATCCCGAGATCCACGATCTCATCGAGAAGGAGAAACGCCGCCAGTGCCGCGGCATCGAGCTGATCGCCTCCGAGAATTTCACTTCCTTCGCCGTCATTGAGGCTCTCGGCAGCGCCCTCACCAACAAATACTCCGAGGGCATGCCGGGAAACAGATACTACGGCGGTAACGAATACATCGACGAGATCGAGAACCTCACCCGTTCCCGCGCTCTCCAGGCCTACCGCCTCGATCCAACCAAGTGGGGTGTCAATGTGCAGCCCTACAGTGGATCTCCGGCGAATTTCGCCGCCTACACGGCGGTGCTCAATCCACATGATCGGATCATGGGTCTCGATTTGCCTTCTGGTGGTCATTTGACGCACGGGTATTATACCTCCGGTGGGAAGAAAATCAGTGCCACGTCGATTTACTTTGAGAGCTTGCCTTATAAGGTGAATTCGATCACTGGTTACATCGATTATGATAAATTGGAGGAGAAGGCCATGGATTTCAGGCCTAAGTTGATTATCTGTGGAGGAAGTGCTTATCCTCGGGATTGGGATTACAAGAGATTCAGGGAGATTGCGGATAAATGCGGCGCTCTTTTGCTCTGTGACATGGCTCACATTAGTGGACTTGTTGCTGCTCAGGTATTCAATATTTTCTCAATAGATTTGATTTGTTTGCCTTTCATTGTTATTCACCTGCAAATTATTGTCGAAATCTGGGATTGTTTTTAAAATGTTTGATTTGAATCTGTGCTTTTGGATCTTAAAGACGTTGAGTTTGATAGAACACGTTCTCGGGAGTTTCAACATCAAGATCTTAATTCTATTAGACTGTTCAATTGGAAATACTAGTGCTCATTTGAATTATGCCTGCACACACGCACACACACACAGACCCACACCCAATTGGGTTGCATTTCTTCAGGTCTGGTTTCAGATCATTCAAAATTGAATAGGTTAATCAATCCTGTCCACATATTTTGTGGGACCATAAGTATGACATACTTCTTCACCACTCATTTTTAATCATTATGTTCCCCATTTACATTTAAATTGCACTGTTATTCTCTTAGTGAATGCTCTAAAATCCTCAACAATTCTTTGCTTTCATTTGATAATTATGATCCATTTCAATGTTCTTAGGAAGCGGCAGATCCATTTGAGTACTGTGACATTGTCACAACTACCACTCACAAGAGTCTGAGAGGTCCTAGGGCTGGCATGATCTTCTACAGGAAGGGTCCCAAGCCTCCCAAGAAGGGCCAGCCAGAGGATGCGGTTTATGACTTCGAGGACAAGATCAACTTCGCTGTATTCCCGTCCCTCCAGGGTGGTCCCCACAACCACCAGATTGGTGCTCTTGCTGTAGCCCTGAAACAGGCAATGTCACCTGGATTCAAGGCGTATGCTAAGCAAGTGAGGGCCAATGCTGTTGCCCTTGGCGCCTATCTGATGAGCAAAGGATACAAGCTCGTCACTGGTGGAACCGAGAACCATTTGGTTCTCTGGGATCTTCGCCCTCTTGGATTGACAGGTAAAGATTGCTTTTGATTTAGTTATCATGTTGATATATGACATATCGTTTGTGTACAGTTGTTCTTCATGGAGACGACGTTTGTGGTGTGATATTTCCAGGAAACAAGGTTGAGAAGCTCTGTGACCTCTGCAACATCACTGTTAATAAGAATGCTGTTTTTGGTGACAGCAGTGCCTTGGCACCTGGAGGAGTTCGTATTGGTAAGAGTTATTATGCATATAGTCTCGACACGTGCTTGTTTGATTCACAGATAATATGTGGTTAAAAAGGGCGTCCCGTGAAACGTAAAATGTAATATTTTTTGTGACTGGTTAAAATGTGTAAGACAAAGTCTGAACAGAGTTTTTAAGGAAGCATTTAATGTGTTCAAGATTCTTTAAAGACTTTAGTCACCTTTGTTTTTTCAAAATAAAGCAAATATCTACTTAAATAAGGTACTTTTGCTTCGTTTACATCATTTTGGTAAATTCGCATTCCTTGAAAAGTTTCTATTGGCATCATTATGCTTTTATATCAATTGTGATATGTTGAGCTAATTGTTGGTTAAGTAGGAACTTTCTTGCCTCAATGGCTACGTTGTGACTTGCGGTCCACTCTTTCAAATGTATGTTTGACACCATGGTTTTGGTGGAAATACATTTTCAATCAAACTTCGTTCTATCCACGCATTCTTTAGGGCCTACAAGTTCTACGCGCATGTACACCACTTTTTCACACTAGACAATCCCATAAGAATATCATCTTTGACTCGATTGAGAAATGTGGGTTTTAATTATAGGGGCTCCTGCTATGACATCGAGGGGTCTGGTTGAGAAAGACTTTGAACAGATCGGTGAATTCCTTCACCGGGCTGTGACCCTCACCTTGAACATCCAGAAGGAGCATGGGAAGCTCTTGAAGGACTTCAACAAGGGCCTTGTGAACAACAAAGAAATTGAGCAACTCAAGGCTGATGTCGAGAAGTTCTCTGGCTCCTTTGACATGCCCGGGTTCAAGATGTCCGAGATGAAGTACCAGTGATCATAACATAATTTCATGTCGCTTTTGTAGTATTTTCTGGTGTTCTTCAGTTTATTATTTTTTCTCCCCACTGAAATTGATCTAATGTCAAGTTGAAAAAGATTGCTCTTGATCTTTTCAAGATTCTTTTCTTTTGTAGTGTAGGAAGTGTGTTTACGAGAGGCTGAAAATAATGCTCAAGCAATTTAATATTACTTTCCATATATTACTTTCCACGCTTTCTGTTTTACTGATTATTTTATAATCAGATTCAGAGATGTTCTATATTAAAAAATGCCGTTGAACCATATTCATAATTTCTTGGCATTGTGTGATATCAAAGGTAGTTGAATGGTTGGGAAGAAAATGACAGTATTGGATTCCAAAATTATGTGAATGTGAATGTAGATCCCTGTGCTGCACCGACAAAGCGGTAATTTTGGCCTTGAATATTGATCATCTATTTATTGTAGATCACAATAAATTAAGCAATAATATTTTATGAACATATAGGAGAGTGGATTTTTGAAATTCAAAATGTTTATTAAAACATATATATATATATATATATATATATATATCATATCATATCAATGAAATGTGTAGGTTTTTTTTTTTTTTTTTTTTTGAAAATTTTTTTAGCCATTATTCTAATGGAAGTGTAAGAGAGGAATTGATGTTTGCTGAAAATGCTTTTTAAAATAAAGCGCAACAAACAAATTCTTAAAAGTACCAAGTATGATATGTGGGCCTGAAAAAGACAGTGAATGGATTTTAGCATATTCATGGCCAGTACGGCCTCGTGCACCATCACTCATTTCTTTTTGTTCATGAAACTATTGTTTATGAGAACAAAAATACTTTTCAAACACGTCAAATATATTTGGTCACAGAATCCAAGAACATAGACACACTGCCATATTTTTCGGGTTGAGCTATTATAGACCCCGTTAGCATACTTGTAAAAATGAGTTTTAATGCATTTTTTTCAAAATTTTAAATTTGTCAAACAAATCACATCCATATATCTCTCAACTCATTAAATCTCCACCATCCAACTCCACTCATTCTCTCTCTTCCTACTCATAAAAATACATTAAAACTCATCCACTAACACCCTCTATGTTTCTGTTTCGAATTCATTTTTAATTTTCTACTTCAGCTCGGATGACAACAGCTCTTGGAATACAGAATTTTTCATCAGCTACACAGGTTGAATTTACAAACATATCTTAGTCAAGATGCTCATTGCTGTTGTAGTATACTTTAGAAACAAATTTCAACCACACAGATAATACAAGGAATCTTATATAATCATAAACAGGGAGAAAGGCCAGCCTCGACTTCCACGCCATGACGTCCGAAGCTTATAATAAAATCGCTTCATTTGGAGCATAATGTGACATCAATCAAATATTTGTTGGGCTTCAATTATGCTGTGTTGGCTGAAAAAAGGACAAAAAAGAGTATAAATGAGCAACGCCAAACATGAAAGCGAGGAATAATACGACATGGAAAAATTAAAATTAATAAGCTTACTAGTCATCCTTCGTAATGCGATAATACTTCTCAGCATGTTGTCTTTGACCAATAAGTTGAGCAAATCGTTCATCATGAGTGATGACAATCAGCTGAAAGTTTTCTTGACCTTTTCTGTCCTCCATTATTCTGGTGAAATTGTACAACAGCAAGAATGTAAATAAACAACTCTTTTACCAAACATGATATACATGAACTGTTAGATAATTACTAAGTTGCTACCAATAATACCTCAAGATTGCTGAGGCGAGAGATTCAGAATTAGGGCCGTCCAAGTTTGTAGTTGGTTCATCGAGAGCCAATATTCCACAGTTGAGGCAGAAAGTTTCAGCTAGTGCCAATCTGATTATAAGTGAAGCAAGTACCTGTAACACAAATCCAAAACACTGAGCGTAGGAAAAAAACACATTATATTTCCAATATCAGATCTAAAGTTCATCAATACTGAACAGATTCTGAGCTTTATGATACTGTTCACCTTCTGACCAGCACTACACCTTCCACGCATTTCTAGCTCCGCGTCACCAGTTTGCATTAAAACCTAAGTTGGCATCACAAAATAAGAATGAAATCTCATTTCAACCGTGTGAAGAAGTCTTGTTTGATGCAAATCAAATACGCCCTCCGTCCCAAGTATATAGGTTTGTTTTTCTTTTTCGGCTGTCCCAAATATATAAAGCATGATAGGGAACATTTTAAAAATTTTTTTTACCACATTTTACTACTTTTTTATCCATTCTTTCTTTACCTTAGATCACTCACATCCACATATTATATCACATCCATAAATTTCCACCATTTAACTCCACTCATTCTCTCTCCTCTTTTATATTAAAAACCAACCCCTATCACCCTAATAGTTTTGTTTCTATATTAAGGAGTATTTTTTTTGTTCATTTAGATATTTACCAAAATAACCTTATTTAATTTTCCTATTTATAACTATTATCCTTGAATATTACTAATTAAATGAAGACGGAGTAGGAATCCAGTTGTAAAACTTACTTTCCAACATCTTCTCTTAATCTTTGTGAGAAAGTAAACAAGCCTCTATAATTGGGACGGAGGGTATTTGGTTTCTCACTCTTATTTCTTTCCATTCAAGGGGTGGGTATTTTTGAGACTTTCCAAAAAATATTAAGAACTGTATATCAAAGTCAGCAGAATCAAACTTGGATGTCCTTGTGATTGATAGTAATAAAGATAAGAGACTCTAGGAAAAGTGAGTCTGGTAAAGCATTCTTAGTACAAAACTCAAGAGAAAACATTACAATAACATGAGTCGGTAAGTGGGCTCTTGCAAAAATGGTTGTGATGCGGTGACAAGAATAAATTAGAGGTGCTTCGAAATCTGAACTAAAAGGGGCCGTGAGCCTCTGACATCAATACAGAAATAAATAAAAAATAAATAAAAGGAGCACAATAATTGACACTTACCTTGTAGCTGTATGATCGCGTACCAGTGCCTTCAGAATCTGAATGAATGGTGATATAATCTATATCTTGGCCCCTGTAGGTCTGTTGCCACAATTCTCTTATAATCTTATTTATCTCTTCCATTTTCATAGTATGAAACCGCATAAGTGCTCTAAATTGAACAAAATTATTGAAACTGTGTCAGGTATTTGAAATGGACAAAATACTCTGAGAAATGTCCTGAAAATTTTGAATTACACAATCACAAATTGTAATAACATTGAAATGCTCACTTGTCCAGTGCATTATAATAGCGGTCAAGGTCCTTGTTAGCCATCTCAGTTGTCTATTGGAAAGAGTAAATAGTTATTTAACTGATAAAAAATAAAACATAAAAAAATTGGCATAGATAAATGAATATAGTCTACTATAAATCACCTTGAGCTGAATAAGTTGATCAAAATAACGTTTGTCAATGTCCTTGTACTGAGTCTGCTTCAGATCAAGCTTATTCTTTGAAATATTATCCTTGTATACAGATAACGTCCCCCGGTATCTATTTAACTGCAAAGAGAAGCCATCACTCAATAATTCATAATAAGAAAAATACTACAGAGGCTAGTGGTGTGAGACGACCAAATAATAAGAGAAAATATGTGAGACAAATGACGGGAATGCACTATCAAGTAGGAGAAAATCTAAAGGAGATGGCGTTTAGTATGTCCAGCAGACACAAATTAAAGCTAGATAGGCGTTACAAGTCCAAAAAGGGATAACATGAGAACTGCTAGTTAAAATGTCACTTCTAGGCTCTAGCTCAATCAGTAAGGTCATTTCTTCCAAAGTAAAGGCTACACGAGTGACTAAACATACTTCTGTAAGAAGTCTCTCTCTTTCTTTTGAGTGCTTTAGAAGCTCAGCCTCTACCATGGAAACACCTCCCATCTTCAGAATTCTATCTTCCAGTGATTCAATCTCAAGTGTAAGTTGGTCTCCTTGAGCCTTAACGTTCCTGAACTCTAGGTTATCCACAATATTGCGTCTCAGTTGATCTTGGTCACGCTTCAAATCTTTACTTTTAGTCAACTCAGCCGAAAGTTCCAACATTCTGGTTTCACAATTCTGCACCAGAGACTCTGCCAGGATCTGTTTTTCTTGCAATTCCTTTAATCTCTCCCCCCTTTTCAGGTCATTGTACCTGGAAAAACAAAACCAATCATCAGATAAATAATAACATTAAGAAACCAACATATATATGACGTTTAGGACAAAGAAACATACTCTTTGATCTCAGAAGCCATGTTATTAAGTTTTTCAACTTCCTGTTGATATGCTCTTCGAGCTTTATCCTGCTTGTCATATTCCTCATCAAGCTTGAGTTTCAGATCACTGTATTCACTGTATAATTTTTCTGTCTCCTTCTTTAAAGGGCCAAGAGCTTCGGCCAGATGCTGAAAGTTTTTAGACAGGTCAATGTGTCCAACATCGCAAATCCAAGGAAAAAAGGAGCATACATAGACAAAAATATATGACACTAGGGAACACTGAGTTAAAAGTCAACCAGTCATGGAGCCCATTGTGTGTATTGGGTTCGGCTGAATGATACACACGACAATTTGAATATTAAAGTAAAGACTGCTCTTCGTCTAGGAAGATAAATTCAAAACAGTCCGCTACGCAATTAGAAGATTGGTAGCGCCAGTTTTAGTCTTTCTCCAGTAGAAATTTTATTTATTTATGTGTTAATCTTGGGATACTTAATCAGCAACTAACATCTCTTTCATGAGGAAATAGTCTGCAATCTTGTGACAAAGCCAGTGGAAAGATTTTGTTTCCTATTGACCTGTTAGTGTCTCCCAACAACAACAAATGGAATCAATGATTAACAAATAAACAACCATCACAATCCATTATCATCCAACGTCGTGCCATTTTCATTAACATGTAATCAATGCTTTGAAACACAATGTAGGTACGAGACAAGATCCATGTAAGGTTCCCATGATGTTTTACTATCGATTAACATAAAGCAAACACTCTTGTATCCTTTCACCCGTTTTTTTTTTTTTTTATTTTTATTTTTTATTTTTTGTGATAGGAAACCAAGTATTTTATTATCAATCAGACTTCAAATAGTACAATGAAAAAAGAAAGTGGATAAGGCATCCACCAAGAAAAACAGTAAACAACAACACAACAAGCTGCCACCGAAGCAGGAGAACTACGTCCAACTAGACACTATAGTACAGAGGAGACTATTGGTGTCCAAATGAAACAAGAAATTCTCAATGTTGCTGAAAGTTCCCGCTGCCCTTGCCCATAATCCTGTGAAAAAAATGATGCTATCCCAAATATCATCAGATGATCGTTCAACTTGTTCGAAAATTCTTCGGTTCCTTTCTGTCCAAAGGACACAGGCTACTGCCATCACCATCAAGTTCCAAACGCCTTTTTTAAGCTTCCTATTGTCCCCAAAAAGCTATTTGATGAGTATCAAATCTGATCATTTTCCTGGCAGTGCATGGTTCACCAAACAAAGCAAGAATTCTATCCCAAATACCCCTAGCAATCTTGCAATGGATTAAAATATGGCCAATGTTTTCATCTGCCTACTTACACGTGACACAATATGATGGGGAAATATGCAAGAAAGGTCTTTTCAATTGCAACAGATCACAAGTGTTTACCTTCCGCAAAGTAGCTAACCAAGCAAAAACTTTAACTTTTGATGGTACCACTCTTCCATATGAAGCTATGCTGAGGAAAGCTGAAGTTACATGATGAATGAAGAATGGTATTCAAGAAAGATTTGCAAGAGAATAAACTCGAAGGATGGCCAACCCAAATGCATTTATCTGGGGTAATTCGGTCAATCCTAGTAGTGGTTTCAAGCACGCTGGAAAGAGAAGTGACACCATTGAGCTCTCTATCACCAAAATTTCTAGAAAACTGAAGATTCCAAACCATCTTTGATGAAGGTGGGAAAGAAACAACATCACCAATAACATATCCCAGCCACTTAGCAATCCTGTCAATTCCCTCCTTCTTAACATTAAATGCCCACCACTATACTCTGTCATGTTCAACTTTAACCCTGCTGTTTTGGAGAAAACCTCCAAAATGCCCATGAAATTTCCAATGCTATCATCTTTATTCTCTAAGAGAAAAATACTATCATCCGTGAATTGGAGATGTGAAACTCTGACTTTGTTTCTTCCGATCTTAAAACCTTCAATTAACTCTTTGTCACACGCCTTACTGACCAATCTACTCACGATATCACTAACTAAAATGAATAAGAAGGGTGAAAAAGGATCTCCTTGCCTTAAACCTCTAGAGGCGCCAAATTTACCCCTGGGTTTTCCATTAATCATGGCAGAAAAATTAGCTGATGACAAGCAGCCCCAAATCCATTTTCTCCATCTCTCTCCAATCCCTTCTTTGGTCTTTGCTAACACAAAATCGAGGAATTCCCAGCTAACATGGTCATATGCCTTTTCAAAATCAATTTTGAACACCACACCTTCTTTTTCACCCTATATTCCTCAACAATCTCATTTGCAATCAACACTAAGTCTAAAATTTGCTGTCCTTTAACAAAGGCACATTGGGCCACATCAATTATTTCTTCCAACACTTCCTTCAACCTCAAAGATAAAACTTTTGCCGCAATTTTGTACAAAGAAGTAACCAAACTGATTGGCTGAAAGTCCTTAATACAGATTGAGTTCAATTTCTTAGGAATGAGGCAAATGAGGGTTTCGTTCACCCTTGCATTCACAATGCCAAATTCCGTAAACACCTTCATCAAGTCATCTTTAATCACTTCCCAACCCTCTTGCAGAGCCGCCATAGAAAACGCATCCGACCCCGGTGCTTTGTCTCCTTCGCAACCAAAAAGGGCATTTTTCACCTCCTCGACTTGAAATGGTTCTTCTAACTTTAATTTGCTACTCACATCTATACCTGCCCACTCAAGACCTTCAATGCCAAAAGTTGCATTCTCTTTTTTCTCAAAAAGATTCTGAAAAAAATTAATAATTTCCTTTTCAATATCCTCCTCAGTACCCAACAACACCCCGTCTCTACTCTCAATTTTGTTGATCAAACCCTTTCACCTTTTGAAAAATATTTGTTGGCAAGAGCAGAATCTCTAACCTTTCATCTCAAATTTATTGCATATTGGTTGACATAATGGGTAAGGAAGCCCTGATCAAGTACTTGATGATTTGGTTTAGTGATTACCATCTACTAACATGCATTAAAGCTATATGTAGCACTTTTGGATAAGTTTGTCTTCAAGAAACAATTTACACACCTATGCATTATTCTAAAGGACCCTGATCAAATACTTGATGAATTGGTTTAGTGATTATCCTCTACTAACACGCACTCAAGCATAGGTGTAGCACTTTTGGATAAGTTTGTCTTCAAGAAACAATTTATACGCTTACGCATTTTTCTAAAATAACTGTAATTCACACATTAACCCCATCCCACTGCACCACCCTTGTTTATGAACAGTTTGGTTGGTTGCAATTTAACTACACATTTTTCTCGCAAATCATTTTCAACCACACTTCCATTGACGCGGCAATTCTTTCGTACTTGTCTAAAACTTTTCTTTACCTTTTAAACACATGCAAAAAGAAATTTTCACAGATCTCTAGGACACTTTTTTCATAAGCATATTTATAAGGGCACCATGACAGATTGTTGTCTAATGACATGTTAAATATTTAAGAATATTTGATTACCTTCTCATCAAGCTCAATTCGGCTTTTCTCCTCAGCCAAACGCTCTAACTCTTCTTCTGCTCTTTTAATGTTGCTCAATGTATTAGCCGTAGTAGCCTTCTCTTCCCTTAGAGAATGCCACCTTACCTGAAGATTTGATAAATCCTGATCCATGTTCCTCCATTCCTCGTTCAAATTTTTAATATCCTGATGTAACTTATCCCTGTCACCAGAAGAAGGGAAAACTGAACTCATACCAGCAGAGGTGCTTCTATTTACGAAAGAAAATTCTGTCTTCTATCTAATGAACTATTTGCAGATCCATAGGACAGATAATTTCGCATCAGAAAATTCATAAAATAATTTTGAATGTTTCCTACTGAAGAGAAGAGGTTTAGATACTTTGTGTCCTGCATTTTATTCAGCTCCAATTGGATTTCCTCCAGGGATTTTACACCTTGACCTCGGAAATCAAGCTTATATTCTAAATCATCAACTTGCTTCTGCAAAGCCTGTATCTCTTGGAAAAGCCTGTCTGCTGTTTCTACGGGTTGTCTCAAAGCATCAACTAAGTCTTTATCAGCCTTTATTTGAGCGAGAACTCCAAGCACCTGCAAGGAAAGAAATATTAAAAAAAAAAAACTATTTTTCTCACTCGTCATTGTCAACCACTCATTTTTTACTTCACGATTTTTTAATATTTTCTTACATATTTTCTTTACTTTTCAACCATACATCTAAACATCACTTTTTCAATAGTCTCTATCAAACACCACCGTGAGTAGTATATTTGTAGCCAGAAAAAACAAGTTGATTAAACATATAGTTTCCGATACCAAGAATAAAAGTAATTATCTGAGGAAAACAAAAATGAGCTTTTTTGTATAGATTTTTACAAAAATCATTTTGCTCCCTATCGTTTCAACCGTCCATTTTATTAATTTGACTACTTTTCATACTTGAAAATTTTTATCTACTTCCTAACCATATAGAAATCACTGTCTTCAAAATATGTACCAAGTGAACCCTGAAACTATGAGAAGACGTAGTGAACAACTTGGAAATATTTCTTCGGTGAAATGAATTTGTTTTAACCCTAAATCCCCCAAGATTTACTTCTTTTCTTCTGGGAAAAGTTTTCCAAACAAGTCCTGCATATCATTTAAATTACCCAACAGCATACACGAGGTTACCAAGTACCAAAACCACTAAGAAGCAAAATATACCACATTTGATAATTACATCATCATGAGCCTGATTTTCTTGATCCAGTTCTTCCTCTAGCTCTTTCACATTCTTTTCAGCGACAGGAATAGTTTCCTTGCGGATTTTATCATATTCTTCATACACCGTGCGAAGATTGTCTAATTGCTGGAACCGGAAATCAGCACTTGAAGACTCCACAGCCAGCACTTGCAATTGCTCTGCAGAGCTTGCAGCTTTCACTCTTTGCTGTTATGAAATAAAGAGATCAAGGACCCTCTCATTTGAATAAAAGGTGGAAGACACTATCACGACGGCAGAGGAAATAAAACATAAAAGGAAACCTTTTTAACAAATTCATCTTCTTCCTCTGCTGAGAAAGGTCTCTCACAGCATGGACAAATATGATGAGCACGAGCAACTCTTTCAAAGGGGTCAAACATTTGGCGCATACCATCTGCCATATTATATTTGCTGCAAGCACATATGGTGAAGGGTGTGTTCAGAGATAATCTGCATATACATACATCTAAACAGAAGTCTTTGCCATCTATCGTAACTGCGAAGTTGAGTACCTTTTCTGGTAATCTCTTTTTTCCTTGTTAATATCCAAGACTTTAAGATAGGATTCAATGCTAAAGGATTGCTGGTCCAGAGACTGGAGTTTCGATTCAATAAATCTCCTCCTTGCTGAATCAATCAGATTAACTGATAGTGTCAGATGGTATAGAAGAAGAAAAGCGAGAAGGAACAGGCTAGCATAGACAGTTCTAACAGATTAGTCTCATAAGTTTTTTTTTATAAGAACTTTCCAGATCTTTGCCCTCTGGCTGCAAATATAATAGTGGTAAAGTATAAGAGGAAAAGGGCACTTGAAATTTATGACCACTTTTAGCGGAAGGGACCAAATAGAATATTTTTAAAAAGGTTTAAAATGTTTACAGGTTCCCATCCTGCCATTATAGAAAGAGAAGAGATATAGCCTATCCAGGATTTGGTAGATGATAGGTTCTTCAATAAAAAGTTAAAAGTCAACAAAGATTAGACTCAAACACTTGGGTGATCCTGACTTTATGATAAAAAGAGAGCCAAATGGAGGAACAATTCATCATACGAAGTTTCACCCCAGAATGATAAGCCTTACATTCCATGTCTTTGTGAAGTTTGGATAAGTTACTATTCACTTCTTGTATTTTCATCTCTGTTTTCTTCACCTCCATTTCACTTTCACGGGCTTTTGAGTTCAACTCATCATACTCTTTCTGGAGCAAGCTGTAAAAAAACAAGCATATCAGCCGGCATGCTTGCATTGATACATTCTAAAACCAGGGAGAGAGCATCCACAGTAAAATCATTTGATGTGATCCTAGTTCGAAATTTGAATCCAGAAACCAGTGGTAAATAGAATGCAATGACCATCTCAAGAAACATCAACAACCTTTGTGCCTTAGTAATTTCCTTTTTCAAATCCTTGTCAGGGGGAAGCCTCCCTTTAAGTACCCCCTTAATTTTGTCCTTATATTCATCTATTCTGCAAATTATTCGGTAAGAAGTATCAGCACAACAATATAAAATGATTAACTGAAAAGTAAATCTGACAGGTTAGACACAAAGTGAAAATGTGGACTTACATCTTCTTGTGTTTCTTTTTGTGGTTTTCCAACTCTGACTTCTTGAGAGAAAGTTCAACTCTGTCTCTGGAATCAGCAAGAATGGAGTCCCTTTCATGGCTAAGAGCTTTAATTTTTTGTTCTAAGGTATAAATCTCACTCTGCTTTTGGTTTATATTTGACTCAAAGTTTCTTTCAGCAAGTTGATTAGTCTTCCTTTCCAAGTCAATTTGCTGCCAGAAAAGGTGATATAAACAGCAGGTAAAAGGACAAACATATATATGAAAACTATCGAGGACGGGCAGGCCAAGTACCATTTTTTTATCCCTTTGGTCAATGGATTCCAGATTAACATTATAAATCTGAAGCTCAAATGCATCACGCTCTTTCTCCTTCTCTTCAATAAGTTTTAATGTGCCAGCCTATAATACAATGACATACAAAAAAATGAGCAGCGCATGATTCAGGAACACAAAGACAGTATATCTCGTTTGAAGATTGACCTTGATTTCTGCTTTAGCCTTTCTCTCGGCATCAATTTCTTTGGACCGATCATTTGAGTGCATATATCGATCAAATGCAGCGTTAATTTTTGCTTCATTTGATTTCTAGAACATCAGTTCCAATAAATGACCATCAGTATGGATAAAATTAGAGAGACAAAAAAATTATATGAAAAAAATATCAAGTTTATACAAAAAAAATCAACTTGCAAAGGGGAGATGAAGCCTCCATTCAAGTTTATCGTTATTCCCTACCCCCCACCAACCAAAAATCCACTTTTACTTACCAGCCAAGCTTTATGTTGAACGACACATTCAAAACTTAATCCATACATCTCGTGGTTCCACCACTCAAGTAACTAATACGTCACTTTTATGTTTACCTAGCACACACTACAAATATTGATTGCACTAAGAACTAAGAACATGAAGTAACTATTGGAACAAGTTGATTGATACTCATCTTGGAGAACAGAAATTAGTTACCGAGATTAATAAATCCTGTGAATAAGGGTATGAGTTTCCCATCAGCTGAGTTGTGCTGAGATTAACATCAGGACATGGTAGCAGCACAAGAATAGAGACATACAGAACACAATATGGATATTCAACAAATTGTTGAGGATCCATGTACCTTAGTCAAACAAAATGAAAAGACCGAGAATTATGAAAAGAAAAACTTCCAAAAACAAAAAAAAAAAAAAGAAAAAGATGCCGATTGGCATGGCAATCATAATATTCATACTATGGTAAAAACCTCATCACTCAAATATGAATGTTAGCATCTTTCTAATTAGCATACTCTTAATTTATGACTCAAAGGGCTGGGCCAAGTTAGCATTGGCTATTAAAATTTGGATCCATGGAGTATGGCACAACATACTCATAAGTTAATAAAACACAAGGTTTTGTTCCCTTTATGTTTCAATTATTAGTTTTGACTTCTGAATTCAGTTTCAGCCTTTTATTTTCATGGTGCGTCGGCTTGTTATTCTCCAGATTATTATTTGTCAAAGTAGAAAATTAAAAGCACTTTTCATTAAGATTTTGAATATAAGGCTTTGTTCTATACACATTAAATTTCAAAAACTTAACCCTACATTTTCTCTCTCATTCTTTTCCACTGCCCAAATATAGATTTGACAATTTGTTTAATTTTTTAATACATCTTCTCCAAATTTCAACCACCAATCCGAAATTCGAGTAAAAAATTTTTAAGGTGTCTAGAACAAGGCCTAAGTTTATGAGATTTTATTTAATGATTTTGATTATGAAGTAAATTAAAAGACTTAATGAAAATGTATTATTAATTAGTAAATCTTGCAACATTTTTCCTGTCTCAAAACCAAAATACAAAAAGCAAAATAAACTCACTTTAGTAAAAAGTAGGAAATATAGAAGCAAACGATGATTGCGTGGCTTCTTGTTTTCGGGTGGAGAGACAACACAATGGTGAGATTTCAGTGTTTTCAATATTTTGGCTTGTATTTACTTGAAACATTCAAAACGACAAAACGTCAATGGTTTCTTTAAAAACTTCCCTTTCTTTAATGGATATGAAAGTGACCAATATTTTAATATTTTGGAAAAGTGAAAACAACAAAGAAAACATTCCCTAAAGGTTTATATTGATGTGGACTAAATTTATTTCAAACCTCCAAAAATTGTGGACCAAGGGCATGACTATGCATGTATTATCTGACATAGTGATTATTACACATGCCTTTCTGGCTTCTTTCAGTCTCATGAGAGGGTAAACTACAGCAAAAATAATCATTCCAGTCTCTCCCTCAACCCCATAACCCAAAGTGACAGGCACACATATACCAAAAGGAGAGAGAAATAAGAAGATATGGTGACCCAAAAAAAAATTAGAAGTGTAGTTTATGTAATCCAGTTCTTGTGGAATACCATCAGTTCATTTGACAGATTTTAAAAGCAAGGGTCACACAGGCTTAGGTTCACTAACTGTAAGAAAATATACCTTCTTATCCTGCAAGTCCTTGTCAAGATCCATTGATCTTAATTTTATTCGATTTATGAGGTTCATAGCAGCATCATCGCTGAAGGGACGACTAGGAAGATGCCCTAAATTATGCTTCTCGAAAAGCTGTTGAATTGTGAAGTCCCTTTCATTCTTCCTCGACATATGAGCCTAAAAGCCAGAAAGAGATAATTAACAATCACAAAATAGAATCAATAAGAAATGCCAGCTTAACGGACTGTTATTAGAATGTGCATGAACTAATTGATGAAGATTTACTTCAGCAGCAGTTTGAAGTTTGGCAATCTCCTTAATATTGTCCTTTATCATGTCGTTGTTGAAATTACGCTTCTTCTCTGTGTCCTCCAATTCTCTCTCCAACTTGCCAATTTTAGATTCTAACATTGCGATCCTTTCATCAAACTTGTTTTTCCACTCAGTTAATTCTTCATCGGTGTCTAACAAAAAATTAAAAGATCAATTCAGAAAGCAAAAACTCAAAAATATTGCTGACGTAGTTCCTATTTGAATCGATATATGAACCTAAAAAACACCATAAAGCTGGAAGTGGAAAGGAAAAAAGTGACAATAAATCAATATACTGATTTTCTCAATTAAATTCGATGCCCTTCATTGAGCTCTTCTCCCCCTTTAAATAGAATTACAAATAAAACTTATAACCCTAACTTTCCTAATTTACAATGGGCCTATTCTAATAAATATACATGTAACAAAAAGATCTACGTATTTCAACATGCAATACTCCCTAGGACAGACCTTCATTTTCCTCGGCAAGATCTCGATAGCGTTTCTGCTGTTCCAAAAGCAAAGTGCTTCTTTCCCCAGATTTTGTGGCTATCTGATCTTGCAATTTCCTCAGGTCTTTCAACATAGATTCAGTATGATGTATCTTAACATCCACACTTTTTATCTCGGACTCAAGCTCCTGCATTTGATTTTTTAAAGTTTCTGTTTTCTCCTGATCTTGCACAATGCTTTCTCGAAGCTGGATGAAAATAGATCTATGTTTTAGGATCTCATTGAGAAGTAATTGTTAAGATTACAACAAGAAAAAATACACCATGCTCAACAAGATTGATGATGCATTTGACACAGACCTTATCTGAGATAAAATTATGAAAAGCAAGACTTCACAGGAAAAATTGATTCCAAAGTAGAGGTATCATTAAATGAGACAAATATACAGGGAAAAGCAAAACATTAACAACGAGCAACACAAATTTTTAAAAGAGAGAGACCTAAGCTGAACGGTTTCAGCAATTTGACAGGAGAAAGAAATATAAGTAGCACCTGGTGCAACGAGGAGGTGATTGATAAGCAGAAAGTTATTTTAAATATTATGCTATAATTGAACAAATAGTCTTAGTGTGTGTCAGATCGAGGATGGAGAAGGAATTGGAAATCCAGTTCTTGTCTCCCCCAAAGGAATTCAAATTTTACGTTTTGGTGGAAAATATGCACCTTTTTTTTTTTTTTGTGAGAAGGTAGACTTGCAATTGCAAGGAAAATAAGTGTGTGTCAGGGTGGTGGAAAACTTGGGTCGAAAATGACATTTTTCATCGAAAATAATTCCAGTCAAGCACACCCTCATTTCTTTGTTAACTTCATCGACCTTAAAAAAAAAAATACATCATTTTAAAGGAATGATTTCTAAATAAGCACTATGAAGGACAACATCATTAACCCTATGGAATGTGAATAGAGTCAATTCAAAGAACCAGAACAGCAATTCACCCAGGCAAATGAGTAGTATTTACATATATATTACAGGACACGATGCATATTGGGCAAGTTTAAACATAAATAAATAAATTGCTTAGATGTTTGGAAACAAGAGCTTAGTTAAAAGTTAAAGGAAGGATCTCCCTCATCAATTGTTCATAAGAAAACAAAGGTAAATCTCATTTCAGATCACATCATTTTCAATGTCTTATCAACCATGTAAAAGAAATTAACCTTGTAAGCAGCATCTTTCAAGGTTTGTAGATTCTCCACTTTAAGCTTGTAAGTCTTTATCTCTTGAGCCTGATCTTTGTGAAGCTTTTTTATAACCTCCAAAGCTTTTGTGTATCTATGAAATAAATACAAAAAATATTTTATCTTAGTTACAGTTCAAATGTAACAAAATTTTATCATACGTACACAGAGAAATCAAAGCTTTTACATGTCCAAAGTCTCAAGGATCCAGAAACCACAAAATGACATTCTCAGAGCCCCAAGATTCAAATGAAACCTACCAATTAACTATGCTTCTGCTAGGAACATCAGCACTCAAATCCATTAAAAGTCACTATGAAGCTTACTTGTTCTCTTTTCTGAGTAATAGAAAGCTATTGGAAACCCATAATTTTGTTATCCAAATCATATATCTAAGAGAAGAGAGCATCTACGTATGCAAACTCAGCATGTTCTTGGTTAAGTTTTATCTTGCTAAAAGGAAACTTTCTAATTTGATAGTAGTGAGGATGGTTAGGTAATAATTTTCCCCTTTAGTTAAATTTGACTTTAACCCATTAGTAAAAATAACTTTATAGTACGCAAAATGTTGAAACAATGACAAGCTTATTAAATAAAAAGTTGACTTTACTTTGAAACAGATCCATGCTAATATCTCATAATAGAAAAATATTAGAGAAAGAAAACCTAGAATAAACATATAACACAATAAACTTATTCCATCTACCAAATACCTAGTAGCAGAGAAGATGTCATCAAACTTCTTTTTCAGTGTAGAAGGATCTTGTAATGGCCAGTTGGCCTCATCTTGATGAACAAAAATAACGTTCTCAAGAATAGCCTTAGAAACACCCATAAGAGCAGGAATTTCCCGGTCCATATCAGCGCAACGGTAGCTGAGGCAAACTTTCTGTTATTTGCAAAGCATTATAGAAACTAGGGTGAGAAGATATTAACTTTCTTTTGTGGTTGTAAGATCTAAAGATGGAAGAAACCTATGCAAGTCACTTGATAGACTCAAGACAACAAGTCAACAACAATAGATACATAAAGAGGAAAATGATTAAGTATCCACCAATGCGAAAATATAATATCCAAATAATAAATTAAAACAAAATAAAAACACATTTGATGAACTTGTAAAGATAACGACTAGACTGAAAACTAAATAGGGATGTGTGGATAACAATGAGTAGTAATTTTAGATCCAAAGGCAAAGCCAGTACAAGGCGAGTGCGGTCAGATGACCACATGCAAATTTGGAAGAGAAATTTTATAGCTTTGTTGGGATTTTGCTTCAGCTGACAGCGTGAAGATGCAGGAAAGGCAGAGGAGGCAGTCCAGGAAAGAAGTTTGCTTGCAGGGAAGAAGAAAGAGACCTTTAACTCTGGGATTCCTTTTTTTTTTTTTTTTCTGTTTTTAAGATTTCAGATGAGTGTACGCATGGTTTTGTTTCTGGGTAAAATGATGAGGAAGACGGTGGTGACTGGACACTGGTGGAATAAACACGAATTTCAAGAAATTGACTATGCCAACTACCAACTCCCTCTCTTTGCTAACCATGTCTCTCTCCATAATTTGTAAACTTTTCTTTTTTCCTTTTCCTTTATTTTTTTTATGTATCCTTTTTCTTTTATTTTTTTTAGTTTAGCAGTGAATTCTTGTAAATTATAATTACTTCATGGTTCATGATTTATTATTACTTACTTATTACTCACTCTGTCTCATATATATAGTCTATTTTTTCTTTTTGAGTTGTCTCATATATATAATCATTTTTTATTTAGTAGTATTTTTTATATTTATTCACTATTATACACCACCTATATTCTTGAAAATTTATCCACATGAGTGTGTTTTTAAAGAAAATATTTCTTAAATAATATATAAATTTTGGAACATATAATTTTCCAACTACTTAAAATTTATTAAAATGAACATTACTTTATACTTGCAAAATATACATTAATTAACCTTCTTTAAAATAAGAAGAAATTAAAGTTAAAAAAATAAGAAGAAATTAAAGTTAAAGAACATGACCATATTAAAATGAAGTTTACTTTATCAATGAATGGAATAGAAAACAGAAAACACTTTAACAATCCGTTCTGAAAAATATCCTCCTAAATTTTTATAGAGAGACATTTTCAAAAATTAGTAAATCCATTGTAAAATGGTTTTTTAGTATAAAAACATGCAAAAAATAATTGAAATGTATCATATTTGTATTGGATCCTAGCAAGGGCCATGTCTAATCCTTTGGTTCCTTTTCGATTCTAGCAATGCTTTCGAGGAAGAAGTGAAACTCCAGTGCGCACTAAGGGGCATAAAATTTGTGACTGCAGTCACCAGAATCTTGGCTACGCCCCTGTTTAGATCAATGTGTCATTAGTGTTTTAGTTTGACTTTGCCATAGCTGTAGAACTCAATTTTTACACCAAAAAAGTTATAAAAGAGAGAGAGAAAAAAAAAAAAGAAAAAGAAAAAGACAAGCTCAACAAATTTAAGAGACATACCAACATTCTTGGTACATGTAAGAGGTACGATACCCACAAGCATGAAACACACAACATGCCCTCACATCACTCATTCCGATTACATTGTTTCCCTTCTAGACTACAACGTGTACAATGTTTATCACTCACCTGTTTTACCTCACTTCTTCTATAAGCACACATGTCTTGAGCATTGTATAAAAAGGCGCTGTGAGGCATGCCTTGAGGCCCGCCTCAGTTGGAGGCTCAAGTCCAGCGCCTCAAGGCGCATGGACTGAGGCGGCTGTTTGCGAGGCTTGCATTTTTCCGGTTGAGGCGTGCACCTCAACTCCACTGCCTCAAGGCATATGAGGCGTGCGCCTCAAATTAAGTCCTTGATTTTCGAAATTCTTATTGCAATTAATCTTAAAATTAAAAGAATTGTGAAGATGAAAGGTTTTCTGGAAGGCCCAATTGACAAATCATTAAGGAAAGCAAATTAAAAAGCCCAAATCTATACAAAAATACAGAAGAGAGATCAAGAGTCAAAGAGACTAAGCCCATGTTCTCCTACTCATTTTTACACATTTTTACACATTTTTACACACAAATCTCGTGGGACCTACCTATACTACACAAATCTCTACCATTCAATTCCACTTTTTCTCTCTCCTATATTATATAAAAACACATAAAAACACACACCCTAACACCCTCTAATATTATATTACGTCTTATCTTCTCTTCTGGCAACTTATGAGAACCCAAGAACAAGAGACTTGCAAGGTTGTTGAATTGGTTTTGACATCAAGAAGCTGAGTGGATGGACAATGTAGATGGTGAAGATGATTTTGGAATTAGATATGACGACAGTTCCACGAATGATGGTAATGAGTCATGAGTCTAATGACTGATAATGAATGATGATCTAATCCCAATTTTTAAGACTTCGTTGATTTACTTGTTTCTTCACTTTTTTTATTTTAATTTCTATAGACTATCTTCTTTTAAATAGACTTCTATTGAGTATTCGAGTTAAATATGCCAGACTGCATTTTTTGGCAATATTTTGAATTTTTCTAGTATTTTTTCGAGGCTTAAGCCTCAATGCGCCTTGAGGCTACGCCTCGCCTCATAAGTGGAAACCGCCTCAGTAACCTAATTTCGCCTTTTGAACATTGGTCTTGAGTGTGTCATTAAATAATCAATGAGTCATGTAATTAGTATCATACAACAAGGCACGTTTAAACTTTATAGTTGTCAACATGACTTAGGTGACTTGTTTTACTTATTGACCCGAACAGAGGATTTTTCAAGGAAGATGTTGATTATGGTTGTCAAACCAAAGTAAGATAAACAGTGGAAATGCATGCCCGTAAGAACAACTACTGCTCCGTGTAAGCTGAAGTACATTGCAACCAACAATAATCTACCAAATTTTGAGCAGAATATGCTAATTCTAGTGATGGAAAAATAACCAGCAATGATCCGAACCCGATGGGGCCCCGCCCCTAGTGAAGCGAAAAAAAGGCGACCCGATTGTTGGCGAGATAGGTTTGGGTTTCGTTTCCCGTCCCGTGTAAAACTTTTAAAAAATAAAATAAAATTCATACAATTTAGTGATATGCATTGTACAACTTAAAAAAGCCTACAATACTTCAACAAAAAAGCTCAGTACTTCCACCAACATAATTAACCCATTACCCACGCAAATACTATAACACTATTATTACACTAAAATTCGAAATTAGAAGGAAAATTTTTTTTAAAATGGGTCAACAAATGGGGCAAGTTTGATACCCCTCCCATGCTCTGCAACCCGTTCTACCTCGCAGCTCACAGGACAGGTCAAGACGTTCAAAAATTAAATGGGACGGATCACGGGACAGGTGACCCGCCTCGAGTTAGCCTCATTGCCATCACTAGCTAATTCAGGATCCTAGCAAATCTTCCACACAAATAAGGCATAACAAATCTTTTTTCCATGAAATGGGAAGCTTTGAACTAAGAAATAATATTGCCAGAAAATCTAGCCAATACACGTTTATGAATTATGATTCACAGTTCTCAACCTACTCACTCTAGAAGAACATTGGATACAAAATGCTTACATGGTATTCTTGTTTTCACAAGGAATATTATACAGATGCCCAAGCTCCACCAAAAAACCAATATCACAATGACAGCACAATAAGTTTATCCAAACTCAACCCATATTATGAAATACTTGCATAATGCAATATGCATGTCTGCAAAAAGAAAATCAGTCTCACATGCACACAGTTTTTCTATGCTATCCATTACTATAACGCTTCACAATTTCATTACCTCAAGACACCTTCAAGAAAATAGAGGAGATAACTTATCCCCAAGGCAAAATGTATAAAGGATAAGGGGAATGCTTAAACTCTCATTAAAAAAAATCATCTTGCAATTTGCAATATGAATTCTGTCCCAAGACAAAATTGCCTTTCACGAGTTGACAAAGATGATTCCGCCTCACTTAAAAGCTTTGATATCAGATAAGAAGGTTATGTAAAAACAATGAATGACGGGTTAAAAAAATCTTATTTTAGTCATTTTCTACCTCTCCTGTATATCAGATAAGAAGATGATTCCATCTCACTTAAAAGCTTTGATATTAGATAAGAAGGTTATGTAAAAACAATGAATGACAGGTGCAAACAATCGTATTTTAGTCATTTTCTACCTCTCCTGTATGGGGATTTATTGTCTGGAGCACAGACTCAATGGCCTTGTACTCCATCTTGATGGCCTTTTGGGTCAGCTGGAATGACCTTATGCAAACCACATCCTTACCCGCTGCCGTCTTAAACCGCAGCTTTATCTGGGCCTTTGTCTCCGTCTCCCCTGCCACCTATATTCATCATAAGTTTCAAACAATTATACACATAATCCAAAAGATATTACCACATCCACTGATCCACAAATCACAAGCACATATACCTTGGGATCATGAATGAAGCTGTGACCAGACCTTGCATTGGGGGGCAATTCGCCAGTGCAGGCAACCTTTAAGCACTCAATTATAGTCTAACATAGAGAAAGAAATAGATCCAATGAGTCCAACATGGAATGGCAGTCTTGTGATGTAAGGCAATAAAATGCTGCATCCGTTATCATACATGGACTGGAATCTTGACCAGATGGAAGTATAAGGAGTGCAAATATTTGGGCACCAGTTACAATGATACAACATAGCGATGATATATTTATTCTGGCGGGGAAATTTTTTTGCTATAAAAAGGTCAAATTCTTAATGCCAAGCTTGCAAAGCAGCATTATGAAGTTGCAATGTTTGTTTCCATATGTGTATCAGCATACACGCGTGTGTGAATTGAAGTGAGTGAAGTTACCGTTTTGCCGGCGCCGTTTGGGCCGACGATGAGAGTCAAGGGTTTAAAAAACGTAATGACGTTCTTATTCTCCGGGTCGAAACTCCGGATACCCTTTATAAGCATCTTATCCACAGTACTCATCTTTGTTAATCGAATTCGTTATTCTGCTCCCCTGGTTTCTGAATCTGATGTAAGGTGATGTAATCAAAGAAGCAGATGTGGAGTTCACTATGAAGGGTTAATATCCACCATTGTTGCAGGTGAATTATAGCTCGTCGAGAGAAGGTCGGAGTTTAGAAGAAGGGTTTTGACTTTGTCGTGAAAGAATTCTGGAAGACGACACTGGGAGAGATGACTGGGAAATTGAGTTTAAGAAAGAGGATAGGGTGATTTGTACAGGACTACCAAGTTGGAGGGGCAAAGTTAAAAAGCTTGGCGCACTAATAATTTTGAGTAATTTACAAATTTAATCACTCAAGGTTTGCTTTTTAGTAGAATAGGTCCTGAACTTTTCATTTTTATGTTTGAGCGTCCCTTTTCGAACCAAACAAAACCAAAACCTGAAAGGGCGGGCTATTTGCATCCCCAATTTTGCTCACTACACCTCTAAACAAATTGCATTCCAATTTTATCTTTTTTTTTATCAAATACAATAAAATAAAAAATCACACCGTCTTTGTTGCCATTTTTGGTAATAATTATTATCAGAAATGGTGGCTAAAAATGGGGAAATCCTCCTTTATTTTTTACTGGGGGAATCTCCTTCCTCAATTGCTATCATTTTCGATAGTAAATGCTGGTAAAATTGATAACAAAGGAAGCTATCCACAGTTGACAGCTTTTTTGCTGCCAGCTTATTCTTCTTCATTGTTGTCTTGTTTTATTTTTTCGGAGTAAAGGTCTAAAATGGAAATGGAAATGGAATTGGGCGATTCTAAGCATATGTTCGCTCTCACTTATTTTTATCTAAAAATCAATTACTACTAAAGGTCAAGTCAAATATTAATATCAAACACACATTTTAAATCACAACTCATTATTATCCACACATCTTATGGTTTCCACTACACATCATATGGTCCCCACCACTATCTATATAAAAAGTTAGTTTTTAGGTGAAAATAAGTTTACACGAACATACACTAAATGCACTACCCATTTTACTAACTACACCCCATTTTCCTCAATATCTCCATTTTACTCTCATCTTAAAAAAAAAGTTCTGAACACACCCCGCTTTTTTTTTTGTGTTCGGCCTGGACTGTGTTGGCCGAACACAATTAAAATAATAGAAAGGAAGAAGAACCACCTTTACTGTCACTTCTTTGCTTAAATTTTTTGTAATCATTTTAATGTAAAATTCTTTTGATGATACATTAATGATATATGTGGTTAATTATGAATACACCCCCTTTCTTTTCCTTTTTTTTTTTTCCAAATAGCGTTCAACTTGCACAGGCCAAACAACCTTGGGTCGGCTAAATGCAATTAATAAAAAAAAATAGAAAAGAAGAAAAAAAGGGGTGTGTTCAGAATTTTTATTTTTTATATTTTTTCGGATGAGGATAGAATAGAAATATTGGGGAAAAGAGGATGTAGTTATAGTGTTTTTTTTTTTTTGATCAAGAGGATGTAGTTATAGTTAGTAAAATAGGTGAGTGCATTTAGAATCGGCCAATGAAATTTGTTTGTGTGGTTGATGTAGAAATAATGGGGGTACATTTAGGGTGATAGGATTGAATTTTTTATGAATTTTTATATAAAATATGAGGGAGAGTGGAGTTAAAAGATATGTAAATATAATTTGTTTGACCAAAAGAAATATTGGATAAAAATGAAAAAAATTTGATACAAGAGTGATAGGGAATAGATTATAATGATTTTTAAAGGTTTTTAATGTAAAAGAGGAGAGAGAATAAGTGGAGTTGATTGGTTGAGATTTGTGGATGTGATGAGAAATGTGAATGTGTTTAATTTAGGGTAAAAAATAATTGACAAAAAATTGAAAAAAAAAGGGTAAAAAGTGGAAAAAGTGATTGGCTAAAATATGACATATCACCCCTCGTGGCACCCAACGTGAAGACCACCATTCGGCAAAAAAAAAAAAAAAAAAAAAACCTTAAAAACCTGAAGACCGCTACCCGCCACTCTGCCTCTTCAAACTCTACCAGACTACCACAAAATGGCAACGGAACCCTCAGTTCCAGATTCCGATTGGGATCGGCCCTTCACCGATGAAGAATTGGAGGCCATCGACGCCATATGTAGATCAGCCACCACGAGCTCACCCTCAACAGCATCGCCAATCAAGAAGCGCCAAGTGGTGGATTGCACCGACAACCACGAATCCAGAGTGTCGCCTCCCAACACCCGCCGCCGATTGCCTAACTCTCTCTTCGCTTTCCGGAAAGAACTTCACGCATCTTCCTCTCTTTCTCCTTGCTCTAGAAGTGGGTTTCACTCTCGTAATGACACTGCTTACGGATCTCCTTACCAAGGTATGAATAAACTCTTGGATGGAACCACAACTGTTTATAAGGCGTCCATTTCTATACTGTAGGTAAAACTATGCATGCTGTCGGAAATGTGGGGCAACTTTTTAATGAAATGCCACTGGTTCTTTATCTGAAATTTAGCTCGAGTTGATATTCAGATACCAGAGCATTTACATCTCTTGCAGCTGAAGCTTGTTAGAGTTGTTACATTATGCATAGTTAGAGCTGCTGCTTGAGATGTGGGAGGTTGTAAGAAACTTGATATTAGAAGCTTTTCTTCTATCACTTTAATGTTTGAGGCACCTTTTATATTGACAAAAAAAAAAATATTTTAACTGGAGACCTAGCACTCTGGCTGCCACTTAAGCTGTACCTTGTTTGGAAGGATACCACTGACAAGAATTGTTGCCTATCAATAAATTATTCAATTAAATCCGAAGATTGAATCGCTGATTGTAGATGGTATGGAATTACTGTAAAGTTCACGTACAATTATGAAAAGAGAAGATATTCGTTGTGGCAAAAAAATCTATCTAAGTTTTAAGACTAGTCTTCCCAGGCTCTTAGAAGAAGGAAGTCCACATTTACTTCTCTTTTCAAGCAATAAGATACCATATATTTCTTTACCATATTCGTTGTCCCGAGCCTTAATTACCTTTCGTTCACAGAAATGAAATTTGGGGGTCGTATTGTATATAGCAGAACTGTTGAAGAGGTAGAAAAGGCTGTGGAGGAGCTTCTTCATGTCATCGAAGCTAAGAAAAGGAAAGAGGGCGAGTGCATCCTGGGTCTGGATATTGAGTGGAGACCCACTTTTAGGAGAGGTACCTCTAACTCAATCAATGAATAATACTGGCTTTATCTGTAACTTTTAATGCAAGTCCCAAGTATGTTACTATGTTTTGCTGAAAGAATATCAGGAAACTTTTTTTTTTGCAACGCATAGCGCAGAAGGTATGTAGCTGAATGGGAATGAAGCACTGTTTCACAAGTAAATCAATATTGTGAATGTCTTTATTAGCAACTGATGTTGTGTTGGAAGAAGTTTTTAAAATATAACGCAGGTAGTATGTGGTGGGTGTCATTAGATCAGCTTCACGTTGCATTTGCATGTTTAATTGCAGCAGTTTCATCTTGCTGAAAGTATGATCCTGCTATCTGGTGCAGGTTAATCAGTTTTTACCGTATTTTGTATTGCATGTTGCTGTTTGAAAGATTGCAGTTGTGGTTATCATCTGATTTTGAGTGTTCTGAAGTTTAGACAGAAAATCATTTCTTCCCATAGACAGAGAATGACATGAGAATTTATGAAGTGTAAGCTGAAGGAAGTGAAGGTTGAGGTTATGGATTCATCTTCCAAGAGAACGCATATGACAATACCTGTGGGTGGACGAGTTTGCTGTGCTAAAACTCCCATGGTGTTATCACACCATATAGCTACATATTCTTTTCTTAAAATAAGTTAGTGGCAGTCATGTCCACAGACATTATATTATTTTTAGTTGCCAAATGAGGATTTTATATATTTTATTTGTTACGGTTTAAATGTTTTACTTCATAAATTACTCATTAGTTTTTTCTTCAGCCTGTTGTATGCATAGATATAGACTCTAGATTTCTTTAGAAAATAATTTTTAATCCACGCAATAATTGTTTTTGGTCGACAGACGAAAAGTTGTAATTTTTGTCTTGCTCTGTTACAATTTACATTCTAAGAGAGGCCATGCGGGTTTTTATTTGCTGTTTTATGAATGTGCTTTGCTAAACTTTGAAGGTGTTGCACCTGGGAAGGCTGCAGTTATGCAGATTTGTGGGGAGAATAATAGTTGCCATGTGATGCATATCATTCACTCTGGAATACCTAAAAATTTGCAAATGCTTCTTGAGGATCCTACTTCTGTAAAGGTTTGCTTAACATGCACCAGATATTTCTTAAAAACTTTTATTGGACTCTACATTTTTCACAATTTTAAGTAATCTGTTGTAACACAACTTGTTACATGCTTAGGTGGGCATAGGCATCGCAAATGACATGATTAAGGTTTTCCAAGATCACAATGTATCCATAAAGGCTTTAGAAGATCTTTCTAATCTAGCAAATTTGAAGTTTGGGGGGGATCCAAAGAAGTGGAGCCTGGCAAGTCTAACTGAAATGCTCATCTGCAGACAGGTATTTGCAAGATCCTCAGATAAATTCGTGGAAATATCATATGTATGGTTTCTTGGCTTAAGGAGCGTTGGTGTATTCTTAAGTGCTGGCCTTTATAGTAGAGGGTAAAATCCCCCCGCCCCCAACACCCCACACAAAAAAAAAAGGGAAGAAGAAGAAGAAGAAGAAGGTGTGGGGGAGAAGAAGTTGGTGAAAATTCTGGATAACCGAACATGAAAAGGAGATACATGAAGGTGTTGACCAGGATTAATAATTCTATGCCATCTTAAGTTGGTGAAAAATTCTGATAACCAAACATGAAAAAAATTGCGGAGTGGAGTTCAGAAACACTACATTGTCATTTGTCAAATACATCTTGGCGTTCATTGAAAAATTTATTTCCTTTAAAGAATATATAGATAGTGCATTTTTTGTTATCTTCAGTGCTATTTAACACATATCCTCCATGCATAGATCCCCATTTGAAGATCAGACCCTTAGTAGCTCTCTCATATTGGGATCTTAAATTTCTCCAGTTATTTGACAAAAAGGAAAAGACCAAAAAACTGACATTTCTTTTCTGCTCATTTTATATGGTCACATGGATTATCTATTTATCTTGATGAGGATTTTGCTTTCCTTATGTAGAGAGGGGGCAGTCAACTACTGATTCCACTTCAATTACACATCTTTATAATTTTCCTTTCTCATTCCCTGAATCATGCCCCTTCTTAGTCAATTAACTTTTAATCATGTTACATGCATGCTCGATTATTCTTTGCACCATCCTATTCCTTTTCTTGGATTTGACCAGTCCTCTAATTATTTCAATTCTGTTGTTTTGTTTCTTGTTTTATTAGTAAGTTTTAAAGTTGTTACTAGGTGATAGTCATTCTTCTGGATGGTAACTTTCGTAATCACATACAAAAGACCTTGGCAAATGTAGCTTCGAAGGCAAATCCCCTCACACCATGCATTGACTTCTTTGAAGTTTAGTTTTCAATGTTTCTGTATATTTCATCAAGAAAGATTATATTTATATCAGCGGATACCATTAGTTTGTCTCAAATGAGCCTTTTGTTTCTTCGGAGAGTCACACCTTGCAGCAAACAGTGCACCATTGTGGCGAGTTGCTACTTCCTGTGGAAGCTTTCTGGTGCATCACTGCACTGTTCAGTGGAAGCTATTAGATATGTGTAGTATAAAATAAAATAGACACTTCATGGTCTATGAATCATAAACAATCTAATTTCATCAATCAAAGCATGTTACAAATTTACAATGACCAGAAACATCACATGCGTAAGTGGGTAGATTCTACTACCCTTGCATAAAATGCTTGGTAATAGAATGAATGTTTCTAGAAATTTAAAAGATTGTGCAATGACTGAGGATGCATTACTACACTATGACAAGGTTTGATCATTACAATTGGGTGTAATAGTCTATTTGGTTAGTCAAGAGAGTTCCTGTGGATTGAAATTGGTTGTCCATGTGTTTCCTCTGTTTTCAAATATGCCATGATCACAAGGTTCCATTTGAACTGCTTGTAACTCAAGTTAATGGTGTTGGAAGAAGTTGAAATTTCACGCAAGGAGAAAACAAAGAAGATAGTCAATAGAGATATTTGTTGCTACTTACATTACTTGGTTCATCAGATATGGCATATTGTTTTGCAAAGTGTTCTGTGGTTTTTGACATCGTGTTAATTTATGTGGTTTTTATATGAACTATCATTCTACAAATGGAATCATAATTCTCTTGTAGCTTCCCAAGCCAAACAAAATCCGGCTAGGAAATTGGGAGGTCGATGTTCTATCAAAGGAACAACTAAAATATGCTGCCACAGATGCTTACGTTTCTTGGTACCTGTATCAGGTAAATGACAGCCTTCATTGTTTGTTACTTTAGTAGGTCATTTCTTACTTTCTTTGTTAATGTTCTGTTACTGGCACCCTTCAATTACAGGTGCTGAAAAGTTTTCCAGATCTTGTTGTCGACAAAAGTGAAAAAACTTGTCCAGAGTTGACATGACAATAAAAACTTATCCAGAGTTGATTTGACAATCATTGTTCATCAATCTTTATCGCAGTATCAAAATTGATTGCAAGTAAGTTGCTTTCGAACTGCCTTGCGTTTGGTAACATGGTTCTTTAGATATTTTCAGGAAACAATTTTTTAAAAAGTAAAAAATGAGCTGTGAAAAAGTAGTTTTGAGAAATATATAGAAACCGAGTGCCAACATGCTCTTCTAGCTGCTTTGTTTCTGGTGGATGGCTTGTCCACGTGTTTTGTAACCATTTGATTTTTCTTTGGCAATGAAGTGACCGGTTTCTTATAAAAAAAAAAGACGGAGTACCAATGTGCTAACCAGAAGTTGTTTATGGACCACCAGATGCTACCTATGTGACGTGAGAGGGGTGAACCGCTGCATTTATTTTTCTCTGGCGGTTGCTATTGTTACATAGGATGATCTTCACCACCCGATTGCAGGACCACTCTATCTAATCTGGTGAGTGCCGAAATAGCATTGCGCTTGAATCCTAGCTATGTGTTTTAGTTTTGAAAATCATGTTGAATAAGGTCATTTATATTAGCCTTTGCTTCACCATGACATCTTTTATGGTGAGTTGATTCCGTAGGCCGATATAATGATAAATGTCCAAAATTATTTATTTCTTGACGATTAATGCTATCAATTACGAGATGATTTGGTAGGCTAGTGATGAACTCTTATCAACAAGGTGAGCAATGAAGCTTTCAAGGTGTAGCCAGTGTGCACATGCTGTGTTGTCTCGAAACATTAGACCATAGTCTATATTATGGATTTAGTCTCAGGCCATGTCTTGGAAACCAAAGCCTGTTCCGTATTATAAATTTTTAAAAATTATTTTTATCCGATATTATTTGAATAATTTATTTTAATGGATTGACATGAATCACATAATTTTCTTTTCAAAATATCTCTTTTAAACAAACTTTCAATTTCGGGCTCACATTTGAGGTGAAGGATTTGACGTGACATTGGAGAAACTTTTGCATAACTCTTAACACCTCTCTTTTTTTTTTTTTTTGAATCGTTAACACCTCTCATTTTATTACTTCGTTTCCACAAAAGATTCATACTTTTGTTTTCAAAAAAAATGAGAAAATATGATTATTTTTTTTGTTATAAAAGTAATATTTATTCGTACTTTTTCATGGATATCCTTGTATTAAATGATAAGTATTTCATTTTGATTGATGATAAAATATACTAAGTAAGAGTATATTATGGAAAAAAAAAATCTATGTACACTCTCGAAAAAAGTGGACTATATATAATTTGTAATGAATCAACAGGGCTGAGAGCATCTCCAGCACACTCTTTAAACTTAAAATACTCTTTAATTTAAAGATTATGGTCTTAAAATCATACTCCAACAGCCTCTTTAAATTAGCTTTTTAATTTAGAGAGTGGGTTTGGCTGTTCAAATTTGAAGAGCCAAACCCACTCTATATCATTAAATAAATTTAGAATAATTTCACTTCTCAATACCATATTCTCTCTCTATTAATTAATTTGAGCACAATTATTAATTCCACCAACACCTTCTTCAAAAATTAGTTCCACCAACGCCTATCTCCATAGCCAATTCTGCCATAGATATTAAACTCGATTCCATTGCCAAAGTCCAAACTGAAAGGCCACAATTCTCATTGAATATAAATTTAGTCACCCTCCCATTCCATTTGATAGTTCTCTGCATCTTCTTTTCAAACTTGTTCTCTTCATCTTTTTATCCAGTAAGATGTGTGCAGAAAAAACTGGAAGGAAGATGCGTGCAAAAAAAAGATAAGGAAAGGAAGGAAATAATGGAGGGAAGAAAATGATGGAGGGAAGACATGTGAAAAAAATGAGAGGGAGAAACAATTAATGCTCTTTGGAAAAAGTAAAATGAAGAAAAAAATATAAAGAGATTGTTGGAGTACCTTTAAAAAGTAGCTCTCTAAATTTACAGTTCTCTTTAAAATGAGAAATTTGCTCTTTAAATGTAAAGAGTGTGCTGGAGATGCTATGAGGGAGTAAAGGTTATGTGCCTTGAACTGTGTGAAACACTAGTCCTTCTCAACTTGACATGTGAACAAGGTCATTTGAGCACGTTTGACATAATTAAAAAAAGAAAGATTGGGCAATCAATCAATTGCAGTAAAAATTAACCCCTAAACAAGATAAGCTGGAAATGGTTTTTCCACTTCGGGTGTCGAATGTTCTCAATTCTAATTGCTAATCATCATTATTCCTTAAACACGTGTCTCTCTTTTATTGGGATTTAAACCACTTTATTAAACAAAAACGACAACGCTATTTAGTGTTATATTGGTAACGGTGATAATTTTGTCCATTGTAATTAATTTAATTTGTCTTTTTAATTGATATACTACCTTCCAATTGAATTTACAATGACAAGTTAATTAGTTAGTTATATTATTGTCACCTCTTATAATAGTTTTACTTTAACCAAAGGTACTATTCCCTCCGTTCTGTCAAAATAGTCTTATTTTCCTTTTTTATCGGTCCCAAATTAGAGTCCCATTTCTTTTATTAGGATTACGATGTACTAAAATTTTACTATTGCTAATATACCCCTAATTAATTATTATTGAAAATCACCGTTTAAGTTTCCCAATCTTTGAATTAGTCAAACTACTATTTGAATTAATTACTTTTGTAGTACTAATTCCAAATACAGGAAACGTTTCCTCTCTCTCTATCTATGAAAATGTGTAAGTCATTTATATAGATTATGAAAGTCATTTTTTATTTAAACTTATTTTGATGAGTAAATAGGGGCAATTTAGGAAAGAGGTGTGTAAAATTTATATTTCCAAGTATATTAATTTCAATTTCTTAAACAATGTGAAAAATGAAATGGGATTATTTTTACGGGACGGAGAGAGTATTATACACGGGTCCTTCAAAGTGCAGTTGAAAGTAGGGATGGCAAAAAATCCGATCCGTACCAAATCCGATGGATATCTGCCCCGAATGGTAAAAATTTTTGTTGATCCGCAGATCGGCAAAGCAATAGCAATAAGATTTTTCGATTTGTAAAGTTCGTGGGGCAATAACAAATTGAGGTCGATCTGCCCCGCTAAAAAATATAATAAAATAAAATAAAAAAGTTAGCCAAAAAAGAAAATGAAAACGTTTAGATATTGGAGCAACAAATCTAATAAGCACCATGCATGACATGTGTAATAGACTTTATCCAACCCAAATACTCAATCATCTACTTTTAAATTGTTGGATTAAGAAAGGTTGAAGAATGAAGGATATTGGACAACAAACTCAGTGTCATAATTTCTTAAAAAATTCTACGTTATCTTGTTTTTGTTATCTTTCACTCTTTTGAGATGCTTGAGAGACTTTTATTTAGCTTGTTCATTTGTCACTTCATCTGTTTACTATTTAAGCAATTAGGCTTATTTGATTATTTTTGTTAAATACTTTTAACTTGTGAGAAGTTTAATGAACATGTTCAAGGTTATTATTATTATTATTGAATCACTTTTTGCTCATTATTAAATGATTTATTAATGTTGAATGACTGAAGTGTTAAAGTCATAAATCATAAATTGTTGAAGTATTAATTTGTTAGGTGACTAATATGCAACGGCGTTGGGAAAATTATTTGTCTAAAAATAAGTTCGCAAATCATTTCGCGGATCAGAAGCTGATCTGTTTTGCATTGCGATCTGTCTCGATCTGATCTGCTTTTCAGTTTGTGGATCACGAAGCAATATTTCTTGATGGAGCAATAACAATTTTCACTGATCTGTTACCGATCTGCTCCGCTGCCTTCACTTTCAACTTGAAAGTGAATAAAAAATCTCGAAAAGGAATTGTGTGCGGTAATAAATTTCTAAGTGAAAGATGCGTATGTGAGGGGCAAGAAGATAGTTTGGAGACAAATCCAAGAAGTTTGAGAGTGAAAGGATCAATTTGAGCACACATACACAAGTCGTCTACATCTAGACTTGAATGTTTTGTCCTGTAAGTTTAATTTGTGAATACATTATTTAAAAGACGGGGTCATTTTTTGATAACATTATGTCCTCAATCACAAAGGGTTGGTAAACGATGTTTAACACAGGACTATACATTATTAAACAATTAATGAACATGTTTATAGGCCTTTTTCTTTTTCAATTTTATGATAGTCGATCTACCATCAACAAACATGTCGATATTATCTGGTGGAGGAGGTCGGCTAGTTGGGATGTGACATTAGAAAGTTGAAAGGTGACGAATAATGAGCCTTGGCATGTGAGTGGGGTCTTTAGCCATTACATATCAATTCAATGCTATATTCCCTTTCTCACTATCGTATTTTCTGGATCCTTTTTTCTAAATTATATATATGGTGTCCATGTGATGGGGTATGGGATGCCATTAACAAATGGACAAGAACCATATTTGACTTAAATCAATGTCCAATTATGATTTTTATGGGTTTGCCCACTTTTTTTTTTTTTAAAATTCTCTTTTCTTTGTCATTTCATTATCAACTCTAGTAAACCATGTATCAAAAATTATTTAAAAAAAACCTCCAGTAAACCATGTAGATTTACACAACTTAGAATGAATTGTTTTCATGTTTTCTTTTCATTAAACTGCGAGATCTTCATATGTATATATGCAATGGCGGATCCAGGATTTTTAGCCGGGGGGACTGCAATACAGAAAAAAATTTAATTCGACTAAAATTGTGTATAAAATTTTTTTTTCTATATAAATTTTCGGAATTTTTTTTGGGTCGGGGGGCTACCACCTGTGCCGACCCCCCCCTAGATCCGCCCTTGTATATATGTTGTTGTAATGTATCTTGAATTGTATGCTTGGTGACAAAAATCTTGTAGTAACAAGTTTCTAAAATAAGAAAATGAGTCGAGCTCAGTTAACATATCATAAAGACATTATATTTATATATAGAGTGTCGGCGATCTCCACGTGAGCGGTTTCTTTTTTCATTCTTGTTTATTTAAATCGAGATTTGTTTATTGATAATTCGGTTCCTTCTGCTCTTGTGACCCATGAGCAAGGATAGCCCTTCATTCTTATCGCTCCGGACCTAGTGTTGGTTGCTGATTGGCCCAATTATAGGCGTTGCAATGATAAAAATCAACACGAACTTAGTGCAAAAATTTATAGATCAATAATGCAATCAATTCAACTATTTGTAAGTACAGTATATGGGCTCCTTAATTAATTATGAATTTAAATTCCACCAAATTTTGTCGTCTTGGAGCTTATCAAAGAATCGGATGAATTATAATTTCCCCAAACTGTGCTCATAAGCTCTTGTGCATATATTAATTTTAAGAAAAGAAAAAAAAAATTGGAAAATTTGAAATGTAGAAAGGTCGTGGGGAGTGTGGGCAGTGGGCTACCAAAATCCAAGTGTAAGAAGGGGAGACAATTGCAGGTTGAAACAAGCCAATAATTGAAAAGCTGTTAAACATTACTGCAGGCTGCCGACAGTTTAGGAGGCACTATTTTTCAATTTTGGCACTTTTCAGCTGTCGTTTTCTCTTTTCTTGTCCTAAAACGACAATGTCTCAATCCCCTTGAAACCTACTTGGGATCTATGGTTTTGATTCATTCCCCACATGTACGTACATTATGATATCCATAGATGGATGGATACGTGACACGTATCCCCCTGATGTTGGGGGAAGGCACCTAGCAACCCATGCTCATGTGTGAACACTGTAAAATATTCACAAGTGAACAACGGATCGAGACCATCGGGATCTATTCATCTATGGTAAAATATTGGATATTGTCAATTGATTCTATACTCTATAGTGCTGTCATATATTTTGAAATTGTTCTATATACATTAAATTTCACCAAGTTACATTTTTTTTTGTCTCTCATCCTTTTCAATCACTCAATTTTGATTTGACAATTTATTTACATTTTTTAATACATTTTCTCAACTTCTTTACCACACATCCTCTATGAATTTCGAATAAACAAAAAATAATGTGCACACATGTTGCCCATCAGCGCACATATGGGCCTACCCTCCATCACGGGGTTTACGTGTGGACACGTGTTGTCCATCGTGCACATATGGACGATGAATCTTTTGCATGGATTGAATCATAACATTTTGTATTATTGGATAAATATGCATATAACTTATTGTGTATGCGAATTATTTTAATTAAATGAAACGATTAAAAATATAGAAAATAAGATAGCAAGTTTGCACTCATCTTCGATTATAATTGAGCAACGTTTATGTATCGTCATTGATGTGATAATTTAATGTTTACTAATATCATTAGTGTCAATAATACTAATAAACAATATATTTTGATAGACTACCTGCAAAACATATTGACATTGGAGTGTTTTTTTGATAAAGCTAGTTGGAAGAAAAATGTGATTCTTTATTCCAATATGTGATTAGAAAGTTAAGGATGTTATTGAGAAAAATAAGAGAGAACTATTTTGTTGAGAGTGAGTATACAAAAAAGTGTTTCATTTTTCAAAAATGATACAAGAGAAAATATGAAACATACCACATTTAACCCACTTTACAACAATGAAAATTTTATTACTGCCTTGCTCTGTATGGTTTTTTGAAGGGGAAAAAAGTACGTGTTTCAAGAAACCATGTGACTAAAAAGTAAAAAAATAATGAGTTATGTGAAATTAGTGATTGAAAATCAACTTTTTGATGAAGAAATAATTTCCAAACAACCACTGAATCTTCGAACTTAGCACTTAACTTTTAAATTATTTGTTTCTTGGTTATAAAATAAAGTTTCGCATACACTGCAATTGACGAAGAACGTACAAGTGCAAAACCGTATAAAACATGGCAAAGTCGAACTTAACATTTAAATGCTACTCAAACAAGATCAAACGAATTTTTCAGAGCAACAATAAAATGGGTAATTATTAATTTATTCTGATTGCTTCATAGTTGCCGACCTCGATTTGTCATGCCAATCATAATTCTTTCATGCTTGCATTCGCACCCTATTATTTTTCCTTTTCTTTGTGGTATTACAAAATATTTTTATATCAATTTTTCTTTTCTTTTTTTTTCTCTTTCCCTGGTTATGAACTAATAATTGTACCCGTGCGTTGCAAAAGCATCTCCCATGGAAAAACAGAATTTCTTATTTTGCTAATAGTAACAAAGTTTAGATGGAATTAAATGCATGAAATAAAAAATATGTATAATATCATTATCTTTCATTATAAAAAGATATTATAAATTTTAAAACAAATTCTTATGTATATCAATTGTAGTTATATTTGTTAAGTTCTCATTCTTATTACATATCAATATTTTAAATCCGTCACCACTCGTGAATCATGATACTGTAATATACAACTGTGTATGACTAAATACCAGTCTCTTCAAGAAAATGCCAACATGCGAAGAGGTTGATATATATTGCGTAACATATATACTAATGCTAGAAGATCTTAGAACATGGCAACTGTATTTGAATTGATTACTTGTGTATCATTATCATCACAGATCATGATAACCATAAAATTTTTAATTTATTTAGTAATATAAAATTTAAGTTTTTCATGTTTACACCCCCATGTGTTGCATAAAATCACATACATTAACAAAAAAATTTTAACGCTGGCTAGTTAAATGATCAAAATAGCATACATTGAGGTCATGCAAAAAAATACAAAGAGTAGGTATCATGTACAATACCAATGTTTTTAAACCCGACCCGCCCGAAGACATGGTCATGGGTCAGAGGGTTGATCTAGAGTCGACTTAGGATCGACCTAATGATTAAAATAATATTAATTAAATAAATAAAATACAAAAATATGATAAATTTTTTAAAAATAAAAGAAAATACAAAACCCTGGGTCAAACCTATTCCTGAGTCACACAGGTACACCAGATTTGCCGAATAAACAAGTCTTTGATCGGGTTTGCCTAACCCGGGTTTAGGCATCACCCGGCCCGAATTTTTGGCGGGGTTGCGGGTTTCCCAGTTCGACCGGTTGGGTTGGACCAGGTTTTAATATCAAATTTTAATTAAAAAATTAATAGTGATCAATTGGTAAATCATTTTTCTTGAATAATCAATTTTTGAATTGGAGTGTTTAAGTAAACATACCTTGAACTAATTCAATCAATCAATTTCAAGTTTCACGATTAAAATGATAAAATAAAGTTAATATCGCCATCTACCTAATATTTAGCTTATTGTAATAAAAAAAAATTAATTAATTAGTAAGTAATGATTTTAATTGAAATTTAATAATGTTTAGTTTCACATAATCAATTTGACCAATCAAAATCATTAAAAAGAAACTTAATATGAGTCAAATGGAAAAAAAAGAATAAAAACAAGATTTGCATTGAAAAAAATTTAAAAATTTTAAAAATTGCATTGCACGCATTGCACACTGGGCAATGCCCAATTGCATAATGTGCAATGCCATGTTTGGCATTTTAGAAATTATTTTTAAAAAATCTTTACCATAATAAATGTAATTTGGATGGTAATTCTTCTCTTTTAGTATTTATATATATAAATAGTGATTTTTAGATTCATAACCATCATTTCTATTCGCATTACCTTGAATTAATTAAGAAAATGAATGTTTAAACTTCTACTGTCAAATCTTTTAAGACAATAAAATGTTGATTGACTACTTGTTCCTCGCACAAAAAGTAAGTGCGACGTCAGTATAATTATTATCGTACTTTTGAAAATTTTGAAACTTCAAGTAACTAGTAAATATAAAGCAATACGTATACGGTGGGTGCCATCCAACTACAAGTGCCCAACGAATTGTTTGTACCCCGTGAACAAGGTGTTAAAGTGAAAGCTTTTAATTAGACAATTGTACCACGTGAGATAATGCGACCACCCCATCTATATAATTCTTGTAAGAGTGGGCGTGCCAGTATGGTTTTTCATATATATATATATATATATATATATATATATATATATTTGTTGATTAAAGAATAAAGTGTAATCCTCATCACTCAAATTTAAGTTTGATATGACATTATTACATAACACAGTAGATGAGATATTTTTTATCTATAAATGAATATGAGTTCAATTACGTGTAACTTCTTTGATTCATGAATCATGTAGACATATAAATTGAACGGGCCCCAATCCTCCGGTGATCTTATTCAGACTGAAGTGATCAACTTTGACCCCCAAAAAACCTAAACATGTTCTAGTTGAAATTCACTGGTAGCCGAAGCAAAAAAAAAAAAAAAAATATATATATATATATATATATATATATATTTATATTGAGGATTGTAGTCAATCTTGGATCACTACACAATCGCCAAATAAAATATTACGTGGAAATGAATACATTTGATCGGTGGGGATCACTCTTAATTTATTGTAAGATATTAGATATAGAGGTATCGTAACTTGGATTTTGGATGCCAGAGTCAAAATAACAAAAAAATAAAAATAAAAATAAAAATAAAAATTGCGCCCCATCTCGCATTTAGATTTAACTTTCTTCCTCAATAGTTAAACATTGTAGCTTGCATTTAGTTTTTACTTTGTTACTCAATAGTTTTCAAGAAATAGATTTATAAATCAAATTCTAACACTAAAATGAAAAAATAACTTATAATAAGGGTAATAGGGAATAAATTATAATGAGTCGTAAAGATTTGTGGATGTGATGAGATATGTGGATGTAATTGATTTACGGTAAAGAAAGAATGGATTAAAAAATGGTAAAAAGGGATGGCTAACGGGGTAAATATCCGATAAAATAGAATAATATTGAAAACAAAAATTCATAGTTCATACAACCACCAATTGGGAAAAAATCTTTAACCTGATTCAATTTTGGTTTGATTAAACAAGCTAAAAATCGACATGGAACATAGTTCAGGTTAAATCATTTACTAGCTAGTTAGAAATTGAGAAAAACATAAAATCTTGAATGATCATTTGAACATATCCCAAATTACAAATTGCCAAAATCAATATTTAGTATCAACAAACATAGAATCACAATAGAATTATCAATTATTAGTGTTTTCAACTGATGAATAACTCAGGATTAGATAAAATATTAGAAGACGACTCACGGTTTACTTAGATGGAGACCCAAAAACCTTTTCCCATCTAGTATTTGAATTATATTAATTTGCAAGTATCCAAAAAAAAAAAAAAAAAAGAGAGGTAAAAAGAATTCGATTAATTTGTTCCGACTACGTGATTAAATCGGTTTTGGATTTGGCGACTTGTGGTCTAATTAAATCATCTAATTAAATAAATTCTCCCGTGTGGACTTCATGGGAGTTCAAATTGGAGCGGAACATGATTTGCTTAACCTATCAATTATTATTATTATTTTTTAAATAAGTACATGTGTGGCATAAAATTTTAGGCCCGAGATGGTCGTCTCTTTGGACTGTCCTCGGGTCTGGCTATGGACATATATAGATGATCATTAAGAAATATTATGATGAAAGCTTATACCAAAATTTAAATATTATAAAAAAATAGTTTCAAAGAATTTTTATTATCCGAAAAAGATTTATTGGATATCCTTTGTCAAAGTAGGTGCAAGCAAGTCATAAAGTGGGGTCACGCGTATTGATTCTTTATTTCATTTCAATAATAATTCTGGAATATTAGAAAGGAATAATCTGGGTTTCTTATTTTATATGTAATATCTGATTTTTTTTTTTGGGTCTTCGATAATATTTTAACTTTGAAGTCAAGAATATATATGTAAAATAAAATAAATAATATTAGGGCTTGTTATTTCCACTATAAATTTAACCACACGCAATTTCGTATAATTTCATATTCATTTTCAATCACACATACATTTCCCAAAATAATATTAATCACATATTTTTACACTGAATACCACGCACATCAACTTAACACCCAATCAAATATACCCTTAGTTTCTTGAAAATTTTGCAAAATGAACTTTTAAGTGGACTTTGATGAGAGGCTATTCAGGTGGTTGGGAGGAAAAAAAAAAAAAAAAACTTATCTGAAGCTTAATTTTTATATGGAAAAAATTATCCCCATTGGGAATTTTCAAATTTCATTATAAAATAATAGATTTGACTATAATTTGTCGGCTCAGTATTTGGTTTGTCAACGATCATCGAAGACTGAACTGCGATCATGGGTCATTAATTAACCGGAGTATAAGATTCAAGATGGAGAATAAACTTTATTTTATTTATTTTATTTTACTATAGTAGATATTATTATTATATTGTTATTATTTTATTTGGATAGAGGATCTACGCGATGTGTTGTCATGTTGATATGCTAGCAATAAAAAATTCTCGTACTATTGTATTAGAAGTTTTTATGAAAATATGTGATTTAAAATGAGCATATATATATAAAAAATGTCAAAATAGTTTTCTTGAAACAAATCCCCAATTGCTTTTTATGAGGGTTTTTAGAAGTGGTTGATATACTTGCTACTTTTAGATGTACGTGATTATGGGAGAATTTTCTAATATTTTGGTATATTGTTTGAGGTATTCAATATTAATCAACACTAATTACACTGTAAACAAAATAATCTTGTTTTTTCCTCCATCACCTTTTTTTTTAATATTACAGTGAGAGTGTAGGGAAGGGAAATCAAACCCTTAACAAAGGGTGTACAAGAATTAAACTACCGCTTGTGTTCCATTTCTTTTTTTTTTTTTTAATATGAAGATATGCTTATATTCCCTTTCTGATATGATCCATCTCCTATTAATTTCACCGAATTCAAGTGAAAATTTGATCCATTGACAATCCTAATTAACAGCGATATTATACTTTTGCATTTTTAACAATTAATAATTGTATAAATCTCTCCCTTTCACTTGATCTGTAGAAATGTACTTGCAGAGGTCATTTTCCTCGAAGTAACTACAATTTTCAAATATATATAAAACTAATGATTTAACTTATAATGAAGGAAGTTTTTTTTTTTTAAACCTTTTTTTATATTATAGTGTCTAAATACAAACTTTTTTCTTAAAAGTTAACCCAACTTTCTCTATTATATATTTTCAATTTCAATATCCGAAATATTTATCGAGTCTCTGACCCACTCTCTGTCTCTCTCCCTCGGTCCCTCCTCCCCCCATTCCAAGGAAGCTTCATATTCCCTTTCTCCTCCGCATCCTTTGTCAATCACAATGATGGCGAAGTCCTCAATTGAATACAACCTTTAATTTAGGTCCCAACATTTTGGGGCCCACCCAACTCCTTGGCATGTGATATTTATTTATTTTCTTTCTAAAAATGATACATACATGTAACTAATTGGATCATCCAAATATTCATTTCCACCCTAATCAAACTTCTCAACGCAATATTCAGTCGGTGGTGGTGTCACATTAAGTACTACACATTGTTTGCAGATTTTTAATGGGTAATAATTAAGCTTAATTAAAATACTATATCCATCCACTGTATTGGATTTCGAGAGGGCGCAAACTATTTTTGGAAGTTTTGGTGCTAAATGGGAACATTTTAGAAGTTCGATGATGTCTTTAGTATATTTTTCAAAGTTAATTGGCCTTTGAGATACAATTCTCAAAGATACACACACCGATTAAGTTTTACTTTACCTTGAGTTAGAAGTTTTATAATTCTTCGAAAAAATCACTTCTTCGGAAGAAAAAGATTTACCAAACAAGTCCCAAAATGCTAACCAGGTGTAATTTACAAGTTGACATGAATTATGAATACAAAAAAAAAAATAATACACATTAATGTGAATACGAGGAAAAGAATAGAAGAGTCTTGGAATAGAATAATTACCTAATTGACCATGAAATTAATTACTAATCACACGATCAGAATGCGATTACGGTTAATTTTATATTGAGACTCGCAACAAATTCCAATGAAAAAAAAATGTTTATGTAAGTGACAAAACGAACTTTTTAATCTTAGGATCTGCATGCATTAAATTCTGTAACATGAAAATTCAGATTTCTATTGGTCGATGAACCATAAAAAGCAGGTTTCATTGCTTTGTCGGTGATAATTATAAATTAATTACTGAAATAGAATAAATAAATAATTAATTATACAAAACTAATTTCGGATTCACTCCACTTTAAGAAGACCAAAAAGAAATCAAGAATTCGATTAAAAAAAAAGAAGAAGAAGAAGGGAAATCTAGAATTTATATTTATTTATTAATTAATTAATAGCTAGCCATGTGAAATTTCGTAAAGTTCCCGGGTTGTAGCCTCGACCAATTTGCAACATGTTTCTAGATTTAATAATTAATTTATTAATTTCATGAATATTGATTTACGTAAATTTTACTTTTCTAAATTAATTATAACTTAGAGTATTAATTTCTATGAAAGTAGAAGTAAGTTAATTTTTTCATAAAACAAATGTGATATTTTTCTTTGAGTTCTAATTGAAAGATTATAAATGGGTTATAAATAACAATAGTTACAAAAATTTAGAAATACTTAAAAATATTTGCTCGTAAGAATATATGTTTTCTTTTAATTAGTTAATGCAATTAAATTAGCTGGTTCATTTTTTCTGTTCGTTTCATCTTTAGTTGTTATTTTTGTAGATTTAAAATCACCATTCTTCTACACATCATAATCAATGTTTAGAAGAACGTAACATTATAGAGTATTAATTATCTTAAAGATAAATATATCAACTAATTTTTTCGGACTATCTTATGTACAAGTCTTTCTATGGTAATCAGACAAGCATGCATCATTACTGCTAATAGAAACAATATGTTGTCCTACGAGATAGCATGTGGTGGGTCGGAACTCCGAACTTTTCTGTCGATCCACCACCACCGCCTGCGTTGGATGGTCATATCAAATAGCCTATACCAGAAAATGTATGTTACCAATTGTCGGGGATAATGCTCTTCAAGTATTTCATAGAATAAAATCTCTAATTTATTAGATGTAACCATAATCTTAGTATATGAGATTTATATACGAGACGATTAAGATTGTGGATAATAAACTTAAATTAAGTTTGTGATGAAATTAATTAAAGTATGAGATTTTTAATTAAAACATCACTAATGCAGTCTATAAACATTGTGAATGTGACTGTCTTATTCGGACCGTCGATGTGGAGACATCCAGGTTGGGGTGTTTATATATAATGAGATTATATAGGATTTGGACTTATTTAATTTATTGTTTCACAATAAATTCAGTTATCTTTGTGAAATTCAAATTAAATCATAAAGACGATCATATGTGGATAGATCTTAATCATGAACTGAATATAAACTCCTGTTTATTTCAATGTGCTTCTTAATTTGCTGGTTTAAGTTTGCTATTGAGTATTTACAATACTAGCATTTTAAATTCGCATTTGAAATAAATGGCTGGGAATATAATTCACAGATATGGAATCCATTCTTTCTTGCGAGAAATAGAAAGACGGTTTCCTCATTTTTATTAATTTTGGAACTGAACGTTGGTCCCAATTAATTTGTAATTAGTACCACTCACCAGTGAATTAATAGTAAATGAGGATAAGAAGTAATTGAGAAGGTAAACAGAAAATCCATTGGTCAATTACAAATTGTTTATGGAAGATTAATCCATAAGTAGTAATTATATCAATGGATTGCTCAATTTCGTAGAGTAAGATAATCTATAATTAAGAAGAATGCAATTCTATATTTTTAGTGGAATAATAATGGAATTAATAAATTGGAAAAAATTAATTAAAGAGTTTAATTATTTTTCAAATTTATTGGAGCTTCTAATTATAGGTCCATGATCCCCGCGTGCCTTCCAAATTAATGATGGACTTAAAACGTAATTTAAGAAATTTTCGAAGAATATGGAAAAATATTCCACAACTTTGAGGGTTTAAGAAATAAATATAATTAATTGTGAGATATTAATTATAATTGATTATAATTTTGAGATAATTATAAGTGTTAACAATATCTAGAAGGATTTTAGAAATTTCTAGAAGACATTATTTAACATATAAAATGTGAATTCGAATGGGATTTGAATATACCTTTTGGAGGTTGGATCATAATAGGATTAGGAAAAATCTACAAATATAAATAGATATCACCAGGCTGCATTATTTTCGTCCCCAAAGTTCAAGAGTTAGATTGCTCGAATGAATTTTGTGCTCTCCCATTTGGTGATCTCAATTTATAGTATAAATTCTCATCTAAATCGGTAAGTCCAATTCTATGTTTTCATGTGTTGAAAACAACGTAGGGAAAGAACTAGGAATTTGAGTTTTGTATTTGGAGTGCCCACACATTAACGTCGATTGGGAGGATCGTGCTGGAAGCTCGTAGTTTCTATTAAATCCGATTACGCATAAAATTCTGTTAAAGGTTAGTTTTCGAGATTTTTCTCTTTAGACCTATTAATTCACATTAATCATTGATTTATATTCATATGGTCGATTCTAGATTTGTGAAAATTTGTGAAATTTTACTAAATCGATGCCGTTATATCTGACAATTGGGAATTTTTATACGTCGGAATCGTTCTGATGACACATAATTTCCAAAACCAATAAACTATCCTTAATTGAGATAAAAAGCAAGGAAAAAATCCAATAGATAATCCTTAAATAAACAAATTAACCCAAAAAGAATAAATGCATAATCTAGAAGCTGTCTAAAAGTTCGAATTAATTGAAGTGTTCTCATTTTCAATTTCATGAGCTTATTTTCATAGCCTTGTATGTAGCTCACATCACACGGTTTTGAGATTTTTCCATATTTACACACACTGAAATAATAGCTGTCACTCATGCATTACATAAATGCAATAGACAAACAAATCTAATAAAAATTTCAAAGATGAGATCAAAACCTCCCCTACACCCCACCCGGCTCCCCGGCTCTCCCTCGCCCTGAGTCCTTTCCACCTGTAAGCGAGTGAAACCGAGTTAAATATGCTGCAAGCCTGCAAAGAAAGTGGTCTCCAACCATAACTCCCACCCCGCACCCACCCCAACCCAACCCAACCCACCCCACCTTCCAATTTTCTTTATAATCCATACATTTTACACACTTCCAACTTCAGGGTGAGCAAAAACAACACACACAAGCCCTCAAATTCAATACACTAATCTGAAAAAAAAAAAGTTTCAATCTTTTTGTTTTCTTTGAACACACACTACCCGCAGACAAACACACACTACGCACACCACCCAAAACGCACACAGATAATAATCTGAAAAAATAATGCAGTACCATACCATGGTGTCTTCTCCACCCGATACAAGCAAAACGACGAAGCTCGAAAGGTACAACAGCTACATCCGCCGTGTAAATAGCACAAAGCTTCTTCAAGCTTCCTCCAAACTCCTCTTCCGTGTAACCCTTTTAGTCGCTCTCTTTTTAATCCTATTCTTCACTCTCAATTATCCCCCAATTTCCGATAACTATCCCCCAAATCGCAATCACATCCACTCCAAGAGTAACTACCTCTTCTCCTCCGCCTTCTACGGCAGCGGCGCCGGTTGGGAAAAACAAGTCCGTCACTCCGCTACCCCTCGCCGGGCCAATGGGTTTTCCGTTCTGGTCACCGGCGCCGCCGGATTCGTTGGCACGCATTGTTCCTTGGCGTTGAAGAAACGCGGCGATGGGGTTCTCGGTTTGGATAATTTCAATTCGTACTATGATCCGTCTTTGAAAAGGGCGAGACAAGATTTACTTCGTAAGCATCAAATCTTCGTCGTCAATGGTGATCTTAACGATGCTGAGCTGCTAAAAAAGCTGTTCGACATTGTCCCTTTTAGCCATATTCTTCACTTAGCAGCTCAAGCCGGTGTTCGTTACGCTATGCAGAATCCTCTCTCGTATGTTAATTCAAACGTGGCTGGGTTTGTTAACTTGCTTGAGGTGGCTAAAGCAGCCGAGCCGCAGCCAGCCATTGTTTGGGCTTCGTCCAGCTCAGTTTACGGCTTGAACACGCAAGTCCCGTTTTCAGAGAGCCACCGTACGGATCAGCCGGCTAGCCTCTACGCCGCTACAAAGAAAGCCGGCGAGGAAATAGCTCACACTTATAATCATATCTATGGGCTATCTCTGACTGGGCTGAGATTCTTTACGGTTTATGGGCCTTGGGGAAGGCCCGATATGGCTTACTTCTTCTTCACCAAGGATATACTCCAGGGGAAGCCGATCAACGTCTACGTCACGCAGGAGGGGAAAGAGGTGGCGCGTGATTTCACGTACATCGACGATATAGTGAAAGGGTGTGTCGGTGCGCTGGACACGGCAGAGAAAAGCACCGGCAGCGGCGGCAAGAAGCGGGGGCCGGCGCAGCTGAGGGTTTACAATCTCGGGAACACGGCGCCGGTGACGGTGAACAAATTGGTGGGGATATTGGAGAGTCTGCTGAATGTGAAGGCAAAAAAGCATGTGATCAAGATGCCACGAAACGGCGACGTTCCGTATACTCATGCTAACGTGAGCCAGGCGTACAGGGACTTCGGGTATAGGCCCACCACGGATTTAGCTACGGGTTTGAGAAAATTCACCAAGTGGTACATTAGTTATTATGGGATTCAGTCGAGGATAAAGAAGGAAATTCAGTCGGATGATTAGAGGCATGTGACTCCGTCATCACATGGGAGTGCTGGGGTATGAATGAATGTTTGAATTTTCCATTTTTATTTTTCCCACTTTTTTCTTTTTTTTTTTTTTGGTCCATTTAAAGTTAAGTTGTCTGTAATTGGGCCAAGGGACAATTAAATTAATTACACAGAATTAAGCAAAAATATATAATATAAGAAGAAAGGGCAATTGTAGATCTGTTGATAAGAAAGTGTAATAATATGTCTTATTGTACAGATCAAGCTGTAATTTGTTTGGTGCAACAATGAAGACATCAATCAAGATTCTTCTTCTATGTTTCTTGATTTCCTAATTTCTATTTTACATATTATCTACATAGTTTTTAATTATAGAAATTGAATTTTTAATTTTTATTTAACAAGCTATTAGATATGCATTACTACACTACTTGGAAGTTTGAAAGATGCCTTCTATGATTGAGTATAGGTCATAAATTCATAATAATGTCTCTAACAGTAATTTAGATATATTTTATTTCAAAAGAGGATTATTGTGGACCCATAGTACCATAATCATGTCTTTTTCTTTAATTTTCCGTCCTCGAATACGAATTAACATCGACATAATTATTAATTATATTAGACCTTTCATTAATTACTCCACATGGTTTAATTTCTTTCATTCTTCATACGGATCAAATGGCTAAGTATTGTGTAAGTCCTTTATCACATACGTCATTATTGAATATTGATGTACTTACGTGATCTTTATGAGCGAGAACGTGAAAAAGTGGAAACAAAGTAGAATACAATGTTTGCTAATAAGGTTGTGGTTTGATTAAGATTACACTCCAATGATTATAACTTGTGTTTCTAACATACGAAGTCGTTTATAGTCTTTTCAAAACCAATTTTTTTTTTTTGGTGAAATCACAAAATAATATTTCATCATTTTTCGTAATTGTGAAGCAATAAACTGGTTCACTTTATTGATCAAGATGCTTTATATATATATATATACATATACATATATATATATACATATACATACACACACATATATTGTTTTATGTTTTTACTTCTCCTAGTTTAGGTTACTCTCAATTAAATTTGTGAAAGTTCAAAAATCAACCTTATTATTTAATCACGCTTTATACTTTTTAAAACATTATTACTCTAAATGATCATGCAATCCAATCTCCAACTGGATTCAATATGCTAATTGATACCTAATTACTTATAACAAATAGAACTACAACAATGGATATATAATTTCAAAAAAGATCACTCCAAATTACAAAAAAAATCATAACAAATTATATTTTTTCCTCCAAGAAATACAACAAATCATATCATTGTGTAGTAATTCCTCATTTTGTAATATTATATTGAAGAACAAACAGTAGATATAAGAAATAAAGTGTCTATTTACTAAACCTCACGACTAGAGATGGATCCAGGTGGTTGTTGGAGTGTGCTGTAATTAGGTGTAGAAATGAAATTAGTATGGAATTGTTTAGCATGGAACAAAACAAGCAATTAGCTGCGCTGGTTTACCTTGTGTACTTGTTGTATCTATCTACGAGACGCAAGTTCAATTCTTAGGGTGGGTTTGTTTGCCTTTTCTTTTACTATTGTTTTAAATTTTAAATAAACCATGATGGTGTGTCATTTGCTTTTTTTTTTTTTAGTATTTTTAGATAATTTATTTTTATAGGAACATAATTATGCATTTTAAAAAAATTTAAGGCATTTTTCATTTTAAAACATTTGGTTTTTATATAATTCTACATTTTCAAAAGAATCCTAGGCGATATTATCTTCATGTGTTGTTACAATCTCTTAGAAAATAAAAAATTATAAAATATCTGTTTTAATTATGAGCGTGTGTATAAGTTGATGTGAGTTAGATTATATTAGTGTAAAATGTCGTATTTTTCATATTATTTACGTATTAAAGATGATTATTAAAAAAATTAAAATAATTTTTATGACTTAAAACCCAATTTATTATGATTGATGAATAATACGACGTAATAATTTTTTTTATTCATGCTATATATGTCGTTTTTAAAGTTTAGCAATTTGGTCCAGTTACTAGTCCAAAATTTTCATAAGTCAATGCACCGTAGGAAGCAAGACCATTTTTTAAAGCTAAAATCAATTTAAAATCATCATCATATTCCAAAAATAACCAAATCAAATTGTTATTTTATTTATGCTAGTTTGATTATATTTTGTGAAAGAAATCTGCCAAATCATGATTTTCAATAATATTTTGTAAAAAAAAAAAAGGCAAAAAAGTTCGTAAGCGTTGCCCTCAACCCACGAGAATGGTAGCTCTGCCCCTTCCAACACGACAAACTCTCTTTTTATAAAGAAGGTGATAGGATTAAATTTTTTATGATCTTTTATAGATTTTTATGTAAAAGAAGAGAGAGAGAATTAAATTGAATGGTGGAGATTTGTATAATATATATAAGTTCGATAAAATATATAAATATATAATTTGATCAAAAGAAAAAATAGATAAAAATCGATCAAAAAATAAAAAACAATGGTAGAATGACAATCCCATCACCCCTAGATTTAGAGTTTGTTCTATTGGTTATAATTTTATACGTACGCAATTTCATACAATTATGCGCATATTTTTAACCACACATATATTTTTCAACATAATATTAATTACATATTTTATATGAAATTACGTACATATCAACTTTATCACCAATCAAACATACCCGTAGTTAGGTCCCATTTAAAAACGACGGATCGGTCTTGCTATTGCCATGCGTGCACGGCTACGAAGTGGTAGAGCTGCAAACAGGCGTGTGAACATGGCCCAGATTGACTGACAGTCTGACACACATAATGAAATGATCTCAAATTTATACAATGAATTTCGATGTTCTTTTACGTACAAATTCAATCACAAACTGTACTATAAATGCCACCCACGTTCTTAACACGCACTTGGACTTTTCATGCTGTCCTTTTATGGCTGTACTCAGTCCAAAACAGGTTGTCAGAACTTTAATTCGTGCATGAAAGCCCTTGAACGGCAACTTATCAAGATAATGATGCTTCTCGAGATACATATGCAAATTAGGGTATGGATCTCTCACATTTAGGAGGGGCATATTAGGGCATCTCTAACGCAATGTCCACATCCAAAATATGAAATTTAAAAGAGAGATAAAAATATAATGATTATTTTAATTAGAGTAAAATAGAGAAGAATGTAGAGAAAAAATGAGAAAAAAGTGAAAAAAAGAGGAAAGAGATGAAAAAAATTCAAAAATAATAAAAAATATTAGTAAAAGATGTGTAGATTGATGTTTGATTTTTGACATGATTCAAACAAAAAATGAGGTAGAAAAAGTGATGAAAAAATGGGATAACTGATATAAAAGTGATTAAATTAGACATTCAAATGGGACATTTGGATTGGAGATGCTCTTAGTCATTTGATGTCCCACTCTATTAGGGTGTGGCAAAGTACACACCTATGTGTGTGTATTTCAAGATTAATTTTTAAGATAAAGAGTGATGGACTGCTTGTGAAGACATTGGTTTATTGCATGTGTTGGAAATTTATTTCCAATAATAACTAGTGTACAACATATTATTAAATTTAATTATATCGGCTATTCAAATTAAATGAGCTGAACTAAAGTGGTCTCATTTGGCAAGCTCATAAACTCCAACAATTAATGTGGATTAAATAAGTAGAGACTGGTAAGGGTTTGGTTGTGGTTTTGTGGAAGTCTTTAACTAGTCTCTATATATAGAATTCTTGGTCATGATCCACAATACACCAAATCGCATACAATTTCTCTTTTCCAAATGTAGAAGGAAATGTTAGGTCTCATATTCAAAATAAGGAGATTTGGTTGATAAAAGCTATAGCACCGCCGTCTAATTTTGTTTTTCAATCGTTCTAATCAAGATTTTCACATTAAGTTTGACGATTGCCACTATAGATCCAAGTATGTTTTACGGTTATTAATCTCGATAATTTGATATGATGATGATCTTAGTTGATTTAATTACGTGTGTAGTTAACTATTAAAGATAATTTTAACAGCAACACATCGCTTTGATATTGAACGATATTGAAATGTTGAATTGTTGATGTGACAAATAGGAATATGGGAGGAACCGACCCACTAAGTTCATAATGGAGAATTTTACTTTTATAAATATTTACATATCACTTTTGAAAAATAAGATAATTTCAAATTAATTATAAAAATCAGGTGATCGAGTCACCACCGAAATTACAACAAACATATGTCCAATTTCAGAGCTTAGGGTTTAAGTGTTCAATTCGATTCACTCTACCATTCTCCTTGTAATTGATTCTATTACACGTGTAATGGATTCAACCCATGTTGGGATCAAATTTTTATGTAAAATAGGAGAGAGAATGATTGAAATTGAATGGTAAAGATTTGTATGGTACAAGTAGTATGCATGAGATATATGCTTGAATCAAATTCAAAATTTTAAAAAATGGATAAAATTTGATGCTAACATGCCTTCAATGACTCTGATCAAACCGACGACCCTAATTTCCTTCATATAATATGAAGGTTAGCCCATTAAAGCCCATTTAGCCCATTCAACATGGATCCAGTATCCGAAATTGAGTTGTCTGATTTAGGCCCAATAAAATCCAATTGAGCCCCAATCCTCAGCTTCCGTACACTCTTCAAGCCTCTAGAGACCAAAGTCCAATATCCACCCTTCGCCTTCGCACAATCACACTCACCAGTCACCACTCAGCAGTCCACAGTTGTCCGCCAGTTCGTTGGAGAACCCAACGAAAATGCAGTCATGTCGACAGTCACATTGCACATTGCAGTACTCCTTTAACGGTCGACAGTCCTTTTTTCCCAACTCCACCTCTGCTTGATCCCTCATTCCCCTGATCGAAAACTAAAATTTTAGTTACCAAAAATTTCTTCGTTCCCCCCTTTTCACTTCACTTCAAGTTTCTATTAAATTGACTGAGATTATTATTATTTTATTTGTTATGATATACAAGTTTCTCCAATCAACCTTTTTTCATGCATTTGATAATCTGAAAATTTACATGATGGTTAAATGTGACTTGGTACCTCAGCTATGTTTATCAAAAGTATACTTGTAATAAGAATATACAAATATTCTCAATTTTTTTAGTATTTGAATGGTAAACGTCAATTAAAACTGAATTCACATTGGAGAAGGATAACACAGAAATAGTTCAATTCCCTTTTATTGTCATTCTTAAGCACCAAAGTTTAAATTTAAAATAGTATTAAAACAAAATAATAAAAAATCAATCAACATAATCTCGAAGTACATTTTTTATTTGTGTTCTTCACAGTCGATTTTATTCTCATAGACACTGGCTGATACTTCGTCCTTGTCGCGAGCAGCTTTCACTCCCACCATCAGTAACTAATTCCACGATTTGTCTACAACACAAAACGGGAGAGGGGAGGACAAATTATATATATCAAGAAACAAAATGGGGTAGAAAAGAGTCTTGAGCTCACATTTGACCACTAGCCACTAGTCTGTGATTGGGGCCTTAATCTAAACAAAGCTTATATGCCTTTATCCTCACATGCTGTAAAGAGACGTCTAACAGTTTTGGGATTTGGATGAAAGTTTGAGAAGGTGAGGACAAAATTAGAATTATTTCAAATTTTGAGGGATGTGTTAGGATGTGTGTAAAAATGGATTTTTATGTGATATAAGAGAGAGAATGAGTGTAGTTGAATGGTGGAAATTTGTGTGGTACAGGTAGATCCCACGAGATATGTGGATATGAAATAGGAGAGAGAATTAGTGGGGTTGAAAAGAATGTGTAAAAATGTGTAAAAACGTATAAAAACATGTAGAAGAACGGGGGCATAATCCATTGAATGATGAACTTCATGTTGACCATAATATCAATCCCTTGATGATAAGAATGAATATCTATGGAGTCCATTGCAATACAAAGGTTACTAATTTCATGATTTTTAGACTATGGAAAAATGTCAAATGAGACTTTTTATTAATGTTATGTTTCTCCATAAAGCTCATTACTTTTCAGCTTTACATTTTCTTTATTTTTTATTTTTGGAAAAAAATTCCTCAAAAGAAGGTATAAAAATTAAAGCACGAGTTAGGTATTTCTATAAGTTGCAACACGTAAGACAATTATAATATTAGCCACACATTCATATAGGAAGAATTTCCACCACGACTAACTATACCAAACAAGCACAAAATCTAGCTATAACATGATAACATCCAAAAGCGGCTGTATGATGCAATTTGTAACAATCAATCAATGAAGTAATATTACCTTGACGTTCTTGTCTCTAGCTTCTCAATAGTAGAAATCATCATAATTATAACGCTGCAAAATGGAAAGAATAGAACAATTATTAGCTAGGAAACAATAAATTAATTACAGCTATAGCAAAAATGTTTGCTTGTTTGGGTATTTTTAACTTTTACCTTATGAAAGCAAACTCCAGATCTGCGTTTGTCGTTTCGCCAAGAATAGACGTGAAGCTGGAAACTCTCATATCCGAATTCTTGTTGTTCCTTTAGCATTTCATTCGTCGAATCCACAACTCTTGAAGGGCATTCATACAAGACGATATCTCGAAGAGTTGGAATTTCTCCAATTCCTTGGGGGATGCACTTTAATGCCCGACAGTTGTAAAGACTTAGGCACTCGAGGCTTGGAAAATGGGTTTCCTCTGCTTCCCAACGTCCCAACCAAGAGGATCGAATAAGTAGAAATTTTAGTTCAATGAATTCCCCTTCATTTGTTTTCCATTCATTGTTTTCAAACTCAACGTCTTTCAGTTTTAGCACTTGAAGGTTGGGAAGTGAACCAATTGATGATGCGTGCACCGAAGAAATCTGGCAACTACTCAAAGTTAACTTCTTCAGTTCTTGAGGGAGACGAAGATTGAGCGGAAATGGATACCAATAATATCTAAAATGGAACTTCAAATTTTCGAGTTGATGAAGGTGGACTACATTCTCCATACAATAAAACGACCAATCAGTTTCTCGATCATTACGGTAAACAACTTTCAATGTCTTGAGGTCAAGAATTTTTTCGATGGCCTCCTCCGTGAATCTAAAATTAATCACGCCAGAAAGTACCTGTAAGTTCCAATTAGGCGTACCGCAAGGATAAGACAAGAAACTACTCCCGTCTACCAACAAATGCCTTAACCACGGCATATTCTTCAACATTTCAGGCGGTAAGTATAATATTCTAGCTTCAGACTTCCAGTCATGCCGTATCACAATCAAGGTTTGTAGATTGTAAAGCCTGGATATTGAGGTAGGAATCTTACCCTTTCTTCCTAAGAAGAAAGCAAGATATCTTAGGTTAACAAGTTTTACGATTTGAGTTGGAAACTTGTTGAATTTTATGTTGCATGCATCCAACACCCTAAGTAGTTGTAAAGGAAAATTCATGGGCAATTCATATGCAAGTCTAAAGTATATAAGGCTGCGAACAGTTGGGTGTTGCCAGTGTCCAAAGCGAAAACGCTTCCTTCGATGAATACTCAAGCAACGCTGATTTCCAATGACTTCTTCATCATAATTGTCAGCAACATAGAGAAACATTTTCTCCCAAGCTTTCCTTGTGCAAAGGACTCTCATCAGGTCATGGATGGTGCACGTTTTGATTTCACCATAGTAATTCCTATCACGAACCATAATGAGATTCCTTGCAATAAGATCTTCGAGATACTCTTTCGCCACTTGTTCCAAGTTTTTTGTTGGGATTGGTTTCACAAATCCCTCGGCAAGCCATAACCTAATGAGATGAGAGATGTGGATCACGTAATCTTCTGGATAAATTGCCATGTACAGAAGGCACACCTTGAGATGATGAGGTAAATGGTCGTAACTCCAAGACAATACTTCCAATAAATCATCGTAATTCCCAACTTCTGCAGATTTCATGTTTCCTTCAACATAATTCCAATGCTCTCGCGTCTTCTTACCTTTGTAGAGGAGACCACCAATAACTGCAAGTGCAAGTGGAAGTCCTTTGCATTTTTGCTATCTTCCTTCCAATTTCCTCGAGTGCAGGAGGACATGGTTCTTCTCCTAATGCCTTATCGCATAGAAGATTCCAACTTTGTTCTGGACTAAGAAAGTCCATACGATGAATATGGTTAGAAGAGTGTTCAAAATTAGCCACTTCAGATGACCGACTAGTCATGATGATCCGACTTCCATTATTGTCATCTGGTAATATCTTTTTAAATTCTTTTAGGAATTCGGTGTCCCAGATATCGTCCATTACAACAAAATACCTTCTTTGTTTCAAACTTTGATACAACTTCAGTTTTAATTCTCCCATTTTCGCTTCAGCAGTTGGGTTTCCGATGGATTTTTGTTTTAATTCTTCCTTGTTTGTTCCATCGGTCGGGTTTCCCGTGGATTTCAGAAGGTCTATAATTAGTGTCATCACATCATATTTTTGAGAGACTGTTGTCCATGCTCGGAGGTCAAAGTGATCGTTGACAAATGAATTGTTGTAGATATTTCGTGCCAGCGTAGTTTTGCCAATGCCACCCATCCCAACAATTGAGATGATTTCAAGTTTAGTAGATGGCCCATCCAAAAGTTCCTTAATTTTGCGCATGTTAGCTTCGAATCCCACCATATGTGAGCCTGTGTTTGTGTTTGTGGAAGCATATTTTAATGAAGACGACTTCCTCGGATGCATCTTCTTCACCTCTTCTGAAATAGAATCACAAAATTAAAGCAAGGAAAAATAGATAACCACGTAGATCTGAGATCATCACAGACTATTAATTGATTTCATCAAGTTTTTTGAGTTTAGGCTTACCAATTTCATCCATGGGTACTTTTACTTTTGAAGTGCCTTCAAGTTTATTAACAGGTCGGGTGAGAGGATCCCTAATTTGCAAACGTTCAATGTTGTTGTTGTTGTCGTTGTCCTTCATATTCTCCACTTCTCCCCATATGGAATCAAGTTTTGTCATTACACTCTTTAAGTCATTTTCATATTTTCTCTTCTCCAAGTCGTCTTCTTCGTTTTTCTCCGAATTATTATTGCATATCGACAAAAAAAACCACCTTGCACAATCCAAAAAACGACTTTCGCATTCAGAGAGACTCTGTTTTGACATGTGAGACTCAACTATATCTTCTGCTTCGTACACCGCATCTCTGATCCTTTCTTCCAAATCTTCAGTCAAGTCTGTATTCCTTTGTGAATTAGTCTCTTCAAGAAACGAAATAAAAAGGCTTAGCTTTTCTCGGAGAGATTTGATGACTATCTGTACTTTATCAAGAACTCCAAATTCGCCTTGTGAAAACAAGATATTATCAAGTGTTTGATTAAGTGAAAGTAGAGCAGCATAAGCCATCTTCAACACTTTTCCAAATTATTACCAGTACTGTAAGGCTTTAGGCTTTGGAAATCAATCGAGCAATGATATGATAGATGCTCTTCAATTCAATTTGGACCAATTTGCCAGTTAAGATGATACCTGCAAGAAATGTATTATTATTATTATTATTATCATCTTCTTTTGTTTAATTTAATCATCATATGTCTAATGAGATATTGTATCCGTTTCATGTTTTATGAGATCAATAGTTGTCCTTACCACATTGGTTTTGCATTGCATACGTGTTGCCCAACGGCTATATAAAATACAAAATATTTAAAATAAGTTATCATAATTTAAAAAGTCAATTCTTTTGATCACAATTGAAAATATTTATGAAGAGCGATTAGTTGGCACGTGTAATCAAGTGGCCCCACTTTTTATATTTCCGCATTGAAACAAATATATTAAAATTCAAAATTTGCTGTCATAGTTAAAAAGAAAATTAAAAATAAAAAAATCGGATATTTTTTTATCTATACTAAATTAAAAAGTGGGGATGTGTGGAAATCTTTTGATTTCCAATAATATCCCCACTAATATTTTGTTTAGTCCAAAATGCCCTTATTAAATAAATATATTTAATTATATAAATAATTAATGAGTGACTCTTTATATTACATTAAATAAATTAAACTACAAATATTTTAAATATATTTTGATTTTATTCAATGTAAAAATAATTATTAATAACTAGAAATCTTTTACAGAGTTATGTAGTTGTATGATAATCTTTTGATTTAAAAATATGTCACAAACATTTTTGTAGTCAATAATTAAAAAAATATAATTACATAACTATTTTTGAGTGATTTTTAAAATTACTTTGATTTGATCAAACTACAAATATTTCAATATATAACGTATTCTTATTCAATGTGTGTGATTTAAAAATATATATTGATCATTTTTTCTATAGCATCTTTCACAATTTTCTAATTGGGATATCATATTTTTATAGTTTTAAAATTGGATTAATATCATATTTAATCAACTTTAATATATGTGACTAATTTTATTGGAAAAGAAGTTTTTGTAGGTTAGATATTTGGATTAACTTGGTAGAAAATTGAGGTATTAATATTTTTACTTGTTGGGTTATGCTGCTGACCCACGAAGCCCAAAAGAAGCCCAGAAGCCCATATGACGACCCGATTGAAGAATATACAAAAGGGATCCAGAAATCGGCTTCATACGCATCTTCACACGCACACCCTACTGCAAATACTCTCTGTAATTTCCCAATTCCATACTTGTAATCTTTCTTTACTTGGTGTAAAATAGTGATTCTAGTGTGTTCTTGGGATATTGGTTTGATTCATAAGTGGATCTTTAGGATAGGGTTGATTGCTATAGGGTTTGATATAGTTTCAAGCTTAGGGTTCTTCGATGCGGCGTAAACGATCTTTGTAATTTTGGGTTGTTTCTAGTGATTGGGAGCAAAATCCACTTGGATGCTCAGCGAGCGTGAGGATCTAATCCCGAACTCCGGTCGCCGGGGACAAATCAAATCTGAGGCGTTCTTCTTGTTTTTCGTTTTCATCGTGTTTGAATTTGTTTTGGGGCACAGTAGGGGTTTGAACCAACATGGTATCAGGCGGTGGAATTCTGCTGAGTGAGCAGCGACCGTGATTCTTTGGAAGCGAAGGTGTATTCTTATTTCCAGAGAGCTCTCGGTCTTGATAAAGGGTCTTCGATCTTCATCTTGGACTCTATACTCGAGGTTTGCTCTTGGTTACGGTAAGATCTTGACCTATTAGACTCTCCTGCGTATTGTCCTTTGTCCATGATCCCTATTGAGGAAATTGGAATCTGAAGCGATAAGTAGGTTTGGGAATTAGGGGTTCTTCTTATTAGTAGCCAGATCTTGCATCGATTTGGCTGATCACATTGCGGTTATGTTTCTTGAGGATTATTTGCACTCATTTGGTTTAGCTTCTGGTTAAACCTTCTTTTTTTTTGTATATCATACTGTAATTGATCTCCTTGGTGCATAATATCGGTGTTCTAAGTGATCTTGCCATTATTTTGCACACTTCTTGATAGGGTAGTGCAATTCTTGCATATTTTGTGAATTCTTTGTTCTTGCATTTCCATGGCTACCGCCCGACTGAGTTGCCTCTACTGGGCGACGCTGAGGATTTTATCCTCTGGCGCCAGAAGATGAAGGCCTATTTGATGCAGCAGAAGTGCTCTCAGGCTCTTAATAACTCTTGGCCTGTAGAGTATAGTCTTTTAAGAAAGCCGGGGAAGTTGGATGACCAAGCTTGGTCATCCATATTCCTCCATCTTGGAGACCATATTGATTAGGAAAGTTGGTGAAACAACCTGTGAGACCTTGTGGACACAATTGGAAACTTTATATGTCACAAAAAGCTGTCCTAATAAGTGTTACTTGTAAGCATTTAACTTTGCTTTTAAATTGAGGCCTCTCTATCCTTAGAGGATAATATAGGCAGTTTAACAAGATAACACAAGATCTTTCAAATGCGGGTGAAACTATTTACGATGATCAACGGTGATTGCCCTACTAAACTCATGAGTGATAAATACAAGGATGTAAAGAATGCTCTTGAGTATGGTAGGGAAAATCTCCCTTTGTTGACATCATTGTGTTCTTCTTTGAGAAATAAAGAACTGGAGCTTCAAAGCAGTAAAAGAAAATCCTTGGTGAGGTGTTGAATGTTAAAGGAAAAAATTCTTCAAAGAATAAATGGAAAGATCAAAATAAAGGGAAAAAGAAATGCGATTCTTACGAAAGAAAAATCAATCTTCTCAATCTTCTCAAAAGGGTAAGTCCAAGGATAAGAGTAATAAAAATTGTTTTTCTTGTCCAAAAACTGGACATTACATTAAGGTGTTTTAAAATGAAAAATGACATCAAAGAAGGAAATCTAAGGATGGAGGAGCCTCTGTTGCTTTTAATGAAGGTACCTCTAATGGACAAGTCTATGTGACTTATGTGAATGTAAATGATCATGATTGGGTTCTTGATTACGGATGTACATTTCATATGTGTCCCTATAAACATTGGTTTGTGATTTCTCGATGTCTCTCTTTGGTAAAGTTACCATGGGTAATGATATTTCTTGTCCTATTAAAGGTATTGGGAAGATTGTGCTAAAATTGGACAATAATAACCGCTTGTACTTGAAAATGTTAGATATGTGCCTGATCTTCATAGAAACTTGATTTCACTTGGTATTTTTGATGATCAAGATTATGACACATTGATTTCAAAAAGCGATTGAAAATCTTCAAAGTCACGAAATAACTTGTATTTCTAAGTGTAATGAGATCAGTATATCTTGCATGCTATACCGTTGACAATTTGTGTTTATTGTTAATGTTTCTGTTTGGGGACCAATCGATTTATGGCACCAAAGGCTAGGCCATACCAATCTTAAATGCCTCCAAATATTACGAAACAAGGTGCTTTTGGTAAGGATGAGGTAAAATTTCCTTCTTTCTGTGAGCATTGCATTCTAGGAAGCAAACTAAACTTCCTTTCAAAGCTGGAACTCATAAATCCACTTCTATTCTTGAGTACTTGCATGCGGACCTTTGGGGGTCGCCTCTGTGAGCACTCACTGGTTTAAGTATTTCTTCTGATAGTGGATGATTTTTTCAAGGAAAATTTGGACTATTATTAAAGGCTAAGTCGATACATTTGATGCTTTTAAAAGCTGGAAAAGCATTACGAGAAAACCGAGATAACCATAAAATTAAGATTTTGAGCGATAATGGTGCGGAGTTACATGTCGAGGATTTTGACACTTTGTGCACACATTACGGCATTCTTAGACATAGGTACACTATTACCCCTCGGCAAAGAAACGGTGTTCTTTGAGAGGATGAATAGACAGTCCTAGAAAGGTAAGATGCTTGTTAAATACGAGTCTTCCCAAATTGTTTTGGGGAGAAAATTTAAATCAAAGCATCCTTCCTTATCAATAGGACCCCTTCTAGTGCTATTGAGTTTAGAGTTCCCGAAGTTTGTAGTGCGATCATGGGTTGACTATTCCGATTTAAAGATTTTTGGTGTGCGACCTATGCACACCAAAATGAAGGTAAATCGGAGCCAAAGTCCAAAAAGTGTATCTTTTTTGGGCTACGATGAAGGAACTAAAGCATAGACTATGGGTCTTTGAAGATAAGGGGTACAAAGTGATTTTAGTAGAAATGTTATATTCAATGAAAGACTAATGCCTTGTCTTGAAAGGAAAGTTGCTGAATATGAGGAAACGATTACAAGCAGTCCCATCACTTGAGATTCACGAATCGAGTTCTTAGGACAACCTCTTGCACTTAACCACTACTCCAATCGAGGTGGAGGATTTTGAATCGATGAGGGAGAAGCGGGTACAATCTGAAGAAAGAAGAACAAGAGGCCCCGTTGAAACCCCCTCGCCTTGCAGTTACCAACTTGCTAGAGATAGGCGAGAGGAGGACCAATATCGGGCCTCCTCCTAGGTATGAATCTGATTTTATTCTTTGCCCTATTTTCTCAGGGAATGAACCTATATCATATGAGGATGCTTTAAAATCTCTGATTTTAAAAAGTGGTTACTTCTATATGAATGAAGAAATGCAGTCTCTAATTGACAACAAAACTTGGTTCTAGTGCCTAGACCTAAAAATCAAAGAATAGTAGACTGCAAGTGGCTCTTCAAGCTAAAAGAAGGTGAGGTGGTAAGGATAGCTATAGATATAAAGCTAGACTAGTTGCTTTAGAGGTTTTACCCAAAGGAGGGTATTGACTACAATGAAATTTTCTCTCCGTAGTAGTCAAATACACCTCTATAAGGGTACTTCTAGCACTAGTTGCTCATTTTAATTGGAATTTGGACCAACTAGATGTAAAAGCAGTTTTTAAGCGAGGGATTTAGAGAAGCTTGTTTATATGAACCAGCCTAGAGGTTTTGAAAAAGATAAAAACATGGTTTGTCTACTTAAAAAATCTCTTTATGATCTCAAACAAGCCCCTAGGCAATGGTACAAAAAGTTTGATTCCTTTGTAAAGATATTGGCTTTTGAAATCAAACTATGATCCTTGTTTTTATGTCAAAGGTTTAGGTGGTCCAAATTCTATATATCTTCTTCTATATGTGGATGATATGCTTCATTTGGGTACTAATAACAAGGATTTAGGACCAGCTAAAGGATATTGACATGGATATATTAGAGATAGGGAAAGTAGTACCTTTGGTTTTTAAGTCGATCCAGGTATATTAAAATTCTTGAAAAATTCTTCATGGTGATTGTAAACGAACTCTTCCTCTATCGAATCACTTTAGCTGTCCACTAATTATTGTCCTAAGACGGATGAAGAAAGGAAAGAATGGAGAGGTACCTTACCTTATGCAAATCACGATGGGCTCCATTATGTATATGATGGTCTGTACAAGACCTGATTTAGCTCAACAATAAGTGTACTCAGCGGATACATGGGTAACCAGGTGAAACTCATTGGGAGGCAATGAAGTGGGTGTTCGAGATACTTAAAGAGGGTCCACGAGAAGGGCTTGTTGTTTAAAAAGGGTGGAGAAGAGGTAATACTAAAGGCTATGTGGACTCGGACTATGCGGGAGATAGAGACCAAAGGAAGTCCACATCGACCTATGTGTTTCTTGTTAATGATATTTGTGTGTTGGAAAGCTCGGCTACAAAAGTTGGTAGCCTGCTGCCAATCGAGGTGAATATGTGGGCACTTCTGAGATGCAGTCCAAGGAAGGAATTTGGCTTAAGGCGGGTTGCTATCGAACTTGGTTTTATTGGTAATGAGGTTACCATTGTTTTGAGATAATCAGTGCAATCCACCTTACTGAAGAATCGCTGTCTATCACGATAGGACAAAGCACATAGAGGTTAAATTCCATTTTATAAGAATGTGGTTGAAAAAAGGGATTATTGAGATCAAGAAGATCTCTACGATGGTGAATCCGGTGATATGGGGACAAAAATCATTCCTGAACAAGTTCTTGAACTGTTTACGATTTTTGAACATCACTTGAGAGTCACCGAGCTCAATCTCTTTTACCCTTTTTAGGTTTCTCTTCTTTAAATTCCTTTTCTTATCTTTAAGGTTTGAAAAATGCTTTTCTAAAATTTTTCTTTTTTAGGTTTTTACGAGCAAAGGAAGCAAATGGAACTAACTCCCAATCACTAAGTCTTCTCAAGATCGACAAAGTGGAAGTGTTGGGTTATCTTTCTTACGACCCACGAAGCCCAAAAGAAGCCCGAGCCCATTATGACGACCGATTGAAGAATATACAAAAGGGATCGAATCGACTTCATGCGCATCTTCACACGCACCTATCGCAAATACTCTCTGAATTTCCCAATTCCATACTTGTAATCTTTCTTTACTGGTGTAAAATAGTGATTCTAGTGTGTTCTTGGGATATTGGTTTGATTCATAAGTGGATCTTTAGGATAGGGTTGATTGCTATAGGGTTTGATATAGTTTCAAGCTTAGGGTTCTTCGATCTGGCTGTAAACGTAAACGATGCTGTAATTTTGGGTTGTTTCTAGTGATTGGGAGCAAAATCCACTTGCGGATGCTCAACGGAGACGTAGGATCTAATCCGAACTCCGGGTCCTTCGGGACAAATCAAATCTGAGGCGTTCTTACTGTTTTTCGTTTTTCATCGTGTTTGAATTCGTTTTTGGGGCCTGTTAGGGGTTTTCGAACCAACATTACTTAGTGTATAAAATGATCAAAGTGTTATTTAGCTTACATGCATGAGTTGATAATATTATGTTGATTTAATTTTATAGTTTTTTAAAAAAATTTAAAGTTAAAACTTAAAAATTTATGATTAAAAAAATCATCATTTTATACCACGTGCAAAGCACGTACTCAAAACTAGTCATGGCTAAAAGTATGTATGAAAGGTATGAAAACTTGCTCATTGGCATGCCTAATGCACTAATCAAGTGTCCCCAAATTTTTTTCTTTTTCTTTTTCCATTTTCCATTTTCCATTTTCCCAGTGACTGTAATTTAGAAATTAGAAGTGCCTTTTGATATTTCTTCACAGCGCTAAGAAACCTTTTTAATTACAACCTGAACCTGTAAACTAAAATGGACACAATTGATTGTGGTCGGATACTAGGATATCAGATCGAGTAAATTCATGTTAAGACATATACAGTTTGGTTTCAGATGGTTCTGTTTTCCTTACCGGCAAAGGAATTATAGGAATGTAGAAAAGAGTTGTCTTGTACTCTAGTTAGAGTTTCTATTTGTCAAAATAACATTTGTTTATGTCGATTCCTAGAATTGTGACATGCTTTCCAACACATTCAACAAGTAGGCATCTTGATATGCTTTTCATTCAAAAAGATCACGATCTTGCGAAATGTGGGCCAGATAATTGTGGCGTATCTCTCTTCTTTACAATTGGTTGTTTTTTTTTGGGGGTTGTCAATCATTATTGGAGTGCGAGGCATGTATCGATGCTCGGCGCGTGTAGAGCGTCTTAAAATCTTCGTGTGTGCATTGGATCATTAGTGATAGATTCTTATATAACAAAATTTCATATTTCATGTTGAGTCGAGTTGAAATTCAAAAATTATAATGAAATAAAATTCTTATATAGCAAATAAAAAATTAATTACATCATATTGCTGAGCAAAATTGTGATTGAACTGGGGTTTTGAATAGTCATGTTCTTGCCAACATATTGGCAACGAAACATGCTAACACCCCATTTTGGGGGGGGGGGGGGGGGAATATGGGACCCATATGTGGCCTTCCACAATTAGATGGCAGTTATGTATTATTTATCTCATTTAATGTAGATTTTAAAAAATAAAAATAAAAAAAAATTTTGCCTGGTGATGTGGCGCTCTGTGAGGGCGCCACATCAACCTGTGTTGGCAGGAGATCAGCTGGTGTAGTGTAAGATAGGCCACCATGACCCCCAATTTGATAGTGTAGTGTAGATAAATGTTGTGTGACCGAACCCTGTATAGAAGGGTAAAGTAGACACTTTAAGCTCCTGTTCTCCTATAACTTTTAATACATTTTAATACATTTTTACAGCAAATTCGTGGGACTTTCCTATATTACACAAATCTCCACCATTCAATTCACTTTTTCTCTCTCATATATTACATAAAAACACATAAAAATACATAAAAACACATATCTAACACCCTCTTGTGCTAAATAATAGTGGGGAAGCATGAAATAGCTAGTTAGATTAATAACTCAACATAGTTACCGAAGCTTGATCAATAATTACGGCCAATCCAAATGCTTCTGCAAAAATGAATCAGAAAATAAATTAACTAGTAAAATAAAATACAAACAACTAGGAATGTGTGTGTGTGCGCGCTTGTTTGAGTAGTGTTGTAGTGGTATCTTCTTAACTTTACCTAATCAAAGCGTATCCCCAAATCATGCCAGTCACTTTCGTAGGAATGGACGTGAAGGCGAAGACTTTCGTTACCCAACTCCTGCTGTTCTCTGAGTATTTCATTTGCGGAATTTACAACATCAGATCCACAATAATACAAGACAATATCTCTAAGAGCTGGAATCTCTCCGATTTCAAAGGATGCACTCTAAGTTCTCACAATGCCTAATACTCAAGCACTCAAGGCTTGGGAAATGTGTTTCCTCGGCTTTCCAAGACATCAAGTTAGGGCTTTCGATGTAAAGGAATTTTAAGTTGATAAATTCTCCTTCATTTGTTTCCCAAACATAGTCCTTAAAATAAGCGTCTTTCAGTTTTAGCACTTCAAGATTGGGAAGTAAACCAATTACTGATGTGTCTTCCCGAGAAATTCTGCAACCACTCAAACTTAACTTGTTTAGTTTTTGAGCAAAAGAAAGATCGAGTGGCAGCTGAAACCAACCTATTCCACGTTCCTTTCTGATGAAACATAACTTCAACTTCTCGAGTTGATGTATCTGGACCAGATTCTCAAAACAATAGAATGACCAGTCCGTTCCTTTATCATAACGGTAAACAATTTCCAATGTCTTGAGGTCAAGAATTTTTTCGATGACATCTTTGGTAAATCTAAAATTAATCAAGCCAGACAGTAGTTGTAGGTTCCCATTTGCAGCACCACAAGGATAAGACAACAAACTACTCCCATGAACCAAGAGATGCCTTAAACATGGCATCTTCAAGATTTCCGGCGGTAAGTATAATATTCTACCTTCAGATCTCCAATCATATCTCAACACAATCAAGGTTTGAAGATTGAAAAGCTTGGATATTGAGGCAGGAATATTACCTTCTTTCTCTCTCACGTAGAAAGCAAGATATCTTAAGTTAACAAGTTTTGTGATTTGAGGTAGAAACTTGTCAAAAGATATATTGCGTGCATCCAACACCCGGAGTAGCTGTAAACGAAAATTTCTTGGCAATCCATATGCATGTCTAGAGTACAGAAGAGAACGGAGAGTTGAGTCATACCGGTGTCCAAAGTCAAACCTATTGTGAATGCTTAGGAAACGCGGAATTTGTATGACTTCCTCATCACCATTATCCACAACATAGAGAAACATTTTCTCCCGTGCTTTCCTCGTGGAGAGCTCTCTAATGAGGTCGTGAATGGTGCAGGTCTTGACTTCACCATAGTAACTCCGATCGTGAACCATAATTAGGTTTCTAGCGATAAGATCTTCTAGATACTCCTTTGCCACTTGTTCCAAATTTTTCCGTGGAATTGGTTTTATAAATCCCTCAGCGAGCCATAACCAGATAAGATGGGAGACGGAGATCACCTGATCTTCCGGGTAAATTGCCATGTAAAGGAAGCACGCCTTGAGATGATGAGGCAAATAGTTGTAGCTTGAAGATAGTACCTCCATAAGATCATCATAACTTCCATCTTTCGAGGATTTCATATTTTCTTCAATGTACATCCATTGCGCTCGTGTCTTTGTACCTTTGTGAAGGACACCGCCAATAACTGCCAGTGCAAGTGGAAGTCCTTTGCATTTTTCCACAATCTTCCTCCCGATTTCCTCGAGTCTAGGTCCTCTAGGAGGACATGGTTCTTCTCCCAGTGCCTTTTGGCGAAGAAGATTCCAACTTTGTTCAGGATTCAAAAATCTATGCGGTGAATGTGGCTACTATAGTGTTCGATATTGGCCACTTCAGATGACCGACTAGTAAAGATGATGCGACTTCCATTATTGTCATCTGGGAACATGTGTTTGAATTCTTTTAGGAAGTTAGTGTCCCACACATCGTCCATTATGATAAGGTACCTTATTTGCTTCAAGCTCTGATACAGTTTCAGTTTCAATTTCTCCATATCATTTCCGTTGATTTCAATGGGGGATTTTCCCATGGATTTTAGAAGATCTACAAGTAGTGATGTCACATCATATTTTTGAGAGACTGTTATCCATGCCCGGATGTCAAAATGACGGTCGACAAATGAATCATCATAAATACTTCTTGCCAGTGTAGTTTTCCCAATGCCACCCATCCCGACAAATTGATATGGCTTGAGTTTAGTGGATGACCCAGCTAGTAACTCCTTTACTTGGAGCATGTGGGCTTCGAATCCCACCATAGGCGTAGGCACACTTGTGTTCGTTGAAGCAGATTTTGATGATGACGAGGTCCCAATTTGCATCTTCACTACCTCTTCTGAAATAAAATCACAAAAGTAAAACAAAGGCAAATAGCTAATTAAGCACACCCGAGAGTGCACAGACCACTATTAATTAATTGATTTCGAGATCTTGTTGAGTTCAGGCTTACCAATTTCTGATGTGCTTTCAAGTTTAACAGGTCCAGTGAGAGAATCCTTAAATTGCAGGTGTTCAATGTTGTTATTCTCCTTCATCTTCTCCACTTCTCCCCATATGGAATCGAGCTTTCCCATTACATTCTGCAAGTCTTTTTCATTCTTCTCCAAGTCTTCCTCACTTTGCTCCTTAGAATTTTGGCACATTGACAACAAGCTGGTTACACAATCCCAAAAACAACTTTGAGATTCTGAGAGAATCTGTTTCGACATCTGAGACTCAATTATATCTTCGGCTTCATACACTGCATCTCTGATTCTTTCTTCCAAATCTTCAATTGAGTCGTCGTTCTTTTGTGAAGTATCTTCCAGAAATGAAATAAAAAGGCCCAACTTTTGATGGAGAGATTTGATCCGTACTTCTTCGACAAGAACTTGAGCTTCATCTCGACAAAGCAATATATTATCTAGTGTTCGAGTAAGCGAAAGGAGAGCAGCATAAGCCATCTCCAATATTAATTTTTGTCCAAATTACGAGTAATTAAAACAAAATTAAGGCTTTAATTTAGACTTAGGAAATCAATGGAGCATACAGAAGATCTCCAATTTGTCTGTTAAGAAAAATACATCAATGAAGCCATTGTATTATTGTAATAATCTTTTGGTTAATCATATGTGTAATAAAAGATTGTATCCATTTCGTGTCTTGTATGTCCTAAGGATCAATAGTTGTCCATACCACATTGGTTTAACATTGCATACGTGCAGCCTAACGAATAATATAAAATACGATTTATTTAAAATAAGTTATCATAATTTAAAAAGTCAATTCTTTTGATCACGACTGAAAATATTTATGAAGATTTGTTAGTTGGCATGTGTAATCCAGTGTCCCCATCTTTTTATTTTCGCATTGAAAATGTAGAATAATTAAAATTAAAATTTTGCTGTCGTAGTTAAAAAAAAAAAAAATCGATTCTTCTGAGCTCTGATCATAGTTGAAAATATGTATGAATACTTGCTCATCTCTACGAGTAATCGAGTGTTAGAGTTACAAACAAAAATCAATTAAAGAACCATGCAAATGGGTATGCTTTTCATCAGTTGCAGATTCAAAATAGAATGTCACCCTTTCTTCTTTTTCCCCTATTATTTGAAACATTCAAAAAGAAATATTTTTCACTGTGAATAGCAATACAAAACAAACACAGAATTTGTAATATGCATCCATATAAGCCTCTATATGATACGAGTCTATCATAGAGTCAGCATGCAATATTACCTGTAAAGTGAGCTTCCATCGGATAAATATAGCTCTGCAGAAATTAAATGACTTATTTTGAAAAATCATGACATTTATGGACTTGTTTTCAACTTTAATATCACAAGGACTTTTGGGATAAAAACAACAATATTTCCCTTTTTATATAAAATATAATTCAAATTGAATATAAAGCTTTTTACTATGTGCAAATTGGTCCCAGTGATTCTAAAACTTTCAATTCAAGGTTCAATTTTCTTATATTTTAATTCGAATTCTTGCTTATTCAATCTTACCTTCTCCTTGAAGGATGACACTTTGTACAATATACACACATACAAATATTATTTAATCCTCTACTGTTGCGATTTCACCTGTAAACATCAATTAAAGCTAAAATTGTAGAAGAGAATGATAAAACATAAATAATTTCCTTTTTATTGTCGCTCTTAATTACACATCAAAGTTTTTAACATAAAATGGGACGACAGAAAGATAATTCAAATCAACATAATCTTAAAGTACATATATATTTTATTTTTGTTCTTCATAGATTGGTGGAACTGATCATATTAGACACCGCCTGAAAGTTGTTGCTATTTCCTAGCAACGTTCACCAATACTCTCCGCCATCACATCCATATTAAAACTACAATCAGAAAAAGGTCACAAATTATATGCATTAACAAACAAGAAAGGATAGAAACTAGACTGTAATTGTATTAATTAGGTATATATTTCTATAGGTTGTAGCACGTAACTCACTAATGTTAATTTACTCGTTTCTTATGTCATTTCAAATGGTGATATCATGATATAACCATATGATTAAATGATAAAACAATTTTTTTTTTTTAAATGAGGAAACATTAAAAAAAAAAAAAAAAAAACATTTTTGAATGCGATACCAAACAAGCACAGAATCTGTAATATCCATCCATAAACATCCATACAAAACATTAATCTCTAAAAGTCTATCAAAGAGTTGGTAAGTACCATCGTCAATTAGATGACGTACAGCTTGCCACAGAGTCGTCTTCTCTCTCTGCAGAAATGAAACAAAAGAAGTAAACAACAGTCAATAACTACTATATATATATTCTTATTAATGTTTACCTGGCGAAAGCCGGTGCTATATCGAGATCCTCGATGAAGCTGGAGACTCTTGTTACCGAACTTGTGTTGTTCTTTGAGTACTTCATTTGCCGAATCTACAACACCTGGACTACAATATTTATCCAGCACGATATGTCGAAGATTTGGAATCTCTCCAATTCCAGGAGGGATGAACTTTAATCTCCAACAGTCGCTAAGACTGAGGCACTTTAGGCTTGGGAAATGTGTTCCCTCAGCTAATTCCCAATCTTCCAATGTGTCGCTTTCAATGAACAGAAACTTTAGTTCATTGAATTTCCCTTCATTTGTTTTCCACATAGATTTTTCAAATGAAATATCTTTCAGCGTCAGCACTTGAAGCTTGGGAAGTGAACCAATCATCGACAATTGTTTCCCAGAACACATGCAACCTTCCAAAGTTAACTCGTTCAAACTCTCTGGAAAAGAAAGATTGAGGGGCATCTGACATGTAGCATATTCCGAATCTTTTCCAGCGAAATATTGGAGCTTCAAAATTTCGAGTTGATTCAGATCGGCCACATTCTCCATACAATAAGACGACCACTCAGTTCCCGAAACGAAACGGTAAACAATTTCCAACGTCTTGAGCTCTAGAATATTTTCTATGGCATCCTTGGTAAATTTGAAATTAATCAAGCCAGAAAGTACTTTTAGATTCCCGTTTGGTTCGCCAGGAGGATAAGACAAGAAACTACTCCCATCTACCAACAGATGTCTTAACCATTTCATCTTAAACATTTCCGGCGGCAAGTACAATATTGTACCTTTAGATTGCCACCCATGCCTCATAATAATCAAGGTTTGTAGATTGCAAAGTTTGGATATTGAAGCAGGAATATGACTGTTCCCCTAGTAGAAGAAAGCAAGATATCTTAAGTTAACAAGCTTTGCTACCTCACTTGGGAACTTCTCGAATACTATATAGGATGCATCCAACACCCTGAGTAGTGGTGAATGAATATTTTTTAGATCGACATATGTGAATTTAAAGTATAGAAGAGAACGGATCACAGTCAGGCCACGCGGGCGTAAGTAATACCACCTCCGATGAGAACTTAGGCAACGTTTATTTTCTATGGCTTCTCGATCGTTGTTATCGATGATGTGAAGAAACATTTTCTTCCTGGCTTCCCTGATGCAGAAGTCTCTCATAAGGTCATGCATGGTGCACGTCTTGATTTCACCATAATAACTCCGTTGATGGACCATAATCACATTCCTGGAGACAAGATCTTCTAGATACTCCTTTGCAACCTGTTCCAAATTTTTAGGTGGGATTGGCTTTATAAAGCCTTCAGCGAGCCATAACCTCATAAGGTGGGAAATGTGGATCACGTAATCTTCTGGGTAAACTGCCATATAAAGGAAACATGCCTTTAGATGATGAGGTAAATGATTATAACTCCAAGAGAGTTTCTCCATTAAATCATCGTAGTCTCCAATGTTTGAAGATTTTAGATTTTCTTCAACATACTTCCAATGCTGTAGTGTCTTCTTCTCTTTGTAAAGGACACCACCGATAACTACCAGTGCAAGTGGAAGTCCTTTGCATTTTTCCACAATCTTCCATCCAATCTTCTCGAGTTTGGGAGGACATGTTTCTTCTCCTAGTGCCTTTTGGCGCAGAAGATTCCAGCTTTGTTCAGGACTTAGAAAATTCATATGATGAATATGGGTACAGAAGTTGTTTGAACCATCCACATCAGATAACCGACTAGTCATGATTATCCGACTTCCATTCTTGTCGTCCGGGAGTATGTTTCTTAATTCCTTTAGGAAGTCGGTATCCCACACATCGTCCATTACAATAAGATACCTTTTTTGTTTCAAACTTTGATACAATTTTTGTTTTAAAAATTGTTTTAAGTCGTCCGGATCCTTTCTATTCCTTTCGTCAATGTTCTTTCCCATGGATGTTAGAAGGTTTGCAAGTAGTGTCACCTCATCATATGTTTGAGAGATTGTTGTCCATGCCCGGACGTCGAAGTGAATATTGATAAATGAGTCATTATAAATGTTTCTTGCCAATGTGGTCTTGCCAATGCCACCTATCCCGGCAATAAAGATGGCTTCGAGTTTATCGGATGACCCAACGAGTAACTCCTTGATTCGGACCGTGTCATCTTGAAATCCTACAATAGGCACACTTGTGTTTGTTGGAGCAGATTTTGATGAAGATGAGTTCCTGATCGATTGCGTCTTCTTCAGCTCTCCTGAAATAGAATTGTGAAATTAAAACAAGGCAAATAGATAACACATTTGAGATCTAGCAATTCATCACGAAAAAGCAAAATATTTTCTAGTGTACGAGTAAGTGAAAGCAGAGCAGCATAAGCCATCTCCAGTACTACTTTTCCGAATAAATCAACAGTGAAAGGTTTTAGGCACTAGATATCAATGGAGGACTTGCAGAAGATATATCTCAATATTTTTCAGACTTATATTTAACTAACACACTCAGTATAGCAATGCTAATAACTTTGATCTGTCGTTTATCAGAACATTGGTTTCAATGAATAATTATATATTAGTGCTGAGTGGTTTAGGGTTGAAATTTGGGGTCATAGATGGGCACGTCTAATAAAATATATGAAGCACAAACCAAATTTCTAGTAAAGAAACATATATCAAAGCGACCTTTTTATCGTCTAATGGCAACTTGTGCAGTTGGAAGTATTTGGAGTTGCAAAAGCGAGAAATGTTTGTTTAAAGTGTTGTGTTACCTATACAACTTTATTTAATGGCTTCTCAATAACTAAGTGGGGTGCTAAAATTCTGTGAAATTACATGTCAATATCATTATGATATCGCTTTAAAATTTTATCACATTAGTTGGTTGTCAACAAACCATCGACCAAACTTGTGCAGATATTCTTTTTTCCAATGCAAGGTGCCGATCATAGGAGCGGTGTCATGTTTCGAACTAAGTATCAATCACCGCAAGTGAGTGCCTTTTCCGCTAGGCCAACCCCTTGGACAATATTGTATCCATTCTAATACTAAAGATCCATAATTCTCGCTTAGCACATTGGTTTCACATTACGATTTAAAACTCATTCGACTATAATTTTGATGAACGCTATGATGTAATATCAATTTTATTACATTGTATCAATACAATTACTGACTACTTACAAGTACTCCTCTCTGTTATGGGTCACAAATGGAGAAAGTCTTAGTGTCACGAACTTTCTTTGAGTCACATATGGCTGGGTCTTGGAGTCTTCACTTTGCAAACTGCAATATTGTGATCTCCAATCAATGTTTTCATCATTTGATTGTCAAAAAATTATGTGATGGTTAGATGTTGTAAGTACTGTCTCACATTTTCTATTATAAATGTAAGTATATATTGTAATACCATTAGTGTTAGTTGATTGAAAATTAAGAGTACGATCAGGATTCTTTCTTGTTCTTACCTCTCCACCTATCTTTGCACAGTATACCCACATCATAATGTACAAATATTCTTTGATCTTCTATTCTTCCGTATTTCAACACCAAAAGCAAATTAAAGCTAAAATTGTTGAGCACATATATAATTGAGAATATATCCCAGATGTAGTTGAGAATATTTGTGTTTAATTAACTGTAACAATAGATGTTCGAAACTACTATTTACTCGTGTCTAATTAACATTATTTGTCTAACATTATTTGAAATGATGATATCGTCTGAGCAAAACTACTACTTACTCGTTGTTCCCTGAGTATTTCATTTGCAGATTTTACAACACCTGAACTACATTCATACAATATGATATCTCGAAGAGTTGCAATCTCCCCGATTCCATAAGGGATGCACCTTAATTTCCGACACTTCCTAAGACTTAGGCACTCAAGACTTGGGAAATGTGTTTCCTCGACTTCCCAATCACTCAAGTTAGAGCTTCCAATAAGTAGAAATTTTAGTTCAGTGAATTCCCCTTCATTTGTTTGCCACTCACACCCTTGAAACAAAATAGTTTTCAGTTTCAACACTCGAAGATTGGGAAGCAAACCAATCATGGACAACTGTGTCCAAGAAATTAAGCAACCACCCAAAGTTAACTTGTTCAGTTTCTGTGGGAAACAAAGATTGTGCGGCATATCACACATAGCATCTTCCCAATAGTTTCTAATGAAATGGATCTTCAAATTTTCTAGCTGATGCAAATCGACTACATTCTTGAGACAATAAAAGATGGAATCAAGTTTTTGCATTACATTTTGTAAGCCTTCTTCATAATATGTCTTCTCCAAATGTTCTTCATCATTCTCCTCGGACAACAAGCACCTTGCACAATCCCGAAAACAATTCATAGATATTATAAGACAATTCACGTAGTATTTTATAAGATTTAAGAAAATATTTAAGATTATGGCGGTTGATGTTGGAAAATAAAAACTAAATCATAGATATTATAAGACAGTTCACGTAGTAAGCCATCTCTCGTGCCAGTGATTCAACGAAGGAAATCAATGGAGGACTTACGCTCCTGTTAGGGAATCTTTTTTTCAACTTTTTACCACTTTTTTATTCATTCTTTATCATAAATTAATCACATCCACAAATTTTTACCATTCAACTCCACTCATTCTCTCTCGTCTTTTGCTTTAAACCACATTAAAAATTATTAAAAACCATTCCCTGTCAACCACTAAAAGACTTACACAAGATCTCAAGATTTTTCAAACTTATATGTTTACCAAAACTCCATTTGTACAGCAATCAGTTGGGCAATGCGAATAATTTTGATCTGTCGTTTATTAGAACATTGGGATTAAATTAATAATATTAGTGATGGTGTAGTGTTGAAATCTGTGATCTCAAATATTGTAAAATATGCAAAGCAGAAACCATTTTTCTAGTAATGAAACATATACTAAATGAATACTTTGTATTGTCTAATGGCAACTTGCTAGTTGGAAGCATATGGAGTGACAAACGAGAATTGTATTCTAATCTTTTGTTTAGACTTGATGTTATTTATACAACTTTAATTGATAATTGTAGATACTCAAGTGGTTTGGTAAAATATCAAAAGTTACGTATTAATATTATCATCTTGTCACTTTATCAAATTTTGTTACATTGCTTAATAGTCAGCAAATCAGCGTCCATAATTGTTTAAAAAGAAAAAAAGTAGTTTTCGTCCTTTGTGTAATATGTGTCGCATGTGTGTTATATTGTATCCGTTCTATTTGTCCTAAAGACCCATAATTGTAGCTTAGCTCATTGGTTTCACCATTACGATCTAAAATTCAGTCGATTACAATTGGAATGAGCAATAGGATGTAATGATGTTTTTTTTCTTTGTTCTATACCAATTTTATTACCTTATTAATAACAACCAAGCTGCTTACAAGTGCCCATGGCCTGAGCCACAAGCCGCCGCTGCCCCCTCCTCGGCCCTGTTTTCAGGTCGCAAGTAGAGAAAGCTCAGAAAAGTCTCACTGTCAAAATAACAAATCAAGTCTAACTCAAACTAATTAATGCTTATGAGATCCGCATAATGGGTGATATTTATCCGGGTAGCTCCATGACGACTGAGACACTCCACGTACCAATCAGGCCAATTACACGAAATTGAGCCAAGAAAGTGGGGGCGAGTAGTGATGACATTGGTTGATGAAGTATGTCAAAATGCCTCTAAGGAGTCATCTCAAAGCTTGGGTCAGCCATTAAGAGCTCATGAAGTCAAAGATATCATCTACTTAAGTGTTAGAGATGAGATGGATCAAAAATGGAGAAGTAGGTTACATTTATGGTCATACAAAACATTTTTCCAGCTATAACTTAAGGCTTACAGCTGTACTCCACTTCATACGGCCGTAACAGAGAAAGCCAAGGGGGCAGAAACATGTAGAGAGTTTTATGCGACCATACCTTTGGGTTATACGGCTGTTCGCTTGGTCATACGGTCGTAAAGGATAATCCTACGGCCGTGCCATAAGATTTTATGGCCGTTGTTGATGTCGAAATCAGTAAGGACCAATTGATTATCAACTGAGGTGAGTGTTAGGACCTAGTTGGTAGTAACTGAAGAAGTAAAGAAGCAAAGAATGTAAGTGTATTTATGTCCGAGCTGGTCCTTGATTACAGAGGATTTTCCGTCGTTACCAATGGTCACTAAGTGTTTTATTTATAGTGCAAGAAAGAGGTATACGGCTGCAGGTCATCATGAGGCAATGGTACGGCGCCAGAGTAGATGTGTTGATTGCACTGCAGCACCGCAAGCCGCCTTTGCATTTAAGGCGTTGACCTCCGGAATTTGGGTGCGCCGTCACGCATTAATGGCGAAAAGATACTCTGTCAGGTGGTGTCGTGGTGTCGTGGTGTCCGGTGACACGTGGGTTGTCCTTGTTGTCTTGCCATCGTAGCGAAGTGGGATCGTCATACACCATTGGCGATCTAAAGCCGACCTCGGACCTCTCGGCCGTAAATCGCGTGATGGCCAGAGTCCTCCATGAATTGGCCGACCGGGCCATGGATCGAGCTAGATAGGAAGTCCGAGCCGAACTGGGACCCGATACCTATTCTCCAGTGGGACGAATTCCAGGGTCAATCCGAACTGGGACACTAGGCACGTGGTCGGCCGACCCGGTGCCCATACTCGTCAGGTCGGCCAAAATTGTATAGGGGCCTGGCCGAGTGAGTGCCACGTCACCAGGGTGCCAACAATTGTCCCGGCGTGAATGCCGACGGGTCGGGGTTGACGCTGCCGGTTTGGCGGCACACGCGTGGCACGTGGGTATGAAACCGACCACGTGTCGGTCGGGCCGTTGGAGGAGGTCACGCTTTTTCAACTTCCGCGCCTTTGCCTATATATACCCCATCATTTCTCCGATTTTCACTTTCGCTCTTCATACTTGTCAAAAAATTCTCTCGAGCACAAGCCCAGCCGGATCCGTCCCTAGCCTTCAGCCTCGAGACCGACCTAATCTTCGTGTATATTCGAACTCAAAACTTGTGAATTCCAAAATCAAAATGTCGCCAAACTCGTGAGGAAGTGTGCGACTACGACATGAGAATCGATCTCTGGACCTCCCCTTCAAGACAGAGAACTCCCGAAGGCCGAGGAAGTCCCGGAAGCCGCTCCATGCAAACGCCGGGCTACGGTGGAGTCCGCTGAGCTCGCGTCCGAGGTGGGCACCTTCTTCCCGTCCGAGCAGCTCTCACCGACCTTCCCAAGAGGCGAAGAAGAAAGCCAGGCAGTGCGACGTGGCGGCGGCCGCTCTCGCCTCGGCCGTGACTTAGAGATCTTGAGTTGGTGGCATTTCCAGTATCAGGTTTCACATCGGGTGAAGTTCGTAGTACCCGAGGCCGACGAGCTGGTCGACCTCCGCCACCGGTGGCGGGTGGTCGTGGAACCAGAGCCATCTTGAGTCCGAGTGAGCCGCACGATTCCCGAGGCGGAAGCGCCTGGTGCCTGGGGTGGCGCCTACTCAGCTTACCCCCAATACGTGGAAGACCATCCTGGGGATGCTAGTGTTGTGGCATCGGACCGGGCTCAGCGGGTTGATGGTGTGGGAGTTCAACCACCTATACACCTTCAAGTCGGACGGACAGCACTCGGGCTAGTATTACTGTTCAATCCGGCCGAACTCGGGAGGTGCCTTCGTCATCGGGCTTCCGGACTCAGTCAAGAGCTGGAAGCAGAACTAGTTCTGGGCGGAGGGGTGCCTAGTCAGCCCGGACGACAGGGAGGGGGAGGTCGCGATCCTTGTGAACTATCACGACCTCGGTAAGCATCCTTCCGACCTCGATATTATATTATTTCGAACTGAACCAACTCGTCTTTCCTTCGCAGACTTCAAGGAGGCCAGACCGTTAGAAGGCTGGACTGAGCGTGCTGCCATCGCGAGGTCGATCCCAGATCGTGACTGGCGCTCCCTCTTGACAGAGGAGAATTTATTCAACTCCCGGCTCTCGCGAGCTCAGCCCCAACGATCTTCTTCTACCTTAGGTAATCGCTCGAACTCCCTTATACCATTGCTTTCCGACCTCGCCTACATTTCATGCTAATTGACCGTCTCCGAACTCGCAGCTCACTCCTCCTCCCAACCAACCATGCGAGGTCCGCCGACTTCCTGCAAATCAAGAAAGCCCGTGACCGAGGCCTCGCCGACCTCGGGGCCAACTGAAACCCGACCTGCGGGCTCAGCCAGTGCCTCTGTCCTTCCTCCCAAGCACGGGGTCGGGAAGGGGCTTATGAAAGCCGCGAGGCCGGCTGAGTCCGGAAAGCCGCCGAGAGGCAGCCCGCCTACCTCTGCATTTCTGAGACCCAGGAGGAAGCCTACCCAGAACAGGTGCCGCCAGCTGGCCTCGCGATTTTTACCGGTCCCAATTCCACCTGCTCGACGATGAGCCCTTCGGTCATGCCGATCTCGGCGGATAACGCCACCGTAGTGATAGGGAGGTCTCGACCCCAGCTCAGGAGCAATACTTGACGAGCATGGGTATCGAGGACAACACCTCTCGGCGGCGGTCCATCAGAGTGAGCTCGATCCACCGCCCGAGCCGGAAGCAATCGAGGCCACCATCCGAGACTGCAAGGGGGCCTCAAGGAGAGTGACTCACCTGGTGGGGACAAGGCAGTCTGGTAAGCCCTCTCTCCAGGATGAAGGAGGCCCGGCCGGCGCCAAGGAAGGGGCCAAGGAGCTCGAGGACGCCGGAAGGCCCACGCCGCCGGTCGAAGTCGCCGAGCGCCGAGCCGAGGCCTCAAAGAGCTCCCGCATCCCCACCCGCCCCGTCGAAGGAGAGATCATCGAGAGTATAAGAGGTCGGAGGAGTACACGTCCGAGCTCAACTCCGTCTTCGTGAATGCGGTCGAGGACGTCATGGCTGACATCACAGAAAAGCGGCCTGACTAGGACATCGGGTTTTTGGCCGATGAGGTCAAGTCGCCAGTATGAGCACGGTCGCCGGAGCAAGGACCCGAGGACGGCCGATGATCCGGCCTCATTCGTTTTCCTGTTGTCTTATTGTTGTTTTTTCCTTCTCTTTTTTTTGTAATGACATCTCCGAGCTCGTCCATGTCGGGCTCGGCTAGATTTATATTTGATGAATGCAATTTAAGTTCAGCTCGTCTATTCTTTTTCGTTATATTGTGCGATTATTAAAACAGCTCGCGATGTATGTGTGCATGCTTCATTTGTTTCTCGTACCTGAAGTCCTGTACCCGAAGTCCGGACACTTCACTAGGTCGTTCCCGCGCTGGGGTCATAGGAGGACAAACTTAATAATTTTGACAAGTGTTGGTTCAACCCCAGCGGATCCGTACTTAGACCGTACCTCGTAGGTCGGCTTCGCTTGGTGACGGGTCCGCCGGGGTGGGCCGAAGTGTCGATCTGGTGACTTGATTTATTCACGAAGTAATGGTTAGTGGGTCCAGTTCGGCCATGCTTTATTTTCTCGGAGGTCCGCCGTGACGGGGCTAGGTCATTTTACTTATTTCGTTTGGGTGCCACCTTAGTGGATCTGTCCCCGGGCCGGACCGCTTAGGTCGGCCGTTTCAGGGGGTGGGTCCGCCGTGGCGGACCTAGGTCTTCGTCTTTTGTTTTTATTGTTTGGATGCCACCTTGGTGGATCTGTTCCCAGGCCGGACCGCTTAGGTCTGCCATATCGGGGGGTGGGTCCGCCGTTGCGGACCTAGGTATGACAGTTAAGTACTGGACAAAGGATTAAAACAACAGTTCCAAAGGCTTCCATTAATTACTGAAGTAGAGACATTACAACTGATTTTCAACATTTACAACTTTATAGCTACTGGAACATTTACAACTTGATAGCTACTGGAAATATTTCTTCAAGTGTTCAACGTTCCAGGGGTGGGGGAGCTGAACTCCTTCGGCTGTACCGAGGCTATATGAGCCGTTACAGAAGGCTCTGAGAACTACGAAGGGTCCCTCCCACTTCTCGGCTAGGGCTCCAGCGGCCTGATCTCGGGTAGCGAGGAAGACCTTTCTGAGTACCAAGTCTCCGACCTGAAGCCGCTTGACTTTGGTTGAAGTACCGAAAGACCGCGGGTGCTTGTATAGCTCAAGACGTTGGTCGGCTTCGATTCGCTTCTCTTCCAGCAGGTCGACCTCGAGCATAAGTTCCCGGTCGTTTGTGTGCTAAGAGAAGTACCGAGTTCGGAAGGAGGGCAACTCGACCTCGGCCGGTATCACAGCGTCGACTCCGTATGCCAATGCGAATGGGGTTTCTCCGGTTCTGGTCCTGGATGTTGTCCGGTAGGACCATAGGACGGCCGGGAGCTCATCCGCCCATCCTCCCATTAGTTCTTCCAGTCGGGTCTTTAGTGTGTGCTTGATGATCTTGTTCACTGCTTCCACCTGGCTGTTGGACTAGGGGTGGTTCGGGGTGGAGTAGTGCTTCTTGATTCCCAGGTCCTCACAGAAAGACCTCAACCTACGGTTGTCGAATTGTCGGCCATTGTCGGTTACAATGGACTCGGGTATTCCGAATCGGCATATGATTGCCCTCCAGATGAAGTCGGTCGTTTTCTGTTCCGTGATCGAGCCAGGGCCTCAGCTTCCGCCCACTTGGTGAAGTAGTCCACGGCTACAATGGCATATTTCACTCCTCCCCGACCAATTGACATAGGTCCTATGAGGTCAATTCCCCATTTGCAGAAGGGCCATGAGCTGAGCACATGAGTTAGTTCCGTTGGAGGGTCCCCGCCGACTTGGGCGTGGCGCTGGCACTTGTCGCAGCGCCTGACGTAGGCGATGGAATCTTTCTTGAGGGTCGGCCAGAAGTAGCCTTGCCTCAGGACCTTGTGTGCCAGGGCCTGACCACCAGAGTGGTTCCCACACGTTCCGGAGTGGACCTCGTCGACTAAAAAGGCCGCTTCTCTCTCAGCCAAGCACCGCAACAAAGGGCCTGAGAAGCTGCGTTTGTAGAGCATGTTGTCGATGATAGTGTAGCGAGCGGCCCTGATGCGCAATTGCCTGGCCAGTCTGGGGTCCTCCGGGGCCCTACGATCCTTTAAAAAGGAGAGAATTTCGTCCATCCACGAAGGGGGGCCCAGGTCTACGGTCGCCACATAGGAGGGCTTGGCTATGGCCGACCTCGTCAGTCGGTTGATCGGTACAAATTCCAGCTCCTCTATCGCTTTACTGGTAGCGAGGCGTGCCAGGGCGTCAGCCAGGTTGTTCTGAATCCGAGGGATCTGTCGAAGGACGACTTCCTTGAAATTCATTATTTCAGCGGCAGCGAGGTTGGCATAGGTAGTCATCCGCTCATCCTTAGCAAGGTAGGTGCCGTTGAGTTGGTTGACGACGAGCTGGGAGTCGCTCCGGACTTGGAGGTGGGAGACACCTATGGCCTGGGCGTACCTGAGGCCTGCGATCAGGGCCTCGTATTCGGCCTCATTATTTGAGGCTGGAAACAAGAATCGCAGGGACTGGCAGAAAGATTCCAAGGAAGGGCTCAGGAGAACGAGCCCGGCTCCAGAGTAGACGTCCGTCGATGAGCCGTCTACATAGAGCGTCCAGGGCTCGGACTTGGTACTGGGACTCGACGACGGCGGGCTGAACTCGGCTATAAAATCGTCCAGGGCCTGGCCCTTTATCGCGAGCCTAGGTCGGTAAGAGATGTCGAACTGTCCGAGCTCTACTGCCCATTTTACTAGTTGACCTGATGAGTCCGGCTTCTAGAGCACCTGCCGCAAGGGGTAGTTAGTCACCACTTCGATGGGGTGCTCGAGGAAGTAAGGTCGAAGTTTTCTGGAACTGGTGACGAGCGCGAGGGCTAGCTTCTCCATCGGCGTGTAGCGCTTCTGCGGGTCGACGAAGGACTGGCTCGTGTAGTAGACCGGGTACTGGATGTCCCCCTTGACACGAGACTGAACTCGCGGCATGTTTAGAGACGGCGAGGTAGATGGAGAGGACCTTCCGCCCCGGGCTTCGACAGGAGAGGAGGTTGAGCCAGGTGTCTTTTGAGCTCCTCGAAAGCTTCTTGGCACTCGGGGGTCCATCCGAAGTCCTTCCCCTTCTTCAGGGCCTCGAGGAAGGGGCGACACTGGCCGTGGGCCCTGGACACAAATCGGTTCAGGGCCGCTATCCGGCCGGTGAGACTCTGGACCTCTTTAACCCTGGTGGGAGGTCTCGTGTTCAAAGATACCGATCTTCTCGGGGTTTGCCTCAATGCCTCTCGAGCTCACCACATAGCCGAGGAATTTTTCGGACTCAACCTCGAAGGCGTATTTTGCCGGGTTCAGCTTCATTCGATATTCTCTCAGGACCTGAAACATGTTACCCAGGTGCTGGATATGGTCAGCGGCCCTCACGCTTTTCACCAACATGTCGTCGGCATATACTTCCATGGTAACCCCGATCTGAGAGCCAAACATTTTGTTGACCAGCGCCGTAGGTCGCTCTGCCGTTTCTTCACCAAGGGCATGACTGGTAGCAAAGAAGGCCTCGGTCTGGCGTCGTGTGCTCTTGATCTGGGGGATACATAGAGATCTGGTTATAGCCCGAGTAAGCGTCCATCATACTGAGGAGCTCGTGCCCAGCCGTTGAGTCTACCATCTGATCTATTCGGGGCAGGGGGAACGAGTCCTTGGGGCTGGCCTTGTTGAGGTCGGTAAAATCTATACAGACTCTCCAGCTACCGTTGTTCTTCTTGACGAGGACCGGGTTTGCAACCCAGGTGGGGTATTTGGCTTCCCTGATGAATCCAATTTGAAGTAGCTTATCCACTTCCTTCGTCAGGGCCTCATAGCGCTCCTGGTTCAGCGGACATCGTCGCTGTTGCCGAGGTCTCACCGCGGGGTCAATGTGTAGCCGGTGGCAAGCTACTGATGCAGGTATGCCGACCATATGCGAGGGCTTCCAAGCAAAGACATCGGAACTGCTGCGGAGGAATTCGACCAGGGCGGAACGCGTGGGTTCAGCCAATCCCTTTCCGATCTTCAGGACCCTACCTGGGCGCTCGGGATCGACCTCGATGGTGTCGAGCTCTTCCATCGGCTGTGCGCTACGGTCCTCAGGTCGGCCGGGGTCGCCGAGCTCGCCATGGCGACGGTCAGCCCTTGCCGTTTCGCGGACGGCTGGGTGGACGCCGCGACCGACGGCCGCGCCTGATCCCCTGGATCGTCGCTACCCGTGGAGTGGGGGAACTTCATGGCGTAGTGGTAAATGGAGGTCGAGGCCCTGAGCTCGTACAGGAGGGGCCGACCCAAGAGAGCATTGTAATTGCCTGGGAGGTCTACCACGATGAAGGTGGCCATGACGGCCCGTACGCATGACCAGTCACTCCAACCACAGGGCCAAGGGGGCACGGGCTCAGGTGCCGCTCATCGAGGCCCATGTGGAGTAAGGTCCGGAGGTATAGCAAGTTGACTCCGCTCCCATTGTCGATAAGTGTCCGGTGTACGTGTATACCGTTGAGGACCATGCTGATGACGAGGGCGTCCTGGTGAGGGTGGTGGATGTGAGCTGCATCGGCCTCCGTAAAGGTGATCCCTTCCTGAGGTTCAGACGGAGTGGAGCTGGTCTTGGTCCTCTGCGCGGAGTACTGGTAGTCAGTGCAGGCTTCTCTCGCCAACCTCTTGCGTTGGTTCCGCGACCCGACAAAGTGTTGGTTTCCCATGACCAAAGTATGGACCTCGTTCCGTGGCCCCGTAGGCGGTGGGGGCCAGTGGGAACCCTCCGGCTGAGGTCGGCCTTGGTCGGGCGGCGGGGCGACGAACTCGCGCAGCTGTCCTCGCAGAATCAAGCCCTCCACTTCATTCTTCAGGTCCCGATAATCATCGGTGTCATGCCCGGCTGACCTATGGTAGCGGCAGTACCTCTCCTGGTTTTGGCTTGAAGAGGGGGTCCTCATCGGGGTCGGGGGTGGTAGGACCCCTCGATCCTTCACGTGCATCAGTACTCCTTCTAGACTGGTGTTGAGGACGTGGAAGGTCTGGAACCTTTGGGGCGGTGGTCGAGCGGCCTCGCGCCCACGCTGCGGCTGGTTCTGGGCGCGTGGCGCCTGTGCCGAGCTGGTGTCCTTCTCCTTGCCTTTCTCGGGTCGGGAGTCCTGGGGCTTCGCCTCGGGGTCACCGGATGCCTCCTCAGCTCCGATGTGGCACTCAGCTCGGCTTAAGAACTCATGGTATGTCTGCTGGATTCTCATGGATTGACCACCGAATCCGGACTGCACTGAGGTCGCCAAGGTCGCCGCCATGGCGCTTGCGTCGACACACTACCGATTTCTATGTATCGGGTGTTGAACCGCTCCATGTAGCTCTTCTGGGACTCGTCCCTCCCGCTTGACGCCTACTAGCCTCGCTTGGGGTCGACCTCACCGGGGACCCCATAAAAGCCGCGGAACCTGGCGAGGTCCCCCACGTCCTTTATAGAATGTGGCGGGAGCTTTAAACCACTTCATGGCCTCATCCCTAGTGTCACGGGAAGGCCTTGCACATGAGCTCGCCACTCACCAGTAGCTCCATGAAGGCGCGCATCGATCAACGCGTGGCGGTCGAGTCACCGACTCCATCGTAGTTTCGCCGCGTAGCTTTAGCTTGGCGGGCATACGCCCGGCCTGGATCCTAAGGCTCAGCGGGGAGGCCTTCCCGACCCGGGTCGAGGGGCTGGGCGCCGTCTCCTTTGCCTCGAGCTCGGCCACCCTCTTCCGCAAGAGCTCGAGCTTGGACTGCGGGGGTGGGGTATTAGCATTTTCACCCTGTCCCTCGGGCTGCCGCCCACGGTCGTGACGGGGGCCGAGCCGATCGAAGACGCCGTGAGTTCTTCCGGACGACCTGGCCTCCGAAAGGGTCGGGGTCTCCAGCGGCGCTGTGGTCCGTGTTGGGGCGGGGGAGCGACTGAAGCGCAGGCGACGCCGAATGCGATGCCGAGATGAGCGGCCTTTCCTAGGTAATATGACGCTGGACTCAGCGGCGCGCTTGTGGGGGTCGCGCTGGAACGTGGTAACGGCCTGGGCGAGGTCATCCAGTCGCTTTAGGATCTGCGCCGGGGTCACATCCAGGGTGGAGTGCTGCCCCGCGCCTGAGGGCGGTTCTCTTGGGACGTACTCCGTACTGGGGTCGGAAGTGCTTCTGCCTGTTGAGGCGTAGGACGCGCCACTGCGGCTCATGTTCCGAGGGGGGAATATCCGGGGTAGAGCTGGGATGTGCTGCTGAAATGAAAGGGGGAGGCCCTCCTTCTAGCGCCAATTGTTGATGTCGAAATCAGTAAGGACCAATTGATTATCAACTGAGGTGAGTGTTAGGACCTGGTTGGTAGTAACTGAAAAAGTAAAGAAGCAAAGAATGTAAGTGTATTAATGTCCGAGCTGGTCCTTGATTACAGAGGATTTTCCGTCGTTACCAATGGTCACTAAGTGTTCTATTTATAGTGCAAGAAAGAGGTATACGGCGGCAGGTCATCATGAGGCAACGGTACAAGCGCCAGAGTAGACGTGATGATTGCACTTGCAGCGCCTACAAGCCGTCTTGCATTTAAGGGGTTGACCTCGGAATTTGGGTGCAGCCGTCCCCGCATTAATGGCGAAAAGATACTCTATCGGTTGCAGGTGGTGTCAGGGTGTCAGGTGACACGTGGGTTGTCCTTGTTGTCGGCGGCTACTGTAGCGTGCGGGACTGGTCATACACCATGATCCGAGCTGACCTCGGTCCCTCTGCCAGAAACTATGATGACGGGAGTCCTCCATGAATTGGCCGACCTGGGCCATGGACCGAGCTAGATAAGAAGTTCGAGCTGAACTGGGACCCGATACCTATTCTCCAGTGGGACGAATTCCAGGGTCAATCCGAACTGGGACACTAGGCACGTGGTCGGCCGACCCGGTGCCCATACTCGTCAGGTCGGCCCAAATTGAATAGGGGGCCTGGGCCGAGTGAGTGCCACGTCACCAGGGTGCCAACAGCCGTACCAATATATTTTACGACCGTAATTTTAATCGGCCTAAATTTTTTTGTGTCTACTTTTTAGGATATTTTAATATTTTATCATTATTTCTTTCTCTTGGTTTGTATATGTATGTAAACAATCTCATTTGTAACATTGAGAGATTAACTTGGTTCATATATTGAAGAGAGCTTTTTAGCTTCCTGAGTTGAGTTTGATCTCCTCACAATTTCTATGAGCTTTGCAAGCAATAGATCAAGTCGAGCTTTCTCCTCCGTTGCTTCTTTGTTCTTGGAACAATCGAACCTATCAAGAGTTTGATCAGCTCTTGTGGCGTTCACCACTGTTGATTGTCTTCTCCGTGTCGCTGGAGGTGATTAGTTTAATACACCAATCGTTGCCACGTCGTGAGCGGAAGGTCATCAATTCTTTGAATCGAAAAAACAGATTTTTAGCTTTTCTGGATCAATCTAATCTCGTGTGGGTTGCGTTGGCACAGCTCCGTATGTGGTTCGCATCAATGGGTCGCAGGCCACCTACAATGCGTTGCACCTCGACGTGTTGATGAAAATTGACCTTTTTTTTCAACCACTCACAAGTAACTTTTTATTCTGAGTCTTTTTAAGAAGTAATCTACTCCCTTCGTTCCATTTTGATATACTTGATTTTTTTTTCATCTGTCCCAAAATATACAAAATATAGGCTATTTTCCTTATTAATATAAATTTAACTCTTCATTTTATAATCTACCCTATGTATTATGTATGGTTATTAATAAAAGTAAATTTTCATATTTAATATACGGGTATATTGAGAAATACATAAGTAAAATTTACCTTTCTAATAAATATTAATTTCAAATTCTTAATCTGTATGAAAGTCAAACTATACCCATTAAAATGGGACGGAGGGAGTATTATTTTCTCCAAACATTTTTGAATCTGAAGTCAAATCGTCGGGGTTGAACTAACATGGTTTATTTTCTGCGTACATGTTTTCAACTACTCCCACCTTCCCATTTTGATAGGATTGTTTTTCTTTTTCGTCCGCCTCAAAATATAGGTTACTTTCCTTATTAGTATAAATTTAATTTCTTCATTTTCTAATATACCCCTATTTATTATACATTGTTGTTAATAAAAATAAATTGTTATATTTAATATAGGAGTATATTAAAAAATACATAAGTAAAATTTACCTTTCTAACAAATATTAATTTCAAATTTTTAATCCGTGTGAAAGTCAAATCATACTTATCAAAATAGGACGGAGGGAGTAACATGGTTTTGTCCTGCTGCCTTTCTCATTATTTCAACCACCGAACCTTTCATGGCAAAATAAAAAAAAAAAGAAAAAGGAAAAAAGAAAAAGAAAAAGAAGCTGATTGACGTAGCAGAGTTTTATTAAATACAAATGTACAATCAAAACTAAAAGAACCGGATGCAGAAAGAGATACCCTGATGGAAAAACTATTTGACAATGTGGGGCCATATATACATGAGTTCTTAAATGTGTGTGCATATCTTAAGGTTTAGCCAGTATTAAAAGTAATATATAAAATATAAGTGAGCTAATTGGATGTTAAAATGGCGGAATTAATGTGTAGAGAGCAGTTCATATTTCTAAATTAATCGATCCTAAACTATTTCATTCTAGTGGATTGATTTTGTCCACAGGTGATGGAAGCGGGGTTTTTCACATTAAATCTTTGTGCTCATTATTTTATACTCCACCTTTCGCTAAATTCATTTAGGATCACGTTTGCTAGATACACCCGTCTACTATATATTACATTGTTCGAACTAGATATATCTCGTTTTTACTGGAACAACAATAGTCTAATATGGTATTCACTAGTTGCTACAATACTAAACACTCCACAAATATATGTGACAGCGATCTACGTCTTAAACAACTTAATAATTTCAAAAAAAATGTTATTAAAATATGTAAAACAATATTACATTACCTTCATCGAGGTTGTTTCCTTACCGTACTACTTAGAATAGTCTAATTTATAGAATTAAATCACTTTAGTTGGATAAAGAGTGGACACGAGTTCCATGTGTGACTCGTGTTCTATCTGTTAGGATTGTCGTTGTGGAACTGGAGAGAAGGTAAGTTGTGATATTTCTCCTAGTATTTCGTGTTCTTTCCTTTATCAAAGAGAGAGTGTTTTTTCTCCTATTATAAGAGAGAGGTTATCGTCAATTGTGCTCTCTTTATATTAGAGAGATTGTTGTAATCCTTTTGTTATAGTGAAATTCTTCTACAATTTGCCCGTGGTTTTTACCCCGAATTAATTTGGGGGTTTTCCACGTAAAAATCTCATGTTTCTCGTTTATCATTTCTACTTCAGTTGCAATCGCCTCTCCAATTCCACGACGATCCTAACAAGTGGTATCAGAGCACCAAGTTTGTAACCGGTTGCCGTGTTACAATCAGATCCAGTTAGTGAAAAGGAGATATCTATAAAGATGGCGATGAAGTACGAAATAGAGAAATTCAATGGGAATAATTTCTCATTGTGGAAAATGATAATAAAAGCAGTATTGAGAAAAGATAACTGCTTGGCGGCAATTGGAGAAAGGCCTGAGGAGCTCACTGATGATGATAAATAGAGCGAGATGGATGGCAATGTTATTGCTAATCTACATCTAGCACTAGCCGACGAAGTATTGTCTAGTGTAGCGGAGAAAAAGACGGCAAAAGAGATTTGGGACACTCGCACAAGGTTATACGAGGCCAAATCACTACACAACAAGATCTTCTTGAAGAGAAAGTTGTACACCCTTCAGATGATGGAGTCAACTTCGGTGACAGACCACATCAACACCCTTAATACTTTATTTTCACAGCTTACAACAATGGGACATAATATAGAGATGGGTGAATGTGCTGAAATTCTACTTCAGAGTCTACCTGATTTGTATGATCAACTCATCATCAACTTGACCAACAATTTGGAGATACTAGTCTTTGACGATATTGCAGCTGCGGTTCTTGAAGAAGAAAGTCGGCACAAAAATAAAGAAGATAGACTAGGAAACTCACAACAGGCTGAAGCTTTAATGATGGCGAGAGGTAGATTAACGGAACGTGGCCCCAGTGGGAGTCAAAATCAGAGTAGATCAAAGTCAAGAAGTAAGAAAAATGTCAAGTATCATCACTGTGGCAAGAAAGAGCCCTACAAGAAGGAGTGTTGGCATTTCAAGAAGAGTAAAAAAGCCAAAGGGAAAGGTCCTGAGACACCAAAAACTCAGGGTTGTATAGCAAGTATTTCGGATGAAGGAAAAATATTATACAGCGAAGCAACAATAGTTGTTGAAGGTAGAAGAAAGTTCACCGACGTGTGGTTCATGGATTCAGGAGCTACATGGCATATGACCCCTAGAAGAGAATGGTTCCACCAATATGAACCTATCTCGGGAAGATCTGTGTTTATGGGAGACGATCATGCTTTGGAGATCGCTGGTATTGGTACTGTCAAATTGATGATGTATGATGGTACAGTTCGCATCATCCAGGAAGTACGGCACGTGAAAGGCTTGAAGAAAAATCTATTGTCATTGGGACAATTAGATAGTATTGGGTGTAGTACCCATGTTCGAGATGTGATTATGAAAATTGTTAAAGGCGGGCTAGTGGTGATGAAATCAGAAAAAATAGCAGCAAATCTGTATATGCTTAAAGGTGAAACACAATAAGAATGAGAAGCGTCAACTGCGACGGTGAATTTGGGAGAAGATGTGACGATGATGTGGCACCGTAAACTTGGTCACATGTCTGAACGAGGTTTGAAGATTTTCTCAGAAAGAAAGCTTCTTCCAGGGCTCAAAAAGGTATCTTTACCATTTTGTGAGCATTGTGTTACTAGTAAGCAGCACAGGTTGAAATTCAGCAGTTCGATTGCTAGAAGTAAAGCTATACTTGAGCTAGTTCACTCTGACGTTTGGCAAGCACTGGTTGTGTCCCTGGGAGGTGCCAGATACTTTGTATCATTTATTGACGACTACTCCAGCAGATGTTGGGTATATCCAATTAGAAAGAAGTCGGATGTATTTGAAGTTTTCAAAATCTTCAAAGCGCGAGTTGAACTTGAATCTGAGAAAAAGATCAAGTGTTTGAGGACCGATAATGGAGGAGAATATACTGGCGATGAATTTGATAGTTTCTGCAAACAATAAGGTATCAAAAGATAATTTACGGTGGCACACACTCCACCACAAAATGGAGTAGTAGAGCAGATGAACAGAACCTTGTTAGAAATGACAAGAGCGATGTTGAGAACTGTAAGGTTGGCCAAATCATTTTGGGCTGAAGCAGTCAAGACCGTCTGTTATGTAATCAATCGGTCACCATCAACCACAATTGATCTAAAGACTCCAATGAAGATGCGGACGGGTAAACCAGCTGATTATTCTCGCTTACATACATTTGGAAGTCCTTTATATGTTATGTACAATGCCCAAAAAACATCAAAACTGGATCCGAAATCTAGAAGATGCATTTTCTTAAGGTATGCTGATGGTGTTAAAGGGTATCGCTTGTGGTATCCCACTGCCCACAAGGTAATAATCAGCAGAGACGTTGTATTTGCAGAAGATAAGGTACAAAGCGACGATAGCACTTCTGAGAAGAAATCAGAGACTACTGTTGTGCAAATTAAAGATCAATAGGAACAAGAAGTTCTAGATTCTTCTGAAGCAATACTAGAGCACGAAGAACAAGAGCAAGTTGAGTTTGTGACTCCACAAGTTAGACGGTCGACTCGGGAAAGAAGAGAACCAGTTTGGCACTCAGATTATATTATGGAGGGTAATGTCGCGTATTGTCTACTAACTGAGGATGGGGAGCCATCGACTTTCGTTGAGGCTATAAAGAGTCAAGATACTTCTCTGTGGATGACAGCGATGCAAAAAGAAATGAAAGCTCTTCATAAAAATAAAACTTGGGATCTTGTTTCACTGCCACATGGAAGGAAATTCATTGGAAATAAATGGGTCTATAAGATCAAACGAGATGGCAATGATCAAGTTGAGCGGTATCGTGCTAGATTGGTGGTTAAAGGATTTGCTCAGAAAGAATGTGTTGATTTCAACGAAATATTTTCTCCTGTTGTTCGATTGATGACAGTTCGAGTGGTCCTGGCGATGTGTGCTACACTTGTGCTTAGAGCAGTTAGATGTTAAAACTGCATTTCGTCATGGAGAACTTGAAGAAGAAATTTATATGCTCCAACCAGATGGTTTTGAAGAAAAAGGAAAAGAGAACTTGGTTTGTAGGTTGAACAAATCTCTGTACGGTCTCAAACAGGCATCGAGATGTTGGTACAAGAGATTTGATTCCTTCATCACGAGGCTTAGATACAACAGATTGAATGCAGATCCTTATGTCTATAACAAGAGATTTGGTGATAGTGATTTCATTATTCTACTATTGTATGTTGACGACATGTTGGTAGTAGGCCCCAACAAAGATCGTATTACAGAATTGAAGGCTCAGTTGGATATGGAGTTTGAAATGAAGGACTTGGGACCAGCAAATAAGATTCTAGGGATGCAAATTTACCAAACAGGAAATAGTAGGAAGATTTGACTTTCTTAGAAGAATTACTTGAAGAAAATCTTGCGACGCTTCAATATGCAAGATTGTAAGCCAATCTCTACTCCTCTTCCTATTAATTTCAAGTTATCCTCAAGTATGTGCCCTAGCAGTGAAGCGGAGAGGATGGAGATGTCTCGAGTGTCGTATGCATCAGCAGTGGGTAGTTTAACGTTCGCTATGATTTGTACAAGATTAGACATTGCACAAACAATGGGAGCGGTTAGTCGATACATGGCAAATCCTAGGAGAGAGCATTGGAACACTGTGAAGAGGAATCTGAAATATATCAAGAGTACCTCAAATGCTGCATTATGTTATGGAGGATCAGACTTTATTGTCAGAGGCTATGTTGATTCGGATTATGCAGGTGATCTTGACAAAAGCAAATCCACCACAGGTTATGTGTTTACTCTTCTTTGGAGGAAGCGATGAGTTGTGCTTCAAACCGCAATACATCATGGTCGCACAACGACTCGAGGCGTATCACGTCTGCCTACACAAGTCAAAGAAAGAAGCAATATGGTTGCAAATGTTATTGGAGGAGCTCAGACACAAACAAGAGACAATGACTCTATTTTGTGATAGTCAAAGCGCTTTGCATTTGGTAGAGAATCCAGCATTTCACTCAAGGACAAAGCACATACGAGTTCAATATCACTTTATTCGTGAGAAGGTGGAAGAAGGAAGTATGGATATTCAGAAAATTCACAACAAAGACAACCTAGCAGATATATTGACAAAGCAAGTTAACAACGACAAGTTTATGTGGTGTCGATCTTCTATTGGCCTAGTAGAAACGTGAGCAGCACATGGATATGACAAACGTAGAAAGGGTAAAAGAATTACTACAAAAAGTAGCTTTAACTGGGAGAATGATGTCGGTAAAACAATTTAATATTAAAAAAAAAACGAAAAAGTGGAAAAGTCAAAAATGGTGGCTTGCATTGAAAACTCCACCGCCTAAACCCACCGCCAATGATTTCCTATATATATACATGTTTTGTTTCATGAATTACAATCCCAACCAAGGTTACAAGTCCCTTGTAATCCCACTCTTTAGATTACAAGTCCTTGGTAATCTGTGTTTTGAGTTAAAATTTTTTTGTAACTTTACATTTGGGAGATAAAGAGAGAGAGTTTGGAGAGCTAGAGAGAAGGTAAGTTGTGATATTTTTATCCTAATATTTCGTGTTCTTTCTTTTATCAAAGAGATAGTGTTTTTTCTCCTATTATAAGAGAGAGGTTATCGTCAATTGTGCTCCCCTTATATTATAGATATTGTTGTACTCATTTTGCTATAGTGAAATCCTTTTACAGTTTGTCTGTGATTTTTACCCCAAATTAATTTGGGGCTTTTCCACGTAAAAATTTCATGTTTTTCGTTTATCTCATTTCTACTTCAGTTACAATCGCCTCTCCAATTCCACGACGATCCTCACACTATCAAGATGAAACCCCATATAAATTATCGATACGCATTTTATAGATACACAAAAACTTAATTTACATGCGGATAAATTAAAGTCACGCATAAAAATTTATATCAAAATCAACTACGCATGCTTAGCCTGTGGAAAAATAGAAAATAATTAGCCAACACTAAATATAAAGTTAGAAGTCGTTTTTTGAGAACAAACATTGACTTCACATTAATTATATCATATTAGCGCTACTTTAGTGTGGCAACCATCTCGTAGCTATTGCTTAATTTGTTAATTATCACTTTCAAAAAGATTTGATGTGTTCATGGATATATACTTAAACCCCATAGATATGGTAACAAGTCTAAAAGAATGACACACATACATATCACCGTGTCTTCATAAAACTGCTATCGCTATGTTATTGTAACACGACTCGCATATTCTTGCTTATTCTTACCTCCTCCAGCCCGAAGGACAACTCCAATTGTACAATATATACATCTGAGATTAATAAAGCTAGAACTGCTAAGGAGAATGATAAAACATAAAGAGTTCCCTTTTTATTACGCATCGATCGAGTTTTTAACACAAAATGGGATGAAAACAAGATAATTAAAATCACCAATATAATATAAATCTCAAAGTATATATTTCATTTGTGTTCTTCATAGATTGGCGGATTTGATTATGGTAGACGCCGGCTAAATACTTGTTCCTCGTGGTCGTGGATAGCAACCTTCACTGACTTCACCATCAGATATTCCATGTGTCTACAACCAGAGAAAGAAAGGCCACAAATTATATATATGCATTGAGAAACAAGGGAGGGTACATCTAAACTCTCGCGGCTGCGAATGTTTATGTTTATTACATTGTAAGAATAATGTTCAAGCTGAAACTAACGTTAATTTATTCGTTTTCTTATGATGTTTCAAGCAATAAAATCATTATATAATCGTAAGTTTTTTTGTTGGGGTGGGGGTGGGGGTGGGGGGTTGCGGCCTTCACGTTTACCATAAATTTTGTGAACACGTTATCCCCTCTTCCCTCTCTAGCTATGAAATAAAACATTGAAAAAGAAACATTTGTCACTAACAAAACGGGGGCCTACTTTTACCATAAATTTTGTGAACACGTTAAACCCCCAAATTGCCTCTCTAGCTATGAAATGAAACATTGAAAAAGAAACACTTGTCACTAACAAACGAGCACATAATCTATAACATCGATCCGTGACAGTCTATATAATACAATCTCTACAAGTCTATAGAAGGGTCCGTAATTACCTGTAAAATGAGCTTCTATCGGAGTCATGTAACTCTGCACAAATGAACTAAAATAAGTAAACAATAAATTAGAAACCACGCGCTAAGAGTCATATATTCTTAATGTTTACCTTATGAAAGCAGATGCCACGTCTAAATCCTTCATGAAGCTGGAGACTCTCATTACCGAAGTCGTGTTGTTCTTCGAGTATTTCCTTTGCTGAATCTACAACGCCCGAATTACAGTCATACAAGACGATATCTCGAAGACTCGGAATCTCCCTAATTCCACGAGGGATGCACTTTAAACTAAGACAACGCCTAAGACTTAGGCACTCAAGGCTTGGGAAAGGTGTTTCCTCAGCTTCCCAATCTTCCAACGTAGAGCTTTCAATGAGCAGAAATTTTAGTTCATTGAATTCCCCTTCATTTGTTTTCCACACATAGTTTTCAAACAAAATATCTTTCAGTTTCAGCACTTGAAGATTGGGAAGTGAACCAATCATCGACAATTCTTTCCAAGAAATTATGCAACCACTCAAAGTCAACTTGTTCAATTTGTGTGAGAAAGAAAGATTGGGTGGTATCCGATGCCAAGCATCTTTAGCCTTTCTAATGAAATGGAGCTTCAAATTTTCGAGTTGATGCAGATTGGCGATTTTCTCCATACAATAAAATGACCACTCAGTATTCGAATCAGAACGGTAAAAAATACCCAATTTCTTGATGTCAAGAATTTTGGCAATGCCATCCTCGGTAAATCTAAAATTGATCAAACCACAAAGTACTTGTAGCTTCCCATTTGTAGCACCACAAGGATAAGACAAAAATGTACTCCCATCTACCATCAGATGCCTTAACCATGGCATCTCAAATATTTCGGGGGGCAAGTACAATATTGCACCACCAGAACTCCAGCCAGACCTTATAACAATCAAGATTTGTAGGTTCCAAAGCTTGGATATTGAGTCAGGAATCTCATCTTCTCCCTCGTGAAAGAAAGCAAGATATCTTAAATTAACAAGTTTTACTATGTCAATCGGGAACTTGTCGAATCTAATATTTGGTATGTCCAACACCCTGAGTAGTGGTGAATGAATATTTTTTGGATAATTGTATCCCATTTCAAAGTATAGAAGAGAACGGACAGTTGGCCCAGTTGAGCCACACTTCCGTATAAAGTAATGCCATTGTTGGTGATTACTTAGCCGACGCTGATCTTTTATGGCTACTTGATCTTTGTCATCCATGACGTCAAGAAACATTTTCTGCCTAGCAATCCTCGTGCAAAGTTCTCTCATAAGGTCATGCATGGTGCATGTCTTGATTTCACCATAGTAACTCCGCTGATGTACCATAATCATATTCCTGGATATAAGATCTTCCAGATACTCCATTGCCACTTGTTCCAAATTTTCTGGTGGGATTGGTTTTATGAATCCCTCAGCAAGCCATAATCTCATGAGGTGAGAGACGTGGATCACGTAATCTTCTGGGTAAACTGCCATGTAAAGGAAACACACCTTGAGATGATGAGGTAAATGGTTGTAACTCCAAGTTAGTTTTTCCATTAAATCGTCATAGTTTCCAACTTCTGAAGATTTTATGTTTTCTTCAACATACTTCCAATGCTTCGGCATCTTCTTCTCTTTGTAGAGGACACCGCCAATAACTACCAATGCAAGTGGAAGTCCTTTGCACTTTTTTGCAATCTTCCATCCAATCTCCTCAAGTTCAGACGAACATGGTTCATCTCCTAGTGCCTTCTGACGTAGAAGTTTCCAGCTTTGTTCAGGACTTAGAAAATTCATACGGTGAATATGGCTGTAGAAGAAGTTTGAGCCATCCACTTCAGATAATCGGCTAGTCATGACGATCCTACTTCCATTCTTGTCATTCGGGAATATGTTTTTGAATTCCTTTAGGAAGTTGGTATCCCACACGTCATCCATCACGATAAGATATCTTTTTTGCTTCAAATTCTTATATAGTTTCTGTTTTAAAGAATCTTTTAAGTCCTCTGGATCCTTCCAATTCAATTCATCAATGAGCTCTCCCATGGATTTTAGAAGGTTTTCAAGTAGTATTACCTCATCATATGTTTGAGAGACTGTTGTCCATGCCCGAACGTCAAAGCGGTTATTGACAAATGAACTGTTGTAGAGATTTCTTGCTAACGTGGTCTTGCCAATTCCACCCATGCCAACAATTGAGATGGCTTCAAGTTCAATAGATGACCCAACCAGTAAGTCCTTAATTTGGAGCATGTCGTCTTCAAATCCCACAATAGACACACTTGTGTTTGTGGGAGCAGATTGTGACAAAGATGAGTTCCACACTAATTGCTTCTTCTCCACCTCTTCTGAAATAGAATCATGAAATTAAAACAAGGCAAATAGATTAGCAAATTTAGCATAAAAGTTACGAATTAATTTCATCAAGTTTGTTGAGTTAACTCCTACCAATTTCTGAGGGGCTTGCAACTTTAAAAGGTCTGTTGAGAGGCTTCTTAATTTGCAGAGCTTCAAAGTTGTTGTTGTTGTCCTTCATCTTCTCCACTTCTCCCCAGATGGAATCAAGTTTTTCCATTACATTCTGTAAACCTTCTGAAATAGAATTACAAAATTAAAGCAAAGCACAAAGAAATTAACGGAGACTATTAATTGATGTCATCAAGTTTGTTGAGTTTACACTTACCAATTTCTGATGTGCTTTCAAGTTTAACAATTCGAGTGAGAGGATTCTTAATTTGCAGAGGTTCAATATTGTTCTTGTCTTTGATCTTCTCCAATTCTCCCCGAACGGAATCAAGTTTTTCCATTTCATTTTGTAAGCCTTCTGAAATAAAATTACAAAATTAAAGGAAAGCAGAAGGAAATTGACAGAGATTATTAATTGACGTCATCAAGTTTGTTGAGTTTACGCTTACCAATTTCTGATGTGCTTTCAAGTTTAAGAGGTCCGGTGAGAGGATTCTTAATTTGTGGAGCTCCAATGTTGTTCTTGTCTTTGATCTTCTCCGCTTGTCCCAAGATGGAATCAAGTTTTTCTATTACATTTTGTAAGCCTTCTTCATAATTTTTCCTCTCCGAGTCTTCTTCTTCATTATTCTCCTCAGAATTTTGGCACAGCAACAACAAGCACCTTGCACAATCCAATAAAGAGCTTGGAGCTCCATGTCTTCGAGGTTTTGAGAGAGCAGCAGCACCATGAGTTTCAGATTTTGTGAGAATCCATTTTGATAAGCGAGACTCGATTATATCTTCAGCTTCGTACACTGCATCTATGATTCTTTCTTCCAAACCTTCAATCGTTTCACTATTCTTTCGTGAAGTGTCTTCCAGAAATGAAATAAACAGGCTGAGCTTTGGTTGGAGAGTTTTGATCTGTGCTTGTAGCTCTTCATCAAGAACCCGAAATTCATTGCAAGAAAGCAAGATATTTTCTAGTGTTTGAGTAAGGGGAAGTATAGCAGCATAAGACATCTCCATTACTTTTTCCAATTAGTAGTGAAAGGTTTGAGGAGTTGGAAATGAATGGAGCAATAACAGGATATATCAAAATAAATTTGTTAGACATTTTTCAACAAAATACTTGGGATATCAATTTTTCTTTATTTCATATTTTATGTCTTACAACAAACTTTGAATTGTCTTCTTTCAGAACATTGACTTAATTATCATTATGCCACATTAGTGCTAGTTTTGCGATTTTAGCTTCAAGAAATTGGATATTTAGGGACGGCTCAGTTATCCTTATTGCCTCGTGCATGTAAAACAATAGAAGCGACATCGCTGCTATTGCTTGATGAGCACGAGTATGTCGTTGCTATTGCTTTACATATAGGCACGAGGTTATAGGGACGACTGTCGCCCTTAAAGGTTATATTTTTTGTACTGGCAATGTCTCCAATTAAATATTCTAAAATATATAGCAGTGAACCAATTTGCCAGATGCCAGTTAAGAAAAATACATGATTAATGTTGTAAGTATTAGCCACACCTAGTTCACTGGCATGTGTAATCAAAGTATCTCAACCTCCTTTTAAAAATATATATATATATATATATATATATATATATATAATTAAGAACGAACACAAACAAAGAATATAATTAAAAATCAATTCTTCGAATCATATATAGCACAAAATTAAAGCACAAAAAATGTATGAACACTCAGTTCTTCGGCATTTTTAATCCAGTAATGGCCTTTAGGAAAAATCTCATCATTATGGTGTTATTATTTTAGAAAATTCAAATTGTTACACTCTTGGTCTTAACAAAACCTACTTGTTTTATTAATATATATGAATATGAATATGAATTTCAACAACCGAGTCTCTAAGAACAATTTTGTATTTTTTTTAAACAGTCCACATTGCTATGCTCCTAATCCTAACAAATTCTACAAGTTATTTAACCAATATGATTTTGTCTGAACGCATTTGCAATTATTTTAACCACCGAATCTCTCGGAATTAAAAAAAGAAAAAAGAAAAATCTAAAAAAAATCAAATCATAGATGTTAGGTTTTTAAACGAATAAAAACACTTTAAAAGAATAAAAAACCCAAAAATACGGAAATTAAAGAACATGAGAAGATTGTTGACCCGAAGGTCCTGCAGTTCGGCAAGCTACTCCGGGTTAGTTAAAACTAACCCAATCCAATAGATATAATGGGTTAATTAAAATCAACCCAATCCAACTAATTTATTTGCTTTAAAATTTTAATGTCTACACAGATATCTCCGAATTCATTGTGAAATGCGGTACGCTTTGGAAATCAATGGAGAAATGACAAAGGACTCTCATTTGGAGAATCGCGATTGCAGATGCGAATTAAAACCACTTTTTTGGGTTAATTAAACAATTTCACTAACAATCTGGGCTTCATTAACTTAAAGTTTAAACCCCAAAAATATCTGGAAATGACAACGATATTATGAGGATAACAAGCTTGTAATTGCAGGTATGAACTTCAATGGCTTCAATCTTGACGGAGACCCTCTATCCCTGAAAAACCGACATCACAATTAACAAAACATTAACAGCTGATTGGTGCAATACTTCTGCAAAAATATGAATTAGAAGAGAACTTAGTTAGTAAACAACAAATTACAAGTAGATGCTTATGTGGAGAAATAGGAAGTGATAAAGGCCTTTCATTTATCTTTAATTAATTTAACTGTATACTACGATGTTTAAAAAAAAATTGTATTACCATTTTTCACTTGGAATAACCATACCAAACAAGCACACAGATCTGTAATATCCATCCATGGCGGCATCTGTATATTACTATCAGAGTCGATCATATAGCTCTATGGACATGAAAGTAAACAATAAAGTACGAATAACTAGTAGTAATCACAATTTGGTTCCTATATCAATATATATGAGCTTTTTTCGAGACTACTTTGGTATATTCTCAATTTTTACCTCGTGAAAGCGGATGCCAGATTAAATCCTTCATAAAGCTAGAGACTCGAAGTCATGTTGGCGAGCGATTTCCACTAGCCTCACCACACATCCTAAACGTATCGTCTACAATCAGAGAAAGGGTGGAAATTATATGTACAGAAATGACAAATGGTAGAAATTAGACTGTAACTGTGTTCATTTAGGTATTTTTAGAAGTTGTAGCATGCAAGAAGAAACATTTTTCACGGCGAGTAACATTACCAAACAAACAAACAAAGAATTTGTAATGTGCATTCGTAAGCGTCTATATGCTACAAGTCTATCAAAGAGTCCGTAATTACCTGTAAGCCAAGCTTCTTCAGAAGAGATAATAGCTCTGCAGAAATGAAATAAAAGATGTAAACAATAAATTACACGCAACTAATTAGGAGTAGTAATCACAATTTAGTTGCTATATTAATTAATATATATGAGCTTTGTTTGAGACTCCCCGTACGTATGTTTTACCTTGTGAATGCAGATGCCAGAACAAGATCCTTTCTGAAGCTGGAGACTCTCGTTACAAAACTCGTGTTGTTCCTTGAGTATTTCTTTTGCCGAATCTGTGACACCTGAACTACATTTATACAAGACGATATCTCGAAGAGTTGGAATCTCTCCAATTCCCGAAGGGATGCACTTTAAATTCCAACAGATCCTAAGAGTTAGGCACTCAAGGCTTGGGAAAACTGTTCCCCCAGCTTCCCACTCTTCCAATGAATAGCTTTGAATGAGTAGCAATTTTAGTTCACTGAATTCCCCTTCGTTTGTTACCCACACAGAGTCTTCAAAGAAAACATCTTTCAGTTTCAGCACTTGAAGATTGGGAAGTAAACCAATCATGGACAATTGTTTCCGAGAAATTAGGCAACCGTTTAAAGTTAACCTCTTCAATCTTTGTGGGAAAGAAAGATTGAGTGGCATCTGATGCGTAGCATCTCCCCGATGTTTTATAGTGAAATGGAACTTCAAATTTTCGAGTTGATGTAGATCGACTACATTCTCCATACAATAAAACGACCACTTAGCTATTGAATCATAGCTGTAAACAATTCTCAATGTCTTGACGTCAATAATTTTTTCAATGGCATCCTTGGTAAATCTAAAATCAATCAAGCCAGAAAGTTCTTGTAGGTTCCACTTTGGTGGTGCACCACGAAGACAAGACAAGAAACTACTTCCATCTACCAACAGATGCCTTAACCACGGCATCTCAAACATGTCAGGCGGCAAGTACAATATTGCACGTCCTACACGTCTCCAGAAATTCCTTATAACAATCAAGGTTTGAAGGTTGAAAAGCTTGGATATTAAGGGAGGAATCTCAACATCTTCTTCCAAAAAGAAAGCAAGATATCTTAAGTTAACAAGTTTTAATACTTGAGTTGGGAACTCCTTGAATATTATATTGGATGCATCCAACACCCTGAGTAGTGGTGGATGAATATTTTCTTGATAGGCAAATTTGAGTGTAAAGTATAGAATAGAACGAACCGTGGGGCCACATTGGCGTCCAAAGTAAGCCCACTCCCCATGAAAGCTTAGGCAACGCTCATTTTCTATGTTATCTTGATCGTAGTTATCCAAGAAATGAAGAAACATTTTCTCCCTAGCTTTCCTTATGCAGAGGTCTCTCATAAGGTCATGCATGGTGCACGTCTTGATTTCCCCATAATAATTCCGCTGATTGACCATAATCATATTCCTGGAAATAAGATCTTCCAAATGTTCCTTTGCAACTTTTTCCGAAGTACTTGTAGCTTCTTCCAATTTTCGAGGTGGGATTGGTTTTATAAATCCCTCGGCGAGCCATAACCTCGTGAGGTGGGAGACGTGGATCACGTAATCTTCTGGGTAAATTGCCATGTAAAGGAAGCATGCCTTGAGATGATTCGGTAAATGATTGTAACTCCAAGATAATTTATCCATTAAATCATCGTAGTTTCTAGCTTCTGAAGATTTTATATTTTTTTCAACATACTTCCAATACTCTGGCGTCTTTTTCGCTTTGTAGAGGACACCACCAATAACTGTTATTGCAAGTGGAAGTCCTTTGCATTTTTCCACAATCTTCCATCCAATCTTCTCGAGGTCAGGAGGACATGGTTTTTCTCCGAGTGCCTTCTGGCGTAGAAGGTTCCAGCCATGTTCGGGACTTAGAAAATTCATACGGTGAATGTGGCTACTGAAGTTGTTTGAACCATCAACTTCAGATAACCGGCTAGTCATGATGATCCGGCTTCCATTCTCGTCGTTTGGGAATATGTTTCTTAATTCCTTTAGGAAGTTGGTGTCCCACGCGTCATCCATTACGATAAGATACCTTTTTTGCTTCAAACTTTTATATAGTTTCAGTTTCAATTTCTCCGTATTCATTTCCTCGATTCGCTCTCCCATGGATTTTAAAAGGTCTGCAAGTAGTACCACCACATCATACGTCTGGGAGACCGTTGTCCATGCCCGAACGTCAAAGTGATATTTGACAAGTGAGCCATTATAGATATTTCTTGCCAACGTCGTCTTGCCAATGCCACCCATCCCAACAATTAGGATGGCTTCGAGTTTAACGGATGGCCCAACAAGCAACTCGTTGATTCGGCGCTTGTCGTCTACAAATCCCACAATAGGCTCACTTGTGTTTGTGGGATCAGATTTTGATGAAGATGAGTTCCTAGATTGCTTCTTCTCCACCTCTTCTGAAATAGAATAAAAACAGATTAAGTAAATGAGGCAAATAGAGATAAGCACTGCCAAGATCACAAACTATTAATTATTTTATTTCATTAAGTTTCCGGAGTTTCGGCGTACCAATTTCTGATGTGCTTTCCACTTTAGCAGGTGTAGTAGCTCGAGTGAGAGGATCCTCAATTTGCAGAGCTTCAATGTTGCTGTTGTCCTTCATGATCTTCTCCACCTCTTCCCACATGGAATCAAGTTTTTCCATTATATTCTTCAAGCGCTCTCCATCATTTTTCTTGTTCAAGTCTTTTTCATTATTTCTCTTCTGTGAATTTTGGCACATACACAACACGTACCTTGCACGATTCCAAAAACTACTTGTACTTTTGGTTTCATACGTCGCATCTCTGATACCCTCTTCCGTATCTGCAATCAATTTGCTATCTTCTGTTGAAGCTTCAGATTTTGACAGTATCTTTTTTGACATATAGGACTCGATCACATCTTCGGCTTCATACACAGCATCTCTGATTCTTTCTTCCAAATCTTCAATTGATTCGCTATTCTTTTGTGAATCGAGAAATGAAATAAATGTTAATGTCAACAAAGGAAGAACACCAAAGAAGAAAAAAAATTTCAAAAATTGTGGATTGAATTTGGAATCACCATAATCCAAATCAAAGATGGAGGCTTGTCAAAAATGGAGGGTTGAAGGTTGTGCATACATCTCCAAATGTTTCCCTATAAATAGAGCTCTCATTTGCATTGTAAACACACCACTTGAAAGCCAAGAATACATTCTTGTGTAGAGAGAAAGAGAGAGCTTCAGTGTAGAAGCTATACACGAGAGATAAAAGTGAGTGGAGTGTTAAAGCCTTTGCGTAGGCAGAGAAAAATACAGTGTGGTATTTTTTGTACTCCTCATTTTTGTGATAGTGAAATATATTGGTGTGGGTCCGTGGACGTAGGCAGTTTGGCCGAACCACGTTAAATCTCGGTGTTCCATTTTTGTGCTTATTTTAGCGTCCATTATTTTCTCAGTTGCATATTATTTTTGTGTCCCACTGATCTTGGGCGGAATTAGCAGCGCTAGTTCCCCAACAATAAAGAGGCTCAACTTTTGATGCAGAGGTTCGATGTGTAGCTCTTCATCAAGATCTAGCAATTCATCACGAAAAGGCAAAATATTTTCTAGTGTACGAGTAAGTGAAAGCAGAGCAGCATAAGCCATCTCAAGATTTTTCAGACTTATATTTAACTAAATCAACAGTGAAAGGTTTTAGGCACTAGAAATCAATGGAGGACTTACAGAAGATATATCTCAAGATTTTTCAGACTTATATTTAACTAACACACTCAGTATAGCAATGCGAATGACTTTGATCTGTCGTTTATCAGAACATTGGTTTCAATTAATAATAATATATTAGTGCTGAGTGGTCTAGGGTTGAAATTTGGGGTCGTAGATGGGCACGTCTAATAAAATATATGAAGCACAAACCAACTTTCTAGTAAAGAAACATATATCAAAGCGACCTTTTGTTCGTCTAATGGCAACTTGTGCAGTTGGAAGTATTTGGAGTTGCAAAAACGAGAAATGTTTGTTTAAAGTGTGGTGTTACCTATACAACTTTATTTAATGACTTCTCAATAACTTAGTGGGGTGCTAAAATTCTGTGAAATTACATGTCAATATCATTATGAGAAGGCGTATTAGGAAAATAATCTTGAATTTTACTTTTCCAATACTATTAATTGTATTTTTTTTAACCTTTGTGAAAATAGAAATTGGTTATATTTATGTGACGGAGGTAATTATTAAGAATACCATTGGGATTCTTTCTTGTTCTTATCTCTCCACCTATCTTTGCACAGTATACCCACATCATAATATACAGATATTCTTTAATCTTCTATTCTTTCGTATTTCAACACCAAAAGTAAATTAAAGCGAAAATTGTGGAGGATATATATATATATTTGAGAATATATCCTAGATGTAGTTGAGATTATTTGTGTTTAATTAACTGTAACAATAAATGTTCGAAACTACTATTTACTCGTGTAGAACATTATTTGAAATGATAATATCATGTGCGCAATTCAATTTTCTCTCTGAAGTCTGAACATACCTTTCATTCATGATAAACCTCAAAATTGAAAATAACATCACTGGCCGCTTTATAAAGCTAGCTCAGATGAAGAAAGAGCAAGGTAACGCTTGGCCAATGAACAAATGCCAAGTGGACACAATGACTCGACAGCTAAACTAATATGGACACAATGGCTCAACAACTCTGCTAACTCGGGGATGTTCAAGTATCATCGAGCATGGTTTTTCGGTCATATTTTACATTCGTTGAGAAAATCGAGATCAGATCTAGATCCAATACTGTGAGGAAAAGTTTCAGCAGTTCGAAAAATTTTCTGACGACGCCGTTTTCTTGAAATCAAAACCGAGATCAGATCTAGAATCAGCATTAATTGGAATTGATTGCGTTAAGGTAGAGCAGCATAAGCCATGTCGCAAAACTTCTCCAAATGACAGAAATTCAACAACTATTTTACCAATATAATTAATTTGCATATAATAAATTTCAAATTGACTTGCATTATATTAGTGCTGGTGCAATATGGAGTCTCTGGTTTCTGATAAGCACACCTCGGAATATTCTAAAATATACAGTAAAGAACTTTAAGGAAAAATATTTTGTCTAATAATATGTGTAATAAACATTGAGATGGGTTGAAGCTAGATAGCTTTAAGCATCTTCGATCATTACAGTCCCCGACTTCTCTTTGAATCATAACTCTAAATATATATGAACACTCGAGTGTTTGTCATTTTTAATCAAGTGATCTTTAGGAAAATTTATTTTTATGGTACTATCTAAACACAACCTCATGTTATTTTTATTTTATTTTTTATTTTTTGAAATACAGCCTATGTTATTTTTATGGGTCATTATCACAAAAGAACCTCAAAGTATCGATTTTGTAACAATTTGAACACCATTTGGACTATTTGCGCCAATTTCCTTGTTTTAATACAAATAATCTTAATCATGGTTTTAAATGAAAATATATAAAAAAAATTAAAGTTAAAATTATCAAATTTGGAAAGATTTAGGATTAATTTGCACATTTTTAAAACTTGGTATTTTCCAATTTTCTTTTTCTTTGTTTATTATTGGGTCACTTTCACAAACCCTCCCCACCAAAAAAATCTTTTAGTAATAATTTTACCCTGCACTAAAAGAGAAAAAGGCTAAGTTAATCGAATATTTGGATGGAAACCGTTACCGGAGGCTTGTAGAGATAATTTCTGATAGATTGGGAGTAGTAGGACGGAAAAAAAATAATCGTGTTAGAATTGTTATAAAATCGATACTTTGGAATCCTTTAACGAAAATAATCCTATTTTTATTTTTATCTTATTTTTTATTTTTTGAAATACACCGTACATGTTATTAATGTAGTGTGAATTTGTTTCACGACTTTATAACTATTCAACAGCCGAATCTTTAAAAACAATATTGTATCTTTTCAAACAATCCACATTGTCTAATCCAAACAAATTCTACATGTTATTTAACTAAAATAATTTTTTTAATGCCTTCGTAATAATTTCAATAACCGAATCTTTGCCCCCCTTTCCTGGGGGGAGAAAGAGGGGGGGTTTTGGGGGGGTGTTTGAGGGATTTGCAATTCACATTTTTGATAAAGTCCTTACCTAAACCCTATGACCCTCCATATTGTAAGACAATTTACGTAGTAGAATTTAAGATTCATGAAAATATTAAGATAGTGGTGGTTGACGTTGGACAAGAAAAATAGGTTTGCTTGTCTTAATAAAAATTTATATAACGGCGACTAATGAAGGTCTATTAGTGACAATTAAATTGGAGTCCACTATTGTGTGATACGCCTTTATGGTTAATTCAGAATAAATTCTTTGAATCATAGCTCAAAATATATATGAACACTCGAGCGGCTGGCATTTTTAATCAAGTGATCTTTAGGAAAAATTTTATTTTTATGGTATCATTTTAGACAATTAAATTGTTACACTCTTAATTTCTCTAAACACACAACCTACATGTTATTTTTATTTTTATTTTTTGAAATACAACCTCCATGTATTTTTTATTTTTTTTTGAATGAACAACCTACATGTTATTAACGCAATGTCAATCTGTTTTATGTTTTTATATATAATTATTATTCAACAGCCGAATCTTTAAAAAAAATTTGTATCTTTCAAACAATCCACATTGTTATATATGCCTCTAATCCAAACAAATTCTACATGTTATTTAACTAACATAATTTTGTCTTAATGCCTTTGTAATTATTTCAATAACGAATCTTCAGGGGAAAAAAGAAATTAAGGTGGATACAAGCAATTCAAATTGTTAATAAGTCCTTAACTAATACATATTATAAGACAATTTGCGTGGTAATATTTAAGATTCATGAAAATATTAAAATTTTAGTGGATGATGTTGGCCAAGAAAAATATAGGTTTGCTTGTCTTAATAAATATTTGCATATTGACAATTACTTAAGGTCTATTAAGAACTAAATGGATCCGTGATTTTTAATGGCCAGCAATACGTAAAAATTTAATTCAAGTAAAATTATGTATAAAATTTTTTTTTTTCTATATAAACTTTCGGAATTTTTTTTGGGTCGGGGGGCTACCACCCGTGCCGGCCCCCCCTTAGATCCGCCCTTGTTAGTAACATTTAAATTGGATATTTTGTAGGAAATTAGAGATTTGTTATTAGAGGTTAGCTATGGTTAGTGTCGCTACGTCCCCCGCGAGGGAAATGGAGTGGCCCATAAGTTAAGGTCTATTAGTAACAATTTGTTCTTGGACTGATTGCTTACCGATGTGTATCCCTTCGGTCGTTAGTGTACATGTTGACCTAAATCTGCGAAATGTTTTCTTAGTTTCCAAAAAAAATAAAAAATAAAAATGGAGTCCACTATTGCGTGATATATAAGCCTTTATGACTAATCAACGTCTGTTCTTGAGGCATGATGTGATATTGTATTTCGATTACTAGTGCAAATTTTCCTATATTCACATTGCGATGACTAAATATAGATTCTATATATTGAAGAAGTTAATAGTTGGTGGGGGTACGTTTCAACTCTTTGCACGATATATATATATATATATATATATATATATATATATATATATATTAGTGGGGGCAGAAAATAGAAATTATTACTAAAAAAATAAATTTTACATATATTTCAATAATTTTTATTGAAAACTAAATTAATTATTTAAATAATGAGTGGAACCCTTGATGTTTGGATGGTGACAAGTAAAGATGTGTGATATATGGTTAATTTATTAATTGAATATTATACATTAAGATTTTGTTTGACACTCAATAGCTCATTTAATTGATTTAACAAATTTTTGTATTTTTTTAAAGCTTTGACTCTAAAGGAGGATTGTAAATGATGGAAATGATCAAGTACCCACTGTACCTTACGCCTACTAGTTGAGGTGCCAACCTTTTCTTTCTCCTCTTTTTATTTTTTTTTAGTTAATTATTAGAGGAACAAAAAAAAAAAGAATATAGAAAGTAAAATTTCACCGTCATAATTCAGAGTAAATTCTTCTAATCATACCTCAAAATACATCTGAACACTCGAGTGTTTGGCATGTTTAATCAAGTGATCTTCAGGAAAATTTTACTTTATTGTAGTATTTTAGACAATTAAATTGTTACACTCTTTATCTAAACACAACCTACATGTTAATTATTTATTATTATTATTATTATTATTATTATTATTATTATTTTATTTTATTTTATTTTATTTTATTTGTTTGAAATACAACCTACATGTTATTAACATTAACATAATGTGAATTTGTTTTACGTCTTTATAACTATTCAAGAGCCGAATCTTTAAAATCAATATTGTATCTTTCAAATTAAACAATCCACATTGTTATATATGCCTCTAATCCAAACAAATTCTACATGTTATTTAATTATCATAATTTTGTCTTAATGCCTTTGTAATAATTTCAATAACAGAATCTTTAGTGGAAAACTGATCGAAAGGTCAATACAAGCAATTCACATTGTTAATAAGTCCTTAGCTAAACCCAACATTTTATAAGACAATTTATGTAGTATTTAAGATTCATGAAAATGTTAAGATCGTGGTGGTTGATGTTGGACAAAAAAAAATAAAAAATAAAAAAAAAAGGTTGCTTGTCTTAATATATATATATATATATATATATATATATATATATATATATATAACGAGAACTAATCAAAGCCCTATTAGTAGTATTTAAATTGGAGTCCACTATTGTGTGATAGGCCTTTATGACTAATCAACATCTGTAGGTTCTTGAAGCGTAATGTGATATTGTATTTTTATTACTAGTGCAAATTATATTTTCCTATATTCACATTGTAATGATATATTGAAGTCGTTAATGGTTGTGGGGCATACTTTAGCTCCCTGGGAAAATTGAAAATTGAGGGACCGGTTAGTAAAAATTATTACTAAAAACAAGGAATTGTACTTGTATTTAAGTAATTTTATTTTGTTAAAACCTAAATTAATTATTTAAATAGTGAGTGAAAATCCTTAGATATTTAGATAATGATGAGTAGAGATTTGCGATGTACAGTGAGCTTATATACGTTAAGAGCTTGTTTGATTGACAGTTAACAACTATAAAAATTAAAATTAAAAATGATTTGTCAAAATCTTAGTGGGGGCATGTTCGCCAGTAGGCCCCGTAGTCCCTCCGCCGTTGGAAGCTCCAGATCTAGACTTTGAGAGACTATTTTAACATGTAAAATGCGATTGCATTTTTGGCTTGACAGCCAACATCTCTAATTCTTTGTTTTAAATCTTCAATCGATTCACTTAGGGGGTGTATGATAGGAAAAGAAGGAAAAGAAAATATTTTCCATTTTATACGAAAATATTTTCTCTGGTGAGGAGCGAATTGCTTTCCAATAAAATGTTTCAAAACATGCTTTAAGTGATTATACATAGAAAATCATTTCCATGGAAAATTTTACAATCAAACAACCAACTTGGAAAATAATTTCCAAGATTTCATATTTTCCATGGAAAATCATAGCAATCAAACACACCCTTAATTAATCTTCTGTGTGAAGTCAGAAGTGTCTTCCAAAAACAAGAAAAAAAATTCAGCTTCGGATTGAGAGATTAATTTAATCTGATAGCTAGTTTAGTAAAGAACTTGGAAATTGGAATTGATTGGGTGAAGGTAGAGCAGCATAAGCCATGACGTAAAACTTCTCCAAATGGCAGAAAATCTCAACAATTTTCGACAACTATTTTACCATTTGCAGATAATGACGGAAAACTTCTCCAAATGACGGAAAATCTCAACAACAACAATTTTACCATTTGCAGAAAATAAATTTCAATGTATGTAATGTAACAAACTTTGAATTGTCGTTTTGCAAAACATTGACTTAACATTATATTAGTGCTGATGCAGTGTGGAGTCTCAAGTTTTTGATAAGCACACCTTGGAATATTCTAAAATATACAGCAAAGAACTTTAAGGAAAAATATTTTGTCTAATAATATGTGTAATAAACATTGAGATGGGTTGAAGCTTGATAGCTTTAAGCATCTTCGATCACTACAGTCCCCGACTTCTCTTTTTCTACCTTTACAGTCCTTTTTAATTTCTTACTCTCAACTAAGTGCACTATTCCATATATATGCGACTTTAAACCAATTGTACAATTTAATTAACAAAAAAATTTCAATTCAACGTTCAATTTTCTTATATTTTAATTCAATTCTTGCTTATTCAATCTTACCTTCTCCATGAAGGAAGACACCTCGTGCAATATACGCATACAAATATTGTTTAATTCTCGACTATTGCGTATTTCACCGTAAACATCAATTAAAGCTAAAATTGCGTAAGAGAATGATAAAACATAAATAATTTCCTTTATTGTCGTTTTTTTTTTTTGAATAAGTATTGTCGTTCTTAATTACCCACAAAGTTTTAACATAAAATGGGATGACAAAGAAGATAATTGAAATCTGCATAATATTAAAGTACATATTTTATTTGTGTTCTACATAGACTGGTGGAACTGATCATATTAGACACCGCCTGAAAGTTGTTGCTATTTCCCAACAACGTTCACCAATACTCTCCGCCATCACATCCATATTAAAACTACAATCAGAAAAAGGTCACAAATTATATGCATTAACAAACAAGAAAGGATAGAAACTAGACTGTAATTGTATTAATTAGGTATATATTTCTATAGGTTGTAGCACGTAACTCACTAATGTTAATTTACTCGTTTCTTATGTCATTTCAAATGGTAGTATCATGATATAACCATATGATTAAATGATAAAACAAACAAGCACAGAATCTATAATATAATATCCATCCACAAGCATCCATATAATCTCTAAAAGTCTATCAAAGAGTTGGTAAGTACCATCGTCAATTAGATGATGTACAGCTTGCGACAGAGTCATCCTCTCTATCTGCAGAAATGAAACAAAAAAAGTAAACAACAGTCAATAACTACTATATATTCTTATTAATGTTTACCTTGCGAAAGCCGGTCCTATATTGAGATCCTCGATGAAGCTGGAGACTCTCGTTACCGAACTTGTGTTGTTCTTTGAGTACTTCATTTGCCGAATCTACAACACCTGGACTACAATATTTATCCAGCACGATATGTCGAAGATTTGGAATCTCTCCAATTCCAGGAGGGATGCACTTTAATCTCCAGCAGTCGCTAAGACTTAGGCACTTTAGGCTTGGGAAAAGTGTTCCCTCAGCTAATTCCCAATCTTTCAACGTGTCGCTTTCAATGAACAGAAACTTTAGTTCATTGAATTCCCCTTCATTTGTTTTCCACATAGATTTTTCAAATGAAATATCTTTCAGCGTCAGCACTTGAAGCTTGGGAAGTGAACCAATCATCGACAATTGTTTCCCAGAACACATGCAACCTTCCAAAGTTAACTCGTTCAAACTCTCTGGAAAAGAAAGATTGAGGGGCATCTGACATGTAGCATATTCCGAATCTTTTCCAGCGAAATATTGGAGCTTCAAAATTTCGAGTTGATTCAGATGGGCCACATTCTCCATACAATAAGATGACCACTCAGTTCCTGAAACAAAACGGTAAACAATTTCCAACGTCTTGATCTCTAGAATATTTTCTATGGCATCCTTGGTAAATTTGAAATTAATCAAGCCAGAAAGTACTTTTAGATTCCCGTTTGGTTCGCCAGGAGGATAAGACAAGAAACTACTCCCATCTACCAACAGATGTCTTAACCATTTCATCTTAAACATTTCGGGCGGCAAGTACAATATTGTACCTTTAGATTGCCACCCATGCCTCATAATAATCAAGGTTTGTAGATTGCAAAGTTTGGATATTGAAGCAGGAATATGACCGTTCCCGTAGTAGAAGAAAGCAAGATATCTTAAGTTAACAAGCTTTGCTACCTCACTTGGGAACTTCTCGAATACTATATAGGATGCATCCAACACCCTGAGTAGTGGTGAATGAATATTTTTTAGATCGACATATGTGAATTTAAAGTATAGAAGAGAACGGATCACAGTCAGGCCACGCGGGCGTAAGTAATACCACCTCCGATGAGAACTTAGGCAACGTTTATTTTCTATGGCTTCTCGATCGTTGTTATCGATGATGTGAAGAAACATTTTCTTCCTGGCTTCCCTGATGCAGAAGTCTCTCATAAGGTCATGCATGGTGCAAGTCTTGATTTCACCGTAATAACTTCGTTGATGGACCATAATCACATTCCTGGAGACAAGATCTTCCAGATACTCCTTTGCAACCTGTTCCAAATTTTTAGGTGGGATTGGCTTTATAAAGCCTTCAGCGAGCCATAACCTCATAAGGTGGGAAATGTGGATCACGTAATCTTCTGGGTAAACTGCCATATAAAGGAAACATGCCTTTAGATGATGAGGTAAATGATTATAACTCCAAGAGAGTTTCTCCATTAAATCATCGTAGTCTCCAATGTTTGAAGATTTTAGATTTTCTTCAACATACTTCCAATGCTGTAGTGTCTTCTTCTCTTTGTAAAGGACACCACCGATAACTACCAGTGCAAGTGGAAGTCCTTTGCATTTTTCCACAATCTTCCATCCAATCTTCTCGAGTTTGGGAGGACATGTTTCTTCTCCTAGTGCCTTTTGGCGCAGAAGATTCCAGCTTTGTTCAGGACTTAGAAAATTCATATGATGAATATGGGTACAGAAGTTGTTTGAACCATCCACATTAGATAACCGACTAGTCATGATTATCCGACTTCCATTCTTGTCGTCCGGGAGTATGTTTCTTAATTCCTTTAGGAAGTCGGTATCCCACACATCGTCCATTACAATAAGATACCTTTTTTGTTTCAAACTCTGATACAATTTTTGTTTTAAAAATTGTTTTAAGTCGTCCGGATCCTTTCTATTCCTTTCGTTGATGTTCTTTCCCATGGATGTTAGAAGGTTTGCAAATAGTGTCACCTCATCATATGTTTGAGAGATTGTTGTCCATGCCCGGACGTCGAAGTGAATATTGATAAATGAGTCATTATAAATGTTTCTTGCCAATGTGGTCTTGCCAATGCCACCCATCCCGGCAATAAAGATGGCTTCGAGTTTATCAGATGACCCAACGAGTAACTCCTTGATTCGGACCGTGTCATCTTGAAATCCTACAATAGGCACACTTGTGTTTGTTGGAGCAGATTTTGATGAAGATGAGTTCCTGATCGACATGCCTTCTTCAGCTCTCCTGAAATAGAATTGTGAAATTAAAACAAGGCAAATAGATAACACATTTGAGAACACAAGTTACGAATTAATTCCATCAAGTTTGTTGAGCTTACACTTACCAATTTCTGAGGTGCCTTCAAGTTTAACAGGCCCAGTAAGAGGATTCTTACCAATTCTAAGAGCTTCAGTGGTGTTGTTGTCCTTCATCTTCTCCACTTCCCCCCCAATGGAATCAAGTTTTCCTATTACATTTTTTAAGCCTTCTTCATAATTTTTCTTCTCCAATTCTTCTTCTTCTTCTTCTTCATTGTTCTCCTCAGAATTTTGACACAGGGACAAAAAGCACCTTGCACAATCCCAAAAAAGACTTGTAACTCCATGACTTTGAGATTTTGAGAGAATTTGTTTTGAGATATGAGACTCGATTATATCTTCGGCTTCATACACTGCATCTCTGATTCTTTCATCCAACTCTTCAATCAAGTCATTATTCTCTTCTAGAAATGAAATAAAAAAGTTCAGCTTTTGTTGGAGATATCTCATCTGTGGCTCTTCGTCAACAACTTGAAATTCATCGCGAAAAAGCAAGATGTTATCCAGTGTTTGAGTAAGTGAAAGCAGAGCAGCATAAGCCATATCTCCAATCAATACTTTTTCCAAATAAATTACCAGTGAAAGGTTTCAGGAGTTGGGAATCAATGGAGAGCAATTACAGGAGTTGCCGTCTTAACAACGGAGTTTCTAAGAACAATTTTTTATTTTTTTAAACCGTCCACATTGCTATGCTCTTAATCCAAACAAATTCTACATGTTATTTAACTAACATTATATTGTCTGAATGCATTTGTAATCATTTGAATCACCGAATCTTCCCGCGGCCGGAGGGGAATAAAATAAAATTCAATGTAAGTGCAATTTACATTGTTGCTTAGCTAAATCCTAGATATTCTCGTCACCAAAAAAAAAAAAAAAAAAAAAACCCCACTAAATCATTGATATTATAAGACAATTCACGCAGTATTTAAAATTTATGAAAATATTTTAACGATTATGGCGTTGATGTTGGAAAATAAAAATGGGTTTAATTTACTTGTCATAATAATTCACCCAATCCATGGAGATCGCCCGTGTTGTTGTGGTGGTAACTCCCGGTTGGACCATGGGCAACGCTTGGGTTTGATTGTCGCCTGCCACACCCTTGCATATAAAATATATATACATATATATATATATGATAAAAATTCATCCCGCCCATGAACATCTCAATTGGGGTTTGCTATCGCTTGATAAGCCTTTATAACTAACCATCGTCTGCTTCTCCTCAGCATAATCTCACCGTTGTATTCTTAACTATTCACATTGCCATTATTAAAATTTGACTTGTTTGAAGCTGTTAATTTTGACATGTGAGACTCGATTATTTCTTGGTTTCACATACAGCATGTTTGATTCTTTGTTCCAAATCTTCAATCAAATCGCTATTGTTGGGGGAGTTGAAAAGAACCAGGCCTAAGTCCTGTTATTTTCATGAGTTCGGGAATTCCCTGCAACTTACACACATTTTCAATCACACACATTTTCAATATAATATTAGCTACACATTTTATACGAAAATGCTCAAACCCTTCAAAGAACAAGGCCTAAATTGTTTTAAGCAAAAGTTATCTAATGGGCTTGGCCCTTTAGGTTGGTTAATCAAGAGTTTAATTAAGAGGACGAAGGTTAATTGGGAGTATATATGTGCGGTCGTGTGTGGGAAGCTGGGCCTGCAGCAAGGAGCAGAAATTGAGTTAAAAATTGAGTGCGTGTGTGCCGGCTATTTCAGGAGAACGAGGTCAAGCCGCAATTCACGTCCCTTCGGGTACGCGCGTGATGTGCAAATTTCATATGAGTAGTAGTTGAGTATCGTCTACCATAGTGAAATGCGTCGTCAATGGTGGTTGAAGAAAATTAGACAAATCGAAAGAAGACAGTACGAACGGTGGCGTTGTGTACGTTCTTTGACCATTCTAATTTTGGTTAGGGAGAGAAGTGTTGCCGCTGTTTTGTGAGATTGAGGTCTCATGTGTGAGCGGAAAAATAGAAAAAGTGAGAGGAAAAATTAGAGAGAGAAAAGAAAAAGTTGTTTGTGCTTTTTTCTTGTCTAATTTTTGTGTGGAGAAGTCGAGCGAGTAAGGAAAAATTGTAAAGTGTTTTTCTTCATCAATAAAGGTGGTCTTCTCTCGTGGTTGTCTATGGTCAGCTGAGCCACATAAATTATTGTGTTCTCTTTATTTTTCTCTTGTTGTACATGTCAGCTATTTTCATTACGAAAATTTCGGTGGCAAAAATTTGTTATATTTCCTGGTAGTGGTATGAGAGCTTAAGTGGGAAAAAGGTGATTTTTCCCCAAAATTTAGTATATAAATTTATTAGAAAATAAGTAACCATTAAACCCAGCTTATATATATCGAATATGTTTTCATTAATACACTAATATCAATATCCAAAATGCACATATATACCATATAAAAATCCAAATATTTTAACAAAACGACTTATACTAAATTAAACATGAAATAACTATTTTTATAATTCAAAAATTCCCCCCAAAAAAATTATTTTAATATATTTTAGTAAATTGAATATTTTTTGTTTTTCTCTATGAATGCATCATGTTGCTTTTATCAATCAAAGATTCCAATCAATTTCAGTAACATGAAATTCCAATGGAGATATTACATGTCAAGAAGTTATAGGGATTGTTTACAAATTCTTGCATGTTTCTTAGTTTTATTTAACTAGCCCTTAGATTCGTTGTAATAGATTTAAATTGATTGAATTTAGTGGATAGGTTTTGCCCGTAGGAGACGGGCACATGATTTTTGACCATTTTGGGTTTTCCACGTTAAAAATTCTATGTTCTGACTGTTTTATTGCACATAATGTTTATTTTCCACATCGGGACCCAGACGCATCTGGAATACGTAAACAGTAAACTGTATCCAACAAAAACTTACTAACAGAACACTATCTAGACACATTTGGATATTTAGTCATAACCTTAGACAACAATAAACTTTCAGTTCTTTTGTGAAGTCTTCCAAAAACGAAACGAAAAAGCTTAGCTTTCGATGAAGTGATTTGCTCTATAGCTCTTCGTTACAAACTCCGAATTCATTGTGAGAAAGTAAGATATTTTCAGTGTGGGAGTGAGTTGAAAGTAGATATTTCCAGATATCTCCGAATTCATTGTGAAATACTATACGCTTTGGAAATCAATGGAGAAATGACAAAGGACTCTCATTTGGAGAATCGTGATTGCAGATGCGAGTTAAAACCACTTTTTAAAGTTAATTAAACAATTTCACTAACAATCTGGGCTTCATTAACTTAAAGTTTAAACCCAAAAATATCTGGAAATGACAATGACATTATGAGGATAACAAGCCTGTAATTTTAGGTATGAACTTCAATGGCTTCAATCTTGACGGAGACCTCCCTGAATTAGAGGATAACAGCTGATTGGTGTAATACTTCTGCAAAAATGAATTAGAGGAGAAATTAGTTAGTAAACAATAAGCTGATTGGAAGTGATAAATGCCTTTCATTCATCTTTAATTAATTTAACTGTACAGTACGATGTTTACAAAAATTGTATACCATTTTTTTCACTTCGAATAACCATACCAAACAAGCACACAGATCTATAATATCCATCCATGGTGGCATCTGCGTATTACTAGCAGAGATTCAGAGTCGATCATATAGCTCCATGGACATGAAAGCAAACAATAAAGTACGAACAACTAGTAGTAATCTCAATTTGGTTCCTATATCAATATATATGAGCTTTTTTCGAGACGATATTGGTATATTCTCAATTTTTACCTCGTGAAAACGGATGCCAGATTAAATCCTTCACAGAGAAGTAACGTTGGCCAACAACTTCCTCTAGCCAGTAACATTACCAAACAGACAAAGAATTTGTAATGTGCATCCGTAAGCGTCTATATGCTACAAGGCTCTCAAAGAGTCCAGCAACTTCCTCTAGACTCAGGAAACATCCTAAATGTCTTGTCTACAATCAGAGAAAGGGTGGAAATTATATGTACAGAAATGAGAAAGGGTAGAAATTAGACAGTAACTGTGTTCATTTAGGTATTGTTACAAGTTGTATCATGCAAGAAGAAACATTTTTCACAGCCAGTAACATTACCACACAGACAAAGAATTTGTAATGTGCATCCGTAAGCGTCTATATGCTACAAGTCTATCAAAGAGTCCGTAATTATATTACCCGTCAGCCAAGCTTCTGCCGAAGACACATAGCTCTGCAGAAATGAAATAAAAGATGTAAACAATAAATTACACGCAACTAATTAGGAGTAGTAATCACAATTTGGTTGCTATATTAATTAATATAAATGAGCTTTGTTTGAGACTCTCGTATGTATGTTTTACCTTGTGAAAGCAGATGCCAGAAGCAGATCCTCCGTGAAGCTGGAGACTTTCGTTACCAAACTCGTGTTGTTCCTTGAGTATTTCTTTTGCCGAATCTGTGACACCTGAGCTACAGTTATACAAGACGATATCTCGAAGAGTTGGAGTCTCTCCAATTCCCGAAGGGATGCACTTTAAATTCTGACAGTTCCTAAGAGTTAGGCACTCAAGGCTTTGGAAAACTGTTCCCTCAGCTTCCCACTCTTCCAACCTATAGCTTTCAATGAGTAGAAATTTTAGTTCACTGAATTCCCCTTCGTTTGTTACCCACGCATAGTCGTCAAAGAAAACATCTTTCAGTTTTAGCACTTGAAGATTGGGAAGTAAACCAATCATGGACAATTGTTTCAAAGAAATTAGGCAACCATTTAAAGTTAACTTGTTCAATCTTTGTGGGAAAGAAAGATTGAGTGGCATCTGAGGCCTAGCATCTCCCTGATATTTTCTAGTGAAATGGAACTTCAAATTTTCGAGTTGATGTAGATCGACTACATTCTCCATACAATAAAACGACCACTTAGCTATTGACTTACAGCGGTAAACAATTCTCAATGTCTTGACGTCAATAATTTTTTCAATGGCATCCTTGGTAAATCTAAAATCAATCAAGCCAGAAAGTTCTTGTAGGTTCCACTTTGGTGGTGCACCAAGAGGACAAGACAAGAAACTACTTCCATCTACCAAGAGATGCCTTAACCACGGCATCTCAAACATTTCAGGCGGCAAGTACAATATTGTACCTCCATATCTCCAGAAATTCCTTATAACAATCAAGGTTTGAAGGTTGAAAAGCTTGGATATTAAGGAAGGAATCTTAACACCTTCGAAAAAGAAAGAAAGATATCTTAAGTTAACAAGTTTTAATACTTGAGTTGGGAACTCCTTGAATCTTATATTGGATGCATCCAACACCCTGAGTAGTGGTGGATGAATATTTTCTCGATAGCCAAATGTGAGTGTGAAGTATAGAAGAGAACGAACTGTTGGCCCACGTTGGCGTCTAAAGTATTCCCAATCCCGATGAAAGCTTAGGCAACGCTCATTTTCTATGGCATCTTGATCGTAGTTATCCAAGAAATGAAGAAACATTTTCTCCCTAGCTTTCCTTATGCAGAGGTCTCTCATAATGTCATGCATGGTGCACGTCTTGATTTCTCCATAATAATTCCGCTGATGGACCATAATCATATTCCTGGAAATAAGATCTTCCAAATGCTCCTTTGCGACTTTTTCCGAAGTATTTGTAGCTTCTTCCAATTTTCGAGGTGGGATTGGTTTTATAAATCCCTCGGCGAGCCATAACCTCGTGAGGTGGGAGACGTGGATCACGTAATCTTCTGGGTAAACTGCCATGTAAAGGAAGCACGCCTTGAGATGATTCGGTAAATGATTGTAACTCCAAGATAATTTCTCCATTAAATCATCGTAGTTTCGCTTCAAGATTTTATATTTTTTCAACATACTTCCAATACTCTGGCGTCTTTTTCGCTTGTAGAGGACACCGCCAATAATCAAGTATTGCAAGTGGAAGTCCTTTGCATTTTTCCACAATCTTCCATCCAATCTTCTCGAGGTCGAGGACATGGTTTTTCTCCAAAGTGCCTTCTCGGGCGTAGAAGGTTCCAGCTATGTTCGGGACTCAGAAAATTCATACGGTGAATGTGGCTACTGAAGTTGTTTGAACCATCAACTTCAGATAACCGGCTAGTCATGATGATCCGGCTTCCATTCTCGTCGTGTGGGAATATGTTTCTTAATTCCTTTAGGAAGTCGGTGTCCCACACGTCATCCATTACGATAAGATACTTTTTTTGCTTCAAACTTTTATATAGTTTTAGTTTCAATTTCTCTGTATTCATTTCCTCGATTAGCTCTCCCATGGATTTTAAAAGGTCTGCAAGTAGTGCCACCACATCATACGTCTGGGAGACCGTTGTCCATGCCCGAACGTCAAAGTGATATTTGACAAGTGAGCCATTATAGATATTTCTTGCCAACGTCGTCTTGCCAATGCCACCCATCCCAACAATTAGGATGGCTTCGAGTTTAACGGATGGCCCAACAAGCAACTCGTTGATTCGGCGCTTGTCGTCTACAAGTCCCACAATAGGCGCACTTGTGTTTGTGGGATCAGATTTTGATGAAGATGAGTTCCTAGATTGCTTCTTCTCCACCTCTTCTGAAATAGAATAAAAACAGATAAGTAAATGATGCAAATAGAGATAAGCACTGCTAAGATCACAAACTACTAATTATTTTATTTCATTAAGTTTTCGGAGTTTGGGCGTACCAATTTCTGATGTGCCTTCGACTTTAGTGGGCGTAGTAGCTCGAGTGAGAGGATCCTCAATTTGCAGAGCTTCAATGTTGCTGTTGTCCTTCATGATCTTCTCCACCTCTTCCCACATTGAATCAAGTTTTCCCATTATATTCTTTAAGCGCTCTCCATCATTTTTCTTCTCCAAATCTTTTTCATTATTTCTCTCCTGAGAATTTCGGCACATACACAACACGTACCTTGCACGATTCCAAAAACTACTTGTGTTAGATAATGGAAACAATTGGCTGCTTCAATTGTCAAAAAGGGTGTGCAAGGAAGTTGGTGCCAGCAGCCATTTTTGAAGGAAAATGAATTGAGACAAAATATGCACACAAGTTTCAACAAAGGCGCCTAATATTCGTGTAGAAATTTAGCCTGGTTACCTCAAATGGTCAAAGAAAGGATATGGCATTTAAAGCCATTTGCATGCAAGAACGCCTATAAATAGCTCACCTTCTGCATTGGAAATTACCACCAAAAACACAAAACATCTTGTGTAGAGAGAAAAGAGAGAGATCTTGTGTAGAGAAAGAGCTTCAGCGTAGAAGCTATACACGAGAGATAAAAGTGAGTAGAGTGATAAAACCTTTGTGTAGGTAGAGAAAAATACAGTGTGGTATTTTTGTACTCCTCATTTTTGTGATAGTGAAATATATTGGTGTGGGTCCGTGGACGTAGGCAGTTTGGCCGAACCACGTTAAATCTCGGTGTTTTATTTTGTGCTTATTTTAGCGCCCATTATTTTTCTCAATGCATTTATTCGCCCCATCGATCTTAAGTGAATTAGCAGCTAGTTCCCCAACAACCGGTATCGAGCTTTGTTTGTGATATCTCTTGAAATTCTTAGTATGCTCTGTGGTTGCAAAGATAGACTCCATCTTCCACATCGAAACGATTTCTAAAAATCACATTTTGTTCGAGTGGGAGTAATGGCGACAGACGAGAGAATTTCCAAAATTGATAAATTTGATGGCAAAAATTTTGGATATTGGAAAATGCAAATGGAGGACTATTTGTATCAGAAGGACCTATATAAGCCGTTGAAAGAAAAGCCAGAAGGCGAGAAAGACGACGAGTGGGAGGTGCTTGATCGAAAAGCACTCGGCGCAATTAGATTGACCCTATCAAAGTCGGTCGCTTTCAACATTAAAAATGAGAAGACAACGGCGTCTCTCATGGCAGCTCTATCCAGTATGTATGAACAGCTGTCTGCAGCAAATAAAGTTCATTTGATCAAGAAATTGTTCAATATGAAGATGATGGAAAGCGGGAGATTTGGAGAACACCTCAACAAATTCAATGAGGTAGTAGACCAATTGACCACGGTGGAAATCACTTTTAGTGATGAGGTTCGAGCTCTATTAATTCTTGGGCAGTTGCCTGAGAGTCGAATGGCACGATCCACGACCATCGATGGCTTCGGCGGTAAGTCGAAATTGAAGTTCGATGGCGTTGTGAGCATGATCTTGACCGAGGAGATCCTGAGACAATGATGCGCTTCAACTTCCGGCCGCTTTCAATGTAGATAGCAGGCGTAAGTTCAAACAGAGGGCACGGGCGTGGACGGAGCAAGTCGAGGAATGGCATACCGAGATCCAAAAATCACAGAAATTCCAACAAGTCTGTTGAATGTTGGAATTGCGGTCAGGTTGGGCACTACAAAAATCGGTGTAGGCGGCTCAAAGGAAACGGAGAACAAGACCGAGGTCAATGTCGTGGATCAAGAAACGCTGGCGTGATGCGTTGATATGCTCCATGGAGAAGAAGTCCGACTATTGGGTAATAGACTCGAGCATCGTTCCATGCCACCGCAAATCGACACTTTTTGCAAATTATGTGTCGGGAAACTTTGAGAAGTATATCTCTGAGAGCGATCATCCTTGCAGTGGTGGGCATAGGAGAAGTACAGATCAATATCAATGGATCTGTATGGAAATTAAAGGATGTGAGACATATTCCAGAATTGAGGAAAAATTTGATCTCCGTCAAACAATTGTCAAGAGAAGGATGTGACACAAATTTCTCTGGTGATAATTGGAAAATCACCAAGGGGGCCATGATAATCGCACGTGGCAAGGATAGTGGCACCCTATACACGACGGCGAATGCCGTATGACAATCGCAGATTCTTGATAGCAAGGATGCGAACTTGTGGCATCAAAGACTTGGGCATATGAGCCAGAAAGGGCTCAAGTACATGCATGCAAAAGGGAAACTACCAGGGCTTCAGTCTATTGATTTAGACTTTTGCGAAAGTTGTATTTTCGGGAAGCAGAAACGGGTGAGTTTCAATACAAGTGGCAGAACTCTAAAGAAAGAGAAGCTTGAACTTGTCCACACAGATGTGTGGGGTCCAACAGCAGTTTCATCGATTGGCGGAAAGTCATACTTTGTGACTTTCATTGATGACCACTCGAGAAAGGTGTGGGTTTACTTCTTGAGACACAAATCCGATGTGTTCGAGGCGTTCAAGAAGTGGAAGGCCATGGTGGAGAATGAAACTGGTTTGCGAGTAAAGAAGTTGAGATCTGACAATGGTGGAGAGTACGAAAATTTGGCGTTCAAGAAATTTTGTTACCAAAATGGTATCAAGTTGGAGAGAACCTTGCCAGGAACACCGCAACAAAATGGAGTTGCAGAACGCATGAATCGAACGCGTTGTGAAGAGCCGAAGCATGAGGATACATGCGCAGCCCGCCAAAACGCTTTTGGGCGAAGTCGTCAATACACGGCATACCTTGTTAATCGTCGTGGGACCGCTTCGGTACCATTGGAGTACTGAGATCTGGAAGAAGTTTGAGCGGGAAAGAAGTGAAACTTTCTCATTTGAAAGTATTCGGTTGTGTCGCGTATGTGCACATTAGTGATAATGCCAGGAGTAAGTTAGACTCCAAATCACTAAAGTGTACTTTCGTTGGATATGGTGGAGACGAATTCGGGTACCGCTTTTGGGATGACCGTAACAAAAGCTCATCGAAGCCGGGATGTCATATTCAATGAAAAGGTGATGTACAAGACGTAAATGCGATGCGACCCAATGACACAATCCACGATGATCCAACATATGTTGTTCCGGACGACACTCCGAGGAAGGAAATGCGTCAGCAGGCGGATGAGGGTCTGCCAGGCGAGGAGCCCATCTCGGAGGCCGATTCACCACGCCTCCAGATCCGACGATTGTGAGGAGGTCAAGTCGACCTCATGTTCCGAATCGGAAGTACATGAACTACATGTTGCTCACTGACGCCGGTGAACCTGAATGCTATGACGAGGCATGTCGGTGGGAGATTCTATTAAGTGGGAGCTTGCAATGAAAGATGAGATAAAGTCTCTCATCTCCAACCAGGCGTGGGAACTAGTTGAGTTGCCCGGAGGGAAGAAAGCTCTCAACAATAAATGGGTGTACTGAGAATCAAAGAAGAACATGATGGTTCGAAAAGGTATAAGGCGAGATTGGTAGTCAAAGGTTTCCAAAGAGAAGAAGGAATTGACTACAGAGATATTTTCGCCCGATTGTGAAGGCGACGACAATTCGATCGATGTTGAGCATTGTTGCAATGAGGGCTTGCACTTGGAGCGATTAGAGCGTGAAAACCGCTTTCCTCCATGGTGACTTAGAGGAGGAAATCTATATGCAAAGAACCGTAAGGCTTCGGTGAAAGGAAAGGAGAAGCCGGTATGCAAATTGAAGAAGAGCCTATACCGGCTTAAAGCAAGCGCCAGACAAAGGTGGTACAAGAAGTTTGACGGATTTATGCGTAAAAATGGCTACATGAAGTGTAATGTCGACCATTGTTGCTACTTCAAGCGGTTCGAGTCGGCTATATCATTTTGCTACTTTATGTCGATGACATGTTAGTAGCCGGCTCGGTTACATGGGCGAGATCAAGAAGTTGAAGAAGCAACTATCGGTGGAATTTGAAATGAAGGACTTGGGAGAAGCAAAGCAAATTCTAGGGATGAGAATTTGTAGAGACAAGCAAAGGGTGTTTTGCAGCTTGTCACGCATCAAGTATGTTGATCAAATCCTGCAAAGGTTCAACATGAGCAAAGTGCAAAGCTACCAAGACGCCATTAGCGAATCATTTCCGCCTATCCAATCGACCAGTCTCCTAAGACAAGAGGAGAGAAACTTCATGGCTAAAATTCCATATGCCTCACCATTGGAAGTTTGATGTATGCCATGGTTTGTACTGCCAGGACAGATATTGCTCATGCAATGGGAGTTGTGAGCGGATATATGGCAAATCTGAAAGCGACATTGGGATGCAGTAAAGTGGATATTGAGATATCTACGGGGAACTACTGATAAATGCTTATGCTTTAGACGTGGCGAAGTGAAACTACGAGGTTTCGTAGATGCAGATTTCTTTGGCGAGGTAGATCGCAGAGAAGTACTACAAGTTATGTCTTCACGGTTGGTGCTATCTGCGATTAGTTGGATTTCGCAGATACAGAAGATTGTTGCGTTATCGACTACAGAAGCAGAGTACGTGGCAGTAACCGAGGCTAGCAAAGAGATGATATGGTTACAAGGTTTGTTGGCAGAATTGGGTTTTGAACAGGAGAAGAATGTCTTGCACAGTGATAGTCAGAGTGCGATACATCTGGCAAAGAATTCGGCATTTCATTCCAGAACCAAACATATTGGACTCCGTTATCACTTCATCAGATCACTTTTGGAAGATGGAGTATTAAAGCTTGAAAAGATTCAAGGTACCAAGAACCCAGCCGACATGATGACGAAGACAGTAACCAAAGAAAAAGCTGTGTCAACTTTCGGTTGGTCTTCTACAATGAAGACAGCTGTGATGACCCACACCACATTTCACAGGAGCCACAAGGACATGAGACGTCTCAGGGTAAAGATCCATTTGTTTCCAAGTGGGAGATTGTTAGATAATGGAAACAATTGGCTGCTTCAATTGTCAAAAAGGGTGTGCAAGGAAGTTGGTGCCAGCAGCCATTTTTGAAGGAAAATGAATTGAGACAAAATATGCACACAAGTTTCAACAAAGGCGCCTAATATTCGTGTAGAAATTTAGCCTGGTTACCTCAAATGGTCAAAGAAAGGATATGGCATTTAAAGCCATTTGCATGCAAGAACGCCTATAAATAGCTCACCTTCTGCATTGGAAATTACCACCAAAAACACAAAACATCTTGTGTAGAGAGAAAAGAGAGAGATCTTGTGTAGAGAAAGAGCAAACAGTAGAAGTTTATACACGAGAGATAAAAGTGAGTAGAGTGATAAAACGCTTTGTGTAGGTAGAGAAAATACGATGTGGTATTTTTACTCTCATTTTGTGATAGTGAAATATATTGGTGTGGAGTCAGTGGGCGTGCGATTTGGAACCACGTTAAATCTCGGTGTTTTATTTTGTCTTATTTTAGCGTCATTATTTTTCTCGATCGCGATTTATTCGTCTCCATCGATCTTGGCGGAATTAAGCGCAGTTACAACAACTTGTACTTTTATTTTCATACGTCGCACCTCTGATACTCTCTTCCGTATCTGCAATCAATTTGCTATCTTTTGTTGAAGCTTCAGATTTTGACAGTATCTTTTTTGACATACAGGACTCGATCACATCTTCGGCTTCATACACAGCATCTCTGATTCTTTCTTCCAAATCTTCAATTGATTCGCTATTCTTTTGTGAATCGAGAAATGAAATAAAGAGGCTCAACTTTTGATGGAGAGGTTCGATGTGTAGCTCTTCGTCACGAAAAAGCAAAATATTTTCTAGTGTACGAGTAAGTGAAAGCAGAGCGGCATAAGCCATCTCCAGTACTACTTTTCTGAATAAATCAACAGTGAAAGGTTTTAGGCACTGGAAATCAATGGAGGACTTACAGAAGATATATCTCAAGATTTTTCAGACTTATATTTAACTAACACACTCAGTATGGCAATGCTAATAACTTTGATCTGTCGTTTATCAGAACATTGGTTTCAATTAATAATAATATATTAGTGCTGAGTGGTCTTGGGTTGAAATTTGGGGTCGTAGATGGGGACGTCTAATAAAATATATGAAGCATCAAAGCGACCTTTTTATCGTCTTTATCGTCTAATGGCAACTTGTGTAGGTGGAAGTATTTGGAGTTGCAAACGCGAGAAATGTTTGTTTAAAGTGTGGTGTCACCTATACAACTTTATTTAATTACTTTCCGATAACTAAGTGGTGTGTTAAAATTCTGTGAAGTTACATATCAATATTATTATGATATCGCTTTAAGATTTTATTACATTAGTTAGTTGTCAACAAATCATCGACCAAACTTCTGCAGATATTCTTTTTTCGAATGCAAGGTGCGGATCATAGGAGCGGTGTCATGTTTCGAACTAAGTATCAATCACCGCAAGTGAGTGTCTTTTCTGCTATGCCAACCCCTTGGACAATATTGTATCCATTCTAGTCCTAAAGATCCACAATTCTCGCTTAGCACATTGGTTTCACATTACGATTTAAAACTCATTCCACTATAATTTTAATGAACGATACAATGTAATATCAATTTTATTACATTGTATCAATACAATTACTGACTGCTTACAAGCACTCCTCTCTATTATGGGTCACAAGTTGAGAAAAGTCTTACTGTCACGGACTTTCTTCGAGTCATGCACATATGGGTGGGTCTTGGAGCTTTCACTTTGCAATATTGTGATCTCCAATCAATGTTTTCGTCATTCGATAGTCAAACAAACTATGTGATGGTTAGTTGATTAGTAATACCTCCGTTCCAAAAATATAGTTCGCTATTCTTTTTTTGTTCGTCCTAAAATATACTCCCTCCGTGCCACTAAGATAGGCACCCACCATTTTTCACACATATTAAGAAAACATCTTAAATGTTCTTGGAATTATAAGATATTCATATATTCTTCCAATTTTACCCCTATATTGAATGGTCAAAAAGTAGTGTGAACATGTTTAAATATTTTGGGAGATGAAATATCTATCTTGATGTTTAGTATTCCAATTATCTTAAATAGGGGTATTTTAGTACATGGAAAATAAATTATACATTCAATAAGGAAATTGGACTATAATTTGGGACTGACAAAATAGGAATACTTGCCCTATCTTAGTGGGACGGAGGGAGTATGTCACATTTCTTTTAAAGATGTAGTAAAAATATTACTTGTCTTTTGTGCCATCATTTAATATACATTGTTATAATCAAAATAAATAGTTGAAATAAAATATGTAATAAATGAGAGGGCGTATTAGGAAAATAATTTTGAATTTTACTTTTCCAAGATTATTAATTGTATTTTTTTTAATCTTTGTGAAAATAGAAATTGCTTATATTTATGGGACGGAGGTAATAATTAAGAGTACGATTGGGATTCTTTCTTGTTCTTATCTCTCCACCTATCTTTGCACAGTATACCCACATCATAATATACAAATATTCTTTAATCTTCTATTCTTTCGTATTTCAACACCAAAAGTAAATTATAAGCGAAAATTGTGGAGGATATATATATTTGAGAATATATCCTAGATGTAGTTGAGAATATTTGTGTTTAATTAACTGTAACAATAAATGTTCGAAACTACTATTTACTCGTGTAGAACATTATTTGAAATGATAATATCATGTGCGCAATTCAATTTTCTCTCTGAAGTCTGAACATACCTTTCATTCATGATAAACCTCAAAATTGAAAATAACATCACTGGCCGCTTTATAAAGCTAGCTCAGATGAAGAAAGAGCAAGGTAACGCTTGGCCAATGAACAAATGCCAAGTGGACACAATGACTCGACAGCTAAACTAATATGGACACAATGGCTCAATAACTCTGCTAACTCGGGGATGTTCAAGCTAGTATCATCGAGCATGGTTTTTTGGTCATATTCTACATTCGTTGAGAAAATCGAGATCAGATCTAGATCCAACACTGTGAGGAAATGCTCCAGCAGTTCGAAAAATTTTCTGACGATACCGTTTTCTCGAAATCAAAACCGAGATCAGATCTAGAATCAACATTAATTGGAATTGATTGCGTTAAGGTAGAGCAGCATAAGCCATGTCGCAAAACTTCTCCAAATGACACAAATTCAACAACTATTTTACCAATATACTTAATTTGCATATAATAAATTTCAAATTGACTTGCATTATATTAGTGCTGGTACAATATGGAGTCTCTGGTTTCTAAGCACACCTCGGAATATTCTAAAATATACAGTAAAGAACTTTAAGGAAAAATATTTTGTCTAATAATATGTGTAATAAACATTGAGATGGGTTGAAGCTAGATAGCTTTAAGCATCTTCGATCATTACAGTCCCCAACTTCTCTTTGAATCATAACTCTAAATATATATGCACACTCTAGTGTTTGTCATTTTTAATCAAGTGATCTTTAGGAAAATTTATTTTTATGGTACTATCTAAACACAACCTCATGTTATTTTTATTTTATTTTTTATTTTTTGAAATACAGCCTATGTTATTTTTATGGGTCATTATCACAAAAGAACTTCAAAGTATCGATTTTGTAACAATTTGAACACCATTTGGATTATTTGCGCCAATTTCCTTGTTTTAATACAAATAATCTTAATTTGGAAATATATAAAAAAAATTAAAGTTAAAATTATCAAATTTGGAAAGATTTAGGATTAATTTGCACATTTTTAAAACTTGGTATTTTCCAATTTTCTTTTTCTTTGTTTATTATTGGGTCACTTTCACAAACCCTCCTCCCCCCCCCCCCCCAAAAAAAATCTTTTAGTAATAATTTTACCCCTGCACTAAAAGAGAAAAAGGCTAAGTTAATCGAATATTTGGATGGAAACCGTTACCGGAGGCTTGTAGAGATAATTTCTGATAGATTGGGAGTAGTAGAACGGAAAAAAAATAATCGTGTTAGAATTGTTATAAAATCGATACTTTGGAATCCTTTAACGAAAATAATCCTATTTTTATTTTTATCTTATTTTTATTTTTTTGAAATACACCGTACATGTTATTAATGTAGTGTGAATTTGTTTCACGACTTTATAACTATTCAACAGCCGAATCTTTAAAAACAATATTGTATCTTTTCAAACAATCCACATTGTCTAATCCAAACAAATTCTACATGTTATTTAACTAAAATAATTTTTTTAATGCCTTCGTAATAATTTCAATAACCGAATCTTTGCCCCCCTTTCCTGGGGGGAGAAAGAGGGGGGGTTTTGGGGGGGTGTTTGAGGGATTTGCAATTCACATTTTTGATAAAGTCCTTACCTAAACCCTATGACCCTCCATATTGTAAGACAATTTACATAGTAGAATTTAAGATTCATGAAAATATTAAGATAGTGGTGGTTGACGTTGGACAAGAAAAATAGGTTTGCTTGTCTTAATAAAAATTTATATAACGGCGACTAATGAAGGTCTATTAGTGACAATTAAATTGGAGTCCACTATTGTGTGATACGCCTTTATGGTTAATTCAGAATAAATTCTTTGAATCATAGCTCAAAATATATATGAACACTCGAGCGGCTGGCATTTTTAATCAAGTGATCTTTAGGAAAAATTTTATTTTTATGGTATCATTTTAGACAATTAAATTGTTACACTCTTAATTTCTCTAAACACACAACCTACATGTTATTTTTATTTTTATTTTTTGAAATACAACCTCCATGTATTTTTATTTTTTTTTTGAATGAACAACCTACATGTTATTAACGCAATGTCAATCTGTTTTATGTTTTTATATATAATTATTATTCAACAGCCGAATCTTTAAAAAAAATTTGTATCTTTCAAACAATCCACATTGTTATATATGCCTCTAATCCAAACAAATTCTACATGTTATTTAACTAACATAATTTTGTCTTAATGCCTTTGTAATTATTTCAATAACGAATCTTCAGGGGAAAAAAGAAATTAAGGTGGATACAAGCAATTCAAATTGTTAATAAGTCCTTAACTAATACATATTATAAGACAATTTGCGTGGTAATATTTAAGATTCATGAAAATATTAAAATTTTAGTGGATGATGTTGGCCAAGAAAAAATATAGGTTTGCTTGTCTTAATAAATATTTGCATATTGACAATTACTTAAGGTCTATTAGTAACCAATGGCGGATCCAGGATTTTTAGCCGGGGGGGTTGCAATACAGAAAAAAATTTAATTCAAGTAAAATTATGTATAAAATTTTTTTTTTTCTATATAAACTTTCGGAATTTTTTTTGGGTCGGGGGGCTACCACCCGTGCCGGCCCCCCCTTAGATCCGCCCTTGTTAGTAACATTTAAATTGGATATTTTGTAGGAAATTAGAGATTTGTTATTAGAGGTTAGCTATGGTTAGTGTCGCTACGTCCCCCGCGAGGGAAATGGAGTGGCCCATAAGTTAAGGTCTATTAGTAACAATTTGTTCTTGGACTGATTGCTTACCGATGTGTATCCCTTCGGTCGTTAGTGTACATGTTGACCTAAATCTGCGAAATGTTTTCTTAGTTTCCAAAAAAAATAAAAAATAAAAATGGAGTCCACTATTGCGTGATATATAAGCCTTTATGACTAATCAACGTCTGTTCTTGAGGCATGATGTGATATTGTATTTCGATTACTAGTGCAAATTTTCCTATATTCACATTGCGATGACTAAATATAGATTCTATATATTGAAGAAGTTAATAGTTGGTGGGGGTACGTTTCAACTCTTTGCACGATATATATATATATATATATATATATATATATATATATATATATATTAGTGGGGGCAGAAAATAGAAATTATTACTAAAAAAATAAATTTTACATATATTTCAATAATTTTTATTGAAAACTAAATTAATTATTTAAATAATGAGTGGAACCCTTGATGTTTGGATGGTGACAAGTAAAGATGTGTGATATATGGTTAATTTATTAATTGAATATTATACATTAAGATTTTGTTTGACACTCAATAGCTCATTTAATTGATTTAACAAATTTTTGTATTTTTTTAAAGCTTTGACTCTAAAGGAGGATTGTAAATGATGGAAATGATCAAGTACCCACTGTACCTTACGCCTACTAGTTGAGGTGCCAACCTTTTCTTTCTCCTCTTTTTATTTTTTTTTAGTTAATTATTAGAGGAACAAAAAAAAAAAGAATATAGAAAGTAAAATTTCACCGTCATAATTCAGAGTAAATTCTTCTAATCATACCTCAAAATACATCTGAACACTCGAGTGTTTGGCATGTTTAATCAAGTGATCTTCAGGAAAATTTTACTTTTATTGTAGTATTTTAGACAATTAAATTGTTACACTCTTTATCTAAACACAACCTACATGTTAATTATTTATTATTATTATTATTATTATTATTATTATTATTATTTTATTTTATTTTATTTTATTTTATTTGTTTGAAATACAACCTACATGTTATTAACATTAACATAATGTGAATTTGTTTTACGTCTTTATAACTATTCAAGAGCCGAATCTTTAAAATCAATATTGTATCTTTCAAATTAAACAATCCACATTGTTATATATGCCTCTAATCCAAACAAATTCTACATGTTATTTAATTATCATAATTTTGTCTTAATGCCTTTGTAATAATTTCAATAACAGAATCTTTAGTGGAAAACTGATCGAAAGGTCAATACAAGCAATTCACATTGTTAATAAGTCCTTAGCTAAACCCAACATTTTATAAGACAATTTATGTAGTATTTAAGATTCATGAAAATGTTAAGATCGTGGTGGTTGATGTTGGACAAAAAAAAATAAAAAATAAAAAAAAAAGGTTGCTTGTCTTAATATATATATATATATATATATATATATATATATATATATAACGAGAACTAATCAAAGCCCTATTAGTAGTATTTAAATTGGAGTCCACTATTGTGTGATAGGCCTTTATGACTAATCAACATCTGTAGGTTCTTGAAGCGTAATGTGATATTGTATTTTTATTACTAGTGCAAATTATATTTTCCTATATTCACATTGTAATGATATATTGAAGTCGTTAATGGTTGTGGGGCATACTTTAGCTCCCTGGGAAAATTGAAAATTGAGGGACCGGTTAGTAAAAATTATTACTAAAAAACAAGGAATTGTACTTGTATTTAAGTAATTTTATTTTGTTAAAACCTAAATTAATTATTTAAATAGTGAGTGAAAATCCTTAGATATTTAGATAATGATGAGTAGAGATTTGCGATGTACAGTGAGCTTATATACGTTAAGAGCTTGTTTGATTGACAGTTAACAACTATAAAAAATTAAAATTAAAAAAATGATTTGTCAAAATCTTAGTGGGGGCATGTTCGCCAGTAGGCCCCGTAGTCCCTCCGCCGTTGGAAGCTCCAGATCTAGACTTTGAGAGACTATTTTAACATGTAAAATGCGATTGCATTTTTGGCTTGACAGCCAACATCTCTAATTCTTTGTTTTAAATCTTCAATCGATTCACTTAGGGGGTGTATGATAGGAAAAGAAGGAAAAGAAAATATTTTCCATTTTACATGGAAAATATTTTCTCTAGGAGGAGGTGGGAATTGTTTTCCATGGAAAATAAGCTAAAACATGCTTTAAGTGATTATACATAGAAAATCATTTCCATGGAAAATTTTACAATCAAACAACCAACTTGGAAAATAATTTCCAAGATTTCATATTTTCCATGGAAAATCATAGCAATCAAACACACCCTTAATTAATCTTCTGTGTGAAGTCAGAAGTGTCTTCCAAAAACAAGAAAAAAAATTCAGCTTCGGATTGAGAGATTAATTTAATCTGATAGCTAGTTTAGTAAAGAACTTGGAAATTGGAATTGATTGGGTGAAGGTAGAGCAGCATAAGCCATGACGTAAAACTTCTCCAAATGGCAGAAAATCTCAACAATTTTCGACAACTATTTTACCATTTGCAGATAATGACGGAAAACTTCTCCAAATGACGGAAAATCTCAACAACAACAATTTTACCATTTGCAGAAAATAAATTTCAATGTATGTAATGTAACAAACTTTGAATTGTCGTTTTGCAAAACATTGACTTAACATTATATTAGTGCTGATGCAGTGTGGAGTCTCAAGTTTTTGATAAGCACACCTTGGAATATTCTAAAATATACAGCAAAGAACTTTAAGGAAAAATATTTTGTCTAATAATATGTGTAATAAACATTGAGATGGGTTGAAGCTTGATAGCTTTAAGCATCTTCGATCACTACAGTCCCCGACTTCTCTTTTTCTACCTTTACAGTCCTTTTTAATTTCTTACTCTCAACTAAGTGCACTATTCCATATATATGCGACTTTAAACCAATTGTACAATTTAATTAACAAAAAAATTTCAATTCAACGTTCAATTTTCTTATATTTTAATTCGAATTCTTGCTTATTCAATCTTACCTTCTCCATGAAGGAAGACACCTCGTGCAATATACGCACATACAAATATTGTTTAATTCTCGACTATTGCGTATTTCACCGGTAAACATCAATTAAAGCTAAAATTGCAGAAGAGAATGATAAAACATAAATAATTTCCCTTTTATTGTCGTTCTTTTTTTTTTTGAATAAGTATTGTCGTTCTTAATTACCCGTCAAAGTTTTAACATAAAATGGGATGACAGCAAGATAATTGAAATCTGCATAATATTAAAGTACATATTTTATTTGTGTTCTACATAGATTGGTGGAACTGATCATATTAGACACCGCCTGAAAGTTGTTGCTATTTCCCAACAACGTTCACCAATACTCTCCGCCATCACATCCATATTAAAACTACAATCAGAAAAAGGTCACAAATTATATGCATTAACAAACAAGAAAGGATAGAAACTAGACTGTAATTGTATTAATTAGGTATATATTTCTATAGGTTGTAGCACGTAACTCACTAATGTTAATTTACTCGTTTCTTATGTCATTTCAAATGGTAGTATCATGATATAACCATATGATTAAATGATAAAACAAACAAGCACAGAATCTATAATATAATATCCATCCACAAGCATCCATATAATCTCTAAAAAGTCTATCAAAGAGTTGGTAAGTACCATCGTCAATTAGATGATGTACAGCTTGCGACAGAGTCATCCTCTCTATCTGCAGAAATGAAACAAAAAAGTAAACAACAGTCAATAACTACTATATATTCTTATTAATGTTTACCTTGCAAAGCCGGTCCTATATTGAGATCCTCGATGAAGCTGGAGACTCTCGTTACGAACTTGTGTTGTTCTTTGAGTACTTCATTTGCGAATCTACAACACCTGGACTACAATATTTATCCAGCACGATATGTCGAAGATTTGGAATCTCTCCAATTCCAGGAGGGATGCACTTTAATCTCCAGCAGTCGCTAAGACTTAGGCACTTTAGGCTTGGGAAAAGTGTTCCCTCAGCTAATTCCCAATCTTTCAACGTGTCGCTTTCAATGAACAGAAACTTTAGTTCATTGAATTCCCCTTCATTTGTTTTCCACATAGATTTTTCAAATGAAATATCTTTCAGCGTCAGCACTTGAAGCTTGGGAAGTGAACCAATCATCGACAATTGTTTCCCAGAACACATGCAACCTTCCAAAGTTAACTCGTTCAAACTCTCTGGAAAAGAAAGATTGAGGGGCATCTGACATGTAGCATATTCCGAATCTTTTCCAGCGAAATATTGGAGCTTCAAAATTTCGAGTTGATTCAGATGGGCCACATTCTCCATACAATAAGATGACCACTCAGTTCCTGAAACAAAACGGTAAACAATTTCCAACGTCTTGATCTCTAGAATATTTTCTATGGCATCCTTGGTAAATTTGAAATTAATCAAGCCAGAAAGTACTTTTAGATTCCCGTTTGGTTCGCCAGGAGGATAAGACAAGAAACTACTCCCATCTACCAACAGATGTCTTAACCATTTCATCTTAAACATTTCCGGCGGCAAGTACAATATTGTACCTTTAGATTGCCACCCATGCCTCATAATAATCAAGGTTTGTAGATTGCGAAGTTTGGATATTGAAGTAGGAATATGACCGTTCCCGTAGTAGAAGAAAGCAAGATATCTTAAGTTAACAAGTTTTGCTACCTCACTTGGGAACTTCTCGAATACTATATAGGATGCATCCAACACCCTGAGTAGTGGTGAATGAATATTTTTTAGATCAACATATGTGAATTTAAAGTATAGAAGAGAACGGATCACAGTCAGGCCACGCGGGCGTAAGTAATACCACCTCCGATGAGAACTTAGGCAACGTTTATTTTCTATGGCTTCTCGATCGTTGTTATCGATGATGTGAAGAAACATTTTCTTCCTGGCTTCCCTCATGCAGAAGTCTCTCATAAGGTCATGCATGGTGCACGTCTTGATTTCACCATAATAACTCCGTTGATGGACCATAATCACATTCCTGGAGACAAGATCTTCCAGATACTCCTTTGCAACCTGTTCCAAATTTTTAGGTGGGATTGGCTTTATAAAGCCTTCAGCGAGCCATAACCTCATAAGGTGGGAAATGTGGATCACGTAATCTTCTGGGTAAACTGCCATATAAAGGAAACATGCCTTTAGATGATGAGGTAAATGGTTATAACTCCAAGAGAGTTTCTCCATTAAATCATCGTAGTCTCCAATTTTTGAAGATTTTAGATTTTTTGCAACATACTTCCAATGCTGTAGTGTCTTCTTCTCTTTGTAAAGGACACCACCGATAACTACCAGTGCAAATGGAAGTCCTTTGCATTTTTCCACAATCTTCCATCCAATCTTCTCGAGTTTGGGAGGACATGTTTCTTCTCCTAGTGCCTTTTGGCGCAGAAGATTCCAGCTTTGTTCAGGACTTAGAAAATTCATATGATGAATATGGGTACAGAAGTTGTTTGAACCATCCACATCAGATAACCGACTAGTCATGATTATCCGACTTCCATTCTTGTCGTCCGGGAGTATGTTTCTTAATTCTTTTAGGAAGTCGGTATCCCACACATCGTCCATTACAATAAGATACCTTTTTTGTTTCAAACTCTGATACAATTTTTGTTTTAAAAATTGTTTTAAGTCGTCCGGATCCTTTCTATTCCTTTCGTCGATGTTCTTTCCCATGGATGTTAGAAGGTTTGCAAGTAGTGTCACCTCATCATATGTTTGAGAGATTGTTGTCCATGCCCGGACGTCGAAGTGAATATTGATAAATGAGTCATTATAAATGTTTCTTGCCAATGTGGTCTTGCCAATGCCACCCATCCCGGCAATAAAGATGGCTTCTAGTTTATTAGATGACCCAACGAGTAACTCCTTGATTCGGACTGTGTCATCTTGAAATCCTACAATAGGCACACTTGTGTTTGTTGGAGCAGATTTTGATGAAGATGAGTTCCTGATCGATTGCGTCTTCTTCAGCTCTCCTGAAATAGAATTGTGAAATTAAAACAAGGCAAATAGATAACACATTTGAGAACACAAGTTACGAATTAATTCCATCAAGTTTGTTGAGTTTACACTTACCAATTTCTGAGGTGCCTTCAAGTTTAACAGGCCCAGTGAGAGGATTCTTACCAATTCTCAGAGCTTCAGTGGTGTTGTTGTCCTTCATCTTCTCCACTTCCCCCCCAATGGAATCAAGTTTTCCTATTACATTTTTTAAGCCTTCTTCATAATTTTTCTTCTCCAATTCTTCTTCTTCTTCTTCTTCATTGTTCTCCTCAGAATTTTGACACAGGGACAAAAAGCACCTTGCACAATCCCAAAAAAGACTTGTAACTCCATGACTTTGAGATTTTGAGAGAATTTGTTTTGAGATATGAGACTCGATTACATCTTCGGCTTCATACACTGCATCTCTGATTCTTTCTTCCAACTCTTCAATCAAGTCATTATTCTCTTCTAGAAATGAAATAAAAAAGTTCAGCTTTTGTTGGAGAGATCTCATCTGTGGCTCTTCGTCAACAACTTGAAATTCATCGCGAAAAAGCAAGATGTTATCTAGTGTTTGAGTGAGTGAAAGCAGGGAAGCATAAGCCATCTCCAATCAATACTTTTTCCAAATAAATTACCACTGAAAGGTTTCAGGAGTTGGAAATGAATGGAGAGCAATTACAAGAGTTGCCGTCTTAACAACGGAGTTTCTAAGAACAATTTTTTATTTTTTTAAACAGTCCACATTGCTATGCTCTTAATCCAAACAAATTCTACATGTTATTTAACTAACATTATATTGTCTGAATGCATTTGTAATCATTTTAATCACCGAATCTTCCCGCGGCCGGAGGGGAATAAAATAAAATTCAATGTAAGTGCAATTTACATTGTTAGGTGCTTAGCTAAATCCTAGATATTCTCGTCACAAAAAAAAAAAAAAAAAAACACTAAATGATAGATATTATAAGACAATTCACGCACTATTTAAGATTTATGACAATATTTTAAGATTATGGCATTGATGTTGGAAAATAAAAATGGGTTTAATTTACTTGTCATAATAATTCACCCAATCCATGGAGATTGCCCGGGTTGTTGGAGCGGTAACTCCCGGTTGGACTTTGGCCCGCCCCACCCCGGTATCAAATATATATATATTGTTATGAATAATAATTGAAGAATAATTATTAGGTGTTATGAATAATTGAGAATAATGTGGTGGTTATGAATTATGAGGAATAATTTGGTGGAGGAATAATTTGGTGGAGGAATAATTTGGTAAAAGATGTAATTATTATATGTGAATGACTATTATACTCTTGATGAAATTATGTAATTACGATTGTGTCATTCGAAGTTTTCCTATAAATAGGGCTTCAGTTATTAATGAAATTCATTCCTGAGAATTCCTTCGAATTCATTCTCTCTAAATTCTCTCTATTGTTTCTATACTTTTTATAACACGTTATCGTAGCAGTCTCTAACCCTTTGAGTAATATGAAAGAAGTATGCTCTCTGATTGCATCTTATAGATGATCTTCTCAGATCGAAACCTGATTATTACGAATGAATTAATTCATCCTCATCAATCCTAAATAACTCTCTCTTTGCAAATACATCATTGAAACTTCACTTTTGTTGTATTCCTCTCCCACAATTCCTCATTTTACACAACTCGCTTTTGGAGATATCCAAATCCCAAAATTGGAAGAATGGAGTCAAAGAATTTTCCGATCACGTAAATGGATTGCAAGTAAATCTCATCCATGGAATAATTAGAGAAAGGAAAAAGGTAAATCATATGATTTTATAATATAATAATATATTAAACTATAACATCTGTTTTATCGAGATATAAGGAGCATACATTATCAAAATCAAATTTTCTCGACTCCATTATACTCGATTTAACAGGAGCTTCGATTGTGACACCAACATTGATAGGGTAATAACTGAATTTGTTTGAAATATGTTATTATCAAACTTTCAAAATTTACAAATTAGTACACCAACTTTTGAAAAAGTTACAAAATAGTTCTTGAATATTTTGATATTGATAAATTGAAGTAGAAAGGAGATAATTTTCAATCGTAAAACATTGATAAAATATTTTTGACAATTTTACCTTTGCGAATTGGAATGGACAATTTTACCCTTAGGGTAAAACCGACCTAATTTTGATGACAATGAAAAATGGATAGAATATTCATGAAGAAATTCTAAATCCATTGATTATATAAAATGGCTTGAAGTCCATTTGAGTTAAAAGATCGAAATATTAATGTAACTCCCGAAGAGTTCAATTACATAATGTACTTATTCTAGAAGGATAAGTGTGCTCTTGTAGAAGTAATGAGTATTTGTTCTAGAAGAACAAATCTGCTCCCGTAGAAGCAATTCAATATTTAATTCTCGCACTTTATTTACTGCAATTTAATTACTGCAATACCTCCTACTTGATGATGGGTTCAACCGTCACTAAACGGAAGGTTTTATATATTTCTGCACTTTATATGCTAAGTGATGGGTAATACCTTCTACTAAGGAGATCCTACTCTGAAGAAGTAGTTAAATATTATGCAATTTAATTCTTGCTATTTAAATTAGTAAATTTATATTTATTGCAATAATTCCCATAAGGTAGGTTCGATACCTATTGGAGGAAATTTAATTTCTGCAATTTAAATTTATGCACTTTATAGTTTGAGTATATTTCAATGTGGTGGGTAATACCACACGATTGGTGTGCATATTTCCAATGTGGTGGATTATACTACACGATTGGTTATAACGAATCCTACTCCAGAAGAAGTAGTTGATCAAATATTCTAATCATACTCTCGAAGAAGTAGACGATGAGAATAAAATTACTTCTTTATATATACCGAATATGAATGAAGAAAATTGAGCAAGTGGTACTTGAAGTTACCATTGGATAAATAGACGAAAGTAAAGTCTTTGAATAGATCCCATGTTGATAAATCAAAGAAAATATATCGCATGAAAAGCTTACATGAAGTAATCTTATCGATGATATGAGATTGTATTAATATGAGAATAAAATGCTCTTGAAGAAGCATAATCACTAGATTTGTATTTGAATAAAGCCAATATGATATTATTATTACTCCGGAAGAAGTACAAAGCAAATTAAGTGGAACATATTGAGAATATCAAAGACGGCATTAAACACTCGAAAATATAGAAATACAAAAAGAATATACATACTTGAATCCATAAATGAGGGATGCCTCGAGAGTATAAATACTCCGTAACTCTGCCACCATCAACATTAGGATTCATAATGAAATATTTAAAGGATCCGAATTTCTTTTTCGCTTGACACCAGTGGTCTGTGATCGACGGACCTGGGCTTCCACAGATTCTTGAACATATGCATGAAATTTGATGAGTAGTTCATCAACGATTACTAGCGAGAAATAAGTATTTTCTCATTGAATGAGAGATAAACTTATTATTTACACCCGATCTAGAAACGCTAGTAAGCCATCAAAGAAATTATTAATATTCAACAAACCTATTGGTTTGACATGAAAATTCCCATTTGTGCCAACGAGGCTATATTGAATATTTCCTCCAGTGTGTTGTAGCCGCCTGGAAGGACAATGAAAGCATCACTATTATTCATCATATACATCATGCTGATTGTGGATGGATTGCGCTTTGTAGCCCCAACCCCGCTTTGGACCCATGGTAGAACTGCTCCAATTGAGTATTAGATCCAACTAGATGGAAAGGTATTACGCTCAAACTCTTATTCCCCATGATTGTGTGGCCATTATAAGTCTAGCTAAAAAGTTTGTTGTTGGTTCCTCCGTATAGTATATTGATTTCTTGTCTCCCTAACTCTTTTACAAGTCGGTTTGCCATATCCACATATTGGATATGGCCTACCGCTTAGATCCACCAAGAATACATACGGTTTTAATGCGAGGTAAAGGTCGACTTGTATGAGATGATTCTAAAATCTCCATATCCATCTCTACTCCTATCTCTCTTTTGCACTATACTTTTAATGTATGAACATGAGAGATATATGAATCCTCTATTTAAAGAAAAATTTTCAAACCAATAATTGAGTGCACTATTTACTTTTTGACAAATATGAAAGAGAAAAAGGCGAAATTTTTCTTTAGTGATATGACATATAATTTGTCAGTGATTGAAAAATAATATATATCTTAAAATTGAAAACGATATTTACAAATAAAAGAAACATATTGATCTTTATTATTACACCGAGCTTTCTTACATAAATATGGGAAAATCATTATGCTAAATTTTTCTACTAAATTTACAAACAGGATCTTCTAAAGTAAGTTTTTCAAGATCTGTAACGCTGCTTGTTGATCTTTGAATTTGGCCCATAAGGCCATTAGCTCACCTTGTACGTGTCCACTAGGATGTGTCTCAAGAGCCTTTGAATATCATCCAAAGGCTCCTTACTCAATCCATCCTTAATGAATGCTATTTTATCTTCTCGATTTGGACAAGTACCCCATGATTTACATCGAAAGTGTCACATGTCCACCGAGCACACTTGTAGCATCCTCCTAATCTTTTTGCTCTCCGCTTTCTTTGAAAAACTACTTTTACCCATACCAGGCATGTATTTAGAAGGAATTGAAACCTCACGGATAATCGAACCTTTGCTTCAATCAAGCATCGGATATCTTGTGGGATACCCTTATTCATTAGCATCCTTAATCTTTCCAAATTTACATCGATAAATCCTTTTTAGGATTTTGATCAGTAGTGATGGATAGTATTTTCAAGATTTGAGAGCATATGATCCATTATAATGTATAAACCCTTGTTAGGATGAATTTTGCAATAATTTTGATGATTTATTTATAGAATAATATGACGCGTATGAAATAAGACTCAGATTTTAAATAAATAATATGAAACGTAAGAGCTACGATTTCGAATTAAATAATAGCCGGATGTGATGCGTATGTTTGTAACTCCGTGTTTGAGCGATAGTGGACAATAATGTCACCAAAAGATGATGGAATATGTCGGTGAATTGTTTCTATGATAAATCATATTGAGCACTATACAGATACTAGTGAAATCGATATAAGAATTTCTTGAACTAGAAGTTCAATAATACTGCGTTTGCAAAACGGATGACCATCCGGTTTAAATAATTATTGAAATCAATATTTCAAGTGAAGAATTAAAAGAATTCTTCAATGATTGTTCTCGATAAATGATGAAATCATTACTAGCCAATATTGGGAATAAATCCCAAATATATACGGAATAAAGGATGAGAAGTATGGGCCCACTCATCCTCCATGTGGACTACTAGATATTATGATATGGATCCACTAGATAGATAGTCCACATGTGTATATGATTCGTAATTTGAAATTTATTTAAATATTTGCTCACCAGTATGAGCATGATTTTGATTTAATGATAAAGCTAATAAATGTATATCCCAATACTTGAATAAATCCTGAAGGATTTGAGTATGCGCATACAAGTGGGATATTATATGGCAAATTATTTAAAGTCCTCAAATAAATTGCCGATATCGAGAATAGAATGCAAGCGGTCTAAATTCCCGTATTAAAAATTTGAATGATGAGAACATATATGATTAAAATCATACCAACTGTATGAGTTTTGGTGTTCTAAATTTTCTCAAAGATGAGGGGAGTATTAAAGGTTGAAAATAATATGTGAAATGCATCATCCTCGCAATGAAAATAATATGGAAAATGCATCATGTTATATCCTCGAAATTGAAATCTGAACTTGAAGTTCAAAGATGCATGAAAGGCTATGAACAATCACATATATGACATACGATGCTTTGATAAGTTAGCGCTTGAAGCGTTGATATTTCCCCAATCATATATATCAAAGCAAATTATAAAAGATGGTCTTAATAACGGAGGCATATGCTCTTGAAGAGTATATAGACATAACTATATTGTGTAATCCTACAAGAGGATTGATAATGAGATATCTCGATAAGTTATGTCGATATGGGGAAAGAAATGAAATTGAAAAGTGTCGACACGATATGAAAATGTAGCGCTACATATGATCAATGATAATGAAAATATTGAGATATATTGAAGATGATAAATGGTGAATGTGAAATCCTTAACTTATGAGATGATGAGATGATGATGACTATTGCTCAAGTTTAAAGATAAGCATGGTGGTCATTATATGTTGCATGCTCATGAAAGTTAAATTACCGATCGTGTGTGTAGTAAATCAAAAGGAAATTAAAGGATCGGATGAGCTAAATCAGTGTTTATGAGTACCCTAAAGGGTGAGCTAAGCCCCGAGAATGAAATAACCTATTAAGTGAGTATTAAATGTTAAATGATATATTTTAAGTGTTAGTTAGTTATGAAGGTTTACTTATATGTTTACATGTTTTTACTATGAATTTATATGCTTTAAATTGTGTGTTTGGAGACATGTGTTCATGGTGAATGTTTTGTAGTTGTGTAAGAAAATTGATGCACTCTAAATGAGCGAAGAGTATAAAACCAATGTGTATGATACTCATACAAATGTATGAAAGATTTTGAAATGCTTGAAAGATACTTGTATAAAATACAGCGTTGCACTCTTTTTCCCTTGATGACGTTTTATCCCATTGGGTTTTCCTAGCAAGGTTTTTAATGAAGCAACTTTAAAGGCGTATTCACATGAATAATGTACTCTTTTTCCTTCATTAGGTTTTTCCCATGGGTTTTTCCTAATAAGGTTTTAACGAGGCATATTCATGGTATATTGAGAACGATATGAGAAATTGATACTGATGTATCTATTGGATCAAGTTATAATGGAGCTAATGCTTTAGATCCAAGCGATGATGATATTGAAATCATTTACGTAAGTAAAGATATCGATTCAAGATATGAAATCAAACGGAGCAAATTGCATATTTTTCCTTCGATCAAGTTTTTCCCACTGGTTTTCTTGACAAGGTTTTAACGAGGCAAAGACGTGAATACTCATATCGTTGATAGACATCGGGAGGAGCAATGTTTTGATGAAGCAAAGATATAACCACTCCAAGCTATCCCGCAATCGGTTTGGAAGTTTTTTTCCCACCGGGTTTTTCTCCAAGCAGTCAGGAAGACATTTGTATTAATAGTCGTTCAAGTGTTATGAATAATAATTGAAGAATAATTATTAGGTGTTATGAATAATTGAGAATAATGTGGTGGTTATGAATTATGAGGAATAATTTGGTGGAGGAATAATTTGGTGGAGGAATAATTTGGTAAAAGATGTAATTATTATATGTGAATGACTATTATACCCTTGATGAAATTATGTAATTACGATTGTGCCATTCGAAGTTTTCCTATAAATAGGGCTTCAGTTATTAATGAAATTCATTCCTGAGAATTCCTTCGAATTCATTCTCTCTAAATTCTCTCTATTGTTTCTATACTTTTATAACATATATATATATATATATATATATATAATAATTCACCCAGTCCATGAACATCTCAATTGGGGTTTGCTATCGCTTGATAAGCCTTTATAACTAACCATCGTCTGCTTCTCCTCAGCAGTCAGCATAATCTCACTGTTGTATTCTTATAACTATTCACATTGCAATTATTAAAATTTGACTTGTTTGAAGCTGTTAATTTTGACATGTGAGACTCGATTATTTCTTGGTTTCACATACAGCATGTTTGATTCTTTGTTCCAAATCTTCAATCAAGTCGCTATTGTTGGGGGAGTTGATTCAAAATCATTAAGTTGCACAAAAATGCGCGAACTCATGAAAAGAACTTTACACACATTTTCAACCATGCACATTACTAATTTAAGGAAGAGTTATCTAATGGGCTTGGCCCATTAGGTTGGTCAATCAACAGTTTAATTAAGAAAACTTGGGGACGAAGGTTAATTGGGAGTATATATGTGCGGTCGTGTGTGAGAAGCCGGGGCTGCAGAAAAGAGCAGAAATTGAGTTAAAAATTGACTGCGTGTGCGTGCCGGCTATTTCAGAAGAACGAGATCAAGCCGCAATTCACGTGGAAAAGGTGAGAGGCCGAGGGAAATACGGCACGCGTCTGATGTGCGAATTTCATATGGGTAGTAAGTATCGTCTACCATAGTGAGTTGCGTCGTCAATGGTGGTTGAAGAAAATTAGACAGATCGAAAAAAGACGGTACGAACGGTGACGTTGTGTATGTTCTTTGACCATTCTAATTTTGGTTAGGGAGAGAAGTGTTGCCGCTGTTTTGTGAGATTGAGGGCTCATGTGTGAGCGGAAAAATAGAGAAAGTGAGAGGAAAAATTAGAGAGAGAAACGAAAAAGTTGTTTGTGTTCTATTTTTTGTCTAATTTTTGTGTGGAGAAATCAAGCGAGTGAGGAAAAATTGTAAAGTATTTTTCTTCATCAATAAAAGTGGTCTTCTCCCGTGGTTCAGCGGTCAACGTAAATTATTGTGTTCTCTTTATTTTTCTCTTGTTGTACATGTCGGTTATTTTTATTACTCAAATTTCGGTAGGAAAATATATTATGTTTCCTAGTAGTGGTATGAGAGCATAAGTGGGAAAAAAGTGATTTTTCCGCAAAATTTAATATATAAATTTATTAGCAAATAAGTAACCATTAGCTTATATATATTGAACATGTTCTCATTAATACACTAATATCGAAATCCAAAATGCCCATATATACCACATAAAAATCCAAATATTTTAACGAAAAGACTTATACTAAATTAAAGATGAAATAACTATTTTTATAATTAAAAATTTCCCCCCAAAAAAATATATTAACATATTTTAGTAAATTGAATATTTTTTGTTTTTCTCTCTATTAATGCATCATGTTGCTTTTATCAATCATAGATTTCAACCAATTTCAGTAACATAAAATTCCAATGGATATATTACATGTCAAGGAGTAATAGGGAGTGTTTACATATTCTTTCATGTTGCTTAGTTTTATTTAACTAGCCCTTAGATTTGTTGTAATAGATTTAAACTGATTGGATTTAGTGGGATTTGTTGTAATAGATTTAAACTGATTGGATTTAGTGGACAGGTTTTGCCCATATGCGACGGGCATGTGATTTTTTTACCCTTTCGGGTTTTCACCGTAATATTTATTTTCCACATCAGGACCGGACGCATATGAAATACGTAGACGCATCTAGGCTACGATAATTTACATACGCATCTCGCATTAAACAGTAAACTGTATCCAGCAAAAACTGACTAACAAAACACTGTATAGACACATCTGGACATTTAGTCATAACGTTAGACAACAATAAACTTTCAGTTCTTTTGTGAAGTCTTCCAAAAACGAAACGAAAAAGCTCAGCTTTTGATGAAGTCATTTGATCTGTAGCTCTTCGTTACAAACTCCGAATTCATTGTGAGAAAGTAACATATTTTCGGTGTTGGAGTCAGTTGAAAGTAGATATTTCCAGATATCTCCGAATTCATTTTGAAATGCTGTACGCTTTTTAAATCAATGGAGAAATGACAAAGGACTCTCATTTGGAGAATCGCGATTGCAGATGCGAATTAAAACCACTTTTTAAAGTTAATTAAACAATTTCGCTAGCAATCTGGGCTTCATTAACTTAAAGTTTAAACCCGAAAGTATCTGGAAATGACAATGATATTATAAGGATAATAACAAGCTTGTAATTGCAGGCATGAACTTCAATGGCTTCAATCTTGACGGAGACCATCTATCCCTGAAAAGTTGACACCACAATTAACAAAACATTAACAGCTGATTGGTGTAATACTTCTGCAAAAATGAATTAGAAGAGAAATTATTGAATAAATAATAAATTACAAGTAGATGCTTATCTGGAGAAATTGGAAGTGATAAATGCCTTTCATTTATCTTTAATTCATTTAACTGTACAGTACGATGTTTAAAAAAATTGTATTCCATTTTTCACTTGGAATAACCATACCAAACAAGCACACAGATCTATAATATCCATCCATGGCGGCATCTGTATATTACTATCAGAGATTTCAGAGTCGATCATATAGCTCTATGGACATGAAAGTAAAAAATAAAGTACGAACAACTAGTAGTAATCACAATTTGGTTCCTACATCAATATATATGAGCTTTTTTCGAGACTACTTTGGTGTGTTCTCAATTTTTACCTCGTGAAAGCGGATGCCATATTAAATCCTTCATAAAGCTGGAGACTCGAAGTCATGTTGGCGAGCGACTTCCACTAGCCTCACCATACATCCTAAATGTCTGGTCTACAATCAGAGAAAGGGTGGAAATTATATGTACAGAAACGAGAAAGGGTAGAAATTAGACTGTAACTGTGTTAATTTAACTAATTTTAGAAGTTGTAGCATGCAAGAAGAATCATTTTTCACGGCGAGTAACATTACCAAACAAACAAACAAAGAATTTGTAATGTGCATTCGTAAGCGTCTATATGCTGCAAGTCTATCAAAGAGTCCGTAATTACCCGTAAGCCAAGCTTCTCCCGAAGACATATAGCTCTGCAGAAATGAAATAAAAGATGTAAACAATAAATTACAAGCAGCTAATTAGGACTAGTAATCGCAATTTTGTTGCTATATTAATTAATATATATGAGCTTTGTTTGGGACTCTCGTACGTATGTTTTACCTTGTGAAAGCATATGCCAGAATAAGATCCTCCATGAAGCTGGAGACTCTCCTTACCAAACTCGTGTTGTTCCTTGAGTATTTCATTTGCTGAATCTGTAACACTTGAACTACAGTTATACAAAACGATACCTTGAAGAGTTGGAATCTCTCCAATTCCCGGAGGGATGCACTTTAAATTCCGACAGTTCCTAAGAGTTAGGCACTCAAGGCTTTGGAAAATTGGTCCCTCAGCTTCCGACTCTTCTAACCTATAGCTTTCAATTAGTAAAAATTTTAGTTCACTGAATTCCCCTTCGTTTGTTACCCACACAGAGTCTTCAAAGAAAACATCTTTCACTTTCAGCACTTCACTAGTACAGAAATGACATTAGGTGTCGCCCATTGGGTGGCGGTTCTTTGGAAAAACGCCACCCAAAAATAAAGGGTGGCGGTTGGTAGAAAAAACCGCCACCTTTTACGCATTTAAAAAAAAAAAAAAAATTTAAGCTTTCGGTGGCGGTTCTTTTCAAGAACCGCCACCCAAAGTAGACAACGGGTGGCGGTTCTTTAAAGAACCGCCACGCAAAGCTTAATTTTAAAAAAAACTGGTGGCGGTTGTAGAAACAACCGCCACCCAAAGTATTATAATTTTATTTTTTTTTTTGAAATGAACATGGGTGGCGGTTGTACAGTACAACCGCCACCCAAAGTTAATTTAAAATTTGAAATTTCAAAATTTTTTCAGATTTTGGGTGGCGGTTGTATGCGGTACAACCGCCATTCGAAATAAAATTTGAAATTTCAAATTCAATTTTAAATTATTAACCGGGTGGCGGTGTCTTATACAACCGCCACCCAAAATATCGAATACATCATTATTTATGCTTTCTTCCTCATTAATTCTTTCTCATTCTTCTTTCTCAAGAGGCTAAATTTACAAATTATGGTACACAGTAAAGGTAAAGGTAAGCTTCCTCTATCTATTACTTACAAATTCGTGTATTTTTTTCATGCTAATCGTGTATTTCGTGTAATTAAAAAATTAATCTTTTTTTTGAGTTTTTAAGGATTCAAACTTTAAATGGCCATAACTTTTGCATACGATGTCCGTTTTCAGCCTATGAGTACATTCCGGAATCGTCGCGACGAGTTCTACGACATTCACCGCTACCGCTGTGACCCCATCTTCCCGATCTGAGGTCGTTTAAGGCCTCAAAACGCACTTTTTAATTTTTCATCTTATAATTTCGTATTTTTGTTCTTAGATTGTTCATTTTGTTGTAATTGCAAGTGATTGGTATTAATTTCGTTCTTACTTACACTCGTAAAAAAAAAAAAAAAAAAAAAAAAAAAAAAAAAAAAGAGGTGGATTTTGGGTGGCGGTTTTGCACTAGAACCGCCACCCAAAGTGGTTTTTTTTTTTAAAAAAAGTACTTAGGGTGGCGGTTGTTAAAAACAACCGCCACCCTAAGTACTTTTTTTTTTTTAAAAAAACTACTTTCGGTGGCGGTTGTTTTAAAAAACAACCGCCACCCGAAGTGTTTTGGGTGGCGTTTTTTGGAACCGCCACCCTTTCTTCGACTTTGGGTGTCGCCGGTTTGGGTGGCGGTCAAAGAACCGCCACCCGAAGTGCAAAACAACCGCCACCCAAAGTCATTTCTGTACTAGTGCTTGAAGATTGGGAAGTAAACCAATCATGGACAATTGCTTCAAAGAAATTAGGCAACCATTTAAAGTTAACTTGTTCAATCTTCGTGGGAAAGAAAGATTGAGCGGCATCTGATGCCTAGCATCTCCCTGATATTTTCTAGTGAAATGGAACTTCAAATTTTCGAGTTGATGTAGATCGACTACATTCTCCATACAATAAAACGACCACTTAGCTATTGACTCACAGCAGTAAGCAATTCTCAATGTCTTGACGTCAATAATTTTTTCAATGGCATCCTTGGTAAATCTAAAATCAATCAAGCCAGAAAGTTCTTGTAGGTTCCACTTTGGTGGTGCACCAAGAGGACAAGACAAGAAACTACTTCCATCTACCAACAGACGCCTTAACCACGGCATCTCAAACATTTCAGGCGGCAAGTACAATATTGTACCTCCAGATCTCCAGAAATTCCTTATAACAACCAAGGTTTGAAGGTTGAAAAGCTTGGATATTAAGGAAGGAATCTTAACATCTTCTTCCAAAAAGAAAGCAAGATATCTTAAGTTAACAAGTTTTAATAATTGAGTTGGGAAATCCTTGAATCTTATATTGGATGCATCCAACACCCTGAGTAGTGGTGGATGAATATTTTCTCGATAGCCAAATGTGAGTGTAAAGTATAGAAGAGAACGAACTGTTGGGCCACGTTGGCGTCTAAAGTATGCCCAATCCCCATGAAAGCTTAGGCAACGCTCATTTTCTATGGCATCTTGATCGTAGTTATCCAAGAAATGAAGAAACATTTTCTCCCTTGCTTTCCTTGTGCAGAGGTCTCTCATAAGGTCATGCATGGTGCACGTCTTGATTTCCCCGTAATAATTCCGCTGATGGACCATAATCATATTCCTGGAAAATAGATCTTCCAAATGCTCCTTTGCAACTTTTTCTGAAGTATTTGCAGCTTCTTCCAATTTTCGAGGTGGGATTGGTTTTATAAATCCCTCGGCGAGCCATAACCTCGTGAGGTGGGAGACGTGGATCACGTAATCTTCTAGGTAAACTGCCATGTAAAGGAAGCACGCCTTGAGATGATTCGGTAAATGATTGTAACTCCAAGATAATTTCTCCATTAAATCATCATAGTTTTCAGCTTCCGAAGATTTTATATTTTTTTCAACATACTTCCAATACACTGGCGTCTTTTTCTCTTTGTAGAGGACACCACCAATAGCTGCTATTGCAAGTGGAAGGCCTTTGCATTTTTCCACAATCTTCCATCCAATCTCTTCGAGTTCAGGAGGACATGGTTTTTCTCTGAGTGCCTTCTGGCGTAGAAGGTTCCAACTATGTTCGAGACTCAGAAAATTCATACGGTGAATGTGGCTCCTGAAGTTGTTTGAACCATCAGCTTCAGATAACCAGCTAGTCATGATTATCCGGCTTTCATTCTTGTCGTCTGGGAATATGTTTCTGAATTCCTGTAGGAAGTTGGTATCCCACACGTCATCCATTACGATAAGATACCTTTTTTGCTTCAGACTTTTATATAGTTTCTGTTTCAGTTTCTCCATATTCATTTCCTCCATTAGCTCTCCGATGGATTTTAAAAGGTCTGCAAGCAGTGCCACCACATCATATGTCTGAGAGACTGTTATCGATGCCCGAACGTCAAAGTGATCATTGACAAGTGAGCCATCATAGATATTTCTTGCCAACGTCGTCTTGCCAATGCCACCCATCCCAACAATTAGGATGGCTTCGAGTTTAACAGATGGCCCAACAAGCAACTCATTGATTCGGAGCTTGTCTTCTTCAAATCCCACAATTGGCGCACTTGTGTTTGTGGGATCAGATTTTGATGAAGATGAGTTCCTAGATTGCTTCTTCTCCACCTCTTCTCAAATAGAATAAAAACAGATAAGTAAATGAGGCAAATAGAGATAAGCACTGCTAAGATCACAAACTATTAATTATTTTATTTCATTAAGTTTCCGGAGTTTGGCGCACCAATTTCTGATGTGCTTTCAACTTTAGCAGGTGTAGTAGCTCGAGTGAGAGGATCCTCAATTTGCAGAGCTTCAATGGTGCTGTTGTCCTTCATGATCTTCTCCACCTCTTCCCACATGGAATCAAGTTTTTCCATTATATTCTTTAAGCGCTCTCCATCATTTTTCTTCTTCAAGTCTTTTTCATTATTTCTCTTCAGAGAATTTTGGCACATACACAACACGTACCTTGCACGATTCCAAAAACGACTTGTACTTTTGGTTCCATGCGTCGCATCTCTGATACTCTCTTCAGTATCTGCAATCAATTTGCTATCTTCTGTTGAAGCTTCAGATTTTGGCAGTATCTTTTTTGACATATAGGACTCGATCACATCTTCGGCTTCATACACAGCATCTCTGATTCTTTCTTCCAAATCTTCAATTGATTCGCTATTCTTTTGTGAATCGAGAAATGAAATAAAGAGGCTCAACTTTTGATGGAGAGGGTCGATGTGTAGCTCTTCATCACGAAAAAGCAAAATATTTTCTAGTGTACGAGTAAGTGAAAGCAGAGCAGCATAAGCCATCTCCAGTTTTCTAGTGTACGAGTAAGTGAAAGCAGAGCAGCATAAGCCATCTCCAGTACTACTTTTCCGAATAAATCAACAGTGAAAGGTTTTAGGCACTAGAAATCAATGGAGGACTTACAGAAGATATATCTCAAGATTTTTCAGACTTATATATAACTAACACACTCAGTATGGCAATGCTAATAACTTTGATCTGTCGTTTATCAGAACATTGGTTTCAATTAATAATAATATATTAGTGCTGAGTGGTCTAGGGTTGAAATTTGGGGTCGCAGATGGGGACGTCTAATAAAATATATGAAGCATCAAAGCGACCTTTTTATCGTCTTTATCGCAGATGGGGACGTCTAATAAAATATATTTGGAGTTGCAAACGCGAGAAATGTTTGTTTAAAGTGTGGTGTCACCTATACAACTTTATTTAATTACTTTCCGATAATTAAGTGGTGTGTTAAAATTCTGTGAAGTTACATATCAATATTATTATGATATCGCTTTAAGATTTTATCACATTAGTTAGTTGTCAACAAATCATCGACCAAACTTCTGCAAATATTCTTTTTTCGAATGCAAGGTGCGGATCATAGAAGCGGTGTCACGTTTCAAACTAAGTATCAATCACCGCAAGTGAGTGCCTTTTCTGCTATGCCAACCCCTTGGACAATATTGTATCCATTCTAGTCCTAAAGATCCACAATTCTCGCTTAGCACATTGGTTTCACATTACGATTTAAAACTCATTCGACTATAATTTTAATGAACGATACAATGTAATATCAGTTTTATTACATTGTATCAATACAATTACTGACTACTTACAAGTACTCCTCTCTGTTATGAGTCACAAGTTGAGAAAAGTCTTACGGTCACGGACTTTCTTTGAGTCACATATGGGTGGGTCTTGGATTGGAGTTTTCACTTTGCAATACTGTGATCTCCAATCAATGTTTTCGTCATTTGATAGTCAAAAAAATTATGTGATGGTTAATTGATTAGTATTACCTGCGTCCCAAAAATATAGTCCACTATTTTTTTTCGTTCGTTCTAAAATATAGTCACATTTCCTTTAAAGATGTAATAAAAATATTGTTTGTCTTTTATGCCATCATTTAATATACATTGTTATAATCAAAATAGATAGTTGAAATAGAACATGTAATAAATGAGAGGACGTATTAGGAAAATAATCTTAAATTTTACTTTTTCAATACTATTAATTGTATTTTTTTAATCTTTGTGAAAATAGAAATGGATTATATTTATAGGACGGAGGTAGTAATTAAGAGTACGATTCGGATTCTTTCTTGTTCTTATCTCTCCACCAGCTTTGCACAGTATACCCACATCATAATATGCAGATATTCTTTAATCTTCTATTCTTTCGTATTTCAACACCAAAAGTAAATTAAAGCGAAAATTGTGGAGGATATATATAATTGATGTTATGAATAATAATTGAAGAATAATTATTAGGTGTTATGAATAATTGAGAATAATTTGGTGGTTATGAATTATGAGGAATAATTTGGTGGAGGAATAATTTGGTGGAAGAATAATTTGGTAAAAGATGTAATTATTATATGTGAATGACTATTATACCCTTGATGAAATTATGTAATTACGATTGTGACATTCAAGTTTTTACATAAATAGGGGGCAGTTATTAATGAAATTCATTAGGAGAATTCCTTAATTCATTCTCTAAATTCTCTCTATTGTTTATACTTTTATAACACGTTATCAAAGACAGTCTCTAGCCATTTGAGTAATATGAAGGAGTATGCTTAACATTGCATCTTATAGATGATCTTGTATCGTAAACCGAATTATTATAAATAACCTAATCCATCTCCAATCAATACTTATCTTTCTTTTCTCTCTTATCTTTTTCCCACTTTCTCACGCCTCACTCTCTATTTTCCCAATCACTCACAGTAAAACATTTATGCAGACAAAGAGTTGTTAATTCAAAAATTGGCGAATGGAGGAAATACGCAGATTCAATCGCTTCTTCCTAAGAAAAGGAAAAGGTATATATATTATATTACTTTATAATATAATAATATATTAGCTATAATATTCGCTTTCTCGAGATATAAGGAGCATACATTATCAAAATCAAATTTTCTCGACTCCATTATACTCGATTTAACGAGAGCTTCGATTTGACACCAACATTGATAGGGTAATAACTCGTTTTGAAATATGTTATTATCAAACTTTCAAAATTTACAAATCAGTACACCAACTTTTGAAAAAGTTACAAAATAGTCCTTGAACATTTTGATATTGATAAATTGAAATAGAAAGGAGATAATTATCCAATCGTAAAACATTGATAAAATATTTTTGACAATTTTACCTTTACTTAATTGGAATGGACAATTTTACCCTTAGGGTAAAACCGACCTAATTTTGACGACAGTGAAAAATGGATAGAATATTCATGAAGAAATTCTAAATCCATTAATTATATAAAATGGCTTGAAATCCATTTGAGTTAAAAGATCGAAATATTAATGTAACTCCCGAAGAGTTCAATTACATAATGTACTTATTCTAGAAGGATAAGTGTCTATTGTAGAAGTAATGAGTATTTGTTCTAGAAGAACAAATTTGCTCCCGTAGAAGTTAGCTCAATATTTAATTCTCGCACTTTATTTACTGCAATTTAATTATCGCAATACCTCCTACTTGATGATGGGTTCAACCGTCACTAAACGGAAGGTTTTATATATTTCGCACTTTATATGCTAAGTGATGGGTAATACCTTCTACTAGCAGCATCCTACTCTGAAGAAGTAGTTAAATATTATGCAATTTAATTCTTGCTATTTAAATTCTGTAGATTTATATTTATTGCAATAATTCCCATAAGGTAGGTTCGACCACCTATTGGAGGAAATTTAATTTCTGCAATTTAAATTTATGCACTTTATAGTTTGAGTATATTTCCAATGTGGTGGGTAATACCACACGATTGGTGTGCATATTTCCAATGTGGTGGGTTATACTACACGATTGGTTATAATCTAATCCTACTCAGGAAGAAGTAGTTGATCAAATATTCTAATCATACTCTCAAGTAGTAGAGCGATGAGAATAAAATTACTTCCCCATATATACCTAATATTAATGGAGAAAATTGAGTAAGTGGTACTTGAAGTTACCATTTGATAAATAGATCGAAAGTAAAATCTTGAATAAATCCCATGTTGATAAATCAAAGAAAATATATCGCATGGAAAGCTTATATGAAGTAATCTCATCGATGATATGAGATTGTATTAATATGAGAATAAAATGCTCTTGAAGAAGCAAAATCACTAGATATCGTATTTGAATAAAGCCAATATGATATTATTATTATTACTCCAGGAAGAATACGTAAGCATAAGTGGAACATATTGAGAATATCAAAAGACGGCATTAAACACTGAAAATATAGAAATGCAAAAAGAATATACATCTTGAATCCATAAATGAGGATGCGCCTCGAGAGTATAAATACTCGTAACTCGCCACCATCAACATTAGGATTCATAATGAAATATTTAAAGGATCCGAATTTCTTTTTCGCTTGATACCAAAGTGGTCCGTGACCGACGGACTGGCTTCCAGATTCTTGAACATATGCATGAAATTTGATGAGTAGTTCATCAACAAGATTTACTAGCGTAAATAAGTATTTTTCTCATTGAATGAGAGATAAACTTATTATTTACACCCTGATCTAGAAACGATAGTAAGCCATCAAAGAAATTATTAATATTCAACAAACCTATTGGTTTGACATGAAAATTCCACTGTGCCAACGAGGCTATATTGAATATTTCCTCCAGTGTGTTGTAGCCACCTGGAAGGACAATGAAAGCATCACTATTATTCATCATATACATCATGCAGTTGTGGATGGATTGCGCTTGTAGCACCAACCCTGCTGGACCCATGGTAGAACTGGCTCCAATTCGAGTATTAGATCCAACTAGATGGAAAGGTATTACACTCGAAACTCTTATTCCCAATGATTGTGCGGCCATTATAATTCTAGCTAAAAGTTTGTTGTTGGTTCCTCCGTATAGTATATTGATTTCTTGTCTCCTAACTCTTTATTTAGTTGGTTTGCCATATCCACATATTGGATATGGCCTACCAGTTTAGATCCACCAAGAATACATACGGTTTTAATATGGCGAGGTAAAAACTGACTTGTATGAGATGATTCTAAAATCTCCACATCCATCTCTACTCCTATCTCTCTTTTTGCACTATATTTTCAACATGAGAGATATATGAATCCCTCTATTTAAAGAAAAATTTTAAAACCAATAATTGAGTGCACTATTTACTTTTTGACAATTATGAAAGAGAAAAAGGCAGAAATTTTTCTTTAGTGATATGACATATAGCTGTCAGTGATTGAAAAATAATATATATCTTAAAATTGAAAACGATATTTACAAATAAAAGAAATATATTGATCTTTGTTATTACACCGAGCTTTCTTACATAAATATGGGAAAATCATTATGCTAAATTTTTCTACTAAATTTACAAACAGGATCTTCTAAAGTAAGTTTTTCAAGAATGTAACGCGCTTGTTGATCTTTGAATTTGGCCCATAAGGCCATTAGCTCACCTTGTACGTGTCCACTAGGATGTGTCTCAAGAGCCTTGTTGAATATCATCCAAAGGCTCCTTACTCAATCCATCCTTAATGAATGCTATTTTATCTTCTCGATTTACGGACAAGTACCCCACGATTTACATCGAGTGTCACATGTCCACCGAGCACACTTGTAGCATCCTCCTAATCTTTTTGCTCTCCGTTTCTTTGAAAACTACTTTTACCCATACCTGCATACATGTATTTAGAAGGAATTGAAACCTCACCAGATAATCGAACCTTTGCTTCAATCAAGTATCGGATATCTTGTGGGATACCCTTATTCATTAGCATCCTTAATCTTTCCAAATTACATCGATAAATCCTTTTAGGATTTTGATTAGTGATGGATAGTATTTTCAAGATTTGAGAGCATATGATCCATTATAATGTATAGACCCTTGTTAGGATGAATTTTGCAATAATTTTGATGATTTATTTATAGAATAATACGACGCGTATGAAATAAGACTCGATTTTAAATAAAGCGTAAGAGCTACGATTTCGAATTAAATAATAGCCGGATGTGATGCGTATGAGTCAGAACTCAGTGTTTGAGCGATAGTAGACAATAATGTCACCAAAAGATGATGGAATATGTCGGTGAATTATTTCTATGATAAATCATATTGAGCACTATCTGATACTAGTGAAATCGATATAAGAATTTCTCAACTAGAAGTTCAATAATACTGCTTGCAAAACCTGATCGACCATCCGGTTTAAATAATTATTGAAATCAATATTTCAAGAGAAGAATTAAAAGGATTCTTCAATGATTGTTCTCGATAAATGATGAAATCATTACTAGCCAATATTGGGAATAAATCCCAAATATATCTGGAATAAAGGATGAGAAATATGGGCCCACTCATCCTCCATGTGGACTACTAGATATTATGATATGGATCCACTAGATAGTCACATGTGTATATGATTCGTAATTTGAAATTTACGAAATATTTGCTCACGGTATGAGCATGATTTTCAGATTTAATGATAAAGCTAGTAAATGTATATCCCAATACTTGAATAAATCCCTGAAGGATTTGAGTATGCGCATACAAGTGGGATATTATGTGGCAAATTATTTAAAGTCCTCAAATAAATTGCCGATATCGAGAATAGAATGCAAACGGTCTAAATTCTCATATTAAGGCTGAATGATGAGAACATATATGATTAAAATCATACCAACTGTATGAGTTTTGGTGTTCTAAAATTTCTCAGCATGAGGGGGAGTATTAAAGGTTGAAAATAATATGTGAAATGCATCATGTTATATCCTCGCAATGAAAATAATATGTGAAATGCATCATGTTATATCCTCGCAATTGAAATACGAACTTGAAGTTCAAAGATGCATGAAAGGCTATGAACAATCACATATAACAGCTACAATGCTTTGATAAGTTAGCACGCTAGAAGCGTTGATATTTCCCCAATCATATATATCAAAGCAAATTATAAAAGATGGTCTTAATAACGGAGGCATATACTCTTGAAGAGTATATAGACATAACTATATTGTGTAATCCTACAAGAGGATTGATAATGAGATATTTCGATAAGTTATGTCGATATGGGGAAAGAAATGAAATTGAAATGTGTCGACACGATATGAAAATGTAGCGCTACATATGATCAATGATAATGAAAATATTGAGATATATTGAAGATGATAAATGGTGAATGTGAAATCCTTAACTTATGAGATGATGAGGTGATGATGACTATTGCTCAAGTTTAAAGATAAGCATGGTGGTCATTATATGTTGCATGCTCATGAAAGTTAAATTACCGATCGTGTGTGTAGACTAAAAGGAAATTAAAGGATCGGATGAGCTAAACCCGTGTTTATGAATACCCTAAAGGGTGAGCTAAGCCCCTGGGAATGAAATAACCTATTAAGTGAGTATTAAATGTTAAATGATATATTTTAAGTGTTAGTTAGTTATGAAGGTTTACTTATATGTTTACATGTTTTTACTATGAATTTATATGCTTTAAATTGTGTGTTTGGAGACATGTGTTCATGGTGAATGTTTTGTAGTTGTGTAAGAAAATTGATGCACTCTAAATGAACGAAGAGTATAAAATCAATGTATATGATACTCATACAAATGTATGAAAGATTTTGAAATGCTTGCAGCATACTTGTATAAAATACGTGTTGCACTCTTTTCCCTTGACTGAGGTTTTATCCCATTGGGTTTTCTAGCAAGGTTTTTAATGAGGCAACTTTAAAGCGTATTCACATGAATAATGTACTCTTTTTCCTTCATTAGGTTTTTCCCACCGGGTTTTTCCTAATAAGGTTTTAACGAGGCATATTCATGGTATATTGAGAATGATAGGAGAAATTGATACAGTGTATCTATTGGATCAAGTTATAATGGAGCTAATGCTTTAGATCCAAACGATGATGATATTGAAATCATTTACCAGAAGTAAAGATATCAGTTCTCAAGATATGAAATCAAACGGAGCAGCTGTACTCTTTTTCCTTCGATCAAATTTTTTTCCCACTGGGTTTTCTTGACAAGGTTTTAACGAGGCAGCACGTGAATACTCATATGCCGCTGATAGACATCAGGGGGAGCAATGTTTTGATGAAGCAAGATATAACCACTCCAAGCTATCCCGCAATCGGTTTGGAAGTTTTTTCCCACTGGGTTTTTCTCCAAACAGTCAGGAAAGACATTTGTATTAATAGTCATTCAAGGGGGAGTGTTATGAATAATAATTGAAGAATAATTATTAGGTGTTATGAATAATTGAGAATAATTTGGTGGTTATGAATTATGAGGAATAATTTGGTGGAGGAATAATTTGGTGGAAGAATAATTTGGTAAAAGATGTAATTATTATATGTGAATGACTATTATACCCTTGATGAAATTATGTAATTACGATTGTGCCATTCGAAGTTTTTCTATAAATAGGGCTTCAGTTATTAATGAAATTCATTCCGGAGAATTCCTTAGAATTCATTCTCTCTAAATTCTCTCTATTGTTTCTATACTTTTATAACAATTGAGAATATATCCTAGATGTAGTTGAGAATATTTGTGTTTAATTAAATGTAAAAATAAATGTTCGAAACTACTATTTACTCGTGTCTAACATTATTTGAAATGATAGTATCATGTGCGCAATTCAATTTTCCCTCTGAACATACCTTTTATTGATGATAAACCTCGAAATTGAAAATAACATCATGGGCCGCTTTATAAAGCTAGCTCAGATGAAGAAAGAGCAAGATAACGCTTGGCCAACGAACAAATGCCACGTGGACACAATGACTCGACCGCTAAACTAATATGGACACAATGACTCAATAACTCTGCTGACTCAGGGATGTTCAAGTATGGTTTTTCGATCATATACGGCATTCGTTGAGAAAATCGAGATCACATGTAGAACCAGCACTGTGAGGCAAAGCTCCAGTAGTTCGGAAAATTTTCTGACGACGCCGTTTTATCGAAATCAAAATCGAGATCAAATCTAGAATCAACACCACGACGCCAACATTAATTGGAATTGATTGCGTGAAGGTAGAGTAGCATAAGTGATAAGTGCGTTTTACGCACTTATTTAGGGTCGTTAAACTCCAATTAATTTTATCTCCTATCTATTTCGTACCTAAATTTTGCAATTTATTATTATTTTAGGAGAAGAATTAGATGTGGAGGAAAGCGGAGCAATATTGGAGTGGAGATGGCCAAAAGAAGGGAAGAAATATGAAGATAATGAAAGTTTCCAAGTTTGAGGACGATAATGAAATTATGCTAAAGATTGGAAACGAATTTTGATCTAGATAAAAGTGGAATTGGGACGTGGCTATTTCTGAATAAATTGTAGATATTTTCGTCTAGTTTCCACAGGAATTTGAATCGCCTCAATCGGACATCAGATGAAGAAGTTATGACCGAACTAGTAAATACTGCCAGGCTGTCCAGTTTTGCGCGCGTGATTCCTAATTGGACTAGGACTCCAATTATGGTATACTTTTGGGCTCCTCCTTACACACGAAATTGGAGGATTCTTGGGACCTTTTTAGGGCTGTAAAAGGAGGTTAAGAGAGATTAGAGAGGGAATTGAAGCTACAACACAAGTTTGAAGAAGAAATTGAGGAATTCAAAAGATTGAAGGCTTCAACTTTATTTTCTCAAACCCGGTTATGTATTTCGTTTTATTTCTTGTCTTTAGTTTTTATTTCCATTCCATGAGTAGCTAAACTCTTATTACTTGGGACGATTTATGGACCCCAATTGTGAACTTTAATTCTATGCGAATGGATCCAAATTTCTAGTAATTGATTGTGTGTTAATTCTATGTTGTTGGGTTATTTTATTTGCCTTTCTGATCAATTGGTGAATTTATCTATTGGTTTATGTTTGATTCGAGAGAGGAGAACATGAATTAGATTTAGACAACATAGAACACTAATTTAAACAAGATTTAGAGATAAACTTGTGGTTAGTGCGGTCACGTAGGTGGAATTTCGAGGAAACCGATTAGAATTTCTTGTTTGAATGCGTTCATGAAGGTTGATAACGAATTTACTTGGAGATAGGTAAATTGGCCCGATTGAATAGATTTAATTATCATCGAGAGAGATGGTTATATAATTTAGGAAATTCGACCGTTAACACGAGTTAATTACTTTGGATCCATGAATGTGGGATTAAGGGGATCAATTGGGTGAAGTAATGAGTCCCAAGTCTTTAAATACCTTGATTTAATCTACAGATTCTTTTAATTCCTGCATAATAGATTTAGTGGCGCATCATTCTCTTAGTATTTTATTTACATTTAGCATTATTACACCCATTAATTTGATCGATCAAATAAAGCGATAAATTGATAAATTTTGGTACTCAAAACAAGTCCCTGTGGGATCGATACGTGGACTCAAATCCACTTACTACTTGTTTGACACCATACACTTGCGGTTCGCATTTTGCACTCATATTTTTAAGCGAACAATAAGCCATGTCGAAAACTTCTCCAAATGACATAAAATCTCAACAATTTTCAACAACTATTTTACCAATATATTTAATTTGCATATAATAAATTTCAAATTGACTTGCATTATATTAGTGCTGGTGCAGTGGGGAGTCTCTAGTTTCTGATAAGCGCGCCTCGGAATATTCTAAAATATACAGTAAAGAACTTTAAGGAAAAATATTTTGTCTAATAATATGTGTAATAAACATTGAGATGGGTTGAAGCTAGATAGCTTTAAGCATCTTCGATCATTACAGTCCCCGACTTCTCTTTGAATCATAACTCTAAATATATATGAACACTCGAGTGTTTGTCATTTTTAATCAAGTGATCTTTAGGAAAATTTATTTTTATGATATCTAAACACAACCTCATGTTATTTTTATTTTATTTTTTACTTTTTGAAATATAGCCTATGTTATTTTTATGGGTTATTATTGCAAAAGAACCTCAAAGTATCGATTTTGTAATAATTTTAACCCCATTTGGACTATTTGTGCCAATTTCCTTGTTTTAATACAAATAATCTTAGAGGCATTAGCAAATTTGTGCAAATTTTTATTTGTAATAGCATGAAAGTCAAAAAAAAAATTCCAAATTGCAAGACTAACAAGTCAACTTTTATCATGTCCAATTTAACCTTACCCATGTGCAAGAGGTACCAGGTTGGCATGGATGAGTACCAATCTTTAATGCATGTCCAATCCCAACCATGTATGCATTAAATGGAGCACTCATGGACCAAGAAACCCAATTTTTCCCTCCATGTAATAAGTGGTGCCAAACACAGCCTAATATATGTCTCTTCTTCTCCAAACCCTTGGCCGAATTTCAGTGTGCAATTAATCTCTATTAATGCTCCAAATAGTTCCATAAATGAAAGACATTTACTACGGTGGTATTATCTAGAGCAAGAAAATTCGTGGCATTCAATGTCTAAGTATTGCAATTAGTTTTCTTGAGCATTAAATTATGGGATTTTTTAAAGATAATTGTCATCTTAGTGGTATGACACCCTAAATCTGCAATCGAGATTTTACTTCAATATGTATACTTGAAATTGGGCATTTGCATGTTTTATTTGGTGTTGTATATTATATTGTTGTGTTTTAATGCTTGTACAAAATTGAACGATCCGTCAAACAACCGAAGCAAATTTTAGAGTGAAATCCACATAGGCGATGATCCATTGAATAATAGTATGAATGATGCATTGTTAGAAAGACCTATAGCGAAATGAAAATGAACAAATTGTATTTAACATTTTGAAGGTAATCGAGATCATCTCTCGAGGAAAATCATTCGAACATCCATTTATAGGAAAGTAGTGTGACTGAGCCTTTTTCCAGTTACTGGGTAGTTAAGGAAACCATAACTCGTTGCCGTTAAAAATTCGGTCTCGTATAACATACCATATGTTGCCTCGCTAATGATATAGTCGACGTTTCGCAATCTTTTGTTCGAAACGAATTACATGGTGACAATATCATGAATGACACTCCTTTGTGAAAGGGTACAGCCAAATGATACAAGTGGCGGATTAGGATCCTTAAAAATTTAGCTAGCGTGTGCAGAACGACTATGACGATGTCAGAATTGGGGAACTTCGGCGTACATTGGTATATACTCTAAGGTATAGAGTACTAAGCATGTTACTATGACAATGCATGGATGAGTAGGCAGTGCTAAGAACTGATACTATGAAACAAATGCTTAGAGTTTACTTTGTTTTGTATATGTATCTTTTATGCTACATATTGTTTCTTCGTTCCAACTGTAATAATTGACTCGCGGTTAGATTTACTGATTTTATGTATTTCCTCTTTTACATCGACAAGCTTGCATCGTTATATCATATCCTTGGTCCTACCCCTCGTGGAATGCAATGGCCTCCAAGAATTGAAAAAAGCATCGGTGAACTCACAATCCCTAACTCCTATGGTAGATCTAAATAGCTCACGAGCTTTTTCATCCCCATTGCGCAAAGTCCACATTGCCAAATTCATATCCTGAGTTTTAATTTGCATCTAATAAAATAGTGTGCGTACCGACGCAGTCCATTCCATCTTCCCTCCATCAATGTCTTTCACCATTTTAAGCGAAACAGAATGAGGGCCAACGGTAAATAAATAGCTATCCAATAAGACGTTCATTAGCAATCAAGGATTGTTGCAAATGAACATTCCAATATAATTTCCCCTTATTTATGGTTATGCAAAATGAAATTTTCCTTCATCCAAGTCAATATCCAATCCACAAAAACTTTGTAATCTATGTTCATTACAAACGACCTATATAACTACTTCACTCTGAAATCTTGATATGCTAAGACATCAAACACCCCTCATGAAAACATGAAAAGTTTATCTTGTAGGCAGTGATTGTACCTCATCCATACCACATCATTTAGGATATAACAAATATAGCACAAGCAATTCGAACCACAAAGAATGCACTTTAAATATAACACATTGCAGTCTCACTACTTCCCCAATTCAGTACTCTATAACGTAGAGTATAGAACACATGCATTTTCACCAATTACAGCAAGGAACCAAGTCCCTGCCACTAAAACAATTAGAGCATGCACATCCAAACAAACAATCAACGTATAACAATAAGCAAGAGAACAACCAACATACTAAGTCTACGGAATATTGGCTGTGAAATAGATGAGCAAACATATAAGGCCACGCTAAGGAACCAACTCAAAAAATTCGAAATTTTTTTCATTAAAAACAATTTACTACTACAGCATCAAAAAATATTCATTTCCACCTGCAACTAATTCTCTTATAGGGTCCCCTTTTGCAAGAAATAGAATTTCTCACCAATTACAAACCATCCCACATGGAAACGAAGTCTAACAACACAACCTAATCACAAAAATCTGAAACAAATTTTGTACTCTATGACACAGAGTATGGGACACCTGCATATGAAACAATTAAGCAGGAAAACCAAGTCCCCGCCACCAAAACCATGTGCGGATAATTATTCGAAGCCTTTGTTGAATATTCCTGCCATAGCTGGGGGATGGATTCATACGCCCATATCTGCCATTTCAATTAAACCAACAATTACTATGGGCATAAACTATTACGTAAAACAAAGGAGCGAAAAGGTTATCATAATGCCCAAAGTAACGAACATAGCAGTCGATATTATTATATAAACCTTAAAATGATAAAACCATATTAATGTTTTCAAGGTAACAGAGAGGAAAACCGAATTTTTGGCGCAAACTTACGTGATTGTCATTGTAAACGGATTTTTTGCCCCGAAATTGTTTGGTGTAACTGATTGAATCGAAGCATACAACTCTCTCTTGAGGTAATTCACACCTCTCTCGTTGGAAATCAACCCCAAGCCGCTGGAGATACTAATTTTCCCTTGAATTGTCGGTCCAATTTTCAGAGGAAGAAAGGGAGAACTTTTGGGGTTTCACTTTTGCAGACACAGGGAGATGGGTTGTGCAAATGGACAATACGGTTCAAAGTCAGATGTGAACTCGTCTTGTCAAATCAATAAGTATTCAGACGGTGGGGCCTTCCTTGGGGGTGTTTTGGTCATTCAAAAATAATACCTGTAAGTATTGCAAATATAAATATTAGTTGTTAATCTAGTATTTATATAATTAAATGCTGACAATGTTGCTAATATTTCATAATCTTAATTATGGTTTTAAATGGAAATATATAAAAAAAATTAAAGTTAAAATTATCAAATTTGAAAAGATTTAGGATTAATTTGCACATTTTTAAAACTTGATATTTTCCAATTTTCTTTTTCCTTGTTTATTATAGGGTCACTTTCACAAACCAACCCCCCCTCCCCCCCCCCCAAAATCTTTTAGTAACAATTTTACCCCTGCACTAAAAGAGAAAAAAGGCTAAGTTAATGGAATATTTGGAGGGAAACCGTTACCGGAGGCTTGTAGCGATAATTTCTGATAGATTGGGGGTAGTAGAACGGAAAAAAAAGAATCGGGTTAGAATTGTTATAAAATCGATACTTTGGAATCCTTTAACGAAAATAATCCTATTTTTATTTTTATTTTTATCTTATTTTTTATTTTTTGAAATACACCGTACATGTTATTAATGTAGTGTGAATTTGTTTCACGACTTTATAACTATTCAACAGCCGAATCTTTAAAAACAATATTGTATCTTTTCAAACAATCCACATTGTCTAATCCAAACAAATTCTACATGTTATTTAACTAAAATAATTTTGTTTTAATGCCTTCGTAATAATTTCAATAACCGAATCTTTGCCCCCCTTTCCTGGGGGGAGAAAGAGGGGGGTTTGGGGGGGTGTTTGAGGGATTTGCAATTCACATTTTTGATAAAGTCCTTACCTAAACCCTATGACCCTCTATATTGGAAGACCAAAAAGTCTACGGGAAGGAAAAGGGTAAGGAAAGCATTGAGGAACTCAGGAGAAATTGTCAACAATGCCCTTGATCAAATAAAACTTCTGAAAAGTGCCAAGAAAATCAACCAAAGAAACCCACCCACGCGGGTCCCCCATTATTGCTCCATTTCAGCCTTTGTTAGCCCTTGGTCCAAATTTTTGTTCCATTTCCGCCTTTTCTCACCCTTCTTTCGGTTCTTTACTTCTTTTCATTCTCGAAAAAGCATGACACACTGAACCATTTGTGATTTTAATGTGTCAAAATCAAAAGAAAATCAGTTTTTTTTAAATAGAAAATCAATTTTTTTACCTACCTAATTTATTTATTATTTATTTATTTATTTTTTTGAATAGGGTTAGTTACCTAATTTCATTGTAAGGAAGAATTTTAATCTATTTTGGCTTGATGTGAATTAGTTGGACCTCGTTGATATAGCTACTCTAAATTTCACTTCACAACGACATAATTTGCAAGGCATTTCATGTGATAGTGTATAATTAATCCATGCCCAAATAACATTACTCATCTAATCAATCCATCCCCAAAAAATACAAGCTTGTTTTCTACTTCATTATCTTGAAGTCTATGCAATGCAATGAAGTAACCAAGTGTTTCTTACACCAAATGATGAGTTTTGTTACAACATAAGCCCAAGCCATTCAACGTTTCAACAAATGAAAGTACATGCCGTTCAAAAGCTAGTACAATGGATAAAACATATAACTAGTGATAATAGTAGTTGGTCTATGATTGTTCACTGCTATTCAAATTGTCGCTACCCGTGCTTGCACCACCGACACCACCACCACCACCACCACTGTAATGGATAGGTGCATATAAATTAGTACTGCAAATGTAAATTTAAAATAAATTGGATAGGAGCTTACTCATTTCGTATGATTATAATTTTCTTGAATACGTGCAATTGATGATAGTCAGCAATTGTAAGTAGTCAATATCCATTGTTTTATGTGAAGTTCTTTAATGTGTTCATTTCATTAAAAATGGTAATCCGCATTACTTATTTTCATATATGGTAGAAGAGACAGAATAGATGGAGCATATTAAAACTAAGTGGAATAAATTGTGAGAATAATCAATTTATAGAATAATCAATATCCAATGGCATCTGCAGATCATAGAAGTCACTCCCTTCAATATCCTCAGCAATTTATATTTCTTTTATACTAACTGAGGTATATTCATAATCCTACTGGTCCGTAAACGATTATAATTCCATCTCAAACAACAACTCACGTTTCCATCTCAAACGACAACTCAAGATCAAAGCTTAATTACGAAATTTTCGAATATATATAAGTGTATTCGTACAGAAATTTTTGAACAGAAATTATAACATAAATTCGCAAAGCTACATAAAAAAAGATGATAAACAAACAAACCAGAAATTTTCGAATCTTGTCAAAATCCTTTTCGACTCCTACGGCTTCTGCAAAAAATCTCGTCTTCTTCTTGAATCTCGTACAGTGAATTCGAAGTGAGGGATGGTTAGATCCGACGTAGAGTGAATTCGAAGAGAGGGATGGTAAAATCAAGAAGCTTCAGATGAGGCGTGAAGAATTTTCGAAGCCGAGTTGTATCGAACAAAAAGAGGAAAGCAGCTCGGATCTGTTAGAACAATGGAAGAAGCAATAATGAGGGGGCCCGCGTGGGTGGGTTTCTTTGGTTGATTTTTTTTGGCACTTTTCAGAAGTTTTATTTGACCAAGGGCATTGTTGACAATTTCTCCCGAGTTCCTCAACGCTTTCCTTACCCTTTTCCTTCCCGTAGACTTTTTGTTGGAAGACAATTTACGTAGCAGAATTTAAGATTCATGAAAATATTAAGATAGTGGTGGTTGACGTTGGACAAGAAAAAATAGGTTTGCTTGTCTTAATAAAAATGTAATAGTTGAGACACAAAAGCAAACGTGGGGCCTGCATTTACAGTACCTGTCCCATCACGCATGACTCCCCTAATTAATACCCAACCCACACTTCCACTAGGTCACAATCGGGTTCCAGTGAAAAACAAAAAAAAAAAAAGCGGCACACAAGGCATGGATTCAATATAAAGGCATGTGAATATTTGGGGCCCACTGAAAGTTCATGTACTTGCAACCACTTGGAATTGATTTTCTTCAAGGATTTTGCTGCAGAAATTTATTTCCGAAGGCCCACCGTCTGCTTTGACACTTTTACCCCGTTCTCCTACTCATTTTTACACATTTTTACACACAAATCTCGTGGGACCTACTTGTACTACACAAATCTCCACCATTCAATTCCACTTTTTCTCTCTCCTATATCACATCAAAACACATAAAAACGCATAAAAACACATGCCCTAACACGCGCTTTGACTTTTGTGACATCTTCACATTTTTATGCGTAAATACTCGTAAGTGCAATTTACATTGTTGCTTAGCTAAATCCTAGATATTCTCGTCACACACAAAAAAAAAAAAAAACCCAACTAAATCATAGATATTATAAGACAATTCATGCAATATTTAAGATTTATGAAAATATTTTAAGATTATGGCGTTGATGTTGGAAAATAAAAATGGGTTTAATTTACTTGTCATAATAATTCGCCCAGTCCATGGAGATCGCCCGTGTTGCTGTTATGGAAATGAAAAAGCTCAGCTTTCGATGAAGTGATTTGATCTATAGCTCTTCGTTACAAACTCCGAATTCATTGTGAGAAAGTAAAATATTTTCAGTGTTGGAGTGAGTTGAAAGTAGATATTTCCAGATATCTCCGAATTCATTGTGAAATGCTGTACGCTTTGGAAATCAATGGAGAAATGACATAGGACTCTCATTTGGAGAATCACGATTGCAGATGCGAATTAAAACCACTGTTTTAAGTTAATTAAACAATTTCACTAACAATCTGGGCCTCATTAACTTAAAGTGTAAACCCAAAAGTATCTGGAAATGACAACAATATTATAGGGATAATAACAAGCTTGTAATTGCAGGCATGAACTTCAATGGCTTCAATCTTGGCGGAGACCATCTATCCCTGAAAAGTTGACACCACAATTAACAAAACATTAACAGCTGATTGGTGTAGAACAGAAATTATTTAGTAAACAATAAATTACAAGTAGATGCTTATCTGGAGAAATTGGAAGTGATAAATGCCTTTCATTTATCTTTAATTAATTTAACTGTACGATGTTTAAAAAAAATTGTATACCATTTTTCACTTGGAATAACCATACCAAACAAGCACACAGATCTATGATATCCATCCATGGCGACATCTGTACATTACTATAAGAGATTCAGAGTCGATCATATAGCTCTATGGACATGAAAGTAAACAATAAAGTACGAACGACTAGTAGTAATCTCAATTTGGCTCCTATATCAATATGTATGAGCTTTTTCGAGACCATATTGGTATATTCTCAATTTTTACCTCGTGAAAGCGGATGCCAGATTAAATCCTTCATAAAGCTCGAGGGTCGACGTAACTTTGGCGAGCGACTTCCTCTAGCCTCACCATGCATCCTAAACGTATCGTCTACAATCAGAGAAAGGGTGGAAATTATATGTACAGAAATGAGAAAGGGTAGAAATTAGACTAACTGTGTTCATTTAGGTATTTTTAGAAGTTGTAGTATGCAAGAAAAAACATTTTTCACGGCGAGTAACATCACCAAACAAACAAAGAATTTGTAATGTGCATCCGTAAGCATCTGTGTGCTCCAAGTCAATCAAAAGAGTCTGTAATTACCCGTAAACCAAGCTTCTTCCGAAGACATATAGCTCTGCAGAAATGAAATAAAAGATGTAAATAATAAATTACACACAAGTAATTAGGAGTAGTAATCACAATTTGGTTGCTATATTAATTAATATATATGAGCTTTGTTTGAGACTCTCGTACGTATGTTTTACCTTGTGAAAGCATATGCCAGAATAAGATCCTCCATGAAGCTGGAGACTCTCGTTACCAAACTCGTGTTGTTCCTTGAGTATTTCATTTGCTGAATCTGTAACACTTGAAGTACAGTTATACAAGACGATATCTTGAAGAGTTGGAATCTCTCCAATTCCCGGAGGGATGCACTTTAAATTCCGACAGTTCCTAAGAGTTAGGCACTCAAGGCTTTGGAAAACTGTTCCCTCAGCTTCCCACTCTTCCAACCTATAGCTTTCAATGAGTAGAAATTTTAGTTCACTGAATTCCCCTTCGTTTGTTACCCACACAGAGTCTTCAAAGAAAACATCTTTCAGTTTCAGCACTTGAAGATTGGGAAGTAAACCAATCATGGACAATTGTTTCAAAGAAATTAGGCAACCATTTAAAGTTAACTTGTTCAATCTTTGTGGGAAAGAAAGATTGAGTGGCATCTGATGCCTAGCATCTCGCTGATATTTTCTAGTGAAATGGAACTTCAAATTTTCGAGTTGATGTAGATCGACTACATTCTCCATACAATAAAACGACCACTTAGATATTGACTCACAGCGGTAAGCAATTCTCAATGTCTTGATGTCAATAATTTTTTCAATGGCATCCTTGGTGATAACGCTCATTTATTTCATATAATAGCAATATTTTTCCATGCTTATATTATTTAAAAATTGCTTAAGTCCTTGATTTTAATTGTGTTTTATATTTTATGGACCAGGTGAAAGGTTGGATCAAAATGGAGTCAATTTACAAGTTTTTAGAAGAGAATGAAGTTAAGTGATAAATTGACATAAGAGCCTCAAGTCTAAGGCGCAACCAATGCCTTATCAATCCAAGTGATCCAACTAAACGCAGGACCAAGGCTTATTTGAAGTGAAGAGTTGGTGTATTGATAGAAGACCATTTAATTATTCCTACTCACAAAAAGGATAGGAATATTTTGTATGGGGAACTCTGCTTTGCGAATTAGTTTTTATTTCTCTAGGAAAATCTTAGACTTTTTATTAGAATTGTGAAACTAAACTATTTTCCTTTTATTTTCTATTTTATTTTCCTAGGCTATTTAGTTTCCTAAATTAATTAGAATTGGATCTGGCCCAAGACATCAAGAAACACATGCTATTAATTTTCCTAGGCTAGATCATACTACGGTTTTCATTCTTTTCTTCTCTAGGATTTTTCTCCATCTTCCATGGAGTTCTAAACTTCTATTCCAGTTCAAGGATAATTGAAGATTGATTCAACATATTGTGAGATCTAATTTATTCTTTTGATTCTTCTATAATTCTCTATTTATATATTTTCTATGTTGCATGAAATTATTGATTTGATTGATTATACAAAGTGCACGTTGTGTGATTGTCAAAACAATATATCGCCAATTAGAAATCTAAATCGTAATTGTTTAGGTGTTCTAATATTTGTGGCAAACAATATAATTGATTAGGTCAAAGTTTTCAATTCATGATTGTGAGAATATATGATCTAGCTTAAACAATTCATCGTGATGCTTTTGTTGGTTAGAATTGGTCGCCTCTTTAGATTTTAATGCTATTGGTAAATTAAATCCTACGGTCGTACCTAGGTTGTTTATTGATTAGGGAAATAATCAATGGTCGTACCTTGGTTATCGAAGAAGTAAGGAGAGATAGGTTGTTAGGTCGCATCATCACTACCATAACCAATTTAGAGAAGGCGTAGAAGAATTCACATTTGCATCAATGATCAATTTGGTGAATCAATTCTGAGATTATTCCTTGGGCTGGATATTTGTGTTAATTGATTACTCCTAATTTTACTTTCTTTGTCATTATTTTAATTTTAATTATTTCAATCTCAACATTCAAAACCCCCATTTTATTTCCATTTGTTTTATTTTTGAAAGAATAAATCTTACCAATCCCTGTGGATACGACCTTGCTCACTACTACTATAATTTATATTTTTGAGCGAGTTATTTATTATTTGTTGGATTCGACACCCACCAAATTTTTGGCGCCGTTGCCGGGGATTGGTATCAAATAGATTTGTTCTTTTATTTTTTTCTTTTTTTTATTCATTTTTTTTTGTTTTTCATTTTTATTTCTTATCCCATCATGGCTACCTACCCACAACAGTTTGGATTCTACAAAGATACATCTTTCAAAATGGAAAATGAGGTAAGTGTATCTTCCCTTGAGAATAAAATAGCCAAACTAACCTCTCTTGTTCAACAAATGGTTGTAGGAAAGATGCAACAATTGAAAGCCTGTGGGATTTGTGCTACAATTGGTCATTCAGCGGACATGTGCCCTACACTTCAAGTTGATTGTTATGAGCATGCCAATGAAAATGGAGGATATCCATGCCAACCACAATTGAGTTATGATCATTATTCGAACACCTACAATCCAAAGTGGATGGATCATTATAATCTTGGTTATAATGCAAGCTCACAATCTCAGCACCTCCAATATGTACCATATATCCCACAGCAACAACCTTCACCAAGCTCAGGTATGTCTCTAGAAGAAATTGTTAAATCAATTGCAACTAATACAGAACAATTTCGACAGGACGTTCAACAATTTCAACAAGAAATGAGGACAAGCACAAAAAACTTAGAGACTCAAATGAGTCAACTGGCAACCACAGTAAATGAGCTTGAATCTCAAGAGTTGAAAGACCTTGGCGTACTAGATCAATGCATTGCAGATGACGAAGTTGAAGAAGAACTAGTTCTTCCTCAGACTCAAACTGACCAGCCTATAGGACTTGACAAGGAGCAACCAAAGGCTTTCGTGACAAATACTCCTTTTTGTTCTAGATTGACTATGTCCAAGGAAGAGGAGGAAGAGAAGAAAATCCTTGAAACAGTTTCCAAAGTTGAGGTAAATATTTCATTACTTGATGCAACAAAAGAAGTATCCCAATATGCGAAGTTTCTCAAGCAATTGTGCATCAACCCGAAAAAATTGAAAGGTAATGTACATGATGGTACTCTCACAACGGACTTTGACTATGTAATTGGTAATTTTAATAATTATTGTCCCCATGAGAGTTTTAGCATGCACAAAGAAAATGCACAAGTCTTTTATGGTCAAAAGATTTCCAAGAAACATTTCTCTATTGGTAAGAAAATTCTACCTTATCACTCTGAATTGATAGTGTTTCATGGTAAAATGCGTTTTAGTGGGGTAGGGCCTTTTATTGTCACTAATATATTTCTTCATGGTGCAGCTGTAATACATATTTTAGATGCTGGGAAAACTTTTAAGATCAATGGTCATCATTTGAAACCGTTCTGTGAAGATTTTTGTGCTTCTTATGTTGACCAAATCAGTTCAAACTTCCCAACATAGACCAATCAAGTGATGACAATGTCTAGCCAAAGACATTAAAGAAAGGCGCTATTGGGAGGCAACCCAAGTTTTATTGCTTTTGTTTTGATTTTTCAAATTCATTTTATTTTCATTTTTTATGATTTATTTTAATTTAGAAGTGCAATTAATTGGGTGTCACTTTTCTTTGGCAGGGGATAGGTTTTCTTAATGTAGGGCACGATGGAAATTGAGTGAAAATCCATTGATTAGAACGTGCCCACGCCTTGTCCCTAGAGCTTTTAGGTAAAATTTTTGCCAAAAAATTCATTGACTAGAACGTGCCCACACCTTGTCCCTAGAGCTTTTAGGTAAAATTTTTGAACAAAAATCCTTTAATTTTATTTCTCTTTATTCAAAAATAAAAAAAAAAAAACTTGGGCAACAAGTTTCACAATTCTATTCTAGTCAAAATCCTATTTCTACCCAAATTCTATAATATTCCCAAATTCTTTCAAATTTTCAAACTCATTCCTAGACAAAATTAATTCCAATTCCAATTCAAATTCTTGGTCAAATCCTACTCTGCAATTCCTAGTCAAATCCCTACCCCCAATTAACGTGAACCAACCTTCCCTACATATCGCTAGTAACCCTTGTGTCACGTAAACTTCCGTCTCACTTCTATAGAGAAATCCAAGACTCCAACTAGCCACCTTCTCACCAACAATAACCTTTGCCGGTGATCGCCTTCGATGGAACTCAACACCTTTTCCATGTTGCTTCATATTTTCAGGGAAGTCCTCCACTTTTACTCTTTTATGATTTTTGAAGTTTATGATCTTACTACATTGAGGACAATGTGTGGTTTAAGTGTGGGGGAGAGTCTCGATGTTCTTAAATGTTTATTTTAGTTGCACTTCATTTTCATTTTAATTCTAGTATCATTTTAGTTGATTTTAATGTTATTTTTGCATTTTGATTTTATATGCTTTGAAAAAAAAAACAAAAAACAAAAACACAAAAAAAAAAATTGAAAAATCTCTTTCGAATTTTGGATTCTATTGATGTTTTTCCCTATGCGATTTAGATTATTGTACTTCATTGAAATGAATTGAGATGGAATAGGGGATTAACATGAGTAGATGAGTTCTTCTTGATTGCACTATGATTGATTGCTCTTAGCTGGATTGAATGAAGAATGTGTGGGATTTAATGCACAATATCCCTAATTTTGTGAGCTTTTGAGCCTATGAGCATTCACGACATTTTATATATCATGCTCCATTCTTTGATTGTGTGACTATCATGCATAGTCGATTTCTTCTAGAACTTGCTTTGTTATACATGCTGGTATACCCCGATGATAATTGGATGCATATAAAACGTAAGGGCACCTAGGTAAAGCCAAATTTAGCTTTCGTAAAGAACCTACTCCTTGAAATTACCCTTAGAGAGCCAACTTTGTGCCTTCTAGCCTTTTATTGGAAATTAACCACATTACAAGCCTTGAAAATCCATTTCTTTGTTAATTTCCCCTCTTTTGAACCTTAAGTTGAAGGAATGCTTAAACTTTTTCACATGTAGCTTCAACTAATTTTGGAGATGTTGATATATGACGAGAACAAAAGGTTCATAGTGCAATTCTCACCCTTCTCTAGAAGTGAGAATAAAGTGTTCAAGTGTCATCTACACGACTCTTTGATTTGGCGAGGAAGTACGAAAGAGATGATGAGGAAAATGATTGAAAAAAAAATTAAAAAAAAAAAAAAAAAGAAGAAGAAGAAAAAAAAAGTATAGAAAAAAGAGACGACAAAAAAGGGTAGAGTATGCAAGTGAAAGGAAGAAGCGTGAATTGTGATTGTTGAATAAGTGGTTCAAATGCGTTAGATGAAGTTTGTAGAGTTTATTTTGAGTTGAGTTCTTGTGGATAAGTTGTGCAATTCCTTCGATAAAATAGCCTAAATAAATCCTTCTTATCCCACCTTACCCAAGCCACGTTACAACCCTATTTAAGACCCTTACTTGCATTCAACTCATTGGTGGAACCGATGTGATATATTAGCAAGCTTATAGTAAGGATCTTCTATGTATTGATTTGAGAGTATATTCCTATAACCTAAACACTTTGAGCGTATTGAGTGAATCCTATGTGAGGGTGTTAAATCCCACTACATTTGGATTTCGAGAAATTGTTAAAGTGATTGATTATTTGTGTTGGTTGGTGGGGATTTACTCTATTTCGTGTTGGTTCTTAATTGTGTTGAAATTTAAATCTTTGAGGCACAATGGTTTTGGTTGTTGAAGGATGGCTTTGAAATTTTAAGCAATTGATGACTTGATTTATTGTATGCTTGAGGGCAAGCATTGTTTAAGTGTGGGGAATTTGATAACGCCATTTATTTCATATAATAGCAATATTTTTCCATGCTTATATTATTTAAAAATTGCTTAAGTCCTTGATTTTAATTGTGTTTTATATTTTATGGACCAGGTGAAAGGTTGGATCAAAATGGAGTCAATTTACAAGTTTTTAGAAGATAATGAAGTTAAGTGATAAATTGACATAAGAGCCTCAAGTCTAAGGCGCAACCACGTCCTTATCAATCCAAGTGATCCAACGAAACGAGGACCAAGGCTTATTTGAAGTGAAGAGTTGGTGTATTGATAGAAGACCTCATTTAATTATTCCTACTCACAAAAGGATAGGAATATTTTATGGGACCTCTGCTGCAATTAGTTTTTATTTCTGCAGGAAAAATCTTAGACTTTTATTAGAATTAGGAAACTAAACTATTTTCCTTTTATTTTCTATTTTATTTTCCTAGGCTATTTAGTTTCCTAAATTAATTAGAATTGGATCCGCCCAAGACATCAAGAAACACATGCTATTAATTTTCCTAGGCTAGATCATACTACGGTTTTCATTCTTTTCTTCTCTAGGATTTTTCTCCATCTTCCATGGAGTTCTAAACTTCTATTCCAGTTCAAGGATAATTGAAGATTGATTCAACATATTGTGAGATCTAATTTATTCTTTCATTTCTTCTATAATTCTCTATTTATATATTTTCTATGTTGCATGAAATTATTGATTTGATTGATTATACAAAGTGCACGTTGTGTGATTGTCAAAACAATATATCGCCAATTAGAAATCTAAATCCGTAATTGTTTAGGTGTTCTAATATTTGTGGCAAACAATATAATTGATTAGGTCAAAGTTTTCAATTCATGATTGTGAGAATATATGATCTAGCTTAAACAATTCATCGTATGCTTTTGTTGGTTAGAATTGGTCGTCTCTTTAGATTTTAATGCTATTGGTAAATTAAATCCTACAGCCGTATCTAGGGTTGTTTATTGATTAGGAAATAATCAAACCGTGCACTTAGTTATCGAAGAAGTAAGGAGAGATAGGTTGTTAGGTCCGCATCAACACCATAACCAATTTAGAGAAGGCGTAGAAGAATTCACATTTGCATCAATGATCAATTTGGTGAATCAATTCCGAGATTATTCCTTTTGGATATTTGTGTTAATTGATTACTCCTAATTTTACTTTCTTTGTCATTATTTTAATTTTAATTATTTCAATCTCAACATTCAAAACCCCCATTTTATTTCCATTTGTTTTATTTTTGAAAGAATAAATCTTACCAATCCCTGTGGATACGACCTTGCTCACTGCTACTATAATTTATATTTTTGAGCGAGTTATTTATTATTTGTTGGATTCGACACCCACCACTTGGTAAATCTAAAATCAATCAAGCCAGAAAGTTCTTGTAGGTTCCACTTTGGTGGGGCACCACGAGGACAAGACAAGAAACTACTTCCATCTACCAACAGATGCCTTAACCACGCCATCTCAAACATTTCAGGCGGCAAGTACAATATTGCACGTCCTCCAGATCTCCAGGAATTCCTTATAACAATCAAGGTTTGAAGGTTGAAAAGCTTGCATATTAAGGAAGGAATCTTAACGCCGCCTTCGAAAAAGAAAGCAAGATATCTTAAGTTAAAAAGTTTTAATACTTGAGTTGGGAACTCCTTGAAGCTTATGTTGGATGCATCCAACACCCTGAGTAGTGGTGGATGAATATTTTCTTGAAAGCCAAGTGTGAGTGTAAAGTATAGAAGAGAACGAACTGTTGGGCCACATTGGGGTCTAAAGTATGCCCAATGCCGATGAAAGCTTAGGAAACGCTCATTTTCTATGGCATCTTGATCGTCGTTATCCAAGAAATGAAGAAACATTTTCTCCCTAGCTTTCCTTATGCAAAGGTCTCTCATAAGGTCATGCATGGTGCACGTCTTGATTTCCCCATAATAATTCCGCTGATGGACCATAATCATATTCCTGGAAATAAGATCTTCCAAATACTCCTTTGCAATTTTTTCCAAAGTATTTGCAGCTTCTTCCAATTTTCGAGGTGGGATTGGTTTTATAAATCCCTCGGCGAGCCATAACCTCGTGAGGTGGGAGACGTGGATCACGTAATCTTCTGGTTAAACTGCCATGTAAAGGAAGCACGCCTTGAGATGATTCGGTAAATGATTGTAACTCCAAGATAATTTCTCCATTAAATCATCGTAGTTTTCAGCTTCTGAAGATTTTATATTTTTTTCAACATACTTCCAATACACTGGCGTCTTTTTCTCTTTGTAGAGGACACCACCAATAGCTGCTATTGCAAGTGGAAGGCCTTTGCATTTTTCCACAATCTTCCATCCAATCTCTTCGAGTTCAGGAGGACATGGTTTTTCTCCGAGTGCCTTCTGGCATAGAAGGTTCCAACTATGTTCGAGACTCAGAAAATTCATACGGTGAATGTGGCTCCTGAAGTTGTTTGAACCATCAGCTTCAGATAACCGGCTAGTCATGATGATCCGGCTTCCATTTTTGTCGTCTGGGAATATGTTTCTGAATTCCTGTAGGAAGTGGGTATCCCACACGTCATCGATAAGATACCTTTTTTGCTTCAGACTTTTATATAGTTTCTGTTTCAGTTTCTCCATATTCATTTCCTCCATTAGCTCTCCCATGGATTTTAAAAGGTCTGCAAGTAGTGCCACCACATCATATGTCTGAGAGACTGTTGTCCATGCTCGAACGTCAAAGTGATCATTAACAAGTGAGCCATTATAGATATTTCTTGCCAACGTCGTCTTGCCAATGCCACCCATCCCAACAATTCGGATGGCTTCGAGTTTAACAGATGGCCCAACAAGCAACTCGTTGATTCGGCGCTTGTCGTCTACAAATCCCACAATAGGCGCACTTGTGTTTGTGGGATCAGATTTTGATGAAGATGAGTTCCTAGATTGCTTCTTCTCCACCTCTTCTCAAATAGAATAAAAACAGATAAGTAAATGAGGCAAATAGAGATTAGCACTGCTAAGATCACAAACTATTAATTATTTTATTTCATTAAGTTTCCGGAGTTTGGGCGTACCAATTTCTGATGTGCTTTCAACTTTAGCAGGTGTAGTAGCTCGAGTGAGAGGATCCTCAATTTGCAGAGCTTCAATGGTGCTGTTGTCCTTCATGATCTTCTCCACCTCTTCCCACATGGAATCAAGTTTTTCCATTATATTCTTTAAGCGCTCTCCATCATTTTTCTTCTTCAAGTCTTTTTCATTATTTCTCTTCAGAGAATTTCGGCACATACACAACACGTACCTTGCACGATTCCAAAAACTACTTGTACTTTTGGTTTCATACGTCGCACCTCTGATACTCTCTTCCGTATCTGCAATCAATTTGCTATCTTTTGTTGAAGCTTCAGATTTTGACAGTATCTTTTTTGACATACAGGACTCGATCACATCTTCGGCTTCATACACAGCATCTCTGATTCTTTCTTCCAAATCTTCAATTGATTCGCTATTCTTTTGTGAATCGAGAAATGAAATAAAGAGGCTCAACTTTTGATGGAGAGGTTCGATGTGTAGCTCTTCATCAAGATCTAGCAATTCATCACGAAAAAGCAAAATATTTTCTAGTGTACGAGTAAGTGAAAGCAGAGCAGCATAAGCCATCTCCAGTACTACTTTTCCAAATAAATCAACAGTGAAAGGTTTTAGGCACTAGAAATCAATGGAGGACTTACAGAAGATAGATCTCAAGATTTTTCAGACTTATATTTAACTCACACACTCAGTAGAGCAATGCGAATAACTTTGATCTGTCGTTTATGAGAACATTGGTTTCAATTAATAATAATATATTAGTGCTGAGTGGTGTAGGGTTGAAATACGTGGTCTTAGTTGGGCACGTCTAATAAAATATATAAAGCAGAAACCAAATTTCTAGTAAAGAAACAGATATCAAAGCGACCTTTTTATCGTGTAATGGCAACTTGTGTAGTTGGAAGTATTTGGAGTTGCAAACACGAGAAATATTTGTTTAAAGTGTGGTGTTACCTTTACAATTTTATTTAATAACTTCCCGATAATTAAGTGGCGTGCTAAAATTCTGCGAACTTACATGTCAATATCGTTATGATATCTCCTTAAGAGTTTAAGAGTGTATTAGCGAATGAATTTTAATGTATTTTTATGAGTAGGAAGAGAGAGACTGAGTGGAGTTTGATGGTAGAGATTTAATGAGTAGAGAGATATATGGATGTGATTTATTTGACCAAATTTAAAATTTGAAAAAAATGTATTAAAATACATTAAAAACTTCATGCTAAAGTGGTATAACACATCAGTTAGTTGTCAACAAATTGTCAACCAAACTTGGTCAGATATTCTTTTTTGTGAATGCAAGGTGTGGATCATAGGGCCGGTGTCGTGTCTTGAACCAAGGATCAATCACCGTAAATGAGTGCCTTTTCCACTAGGCCCACCCCTTTGGACAATATTGTATCCATTCTAGTCCTAAATATCCATAATTGTTGCTTAGCACATTGGTTTCACATTACGAATTAAAACTTATTCGACTGTAATTTTAATGAACGATATGATGTAATATCAATTTTATTACATTGTATCAATACAATTACTGACTATTTACATGTACTCCTCTCTGTTATGAGTCACGAGTTGAGAAAAGTCTTACGGTGACGGACTTTCTTTGAGTCACATATGGGTGGGCCTTGGAGTTTTCACTTTGCAATACTGTGATCTCCAATCAATGTTTTCGTCATTTGATAGTCAAAAAAATTATGTGATGGTTAATTGATTAGTATTACCTCAAAAAAAATATAGTCCATTATTTTATTTTTTTTTTCGTTCTAAAATATAGATCACATTTCTTTTAAAGATGTAATAAAAATATTACTTGTCTTTTATACCATCATTTAATGTACATTGTTATAATCAAAATAGATAATTGAAATAAAATATGTAATAAATGAGATGGCGTATTAGGAAAATAATCTTAAATTTTATTTTTCTAATACTATTAATTATATTTTTTTAATCTTTGTAAAAATAGAAATGGGTTATATTTATAGGACGGAGGTAGTAATTAAGAATACGATTAGGATTCTTTCTTGTTCTTATCTCTCCACCAGCTTTGCACAGTATACCCACATCATACCATGCAGATATTCTTTAATCTTCTATTCTTTCGTATTTCAACACCAAAAGTAAATTAAAGCGAAAATTGTGGAGGATATATATAATTGAGAATATATCCTAGATGTAGTTGAGAATATTTGTGTTTAATTAACTGTAACAATAAATGTTCGAAACGACTACTTACTCGTGTCTAACATTATTTGAAATGACAGTATCATGTGCGCAATTCAATTTTCTCTCTGAACATACCTTTTATTGATGATAAACCTCGAAATTGAAAATAACATCATGGGCCGCTTTATAAAGCTAGCTCAGATGAAGAAAGAGCAAGATAACGCTTGGCCAATGAACAAATGCCACGTGGACACAATGACTCGACAGCTAAACTAATACGGACACAATGACTCAATAACTCTGCTGACTCAGGGATGTTCAAGTATGGTTTTTCGATCATATACGACATTCGTTGAGAAAATCGAGATCACATCTAGAACCAGCACTGTGAGGCAAAGCTCCACGGAAAATTTTCTGACGACGCCGTTTTATCGAAATCAAAACTGAGATCAAATCTAGAATCAGCACCACAACGCCAGCATTAATTGGAATTGATTGCGTGAAAGGTAGAGTAGCATAAGCCATGTCGAAAACTTCTCCAAATGACATAAAATCTCACCAATTTTCAACAATTATTTTACCAATACCCTTAAGAAATATTAGCAAGATTATCAAGATCTAACTATATAAATACTCTACTAACATGTAAAATTTACATTTGCAATATTAACAATAATCAATTTCCAAGGACCAAAATACCCTTCAATCAAGATTAGACCAATTATGCATAGGACTTGTACCATTTGACCAAGGTATTCACATCGCTGTTGGACTTCTTTCCCAAATACATTGTCGTACTCATCTCTTTAAAATTTGAATGAAAAAGCGGCCTAAATCCGGCAATTTCTAGTTGTTTTCCGACAAGAAAAGTCTAGATTACATGAAGATAGAGTCGATCCCTTCTACCCAGTACCTTACTGTGCAGATTTGCGCCCAAAAAATCTTTGTTCGTGATGACAAGCCCTTAAGTTCGTGCAACAACCTCTAGTTTCCTCTTTTTTACCATCAAATCATCAATAGAATAAATGAAATTAGGGTTTTTGTAAGTATGTAAGTTGATTTGTTCGAATTTTCCGCGTTATTAGGGCATAGTGTACTCTAGAATGGTTTAGTCCATTTTTAAAATTTTTTTATTTGTAGATTTTTCTGTGGGCATTACTCTGGAAATGAATTTTTTTGCTGCTACAAATGAATTTTTTATTTAAAAAAATGAATGTTTTGACTGTTTCTTCAGTGTGGCCTTTATCTTTTTGCTGATACTCTTTCATTCTTTGACTACTTCTATTCTGTAGCTTGATTTTGTTGGCTATTGTTTTGCTGCCCATCATATCTTGGTTGCTTATTCGGATGATATTTGCTTTAATGGCTTTAGTGTTTTGTTTCCTTGCTTTAATGGCTTCGGAGGTAGGTGGCAGAAAAATCCGATCCGATCCAAATCCGATGGATACCCGATCCGAATGGAGCAATTTTTTGCCGATCCGACGATCCGTGGATCGGCCAATCCGAAACGGATTTGGATTTGGATTTGGATTAGGCCGATCCGATCCGATCCGATCCGAATTGATTTTTTATTTTTTATTTTTATTTTTTATTTATTTTTATTTTTTTATAAAAACCTATACCAATATGGATCGTATTTGGATTTTTTTTCTTGATCCGATCCGATCCGATCCAATCTGATCCGAATCCGATCCGATAGATTTGGATTTGGATTTAGATTTGGATTTGGATCGGGATGACTGATTTGGATTTGGATTAGGCCGATCCGATCCGAACCCGATCCATTGCCAACACTAGTAGGGATTCCTCCTTGTATTTCCTATGGCTTTAGAAGTGTGGTTAGGCGCACATCTCAAGTTCAATTTCCTATGGCATCAAGCTCGTTTGTATTTCCTTCTTGGAGCCACTGGGGAAAGCGACAGGGCCTCGTGGGATTAGTTTGGGGGGGCCCCGGGGGGACGATACCCTGGGTCATAAAAACAAAAAAAAAAAAGAAAGTTTTTTCCCTATTATTTTTCACTTTGGATTTTTTCCCCTTTAGTTTTTCCCCCTACATTAGTATTACTAAGGGAACATACAAATTCAATTAAAAATTTTTAAAACTTTATACCAAAAAAAAAAAAAAAAAAACCTCATGAGTCCACGTGGTCGGCCCAACTTTAATAAGTCAAGCAGGGCCGGCCTGGCTTTCAAGCCCAAATTGAATCCAAGTCAAGTCGAGCCACAGTTTGACTCATGAGTGGTCCCAACCCAGCTCGTTGATAACCCCTAAATCTATCCAATTTGTAAAAGATTAATAATAATGAATAAAAAATTTTAAAAAAACGCAGTTCCAAATACTCACTTCTAGTTGAAAATATTGAGAAATTGATGCGAATGTTAACAAATTTTATAATTAATATGATATATAAAAGAATAAATTTCGGTGACTTATTATATTGTACAATTTTTTGCACATGTAACCCTCATAGTTTAAAGGCATGAAATATCATTCCATGCTCTCTGTCAATCCAAAGATCATGGTAACATCTCATATGCATCAAAACACATTCCAATTTCCAATATAAAAAATCACACATTAACATTGCCTAGTCGAGCGACTTTACCTCACAAATGAGCTCATTCGGTTAGTAGATCACGCCATTATGATGCAGCGGTCTCACTCTCAATAATATTTATTACAATTTCTTCGTACTTGTAAACATTAGAGTAAACCTATGATAGTGACGGAGAAGGAGTATTTCTGTTTCAAAGAAGGTCTGTCATAAGGTACTACATTTTGACACTGAGGGTGGGGGCGGGGGTGTTGTGAGAAAGAAGGAGGAGGAAGGTGGTGAAGCATAAATCAACAGCTAGTTAGATTCAACTTACAGTAGTAATTACCCAAGCTCCAGTAATGATTATTTACTGCCAATTGAAATACGTCTACAAAAATGAATGAAAAGAGAAGTTAATTAGTACACAATAAATTACATGCACCTAGGACTAGGAGTCTAGGACTATCAATCATGATTTTGTGTGTGCGTGTGTGTGTTTGCTTATTTGAAAAGTAGTATTAGTATATTCTTACCTCATGGAAGCAAATGCCAGACCTGGGTCTGTCCTTGCCCTGCGAATAGATGTGAAGCTGGAGACTCTCATTACCCAACTCCTGCTGCTCTTGGAGTACCCCATTTGCCCAGTCTACAATTTTTGGAGGGCATTCATACAAGATGATATCTCGAAGAGTATTAATTTCACCAATTCCACAAGGGATGCACTCTAACCCCCAACAGTCCCTGAGACTCAGGCACTCGAGGATTGGGAAATGTGTTTCCTCAGCTTCCCAAGAAAAACACCACCGGTATTCAATGTGTAGAAATTTTAGTTCACTGAATTCCCTTTCATTTGTTTTCCAAGCAGAGTTTTCAAAGAAAATGGCTTTCAGTTTTAGCACTTGAAGATTGGGAAGTAAACCAATCATTGACATTTGTTTCGAAGAAATTACACAACCACCCAAGGTTAACTTCTTTAGTTTATGTGGGAAAGGAAAATTGAGCGGCAGATGAACCTTACTATATCCTCTAAATTTGAGCTTCAGGTTTTCAAGTTGATGCAGATGGACTAAATTATGTAGATAATAAAATGACCACTAAACTGTCTCACGGTAGGCAATTCCCAATGTCTTGAGGTCAAGGATTCTTACCATGGCCTCCTCGGTAAACCTAAAATTAATCAAACCACAGAGTACCTGTAGGTTCCCATTGGGTGCATCACAAGGAAAAGATAAGAAATTACCCCCTTCGACCAAGGGATGCCTTAACCATGGCATCTTCAGGATTTTGGATGGTAAGTATAACACTGGACCCTCATGGAAGCTCAAAATAATCAAGGTTTGTAGATTGCAAAGCTTGGATATTGAGGCAGGAATGCTACCTTCTCCCAAGTAATAGATAGCCAAATACCTTAAGTTGACAAATTCTGTGATTTCATCTGGAAACTCGTGAAATCTCACATGGCATGCATCCAAGACCTTGAGTAATTGTGAAGGAAAATTTCTTGACAATTCAACTAAACGTCTAAAGCATAGAAGAGAACGCACTGTTGGGTGATAACTGTGTCCATCGAAAAATTGCCTCTTTCGATGAATACTTACTATACGCCCATTTTCCATAACTTTTTGGTCATCGTTATGCACGACATGAAGAAATATTTTCTCATGAGATTTCCTTATGCAGAGGTCTCTTATGAGGTCATGGATACTACAGGTCTTGATTTCACTGTAATAAATTCGATCATGAACCACAATCAAATTCCTAGCAATAAGATCTTCGAGATACTCCTTTGCCACTTGTTCCAAATTTCTAGGTGGGATTGGCTTTATAAATCCCTTTGCGAGCCATAACCTGATGAGATGGGAGATGTGGATCACGTAATCTTCTAGGTAAACTGCCATGTAAAGGAAGCATGCCTCAGATGACAAGGCAAATGGTTGTAACTCCATGACAGTACCTCCATTAAGTCGTCATAATTTCCAACTCCTGCACATTTCATATTTTGTTCAACATACTCCCAATATGCTGCTGTTTTCTTGCCTTTATAGATAACACCACCAATAACTGTGAGTGTAAAAGGAAGTCCTTTGCACTTCTCCACAATCTTCCTTCCAATTTCCTCTAGTCCAAGAGGACAGGAGTCTTCCTTGAAAGCCTTCTGCCGCAAAAGATTCCAACTTTGTTCAGGATTCAAAAAATTGATATGGTGAATATGGCAAGGATAGTATTCAAAATTAGCAACTTTAGATGATCGACGAGTCATGATGATCCGACTTCCATCATTGTCCTAAGGGAATTTATTTCTGAATTCCTTTAGAAAGTCGGTGTCCCACACGTCATCCATGACAATAAGATACCTTCTTTACTTTAAACTTTGATAGAGTTTCCGTTTGAATTTCTCCATATCCTTTCCATTCATTTCATCGAGCTTTCCTATGAATTTTAGAAGGAATGCAAGTAGTGCTATTACCTCATATTTATGAGAGACTGGTGCCCATGCCCGAATGTCAAAGTGGCCGCTAACAAATGAATCATTGTAGATACTTCTTATCAGTGTAGTCTTGCTAACGCCACTCATCCCGACGATTGAGATGGCTTCGAGTTTAGTGGATGACCCAACCAATAATTCCTTAATTTGATGCACGTCAGCTTCGAATCCCACCATAGGCTCATTTGTCTTCATGGAAGCAGATTTTAATGAGGCCGAGTTCCTCGGTGTCATCTTCTCCACCTCTTCTGAAATAGGATCTTGCCAAAAAATGGGCGAAGTATTTAAGCACAAGTGCACGGCAGAGATCACAAACTTTCAGATTTTGAGAGAATCTTTTTTGACATATGAAACCCGATTATATCTTCAGCTTCATACACTACATCTCTGATTCTTTCTTCCAAGTCTTCAATCAAGTCGCTACCCTTTTGTGAAGTCTCTTCTAGAAATGAAATAAAGAGCGAGACTCAGCTTTAGATGGAGAGATTTGATTTGTAGCTCTTGTTCAAGAACTTGGAATTCATCACGAGGAAGCAAGATATTATCTAGCGTGTGAGTGAGTGAAAGCAAAGCAGCATAAGCCTTATTCAGTTGTGTTCCAAATTATGACTGAAAGTTGTGAGGACTTTGAAAACAAACGAGCAATTGTATCGTGTAATGCCAACTTGATATATAGTTGGAACTTGGAAGTCAATGGAGTAAGAAATGAAAAATTTGTTAGCATAATCTTTTTGCAGAAAGGTTCAAGCACCATCGATGGTGCCGTAATTACAGCACCATCGATGTCATTTTGGGGGTCGATTCGACTCCTGTTTTGAAATTCGGGATCAGATCTAGAATCAGCACGACGAGAGAGAGTGCCAGGAATTTTCCGAATTTTTTTCGGCGGCTCCGTAGCCATTTCATGTTCATATATGTATCCTAGGGATCCGTAAATTCTCTCTCCTCACGTTAGTTTCTTCCACATTACATCGGTGTAGCGCACTGAAAATATAGAACTTAAATATTCAATGCTGTCATGATAATAAATTAATAATTTAATAATGATGTAATAAAAAAAAAAAAGGGATCCATTCCTTTTTTCCCCATAAATGAATTGTGGTGTGTTATGATTTTCAACGAACAATATGATGTAATAACATTTTTCTTTGCTATATATCAATTTTATTAATTACGTTTCAATCTTTTACATCCAGTTCTACCCAGTATAAAATTTTAGATTCGCCAATGCCGATAACTATACCATCGGCATAATAAATATCAACATTGTGAATGACGATGTCCATTTTAAAATAATTAATATCAATATAAAAGTATCCAAATGGAGATAGTTTCGCTCAATTCTCATTTATATGTATGCATGACATTTACCAATAATATTATCCTCCCCATATGAGGAGGTATATATTCTCCCAAACTGCTATGCGTAAGCAAGTGGGTTATTGCTAATACTAAAACTTGGACCCCCATTGTTGATATATTAGCCTCCAACTATTCACTTATCATTAGTGGGAATAATAATTCCTCCCCCCATATTGAGACGACAACATTACTCTTTCATTTACATCCACTAAAACATATAGTTTATCTAAAAAAAGCACGTATTATTCTTGGTCCGTGAAAGGGGAAGAATGAAATAATCATTGATCCTTATGTTTCGAGTGCAAAAATATATATTTCCGCTAAATCTATTTCAACTCCTCATAATAAATATTGAAAAAGTGATATAAATATTTAATAGTGTGGCTAATTTTTATTTCTTAAAAAAACAGTGGTTAATTTTAACTGAAATGTGTCGGAGATTAGATTTCTTCCATAATCGCTGACTGAGTTGAAATACCCAGTACTTCAGTTGTTGTGAGTAGTGAGCATGCAAATTACTCGGTATTTCTACTCACTAAATTGGAGTACTTATCCAAGAATACGAAAAAATTTCCTCCCAAATATAAAACAAAATTCCAAAATGATCAAATGCAGAAAAAAATAATAATAAAATACCAATTTTTGGACCTTCTATCTAGATCTCAAACCAGCGCAATCAATCAACATTACATTACATTACAATCCAACTACTCTCCTCTACACCTTGTAATGACCTCACAACCTCTGTTGTAAGTATTAGCCACACCAGGCCTTCTACAATTGTAATACGAAGCCCCAGGCTGTGTACAAGGAACAGAGTCTCTCTTCAAAGTATCATAGCTTATATACTTCCTCTGTACAACCAAAATCCTCCGATTAATCTCTGAATCCATTTCTTCTTCCTCAATTGCCACTTGTGGGCACTCATTGATCTTCCCTTCACAAACCCTTTTCCCCATTTCACCAGATTCACCAGTTTCTGTCAAGTTTAGGTCGAAAGTGGAGACCCCATTAGAGGAATTGATCAAGAAAATTAGAAGTAGGATCACGAAATGGGTTTTGGGCATGTTTTTGTGAAGTTCTTTTTAGGGTGTTTCTGTTGTCATTTGATGTGTGCAGTGAAAGTGAGATATTGTATGAGCGTGTGAGAGAGAATGGGAGACAGTGAGATTGCTTGAGGATAGGTGGAGAGGTTTATTAATGATTTTGGGGTCACTTCACCTACTACGAGTGGTGTGGATGAATGAGACATGACCCACCAGGGCAATTCTACATTACTTTACTTGAATTTAAAGTTTACTAAAAAGCTTAGTCATCCAATGCCAGCATAAAGTGCCAATTATATCTAAATTATTGATACGTATCAACACACCCATCCACCTCTAATGGTGGAGGGGCGTGCGGCACCCCTCCGGCGCTAATTAACACTTTATGGTATCAATTAATTAGTATTGAATCAAAACTCCTAAAATGAAAGAGAAATACCATGGTTACATCGTAGTTTACTACTTGATTGATGATGTCCCACTGTTTCTCATTTAGTGATATTATGATGATAGTCATAAGTCCACAAAATTATGACATATGCCTTCATTATTATCGGTAAATTAATATGTACTTATTCCATTACTCAATACGTGCAATGCATTGCAATTCCTGTGGTCTTTAGAAAAACTCCATTCAATGCATCTCAAGATGCACACCGAACTGATGTGGTATCTCAACTCGACTGATGTATCATATTATTTCAAGGGACACCACACCGTACTCTCAAGATGTATCTAATCAACTTCAATTTTGTAGGCTTTTAGATGTGAGGCAAGCTTCAAAATTGGGTCTTTGGGCATTTAAATTGTAGCGTGCTCTGAAAATAAATAAATAAGCGAAAATTAGAGCTGCACACTCTTGTAAACTTTTGGTTTTATATTGCATACGGTCTCGCGCAATTGCACACGAGCAGACCAAATTGCTCGATCGCACAGGTATGTCAAGTTTGTTTCTTTTTTTTTTTTTTTTTTTTTGGCAACCTTTTGTATGCTAAAATTTTAAACTATTTTGTGTTTTTTTTTAAAAAAAAACTATTTATTACTCTTTAAAAACGTTTGTGACTTTTTTATGTTGTTTTTGTGACTTTTCGTGTAAAACTTTTTAAATAGATTTTATGATTTTTTAACTATTTGTGACTTTTGTAAATATATTTTGACTATTTCTAAAGTCTTTTGTGATATTTTTCAAGTCCATTGTGACTTTTAAAGCACTTGAATATAATTGGTTTGAATAAATTCAAATTTAAAAGAGAATTAATGAAAATGAGATTGTGACGAGAATAACATGGCCTAAATAACCGAAAACCCAATAAAAGAATTTCAACCCAAAAATAAATAAAAGAAATATCTATTTTTCAATGCTTAAAGGAAGTCATCTCAACGTGCATTTGTTGATTTGTTCATATCTTGTACTGATACTAATTTTGATGTAGAAAATGGATTCAACGATCGCAAAGTTTCTTGTGCAGAAATTACTTGTTTCAAAATTCAAACTATAGTTTTATGGGTTTCGGTATCTCGACATAAAAATTCATCGAATTTTGGTACAAATTTCAAATCTCTTCAGCACCATGAGTTTCTATTTCAAAGAGAGTTATTTTTATCCTTTATGTGATCTATTATATTGACTAAACATTTTCTTAGACGTAAATTATTCAAAAATAAAACTCGATTCACATTACAGAAAGAAAATATCAACCAACTTCTACGAAACATGACACAATTCACATATCATTCATCACCCCGACAGCGATAATACGTGTAACAACCTCGACTATACGGGTTAGACTGTGCCGGAACACAACCACCGCTGCCCGAGTAAGGGTGGCCGCCACCGCCGTTGCACACTGGCTGATCTTTCTTCAACGCCCCCGGCGAGATGTATTTCTTCTGTTGAAGAATTCTTCTGCTTATCTCTGACTCCATCAAGATCTCCATTTCTTCATCACAATCAGCTATTGAGCCATTGCATGAAGAGCTGAAATTTCTAATATCATTGAGGCCTTCAACTGCAATTATGTTGCTGTTGCTGCTGCTGCTGATCAAGTGTGAGAGAATGAGGAGTTGGAAGAGAAGAATGGTTTTGGGGTCTGTCTCCATTTCTTTGGGTTGCTTTTGGTTTACTGAACCTTTTTGGGGCGCACCCATTTGAGTATGATTTATAATGGGGCTTTCTTCAGCATTTTGGAGGTAGTGGAAGACACACTAGAAAGGGGACTGCATTATTTCACCAACAAAAAGGAGTAAGCAGCATTTGTCACAGTTACCGTGAATGGAGCTTTTAGCAATAGAGTTTAATTTTGACAATAAATTTTTTTTTTTTTTTTTTGCAGTAAAACTTCAATTTGAAAAGGTGTTAATTCTTTGAATGCAAGTTTAAAAAGTGTTTTCATGTATTAATAGAAATTTTATTACTTTTTAAGTTGAATTAAAAATTAATTACAACTTGTGAAAATTAAATTAGAGCTTGTTAGAGAAGTTCAAAAGTTAGGTTTTTTTTCTTTTTTTTGTAAAAAACATCCTTCTAATTTTTTATTTTTTATTTTTTATCGGCAAAGGCCTTGTGGTCCAACGACATGTAAGTGAGTTTAATTCTGACATGCCCTTGGTTAACGATTTAATTCCCCTCCCCTACACTTCTATTATAATGTAAAAAAAGAAAAAATATATATTTTTATCAATAAAGACTAATTGAATATATATAAAATACATCTAAATTTAACTAAAAACTCTGCAATTCTTTGAGAATTGCTTTTAGGGTCCAAAATCTTTACAAATGCACTAATGTTATTTGCAAAGTAATTATCTCTAATAATAATAATAATTATTATTATTATTACTATTATTACTATTATTATTATTTACAATATTTTGACATGTTACATATGTGTATGTCCAATACACTAGCAATTTGTTTATGATTCTAATGATGTATGTTACTTTGAATCTCTTTAGACCCTTGCCAATCAATAATTTCATTGTACAGTAGCTTCGTTGGAAAAAGTGATGAATTATATTATATAATAAATCCATTTGTTCATTGGTCTAATCCTAAACCAATAGTTTTGAATTTTAAAAATTTTAGTGGTTTTTCGGTAAGTGCGTTTTCTGTAATTTTCATTTAATTAGCCTTTTTTTATTTTTTAATTTAGCTAAAGACCTATTTTTAAAGAATATAAAATCTTACCTCAAAACACAATTTAGAACGAAGTTTTCACATAGGGATTTATTTGTTGACTATCATCTCAATTTTCAATCCTCTGCTTGAAGATTACATACAATCAATTTAAGAGGATAGAAATTAAGAGGATAGAAATTGTGGGATCATGGAGCTGAATTGTGCGATAAGGTTGAGGTGGCACCTTTATCTCAAGGTTGACATTGGACTTCAAGCAATTGGTCACTCACATGCCCCATCACCTGTCTCAGTGTCATATTGGACTTTGTTCAATTATATTTTACACCTTCATTTATTTATATCATAATTGTGTGAATCGTGATAACAATATCAATATTCATCTCATTTTATGAGATTTTGATACTATGTATATCTAAGTGAGCGTTCACGCATGCCTTAATCTTTATTATCTCAATGATTAATTAGCATATACAGTATTGAGCTGTGTTATGTTCACAACGCTGGGAGAAAATTTTCTCCCAACACAAACCTTTTGGCTGGCCCCCGCCCGATCACATTTAGGGGGCTAAGTGTGTGTGAGTGTGTGTTGGGAGATGTTGGGACATTTTTATTGTGACATATCACTGAGCATATAGTATTATTGAAATGAAAAATGTGGTTAACAAAAATTGTATCACAACACGACAAGGGAAGTGGTAAGAGCATCTCCAATGCGATAAGATCAAAATACAATATTTAGAATTTTTTAATTTTTGACAAATGGCAAAAAGTGCTTACATGGTACAACTAATATTAGAAGGTGTCCAATACAATATTTAGTTTTAGACTTTGTTCCTGTCATCTTTTACCATTGTTTCAATAATTTCCCTGTGGTTAACACATTTCTCTCTCTTTATTTCTTCTAAAAGCCTAGTAATAAATTTGTCACATTTATATCCCAATATCTTTTACCACATAGATATAATGGATCCTATTGCATTATTAGAAATGCTCTAAGATCGACCATTACATGTGAATATGAGACCGGTTTTGTCGGCGTTATCATTTAATGTCATTATCGGACAGTAATAATGCATAATTTGACAAACAATAAATTCATTTATTTTGAAAAGGTTACGATATAGTATTCGTTTTGTAACGTGTGATTGGAAAGGAGAATTAAACAAGTAATTCTTTGAAAAAGGTTAGCCAACTGAGGATCATCATCATCTCATCATACTAACAGTATGGGCTGGTCTCCATTTCGTGGGTGTTACCAATTAATGTTAATTTATGTTTTGCAAGGTATTTTAGGCCAGTTATATTCATACCATGAATTTTAATTAGTATATCATATTCTAATTATCTTAGATGTTCTCAAAATTTATTTTTTTATGTAATTACATTCTTAATTTTTTTCCTTCAATTATTATTTTTAATGTTTCACTATTTGTAAATTTGATATTTATGGATAGTTTTTATCTTAAAATTTTATTTATTTAGACATTAAATTACCTATTTATCCATAATAATTTTAAATAATATAAATTATAATGTATTAAAAACATGAATATTGCTTGTTAATTTCTAAGAATGCTAACACAATAGTTAAATATAAATTAATGTTTACATAGAAAGTAAGTTAATTATAAAAAAACAAGACACAAATTTGAGGGGCATAATTGTAGTTATAAAAGAAGTTGGAGCCCTGAAATGCGCATTCAGATTCGTTCTCCATGAGCCATAAATCGAGATTGAAATGGATTGTGCTTCAAAATGCTTTAATAATATATTATGATGTAATATATTTAGGTTGTAATGTACTATTTAAAAAAATGATAAATATAACACAATAGTCTCATTCTCATATTCACTTGTCAGTACGGTAAAATACTAATAAAAAGGTAAATTTAGGCACGTATCCCCCGACCCCCACTATGGGGGAACACGTATCACAAATCTATTCACTTGTGTGTATTTTACCTAAATACTCATAAGTGGATAGGAGAACACTAGTGATATAATACATTGTGTAGTGTGAATATAATTAGTATATATTTTATCAAATTCATCTTATCAAAACAATTATGTATTATATATATATTATTGTCTATCCAAAAAATGATTGGTACACATCAAGCATTAATATGGATTTATTTATCACATTTACAAAATAGCCATATAACTCATCACTTAATTCGAAGATTTAAAAGCATTAAAGATTAATTATTTAATCATTTAGCAAATATTCTATATACATCATGTGATAATAGTTTCCCCCTGTAAGAGCACTATTAATATTGGGTGAAAAATCTAAATTTGAGTTTTGTTTTCACCTAACAAACTCAATTGATGTACATAATTTTGGTGGATAAACCCATTTGTGGGGTGGGGTGGGGTGAGAGGGGGAGGATTCTATAAAAATGGAGTTAAATCTAGCCCCATTTTTATAGAATTGCCCCCCACTATTTATGACCCACCAAAATCATGCTACCTAATTAAATCTTACCAATTGTTTCATATATTTTTTTAATTATTTAATAAGAAGTATAAAAATATACATTATTAGAATTAAATAATAATAATAATAATAATAATAATAATAATAATAATAATAATAATAATAATAATAATAATAATAATGAAAAACTATAGCATTAAATTATGTTTTATAATGATGGAATGACATTGCATTTTTTTTAACAAAACATAGGAGATATTTTGTAATGATGGAATGACATTGCATTTTTTTCATAGTTTCCATGTACGCATATGGGAGATATTTTGTAAGTGTTACATTCTCGGTCCTACTAAAACAGATACGGTTTGATTTTTATACGAATTAAAAAATTATAATTAATATGGTTTGCAAAAATGAAATTTACTTATATTTTTTACTATATATATTCATATATGAAAAAATGATGATATATTTTAATTTTTATTAATAAAAATGCACATTAAATAAAATTATTTTAATAAATGGAGAAATTAAATACACATAAATAAAAAGACGGTTTATATTGTAAGAAGGACAAATAATAAGAACCAATTTACTTATCTCAGTAAGATAGGGAGTATTAATTAATGTCATGAGAGTGTGATAATGCACGGTCAGTAAATGGATGAGGCCTTGTTTGATAAAATTCAAACGCGAATGAAAAATATTTTTATTATCGAAATCCGTAGGAGATATTATTTTCAAAAAAAAAAAAAAATGTAGGAGAGATTACGAATATACATCAAAAATAATAATATTGTTACAGAAAGAGGTAATATTATTTGTAAATTGCACTAGTTAATAAAATAGTAATGAACAATAAACAAAAATAGAAAATTATTTCAACTGTTACCAACTAATCGACAAATACATCATCGATAATAGTATTCTTTTCCCTTCTCGTAAAGATATATTTATCTTCCATTTTAGTCCTTTTCAAAAGTTAGACCAATTTGTGTCTGTGTGTAATTTCATTCTTATTGTATCATTATCTATATCAAATACTACTATATATTTTGGTATCTTCTCAAAAAAATATATATATATACTCCCTTCGTCCCACTAAGATAAGTACCCACTATCTTTCAGAGATATTCAGAAAATATCTTAAATATATATATTATTGAAATTACAAAATATTTCTATACTCCCTCCGTCCCACTAAGATAGGCAAGTATTCATATTTTGTCCGTCAAAATTATAGTCCAATTTCCTTATTGAATGTATAATTTATTTTCCATGTACTAAAATAACCCTATTTAAGATAATTGGAATACTAAACATCAAGATAGATATTTCATCTCCCAAGATATTTAAACATGTTCACACTACTTTTTGATCATTCAATAGAGGGGTAAAATTGGAAGAATATATGAATATCTTATAATTTCAAGAACATTTAAAATGTTTTCTTAATATGTGTGAAAAATGGTGGGTGTCTATCTTAGTGGTACGGAGGGAGTATTATTCATATTTTACCCTTACATTAATTGATAAAAAAGTAGTGTGAACATTATTAATATCTTTGGGAAATGAAATGACTATTTGATTTTTAGTATTCCAATAATATTAAATAGGGGTACTTTAGTCAACTAAAAAATAAACCATATTTTCAATGTATAAAGTGGACTATAATTTGGGACAAACGAAAGAAAATATCTTAAATATATATATTATTGAAATTACAAAATATTTATATATTATTCATATTTTACCCTTATATTAATTGATAAAAAAGTAGTGTGAATATTATTAATATTTTTGGGAGATGGAATGACTATTGATTTTTAGTATTCCAATAATATTAAATAGGGGTATTTTAATCAACTAAAAAATGAATCATATTTTCAATGTATAAAGTGGACTATAATTTGGGACAAACGAAAGTGGGACGGGGGAGTATATATTTTGGTATTAAAAACATATTGTCAATATTTAATATATAAATATATATTACTACCTCCGTTTCAAAAATATAGTCCATTATTCATTTTTTGTCAATCCCAAAATATAGGTCACATTCCTTTTAAAGATGTAGTTAAAATATTATTTATCTTTTATACCCTCATTTAATACATATTGTTATCATTAAAATAGAATAGTTGAAATAAAATATGTAATAAATGAGAAGACATATTAGGTAAATAATTTTAAATTGTACTTTTCTAATATTATTAATTGTATTTTTCTTAATTTTTGTGAAGATAAAAAAATATTTATAATTTTGGAGTGGAGGTAGTATTTAACAAACTATGACCATATTAACTACAGTGTCCTAATTATTATGAAGGTTAGTGTCTAGTGCAACTTCGGGATGGCCGAGAAGTAGATTTTCATTCATCCCACCAAGACATTTCTGCATTGTGTGTATTATCACGCCCAGGTGCCATTGAAAAATTATCCACTGACAATCAGACATTGACAAAAGCGATGATAAAACCCACGTGTCACCGGCTCATAAGCCATACGACGTCGTAGTAAACGTGGCTTCTGCAAAGCACTGTCCGTAGAATCACATAAAGACGAATAGAGAAAAGCTCAAATTTTACAGAGCGTGACTTTAAGCGGTTTTCGGATCTGGGTTTCGCTCAAATTTCTGTGTGACGGAGACAAAAGAGAGAAGAACCCGGCGAAAAAATGGCTACTGATGTGGCGGTGGCGGACGGTGGCTGCTGCAAGAAGGGACCGGGATACGCTTCTCCCCTTGAAGCCATGGCTGGCCCCAGGGAAGCTCTTATTTACGTCACCTGTGTTTATACAGGTAATTTTTAATTATTATTATTTTAGGATTTCTTAAGCTATTTCTTTATCTTTTACACTCATTGTTGATCGATGATAGACGCGATTTTAGAAAGAAAATCTCTTGGCCCAATTATTCTTCAACGAAACCCCCCCCACAACATCATCACCGATAAAGTGGACAAGAATGCCGATATATATATATGTTTTTTTTTTTTGGAACAAGAAGAATGTCAAAATCGAAGTAATGGGAATGAATTGTTTTGGACAAATAATGTTTCTTAATTATTTAAACTGTATAAAAAGAATTACTTGGGGCGAAAACAAAGTTGTATAGATTTAATTCTTGAATTTATGTATATTCCTTGATTTTAGACATCAAGGCTTGGATTAACGGTGATTATTGTTTCTCTGAAGAGGATCATGTTAGACAATCTGTTTGATATTGTTTATGGCTTGGCTCCTTATTCTGATTTCTTGAGATGAAGTAATTTGTTTCGATTTGTATCGCCACATTTTATGCATTTTTACAGTCTCTTCCGCTAGCATCGAAAAAGCTTGAATCTTTACACTTTTTAGAACACTGAATAAGTTATCAAATCTTTTGATAAATGATGGTTGATGATTCTACTTATATCCGATTAGGAACTGAAACAGAGAAGCCAGATTATCTTGCTACCGTAGACGTGGATCCAAATTCTCCAACTTATTCTCAAGTCATTCACAGACTACCAATGCCTCACATTGGCGATGAACTCCATCACTCTGGGTGGAACTCTTGCAGCTCTTGCTATGGTGATCCATCGGCCTCCCGGCGATACCTTGTTCTACCCTCACTCGTGTAAGAGATCAAATCGTTATGTTGTTTTTGAAAATGGAAATTCTCTCTTTGATTTTGAAGATGAATGAGTCTCTTTTTCACAGGTCGGGTAGGATATATGCCATTGATACGCTAAAGGATCCAAGGGCTCCGACTTTGTACAAGGTTGTCGACCCCAAAGATATCATCGCTAAGACTGGATTAGCGTACCCTCACACAGCTCATTGCCTTGCTTCTGGTGATATCATGGTCTCGTGCCTCGGGGATAAAGATGGAAAGGCCGAAGGAAATGGATTTCTGCTCTTGGACTCGGATTTCAATGTGAAAGGAAGGTAATCAATCTTCTCGTAAACTTTCATTTTATTGAATACTTGTTTTTCGGACTAAATAGTGGTGTTGACCAAGAGATCAGATGTCCTAATAATAATGGGCAATGATTTGAGATGCATGGTTAATATAAATGGTCCGTGGAAGTTAATTTCTTGAACAAATCATACTTGTGTGTGTTCTTTTTGTTAGGTGGGAAAAACCGGGACATAGTCCGCTTTTCGGGTATGATTTCTGGTATCAACCTCGACACAAGACGATGATCAGTTCTTCGTGGGGAGCCCCTTCCGCTTTCACCAAAGGCTTCGACCTTCAGCATGTTTCTGATGGGCTTTACGGGAGGCATTTGCATGTCTATAGCTGGCCCGATGGTGAACTTAAACAGACTTTGGATCTTGGAAATACTGGGCTCTTACCATTGGAGGTGAGGATGAAATTAGTAAATGCTTATAATTTCTACAACTCTATCTATAATTCCTTCCTGTTAATCGTGATTGTGTGTATGTTCTTCGAAATGATGTGTAGATAAGATTCTTGCACGACCCGTCCAAGGATACGGGATTTGTGGGGTGTGCCTTAACGAGCAACATGGTAAGATTTTTCAAGAAGCCGGACGGGACATGGAGCCACGAGGTATACAAGTGTAAAGACAACATGCAATTTCGTTAAGACTTTAGCGCTCTCTTATGTATTCAATCTAATCACTAATAAATGATCGTCTTGAATTGTCTGAAGCTATCGATATCCGTGAAGCCACTCAAGGTGCAAAATTGGATTCTTCCCGAGATGCCTGGTCTTATAACAGATTTTCTGATATCTCTTGACGACCGCTTCCTCTACTTGGCCAATTGGCTTCATGGTGATATTAGACAATACAATATTGAAGATCCTGCAAATCCTCGACTGACGGGGCAGGTTTGGGTCGGAGGGTCAGTTAAAAAAGGAAAGCTCTGTGCTTGTTGAGGCAGATGATGGTTCGACCTACCAAATTGACGTCCCTGAAGTTCAGGTACTTCTCATTTTTTAGTCTTAATCTGATCGATTGCTGGTTGGAGTTTAATGGGCTCTGATACCATAGTAAGGGAACACTTATATGCTAGTTTATTATTTGATACTCGTTCGACCTGCGATTTATTATCACTTAACACCATCAACCATATGAAAACTATAATTCGTTGACATTTCAATTTAGGGAAAGCAATTGAGAGGAGGACCTCAAATGATACAGCTGAGCTTAGACGGAAAACGACTCTACGTTACAAACTCTCTCTTCAGCACGTGGGACCGTCAATTTTATCCCGAGCTTGTGAAGAAAGGCGGCCATATACTACAAATCAACGTTGATAATGAGAAAGGTGGCCTTGCATTAAACCCGAAGTTCTTTGTTGACTTTGGAGCTGAACCAGATGGTCCATCCCTGGCGCATGAAATGAGATATCCCGGTGGCGATTGCACATCCGACATATGGATTTGAGAATGGTCGAATGTTGGAGTCGAAATGGCGTTGCTAATAATGCATGTGAGTTTACTCTATAAATGTAATGTAATAAAGGCAACAAAAGCTACTTGTTTCAACTGAGATTTGAGAGAAATAACTTCAAAAAATATCAGATTTCCTAAAATTTTAGTTTCTTGCGTTGTAATCACAGTTAGACCGTTTATACGTTTGCTCTGATAATTGGAAATTCGAATGATTTACAATGGTATCAAATCAGACAATCTTTTAGGTTTAAGTCTCACATTCACCCATTTAAATGATCTGTTCATGTAAAGGGATTGTGTCCGAGGTAAAGAACATAAATGCATAATGGCAACACTAATTTTAGATGAAATTAGACTATATTATATAATGAATTGAGAAATGAATTACATTTTATTGTATGATATGATCTCTTTATGAGAATATAATAATTCATTACATAGCATAACATTAAAAAAAACCAGAGCATGTCTTAAACTTTTAGAAACTGTCTCCTTCTATGAACCCATCTTCAAAGTGTCACGCTTGGGAACTCACAAGATCCATGACCTGCCCAAAAGAAAGTGAGATTGGCATGATTCATATAGGTACATTCAAAACTGGCTTAAACCGGTGAACAAACAGAAACTTACTTGGGTCAGAGGTGGTTTGAACGGCAAGGCCATCGAAGTAGCACGAAGCACCACTATCCCTAAACTTCGCCCAATACGAACTAAACGCGTAGCTCGCATGCGAAACCAAAGAAACAGGTTGATAGCACGGCTTCCCTGGTGCCAGTTCGTCGCACGTTCCATTCCCCATTCCGCACGCGAGATCCAGTGCGGAGCCAACTCGGCGGTATCCGCTCCACTTGCCACCACACACCACAACTTCCCTTTAAAGGGTTCGTTATTCGACGGCTTTTCCAGCTCGGGATAGTCGTTCTCCGGCCGGGTTCCGGTCAAGTCGAGCTCGTAAATTGAAGTCCCGTTGGGATTCAACATTCCCCAGTGCCGCTCTGTTCCCCGCCCGGGTTTCTGGTTCTCATTGTATAAGGAAAATAGGAAAGTCGGGATAATGACCCCTGGTCGAGCGGGAGTTCGATCGCCGGAGAAGCCGTCATTCTCCTGACGAGATTCCGGTTATAAGTTGCCGCATTGTATAAGTTTGCACCTGGTTGATCCAAGTCACCTGCGTTAGGCCAACCGGTTTCTGATATCGCGAGCCTGATGTTTTCATAGCCTAGTTTTCGCATAGCAAAAACAACAGAGTCAAGCATTTGGTCGAGAAGATTCGTGTAAATCAATCCACTTCCGGTATCATTATACGTCTGATTCGCATCCTTAAACAACGCGAAATCTAGGCTGATGTTTGTTGGGCTTTCGGACCACGTGAGATAAGGATAAACATCTAGGAAAAAATATGACCTACTCCCATTCAAGAATTTCAACAATGGGATTATAACATTATCTGATATTTCATCCTTAAACTTCCCACTCGAAGGTGGGGAAATCGACTCTACCACGTCAATCGCCACCGGCGTCCCAACTTTAATGTTGTGAATGTTATGAGAAACTAAGGATCTCTTGATCCTTTGCATAGCTGGTACAAGATTAGACCACAATTCCTCATCATCAGAGCTAAGAACTTCATTTCCGACAAGGATAGATCGGATTTTCGTGTCGGGATATGCTATAATGTTGTCGTGTATCCATTGATCGGCTATCGTTTGGTTAGAGGCGATAGCGGAAATTAGGCCATTAGACACCATTATTGACACGTAAAGCCTCGTCCCTGATAGAAGCTTTAGTACTTCGGGGCTTGCATCGTAGATCTTCACTCGACTGGCGTTCATTGATTTCAAGAACTCGATCGTCTGATAAGGAGAGGGCAAATCATCCCCCATTCGACCGTAGTTCACTCCGATGTTGTTTAAAACCAGAGCATCTATAGACATAAACACCAATCCGATATGAGAAACACTGAAACAATATATAGTAATATATAGCTGTAATAATGTTAAAATCTTGAGCTATAAGAAAACATACTTGAAAAAGCAAAGATGCATAACAAAGACGACATGAAAACCATGATCTTCGTGTACGCCATTTTGTCGATGGAAAGGAGAAGAAACTATCCGATTGTGTGAGGAATGTGAAGAATGGGAGGTGTGAGGAATGTGAAGAATGGGAGGTGTATATATAGAACAGGAATTGAAGAAGTTGTTGAACTACTGATTTACGAGTTGGGATGAAGAACATTTGAATGATCTTTGTGAAAGTTTGGATAAATTAATGTGGGATTTTGTGAATTAGTTTGCATGTAGCAAGAGAATGACTCAAGAAATCTTAATCAAAGGTCTGTCATGGGTTTCTAGGACATGGTTTGTTTTGAATTTGTTGTCTCATGATTTAGTAAAGAAAGATTCTAATCGTGTCTTCTACCTACTTTTCACTTTGACACTACATATGTAAGAATTTTAACTTATAACCAGTCTTACTCTCATTCTCCAGCTGACGCGGAGTTGGGACATTACAGTAATCTTCTAAACACACTTAAAAAATACAACTCTCTTGTTAAGTTCTAAAAACAATCCAAACATTCTTACAATGATTGGTTTAAGTTTAATCCAACAATTTGATCCAAGAAAATCTTGAGATTCACATTGGAAGAACCATTTTCTTGAACTGCTTCATTGGCCAATTTTTTCCACTTTTGAGCTTGCTTTCTCATGTCTTGTGCTTTCTCTCCACCTCCCATAACAACTTCTAAGCACCTCACGATCTCGTCCGCCATTACAAGCCCTTCATCGCCTGACACCTCAACTCTCAGCCCGGTTTTCCAATAATCCAGTGCAAGTTTCGCATTCACAGGTTGATCGCCCCATTGGGGAAATGCCACCGTGGGCACGCCCATAGACAAGCTTTCGATACAAGAATTCCACCCCGAATGAGTGAAAAAACATCCGACCGAAGGGTGTGACAAAACCTCCAATTGTGAACACCATGGCACAATCATACCATGTTTTTCGGCTTCTTTCATTAAAATTTGCAAATTGTCATCTTCGCCCTTCACCCCGTCCCTAATCACCCACAAGAACGGCCTTCGGGTTTTGATTAGCCCTTTAGCAATCTCTTCAATTTGTCGTTTCGGTAATTTGAAAAAGCTTCCAAAAGCTAAATATATGATGGATAAATTGTCCCTCGAATTCAACCAACTTGTGTAATCTACCGTTGTTCGTATAAGGTCACCCCCGAATGACTTGTCCGCAGGGTCATTTTCATCCAAAAACGCCGATGGGATTAAAGGTCCAATTCCCATCAAATCATATTTACTTATAGCCCTTATGGTGTCAAGTTCCAATTCGTCAAACGTGTTCACTAGTACTTTCTGCCTCGTCTTAATTTGATCAAGAACATCGAAATGCCCTTTCAAACTGGGGAGGGCAAAACTGTAAATTGCAGGGCATGAAGATTGCATAAAAGTTGGCAAATCACAAGAACTAAACAACAACGGCAATCCGGGAAGTTCGATATCTTCCCTACTATCTCCTTTAAAATCTACTATCTCATTGGCATAAAGATAGTAAACATAGAACACACTAGCTGGTTGATTCCATAGAAGAGTTGATGGCATATGAAACTTATTAGCCACTTCACCTGCCCATGTAATGAGTGTAGAGTACACTACATATGTAACTGGTGGACCAGCGTTCTCTTTACCGGTGATAATGTCGGTGATTGCTTTTGAGCCGCGGGTTTTTAGAGATAACATGTATTTGGAGACATCGTCTACGCTCGTCCATCCATTGTCATAGCCGTCGGAAAATGAAGCCACAGTGAGGCCTGGTATAGTCGAGGCAATGTCGGAAAAATGACTTGTCACCGATCGACTAGTGCAAAAGGTGACATTGATGCCTAGTCGGAGAAGACGCTTTGCGAATTGGAGAGATGGGTTTATATGGCCTTGTGAAGGGAAACTCACAAGAAGGATATGACAATTCACCATCTTCGCTAGCTATTGTAAATTATGATGTGTGTGTGCGTGTGTGTGGCTTGGCTTTGGATTGGGTTTGATTGGTTGAGCAATGAGTATGGAGTTTATAGTGAGATGATGACAATGACGCATCAAGTTGCTGAATCAAATCGATTTGTTAAATCAATTGATCTAAAAGATTAAACTGAATCAAATATACCTATTTAGTTAAATGGGTAGCTGTGAGATTCGGATTCAAGACCCGACCATGTTCTGATACTGTATTGAATCAATTTAAACTGATAAATTGGTTCTAAAGTATACTCCTCCGTCCCAACAAATATAGGCATGTTTTCCTCTTTTGGATGTCCCAAATGTATAATCTTATTTTTATATTAAGAAATATTTTTTTGTTTATTTATCAAAACAACCTTATTTAATTTGCTCAATTATAATTATTATTTTTTAATATTATTCACTAAATGAGAATAGATTTGGTAACTAGTTACAAAATTTACTTTTCTAATAATTTTTTTAAAATTTTGTGAAAAAATAAATAAATCTATATAATTGGGACGGAGGGAGTATTATTTAACTATTATTACCGATTCAAGTCAGTGACTACAAAACTTGTTGTACTCTTGAAAGAGGTTTTGATCAGACGCCCACGTGGGCATGTACCCACGCCCACGTGGGCGCGCCCGGTGACGCCACGTCACTAGGCAAAAAAAAAAAATTTTTAATTTTTTTTTGAATCTATATTAAGTTAAATGAATAATATATAACTGCCCCCTGATGGTGGGGGTCTCACCCGACCCCCATATTTTTTTTTTCCACGACAGTGGGTACCTTACGGTACCCACAGTGGGTACCCGATCAAGACTGCTCTTGAAAGAGCACAAGTTGTTGATAAATGATAATGTTGTTGGTCCTTACATGAGAAAAACATGGCTGCTTTAGGTTTTCTTGTGGGGACGTCTGACGTCTCGCTGTAGGCATAGACCTCACAATTTCGGACGCATTTAATTTGTAAGTGTGATATTCCACAATGTAGGAGATTTATAATTTCTTAATTATTTTCAAATCTTATACACTTGTGGGAGGATATCACACTCACCAGTGAATCAGGGATTACCTACATATATATTTGTTATACATTTATATTTTGAGAACGTAAATTATTCGTTTAGATGCAAAGGATCAACAAACAATGGGATCGGATTCAACATTACAACTCTTCTTAATTATATTTCTTATAAAAAGTCAAACATTCTTACAATGATTGGTTTGATCCAACAATTTGATCCAAGAAAATCTTAAGATTCACATTGGAAGAACCATTTTCTTGAACTGCTTCCTTGGCCAATTTTTTCCACTTTTGAGCTTGTTTTCTCATGTCTTGTGCTTTCTCTCCACCTCCCATAACAACTTCTAAGCACCTCACAATCTCGTCAGCCATTACAAGCCCTTCATCGTGCGACACTTCAACTCTCAGCCCGGTTTTCCAATAATCCCGAGCAAGTTTCGAGTTCATAGGTTGATCGGCCCATTGGGGAAACGCCACCATTGGCACGCCCATAGACAAGCTTTCAATACAAGAATTCCACCCCGAATGAGTAAAAAAGCATCCAACCGCAGGGTGCGACAAAACCTCCGATTGCGAACACCAAGGGACAATCTTTCCATGTTTTTCAGCCTCTTTCATCATTAAACTTTGCGCATTGTCCTCTTCTTGCATTGCCTCGTGGCCCCCCTCTCTAATCACCCACAAGAACGGCCTTCGGGTTTTGATTAACCCTTTAGCAATCTCTTCCATTTGTGGTTTTGATAAGTTGGAAAAGCTTCCAAAAGCTACATATATGACGGATAATTCGTCCCAGGAATTCAACCAATTCGTGTAATCTACCGTTGTTCGTAGAAGGTCACCTCCGAACGACTTATCCGAAGGATCATTTTCGTTCAAAAATGCAGATGGGATTAAAGGTCCAATTCCCATCAAATCATATTTACTTATAGCCATTATGGTATCAAGTTCCAATTCATCAAAGGTGTTCACGAGTACTTTCTGCCGTGTCTTTGCTCGATCAAGAATGTCGATGTGTTCTTTAAAAATCGGGAGGACATAATCGTAAATTTCCGGGCTCGAAGATTGCATAAAAGATGGCAAATCACAAGAACTATACAACAATGGCAATCCCGGAAGTTCAATATCTTCCCTATTATCTCCTCTAAAATCCACCGTCTCGTTAGCATAAAGATAGTAAGCATAGAAAACACTAGCTGGTTGATTCCAAAGAAGAGTTGATGGCATATGAAGCTCATTAGCCACTTCACGTGCCCATGTGATGAGTGTCGAGTACACTACATATGTAATCGGTGGGCCTGAGTTCTCTTTGCCGGTGATAATGTCGGTGACGGCTTGTGAGCCACTGGATTTTAGAGATAACATGTATTTGGAGAGGTCATCTGCGCTCGTCCAACCGTTGTCATATCCGTCGGAAAATGAAGCCAAAGTGAGGCCAGGTATGTTTGAGGCGATATCGGACATGCGACTAGTCGCCGATAGACTAGTGCAAAAAGTGACTTTTGTGCCTAGTCGGAGTAGATGCTTAGCGAATTGGAGAGATGGGTTTATATGGCCTTGTGATGGAAAACTCACTAGAAGGATATGGCAATTCACCATCTTGGCTGGCTATTGTAAATTGTAATGTGTGTTTGTGTATGTGAGGAGTAGTGTGTGGCTTGGCTTTGGATTGGGATATGATTGGTTGAGTGATGAGTATGGAGTCTATAGTAAGATAATATGATAGTGACAAATGAAGTTTGTGATTACGCTAGTTTCTTGGTACACTTGAAAGATGACAAAGATGTTGATCAAGATTCATCCTTACATGATAAAAACATGGGTGCTTTAGAGCATCTCCATTGCACCATGGATTGGGCAATCCTACGCTGATGAGAGAGGAACCAAAAAAAAAAATTAGGTCCTATATTTTCTTTTCTTTTTCTCACTTTTCTTACTTTTTCCCAATTTTCCCTACATTTTCACCATAAATTCCCCGTGCCCCTTCTACATTTAGAAGTCCAATTTTACATCATCAACTATTATTTTATTATTATTTTTGAATTTATTTATATATCTCTCATACTTTTTCACTGTTCCCTCTTTTTTTCACTACACATCATCTATTCTCTTTTTAATTAAAATAATCATCTTCTCTCTCTCTCCCTTCCATATCACTCCTTAACATCCATATGCAATGGAGATACTCTTGATACTTTAGGTTTTGTTGTCGGCACCAATGTCGGCTTACCACTTGGACACTGAACATCCCACTAGGACATTGAACATCATCGCTACATACTGTGTTATCATTTGTTTATGTTTTTAAAAACACAAATTATTCTTGAATATTGTATGATTTTAGGTCCCGTAAATTTGTAATTTCAAGCTGTCACTTAGAGTTTCCATATCAAAGCAAAACATGTATGAGTGATATCTACTTTCATTGTACAAGATTGGATTGATTGTCAAATTTACTTAATTAATGGTACGATCTTCTACATTGTAAATTTTCCTATTCTGTCATTTCACTGAACCTCACAAAGGTGTGACGAGCGGTGGGACAAGGAGTAACTCCTTAATCTTGATGTCATGGTAATTTTTGCGATACACTAGCAAATTGTGCACCTCGTATATAATTTAGAGATAAACATGTAGACTAAAATTTTTGTCGTGCCACGAGATTAAAATCTTGACGTTTTGAGCAATCAAATTCAAACCAAACTCGAACTTGTAAAAGTCTTGCTCTTCGGATGTCGTTTTTGACCGGACATTACCCGGTGCAGAAAATAAATCTTGAGATACAATTTCCTTTCTTCTCATAGTCACTATAAACAATAGTGAATAAATAATTATCCGTTACCCAAAGAGACTTTTGGGATCCCAACTTTATATACAGTGTGGAATCATCTCCTTGACCTTCAAAATTGAGATTTTTGACTCCTATAACATATGCAATCTTCTTCCCAAAAAAAGGCATATGGAATCTTGTGATATTGATCGACGCCTTATAGAAATTGTTATTGTGACCGTTAAGTTTAACAAGACAAAATTCTTTAAATGAACTAGAATGCTGAATACTCTTTCATATAAATTACGGTATTTTTTATTGCAAAAGATAGAAAAGAAATTGTTTTTCATCTTATAAGTTACATGGAAAACAAAAATTATCTCATCCCATAGAACTAAATTTTCATTGCAAATGGTTTAAATTGTTTCTTCTTTCTTTCCCTTTTTCCCCTCCCTTCGGGGGCATTCAAATAAAAAAAAATGAGTTAAAACATGCTTTAATTGTTTATACATAGAATATTATTTCCATTGAAAATTTCCCCGATCGTGCAACCAATTTGGAAAGCAATTTCCTTAGTTCTATATTTTTCGTGAAAAAACCATGACAACCATCTACACCATAATAACTTGTTTGATAGTCTTGTCTTTTTTCCTTTTTTTTGGGAAACAAAATAATTCTTCCAAAATGTATGGACAAAAAGTTTTTTTAAAAAAATGAAAATTATAGTGAAACATGCTAATAATTTTTTAGTACAGAAAATTTGGTTGAAACGTACTTTTAAAAATGTGCTTTAAAACAGAATTATGTCAAATGATTAGCTGTGGCAATGAGCCAAACCTTAAGGCTTGGGCTCAAATTTGATCAAACCCGGAGCTGACCTCCGTTCTTACGTATAGACCAACGGTTGAGTTACATTATTAAAATTTTTTATATCAACAATCGTTTTACCTTGACAAAACAAAATAAAGAAATTTATATTATGGTTAAATATAAAGACCAACAAAAATTAAAAATTTTAAATATACTTATTGTTGCAAGCAATCAATAAAACGCAAATTTTTACGAGTCAAGCTATTAGCTCATATAGTCTAATATCTGAACCAACGAGCTTTGCTTTGATAGCTGAGCCCGAGCTTAATTGCTTCCCATCTTCAAAGTCAGCTTGTACCCTCCTTAAAGCGACCGTGAGTCGAGGTGAGCCTGAACTTTAAATCCGCACTCAACTCGACTAATTGACATTCCTACAAATTATAGGCTAAAATATCAGGATATAAAAGGCAAAAAATAAAAAAGAATTATGTTAATTAAGCAAACAAAAAGAAAATGGAAAAAGTAAATAAATGTTCCCTCCAAACTACTAACGCGCCAATCCCCGCCATAACTTCCTATGTTCCCTCCAAAATCTCCATCTCTACATCTCCCTCCCCTTCACTCGTACAGTCACATTCTACTCCATCGAAACCCTAACTCTGTATCTCTGCAAAACCCAAAACATCCAAAGGAAACCATAGCTATGGAAACGTCATCTGTAAAGCTCAATTCCAGAAAGCGAAAGAAGCAAACCCCATCTTTCCCCGATCCTTTGATCGGAATCTTCACACGTAGCAAATCTCAGATTTACTTCCACGGCAACAGCTCTCGCCGGGCCCGTCTAGACGGTTCTGTTAAAATGAACTTCGACGCCATTTCTGTTAGCTCAAGTTCATGTCCGGAAAAACCCCAATCAGTTACTGAACCAGTAGAATCCTGTCTGCCGTCGAATGATGAGATTAATTCTGGGATCTCGTCTGTGAAAGATCTCCGAGCTCATCGGGTTTTCTCTCCTGCGATTAATCCGATTATTGAGGAAGAGAGGAAAACAGAAGGGAACTCAAAGTTCTTACAGAGTGAAGATCTGGATGCGGATTCTGGTAAGTGTATGGATCTGATTGTGGGTGATAAAATGGTGGAGGAGAGTAAACAAACCAATGAAACGATGCCAACGGAGGCAGATATGAAGGAAAACAATATCGAAAATGGTTTGAATTTGAAGAAGGATGAAGCGATTTCAACCAATGGGTCTGCTTCCAGAAGTAAAACGGTAATGAAACGGCCATTCAATTATAAAAATCATAGAATAGATTCAAGCTTTTGAAGCTTGGTTGATCATATTAATTTGCTCATATTGTTTGTTCCCTCGCTTTGGTAAGAGTTTTATCAGCGGCTACTGTTCTTTTTTTTTTTTCATAAAACAGTAATTGCTATTTAGGATATAGTTGAGAACAGAGGATTTTATTTGATCATCAAGATGCTGAAATGGGTATTACATAATTTTGTTCAAACGAACTCTATCTGAAACTCTTGTATAACTTTCATAGGTTCTAAATCCACGTGCCAAAAGGAAGATTTTCAAGACCCCGAGCTCTTTTAGCTATAGAAGATTGCTGCCATATTTGATGGACATTGTGAAAGGAGAGTCTGGTGAGCTTCTTTCCCATTCATATACATTTTGACTTCTTCGTTGATACATGTCTAGATGATAAGGCGATGAAATAATTTATCCGATAATGTCTTAATGCTTGGAAACTACTAGTCTCAATGCACTAATGCTCGTTTTCAATGTAGGTGTTTCAGAAATTGAAGTAGTGGATGTAAAATTTCCAAACAAATTGAATGAGTCAACTGCTTTGAGTCCTAAAAAGATGTCAATTATGGAAAATGATAGCACTGCTAAGCTTGAATGTCCAAGAGCACCAACTAATAATCCTAAAAAGCGGGTTTTGGATGAAGAGATTCAAAAGTGTGATAAAGAACAGCCCTGCATACTGCAGATGAGTAGCGTAGGTCATCAGTTGGAGCATAGAAGTGATGAAAATGGTACAAATGGAGTTGAATCTTTGGCAGCACAACACACTTTGATGAAACCTGATGCTGACATTTTGAGTGAGACTGTGGTGAGAGAGGATGAGAAAAACACGGAAGTCAACAACTCTTTGCGTTCTGAGAAACCTGATGTAAAGTGTACATCAGTTGGGTGTGTGACTATTTGCAATAAATCTTGCCAAAGTCCAAATAGGAAAAGTGGTAATCATGGCAAGACTGAACCGGTAATTTCATTTTCCATAAATATGATTGATATTGTTATACTGGACTATAAATTTATTAGTACTTCCTTTTTATATTTATGTCTATTGGAGAAAGACTGTTGAGTGGAGTTGATCTTGTTTACATAAATTTTCTTGCATTTTGCAGTTTCTTACTCCATGTCCACGGTTGAGAGTCTTCAAAGCTCAGAGCTCATTTAGCTATAGAAGACTGCTTCCATATCTGATTGATGTTGCAAAAGAAAACCCTTGTAAGTCCTTTTAACTCATTTTGCTTAAAGAGAAACATCGTGACTCACCCAATTAGAAGTAACTCTCTTGCAAGCTAATTTATGTAGAAATATGTGGTCATAGGTAATTCAAAATCATTTCAAAACCCAAAGCCTCAGATAGATTCTCAAAGTATTCATCAACTATCACCTGCCAGTTCTGATGACGGAAATCCTACAAAGGAAATCAGGCTGGAGATTTTCTCCAAGCAATCTCATACCGAAGATAAGGAACAAAATTTACTGCCTGCTACCCCCGGCCCTGTCAATGGTTCATCTAGTGATACTGCTGATAATCTGAGTCCATTGACGCCACCATTGCACTGCACTAGTGATTCATCTAAAGTGGACCAATATTCTGTTGTTTCTGCCGGAGCCACTGATCAGGTGATGCCTCTTGATTTATCTAAGGAAGGAGGATTGTTGGTTCAGAATAGTTCCCAGAAGTCTGAGTCAGAAATTGCACACAGTGACACCATGGATTGTGATGGGAAATCAAATTGTTCAGCAGTTCACTCATGTTCCGTAGTTGAAAATGATATTTTGACAGAGGAATCTTGCTCCAAAGATTTAGAATCTCAGCCAGTGGATAAAGAAATAAAGTTCATATCTGTGAGTGAGGAAGCTCATAAATCCGATAAAGGGCTTATTCAAGAAGTTAACTCCAGCCAAAGTCAATCCCATATCGAAGTTTCTGATACCTTGGTTGCTCCTGCTGATGGTCCTTTGAAAGGAATACTAAAGAGAAATCCTAGAGGGTGCAGAGGGCCATGTAATTGTCTGAATTGTGCTTCATTTCGTCTACATGCTGAGAGAGCATTTGAGTTTTCAACAAATCAGATGCTTGATGTTGAAGAGGTTGCTTATGGCTTGATGAAGGAATTAGCACATGTTCGTCATATATTGGAAAAATCTGCTGTTAACGAGAATGGTCTCACAACAATCCAACTCAATGAGGTAAATACAACTGAATTAAGGATAAAACTTTCTGTGCCTTTTCTTGCTCTTTCTGTTTTTGATGCTGTTCAAGCAACTTATGCCAGTCTTCCTCTATTATAAATGCTTCCTGAATTATGAAATTCTTTATTTGATATGCAGATAACTGGTGTGTTACTTATTTCTGTGCACAGTTCTAGTGCAGCATGCATCTAATTCCATTGTGCTTAATTTTGCTTCCATGCAGGCTGAGGTTAATCAAGTATGTAATCGAGCTTTGGAAACAGAAACTCTAGCAAAAGAGTGCCTCAACAAATTGAACTATGATCTCAATGTGCATTGCAGAATCCCAGTAAGTCTCTTCCCGACGCCCCCTTCATATTTTAAATTTCTTTTAGAATCTAAAGATTAGTCTCCAATTTTCTCTACTATTACACAGAAGCATAAAATTCCTATATCCAGTAGTAGATTCTAAAGTTCATCGCATCACCTACAGGCATTACAGCGCCCAAGTGTTTCATTTTCCAATCGCGTTCAGGAAAGAGTTATCCCGAAGACAGACAAGTCAACTAGCCCAGAAAAAGCCAGATAGATTATTGAACAAAGAGAACTCGTAAATTCATTATAAGCTGTCATGTGATGTAAATCTTCGTACCTGGAAAGCTATTCGTGTTGTAGCGCCTTCGCTTAAGCACATACTGCTTCATGGAGTAACTTGCTTCGAGGTTCTTAGCGGTAATGTTGATATAGAGTGGTAGCTGTAAGAAAATCTTGGATCCATTGTAAGATTTTACCTTCTGCTCGCAGAGCAAGAATAGGGCCTTGAAGAGGAGTGAGATCTTATTAATGTATAATAATCAGTCTAATGATTCGTTTCAATTTTCACTAATTTGTCAATATCTTATTGGTATATGATAGGGGATATTATGATTTTCTCTCAACTTAAACCTTCATTTCCTACTATACGTCTCATAAGTCATAACAAGACTAGTTATTTGTATTGTGAAAGCAAACATGCTAGTGTTTTATTAATTCTAGGGAAATCTGCAACACATATTTGGTGTTTCATTTCAAATATGACTTATTTTTCTTACAGTGTTTCATTTGTATTGTAGGGGGCTTTGCTTGATCCATGGAGGTCCAGAATCCATGGACCAAAGCGAGTTCACTTATGGACCACAGGCTACCTTGTGGCTTAGCTTGTGTCCACAGGAGTTTAGTAGAGCTCGCCAAGTAAGGGGCCTACCCGCCTTGTTTTTGCCCATTTTTACCTTAATCATGTCAAATTTTCTCTGCTTTATTTCAAAATTTTACTCTCTTATTGAACTATTTTGTCCCTACTGATATTCAAAGATCTCACAATTGAATTCATCATGAAAAAGCGATATGCTAATATATTGAACTTTATGAGGTGAAAGTAAATAACTTATCCCTATTATACCATTGCTGTGTGATGTCATAAAATGTGTTGATAATATGTTGACGTTCTGGTCCAACTAAGAAATGTGTAGTTAAAAATGAATCTTAACAAAATTTCGAGGATAAAACGAATTTTGTTTATTATATAGTCCTGTGTACGCACGAGAGTTGAAACATACAAAGAAGAAAATGAATCTTGAAATACAGAATTCAACACACTCCATTCAAACTGCAAACATCTTCTAAAGAAATCTTGATTGCCTACACTCTGCAGGAAACCCTTGAGTAAAGCGTTTGTAATCATTACAATAATTATAAATCATAAAGTTCTTTTGAACCCATCTCAACCTTCTTCTGCTATATGCATCAAGTTCTTGATTCTGCCAAGCTGAATTTGAGTACTTAGAATTGGCGTTTTTACAAGTTCCACTACATGTCTGTGCATTGAAGTTTCTGTAGTATGCTGTAAAAGGGGCCTTCGACCAATCGATTTTTACGAGCCCTCCTCTTGTCGCCCAATCATCTGCATTCCAGAGGCTCGAGTAGATTCTCATAGGTTGGTTCTTAGGATATGGGACACCAACTGATTCTGCATTTTTGAACACCCTAATTGGAGTGTTGTCCACCAAGAAGCTGGAATAAGAATAATGGATTAGACAATTAGTCAAACTTCTTTATTTAACAATATGTTGATTTGATAAATGATGATATGACACATTTGTATTCATCAATATTATAAACTATACTGTCTATATATAAACCAGAATAATAACCAATATTAATATGTCATATAATTGCTCATTAAAGTCTATGTTAGACTTGTTGCCTAGTTGGTATTCTTGATGGAATATTGGTTGGTTAGAAAGTAGAGTGATTGGTCAGAAAGTAAAGTGACCACTAAAAAATTTAAAATCCCCTAATCTACATGCATGTATAAAAAGACAATAAAATATGAGTCTGCTTTGCTTACACAATATGTTGTGGGATCCAAATGATTGAGTAGGTGTGGAAATTCTTTGTTGGGTCAAACCAAAGATAGAATTGTTGCTCTCTTCCCCCCTTGCCTTGAGTAAACACATTTGTGTGTAGAATGTATGGCTCACCAGTTACATTCCCAAGAAACTCAAAGTCAATCTCATCATGAGTTGGACCTTGAGAAGATAGCTGCAATAATTAGCCACACACATCAATAATATTAGTCATCCACTAAATTTAAATTTAAACGTGTTACTTCTTTTAAAATTCAATATAACTTATAACTTATAAAACGTACATAATATGCAGTTACAGTGCCAGCAGAATTGCCAGCGACAAGTTTAAGTTGAACATCAATCCTCCCAAAAAGATACTCTTTCTTGGATTGAAAACCAGAACCAGAAATCTTATCTAGAGACAATGACAGAAGTTGTCCCCCATTGAAAATCTTTGCCCTATTGCCTCCCCATGTTAGGTCAAAATCTTGATAGAAATTACCACAATTTGCAACCATGCAAGAACTCATAACTAGAGTAAAACCCAAGAAAATTACTGAAAACCCATTAAAGAAAGAAGCCATTGTGTTTGAATTTTGAAAGAAGAGAGAATGTTACAATGTTAAGAATTTGAAAGAGGTGCTCTATATATAGTGCCCCTAAGTGGGAGTGAGGAAGGGTTGTGTGAGGTAGGAGAGGGTAGCGGGGTGGGGTGTTATTAAGAAGAGGGGGTAATACTTGTGAAGTGGGGGTAAGGGGTGGGGAGGAGCTGGTGCCAGCTTTGAGCAATGAAAGCTGGATGGTTTTTGTTTGGACATTTAAGTGGTTTTAAGTTTTTTGTCTTTTTGTCCAACAATGATTCGGTTCTTCCTAGAAATAAGGTTAGTATGGCCCTCTTTGGGCATCATGGATTGGGACATTTGAGTGGATGACAACATAGACAATGGTACTAGTTGATGCTCTTCTTGTAATAAAAATCAATATATGTAAGTAGATGTCCATGAATTCATTCTTATCTACTTCTTTATTCTTACTCTTTCCTAGGCTCCTACTTGGGGCGCACAGACTTGTTTGGTGGTGTGCTTTTATGCGATTATATTAATGCATACAATAAATATATAGTGTACAGTATCTTGTTGGGTGAAAGTCATAGCCTTTCAGGCTTTTGTGTAACTTGAAAGTGTTTTTACTATCTTGTAAATATTTGTGAATATCTGTCCCCAAGATGTGATAGAAATTAGAATGTTCATTGTTTGCAATTGCTCCCCTGTCCACTGAGTGGGCAGGGGTGCATGCACACGCCCACACCATGTCAGGTTGACGTGGGTGCCAAACCAGGGCATTGTCCCGGTTGGGCACGCGCCTGACGTGGCGCCCACGTCGGGTGTGTGCACGCTCCCCTGTCCACTGAAGCAAAGCCATTCATTGCTTAGGATGAGGCTTACCATTTCTACCTATTTGTCAATAGATATTCGATCTATGCACATAATCTCGTCCTACCAAAATTTAGGCAAGCATATTCTCTTTATTTTTGGTTGTTTCATTCAATTAAAACAATTAAATATCGCAAATTATTAATGAATTTGATTACATGTATAAACTGTTTTAATTGAATAGAGTAGTCAAAGAAATAGCAAATTTTGTATTCATCTCACAGAAGTCCTAGTATTAATTTCCCCTCATAGGAGGCCATTCAGTTGGATTCAATTTCCATAATGCATGCATGTGGTTGAAGTGCTAATTTAAACAAGTATTTTAGTTGACCAATTTGAATATCTTCAGACAAAGTGATTTGGGGCTTTGCCCTTATAACCTGGGCCAGAATTACGTGGGCAAAACTTTTTCTCTGTATATAGCTGTAAAATGTTCTTTTTTATGACAATTCATAGTCCATTTCTTCATCTTGGTGTCCGCAAATTCTGTACAAAAGAAAAAGGGAAGATTCTTTCAGGCAATATAGTAGTAATGTTTATTCATCTCATGTAGAACGCATGAAAACATTCAAGAGACCTTCTTTGACAAAACTTTTTCAAAAAGAAGAATAATAATAATTTTTTGGAATAACGTATATCAAAGAGTTATTAAAGTTTATTTATTATTCAGAAACGTAGAGAATTAAAATTTTTACAATTTTTAGTCGGAAGTGTACTATTGACCTATTTCTTCTATGATCGTTTCCATGAAGACGACCTGCAATATTTTTTCCCCTTAGTTATCGATATTGTCTCTCAATTTGATTCAATTATTTCTTTATTTGTAAATAATATTTTAACAATTACTAGTATTGTTCTTGATTATTATTGTATTTCTATTTTGTTTAATTTTATTTTTATATACGTTGTGTATATTTTGTTTTTCGTTGTCCAAAACAAGAGAAATCTGAACTCAAAATTTAAATTTTCAGACAAAATTCAAAAGTAGGCAAAAATATATTTTTTTTTTCAGTCCAAAACTTGGGGAAAAAACAGTACATCAAAACTAGAAAAAAGGTATTAATTTTTTCGAGTAAATCTATAAACGTAGATGAAAGTATGAGAGTGAACCCCAACTTTCTCCATCCCTTTAAAAATATCAAATTTTAAACTAGTTGTCCTTTTTCCTTCTTGTGCTAGGCCTCACCCCCATAGTATTTAAATCCAGGCTTAAGGGACCATAGAAGTGGTGGATAGGCATGGGTTGCAAACTCTTGCATAATGTGATATTTGGACATGATATGTAGATCCAATGAACATTAACGTCAAATAAAAACCAATAATTATAACACTCAATATATGTCCTCTTACTAGTTGGCATGAAATTGACATCCTAAAATATTTGAGTTGGAGTTGTGGAACCCAATGCTTTGCCCATTTCTCTATCTTTTGAGATGGAAAGTAGGGCTAACTTGGTAAAAAGAAAAAGGTGATTTTTTTTTTCAGATTATGAGAAAAACGTAAGATTGTGTAGTTAAAGATGAGAGCTTGGTTAGCAATTTTTTTTCAAAATTCATTTTTATTGAACATCATTTGAATAAAAGTAACTTTTTTTTTTTGGCACTAAAAAGAAACTCATATTGCACATATTTCTCTATAGGAATGGCACCACAAAAGTTGTTGAAAAATGCTTTTGCGTAGCAAATTAATTATCTTATCTACTTTTTACACAAGCAACTCTTCCATCAAACAAAAAATATGTGAGCCAGGGAGAGGTGGTGTTTTGCTCTAAAATGTCTCTTAGCTACTGCTTGGTTGCGATGAATTTTAAGAGTCCGACAGAATTAGCTAGAAACATTTTTCATTCGACTTATAGAAATATACTAGCTCACTCGTAAAGTATTTAAAAATTCGAAAAACCATTATACCAACTTAAGAACTTGCTAGCTAATTAACTAGTCTCCTCCACCTATTTTCCATAGATTAAGAAAATTCAATTAATATTCTTCGAAAAGTAGAAGTTAAAAACACTTTTTTCTAAAGTACCATTTCATTTAATTTTTATCTTAATATAATAATAAGACAAGTGCCACCTAGGCAAAGTGCCTAGGTGGCAAGGCCATGTTTGGCATTAGCTTTTTAAGATTAATTACTTTCCTTATTTAATTTATTTTGCTTTCCTTATTTGATTTTATTTTTCTTATTTTACTTTTTTATAAATATTTTATTTTACATATATATTTTTTATAATTTTATAATTAATTTATATAATTTTTCAATTCTTTTATATAATTTAGTGTTGTATGCATTAATGAAAATATGATAACTGATAAGAGATCAAGATTAAAACTTACACCTATTAAATTAATTACGAAAATGAAGATTAACATTTTCAGATACATTTTAATCTTTAAATTAATTATATCTTAATCTTCATCTCAATATTCTAATAAGAGAATCATAACTAAAGATTGAGCTTATGTTACAGACTAAGTTGGAACTCATTTACTTAAAATTAAAAAAGGAAAATCTCATTTTGTAAATAAATATTAAATACACACTTTATTATTTTATTTTCCTTATTTAATTTATTTTTTATTTATTTAGTATTTTTTCCTCATTTTAATTTTTTATATAAATTTTAATTTTTGAATTATGTATATAATTGAAAATGAACCAAATCCAAATATTAATGAAAATGTGATATGATGTCAAAGTTATAAACTACAATGACAATTAGATTATTTTTAAAAATGAGAATTACATTTTTTATATATTTTTAATCTTTCAATATTAAATTTTAATTTTTTATATACATTTTAGTTTTTTAATTACAATGTCAACATGGTACAGTGGTTGATTGGCAGCTCTTTTCTATCTAAAATTTTTTGTACTTATCTAAAAAAAGGCACAAAATTAATTCAATATTTAGAATTCAATTCGAGCTAAATGTAGTATAAAATCAATTCAATATTCATAGAATATATATATATATATATATAAGCGGACTATAAGATGATTATTAATCATATTTGAAATACTTTTTTACAGTCATGTATATGACTCATAAAATATGTTATTTATATTTTTTATTCAAAAAAGTATATTACATAAATTTTGTTCGCAAATATTATGCTCTTACCTAAAATTAATAATTACGATAATTGATATGATATTTTTCTTAGAAGACAATATTTTGCCCCAAAATTTATAAACTACTATCCATATCTATAATATTATATATGTTTCGTTATTTTTTTATATATATTTATAATACTTTATGCCTTATTTTATAATATTATTTTATATAAATATAACATCTTAGTTATCCCGTGCAACGCACGGGAGTAATACTAGTTTCACTTTAATATATAGGAATTCAATTAATGCCATATAAAAAAAAAACTAAAAAGTTACTCCTAATTGAAAAGAGTGGACTATAATTTGAGACGAATGAAAAATCAACAATCAATATCCTCATGGAATTGAAACAGTATGAATTTTTTTTTGTTTACTTATGTTTTGATTTTACTATCATCAATTTGATCCCGATTAGACTCTTTAGGGTGCGTTCTCTTTGTTGTTTTATTAGTTTTACATTTTGAAAATATCAAAACGCGTTTCTATTAATTGTTTTGAAAATTCATTGAAAAACGCTTTCAAGATTTGTATAAACACGAAACGTCTTTTAACGCTGTTTCGATGTTAAATGTCGAAACAAGCGAAACGCTGCTCGATTTTAAACTCTACATTTATTATACTTCAGTCCCAAATTTTATTTTTCGTACGTTTCAATCCCTGATCACCGCCGACCACCTCCGACCACCGCCGGCCACTGTCGACCACCGCCAACGTCCGACCTGGTCCAACCACCATTAATGGTGGTCGACCACCATTAATGGTGGTTGGACCACCACAAACAGGTGGTTTCGACCACCTGTTGGTGGTCAAAACCACCAGTGCAGGTGGTTCGACCACCAACAGGTGGTCGAAACCACCTGTGCAAGTGGTTCCCGACCACTTGCTGGTGGTGCGAACCACCAAGAGTTGGTGGTTCGCACCACCACAGTCGCCGGCGACTGGTTGAAGAGAGAGAGTGAGAGTGGGGTGGGGTGGGATGGGATAGGGTGGGGTGAAGATGAGTGCTTGTTTGAATATTTTGAATAGTTTGAGAATCTTTTTGTAATTTTTATTATACCAATTTATATTTTTTAAAAAGTATAAACTAAACACGTTTTCTATTTTCTCTTCTCAAAAATAATTTTTCAAAATAACAAACTAAACTCATTTTCAATTTTCTCAAAATAAAAATTGAAAATAAAAAATACCAAAACATTTTCAAAAATGAAAACAGAAAATACAAAACAAACAGAACGGTCCCTTAACATTTTATATTTTCAGTACCCACATTTGATTTTTAAAAATATTGACTTTTTCCAAGGAGTTTTCAAAAGAAAAATTCCAATGCTCACTTTGACAGCTAGTTTCTTGTTGTCTAGTTTTATCAAGAGTGAGGTAGTGAGATATTTGGACAAATTTATGTCAAAAATTTATTTTTAACTATACATTTTTAAGAAAATTAATTGTATTTTTATATGTTTTTTCATAATATTCTTTTACTCTTTAGTTAGTTAGTTTCTCACTTCTACTATATTAAAAGTTATTTTTAAGAAACTATGACAACAAACTAAACCAAACTAACTCGTGAAGACTCAGGCTGGAGCTCAGCTTGGCTAGTTACCAATGGATTTTTTCAAGAGTCCTGCTTGGAAAAAATGGTGCTCGACTAGAGCTTAGTGTAACGGCCCGGCCGTCCGGCGCCCCGAGAACACGAGCGCACAACCGCATGCACCCGAGGCCAACCTTACCCCAACCCTGGACCAGCAAGCTTGCCACACGCAATATAGTACTTTGGGAAAGAAATACGAGTATACCTGCACAATAATCCCACAATCAGCACAATTCAGATATATAGGCCACCAATCTCGCACATGTCAACCCTGCTGCACCTCAGGGGTGGGGCACGAACGCTAAGTCCGTGACAAGCTCCCCCACCCAATCCGCTAACGCCCTCGTAGCGAACGAGAGAACTCGCTTCCACGCGCATTTCCCCCATTGAGAGCCAAAATTCCACGCACAAATGCGGCACCACTACCTCGATGAACGGGCTCCCCACGTTGCGCCCCTGCGCATAGCCTGCAATGCTCCGTGCACCTACCGCCTCGATACCAACCTTCACCCTATGCCCCGAGGCATTAGTACCTCAGTTGGACGGCACCTCATGCCGCTGCGCCCCGCACGCATGTCGAGCCTCCCCAGTAGCTCCCTTTCATTTCCACTGCGCTTTCACGAGCTCGCAGAGGGCCAAACCATCACAAGGCCTATCTCGTACCCATCAATATCCCAAGGCTTTCCTTCAATTCGATGCTTGCTAATCCAACCAACATGCACAGTGGTCGCACAACCCCAAAGATCACATTCGATGGAACACCACGCCAGAACCTCCCGCAATTTCCTAACGCAGTGGCCCAACGAAGCCTACTCTGATAAGAAGTGTAACGGCCCGGCCGTCCGGCGCCCCGAGAACACAAGTGCACAGTCGCATACACCCGAGGCCAGCCTTACCCCAACCCTGGACTAGTAAGCTTTCCACACGCAATATAATACTTTGTGAAAGGAATACGAATATGCCTGCACAATAATCCCACAATCGGCACATTTAGGAATATAGGCCACCAATCTCACACATGTCAACCCTGCTGCGCCTCAGGGGTGGGGCACGAACGCTAGGTCCGTGACATTAGGCTCTAGCTTGATCTAAGCCCGACTCGACTAGAGCTCGATTTTCCTTTGAACCCCTTCCTCTTTTTTCATGTATAAAATTTAGATAAAATTAGTCAAAGTATCCACGTCTATAAACTAACTATTGACATTCAGCGCCTGTTAGCCATTACATTTTTACAAATTTTTTTCATGTTTTTATACATTCTCATGGGACTTATTTGTACTACGCAATCTCCACTCATTCTCTCTCATATATCACATCAAAATTCATAAAAATCCATTTTTACACATACACTAATATGTACTTAACTTTTGAATATGAACGATTGTTTTATCTTGACCAAAAAAATCATTGAAATTTTTGCTATAATAAGATATAAAGCATTGACAACAAATTAAAAATTTAGTATGCTAAGTAACAAAAAAGATACAAGGTTTTATGAACCGAACTATTTGGCTCGCAAAAGTGTGAGCCAAGCTCGATTTCCAAATCAACTCGTGAAAGACTCCCCGAGCTTGGCAAGCCAAGCTCGATCCCGCTTGGCTCCCCTTTGTAAAGCCTGCCTTGGTTTGTAGCCCACTTAAAGCGAGCCATGAGCCGAGTCCAAACTTCTTCCAAGTTGAGTTCGAATTTATTGAGTCAATTCGATTCATTGACATCCCTACTTTTAAAAGTTTAAAAAATATAAATTATTTTTAAATCATGAGGTCGCCGAGGGAGCTACTGCAATAGGCTTCCGTAGCTTATGGAGGCATCTACAGTAGGAAGTGTGATGGCCCAGCAACCAAGCCAGTGAATTCCAACGCCCACCACTTGACGGGGGCCCACTTTGATAATTATTATGACTCCAATAATTAGTCATTATTAAGAATCCAAAACAGCAATGGAGCACCATTAGTACCATAAAATATAATTATGTTATACTTTAATCATTGGTGGCTAAATTTTACAAGGATAGATTAAAGTTCTATTCGCTATCGGCGGCTGATGATTTAGATAAGACCAAGCCATCCTGTCCGATATATTATAATATATAGGCAAGAACATCTTAATAATTTAGGTAGATAACCAAACTAGAGGATTTAATCAGTTCGAGTCAATTCAACCCGACCTATATTTTGGTTAAGAGTTTCATTCTTAGCATCCAATCATACACTTATGGTTACTTAAAAAATTTATTTTTACCATTCAATCAATATTAAACTTCAATAATAACCACACATATCTCATACTACTCAGAATAATCCTCACACCTCGTAGTTTCCAGCATAATAGTGTTTTTTTTACTTGTAAAATAAAATTTACCTGAACACGCGCTGAAACGATCCGGTAAAAAATTCTATTACACAATATACTATTATTGGGTTCTACGAGTAATACGGGGATCAATATATGCCAAAAACAGCTTCGATAATCTCATGAGGATTGCATAATGTATAATGCATCCTCCTAAATGGATTGCTTCTGTGACTACATTAATCTACAAAACGCGTTCTGAAATCCAGAGATAACAACTCCACAGAGCTGTCAGAGCACATACCACGTAATAGATGAAGCTTCAGACAGGCTTAAAGTAGGAATCTGACACTTCTGCGCATTGGGTGTTTTTCATTGTTCAGACGTGTCGCTTGAAACATCAAAACCAGGAGGGATGAAAACAGCGTCATTCCATGTCGATGTTGAATCGTCCTGCAAGGTCTGTTGTGTCATTTTTGTGAAGAAAACTAGCTCCAAGTATCTGAAAATATGCTTACATGTTTTAACAAAGAAAATACATCCTTGTTTTCTCTCTCCACAAGCCACAAGGAACACAAAAAACTAAAAATGAATTCAAAACTCAAAATCGAAAAATAAAATGTAAAGAGAACCATACTTCACTTTTTAGGTCGAATAATATCATAACAGTGGAGACCACAAGATGACGAGATACATGAATAATAATTAGTGATTTGAAATCTATAGTTAACATTTTACCACTTTGACTGAATAGTAGTGGTTTATGTTGAAAAGGTTAAAACAGACACAAGCATTTTGTTACCTTCATCCCTAGTAGTATATCCTCAAGGACGGCAACCTAGGATATTTGTTCAATAGAAAGAGAGTATTAGACTCTATGATAACTAGCGAGGGATGAGAATGTTCTGTAAACTCTGGGAGGTTAGAAACTTACCTGAATCTCCCCTCGTCTTAAAGAAGGATTCACAAGGTTCTGTTCACGTGAAGCTCTTGCAAGGGACTTTTCTAGGTCCTCCTGCGCAAGAAACAAAACGTGAGGGATAAAAAAGAAAAAAGGAAAAATAATAATAATAATAATAAAATAGCGCAATGTGTTGCCGAAAATACAGATTAGGAGTTCTATCATCTTCTTTCTTAACCTTTCTGAAGAAGAAAGGACAATATCTCTCATTTTTGCTCCTCAAGACCAAGCGCCTCGACTGCAAAATAATGATTTGAGAGATGAGATGAAATAACATGAATTGAAGAGAAATTGTCAATCTAGCCAACCCAAACGAGTTTGAAACATGTTAGTGAGTATCGATTGATTGTTTGGCAATATAACCATAGAAGTGCTTCTCTTTTATCGCAAATAGTAGAAATACTACACAATTACGCGACTAACATTTGATAAATTATTCTTATATTTTTCATTTTAATTAAATTAGTAACAGATCATTATTTTAGTTTATATCATATATCATAGCATTTATTCTATTTATATGCTTTAACAAATCGACATATCAAAATGAATATGACATTTTGTACTTAAATTGATTGATACAATAAAATTAAGATAAAAACATGATACTACCTTTGGAAATAATTTTAATCTATACAAATTAATTTAATATTTCCATAATATTAATAGCTAAGATAATTTGGATATATTTGATCCTTAATAAGGATAACATGAAATTAGAAGTTGCAATTAGTTGCAAATTCCAGTCTCCATAATAAGCTGAAATTAGAGCGATTTGAAGAAGCTCAAATTTTGAGCTTCTTTGTTTTCTTAGAAGTCAACAAGCGGTTTTGGACTTCACCAAAATACAATATTTTAACCAATAAAGATTATTGGCCTCAAAGAAGCGCTTTTGAGCTTTGTAAAGCCTCTTCAGAACACACTTATTTCTTTAGACAGAACTGCCATGACCAGCTTGCATTTCATGATTAATAAGGAACATCTTTCCAATTCCTACCCAATTTCTGCTTAAGTAAGAAACCTGTTTTCATTGTTGTACTAACGAATGTTTTTAGAGGGCTTACCCTTGAGTATATTAATGTCTTAATTGCATAATATTCACATAGCTGTTTCCTAATTTAATTTCACATATGAACATCATATAGGTTTCAAGATATAGTCAAAGCGCAAAGGCAATAGAAGGCAGGCAATGGCAGTGATTAGACCAAGAACAAAAAACCTGGAAAACTGGAACCCCAGAAATGCTCTCATCAAGAACACCTTCTTCCTTCCTCACCTGTACAAAAGATACATGGTGAAGAACATTTAAAGCCTACAAATTCTTGATAGCCAAAATTTTTATAGGTGGATCAACATATTCATAAGCCATATGCAAAACTTTTTTAGAGTTACCTAGACAAGGAAACAGAAGTTATCTTCTAATTTAAATCATGACATGCACATATATTTATATGGGCACCAAGTGGAAAGAACTCGAACTAAATGAGCTCTATTGTTCTTCATTCCACAAAAAGAACCAAATTAAGAATTATAGGAAGAATAAAGCAGTTGATCAATCACATGAAACTCAACTTTTCTTTCAGTGTCTTGTTGAAACATTTTCTTGGCATTAACTTGGAAAAGTAGTAAATATGTGTTTAGTTCATCATTTTAGCAACATATATAGCTGATACCAAGGATATTGGCGTCTCAAAAGATGAAGGAACATTTAGTGCCAAAATAATAATAACAATAAAACAAATAAATAATTAGAACTACAAAGATATAATGAAATGGCTCAACATGAGTAAAATCGTCGTATTGTGATACCTGTGTTGTGCCCTTGTTACAAGTAAACAGAAAAGACTGATAATACATCAAAGAAAAACTTTCCTTCTCCTAGGTACTTATAACCTTTGAATTCCTTTTGCATTGTTCTATGATTTGAAGCTCCAAATGGAAACCAACATTCAAACAAGTTATCAGATTGAAAACATCACAATTCAGATCACTAGAAATTTCAACTAAATAATTTATATAAATTACTTCCAGAGGTATATGAGCAAACAAAAGTAACAAAATATTATTCACTATACACCTAATTTTAGCTGTAACTTATATCCTTATCTTTAATCGTTGACCTGCTTGGGTATCAAGATCTGCTCCTGGTAACTGACCGGCTAATAAGACTAAAACACTCATAAAGCCATTAAAATTAAATCCACAAGAATTCTTCGTGATGTAACCCCAAAATTTGAATTTCAAATCCATATTTGCTGATACAGATATCTATACGCACATTATATATAGGCATCAATTACGAAGACTGACATAAAGCCTCAACATAGTCCATTCCCCTTTGTTTGCTCCTTCATTCATCGGTGTTGCATTTTTTATATAGTTAAGCAAAAGAAAGAAGGAACAAGATAAATAAAATTAAAGGACTCCTACTGCTTCAGATATATACTTAAAAGCACATATTAAATAGGAACATCACTTTAGTTCTTCACATACCTAGCATCATCAAATATAAGATAAGTCAACAGACATGTCTAACCTCTACTGCATTTTTTATCTGAGAAGCCTCTGGCACCAAGCGCAAAGCCACTCCATTAACCTTCTGCTGAAAAAGCTGAAGCCATTGCATCTCAGCAATAAACACAGTTCAAATTTTAACAGAATGAACAATTTCATAAATCTTGCTTAAATTAATCTGTCCAAAGAGTTCCCGAAAATGCAGTACCAAGAATCAAGATCCTATAATCAAACAGAAAGCCTCAAAACTTCTATTCCAACTTAAAACACGAGCAAGCAGTAATTAGGTAACAGGTAAAATTTTGACATTCAGAGCAAGCAGAAGTTTCTTCCAATGTAGAATGACACTAATATGTAATTTTATACGAGAATTTTGTCCAAATGTACGACCACTAAACAGACAAGAATTATAACTTCCAAAGCAGAAGAAATTGAACTCCACCAGAAACTCAAATTGAGACAATATATACCTTGCCAAGTTCGACGGCAACAACTTGATAGCCAGAGCTCATGGAAGAATCCATGGACTTCATCTGGCCAAGTAGGGTTTCGGCATCAGCTTCACCGAACCAAAACAGTCCCAAGCGTTTCCCCGTATCAGCATCGGTTACCAACACGAATTCCTTTGAACTGTTGGTCAATGCATAAACCGGCACCCCAGCCAGCCTCTCCTCCATGACATCGGTAGTCATAGCACGACTTTTCTTCCTACTAGTTCCACTAGAATTCTTGTAACTGTTAGGAGAGAAAAGGCCGTTTCTGTTTGCGCCATCATTTTGGTTCGAAATCCTGGCCCATGGAGGGGATTTAATTGGAGAAGGAGCAGGAAAATTTTCGAGAAAATTGGATAGATGATTTTGAAGTGAGGTGAAGGCCTGGTGAAGGGGGTGGTGCGGCGGCGACGGCAGAGGAGGAGTTTCTGCATGTTTTGGTTTGAAGAAATTCATGGTGGTTTCGGTTGCGGAAGGAAATGCAGCCGCAGGGCGCTTATGGTTTTGGGTTTCGGTTGGAGGCTTGGAGCTTTCCAATTTTTGCTAATCGAAAATGGTAGCTCCTCCGTTTTTTTTTTTTTTTTTCTTTACGTGCTTCAAAATACCTTGTATAAACTTTTATTTTAGAAAAAACTTTTTAATTGAATAGTAATAAACACATAGAAAATGTGTACATGATAACAAATTGCGATACATAAAAATAATATAATATGTAATTGATAGATGTGAACAAATTCTGCTGCATCACTCATTCAACTGGGGAAAAGGAAGCATTCATGTACTTCATCATTCAAGGCGCCACTGCGATCACTCAGTGTCTCAGTCAAGAAGTGTCACATTGATCACGTCACTTGGTATAGCACTCAACAATGCTTTAGCGGTCGAGAATAATGAATGAATGAATATACTGGCAAAATACAAAAACAACAAGAAATAAATAAATATTTTAACACGTCTAAATGGGCATTGAAGTTCCAAATAATACAGACCCAATGATTCTAAAACCTTAAAAATTCAATACATACTGTAAACTCTGAAATCTGGATACTTCCAAAACTCAAGGTAACAAGAATCATCCTAACCTGTCCGTCCGTACACCAAAAATGCGTCTAATTTACAACTTGATCCTTCTAACAATTAAACACACTAGACAAGAATAATTCTAAAACCTGGTTCTCTGCTATTGCAATAAAACCAGGGATCTTCTCTCAAGCCTCTCAAAAAAGGCGTTCGAATAGGATGTTTGAATACTGATGATGGCTCTATACTTCTGATTCTCACAAATGATGTGAAGAAGAGGATTGTGGGTGAGATAAAGAAACTTCGTATTAGGATTTCCAGAAAATTGATAACTAACTGTAGAAATCCAACTGCAGGAATCTCAACTGTTTCGTGTCCTTATGAAGCTTGGACAGCCAGTCGCTGAAGATGATCAATGAAAACTTGCAGACTCACATCGTCAGTGAAGATCACGTCTGAGCTAGCTCCCATCTCAAGTGCATTGTTGTACGTTGCAGATGGGTTCAACTTGGCCAACAGGAATCTTGCCTGCTCAAAAGAGAAAATTAAATTTTTTTATTAAAAACTAACTTTTTTGTCAAATTATACTGGGGACCACAAGATATGTAAACAATAATAAGCAATGATATCATATGTGTGGTTGATATTGAGGTCTGACGTTTATTGAATAGTAGAAATTGATTTTTAGATAGAAAAAGTTGAAATGAGAACATGCTATATTTGCACACACAAACACAAAATATAAGTCTATAAAAACTACGATGAAGACATGAACGTGACCTGGGAGCCATGCTGATCACAAACCACCAGTCTTGGCACTGGAAACCGTTCACGAATAATCAATTCAGCATCATCGTGTGGAGCTTGTAACAAATGTGCAAAAGCCTATGGAGACAAGGGGAAAGTGATTTATTAGAGGACGCGAAAAATATTACAATGTCTCCTTCAAATAAAATAGCAAAATTTCGAAATTAAAATTAATAACATGGTATTTTCTTGAAAACAGGATCTACTTCACCTGGTATTCAGGTCGATTTTGATAACCCTCGTTTCTCCATTCAACAATTCTCATTCCATGGAAAATAACTACACTGAAATATGAATCGAGCAAGAGAATACGATCAGGTGCAATGGATGCCACATCCAGCAAAGCTGGTGCAGGTAGTGTATTTAATGAATATGAGATTAATGACGGTTGAATCATCACTGCAGCATTGCTTATGATCTCTCTATTCAATAATATGCGGAAATAGGCTGTCTCATCGGGGCTATTATTGAACACCTGTGTGAGAAAGAGTCAGTTACAGTTTGAATGTGACATACACAAAGTTGATGAGGAAAGAAAGTTGTCAAACAAATATCATTTATCACCTGTAGAAATTGGGATCTGCGCAGATTAAAAACAAACTGAGGGAAGAGGGAAAAACAGGGATTTAATGTAAATGAGGATGGATCGTCTTTTCGGTAGTCACCAAATTTGGAACACAGACGAATTAGACTGCGGTCTAACCACCTTGTGGCATCAAATCCTTCCTGAGAATATGGACAATCCATCAGACACCACTGCATATTTAGTAAACAAAACGCAGAGAATAGCGTATTGGTGTATGCATTTCCCTTAGGTGATACAGATGACATAATAGAAGTACCTCCATCTCCATTTTATAAGAAGCTAGTCTGGCCATGATTACAGCAGCAACCTCTTGATCAAACCCGTTCACTAAGTCCTGCAGACACAGAACTCAAATCATGATTGACCAGCTGATATGCATCCTCATAAAACTTGGAGGAGCAGAGTAGGCAAGAAGCTTTATAGCCTCGAAAAGTAAATGAACCACAAATGTTTCATAATGTATGATGTATAGACAAACAGAATGCCAATCTTTCGTCGAACAAAGAAGAGTAGTCATTGTCTCTCAAATATTTATCTTTTTGACTATGCGAGTGAGGAAGGGAGTGAGAATATGGAGAACTTTGAGGGAGAAAATGAATTCATCTACAATCAACTCTTGTCTATTTAGTGCATAAATACCCTCTTCATATAATTTATGAACCTAATCTGATAGCAAAAATAGTGAAGCTTGGAAAGAAAAATAAACTATTAAATCAAAATTATTTATTTCTAATCTAATAAGAATTCATAATACCGTATTATTTTTATAACCCAAAACAAACATATGCTAAATAGTAAATAATGAAACTCATTATTTATGCGATTCCCATCTTCCTTTCCACCTGATTCAGATGCATGACACACTACACAGAACCCGACAGTTTAGGATATTATTGTCATCATGAAAGTGTCACGAGAACTTTACCATAAATAAATAAATAACAACAACAACAACTACTACAACAACAACAAAAGGAAAAATGACAGTCCTGATATTCCCATCTTCTAGGCCGAAAAGTGAAACAGAATAAGTTCGGATAATTTTCTTTTACTCTCTTGGTGCACATGTAGAGCATGTGTTGTGCACTTCTTGTGAAAAATTGAGCTTCTTATAGGTAACAAAAGTGAGGTCATGCTTATCTGGATATGTTTGCATGTGTTGTGCACTTGTTGTGAGACATTGAGCTTCTTGTGGGTAACAAAATGAGGTCATGCTTATCTGGATATGTTGTCTTGTGAGTTCATTAGGCATATTTATGTTTGCCAATCTTCTTGCAGGAAATATTGATATGAATTGCATCACAATTCATGTTGTTCAATGATTTTGAATACATAAGGTGTACAAAACTGTCATTTGTAATAACGCTAAAAAGATATACTGGTCAGACCCAAAAGTAAGGAAAATAAGCGTTGGGATAGGCACTCAATATTTGGCCTCTTTTATAAGAATTTGGCATTAAAAATAAATCAGCTTTTTCTTTCTAAACCTTCATGTTTGGATGTTTTTGGAGAAGTGTGTTGACCGACTTAGTTTTTAGAAAAATCCCACTCAAACATTCTTGTTTCGCATGTGAGACAACTATTGGAACAGGGGATGATTAGGAGGTTAAATCTCGCTCTAAAAGGGTTTGTTAAGTTGTTTCGAAGGGAGAAATTTTCTCTACACTTTTTGAGACCGGGAGACCGCGGAGTTACAATTTTTTGGCTGCAATAAGAAATAGATCTCATCACAACAAATAAAGGCAACCGACAGTTATCATCTTACCTCAATGCCAATACCACTATCTACCCATGGCCTAGTAACAGTTGTGGCTCTCAGCCTTGTTTGGCCATCAGGGCTCTGGTAACTGTATAAGCATCATGATAAACAAATTGAACTAAGCAACCAGCAGTTTCGTTGAAGTTTATGAAGACTATAAGCAAATTAATTAGTACACAAATAATATAGAATGCGGCTACATCAGCATGAACATAATGAGTAACCACAGACATCTACAAATTCAGAGTTAACAAACCAAGTATATATTTTGGGGGAGATTTTGTAGAAAATGATTTCTGAATGAGTCGTTGAAAAGTAAAGATTTTTAACAAAATACGGAAAAAGTTGAAACATCAATGAAATGGTTGAAAATGTTCGAGAAAAATGATTTTTGGAATAAATTGTGGCAAGCAATGCCTAAACAAACTCAGGAAAGTAAGTGTGTTTAAGTTAAAAAGTGGCAAGTTCCATTTCAAGGGAAGTACTCAGGAGAGATTCTCCACACCTTGTAATAAATTGTATGTATAATTGAGAATTCATTCCTGAAAGATCTGACTTTTCATTAGAAGAAATATCAAAAAACACAGTCATGCAAGTGTTTCTGTCAAGGCCACACATCTTCCAAGCTGTTGTATTGCCCTCTCCAATAACAGTGTTGGCAACAGCAGGCCCTTTCTGCAAGGATCATAAGGATTCATTGGTAAGTTAAATAAAGTTGTCAAATTGAAATAGATAATAAAATTTGAACGAATATGACTGCTATCTCAGATTATTTGTGCCTTGCATTGCACAGAAATACTAAGTGAACCTACCTTTTCCAATGATGTGCATGAACCAATTATCCCTTGAATCTTAATATCCTTTGAACAGTTGATCTCAAGTGTGCCACTGATAGCCAAGAAAATTTAGTAAGTTCTTCTCTTCCAGTAATTCCACTTTAAGAATCAAGAGCTAAAACATCGGGGCTTGTTGAGTAATTTTTATAAGAAGGCCCATTTTACAAACATAAGTAAATGGATAGTAGAAAAGTGACTAATACATGTGGGTCGTATGACATGTTGATAAAAAGTAGTTTGACCAAATGCGTTCATCAACACTTCCAAACAAAGCATTAGATTAACAGAATATAGAAAAACATGAAGTGTTGGAAGAACATGATCAATTTCTATATAGATGTCTAATTTGCAGATGATTGCGAGGTATCTTGTACTAAGGGTATGTTTGATTGGTGATAAAGTTTATTTTCTTGATATACGTGTTGAATGTGTGGTTGAAATTTGGAGAAAGTATATTAAATAATTGAATGAGTGGTTGTAAATGATGAGAGAGAAAAAGTTGATAAAATTTGTGTTGAATTATGTTGAATAGAACAAGCTCTAAATAAAAGTTCAAACTCAGCTGGATAACAGAACAGATTGATTAAAAGACTGTATTTATCCCTGCCTCCATGTGCTATCATAGTTAAACATTCAAAATATCTCAGAAGCCTCACTAAGGCAGAATTAGTAGTTACAACAACAAACATGCAGTTTTCAACATTCAATTGCAAAACACTCACTTGAATGAAAGGCCAAGAGACTGTTCCCCATCTTCAAAAATGCGCTTGAACGATTCCTTGAAGACAGAGTGACCAAAACTTTCGGCAAGAACAATAAGTCCACCAGTTCTTTCAATAGCAACTTTCATCTCAGCAATCCCAACCTGAAAATTTAAAATGTAACTAAGCAAGATAAAAGGTAAGGCAATATTTGACCCATCACCAGACTAGTCAATTTTATGCCTTGTAATATCCAAAAATTACTGGCCAAAACTGTACACAGGACATGAAAGCACAACATTACAGCACAGAAGCCAGCAAGTACCTCCTGTTACCTTCTGCTATACATTCAGTATATCATATTTAATAAGCTAAATATTACGTATCCACAAGTCCAAAGTTAAGGTCCTTCAAGTTCCACCCAAGTATATGCATAGTAAGACAACAATGTGCAACTACAGTACTTCTACTAAATTTCAGCACCTGGTGTTTTAACCAAATTCACTATAAAATAAGAATAAGAATTCTTATTTGCGTACATAACATAAATACACACATCTCTAGAGCTTGTTGGTATGACTTAAAATATAATCCCTCTTTCTTACTTCAATTTTCAACCACATTATGCGTTTAAAAAAAATTAATTAAAAAAATAAAAAAGTTAGTTGATTTTTACATTTTGTTATAACCTCCCTTTGTAATCACACATTCTTCCAATGATGACTTTTCTTCTCATTTAAAAGCTTGTTTGGTACAACTTCCTGAAAATTTTATTTTTCTCCATCATTAACATCAACCAATCATTAATTGATTAGATAACTTTTTATATCATTAAAAGCTTTTCTTTACTTTTCAACCACATATTCAAAAATCTCTACCAGAAAAGCTCTTCAACGTAACAGATACAGGCACACACACATTTTTATTAATCACAACATGCATAATAGCCTGAAGTAAAAATATGTCTTTCATAGTTAGCCATCCCAGTCCAACAAATTTCGAACATAGTTGATTGTGCAGGTAATAGAAAATCCACAGAAAGCAAACACACTCAGTTAAGTTCAACATAGCTTTATGCGATACTTTTGGGAGAAAAAGCAAATGATAGCCTTATTTTGATCCAGTTCCTACAAGCATTATACTTAAGCATTAAACCAAGAATGAAATGCACCTGTAATTCTCCTCGACCTAAGCATTACATACCTGATCAAGTGCAGAGGCAAAGACATCCAACACATGACCCTGATCGACCAGCTGTTTTCCAAGTTCCTCATAGAAATGTACGGCTTTTTTGAAAAATGGTGCTGCGTCCTTGTCAAGATCCTTATGGGAACGAATTGGATCAGACAAGTCTTTAGATCCAATCTGTAAACAAATACACAAGCTGTTAAATGATTCAGATCAAACCAATAAGTCATGACAGTAAGGACAAAACGACAGCAACAAAAATGGGCTTAACTCAATAGAGTCAGTTACTTTCAGGGCCAAATTCACACAGAAAAAAGGACACGACAAGCCAGAACAGCATTTTCTAATGGGAAAAATGGTGGAAAGAGTAAATCATTTAAGTGTTAAATAAATCCCACATTGAAGCTGTCTACATTTCAAAATTCATAAAAATGATCAGGCAACTGGCAAACCATGTTCAGAAACTGTCTACTGGTTGTTGCCCGATCAGCACTAAGTGAATAGCCTCCTTTAAATTAAAACACCCATGCTTAATTGTACAAACTTATACATAAGAGTTCCCAGGAGTATCCAATTCCAAAACCCCAAGACTAACAAGACAACATAGAACTTCACTTTGCATTTTCTTTTGAAAGGCTTATTTCAGCAGTAGAGCATTTTAGTAAAATTAGCAACTTAATGCTCTTCTTTCCATCATTTCTTGTAAGTTGAATAAGCAGCAGATAGTTATCAAATATCATTGCCATTTCAGTTTGTAGCCACAAGTATGTAACTATAATAATTATATATTCCAACACAAGTTGCATTCTACCAAAAATGGTTACATCGATCTGGATGTAAATCATTTAACCACATTACATCAATTATAGAGACAACATGAACAATCAAGAAAAGCACAAAACAAAAGCTACAAACCAACAAACTTGTTTCTTTATAGAAAAAAAAAGGGAATCACATTCAAAAGACAATGAACAGCAATCTAGCCAAATAATAACAACAATACAAAGTAGAAGAAAAGTTAAAGGTTTACCGATCCAGGACCTTCTGTGCATGGACCACCAACTAACGCAATAATTCTTGCACCAGTTCCTACCGTAGACGCTCCTAGCAATCCCGCTGCTACACTCAGTGCAACTCCTGTACACCTTAATGCCCTGTTCCCTCGAGCCACCGGCCATTGATTGGTTCCCAGCTCATCCAACAGCTACATCATACGCATCCAATCGAGATAAACAAACTAAGGGCAGAAAACCCAAAATTGAACATTCCTCTGGATAAAAAATTACTCCACTCACTCCACTTCATATATTCCACCCAAGAACAAAAATTCATCAAGAAGTTATGAAAGTCGGATGGATATTCAACAATACTCAGAACTGAGGATCAAGCACCCTTAAAAAGTGCCTTATAAACAACAACTAAGAAACTAATTACCGAATTGAGTGTATACTCGCACTCAGATGCTGGCAACAGAAATCGGTTAATCTCAGGGTTGGAAGCTCCTCCCAAAGGATTCAGCCCATCACCAGCTCTCTGAACAGCAAGTCCAGCTCTTCTACTGGCCGCAGCTAGGCCCAACTGCTCCAAGACCTGATCTTTTGACAACTCTTTCCATCCCCTAAACACGTAAACCTTGGACAAATCTGAAAACCCCAGCTCGTGCACCTGTACCTGCGCACCATAGGACACCAATCCAACCAATGCATTATCCGGCAGCATTCCAATCGCACGCTTCAACGCCAATTTCGCAAAATTCAGCTCCTCCTCAAGCAAACATGTATCTAAAACAAACAGATAAATGGGGCAGACTGTCGGATTAAAATTCTGTGGGTTTTGGGGATAACTGGGAATGATGTATTCAATTGAAGGGAAATTAGGGTACAATTCTGCAGGCAAATTGGTCTCCGAAATGGAATGGTAATGTTGTGGAAAATGGTTCCGCTGGTAGCAAAACGGGCACATCCATATAAGGGCAGTGAAATCAACGCGACAATAGGGGTTGAGGACGGCGGAGCAGGTCTTGCAGCGGAGAGGAGGGTACGGTAGGACTTGGAGGTCGACATGGGGGCGGATCGGTTGGATCGATGCTGCAATTGGGATCACGCACTTGGATGCCTCCACCTTGGTTCGTGGCCAGTTGTTCCATGTCATTCGAACGCCCTCAATGCCCTCCGGATCCGCCATTGATCGATGAATTGAGATCAAATTGTGTTATTTGGGGTGATATTTGTTATTGATAATTGGGAGGTTTATGTTGGGAGACCCCAAAGGAAAGGATGAAGAAGTAAGTCAAAAGACAAACGGTAATTGCGTCTGCGTTTGGGAGAGAGACGGAGAGGGGTAGGGAGTGGATTTAGCGGCTGGATCTAAGACCCATGAATCGGATAGATTGTATACTTGTTGAACAACGATATTTACCCCTAAGTTCTATCTTTCAAGGATGATGATGCAGTAGTAATTAAGGGCTTGTCCTATACATACGAGGGGATTGAAATTCAGAGCCGGACTTTTCAGGAGGCTCGAGAGGCTCGTCTGCGAAATTTAAAATTTTTTGCACTTCCAAGATGTTTTTATATATATTAAAGACATAAAATTTAAGAATAAAGTTGGTGGTGTGGTGGATGAAAGAGTTGTCGTTTTATTACCCACCCGTGCTCAAACTTCAACTATCCATTATTGTGTATTTTTCAGTGATTTTAGTGACTTAGGGTTTGAGGAATTTAACGACTAAATGGCCAACAAGCCCAATTTTCAGATCTCGACTCGAAACCCAAAAAAAGCAGACTGTTGAAATTTTATCACTTTTTTTCTATTGTCTCTTCTTCTTTTTTTTAAATCTATGATTATTCAGTTTATTTTTTTTAATCAAATTAATCATATTTAGATATCTTGTGATGCTATATATAGTACACAAAATCTCCATAATTCAAATCTACTTATTCCGTCTCCTCTTTTACATAAAAATTTGTTAAAAACTTATAAAAAATTCAATCCTATCACCCCCTACATACACAACGATAATGTGTATTTACTCTAATGATGTATTAAATATGTGATTGATAATTGAAAAAAATATATTAAAAAATATAGAGTAATTATATGAGTTATTGAAAATTATGAGAGAAAAAAAAGTTAGTAGACATTAGTAAAAATTTAATGTGTATAAAACAAGCCCTAAGTTAATTATAAAAAAAAAGTGAAAGTAACTATTATACCGCTTCTAAAAGGGTGATTTCGACCATAAGGAAGAAGATGAAATGGAATGACGGACCGATAGACAAATATGTTCTTTTCTCCATTATTGTAGAAGAGAAAACCTCCATATGGTCGGGATTAATTTATTATTTTAAATCATATTTTAAAAATAAGATTGAAAATAACAAATTAGTTAATATTATATCATACTTATATGATTATATTTGTTCCATTCACATTGATTTTGATGAGATTATCAATCAATATAATATAATAAGTAATTAAAAAGAATGAAATAAATAAATTTAATTTGATAAAATTTAATGTGAGTCCCACAAATTATGGTTGTTTTTTCTTTTAAGAAAATAATAATTCTCTTCGAAGGAAAACTAATAATTAAGGACATAAATTTTGCAATTAATCGTTTTATGTAGGGATGGGAAAATGATTTCCAAAACTCGAAAGCCTACTCGAATCAAATGGATCGAAAAAATTCAAACTAATGGATCCGATATGATTTTCGAGAGTAAATCCCAACATCACTATGAATATTAGAGGCATACCCAATTCTAAACCAAATACCCACATATTAAATTTTTTATTAATTTTTTGCTAAATAATATTTATAATTATTAATTTGAAATATTGTGCAAATTATAATCTACAGTTAAAAGATCCCCAAAATTCGAAAATAAAGGTAGTTGAATCAAATGGATCGAAAAAAGACTGAATTGATGGGTGGGTGGGTCGAAGATGATTTTTGACAGTAAAATCCAAAGCAAATACGAATCGAGTTGTGCTATTCACACCAACCCTTTTAATCCATACACCCACCTTTTTTTTAAATTTTTTTTAATTACAGTTTTACCATCGCATAATAAAACAAGGGTGGGTGCGCGGAGAGGTTTTTGGGTGCTCGGCCGAGGATGGCTGAGCGTCCAAAAATAATTTTTTTTTTAAAAAAAATTTTAATTGATAATGTAATTAATATTTTTTTTATATTATTTTTGGATTTGGAGAAGGAACATGTGATGTATTCGTGACGTCGAGTTACCCTAAATCGGTATATTATTTGTCTAAAACGAAGTTCGGACACTAAATCTCCAAATTACGATTTCGTCACATTCAATCCCACTCATACATCACATGCTCCTTCTCCAAATCCAAAAATAATATCAAAAAAATATTAATTATATTATCAATTTAAAAATTAAAAAAATATTTTGGGTGCTCGGCCGAGGATGGCCGAGTGTCCAAAAAGGAGCTCGGCCATCCTTGGCCGAGCTCCCCATGGGGGAGATCGGCCAGGCCGATCTCCATTTTTCAAAAATTTCTCCACGCACCCACCCTTGTTTTATTACGCGAGGATAAAATTGGAATTGAAAAAAATTGAAAAAAAGGTGGATGTATAGATTAAAAGGGTTGGTGTGAAGACAACTCATACGAATCGGACATTAATTTTTGATCCATGGGGCGGATCGGGTCACAACTTTGGCCGATCCATACACGAACCGACCCGTTCCCGTGGCTTTCTGGATGATCTTATCCAGGCCGCACCAAGCCCAATAGGAAACCCATTTCTGAAAACACGGGCTTGAGAGTTCAGTCCAGCTCCTACACCTCTTTATAACGCGTCTAGGGTTTAACATCGCCGTCTTTCTTTCTTTCTTTCATTTATTTACCAGAAGGACGAGAGCAGCGAGATAGAGAGGACCAAATCTCAGGGGCAATGGTGAAGTTTCTCAAACCAAACAAGGCCGTCATTGTCCTACAGGGTCGTTACGCCGGCCGGAAGGCGGTCATCATCCGCAACTTCGATGACGGCACTCGCGACCGCCCTTACGGCCACTGCCTGGTGGCTGGACTTGCCAAGTACCCTCGCAAGGTCATCCGCAAGGACTCCGCCAAGAAGCAGGCTAAGAAATCACGCGTGAAGTGCTTCATCAAGCTCGTGAATTACAACCACATCATGCCGACTCGCTACACCCTCGATGTGGATCTCAAGGATGTCGTGTCGCTCGAATCCCTCCAGTCAAGGGACAAGAAGGTAACTGCTGCGAAGGAAGCAAAGGCACGATTCGAGGAGCGGTTCAAGACCGGGAAAAACCGCTGGTTCTTCACCAAGCTCAGGTTCTGAGGAGGACTATCTGGTAATTTTAATTTGAATCTAGTAGTAGTACTTCGGAAAGGGAGGGATTTTTGTTTCTGTTATGTTCGAGGAATGACTTTACATTTGAAGTTTGATTTCTATTTTAAAGTGAATCTTCTTAGAACTGTTTATGCCGAGAAATTTAACTGGTATTGCTCCATTTAGAACTTTATTATATTCGTGTTGTGGCTTGTGAAAATTGTTGTGCATGATGAGTTTTCTTGAGAATGTTAATGGTTTTTTCTTCTATATGATCGATTGAGATTTGCTCAATTGTTTGCATAGATCCGTGGGGATTATATATCATATTAGTGGATCTTAGCTCCAGTCACTTATGGCAAAATGATCTTGTGAAGAATTTTTTGGAGATACAGTAGTTCATCTCCATTGGATTATATAATAGTCAGTAACGTGTTGCAAATGCTCTGTAGATGTCATTCTTCAAAGTTCAACTAGTTCACTTCACAAGCATTGTAGTTCAAAGTCATTCTGTTGGAGATAAGTTTAGTTTACAGAATAGAGACTTTTCGATCTGAATTGAATTTAGTTCATTTCCACTAGATTGCATAAGCCATTTAGCATGTAATAGCCATTAAATTTTGAGCAAATATCGAATTTGAAGTTTTCAGTTCAAGTGTCATGGTTGAAGACTTGGAATAGAACTGTATAGGCTTAAGTGTTTGACTGTTTGAGAATGCTGTCTCTTTTTACTGTGTTTGGGTAACTTCTTTTTGGCTGAAATCTTACTACTTAGTTTGAGAAGAGATGTGAACACAAAATGTCTGGAGAATAATTGGAAGAAGTTTTGAGTGAATTTTTGGATTATACTCTCTCTTATAACTGTATTAAATGGTGAGATTTTGAGTTGAACTTCTCTTCGATAATGTTGTATTTCAACCTTGGTCATCTTTTGGATTTGCCGACACCCTTAATGTGTTGACAATAATTAGGCGAATCTTTGGACCCTGTCTCTCTTCTTGTTGGGATGCACTGAATGGCCAACTTTTTCGACTTTATCTTCTCTCTCACAATGCGGCATTTTAATTGTGGTCGACATTGGTTGATTTGCTCATAATAGCACGGACACCACACCACAAGGTGCTCATAGATTTCGTTTCTTCTTTGTTTTCGAAATTTATCATGGCAATGAGGTGGCATTTGCATTGTCAACTGGGCAGGGGCCTTGTGTGGGGCTGTATTGGGCTTAGGCCTGGTTTATTGAGAAGTAGTTGGATTTTAGCCGTCTGGCCCATTGTGAACGCGAGAGGTTGGTCTGCCTGTCAAATATTTTTTGAGAAAATTTGATACTTGTTCAATTTTCATTGACAATCTTTAGTTTAATTCCAATATTGATGTCATCCATTAGCAGTATTGTGATACAGTTGACTTATTTCGAACTCATCGTGATCAATGTTGGAGCATCCCTCACACTGGAGGGCGAAGGGAAAGTATGACAGACAGCTATAAAGCATCGCAAACTGATACAAAGAATTGAAAAATGAATAATTATGTATTGATTCTATTTTTTCAAGCATTTTTCTTTGAATACATTTGAAGTGCAAGTTCTGGGTGACGCTGTTGTTTGGGTTGATTTTGTCTTGAATATGTTGATTTCAAAACCATCTTGTGATTTTTTGTTGAATGATTTTGCCTATTGGATTTGTTAAAAACCATATTATTATTTCATTTGCTGATTTTCAAATTTTTGCACAAGTAGCAATGTGCGCAATTCACCTTAACTAGTCCCGTTCCGATGCCAACGTGTTGGCATTACGATGCCAACGTGTCCTTTTTCGGGAGGAAAAAAAAATAGAGGTCGGGTGAAACCCCTCACCATCAGGGGGCAGTTATGTATTATTCATCTCATTTGACGTAGATTCAAAGAAAAAAAAAAAGGTTAAAAATTTTTTGGGCCGGTGATATGGCGTCCTGTGAGGCGCCACGTCACCCTTGTTGGCAACTTAGTTGGTAGGGGATCATTCACCTACACATTAACATCATTAATCATAGGTACGGGTTAGGGTGGGTTTTTGGGGGGAAGGGGATGTAACAATGGGTCGATAATTTAAGGTCTTGTTCTCTGGAGTATTTTGTTGAGTTATTCAAATTGCGTGTTGGATGTGTAGTTGAACATTGAGAAAAATATAAAATAATTAAGGCCTTGTTTTTTGTAAGATTTCACAATAAAATTTTTCTCTCCCATTTTTTCCAACTACACACATTTTTAATATAATATTAACTACACATTTTACAAGGACTACGGTGCATATTAAAATTGTCTCCAAAAGAACAAAGCGTAAATGGGTGGTTGAAAATAATAAGAGAAAAAGTTAGTGAGAATTAGTGGGAGTTAGTGGAAAAAGTGCGAGGAGAACAAGGTCTAAATAATCAATGTGGTGGTGGTATTTGATCATTAGTGTAATCATAGGTCGATCCAAATCTCTGCACAAGTGGGTGTGTGTGTGCAATTCACTGCAACATCATTGATTATAGGCACACGAGATCAAATGCGAATTTGTTGGTAATTTAAGTCGTTAATGTGTTGACTGATGATTAACATGTGGCACCATGTGGTGGGGGCGGGCACACGTGTCAAATATTGGTTATCATATAGGCATTTGATCCAAATCTTTGCACAAATCTTTGCACAAATAGCAGCTATGTGTGCAATTCACAGTGATGTCATTAACCATGGGTAAAAACATAAATTATAAGACTGGTTTATTTATCATTTTACAGCGTTGTGATTCTGACTTCAGTGACCATTTTCTAATTTTGTAGTTTGTAATCTGTTGTTACTACCGTAATTCTTAGCTAAATTAATTCACTGTTTGGGAGAAGTTTGGTGAATAAAAAAGGCCAATTGACACAACAACGTTCCAACCATTAGCAGTGTTCTAAAATACTTGAGCATGGTAGAGTGGCAAGACTAAATTTTGTTTTTTAAAATTGGACCAGGTATAACTATAAGTTAAGCGAAATTTAAGAGTAAAAACGCAACAAGGCAAAGCAACAAAGTCAAAATTTAGACGTTATTTAAACGAGATTGAAGAGAAGAGAGACCGATAGAGTAATTGTGTCTTGTAACTTGATTAAACTCAAAAAGGAAAAAATTAATAATAATTAAGCAATGGGAGTGCAATTTTATGTTAGAGTTGTAAAATAATAATATAATTTTTATTAATTAATTAATAAAATGAATAAAGTGATGTTAAATTATCAAAACACATTTCGTCTGTTAAAAAGCAATGTTAACAAAATTGTGACTACTAACATTGAAAGGGATGACATGATTGATCTTGAATTAACATAGTAACTTATTTTTAAAAGGTCACAGTCATACAAAAAAATAAAAAAGAGGGGGCGGGTGGGTTTGTTTACGAAAGTACAAAAATATGTAAATATGTAAATATTAGATACTAAAAGTATAATTTTTATTTTTATTTTTTTCAATCGAAAGAGCGATACCAAAAACACAAAAATGCCTTTTCTTTCCAAAAAAAAAAAAAAACACAAAAATACGCTTTAAAAACATTTAAAAAGGAAAAAAAAGGGAGAAAAATTGCACCAAGCAAAATGCTCCTCGCATTGATCACGCAAGGAACCCCATTTGGATATCGTGGTTACCGTGCAAAGAAGAAGAGAAGTCTCTAGACCCTCTTAAGTGGACACTCTCTTCTCCTTCTTTGTAGAACTCTCTGGAGCCTAGTCCAATTCCCACCCCAACGACCTTCATAAATACCCCCCAAAATTCCCTTCGACTCGTACGGAGATAGATCACCAATCCATACATCCTGCTCAATTCGTTATTGTTCAGCTCTCTGATCAAATTCTCGCAATATTCATCTCATCAGGTAGAAAGGGGCGGCAATGGCTGACGAGTTTGAATTCCCAGCTGCAAGCGACGACGCAGAAATGGCAATAGAAGAGGACGACAACATCGATCCCCCAGTGGCAGATGTACGTTTGAAAGCAGGGGAAGAAAAGGATATTGGCAGTGGCTTGAAGAAGAAACTCCTCGTCGAAGGCGATGGCTGGGAGAAACCTAGCTCCGGCGATGAAGTTGAAGGTACTACGATACATTACATTGTTACATTACACTGCACACGCAAAAACACACGGTGAATTGAATGGTGTGAGATCAATCCGGATGTGCAAATTAGAAATCAGAAAATGTTGCCAAATACATCGTTAGTATAATTCCAGAATTAATTGGTTTAATGAGTTCTGAATTTTTATTGATATGCAGTTCATTACTTGGGTACTTTACTGGATGGCACGCAGTTTGATTCTAGCCGTGATCGGGGCACTCCTTTCAAATTCAAGCTTGGTCAAGGTATGTATACCCAAATGTCTTATGATCTTTGAATATGGATAGATGAATTTAGTATTTTCTGCAAAATGGTACAGCATTGATTTAGGATGATATTGATGATGAGGTTTTTCCACTGTTTGCACAGGTCAAGTGATTAAAGGATGGGATCAAGGAATTGGAACGATGAAGAAAGGTGAAAAGGCCCTCTTCACCATTCCTCCAGAGCTTGCTTATGGAGAGTCAGGTTCTCCCCCAACCATACCGCCCAATGCGACGCTGCAGTTCGAGGTCGAGTTGCTCTCATGGATCAGTGTGAAAGATATCTGCAAAGATGGTGGAATATTCAAGAAAATACTTGCTGAAGGAGAGGGTTGGCGGAATCCTGAAGATCTTGATGAAGTATATGGTAATGACTAATGAAATCTGCGCAATTTCAGTTTTGCTGCTAGGTTTATACATTTTGTACTATAGTCATGTTGATGCTTCGTTTTATCCCTTCCTCTTATTGCAGTTAAATACGAGGCTCGACTTGAAGATGGAACCCTTGTTTCGAAGTCGGATGGAGTGGAGTTCACAGTGGAGGATGGTGTGTAATTTGTAACACGTCTTGCTATTCCTTTTTGTTATTCCCTCCATTCCTACTCAATTGTGGAAATGAAATGAGCTCACCAAACTGATAGTTGTGCAGGTTATTTCTGTCCTGCCCTTGCTAAAGCTGTGAAGACAATGAAGAAAGGAGAAAAAGTCTTCTTGACTGTAAAACCTCAATGTAAGTATGGCTGAAGCTTCCTCGTAAGATGTTACATCTCTAAGTTTAGATATAAATATACGTCTGGATGTCCCAAGAATTTGATTTGGGGTTCAGGGAATCAGGATGCAGTGTGATTAAGCTAACGCTTCAATATGTTAACTGTATATATATTGGTGCAGATGGGTTTGGAGAGAGGGGAAGGGAGGCCACTGGTGATGAATGTGAGGTGCCACCAAATGCTAACCTGAACATAAATCTAGAGCTGGTTTCATGGAAAACAGTGTCAGAGATAACCACTGACAAAAAGGTTCTCAAAAAGATGCTCAAGGAAGGAGAAGGTTATGAGAAGCCCAATGATGGTGCTGTTGTTCAAGGTATATACATTCTTTATTAAAGATGGATGATCCCAGTGTTGAGAATAAATGAATAATTGATGTTATTTCTGGATTTCTTTATTATGGAACTTCACTGTTTCTTGCTATTTGTCAGTGAAATTGATTGGAAAGCTGAAGGATGGCACTGTTTTTGTGAAGAAGGGCCACGACGATGAGCCACCATTTGAATTCAAAGTAGATGACGGTAATGCTGTTGGCTAGAATCTTTGGAGATCATATGGATATTCTATTGTGATTTATTATTTCACTGAGTAATTGAAGAACTAACTGTCAATTTATCCTATAGAGCAAGTTATTGAGGGTCTTGATCTAACTGTGAAGACGATGAAGAAAGGAGAAATCGCACTTGCAACTGTTCAGCCAGAGTATGCATTTGGTTCATCTGAATCCCCACAAGAACTGGCTGTTGTTCCCGGAAATTCCACCGTGTGCTATGAACTTGAGATGGTCTCCTTTGTGAGGGTATGTGATATATCAGTACTTAATTCGGTCGGTCAAATTTTAGTCATTAGTAATTCAGTATCCTAATTAAACAAAGCACCATTTCTTGTTTATAGGAGAAGGAAACTTGGGACATGAATACACAGGAGAAGCTTGAAGCAGCAGCGAAAAAGAAGGATGAAGGGAATGCATATTTCAAGGCAGGAAAATACCAAAGAGCCTCGAAGAGATATGAAAGAGTACGTTCGGAAACGTCTGCAAATTCTTGATCCTCCATTGATTTCTGTATTTATACTAACACAACTTCTTGTTTCTCAGGCTGCTAAATTCATCGAGCACGATTCGTCTTTTGGTGATGACGAAAAGCGACAGGCGAAACTGCTCAAAGTCAGCTGCAACTTGAACAATGCAGCTTGCAAGCTGAAACTCAAGGACTACAAAGAGGCAGTGAAGCTTTGCACTAAAGTGTTGGAAATGGAAACCCAAAATGTTAAAGCACTGTATAGAAGGGCACAAGCGTATATCCATCTGGTTGATTTGGATTTGGCAGAACTAGACATCAAGAGGGCACTAGAAATCGACCCTGATAACAGGTATTTATCACACCTCGGCTGTAGAACACTGCCTTAGACATTGGTCATCAAGAAAGCACACAATTGACGTGAGATGTGTACAAATTGCATTGAACCAGGGATGTGAAGATGGAATACAAGGTTCTGAAGGAGAAGATGAAGGAATACAACAGGAAAGATGCACAGTTTTATGGAAACATTTTTTCGAAAATGCTGGGGCAACCTAAATCGGTAATTGGAGTAGTTTAATATCTGAATTTTATGCTTGGTTATTCAAAGTTAAACGAGAAACATGATCTGACCTGGATGTGAGTATTGATATTGTTCATGTCTGTTAAACTGAATTCAATGCAGGGCGAAGCTGCAAAGCACGATGGAGTACCAATGGTGATAGACAGCAAGGCATAAATCATCGAGGCTTGTTGATGACGTTTGGGTGGCTTTGTGTCAATGATGCCTGGTGTCTTTATTTTGTGTTTGAGAGGGGGGTGTGTCCTGTGTAGGTGTGTAGGAGGTCAACAATGATGATCATACATGTGCCACAGTGTCATGCTGTAGTGGTTGTAATGAGAACCTCGGTCAATCATGAATAGAATTCTATCTGCCATCTTTTTCTTTATTTTTTTCATTTTTTGCACCCATAAAATTTGAAAATCTACAGTCGAGCTGGACTTGCCATGAGTCCTCCAATAGAAAATTAGTTCGTGAAACTCAGTGCGAAGCTTTGTTGCTGGCAGTGGAGAGCTTGCAAACAACTGTACCCACCTCTCAGCTTATAATTTACAGCAATTGAAAGCTTACAACAATCACGTGCGCACTCAACTTATTTCTTTCAGGGGCAATGAATGTCGCTCAGAAATGAGTAGGAAGTTTAGAAAACCAACGCTGATTTTATAACTAAGAAACCATCGGCTATTTTGACGGTCCATTGGATCTCCGTTTTGAAATTCGGTACCAGATTTTGGCTTAAAATGATTGCCAAAACTTTGACCAACCGTCACGAGCCGCTACGGTGTCGTCAGAAAATTTTCAAAATTATTGGAGCTTTCTGTTATCGTGTTGTTTCCAGATCTGATCTCAGATTTCAAAGAAACGAATGTCGAATGGACTATCAAAATGACCAGGTAATGCCATACTTAAAAACCCCTCAATGGTTTTAATAACATTTTGCAGAAATGAATGGCTTGAAAAGTTTTATAAAAAAATAACAGTAGAAACAGAAAATTTTGAAAAATAATTTGTTCAGAGTGAGTTTTGCAGGCACCGCGTGGGAAATGGAGTGTGTGCTTCGGTGAAGACCAGGAAAAATAAGATCTAAAAAGAAAAAGTTGCCAAACGTATGAATTGAGCGATCGGAAATGATATTTTAGAAATTAATTTTTATTTTAGTTGTAGCAACCCTATAACCACTTGAGCAAGAATACGATTGACAATTTTCTCAGTTCACAGAGAAAATCTGAAAAACCACAACACACTTAACATGAATGTTCAACATCACAACAAATGGCACTACTCGGCCTACCAGTTTCAAGATCTAACAACAAAACATGTTATCCTTTCAAAAACTGCATTACTGCATGTTCTAGCTCCCAAGATGGATAAACTGAGTTCCATTTTTGTTTAAAAGTCTTGACACGGAGCCAACCGATAAAGTAGCACAAATCTAAGACAGACTTGACCAGAAAAGAGAAGCACCGAGTGGTTCCTGAATATTAGGCAGAAGCACCTTTTCCCTTCTTCCTCTGAAGTTTCTTCATGTAGAATTCAAGTTCCTTGCCTTTCAAAATATATCTGCATCAAGTCATGAGCTTCAGACAATGCACGAGAATCCTAATAAAAATTTGTAAGCTCAATCCACCAACAAAACTTACCCGTCAGCCCGACCACATTGACCCGGTCGAGATGAAATGCAAGCCAACAACCTGCCAGAACCAAACTGTTCTTCAACATGAGGATCCAGCTTACGACCCTGTTGTCGCTTCTCAAGCTTCCTTTGAACATGGTTGCTCTTCTTTGCTTCCTCTGTAGCTGCAGTAACTTCACCTCCTTCCTGTTTATCCATAAAGCAACACTTCATGTAAGAATCAATATGTAAAGAAAAAGTTTACTGTAGAAGCATCACCTTTTACAACTTGATCCACTGCAAACAGCTGATGTAGAAGTACTAGATCATGTCACATCAATTGTTTCCCAATTTGCAGCATGATGTCATGTTTTTGCATCAACTGCTTGCACAACAAGATCGAGAGTGGCTACTGGAAATTGATTTACAAGAAAGAAAACGGATACCTCTGTTGATTCCTTCTTAACAATTGTAGCCTTCTTTTTTCTCCCAATATCAACCCCATAGTGCTGAAGGTACCATTGCTTGAACGGGGCAGCATCAACTTGGACAATGGCGCTCTTCACCAGGGTTTGTGTTCGGACAAGCTCATTGTTTGAGGCATTGTAAACCACATCGAGAATTCTTGTTTTGCGGGTTACAGCTTCACTGCCCCAAGAATAATTTCCAGTATCCAATCTGAGGGCTCTCCACTTCACATTACCCCCTCTCACACGGACTCTTCTCACAGTCTTGTTGCTTGAGAGCTTTGTGTTAGCAGGTTGACGCCCAAGCTCATACCTTTGTACAGAAGTAAAGAAAAATCCTCATGAACTACAGAGGAAACAAATGACAGATTTCCCAATTCACTATAAAGTTAATGCAATAATATAAACTTCATTGTGATTTTAGAATCATTTCAATACCAGATGTATTTTGAAGTCAAAAATTATGCTCACTATTTTTGGCTAGTCAAAATATATTTACCAATGAAATGATGCAATGTGACAAATTATAATTGATATTATATTTGTGATTACAAAGTTTGCCGAACACATTGAGCATTTTGTGCAAGGCCATTGACACTAAATGTTTATCCACTAAAAGAATGTTTGAGTATATAATCAAATTGGAATGACCTCATTATTTAATTCACGGTGTCTGGGGTGTAAGGAAGCACAGTGCACATGAGAGCCAACAAACATTGATTATAGCATCAGTAGATAGTAATAGAGAGAAAACAGGGTATCTTTCAAATGGCCCTGTTCAGACAAACAACACAAAGATGGTCACTTCTTCAGTTTTTGTCAAAATGGCTTGCTTTATAGTAACAATGGCCAACATGTGTACTTCACTCCTAAAAAGATTATAAGGTATACAATTCTATAACACTCTTCCATCATCAATCGCACAATTCCTGCCCACAAATTTAATGAAAAAACTAGTGTTTAAACAACTTAATGCAATAACTTTCCTACTTTTCTTTTTAGAACTCTTTCCCCAAGTAAAACTACTCATGAGTTAAAAAGAGTTGGATTTGTTGCATTATGATTGAGTCGTTGATTCAACTGATTCTTTGAAGAATTGCTGGAATCAAGTGAATTGATGGGAAGCAAAAAGACCATGGAAGGATACTGGAGAGGGAGTTCTAAATCGAGGACTATGGCTATGAATTTCGAACTGGTCATCTTACTGAGCTTGACAAGTTGAGCAAGGTGGATAAGTAGATGACCTCACTCTCCAATTTCACGCAACTCAATAAGTTTGTACAGTATAACGGTCAACTATTCACTCTGGCCCGCCACTAGCTGAAACTACTTTGATTGAAGGCTATAAGCAATACAGTTAAAATTGATAGTTTCTCCGTTCTAATCAAAAGATGACCATTTCAATGGTGAATAAAGAGCCGGATATTTTTCTTCTAATATTCCTCGAAAATCAAACTCTCATCTTTCCTTCTTATAACTTTTCAAATCTACACACTACGCTCACAGCTGCAGAAGTCCCATTAATCAGCCTACTTCAATTGAAAACTACTTCAAAACGACTCTAAGATAAACAAAAGTCACATAAAATCTCCGCTCCACACTCATGAACACGCAAATCAAATCTAAAATGAAATTCAAACACTCAAAACACAAATACAGTGTAATTCAAAAGAAGGATAGAGAAATTTACTTTCTCTTCTTTCTCCAAGCCTTTTTCTTGCCTCCAGTGGCACGTCTCTTGTGCATTGAGTCCCGAGAGATACCTGACACGAGACTCCATGATCATAAAACACGAAAACACAGTTCTAAATTGGAACAGAAAATGAGCCGAAGATTATGTATTCACCCATGGCTGCAGTAACTGGTAAGTTGGTAAGCTGTTTGTTCAGAGCTTCACTGCGTTAGCTTGGGCAATTGATCTTGAGTGGACTTCGATACGAGCAATAAAACCCTAGTTCGCAAGTTTACACGGAGGGGTGATATGGTAATTTAAGAAATACATTTCTGGAAATATATACAAGAGGTCCTCGAACTATCTGTAATAGAGCAAGCAGCTATATAACCTTCAGGTTATGACAATTGAGTCTCAAATCTTCTTTATTGTGACGCGCAATTCCTCTTTACTCAATGTAACAAATGACGATACGTGGGTGTGCAACTTTTCTTGATTGTCAGCCCAAGTTGTATAAGCCCAATGTCCCAACAAATGGAGCAGTTCAAGACCATCTTAAAGCCTAAAAACATGGGCCATCTACAAGCCCAAATGGAGTTAAATGCTGTGACCCATTTCAAGTCCAAATTTTAGTGGTGATCGAAATGACAGTAATCAGCGTCTGGAAATGATTAGTAACAGAGAAAATTGATTTTTTAAATAATTTCCAACAAACAAGCATTAAATCCCCTCCCACAGAGAACCTTAGGGTGTGTTTGATTTTTTTTTCTCTCTAGATTTTAGCTTTTTTAATCCTTGATTGATTGTTCGATTGCCCTTTTTTCTCGAAAAATATTTTTTAATTTTTTTTGAAATTCGTATTTTTCTTATTTTGGAGGAAAACGTTTTCCTTAAGAAGAGAGGTTTTTGTTTTCTGAGAAAAATTTGCCACTTTTGTGTTAGATAATTTGCTTTAACCATAAAAATAAAAATGATCACATTTCATGAAAAAAACATGAAAATAAAGAAAACAACAATATATTCCAACTTTCAATAATCCAATCAAACACCTAAAACTGTTATTTTCCCTGAAAAACCTTTTTCTCGAAATTCTTTTGTCCAAAAAATATTTTTCTTCTAACCATTTTTCGAATTTGCAATCAAACACGCCCTTTGATTGTATACGACCTCATGGTTTGAACGACAGTTGCATTTGTAGTGCCATATTATAGTGCCGTGGGCCGTACGAATTATCTATGGTCAACTCTAGCGTGTCATTCTTTATAAGTTAAGGCTTGGTGATTGGGAGTGTTTTTTAATGATTTTTAATATAAAGAGAAGATAGAATTAGTGGAATTTAATGATGGAGAATTGTTAATGTGACGTGATGTATAGATGTGATTGATTTAGAATAAAGAAAGAATGTATAAAAAAGTGGAAAAGTTTTGAAAAAAACAATGCCTATCATTTATCTAGCCATTTCCAAGTTGATGCCCAAGTGACTGTTTATTGCCTTCATTTTTTTCCTTTCGTCATTAGGGTTTGCAAGCTTTGTAATTTATGGTCGTGAATGAAATAAAAATAACCAAATCTACGCGATCAAGAAATCGAACAACTATTCAAAATATAGAGTTCTCCCAACTCTGTTCTGATTCATTCATAAAAAAGAATTAGTTCAATTTCATCCGAAAAATGATTCATGAACATAGTGAATTACAATCGCGTCAATACATCTACACAAAAAAATTCCATTTCCTCATCCTCTTTCAACTACACTATTGTTTTTATTGACCATGAAATCCAACATAAGTAATGATAAATTGATATGAACAGAGTTGAGTTGACTGTGAAGTTCAAGGGCTTTTGATCAACTTTCACACACACACACACACACACAAATATATAATGGTTCCACAATTTTGGTTGACGGCTTTAGCGACAATAAAGTGGCGTAGTAAAATTCAATTGGATTTATGTCACATTAATTATTCTACTATCAAGTACTTATAGAAATTCAATTTGCCAAAAACTTAATTTGCTAATCAAATTATAAGTGAAAGTTGCATAAATATTATTATTATTCCCTCCGTTCCACAAAGATAGGTTTGTTGATTTTTTTCACAATAATTAAGAAAATATCAATTAATATTATTGAAAAAATAAAATATAAGAGTATTTTCTTAATATACCTTGATACTTATTAATTATTAAACTTTAATTATTCTATTTTGTTAATAATAATACACATTAAATAGGAATATATAAGAAACTTAATATTTAAGTACTCTATTTAAGGAAAATGGCCTATCTTTATGGAATGGACCAAAATGAAATACAACTATCTTTGCGGGGACGGATGGAGTATTATTTTTATCTCAAAATTGCATGCCGGCATTTTAATGTGGGAATTTGAGAATGCAATGCCAAGCCATTACATATATTATACTGAATTTAGAGATTTTGATCCGTGTGAACAAATGAATCAACCATCAAAGGCAGAGATGTAAACTCCAAAAACATCCTCAACATAATTCTTGTTTTAAGTTAATAATCACACACGCACACATATCACGTCTCTGAGAATCTCAACCTCATTTTAAGCATCAAACGCAAACTTGCGAAACTACAAAAGCATCCTCAACTAAATTAATGTTTATGCTAATAATCAAGAACCACGTTGCATGTCTCTGAGAAGCGTGACAGCCTTTTAAGTTTCTCACGAATGGTTTTTCGAGTAGACGGTGTGCAACGGCTATCTATACCAGAAATTTTCAACCTTTCCAAAACTTTTCCATTCTCCAGCAAGTACTTCAACAGCTTGAATTCATGTTCACACGGATCAAAATCTCTAAATTCAATAATGCGAAGCCTCTTGACCAGACACACAGAAACAGTTTCAGGTACAGTGTACGGAACATTATTTTCACCGGGATTATCATATCCATGCTGCCAAGAAAGGAATTAGACTATGGAGATTCTATATCTATACTTCCTAATAGAGAGATTAGAAGCTAACCTGATGAATAATGAGCTTTTCAAGATGAGATGTGCAATCTAGTATGCTGGGTAGTATTCGAAGGTCGTATGCGCCCATCTCCAAGAGGGTCAAAGTTTCAAACACAGTTGCATCAAAAGCAGACGGTTGAGAACCTTCGGGGTACATAGCCTCCAAAAATCAAATTTTCATGTCAAAAAAGGCTTTGTATAACAAGCTCTAACTATTCAATACACACTACATATTGTGAGTAGGATATACCTGTAGTACAGCCCTTGTCAGGTAAAGTGACTTGACTCCACGTAACTCGTTGATACACTCACATGCATTTACCTTATTTTCCCATTCTGGTAAAGTGAATACCGCTCTGGGATTAGCGATTAGTTTCTTTGCCCGGAGGGATACAGGCATGTGATCTTGGAACTCTAAGAACTCCAGATTTGGGGTATCAAGGACAAACTTAGTGTCAATCAAAGTAGCATTAAGAAATAATCCAGCATAACTATCTCCAAGGACAATAGAAAATCTTCTAAGATAAGGCAAAGAGATCTCAAGAACCTTAACTTCCCAAAACAAGCACCTATGTATGCTCAAATCTTCAAGTAACTTACAACCCTTTAACAACCTGTTAATAGAGTGATCACTTTCGAACTCAAAACCCTCCAAGTGGAGCAACTTCAAATTAGGTAAAGAGACCACCTCCGGGATGATTAAATCTCCATCCCTTACTATTAGTTTCAAGACAACAAGTGACGTAGATGTGAAAATTTCTTGAGCTAATGATCCAATGCCTCCATTTTGCCACATGGAAATATCGATCTCTTTAACATTACGCCACAATGCAGCCTTAATCGTAGTTTGTATGACAGGTTCCTCAAAACCGATATCACAATTGAGGCGAAATAGATTGATATGAGGTACCTTTAGCATAACTTGTTTAAGACCAAACATCATAAACTCTTCGTCCGCCTCAGGGCTATTAATTTTTCGAGATAAGTAATTATCAAGAATGATGTTAGGGACAGAAATGAAAAGATCCTTCCATCGCCTTGATAGAATAGAAGTAGCCACTGCATATTTTGTGTCAAGAAATGACAAAATGTGGCTAAGTACAGCATCTGGTAAGTCACTTAGTCTATCTTCGCTACTGCTTTCTTCAATTTTACCAGTATCTTCACAACTGTTTTCTTCAATTTTACCAGTATCTTCAAAACCATTATCTTCAATTTCACCAGTTTTTCGAGCCCTTTTTGGTGCTCTCGACGTACTTGCATCCTACAATATACATGTTAAGGAAGATAAATCCCACATAAAACTAACTATACAACGTATATCACCAGTGAAAATCTTAAAGAGTAACTCCCACATTGACAGGTCATAACATCAATAATCTAGAGCTCTTCACAAAAATTTCATGTCATTTCATAAAATTAATATCTTCCAGCAAATTCCTAAAACTAAAGACAAGTTTATACATGTTGAGGAATATATATCTCACATCAAAAGACCACAAACTACACATACAACGTATGTCGCCAGGAAGCATCTTGAAGAATATAAATGGCACATGAAAATGTGACAGCATTAATAAGGTAGAGGTGATCACAAAAAGTGTATGTCTTCCCTTGACAACATCAATCTTTTACAGTAAATTCCTTAACACAAGTTACAGGGTTGCCTTGAAACAGAGGGCACACAGAAAAGCAAGAAAGAAACAGAGACTTACAGGAGAAAGAAGCTTGCCCCGTTGTGAGTGGAGCTGCGGTGCCATTTTGGAAGCGAAGGTGAGTTCTCTGTCTTGTGCAATTATAGCGGCCCACAAATTACTTCAAACCCAAATTAAAAACTTAAACAAAAATGAAAATCGATTAACAGCTTAAGAACCCAATCGATTAAAAATGGGAGAGGAGTCAGCTTACCAGGGATTCACTTGACTGAAGAAATCGAAGTTAACTCACCTGGAGATTAGGGCAGGTGTGTTTTGAGGAAAATTAGGTTTTCGCCATTGTTGATGAACGCTACAAGACGTTGACGGATTTTTCGTGTGTGCAACCGATCAGAATGGAAGAGCAATACAGAGACAAGCTTGTTCGGAATAGATTTCATTCATTCATTTATATTAGGGCAAATTGCAATCGTCGCTGCAAATTGGAAACCGTTGCGACGACAGGTTGTGGAAAAATTTTCAGCGGTAAACTCTTAAAAATGTTCGTGTTTTTTTTTTTTTTTTTTTTTTCTCACACACCGCCAATTTCAGCCTTAAAAATGTGCGCGCGCCTCTGTTTTTCCCCCGGAAATTTGAGTAATTAACCTTTTTCCAATGATGTCAACTTAAATATCCATGGAAAATTACTCATAAACAAAATAAAATCAACGGAAAAAAAAGGCCAAAAAACCATGAGATTATATACTACCTTCGTCCCACAAAGATAGACCTGTATTCCATTTTTATCCATCCCAAAATATAGACCTCTTTCTATTTTATTTGTATTTAATTTCTTCTATTTTTTAATTATACCCTTATTTAATATACATTGTTATTAGTTAGTATTATTTAATGTAAGAATATATTTAGAAAAAATATAACTAAAATTGACTTTTTCAAAAATATTAATTGTAATTTCTTAAAGTATGTGAAAGTCAAATTAAGCTTATCTTTATGGAACGGAAGTAGTATAAAGTTTTTAAAAGTCAATTGTCATTTCATTCGAAATAACATGGAGTTTTTTAAAAAGATTGAATAACTTTACTTTCAAGAACACTTCTAAAAAATTTATATTAAGGGCTTGTTCATTTGAGCACAAAATAAAGTCAGTCGTACTTGTTGACCAAATTCAAACTTTTGATTGAATGTTACTTTGTCACTTCTATCAACAAGGGGCCCACCTGGTAGAATTTAACCAATTTGTGCTCAAACGAACAAGCCCTAAGTACCATCATATACTTCTATATAATCTTAAACATCCTATGTGTATAAACTCTTAAATCCTTTGTTAAAGATAGTAAATTAGTTGATGTTCACGCTTTCCACGACCTGTGCCTTAATTGTATATATGATTTTCTTGATATAATTTGATGTGTTAGCATCTTCACGAAAATGTATTTTAATCCATTTTTTTCAAATTTCAAATTTGGTCAAACAAATCACATCCATATATCTCTTCACTCATTAAATCTCCACCATCCAACTCCACTCATTCTCTCTCTTCCTACTCATAAAAATACATTAAAACTCATCCGCTAACACCCTCAATTGATTTATGAATTGAGTGGTTTTTTTTTTTTTTTTTCTACTTGTATGTTAAGAAAATTTATAATACGAGTACGTGTTGTAAAGTGTTTTTGATGTATAAATGAATTGTCACAGAAGTGAATATCTAGATTTCATTCATAGAATAACTCAATTTATCTTATAATAATATGCTCATTCAAATTTTCCAACATATAGATACATTCATATAAGACAGAAAATAACATCTTATATGAAACCATTTAGCCACAAAAAGATTTCGACGGTCTCCTTTCCTCCATGCTGGCACATTTACTAACACGTATTCAACATTTGCATTTAATCAAAAGATTAATAACACCTATTCCCAAATAATAATAATAATAAAATGATTGATAACACAAATCTTGCTTTACTCTTAGTAGGATCACATAAAAGTTAGTACTACCTCCGTCCCAAAATTATAATTATTTTCTTATCTTCACATAGATTAAGAAAAATACAATTAATGGTATTGAAAAAATACAATTCAAGATTATTTTCCTAATATACCCTCTCATTTATTAGATGCTTTATTTCAACTATTCTATTTTGATGATAAAAATGTCTATTAAATAAGGGCATAAAAGATAAATAATATTTTAATTACATCTTTAATAGGAATGTGATCTATATTTTGAGACGGACTAAAAAAGACTAATGGACTATAATTTTTAGACGGAGGTAGTAGTTAATACTTAACACTGCACACTATAATTGGTCAGCATCATACAAAAGTCATAATTATAGCTATTTAGATTTTTTTTGTAAACAACATAAGTTCTTTGAGCACATCATTGGTTTTAAGTTTTAACAACATGTCCATTTATAGTTAGTGATCAAGCACAAACATCTCACGTCTGTGAGAACCTCAAAAGCAATTTAAGCGTCAAATGCAAACATGCGAAACTACAAAAGCATACCTAACTAAATTTCATGTTTATATTAAAAATCAAGCACAATGTCGCATGTCTCTGAGAAGCGCGACAGCCTTTTAAGTTTCTTGCGAATTGTTTTCCGCACAGATGGTGTGCAACGGTTATCTATCCCAGAAATTTTCATCCTTTCCAAAACTTTTCCATTCTCCAATAAGTATTTCAACAGCTTGAATTCATGTTCTGACCGATCGAAATCCCTAAATTCGATATTACGAAGCTTCTCGACCAAACACATGGGGACAGTTTCGGGGACAGTGTACGGAACATTATTTTCCTCGTATTCATTGTATCCATGCTGTCAAGAAAAGAATCAGATTATGGATCTGCTCATATTAACTATTTTATACCTAAAAATCAACTTCTCAATCTAATCAAAATCAAAAACCAATGTCAACCACACATCGACATCGCACATCATTACTCATTATTGCTCACGCATCTTGTAGTCCCCACCACTATTCACCTAAAAAATCAGTTTTTAGCTAAAAAATGTTTACCCAAACAAACTACATATCTGTACTTCCTAATATAAAGAAGAGGAACTCACCTGATGAATAACAAGCATTTCGAGCTCAGGTGCACAATCTAGTATGTTGGGTAATATTCGAAGGTCGTAAGTGCCCATCTCCAGGAGGGTCAAAGTTTCAAACACAGATGCATCAAAAGCAGACGGTTGAGAACCTCCAGGATACATGGCCTTCAAGTAAACATGGAGAAAGATAAAGAGAACATGAGTGAACTTCAGAATTTAAGAGTTCGTTTGACGAAGCTTCTTTTGAAAATCACTTTTTAATCAAGTTTTATGTCAAGAAAGGCTGTCAAACAAACTCGAACTATTCTATTCATGGTACGGATCATAAGTAGGATTTACCTCTAGTGCAGCCCTTGTCAAATAAAGAGACTTGACTCCACGTAACTCGTTGATACACTCGCATGCATTTACCTTATTCTCCGATTCTGGTAAACCAAATACTGCTCTAGGATTAGCAGTCAGTTTCTTTGCCTGGAGGGATACAGGCATATGATCTTGGAACTCTAGAAACTCCAAATTCGGTGTATCAAGCACAAACTTAGTGTTAATCAAAGTAGCATTTAGAAATAATGCCTTCAAACGACCTCCAAGAGTGAAAGAGAGTTTTCTAAGAAAAGGCCAAGAGATCTCAAGAACTTTAACTTCCCAAAACAAGCATCGCTGTATGCTCAAATCTTCGAGTGACTTACAACCGTTTAACAATCTGTTAATAGAGTTATCACTTTCGAACTCAAAACCCCCCAAGTGGAGCAACTTCAAATTAGGTAAACACACCACCTCTGGGACAACTAAATTCCCAGACGCTACCATCAGTTTCAAGACAACAAGTGACGTAGATGTGAAAACTTCTTGAGGTAATGATCCAATATTTCCACGTATGTACATGCAAATATCGATCTCTTTAACATTACGCAACAATGCAGCCTTAACCATGGTTTGTATAACAGGCTCATCATAACTGATCACACTTGAGGCGAAATAGATTGATATGAGGTACCTTCCTTAATATAACTTGTTTAAGACCAAACATCATAAACTCTTCGTCCGCCTCAGGGCTATTAATTTTCCGAGATAAATAATTATCAAGAATGATGTTAGGGACAGAAATGAAAAGATCCTGCCATCTCCTTGATAGAACAGAAGTAGCCACTGCATATTTTGTGTCAAGAAATGATAAAGTACACCATCCGGTAACTCACTCAGTCTATCTTCATAGCTGTTTTCTTCAATATTACCAGTACCTTCACAACTGTTTTCTTTGCCAGTATCTTCACACCCATTTTCTGCATTTTTGCCAGTTTTTCGAGCTCTTTTTGGTGCTCTTGACGTACTTGAATCCTACAATATACATGTTAATGAAGATAAATCCCATACCAAAAGACCATAAACTAAATATACAACGTATATCACCAGGGCATCTTAAAGAGTATAAATCGCGCGTCGAAAGGCCATAACATTAATAATCCAGAGCTCATCACAAAAATTTCGTCTCATCCCTTGATAATGTCAATCTTTTCCAACAAATTCCTAAAGACAAGTTTATACATGTTAAGGAATATAAATCTCACATCAAAAGACCATAAACCAAATATACAAAGGTATATCGGCAACGAGCATCTTAAAGAATACAAATGGCACATCGAAATGTGATAACATTAATAATCTAGAGATGATCACAAAAAATTCATGTCTTCCCTCGATAGCATTAATCTTTTACAGTAAACTCCTTAAGACAATTTACAAGGGTGGCTTGAAATAGAGGGTGGCACCTGGAAATGCAAGGGAGAAACAGAGACTTACAATAGAGAGAAGCTTGCCCCGGTGTGAGCGGAGCTGCGGTGCCATTCTGGAAACGAATACTACTATTCAAGATGAATCCTCTATCTTCTGCAATTATACCGGGCAAGAAATTACTTCAAACCCTAATTAAAAACTCTAACAAAAATGAAATCAATTAACAGTTTAAGAACCCAATCGGTTAAAAATGGGAGAGGGGTAAACTTACTACAGATTCACTTGACTGCAGAAATCGAGGTTAATGCGCTGGCGCGATTACTCCCAAAGTCCGAAGTAATTGTTCCTCAAGCGTAGGCACACGTTGGAAATTTGGGCAGGTGAGTTTCGAGGAAAACTAGGTTTCCGCCATTGTTGATGAACGCAACAAGACGTTGATGGATTTTTCTGCAGTGCAACAGATCAGAGTAGAAGAGCAATACTCAAAGACAAGCTTGGTTGGCATAGATTTCATTCATTTATTTATAGTAGGGCAAATTGCAATCGTCGTTGCAATTTGCAAACAGTTGCGACGATGGGTAGTGGACAAGTTTTAAGCGGTAAACTCTTGAATTTTGTCCTTTTTTTCACCAAGAAAGCTGCTAATTTGTTTGATTTTTTGTAACTGTTAGCCAAATAAATTTAAATGTATTTTAATGTATTCTTTTCAAATTTTAAATTTGATCAAACAAATCATATTCATATATTTTTCCACTAATTAAATCTTCACCATTTAATTCCACTCATTCTCTTTCTTCTTACTCATAAAAATATATTAAAATTTATCCGTTAACACCCTCAAATGATCCTTAAAAGTTAATCGAGTAAGGCCTTTGTTGTTATGGTGATAAATTTCATTTTTTCCATTTATGTGTTGAATGTGTGAGTGAAATTTGAAAAAATATATTAAATAATTAAATAAGTGATTGGAATGAAGAGAGGAAAATTTGATAAATTTTGTACTGGATAAAACAAGGTCTAAATTGACTTTTGTCTAAATAAAAATAATAATTTTTAATTGATAATGTCACGTCGCTTATGATATCATCTTCAGTTCCCATATAAAATTACCAGTAAACAAAAACATTAAGGGCTTGTTCTATACATCATATTAGAAATTTATTCAAACGACATGTTAGTTGTGTGGTTCAAAATAAGAAAAAATATATTTAAAAATATAAAGTAATTATATGAATGGTTAAAAATAATAAAAAAGAAAAAATTAGTAAAATTTTATTGTGTATTGAAAAAAAAGTAAAATATAGGGTAAAATGCACTTAAAGGCTTTTAAAAAGTGATTGTTATTTTATTTCGAATAATATAGAATTCTTTAAAGGTTTTGAAATTTTAATAACTTATTACTTTCAAGAACCTCTAAAAAACCTATATTAAGAGATAGTCCGGGTGGCACAGTGGTAAAATCCGCCTGAACCACGGGCACCGCCCAGTTTGAATTCTCATCCCCCATCCCTCAAGCTAAAAAAAAAAAACCTATATCAAATACTTCAAAAAAATCTATATTAAATACAATAATATTTCATACAATTTTAAACATATAATCTATACACTTAAACATCTAAAATCCTTCGTCAAAAAAAAAAAAAAAAAAAATTGTTGGGGTTCGTGCATAGCATGATCTTCGTCTTTTGTTTCTACATTTAATTGGTCACCATTGTGCAGAAGTTATAGTTGTAGCTTCGCGCCATATTTCTAAAATCAACTACGTACTCATTAGATTTTTATGTATAATACACATCATTCTTTGAGCACACCGTTAGTTTTTACAATATCTTGCCCATTTGAACAAGATATATAATCGTTTAATTCCTTTATAAAATTTTCGTGTGGTGAAACACAGTGCACTGGTCTGATTCTTTCCCTCTCTTAACTATGTGCTCTTAACTCACAATTAATACTAGATGGTAGAAATCCTAAACTCCTAAATCTCCATGCTGGGGAGTCCTAAATCTCAACGTCTCAACTCTTCTAAATTAATTATAAAATCATTTGCACAATTTGTAACACAAGGCCCCAAGTCCCCATTTCGACAAGTCATCGATATATAGAGTTCAAGAACTAACTACTACGTACATGATCAATTAGAATATAATTGCAAATTATAACGTTGGGGCGTGCTTTGGAACTTATAATTACACTATTAACATGAATTTGCTGAAATTGAGTTGTGAATTTATCGAGCTTTTTTTTTTCTTTGCACTTATTCAATTTTAGAGACGCTATTTAGAGCTTGTTTGAAACATATTATATATCTCGAAAAATCATTTTTCTCCAACATCAATTTTCACTACCCAGACAACTTTTCATATATTTTGATACGAGTGTTTACTTTATATCTCGAGCGTACTTTCAAAAATCAGTTTCTAAAAAATCTCTATAAAACATGCATACTTTTAAACGTATAGACATGTCGGCTTTATGTTGGAGAGGTATTTTTTGAACGAATTTTTCGATTGTGGCCCCATAACTTTCAAGGTCTACGTCCGCCCTTGCTTCTAGTTATCATACCACACCTAGATTTTCTTTTCTTTTTTTTTTTTCTTGTTAAAATGATTTCTACTTCTTTTGCGGAGTTTAATTCCAACACAAGGAAATGTGAAATTTATTTTGGGTGATAATTACGTTAGTATTGTTTTATTTTAATCGAGGCGATTGTGTAGTTCATCTGGTGATGACAATGAAGAGGGTTTGAATTTTATTGACATGATCCAAATGCACTTCATAATTTTTTAAAGAGATCCAAATCCATATCCAAATCCGTATTTTTTTGAAATTAAGTGATTTATACATATATAGTGATCTGCATTGATAGAGCATTTTGTGACTGCATGTTTTTCCAATTTTTTATTTGAGAGAAGACTGAGTAGGAATTGCAAGAAGGAAGAAAGAACTCGATCGACGAATTGCACTCTTTAGGGCTTGGAAGTACGGTGTCTTCTAAGAGCATTACAAGTAAATTATTAGAATTAATTTTTTAAAAATATAATATGAATTAGATCGAATCGGGTCTGGCCGAATCCAATCCGATCTGCAATCGTCGTGGATCGCATTAGGTCAACTTTCTGCGATCTGCAATCAGGAAAATTTCACTCCATTTGAATATGTTCTAGATCGAATTGGATCTTTTTTGCCACCACTACATACATAACACATAAAATTTTACAGTGTCGATGCTACACTGTTTTTGGTCTTGAATTTTGACAATCAATCTCACACACTTGTAGATCGGAAAAGTTTAGTCGCTTGATTATGGTATATTAATGAAAAGGTGAAAAAAACTTTAGCAGAGAAGAAAATAAAAAATATTTGTAAAAACGTGGTGGATTTTTTTGCCACCACTATATATATAACACATAAAATTTTACAGTGTCGATGCTACACTGTTTTTTATCTTTATTTTTTACAATCAATCTCACACACCTGTAGATCGGAAAAGTTTAGTCACTTGATTATGGTATTAATGAAAAGGTGGGAAAAAATTTTAGTAGAGAAGAAAATAAAAAAAATATTTGTAAAAGCGTGGTGTAGGTAGAAATAAAAGAAATAAAATGAACTTGTTCAAAAAAAAAAAGAAATAAAATGAAGTTTGATGGTTTTTTTTTTTAAAAATATAATAGACTATTTCTCTGATAATAATAATGACTATTTCTGTAACTAAAAAAGAAAATTTCAATGTAGTACTGCCACTAATAACTTTTCGGTATTCAAAGAATCAAAGTGTGATGTAGGCCTACGGTGGTTGAATGATCACGTTCCAAATAAGAGGCCGGTCTCGGCCTCGAACTACATGCACTTCTTCCCTAATTTCTGTGCCCTCCTTTGTCTCACCTTGTATCGGTCCCAATTAGTTCGTTCACTTCAATTTTTCATAAGGATTAAGAATAGGGTAATTATATTACCACCACAAATTATAATTGTTACACCACATTCTCATGGCACCACAATTAAAATAGGTTTTTAGTAAATACACCAATAACAAATTTTCAATTAAGTCCTGATCCAATAAACACCCAAAAAAGAGTATACACCACATTCTTCCCCCCCAAATTATAAAACCCTAAACTCTAAGAAATTGAAAGAGTCCGAAACTCGGAATCATATCTGGGAAAAAAGTTGAAAAGAAAGATGTTAGAAAAGAAATAGCAAAAAGGGAGCATGCCAATCGGAACAGCCATGCTCATGAAAACAAACAAAAACAAGGGGGAAAGTAAAAAAAAAAAATTGCCAGATTAATTGGAGAGCCATATTTGTGAAATTTTACTACACTTATTGTAAGGAAAAATGGAAATTCATAAATGCAGTAAAAACATAAATTATAAGGGGAAAAAGGAAAAAATTAATCTTAAAAATAATTGAGTTTATTGAAGGATACATGAACTTTCTCATGGAAAATTCCTTTTTGTTCTTGACATCTTCATATAGTTTCATATACATGTCACAGTTAATGCTAATTTTAATTGGGTTAAGTTAACTTCTCCTTTACGATTGATCCATCAGTCATCCAAATTAAAGAAATTAAATTTCAGATTGTGGTGTGCGTATCGATAGGAAGAAAAAGAAAAAAAAATACTAATTGTAATGAAAGTGGATATTTATATATCTTTTTAATTATGACTGATTTAGTAAATAAAAAAATTATTTAAAATTGTGGTGTAAGAAACAATTTTTGTGGTGGCAATATAACCACCCTTAAGAATATACTGGTAAAGACAACCATGCAAACAAAATTGAACGTAAAAGTGGAGCAAATAAATGGAATAACTCAAAAATATTAGAAGTGGACCAAATAATGCAACGATCTGATCATTTTCTTAATTAACCAACCATGGCTTAATTATATTATAAGCAGCAAACGAAAAGATCCCTTAATCCTATATATTTTGCTCCAAGTATCGAATGATTGAGAAACTGTTTCCAAATTCTAGGATTTATAGGATCCCTTGAGCCAAGTTTAGAAGTATCGAAGACTTGTTTCCAAAGTCTAGAATCAATTTCCAAAGTATTCACGGTTCAAAAGTATTCTTGTCTTTCCTTCAAAGAAAAGTAGTATTCTTTCTGTTATCTTACTATATAAAACTTAGTTTTGCTAGCTCGATGGCACAAGAACTCTTCTCCATATATCCTCCTTTGAGGAAAAAAAAAAAGGGAAAAAAAAAAGAACTCTTCTCGGCCTCGAAGTCATCGTTGTAATGGTGGGAAAAAGAGACGCACCGGCGATTGGTATAGATCTTGGAACAACTTACTCTTGTGTTGGCGTTTGGAAAAATGATCGTGTTGAAATCATCCCCAATGACCAAGGCAACAGAGTGACACCGTCTTACGTTGGGTTTACCGATGACAGTGAACGCCTTATTGGGGATGCCGCCAGAAACCAACTTGCATTTACCAACCCAACCAACACTGTATTTGATGCTAAGAGGTTAATTGGAAGGAGATTTAGCGATCCAACCGTGCAGAGTGACATCAAGTTGTGGCCTTTCAAAGTGGTTGCCGATGCCGCTGATAGACCTATGGTTGCGATTAAATACAAGGGAAAAGAGAAGTTGTTCTCGCCAGAGGAGATCTCTTCTATGGTTTTAATGAAGATGAAAGAAACTGCCGAGGTTTACATAGGTTCGACTGTGAATGACGCAGTGATTACTGTACCTGCGTACTTTAATGACTCTCAACGTCGATCTACAAAGGATGCAGGTTTGATTTGTCGCCTAAATGTTTTGCGCATTATGAAGGAGCCCATAGCTGCTGCAATTGCTTATGGTCTTGATAAGATGGAAAGTAGTGTTGGTGAGAAAAATGTGTTCATCTTTGATCTTGGAGGTGGTACTTTTGATGTCTCTGTTCTTAGGATCGAAGGGGGCCTCTTTGAGGTGAAGGCTATTGCTGGTGATACCCACCTTGGAGGTGAAGATTTTGACAACAGAATGGTTAACTACTTTGTCGATCAACTCAAGAAGAATAAGAAAATTGAAAGTGGTGACCTTGCGAAGAGGACCCTGAGAAGGTTAAAGACTGCTTGTGAGAGGGCTAAAAGGATTCTCTCATTCTCTACGGAGGCAATAGTGGAGATCGATGCTCTTGATATCTACACCAAAATTACTCGTGCAAAATTCGAAGATCTCAACAAGGACTTGTTTAGCAAATGTATGGAATCGGTTGAAAGTTGCTTGAGGGATGCAAACATGGACAAAAGCAGCATCCACGAAGTTATCCTCGTTGGTGGTTCTACAAGGATACCCAGAGTTCAGCAATTACTACAAGAGTTCTTCAATGGGAAGCAGCTATGCAAGAGTATCAATCCCGATGAGGCTGTTGCTTATGGTGCTGCAGTTCAAGCTGCAATCTTGAGTGGTTACGGTGATAAGAAGTTGCAAGATTTGATATTAATGGACGTTACTCCTCTCTCCCTTGGCATAAACCTTCAGTCCGGGTTAACGGATGTGGTGATTCCTAGGAACACTACGATTCCAACAAAGAGGTCCAAAATATATGGAACCTCTGTAGATTACCAAACGATTACGTCTATCAAAGTGGTGGAAGGGGAGAGACCGAGGACTGTGGACAACTATTTGCTCGGTCAATTTTTGCTCTCGGGCATTCCTCCTGCACTTAGAGGTGTTTCAAAGCACTTGATCACTTTTGACATTGATGCTGATGGCATCTTGCACGTATATGCCGAGGACTTAACCAGCCATAGTAAAAACCAAATCACAGTCACCAACATCAGGGGACAACTTTCCAAGGAGGACATAGAAAGGATGGTTAACGATGCAAAACAGTACAAGATTGAGGACGTGCTATACAAGAGGAAGGTTGAAGCACGGACCGCTTTGGAGATGTATGCTTACCAAATGAGGAACACTATTAGGGATCCAAAGAATGCTTCTAAGCTTTGTGCATCTGACAAGGACAAGATTGAGAAGGCTTTTGAGCAAACCATTCAATGGCTAGAAGAGAATCAACAAGTCGAGGAATATGTGTTTAATGAGAAGAAGAAGGAGCTAGAATACATCTACAATCCCATCTTCGAGAAGATAAATGGATGAAGGAGATCATGGAAAAAAGTATGCCGACATCGTCTAATTAATGAGTGTTCTAATTAATTTGTGTGTCGTAAATAATTGACTAAAACTAGAATAATTGAATGTGTTGGATGTAAGATAATATCCTGTGTGGGTGGCTATAGTATCTCGTATTAATATCTGTAATAACGATGTGCCCCAGTGATTTCCTATATATAAGGGGTTATTAATGTGAATGAATTTTATCATAAAAATTCTCTCGCTTGATACTTTCTTTATATTCTCTTTATTATTATTTCGGACCATGCTACAATACCATAATAGATGCTATAATAATTGACATAATATATATGTGGCATGATCCTACAATTTCAACCATTCCATCACTTTTAGATTGACGGTTATTAAATATATCAACTACCATTATGTCAACTATTATGACATTTATTATGGTAGTCTAACATTTCCCTTATTTCTATATAGTTTTATAAGTGAGATCATTTAAAAATGTGTATAGACATTGGTTAATTAATTAGTGTTCTGATTAGTGTGTTTCAAGTTTGACACTTTTATTGGTGGCTATTCATTGGGCGCGCTATCGTTTGGATTCCAAGGTATCATCTTTGACTTAGATGCAAAAGGTGTGGTGGCCGCAATTAATGAATGACTCGGTAAGGGACTCATCGGAGTTTGACTTGCTCATCCGTGACTCCAAAACACTCCTTCAAAATCGGGGAAACCACTATTTTGGATGACACTTCTTTTGATGTTCTTAATAAAATTGATATTTAAAAAAAAAACAATATAATTAAATCATCACATTGAAAGTACTTGATAACAATCAAAATATTTAGTTAGAGACATTCATTAAGTACATTTTTGTCGAATAGAAATAGTTGTAGGATTGAAATGGGAAATTGAATGTTTTACAATTATTTCCCTTGTATATGATTATTGTTGTTTTAGGATAGGATGTGTAAATAGACTACAAATGTGTAATTGACAAATAAGCCAATTTGGTGAAATTCAAACCCAACTCAACTCACTTCAAGAATAAAATGATTAAAATTCAATTCCAATCCAACCCAACAAGATCGATTGAGTTGGTCGGTTTTAGGAATTAAATTAATGTAAAACCGATTATTACTTATTAGTTCAATTCAATGAGATTGTACATTAGAGATCTTTTAAAGCCGTACACTTAGTGATTGTTCATTAGTTTAAATTCTCTCGTTTCTTACACTCTTGCTTTTTTAGATCTTTCTATTTATGTATGAAGTTTTTTATGGATTTCTTACAATTTGTTGTTTTTTTGGATTTTTTTTATATTTATAGTTAAATTTGTTGGTGGATTAGATTGACCTGGTTTTTTTTTTTTTTTTTTTTTTGACAATGATTGACTTGGTTTTAACAAAGTTATCATGTAAAACTCGAACCCAACACAATCCGATTAAAAATTAAAATTTGAAATCCAATCCAACGTGAGTGGATTGGGTGGTTGAGCGAATTGGACTAGTTTTTGTCCGGCTCTACACATAGTCCACAAAAGACAGCATTTTTACACTAGTACAAATGTGGAAAGTGTGGCGGTTGTTTTGAGTAAAGGGTGGCGGTTCTTGAACTGTCATCCAAACTAGCGACACCTAATATCACTAGAAAGGATAGCGGTCCCAAAAATGCCACAAAAAAAGAACGGGTGGCGATTGTAAGTTCACAACCGCCACCATTTCATTTATGAAATTTTTTAAAAAAGATTTCGGTTGGCAGTTGTGAATCCACAATAGCCACCCTTTCATTTACCACCCCCCATTTTTTAAGATATGGTGGCGGTTTCTTGCCTACAACCGCCACCCTTTGTTTTATTTTATTTTTTATATTTTAATTTTTTTCAAATTTTAGGTAGACAATCGCCACCCGTTTTTTAATATAGAGTGGCGGTTTCTTTCTACAATTGCCATTCTTTATTTTTTATTTTTTTAATTTATATGTACTTTGGGTGGCAGATTTTAGTGACAACAGCCATCGGTTGTCTTTGGGTGGCATTTTTTATACAATCGCCACCCAATGTACGACACCTAATGTCCCCTTTGTACTAGCTAGTGTTAACACTTTTTATTTTATAATAATAATTTTTTCTATGCTTTTTAGTGACACCTTTCAACAACCGCGAAATATAAGGAAAGAAGTTCCAAGTACGAAAGGTAAACTGATGGGTTTACTTCACAAAGTACATATATCACACAAGATGAGTAGGATAAGAAAACCCCAATTCAGCGAAAGGAGGTGAAAAGGAGAAAACCTAACAACAAAAGTCCGCCATGTATTCATGCTGTTGAGAAAAGAATTAGAATTAGATTATGGAGATTCTATATTGCTACTTCCTAATATAGAGATTATTTGATACAGCTACCTCACGAATGATCAGCCTTTCGAGTTTGGGGGCACATGCAAGTATGTTTGGTAGTAGTCGAAGGTCGTAAGCATCAAGCTCAAGGAATTGAAGGTCAAAAGCCTCAAACAAAGAAATTGAAGGTCAAAAGCCTTCATGTATTCACGCAAAGAAATTGTTTGACAAAGCTTTCCTGAAAATTACTTTTGCTTAAGCTCATTAGTCATATAGTATTATTTAAGCGCATAGTCCAAAAAAAAAAACAAAAAGGACAAATCCATCTCAAGAAGTCTTTCTCAAACAAGCTCCAATTGTTCTACGCATGCTATGATGTCTAAGTATAGAATAAAAGGTTTAGTTTTCACCTCAAGAGAATCCATTGACAAATAGAGTGAATTGAGTCTATGCAAATTGTTGACAAACTGACATGCATGAAGCGATGCCTGTAACTCATCATCCGAGTCTGAATCATCATGAGGGGTTGGTTTCTTCATCAGAAGAGATCTAGCTGCATGATCGTTGAACTCAAAAAAGTCGAGATTCGGTGTATCAAGGACAAGCTTAGTGTGCGTCATACTAGTATTTAGAGAAACACACATCCAATTACTATCACACCTTATTTGACAGAAAGTTTTCTAAGAAAAGGGAACGAGATATCAAGAACATAAACAACAACAACAAACTAAGCCTTATTCCCTACAATATCAAGAACATAAACGTCCCAAAAAAATCACCCACATAGGCACAAATCTTCGCGTAACTGACCACCCCGAAGCAATTTGTTAACCGACTGACCGAACTCAAAACCATCCAAGGGGAGCACCTTCAGATTAGGTAAACAGACCAACTCAGGGATAAGTAACACCACCCTATCCCCTGTAAATTGCCCTTTTTGCTTTTAGTTTTAAGACAATGAGTGACGTAGATGTGAAAAGTTGGCATGGTCATTGTTGCGACTAAATCCCACACCGCAAGTGTACGGGTCGCGAAAGTAATAAAGTGGACCTTTAAAGTCCGGATATCGTACCCACGAGGACTGATTTATTCCCACGCTCACTTTAACTAACCTTAACCGAAATAAATAAGTTGATATCAATTAATTCTAATTTTGCGAAAATTAAATTGCTAAATGAATTTGCTAAATCTAAAGTTAAGAATTAAGAATTAAATGAAAGAAAATTAAAAGAATGAATTTTTATAATTTGAAATCGAATATGGAAAACTAGCATTACGGTTTCGAATCCACTTTTCAATTAGTCATCCCCCGGATTATTAATTTGGCAATGAAAGTTAGTTTTGACGATTCAATTCACAAAATTTGTTGAATAATCTTTCTCAAGTAGAATTCAACCTATTTATATGACGTGTTAACTATATCTCTATGATAACAACGCCATAAAAATACATTACAACACAAGAATTGCATAAAAACATCGCACAAAGCATAGAGGTATTCTCATCCCCTATCGGACTTTGTGATTTTCAATAAAAGTCTAACCTATTCACGATTTCTCAATTCAATGAATAGATCACAGATCAACTTTGGCCACAAGTTGTAAAAGAAAGCATGATATATTGAAAACTCAAAATCCAAAATTCATCCTAGCATAAGAATTAACAAAACACCAAATTAATAATCCGGATTCAAACTAAAATCAAAGTTTCATCTCTGCCCTAATACTATGAGAAACCTAGCCTAACATGCTAAAAAAAAACAGAAGAAAAACAAGAAGAGAAAGCCATAACCGAGTTAATGTGTAGTTCTTGAGTTTTGATCTTCAATTGTGGCTTCTTTCTCCAAGTTTCTCCTAGATGATTGCTCCAACTTTCGTTCCTCTTCGTTCTCTGAAGTTCTTCCCCGAAATTAGGTCGAGTTCTGTATTAATAGATGCAAGAAAGCCCAAGAAAACCAGGTCCAATTCAGTTTCGGAAAGTTTTCCGAAAATCTGCCCGATATAACTATGCTATCGCGCTTGCGATCGCATGGTTATAAATTTCCAAATGCATGCTGTCGCGCGGGCGACCGCATGGTTATAACAGATTTCAACTTCTGCCATCTTCCAATTTAGTCCCCAAAGTTTAATTACAGGGCAAGTCCTGAACTTCCAATTTTGATCAATTGAGTCCACAAGCTTTTGATTTCTTCAATTTGGCTCCCATTTGATTTTTCTTCACCTCCCCCAACTTTTATTTCTTCCAATTGAGTCCTTCCAACTTTGATTTGTGTCCCTTTTTGTCCAAAGTTGTAATATTTTCTTCAATTCCCGATTTTCCTTAAAATCGAACCAAATATCGCTAAATTAGATGCGAAATTAATTAAAAATAAGAAAAACACATAGTTTAAGAGGCCTAAATAAGTGCATAAATTGCACTTATCAGTCATGATCCAATAGTTGAACGTTTTCCCATGCAAATATCGATCTCTTTAACATTACGCCACACTGCAGCCCTAACTAAATTTTGGATAACAGGATCCTCAAAACTGAAGCTGCACTTGGCAAAATTGATTGATATAAGGCACCTTTCTTACCATGAGTCCATAACTTGCCTGCGACCAAACATGGCAAAATCGTTGTCAGATCGCCTGCTACATGTTTTCTGAGTTAAAGAGTCATCAAGAATGATGTTAGGGATACAAATGAAAAGATGCTTCCATCTCGTACTGATGATACAGAGCTCATCAGTCAACACAATAATTTCATCTCTTCCCTTTATAAAATCAATTAATAAGTTTCAGTAGATTCCCTAAGACAAGTTACAACGGTGACTGGAAACAGAGGGAGCATAGAAAAGTAAGAGAGAGAGAGACTTACAATAGGAAGAAACTGGCGCTGGCGTTGGCGCACACAGAGAGAAACATCAATTAATAATTTTCTGTAAATTCCCTAAGTCACTTAGTCTGGCTTCACGAAGATTTTCTTCAGGTTTGCAAGATTTTCGACCCCTTTTCAGCATTTCTCCTTTTTGGAGCTCTCGACGTAGTCGAATCCTACATTATGCAGGTATGTTCAGGGATATAAAGCTTACATAGAAAGATCATAAAATAAGTGTGGACATATTAAGGAATATATGAATAGCGCTATGCCTGCTTACTAACAAAGTTTACCAGATAGAAGCCGAAGCCTGGGTGGCTCTAAATACACTCCATATTTTAATCCTCATGCCCACAATTTTCCAGACAGATGAATTTACCCCTCTTTAATGTGATACTCAACCACGGGTGGGGAACATGTAGGTGGATACTCGGCCAAACATGACCATTCCACGAGACCATGTTTGGTTTTACACTTTTTTCTTTTTTTAATTAAATTCTACAATTAATTTATATTTAATAATAATCACGTGTTAATAATACTAATTATTTGTTTATGATAAAAATCATTTATATTTAATAGTAATAATTATTTATCTATATTAATAGATTTTATATTTATAGTTACTATAAAAATAATAATTATAACTCTAAAAATTATTATAATTAATATTAATTAAATATAACCATTTTCATATAATTTTTTGCTTTAATTGTTAGTTATATAATTAATTGACTATTATTTTATATTAGGTATTGATTTATTCCCAATATGAAGTAATCATAATACACCATTTTGAAGTAATTTAACATATTATAATATTTGATTCTAATGTACATATATCATTTTATTGTCAAAATATTTGATAATTCTAGTATATATGAATCAATGTAATAATCACGTAAAAAGACTTAAAAGGTTATAATATATATATATATATATATATATATATGTGTGTGTGTGTGTGTGTGTGTGTGTGTGTAAGTAAATGATAAATTTAATTCTGCATTATCTTTATTATTCTTTAATACTCAAAACATTATTGAAATTTCATAATCTAAAACTAGATAAAAACATGTCCATTCCATTATGATTAGATATTAATCAAAAATGAAAAATACTTAGTGTGGGGTCTAATTACCTCCTCATACAATGTGTATGGCCCAATTTACCCAATAGTGGAACTTGTCTGTCCGCTTTATGGGCCTAATACCCTTCAGACCAAATGCTCCTCTTTCCATTATATCTGCGGGCTTTGTCATACAATTGTTGGGCCTAATAATAGCACTGGACTCATCTTTGCGCCTCAACGTCAAGTTCCTCTCTTCTCCTTATCTCTCTATCCTACAGTCGAAGAATTGCTGCAAATGGCTGCTAATTCTTTACTCAGGAGTCTCCTAATCTGCTGCCATCAGAAGCTATCTCCATCGGTTCATCATTTCCCCAATTTTCTTCGTCCACAGCTCACTAATCGCCGCCACCCTTATATATGGCGGCTCTCAATGCGCCTCTATTCTTCGAGTCAATCCACACCGCAACCTGCGGAAGGCGGCGCTACCGAGGGAAGGATTACGCTCAACGTGGTCACCATTCTCGAAGAGAGAGGTCTTCTAGAATCCATCACCAGCGATTCTCTCAGGTCCGCCTGTTCTGATCCTACTGTCCCTCCCCTTAAGGTCTATTGTGGCTTCGATCCTACTGCCGAGAGTCTCCATTTGGGTAACCTACTCGGTATTATAGTCCTTTCGTGGTTCCTCCGTTGTGGACATAAGGTTGTGGCTCTTGCCGGTGGCGCCACCGGCCGCGTCGGCGATCCCTCCGGCAAGAGCATCGAGCGGCCGCAGCTCGACCTCCCCACCTTGGATCGTAATATTTCTGGTATTTCATCTACTATTAGCCAGATTCTAGGCCGTAATCATGGAGTTGATAGTTTTTCTATTTTGAATAATTATGATTGGTGGAAGGATTTTAAAGCTCTGGATTTTCTCGAGGTAGGTAGGTTTGCAAGAATGGGTGTAATGTTATCGAAAGAGAGTGTAAGGAAGAGATTAGAATCTGAACAAGGAATGAGTTTCACTGAGTTCGCATACCAGTTGCTCCAGGGTTATGATTTCCTGCACCTCTTTAAAGAAGAAGGTGTTAATGTTCAGATTGGGGGAAGTGATCAATGGGGGAATATCACTGCAGGAACTGATCTAATTCGTCGAATTCTTCAAGCCGAAGGAGCTTATGGACTCACATTCCCTCTTCTCCTCAAGAGTGATGGCACTAAATTTGGAAAATCAGAAGATGGCGCCATTTGGCTATCTTCTTTTTTGTTATCCCCGTATCAGTTCTACCAGTATTTATTCTCGGTCCCTGATTCTGACATCGTGAGGTTTCTCAAGATTCTTACATTTTTGAGCATGGAGGAGATAGCCCACATTGAGAGTGAAATGCAGAAGGCTGATTATGTCCCCAACACGGCTCAGCGCAAGCTGGCCGAGGAGGTGACGCGTTTCGTCCATGGTGAAGAAGGTCTTGACGAGGCGCGAAAGGCTACTGAGGCGTTAAGACCGGGGCTGAGACGAAATTGGATTGGAAAGCCATCGATTCTGCTAAGGATGTTCCGTCATGCTCATTGGCTTATGATGATGTGTTGAATGTTACTTTGTTCGACCTATGTGTTTTGACCGGTTTGCTTGAGAGTAAATCGGCTGCACGCAGATTGCTCAAGCAAGGCGGGCTTTACTTGAACAATGTAAAGGTTGATAGTGAAGCGAAAAAGATTGAAGTTGGTGACATTTCTGATGGCAAAGGGTTACTTTTATCCGCGGGGAAGAAGAACAAAATTGTTGTGAGAATATCTTAATTCCTTTGTCAATAGCTCAAGAATCGATGCTGTTTTGTTAATCATCATCGATTCGCTGCCATGAAAGTCATATACGCATGTAGGTTGTACATTACCTGCTTGCTGTAAAAGCCATTTTTGCTGAACATATTGAGTTGCAGATTGGTTTTTCTTGAAGAGGCAATAGAGAAAGAGTGATTTTGGTACAATTTAGAGGCTTGTAGGCTGCAGGGAAATGCTGGAAAATCGTGGGAGGTTCGAATTTGACATCTTTATATTTATATATACGTAAAGATTGTAGTAAATCGAATGATTTTTTTGGTGGGAATTTTGCTTTGTAGTTGCTCAATTCATTTATGGTTTGTTCTTAATTCCTGTACGTATTTATCATTAATCAAATCAAATGCCCAAACCAGAATAATGATTTTATCGAAAACGGCAAGATCTAATTAAAAATATTATTTTGAATATAAAAAATAAAATTTATCGAAAACGGCATTATTTTGAATAATGCCCAAACCATTTGCTTTTCTTACATGTTAACCACACCTTTCCAAAAATCACTTTTCTTCTCGGCTCCAATTAACCATACCAACACAATTCAGTAAAATGCGGTTAACAAGAGAAAATCTAACAAGAAGAATTGATTTTCACTAAAAGGAGGTGAACAACATTCAGCAAAAATCTAAGAACAACAATCAACAATCAAAAGCATTCTAAAACGCTTCAAAAAAAAAAAAAAAAAGCATTCTAAACTAATTCATAGTTATCTTAATAATCAAGCACGATTTCAGATGTCTCCGAAAACCTCGACAGCATTTTAAGTTTCTTGCGAATTGATTTTCGAGTAGATGTTGTGCAACCACGATCGATCCCAGAAATTTTCATGCTTCTCAAAACTTTTCCATTCTGTAGCAAGTACTTCATCAGTTCAAATTCATCTCTCGTTGAAACGAAATCTCTAAATTCGATATTACTGAGATTGTTGGCCAAACACACAGGAACCGTTTCAGGTAGAGGGTAGATTGCTTTAAAGTCCTCGTAATCCACATATGCATGCTGTGGAGAAAATAATTAGAATTAGATTATGAAGATTCTATACCCCTACTTCCTATTATCCTATATGATTGATATGTTACCAGCACTGACACAATTTTTATTGTCCCAGCGCCAATGTGACATGCTGGGACAGCTTAAGTGATGCAAGCCTAATCTCAACACGCCATATTAGCATTGGAACAATAACAATTATTCCAGTGCTAGTAATATATCAATTTTACTACTTCCTAACATAGAAAATAGAGGTCATTTAATAGAGCTCACCTCACGAATGACTAGCGTTTCAAGTTTAGGTGCACATGCAAGTATGCATGGTAGCATTCGAAGGTCGTAAAAGCCAAGGTCGAGGAGGGTCAAAGTCTCAAACACAGAGCCTTCCGAAGCAGATGGTATAGCACCGAGGGGGTACATAAGCTTCATGTAAAGATAGTAAAAGATAAAATAGAACTTTCGTGAGCGAACTTTCGAATTTAAGAGCTTGTTTAATGAAGCTTTTCTGAAAATTGCAACTTCTTATACCGATTATTTAGCACAAAGTCCTCAAGTAAACACATAGACATCTCAAGAAGGCTTTGTCAAACAAGCGCTAACTATTTTATACAGTATCTAAGTAGGACAAAAGCTTAGTTTATACCTCAAGAGAATCCTTTGACAAATAGAGCGACTTGATTCCACGCAAACTGTTGATGAATGGAGATGTGTTTTTCGCATCATCATAGTCCTCAGTATCCTCCCATTCCGGTAATTCGAATTCTGCTCTAGCATGAGGCATTGGTTTTTTTATCTCGAGAGATCTACCGATGTGACCCTTGTACTCAAAGAACTCCATATTCGGTGTGTCAAGGACAAGCCTAATGTACTGCATACTAGTATGCTCACCTACCCAATCATCACCATGATTTAAAGAAAGTTTCTTAAGAGAAGGCAAAGATATATCAAGAACTTCAACTTCCCAAAATTCGCACCTACGTAGGCACAAATCTTCAAGTAACTCACAACCCTGAAACAATCGGTTGATACCGCTTTCGATGAAAAGCCCATCCAAGTGGAGCACCTTTAGATTTGGTAAACAGACCAACTCAGGGATGACTAAATATGTCTCGTCCTCTGTCCATGTCCCTTTTAGTTTCAAGACAACAAGTGACATAGATGTGAAAAGTTCGCATGGTAATGATCCAATTCGTTCAACTTCTCCAATGCAAATATCGATCTCTTGTAACATGGCGCCACACTACAGTCCTAACTAAAGTTTCAATAACAGGATCATCAAAACTGAAGTTGCAACTGAGGCGAAATTGATTGATATAAGGCACCTTTCTTAGCATAACTTGCCTAAGCCCAAACAGTGCAAACTCTTGGTCAACAACTCCCACGCTGCTCGTTTTCTTAGTTAAAGAGTCATCAAGAATGATGTTAGGGACATAAACGAAAAGGTGTTTCCATCTTGTGGATAGAACAGAAGTTGTCACCGCATATTTAGTGTCAAGAAACGACAAAATATGGCAGAGGAGAGCATCTGGTAAGTCACTTAATCTATCTTCACCACCATTTTCTTCGGGTTTGCAAGATTTTCTACCCTTTTTTGGTGCTTTCAGCGCTCTCGACATACTTGAATCCTACAACATACATGTACGTTAAGGGATACAAATATAAATAAGCCATTGCACTCTGCCTATTAACAAAGTTCACGGTTCACCAGATCCATTCCCAAGTCTTTAAGTCTTAATAATATAGAGCTCATCACGATAATTTCATTTCTTCCCTTCGTAACATTAATCCTTTTCAGTAAATTCCTTAAGATAAGTTGCAATGGTTACTGTAAATAGAAAAGAAAGAGAGAAACAGAGACTTACAGTAGAAAGAAAATGGCGCCGAGAGCGGAGCTGTGGTGCCATTCTGGAATCTATGAGCTACTGTTCAAAAAAATTACCCAAAACATTACTTCAAACCTAATTAAAAACTTGAACGCAAATGAAATCGCTTATCTGCTTACTAGAGATTCAATTGACTGTAGAAATCGAATTGAATTCGCGATCTCAATTGCTCCCCAATGGTTGAAGTAACCTTTCCTCAGGCATACGCGCAAATTGGGGGCGGGTTTTGGGGGTAAATTTTTGGTTTTCGCGGGGTTTTTGATTTAGTATTTTAGTCCAAATTGCAGCTTGCAGGTTCCAAATCCTTAGAAGTTGTGACAACGGGGCTTTTACTTTTATTTTTTAGCAACAATGTCTTAAATATTTAAGTAGTTTTCGTCTTTTAGAAATACATTTAAAATTGATATTTTTATGTGACACAATTAAGGTAACACATCATCAATGGATTCAAGCAAATGCATTTAAAATACACACATTGTCTTTGGATACAAGTAGATGTATTTAGCCCCCGTTCACCAACCACTTTTATAATTTTTTACAACTTTTTTATCCATTCTTTCTTTATCCTAAATCAATCACATCCACATATCTAATTACATCCACAAATCTCAACCATTTAACTCCACTCATTCTCTCTCTCTTTACATAATATAACTTTAAAAACCATTATAATCTACTCCCTAGCGGGGGCTAAATCGCACAAGCACTTCTTCATGAAAAAGTGATACATAAGCTTGTCATGTAAAAATGTTAATTAAAAATTATTGCAACTTTGACATGTATGAATCTAAAGTCTTTTTGATAGAACAGTTAGTTTGAGCTTTAAAAAGTTAAATTTAGAGTAAAATGAATCTTCTAATCTGATATTGTAAAACAATTAATAATTGGGATCAAAGGGTTGACCTAGTGATTAAAGGCTTAATCTCTTCCATGAAAAGTTTCGTGTTTGAATCCCATCCTCACCGCATGTCCCCTAGTCATAAATAATAATAATAATAAACCATATAAATAGACATTAGGAAAATAAGAGAAGATGGTTTGAACACTAGGGTGTTAGCATGAGTTGGAAAATGCATTTTAATGCATTTTTTTCAAATTTTAAATTTGGTCAAACAAATCACATCCATATATCTCTATACTCATTAAATCTCCACCATCCAACTCCACTCATTCTCTCTCTTCCTACTCATAAAAATACATTAAAACTCATTATCGTTAAGTGTTATTTCCCCATTTTGGTATACTTTAGAGCCGAATCAAACGATAAATAATTTGTAGGATGAATTAAGCCTTTAAAGAATCTGAAGGACATAAGTGTGAAGTGTAAATATAGAATTTCATTCAATTGACACAAAATGGTGCGAACTCTTGATTTTTGAAATATAAACACTTACAAAAACATACTAGTAAATTGTGATTGATTGAGTTTTAAATCATGAAACTAATTAATTCTTAAAATATGTCTCTAATATGTCAACTATAATATCCAACACCAACAATCTAACATCCAGATGATCTCCCAAACAATACCTAAACTTTCTTGCCGCATAAAATAAATATGACTCCAGATATACTATCTCCGTCCCACAAAGATAGAATTGTATTTTATTTTTGTCCATCCCAGAATATAGATCACTTTCAATTTTGTTTGCATTTAATTTCTTCTATTTTTCAATTGTACCCTTATTTAATATATATTGTTATTAGTTAGCATTATTTAATGCAAGGGTATATTTGAAAAAATACACCTAAAATTTACTTTTCCAATAATATTAATTGTAATTTCTTAAACTATGTGAAAATCAAACCAGGCATCTCTCTGTGGGACGGAGGTAGTAGTACTTTGGAGATAAATATTTTTTGTTCATTATCTACTCTAACTTTTGTTATATATAATTCTTTTTGGTACAACCTACGTTTGAAAATTCTCATAGCTCCCCCTCTAAAGGTTCATTGTAACACCCCTCCTAAATTCTGGGTCGGGTTCTAGATTATTTCACAATCGTATAATATAAAACACTTAATTTCACTATTCCAACCACATAACTCTCTTCAATAGTTTGTAATTTGCCCCTTTAAAAACCCGGAACTAGAAGTAACGCTACTCACACTTATTTTAACAAAATACCAAATATCATTTACTTTTCAAATACTTTAAAGCCAAACACGTTTATTTCCTTTATACAACCACATGATCTCAACCGATCGGCGCAAAGGTAACTTAATACACATACTAACATATAGAGTTCCATAACGAAACACATCCTCTTACAAAAGTTAAGCCTCGGATCTTGGTTTCCGTTCTCCACACTTCAAGTCTTTGAGACTTCTCCGCCATCTCCCGATTGCTTACCACGCCCCGCGTCGTCTAAAACATAAACGAACACACGGTGAGTCGCGAGGACTCAGTGGGAATAGGGTGAAACAACATACACATTAGCACATCTTTCAGAATACAATGAGGGCCCGGTTGCAAATCATGTGTTCACAAGGCGCCATTTACTTATCACATTTGGCCGAGTCTTTTCATATCACAATAACCCGTGGACCTCAATTCTTTCGAAATGTCCACGGTCACATATATGAGGGTTATATTCCCCATTTCGACCTCACATCATACACAAAAGCGAACACATAATACGCAACTACAATGATGCAAAATCACATGGCAATTTCATGCTACTAATTCATACAAATCAAACATGAGTCCTAGAAGTTCGACAATTACGTAACACAAAGGAAATTGCCATGATTTACTATTGTCTTGCTTTTGCCTAAGCAAATAGAAACACATAGATTAAGAATAGATTTCCCACTTCCAAAGTATGCAATTCCACCAACCAAAGAGGGAGCACCTTTACAACATAAATCAACACAAAACAGCATGTAACACATAGAGTACAACATATAACTAAGCATAAACATCCATCACTTTAAGCATCAACTTAAACATGTCATCACACACAATTTACTTACCCACCTATACCCACCTTGTTATATGTTAGAATGAGCACAAAGGACCAAAAATCCCCTTCTTCACTTCCTTTCTCGTTTTCCTCTTGTAATCAAGGATTACAACATGATATAGGGAGTTTGAGATCTTTAGATAGATTTATGAGGGTTTTGGGAGGGTTGTTATAAAAGAAAAACTAGTTTGGAGGCAATATATATCCCTAAGAATCAAGAAAAATGTAGAAAAATCACTTTGGCCGACATTGGCGTACGGCCGTATGGCCTATTCGTACGGCAGTATGACCTCAGCTGAAAATACACTGCACTGGCGGCCTTCAATGTTTTGGTCATAACTTTTGCGTCCGTTGTCCAAATGAGGTGATTCAAAGCTTGTTGGAAACTAGACTCAATGGGCTACAAATCTTAAGAGACATCATCTTCAAAATCCAATTCATTTCAAAGATGTGTCATTTTGAACCTCCACGGACTTTCAAATAATCTTCATGAAATCGATTATAACAAACTTCATTCATATCACATATTCATCCATTCACTAAAATAGAGCTAAATCATATGAGAATACGTAAATCGTGGTCTAAACATGTGGGGTGTTACATTCATCGCCATCCATTCTCTCAAGACAAGATTAGCGTCCATCATTAGTCCGGTAATGAACACAACAGTTGGTTGAAATGGCTCACAATGTGAAAATGAACATTTTCCGTCATATTGTCGCATAGTTAAACACCCTAAAGTGCAAGTGTTATTCATTACAATGTGTGTGCGCTTTTTCCATTATTGTCACTTGTCAATCACGTTAAACATGTTCAACGAATACGTTCTTCCTTTATTTATTTATTTGTTATTTATATTTTGGCGTCACTTTTGATCTTGTTAAAATTTAATACATCGCCATAAAAACCGTCAATCAATGCCCAAATCGAAATATGATTGTATTGAAAACAACAGGAATTGTGACAACAGTCTCGAACTTTTATTTTTTTAACGACGATGTCTTGAATCTTTGACATGCTGCATGCATGAACCTTGAAGTCACTTTTTTTTTTTTTCTTTTTATAGAAAACAATTAGTTCGACCTTTATAGGGAACACGAAATTAGGCTGACCATGGCACGGTGCAATGTGTGGCAATGGTTGTGGCAGTCGTAGTGGCCACGCCGGTTGGGAAAGGCAATACAAATACATGTACAGTTAAACAATGACTGTGAAGTATTTGGCGGGTGATGAGGAATGTTGCGTCGTTGTGGGGGGGTTTGTAACATTTTAATCTTTTTTATTTTGTATGTGTAAAAGAATAACTGATCAATGGTAATGTACAACGCATATGCTAGTTGGCACTTGAACAAGAACATACACTCATTAGTTTGGTATGCATTTGTATAATGATTTTTCAAACTCGTTTTCAATCACATAAGGCCTTTAAGGTGTACCTAGTAAACACAGATGTTGTGTTGACTAGGGACAAGGGAAGTTATGAAATCTAACCTCCTTTGCTGGTTAAAGTCACCTTTTTTGACTTGGTTCAGTGGGCTTTCAAATTGGATTCGAACTCTTCAGTTAACGATGTTCAATTTAAACTTGAACTCTTAAAAATTGTAAAGGTGAATTCGAACTCTTATTTTTAAATACTTAATTTCGAAGGATTTAATTCATTTCAAAATGATTTTACCAATAACAAAGTTAACCCGGCCAGTATTATCTGGACTGGTTATTATAATAATTGACCGAACTGGACCAATTATTGACAAAATTGCAAACAAGAGCTCAAATCCACCGCATCATAGATACAAAACAACAAAATTGATCGATTTATCATTTACCATATCCGCTTGATGCTAGTGGAAGTTGAAGGCGCAAAGTCGAGCAACTCTTTCAAATCCACCCACGGCTTAACCACCACAACCGCCTCAAACACCCCTTGATCTCCGCCGTAAGTGGTGGCAAAGATTTTGAGGTAGTATTTGATGCCGGAGACCACTTGCTTCTCCGCCTCCACCACTTCGGAGAGCATAAGAAGCTTGCCGCTGCCTCTGGCGGTGTACGGTTGCTTCCGGTTGTACTCTTCCACGCAGTATTTCCCCAGATCTTGTACTTCCTTATTGCTTTTCACGTCGTTGACCTTCGTTCTACCGCCGATTAGTCCGCCGGCTGCGGCAGCCCGTGTTGAGAAGAGTGTTAGTGTGAAGTGGAGGAGCAGTGGGAAGAGCAGAATTAACGCTTTTGCCATGGCTGACTGTGACTGTACCGTGACGGTACTGTGAAGTAGTTTTGGTGATAAAGATGAAGTATGAATGAATTATAGATGTAATGATCGAGAGAGATGTATACAGGTGCTGATATATACATATGAATCGCGGTGAGACGCGGCGAATTGAACACGTAGGTCGAGAGGAGGGAGGAGGTGGCTCACTGACGGAGTGCCGCGTTTTTTGTAATCTCAAGATAAAGAACGACAAAACAAAACCCAAGATGCCACATTTTGCTTACATAAATCACTTTTTATGCTGCCTCAATGTGAAGACCAATTATTTTCTTCGCCCCTAACAGGTAAAGGGTATAGATGCGAGTAATATGTACTCCTTCCAATTGGATGAAACTCCATCGGTAATGTTCCTTCCCCTAACCGTGGTCAGGGGAACATTACCACTTTTTTCATATATAATTTTAATGAAATTAAATTTTTGCCACTCCTCATTTTCTATCACTCATTCGTTGTTTTGATTGTTTAAAAAAAAATTTTTAATACACTTCTTTATATTATAAAAACTGGAGTGCCACGTTGGCAGTAGTGCCAACGTGGCACTCACTAATAATAAAAAAAATAAAAATCAATTTTGTAGTTAAAAAAAGGAAATTCTATTTTTGGAAATAAACCAATATTGATTGGTAGATGTAAATAGGGAAAATTCTTTAAATATAATTATTTTTTTAATGAAACATAAATTTATCATTAAATGTGATAAATAAAATTTAATAAGAAAAAAATAGTTTTCAAAAAACTTTAAATGTAATTTCATTTTTCAAATTTTTAATTAAAAACATTAAATAATAAGTATTTTATTTTCACCGCATTAAAAAATGTTATTGTAACACCCGCCCCAGTACGTCCAGCGGCATCGTACTAGGAAGGGCGTTACCTGCGTGACGTCACCGAGCTAACACATTTACAAACGTTTTACGAAAACCTCAAAACGATAATTTGCATATATATATCTAACGTGATAGCTCCAAAAGTTATATTACAAAAGAGATTGCAAAAGAGTGCTTTTGTATACACATGACCCCAAAATCTTTTTCCTTCCCGTTTCTACACGTCGACGAGCTCACGCGTGAGAGGATCCAGCGCCACCTCCAGCCTGCCTCCTACTCGCAGCATCATCTAAAACATAGAAAAGAGCACACGTGAGTCATAAAGACTCAGTAGGAAGAGACACAAGACACATGAACATCACATATCACTTCCGGGCCCATTGCGAATCATGTATTAGCATTGGCGCCATTTTAAACCTTTGGCCGGCCTCGTATCATCATCGGGGCGTAGGTCTCCCGTGAGGCCCTACTATCGGTTATTGGGCGTGAGGTCCCCATTCGACCGACGTATCATTCGTTGGGCGTAGGTCCCCATATTTGGCGAAAACATAACATTAACGCAACACATGATAGGCAATCCAATCCAATCACGCATGACATATGAGCACACATGGACGAGACATTCATAGCATAGCATTTGGCAACAACATAAGCATATCATGAACCAAGGTTAGGAAGCACCTAACCCTAGAAAATCACCATAACAAGCTAACCATGTCCTACTTTTCCAAAACTAGGAAATTAGCCAAAGAAATTTGCATACATAGCTATCTAAGGATCATTCATGTCTCCACTTACCTCCTACATAGATATTCTATCTCAAACCTACCTCAAAAGACAAGAAACCAAGCTAGGAGATTGGTTGGATGATTCCTCTTCTCCCTTCCCTCTTCTCTTCCTTCCTTCCTCTTGCTTCCAAGATTGTAACTAGGATTGGAGCAATGATCCACAAGCCAAATACCAAGCCAAAGTCTTAAAATCACCCTTGAACTTGTTCTCTAGGGTTTTGGGGAGTTAGGTCGAAAATGATGGAAAACCCCAAGCCAGCGTGTTAAAACCCAATCCAGCAGTTCTGCCGACTTAAAATTACAGTAGTAACTATATCTTCTGGTAGTAACTCCCAAATTTACTGACGTAACCCATGAATCTTACTGGTGTAACCTTACGATCTGACCGTACTCAAAGAACATCTGACCAGTAATAAAGTCTCTGTAAATCCATGCATCTCACCCTTCAATAATTACGGTAGTAATCCATAACCCTTACAGTAGTAACTCCATATATCTGGTAGTATCTCCAAATCATACGGCTGTAATTACCTCTCTATAAATTTTGGCACATTTCCTCATTCCACAAATTACGGCCGTAACTATCTTACTTACGGCCATAACCCTACAATTACGGCCGTAAACCCTAAAATTACGGCCGTAAAACTCGATCCTGCAGAATTTTGTAGCGGCCTCGTTAGCCGCTCGGGAGGCCGTTTCGACACTTAATACCATACATAGCATCACCACGAAGTCACCAAGGGTCCAAACACATATTCACCACCTCACGATCATACATAACATCATAAATCACATGCATAAACGGACGGGATATTACAATCTACCCCCCTTAAATAAATTTCGTCCCCGAAATTGTTACCTGTAAAGAGTTCTGGATAATGATTCCTCATATCATCTTCGTTCCCATGTTTCTTCTTCCGCAGTTGCGCTCCTCCATAGGACCACGAACCAGCGGTATCTGTTTGCCTACATAAGCTGTTTCTCGCTCAGAGCAATAATTTGCCTTTGGTTTCTCCTCAAATGACAAATCGGTCGAATGTCAAGTGGAGGATCGGTAACACATGAGATGGATCTGGCAGATACTTCCTCAGAGTCGAGACATGGAATACATTATGGATACGGTCCATATGCGTGGGTAACTGCAACCGATAAGCCACCTCCCCGATTCTCTCAAGAATCTCATATGGGCCAATATATCGGGGCGTCAATTTCCCTCGTTTACCAAATCGAAGAAGCCGTTTGATAGGGGAAATTCGAATAAAGACCTTTTCACCGACTTCGAATTCAAGTGGACGGCAGTATCGACATAACTTTACGGCGATCTGTGAAGCTTTCATTCGACCTTTAATCTTCTCATTGCCGAAATCATATCTTGGATCATTTCGCCGCATATCCTTCATCTCGCCGATCTCGTCCCAATGTAATGGTGACCTACACTTCCGATCCATACGCTTAAATGCGGGGCATCCCAATGGAAGTATGGTGATGTTGTTGTACGCATAAATTCAATCAACGAAGGTAACGATCCCAAACCTGCGAAAATTCCAAGGCACAAGAACGCAGCATATCTTCTAACGTTTGGATCGTCCTCTCCGATTGTCCATCCGTTTGGGGATGAAACGCCATACTGAATTGAAGTTTCGTCCCTAGCACCAACTGCAACTCCTTCCATAAATGAGATAAGTACCTCGGGTCACGATCCGAAGTAATTGTAGCTGGCACGCCATGTAACCGAACAATCTCTTGTACATAGAGTCGAGCTAATCGCTCCATCTTAAGCGTCATATTGATAGGTAAGAAATGAGCAGACTTTGTGAATCGATCGACGATAACCCATATAGCATCACACCCTTTACTCATCCGTGGAAACCCACTCACGAAGTCCATCGTGATGTCATTCCATTTCCATTCGGGAATTGGAAGTGGTTGGAGAGTTCCTGCTGGTCTCTGATGTTCGGCTTTCACTTGTTGGCAAATCAAACACTTTGCCACAAATGTTCCGACGTCTCGTTTCATTCCGGGCCACCAATAAAGCATCCGAATCTCCCTATACATCTTGGTGGAGCCGGGATGAAGTGTATACGGCGTCATATGTGCCTCGTCACAAATCTCTCGTCGGAGGCTATCGGTCATCGGGGCATAATACCGGTCTTTGTATTTCAGGAATCCATTCAGCACTTGATATTCGGGTCTTGGCTTCTCAATGAGTCGTTTCTTCCTTTTGATTGCTCAATCATCAGTTTCCTGCCCATCCTTAATCCGATCCAACAACGTCGATCGAAGAGTCATGGCCGCCAATCGGGCTTCTTCTTGTTCCAAGATCTCTAAATCTAACTTCTCCATCTCTCGTTGCAACTCTCGAGGTCGTCGTTTCGGATCTTTCCGACTTAAGGCATCGGCTACCACATTGGCTTTCCCGGGATGGTATTGAATCGAACAATCATAATCCTTCACCAACTCTAACCAACGGCGTTGGCGCATGTTGAGATCTTTCTGGGTGAAGAAGTACTTCAAACTCTTGTGATCCGTATAAATCTCACATTTCACCCCATAAAGATAGTGTCTCCAAATCTTCAACGCAAACACAATCGCGGCTAGCTCCAAATCGTGCGTAGGATAATTACGCTCATAACTCTTCAGTTGGCGGGAAGCATATGCAATCACTTTCTCATTCTGCATCAATACACAACCGAGTCCTTGATAAGAAGCATCACTATAAAGCGTAAACACACTAACGCCATCCGGGATTGCTAACACTAGTGCCGTTGTGAGACGAGTCTTCAACTCCTGAAAACTACGTTCACACTCGTCCGTCCACCGGAAAGGTACATTCTTTCGGGTTAGGTGTGTAAGAGGCACCGCAAGCTTCGCGAAATCCTTCACAAAACGACGGTAGTATCCTGCTAAACCCACAAAACTACGTACTTCAATGGGAGTAGTCGGTTGTGGCCACTGGAGCACCGCATCAATCTTACTAGGGTCTACAGAAATGCCTTCTTTTCCCACGACATGACCAAGAAACACCACTTGTTCCACCCAAAAGTCACACTTCGAAAACTTCGCATACAACTTCTCCTCCCGAAGTGTTTGTAAAACAATCCGAAGATGCTGCTCGTGCTCCTCTCGAGTCTTGGAGTAGATCAAGATATCGTCAATGAAGACAATCACAAACTTGTCTAAGTACGGCTTGAAGACCCGATTCATGAGATCCATAAAAACTGCTGGGGCATTCGTCACTCCAAAGGGCATAACGAGAAACTCAAAGTGCCCATATCGAGTACTAAACGCCGACTTTGAAATGTCATCTTCCTTAACCTTCACGATGATACCGGACCGTAAGTCAATCTTGAGTAAACGCGAATCCAGAAGTTGATCCAATAACTCATCAATACGGGTAACGGGTACTTATTCTTGATCGTCACTTTGTTCAAATCATTAATCCATACAAAGCCGCATCGAGCCGTCCCTTTTTCTTAACAAACAAGACCGAGCACCCCAAGGCGAAGTACTCGGTCGAATGAATCCTTCTCGCATCAAATCATCCAATTGCGTTGAGTTCTTTCAACTCATTTGGAGCCATACGATCTGAGTCTTAGAGATCGGAAGTGTTCCCGGTACAACTTCAATAGGGAACTCTACTTCTCGGGTTGGTGGTAACCCTTCAAGATCGTCGGGGAAGACATCAAGAAACTCACATACCACCGGAACCGATGATGGTGTCTTAACTTCCTTCGTATCCATACTACACATCCTCACCACGTATGCACTACACCCATGCTCAATGAGTTTCCGAGCCTTCATCGAGGAGATAACAACCCTAGTCGACCGTTCCAACTTAGGGAATGAAACAACCTCACCATCTGGAAACTTAAGAGCACGCTTAGAACAATCCAAAACTATGCCATGTTGCGTTAGCCAATCCATTCCGAAAATAACATCAAAATCTTTAACTTCCAAGGCAATGAGATTAGCTAACGTCTCACACTCCCTAACTTGCACCATAACAGACGGATAATACCACACAACACACTGATTCAACCCCGTAGGTCCAATGACATCCATAGGAGACCGTAAAGGTATCGGACTCATTATTAACCGACGGGCATACGACATGGATATAAATGAATGCGTAGCTCCAGAATCAAACAATGCATATGCGGGAGTAGTAGAAATATAAGCGGTACTGCAATCACATCGACTCTCTCGAACATCGGATTGAGCTATAGCAAATACCGAATCTGCCGCGCGCTGAGACTGTGGTGCTTGATTCTTCGCCTCCGGGCAATTCCGAACAATGTGCCCTTCCTTCCCACACCCGTAACATCGGTCCGTACCGAAATAACATCGCCCCGTATGAACCTTCCCACATGTCGAGCATTGTGTTGGGGATGGAGAACCCGGTCCCTTCTTCGCCGAAGATTGAGATGAAGAAGTAGTATCCGCAGGCCTCTTGTAGTTCGGACTGTAATTCGAACCCCTGCCTCGGCCCCGAAAGTTGGAACATCGTCCACGGTTACCAGCCGAAGAACCTTGAGCAGATTGAGCCGAGCCTTGGGTCGATTGAGCCGCCTGAATTGGTTGGCCTCGACCTAGACGAGCTTGCACAATTCTAGCTTCCGCCTTCTCGGCTACATAAGCTCGTTCCAATGTCTCCGCATAACTCGTGGTCGAAACACTCGCCAACTGCACATCACGAGCCAACTCCGGTTTCAGTCCCGTAACAAACCGAGCTATCTTCCGACTAGGCGTATCAACCATATAAGTAGCAAAACGAGCCAACTCCTCAAACTTCTTCCCATAAGCCATCACCGTCATATTCCCCTGCTGCAACTGAATAAACTCATTCAGTTTCTCATTCTTCGCAGCCTCCGAGAAATACTTGGCACGAAAACGCGCACAAAAGTCGGCCCAGGTCACTACCCATATCGCACCATCCGCCGTCTCTTCCCTCTTGATCAAGTCCCACCAAAACCCGGCCGAACCCCTAAGCATAAAAGTAGCACAGTTCACCTGCTCAGAATCGGGAATATGTGCATACTCAAACATCCTCTCAATCGTCTGTAGCCAGTTCTCGGCATCAATTGGGTCCCTAGCATCCTCAAAGACTGGAGGGTTCAACCGTCGGAACCGATCTGTGGCCATCTCCCTATCTCGATCTTCCTTCGCCTTATCCCCTCCGGAAGTAGCCACCGTATTGCTACCACCAACACTGTGGTTATTCGAATTCTGCATCATCTGTTGCATCATCTGCGATTGCTGCTCAACCAATCGCGTAAGCCTCTCTATAGTAGCTGCCTGATCATCTGCCATCTATCATCCAGAAGACAAAAGGAAAATACCGCATCGATTATCCAACCCTAACATATAACTCCCATAACATCATATCCCAGGCAGAACGCAAAGCAACTCAATCACATGCAAACTCATATAACGTATATAATACCTTGGAGGGGCATAGAAATCCTTCAACGTGCGGAAATTAGGGAAGTAATTGCTCTTGATACCACTGCTGTAACACCCGCCCCAGTACGTCCAGCGGCATCGTACTAGGAAGGGCGTTACCTGTGTGACGTCACCGAGCTAACACATTTACAAACGTTTTATGAAAACCTCAAAACGATAATTTGCATATATATATCTAACGTGATAGCTCCAAAAGTTATATTACAAAAGAGATTGCAAAAGAGTGCTTTTGTATACACATGACCCCAAAATCTTTTTCCTTCCCGTTTCTACACGTCGACGAGCTACTCGCAGCATCATCTAAAACATAGAAAAGAGCACACGTGAGTCATAAAGACTCAGTAGGAAGAGACACAAGACACATGAACATCACATATCACTTCCGGGCCCATTGCGAATCATGTATTAGCATTGGCGCCATTTTAAACCTTTGGCCGGCCTCGTATCATCATCGGGGCGTAGGTCTCCCGTGAGGCCCTACTATCGGTTATTGGGGCGTAGGTGCCCCATTCGACCGACGTATCATTCGTTGGGGCGTAGGTCCCCCATATTTGGCCGGAAACATAACATTAACGCAACACATGATAGGCAATCCAATCCAATCACGCATGACATATGAGCACACATGGACGAGACATTCATAGCATAGCATTTGGCAACAACATAAGCATATCATGAACCAAGGTTAGGAAGCACCTAACCCTAGAAAATCACCATAACAAGCTAACCATGTCCTACTTTTCCAAAACTAGGAAATTAGCCAAAGAAATTTGCATACATAGCTATCTAAGGATCATTCATGTCTCCACTTACCTCCTACATAGATATTCTATCTCAAACCTACCTCAAAAGACAAGAAACCAAGCTAGGAGATTGGTTGGATGATTCCTCTTCTCCCTTCCCTCTTCTCTTCCTTCCTTCCTCTTGCTTCCAAGATTGTAACTAGGATTGGAGCAATGATCCACAAGCCAAAGTCTTAAAATCACCCTTGAACTTGTTCTTTAGGGTTTTGGGGAGTTGAGGGTCGAAAATGATGGAAAACCCCAAGCCAACGTGTTAAAACCAAATCCAACAGTTTCTGCCGACTTAAAATTACGGCCGTAACTATATCTTTTACGGCCGTAACTCCCAAATTTACGGCCATAACCCATGAATCTTACGGCCGTAACCTTACGATACGACCGTACTCAAAGAACATACGACCGTAATAAAGTCTCTGTAAATCCATGCATCTCACCCTTCAATAATTACGGTAGTAATCCATAACCCTTACTACCAGTAACCATATAATACGGCCAGTATCTCCAAATCATCTACCGTAATTACCTCTCAGTAAATTTTGGCACATTTCCTCATTCCACAAATTACGGTCAGTAACTATCTTACTTACTAGTAGTAACCTACAATTACAGTAGTAAACCCTAAAATTACGGCCGTAAAACTCGATCCTGCAGAATTTTGTAGCAACCTCGTTAGCCGCTCGGGAGGCCGTTTCGACACTTAATACCATACATAGCATCACCACGAAGTCACCAAGGGTCCAAACACATATTCACCACCTCACGATCATACATAACATCATAAATCACATGCATAAACGGACGAGATATTACAGTTATAGTTTTAGATAGTTTTGATTTGTAATGTGCAGTGGATTATTCAAATAGTGGATTATTCTTAAATAAAATAGGGCGTGCTCAAATTATAATTGAATTTGCATTGAATAATTTATTATTTTTAAATAAAGAGTAATTTATTAATCTTTATCTTTATATTTTGAATTGTTATATTATCATACCATTAATCTTTATATTATAATTTGTGAAGAGCCACATAGGCAAAGATGCAAATGTGGCATATATTAAATATTTTAAGAAAATTATAAAATTAGTTTTGGAAATAAACCAACATTAATTAGTAGTAATTAAAAATATAACTAAAAATAACCAATATCTAAAACAAACATCTAATGAGAAAAAATTTATTTTGGAAAGACTTTATATATAATTTCATTTTTTTTAAGTTATAATTCAAAATATTAAATAATAATTTTTTTATGTTTTTTTTTAATTTTATCGTGATAAAATTGAAGGTTTTGATAGTTTTGCTTGGTTACGTGAATTGGTCTATTAAAAAATAATGAGAATGTTTTACTTTTTTCTCTTTGAAGATCAAATAATGAGTGGCTAAAATTATAACTAGATTTATGTAGAATAATTTATTTATTTTTAAGTAAAATAGTAATTTATTAATCCTTATATTATTATAATTGAAGTGTCACGTTTGGTGAACACCCTCTTGGCGGTGTCAACATGACATACTATTTCTAATTAAAAAAATTACTTAATATTTTTTTTAATGCTTTTGATGTGATATGCTCACTAACTGAATCTTGCATTGCCTATTTTTTGCATTTTCTAAGTATATAAAATTACAAATAAAAAGTTTTTCATTCTACAATTAACATACAGTTTATGTAAATGAAAATAAATCAAATGAATTATATAGATGAGGATAATTATCGGTGTTACTACAAATTTAAGTTACATAAAATTAAGTATAATACTTCTTATACAATAGAGCTAAAATGAAGTAACAATTAAAGCTAATCACTAAAAGAACGCATAAAATCATAAAATTTAGAGTGTGTAATGTTCATTTCAGAAGGAAAAAATATGTTCAATATAAATTTGATATGTACCAATGAGAAAGACACGTTTGGATAATCAAAGAATTTTTATATATTCATTCCCAATGGTTCATTTACAATTAATTAATCTTCACGAGCATTGCTGTGCAATGCTAGGCACGGTAATTAGAATTAAAGTTACACGTTTTGATAAACTTCTTAATTATGCGATGCACATGAATTTTTATAATTTACAACTGTGAATTTACTATCCAATTTTTGCATTGACTATAATATACAATATTATAGATTTTAAAAATTTTGACAATTATGCAATCTCCTATGCACAAATTACATAAATTATGTAATTCAACATTCATATTTATAATTTTATATCAATTATTTATCGTACATAAATTTAATTGTTCCCGTGCATCGCACGGGCGTGATACTAGTTTTTATTTAATTTCTAACCACATATTTAAAAAGAGGAGTGCTATTCACACCCACTTTTTTAATCTTTACAGCCACATTTTTCTTCAATACCGAACACACTCTTTTTTCTAATTGGAGCCGAACATGCAAACGGAACATCAGTCAAGGACGAACGAAAACCACATTGGATACTCAGCCAAGGATGGCCGAGCATCCTAACAAAGGATAAAGGATGCTCGGCCATCCATGGCCCAGCATCCATTACCATGTCTCTCTTTTTTTTTTTTTTTAAATTCATAGTGTAATTAACAATTTTTATATTATTTTTTTATTTGGGAAAGGAATATATGATGTATGAGTTGGATCGAAAGGGACGAAACAACACTTTGCAGATTTTGGGCATTCGAACGCGTTTAGGCAGCAAATTTAGCGTTTTCCTACTTTTGGAGTAATTTACCATTTTCGTTTATTTATTTTTAATTTTAGTAGTTTTCCTTATTTAACTTGGTTAGAATTAATTTTTCTTGTTTGTTATTAGTTTTTAATGAATTTATCAATTAGTTTTCCTATTCTACAAGTTTTTTAACACATAATTATTAATTTTTTTTTTACAAACACGTGATTATTATTAATCAAACCACGAATAATAAAAAAAAAAAAAAAGGGGAATGGCATGCTCGGCCATGGAAGGCCGGCCATGCAATGGCCATGCTCACCCATCCATGGCCGAGCTTCCAAATGACTACTCGGTCATCCTTGGCCGAGCATTCAAATGCTTGCTCGACCAAAAATGGCCGACATTACACTTCCGCCCTCGCACACCCGTAGCTGACTTGGAAGGTAATATTCGTCCCGATGGATAAAAATGTGGGTGTAGGGATTAAAACGGTGGGTGTGAATAGCGTCTCTCATTTAAAAATCATTTAATTCTCAATCACATCTAAAACTAAAGTTTTCAATAATCTCTATTAGATGTACCTTTGTGTTCGCCTCCACTTATTTCTCCATAAAAATCACCTACTACTAAAAATCAAAATCAAACATTAGTATGAATCACACATTTCAAACCATCACTCATTATTATCGACACATCTTGCAGTCTTCACCACTATTTATACACAGAGTTAATTTTTAGCTAGTTTTTAGATGAAAATAAATTTACACCGACACATACTAGTTTTAGCATAGACTCTACTACTCAATCTGAACTCATTTACCAACTCGAGAGTTGTGTGTCACTGCTGGTATAAAATCCACCTTGTCAAACACTACGCATGTGTTTGCATACTTCTATTTCTCCATACTTCATGTGTTTGCATACTCCTATTTCGTCATACTTTCTGCTATTATTTAAAATTCAAATTTTGTCAAACAAATTACATCCACATATCTCGTAGGATTCACTTCTACTATTAAATCTCCACCATTCAACTCCATTCTTTTTTTTCTTTGTACTCATAAAAATACATTAAAATGAATATGCAAACACCATTTTCAACAATTCATTTTCAAGTGCACATTCTCTATATAAACCAACATTTTTCACACTCTTTTCATCAGCACATTCTCTAAAAGGAATTTTCCTTTCCCCCAAAGAACTAGACAGAACAAGTTCACAAAAATGTAGTGCACAGAGTTTGTAAAGTGCAAAAATATTGAAAAGTTTAGGTATTAAAAAGAATGTGTTTTTGACCAAATTCTTGTCCAATCGATTCTTTTCAACTATACAATCTACATATAAAAGAGTAAACCATAGTTCCCACTACCTTTCAAGTTTTCATGGCACCACGTCATCGACCAAAATTTTTTTTAAAATATTTTTTTTAGTATCTATATTAAATTAGATGAATAATACATAAATGTCCCCTGATGGTAGGGACCTCACTTGACCCCTATCAATTCCCCCAAAACCATAAGCTACCCATAGTGGATAGGAGATCGTGACTGCCAAATGGTAATACCACTACCAGAACACAAAATTTAAGCTTGTTTCACTATGGGTGGGTTTGATTGACAAAGGTGGAAAAGAAAATAAAAACTACATACCCCCAAAAAAAATGGTGCTTAAAGTGATTGTACCATGGAAAACCATTTCTTTTTCCCACTTGCAATCAAACAGCCAACTTGAAAAATATTTTTCAAGATTCGATATTTTCCAGGGTGTGTTTGATTGTTATAATTTTCCATGGAAAATATGGAATGTTGGAAAATATTTTCGTTGATTAATTAAATGGTTCCCGGGAAGCCGTAGGGAAGAAAAAATTTACACATGAATCCAACCAAAACCAGTGAAAGGTTAAATATATAACGAGCAATCTGAGAGTGCATAAGGATAATATTGTAACAAAGCACGGTTCTTATCTTTTAACCAAGACATTCATCCATGCTGAATAACAGAGATGAACATCCCTTACTTCCCATTTACGCTACACTTCGATGACAACCTTGCATGTCTTCGAGAACCCTGAGAAGAACATTTCAAGATTTTCACGAACTGATCTACGGATTGAGTCTGAGTCAGAATCATCGTACCACCAATCCGTTATAGAAATTTTCATCTTTTGCATGACTTTTCCATTTTGTAAGAAGTACTTCATGGTCCTCATGTCACGTTCAAGTTCAGGTTCAGATGATACTAGAAGTCTGAATTCAATATTCCTCAGATGCTCAGTCAAACGGATAGGCACAGTTTCTGGCACATGAGGACACCCGATCGTAGTTTTCTCAGACTCATAATGCTGTGGAGGAAAGAATTAGATCGTGAAAATTATATTCTTTTTCCTTCCTAGTATAGGCAATATTTAACAGGGCTCTCACCTTATTGATTACAAGCACTTCAAGTTCAGGTGCATATTCGAGTATGTTTGGCAGTATCTCAAGGGTGGAAGACTGAAGTTCCAGCCGCGCGTCAACGTTTCGAATGCGGAAGCTTTCAATGAGGACAGTTGATGACAATTACACTGGGGGTCACCCTTCATGAAAAGATGGAAAAAGATCAAAGATAAGATTTGCAAACTTTTGTATTTAAGCATTTTATGCTTGCAAGAAGGACATTGAGTCTTAGGTTTACCTTTAGAGGTCTGTCTACTATTTCTGATAAGTAAAGCGACTTTAGTCCACGCTACTCAATGATGAACTGTAGTAAGTTATCAAATCGTGTCTCCCAGAAATCAAATTTTGCTGTACCATTAGACATCGGTTTCTTCATCCGAAGAAGGTGAGCAGCAGCACGGAACTCAAATAACTCAAGATTTGGCGCATCAATCACAAGTTCAGTACATTCTATACCATAGAAATCACCATCCCAATTTTTTATAGAAAGTTTTCTAAGAAAGGGAAAAGAGAAGTCGACGACGTGATCCGGATAGATGCAACTAGATAGACACAAATCTTCAAGTAACTTACAACCCCGAACCAATCGATTAATTGAATCATATAATATTAAAGTACCCAGGTGCAGCACCTTCAAATTAGGTAGGGAGACCAAGTCTGGGATTACTAATTCTACAGAAGGCTCATCATCTTCTGTTAACTTACTGGTCTCATCATATCCCTTTAGTTTCAAGACGACCAGCGATTCAGATGTGAAAACTTCGGGTGGTAGCGATACATGTCCACCATATTCGATGCAAATGCAAATATCCAACTCTTTAACATTATGGAAAATTGCGGCACTCACAAGAGTGTTGATAAGGTTATAATAATCAAAGCCGAAGTTGCATTTGAGACGGAATAGATTTATATTATGAGGTACAGTTCTCAGCCTTATTTGTTTAAGGCCAAATGTTGCCAAAACCCGGGAGGATTCCTCATTGTTAGCGTTCCGAGTTAAAGAGCGGAGTGTAAACCATTTGGGCAATCCATTGATCCCAAAAATAAACTTTTAAATATGCACAAAATAGTCCTTTTCTTCTTTCAAGCTCCGCAAATTTAACTTTTATGTTTGATACATTTTTATTTTGACTAATTAAAAAACTAAAATATTTGAAACGGTTCAATAATTTTCACGAAAAAATTTTAAATATTAATTAACACGTCTTCGCATTAATATTTTAACGTCGTAAAACCATCTTTTAAAATTGAACATGTTCAAATTCTAATCTTTAACAATCATAAATCAACGTTATTATTATCATTATCCACAAGTTCACAATCTCCGCAACTCATACTTCCCCACCACTTTTACAGATTAATCCAAAGAATCAACTCTCACATCTAAAAAGTAATACCAGAATGAAGCTTGTTTCATTTATGTTTGATTGTAATGCATGTAAATGGTTTACATGGAAAGTCAATTGCATCTTTACATGTAATTCATTTTCCCAATTACAAGCTAAGTATTCAGTTGCATGTAAAATGGCAAAAAAAGTGCTTTAAGGTGTTGTACCTGTAAATAGTTTACATAGTAAACTTGTGCAATCAAACAACCAAAGATGTAATTCAATTTCCTAGATGTGACATTTGCATGTAATTTTCAAATACAGAGTAACCATTGCATCCATGAACCAACCATTTAATACCTACCTGGGAAGCCATGGCGAAGAAAGAATTTACATGTTAATCCAACCAAAACCAGTGAAAGATAAACACATAACAAACAACCTTGCAAGTACATAAACATAATATTGCATCAAAGCCCAATTCTTATATTCTAACCACATAACAAACCACCTAGTAAGTATATGATAACCTCGCATCTCTTTGAGAACCCTTGAAGCATTTTAAGTTTCTCACAAAACTGCTGGTAATACAACAATTTTTATCCTTTCCAAAACTGCTCCATTCTCCAATAAGTATTTCACCACTTCGAATTTCAGCTCGGACCCAACAAATCCTTCACATCAGTCTTCCTTAGATGTTTAACCGAACATAGAGGTGTGTCGTCTCTCTAAAAAACATGATCTTCCTCTTCAGTAAAGGTCAAACCACCATCATAGCTATCCCATTATTAAGGATGAAATATATACTAGGTTAGTAAGGATAAAATATATAACAAACAAGCTCAAGAAAATAGAGATAATATTGTATGAAAGCCCAATTCTTCCCTTTAAACCACCATATATTTCATGCTGAATATGAGAGACGAATATCCCTTATATGCTAATATTCGATGACAACCTGGCATGTCTTTGAGAACCCCGGGAGCATTTTAAGTTTTTTGAGAACTAATCCGTGGATTGAGTTGCAAGTTGACTGTCCACATACTTTCATCCTTTCCAAAACTTTTCCATTTTGTAAGAAGTACTTCATGATCTTAAAGAGACGTTCAAGTTGACCTTCAGATGATACTACAAATCTGAATTCAAAACTCCTAAGATGCTCAGTCAAACAGATGGGTGCAGTTTCTAGCAGATCTGGATACTCACACTCGCGTATCTGGCATAAAAAAGGCTGTCGAGGAAAGAATTAGGTTATTAAAATTCTATTCCTTTTACTTCATAATATAGAAAAACTTTAACAGGGCTCACCTGATTGATTACAAGCACTTCAAGTTCACGTGTGTATTTGAGTATGTCAACGGCAGAAGCACCAAGTTCCAGCCTTGTCAAGGTTTCGAATACAGGACCTTTGAATGAAGACAGTTCATGACAATTACGCGGGTAGAGCATAGCCTTCATGCAGAGATGGAAAAAGATCAAACAGAACATTTGCAAACTTTTGCATGAGCATAAGTGAGCATAACTATTGTATGCTTGCCATACGACTTTCCAAGCAGGAGAATGCAGCTAAAGTTTTACCTTTAGAACACGCTCCGATAAATAAAGTGACTTTATTCCACCTAACTCCTTGATGAACTCTGGTAACTTCTTCCTTGGTGGCATGTCTGGCTCCACGATATCAAGTTCTGTTCTACCATTAGACATTGGTTTCTTCATCCAGAGGTTATTAACCATACAACCGCGGTACTCAAATAACTCAAGATGTGGTGTATCAAACACAAATTCACATAAACCTATATCACCCAAACATTCACCATCTTTTAAAGAAAATTTTTTAAGGAAAGGAAAAGAGAAGCGAAAGATGCCAACTTCATAGATGCACTCAGATAGACACAAATCTTCAAGTAACTGACAACCCCGAAACAATCGATTAACTGAACGGTCTAAGTCTAAAGTCCCCAAATGCAGCACCTTCAGATTAGGTAGAGAGACCTTGTGTGGAACTATTAAAGGCACGATCTCAAAGTATCCTGTTAGTTTCAAGACGCCCAGTGATCTAGATGTGAAAAGTTCAGGTGGCAATGATACTTTTTCACCGTCTTCCAAGCATATGCGCAGATCGACCTCTTTAACATTACGCCAAGTTGCAGCACATACCAGAGTTTTGAGAACGTAATATTGAAACATGAAGTTGCATGTGAGGCGGAATAGATTGATGCCAGGTACAGTTCTTAGCATAATTTGTCTAAGACCAAACATAGCAAAATTCAACACAGACTCCTCGGTCTCAGTTTCTAGAGTTGAAAACTCATCCAAGTCATCGAGAATGATGTTAGGAACAGAAATGTAAAGGTGCTTCCACCTTTTAGACAGAATAGAGGTTGCCACTGCATATTTTGTGTCGAGAAATGATCAAATGTGGCAAAGAAGAGGATCAGGCAAGTCACTCAGTCTATCTTCAGAGTCACTAATCGCGCCTCTGCGAGCCCTTTTGGGTGCTCTGGACGTGCTTGAATCCTACAACAATAATTAGGGCTTATCTTATCACATGCAATTCAGAGACCTCAGCATTAACACTAGAATTTCACTGTCTGATACTCACCGTTTGAAAACATATTCTATCTATTGAACATATAGCACAGAGAACATTAAACAAACTTACGAGAGAAAGATGCTGACTGCGGTAGCGGTGGCGATGGGGGAGATGGCGGAGTTGCGGTGCCATCGATGTTCAACTCTGTCTCCAACAACGGCGCCCCTTCAAACAAGTGCTATATTGGAACCTAGAAAGTGAAATCAAATCACTTCCGCTAGTTTATTTGATTACCACACACCCTGTAAACACACCAGTCATTTGAAATTAGGGGCTAGGGTTTAGGGAATGACGATTTTGTTCTAACTTTGGTCACTTGCGGTATGGTGGAAGGATTAATTTGATCTGCAGTTACTGAGGGTGTGTTTGATTGCACAAAAGTTTTCTTGGAAAACGAGTTTTACAGCCATTTTTTCCAGCTTTGGGTGTTTGATTGGTTTTTTTTTCTAGGAAAACGCGTTTTCATGCAAGCGTTTAAAGATAAAATCATAGTTTTGGAAAACTCAATCCAGAAAATGTAGGAACTGCTTTTCAGGAAAACGCTTTCCTAATTCCTTCCCTAATCCTATCAAACACACCCTAAAGTTTCACAAAATATTTAGGATAGGCACTAAAATTTCAAACTTACTCCAAATAGTTTTTCCTTTTAAATAAATAAATATATAAGTAACGTATTCTTATAGTTGAAGTAGTTAAATGGTTAGATTTTGACACAATCCAAGAAAGTTTATGGGAGATGAATTTAGAGCTCTAATTCCATGTTCATGTCAAGCATTAGTTGTGGAAGATATCTAGAATGGTTTCTCAAAATAGATATTGTGTTAAACATTGTATTATAAATTATAAATAGTGACACATAAATTTTGTCCTCTTCGCCGAGTCCTCATATATCAACTAGATATTGAGACTAGAAGTTTCATTGAGAATGCTCTTATTTATTTGTATAAATAATTTCTTTCTATTATAACTTTATAAACTTAGACGACAATACTCCACATAACAAATGTTAGATCAAATACAATAATCTTAATTTACGAAGAAAGAGGGAAGGAGCTCCATTTTTATTTTTTCTATTTTTCTTTATTATTATTATTTTTCTTTTTCTTTTTTTTTTTTGCTGCTTGCATTTTTGAACCAGGCGAAACTTACGTTGGCCTTGTTAGTGTCTCATATCGTGTGAAGAGGCAAAGAATTTGAATCCTAGCGAATGTCTAGTTCAAGTGAAAACTCCTTAAGGGCTCATTCTTTTGGGTATAAAGTTGCTATGCGTGGTGTTCCGTATAAAATTTGTAATTAATATTGTATTGAAAAATGTGTGTACGGTTGAAAATAAGAGAGAGAAAAGTTTGTGTAACTTTATACGCAAAAGAACATGTAATTTGCCGTTGACTAGAAAGTTATCCCAGACGAGTGAGACAACTAATTGAGCTTGTTTCATTTACATTTTTCAAATAAAAATTAAACATTATATAACATTTTTCAAATAAAAATTAAACATTATACATACATGAACCAACCATTAAATACGTACCTGGAAAGCCATGGGGAACAAATAATTTACATATTAAAACAGCCAAAACCAGTGAAAGGTAAATAACTAAATACATAACAAACAAACTTACAAGTTCATAAAGATAATATTGCATCAAAGCCCAAAGCGTCTATTCTAACATCTACATATCCCATGCTAAATATCAGAGACAAACATCCCTTACTTCCCATTTATGCTAACATTTGATGACAACCTCGCATCTATTTGAGAACCCTCGGGGCAGTTCAAGTTTTTTTGCCAACTGATATGCGGATTGTGCTGTGAGTTGAGTCCGGGTCGTAAGCATGGTACCACCAATCTTTTATAGAAATTTTCTTCACTTCCAAAACTTTTCCATTCTGTAAGAAGTACTTCATTGTCTTAATAATATCGCATTTAAGTTCAGGTTCAGACAATACGGAAACCTGAATTCAAACAGATAGGCACCGTTTCTAGCGGATGAGGACACAATATCGTAGTTTTATCGGATTCATAAGGCTGTCAAGGAAAGAATTAGATCATGAAAATTCTATTCCTTTCCCTTCCTAGTATTGAAAATATCAAAAATGATTTCCTCCCCATGTGGGGAGAACCATGGGGATGTGACAATTTTTTATTGATTTTGAAATAATACGGTGGCCCCACATATAAAATTTGATTGGTCCACATAATCTCCGTTTCGGCAACCCTTTATAAATATTTTTATCACTTTTTTATCCATTCTTTCTCTCTTAAATTAATTACATCTACAAATTTTATTACATCCACAAATCTCTACCACTCAACTCCACTCATTCTCTCTCTTCTTCACATTAAATTAAAGACATTTAAAAACATTTAGAAATGGTTGCCAAACGGGGCTAGTCCAGTCCCGCCAACCTGGCGACTTGCGTAGACAAATTTTTCTCTCCATCTCCATTATATACAGAAGATTTCAGGAAAGGTAAACCCTCTAAAATCCATAACAATGGCAGCTGAGAGCAGACAGCAGAGTCACAGTACCTAGAAAAATCAAAGCTCCACCCACCAACAATCTCTAGTCCAGTCCAACCTGGCGACTTTCGTAAACAAAATTTTCTCTCCATCTCCAATTCTCCATTATATACAGAAGATTTCAGGAAAGGTAAACCCTCTAAAATCCATAACAATGGCGGCTGAAAGCAGAGTCACAGTACCTAGAATCAAGTTGGGCTCACAGGGGCTTGAGGTGTCTGCTCAGGGACTCGGATGCATGGGCATGTCGGCCGCCTATGGCCCGCCCAAGCCCGAACCCGAAATGATCGATCTCATTCACCATGCCATCAACTCTGGGATCACTTTCCTGGACACCTCCGATCTCTATGGCCCGTGTTAGTGTCAACAAAGGAAGCAAGAACACCAACAAAGAAGAAAAAGAAAGTCAAGAATGAGGGGCTTGAAGATTGGCTTGTCAAAAATTGTGGATTGAATTTGGAATCACCATAGCCAATGTCAAAGATGGAGGGTTGAAGGTTGTGCATACATCTCCAAATTTTTCCCTATAAATAGAGCTATCATTTGCATTGTAAACACACCACAATCTACCACCAAAACACAAAACATCTTGTGTAGAGAGAAAAGAGAGAGATCTTGTGTAGAGAAAGAGCTTTCAGCAGTAAGTTTATACACGAGATAAAAGGAAGTAGAGTGATAAAACCTTTGTGTAGGTAGAGAAAATACGTGTATTATTTTTGTACTCCTCATTTTGTGATAGTGAAATATATTGGTGTGGAGTCCGTGATCGAGTGGGCTGGCTCTAACCACGTTAAATCTCGGTGTTTTATTTTGTGCTTATTTTAGCGCCCATTATTTTTCTCGCCATTTATTCGCCCCACTCGATCTTGGGCGGAATTAGGCGCCTAGTTCCCAAATAACTGTATCGTAGCTTTGTTTGTGATATCTCTTGAAATTTAGTATGCTTTCTGGTTGCGGCATAGATCGATCTTCCACATCAAAACGATTTCTAAAAATCACATCTTGTTAGTGGGAGTAATTATGACGATTAGAGAATTTCCAAAATTGATAAATTTGATGGCAAAATTTTGGATATTGGAAAATACAAATGGAGGACTATTTGTATCGAAGGACCTATATAAGCCGTTGAAAGAAAAGCCGGAAGGCGAGAAAGATTTGACGAGTGGGAGGTGCTTGATCGAAAAGCACTGGCGCAATTAGATTGACCCTATCAAAGTCGGTCGCTTTCAACATTAAAAATGAGAAGACAACGGCGTCTCTCATGGCTCTATCCAAAGATGTATGAACAAAATTGCCGTCAAAAGAAATAAAGTTCATTTGATCAAGAAATTGTTCAATATGAAGATGACAAAGAGATTTGGAGAACACCTCAACGAATTCAATGAGGTAGTAGACCAATTGACCACGTGGAAATCACTTTTAGTGATGAGGTTCGAGCTCTATTAATTCTTGGGCAGCTTGCTCGAGAGCCGAATGGCACAAGACGCCATCGAGAGTTCGGCCTCGGCGTAAGTGAAATTGAAGTTCGATGACGTTGTAGAGCATGATCTTGACCGAGGAGATCCAGGAGACGCGATGCGCCTTCAACTTCCTGGCCGCTTTCAATGTAGATAGTAGAGCGTGGTTCAAACAGAGGGCATGGGCGTGATCGAGCAAGTCGAGGAATGGCGCATCGAGATCCAAAATCACATAAATTCCAATAAGTCAAAATCATTGAATGTTGGAATTGCGGTCAAAGTTGGGCAATTACAAAATCGGTGTAGCGCTCCAAAAGAACGGAGAACAAGACCGAGGTCAATGTCAGGACCGAAGAAACACGTGATGCTTTGATATGCTCCATGGAGAGGAAGGCCGACTATTGGGTAATAGACTCTGGAGCATCGCTCCATGCCACCGCAAATCGACACTTTTTGCAAATTATGTGTCGAAACTTCGGAGAAGTATATCTCGGAGACGATCATCCTTGGCAATAGTGGTGGGCATAGGAGAAGTACGTATCAATGTCAATGGATCTCAGATGGAAATTGAAGGACGTGAGACATATTCCGAGCACTGAGGAAAATTTGATCTCCGTCAAACAATTGTCGAGAGAAGGATGTGACACAAGCTTCTCGGTGATAATTAAAATCACCAAGGGGGCCATGATAATCGACGCGTGGCAAGGATAGTGGCACCCTATACACGACGGCGAATCGTGTATGACAATCGCAGCTTGCCGATAAGTAAGGATGAACTTGTGGCACCAAAGACTTGGGCATATGAGCAAAGGGCCTGGCACATGCATGCAAAAGGGAAACTACCGTGGCTTTACTATTGATTTAGACTTTTATGCGAAAGTTGTATTTTCGAAGCGTAAACGGGTGAGTTTCAACACAAGTGCGTAACTCTAAAGAAAGAGAAGCTTGAACTTGTCCACACAGATGTGTGGGTCCAATGCCAGCTTTCATCGACATGGAAAGTCATACTGTGACTTTCATTGATGACCACTCGAGAAAGGTGTGGGTTTACTTCTTGAGACACAACCGATGTGTTCGAGGCGTTCAAGAAGTGGAAGGCCATGGTGGAGAATGAAACCTGGTTTATAGTAAAGAAGTTGAGATCCGACAATGGTGGAGAGTACGTAAGATTTGGCGTTCAAGAAATTTTGTTACCAAAATGGCATCAAACCGGAGCGAACATTGCCAGGAACACCGCAACGTACGGAGTGCAGAACGCATGAATCTGGACGTTGACAGAAAGAGCTGTAAGCATGAGGATACATGCCGCCGCCAAAACAGTTTTGGGCGGAAGAGTATCAACACGGCGGCATACCTAGTTAATCGTGGACTTGGTACCATTGGAGTACAGGATACCTAGGAAGAAGTTTGGAGCGGGGAAAGAAGTGAAACTTTCTCATTTGAAAGTATTTGGTTGTATCGCGATATGTGCACATTAGTGACAATGCCAGAGTAAGTTAGACTCAAATCACTAAAGTGTACTTTTGTTGGATATGGTGGAGACGAGTTCGGCACCGCTTTTGGGATGACCGTAACAAAAACTCATCAAGCGGGATGTCATATTCAATGAAAAGGCAATGTACAAGGACAGAAATGCAATGCAGTCAATGACACAACAAATGACGATCCAACATATGTCTTGGACGACACTGCATGGAAGTACGCCAAAGGCATGATGAGAGTTTGCAGACAGAGGAGCCCGCCTCGAGGTTGATTCACCACACCTCGGCTCCAATTCCCATTGTGATGAGGTCAAGTCGACCTCATGTTCCTAATCGAAAGTACATGAACTACATGTTGCTCATCGATGCAGGTGAACCTCAATGCTAAGCGAGGCATGTCGGTGGAGATTCTCATAAGTGGGAGCTTTGCAATGAAAGATGAGATAAAGTCTCTCATCTCCAACCGACGTGGGAACTAAATGAGTTGCCCAGAGGGAAGAAAGCTCTTAATAACAAATGGGTGTACAGAATCAAAGAAGAACATGATGGTTCAAAGAGGTACATGGCGAGATTGGTAGTCAAGGATTCCAAAGAGAAAGAAGGAATTGACTACTGGAGATATTTTCGCTGGTTGTAGAAGTCGACAACACCGATCGTTGTTGAGTATTGTTGCAAATGAGGGCTTGCACTTGGAGCAGATTAGATGTGAAAACCGCGCTTCCTCCATGGTGACTTAGAGGAGGAAATATATATGCAAAGAACCGTAAGGCTTCTCAAAGGAAAGGAAAAGAGAAGTTGGTGTGCAAATTGAAGAAGAGCCTATACTGCTTTAAAGCAAGCGCTAGACAAGGGTACAAGAAGTTTGACGGATTTATAAAAATGGCTACATGAAGTGTAATGTCTTGACCATTGTTGCTACTTCAAACGGTTCGAGTCCTTATATCATTTGTTACTTTATGTCGATGACATGTTAGTAGCCCTTGATACGGGCGAGATCAAGAAGTTGAAGAAGCAACTATTCCGGCGAATTCGAAATGAAGGACTTGGGTGAAGCAAAGCAAATTCTAGGAATGAGAATTTACAGAGACAAGCAAAGGTGTTTTGCAGCTTGTCGCAGCCAAATATGTTGATCAAATCCTGCAGAAGGTTCAACATGAGCAAGCAAAGCCGCCAAGACGCCATTAGCTTAATCATTTCGCTCATCAAACGACCGCCTCCTAAGACAAAGAGGAGAGAAACTTCATGGCTAAAATTCCATATGCCTCACCATTGGAAGTTTGATGTATGCCATGGTTTGTACCGCAGGATATTGCTCATGCGCAAAGGAGTTGTGGAGGATATATGGCAAATCTGAAAGCAAAGATTGGGAAGCAAAGATAAAGTGGATATTGAGATATCTACGGGAACTACCGATAGACAATGCTTATGCTTTAGACGAGGCGAGTGACACTACGAGGTTTCAGATGCGCATTTTGGTGAGGTAGATCGCAGAAGAGCACTCCTAGGTTATATCTTCACGCTTGAAAGTACCGCAGCTTAGTTGGATTTCAGATACGTAAGATTGTTGCATTATCAACTACGATGGCAGTATGGCAAGAACAGGCTAGCAAAGAGATGATATGGTTACAAGGTTTGTTAGCGGACTGGTTTGAGCAGAGAAGAATGTCTTGCACTGATAGATCGAGTGCGATACATCCGGCAAAGAATTCGGCATTTCATTCCGTAACCAAACATATTGGACTCAAGTATCACTTCATCGATCACTTTTGGAAGATGGAGTATTGACGCTTGAAAAGATTCAAGGCGCAAGAATCCAAATTGACATGATGACAAAGACAGAACTCAAGGAGAACCTGAGCTATGCTCACAGCTTGGTCTTGAATGAAGACAGAGGTGGTGACCTACATCATATTTTTCACTAAGCTACAAATGAGATGTAGTAAGGTGAAGTTAGATTGTGAAGACAGATTGAAATCACTAAGTGGGAGATTGTTAGTGTCAACAAAGGAAGCAAGAACACCAACAAAGAAGAAAAAGAAAGTCAAGAATGAGGGGCTTGAAGATTGGCTTGTCAAAATTGTGGATTGAATTTGGAATCACCATAGCAATGTCAAAGATGGAGGGTTGAAGGTTGTATACATCTCCAAATTTTTTCCTATAAATAGAGCTATCATTTGCATTGTAAACACACCACAATCACCACCAAAACACAAAACATCTTGTGAGAGAGAAAAGAGAGAGATCTTGTGTAGAGAAAGAGCTCAGTAGAAGCTATACACGAGATAAAAAGTGAGTAGAGTGATAAAACCTTTGTGTAGGTAGAGAAAAATACAGTGTGGTATTTTTGTACTCCTCATTTTTTTGATAGTGAAATATATTGGTGTGGGTCCGTGGACGGAGGCAGTTTGGCCGAACCACGTTAAATCTCGGTGTTTTATTTTGTGCTTATTTTAGCGTCCATTATTTTTCTCAGTCGCATTTATTCGTCCCACTGATCTTGGGCGGAATTAGCAGCGCCTAGTTCCCAACAGCCCGCACACCAACGAAATCCTCCTTGGCAAGGTACTACTTTCATCCGATCTTCACCTACTATCTTTATCCAGATTTTGGGGCGGGTATAGCTGATGGTTGAGCCGACCCGTTTGCTCATCATCTGGATCTTTACGAATTACGATTTATGCACTTCAGTTACTGCGATTGTAATTTGTGAGCTGCTCTATATGTCTCTCTATTTGTATTAGTTGCAGAAATGAAATGAAATATAATATGCTGTACTTCGTGCTTTATAAGTTGCACTTCAGTGGCTTCATCGGCCTTAATTTGTGTTTACGATAATTTGAAGCCTTAGTGTCTTTCAGTTACTGGAGTATAGGCATATGGATGTTTGTGTGATGTTTATGTGTTGCTTGGTATTAAATGGTGGGGTTTGCAGGCTCTGAAGAATGGGATGAGGGAGAAAGTGGAGTTGGCTACGAAATTTGGGATTGCTGTTTCTGATGGGAAGATGGAGGTACACGGTGACCCCGCATATGTACGCGCTGCCTGTGAAGCCAGCTTGAAGCGGCTTGATGTTGATTGCATTGATCTTTATTACCAACACCGCGTTGATACTCGTGTGCCTATTGAGATCACGGTTAGCTCTCGATTGCTATTTGTTTGTCTTTAATAAATTTTTTACTATATGTTGCCATTCAGGAAATAATTTCTAAAAAGTGAAAAATGAGGTTGTGATTTGTGAAGAAGTGGTTTTTGAAAATGTATCAAGATAAAAAGTGATTTGAGAAATTCTACAACAACACATAATGGGTAGCTAATACTAGTTTTACGATATTTGGTAAATAGGAAAAGCTAATAGAACAATACTATATGCAATTAACCATGTCTCCTCAAATTCATTCTACCTACAACCTACAAGAATGAAAGAACTCGTTTATAATTGTTCTTCACATTTCTCCAGTATAATTGTTCTTCGCATTTCTCCAAATTACATTTTTATAGTTGATACTGGGGTTTTCCATTGTATCTTTTGATTTGATTCTACACATTTTGCTCACTCTTCTTCTTGTTACTTGGAATCTCTGTTGTGCAAGATTGGAGAACTAAAGAAACTAGTGGAAGAAGGTAAAATAAAATATATTGGTCTATCAGAGGCCTCGGCTTCAACGATCAGAAGAGCACACGCTGTTCATCCAATTACAGCAGTGCAGTTGGAGTGGTCTTTGTGGGCAAGAGATGTGGAGAAAGAAATAATTCCTACTTGCAGGTTTCTGGATTATTGTAATTGCTTATATATTTTGGCACCATTGTTATATTGCACATTTGGTAGGGACGATTAAATAGTATTGGACAACAAGCCGTGGAAGAAAAATAAGCTAGTCTAAAAACAAACTTTTTAGATTAAAAGGGTGATATGATTGAATTTTTAATGATTTTTTATGTAAAAGAGGAGAGAGAATGAGGGAAGTTAAATGGTGAAAATTTGTGTAATACATGTAAGTCGCATGAAATATGTGGATGTGATTTATTTGACCAAACGAAAGAATGGATAACAAAGTGGAAAAGAAACTTTTAAAAAACCAATCCTATCACATGCTTAGTAGTGGTGAATCTCACGAGATATGTAGATAATGACGAGTACAGCTTGAAATGCGGGGTTAACATCAGAGTTTGACTTAGTAGTAAAATTTAATTTTAGGTTACAAAAGTTTAAAAGAAAACGGGCTTGAAATATCGTACTACAAATCCTATCAAGTAAATAGAGCTTAATATGCACCAAAAAATTCTTAACTCTTATCCTTTGTGTCAATTGTTTAGAGATCTTGGCATTGGAATAGTGGCATACAGTCCTCTTGGACGGGGATTCTTATCCTCTGGCCCAAAATTGCTTGAAACTCTCGGCGAAGGGGACTCCCGTCGTGAGGTTTGTTTATAGTTTCCTTCTTGGCTTGTTTGGCATGGATTCTTTCAAAAATTAATTTTCTCAAACATCATTTTCAACCACGCATTTTACCACTAAAACAACTTGTTCAAATTAAAAAAAAAAAATTCATTTTCTCTAAAATATCTATCAAACATACACTGAATATCAAGGTTAAAGTAATTCTAGTTTGTGGACATCAGTATTTATCGTTCATATTCTAAACTTGTATCACTTTGTGGTAATAGTTTCTGTCTTTGAATGGTGTGTTTTACGTTTTGTAGTACTTTCCAAGATTTCAACCCGAGAATTTGGACCATAACAAGACCTTGTTTGATAGAGTCAATGATGTGGCAAGTCGAAAGGGATGCACTCCTTCAGAGCTAGCTTTAGCGTGGGTTCATCATCAAGGAAATGATGTGTGTCCCATACCTGGGACCACGAAAATCCACAACCTCAACCAGAACATTGGAGCTTTGTCGGTAAAACTGACTAAAGAAGACATGGCTGAGCTTGAATCTATTGCTTCGGCCGATGCGGTGAAAGGTGATAGATATGGGCCTGATTTAAACACGTGGGAAGACTCAGACACCCCTCCTTTGTCGACTTGGAAAGTTGCAGCATGAAAATGCCTCTTCTTTCTAGGTGCTAAGCTATCGTGCTTTATGCATGTTGTTTTTACTATAAAAGTTGAGAGATTGAAATAAATTCGACGCTGAAGCATGCTTTAGTCGTGCAGTTTCGTCATTAATAACGGGAACCTTGTCGCCTACTGAACTGGTTCGGGGATGTATTTTGCTGGTTGTAACGTTTTACGTGAGTTGAGTACAATGTGTGCTGATGTTTTGTCAGCCCCCATCGATATGAGGTTTTTCAGTACAGTTGTGGTGAAATTGAATGAAACAATATCATAGCCTTCACTTTTTTATTTATTTTTATACATTTTTATCCAGTTTTTTTTTTTAATTTTAATTTAATCAAATCAATCACATACACACACATCATGTGGGATGTATATATACTACACGAATCTCCATCGTTTAGTTCTATTGATACTCTCTTCTTTTTCACATAAAAATCCATAAAGAATCATAAAAACTTCAATCCTATCATGGTTGCATGAACTCAAGTTTCTGGGTAGAGGAAAAATTTGTATTTCATGTTCTAAAGATGGTAATAATTTGTACAAGTTGATAATTAACAATATGCATGGAAATCAAGTCCCTTCATTTATCCCTTTATTTATTTCTGAATATTCTAAAGGTAATCATTCTAATTATTAGTTTAGATTTTTTTAATTCAAAACGGTACACTTTAATATTTTTTCCATATTTCTTAAAAATTGCAATCATACCTTACTCTTATAGAGACGACGCTATGCAGTGTATTCCTTTCTTATATTCAGTGGTTGATTCATGTTGTTTGTGATTTTCTTTTCTTTTCCTTTTCTTTTGGCTGTAGAAACTATTGTTTGTAATATTGGTCCTCTCTTTTCTTTTTTCTTTTTTTTTACAGAAAACTGAATGAGGGCTATGAAAAAATACATAACAAACAAACTTACAAGTTCATAAAGATAATATTGCATCAAAGCCCAAATCTTCTATTCTAACATCTACATATCCCATGCAAAATATCAGAGACAAACATCCCTTACTTCCCATTTATGCTAAGATTCGATGACAACCTCACATCTCTTCGAGAACCCTCAGAGTAGTTCAAGTTTTTTCGCGAACTGATATGCGGATTGTGCTGTGAGTTGAGTCCGGGTCATAAACATGGTACCACCAATCTTTTATAGAAATTTTCGTTACTTCCAAAACTTTTCCATTCTGTAAGACATACTTCATTGTCTTAATATCGCATTTAAGTTCAGGTTCAGACAATACGGGAAACCTGGATTCAAAATTCCTAAGATGTTCAGTCAAACAGATAGGCACCGTTTCTGGCGGATGAGGACAAAATATCGTAGTTTTACCGGATTCATAAGGCTGTCAAGGAAACAATTAGAACATGAAAATTCTATTCCTTTCCCTTCCTAGTTTTGAAAATATCAAAAATAATCTCCTTCCCATGTGGGCAGAGCCGGACTTAGCTATAAGCTGAGCAGGCTCTTGCTTGGGGCCAAAATTTTAGGTGGGGCCAGGGAGCCCATTATGGTGCTGCAATTTATTTTATTTTATATTTTTAGTTGTCTTCCGCAATTAGCTCATTTTTTGTTCAAAAATTACAAAGAACACATATATTGATTTTAAATTGTTAGATTGTTGTGGCTTTACCAGCATATTATTTTTTAGTTATTGAATTTTTTTTTTGTCACTCTATTAAATTTTTAGTTAATTTAAAAAAATCTTTAGTTTTTATATTTTGTCCTGGTCAATTTAGGGGCCCAAAAAATAAAAGTTTGCTTTGAGCCTTAAATAGTTCAGGTCCGGCTCTGCATGTGGGTGCTCACCTTATCGATTACAAGCACTTCAAGTTCAGGTGCAAATTCAAGTATTGTCTGGCAGTATATCAAGGGTGGAAGCACTAAGTTCCAACCTGGTCAAGGTTTCAAATGCAAGAGTTTTGAATGAAGACAGTTGACGACAGTTGCAGTCGGGGTCACCCTTCAATACAAAATTAACTTTTGTATTGAACTATTTTATGCTTGCAATATGAGTTCCCAAGCAGGAAATAGAGGTTGCCACTGCATATTTTGTGTCAACAAATGATAAAATACCGCAAAGATTATTATGCTTCGCTTCACCGTCGATTCGCGCCATTGTGTTGCAGAAATTTTAGGGAAACCATTTTGGGCGGGTTTGAGGAAAATGGAAAATTTATAATGTATAATAAAAAATGCAAATTGGTCGTGAGACATCAGATATCCATACAATGATGAAATTTTTATTAGTTACAAAAGGTTTCGAACGATAAACTCCAAACTGAAGAGAACATGGGATTGTTTCAAATTTTTATGCAAAAGAAACTTTAAACAAAGCCTGGAAGGTTTAAACTAACACAGGCTTTGTGCTCTTTCGACAAAATCTTTTAGAGTACAAAATAATTTTTATTAAAAGACGTACAATTAAAAAACCTATAGACATGTTAACAATAAAAAACCTATAGACAAACTTAATTAATTTTTCATTTTTTAAAATGTATTGTTGAAATTAAACGTAAATTTAGTAGTTAATTAAAAAAGAAAACGTGATCGGCTCTCTAGAAAACAGACAATGTACCATCTACATCTAAATATTCATATTTCAAGCCATGATTAATAATATTGTTCGAGTAACACAGATCATTCCCTGTCATCTTCACAATGTATGAACAAAATAAAGAAGCAAGGTAAATTCATTATTTCACGCAAAACAGAGAGAATACTTCAAGCGAAGAAGTAAAACCACAAAGAACATGAAATCAACCACAATACTCTTGCTAAGTCCCCTTCTGGTTGATGCTGAAGACCGGGAATGAAGAATAAGAAAATAAAGACAACATCGACCAATCAATTTAGAGATGGACTGGTGTGGGTTTGAAATCGATGACGATGACTTTCTCCGTTTGAGCAAGAAACATATTTGCAAATTTAACATGGTCCGGATGAGAAACATACTCCGCAATGCCGTCTGTATTGTCAAAGCTCGACTCGAACACGTGAGTAAAACCTTGATGCAAGTTTTCAATGCTCACATCCTTGCCCCTGTAACAACCAATACCATATCAGAGTGAAAAAATAAAATATAACTCCAAGCTTGTACAAAACTTAGATCTTTAGAGCCAAAAGATACCCATAAGTTGATCAATAAAGCACGATCAAAACTACCCATGAAATAGTAGCAAATTTACAAGCCAGATCATAGTTGAGTAGAAACAAGTGCGTGTTGTGTGTGAAAGAGAATTGGGGGGTTGGTGAAGGTAGTGTACCATCTAAAACCTTTCATGGAAGGAACAAGATTGACAAGGTTAGCATAACCCTTGATCAATTCTTGAATCTGCTCCTCAGAAACGTCATCTTTGAACTTTGCCAGCAGTATGTGCTTCACTTTACCTTCCTCCATTCCCTTCCCTGCCTAAGTTTGTTGTCCTATTTGCTTATTTTCACCCACGATGAGATTTAACCACAAGATCCTGTTTCAAATTCAATGGCAATAAAATTTCACTACTCTAGCGGTGGCCTGCAAATGAATACATAACACCATGCATTAGACAGTACATAAAGCACACTGAAAAATCTATTTCTTAATGACTCTATTCTTTTCCCCGTTAAATAAACATTGCCACAAGTTGTCATCGAGGAGTTTGATCCCCAATCCATGTGAGGAGGCGCTTAAACAATGGTGTATTCAATAGTGTGGAAGCTCATATTATCACTTAAAAACGGAGATGCTACCAAATTTATGTCAATTTAGGAGTACAAAATGTACACAACTATTCTGTAAGATCAGAAACCAAGATTGAAAGCTAGAGATGTGAAAATACGATAGCATCGAGATTCCAATTGATGGCTTCTACATTCAAAAGGATATAAAAGCGATGATATTCATGAGACTCAACATCGGAACCTACATTTAGGCCACTGAACAATTGGAGCTTGTTTGATACATCTTTGTGGAAACATCATTTTTCTCCAACAACATTTTCGACCACCTATTTCATGGATGTGACAACTTTTTAAAACCTTCTATCTACTTTCTGATCACATTCAAATATCATGTTTTCCAAAATCTCTACCAAACAAATACTTACCAAGGATATGGCAGCTACCTATTTTTCTTAATGACACATAAATATTAGGAATAAATCAGTTGGTTTAGAAACAAACTTAAAGAGCAGCACGTTTATATTTCCGGAAAGACAAAAACAGCTGACTGTTGAATTCAGGAATCAAGTCAAGTAGGCAAGATTTTTTTGTCCAATCTGATGGAATTCAAATGTAGAACCTTGCTTCTGGTGGAAATTAAGCCAGAAGCAGTAAATCAATTCAAGTTACATACATAAGTCGGAAATTTTATTGCATAAGCTAAGTTGCAGAATTTATAATCATATTTTCTCACTGCGGCGAAATCGCAAACTGAAGTTAGATCGAATTTGTGGGGCAACAGGAGCTGAAAATGTCTAAGCTGCTCTATAAAAATCCAGAACAAAAACGAATATCTTTACGGCTTCCCCTAGATCCACCGACTCACACAGAACAGAAACAATGAAGATGAAACTGTTCGTGCAGTAAAAAGGTGAAACCGCAAACTCACCGGATGCAATCACGATTTGCCACTCTGGAAAAGTCGAAGTTTTCGTTGCTCTCTCAATTGAGCTGCCCTGGCAAAAAGATTAGGGCAATATTTCTGGGCCGGGTTTAGGTGTAGGACCATCCATCCATTTTCGAACGTTTGGGTGTGGCCACCTGTTAATCTATATATTTTTATATACTCTTTTCAATTTCATTTATTTTTTCCTATTTCATATTTACATATTTTATAAGATTTATTTATAGGGTGCGTCTAAATACACCCAATGACTTTCTTTCTGCACCCAATTTTTTTTTTAAATTCCAATCATGCCCTCGTTAAAAAAAAAAAAAAAAAATTTCGTTTCGCTCAGAATGATAACGCGATTTGTCGCGTTAGCTCCATTGGGAGCGACTCCCAAATGGGAGTTCGCTCCATGTGAGCGAACTCCCACTGTGGAGTTCGCCCACATGGAGGGAACGCCGACAAATCGACATTCGCTCCGGGAGCTTAACGTTTTTTTTTTTTTTAAAAATAAAAATAATATCTGAAAAATTTTATAACTATTTTCATGAGTAATTTCTTTAAGTTTTTAAACCATTTAAAGTTTTTTTAATAATTATATTCAATCGGATAAAACCAATTACTTATGTAATAAAAAAATTAAAATTCATCATAGAATAGTTACAAAAAACACAAAAATTAAATCAAAATAATTGTAAAGTGGTACCAAAATTTTAAATTTTTAATAATTGTATTCAATACTAATAAGATAAAATGCAATTATTTTATTATTAAAAAAATTTTAAAATTTATCGTCAAATGGATTGCAAAAACTTGAAAAAATTTGAAACTACTCAGACTAATTTGAACAAAAATTATAATAAAATTACATCTACAAGTTTTTGGCATTCCATTTGGCGATAAATTTTAAAATTTTTTAATAATAAAGTAATTGCCTTTATCCGATTAGTATTGAATACAAATATTAAAAATTTAAAATCTTTTCTACCACTTTTTACAACTATTTTGTAATTTTTGTGTTTTTTATAACTACTCTATGATGAATTTTAATTTTTTTATTACATAGTAATTGGTTTTATCCAATTAAGTATTAAATATAATTATTAAAAAACTTTAAATGGTTTAAAAAACTTAAAGAAATTACTCATGAAAATAGTTATAAAATTTTAAAAAAATTTTTGGTACATTATTTTTATTTTAAAAAAAAAAAAGCGTTCGCTCCACACGAAACGCCAAAATAGGCGTTAGCTCCACCGAGCGAACTCCCAAATGGGAGTTCGCTCCATGTGGAGCAACGCCGAGAATCGGGCGTTCGCTCCATTTCGAGAACAATTTTTTTTTTTTTTGAGGGCATGGTTGGAATTTTAAAAAAAGCCTGGGTGCAGAAAGAAATTCTCTGAGTGTATTTAGCCGCACCCTTATTTATATTATACAAATCTCTATAATTTAATTTCACTCATTCTCTCTTATATATCATTATCATATAAAAATATATTTTTACACATATATACTAACATGCACTAACATACCCATGTTAGCATGGGGAGATAAAACTTAAAAGTGATTTTTTTTTTTTGGGGTTTTACATTTTTGTATCAGAACGTGTACATTTTGAGTGGACAAAAATGAGTGTATAGTAATGTTATAAAAAAAGAAAAGAAAATAAAATAAGGAGTATATCATATAATCCTTAGGAGAAAATGCAAAGAGTTACCTCGAGGTTGTTTGGGGAAGATTATTGACAAAATATAAATATATATTTATTGGCGATATTTTCTTTTTCGATTTTCCAGATCAACTTTTTTTTTTCAATGGCTTTTCAAGCACATGTTTCAAAATTATTTCTCAAAGACTTCGTCCGAACATTCGCATTATATATCAACTTTTTGAAACCAATAATAATTCATACATTTTTGCTTCTTGATATTATTATGTTATAAAATACGTTAAAAATTATATTTTTCCATATAATTGTGGTGCACCATTTTCTTTTCTCCTCTCTCTCTCATCAGTTAAAGTGATCCACCACTAATTTTCTTCTACGATTTCGTATTTATATCTCAAAGAACATATGAGATGCGGATGACATATTTTAAACTTATCTATTGCAACATCATACAAATTTGAAACTTTAACAAATGAAGAGAAATCTTAATCAATAGTTAATGAGATAAATGCATCTAACATCCAATCAAACCAATAATTTTATCACATATTGGACGTGACCTTTATTTTTTTTCTTTTTTTCCTGATCTCATTGGATTGAACTTATGTACTTGTTATTTAATAATCTACATCTAATAAGTATCTTATTTATTTGTTTTAAATAAAGTATCTTATTTATTTTGTGCTTAGATTACCTGTCGCTTTTATTTTCATAAAAAAAATAATAGCATAAATTTTTGTCAAAAGCAAAACGAGATGAATCCCCTTCCAAACTATAACTATAATACCTTATTCAATAATTACCAATAACAACAAGAAACAAAAAATCATGATTCATGAATTGGAAAATTCTAAGAAACACTTGTAAATTGACATTTATTATAGGAAACTATTCAAATATAGAAATCAAAATCCAAGGATTTCATTTTAGAAATAAAGTCAACTTCCATCAATCAATAATCCACCATAAACATGAATTATGCTTAATTATTACTTTATGTTATAATTATTGCATAAAAATACTAAATTTCTCATTAAATAAAATTCTTTAAAATGATATTAGATTGCCCATTTCATATTTGATATATTATCACAAATTCACAATTATTATAGGGGGCGTTCCATCTGTAAACAAAATATCAAATCTATCTTTATGAGGGTATTAGCATCTTCATGAAAATGTATTTTAATTTATTTTTTTTAAATTTTAAATTTGGTCAAACAAATCACATCCATATATCTCCCCACTCATTAAATCTCCACCATCCAACTCTACTCATTCTCTCTCTTCCTACTCATAAAATATTGATTTCTTCACATGCTGTGCTAATTTACGAAAATTTTCAAAATTCATAGAAGGGAATCTAAAGTCCGACCCGGATGGCCGGATGTAGCTCCAGCTGTTACAAAGCTCTCTCTCTCTCTCACATACACACACACAATACACACACTAGATTCGGGGCTTTCACTTTTCCCCCCTCTCCCAAAAATTCAAATCAATTTCCCTAATCCTCCTACCTCTCTCCAACGGCTACTTCCCTATCTCTCTCTCCATTTGTCTGATTCTCTCACTAAAAACCCTTCGCCGAATCTTCTCTCTCGATCTACTGTAAATCATGAAGCATTTTATGATGCCAAGAAATCCAATCCTGAGAGAGAATCATGAATCCGCTACACCCCCGCCATCATCGGCATCTCCGAACCCTAAAAGTAAATCGATGCCAGTAGCTAGCCCTAACCTCCGGAGAAACAAATCTTCTAAAGAAAATGCACCGCCGACGTCAGATCCGAACTCGACTGCCTCACCTGCCGCTGGGAAGATCAAGAGTCCGCTTCCACCGCGCCCCACACTCAAGCGGAAGCTCAGTACGGAGGCCGCACTGGGATTGGAGAATATTGCTGGGACTGTGAATGCAGTCGATTCTGGCGTTAAGGTGAATATATCATTTCTGGAAGAATTTTTTTCTTGCAATTGATATTTGTTTTACTTCAACTAGTTTCAACTAGTCTTCTTGGTTAATGGGGTTGATGGGATTGTTTATCTACGGCTTCAGTAGTTTTTACTTTCGGATCTGTGTTGAATTACAAATTGTCCTACTGTTGGAGAAAACCTGAAATTTTTGAATTCAAGTAATTTTCCGACTCTCTCTCTCTCTCTCTCTCTCTCTTTTAAACTAAGGAAGCCCTTTTTGAGAACTCCCTCTCCATTTTGAATGTTATGTGACGTCGCCAGCTTTAAGTTCAGGAGCATATGTAGTATTTGTTGGATCTTCTGGAACAAATATGATTTTCAGATTTTGCAAGTGTTTTGGAATGAATGATGGAGTAGTACTTGTACTTTCCATTATTCTTGTGCGGCTCGACTTTTATTTGGAATGTTTGAGAACATCATTTTACTTTTGAGGAAACCAAGTTAGTTAATTTAATTGGTATTGGGTTTGAGCAATTGTATTCATTATGAATGGTAATTGGTAACCAACCACTTCTGGGACTACAATAAATTTTCTTCTGTCTTTGGAGGTGGATATTGTATAGGTTTCATTAAAAATTGAAAAGAATGCATAAATATGTTATTGAGCTACAATCATTTAAAATGTGAATTTTCATATTCGCTTATCGGTTTATGGAACGGGTCAAAAAAACGGGGGGAAAAAAAAAGAAGAGAGAGAGAAGATATTTGTAGGATATTTTAAAGTAGATGTTGAAGGTTTCTCAGACTATACTTGGATTATTTCATCTGTAGTCAGTTCATCTTTCATGACTTCCACTTGAAGTTTCCTGTATCCCCCCTTTTTGACCAAAAATTTTGTGAAGGCTTGTCTCCCACAAAATGCTGACATGAATTATGTAACAGTTATACTGGGTTCATGTGGAGTTCTAATTTGGTTTGTAACTTATAATCAGGTGATTGTGCGCATTAGACCACCTAATAAGGTCGAGGAAGATGGAGGATCTATAGTTCAGAAAGCATCAAATGATTCTGTGTCAATTGCAGGACAGAACTTTACATTTGATTCAGTTGCAGATATTGATTCAACACAGGCAGGATTCTACTATTCTATAATATTAACGTATGAGCGTAATGATGATCGAAATATAAAAAACAACATAGTGATACTTGCTCTGGAACTTTTCAGATTGATATATTCCAGCTCATAGGCGTGCCCGTCGTTGAAAATTGCCTAGCTGGATTTAATAGCTCAGTATTTGCCTATGGCCAGGTACTTTGGTTTCTGTTACGCATTTCACAGCACGAGAGTGAAACCAGTGCATACATACACTTGAGTGTTACAATTAACTGTACTTTTTTTGGCTAAGGATGACATGTTTTCAATTCAATTGATTAGACAGGAAGTGGGAAAACCTATACCATCTGGGGTGCATCCAATGCCTTGTTGGAAGAATGTGATCAACAAGGTTTAACACCTCGTGTTTGCCAGCGATTATTTGAGCGTATTAATGAGGTATTTTATTTCAATATTAACTATTGTCTCCTAATAAATCTTATCACCGTCGTCTAGTATTCGGTTCTATATTCTTATTTTCTGAGATTTCAATGGTCCTTGTAGGAACAAGTGAATCATGCAGATAAACAACTTGTATATATGTGTAGATGTTCTTTTCTTGAGGTACTTGACTCCATTATCTTTCATGTTCTATGTAAATATGACTTCATTATGTCTCCTCTGAATTCCTTGAATGACATATTTACAGATTTACAATGAGCAAATTACTGATTTGTTGGATCCCAGTCAAAAAAATCTCCAGGTAAGGGAAAAAAAAAGGAGTATAGGGACTACTGTGAAGATTTTACAATTGGTGCTTGTCATTATCTTTTGAACTTTCTTCCATTTCATTTAGATTTTCTGATCACAGATAAGAGAAGATGTCAAAAGTGGTGTTTATGTCGAAAATTTGACAGAGGAGTGTGTGTCCTCAATGGAGGACGTGTCACAACTCCTGAGAAAGGTTTGTTATGTTTCTGTGCTTTATAAATCCTTAAATTCTTGATTATACTACTCTAGTTTAGGGCACTTCAATTACAATTTGTCTTTATGGAAAAGAAAGAAATTTGCTTACAACTACTCGTAACTTGAGATTATTTTGTTGGGTGAAATGGTTAGATTATTTTATATAGCGAGAAGTTAACATATAAACACTATGAGCTGAGGGCCTGAGGCCGATTCCTCAATTTTCCCAATGTTCTATAACTCGACTAGCATCATGACCAGTTAAAGTGTTTTGAACTACAATTGTAGATTGTTCGTTGGCATATTCCAAGAAAACATGCAGGACAAATATATATTCAACTCATTTTAATAATACCAAGTAGTATGTGTGGGAATTTCCCAGTATCTCATAGCTTGAAATTATAAATAGGCATATAAATTGATGAAAAGGAGTGCAGATTTTTGGTCCAAAAGGATATCTGGATAACAAAAAGGTAGTAGTTGTGGTTCTACTCGATGTTATCTTTCACTTTTGTTTCAAGTAGTTGTCTTGCTTGGGATTTTTAGATATTAAGTCAATGTCTTTGGACATTTTACATAGTAATGCTGCATAAATTTTTGCAGGGATTGGCAAACCGTAGAACTGGCTCAACAAGCGTAAATGCTGAAAGTTCTCGTTCCCATAGTGTTTTCACTTGTGTTGTTGAATCACGCAGCAAGGTAATAGAATCATCAGTTAAGGCAGTTTAATTGATGAAATGTAGAAACATTTGGACAAGTAGATAGTGCTTTTAGGTTCAGTCAAATGTGTGGTTGAAAGGTTGAAAGCAGAGTTTGATTGTTAAATGTTAACAAATGATCTATAAAATTTTCCAAAAATGGAGGCTAAGATTGATCATGATCCGCTTTGTCAATTGTTGAGTTGTTCTGCAACTGTGAAGGTAAACACATCACTAGATAGTTGCCGTTTGAATACATCCTACTCCATCTATTTTTTGGTAAGTGTGTGGAGCTGTTATGTGTGTCTTGTTGATTCTTGTCACATGCTATTTTGCAACCTTCTCTGCTAATGGCTCATCACGTAAATGTTAAATATCACAGAGCATGGCTGATGGTGGTGTTAGCTGCTTGAAGACGAGTAGAATAAACTTCGTTGATCTGGCTGGATCTGAAAGACAAAAGCAGACCGGTGCAGCTGGAGACCGTTTAAAGGAAGCAGGGAATATTAACCGGTCGCTTTCACAATTAGGGTATGTTTAAGATATTCTTATGCCATCTTGAGCTTGTTTAGTCCATAGTCCTTTATTTTTCAATCACCATTCGATGAGAGCCATAATTTGTCTTACTTTTCAATCTCATATTCTCTAGATGACATTATTTTTAGTTGCTTTCTTGGTGCAACATACCTCTGGATTGCTTTTCATTCTTTTATGCATTATTCAAAACTTGCTGAAAAGAATTTTTAAATTCACACTTTATCACGAATCCATTTGACCATGCGTTTTGTAGGACCCATGACACAAGTACTATTTACTTCTCCGCATTAGCCCACAAAATTTCACCTCTTGTCCATCAAATTAGAATTTTCAACTTTATTAATTTCTCCAAACAAGTTTTTATTTTTGTTGAAGATAGTAATTAAATAATCTAAATTGGAACCGATCTATTAGCTAAAACTTTTAGATCAGATGGTTCCACAACTTTAATATGGTATCAGAGCAGGTAGAGGTCCTGAGTTCGAATCTCACTGCAACCCATTTAAAGTGGATTGTGCACTTGTTAGGCTTTGTTTGGGGAAAATAAATCCTGCCTACACGTGAGGAAGTGTGTTGAAGATAGTAATTAAATAATCTAAATTGTAATCGATCTATTAGCTTAAACTTTTAGATCAGATGGTTCCACAACTTTAACAATTTTCAACTCCCTACATAAAACAAATGACTTCCTACAGAACTTGTACTGATTCGTGTGAGGAGAGAATCTTATCCTATCTTCAAGATTGTACAATTTTATGAAATTTCATTTGGTAGTATGCATTGCAATACTGTCTGATTAAAATTTGTGATTGCAATGCACTATTTTCAACGTTAATTTTTCTAAGATTGTGCTGTTCATTATAGGTGCACGAGCTGTTGTATCATTGTAGAAATACATAAGAATGAAAATGGGGACCAAGTCAGTCATTAACATGGTATTAGCAACTGATGTTAGAGCTGCTGCAAGATTTATTATTATTATATTTTTGTGACGAAGTTAGGAGATCAGCTTTTAGATTAGAGAAGCATTTAGCATTTAAATACTACACATAGCAATGATAAATTACAGTGATAAATTACATATCAAGGTCATTTTGCTATGCCTCGGTTGTTTGACATTGCTCATCATGAATATCAAATTGGTAACATACTAGTCACAAACACCCAACTGTCAATGCATCTCTTGTCAAGAGTTCACACATCTAGCTTAACACTTTTCTTGAGCCCAATTCGAGACAAATTTCATTTCTGATGTTGATTTTAGTTGTCTTTGACAAGCGCAGGAACTTAATTAACATTCTTGCAGAAGTTTCGCAAACTGGAAAGCAAAGGCACATTCCATATAGAGATTCCAAGTTGACATTTTTATTGCAGGAATCTCTTGGCGGCAATGCAAAATTGGCAATGATATGTGCGGTTTCCCCAGCACAAAGGTGACTATTAGTATCGGTTTTTATACATATATTCTTCAAAGATTATTGTGGTTCCTCATTTTCTTGTGCTAAACATCCTGTGTTTTCTGTAACATATTTGCAGCTGCAAGAGTGAAACTCTCAGTACTTTGAGATTTGCTCAACGTGCAAAGGCAATAAAAAACAAGGCAGTTGTTAATGAAGAAATTCAGGAGGATGTAAATGTTTTGAGACAAGTGATACGAGAGTTAAGGGTATATAATCAATTCTTTTCATTGTATGTTCAATAGTTACAATGCCTATTAATAGCGATTCAGGTGGGGAATTCTATTTGGAGGAAAATTTAGAAGGAAACTTCATATTTTTTCGCTTATTATTGAACAGGATGAACTGCATCGCATGAAGCAAAACAGCAATCAAACAGGGCAAACTGGAGCTTATTCCACAGGATGGAATGCCAGGAGAAGTTTGAATCTCCTAAAGTTTAGCCTCAAGCAGCCAATGACATTGCCCCACTTTGAAGATGACACTGATGAAGAAATGGAGATTGTTGAGGAAGGAACCGTTGAAGAAGGTACAGATGTTAACATGGAAGATAATGCTTTCGAACCAGTTGAAGAGAACAATAATAATATCGCCGAAGGTGCATTTACAGAGAGAAAGTCGGAGATCGCACTGCCGAACGGTGATTCTTGTTTGCACTATACTCAGTGGGAGGGCATCCCTCCAGTGCCTTCAAAATCACCAGATGAAGAAGGTGGTGCTCATAGGAACTACACTGTTCCATCCGAGCCATTGCCAGTTCTGAAGTCTCCAACTCCTAGTGTTTCACCAAGGCTGAGCAACAGCAGAAAAAGTTGTTTCACATCATCAGAAAATTTGGTTGCCGCTCTTCACCGGGGCCTTGATGTTCTAGGGAGCCATCGTCAAAGTGCAGCTTTGGGACGATCATCATTCAGATTCTCATGCGTGGCAGCTGGTGCCAAGGCTATTCTACCGGTTATGAAAGTTGATGCAGGTTTTCAGACTCTTTGCAGTGATAATGAGTTGCTGGAGAAGGATTCAGGAAAATTTTTGTGTAGTAAATGCAGGAGTAGAAATTCTGAGCAAGAAGTTGTAGAGGAAAACAATGTACAAAATTTGCAGTTAGTGCCTGTCAACAAATCATTATCGCAAGAGAAATTGAAAAAGGTTCCCAAGGTGTGTGTGGTTTCAAGTGGAATTTTTGAGGTATTTTTCTCTCAAGATTCTTATCTCTGTGAAATTTATGGTTGTCAGGAAGTCGAAAAGGTATTGGCTGGAGCCATTCGAAGAGAGATGGCGTTAGAAGATATATGTGCGAAGCAAACTTCTGAGATCATCCAACTCAATCGTTTGGTAGGTTTATAGAACATTCAAGCAACTGCTAGTTTAAATGCCAGTTAATTTTTCATGACCAACTTCTCTAATCACAAAAAACAGGTCCAGCAATACAGGCACGAGAGAGAATGTAATGCCATAATCGGTCAGACTCGTGAAGAAAAAATTGCTCGTCTTGAGAGCCTGATGGATGGCGTCCTACCAACTGAAGAGTTTATGGAGCACGAACTATTATCACTGACTCACGAGCATAAGGTGGTACATTGATTTATCATTCTGAAGTTTTTCTCCATTGTATAGATAGTTACCCATCTAATCCCAGTGTCTTATATTTACAGATTCTTCAGGAGAAATATGATAATCATCCCGAAATTTTGAGAACAAAAATTGAGTTACAAAGAGTTCAAGATGAACTAGAGAGGTATAAAAATTTCTTTGAACTGGGTGAAAGGGATGTCTTGATGGAAGAAATTCAAGACCTTAAAAACCAGCTAAAATTGTATCCAACTTCATCCAAGACATCAAAAGGACCAGCTCCTGTTCTGCAGTTAACACATTCAGGTGAACCCAGTATAGCTCCACCATTGTCCTCTGCTCCAGAGGCAGCTGAAGAGAATGCTGAGGAGCTACTGCAGAAGGAGAGGAATCAGTGGACTGAAACAGAAAGCAAATGGATTTCTCTTGTAGAAGAACTCAGATTGGAGCTGGAATCTAACCGATCACTTGTACAAAAGCAAAAGCAAGAGCTGGACATGGAAAGGAAATGTTCAGAAGAGTTAAAAGAAGCCATGCAAATGGCAATGGAAGGACATGCACGCATGCTGGAACAGTATGCTGATCTCGAAGTTAAACACATTCAACTGCTTGCACGGCAACGTAAGATCAGAGAAGGGATTGATGATGTGAAGAAAGCAGCTGCTAAGGCAGGGGTTAGAGGTGCTGAGTCTAGATTTATCAATGCCCTTGCGGCTGAAATTTCAGCACTGAAAGCTGAACAAGAGAAGGAGAGAAGATACTTCAGGGACGAAAATAGAGGACTTCAGGCTCAATTGAGGGATACAGCTGAGGCTGTTCAGGCAGCTGGTGAATTAGTTGTGCGGCTTAAAGAAGCAGAAGAAGCTGTAGCTGCAGCAGAGGTGAGTTTAGAATTCTGTACTGATGGCTATCATTGTTCTTTTTTGTTCCATTGTGTTCTGTACTAGGTTTATCTTGTTTTACCTGCTTTTGCATAACTCAGTGAACTAGCAAGACCAAGCCAACTCCTATTTAAAATTTCATGCGTAATTAGGTCATTGTCTAGAGAAGTTTGTGCTCACAAGGTTCTATATTTCCAGATTAATTAATTGAATAACATTCAATCATTTTTGGATCCTATTGTTTGAATATTATCTTGTCCATCGGGATTTGTGATCTCTCAGCACCTTCACCTAATGGAACATTTGTTTCGTGTAATCTGAGAGTTGTTAGTTATTTGTTTGCTTAGAGAAATACCATTGTGACTTGTTTGGTAGAAATCTGTATTTTGCTACCTCGTTCAGTTAATGTTTTTTAACAAGATACCATTTAACATATGGATTTCATTTCTAATACTTGCTGAAATAGCTACATAAACTTTATAACTTTGCAGAACCGGGCAATAGTGGCAGAGCGAGAGGCTCGAAAGGCATACAAGGAGAGAGACAGGTTGAATCAGTTGCTTGCAGCAGACACTCGGAAGTTAAATGAGGGATTTACAACTTGAGGCAGGTAATAATGTTGATGACGTCGATCAGCAATGGCGACACGAATTTGCACCCTCTTATGATGTCGAAGAAGATCCCCCTTCATGGTTTGCTGGATACGACCGTTGCAACATATAGGTACAAAAATATTCAGCTGGTTTGTTGTGTTCTTAGCACTAGTCAATTGTTGTATGTTACAAACGGATTCACATATAGCTAAGTATACTGGCTGCCTCCCGTATGATGATACAAACAGTCATTTGTTAATTTGAGCCACATCATAAAAACTACACATTCATCGTGTTTTACCTCTATCGTTTACAGTTTACGGTGTTCGTTTACTGTTTACTGTGTTTTATACGCGCACATCCTCACACCACATGCATTGTTTGGTATGTTGTGGATAGGGTGGGCCCAACATTGAGACAATAGGACATGTGGAACGATCTAGGAAACATATATTGATGTTACTAGGTTAAGATCATTTATTTGTTCTGTTGGGATGGTGTCAAGAAGATGGGGGGCAAACTACAAGTGGGATTATAGCAGTTTGTTAACCATTTAAATACGAGATAAAAGTTGAAGACAGACCACAAATACGTAATAAAAAATTTCGCAGCCTTGTGGTTTCAAAGTATATATAATTTTATGGAGACCATAAAACAGGTCTCCTTGTGGGATTGTCTTCCCTGACATGTATATCTCCTTACCATCTATGGACCACTACTAAAGCAGAAGCATATTTTTAGGTTAAAAAAGTGAAGACAGAATAGAACCTTAGTAGGGCTCTCAATCCTTCTCATTCATTGGCCGCTAGAAATGTGAAAAATATCCAGTTTTTATTTATTTTGGAAGACCAGAAACTGAGCTATTATAGGTCACATATCCAATGGGGACACGGCCATATAGGTCTCCAAGGGCCATTCAGATGTCACAAAGGCACATATTTAAGAAGAAAATATAAGAAAATGGGGGATATGTTTTTGTAAATTCAAGAAAGATGCAAAGTTTTTCAATGATATTTATAATGATTATTTATTGGTCATCAATGATGTGATAGTTACTTCTTCCGTTTCATTCTGATAGGTATATTTACTTTTTATATAGATTAATAAGACACAATTATATAATTGAGAATGCAAACTTTTTCTGCAATCTTCTTAAAATGCTCTCTCCGTAAATAAATATACTACCAAATTACCTAATAAATAAAAGTATTTAAGTCAAGTAAAATGTAAATTAAATTTTCATTATAGAAATTTTCCTAAAATTTGAGATAACTATTAAAATTTGAGACTACCAAATTTTCCTATAAAAATGGGATTGATGGGATAACTATTAGTAATTAATTTATCATCCTACTATCATAAATGTAGAATTTAAGAGAAGAATCAATTAGTGCCACGTCATTATCTGGGAATAACACTACACAAAGATTTTTTTTTAGGTGATTTTAGTGTCATAATCACCCAAAACACACTCTTAAATGCATGTTTTCAGCCTGCCATAAGGTTCGCTTTTGTATTGGTTTGAACCTTTTTCTTTATAATTTAAAAAAATATTTTAACTAGTTAAGTAAAATTATAATTTCATTTTAATTATCATTCAAAATATAACTTAATAATATCTGCGCATCTTGTGTTCGCAAATAATGTAAAAAGATAGAAAGTAAAAGATAACCTTCTTAAAAAAAAAAGAAAAAAAAATACTACAATACAACATCAAACGCCACTTTAACCTAGGGTGATGAAGTAGCTTTGTTATCATCTGTTTCGTCAAAAGCTTTGATCTTTCGATACATCACATCCATGCAAACTCGTTATCTAGTGTCCATTTCCTATGGAAGGTACCACATTCACAATTCACAATTTCGTTCATATCCATAGCAAATTTGACGTTAGTCACATTATAACCATGTTGAACTAGCTTCCCTCCATTGCCAGCTGGTAGCTTCCTTAAGCTGCTAGCAAGACTCAGCCCCCATGCATTTCGCCCGAGGGGGGCTTGTGATTGCTGTCATCATAAAATTCTTGCATGTCCAACTCCTTACTTTTGAAGATTAACATGTCGAACAGAAAACAATTCTTCTTTCATTTTAATTTTGCTTTTACAATAATACAATAATTACCATGTTGCAGTATAAATACTTCAACATTCATTTGACTCTGAGTTCTCACCAACAATTATAACGAACTATTGACATTATATATTTGACTGCATAACAAGTAAACTTCAGTATATTATATCATATTCGAACTTGCTACGAGAAAATCACGTTACTTTGACATCGTATCTTTCAGTCAACAAAGACACAATTTCAAGACTTGAGCCGCCTTAACTAAATTATCTACAATTCCTGCGGTCCGTGTACTCAACCATCACTAATCTTCTTCCATACTTTCAAGGAAAAAGTTTATACTATTCTTATTCTGAGTCAATAAATATCACTCCCGATCGTGTATGCACATGTGGGAAACCTTAATGTACTCACACACTAAAAGTCACGTGACATAGTTATATCAGCGTGTTGGTGGATGTTCTCACCCTAGCCACCCTTTCCACATCTATCCATGCACTGATGTGGTTTTGCTGCGCCAATTTTTGAATACATTATGATATCCATATGTGGGCATTTGATCGGAATTACAATAGATATTAGCCATTTTTATAGAGATTAGTAATAAAAATAATTGTAGGTAACTTAAGAGCACCAAAAATGATTTCACTTTCAGAATAGATAGGTTGTTAATGGTACATGAACTTCATGATTTGTTGGTTAAACTTTATGATAATTTTTCACACAACGTCCCCCCCACCCCCACCTCTCAAAACGAAATATCATACCAAACACTAGTTATAGCAAATGCTTGTTAAGTTGAAAGAAAGGGACATAAAGTTGTTGTACAGCATTGTGGGAGGAGTGACAGCCTGGTTAAATGGACCCTTTCCTAATAATCATTTTCAATTAACCCCACAAAAAAACCAACATATTACATCAATTTCTCCTAACTATTTGCTCATTGTGGACCCATCTCTTCGCTTTGTCCGGAGTAATTCATGGAAAATCATGATTTTTCTTTTTTAATTTTCTTACTGGCCACAGTTAAAATGCATAATTTTACTCCTACCAAGTTGACTTTACTATAGAACAAAGAAATCTTCTTCTTTGATTAGTCTTGATTGCAAGAATCTTCCATGACTGTTGACAAACCTATATTGTTTAGGTTTAATTATTGAGGTAAGGATGGAATATTTTGAACTAGGTGAGGGCATGTTTGCCTATGCATAGAGAGGAATAAAAACTTACTTTTAAGTTGCATTCTTATTTTTAAGTAGAAAAATTAGTACAAAAATCATATGTTACGATTCAAATAAGAATAATCTTATCTATGATTCTCATGTCTCCACTCGTGAGTTGTGAGTAAGAAAGTGTGAAAATAAGTTAATTCTAATTATAATTTGTTATTGCTATATCAGAAATAAATGTATAAGCTATAATTATTAGTGACTTTAACACTTCTTTCTCATTCGACGCACAACCAATATTAACAAAAAGAGTACTATAATTTTTTAAATGTGAACGGGAGATACGAATCAAGAAAATAGACACTAAACTTGGAAAAGAAGATTGAGCTTCTTCTTCTTCTTCCCCCTTTCTTTTTTCTTTTCTTTTTTTTTTTTCTCGGCCTCGGGATAAAGGGATGGAGATGGAATTCAAACTTGGGACTTTTCTGATAAGGGATTGAGTTGATCCCAATTCTCCGATTACCTAATTAATAATTAATTGAGATTTTCTTTTTCGTTTTCGTTTTCTTTTTCTTTTTCGTAGTAAGAACATTACTAGTGCCAACCTGTGAAAACTGTGATCCAAAAGCTCCCATTTTACACAAAAAATTTCCAGAAGGGACCAAAAAAGTCACTGTTTCACATTAACCTAAACACTTTCTACGGTATGTTGGAGGCTTTTCTTTAAACTTCATTTTTCTTTTTCAATTTTCATTTTCAAAGCGAGTTTTGCATTCCAGCTAATGTTATGTGTATAATCCTTCTTAATTAATCTAGCAAATGAACAATTTGTGTCCCCACTCACAGCTGGGTACAGATAAGAATCCAATCCTCTACAAGTCACTTATTTATGGTTAAAAAATGTTTTTATCATGTGGGTCCCACAGACAAATTCTTCGAAGAAAATGACATTTCTGGAAGAAATTTGATTTTTCAGTAATTTTTGAATTAGTTTGACATCTGACGTTGAAAATATTAAATGCTAACCATTTTTTGAGAAGTCGGTGAAAGCATTAATTTTTCGAAAGGTCAATGGTAAATAATAAATACAAGCAAAAACTATTTTTTACAGTTTCTAACGAATTTCTCATTGGAATGTTACCGCTTGTTCAAGATTGTTGTATCTTAAACTAAAAGTTTTATCATTTTCAAATTTCAACTACTCACTATATTAATTGATTTGATCTTTCTTTTTTCTATTCTTTAATACATTTTCTTTACATTTTAACCGCAAAAATAAAAATTATTTTCTAGATAATCTCGATCAAACATACCCTCAATTCTTGCTTCTTGCGATGATGAATTGCCTTTTCACAAACCACCTTACCACCTTGTTCGCAAAACAAAAGTGGAAATGCCATGACAAATAATCGGAGTTAATCATACCAATAAAGTAAAATAAGAAAAGTAAGAAGAGCATAAGATTAATTCTGAATATTTTATAAAGAAATATGGGAAAATAATAGGTTACATGAGCAATATCTGTCTCATAAACACGCCTTTTACCTTGCTAAGAAGTAAGGAAAGAAAGATGAAAAATACAAAAGTACATAGTTACATCAATCTTCAAGGGTCTTTAACACCATCCCAGATGGGGCAACATAATATATTAGTTCTTGATTCTACAATCTGAAGAGTAAAAATTCTCCAAAGAATCATTTGCCAAATTTCAATCATCAAATCTTTTCGAACTACAAGTTCTCCTTATTTACAGAAGCCTCTCTCACTCGGGGCCTCGAATGAATATAGTTAACAATGCTGACAAATTTCGATCATTGCTCGAGTTTTCATTTGGGCAGTGGGAGAATCCCTGCATTAGAATGAATTACTATAAGATTTTTTAAACGCAAATTGATATATCAAATGCACGCTGGTCTGTTATTGGTGCCATAGATTGCTAACCGTGAAAATTTTGTGTTTCGTTTTGGCCAAATCCCATCTGAACGAGGCTGTGAAGATCGTCCTCCCAAAATGTCGAAGCCTAAGAAACAAGAAGATAAGAAATGAATCCAATATTTTTCATTCAGAGGTTATTTTACGCTCATTTTCAACCACATATTATGCAGAAATAGTATTTTTCACCTTTTTGTCTAACTTTCTCTCAAAAAAAATGTCACACAAGCCCTTGATGAGAGTAATTTCTTTTACCGCACATTCTACAGAAATAGTATTTTTCACGTTTCTGCAAAACTCTCTCTAAGAAAAATAACTTTTCTTTCCAGAAAATAAAAATAAAAAATAAAAAAATAAAAATGTCAAGCAAGCCCCTGATCTGAGTAATTTCTTTAATCACAAATTCTGCAAAAAAAGTATTTTTCACATTTTATGCATAACTTTATCTCAGAAAATCACTTTTCCATCGGGGAAAGAGTTCTGCCAAACAAGCCCTTGATCCGAGTAACTTCTTTACCTGAGAAACAGGTTGTCCAGCATTATCCAGAGGAGGCATTTGAATGCTTTGGTTTTGAAAGTGCATTTCTTGTCCATTAGGAATCACATTATGCAAGTTTTGCCCCGGTTGAGATTGGAAAGGATACCCATCTGATGGATACAAGTTATGAAGCAATGATCCCCGAGAACCAAACATCTGAAAATCGAGCAAGATTGTAAGATCATTAATAACATCAAATTTTTGAGTAATATTCAAAAACGATGAACCAAAAATGTTCTCTTACATCCTTGGACATGAGAGCTTCAACGTTGAACTCCATCCTCGGATTAATTGTAGCCAACTTCATCGATAGGAACTACAAGAGAGTTAAACAAATGAACCCATGAGTAAACTTTCTAACTAACATCTAATCTAAACTATGAAATAAAGTCGACAGAAAAAATCTTTATACCTCGACTTGACGTTGTAATGATTGGACGTAGTTTATGATCTCATCAAGCATTACAGCCTTTCCAGTCACCTAATCAAAAAACATAACATCGCACTTATCAAAATTCTGATAAAACTCCTATTTTGGTAAAAACTAACTTTTTGGAATCGACAACAATGGGACCTATATTGAAGTTTGACTTTATATTAAAATTTGACTTTGACTGAATGATAAACGAGCATTTCATCAAATACCTTGTTGCAACCAGGAACAAGATCCTGCAAGACCTTCATTCTTTCGCTGATCTTTTCTCGTCGAACCTGCCAAACAAAGGTTGTCAGAAAAGGTACGATGACCGGAATTTTAGCCGGAAAAAGGAATTAAGAAATTTCTTACTCTTTCAGCTAGACTATGAGCATCAGTGGCTTGTCCTCTTCTTGCCCTAACATGAATATAGTCCTTTGGAGGCTCTGGAGGTTTAGCATTTTCCTTAGGTTGTTGTTTCTGATTATCAGACTCATTAGCATCCTCCATTTTCTTTTCAATAGAGCTTTCATCATCTGACTTGCTTCTTTTTGCAATTGATTCACTGTTCTCTGATGCAACCTGGATTGAATAATAAATTCAACAAATTCTGAATCAAATTCCCAAAAATTCAACAAAAAAGGAAAAAAACCCTTAAAATTAAAATTCTTGAAATGAAAAGAATTGGTTTACATTGGGCGGAGTTTCTTTCCCCTTTCCTCTCTGAACTGATTTCCTCTTTCTCGAATTTGAATTGTTTTGCAATTTTCCACCATTTTCACCAACCGGGATCTGTTCAGAAACTGAAGAATTCTCTCCAGAATCCCCAAATTCAGTTTTCTCGGGAGTCGAAGATCTCGAAAACGGAGATCTAGAAACTCTCGAGTATACTCCCAATTTAGGTGCCCCTCTATTGGGTTCATTGTTAAGCCCAATCTTAGCAAAGCAAGAAAATCTCGCGGCCCGTTCCGCGAAACCCGGATCCGTCGAAAACGGGGCAAAGCTCGGAAAATTGGGCAAATTATTGCCATTGATTTGCAAATTTCCATCAATGCGAACTTTGGGAGGAGAATTGAGTGGAGTGCTATAGCAAGACGTATTAGTACTCGCATTTCCGAGTTGAGGTGAAATTTCACCGGAATTGCATATACTTCCTAGTCTACCAATCAGTTCTCTGATCACCGTGTTATCTCCGGCGGCGGCGCCGCCGTTGGAGGCGACCGGAGAAGAGACCATTGAGCTCAATGCGGATTCAAATGGGTCGTTTTGATCATTTGGGTTTTCCCAGGTGGGATTGGAGAAGATGCTGTGAAATTGATCCGACCCACAATTGGGAAACATGTTGTTTTCCTTAGCCATGTTTTTTTTTTTTTTTCCTATCTTATCTTACAGATGAAGGAGAAGGAGGAGGAGAAAGATGAAGTAGTGTGGTCTACTTTTGGGACGAATAAGAAAACAAAAAGTGAAACAAAAGGCCGAACTTTTATGATGGGAGGAAAGTGAACAGGAAGAAAAAAGAAAAATAAATAAATGAAAAATAGGAAATGTGTGTTCGAGGGTTTGACCTTGATTTTGTGTAATCAATGGCGTACTTGTGTGAATATGTGTGTGTGTGTGTGTGAGAGAGAGGGGTCCGTAATGGGCGGGTGGAGGGGGTGAAATGCCGGGCCTTAAACGTCAAACTAGCGAGGAACGGTGTGTCAAGACTGGCACTGTTTGTCCTGTGGGGGTATTAGCAATGATTAATGCACAGTTAAAAATGGTGGGCAATAGCCTATACCGTTGGCTTCTTTGTCCCTATATACATACACACACAGATGCACTCATGGAGTCGGTGTTTAAATTTGTGCACTCGAAGCAAATTAATGTGGGAGAATAAATTTATACTTTGGTTTTCCCCCCATTTCATGCCACCAAATTTTGGACTCAAATGTAGGGAATAGCACCTTTTTAAGTTTAATCTGGTGCACACAGTGGTACCATTTTTAATCAGTGCACTGCTGTCATACATACATCAGATCGATGAATGATGTGGCATTATCGCTGGTGCCGCTTATATCATTCATGGTGCCTTCTCAGACACTTAGTGGTGCCCTGATCAAATCTAAGCACATCTTAATATGGCATACATACTTTATAATCAAATTACCGCCCAACTATCATAATGAGGGTGTATTTACATTTTTCTTTTCTATTATACCCTTAGTCTTAAATGTGATTTAATAAATAACTTTTTGTATTCCTCACTAAAATTATCTTGAAAATATTAGGTTAATTGAATATAATCTTTAATTGAATATGGATAGGAACAATAAGTATCTTTTATACTTTTCTAATTATACGGAATGCAATTTCTTAATTTGTGTGACATGACAAGTGGGTCTATTTTTATGGGACGAAATAATAATAATAATAATAATAATAATAATAATAATAATAATAATAATAATCGAAGATCTTGTTTGGGAGGATTATCTAGAAAATTATTTTCTACCAATAGTTTTTGACAAAATATATTTTTTAGTTGATTAGAATTGGAGGACAAAAGTTCATTTGAATTCTTGTATCTACAGTATTTTTCAAATATTTTTCTTCTTTTTTTAATTTTTGAATATGAAGGTCAGATAATTTTGTAAATTGATATTTTAAGTAAAATTTTAGGACTTATTATGCCAATTAATTGAAGGTTAAAGAAACATGATGATTGAAGAAAATTAGTAAAAATTATAAGAATAATAAATATTCAATGAAATAAACCAACATCCGTTTACATATATATTGTTAAAGGCTTTAATATTTAATATTTTACTTTTTTAATGAGCTCTTGAGTTTTTATTATGATACAAAGTATAATGTGTTTTTAATTCATTATCAATAAAATATTTAAATAAAATGTAAGGACATTTAGCCTATCAATCACAGCACAAACCACTTCGAGATCGATTTTATTTTTTTTAAACAATAAATAAAATATTTAGATAAAAGAACACGGGTTTTAATTTAATAAATTTTAGAAGTAATAGAATATACAATAATTAAATAATCCTTAAATTAATTAATCATTGAAAGTAATAATAATAATAATAATAATAAAAGGTTATTTTCACTTTTTGTACCATTGTTTGAGTGCACAAAATGACAAAAATGATACGGTGAAATTGATTAAATTTGGAATTAGGGACAAACGGTATATATTTTTTTAAAAGAATGGAGATCTAGCAGGGCCAAAAAAAAGAATATGGACAAAATGGTCTCAAAATGCAACGAATGGAAACGAGAAGTGAAAATAACCATTTTCAAAATGAAGTAGTTTGGTTTGATTTGGAAAAAAAAATAAAATTAAAACCTCTCCAAATAGTTGCCTTTTATTTCTTAATAAACAATAATTTTATTAAACTAAAAATTTATAATGCTGTACAAAATTAATATATAATTTGTGGAAAATCCTATTGAGCAATTTAGAGAAGTACTTTAAACAAAAGTGAAAAATAGTTAATTTAGAGAAGAACTTTAAACAAAAGTGAAAAATACTTCTCAACACATTCTTTTAAAAATATTTGAGAAATTTGTCCTTAGATTATCATGATGAGAATTTTACGTGATCCTTTATTTTAGAGAAAATGTGACACATTGTATTACTACCATTTTTAAATAAAAAATTAAAAAATTATACACTGTCTCACTTCACTTCTATACCGTCAGCGCCTGTTAGCCTACAAGTTTTTATAAATTTTTATACATTCTTTCAACTCCACAAATTCTCTCTCCTATTTTACACCCATATATCTCGTGAGATTACCTGTGCTACACAAATTTCCACCATTCAACTCCATTTCATTCTCTTTCATATATCACATCAAAATCCATAAAAATCCATTTTTACACTTATACTAAGAGCATATTAGCATACATATTAAAATACATTTTAATTCATTCTTTTTAAATTCAAATTTGATCAAACAAATCATATTAATATATAAATCTCCACTATTCAATTCTACTCATTCTCTCTCTTGCTACTCATAAAAATACATTAAAATTTATCGCTAACACCCTCTTAACACATGCTAATGAAAAGTGTTTTTCTGGATGAACTTGACAAAGGATATGAGTTTGAGTTTCAATGGAAAATAATTGGATAAGTCTCTTGAGGAGCGTGTGTGCGTGTGTTTCTTTTTCCTTCGTAATGTAACGGGTTAGGTGATAATGTGGAGAAAATGTGGAGTGCACAAAAAGTAGTCATTTTTCCTAGTTTTTTAATATCTACTTTCTTTAATTTGTTTTTTACTGCCTATTATTATTATGTGGTGCTTCTTTTTCTAAAGGATAAAATGATTTTTTCAAAAACAAAACGACAAATAAGATGGGTAATTTTTGGTGGATGATGAGAAAAGGGAATCTAATGGAAGTTTGATTGACCCACAAAAATCACAATTTTGATTCTCCAAATAACCCAATAAAAAAGAGAACAAGATTTTCATCATATTATTGATACTTGACAATCTAGAAGTTGAAAGGATTTTTACTTTTTCCTTTTTTGGATAAGGTGTTTGCTTTTGTCACTCTCTTTGATACCAAGATGAAAATGTCATAAAATTTGGTAAAAGAACAAATTTGCACGAAATTGATTGGAAGACTCAATCGGAGTGTACAATTATACTCTTTTAACATTTTACTATATACATTCGTGTAATGTCTGGAATTGAGCAAGAAAACACCTTTTTTGGCCAAAAAACAAATTCTTGCCATGTATTTGTCTCTATGTGTCGTGGGAAGGTTAATTACAATGTGATTTGACGGTAGGGAATGAAATGATTGGTTTAAAGCAAGATTTGAAGTTTGGTTGTGGAAATTATGCATTAGGTACTATATTGTATCGCGGATGATTATACATAATCTCTCATTAATCATCATTAATGAATATCCACAATAGATATAGAAAAATGTACGTCAAATCACAATTAAAAAAAAAAAAAAAGAGGAAGCAAAATCCAACTTATATATATTGTCGATATGTGTAACTTTATTAGTTTATTGAACTCTGTGCAAGTATACAATAGACTTTTTAATCCATGATGATATGTTTCTGAAAATATTTTTAAAGTTCGATTTAGACACTACATTTATCAAGTCCGACACCAACGATGACCATGTGGTCATCGACAGCATCAATGACAATAGATTTCTTGTATTCTTGATGTATGTTACTTGGTTCTTTAGGCTATCAATGCTAATGGACAATTACACCGTATTATTTTGTAGGGTGCGTTTTTATGAATAACTTCTAAATCGTTAGCTTTTAGAAAAAAAATAAATATTATATGGTGCAAGAAAAATTTCAACCATTGATGAAGCTTCGGTAATGTACTAAAATTATCTTTCCTACTAAAACTTTCCATTAAAAAAATAATAATAATAAAATCGGCTTTGCTTGATATCACACAAAAATCTTGTTTGAGTCACATTAAAATTTATCAAATTAAATTTACTTTTACTCTCTCATTTCTTTCAATTACTAATACATCGATTTAATAAATTTTGTATATTTTTTAAAATATATTCTGTAATTCTTAACCACACCATTAAAATCAAATTTAATTTCATCACATTCAAATGAGTCAACCAAACCCAAAGTGTGATCGCTTCTCTATGGACTGGTCCAACCCACTAAAATGTCAGGTCCAAATTTTAGGCCACCGAAATCTTAGCCGAGCGAGAGAGAGAGAGACAGAGAGAGAAGCTCGAAAAGATAAATCCTTCACTAATTATATTAACAATAACAAATAAAAATCCCTTAAAAAAAACACAATAACAAAATTGAGTTGACAATAAATTTGTATTGTAAACTGATTTATATTATATAATCCCAATATTATCTTCACAATCCATATAATTATATGTATATTAGAGATATTATATATTTGGCATGAAAATCATCAAGTACCAGGAAAATGGCAGATCCAGGATTTTTAGTTGGGGGACTATAATACAGAAAAAAATTAATTCGATTAAAATTATGTATAAAATTTTTTTTTCTATATAAACTTTTGAAAATTTTTTTTCGGTCGGGGGGCCCGTGTGAACCCCCCACTAGATCCGCCCTTGGTACCAGCGTTAGTTTTGTAGCAAGAAACCAATGTTAGTTTTTAAATACCAAAAAAGACATACTAATTTTTCTATTTCAAAACCAGTGCTGATTTTGGAACAAGCCTGATACTTGTCACTTCATCACGTCTAGATCAATTATATGATTATTATATCTCATTAACATGGAAAGTTGTAATTTATTAAGAAGGCTATCTAGGTGCAAAAACCTTTTTATTTATTATATTATTCTTTGTTTTTCCCTATTTTATATATATATATATATATATATATTTTTATATATAAGACATGAAATTTTAGTGCACAGAAACCCCGAGAAGATAAAACTTAGATTAAACATTCTATTTATTAAAAACTTATTACCAATGTGCAGGATGCATGCACAGGACTCGAACAAGTAACATAGTAATTAAAATGTTCGCGTTTAGGTGGAAGACTTGGATTTGAACCTACCCTCCACACCTAATTTCCCCCCACCCCAACTTCCCCAGAGTAGAAAATAATAATAATAATAATAATAATAATAATAATAATAATAATAATAAATGCAGGATGCACATCATCGAAGTTAACTAGCTTGTTCGAGTGATATATCTTTTTGAAAAATATTATTATTCATATTTATTTTCAATGGCACTTTGCATTGTTAATAATAATAATAATAATAATAATAATAATAATAATAATAATAATAATAATAATAATCGTAATCGAATAAAATTTTCTTTGAAGGATGTATTTAACGACTATAAGTACGTAAATAAAAAATAAAAATAAACACAGAGTGTGAACGTCATAAATGCTTAAAAATAATAATAATTAAATAATATAATGATTTGCAATAAATCGTATATACCTGCTCAACTATAAAATGGTCAAGGAAAGATGCACGTTTATGTCATGAGCTTCATAGTATTTTTTTTTTTTTTTTATCGACGAGTTTCATAGTATCTTAATTTAATTTTATGCTCTTTATATGTAACTAGCTTTCTCATAGTATACATATATTTTGGTTTAATTGAAGTATTTATTCAGTGATCTGGATATCTTATGATAGCTAGATGGGCCAGTGAGATTATTTTGGATTAGAATCAAAGACATATATATATATATATATATATATATATATATATATATATATATGTCAGTAATATTTCTTAAAAGAACTGATTATCATTGTAATTTCAAAGGTTTGATGAATTATTCAGAGATTGAAGATTCTATAGAAGACTAAGATATATGACAAAGGGATAGATTTAATTTCCCTCAAATTTTATCGCTTGTATTTTCAGTCGAATATTAATTACTTCTTTAGACATGCAAGTGTTTAATTTTCAACCAAATGTAAAACGGGAAAACCAAACTTTAACCCAAAAAAATCTGATAAAATAACAAAGTTAATTAGCCTCAACGACAAAACTATAAAAATTAACTTGAATATAGATACACTAGTTTTCACTCCCGTGCGTTGCACGGGAATAAAACTATGTAAGTTGAAATTTGTGATAAAAATTAACGAAAAATAGATTATTTAACACACAACTCACAATTGTATTTAGTTGATTATAACATAAAGTTTGATAAAATGTATAAATTTGGTAGCACGAGTTATCACAATCTTATTTTAAATTGAGGTTATACTTTAAATAAATTAGTTATTGTCATATGTTCTACATGCCTTTGATTCGCTATAGATCTACTTATATTGAAGGCTCTCGGCCCATCAAAAACAAATTTGAAATAACTTTTCCGCCATTTACGTTTAAAGAAGATAAATGTATTCTTTATTTTTTATATAAATAATATTTTTTGCAGTACAGCCTCACTGACATCGATATAATTAATTTTGTTTTAATCAAGTTTTCTTTCAAATCGTGGATTGTCTTGAATCAGAGGTCAAAGCCTCAATGATATTATAGAAATCATAGACCTAAATACGGATTGATCTTTGGTGGAAAAGAAGAGTGATCTTTGTGTTTTATCGTATTAATGATCATATTATCTATTGTTTTCACTTTGATTGATGGTAGCATTTTTTATTTTAATAATCGATATTGCTCCAGATCTACAAATGGGATTCAAATATTTAGAACCGCAACAATATTACAGAAAACTCATTTGAATTAGGAATTTCAGACGTTATTTTTCCATGTATATGTCTCCATGTATGTAGTTTAGATCTAAAATTCCCATTTAAATTTGTTCAAACACATTTTATTTATGGTCAATACATAAATTTTTTTGTAATTGTTTATCTTAAGAAATTCATATCAATTTTTCATTCTATCAAGCTAAATTATCAAACTTTTTCTATTCAAATAATTCAATATTCAATATTCAATTTAAATATGCTTGGAAAAAGCGATAAAGTATCCTAAATGCACGATGCTCCATATGCAAAAATTAAATATAAAACAACAACTGAACATGTGGGCTTAAAAGTTAATAAAATTTCAAAAACGCGCTATCGCCTCTTGAACACGTGACACGCGACAAATTCTTATTGATACAAAGATAACTACAATTGAATTATTGTCCAAATAACATCTTTTGCAATTGCGTTTAATTATTTTATAGTGTTTCTCTACTTAACAATTATTTTAACAAAATTTTTAATTTTTCGGAAAAAATTCTTTAAGAACTAAGCTGCTTTAATATATTTATATTTATTAATAGATTATGAATAAGTCTTTTGACTTTTTCAAAATTAGATGAAACTTATCCATTGATTTTGGAGATTAAATTTGTAAAGGATGGGAGTATGAACATTCATTTAAATTTGTAAAGGATGGGAGTATGAACATTCATTCTTTGGTGAGTCAATTTAAGGGTTAAAGTTGAAATTTTTGAAATTTTTTTTGTCTCATATTATTTTATTTATGAGAGCTATAATATGAATATAGTATTGATATATAATTTTTACTATTTTAAAGTTACTTATTATACAAAAAATAAATAATTTATCATTAAAATAAGTAATTTTTAAATTAGTAAAATAATATATCAAAATTATACTCATATTGAAGCTCTCGATTTAATAGAATAATATGGAACAAAAATTTCAAAAATTCAAATTTTTATTCCTCAAATTAACCTTTCAAAATAAAGGTATGTTCACCCTCCGAATGGACATGTGGCTATATTCGGGACGTGGGTGACATTTGATAAAAATAATTAAATTCTACAATTTAAATTGGGATATTCTTAACAAACTGGACACATGTCAGGCAATTATGACAGTATCAAAAACCAATATTTTCATAACAAATAGGACATTTGTTAGCAAATAAGGTTTATCGCACTTTTAAATGTGCTTTATTTATCCTAAAACCAATCGACAGAAAACTAAAAATCATGCACCTCTACTTTATATATACTATAGATTCAATCTATTATAAAATAGTTAAATCCAGCATAGTAGCTAATCATTGACATTACGCCAAGAAATAACCTGGTCTAGCAAAACTATAACTAACTTTTTGTTCTAATAACTACTTTCTAATTATAACTTCCAATTGAAACTCTATTTTATATAATATAGATATAGATATAGATTTTCATAATATAGATATAGATATAGATTTTCTTGTTGCATACACATACAAGTCAATCGGGACCACTTCCCATATTCAAACTTACCTTTGTTAGCATTATCATTTATTTTTTTATTTCGTGAATAATTATGTGACATTTGAAATATAGAAGTAAAAATAATAAATTATAAATTTATTCAATATCTACAATTAATTAATTATGTCATTGTATATTTATAAGTTTATAACATATCAAAATAATTAAAAGGTTATGCAATAAATTATACATTTTACATGTCTTATGCGATTATGTGATTAAATCTCTAAGAGTAATATAAAATCATAGTAATATTATAATATTGTTATGGCGAAGAAAAAATAAATTAATATACCCAATATTTCTATATAATCTCAACCGCTAAAATTTCTATGAAAAGTAGAATAAACCATTTTCAAAGCTATGGAAAATCGATTGATTAATTAATTAATTAAGTAACAAAGCATATCCTAATAATCTTATTATTAGTATTAATTAATTATTATTTATTACTATTGACAAAAATAACTACTTGCACATGTGGCATCACTTAATTATAACAACAAAGCAATAACTACCTTGTGGTCCTAATAACCGTTTCTTAATTAATAACTTCCAATTAAACCTTATTTTATATAATATATAGATTGACCTTTTTCTTCTTTTAAACTATATATAATAATTATATTTTTCTTGATAAATATAGTTTGCAATCTCACAATCTACTATATATCAAGAAAAATTGGATGAATCCAAAGTGTATAATCATCTCTACAATATATATATATATATATATATATATATATATTTCTGTATATAATGAGTGATTCTGAGTATTTATTAATCTTTAGTAACGTCATTGATTTATTATTATTTTATGTTTTACATTGAAGATAATATAGATAATGAAAAAATAATTTCACCTCCAATTCGAGAGCTGAGGAATATTCTCATTGTTCAAATTACCCGTTCTCATGCATTAAATAAATAATAAGTACATGGGCCGAAAACGTCTATTAAAAAAAGGTACATGGGCGGTAGTGCATGCTTCAACATGCACGTTTAGACACGCGTACAAAGTTAACCAAACTCCCATTTTAAATTACCACACTATCTCCGATGGCAACTTGAATTGCATGCACGGGAGAGCAGAGAGAGATTAGAAGAAGATGAATATTTTTATTTAAAATTGAATGGAAATAAGTGTACGGAAAAAAGAAAGGGCAAAGTAAAAAAGATGAGAGAGATAAAAATAAATTAAAATTTTAAAAATAGTGTCAAAATTTTGACCAGTGGCCACGGCTGCCACGGTGTCGCCAGAAAAAATTCGAAAAATTCCTAAAACTCCCCATCGCCGTGCTGATTCCTGATTTCAAAACGGAGATCGAATCGGCCCCCAAAATGCCATCGATGGTGCCGTAACTAAGGCACCATCGATGACACCTTAACATTCCTGCTATTTCTAAACGTGGTATGAGAATCTACAAAGAAAAGGTGGAGAAAAAGTGGAATAATTGAGATAAAATGATTTAAAATTTTAAAATTAAAAAAGGTGGGCCCCTCACTTTTTTTGCCCCGTCCTATCTCTCTTACAGTGCATGAGTGCAGTTGTTGACCTTCATTGGAGATGGCCTTAAGTGTTAAATGAAAACCATAATTATTTGTTTTCATTTTTTATTTTTCAAAGTGTCAAGAATTCAAATGCGAACTTCCAACCATATGTAGCATAGTCGGTGTAATAAAATTCAAAGATAGAGGGGGTAGTTAAATTATCAAATGCCACTAATACAGTGTTAAATATCGATTTTTTTTTAAAAAAATTGATATTAAATATCGATTAAACAGTGTAATATCGAAAAATTATGATTATTAATTGTTGCCTCCAAGTTTTCAATCAAACATATTATTTATGTGACGATCTTTTAAATTTTCTATTTTTGGAACATATGTTAAAAGCGGATAAGTGTATTTCATCATTTTCTATCAATAATTAATTACATGAATGCTTTTAACATCTCCCGATATTTCGTACGTCGTAGGGAAGAGGATTAGAAATAGTTTTGCTTCATCCAATTCAAAAGGTAACTATTATTGGCAAATTGTGCTGATGATATATAAGCAAGTATATATGTAACATATCAACATTAGTAATTAGTTAACGCTACAATACCGATCGATACTAAATGTCAAGTTACTATATATTCAATCCAGCAATCCCAGTCATATACGACTTCTGATGGGAAAAATCGAAACTAGAGTTAGAACTAGTATGACGTGGCGAAACTTCAATACTTCGAAAAAATATTCGATAACGCTGTTTGCTTAAAATCAAAGTTTTTGGTCAAAGTATTGATTCTAGATCTTGTTGTGATTTTTCCTAACGAAAATTCTATGTGACCGAAAAAACCATCAAGCGTGCCATAGTTATGGTACGCTCGATGGTTTTTGAACAATTCTAATATTCAATCAACACTTAATTAAAATAACATCATCCCATTTGAAGGGTTTGTTCTATACACAATAAATTTTCATTAATTTTTTCTCTCATTATTTTCAATCACTCGTATAATTATTTTACATTATTTAATATATTTTCTCTAACTTTCAATTATACATATCATTCGAATAAGTCAAAAATGTTTTGTGTAAATCAATACACTTACTAGGTCTTGTAACATGAAATAATAATAATAATAATAATAATAATAATAATAATAATTCAATCCACCCACCACCCATGCCACCGATTGTCCCCCTTGCAAGCACGAGTATTTTCTTTTAAGTTTCAAACTTCGAAGATAGGCAACTTTGTCGGCAAAGAATACCATTAATATCTTTCCAGCTGAAATAAAAATAAAAGATAAAATAAGATTTTAAAAAAAATAAAGAAGGGTCAATAAATAGTACAAACCCTGTTTGATCTAACGTGACGCTCAATCATTGAAACACACAAACATATGCAACTTCCTGTAGACTAAATTGATAAAGGACACCTGTTCCATTTCTATTGGCCAGGAGGCACAGTAATCGAGGTTAAGAAATTAATTAACTATTTAAAAAATTAATTACTGACACACTATTATTTTTAACAATTTATGTTTTGTTTGTAGGAATAATTTGACAAAGGAAAATAAGAAGTGTCATCCAATCAAAGCCTGGAAGGAATCATACATAGCAAGACTTTACTTATTAATTGTTTTTTACTTTTTATTATTTGATATACCTTTGGTTTGAGGAACAGTATTGTCAGATTTTTATTGTGTAATATTATTTAATTGTGTTGAATAAATATTAAAAGTAAAGTCCTTGTTTGCTTATGGTGTAGAATAATTATGCATTGACTGAATTATTTAATATCAAAAGTAATTTCTAAAAACTTGGGTAGAAAGATTTAAGCTTGAGATCTGATAAAAAATCTTCATGTAATAAAAATTAATTACTTTTGTGTTAAGAAATGGACCTTCTGTCAATGATTTTTTAAATATTTTTTTTAACTTCTTAAAATGTTGTTAGTATCAAATTCAATGAGCCACGGAAGAATGTAGATAATATCATAATAACCAATTGAATGTCTAAATGTATTGCTTAAATAATTTTGATTGGACAAAAATAATGTCAAACTCGATCAGACTCTGTTGGGCAAGTCGAGAAACCCATGACAAGGATAACAAATTGGGTCGGCCGATCTCTAAAAGTCGATTGGGTCAAACTAGCGAAGGACTCAAGTTGACACGTGAAACTTGATTGATCCATTCAATTTGGGACTGAGTTTTTGCATTTTCTTTTATTTTATTTGTTAAATTGGATGATAATTTTTTATTTAACATATTTCTTAATGTTATGAATAATAATTGAAGAATAATTATTAGGTGTTATGAATAATTGAGAATAATGTGGTGGTTATGAATTATGAGAATAATTTGGTGGAGGGAATAATTTGGTAAAAGATGTAATTATTATATGTGAATGACTATTATACCCTTGATGAAATTATGTAATTACATTGTGTAATTCGAAGTTTTCACTATAAATAGAGAACTGATTATTAATGAAGTCATTCACGAAATTCGCCCAGAATTCATTCTCTAAATTCTCTATTGTTTATCTTTTTATAACAAGCGTTATCGTAGTCTCTGCAGCCATTTGAGTAATATGAAAGAAGTATGCTCTGATTTGCATCTTATAGATGATCTTACATGTCAGAAGCGGATTATTACCAATGAATTAATTCATCGCCGTCATCAATCCTAAATAACTCTCTCTTTTTGAATCATTCGTGAAAATTCACTTTTGTTAAAAGTATTAACAATTCACCTGATTCTACATGGCATAACTTGGAGATGTCGAAATCCCAAAATTGGAAGAATGGAGTCAAAAGAATTTTCGATCACGTAAATGGATTGCAAGTAAATCTCATCCATTGGAATAATTAGAAAGGGAAAAAGGTAAATCGTAATATGATTTTATAATATAATAATATATTAAACTATAACATTAGTTTTATCGAGATATAAGGGCATACGTTATCAAAATCAAATTTTCTAAACTCCATTATCACTCGATTTAACGAGTTTCGATTTGACCCAAACATTGATAGGGTAATAACTCGTTTTGAAATATGTTATTATCAAACTTTGAAAATTTACAAATTAGTACACCAACTTTTGAAATGTTACAAAATAGTCATTAAATATTTTGATATTTATAAATGGAAGTGAAAAGGAGAGCGATTTTCCAATCGTATAATATTGATAGAATATGTTTGATAATTTAACCATTGCGGATTGGAATGAACAATTTTACCCTTACTGAGCTGTAAAAGGAAGGACCGACCTAATTTTGGCGACAATAAACAAAAATGGATAGAATATTCTAGAAGAAATTCTAAATCCATTAATTATGACACAGAAGTCCATTTGAGTTAATAGATCGAAATATTGATGTAACTCTCGAAAGTTGATTACATAATGTCTTATTCTAGAAGGATAAGTGTGCTTTCTTGTAGAAAGTAATAGTATTTGTTCTAGAAGAACAAATTTGCTCCCGTAAAGCCAGTTCAATATTTAATTCTACTTTTATTTCGCAATTTAATTCTTGCAATACCTCCTACTTGATGATGGGTTCAAACGTCACTTTAAGCGGAAGGTTTTATATATTTACGCACTTTATATGCTAAGTGATGAGTATCACAATACCTATAGCTGGAATCTCTCACGAAGAAGTAGTTAAATATTATGCAATTCAATTCTTGCTATTTAAATTAGTAAATTTATATTTATTGCAATAATTCCCATAAGGTGAGTTAGACCTATTGGAGGAAATTTAATTTAAGCAATTTAAATTTATGCACTTTATAGTTTGAGTATATTTCCAATGTGGTGGGTAATACCATGGCTGCGATTGGTGTGCATATTTCAATGTGGTGGGTTATACTACGATTGGTTATAACGAATCCTACTCAGAAGAAGTAGTTGATCAAATATTCTAATCATACTCTCGAAGAAGTAGGCGATGAGAATAAAATTACTTCTTCATATATCTAGGAATATGAATGGAGAAAATTGAGCAAGTGGTCTTAAAGTTACCATTGGATAAATAGGCGAAAGTAAAATCTTGAATAGATCCCATGTTGATAAATCCAAAGAAAATATATCGCATGGAAAGCTTATATGTGAAATAATCTTATCGATGATATGAGATTGTATTAATATGAGAATAAAATCTTTCTTGAAGAAGCATAATCACTAGATTTACTGTATTTGAATAAAGCCAATATGATATTATTATTCTGGAGAAGAAGTACAAAAGCGTTGAAGTGGAACATATTGAGAATATCAAAGATGGCATTAAACACTCGAAAATATAGAAATGCAAAAAGAATATACATCTTGAATCCATAAATGAGGATGCGTCTAGAGAATATAAATACTTTCAAAGTAACTGCCACCATCAACATTAGGATTCATAATGAAATATTTAAAGGATCGAATTTCTTTTAAACGCTTGACACGGTGAGTGCGTGATCGGCGGACTGAGCTTCCATGATTCTTGAACATATCATGAAATTTGATGAGTAGTTCATCAACGATCACTAGCGAAATAAGTATTTTCTCATTGAATGAGAGATAAACTTATTATTTACACGATCTAGAAACTAGTAAACCATCAAAGAAATTATTAATATTCAACAAACCTATTGGTTTGACATGAAGAATTCCCTTTGTGCCAGCGAGGCTATATTGAATATTTCCTCCGGTGTGTTGTAGCGCACTTTGGAAGGACAATGAACATCACTATTATTCATCATATACATCATGCGGTTGTGGATGGATTAAGCATTGCGCTTGACCTGCTTTGGACCCATGGTAGATGACTCTAGTCAGTATTAGATCAACTAGATGGAAAGGTATTACACTCGAAACTCTTATTCCCCATGATTGTCTGCGGCCATTTATAAGTCTAACTAAAAAGTTTGTTGTTGGTTCCTCAGTATAGTATATTGATTTCTTGTCTCCCCTAACTCTTTCACAGTCGGTTTGCCATATCCACATATTGGATATGACCTACGATTTAGATCCACCAAGAATACATACGGTTTTTAATATGGCGAGGTAAAGCGGCTTGTATGAGATGATTCTAAAATCTCCATATCCATCTCTACTCCTATCTCTCTTTTGCACTATACTTTTAATGTATGAACATAGAGAGATATATGAATCCCTCTATTTAAAGAAAAATTTTCAAACCTATAATTGAGTGCACTATTTACTTTTTGACAAATATGAAAGAAAAAAAAAAAATCTGAGAAAATTTTTTAAGTGAAAATAATATATCTGTCGGTGATTGAAAAATAATATATATATATATATATATATATATCTTAAAATCGAAAAACAATATTTACAATTACAAAGAAAAATATTGATCTTACGTTATTACAGAAACTTCCTTATATTAATATGAAAAATTATTATACTAAAATTTTCTACTAAATTCCTAAGCAGGATCTTCTAAAGTAAGTTTTTCAAGGCATGTCGTTTGTTGATCTTTGAATTTAGCCCATGGGCCATTAGCTCACCTTATGCGTGTCCACTAGGATGTGTCTCAAGAGCTGTTGAATATCATCAAAGGCTCTTTACTCAATCCATCCTTAATGAATGCTATTTTATCTTCGGTTTGCAGACCAGTGCATGATTTACATCAGTGTCACATGTCCACAGAGAGCACACTTGTAGCATCCTCTAATCTTTTTTGCTCTCAGTTTCTTTGAAAAACTACTTTTACCACATCACCAGGCATGTATTTAGGAATTGAAACCTCACGAGATAATGAACCTTTACTTCAATCAAGCATCGGATATCTTGTAGGGATACCCTTATTCATTAGCATCCTTAATCTTTCCGACCTACATCGATAAATCCTTTTTAGGATTTTTGATCGAGTAGTGATGGATAGTATTTTCGAAAGATTTGAGAGCATATGATCCATTATAATGTATAGACCCTTGTTAGGATGAATTTTTGCAATAATTTTGATGATTTATTTATAGAATAATACTGAATAGCGCGTATGAAATAAGACTAGATTTTAAATAAATAATATGAGCGTAAAAGCTACGATTTAGGAATTAAATAATAGCGGATGTGATACGTGTATGGTGTATTTTTCAAGTGTTTGAGCGATAGTAGACAATAATGTCACCAAAAGATGATGGAATATGTCGGTGAATTATTTTACATGATAAATCATATTGAGCACTTATCTGAGATACTAGTGAAATCGATATAAGAATTTCTTGAACTAGAGTTCAATAATACTCGTTTGCAAGCGGTGACCATCCGGTTTAAATAATTATTAAATCAATATTTCAAGTGAAGAATTAAAGGAATTCTTCAATGATTGTTCTCGATAAATGATGAAATCATTACTAGCCAATATTAAGGAATAAATCCCAAATATATTTGGAATAAAGGATGAGAAGTATGGGCCCACTTTCATCTACATGTGACTACTTAGATATTATGATATGGATCCACTAGATAGTCACATGTGTATATGATTAAGTAATTTGAAATTTCTGAGGAAATATTTGCTTCTGGGATAGCATGATTTCAGTTTAATGATAAAGCTAGTAAATGTATATCCCAATACTTGAATAAATCACTGAAGGATTTGAGTATGCATCTAAGTGGGATATTATATTGCAAATTATTTAAAGTCCTCAAATAAATTGTCGATGCTCGAGAGAATAGAATAGCGGTCTAAATTCCCATATTAAAATTTGAATGATGATAACATATATGATTAAAATCATACCAAACTGTATGAGTTTTGGTGTTCTAAATTTTCTCGGCATGAGGGGAGTATTAAGGTTGAAAATAATATGTGAAATGCATCATGTTATATCCTCGAAATTGGAAATCTGAACTTGAAGTTCAAAGATGCATGAAAGTATGAACAATCACATATACTTAATTCTGATGCTTTGATAAGTTAGCCTTGAAAGCGTTGATATTTCCTCAATCATATATATCAAACCAAATTATAAAGATGGTCTTAATACGGAGCATATGCTCTTGAAAGAGTATATAGACATAACTATATTGTGTAATCCTACAAAGGATTGATAATGAGATATCTCGATAAGTTATGTCGATATGGGGAAAGAAATGAAATTGAAAAGTGTAAACTGCGATATGAAAATGTAGCGCTACATATGATCAATGATAATGAAAATATTGAGATATATTGAAGATGATAAATGGTGAATGTGAAATCCTTAACTTATGAGATGATGAGATGATGATGACTATTGCTCAAGTTTAAAGATAAGCATGGTGGTCATTATATGTTGCATGCTCATGAAAGTTAAATTACCAGATCGTGTGTGTAAATGTAGAAAAGGAAATTAAAGGATGGGTGAAGCTAAACCGAGTGTTTATGAGCACCTAAAGGGTGAAACTAAGCCCACAGGAATGAAATAACCTATTAAGTGAGTATTAAATGTTAAATGATATATTTTAAGTGTTAGTTAGTTATGAAGGTTTACTTATATGTTTACATGTTTTTCCCGATGAATTTATATGCTTTAAATTGTGTATTTGGAGACATGTGTTCATGGTGAATGTTTTGTAGTTGTGTAAGAAAATTGATGCCTCTAAATGAGCAAGAAGAGTATAAAATCAATGTATATGATACTCATACAAATGTATGAAAGATTTTGAAATGCTTACGACATACTTGTATAAAATCGCGTTGCACTCTTTTTCCCTTGGTGAGGTTTTATCCCATTGGGTTTTCCAAGCAAGGTTTTTAATGAGAGAGCGACTTTAAGAAGCGTATTCACATGAATAATGTACTCTTTTTCCTTCATTAGGGTTTTTCCCCTTTGGGTTTTCTAATAAGGTTTTAGAAGCATATTCATGGTATATTGAAACGATAAGGAGAAATTGATCTGATTATCTATTGGATCAAGGATTATAATGGAGCTAATGCTTTAGATCAAACAATGATGATATTGAAATCATTCTGAGAAGTAAATATGTCGAGTTCTCAAGATATGAAATCAAGCGGAGCGTGTACTCTTTTTCCTTGATCAGTTTTTCCACTTTGGGTTTTCTTGACAAGGTTTTAGCAGCGACCGTGAATACTCATATCTGGTGATAGACATCGGGGGCAATGTTTTTGATGAAGCGTTATATAACCACTCCAAACTATGCAATCGGTTTGGAAGTTTTTTCCCAACTGGGTTTTTCTCAAACAGTCAGGAAGACATTTGTATTAATAGTCGTTCGAGGAGAGTGTTATGAATAATAATTGAAGAATAATTATTAGGTGTTATGAATAATTGAGAATAATGTGGTGGTTATGAATTATGAGGAATAATTTGGTGGAGGAATAATTTGGTGGAGGAATAATTTGGTAAAAGATGTAATTATTATATGTGAATGACTATTATGTATCCTTGTGAAATTATGTAATTACGATTGTCTTAATTCAGTTTTCTATAAATAGACTTGATTATTAATGAAATTCATTAAAATTCTTAGAATTCGTCTCTACAAGTCTCTATTGTTTACATCTTTTATAACACTTAATATTCTTTTAGTCAATCCTGCTGACTCTTAATTCGATCTCTTAATCGGGTCGATGGGTGCACAGAGTCAAAAAATATTCGTACGATATGAAGTAAAAAAGGAACACAAGCTGAGTTACAGACACTTGCATCGTGTTAAAAATAATAATATAAATAAGGCTTAAACAATAAATAAATAATTACATGAAACTCAGATTTTAGTGGCTAAAACTTAGGCCTTGTTTGAGTCACATTAAAATTTGAAATTTAGAATTGTGTGATTAAAAATAAGAGGTAATATATTAAAAAATATAAAATAATTATATATATAATTAAAATTTAAAAATAATGAGAGAAAAAAAGAAAACCTAAAATTTAATGTGAATCAAACAAGGCCCGTCCAAAAATGGATACAATAAAATGCTTTTTCATTTTTTGTTGATGTTTGACTATTTTGTTCCATTGCATGAGCCCGCAGATCTGTTTAACAACCTGCGTGCATGAAGTTATCAGCGACGTACGTTTTTTTCCCTCTGACATGAAATTATAATAAAGAAAGCAAGAAAATTTTAAAACAGATGCCTGCCTTTTGTACTACTCATTTACTTTTGTTCATAATAATTACGAACAGGAACAATCTGTCCGGTAAAAGATGATGATGGTCAGGTTGTTGGTCTTTCGAGTTTGATATGTAATACGTGGAAAAACTTTGAATGCTCCCTGAATACCTACCATTTGACATACATGTTCATTAAACATTGACCACTTATTAGGGTGATGGAGATTGATTTTTAATAATTTTTAATAATTTTTAATGTAAAAGAGGAGACAGAATGAGTTGAGTTGAATGGTGAAGATTTATAGATGTGATGTGATTGATTTAAGATAAAGAAAGAATTGATAAAAGAAGATAAAAAGTGATAAAAACTTTAAAAATTGTTCCCTATCATGCTTATAAATGGCAGATCTAGAGATTAATAGTTAGGGAATACTTATGATGGGATAAAAAATTTTTTAAGAGAAGCTAATTATCGTATAAAAAATTTATATATGAGAAGTATCAAATTTCAGACTAAAATCATATATTTTAAAAAAATATAAAAGTATAAAGAAGTAAATATGCTTAAATAATAAAATAAAAATCATATACTTTGCAATTTATCAAATATAGACTATTCTAATTCATCAAATTAAAACACAATTTAGAAAGAGATAATGGAAATTTATCAAAGTAAAACTTAATTTTCCTAATCTTTTAAAAATTTACTAAAATTCTTACTTTCTTTTGTATTTTTTGTATTTTTTAAATTTTAAAAAAAGTCTCGGGCGGGGGGGGGGGGGGGGTCCACATACCCCCTTGGATCCGCCACTGAATAGTCCACAGTTCAATAAATAATGTGATCTTTTATGTGTTTATTGAGAATAATTATTGGTTTTGATTAATATTGAATATGATTTGGAAAAATAATAGAAACTTTTTCCTAATATATTTGAGTTTTTTGAATTAAATAACTTTTTTGCTATATATTTTAATCATACAAGTAAGGTTGATACAAATAGCATTCATTCATATGGAGAAAAATGATTGAGAAAAAGAAATGAAATAGTTGTAAGTCGTAAGTTGCACATTTTTCTTCTCGTAGTAACGTTGATAGAAATACCATTGTTTAGTGTTATATTTGTAAGTCGTTCGTTAGAGAATTAGCACGACTGCACAGAGGCGAGCTGGAATGAACTTGGCGCAAAATACATTGGGCCAAAGAGAGGACCGTGATCCATGACCAAGCCCAACCCAAACTACGTCGTATCGTTGTTGTAAAACCGTTTCTTAGCTCGAGCTTCCAATTTCTATACTTCAACTGCAACCCTGAAGCTTCAAAATGGCACCCAAAGTTCTAATGGTAAGCTAACTTAATTTTTTTAATTAAGAATTTTGTTAATTAATCTCAATTTTTTTGTGATTGTTTTTATTTTAGTGCCTTTTCTGCTGCTTGTATATATGTCATAACTTATATGATGTGTGTATGTATGGTGTTTATGAATCTCAGGTAGCAGAGAAGCCGAGCATTGCCCTCTCAATTGCGTCAGCACTCTCCGGCGGGCAAGTATGGTGCTACTTTCTGTTAATTTATTACTGTTACGAATTGTAATACTTCAAGCATTTCTGGTTCTATAATTATTATTAAAAGGCCAATTTCTTCTCATTTGCTTTAGATGTTTCTCCGGCCATTAAAAACAGAAGAATAGTGTTTTTGCTAGTTATTCTTCTTAGTGATGCCAAAACACGGCATTTTTGGAGTTGTTCTAATGCGGGAAAGAAATGGGAAAAATGAAACAATGAGTTGTATTTGGGTATAAATTTATCTTTTCGGTGGATTTTTTATCTGTTGGCTATGTGAATGGCTTCTCTATGTGGAATCATAAATCATGATATCTGAACGAGCTGTATATATACATATAGTTAATGTGTGTCTGTTGTTCGTGCATCTTTCCCATTTTGGTAAAATTTACATGCATTGATGAATATAACTTTTGACAATAGGAGTGATCGTTGATTATTCTTGCACTGCATTTTATGGAATCTCACACTAAGTACTGATTATTTATTTGTTTTGCACAATTATGCAATTAGTATCATGTTTTAGGATGCCTAGTATCAAATATAATTTGGGTGTCAGAGCGATAGTGAATATGGTTCAAAAAGTGTCCAAGCATGTTTGAGAAGTTAGGGCAATTCGCATATAGTGAAGCAGCTAAAGAGTGTTAGCCACATGCCCAAGAGTATCATAATGATGTCAGCAGCGCAGTATGTCTTCCCGAGAGTGATAGTGTTTCTTGATATGTGCCGCTTCACCTGCCTTGTGGAATTACTTGTTTATATGCTCTAGTTACCAATGAAATCTGAAAGTTTATTTGAGTAAAAGAGCTTATTTCATTGCAGATGTCAACCCGGAGGGGTAGTACGGAGGTCCATGAGTTTGATGGAAATTTTTTGGGATTTTCTGCACAGTACAAAGTGACCTCAGTGATTGGTCATGTTTTCAGGTTTTCAAGTTTCGCCTTAACTTCAAGGATATTTTTGAATATTTCTTGGTAGTCATAATGCTGAGACTGGTTGTCTGTGCTCTGTGATGTGACAAATTCATGATGTCTACGACTTTGAACAAAATAATTGTTAAAATATCACCAATTTACATGTTCATGACCCAAGAAAAGAACATGAGTGGAAAATACATAGAATGCAATGTTGATAAGAAGGAAAACCATGCATATACTAAATTAATTTTAGTGAAATCCTAAAATAAGTCAACACATACTGGCATGTAGCTTAAACTGACATTCATTATATCAACTAATGTACCTTTAAGTTGCAGTCAATCCCTGAATATCGACCACTGGGTTTACAACAGATAATATTTCAATCCACGAGCCTTGATTTCTGTGGGGAGAATCTTGAAAAAAAAGTGCTTGAATAAAAGCTAGGTTGTACTTTAAAGCATTTTCTCTCTAGATATCATTGCATCTCTTGCATTTCTATCCTTTTCCCAACAATTTCGCTCTGCATATAAATTAAAATGGCGTGTTATGATTTGTCACCTTGGAAATTTTGTCTTCGACAGTCAACACAACAGATGTTAAAGTGTATCATTATCTGCAACAATATCATTTATCTGTTGAAGGAAAGATCTAATGATATACATGTGGCTCTATCTCACAACTTAATCTTTTAGATTTAAATGGTGTAAGCCTAGAGAATCTAGCAGTTCAACAACATTTAAGAGTCGAAGTTTGTTAAGAGGTTTTGTGGAGTGCATATTCAACTAAGGGTGTGTTCGATAGCTTCAATTTTTCCTAGAAATTGTCAAATCAAGGAAATTATTTTCCAAGTTTTGTGCCTGGTATAAAAAATTTTCATGGAAATTGTTTTAAGTACATTTTAGCATCAATTCCATTGAAAATTGGACCTTGTGGTGGGGTGGGAAAATTTGCAAGGAATTAGAATATGTTTTCCATTTTCAAATCTTTGCGTAATCAAACACACCCAACATCTATCCTTTTGACAATGGACACTCGCAACAAGAACTAGAAGTTGTCAATACAAAGAAAAACCACTCTAAGCCAAAGGATTTTAAGGAAAATTCATATTGATATATGCAACATTATTCATATTCCAATCTAAGCCAAGTCTTTCATGTATATTCTGTGAGTGATATCCCTAGGATCTGCATCACCTCTTATCGTTTGATGTCCACTATAGTTGTTTGTTCTGCTTGCCTTAATGTTAATAAACAGACTTGAAAGGTGACTTTGATGTTTTCTTCTATATTTGAAAATGCAGTGTAGATTTTCCAGCAGCATATCAAAATTGGACTGAAACAGATCCTCTAGATCTTTTTGATGCACCTATTGTTAAGTCAGAATCAAATCCAAAGGTTAGACCTCCTTCGATTGTCTAACCTTTTTGACTTCATGTCCTTGATCTTCCATTAAGGATGTGTCAACCGTTAGATTTAGGTTTATGTTTGGTTTGGAGCATCAAATAAGTGTTTGCCGATGATTTTGGGAGGCAACAAGCATTCAAAAAGTATTTTAGCTTCCATCTATTTCCTCTATACTGTTGACACTAGATATGACCGAATTAATTTTTACTCGCACTTTAGTAATGCGAAAATTGTTTGACACGTTCAAGGAAGTTCTTACGTGGTGCTCATCCATTATCATATGAAGACATGGAACCTCCTCTACTTTGAATCTGCTGTAACTATAAATGGCAGCTCTTATTGTACATTACCATTGGAATGACATTCAGTTTTCCCTGTAGAAGAGCTAAAAACTTTTGCCTTTTGGTTTCAAACTAAGTTTCCACAAGCTCTTGGCAACAAGAATCACTTACGTTATTCTCATGTAATAGTTCGGAACTCTGCCTCACAATTGTTTTGCTAGTGTTCAGTACCTTTTACCTTGATTAGAAGTTCAGTACCTTTTTACCTTGATTAGAAGTTCTCTTGTTGGGAAATAGATTCGAGATCCTCCCTGACCTGACATTTCACGTAAGCTCTGCTGAATATGTTTAGATTGCCAGCCTCTCTGTAGCTCAGAATAGGTAAATGGCGTGAACTCTTAACAGTTAAAGAAACTGGCTTTGTGCTACAATGTCCCCAAAGTCGATTTCGAATCTTTGACGCAATTTTTTTGTTGTTCTTCATTTCTTGTCTATTTAAAGAAGACAAATGCTGACAAGCTTCTGGAATCAAGGCTCATATTTGCAGGCATCTAAGCCAAGAAGCTCGTGGTTGTGGACACCTGGTATTGTGGTTGGATTGTGATCGTGAAGGAGAAAATATATGCTTTGAAGGTACCTCTCTTCCTTCAATCTAGCAAGTAGGTAATAGTGACCAATACCAAATATATTTTAGCTTGCTATTCATATACAGTCAAGAGTAAATATCACGTGTTATTCCATATAATGCAGCGGAGATGTGAGTTTTTGCACAAATCTGTGGACGAATAATTCAGCAAATTGACAATGATGACAGATAGAAGTATAGAACAAAAGGAATATAGCTATTTTAGAGATATTAGTTTCTGAATAGATTGAGCTGCGTTTTCCCAAAACAATTTATCATCCTCTGTATAGGGCATGTTTTGATAATAATGTGTTCCTTGAGCTTATTTGATTCATTTAAAGGGAGATTGAAACTATGCATGTGTTAGGATAGAGATTTTTATAGATTTTAATGTGTAATAGGAGAAAGAATGAGTGAGGTTGAATGATGGAGATTTGTGTAGTACAGTGGTTCCCACGAATTATGTGGATGTGACTAGTTTCACTTTAAATGAGAATGGATTAAAATGTGTAAAAATTTGTTATAATTTGTAAACTAACATGCGCTATGTCTAGTATTCTCTTTGTTTCCTTTTACTTTTTGGGTCCATGTCCATGGAATATGCCAATAACACATCATTTTATGTGAAAGAGACATCATTCCATTATAGAGGGGAGGAGATCCTGTTGGGGAGTTCATTCGGGAGACTATGCGCTTCTTTATCATTTTATTTTTTCCTTTTTCTGTTGATTATCATCTTGTCGAGTTAATTTCTGTTAAAGTTGTGGGACCATCTGATCTAAAAGTTTAAGCTGGTAGATCGGTTCCAATTCATATTATTTAATTACAGTTTCCAACAGTTTCCATTATTTTCCATTAACAACAGCGTGTAATACCAGAAAACTGCAGGAGTGCCTCCATTGTCTCTTCCTTTCCAGTAAAATTGATCATTGTCATTTATACCATTTGGGGTTCTTGCATTCATCTGTGTTTGGGCAATTTTTTTCTCCATTATTCTTATAAGTACAATTCGTATTCTTACAAGATAGTATGGTTTCAGTTATTGAGTGCACCGGGTTTCATGCAAAAGATGGCAAAAGAGTCTATCGTGCACGGTTTTCATCTGTAACAGAGAAAGACATTTTGAAGGCTATTAAAAACCTTGTTGAACCTAACAAGAATGAGGCATTGGCAGTTGATGCCCGCCAAGAGATTGATTTAAAAGTTGGAGTCTCCTTCACACGGTTCCAGACCAGTTATTTCAATGGGAAATATGGAAACCTAGATTCTAGGGTTATATCGTAAGTCTTTCTCTTGTTTTACCAAATTTTAACTAATTCCAGTTTCTTTCTCTATGCAATGTGTAGTATTTCTATTGAAGCTTTATATGTTGGTTAGGAATCTCATCTTGATGAAGTGAGGATTATGTAAATGGTAATGGGTCTGCAATGAAAAGTTTCTCTATAACTTGAATTTGCACCTAATTTCAGCTCCTTCGCATGTTCAGTCCAAGTTTTTCTTTATATTCATGTGATTATGCTGCAGCCTGCAGGTAGGAGCCCACATTATATGTTCAAACAACTCACCATATACATCACACACAAGAAGCTACGTCTTATTTCTAATAAATTTGGATTTTACCTTCATGTGAGCCCATTGTAATTGGAAAATTCATACAATACCCTGCTCAGTATCATATACTTGGATGCTTCCTTGCTTGTATGTAAGAAGAGCATGACAATCGATTTACCCCCCGTTCTTCTACATGTTTTTATACGTTTTTACACATTCAGTTGAAATATAATGCGGAAGCAAAATTGATAATAAATTGGTATATCGAATGCGGTTACAATCCCTCCTTTATATAGGAGGAGAAACTTATCTAAATTAGGAAATTAGATAAACTAGAATCAATTAAAAGGATAACATTCCTAAAATAACTAGAATCCTAAAACAGCTAAAATACTTTCCAACACTCCCCCTCAAGTTGATGCATCTACACAACATCAACTTGGATGGTAATGTATGGAAACGGTGAATTGTAGACTGGTAGGATGGCCGACTACTTTGGAATGGTTGTCAACTCTGATTGCATTCCACTTCAAATGGTAGCCAATTTTAAATGCAACTCCAAGTAGCAAAAACTCCCCCTTTCTTCCAATTCCAAGTGGTTAAGTCCTCCCCTAGTATAGATGAGAATTGCCTAGTCCTTCCATACGCAAGTGAAGGCCTAGGTCAACCTGAGAAGAGCTAGGGTTACAAATAGAAAATTTGTCGATCCCCATGGAGCACCAAATATGACTGAGCTGACTAAACTGAAATGTCGCACAATTCTAAAAGAGGTCTTTGACAATCTGGTAAATCTCTCAACGCACCAAATGGCTAGTCAACTAAGAAGGATTGATTACTTAGCTCTGAGTTGGCCGTTGATCATAAATCCCTAATATGGCAATTTAGGTTTGAACGCCACATGCAAAAAGCCCGATCATAAAACACCCCAAGACCAGTCCTTATCAAAAGTAGCATCCCAAAGTATAATCATAAAAAATGGGACCTTAAAGAGATCATCTAGGACAATGAGATGATGAACTAAAGGGTCATTTGCACGAATTATAAGCTCAAATATAATTCTCCAAAAGTTCAGGGACCAATTTGCCAATTTTCTGAAATATTAGAGAATCTTTGAGAATTGATTTAAATAATCCCAAAAACAACAGGGACTAACTCTGCAAATTCTCCAAAAATTCTCAAAAGAATCTGGATTTCAGCCTTGTTTCTTCGTTCCTTCACCTCCAACCCGACAATAGCTTTTGAGAAACCAAGCTGCAACTTCGCCGGTGGTTGGAACAGCTTTGCTGGAGGTCGCCGAGGTCCGCGGTGGTCGCCCAACCTGGAAAAAGGACCTGGGCTGTTGAAATCGAGAATATCCTTCGCAGAATAGGTTGGGAAGTCGCGAGACCACGACGTCGCCGGAGGAATCTGATGGTCGGCGAGCCTTCGCCAGAGCCAGTCGAGGTCGCAGATGACTCGCCGGCGAGTGGGTTGACTCTGTTTGACGAAAGAAGGGGCAGATTCTTCTATTAGGGTTTCTGAATTTGGGAATTTTCAAATTTAGGGTTTTCAATTTGGAATTCTATTTTTCTGATCCAATCTCGAGACCCTAATTTTGGGTAGAGGGTAATTGCACTGGAAAAATAGGAGATGGCGCCGGATGAGCGGCCCTAGGCCCCCGCCAGAGAACCAAGATCTAAAAACCTTGTGCTTTGATACCAAGTTGAAATATAATGTGGAAGCAAAATTGATAATAAATTGGTATATCGAATGAGGTTACAATCCCTCCTTTATATAGGAGGAGAAACTTATCTAAATTAGGAAATTAGATAAACTAGAATCAATTAAAAGGATAAGATTCCTAAAATAACTAGAATTCTAAAACAGCTAAAATACTTTCCAACACATTCTTTTCAACCCTACTAATTCTCTCTTCTATTTCACATCCACATTTTTCGTGGGACCTACTTGTACTACACAAATCTCTACCATTCAACTCCACTCATTCTCTCTCTTATATCACATAAAAACACATAAAAATCTATTTTTACACACATCCTAACACCCTATTAACTGGTTTCATGCATTCACTTAATTGCTTTCTATAGTCTGACAGCATTTTAATAAACAATCTCTATGGGTGCGTACATTGCTTTGAAATTTGTAAATTGTATTCATAATTCAAGAATTGCTTCCATTTAAATTGATACTTACTCTTCCAGTTATCTGTTTTATTTTCATGGTTGAAAATACTTCCCAAGTTCTGATAAACCAAACTGATTTTCACATCAGTATCTGGCTTCTGATGAAATCCTTCTCTGGGAGGTCTGTATCTCTTTGTCGCTAATCTTGACTTCTAATTTCAGATATGGACCATGTCAGACTCCAACCCTTGGGTTTTGTGTGCAACGCCACTTGCAAATTATTACTTTCAAGCCGGAAAAATTTTGGAAGTTGCATCCTTACATATTACACAAGGGCTATGAACTCAAATTAGACTGGAACCGTAACAGGTTGTTTGATTCAGATGTGAGGTTCTCTATCTGTAGTTCTCAACATTGTTATATATGGGTTAGAAACATGCTGATGTTACTTGTAATATGTACTGATGATAGGTTACTGAAATGTTCCGTGACTTAATAAAAGAAGATGGGGTACTGAAAGTTATTGGCACATCAGAAAAACATGAGTCCAAAAGTCGCCCTGCCGGTCTTAACACTGTGAATCTCCTTAAGGTGAGAGCAGAATGCGGATATTTTCCTCAACTCTTCTTTTTCTCTGCATCATTTGCAACTTTCGGTCAATATAATTTGTATGCTTCTACTCACGCCATTGGTGGAGTATGTTAATTCTCAAAGTGTCAAAGGCTCATTGTTATTTCTTAAGTTGAGAAAAAAGTTGCAAAAGAGAGGAGAAATTTTTTGATTTCTTTCTCCCGGGCATGGTGGATATCGTTAGGTTGGTGCCTAAAAGAGCCAAAATAAAGGGGCTCCAATGCAATTTAAAGAAAGTTAAACAAAGATGGGCATTACTTTCACTGCAACTGCAATTATATTGTTCCTTTGGCAAGTGGGTTTTCCCTTTTGTTGTTTTGGAGAAGTTGTCGTTATCGAAATTTTTTTGATAATTTTCACACAAGGAAGCCAGTCCAAACCGTGAAGCAAATAGGCCAACAGTGTGGAAAATTTTGACTTGTGCAAAAATGATTGTCACATTTTTTATTAAACAATTTAAATTAACATGCTTGGTTCACTTTTAGGATGTAACTTGAGAGGAAAAAATTTTAAATTTAGCACTCTACTTCTTGTTTTGTTCTTTTACTCGTTGTTTTGTTCTTTGTGAGTTATACAGAAGGTATAAATTTGAGTGTGTGGTAAAGAGGTTTAGTGTGTTTTTTAAACGACAATTGGGGGGCTTAGGCGAGGGAAACTTCTATTTGATTGTAATATATTTTTCATATAGTTGAAAACTTTGACTGTTTGTTATTTATCGTGTTTTTTCACATTTTCGATCTCATTTGTCTTCTCTAAACAAACTCATGTAGGTGAATTAAAAGGGGATTAATCATAATTCCCAACAATATAAACCATTCCTATGGAAGGATGTGTGGACCAGTTGAGATGCAATGGGATTGATTTTTGATTTACCCCTGTAGTCTGTCAAGAATTGATACCAAGCTCCCTTTTCATTGATCGTTGCTTGTCAATAAATAGAGAATAGAGTTACAACCCTAATTTACAATGGGCCCTAACTACATAAGATATCTAAACGACTATGGGCTCTAATACAACTAGGTTAAAATATAACTATACAACTAGTTATACAATAAAGTATACAGTGTCATCCCCCCTCAAATTGATGCGGGAGGGTTCGAGAGCATCAATTTGCCCACTAGAAACTGATGACGTTGATGAGATAATGCCTTGGTGAACACATAAAATTTGTTTGGGCTTCGGTGGCAGCGTGAGGAAGATCGATCACGGCGTTGGTCAAATGCTGCACGAATAGAATGACAATCAACTTCAATATGCTTGGTACATTAGTGGAAAACAGGGTTCGCGGCAATTTGAATGGCACTAGTGTTATCGGCATGCAGTGGAGTGGGAGAAAATTGGGGAATACCAAGTTCGCCTAACAAACCACGAAGCCACACAATCTCAGAACGGGCTGAGGACATAGCACGGTACTCTGATTCAGTGGAGGATTTAGAAAGCCGATCTTGTTTCTTGCTTTTCCAAGAGATAAGGGCATCACCCAGAAACATACACCAGCCCGTAACCGAGCGCCGCGTATCGAAACAGCCAGCCCAATCTGCATCACTATACCCCACCAATTGTAGAGGATTCTTCTGAGCAAAAAATAATCCCCGACCAGAAGTACCCTTAAGATAACGAAGAATACGGCGAACTGCTGCTAAATGAGTATGGCGAGGGGCCTTCATAAACTGACTGACTTGCTGAACAGAAAAAGAAACATCCGGGCGTGTAATCGTCAAATAATTCAAACTCCCAACAATTTGCCGATATAACAATGGATCAGACAACAATTCACCATCCTCTTGGCTAAGCTTTAAATTAACCTCCATTGGAGTAAGAACGGAATTTGCATACTCGAGACCAGCCAAGGTGAGAATATCCTGAGTGTATTTGTGCTGATGCAGAAGAGTACCAGTGGAAGAGGAATGAACCTCAAGACCAAGAAAATAACGAAGTGGCCCAAGATCCTTCATGTGAAAAGAAGACTGAAGGTGCTGTTGGAGTGACCTAATCGACTGAGCATCAGATCCAGTAATAACAATGTCATCCACATAGACCAAGAGAATCACAAGCCCAGTAGCAGTCTTCTTAAGAAAAAGAGACGAATCATATTGGCTCTGAGTGAAGTGGAAATCGAGGAGTGTGAGGAGTGTGGCACGAAATTTCTCAAACCAGGCACGGGGTGCCTGTTTTAACCCGTATAGGGAACGCTTCAAGCGACAAACTTCAGTAGATGGGGTAAGAAATAACCCCGGAGGTGGGGCCATATAAATCTCTTCTTTCAAATCCCCATGCAAAAAGGCATTCTTTACATCCATCGGTGCAAATCCCAACCTCGAGAAGCGTGAGATGGCCAAAACAGCCCGAGCAGTAGTCATTTTTAGCGGGGGCGAAAGTCTCTTCATAATCAAGCCCATATTCTTGACAATTCCCAAGAGCGACCAAACGAGCTTTGTATGCATCAATAGTGCCATTAGAGCGAGGTTTAGCGCATATACCCACTTACAACCAATAAGTTTGACTCCATCGGACGAGGACCAAATCCCAAGTGTGATTCTCCATAAGTGCCTGAAGTTCTTCTTCCATAGCTTGCTGCCAACAAGCCTGACTAGCAGCCTGTGAATATGATCGAGGAATAACAAGAGCATCTCCAATGGTCGAATTAGCAGTATGAGAGAATCCATATCTATCTGGTGGCCGGGAGATACGAGAAGTCCTTCGGGGTGCAGTTGGAGGAGAATCAGGCAGCGGTTCAGGGTCGGGAGGGGGCGTTGGTAGGCGAGGAGGACGTTTTTGATACACGATTCCCTTCCAACGATCCACTATAGATGTGTCATGATCAAACGTAGGAAGGGAAGTAGGCTCGGACGATGGAGGAACATGTGACTGAAAAAAATATTGCTGCTCAAAGAAAACAACATTTCGAGAGACGCGAAGTTTATTGGAAACAGAATCATAACACACATAACCCTTATGAGAGGCACTGCCCCGAACGCACACCGGGTTGCTTGAGCACTGAGTTTGTTCCGTTCGATAGGAGGTAAATGAACAAAACACACGCAGCCAAACGTACGAAGAGAATTATAGTCGGGAACAACACCAAAGAGACGATAATATGGGGAGTCAAACTGAAGTGTTTGAGAAGGCAACCGATTAATCAGATAGACCGATGTAGACAATGCTTCTACCCAGAAACGAGGAGGGACAGATGAGTCAAGCAATAAAGTACGAACTACATCTAAAAGATGGCGATTCTTACACTCTGCTATTCCATTTTGTTGTGGAGAATATGGGCAAGATCGTTGGGACAAAATACCCATAGATTTGAGGAAAGTCTGAAATTCACTAGACATGTATTCACCCCCTGAATCAGAGCGTAATATCTTAACTTGAGCAAAAAATTGAGTCCGAACAAGGGCAAGAAAGTCTTGGAATTTGGAGAATACTTCAGATTTGGAGCGAAGAAAATATATCCAAGTGAAACGACTGTAATCATCAATAAAGGTGACAAAGTACTTATATTGAGCATGTGAAATAACAGGACTAATACCCCAGACATCGGTATGCACAATCTCAAAACATACAGAAGCACGACTCCCATGAGAAGGAAATGGTAAACATTTACTCTTACCCAATTTACAAGTGGCGCAATCAAAAGATATATCAGAAAATGAAATTTTATTGCCTAAACAACCAGTTTTGACAAGATGAGATAAAACAACTGTATTTGGATGACCTAATTTCTTATGCCAAACATCAATATTGCTAACAATAGCTGAACAACCTACTGACGGGAAACTAGAATTAGAAATGGAGAATCAAGCGAAATAGGCGCTAACTTTAGGCCCCTTCGCGATCACCTTCCCCGATGCTTGATCCTGCACACAACAGCCATTACGATCAAAGTGAATCTCACAATTATTGTCCACCAATTGTCCAACAGAAATTAAATTCGAAGATAACTTTGGAGAAACAAGAACATGATCAAAGGAGGCCCCAAGAGATCCAACAACAGTAATAGGAAGAGTATTACCATTAGCTATCTGAATAAGTTGATTACCCGAATACTTATGAACATCATGTAAAACTGTGGGATTCCCTATCATATGATTTGAGGCCGCCAAATCAACCAACCAAGGAGAAGTAAGGGAATGATTCGTACCTTGCATATTCAAGGCAGATAGGGCTAAGACAATCATCTGTTGGACCATTTCTTGCGTCAAAGTGGATGAAGAGCTGGGTGGAACAGACTGGTGTGGTGAATGCTCAGAAGTAACATCGGCGAGATTGGGTGGATAGCGTAATTAGAACTTTGCCCCTGTCTATTTTGCGGTCGTATGCGACAATCTTTGATAAGATGCCCCTCTTTCTTACAGTAGTTACAGAACCGTTTAGTGCATTGCTTTGCAATGTGCCCAAACTCCTTACACCGATAGCATTGGATCTGTGCGTGGGTTCTTCCTTTTGTTTGAGCCGTATAAGCAACATTCATCAGCTCAGCAGAAGCAGTGACGAAGCAGTATCTTGATTAAGACTTATCTGAGTCGCCAGACGTTGTTCTTCACGTAATAACTCACTCAAGCATGTGTCTAAGGACGGAATAGGATGTCGATTGATTAAGCCACCACGTGCAGTCTCAAATTCTGGGCGAAGCTTCATCAAAAATTGATCACGCTGGCTGTCAGCATGGATTTTCTGTAAAGATGCTAAAGCTTCTTGTGGAACTGTAGAAAACACAATTCCAGAATATTCACTCCAAAGATTTCGAAATCCAGAATAAAACTGTTGAATAGTGAGATTTCCCTGTTTGTAATTAGAAATATCCAACTCCGATTGATATTTCCGAGCAGTGTTATCCTGATAATAGACTCTACGAATGTAGTCCCACATATCTTTGGCAGTTCCAAACGGTCGAAGATCATTTATCATATATGGTTCAATTGAACCAAGTAACCAGGTTATTATCTGAGCGTCTTTGGTCACCCACTGAATATGCTCCTTTGGATCAGTAGGAACCTTAGTAGAACCATCTAAATGACCCCATAAACCCTTTCCCTTAACATACATTGAGAATTGAAATTCCCAAACTCCGTAATTCTTCCCATCAAAACGAACAATAGAAATCTTATCGTCACCCATCATATAATCACCAAGCAAAACACAATAACAAATCTGAATTTCAACTTTCCACACCAAAATAATCCAAAAACAACCTTTCCACACCAAAATAATCCAAAAACAACTCCTTGAACTGGAAGCACAGTACAAACCGAGACTAAAACAGCCTTTACGTCACAAACAGATCACAAATGGGCTAACCTAGTACCAGCCGAAGGTCAAGCAGGTCTGGACGAGCAGCTCGATGTTCGCCGATATGTCACCGGAGGTTACACGCGCTGTCACGCGCCGACGGAAGCGAAACTGGGCCGAGAGATGGACACGCGCGTGTGGGCGCGTTGGTCGACGGCTGCCGGTGAAATTCCGGCGATGAGGAGGCGCTGAGGTTGGGAGTCTACCTGTGGTACCAGATCCTTGATCGGATACCTGGATGTGGCTCAGTGTAATTTTCAGCCCTGCGGCTAGGGTTCTATGAAGGGTTACTGTGACTTTTCAGCACTTGCGGCTAGGGTTCTTGTGAAGACACGAGTCGATCGTCAAACGCGATCAAACAAGAAGGATTGGCTCTGATATCATGTCAAGAATTGATACCAAGCTCCCTTTTCATTGATAGTTGCTTGTCAATAAATAGAGAATAGAGTTACAACCCTAATTTACAATGGGCCCTAACTACATAAGATATCTAAACGACTATGGGCTCTAATACAACTAGGTTAAAATATAACTATACGACTAGTTATACAATAAAGTATACAGTGTCATAGTCATGAACCTTCTTGCATTCTCCTAAATCAACCCAACCAATGCCCACAATTACGAAGTCCCGATTTCTGCGAACTTTACCTATATGTTCCATGGACTGGAAATGACTGAAATTGTACTCACAATTAATTTGTCCTTTGTGATTGGACCAAAGATCTCTTATGGGCTTGCTCCAAAACAGTAATTACAACATCCTGAAATCAATACCTGAGAATTTCTGTCCTGCTATTTGATTTACATCTTGATGCACACATGGATGCACAGATTCTGAAATCAATACAAGCCCTCTCCCTTTTATTCAGATTATGTGAATAAATGAGTCGATGCACACATTTTGCATGAACACATAAAATATATGACCAACTTAAACGATATAAAATCATTCAGCTTTTCTGTCTAATTTCCTAGTAGGCACTAAACAACAAAGTGCTGTAGATGAATTGTTAACAGAAAAGAGAGAAGAAAAATGTTAACAGTGACCATATTTTATGACTACTAGGTTGCTTCAAGTGCCTTGGGCTTTGGACCCCAGTTGGCTATGCAGTTGGCTGAGCGTTTGTACACTCAAGGCTTCATCAGGTTTTTCTCTCTCATCACATGTCCTTTCAATAGTATGTTTTGCCATCCAATGTACTTCATGAAGTCAGAAACTTTTTGAATTCTAATTTTCAAACTGGATTAGAAGTCATGTTGTGTTTCCCATTTTTCCTTTTGGTAGTTGAGCACAGTTGAGATCATTAGGGTTGGTAATTCATATGTCGAGATGCCAAAAACTTTCTTTTTCTAAAAGAAATAGACTCAATCAATTAATGTTTCATTCTTTAAGCAACAACCTCCCTAATAAGGTTAGTGTCCATGATGTATATGGGGAAGGGAACTTGTTGCAAGATGTATTATCTGCAACTTCAACTTCATTATGTAATGATTTCAGTGCCACCTCAGAAATTTAATTTGGAAGCGATTGTCTATTTTTATATTTTACCTGTGGCATTTTGAGCATGGTAACATGGCCTGATACAGCATCTCATCGTGAACATCACTACTTTTATTTCATTCTGTCATTTGTCAATTGTCATTAATACTGTCATAATCGCGATCAATCTTTTCCTCACCCCCTCTCTTGCTTTGGTGGATCCTGGTTCAGTTATCCTCGCACAGAGAGTACAGCATACCCATCTTCATTCGATTTCAGAGGCACCCTTACATCACTAGAGAACAATCCAGAATGGAGAGAATACGTGCAGAAACTTTTGGCTGATGGTTATGTAAAACCACGAGCAGGGAGCGATGCAGGTGATCATCCCCCAATAACTCCAATGCGTTCGGCTACCCAGGACATGCTAGGACATGATGCTTGGAAGCTCTATCAGTACGTCTGTCAACATTTTCTAGGAACGCTTTCTCCTGATGGCAAATATACTAGGTAAAATCTCTGTTTCTTTCATCTTATGTGCATATTTCATCTTGTACAAGTAGCGGAGTTAGCAATCGATTTCATCTTCAACCATTTGATACTATCCATAAGACCTTCAATAAATAGCAAGATATGCTAACTTTGTCTATGAAGCTAATAATAAATTCTGTTTAAGGGCTTATGGATTGAGCTAAGCGGCTTTCACAGTGTTTACTGACGACCTCAGGGAACCCTCTCTGTTATAAATTCTGTGTATATATATATATATATATATATATATACACACTTTTCGCTACTCATTGATGATGCAGTAAGATGGACTTAACATTTTGAAACCCTTGCCAGGGTCAAAATTGAATTTGAAGTAGCTGGAGAGTTATTCCACTGTACTGGAAACCACGTCACAGTCAAAGGATTCACATCAATTATGCCATGGTTGGCAGTCAGTGAAAGAAGTCTTCCTCAGTTTACTAAAGGGGAGAAAATAGAAATTTCAGGAATTGAAATTGATGAGGTATTGAATCCAAGCCTTTGAATGACTTTTTGCCGTATACATTCTTCCCCTCCCCTCCTGGACCTCATACTGTTTCTGTTTTGTTCTGGTCTTCTGGGAGGCAGGAATCTGTGGAGTTCATATTTCCCCTTCCTGGTTCAAATAAGTTCTCTTGTTGTAATTTCAGGGTAATACACAGCCTCCTGATTATCTTACTGAAAGTGAGCTGATCTCGCTGATGGAGAAACATGGAATAGGTACAGATGCATCTATTCCTGTACATATCAACAACATATGTGAACGCAATTATGTGCAGGTCTGTAGAACTTGATTTGTTGCTCCCGTGGGAAGATTCTTTTTATGGACACAAAAAAATTCTTTAGATTTTCTAGAATATAGTATCTTAGTTGGATTTATATGCTCTTTAGAAACAAACTTGCCTTTGTACTACTTCAGGTACAAACTGGAAGAAGATTGGTTCCAACTGCTTTAGGAATCAGTCTAGTACGAGGCTATCAGTGTATAGATCCAGATCTTTGTTTGCCTGATATTCGAAGTTTCATTGAGCATCAGATCACTCTTGTAGCTAAAGGTCAAGCAGACCATTCTTTAGTTGTGGAGCACGTAATAAAGCAATTCAAAAGGAAGTTCAGTTACTTTGTTAAGCAGGTGATCAAAGAACAATGTCTTATCTTGTTTTGTTTAATGGAATGCCCCTTACACCTGCTTTTGTCTTTTCCAATTTGTGGTACATATATTTTCAGCGGCTACAAATATTATCATTTTGAGAGGAAAAAGGTCGATAATGAATGATAAATGTGTTCTTCTCCCTTTCCCACCTCGTACTTCTGGAACCATGTATTGTTAAGTTGTCTTTCTGTAAGATTCCAAAGCATGTAGCATGCGACAAATTGGCCATAAGTTCCAGAAGTATGAAAAAAATAATTTTCAGTGCTACAATATGATTGGTGGCCTATTTCTGGAGAAGCTGGTTTGCTTTATCCCTGATAAAGTTGATGTTTGTGGGTGATGTAGATTGAGAACATGGATGCATTATTTGAAGCAGAATTTTCTCCACTCTCGGATTCTGGACGTTTGCTTAGCAAATGTGGCAAATGTTTGCGTTACATGAGGTACATATCCACCCAGCCATCGCGCCTATATTGTGGAACATGTGAGGAAATTTATTACATTCCTCAAAAGGGTGCAATCAAGGTAAACTATAACTAGTTCAAGTGTGTGTGTGTGTTTTTTTTCCTTTTTTTTTTGCCAGTTCCATAATACCATGCTGAATCATACTTTAGTTGCTCTATGTATTACGCGAAAATTACATCCAATAAACAAAATATTATGGGTTGCTTTATTGACCTTAAGTAAGCACTATGTGTATGATCAGATGAACCTTTTAGGTTGAATAGTGGTGGGGGTCCACGGAATGGGTGAATAACAATTAGTGATTTGAGATGTATGGTTAGTAGTAAAGTTGACTGATAAGTTAAAGTTAATTGTTTAAGGCAAACAAAAGTTAAAACAAACTCAAGCTAAGCATATTTTCTTCTCCTTGCAGCTATACAAGGAACTCACGTGCCCTTTGGATAACTTTGAGCTTCTGATTTTCTCAATGCCTGGGCCGGAGGGTAAATCATTTCCTCTATGCCCGTACTGCTACAACTCTCCCCCATTTGAAAACATCAACCCTTTATATGGCGCCCCTAAAACTGGTGGGGCCGTCAAGCCAGGGAAGGGAGCCGGCATGCCATGTTTCCTCTGCCCACATCCAACGTGCCCACATTCTATGATCTCACAAGGTGTTTGCGCTTGCCCAGAATGTAACGGTACACTCGTGCTCGACCCAGTAAGTGCACCCAAATGGAGACTTGATTGCAATATGTGCAACTGCCTTGTTTTCCTTCCGGAAGGTGCTCATCGAATCTCTACAACCCGTGATCACTGTCCTGAATGTGACTCGACTATGATAGAAGTGGACTTTAATAAGAAAACTACTCCATTGAAGGATGGAGCTACGTTGCATGTTGGATGTGTTCTTTGTGATGAATTGTTGCATTCGCTAGTGGTGATGAAGCACGGGAAGTCATTCTCGAGGTACAGAGGACGCGGAAGGGGTAGAGGGAGAGGAAGAGGGAGAAGAGGCCGGGGCGGCAAGAGACAAGAAGACCCCAAAATGAGCTTCCACGGTTTCTGATGAGGGAGGAATTGTTTTAGTTTTACTAACTTGAAATCAAGGGTTTTGAAAAGAAAAGGGATAGTTGTACATGTTTTTACCAAGAGTTTATTATGCCTCTTGTATTATGTTGTACGGACAATAATTTGGATATGCAACTCGCTTTAATGACAACTAAATGTTGATTATTTATTCATAGAAGTTACGATTAACCAGATAATATGAGATTTTGACATATTTGATATATCGCATTATTTCAGTTATTGCAATAAAGTAATACCAGTAATGATGCATTCCTTGGAGTTAAGAGTTGCAGCATTGATGTAGCACGTCCTGATTCTGTCACGTAATAGTAGGGGGACTAGTAAGTGAACCCTGCTGTCACATGACGCAAGGGATAGCTCCATATCAAGTGCTGAATTTTAGCGAAATTCCAATACTGGAAATATATCATTTTTGAAAGTAATATTATTTATATCATCTAGAATAGGCTAAAACCATTAAACAGTAAAATATGTCATCCAATAAAATTCGTTATGATTTGTTGTCTAGCCTGTGTGTGTACAATTGATTTGTAGGAAAAATATGGATGAACCATGAATAAACATTGTGTCAAGCAAGCTCTGGCCTCTGGCTTGAAAGGTACTAGGGCCTTTATGGCTTTCAATACTCCAACTCACAACTTTTATGCCGACTCATGTATATTAGATAATAATACTACTGATCGTTATTTATCCGTCCTCAATCATATTATAATATGATACATTAATTAGTTTGTCTGGTTAAATATATTATTATATGAATGTAAGATTTAAATTAATAATTAATTAATAGACATTATTGATCAACAATCAACAATTATTAATGATTGTAAATAACAGTATTTCACAATTATAATGTCTCTGTTATAAAAGTATAGAAACAATAGAGAGAATTTAGAGAGAATGAATTCTAAGGAATTCTCAGGAATGAATTTCATTAATAACTGAAGCCCTATTTATAGGAAAACTTCGAATGGTACAATCGCAAATTCAAAGATCAACAAACGCGTTACAGTCTTGAAAAACTTACTTTAGAAGATCCTGTTTGTAAATTTAGTAGAAAATTTTAGTATAATAATTTTCTCATATTAATATAAGGAAGCTCGGTGTAATAACGAAGATCAATGTTTTTCTTGTAATTGTAAATATTGTTTTTCAATTTTAAGATATATATATGTATATATATATTATTTTTTAATCACCGACAGGTATATGTCATTTCACTAAAATTTTTCTACCATTTTCTCTTTCATATTTGTCAAAAAGTAAATAGTACAATCAATTATCGGTTTGAAAATTTATCTTTAAATAGAGGGATTCGTGTCTCTCATGTTGAAAGTATAGTGCAAAAAGAGAGATAGGAGTAGAGATGGATGTGGAGATTTTAGAATCATCTTATACAAGTCAGCTTTTACCTCGCCATATTAAAACCGTATGTATTCTTGGATATGGCAAACCGACTCGTAAAAGAGTTAGGGAGACAAGAAATCAATATACTATATGGAGGAACCAACAACAAACTTTTAGCTAGACTTATAATGGCCGCACCATCATGGGGAATAAGAGTTTCGAGTGTAATACCTTTCCATTTAGTTGGATCTAATACCGGGATTGGAGCCGCTTCTACCGTGGTCCAAAGCAGGTTGGTGCTACAAGCGCAATCCATCCACAACTGCATGATGTATATGATGAATAATAGTGATGCTTTCATTGTTCTTCCAGGCGGCTACAACACACTGGAGGAAATATTCAATATAGCCTCGTTGGCCCAGTGGAACTTTCATGTCAAACCAATAGGTTTGTTGAATATTAATAATTTCTTTAATGGCTTACTAGCGTTTCTAGATCAGAGTGTAAATAATAAGTTTATCTCTCATTCAGCGAGAAAAATACTTATTTCTCGCTAGAAATCGTTGATGAACTACTTATCAAATTTCATGCATATGTTCAAGAATCTGTGGAAACTCAGGTCCGTCGGTCACAGACCACTAGTGTCAAGCGAAAAAGAAATTCGGATCCTTTAGATATTTCATTATGAATCCTAATGCTGATGGTGGCAGAGTTACGGAGTATTTATACTCTCGAGACGCATCCCTCATTTATGGACTCAGTATGTATTTTCTTTTCGCATTTCTATATTTTCGAGTGTTTAATGCCATCTTTTGATATTCTCAATATGTTCCACTTCGACTGTTTTGTACTTCTTCTGGAGTAATAATAATAATATCATATTGGCTTTATTCAAATACAGAAATCTAGTGATTATGCTTCTTCAAGAGCATTTTATTCTCATATTAATACAATCTCATATCATCGATGAGATTACTTCATATAATCTCTCCATGCGATATATTTTCTTTGATTTATCAACATGGGATCTATTGAGCATTTTACTTTCATCTATTTATCCAATGGTAACTTCATGTACAACTCCCTCAATTTTCTCCACTAATATTCGGTAAATGTGGAGAATAAATTTGATTTCTATCGTCTACTTCTTCGAGAGTAGGATTAGAATATTTGATCAACTACTTCTTCTGGAGTAGGATTCGTTATAACCAATCGTGTAGTATAACCCACCACATTGAAAATATGCACACCAATCGTGTGGTATTACCCACCACATTGGAAATATACTCAAACTATAAAGTGCATAAATTTAAATTGTAGAAATTAAATTTCCTCCAATAGGTGGTCGAATCTACCTTATGGGAATTATTGCAATAAATATAAATTTACGGAATTTAAATAGCAAGAATTAAATTGCATAATGTTTAACTACTTCTTCAGAGTAGGATCTCGCTAGTAGAAGGTATTACCCATCACTTAGCATATAAAGTGCAGAAATATATAAAACCTTCCGTTTAGTGACGGTTGAACCCATCATCAAGTAGGAGGTATTGCAGTAATTAAATTGCAGTAAATAAAGTGCGAGAATTAAATATTGAACTGCTTCTACGGGAGCAGATTTGTTCTTCTAGAACAAATACTCATTACTTCTACAAGAGCACACTTATCCTTCTAGAATAAGTACATTATGTAATTGAACTTTTCGGGAGTTACATTAATATTTCGATCTTTTAACTCAAATGGACTTCAGGTCGTAATTAATGGATTTAGAATTTCTTCGGGAATATTCTATCCATTTTTGTTTACTGTCGTCAAAATTAGATCGGTCATTCCTTTTACAGTCCGCAAGGGTAAAATTGTCCATTCCAATCCGCAATGGTAAAATTATCAAAAATATTCTATCAATATTATACGATTGGAAAATCGTCTCCTTTTCACTTTCATTTATAAATATCAAAATATTTAAAGACTATTTTGTAACATTTCAAAAGTTGGTGTACTGATTTGTAAATTTTGAAAGTTTGATAATAACATATTTCAAAACGAGTTATTATCCTATCAATGTTGGTGTCAAATCGAAGCTCTCGTTAAATCGAGTATAATGGAGTCGAGAAAATTTGATTTTGATAATGTATACTCCTTATATCTCGATAAAACGAATCTTATAGTTTAATATATTATTATATTATAAAATCATATGATTTACCTTTTTCCCTTTCTCTAATTATTCCATGGATGAGATTTACTTGCAATCCATTTACGTGATCGGAAAATTCTTTGGACTCCATTCTTCCAATTTTGGGATTTGAAGGCAATCTCCAGAATAGGTTGTGTAGAATGAGAATTGTGGGAGAAGAATATGAACAAAGGGAATTTTCATGATGTATTTGCAAAGAGAGAGTTATTTAGGATTGATGAGGATGAATTAATTCATTGGTAATAATCCGGTCGATCTGAAGATCATCTATAAGATCTGTGTAGAAAGCATACTTCTTTCATATTACTCAAAGGGTTAGAGACTCGTGCTGATAACGTGTTATAAAAGTATAGAAACAATAGAGAGAATTTAGAGAGAATGAATTCTAAGGAATTCTCAGGAATGAATTTCATTAATAACTGAAACCCTATTTATAGGAAAACTTCGAATGGTACAATCGTAATTACATAATTTCATCAAGGGTATAATAGTCATTCACATAAATAATTATTCATAACTACCATATTATTCACCAAATTATTCTCCACCAAACAATTATTCTCCACCAAATAATTTTTCATAACACCTAATAATTATTCTTCAATTATTATTCATAACAGTCTCATATATATCGCAATATATTATTTTGCCCAAGACGAGCAAGCTGATCATGTAAAATCAACCCAAATGTTCACACATACGCAATATATCCTAAGTTGTCCCCCAATTAAAATAATTAATATTACTATATTAATACAAATAGAAATTGGTGATATGAACTATTTCAATTGAAAAAAACATCTCTAAGGGACATTGATCTCTAAAGGACATTGAAATCTACTGAAGACAAAAGCCAAAAAAGTCAAAACACATTTTACCTTTCGTAACTTACATGACAATGCATTTTACCTTCCATAACTTGCATGCCAATGAATCCATGTCCAAAAGGACAAATACATTTGAAAAGCTGGAATTGAAAATGACTAAAAAAGACGCAATACAAGTGTTAGAAAAGAAGTTATATGTACAAATTTGCGGGTGTTAGGTTGTAGATCTTTATAAAGAGTGATTCTACATAGACATTTGAATTTGATATTTTTCATTGACATTGTTGATGTGGTATATTTTCATTGGATGGTATAAATTTGCATTAAATGATAATCATATGGATACATATTTATCATCCAATAAAAAAGTGACACATTAGAATGTCACTTAACAATATCAATTTGGAATGTCTATATAAAGTTATTCTTTTATAAATTTTTATGGATTTTGATGTAAAATATGAGAGAGAATGAGTGAAGTTGAATGACAGAGATTTGTGTAGTACATATATATCCTACGAGATATGTCAATGTAATTAGTTTGACCAAATTCAAATTTGAAAAAATATATAAACATGTATAAAAATTTATAAAAACTTTGTAGGTTAATGGTGAAAAATGTACAAATATCGATTTCACTATTTTATAATGTCAATTTTTCACATAATGTGATGCTATCAACTGTGCGGTCTGTAAACCTATTTGTGCATTTATGTACACAGGTAACATAGGTATAAACATTGCAAACATCATTGAAAAGAAATTAGATTTGCTATTTATATGGAAGACAAGAAATCAAACAAGATCCTACACCATCATTGTCATCTTCAATCCTGGTGGCATTAATGGAAGCATAGACATCTTTTAACATCTTTTACTGTCGTAGCAAACATTTATGGGTGTTCGTTGCCTATACGAAATCTTGCACAAGGAGTAATAGAAAACGACAAGTTGCAAGAATTTTTGAAAAATCAATCCCTATTAAATAAAGTCACTTTCAATAGAGTAACTTTTTATTTTTTTGTAGCAGTATCTTTTTTTCCGTGTTACTCCCCCTTCCCATTTTGATAGGTTTAATTTTCTTTTTCGTCCGTACTAAAATGTAGGCTACGACATTTCCTAATTTATCCCCATTTATTATGCATGATTATTAATAAAAGTAAATTGACATATTTGGTATAAGGGGTATATTGAGAAATACACGAGTAAAATTTACTTTTTCAATAAATATTAATTTCAAATTCTTAATTCGTATGAAAGTTAAATCATATCTATCAAAATGGGACGGAGGCAACATCTTTTTTGTGTCTTGATTTGGTTATGCTTTTGAGGAGAGCCCTTAGAGCGGGGAATGGGGTATTTGATTGATTGAATTGAGATGGAGCTTTCTAAAAGGGCAGAAATCAATGCCACAAATGTCTCAATTCTCATAAGCCCAACAAGGTAAATTAAAGAAGAAAATCTGACAATTGTTCACTTAGATGCAATTTTTACTTCTTGTTCCCAACCAGGCAGACCCCCTTGGGACCTCACATTTCCATTGAATTTTCTCAGACAATTGTCCCACTTCACCAACCTCACAAAAATATTGATTATCATTCATTGGATTTAGCACCATACCATAACAAGACACAAACAAGGGTACAACTCGTGGATAAGATTCTTATTGCATGGACTTTTTTTTAGTACATTTGTGTGCACTGAATCTGAAATTGGTAATATTGTTTAGGGAATACTGATTATTTATATATATATAAAAAACTATACTACCTCCGTTCCAAAAATATAGTCCACTATTCATTTTTCGTTCGTCCCAAAATACAGATCACATTCCTTTTAAAGATGTAGTTAAAATATTACTTGTCTTTTATGCCCTTATTTAATATATATCGATATTATCAAAATAGAGTATTTGAAATAAAATATCTAATAAATGAGAGGGTATATTAGGAAAATAATCTTGAATTGTATTTTTCCAATACCATTAATTTGCATTTTTCTTAATCCCTGTGAAGATAAGAAAATTGCTATAATTTTAGGACAAGATAATCTTATTTAGTCAACTGTAACTTTGCATAAATATATAAACAACATTTAATTTAATATTCAACATTAAATCATCTATCGACTAGCCTATCCTCAAGCGGCAAATAGGCGTGACAGTTTGTGTGCCTAGGGGCAGCTAAGTTTAATTTGGTTCGACTCAAACTTGCATTCAACTTGTGTAGTCACGGGCATGAGATTAGGTTGGATCAAGCAAAGAAAAATTGGGAGGGATCCAAACCATCAACTTTGCTGGCTGGGTAGTGGGTCCGGTTGGCCGCTAATTACCATTAACTAATTAAATAAGATGATTGATACTAACTAGTAAAACAAACGAGACTATTTGTAGAGGATTTACAATGCTAATGTGGTTTCTATGCGAGAAGTTACCACAAAAGTTAAATAGTTTACGTCTGTAAAAATTTATCCGTAATATATCATGTTTGTAATTGCATCTAATTGATGTGACAAGAATAAATATAGATATTATCAAAAAGTTGTCTAGAATGAGCAAATTGTCATAATTTAAAGTCGACAATTGTAACGTAAAATATTTGTAATTTTTTCGAAGGAAAATTTTTGATTGCAAAGTTTAAAGTAACGAATATATATATATATATAAAGGTAAAAAAGGACATTTTCTAATAATTACGGTAAGAATCAAGTGATTTGTAGCTTTTACAATGAAAATCCAGTTTAATGCATTAAACAATGACATAAAAATGATTAAGAGCACTTATTAAACATGTGCGTGTCATTTGACTACTAATCGCGCTTTCAAACGATTTTCTTAATCCATTCAATGCTGTGGCCCGGCTTCTTTTGACTAAAGCTTGGCTCCCTTAGCAGCTGAGCCGTGGTTGGTGGCAATTTAACAATTTTATTTTATGTTTTATGGAGTGAATATAACAAACTAGTCCTCCAATATAGCGGTGGCCACAACCGCATGATTGATGAAGATTTTGAAGAATAAATCCCAGAGAATGGAAAAGAAGAGGGGACGAAGTAGGGGCGAAGCTGGCAAAATGATTGATATAGGGATGCATGTAATCTTTTTTTTTTTATCAGTAAAAGAGAAAATCTCCATTCGGTTCGTAATAAATAAATTGTCAATTTATTTTAGTTTTGTAATCCAATTTTTTTTTTCAAATACTTGGATGTTTTAGGCATTTCTACTATTATTATTCTTATTTTTCTCAAAATCTATCTTCTTTCAAACTGTGCACAGAATTTTAATTTTTCACATTTTTCAATTGTAAAATCATAAATGGCGTGTGTTTTACTCTATTAATTTGGTGAGAACCTAATGCAAGAGATGGTCTAAAAAATAGGCGGAAATTCTCCTCCCAACAAATTGGCAGTAGAATATACCAATAGGTAACGTCACCATCTTTTTTTTTTTTAGTATCTACGTCAAGTAAATAAATAATACATAATTACCACTTGATGATGGGAGACTCGTGTGAGTCCCATAATTTTTCTCCAAAAAATAGAGGTGTTGGCACCATATCCTGCCAATTAAATTGGCAGGAGATCATTACTGCTTAAAAAAAACATGGAATGAGAACATATCCAAAAGTTCAACTTCAATATGCACTGAAATCCTTACAAAAATATACAAAAATATAGATACAAAATAATTTAATTTTTTAGCTATTTATTAATGACTTATAATAATACCAAATACAATCGATATATTTTCATTTGGAAGTGTTAAAAGACCAAGCAAGCTAATTCATCATAGCACATGAAGAAAAAGCCAGAAAAAAATATTTTAAAACATTATTGGTAAGAAGGTTATAGCATCTCTTTTTTAATACATTTTAATATATTTTTTTTCAAATTTTAAATTTGATCAAATAAATCACATCCATATATCTCTTTACTTATTAAATCTCTACAATCCAACTCCACTCATTCTGTCTCTTCCTACTCATAAAAATATATTAAAATCCATCCGCTAAAAATGATAGTTAGACAATGCTTTATGTGAGTGTTTGTTTGACAAAATCTTTTAGCAATAATTTTTTGTATGCTTAATTTTGATCACACACTACAAAATAATATTAAGGGTATGTTTGATTGGGTGTTAAGTTGATATGCGCAGTATTCCGTGTAAAAATGTGTGGTTAATATTATTTTGGGAGATGTGTGTGTGATTGAAAATGAGTATGAGGTTATACAAAATTACGTGCGGTTAAATTTATAGTGGAAAGAACAAGCCCTAAGTTTCATATTTTCCAATTTAACAAATTACTTCTATCAACAAGTTCTCCCCAAATCACTTCTTATTCAATTGTAACTCTTTGCTTTAATTTTAACTGCAAGTAAATAAATTAAGTCCTATTTTACAAATTTCGAAAGAACAGGTCCTAAATTGCTACAGAATCTAAACGTCACGCCCTATTTACATCAAGTAGCTCATTATTTATTCATATTTGCGCTCTCGAGGCTGTACTCTCTCCCTTCCCTTTCCTCTCCATCTTCTGGAAGTTTATGGCAGGTCTAATGAGCACCACCCAAACGGCGGCGGCGCCACCACGGCGACCACCACTACTAAACGACGTGGAAATGGAGGGATCGTCAAGCGAAGTAGGATTAACCCTCGAAGACTTGAAGGAGAAAATGGCAAATTTTGCAAAGGAAAGAGACTGGGATCAGTTCCACAGCCCCAGAAATCTGCTTTTGGCACTGGTTGGTTCCGTTTCATTGTTTCGTATAGATTTAAAATTGTTTATTATCAAAATTTTTCCCCATTTTTGTGCGAAGATTATTTGTTCGTCTCCCATCTCAGTAGCGAAGAAGTATGAATTCACGGGTTCAAAGCTTGCAGAAACACACGGTTACTATTATGCCCTTCTTTCTGTTTAGCATGCAGTGTGGGTGCATTTAAAAATAAAATTAAAAAAACCTTTCTTCTTTGGGGTTAACTGTTCTTCTTTAATCTGCACATTGAACATATTGTTTGCGAATTTATTTACTTTTTGTGTGGAAATTTGTTCTCTCTTTGACTAACTTTGAGGGAGCAAATTGGACTCGTAAGTGACAACTGCTATTGTGCCAAGGAGCAAAGTAGAATCTCTTTTCTTGATCTCTTCAAAGTGTTCTGATTTTTAGCCCACAATATCAGCAACAAATCTGAAAAAGTAATGCTACTTGTATTATTATTTGTATACACACAATGACTTATAAGTTACATGTCTACTATAAGTTACAATTAGTAGTGTGTCAAATTCTTGTAGGTGTAACCTTGCCTACATGTGTATATATAAGTAGCATATACAAATATGAACGGACTAACTGTACTTTGACTAATGTTACATGTACACTCACCCTTATACTGTGTGAGGTATCAAAATCATATGAAGTGGAAGTGGGATGTTTCCTCCTTTCACGGAATTTTGACACATTAGTTGGAGAATGTAAAGGAAAGCGTAGCAGTGGGTGTTTTAGTAACATTTTTATTGGAGTTCATGGTGAATTAATCTAAGCTTAGATTCATTTTGTATAATCAGGTGTACACCTCTCTAATAGAAGGCCAAGAGAAATACCAAATTTACCTCCACAATGGTGGGGTCCAGTCCTGTATTAGAGGGGTGTATACTGAGGCATACAAAATGGATGTACACCTAGCATGGTTGGTACATAGTTAGTTCTCAATGAATTAGTGAAAACAAGAAAAATAATTTCCTTGTTTCACGTCTTCTCTTTGGTTCCTAAACTAGTAGTCATGACTCATGACTACCGTGCCATTTTTCACTTTTCTCATTGTATAGCACTGTAGCAAGAAGCCAAGAACATAAAAGGTTGCCATTACATAATACTTGGAGCATGTTTGGCCATACGTTACGCACTTTTTTCCTGAGAACTACTTTTCTAGAAACATGGTCCACGTTCAATGAATGGTATACATGTTGTGTCTTTTTATGGTGTGATGCTAAATCCAATGAATGATATTCAATATTTGTGTCAGGTTGGTGAAGTGGGAGAATTGTCTGAAATATTCCAATGGAAAGGAGAGGTCCCAAGGGGCCTGCCTGGTTGGGAAGAACAAGAGAAATTGCATTTAGGTGAAGAATTGTCAGATGTTCTTCTTTACCTTGTTAGGCTAGCAGATATTTGTGGCATTGATTTATCTAAAGCTGCCCTTAGAAAGCTTCATCTCAACGCAATCAAATACCCCGTTAACCTCTGCAAGGGCTCTTCTCAAAAGCACAACCAAATCAGGACTAGTTACAGAGCTGCCGCCAAGGCCGCCACCACCACTGCCACCGCCACCACTGCTGCCTCCCATGTTGATGCTGCCAACAGCACCAATGGCAACACCACAGGCAATGGCAATGAGAATGGTGGTGTCTGATCTTGTTTGATTTCTTGTTTTTCCAAACAGCATTAGGCACATATGCTGCTCGACAAAGACAGTAGAGAATTATTATTAATGGTAAATTTCTTTTCGACGTTTGTGGGCAATTCTGGCCCCTTTTGGGGTCATTTTCAGCTTCAGCTTTGAATATGTGTTTGTCCCTTTCGACGTATGAACTCTCTCTGGTGGATTCATTGTCATCTTAGGTAGGGAAGGGCACAGTATAAAGTGTGATGCTTTGTCTTGTACAATGTAGGCAAAGTGTAATATATGACCCTTATTGATGTGTTGACTGAAACCTCTCTCTCTTCTGTTCCATGTGTGAATATGGGGGTTGGTTTTGCATGAGGTCCATCTTGGGTGGTATGCCATGTGGTTATAAGGCCATTTGACTTGTGCTAAATTTGAGATTCGGCGATGCATTCTTTTTGAATTTTCCCTCGATGCGTTTACACGACTTTCTAGGCCATATTAGTCAATAATAAGGACATTGTTATAAAAGTATAGAAATAATAGAGAGAATTTAGAGAGAATGAATTCCAAGGAATTCTCAGGAATGAATTTCATTAATAACCGTTCTATTTATAGGAAACTGAATTCAAGACAATCGTAATTACATAATTTCATCAAGGGTATAATAGTCATTCACATATAATAATTACACCTTTTACCAATTATTCCTCCACCAAATTATTCCTCCACCAAATTATTCCTCATAATTCATAACCACCAAATTATTCTCAATTATTCATAACACTTCAATTATTATTCATAACACTCCCTCGAACGACTATTAATACAAATGTCTTCCTGACCGCTTTGGAGAAAAACCCAGTGGGAAAAACTTCCAAACCGCAGGTGCGGGATAGCTTGGTGGTTATATCCGCTTCATCAAAACATTGCTCCCACGATGTCTATCGGCATACGTATAGTATTCACGCGTCGCCTCGTTAAAACCTCACAAGAAAACCCGTGGGAAAAAAACTTGATCGAAGGAAAAGAGTACACCTGGCTTTGATTTCATATCTTGAGAATCGATATATTTACTTACGGTAAATGATTTCAATATCATCATTGTTTGGATCTAAAGCATTAGCTCCATTATAACTTGATCCAATAGATACATCAGATCAATTTCTCCTATCGTTCTCAATATACCATGAATATGCCTCGTTAAAACCTTATTAGGAAAAACCCAAGGGAAAAACCCTAATGAAGGAAAAAGAGTACATTATTCATGTGAATACGCTTTAAAGTTGCCTCATTAAAAACCTTGCTAGGAAAACCCAATGGGATAAAACCTCAATCAAGGGAAAAAGAGTGCAACGCGTATTTTATACAAGTATGCTGCAAGCATTTCAAAAACTTTCATACATTTGTAAGAGTATCATATACATTGATTTTATACTCTTCGTTCATTTAGAGTGCATCAATTTTCTTACACAACTACAAAACATTCACCATGAACACATGTCTCCAAATACACAATTTAAAGCATATAAATTCATAGTAAAAACATGTAAACATATAAGTAAACCTTCATAACTAACTAACACTTAAAATATATCATTTAACATTTAATACTCACTTAATAGGTTATTTCATTCCCAGGGCTTAGCTCACCCTTTAGGGTACTCATAAACACTGGTTTAGCTCATCCGATCCTTTAATTTCCTTTTAGGTACTACACACACGATCGGTAATTTAACTTTCATGAGCATGCAACATATAATGACCACCATGCTTATCTTTAAACTTGAGCAATAGTCATCATCACCTCATCATCTCATAAGTTAAGGATTTCACATTCGCCATTTATCATCTTCAATATATCTCAATATTTTCATTATCATTGATCATATGTAGCGCTACATTTTCATATCGTGTCGACACATTTCAATTTCATTTCTTTCCCCATATCGACATAACTTATCGAGATATCTCATTATCAATCCTCTTGTAGGATTACACAATATAGTTATGTCTATATACTCTTCAAGAGTATATGCTACTGTTATTAAGACCATCTTTTATAATTTGCTTTGATATATATGATTGGGGAAATATCAACGCTTCTAGCGTGCTAACTTATCAAAGCATCTTAACTGATATATGTGATTGTTCATAGCATCTTTTATGCATCTTTGAACTTCAAGTTCATATTTTAATTGTGAGGATATAACATGATGCATTTCACATATCATTTTCAACCTTTAATACTCCCTCATCTTTGAGAAAATTTAGAACACCAAAACTCATACAGTTGGTATGATTTTAATCATATATGTTCTCATCATTCAAATTTTAATATGAATTTAGACCGCTTTGCATTCTATTCTGATATCGGGCAATTTATTTGAGGACTTTAAATAATTTGCCATATAATATCCCACTTCAGATACAAGCATACTCAAATCCTTCAGGGATTTATTCAAGTATTGGGATATACATTTACTAGCTTTATCATTAAATGCTGAAATCATGCTCATCCCGTGAGCAAATATTTAAATAAATTTCAAATTACGAATCATATACACATGTGACTATCTAGTGGATCCATATCATAATATCTAGTAGTCCACATGTAGGATGAGGCCCATACTTCTCATCCTTTATTCCAAATATATTTGAGATTTATTCCCAATATTGGCTAGTAATGATTTCATCATTTATCGAGAACAATCATTGAAGAATTCCTTTAATTCTTCACTTGAAATATTGATTTCAATAATTATTTAAACCGGGATGGTCAATCCGATTTTGCAAACGAGTATTATTGAACTTCTAGTTCAAGAAATTCTTATATCGATTTCACTAGTATTCAGATAGTGCTCAACATGATATCATAGAAACAATTCACCGACATATTCCATCATCTTTTGGTGACATTATTGTCTACTATCGTTCAAACAGACTCTGACTCATACGCATCACATCGGCTATTATTTAATTCAAATCGTAGCTCTTACGCTCATATTATTTATTTAAAATCGGGGTCTTATTTCATACGTCGTATTATTCTATAAATAAATCATCAAAATTATTGCAAAATTCATCCTAACAAGGGTCTATACATTATAATGGATCATATACTCTCAAATCTTCGAAAATACTATCCATCACCACCGATTAAAATCCTAAAAATGATTTATCGAGGTAGGCTGGAAAGATTAAGGATGCTAATGAATAAGGGTATCCCACAAGATATCCGATGCTTGATTGAAGCAAAGGTTCGATTATACGGTGAGGTTTCAATTCCTTCTAAATACATGCCTGGTATGGGTAAAAGTAGTTTTCAAAGAAACGGAGAGCAAAAGATTAGGAGGATGCTACAAGTGTGCTCGATGGACATGTGACACTCGATGTAAATCTGTGGGGTACTTGTCCAGAAATCGAGAAGATAAAATAGCATTCATTAAGGATGGATTGAGTAAGGAGCCTTTAGATGATATTCAATAGGCTCTTGAGACACATCCTAGTGGACACGTACAAGGTGAGCTAATGGCCTTATAGGCCAAATTCAAAGATCAACAAACGCTGATGCCTTGAAAAACTTACTTTAGAAGATCCTGTTTGTAAATTTAGTAGAAAAATTTAGCATAATGATTTTCCCATATTTATGTAAGAAAGCTCGGTGTAATAACAAAGATCAATATATTTCTTTTATTTGTAAATATCGTTTTTCAATTTTAAGATATATATTATTTTTCAATCACTGTATTTATATGTCATATCACTAAAGAAAAATTTACGCTTTTCTCTTTCATATTTGTCAAAAAGTAAATAGTGCACTCAATTATTGGTTTTAAAATTTTTCTTTAAATAGAGGGATTCATATATCTCTCATGTTCATACATTAAAAGTATAGTGCAAAAGAGAGATAGGAGTAGAGATGGATATGGAGATTTTAGAATCATCTCATACAAGTCAGCCTTTACCTCGCCAGATTAAAACCGTATGTATTCTTGGTGGATCTAATTGCAGGCCATATCCAATATGTGGATATGGCAAACCGACTTTGTAAAAGAGTTAGGAGACAAGAAATCAATATACTATACGGAGGAACCAACAACAAACTTTTAGCTAGACTTATAATGGCGCACAATCATGGGGAATAAGAGTTTTGGCGTAATACCTTTCCATCTAGTTGGATCTAATACTCGGGTGGAGCCGCTTCTACCATGGGTCAGCAGGTTGGTGCTACAGCGCAATCCATCCACAAGCGCATGATGTATATGATGAATAATAGTGATGCTTTCATTGTCCTTCCAGGCGCTACAACACAATCGGAGGAAATATTCAATATAGCCTCGTTGGCACAGTGGAATTTTCATGTCAAACCAATAGGTTTGTTGAATATTAATAATTTCTTTGATGGCTTACTAGCGTTTCTAGATCGGGTGTAAATAATAAGTTTATCTCTCATTCAATGAGAAAAATACTTATTTCGCTAGTGCTGTTGATGAACTACTCATCAAATTTCATGCATATGTTCAAGAATCTGGAAGCCCAGTCCGCTTGGTCACAGATCACTGGTGTCAAGCGAAAGAAATTCGGATCCTTTAAATATTTCATTATGAATCCTAATGTTGATGGTGGCGAGTTACGAGTATTTATACTCTCGAGACGCATCCTCATTTATGGATTCAAGATGTATATTCTTTTTGCATTTCTATATTTCGAGTGTTTAATGCCATCTTTTGATATTCTCAATATGTTCCACTTCTACTGTTTGTACTTCTTACTGAGTAATAATAATAATATCATATTGGCTTTATTCAAATACAGATATCTAGTGATTTTGCTTCTTCAAGAGCATTTTATTCTCATATTAATACAATCTCATATCATCGATGAGATTACTTCATATAAGCTTTCCATGCGATATATTTTCTTTGATTTATCAACATGGGATCTATTCAGCATTTTACTTTCGTCTATTTATCCAATGGTAACTTCAAGTACCACTTGCTCAATTTTCTCCATTCATATTCGGTATATATGAAGAAGTAATTTTATTCTCATCGTCTACTTCTTCGAGAGTATGATTAGAATATTTGATCAACTACTTCTTCTGGAGTAGGATTCGTTATAACCAATCGTGTAGTATAACCCACCACATTGGAAATATGTACACCAATCGTGTGGTATTACCCACCACATTGGAAATATACTCAAACTATAAAGTGCATAAATTTAAATTGCAGAAATTAAATTTCCTCCAATAGGTGGTCGAACCTACCTTATGGGAATTATTGCAATAAATATAAATCTACGGAATTTAAATAGCAAGAATTAAATTGCATAATATTTAACTACTTCTTCAGGAGTAGGATCTGCTTAGTAGAAGGTATTACCCATCACTTAGCATATAAAGTCTGTAAATATATAAAACCTTCCGCTTAGTAGCGGTTGAACCCATCATCAAGTAGGAGGTATTGATAAGAATTAAATTGCGATAAATAAAGTCTGAGAATTAAATATTGAGCGCTTCTACGGGAGCGGATTTGTTCTTCAGAACAAATACTCATTACTTCTACAAGAGCACTTATCCTTCAGAATAAGTACATTATGTAATTGAACTCTTGGGAGTTACATTAATATTTCGATCTTTTAACTCAAATGGACTTCAAGCCATTTTATATAATCAATGGATTTAGAATTTCTTCATGAATATTCTATCCATTTTTCACTGTCGTCAAAATTAGGTCGGTTTTACCTAAGGGTAAAATTGTCCATTCAATTCATAAGGTAAAATTGTCAAAAATATTTTATCAATGTTTTACGATTGGAAAATTATCTCCTTTCTACTTCAATTTATCAATATCAAAATATTCAAGGACTATTTTGTAACTTTTTCAAAAGTTGGTGTACTAATTTGTAAATTTTGAAAGTTTGATAATAACATATTTCAAACAACGAGTTATTACCCTATCAATGTTGGTGTCAAATCGAAACTCTCGTTAAATCGAGTATAATGGAGTCGAGAAAATTTGATTTTGATAATGTATGCTCCTTATATCTCGAGAAAACGAATATTATAGTTTAATATATTATTATAATATAAAGTAATATAATATATATACCTTTTCCTTTTTCTTAGGGAGAAGCAATTGAACATGCACGTATTTCTCCATTTGCCAATTCTTGAATTCTTCACAACTCTTGTCTCTGCATAAATGTTTTCTGTGAGTGATTGAGAAGATAGAGAGAGTGAGACGTGAGAAAGTGGGGAAAAGATAAGAGAGAAAAGAAAGATAAGTATTGATTGGAGATGGATTAGGTTATTTATAATAATTCGGTTTACGTCTGAGAAGATCATCTATAAGATGCAACTGTAGAAGCATACTCCTTCATATTACTCAAACTAGAGACTCGTGCTGATAACGTGTTATAAAAGTATAGAAATAATAGAGAGAATTTAGAGAGAATGAATTCCAAGGAATTCTCAGGAATGAATTTCATTAATAACCGAAACCCTATTTATAGGAAAACTTCGAATGGCACAATCGTAATTACATAATTTCATCAAGGGTATAATAGTCATTCACATATAATAATTACACCTTTTACCAATTATTCCTCCACCAAATTATTCCTCCACCAAATTATTCCTCATAATTCATAACCACCAAATTATTCTCAATTATTCATAACACTTCAATTATTATTCATAACAGACATATTCTATATTCACGCTCTTTTCAATTTTCTAAAATACTTTATATTCTTTGAAAATGTGTTCAAGAAAAAGCCCCGATTTGCTAATAATTTCAAGTACTATTTTGAACTCAGATATGAGTTAACTTATTATAGTCACAAAAGATAATATTTTATTAAGAAAATAATATTTCTATTTGTGATTTTGTTTACTTTTATTTTTTAGTAGGTTAACAAATGTGTTAAAAGTTTTAGGTCTTGTTTGATTGGGGGTTTAGTTGTTTCGCGCGGTATTCCGTGTAAAAATGTGTGGTTAATATTATTTTGGAAAATGTGTGTGTGGTTGAAAATGAGTATGAAGTATAGGGAATTGCGTGCGGATTTGGTTAACACCAAATAGAACAAGGCCTAAAGTGTGTCTCCTGCAAACAATAAATAAGAGCTTGTTTGATGCCCATCATCTCGAAAGTTATTTTTCCACACATAAAATCTTAGCATTAGTTATTTTCTACTTTTACTTTCACGCTCTTGAAAAAAAAAAGGAATCTTAAGAACTGGAAAAGGGTGGCGCTATTTACACCCACAATTTTAATCCATATGCCCACTTTTTTATATTACAAAAATACCATTTTCAACAATTACTAATCTACCCTCTTAAAAATTACTAATCTACAATTTTAAATCTTAAAAAAAATAAAAAATAAAAATATTGGGCCAAGTGGGGCTTGGCCTATTGTGGCCGAGGCCCCTTAAGGGGCTTCGGCGAGCAATGGCTGATCCCCATTTTGGGATTTCGGTAGAGGCTAGCCGACACCCACACTATAGCATGACATTCCATTTGCATATATACTCTAAAATTTGCCAAAAGAGATATACGAAAGAAACAAAGTTAACTAATCTTTGTCCATTATTATGGATTCTTGTTGTTTGCCCTTGTGTTGGAAGAGGTTGCAATCAAGATTCTCTCCTTTCTCCTTTATGTAATGGAGTTTTCAGGGATGGTGGGTGGAGATACGGTGTGGTAGTGGGGTGTAGAGTATAGGTATGTATAAATGGGGTGAGGGTAATTATGAAAAAAATGTTGGCGTAAGAAGTCATATATATGAAAGTGTTTTTTTAAAACCCAATAGTGTATTTATAAGGTGGGTGTATGAATTAAAAGTGGGTGTAATTAGCAACACCCAACGGAAAATAATACTAATAATAATATTTACAAGATAAAAAAAAAAAAAGAAAAGAAAAACTGGACTTCCCCGCCATAAATAACAAACGGCTCCTATAGGTTTCAACTTTTAACCCTAATTCATCTTCCAACAAGAATTAGAGAAATGGCAATCCGCAGCAGCTACTGGTTGCTGGTTTCTTTCTAACTTTCACCACGCCATTCACTCCGGTGTCACCCTCCTTGACACCGCCGACGTCTATGGGCCCCACACCAACGAAATTCTCCTCGGAAAGGTGCTTACTATACACAAAATCTTTCATGGAATAGTAGAATTGAGCACGGGTCACACGATTGGTTACTGTTTTCATACTTACGCAGTTAATTTGCAATTTTAAGCCCTAATCTGAAATGCCGCAACTAGAATGGCTTATCTGTCTAAATTCCGTAATCTATGCTCTGTACCAATTATTGTAGAAATTGAATCAACTGACATCGAACCAATTATACCAATAGCATCAGTGTCTGATGTTTATGTACTGGTTTCTATCAAATTGCATAGGCTTTGAAGGATGGGATGAGGGATAAAGTAGAGTTAGCTACAAAATTTGGGGTTAAAACTGGGGGTGATCAGATTGTCAATTTGTCATACGCGGAGACCTGCCTCCATACGAGCTGCTTGTGAGGCCAGGTTGAAGAGGCTTGACATTGATTGCATTGATCTTTATTATCCGCATCGCATTGACACGAGTGTGCCTATCGAAGTCACAGTGAGTTCATTGTTGTCCTTTGTGTCTATTATCTCCTATTCTATCTTGTCTCAGTTTTTGAGGTCGATTGTGACACTAAAAATCCTTGTTTTGTAATTTACCTCCCTGTTGTTGTTGAGGTTATTTGATGAACTTATATCATAAGATCATGTAGATGTATAGTATGCTGTTTCTTGCGGACCATCGAATCTATAAGTCGTTTTTTTATCTAATAACCTATTATTGAATGCAACGAAATAAAGAAATCATAATGTAAAGTTTTGTTTTCAAGAACTGGGTAGCACAAAGTCTCGTTTCTAATGTTCGACTTGATTCCACGGGTTTCTGTTTAAGCCTCTCTGTCTTCTTGACATTTCTCTATGGAAGATGGGAGAATTGAAAAAACTAATAGAAGAAGGTAAAATAAAATATAGAGGTCTATCTGAGGCCTCCACTTCAACAATCAGAAGAGCCCAAAGCGTTCATCCTATAACTGCAGTGCAGTTGGAGTGGTCTTTGTGGACAAGGGATGTTGAGGCTGAAATAATTCCGACTTGCAAATATGATTGTTGTTGTGATATTATCTATATTTTGCGCAAGAAACGTAAATTAGTAACTACCTGTGTTCTTGGTCCAATTGTTTAGAGAACTTGGCACTGGAATAGTAGCTTATAGTCCTTTTGGACGGGGATGCTTCTCCTCTGGCCCAAAAGTCGCTGAAACCTTCTCTGAAGGGGATTTTCGAAAGGTTTGTTTGTTTCATACTTGGATCCCTTCTAAACTCATATTCAATTGTGAATTATGGTATATGACCATATAAATTGTCCGCACAATCACGTTTTTGGGATTTAGATAACGCCATGATACATATATAACCCAGAATCTTTTGAATTGTGAATGTAACTAGTAACCAATCTCATGCTTGAACTAGTGGATAATGACTGCTTAGGGCTTTGTTGTTTTCAGATTGTTTTCGATCTTTAGTTTTTCATAATCTTGTAATCGTGCTTACTTTTATATTATCGAAAATTCATTTGCTAAAACAAGGGGAAAAAAATCTGTAAAGAAACTTCAAAAACACTTTTTGTCGTTTTGAGTACTTTGAGTTAAGATGTGCTGAAATGTTAGAAATGTGGGAAACACAATTGTTTTTAGCAATCTTGTGTATGAAAACATAGAACTGAACATGTATTCAAAACTCAAAAACAAAAATTGAAACGTACGTAAAGACATTAACATCTAACTTTCTGGAAACTACACTACGCTTTCAAGTTTGAAAGATGTTCTTTCCCATTTTTGCAGTTAGTACCAAGATGGCAACCAGAGAATCAGGAGCATAATGCGAGACTATTTGAGAGAGTGAAGAATATGGCAGATCGAAAGGGGTGCACAGCGTCACAGCTAGCTTTGGCCAGGTACATCATCAAGGAAGTGACGTGTGTCCAATACCGGGTACTACAAAAGTTGAGAATTTTAATGACAACATTGGAGCATTGTCTGTAAAGCTGACAAAAGAAGACATGGCTGAGCTTGAATCTATTGCTATGCCTGATGCGGTCAAGGGCTATCGTTGGCCGACTGATATGAAAACATAGGAAACTTCTGAGACTCCTCCTTTGTCAACTTGGAAAGCAGCTAGATGAACATCATTTCTCGTTGGCTAATTAGTCTTTGATAGAGAGACAGTAATGTGACACTTCTATATTGGCTGGCATTAAGAGTGTCGATCTTGCAATGATGGTGTATGTTGGTGAACCCAGAACCCTGTCGATCTTGGTACATAATTAGTTTAAAATTTAACTAAAGTTAGAACTTTTGTAGTATCCTAAAGTATACATACTTTGAGTTTACATAATATTGGCCAACCTTATCATACAAGGCTACAATTAAGTGAATAATGTGTATATATATATAATTTTTTTAAATGTAGAAAGGGGTAGTGTGCATGTCTAAGAAACTAAAGGTTGAAGCCAATAGGTGCTATTTGCTTTATTGGCCACACAACAATTTGTGCATGCCAGTGTATAACTTTTTACACATTTCTATCCATTTTTTTTCCAAATTTTGAATTTGGTCGAACTAATTTCATCAATATATCTCGTGGGGTTTACATGTATTATATAAATTTCTATTACTAAATTCCACTCATTCTCTTTCTTATTTCAAATCAAAATTTATAAAAATTTATATCCTAAATGATGTGTTTATGCACCTAAAAGTTGGCTACTTTACAACTACTCCGTGTGGCTATTTTCGAAGGGAGCGAAAAATATGTAGTTGAACAGTGATTGAAGAGTGTGAAAATGCCGCGTTATATGAAAATATATAATTAAAAACGAGATATAAATAGCAGTAGAGAAACCAAAGAGACACATTTTGGTTACATCTCAAGTCAACCAATCAAATTGACTAGAAATTGTAGTCGCCTAATCTCTGTATACAAATGGTGGTCGCCCTAATCCCTCTATTTGCATTCTATCCTTTTCCACCTAAAATTTTGCTTATATCTTTTGAACATAAGGTGGAGGTCGTAGGAGGGGGGTAGTATTTTGAAACCGGATCAATTTCGTGTTAAGGAAGTGCCTTTTCAGCTAGGCCAACCCCATTTTGGCAAAATTTTAATTTTTTATTATTCAGTCAACGACTAACTTTAAAATTAACTACGCATTTCAAATACAACGCATGGTAATTTACATATCTTATGGTTCTCATTGGTATTTAACATGATCCAAGAAATTTTATGAATAATTTTACAAATTTTTAGAATAATTATACGATTTAATATAGATAATAATAACATATAATTATTTGATTCAAACTATTTTTTATCCATCTATGTCTTTAAATTATTTCTTTACCCCTTATTTAACCAAAATAAAAAATTAAAAAAAAAATCATCTATAAATTACCGCTTTATAATGAAGGGTGTGGCTAAATGCACCCAACCCCTTTTCTTTATACACCCACTTTTGACCAAATTTTGACCACTTTCCAATTATATCCCCTCCTCTCTCCTCTCTTCTCTCGGCTCTCTCCTCTCTTCTATCTCTCTCTCTCTCTCTCTCTCTCTCTCTCTCTAGTTTGCTGTGTTTTCACAATTAACTTAAAAAAAAATTTTTTTACAAAGTAAATTTTATGGGAAATATTAGGCTACGAATAATTTAATCTCCATCACTTTTAGTTTTAGATAGAGATTATAAAATATGTCATCTACCATTATACCAATGATTATGGCATACATGGTGTTGTAGTATGATCCAAATTTTATTTAATTTTTGTTGATGGATACAATTTTTTCAAATTTTTAACCACTTTTACAAGTAATTTCAAATTTCTGAACCAATTTGTGATGATATAATAATTGGCTTTATTATCTAAATCTGATTATTAAAAATCAAAATTTTTACAACTATTTCATGTAATTTCAATTTTTTTATATTTTTTCAACCACTTTAACAATTAATTTCAAAATTTATTTGATAAACTTTATCAAGTTAATTTGAATATAATTATTAAATAAATTTAAAAATAATAGTACAATTTTATTATTTTTATTTTTACTGTTAAGCCCCATTGGGGGCGAACAACTAAGTATTTCATCAGCTAATAGCTTATAAATGGTCGCCTCAATGGAACAGCTTTAAAGTCACTCATCGCCCCATTGAGGTAACAGTTTAGTTTGTTCGCTCTCAATGGGGCTTAACAGCCAAAAATAAAAAAAAAAATTAGACTTGTTATTTTTTTAACTTTGTTTAATAATTATATTCGAAATTAACCGGATAAAGTTTATCAAATAAATTTCAAATTAATTGTTAAAGTGGTTGAAAAAATGTAAAAATTGAAATTATTTAGATATAATGGTAGATGACATATTTTATAGCATACATCTAAAAGTGATGGAGGTTGAAATTATTTGGTAGTAATATTTCCCATAAAATTTATTTTGTAAAAATTTTTTTTTAAGTCATTTGTAAACACGAAGAGAGAGAGAAAGAGAGAGAGAGAGAGAGGATAGAGAGAGAAGAGAGGAGAGATAGAAGAGAGGAGAGGAGAGAGAGAGAGAGAGGAGAGAGGAGAGAGGGAGGGGGTATAATTGGAAAGTGGTCAGAATTTGGTCAAAAGTGGGTGTATAAAGAAAAGGGGTTGAGTGCATTTAGCCACACCCTATAATGAAATTTTTTATATTCGCTCGTGTGTAGCGCGGGAACAAACGGAGAAGGCCCACCATGAAATCCCACAGTTCAACTTCAGTGTTCTGTGGATGAACAAGATCCACAGAGATTGAAGATAAAAAATGATTAAACTCCATCCATCGTCATTGTACCTTGTAATGATGTAATCGTACCTATAATCATACTGATTCGTTTCATACATCATCCACAGCCATTTCCATAAACATCGATCGAAGAATTATGGCGGAAGAAAGCATCGCAAAAGTCCCCAGAATTAAACTAGGTTCACAGGGCCTCGAAGTTTCTGCGCAGGGATTGGGATGCATGGGCATGTCGGCGTTCTACGGGCCGCCGAAGCCCGAGCCCGAAATGATTAATCTCATTCACCATGCCATCAACGCCGGAGTTACCTTCTTCGATAGCGCCGACGTCTATGGAACCAATGAAGCCCTCCTCGGCAAGGTCCTAACTAAACCCCAATTTTTTCATGTGTTGTACATTATTCAGTAGTAGTTGTACATTGACGTGCACCCAAATATTGAAAATGCAAAATGAACTGAAAACTCAAAACTGAAAATTAGAATATAAGGACGACACCTTAATGCCTCAATGTTTAATGATATGGTGAATTGATTGCTATATTCAACTGGTCTAAGCATAGGCTTTGAAGGATGGGATGAGGGACAAAGCAGAGTTAGCTACGAAATTTGGACTTAGATTTTCTGATGGGGGGATGGGCATACATGGAGACCCTTCCTATGTACGAGCTGCCTGCGAGGCCAGTTTGAAGAGGCTCGATATTGATTGCATTGATCTTTATTATCAACATCGTGTCGATACACGTGTTCCTATTGAAGTCACGGTTAGCACTTTATTCCCACTTGTTTGTATATATGTATCTCATAGTTCAAGTTTCATTTCAAACTTTTAACACCAATTCCTCCCAATGCTGATCAAAGATGTAAATGGATTTCAGCTTGAGGTACCAAAGCTGAAAGATATTTTGTTCAAGATTGGCTTAATGCAGCAATTTATCTATTAGCTTTAGATACCTTAGGTTGAACTGGCATTTACATGAGTTGGACTCAAATTTTTTGGAGTTTTTCCATAAATTTACGGTTTTATTAGCTTACAGGGTTGCTCTTGATAAACTCTAAAAATGCCATATCTGGGCTTGTGACTGTTTTAGAGTTCTTAAACGAGCTTTAACTTAGCAATGATTCCCGAGCTCATAGTATATTTGATTGTTTGATGCCCTTACAAGCTATTAAACAAATTTTCTTCAATTAGTTTATTGACCACGTACACATGGAGTGATACTCCCTCCGTCCCATAAAGATAGATTTGTTGACTTTTTTCCCACAATTTAAGAAAATAACAATTAATATTATTGGGAAAGTAAAACTTCAGGACATTTTTCGAAAATACCCTTTAATAATTTTATTTTGTTTATAACAATGAACATCAAATAAGTGCATATAAGAAAATTAATAATTTAGAAGGAAAGATGATTATCTTTGTGGGACAAATGAAAATAGTAACCACGCCTATCTTTGTGGGACGGAGGGAGTACTATTTAGTTAATTAATTGTGGCTCCCATATATATGTGACCAATAGTCGAAGTATTGAGTACTTAGTACATGAAGGGTTCTAGAAAATTTTCCTTGTTTTTATTTAGATAAAAATCATCATACAGACCCGGCCATAGTCTAATCCTTGAAACACAAACATTGGGAAAATTGATTCAACTCTGGCTATAAGAAAGGTAGTTGATGTACAAGCAGTAACACACTACTTAATGTGTGTTCGTGAATGTTGGTCATGGATGCCTCATTGGGTTTTTTGTCTCCCGATGCAAGATGGGAGAACTAAAGAAATTGGTTGAAGAAGGTAAGATAAAATATATTGGTCTATCAGAAGCCTCAGTTTCAACTATTAGAAGAGCGCATGCTGTGCATCCAATATCTGCGGTGCAGTTGGAGTGGTCATTGTGGAGCAGAGATGCGGAGGAAGAAATAATTCCCACTTGCAGGTTTGATGATTATACGATAATTTGTAGCTTATGAGGCAAAACGTAAGGTAAAGTTTAACACAATCCTTACTGAAATTGTTTAGGGAACTTGGCATTGGAATAGTTGTATACAGTCCTCTTGGACAGGGATTCTTCTCTTCGGGTGCAAAGATTGTTGAAAATTTGCCTGAAGGAGACTTTCGAAAGGTTTTATTTCTTTCCTTCCGAGTCAATGATTTAGCTACGATTTACTGTGTCTGTGGTATGTGTATTCATTCTGCATGGTATCAGCCTTTCGCCTTTCCCTATTCTTAAGATGTTATTCAAGAATTTGGAATTTTTATGAATTTGAAGTTAGCTTACGTTGTTCACATAAACTTTTATTTTATTAAAACTGATTCCTTGAGTTGAGTACTGGTGGAGGCCTAGAGGTGTGTGTATAATAGTGAGCAGTAGTTTGAGATCATGACATGTATGATTACTATTGAAGTTTGACTAGTCAATCAAGACGAACACAGGCTTAGAATCTCCTCCTAACCAATTGTGGGATGTTAATATATGTTCGACATTCTTAGTTTTAGATTTGACTTGGAAGGTTGGCATTTTGTACATTTCAGTCTCAACCAAGATTCCAACCCAGGAATTTGGAACACAACGAGAATTTGTATGAGAGAGTAAACGATATGGCAAACAGAAAGGGATGCACGACATCGCAGCTAGCTTTGGCATGGGTTCATCATCAAGGCAGTGACGTGTGCCCGATACCTGGTACCACGAAAATCGAGAATCTGAACAAGAACATTGGAGCATTGTCTGTAAAACTGACAAAAGAAGACATGGCTGAGCTCGAATCTATTGCTTATGCTGATGCAGTGAAGGGCGATCGATATGGACCGACTATGCTTACATGGAAAAATGCAGACACACCCCCTTTGTCAACTTGGACAGCAGCTGCATGAAGAAACACGACTTATGTTGTATGCTAATATTACCTTAATTAGACAATTTGTACTTGTTCCATTTGTTAGTGAATTCAAGAGGCCGGATCTCATTATTTGTTATTGATAATTTTGTAGCTTCAATTTAAAAGGTCATTCAATTCATTACTTTGTTACTTTGCCCTGAAAAACTCGCTTTGACCTTGCTTGAGCGATACATAGGCACAAATTTTTGTTTTACAACTTTGCGAAGAATAACCCCATTGCACAGACTTCATTGGCAAATAGAAAAATACTAGATTATATATACTAGTAAACTTTTGAACTAAAATTAATATTCTTAAGTAGTCATATTAACTAATTAATTACCTCTACATTGCACTCCGATAAATAAAGGAACTTGATTCCATGCATCTTGTTTATCAACTCAAAAACACTGTCACGTTCTTCCGGACACTTTGCACAAGAAATTCTCGCGCTAGTAAGCGACTTGAATTCGTTCACCAATTGGAATTCAACTCGATAACCTTTGTACTCAAAACACTCGAGATTTGGCGAATCAATTGCAAGTTTGGTAGCATCATACATATATTTGATAATGAGTTTTCTAAGCGAAGGAATTGAGAGAGAGATCAACAACAGCATCATGTTCCATGGTTCTACACCGAGTTAGGGACAAATGTTCAAGCAACTTACAATCGTCAAACAATCTTCTCAGAGAATCATGAAATCTTAGTTTCTTTCGAGTGCAACAACTTCAAATTAGGTAGACACACCAACCGGGGAGTGGGGTATGCGTAAATCGAGAAGCCATTTAAATGTTAGCTTCATCACGACAAGGGACAGAGAGGCGAAAATTTCGGGGTGTAATGTAAGACTCTGAGATGTATAAGACTGCGAATTTCTAGCTCTTTGACGTTGTTTTTCCACACATAAAATCTTAACATTAGTTATGTTCTACTTTTACTTTCACGCTCTTGAAAAAAAAAAAAAAAAGGAATCTTAAGAACCGGAAAAGGGTGGCGCTATTTACACCCACAATTTTAATCCATATACCCACTTTTTTATATTACAAAAATACCATTTTCAACAATTACTAATCTACCCTCTTAAAAATTACTAATCTACAAATTTTAAATCTTAAAAAAAAATAAAAAATAAAAATATTGGGCCAAGTGGAGCTTGGCCTATTGTGGCCGAGGCCCCTTAAGGGGCTTCGGCTAAGGGGCTTCGGCGAGCAATGGCTGATCCCCGTTGTGGGATTTCGGTAGAGGCTAGCCAACACCCACACTATAGCATGACATTCCATTTGCATATATACTCTAAAATTTGCCGAAAGAGATATACGAAAGAAACAAAGTTAACTAATCTTTGTCCATTATTATGGATTCTTGTTGTTTGCCCTTGTGTTGGAAGAGGTTGCAATCAAGATTCTCTCCTTCTCCTTTCTGTAATGGAGTTTTCAGAGATGGTGGGTGGAGATACGGTGTGGTAGTGGGGTGTAGAGGATAGGTATGTATAAATGGGGTGAGGTTAATTATGAAAAAAATGTTGGTGTAAGAAGTCATATATATGAAAGTGTTTTTTTAAAACCCGAGAGTGTATTTATAAGGTGGGTGTATGAATTAAAAGTGGGTGTAGTTAGCAACACCCAACGGAAAATAATACTAATAATAATATTTAGAAAATAAATTAAAAAAAAAAAAAAAAAGAAAAACTGGACTTCCCCGCCATAAATAACAAACGGCTCCTATAGGTTTCAACTTTTAACCCTAATTCATCTTCCAACAAGAATTAGAGAAATGGCAATCCGCAGCAGCTACTGGTTGCTGGTTTCTTTCTAATTTCACCACGCCAATCACTCCGGTGTCACCCTCCTTGACACCGCCGACGTCTATGGGCCCCACACCAACGAAATTCTCCTCGGAAAGGTGCCTACTATACACAAAATTTCGGGGTGTAATGTAAGACTCTGAGATGTATAAGACTGCGAATTTCTAGCTCTTTGACGTTGTTACGCGAAACAGCAGTACATACTAGAGTTTGGGTTAAAGGGTCCGTAAAAGTGCATTTGAGGCGAAATTTATGGATGTAAGGAACGTTTCTTGATATTATTTTAATCTGTCAAGACCAAATTAACCTCGCAAAATCAGACAGAGACTCATTGCAAAGATTCTTCCACCTGAGGTTGCTTCAGAGTATTTTGTATCAAGAAACGATAAAATATGACAAAGAACTTGAGCAGGCAAATCAACCATTAAATATAAAAATAATCAACGTAACACTTACTGTTTTCTTATTTCTTCATCCGATACGAACACAATCTCACATTTCTCATAGGACTTTGGGACCTTCACAATTCTATTGAAAGTTGCTAACAAACCTTCACCTCCCAGTTGATTCACGGCTACTTCAAATTTCATCATTTTTAAGACTTTCCCATTTTCTAAAAGGTAGTTCGCTAGCTCAAATTCATATTCACGGGCATGGAAGCCTTTCAATACGATACTCTTGAGATGCCCAGCAAAGCATGCAGGAATGACGTTTGGAATGGAACGTGAACCTTTGGTTGGAAAATATTCAACTTTTACATGTCGCGCCTATTGAATTGTTAAAAAGTTACTTTTTAGTTTGAAAATACAAAATATGCACACACAATCAATAAAGGTGAACGCGCGCGGAGTAGAAACCAAAATTTTCTTTAGCCAAAATATTACAAGTCAAAACAGTTAAAGCAAACTAACCAGAGGGAGAAAAATAGCAAGCTCTTGAAGTTGAGGTGTGCTTTCAAGTATGCTTTGCAATGCTCGAACGTTGAAAAAACCAAGCTCCAGCCGAGTCAAGTGTTCGAACACAGGTAGTGAAGAACAACTCCAATAAATATACTTCATTAATTAGCAAATACAAAAAAAATATTAATTAGATTATAATAATACCAAACATCTAAAATAAAACACTATTTACCAATCGTGATAATTACCTGTGCAATGTACTCCGATAAGTAAAGGAACTTGACTCCACGCATCTCATTTATCGACTCCCACAGATTCTCACCATCTGTCACAAAGCACGTAAAACAAATTCTCGTGCTAGTAAGCGACTTCAATTCGTTCACCAATCGGAATTCAACTTGTGTACCTTCGTAAGCGAAAAACTCAAGATTTGGTGTATCAATTGCTAGTATATATTAGCACCAGACATATATTTGATAGAAAGTTTTCTAAGCGAAGGAACTGAGAGATCAGGAACATCATCATGTTCCACGGTTCTACAGCTAGTTAGGGACAAATCCTGAAGCAACTTACAACCATCAAACAATCCTCTCAAAGAATCTTGAAATCTTACTTCTTTCAAGTGCAACACCTTCAAATTAGGTAGACACACCAACTGGGGTATTGATAAATCCAAATACCATTCAAGCTTCATCACGACCAGTGATCGAGACGTGAAAATTTCGGGGGGCAATATTATCTGGCAATAATGAGATGCTCGTGCGCAAATAAGTAGCTCTTTCACATTACGCGAGACCGCGGTATCTATGAGAGTTTGGATTAAAGGAACCGTGAAATTGCATTTTAGGTGAAATTTATCGATGTAAGGAACGTTATGTGACATTATTTGTCTAAGACCAAACTCGGCAAAATCAGACTTCGACAGGGTCCTCGTGCTTTTGTTCAGAGTTGGGGCTTTATAATCAAGGATGATATTAGGTACCTGATTGCAAAGATTCTTCCACCTGGTGGATAGAACAGAGGTTGCTACGGCGTATTTAGTATCAAGAAACGATAAAATATGACAGAGAATCTCATCCCGTAAGCCACTCAGTCTGTCCGCGCCATTGTCGTACTCCGCCTTTTTGGATGCTTTTCCCATTGAAACCCTTCTGATTCCTGTATATATGCTCTAACATATAAATTTTAAGCTCCCACGCGAAATTTGACTCGATCTTCAGAGAAGATGCACCACGCCAATTTTGAATGACGAAGAAGAAAGAAAGCATTGCAACCTAATTTATCTTTGTGAGTTAGGGCAATTGTCCAAGAGCTCGCTAACTAGTTTGGGCCATAAAATACTTCAATCCACAATTTTATTTGGGTCTTTCTCATTGAGTCGGGAACTTTTGGTAACACCTCGTAGGTTTTATGTCAATTACCACCATACTGCAAATATTAGATTTTTTCAAAAATATCCAAAATAGTTGCATAATTAGTCAACTTGCAATAAAATCTATTTTTGAAAAAAAAACCCCTATATATTGAATTGAATATAAATAAATAGAAAAGGATTAAATATAAATAAAAAATAGATTTTAATGGATATTGTAAAATCCGGGTAGTCTCTACCACCCTCTTGCATCATTATCTAGGTGGTTATGTCATATGTGTATCTACAAATGGAAAATGTAGAAATGACCAACTAGAAGTGATTTATCCGCAATTATGAGTGATTCTATCAATCAACAATTATTTATCCGCAAGAATCAATTCTTCAAAAAAAAAAAAAAAAGGACAGAAAAATCAAGTCAATAGCCGTATTAGGGAAGTAGAAAAACCATTTTATATAGTATGAACTTTATTTATGTCATACATCTCATTGATAATTATACGAATTAAATCACAGTGATAATATGTCAATTATTACATTATATGCAATAATATAATTGTCACGGTATAAATCAACATAGGATACAAAATTCAATATAATCTTGTCATTGACCATTAAAATGAGGAAAATTCACTTTTAGATGGGGAAAAATTAACGCTTCACTCACCATGGCTTTATGTAAAGATCAACAAAACTAAGTCAAAAGCCAAAGCAAAATAGAGTTTGCCGAATAAATCACAATAATCTACTAGGGTAGTAGGGATTTTTGAAATTTTAAACTTCCATACAATAAATAAATGGTACTTAAATAATTTGATGAATTTGATGTTGTTGATACATTCCCAATGTGAATATTTATGTTAATATGCATTGTTACTTCCATTTTTTTTTTTTGAATGGATGTGCATTGTTACTTGTGTTGTTGTTCATTGTTACTAGTATCATGTGCTTTTTTATTGTTGGTTAAAAATGCTTTTAAGTTGGCCCATTTAATATTGTCATAATTTTCATTACTTTGTGGAAATTAATATGACTAATAATCAATATAATGTGCAAGACTGACCACAGTGGGTGTAATATGTATTATGACAAGAAGTGGACGAGTAATGGGAATGGTGCAGTAAGGGTAATATAGTGTCAAGGTATTTGTGATCTAATTATAATGACAATATGTCGCAAGCTTTTTAAACAAATTCATTATTCGAAAAAATATTCATTAAACACCTTCTCGAATGTATTAGTTGAGTAATGTGGACTCTTCAATGTCTCAATTCAACCCTTATTCAAGGTGAGTTATATGTGTTAATTGTCTACATTACCAAAACAAAGGATATTGGCATAGCATGAACACAATTTATTGACAATTGTTACTAGTTGCGTTACTACTTTTATTATTGTTGTTACAGGTAGCTTTTCCTCAAAAGGCGGAATTTTTCCAAACAGAAAAACAGGGATTAATACATGCAACAAAGAATATGAACACAAGAAAGGAAAAAAATTGGAAAAATTCTTCATATTTCCCCAACTTATTTCACACCAAAATCATTCAAGGATATTGATGAAAATTCTAAAACCAAACATCACACTAGAAATTAAAACAGTGCGATTGTCGTTTGATCCCCGTGCTTTTGATCGACCATTTTCTTATTGAATTTTTGTTAGACGAACTGGCAGGGACTTGGACTTGCTTGAGCACCGCTCCTAGACGACTCCATGAATACTAAACACAAACGAGGGGAGAAATAGACGAATACCACCTAATTTCCTTTTAAAGTTTTGATTATTTTATAACTTTAGTATAAAATTTTATATAATTTATCATTTTCATTGCCAAGCATATTTGAAAGTAAAATTAAGCAATCTCAATAGTATGCAATGGTCCAGAAGAAACCCTCAAGCAACAAGAAATAACCATTAAATATAAAAGTGCATATCTCACAGATTCACCCTAACTAGATGCAAATACAATATCACATTTCTCCGAACTCTTCGGGAACATCGAAATTTTGTCAAAAGTTGCTGACGGATCTTGACATCCGACTCGGCCCAGCTTTTCAAATTTAATCATTTTTAGAACTTGTCCGTTTTGTAAAAAGTACTTCACTAGCTCAAAATCAAATTTACGCGCATTGAAGCATCTAAACACGACATTCTTGAGATGTTTAACCAAGCAAATGGGAACATTCTTTGGCAGAGAACTCGAATCCCTTGCTTCAGCAAAACCTCCATAGCCAACCTGTTGAATTGTTAAAAAGTATCTACTCTTTAATTTTATGTCAAAATTATATAGGTAAATAATATGTTCGCATTGAAAATATGAACAGTTTAAGTAAAAAAGTTAAAACGAACTCACCCAAGGAAAAGGAATGACGAACTCCTGAAGTCGAGGTGTACATTCAAGTATGCTTGATAGTGCATGAAGGTCAAAAACATGAACCTCTAGTCGGGTCAAACACTCAAGCACAGGTAGTGAATCACAACTCGAGTGCATAACCTTCATAAATTAAACAACAACATCAAAGCATACACACGAAGCAACTTTTTAAATTCAATATTGTAATACTTTGTTATAATGATTACCTGTGATAAATAAAGGGTTTTGACTCCATGCATCTTGCTTATGAACTCGTACAAATTTCCCTGTCCTTGGTCTTTCACATATCTAAAAGAAATTCTCGCTGTGTGAACACACTTGAGTTCGGTCACACATAGGAATTCAGCATGAAGACCATTGTACTCAAAAAACTCAAGTTTTGGTGAATCAATAATCAGTTTAGAAGCACCATATACATCGATTACAAGTTTTCTAAGTGAAGGAAATGAAAGATCAACATGCTCACAAGGCAAAATCCCAAATAGCATCAAATCTTCAAGCAACTTACAACCCTCAGACAACCTTCTCATACCATCAGGATTGGCTAATGTGACATACTGCAAGCTCAACACCTTCAAATTAGGTAGACGCACCAACTCTGGGATGTCAAACTTCAGAGACCCAACAAGCTTCAACACAACCAACGATGGGGAGGTGAAAACTTCGGCTGGTAATAATAGCCCGACAGATTTATGTGTTCTCGCATTAATATCGAGCTCTTTAATGTTACGTCCCATTACAGTGATTAGAAGATTTTGAATTACGGGATTCTTAAAATTGAAATTGCAAACTAGGCGAAATCGATTGATGTAAGGTGCATTTGTTAGCATTATTTGTCTAACAGCAAACATTGAGAAATCAAGCTCCAACTTCCTGTTCCATTTTATCCCTTCTAACGAATCACCAAAGACGATGTCAGGGACAGCAAAACAAAGATTCTTCCACCTGGTGGATAGGACTGAGGTTGCTACCGCGTATTTGGTATCAAGAAACGATAAAATGTGGCAAAGAAGATCATCCGGTAAACCACTGAGTCTGTCCATGCCATTGTGAGACTCCCTTTTGGATGCTTTGTCCATTGCAACCTTTCTTCCTAAATACGTGCAAGTCGTCGATATTGATCCACTCAGTAGGAATACACAAACACAGAACAGATTCAACCCTTTTTATGTGTATCTGTCAGCCAATTTCACTTCAGTACTATAAAAATTAGACCTTACAAAAAATTACAGTATAAAGCAGAATACTCTAAATTCATCGTTCATCAATGATCATAATCTGAAAACCAACGCGATGATTCACCAAATCGCAACAAGAAGACCAAACATTTAATCGGAGTTACAAATTTCACACACACTACGCACATAATACTCGATGAAAAGATCAAGAAGCACGCACTACCTTAGATATTGAAGCATCCAACTACGAGTAAAATCTGAGCTGGTTGTTGTTTTTTCTCAGCAGCCAGCCGAACGAAACAGCCCTTGAAGCTTCCAAGTTATGAATTGAGGGAAACCGAATTCAGAGTCTGATGGCTTAAAACTGACTGAATATTTAGGGATTTAGCAGTCAAATTCAATTTTGGGGAAGCAGAGAGGGTTTTCGGAGAAGGCATATGGTTGCAGAATTTGAGGATTTTTGCTTCGTGGGTCTGCTTCTGGGAGCATTATAGGGGGTGAGGACATCACTGATATTTAGACGTCCGATTTTGCCCTCACATTTTTTGTTTAATACCTAGAATTGTTATGCAATTAATGATAATAATAATTATTAACACTTATCTAATTATAAATGTAGGATGTTAACACCGACATGCATATTCGGAAGTCTCTAAATCCTTGGGTAACTCTTTTTAACTCATAAGTTATAATTGTAAATTAAGCGTGTAAAAGCATTTTTAATGGTAGGGGAAAACCCAAATTTGAGTTTACTAGTTATAAGAACGTGCTTCGCACGTTATATGCAAAAGATAAATGAAAGACATTAACAAAAAATTAATGTATTAACATTCTTTATGAAAGTAATAGAAGTAAATTGAGATTGTTAAAAAGAAATTAAAATTGGTAAAATCATATTATGAATAAACCTTTTAGAAATTGCAGATATAGTATTTTTTCACCAAGCTTTTTATATAAATTAAATAATTTTTCACGTCATAAATTTTTAAGTTGCAACTCTAATTTTTTTTTCCAAAAAGCATAAAATTTAGCCAACATAATATCAATAACTCACATGTGTAAGCTAATTGGTATTTTTTTTATTTTTTCTCTAATTAGAAATATTAATACCTCAATTTTTCTACTAAATTAGTCCAAACATCTAATTCAAAAAAATTAATAAGATTAGTCATATATATTTGAGTCGATTAAATATGATATCAATCAAATATTAAAACTATGAAAACATGATATCTGAATTAGGAAATTTTAAAAGATTTTTATAGGAAACAAAATGAAGAATATACATTTTTAAGTTATATGCTTTTAATAAAAGTACAATATATATTTAAATATTCATGTTTAACAGAATTAAGGTAATTTTAAAATCCATTCAAAACTTAGGCTATGTTCTATATATATTAAATCTCATCAATTTACATTTATTTTATTCTCTCTTATCTTTTTCAACCACTTAAATATTGATTTGATAATTTATTTATATTTTTTCTTACATGTTTTCTAATTCTCAACCATACTTCCTATACGAAATTCGATTTAACAACAAATAATGTGTATAGAACAAGGTCTTAGTTATATAAATGTATTTTTTGAATTATTGAATTAAAAAAACTATTTATGAAATAATTATAAATCAAAAGTTATTGATTATCATACAATTATACTTTTTCAATTTATACAAAAAGTCATATGCATTAAATAAAATCACATTAAATTAGAATATTTATAATTTAATTTTATCAATATAATATGAAGAGTCACTCATTAATTATTTATATAAATATTATTTTAATAAGGGTATAATGGACTAAACGAATTATAAGTGAGGACATTATTGGAAATCAAAATATTTCCACACATTCCCACTTTTTAATATAGTATAGATTCTTCTATTTCTCATAATATCAAATAAGGCAAGAGTGTATATAAACCAATTTTTTGGTAGATTTGGGGGAACATTTTGGCCCCTCCTTTAAGCTCCCCCTCCTCTTCAACACCCCCCCCCCCCTTTTTTGCCCTTTTCACTTATATTTTTCCTCCATACCTACAATTAAAAATGCTCTAACGAGTTATATCATGTACTCTAGTAATTGAGGAATGACTTCATAGATCTCTTTATTTCTCTCTCTTCGTTTATATATCAATCTCACATTCATATATAGCACTAGAAGCTTGATCTACTCTTTTTTTTTTTTAACATTATCTATTTACCTTACTTTATTTGACACTTTTTTTTTCTAATATAGTGTACACTGGAAATGCTCACGTAGTCACTCAAAGTAGTATATATGATCATGACAACTAAGAATAAATCTTTGAAAATTTTAAATTTCAGGTGTCACCGCATTAAAATTATATTAATAAAAATTGTAGTGTCAATATGACCGGCAATTTTTAAATTCACAAAATATGCTATTTCCATTTTGGCCTTAAGCATATTATCTAGGTGGATGCTAATTAGGCAAGTATTGATTCAAAGTAATAAAACGAATATATCCACTTCTCTTTCACAACAATTACATCATTTCAGAACATATTTAGTTAAAAATTATCTACTGTAAAAATGGCATGTCTTTTCCCTTTTCACAAGGAAGTGCTTTAAACAAACAAAGGACAAGAATGTAATTTTCAATTTGATGGGATTAAAATGAATACCATCATATTTTCCTTTCAACATATTGATCAATGTATATCTTTAGCTTAAAATTTCATATAATTCACTATTCTTCATTGCCAAGCACATTTGAAGGTGAAATTAAGCAACAATCTCAATTCTCACATGTCACGCATGAGATCCATAAGAGAACCTTAAGCAACAAGAACAAAGCTAGAGAATGCAAACACAATCTCCCATTTTTCCAAGCTCTTTGGTAACATTGAAATTCTATCTAACGGCGAATGAGTTCCTCGTAACGACGAATGAGTTCCTCGTTGTCCACAAGAATATTAATTTTAACCTTTTTTAACATTTTACCATTCTGCAAAAAGAACTTTGTTAGCTTGTGGAGACAAATTGGCCAAACTTTTGTCCACAATTATCAAAAGAAGTGGTTGATTGAATAATTGAGCCAAGTGGGTTCAATTGTCAAAAAAGGAATGCAAAAGAAAGTAATGCATGTGGAGTTGTTAATGGAATTATTAGTGGAGACAAATTAGCCATCAACAATTGATGGAATGTGACAGACAAATGGAATTGCTTTCGGTGCCAACAACTTGATTAGCCAATTAATTAACCAATTAATGTTAATTAATTGTGCTCTTGTCTCTAAACTCTCCCTATAAATACGAGGCATTTTGCAGCTTTAAACACACCAAAAACACACAAAGCATCTTGTGTAGAGAGAAAGAGAGAGCTTCAGTGTAGAAGCTATACACGAGAGATAAAAGTGAGTAGAGTGATAAAGCGTGTCAGAGGCAGGAGAAAATACAGTGTGGTATTTTTTGTACTCCTCCTTTTGAGATAGTGAAATATATTGGTGTGGGTCCGTGGACGTAGGCAGTTTGGCCGAACCATGTTAAATCTCGGTGTTCCATATTTGTGCTTATTTTAGTGTTCATTATTTTGTCAGTCGCATATTATTTTTGTGTCCCACTGATCTTGGGCGGAATTAGCAGCGTCCTAGTTCCCCAACAAACTTTACCAGCTCAAATTCGCGGACAAATTCACGGACGAGGAAGGATTCAAACACGATATTCTTGAGATGTTCAACCAAACACATGGGCATATTTTTTTGCAGAGAACTCAACTCTTTTGCTTCAGCAACGTTCCCATAGCGCTGCAGTCGAATCAGTAAACGAGTAGTTAATTTTTAATTTTAGATCACAAACATATAGGTAAATAATAATTTCTACATTTAAAATACAAACATTTGAAGTGAAAAACTTAAAACGAACTCACCTTAGGACAAGGAATGACAAGCTCTTCAAGTTGAGGTGTACTTTCAAGTATGCTTGATAGTGCTTGGAGTTCAAAAAAACGAAGCTCTAGTCGGGTCAAATGCTCGAGGACGGGTGGGGAATACCATCTCGAGTACACAACCTTTATAAATTAATGGAAAACACCAAACATTATATGTAAACCAAGATTTCAAAATAAATATTCCATACTAGTTATAGCGATTACCTTGGATAAATAAAGGTACTTGACTCCATGCATTCTGTTTATCAACCTGTACAGATTCCCTGGGTCTCTCATAGATATAAAAGATATTTTCGCCGTGTGAATACACTTGAGTTCGTTCACCAATTGGAATTCAACTTCCCGACCTTTATACTCAAAAAACTCAAGTTTTGGGGTATCAATAATGAGCTTGGAAACATCCAATGTATCTCTGATTACGAGTTTTCTAAGCGAAGGATGTGAAAGATCAACAATGCCCACGTGCTTAGATGATGTCCTACACCGAGATAGCAACAAATCTTCAAGCAACTTACAACCCTCGAACAACCTTTTGATACAATCATGATTGGCAAATCTGACATATGACAAGTGCAACACCTTTAAATTTGGGAGACGCACCAACTCTGGGAAGACTAACTCAAAACGCCCCGTAATCTTCAATCGGGAGGCGAATCTGGTGTTGAGGTGGGAAAAATTACAAGGAAAACCTTTTCCATCGAAAAGGTGGAAGGAAAAGGTTTTCCACCTCCAATTCCAGGTTCAATCAATTAATCAAACACACCCATAGTTATTTACAAATAAAGAATGAATTTAGCTCTACAAATTTGGAGACTCATATACAATCTCTAAATTAAATTTTTAATTTAAAGGGTTTGTTGGAAATGTTCTAACTTTTATAATTAATGAGTGAACGATATGGCAAACAGAAAGGGATGCACGCCATCGCAGCTAGCTTTGGCATGGGTTCATCATCAAGGCAGTGACGTGTGCCCGATACCTGGTACCACGAAAATCGAGAATCTGAACAAGAACATTGGAGCATTGTCTGTAAAACTGACAAAAGAAGACATGGCTGAGCTCGAATCTATTGCTTCTGTTGATGCAGTGAAGGGCGATCGATATGGACAGACTATGCTTACATGGAAAAATGCAGACACACCCCCTTTGTCAACTTGGACATCAGCTGCATGAAGAAACACGAGTTATGTTGTATGCTAATATAACCTTAATTAGACAATTTGTACTTGTTCCATTTGTTAGTGAATTCAAGTGGCCGGCTCGAATTATAGCTGCTTCCTGATAATGGGGGGCTCATGTGGCTCTCGCGATTTTTTTTTTTTTTGTGTCAGGTGCATGAGCTGCCTGAATTAAGAAGAAGAAAGCACTGCGTACAAGCCAATTTAGTTTAGAGAGTTAGGGCAATTGTCCAAGAGCCTGTTAACTAGTTTGGGCCATAAAATACTTCAATACATGTTCGATCCACAATTTAAATTGGGTCTTTCTCGTTTTCCAATAGCCACTTAATTAATATTAGCTTCAGGTCGAGCATTTAAGTCGGTTTCAACTTGGAGAAGGAAGACAACATTATATGACGTACGCTAAGATGGCAAATCTCCCGTTGCCCATCACCCCGTGTGTGTCGGCACTCTAAGATGTCTAAATGTGTGCAATGGAACAAAACTAATGCTAATATATTACCTTAATTAGACATACAATTTGTACTTGTTCCATGTGCTGTTGGATTCGGGAGGCCAGATCCCATTATTTGTTATTGGTAATTTTGTACCTTCCGTTCAAAATGTCATTTAATTTAGTACGTTTTAATTCTGCTATGAAAATAAATCACTTTGATTTCGCTTGGATGACTCATAGGCACAAAGTTTTACTTTGTCAACTACTTTATAGGCTTTATATTTTCGTTTTTATCTTTTTGATCTCTAATTTTAAATATCATTCATCAATATCATGTGGAGAAGATACATAACAGAGCAATACCGGGTATGGCAAATTCTCTATCTATGATCAAAAGAGAGAGCAACTAAAGTTAGAATGTGTGTTTTTATGTGTTTTTATATGATATAGGAGAGAGAAAAAGTGGAATTGAATGATGATGATTTGTATCGTATAAAAGGGTTCCACAAAATTTGTGTGTAAAAATGTATAAAAATATATTAAAAGTTGTAGGAGAACACGCACTTAAAACCTGATCTCAACACCACAAATCAACCATTAAAAATAAAAGTGATCCACATTTATTGTTTTCTCATGTTTCATGTGATACGAACACAATCTCACATTTCTCGGAGGACTTTGGGAGCTTTGCAATTCTATTGAAAGTTTCTAACAAACCTTCACCTCTCAAATGATGTACCGCTACTGCAAATTTCACCGTTTTTAGAACTTTTCCATTTTCTAAAAGGTAGTTCGCCAGCTCGAATTCATACTCTTGGGCAAGGAAGCGTTTGAATACGATACTCTTGAGATGTCCAGCGAAGCACGTAGGAACGACGTTTGGAACTGGACATAGACCTTTGGGATCACTAACTGTCCAATAATATTGCACCTATAGAATTGTTAAAAAGTAAATTTTTAGTTTGAAAATACAACACACAGTCACACACACACAATAAAGGTGAATGTGGAGTAGAAAACAAAATTGACTTTTGCCCAAATATTACAAGTAAAAACAGTTAAAACCAAACTAACCCGAGGGAGAAAAATAGCGAGCTCTTGAAGTTGAGGTGTGCTTCCAAGTATGATTAGCAATGCTTCAAGGTTGAAAAAACCGAGCTCTAGCCGAGTCAAGTTTTGGAACACCACAGGTAGTGAAGAACAACGCCAACAGATATACTTCATTAATTAGCAAACAGAAAAAAAAAAGAAATAGATTATAATTAATACCAAACATCTAAAATAAAATACCATTTACCAATCATAAGTAATAATTACCCGTGCAATATAGTCTGATAAGTAAAGGAACTTGATTCCATGCATCTCATTTATCAACTCCCACATATTCTCACCATCTCTCACAAGCCACGTAAAGCAAATTCTCGCGCTAGTAAGCGACTTCAATTTGTTCACCAATTGGAATTCAACTTGTTTACCTTCGTACTCAAAAAACTCAAGATTTGGTGTATCAATTACTAGTTTACCAGCACCAGACATACGCTTGATAGTGAGTTTTCTAAGCGAAGGAAACGAGAGATCAACAACAGCATCACGTTCCATGGTTCTACAGCTAGTTAGGGACAAATCTTGAAGCAACTTACAACCGTCAAACAATCTTCTCAAAGAATCCTGAAATATTACTTCTTTCAAGTGCAACACCTTCAAATTAGGTAGACACACCAACTGGGGTATGGGTAAACTCAAATGCCGTTCAAGGTTCATCAAGGCCAGTGATCGAGAGGTGAGAATATCAGGGGGTAATATTATCTCGCCATAACGAGATGATCCTATGCAAATATGTAGCTCTTTCACATTACGCGAGACCGCGGTATCTATGAGAGTTTGGATTAAAGGAACCGTGAAATTGCATTTTAGGTGAAATTTATCGATGTAAGGAACGTTATGTGACATTATTTGTCTAAGACCAAACTCGGCAAAATCAGACTTCGACAGGGTCCTCGTGCTTTTGTTCAGAGTTGGGGCTTTATAATCGAGGATGATGTTAGGTACCTGATTGCAAAGATTCTTCCACCGGGTGGATAGAACAGAGGTTGCTACGGCGTATTTAGTATCAAGAAACGATAAAATATGACAAAGAATTTCATCCGGTAAGCCACTTAGTCCGTCCACGCCATTGTGGTACTCCGTCTTTTGGGATGCTTTTTCCATTAACGAAACCCTTCTAATTCCTATATATATATATGTATCAATATATGTATATGTAGGTCGTCTATATATATAGATCCACTCACCGGTAATACATAAACAGGGTACAGAGACAACCTCTCTAATATATAAATTTTATGCTCCCAAAATTTGACTTGAACTTCCAAGACGCCAATTTTGACTAACCAAGAAGAAACAGAGCATTGCAACCCAATTTATCTTTGTGAGTTAGGGCAATTGTCCAAGAGCCCGCTAACTACTTTGGGCCATAAAATACTTCAATCCACAATTTTAATTGGGTCTTTCTCATGGGAACTTTTGGTAACACATCGTAGTTTCTATATCAATTACCATAATACTGCAAATATTAGATTTTTTCAAAAATACCCAAAATAGTTGCATAATTAGTCAACTTGCAATATAATCTCTTTTTGAAAAAAAAACTACATATTGAATATAATAAATAGAAACGGATAAAATAAAAAAATAGATTTTAATAGATATCATAAAAATACTGGTAGTCTCTGCCACCCTCTTGCATCATTATCCAGGTGGTTATATCATGTGTATCTACAAACCGAAAATGTAGAAGTTAACAACTAGAGTTGATGCGGTACATTCAAAAATGTTATGGTATCCAACAGAGTACACATTATGGTGCACCCAGAGTTGATGTAACATATCATGTGCTAAATCAATCAAGGTATACAATAGTGTACATCTTGATGGGCATCATAAAATCTTTGTTGATGTGCCACATCAACTCTGAGTGTACTATAGTGTACATCCTGATGGGCATCATAAAATTTTTAGAGGTAAGAATAATATAGTGTCAAGATATTTGTGATCTAAACAGACAATTGTAATGATTGTATGCCACAAGCTTTTTAAACAAATTCATTAGTTGAAAAAATATTCATTAAACACCTCGATTAGTTGAGTGATTTGGACTCTTCGATGTCTCAATTCAACCTTATTCGAGGTGAGTTATATGTGTTAATTGTAATACCCCGACCGAATTCGTACACATTTCTTTATCGATTTACGTGCAATTATGTGAACCTTTTGGGGTCGACTTTAGATGAGAGTAGGATGAATGAAATAGTTGGAATGTACATAGGACGGGTAAGTAACGTGTTAGGAACGAAAACGGCCTTAAAATATAGATCTATGTGGAAATTCTGAAAAATTGATATTTACGGCCGTAAATGTGTAAATTACGACCGTAATTCATATGTTACAACCGTAAATTTATTGTGTACGGCCGTAATTGTTGTGACCATAATTTACAGGATTTACAGAATGTAAATTACATCCATAAACATATAGGGCTGGAAATTCAGATTTACAGAGAGTTTTATACGGCCCGATAGGTGTGTTACGGCCGTAAAGCATAAAGGTTACGGCCGTAAAATGCGAAATTACGGCCGTAAATTTGATGGTTACGGCCGTAACCTAAGTCGGCAAGCCCGATGGTTCTAGACATTCCAGGTCGGTGAGAGCCATATAAATACCCAAAACTCGTTCTAAGGTCACCATAACACACTAGAAATCATCCTAAAACATTCCCTAAGCCTCCATATTTAATCTAAATCAAATTATCAAGTGGAACTCTACTTTCTTCAAGAAAAGAAGAGGAGAAAAGGAAAAAGGGAAGGAGAAGGGAGGTGTATACAACTTTAGGCTTGGTTTTCTTCATATCGAGGTAGGTATAGATGTCTTTATGCTTGTATGATTATTGAATATACTTGTGTTGTTGCTTGATTCTTGTTATATGATTGCAATGATCCTTGGTAAATGATGTTCTAGATTGTGTATCTATGAGCTAAGGTAACTTGGTGGTCTCATAGTTGCCTATTGCATTGGTTTTCTATTGGGTTGTGGCCAAGGATGGATGAGTATATGCTATTTGTTATGTTTGGTATAAAGGTTGGAGGTTAATGAAGCAAAGAACCAATGTGTGTGTTGCATTAGAACATACAAGAATTGGTGTTGCTATCATGTGTTTACAATGTATGGGAAAAGAAGAGAATGACCTAGAAATGTGATTAGAATGTTATACGGGGCAAAGTACTACGTCGAAAGACGGGAGTACCTCTTGAACGCCGTATAACTCCGACCGGAACAAATGGAAATAAACGGGGAGCTACGTGCTATACGAGGCAAAGTGCTACATCTGACGACGGGAGCACTTCTTGAACGCCGTATTACCCCAATTGGAAAGAAAAGAAAGGCCATGAAATGAGAAGAAACAGAATAGCGCCTTTGTATTCACATGATGAGCAACATGGCCCGATACATAGTCACGCATTGCATTGCACAATACATCTATGCCTACTGAGTCTTTTCATGACTCATATGTGTGTTTTTTTGTGTGTTTATTCTGGTACAGGACAACACGGTTGGACAGGAGACATGGGAGACGAGTCAAGACCGTGATGTGTGAGATCTCAGAAAGCCAAAGATCCTGTAGAGATCCTATTTTGTATAATATATCTACTTTTGTTTAAGACGATAAACGGGTTGTAATATGTTTGAACGTTGCTTTTGGAATAAAATTACAGCTTTATAAATTAGCGAGTTTGTTTACTATGCAAATTTTGGTAATTGGTGACGTCAACCCTAGCCACGTACGCCAATATGACGTCACTATGACGTGAGATTAGGGTGGGCGTTACATTAATTGTCTACATTACCAAAACAAAGAATATTGGCATATTATGAACACAATTTATTGACAATTGTTACTAGTTGCGTTGCCACTTTTATTATTGCTAGTTGGAAACACGTGCATTGCACGTGAATCATGAATATTATTTTTAAACTATTATATGTTTGGCATTACGAAAAATGAGGATGTATATAAAATCATGTAAAAATTAGTTAAAACACTTTATTAAAATGTGTAGAGTGTGTAAGAATATGGACACAAAAATATCTATAGAATATGGATAAGGAACATAGTATATTGGATAAAATGATTTTTTTTTAAATCAAAATTTTACAACTTGTATAGATTCATTCCTATAAAGACGTACAACTTTAACCATCAATTACAAAAGATACTAAATGATTAAATTATTACAAAGGTCGGCGTGTAGAAATACAATTTAAATGTTATCAACCAAAGAGAAGCCAGACGAACCATTCACCCATCAAATAAGTGTCCAGTAGCTAGCCACTTGTTTATGAGCTAAAACATTCCTACAAATGTGCATCTCAACCTCCATCATGCAGTTTTCTTAAACAAAAAAAAAAAAAAAAGACATCCATCATGTAGCAATTAGCCAATCACTGATTTACCATAGCAGTCTAAAGAGAAAACTACGAAGAAAATTATTAGCCTAGCAAACAACTTACTTTGTGATACAAGGAAAAAAAGAATAGTGTACAATATTAAATGGTGTAAGAACGGTGTTTCATACTCAAATTTCTTAACCCCAGTAATAAATATAGGAGAGGATTTGCTGCCAACTATTTGTTGAGCCACTTGACTGAATAAGCCTTTCGTTTGAAGGCATGGGTAAATTAATGCCTACACTTTCAGATTCCGTGAAAATTATGTATTAGGCATAGGTGCTTCACTTAAATATGTGTTTGGTCTAGTTAATTTGCATATTACAATTTATATTTGAGTGAATTTGATACATCTAAACTATATCAGTCACCAAAATTACAGTAGTTTTTTTCATCAACCAATGTCAGCAAGTGACAGTGCGTTAACTCCCATGGTTTTGGTGGGCAACTTTTCAATAGTGGATTTCCAAAAATACCTTATTTGATTGTATGTTTTGCTTTCCATCTAACTGGAGAACACTAGCCAATATTTTAATGAAGTAATTAGTTAATATAATTTTTTTTACCAAACACTTGAGTCCCAAAGGATAGATAGCCAAACAACCACAGACAACTTCAACTTACTTATTTCCTATTTCTAAAAAAACCTTCCTAATTACCTTAGAGCATCTTATAAACCTCTCAATACCCTTGTATATTCTCCAATGAAACCCCATACTTTTCCACCTAGTTATAATGATCACCTTGGATAAATAAAGGGACTTGGCTCTATGCATCTTGTTTATCAACTTGTACAAATTCCCATGGCTTTTCAAAGGTTTCAGAGAAATTCTCACCGTGTTAACACACTTGAGTTCGTTCACCAATTGGAATTCAACTTCCCGGCCTTCATACTCAAAAAACTCAAGCTTTGGGGTATCAATAATGTAACACCCACAATCCCACATCGCTTGAGCATAAGAGAGGAGTCCGGTTTATAAGTTAAGAGACCCATCCAACTAGGCATGAGGCCTTTTGGGATGAGGCCAAGAATAAAACCGTGCGGACTAGGCTCAAAGCGAACAATATCATGCCAAAGTGGATCGGGTTGGTAGCGGACCGAACCCAAATCCGTATGGTCCTTGCCGGGGCGTAGCAGGTCGAATCCGGGTGGGCCATGACGGGGGTCGGGTCGTTACAAATAACGAGCTCAGAAACACCATATATATGCTTGATTACGAGTTCTCTAAGCAAAGGAAATTCAAGCAACAAATCTTCAAGCAACTTACAACCCTTCAAGCAACTTACAACCCTTCAAGCAACCTTCTCATACCATCATGATCGGATACTCTGACATCTATGAAGTGCAACACCTTCAAGTTAGGTAGATGCACGAACTCAGGGAAGTCTAGCTCAAAACGCCCTGTAAGCTTCAACACAACCAGCGACTGGGAGTTGAAAACTTCATTCGGAAATGTTACCTCGACAAATTTACTTGCTTTAGTGCTAATATCGAGCTCTTCAACGTTACGCCACATTGCAGCACATAGAAGATATTGAATTAAGGGATTCCTAAAATTGAAATCGTAATCCAGGCGAAATCGATTGATGTAAGGCACTTCGCGTAATATTATTGGTCAATATTGAAATGCATGTTATTTTATTTATGATTACTTTTTTAGTTTGTTTATTTCTTTTGTAAATTCATTACTAATTAATAATTTAATATGCAACAAAACAATGACAATAAAATAAATTTCAATCAAATGTTCAATTGAATTGTTCAACATTTGTGACGGAAATTCATTGATTTGCAACGGATATATTGGTTGCAAATTGCGACGGAAATAGCTACGGAAAGGCATCTCCGTGGCAAATTTGTAACGGCATTTCTTTCCGTTGCAGCTTGCAACCGGTAATTTTGGTAACCGAATGAGCTACGGAAAAAATTAGCCATGCCACTTTTTGCAACGGACAGTGTTGGTTACTATTCTCTGTTTGCCACGGAACAAACCTTTTTGCAACGGAATATTGGCATGGCTCAAAGCCAATTTTCTAGTAGTGACTTGTTGTTTTCTTATTGAATAATTCTATAATCAGGTATAGTGTTAGGTAAAGTTTTAGGTAAAATAAAAAAGTGGACCAAATTACCTTCCCCCATGAATGCGGGGTGGGGGAGGGGGGTTAATTTGGTCCACTTTTTCACTTTACTTAACACTATACCTGCCCCTCTAAAAATCGTTTCTTATTTTTCATCTGATACCAACACAATCTCACATTTCTCTGAGGACTTTGGGAGCTTTGCAATTCTATTGAAAGTTGCTAACAAACCTTCACCTCTTAGTCGACGTACCGCTGCTGCAAATTTCACCGTATTTAGAACTTTTCCATTTTCTAAAAGGTACTTCGCCACCTCGAATTCATATTCATGGGCAAGGAAGCGGTTGAATACGATACTCTTGAGATATCCAGCTAAGCATGTAGGAACGACGTTTGAAACTGGACATGAATCTTTGGGGTCAGGAACTTTTCCATAATACTGCATGTATTGAATTGTTAAAAAGTAACTTTGTAGCTTGAAAATACAAAACGCAAACACAATAAAGGTGAATGTGGAGTAGAAACCAAAATTGACTTTTGCCGAAATATTACCAGTAAAAACAGTTAAGCAAACTAACCAGAGGGAGAAAAATAGCAAGCTCTTGAAGTTGAGGTGTGCTTCGAAGTATGCTTAGCAATGCTTGAAGGTTGAAAAAACTAAGCTCTAGCCGAGTCAAGTATTCGAACACAGGTAGTGAAGAACAACTCCAATGCATAGACTTCATTAGCAAATAGAAAAAAAAAATTAGATTATAATACCAAACATCTAAAATAAAATACTGTTTTCATACCAATTATAATAATTACCTGTGCAGTGTAGTCCGATAAGTAAAGGAACTTGATTCCATGCATCTTGTCTATCAACTCGCACATATTCTCACCTTCTCTCACAAACCCCGTAAAACAAATTATCACACTATGAAGTGACTTCAATTCATTCACCAATAGGAATTCAAGTTGTTTACCTTCGTACTCAAAAAACTCAAGATTTGGTGTATCAATTACTAGTTTAGTAGCACCAGACATATATTTGATAGCGAGTTTTCTAAGGGAAGGAACTGAGAGATCAACAACAGCATCATGTTCCATGGTTGTACTTGTACACCTAGTTAGGGACAAATCTTGAAGCAACTTACAACCGTCAAACAATCTTCTCAAAGAATCATGAAATCTTACAACTTTCAAGTGCAACACCTTCAAATTAGGTAGACACACCAACTGGGGTATGTCTAAATCCGAATAAGATTTAAGCTTCATCACGGCCAGCGATCGAGAGGTGAAAATTTCAGGGGCTAATATTAGCAGGCCATATCGAGATCGTATGCAAATATGTAGCTCTTTGACATTACGTGAGACCGCGGTACATATGAGAGTTTGGGTTAAAGGAACCGTGAAATAGCATTTGAAGCGAAATTTATCGACGTAAGGAACGTTAAGTGACATCATTTGTCTAAGACCAAACTCTGCAAAATCATCCTCAGACATGGTCCTCCGGCTTTTCGTCAGAGTCGGGGCTTTATAATCGAGGATGATGTTAGGTACCTGATTGCAAAGATTCTTCCACCTGGTGGATAGAACAGAGGTTGCTACGGCGTATTTAGTATCGAGAAACGATAAAATATGACAAAGAATTTCATCCGGTAAGCCGCTTAGTCTGTCCTCGCCGCGGTCGTACGCTGCCTTTTGTTGAAATTTCATTTGAAATTATATTAGTTTGTATAGAAATAGAACTAGTATGTATCCCACATAGGAATTGAAGGGAAAAGTTTGATGGTTTATAAAAGTTAATTGCAAACATGAAATAAAGTTGAATAAAACTAGACATGGGCTTGAATTGTGGGCTTGTGGGCTTGCCTTTATGGGATGTTATTTAAAATCAAAGACTGGGCCTTAGGGATTCTAAGGAAACCCGGGCTTTCCTTTTTTCACCCGTTAGTTTAATCTGAAGATTGAAACTACGATTAGACGCATCCCAATGAACAGTACGCAACCTTACGTGAAGAGGCAGATCTCTTGGAATTTAACCGCCATGTTTTCCATCTACTTAATGAAGAACATCCGACTCCCTTCGTATTCTTTCCAACAGAGAAAAACACCGAGTAACTTCGCTTGGACCAGAAATCGTGTGCTAGATTTTTGGCGACAGATTGTTGAATCCTGGTAGCAGACGTCCACCGAACTACGAGCACGAGTGTAGGGCGAAATTTCTGTTATAGGACATAGCATTGCTTGCCTCAATCTTTCTCTTTCATCCTGTTGTAATTTTCAGATTCAATTAATAAAGTTATTGTTATTTACTTGCCGTGTCTCACTGATTATTTCTAACACCTTTTTGGATGCTTTTTCCATTGAAACCCTTCTAACACGGAACAGAGACAACCTCTCTAATATACTAGTATAGTATACCGCTTTATCGCGGTGAATTCGACCGAATGGAGTTTCGGATATCACAGAGAAACTCCCTTCGATCGTGATAAATTTTATGCTCCCACGCAAAATTTGACTTGATCTTCCGAGAAGATGCACCACGCCAATTTTGAATAACGAAGAAGAAAGAAAGCATTGCAACCCAATTTATCTTTGTGAGTTAGGGCAATTGTGCTAGAGCCGCTAACTAGTTTGGGCCATAAAATACTTCAATCCACAATTTTAATTGGGTCTTTCTCATTGAGCAACAAACAAATGCCCTTCTACGTAGCTACTTAATAATTTCCTCCGCGATCCCTAAAGACAGTCTCATTTTTATTTTTATAAAGATTAAAAAATTTTAATTAATAACTTTAGAAAAGTAATATTTTAAAATATATTTCCTAATATATTCTTACATATATTTATTTTTCCACTTTAATTGTTTTTGTTTCTTGATAACGATGCAAATTAAATAAGGGCATATAAGAAAATTAAGAAGTTAATTATGAAAATGAGACTATATTTTGAGAAGGATTAAAATGAAAAATGAGACTATCTTTGTAGAATGGAGGGAGTAATATATTTAACGTCTAACATCTAGTTAGTGAAGTCAGTCTAAAGTTGCAATGTCAGTTCATATATGTGAATTATCATCCGAAACATACGATCGCTCGAGTTTTTCATCATCGCCCAAGTGAGGTTATTTGACAACAATTATCTATCAAAACATTTATGATGAGTACTAAATACTTAAATGGATATATATGGTCCAAAATTGCTCTCTAATTTCACAATTAATTTATGTGCATACATCCAAATCAAATTTGTTGAGTCATAAAGTCTCGTGCCTCGCATTGTTTCACATGTTATATTAAAAAAATATTTTTAATGAATACTATTTACTTTTTTGACACTTTATCTTTACAATATAAACCACAAGCTAACGTATATATCGGAGATGCTCTTGCGATGATTCAAAGTAATTTGTGATAGTGACAATAAATCTCCGAAGAATTTCAACTTTAGAAACCTAAATGGGCTCTCCTTTTTTCCCCAAATAATCTCTCAAATCTATTTGTTTAAATTTTAATTTGTAAATTAAATAGATCCTTTGTAACTCTTTTAAGTGATGAGTCATTGTTGTAAATTAATTACTAGCATTTTTCACCCGTGAGCTACACGGGGTGATATATTCAAAACATTAATAAATCCTACTGATATTAATATTATAAAATCAAAATATTAATATTTTTAACCTGTGCTCTTACCTAGCATTTATACCCGTGTATTATATGGGATTAATTTTCTAACAAATAATAATTTGGATAAATGTTAATGGAATAATTAATTTATGATTAGTTGTCAATTTGTACTATACTCTTATCTAACATTGACAGTCGCACATTATATTGGATGATAATTTTTGATAGAGATTATGGTAATATATCACATTTTGCTAATAAAATCTAAACAGATAAAAATCGGTATAAAATAAATAATTTAAAGTAGTTGGGATTCTTAATATTTATTTAAAAAATAGAATCCTAAATAGATATTTAATATAGTCGAGAGACTATTAAGAAATTCTGATTGAGTCACATAATTTCAATCGTTGATCGAGTCGATAGCCAATTATTTATTAAATATGTAATTTATAACATAAGCAATTTAGGTATTTATTTACGTGTCAAATTATTTAATCTTTGTTCATTAAATATGTAATTGAAATATTTATTTACTTATCACTGAAATTAGACCATTAAATTAAAATTTCTAGCATCCGTCAATTTAGTTAGTACAACTCAATCAATGTAAGTATGATGTGCAAAATTAATTGTAATAATAGATTCACGAATAAATAAAAAAACATTGCAATTATAATGTCTCACGGCATTCGTGAAAATAAATATTTCACACCAATATACTTGATGGAAGCATTGCACTTAGTTGAGTAATAAAAAGAAAGTATATTTTCCTCAAGTACGATTTTCCATCGTACTTGACCAACCATTTGTTTACTTTCACAAAAAAAAAGAAATAAAATATTTGTTCCCGATTCTTATAATACTACTTGGAAAGTCGATAGATCAATCCTGTTAAAGAATTATTCAAATGTATAAATTACAGAAATATTAATTTATTTTTAACGCTTTGTAAATAATTTTTATTCAATGGATAAGAAAAGGGCAAGTTTAATAGTACATGATATTTAGTAATATTTTTCAACTCATTTTTTCCTTTTTTAAAATTTTTTATTTATATATTTATCTCTTTAAAAAGGAAAACCTCGAAATTTGGTAAAATTATTTCTTGTGAAAATTGCAATTGATTGTAGTAGTAGTGGTATAATTGATAACAACAACAACGAAAATGATTCCTTATTTTTAATTTACTTATAATATTTCATATATCATGTATAGTTAACTTGAAAAAATATTTCAGAATAAAAGAAAAAAATATTTTTCATAAAATAAATTTTAATTAATATTTTGAAGAATAATGATATGTAAAGTATTACGTACTAAAAAGGGTCAATTTCATTTTAATAAGTAATTTTTTAAATTTTTTTCCAATTTTTGTTCAACATAAGATATGCTTTGTTAAGACTTATGAACTGCGTTGTGTAAAATATAATTTCTTAAAACATGTTAGGTAAATTGCAAATACATTATAAACACGAGGTGTATTTAATAAATTTTTCTTAATTAAAATTACTTCTTTGGCTCTTATTGATTGTCATGATATAAGATACTATCAAGAGAAATTATCTTCTTTGGAACTAAAAAAAATCAGAGTATTGTAATAATTTGAACCCTATTATAATTCATATACAATCTTATAATAATTAAGTACGATTAATCAAATCGTGTGTAAGTAGTATAATTACGTTATGTAATCCAAAATAAAAAAATTGCTGAATAACTAATTATATTCAGCTACAAAATATATTGAGTATACCACAATTTAATTATATGAAAAGATCTTTAATTTTGTTTATGATAACAATTATTTCCTCAATTTTTTGTTACATTTTTATAATTAATAATTTTAGTAATTAATTTACTTTGTTCGTAAATATTAATTTATATTCTAATATTTGGTTAGAGATATTTAATTAAAAGAAATGTTCACATTTTGCGTCCATTATATTTTACAATAATTAAAAAAAATAATGAATAGATAAGTAATCTGACGTCTAAATAAATAAAATTTTTAGACAAAAACGATCTTTATATTCCAAATTTATAATTATTTAAAGATTAAAAGTAACCAATATTGACGGGAAAAAGCTAAGGTTGTAATTAGATTAAGATGTAAACATTGGGAACCTTTAAAATAAATAGAATGTAATGTACCAATAAAAATGTATTGTGTCAATATAATTGCCCATTAGATTATTTAAAAGTTTTCAAATAAACTATTATATAAAATCAAACTACTAAATTTTCTTACATTAATGTGAGGTTCCAATTTTCAAGTCTTGAATGCTTGTTGAAAATTTAATTTTAATGGTCAATATAAATTAAAATATTTTAATAATTTTAATATTGATAATTATCTAAAATAGACAAATATGAATAATGTTAATTATATCTCATTGTATTAGACATTAAGCATCAATAGAGAAGTAGGAGTGGACACAACTTTCAATGGACATTCAATAAGAAAATGGTGGAATGAGTAATTTTTCAACCACAATAATAACTTCACTATACTCAACTCAAAACCAATTGTTCTAAACTCCTTATGTAAGGCTCAATGAAGATATGAAAAGTTTAAGCATCAAGAATGATTTTGGAGTTAAAAAAATTGTTCCATAAAACTCAATGAGATGAGATTTTGTGAAGTGTTAAGATGATGGGGAGAGGCACTAAAAATATGGTGTAGGCTAAATACACTTCTCAAATAAGCTCAATGCTTGGAGCGAAAGGAAAATTTGTTGGGTGAGAATTCACGAGTTCATCTAGTAAAGCTCAAGAATGTATCAAATTCTCATCATCCCAAAATGATAGATAACCGAGTTATTGAAAGCTATAAAGAACAAGTAAAAGTAAAAGTAAAAGAAAAAGAAATTTGTTTTTTTAATATCATTTGCTTAACAAAAAAAGGTTGGAATTGGATTGCTTGTCAGTCCACAAAAAAAGTTGGCTTTGGATATGTGTAGTTGGGGCCCTCGAGCTTGTTTATGGTCCCAACACTGGGAGGAAACTTTTCCTCCCAACGAGAGACAAGCCCCCACCACATTCAGGGGCTAGAAAGCTAGGACAGAAAGTTCTCCTTCCAGTGTTGGGAGGAGAACATCCTGGTGGGGCCCTCATCATGACATATAACACAATATTAATCAATTTTGTCGTTCTAAATGTCAAAGACGCGTTGGAAATCATGGACAATTGAAAGTTGGAAAGATTGCAATTTCTAGAGTTCGTCAGTCCATTGATTTCCAATATAAAAGTTGAACATGATGTGACAACTACTGTTGATCTTCTCATAAGATAATATTTCGGATTACGACAATTATTATTGAAATGGGTAAGTCTAAATGCACCCCCAATGAGTGCAACCCACCATCTAAACTCTTCCCATTTTGCCTTTGTTTGTTGTTTGTTTTGTTTTCTGGCATTCGGCCTGCACTGACCGAACACCATCAATTCGGCCAGTGCAGGCTGAACACCTGCAAACTTAAAAAGAGAAACAAAAACAAACAAACAAAATGGGAAGAAAGCAAACGAGGCTTGAAGAAGTTGTCAGTAATGGCAGCTTCAAGCTTGAAAAAGCTTTTTTTTTTTTTTTCTTTTTTTTGGTGTTCAGCCAGGCCAAATGCCATTGAATGCCAGTGCAAGCCGAACACCTTTGGTGGTTTTTTTTTTTTTTGGCCTCCTTTGGATGTATGACAAAATGGGAAGGATTTGGAATGGGAGTGCAGTCGGGAAAAATAGAGGGTGCATTTAACCTCACCCATGAAATACGTAGCCCTTTTGTGTAGCTGGGGCCCTCATCGCGACATATGACACAATATTAATCAATTTTATCATTCTAAATGTCAAACACGCGTTGGAAATCAAGGGCAATTGAAAGTTGGAAAGATTTCAATTTCTAGAGTCCGTCAGTCCATTGATTTCTAACATTAAAGTTGAGCATGATGTGACAACTACTATTGCCCTTCTTCATGTGAAGTCTTTAATTTGTGGCTTTAAAGTTTAAACATTGATACCATTAGCAGCGCCTTGTAAACCTTTTCTTTCATTTTTGTAGTGCCCGATCTACTATTAGCATAAAATTAATGTGGGCCAAAAAAAAAAAAAAAAGTTGAGGAAAAAAAATAGGAAGAAAAAAGTTGTTCTCAAATAAATGATGTTCATGGGAAAAATTTTGGGGTAAAATTCCAAAAATATATTTGAATTTTTTAAAAATACACATGGATACACATGTTTTTGTATAAACAAAAAATAAATAAAATAAAAATTTATGAATTTTGTGGAGAGGTGCCTTTTGAAGAATCTTTTGTGGAAATAAACACCCTAGTGGGGTAGTGTTAGTTTTTAAGTCAAGTCTCCCCTCTTTGGCTTTTATTCGGGAAAGTCGTTGCCTGTCTCCTGAGGAATTATTGATGCCTGGTTTGAATAGTCTTTAAAGTAGCTTTCTGCTTAATTAATCTCAAGAAGACTGATCCATGAACCATGCTATAAATAATGCTGCTTAAGTCGTGAAAAATAACAAAAGGAATAACAGAAAATTCTTAGTTAAAATTGTCCAGAAAAAAATGGTAGTTGTTAGTCAAAAGTTGTTTCAATGTCTCCAATTGTTCGTCATCATACTGATAGTAAGTTTGAGAACCACTCTTGAGCACTCTACAGGAGCGAAAGTTGGTATTAGATGCATAGAGAAGGAGAGAGAAGCTCTTGTGAAGTTCAAAGATAAACTTATTGACACATATGGCCAACTCAACACATGGGGAAGTGAACAGGATAAGAAGGATTGTTGCAATTGGGATGGTGTCCGTTGTGATAACTTGACAAACAACATTGTTAAGTTGGATCTTCGTTTTGCAAGTCTCAGAGGTAATATAAGCGTCTCGTTGCTTGATATTCAACATTTGAGACATCTTGACCTCAGTTGGAATGGATTTTATGGCAACCAAATCCCACAATTCATTGGCTCCCTAAGAAGATTACAATATCTTAATCTTTCTAATTCTCATTTTACTGGAGAAATCCCCGATCATCTTGGACACCTTTCTAAATTGCAATTTCTTGATCTTAGCAGGAGTTTTTTTAGTTCAGGTGGTTTGCTAACTAGTACAAATGTTGATTGGCTTTCTCGACTTCATTCATTAAAATATCTAAACTTGTTAGGCGTTGACCTCTCAAAGGCAACCAATTGGTTACAAACAATCAATAAACTAACTCAGCTTGAACAGTTAGTTTTGTATGGTTGTCACATTCCAATGGCAATTCCACCCCCACATTTTATATTCAATTCTTCTAATTCTCTTCGTGCCCTCGATCTCTCTGACAATGAGCTCGATTCTTCTTGGATATTCCCGTTGTTGTTGAACTCTAACCTTAGTTACCTTAGTGAGCTTCACCTTGATTTCAACAAGTTGCATGGTCCGATTCCCGATGCTATTGGAAACTTATTTTCCCTCTCGCGTCTCTCTCTTCATCACAATGAACTTGAAGGTAAGGTTCCAATATCCTTGGGAAATTTGAGCCGGTTAGAGCTTTTAGATTTATCTAATAACCGTCTAACACATATAGTGCCTCACCTTGCACTGTCTTCATCATTGACGGTCTTAAATCTTGGTAACAATATGTTTAATGGTACTATTGTTCATATATTAAAACGTCTTTCTAAATTGGAAGCTTTGCGTCTTGGTTCAAACTACTTTAAAGGCATAATCACAGAATCACTTTTCTTTAATTCTTCTTGGTTAAGAGAATTGGACTTGTCTTCCAACCCAGATATTTCGTTCAGTTTCAGCATAGGATGGAATCCTCCTTTTCAACTAAGACGTGTATTATTATCGGGTTGCAAAGTTGGGCCACATTTTCCTGCATGGCTTAGAACACAAAAGCAATTAGCTGTTCTTGATATCTCTAATGCTCAAATTTCAGGCACTTTTCCTAATTGGTTTCAAGAGCTAAGTCCAACATTACGAGAGTTAAATGTATCACACAACAATTTTCGCGGTGCCCTTCTAGATTGGGACCCGAAATTGTCATCTCTAATTTATTCAGTTGATTTTAGCTATAATCATTTCAATGGTTCATTACCAATTTGGCCTTCTGCTTCACCCTTATTGGTTCTTTCGAATAACGAATTCTCTGGGCCAATCACCAAATTATGCAGTGGGACTCATCTCAATTTGTTCTATCTTGACCTCTCAAATAACCTACTATCGGGACAGCTTCCAGATTGTTTTACAAACCAAAGAGTGTTGTCATATCTTAACCTAGCACATAATAATTTCTCTGGAGAGATCCCTTCACTAAATAGCAGTTTGTTGATGTCGTTACATCTACAAAATAACAGTTTCACAGGAGAAATTTCGACGTCGGTGAGGAACTGTAAATCCCTAGTTTTCATTGATCTCTCGCATAATAAATTGACTGGTAAAATACAGGCATGGGTACCAGATATGAGGAGTAGATTGGTGTTTCTAAGTCTCAAGTCAAATGAGTTCTTTGGCAGCATTCCTTCGACTTTGTGCCATCTTCAACGCTTACAAGTGTTGGACCTTTCTTTAAACAAGATTTCAGGTGGTATACCAAGATGTCTAGACAACTTCACTGCTATGAGTCAAGTGGATAATGAGTTTGACCTACTAGCTTGGAACTCAATCACCGAAGACTTCAATAGTGCATTTCTGACATGGAAAGGAATTGATCGCGGGTATAAAAAAAATGGTCTTCAATTGATGAAACTCATTGATCTCTCAAGTAACAATTTAGCGGGTGGTGTTCCTACAGAGATTACCAGTCTCACAACACTTTTTGGGTTAAACCTTTCAAGAAACAACCTATCTGGAACCATTCCATCAAAGATCGGACAACTAAGGTCCTTAGATTATCTTGATTTGTCAAGAAACCACTTTACTGGTGATATTCCTATCGGTATTTCTCAAATGGATCAACTTGGAGTGTTAGATTTGTCGTACAATAACTTGTCCGGCAAAATTCCACAAAGTAATCATATGCTAACTTTTAATGATTCTGCATTTGAAGGAAACAATGGTCTTTGCGGCATCATCCCACTTAGAAAAGCATGTCCTGAAGATGATGTCAATGGGAAGAAATCTCAAGAGGATCCGGATGAGGAAAAATTTATCGATTATGGATTTTACATCAGTATTGCCGTCGGTTTTATTTTTGGATTTTGGGGAGTATGTGGAACTTTAGTACTCAATGACTCATGGAGAATTTTTATTTTCAAGTTGCCGAATAAGGTAATGGATTGGTGTTACGTAAGGATAGAGATAAGCAAAATCCGACTCAGGGAAACATTTCAAAAGTTTGTAAATATTAGCTAAACGTGCCATTGTCTTTTGTCTACGTGCTAAATCTTGTAAAAAATTTATCCTGCTTGTTTTACAATTCTCTAGTTGTACTATAATTGCAAATATTTAATATTTGACCGTGCTTCGATTTGATTTGTACCATGTTATCATAGATGCTCGGATTCTATATATGAATGGATGGATGTGCATTTATATATATATACTAGTATTCAACCCGTGCGTTGCACGGGATAAAAACATTATGAAGAGTATATCTTATAGATATAAAAAATAAATCTTTTTATCTAAAATACAATAGATACAAATATAATTGTAAATTTGTAATGACAAAGACATATTTTTGAACAATTAATATAAAATATTTAAAATGTATCTCATATTAGATATAAAAATATAACCGAATAATATTGTGTTACAATTAAAATAAAACAGTTATAATATAATACGCATTAGATGAATTGAAAGTGCATTTAAATTGGTGATCATAATTTGTTAGATAATGTGGTGGCATACTTATGGAACAAATAAATATTATATATAAAAAATACACTCTAAATTTTGAAACACTTCTTTAAACACCACATTCGTTGTTGAGTTTTCCGTTTTACCATCGTTGTCACAAATCAAAATCTTCAATCCGATACTATTCGTAACTCTAAAGACAACAACATACAGTTGTCTATGGCTGAATACGGGTCTTCTTAGATAAATGTCAACATTAGAAAGTGATTGGCCATAATTCTTGTTGATCGTCATTGCTTGTGAGTTTTTTTATTCTTAATTTTTTAATTAAGTGTCATCTTTTGAAATTAAGAAACAAATAAAAAGTAAATATATAATATAATTATTGTGAACAAAGTAAATTTGTTGTTTGTTAAGAATCAAAACCTTTTAAAAGGAAAAAAAAAGCTTTTATTGGATGAAAAAGCTTAAAAATGATGTTTTAAAAAAATGGCATAAAAATATATATGTCAATAACCCACTAAAATTTTTTTGACATCTATCATTATATATAGACCATTCGTCTTCCTAAACGTAATAAAATACGTGACACAATTCAATTAAATGAATCAAATAGACATTTTCAATTAAGTGTGTGAAACACACATTTCTTGCACAAACACTAATTATGGAATCAGTATGGGATTTTCATTTATTATTATTAATTAAAATGTGTGTTTGAATCAATTAAATGGGTTAAACACACACATTTCTCACTTTAAACGCACATTATGGGACTTGTATGTGATTTTTATTTATTATTATTAATTAAAAAATAAACTAAAAATTATTATTAAGCTAACGGAAAACCGATTACCAATTTTCCCAAATAGCCATTGAATATAACTTCTAGATGCCTAATGATTAGTGCTTTATAGAGTAGCATAAGCACTATTTTCTCATAACTATCTAATGTGGGATATTTGTCTTTTTTAATAGTGTAAAAAATTACCCGTTTGTCTAAACTTTTGGAAAAAAGTTGAGAATTTTATTTTGGAGAACTTTCAAACCCAAAAAGATTTAATTAACTATGTGATATATTAATTCCTAAATTATATTCTTAATAATTAATATATCTTTTATCTAAAGAAACTAAAATAAAAAATTCATGAATTTTATTAATTTATTTAGTATTTAGTTGTATGGAAAAAAATTCATCGCTATATTAAAAATGTGAATCTAATAAAGAAAATTATAAATGGAATTTAAAAAATGAGCCGAAAAATCGATTTATTTAAAGATAAAACTAATAATCCAATTTTTTTGTATTTTTATTTCATATTGTTCTAAATTAAAAATCAATATTAAACCAAAACATTCATTGTTGATTTTTTTTTATTGTATTTATATTTTTTGAATATTGTAGAAAATGTTTTATATTGTGTAAACTTTAGCAACAAAAATACTGTAAATAATCTCATTGATTGCTTAGAATCATAAAAGTGTATTATAACCTCATATTAAGCATGCATTATGGGGTCACTATGAGATTTTATTGTCTAAAAAAGCTAATAATTTTATTTTTGGAGGACTTTCAAAATAAACATTTTTACAATCCACAAAGATTTAATTAGCTTGTCATTTAATTAATTGTGTGAGATATCAATACCTAAATTATATTCTTAATAATTAATACACCTTTTATCTAATGAAATTAAAATAAAAAATCTTGAATTTTATTAATTTATTTAGTGTTCAATTTCCAAATATGAATTTAATTACAAAATTATAAATGAAATTTAAAAAATGAATGGTAAATTCAATTCTTAAATTATTATATCCTAAATAATTAATATTATATTTTATGTAACAAAATTTTTTACATATATGGATTTTATCATATATTACCCCACAAAAAGAATTAATAAATATTGAAAAAATAGACATCATTTTAACACTTTATTCTTCAATTTTTTAACGTAATTTTTTAACAAAATTCTTTGACAAATGTGTAGTTAGGTCCATTAATCTTATACAAATTCGGAACATGTTGTAATTAGATTGATTCATTAGTCATATTTGCCTAACATAATAAAAGTCCAATATTTAAAAAAAAAAACTTCTTACATTGCCTTTTTTTATAAATGCTTATTAAAGAAATGCGTGTTTCTTAATTTTATAAATTTGTTTCCTTTTTTATAAATACGTATTTCCTTAATTGATTAATTATTAAATCTTATTTCTAAAAAAAAAGAAAAATTGGTCTTTTGGCGGGAAAACTATCTTTTGGTGGAAGGGCTTTTATATATTAGTATAGATATATATAACATGAGCTACTTGTTGAAAATCCAAGTTTAGAAGAAAAGGAAAGAACACACAACAATTAGTAAAAGATCTTCTAATTAACACATTAAAGTTAACTTTTAACATAACCACATACATACTAGCTAATTCAAGAGGTCAGCAGTACTGAAATAAAATATCATCCAATTAACACATTAATTTGCGCCCGTTAACCTACTCATTTTTATAAATTTTTACATATTTTTATTTATTCTCCATTTTGATCAAATTAATCACATCCACATATATCTTGAGACCTACCTCTACTACATAAATCTCCACCATTCAACTCCACTCATTATCTCCTATATCACATCAAAATTCATAAAAATTTATTTTTACGCATACACATGACCACAGTCCACATACTAATTCAAGAGGTCATACATCCAGTATCGTTGATCAGCATTTCAAAAATTTATAATTCTAGATGCCATAATTGATAGCATATATAATCTGCAGATAGCAAAAAGGCAACAAAAGCATCTTCCGAAATATCCCACCACATAATTCTATTTGCACCTTGCTACATTATTGATAATGGTTTCAAGCAATTTGCAACGATAAAATGCTGAACGTATGTAATTTTATCCTTGTTATATTATTGCTAATGGTTTCAAACAATTTATAACGATATAATGGTGAAGGTATGTAATTTTATCCTTGATGACGTGAACAGTAATCACATACGCAACTACAATATTTAAGGGTGAAGAATTTGGCTAGCCCATCAACTTATGTCAATCAACGAAACTATTCTGCCTTGAGAGTTGAGACTAATTAAGGGGAAAATTTGTAAAGGACATGTGTGGAAACTATAATTAACTAATTAAATAATTAATTTAAAAAATAAATGAATTATTAATATATGGGAAAAGGTTCTCATATATATATATATATAATTCATAGGTGCGAAAAAATGATAATGTGGAATAAAAAGGTGATCGAGTAAAAATTAGATAAAATAATGTGTTTAGGTAGAAAAAAAGAGTGCTTATAGATTTCAAATTTTTTTAATCTCGTTAATCTGTATTAATATCAATTTATATTTATGTTGGACACTAATTTTATATATTTCTGTTAAATTTTAATTTTTTAAAAATAAAAATTTATATATTGATACTATACTTATTTTAAAGCTCTCGTTGAATCAAATAAAATAAAGTAATAATTTTTATTTTTTAATTTCAGTTTATTGTTAGAAACTAAAAAAGAGAGAGAGAGAGAGGCAGAGAGAGAATATTTATATATAATAGGATTGGTAAAGCAAGTGGTAGAAATCCCATTAAATATGGAAACTCTATTATTTTAGGAGATTTTGATGTGTATGATTTTAGCAGATTTAGGAAATTTGTTTTGTTAATAATAATTGTTGGCACCCTGGTGACGTGGCACGAGTGCGCCTCAGCTCGCGCCCCACGTGGTCCCCTCGCTCACGCATGTGAGAGAGCCAGTCGCCATGACCTGAGCGTGTCCCTGTGCCTGATTAATCGCAGACCACCCCAATAGTGATTTGGCGAGAGGCCCGGTCAGGCTAAGCCCACCGCCGCCGCTCTATGGCCCAGGCCTGAAAAACCCGCGAGAACTCCTCCCATCACGAATGTCCACCCGATGGGCCGAGGTCACCGCCACGCTCGCGCTCACCCCACTCGCCATCAGAATCGACTAACAAGCGACAATCCACGCACATCCGACACTCGACACCACCCGCAACCGACAGAGAATCTCGCTCCATTAATGCATTGGCGGTCAGAACAGATTCTCGAGGTCAACGCCTTTAAATGCTTGACGGCCATGGTGTGTCATGAGACATCATTACACCTACCCAGGGCCTAGGTCTTCGGGACGCAATGATGATCTACACTTCTACCCGATTTCACACTATAAATAGAACACTTAGCATGTATTTAGAGGGGAGAAAAAGCTCTCAGAACACACTGGCCCATTCAGGACAATATACACTTATACATTTTACTTCTTCAATACTACTATCCAGTCCCGACACCTACCCCGCTTGATAAGTAATCACCCCATCGATTTCGACGTCAACAATTGGCGCTAGAAGGAGGGCCTCCCTTTGTATTTCAAAGAACACATCCCGCTCTACCGGCACGCTTATGAGTCACAATGACCGTCTGCAGACTTGGGTGAGTGACAAAGACTTCCGACCCCAAAGACGGAATACGCCCTCATTCGAGTAGGCGACCCGATCGGAGGTCGGCATCGCAAGAACCGGTGAGGTCACCCGCCAGGTCCCGAGGTACCGGACGACCACCCAGGTTGTGGCCGACCCACAACAAAGCCTGACAGCCCCAAGCCGAGGCGAAGGCCATATCACCCACCAGCGCCACCGACGCCGCGCCAGCGCCGCTCTCAGTTCACCGATCTCCAAGACCGACCCGACCACCGCCCATCAACACCCCGGGCACTCGGGAACTGGGGATCATCCGGAAGACCCCCAGCTTTTCGATCGCTTCGCCCCCACCACAAGCGGAAGAGAACGGACGAGGACAGGCGAAACGCAAGGGCTCTCACTCCGCTGCACCCCACCTCCGCAGCCCGAGCTCGAGCCTCGCGAAGAGGGTCGCCGAGCCAGAGGCCCGGAGAAGGCCCCTCCCTGGCCGGGTAGGCAAGGCCTCCCGCACGAGCCTTAAGATCCAGGCCGAGCTCATGCCGCCCAAGTCAAGTTGCCTCGGCTAGGGAACTACGACGGAGCCGGGCCGACCGACGAGTCACGCCGACAGTACACCGCCTTCATAGCTGGGCTGGAGGAGTGAGCGATGGGCTCATGTGCAAGGCCTTCCTCTCGACGCTTAGGGATAAGGCCATGAAGTGAGCCCAAGAAGCTCCCCGCATTCCATAAAGACGTGGGAGACCTCGCGACCAGGTTCCAAGCAGCTTTATGGGGTCCCGCCCGAGGTCGACCCCTGGCAGACTAGTTGACGTTGCAGGGGAAGGACGAGGCCTCAAGAATTATGTGGAGCGGTTCAACAACCGATACATTGAATCGGAGCGTGTCGATGAAATGTACTCGTGGCAGATTAGCTGGCCTTCAGGTACAGTGGTGATTCTCGTGGTCACCCACGAGAACACCCAGAGACATATCATGAGTTCCTCAAGAGAGCCGAGTGCCATATCGGGAGGAGGCGCCCGAGACCTCGAGACGGCCCAGTGACCCCGTGAGAAAGGCAAGGAGAAGGACACCGGCCGGCCCAGCGCCACAGCGTTCAAGATCGGCCCAGCGCGAGGTCGCCGACCAGCTCCCAGAGGTTCCAGTCCTTCCACGCCTCAACACCACCGGAAGGCGATCGATGCATGTGAAGGATCGGGGTCCTACCACCCCGACCGCGATGAGGACCCTCCTCGAGCCGTAACCGTGAGAGATAATCGCCATATCACGCATCGGCCGGGCACGACACCGGCGATTGTAGGGACCTCGAGGAATGAGGTTGAGGGCTTGATTCGGCGAGGGCAACGCGAAGTTCAGTAGCCCCCGCGTTCGATCACGACCGCTCACTGGGGACCCCCACCGCCTCGCCGCGGCCACTTTAACGAGGTCCATACGCTGGTCATGGGTAACCAACACTTCGCCGGGTCAAGGAACCAAGAAGAGATTGGCGAGAGGCCTGCAACGACTACCAAGACTCGCAGGCAGGATAAGGACTAGCTCGACCGCCCGAGCACCAGGAGATCGCTTTGCGAGGCCGACGCAGCTCACGCCCGCCACCCCACCAGACGCCCTTGTCATCAAGATGGTCCTCAATGGTACCCACGCACACCGGACACCGATCGACGACGGAGCGGGGTCAACTTGCTATACCAGGACCTTACCACATGGGCCTCAATGAACGGCACTGAGCCCGCGCCCCTTGGCCCCTGCGGGTTGGAGTCACCTGGTCACGCCATCGAGCCGCCGGGCAGATATCGATCTGGTAGAGCTCGGGAAAAGCCATGTCTACGGCCGCCATGGCAACCTTCATCGTGGTAGACCTCCCAGTGCAATTACAATGCCTTCCTAGGTCGGCCCCTCTCGCAGACGAGCTCAGGGCCACGACCTCCATCTACCATTATGCCATGAAGTTCCCCACCCCACGGGATAGCGACGGTCCGGGAGATCAGCCGCGACCGCCGATGCGACGTCACCCAACCCTCGTCCGAGGTCGGCCTGGGACCGACCGTCGCCACGGCCGAAGCTCGACAACCCACGCGCCGACTGAGGACCGGAGCGCCACCCTATGGAAGAGCTAGAAACCATCGAGGTCGAGCCAGGGCAACCGGACAGATTCAAGATCGGAAGGGATCGGCCGAGCCCACGCGCTCGCCTCTTGTTGAATTCCCTCCGCAGAGTGTCGACATCTTCGCTGGGAGCCTCGCGACATGGCAGCATACCGCGTCGCTGGCTTGTCACCAAACATCGACTCGCAGAAGACTCTCAGCAAATGATTTACGTCCGCTGAACCAGAGCGCTATGAGGCCTTGACAAAGGAAGTGGATAAGTTACTTGAAATCGGTTTTATCGGTGAAGCCAAGTATCCGACTGGGTCGCGAACCCGGTCCTTGTCAAGAAGAACAACGGCAAGAACCGGAGGGTTCGTGATAGATTTCACCGACCTTAATAAGGTTACCCCAAGGACTCGTTCCCCCTACCTCGGATAGACCAGATGGTCGACGCCACGGCGGGCCACGAGCTCCTCAGTATGATGGATGCGTACTCGGGCTATAACCAGATCCCCATGTATCCCCGCATCGTGAGCACACGGCCTTCGTGAATGCATCGAGGTCTTTATCGCTTACTGTGTCATGCCGTTCGGACTGAAGAACGCCGGGGCGACGTACCAGCGCCTGGTCAATAAGATGTTCTCGTCCCAGATCGGAACTACTATGGAGGTATACGTCGATGACATGTTGGTGAAGAGTGTCAGAGCAGCTGACCACGTCCGGCACCTGGGTAACATGTTCCAGGTCCTGAGGGAATGTAGGATGAAGCTGAACCCGGCAAAGTGTGCATTTGGGGTTGAGTCCGGAAAATTCCTCGGCTATGTAGTGAGCTCAAGAGGCATTGAGGCCAACCCGGAGAAGATTAGTGCCGTGCTGAACCTGAGACCTCCCACCAAGGTTAAAGAGGTCCAGAGTCTCACCGCCGGATAAGCTACCCTGAACCGATTTGTGTCCAAGGCCATCGACAGTGCCGCCCTTTCCTCGAGGCTCAAGAAAGGGAAGGACTTGGATGGACTCCGAGTGCCAGGAAGCTTTTGAGGAGCTCAAGAAGCCCTTGGCCCGGCCTCCTCTGCTGTCGAAGCCCAGGGCGGAGGACGTCCTCTCGCTCTACCTCGCCGTCTCCGAGCATGCAGTAAGCTCAGTCCTTACTCGCATTGAGGGGGATGTCCAGCACCCGGTATACTACACGAGCCAGTCCTTCATCGACCCGCAGAAGCGCTACATCCCGATGGAGAAACTAGCCCTCGCGCTGGCCACCCGGTTCGTAAAGCTTCGGCCTTACTTCCTCGATCACTCTATCGAGGTGGTGACGAACTACCCCTTGCGGCAGGTGCTCCAGAAGCCGGACTCTTCAGGTCGGCTCGCCAAATGGGCGGTAGAACTCGGACAGTTCGACATCTCATACCGACCTAGGCTCGCGGTCAAGGGCCAGGCCTGGCCGATTCGTCGCCGAAGTTCAAATTTCGCCACCACCGAAGTCCCAAAGGCCGAGGTCGAGCCCTGGACGCCTTTTTGTGGACGCTCGCCGACTGGACATACACTGAGCTGGGCTCGTGCTCCCGAGCCCCTCATTGAGTCTTTCTCGCCATCCTTGCGATTTTCATTTCTGGCCCAATAATGAAGCCGAGTACACGAGGACTTGATTGCAGCCTTAGATACGCCCAGCGATGGGTGTCTCTCACCTCCAGGTCCGAAGTGACTCCCAAACCGTCAACGGCTCAACGGCACCTACCTTGCTAAGAGACGGCGGATGACCGCTTATTCGACCTAGCCGCGGTAAAATGAAAATTTCGATGAGGTCGCTTCGGCAGATCCCCGAACTTCAGAACAACTTGGCGACGCTCGGCTCGGCTCGCCACCGATGAGGGATAGAAGGAACCGGAGTTTGTACCAATCAACCGATTGACGAGGTCGGCCATAGCTCAGCCCTCCCTTGTCACGACAGTGGACCTGGGCCCCACTTCATGGACGGACGAAATCTTGTCCTTTTTGAAGGATGGTAGGGCCCCAGAGGACCCAGGTCGCCGCACACACGCATCGTGGCGCCGCTACACCATCATCGACAACATTCTCTACAAGCGCAGCTTCTCGTGCCCTCGTTACTTTTGCTTGGCGAGAAGGAGGCGACCTTTGTACTCGACGAGGTCCACTCCGGGACGTGTGGTAACCATTCCGGTGGTCAGGCCCTGGCACATAAGGTCCTGAGGCAAGGATATTTCTGGCCCACCCTCAAGAAGGATGCCATTGCCCACGTCAGGCGCTGCGACAAGTGCCAGCGTCACGCCCAGGTTGGCGGGGCTCCTCCCGCTGAACTCACTCATGTGCTCACTCCCTGGCCCTTTTGCAAGTGGGGAATCGACCTCATAGGACCCATGCCAACTGGTCGGGGGGGAGTGAAGTACGCGATAGTGGCCGTGGACTACTTCACCAAGTGGGCTGAGGCTGAGGCCCTAGCTCGGATCACAGAGCAGAAGACGACCGACTTCATCTGGAGGTCAATTATATGCCGATTCGGCATACCCGAGTCCATCGTAACGGACAATGGCCGGCAATTCGACAACCGTCGATTGAGGTCCTTCTCGCGAGGATCCGGGGATCAAGAAGCACTACTCTACGCCGAACCACCCCCAGTCCAACGGTCAGGTGGAGGCCGTGAACAAGATCATCAAGCACACACTCAAGACCCGACTGGAGGACTTGAAAGGAGGGTGGGCAGACGAGCTCCCGGCCGTCCTGTGGTCCTACCGAACTACATGTAGGACCAAAGACGGGGAGAGACCCCTTCGCTACCGGGCCTACGGGGTGGATGCTATGGTACCGGCCGAGGTCGAAGCTCCCCTCATACCGAACTTCGGCACTTCTCGAGCAAACAAATAGCCAGGACTTATGCTCGAGGTCGACTTCTTTGGAGGAGAAGCGAATGGAAGCCGACTGCGATCGAGCTATACAAACGCCGCTGCTAGGTACTTCAACCATAGAGTAAAGAAGCGAAGCTTCCAGGCCTGAGACCTGGTACTCAGAAGGTCTTCCTCGCTACCCGAGACCAAAGTCGCAGGAGCCCTGGCCGAGAAATTGAAGGACCCTTCGTAGTCCTCGCAGCCCTCGCAACGGATCTTATCGCCTCGGGACGGCGGAAGGGGTTGAGCTCCCCACCCTGGAACATCGAGCACCAAGAAATACTTCCAATAGCTAGAGTCGTAAAATATCTCAAAATTGTAAATGATGGCAAGTCGGTTGTAATATTTTCACTAGTAATGAATGGAAGTTTTTTGAATTGTTTGAATCCGAGTTCAAGATATAGCAATCGTGTTCTGCCGCTGGCGTGATCCTCCCCGAGGCCACGACGACGAGTCCGCCTGGGGAAGACCCACCAAGGCTTAAAAAAAAAAAAAAAAAAAAAGAAATGACCCAGTGTCCGCCGACCCACTTCCTCAAAGAGCCGACCTAAGTGGTCCTGTCGGGGACGACCCACCAAGGTGACGCCCAACCAAAACAAAAGAGGTCCGCCACGGCGACTCCACCAGGTCCGCTACGGCGACCACTCCCTGAAAGGACCGACCTCATTGGTCCGGCCTGCCGGGATGTACCCACCAAGGTGGCGTCCAACCAAAAACAGACTAGGTCCGCTACGGCGACCCACTCCTTGACACCGACCCGACCATATGAGGTCGACCGATCTGATTACTTAGTTGAAGGAAAGGGGGTACACCGAACTTAACTCAACCTTTACATGAACGAAACAAGTCACCAGATCGGTCACCAGGGCTCACGCCGGAGGGCTCGTAACTAGCTAATGCCGCCCTACGAGGCGCAGACTGGATACGAACCCACCCCGGAGGAACCAACACTTGTTTAAAATCATTGGATTATTAAGTTATTCCTATGACCCCAGCGCGGGGCCGACCTAGTTGGATGAGTCGACGTCGAGACAGTTATGTATGATTGCGCAGAACTTGAACAAGAAATTGAAAAGGCCGAACAAGAACAAAAAGAGCTGAACTCAAAACTTCATTATAATTAATTCAAAAAGGTTACAAAATCCAGATCGGTATGGCCGACCTGGTGAAGTACATTACGTAAATAAAAAAAAGGGGGGAGACGACAACAGAGTACAAGGCCTCTATCACCGGCCGCTTCGGCCTCTGCATCCCAGACGCGCATCGAGCTTTTCTTCACCTCCTCGGCCAGGAACCCGATATCCCGGTCGGCCGCTTTGAGATGTCGGCCATGACGCCCTCCGCCGCGAAAACAAAGTTGAGTTCGCCAGAGGCATACTCCTCCGAGGCCTTGAACTCCTCGATCATCTGTTCCGCTGACTGATCGCTCATCGACTGGCCGCCAGAGCACTCCGGCTTCGGTCGCAGGAGTCCACCTCGGCCTTGTGGGCCTTCTTCTGATCCTCCAGCTCCTGGGCCTTGTCCTTAGCCCTCTTCTGGGCCTCTTTCATCTTGGCCTGGGCCTCCGCAAGACCGGACTTGGAAGCGGCAAGGGCGGAGTCGGACTCGGCCAAGCTGGACTTCAGCTCCAGAGCAGCCGCCCTGGACTGCTCGCCACTCCGGATCATGTGCACCATGGCCCGACTGCAGTGCGCCATGGCGGTGAGCATGTTGTCTTCCGGGCTGAGCATGCCCAGGTAGCGTTCTGGTGGGTCCACGACTCGACAGGCCACGGCGCATAGCCCACCGAGGCCGGCATCCGGATCGCCGATCTCTCCACCGGTGGGGACTTAGCCCTAAGAAGTCCTCGAGCACCTTGGGGTCGACTTAGACGAGGCGACGCCTCCTCCTTCCGGGCGTGGTGCCCAAGTAGGTAGTTCCGTCGAGGGCGGCGCCGACGCCGTCGGCCGGCGCTCGGCGCAGCCATGAGGCCTTTGTCGCCTGCAGCCGGGCGAAGCCGGCACCGGGCGGATCCCGGGCGCTTGGTCGGTTGATTTTGAGGTCGCGAAGCCTCGGTTTGTGCCTTCTTCTTTGAAATTTGGGAGGGCTGACGTCCCCTCATGGTCGGTTGGGAGGATGATTGGGCTGCGAGGTCGGAAAGCTTAGTAAGGCGTAAAAGGCACCAGGTCGGAAATAAATGGAATAAGACGAACCAAATTGCTTACGAGGAAGAAGATCTTTGAGGACGAGCTCGTGAAAGTCGAGCGCCGAATAGGTTCTCCTCGATCGGCAATGTACGCCAATCCCGACCGAGATCGATCTCGCGATCGCGAAGACGCTCGGCAAACCTTCTAACGGCCTCGCCTCCTTGAAGTCTGCAAAAGAAAGAGAGTTGGCTCGATTCGAAATAAGATAAGGTCGAGATCGGAAGAATAGTTACCGAGCTCATGGTAGTTCACAGAATGACGACCTCCCTCCCGGTCGTCCGGATCGACCAGGCACCTCGCCGCAGTAACCGGCTCGGCTTCCAGGCCTTTACCGAGTCCGGCGATCAGTTGACGAAAGCTCCCGAAGTTCGCCGGATCGAGCAATAGTACCAGCCTGAGTGCTGTCCGTCCGACTTGAAGGTGTACCAGTGGTTAAACTCCCACACCGTCAGTTCGCTAAGCCCGGCTCGGTGCCACAAAACCATCATTCCGAGGACGGTCCTCCACGTGTTAGGGTGAGCCGGTAGGCGCCACCCCTGCCAATCGAGAAAGTGCTTCACCGCCTCGAACGGTAGCCTCACCGCCGAGCGGGGCCTGGCTCACCGCCACGCGCCTGCGGAGGGGTAATCACCGGCTTCGTCGCCTCCTGGCACCACGAACCGCACCCGAGGTGAGACCAGATATCGGGCGTAATGAAGCTCAAGACCTTTCCTCCGCCGCCGACTGAATCGGGAACATCCCCACGGCCGACCGGTCGCGCTTGGTCGCTTCTTCTTCCTCCTCTTGAGAAAGGTCGGTTGGGGGGAGACCGGCTCGGACGGGAACGACGTGCCCACGTCGGAGGCAAGCTCGGCGGACTCAACCGTAGCTCGGACGGTTTGCGATGGCACGCCTCCAGACTTCCTCCACGCCGGAGTTGTCTCTGCATGAGAGAGGAGGAGCCCAGGAGATCGGTTTCCTCGTCGTAGTCGTATACCTCTTCCGAACCCGACGACATTTTGTAAAATTTGCTAAGTAAGGAGTTCGAAATCTACCTTAAAGCTAGGTCGGAAGGAGCTCGTGGTCGACGGTTCCTAACTTGGCTTGAGATCGAGAGAATATTTGACAAGTGTTGAGAACGGAGAAGTGTAAATCAAGAAATGAGGGGGTATATAGGCGATGGCGGTGGAAGATGAAAAGACGTGACCTCATCCAATCGTCGCCGGACACGTGGTCCACCGCGCCCACGCACGCCGCTGCGTACCCAGAAAGCGCCAACCAAGGTCGGCAGATTAACGCTGGGACAATTGTTGGCACCCTGGTGACGTGGCACGAGTGCGCCAGCTGCGCCCCTCGCTTCACGCTGGGAGAGCCAGTCGGCCATGACCAGCGTGTCCCGGTCGGATTAATCGCAAATTCACCCCAATAGTGATTTGGCGGAGAGGCCTGGCCATTCGGCTAAGCCCACCGCCGTCGCCCTATGGCCTGTGCCTGGAAAACCCGGGAGAACTCCTCCCATCACGAATGTCCACCCGATGGGTCGAGGTCGCCGGCCACGTCGCGCCCACCCCACTCGCCATCAGAGTGATAACAAGGACAATCCACGCGTGTCATCCGACACCGACACCACCCGCGAACCGCCAGAGAATCTCGCCTCCATTAATGCATTGGCGGTGTACCCAGATTCTGAGGTCAACGCCTTAAATGCTTGACGGCTTGCAGTCTTTGCGTGAGACATCATTACACCTACCAAGGGCCTAGGTCTTCAGACGCAATGATGATCTACAGCCCCCTACCCGATTTCACACTATAAATAGAACACTTAGCATGTATTTAGAGGGGAGAAAAAAAAAGCTCTCTGTAAACACAGCCCAGTTCGGACAATATACACTTATACATTTTACTTCTTCAATACTACTATCCAGGTCCTGACACCTACCCCAGTTGATAAGTAATCAGTCCTTACTGATTTCGACGTCAACAAATACCATCCAAAAGGACTAGATTGGCACATAAATTTTAATTTTGGACCAATCGAACTACTTTTTAAGTTTATACAAAACGCGCAATTTGGCAATCTTTTTTGGACCATTTGCGCCAATTTCCCTTGAATTTTTGTTAAGACGAACTAGCACCCGACTTGAAATTGCTTTAGCACCGCTGCTCGATGACTCCATGAACACTTAACACAAACAATGGGCGAAATAGACGAATACCACCTAATTTCCCTTTAATGTTTTGATTATTTTATATCTTTAATTTAAAATTTTATATAAATCATCATTTTCATTGCCAAGCACATTTGAAAGTAAAATTAAGCAATATCAATATCATGCCCTCAAGCAACAAGAAATAACCATTAAAGTTGGAAAATACTTGCCTGCAAAACAAAAACCAACTACCCCCAAGAAAATATTTTCCTGAAATTGGAAAAATTGTGCATAAAATGATTGTACCTTGTAAAATAATTTCCTTTTCCAAATCAAATAGTAAAAGATGCAAATGAATGCCTTGATTTGACATTTCCAAAAAAATTTTTACCAATCAAACACACCCTTAGATGCAAATACAATATCACATTTCTCCGAACTCTTCAGGAACATCGAAATTTTGTCAAAAGTTGCTGATGGATCTTGACATGCGACTCGTCCCAGCTTTTCAAATTTAATCATTTTTAGAACTTGCCCGTTTTGTAAAAAGTACTTCACTAGCGCAAAATCAAATTTACGCGCACGGAAGTATCTAAATACGACATTCTTGAGATGTTTAACCAAGCAAATGGGCACATTCCTTGGCAGAGAACTCAAATCTTTTGGGTCAGCAACACCTCCATCGCAACCCTGTTGAATTGTTAAAAAGTGTCTACTCTTTAATTTTATGTCAAAATTATATACGTATATAATTAGGTTCTGCATTGAAAATATGAACAGTTTAAGTAAAAAAATTAAAATGAACTCACCCAAGGAAAAGGAATGATGAACTCTTGCAGTCGAGGTGTACCTTCAAGTATGCTTGATAGTGCTTGAAGGTTGAAAACATGAACCTCTAGTCGGGTCAAATACTCAAGCACAGGTAGTGAATAACAACTCGAGTGCATAACCTTCATAAATCAAACGAAAACATCAAAGCATACATATGAAGCAACTTTTTAAATTCAATATTATAATACTAGTTATAATGATTACCCATGATAAATAAAGGGATTTGACTCCATGCATTTTGCTTACGAACTCGTACAAATTTCCCTGTCCTTGGTCTTTCAAATATCTAAAAGAAATTCTCACTGTGTGAACACACTTGAGTTCGGTCACCGATTGGAATTCAGCATCAAGACCATGCTACTCAAAAAGCTCAAGTTTTGGCGTATCAATAATCAGTTTAGGAGCACCATGTACACTGATTACGAGTTTTCTAAGTGAAGGAAATGAAAGATCAACATCCTTAGAAGTCAAAATCCCAAGTAGCATCAAATCTTCAAGCAACTTACAACCCTCAGACAACCTTCTCATGCCATCAGGATTGGATAATGTGACAAATTGCAAGCTCAACACCTTCAAATTAGGTAGACGCACCAACTCTGGGATGTCAAACCACAGAGACCCAATAAGCTTCAACACAACCAACGATCGGGAGGTGAAAACTTCGGCTGGTAATAATACCCCGACATATTTACATGTTCTCGTGTGAATATCGTGCTCTTTAATGTTATGCCACATTACAGTGATTAGAAGATTTTGAATTACGGGATTCTTAAAATTGAAATCGCAAACTAGGCGAAATCGATTGATGTAAGGTACATTTCTTAACATTATTTGTCTAAGAGCAAACCTTGAGAAATCAAGCTCCAACTTCCTGTTCCATTTTATCCCTTCTAATGAATCACCAAAGACGATGTCAGGGACAGCAAAGCAAAGATTCTTCCACCTGGTGGATAGGACTGAGGTTGCTACCGCGTATTTGGTATCAAGAAACGATAAAATGTGACAAAGAAGAGCATCCGGTAAACCACTAAGTCTGTCCATGCCACTGTGAGACTCCCTTTTGGATGCTTTGTCCATTGCAACCTTTCTTCCTAAATACATGCAAGCCGTCGATATTGATCCCCTCAGTAGCAATACACAAACACAGAACAGATTCAACCCTTTTTATGTGTATCTGTCAGCCAATTTCACTTCAGTACTATAAATTAGACCTTAGAAGAAATTACAGTATAAAACAGAATACTCTAAATTCATCATTCATCAATGATCATAATCTGAAAACCAACACGATGATTCACCAAATCGCAACAACAAGACCAAACATTTAATCAGAGTTACAAATGTCACACACACTACGCACATAATACTCGATGAAAAGATCAAGAAGCACGCACTACCTTAGATATTGAAGCATCCAACTACGAGTAAAATCTGAGCTGGTTGTTGTTTTCTCTCAGCAGCCAGCCGAACGAAACAGCACTTGAAGCTTCCTAGTTATGAATTGAGGGAAACCGAATTCATAGTCTGATGGCTTAAGACTGACTGAATATTTAGGGATTTAGCAGTCAAATTCAATTTTGGGGAAGCAGAGAGGGTTTTCGGAGAAGGCATTTGGTTTCAGAATTTGGGGAATTTTGTTTCGTTGGCCTTCTTCTGGGAGCATTATAGGGGTGAGGAAATCACTAATATTTAGAGGGTGAGTCTAAATACACCCGGCCATTTTCTGAGTACACCCAAAATTTTGCAGCTATTCCTATTATGCCCTCACCAACAAATTAAAAAAAAAAAAAAAAGTATGTTCGCTCCATACATGGAGCGAACACACACTTGAGTGTTCGCTCCATCCGGAGCGAACATGAAAATGCGTGTTCGCTCTCCATGTGGAGCGAACATAGTAAAAAAAAAATAAGGGATGAAAAATTTTTATTATTATTTTTTATTAAAAAATAATTACATTTAATACTAACCGGATAAAGCCAATTACTGTATTATCAAAAAAATTTTGATTTTGTTTTTAAATAATTATCTGCAACTACTTTGACGAGTAATTTCGACAGTTTTTTGCAATCACTTTGACGATAAATTTTGAAAATTTTTTTATGATAAAGTAATTGGTTTTATCCCATTAGAGTTTAAGAATAATTACATTCAACACTAGTCGGAATTTTGTTAATGATAAAATAATTGATTTTATCCGGTTAGTGTTAAATACAATTATTAAAAATTTTAATTTTCTTACCACTTTGGCAATTAATTTTGAATTTGAAATATCTCTAAGTTTTTTTTGCAATTGCAACACTAAATTTTAAAATTTTTATGATGATAAAATAATTCGCTCCATCTGATTAGTATTAAATACAATTATTAAAAAAATTTTTGAGTGATTATCAAAATTTTAACTAAAAATAATATTAAAAATTTTTTATCCTTAATTTTTTATTTATTTATTTTTAATTTTATGATGTTAGCCGCTTAATAAAATAATCTGCTCGCCCACCCATTGCTTAACACCCGTGAACAGTGTTCATTTCGCCAACGCAAACAAATTTTTTTTTTTTTTTTCTCTAAGGATTAAATAATGGAGAGGGTAAATTTGGAATAATGGATAAAATGGGTGTACTGAGTAATTTTAATGGGTGTATTTAGCCGCTCCCATATTTAGAAGTCCTATTTTGCCCACACATTTTTTATTTAATACCTAGCATACCCAAAATTGTTATGCAATTAATGATAATAACTATTACTACACTCATGCGATGCACGGGAACAATTAAATTTATGTATAATAAATAATTAATATAATATTATAAATATATTGAATATAAATATTCAATTACATCATTGATGTAATTTATGTATATGAGATTGTATAATTATAAATAATTATTGAAATCTACAATATTGTATATTATAGTCAATACAAAAAACGCGAGTAAATTCACAATTATAAATTAAAAAATTCACGTTCATCGCATAATTAAGAAGTTTATTAAAACATGTAACTTTACTTCTAATTGTCGCATATCGCATTTCAAAACAGTGCTCGTAGAGATTAATTAATTATAAACGAATCATTGGTAATGAATATATAAAAATTCTTTGATTATCAAAACTTATCTTTCTCGTTGGTACAAATGAAATTTATCTTGGAACACCTTTTTCTTTCTGAAATGGATATTACGCACTCTAAGTTTTATGATTTTATGTGTTCTTTTAGTGATTAGGTGTAATTCTTAACTTAATTTTAGCTTGTCGTATAAGAATTATTATGCTTAATTTTATGTGACTTAAATTTATAGTAATACCAACAATTTTCTGCATCTACATAATTCATTTGATTTCTTTCCATTTACGTAAATTATATTTTAAGTTTAGAAAGAAAAACTTTTTATTTTTAATTTTATATACTTAGAAAAGAAAAAAACGTGTAATGCAAAATCCAGTTAGTGAGCATATCACATCAGCCGTATTGAAAACGAAAAATATCAATTAACTTTTTTAATTAGAAACCTTGTGTCATGTTGGCACTGCCAATACGGCACCGATCAAACGTGGCACCTCAATTATAATAATATAAAGAATAATAAATTGCTATTTACGTAAAAATAGGTAAATTATTAAACATAAATTCAATTATAATTTTAACTACTCACTATTTGATTTTTTTTAAAAAAAGTAAAAAATGCCCACTATTTTTGAATAGTCCAATTTACATAACCAAGCAAAACTATCAAAACCTCTAATTTTAACCGGATGAAAATAAATAATATTTATTATTTAATATTTTGTATTATAACTTTAAAAAATAAAGTTATATTTAAAATCTTTCCAAAACCAATTTTTCCTTATTAAATGTTTGCTTTAAATATCGGTTTATTTTAATTATGTTTTTAATTACTATTAATTAATGTTGGATTATTTTCAAGCTAATTTTTTTATTTTTTAAAAATATTTAATGTGTGCCATATTGGCATCTTTGCCAACGTGACACTCCAATTTTTTTAATACAAAGATAATTATTAACGATGTCTAATTAATCGCATTCCACTACTTTTAATACATCGATCATTTGACCCTTCATACCTAAATATTAGCACTGTTTGTAATTTTCACATTTGTTTTATAGTTCTTAGAGCTTTTCTTTCTTTCTTTTTTTTTTTTCATTTTCATTTTCACTTTGCCATAATAACAATTTGTTTATGGTGATTTGAAGTGGACACCACATATACTTTGAAGCTAATCTCATATATCCGAGGTCAAAATTGACTAATTAACACAATTTATAATTCAAAAATTCATTATTAGATAGGATGTAAGTGTCTACCATAGGAATAAAGTTAATATTTTACATCAAAATACTCCATACGAGAACAAATTAAAATTAATTTCTTACAAAAGATATTATAAATTATGCAATTGATCGGTCATGACAGAAATTGAATTGAGTAAAATGGTTGGATGGTTAAGTTAGGTACACGATTATTAAATTGAACATGTTGTATTATTTTTTGTGAATGTAGAATGGTGGGAAATTTATTATTTTTTGTGAAAGTAAAATTGTTCCATATCACGTGTTACATACTAGTAGGTGTAAATGGCCTCTTTTAGTTTGAAAAGTTTTCAAGGCGCTTGACTAATTCTGCTGGTCCTGTAATATTTTATATTATTTTTAGCCATATTTTTTAGATATAAATGTCTTTTTTTCCTTCTTTTCTTCACAAATGTTCACCATTTCATTTTCGTTTCCTTCGCCTTTCCTCTCCTTCTTGTCCTCCTCCTCTTCTCTTCTTAGTCTTCATTGTTTTTCCTCTTAAAAAATACCTATTGTTCATTATCTTTTATCTTTATGTTTTTCCCATTAAAATTATATGAAAAATTATCTTTTTTACAGCTTTTCACCATCCAAATTGTATGGAGAAGAAATCACAGTCTGAAAATGAAAAGAAATGTGATTTTTATATTTGTATGTGTTAAATTTTTTACTTTTTCAGGTTGTTTCTTGTGAAAATGACTTCAAACGGCCTTGTTTGAAATTATTTTTCGTGGAAAATAATTTTTTTTCAATAAATCGTCATTGAACAACCCCAAAACTAGGAGCGGATCTAGGAGAATAGTTCAGCTAGAACAACTATTTACCGTTGACCATCAAAATCTGTTGAAGTTGATGGTAAAATGGGAATGACCTATTTTGTGAATTTTATACACAAATGAAACTATGGACGAAACACACACTTGAGTGGGTGGGCGAAGAAAGGTTGATGAATGATGTCATTTCACTCGGTGCATCTGGTGTAGTCTGTTAACCTCTCTACCGGGAATGTGATTACCAATGCGCAGAGAAGTTTTCTTTTTTTGAAGAAGAGCTTGATAATGGCTCCATAGTCCATTCATCGATCTTCTGTTTTGAAATCCAAGGTGGGTTGATTCATTGATTTTCTTTAGAATCGTCTCTGTCTGTGACTCTGAGGGCAATGAATGTGTATTTTATAATTCACAAAATATGTTATTCCCATTTTTCTCTTGAGTGCATTATCTATAGGTGTGAAAATATTCTCACTCTCCTCGAAGTGCCATAACTATGGCACTCCCGGGAGCATGTGATTATGGTTGTAGGTGAATGAAAATTAGCCAAGTGACAACACTGTAAAGATGAAGTTTGACGGTAGGGATGTACTTGCTACAAAAAAGTGAAGATGGGGTGGGGGTTTTCTGCCAAAAAACAAAGGTCATACATATGGACATTTTGCGCCAATTATCCTTTCTCGAAAACATTTGTCACTTTTTGAACCAAAAATTGCCAAAACTCACATTTTAGGCTAAAGCATCGCTCCAAAAGTGACAACACCACTGCATCTTTTTCTCAGCCTTAACAAAGTAAGGAGTCTTACATTATTTTTATATTAAAGTTATTGAGTTGCAAACTTATTGTATCAGTAATATGTCATGTCATTATGATATGTTACTCACATGTGGGCAACGTATCGTACCCACATGTGAACGGAAGGGCTCCTGAAGTTGATAGTGCTCGAAGTTCAAAAACATGAAGCTCTAGTCGGGTTAAATGCTCGAGGACGTGTAGTGAATAACATCTTGAGTGCATAACCTTCATGAATTAATGGAAAACATCAAAGCATATACATGAACCAAGATTTTAAATTAAATATTCAATACTAGTTATAATGAGAGCACCTTGGATAAATAAAGGGACTTGGCTCTATGCATCTTGTTTATCAACTTGTACAAATTCCCTTGGCTTTTCAAAGGTTTCAGAGAAATCCTCACCGTGTTAACACACTTGTGTTCGTTCACCAATTGGAATTCAACTTCCCGACCTTCAAACTCAAAAAACTCAAGCTTTGGGGTATCAATAACGAGCTCAGAAACACCATATATATGCTTGATTACGAGTTCTCTAAGCAAAGGATATGAATGGTTAACAACGTCGACATGCTCCGATGTCCTACCCCCACATAGCAACAAATCTTCAAGCAACTTACAACCCTCAAACAACCTTCTCAGACCATCATGATCGGCTACTCTGACATCCATGAAGTGCAGCACCTTCAAATTAGGTAGATGCACCAACTCGGGGAAGTGTAACTCAAAACTCCCTGTAAGCTTCAACACAACCAGCGACCGGGAGTTGAAAACTTCATTCGGAAATGTTACCTCGACAAATTTACTTGCTTGAGTGCAAATATCGAGCTCTTGAACATTACGCCACATCGCAGCACATAGAAGATTTTGAATTAAGGGATTCCTAAAATTGAAACCGCAATCCAGGCGAAATCGATTTATGTAAGGCACTTCTCGTAACATTATTTGTCTAAGAGCAAACCTTGAAAAATCGAGCTCAACATTCCTGTTATATCTTATTATCCTTTTCAAGGAATCATCAAAGACAATGTTAGGAACTGCAAAGCAAAGATTCTTCCACCTAGCTGATAGAACACAGGTTGCTACAGCATATTTAGTATCAAGAAACGATAAAATGTGACAGAGAATAGCATCGGGTAAACCACTTAGTCTGTCCATGCCATTGTAGGAGGCCCTTTTGGATGCTTTGTCCATTGTAGTTCCAAATTTCAATCACTTAAAATACACAAACAGAGCGGAGGCGATAGCATAGTCACATATCAGTAATTATAAAATATAAAAAATAAAATAAAATAAAAACGTAATGTATAATCAGAAATCACACTAGAATCATTTTAACTCGAACTTAAAGTGCAATGATAAGGAGAAATGTTGAGTACCAAAAAATTAACTGCAAGGGTTGGAGTAGTGCGAGAGCTGGACAGAGGAGCAACTAACAATGGAGATTGGAGGCAGTGCGCAGATGTGCAGAGCCGAAAGATGAAGATTTGCCCTACTATTCACAATTTGGGAATTCAATTTTTCAGAGATACGATTTCAGTTTGGGAATGGGATTTTGGTGTTCGACTTTTATTTCTTTGCACAATTGCAAATGGACTGCAGAGAGAGAGAGAGAGGGGCAAGAAGGGGGAGACGACAGAGAGAGAGAGAGAAAAAAAAAAGCCTTAGCATTTTATGTGCATAATATAGGCCATATCCGGTCTTCTGTTTTTTTTTCCTTTTTTTTTGTCAACGTTGTTTATCTACTTATTATATTTGATATTTATTTGTTTTGTTATCATTATTATTATTACTATTATTATTATTATTTTTTTTTAAATATGGAGTATACATTGAAGATGTTCTTATGATCTGACTTGAAGAATTTGTGATTGTGACAATAAAATCTTTGACGAATTTCAACTAGAGTCCGAAGAAATTTACCTTTTTACAAGGAAGTATTTTGGAAAAACAAAACTTCAAGGATAAAGTAATTTTCAATTTGATAGAATATTAGATAAACACCGCCCAATTTTCCCATTGAAGACTAGAACTCAATGCTCAATTTTGCAATGTTTCCTTTTGATGTGAACCTTTAATTAGTTAGATACAGCTGATTTTCTCAGCAATGGTTGGTATTGTGTTATTATGCCTTATGGTTTTTAGTGTTATGCTATAAGTGTTGATTGTTGAATGACTGATTTAGGTGTTACGCTTTATTAGTTTTCAGTGTTAGCCATACTTTGATTTTAGAATTGTTGGTACGTTGAATGGTCCATACAATGCGTCGGGTTAGGATCTTTTGCTTCTACCCCGGTCATGTGATTGATGCATTTAGGCCATCTCCAATGCGGGCGTCCATTGCCCCGGCCGTGCAGTAGAGAGAGAGATGAGAGAGAAAGGAACAAAAGATTATTTTATTTTAAAAGTGAATGGAAGGAAGTGTAGGAATAAAAGAGAGGGAAAAGTAAAAAAGATGAGAGAGATAGAGATAAATTCAAAAATAATAATAAAATAGTAGTGGAATAATTCTAGACGGGCGTCTATATCTGAACGTGGTACAGGAATTAATGAAGAAAATGTGGAATAATTAATAGAAAAGTGATTAAAAATTTTAAAAAAAGGGGCCCCACAATTTTTTCCACTTCCTATCTCTCTCCTCTCTCTCTCTCTCCACTGCACCGTCAGACAAATGCGAGCAATGGACGCCCGCATTGGAGATGGCCTTAGTGACAAATCACTCTTCAGGATTCTTGTGCTATTATATACCTTTTTGGCGATTTCTTGTTCTTCCAGAAAATAACATGATTAGCGCGTATTAGCCTACTCATTTTTATATATTTTTACACATTCTTTTCAACTCCACTTATTCTCTCTCCTATTTCATATCCACATATATCGTGACCTATCTCTACTACACAAATCCTCACCATTTAACTCTACTCATTCTCTCTCCTATATCACATTAAAATCCAAAAAATCCATTTTTACACATATACTAACACCCGCATATACGCCACCTTTTTTGTTATGCGTTACTAGAAAAAGATTCAAACGTTCCTAGAAAGATAAGATAATATTCTCATTCCTATTATTGTGTCTACATATGGGCATCATATAATACACACATGCTTACACACATGCTGATGCAGACTACTTATAAAAGTGGTCTAACACTACGGATAACAAAGTTCGTCGCTGATGTAAAGCGTGTGGATATTCTATAGTGTCCGGACACCAGAACAGGAGTGCATATATTCTATAATATGAGATTAAAAATGAATGTAAAAAAAGTGTGTTAAAATAATTTTTTTCAAACAAGCATCTGCACTAAATATCCAATTCACTGACAACGGCGCCCGGTTTATTTAAAATTGCGAACTTTTGAGAAATACCTTAAAATCAGGTTTGAAGATAGGGGGGTTTCTGCCCAAAAAAATTAAAGGTGGCGATGATTTGCACGTTAAGGGTCAAAGGTAGGGACATTTTGCGCCGATTCTCCTTCCTTGAAGACACTTTATCACTTTTTGAAACAAAATATTGCAAACTCACATTTTAAGCTAAAGTATTCAGCCAAAAGTGAAAAATTAAGTCTTTTTCTCAACATTAACAAAGTATAGAGTTCCACATTATCCTTAGATTAAAGTTATTCAATTGCAAACTTATTGTATAAAGTAATCTGTTATGTTATCATTATGTCAAAAGCGACAACCAATATTTTAAACCGCAGTATTCAAAGTAATAAAACAAATATATCAACTTCTATTTCACAACAATTACATCATTTCGGACCACATTTAGCTGAAAGTAATGGTTGTAAAAAATGGTATGTCTTTCACCTTTTCACAAGGAAGTACTTTAAACAAACCAAACTCAAGAAAGTAATTTTAAATTTGATAGAATCAAGATGAATGCCACCTAATTTTCCTTTTTAACATTTTTTGTTTAAGCACAATGTACAATTAAACCATACAAAGTCACCTACAGACATTTTTCCCAGTAAAACATAGCGCCATGAATAACTTATAAGTAAACTTCTTACCGAGATCAATGAACACCTCACGGGATAGTAAAAAGTAAAAACCCCTTGTTTGGATAATATAAACACCCAAATAGTAAAATTTCTCTTCTAGGGATCAAACCTTAGACCTTTAAGTCTTAGGGCTTCAACTTGGCCCCCTAAATTAATGGGCCAACCCTCATTGACAATTTTCCTCTTAACATTTTGATCATTTTATATTTTCCGTTTAAAATTTGATATAATTCACTATTCTTTCATTGCCAAACACATTTTAGGGCAAGATTAAGCAATCTCAAGTGCCATGCATCAGGATCCATAAGAGAACCTCAAGCAACAAGAACAAAGCTTGAGAATTCAAACACAATCTCACATTTTCCCGAGCTCTTTGGGAACATCGAAATTCTATCTAATGAAGCACGAGTTCCTATTAGTCCAAAAGAGTTTCATCCCATGTTATGATTGTAATTTTTATGAATTTTTATGTGAAATATGAGAGACAATGAGGGAAGTTAAATGGTGAATATTTGTATAATACATGTAGGTCCCACAAAATATCTGAATCTGATTGTTTTGAACAATTTCAATTTTGAATGGAAAGGGTTAAACTTTTGGATCCTATCACGGTCGTAATCATTTTCAACACTTTTCCATTCTCTACAAAGAACTCTACTAGCTCAGATTCAAATTCATCATCATCGAAGGATGTAAACTTAATATTCCTGAGATGTTTCACCAAACACATTGGCACATTTTTTTGCATAGAACTCAACTCTTTTGCTTCAGCACCACTCTCATAGCCCTGCAGTTGAATCATTAAACGAGTAGTTACTTTTTAGTTTTAGATTACAAATACATAGGTAAACAATAATTTCTACATTAAAAATACAAACATTTGAAGTAAGAAAAAGTTAAAACGAACTCACCTTAGGAGAAAGAATGACAAGCTCTTCAAGTTGAGGTGTACTTTCAAGTATGCTTGATAGTGCTCGAAGTTGCAAAGAACCAATCTTTAGTCGTGTCAAATGCTCGAGGACAGGTAGCGAATACCATCTCGAGTGCACAACCTTCATAAATTAATGGAAAACATCAAAGCATACACATAAAGCAAGATTTTAAAATAAATATTCTACATTAGTTATAATGATTACCTTGGATAAATACAGGAACTTCACTCCACGCATCTCGTTTATCAACTTGTACAAATTCCCCGGGCCTTTCATAGATATAAAAGAGATTTTCGCCGTGTGAATACACTTGAGTTTGTTCGCCAGTTGGAATTCAACTTCCCGACCATTATACTCAAAAAACTCAAGTTTTGGGGTATCGATAACGAGCTTAGAAGCATCAAATATATGTTTGATAACGAGTTTTCTCAGAGAAGGATATGAAAGGTCAACAATGTCAACATGCTTAGACGACGCCCTGCACCGAGATAGCAACAAATCTTCAAGCAACTTACAACCCTCAAACAACCTTGGGATAGAATCATGATTGGCAAATCTGACATATACCAAGTGCAACACCTTCAAATATGGGAGACGCACAGAGTCTGGGAAGCCCAAGTCAAAACGTCCTGTAAGCTTCAATCGGGAAGCGAAAACTTCAGACGGTAAAGTGACCTTACGTGTTTTCAAGCAAATATCAATGCTAGGAACTGCAAAGCAAAGATTCTTCCACCTCGTGGATAAGACTGAGGTTGCTAGGGCGTATTTAGAATCAAGACACGACAAAATGTGACAAAGAATATCATCCGGTAACCCACTTAGTCTGTCCTCTTTGTCCATTGAAACTCGACTTTCTCTTGGTCAGTATAGATTTGCCTGGCTACAATCCCATATTTCAGTATCCTCTATTATAGATTGCTAAAAGAATATTATTTTGTAGTGTAATGTAACTTCAATCACTTGTAATACAAAAACAGTGTGTAGACTCAATCCTTTTTTAAGGGAAAAACAAGAGTATAGTCACATATCAATAATTAAAAAAATAAAACGAAAAGCCAATGTATAATCAGAAATCAAGAGTAGAATCATCTCAACTCGGGGACAAACACGCCTGGTTTCTCCTTGTGCCCACCCGACACGAAATCCATGAACGAAAAAATGAACGAAGACTCAGGCAATTCATGGCATGATCTATAGATGAAATTAAATATATACATTTCTAAATTAAAATTAAATATACCATTATACGAAGACATGGTTGCTTTTGCCCGCGAGAAGTTGGTGTTGCTTGACAGTTGCTTCAATGCTAGAAAATTAGAAGAAGTAATTGTTAGAATAAATATGAGAGAAAGAAGGAAAGAAGGGGAGAAAGAAAGAGTAACCTGAGAGAGTGAGAGAGATGGTGAGACAGTGAGAGAGATGGAAGAAGGAAGGACCGAAGGAGGAGTTTTTTGTTTAGGGCAAGGGGTAAATTTGGGATGGGTGGGTGTATAAAGTATTTTGTATGGATTTATGATGGGTGTATTTAGTAATTTGGGTGCATAAAGTAAGTGAATGGGTGCCTTTAGCCACAGCCTTGTAGAGAAAAAAAACAAAAAACAAAACAAAAAAACAAAAAGGTGTGGGTTATGGTCAAGGACTTTCTAGTGCCATCGATGGCACCATAACTATGGTGCCACCGATGGTATTTTCGGATCCGATTCGATATTTGTTTTGAAATTTGAGGCAAGATCTAGAATCAACACGATGAGTGAGAGCTCTAACAATTTGGAAATTTTCTGACGATACCGTAGCGATCGGTGGTGGCCTATCAAAGTTTTGGCCATAATTTGGGCTAAAATGATGGCCAAAACTTTGATCAGCCGCTACGGTGCCGCCAAAAAATTTTCCAAATTGCTCGAGCTCCCCTCGTCGTGTTGATTCTACATCTGGTCTCAAATTTCAAAATAAATATTTAATCGGGCCCAAAAATACCATTGATGGCACCGTACAGTGCCATTGATGGCACGAGATCACTCCTGGGGTTATGGTATACCCGTGTATTTTCTACTTTTTCCATTTTGAGATTTCTTATAATTAATTATATCAATTCTTTTATTTTTTATTTTCCTTGTTTATCCGATAACTTATTAACCGCATTATTGATGTAGGATGTTAACACGGACATGCATATTCGAATAGAAAAAGTCTTGGAGTACACATAAATATGTGTGTGGTAAATGTCACACTCTAATAGAGGGTGTGACAAGATTACTATAATGTCATCCCTGAATATGGGGAGCCATACCCTCATTAGTGTGTGTCATTTTGCCATAAATTTTTTGTGTGTACTCCAAGCACAGCTCATTCGGATATCCTTCAGTAACCCTTTTAACTCATAAGTTATAATTGTAAATTAGGGCTTGTTCTCTTCACAATTATCTAACACAACTTTTTCTCTCTCATCATTTACAACCACTTATTCAATTATTTAATATACTTTCTCCAACTTACAACCACACATTTCACACGGAAATCGAGTAACATCTCCGAAGAACAAGGCCGAGCATGTAAAAGCATTTCTAATGGTAGGGGAAAACCCAAATTTAAGTTTATTCCCCCATTTCTCATAATACCAAATAATATAAAGGTGTTTCAAACCCCCCCCCCCCCCCCTTCCCTTTTTTTTTTGTAGATTTGGGGGGAATAATTCCCTCCCCCCTCATTTTCCACTTTTCCCTTTTCACCTATATTTTTCCTCCTACAATTAAAAATGCGCAACGGAGTTATATTATGCAATTCTAGTAATTGAGAAATGGCTTTATGGATCTCTTTGTTTACACATATTCAATGTCACATTCATATGTAGTACTAAAAGCTTGATCTACTTTTTTTTTTTTTGTCAACATTGTCTATTTACTTATTTGGCACTTTATTTATTTTATTTTATTATTATTTTTCTAATATATATATATATATATATATATAGCGTGCACTGGATATACTCTCGTAATCACTCAAAGTAGTATACATGATCGTGGCAACTGAGAATAAATCTTTGCAAAATTTTAAATTTGAGGCGTCACCGCATTAAAATTATATTAGTAAAAGTTGTAGTGTCGACATGATTTGCAATTTTAAAATACACAAAATATGCTATTTCCATTTTGCCCTTAAGTATATTATCTAGGTATCTAGGTGGATGCTAATTAGGCAAGTATTGATTCAAAGTAATAAAACGAATATATCCACTTCTATTTCACAACAATTACATCATTTCAGGACATATTTAGTTAAAATTATCTGCTGTAAAAATGGCATGTCTTTCACCTTTTCACAAGGAAGTACTTTAAACAAACAAAAGACGAGAAAGTAATTTTCAATTTGATAGAATTTAGATGAATACCATCATATTTTCCTTTTAGCATATTGATAATTTTATATCATTAGTTTAAAATTTCATATAATTCACTATTCTTCATTGCCAAACACGTTTGAAGGTAAAATTAAGCAACAATCTCAAATGTCATGCATGAGATCCATAAGAGAACCTTAAGCAACAAGAACAAAACTTGAGAATTCAAACACCATCTCCCATTTTTCCAAGCTCTTTGGGAACATTGAAATTCTATCTAACGGCGAATGAGTTCCTCGTAACGACGGATGAGTTCCTCGTTGTCCACAAGAATATTAATTTTAACCTTTTTTAACACTTTTCCATTCTGCAAAAAGAACTTTACAAGCTCAAATTCACGGACAAATTCACGGACGAGGAACGATTCAAACACGATATTCTTGAGATGTTTAACCAAACACATGGGCATATTTTTTTGCAGAGAACTCAACTCTTTTGCTTCAGCAACATTCCCATAGCGCTGCAGTCGAATCAGTAAACGAGTAGTTAATTTTTAATTTTAGATCACAAACATATAGGTAAATAATAATTTCTACATTTAAAATACAAACATTTGAAGTAAAAAACTTAAAACGAACTCACCTTAGGACAAGGAATGACAAGCTCTTCAAGTTGAGGTGTACTTTCAAGTATGCTTGATAGTGCTTGGAGTTCAAAAAAACGAAGCTCTAGTCGGGTCAAATGCTCAAGGACGGGTAGGGAATACCATCTCGAGTACACAACCTTTATAAATTAATGGAAAACACCAAACATTGTATGTAAACCAAGATTTCAAAATAAATATTCCATACTAGTTATAACGATTACCTTGGATAAATAAAGGGACTTGACTCCATGCATTCTGTTTATCAACTTGTACAGATTCCCTGGGTCTCTCATAGATATAAAAGATATTTTCGCCGTGTGAATACACTTGAGTTCGTTCACCAATTGGAATTCAACTTCCCGACCTTTATACTCAAAAAACTCAAGTTTTGGGGTATCAATAATTAGCTTGGAAACATCCAATATATCTCTGATTACGAGTTTTCTAAGCGAAGGATGTGAAAGATCAACAATGCCCACGTGCTTAGATGATGTCCTACACCGAGATAGCAACAAATCTTCAAGCAACTTACAACCCTCGAACAACCTTCTGATACAATCATGATTGGCAAATCTGACATATGACAAGTGCAACACCTTTAAATTAGGGAGACGCACCAACTCTGGGAAGACTAACTCAAAACGCCCCGTAATCTTCAATCGGGAGGCGAAAACTTCAGCCGGTAAAGTTACCTTACGTGTTTTCGCACATATATCAATGTTAGGAACTGCAAACCAAAGATTCTTCCACCTGGTGGATAGGACACAGGTTGCTACAACATATTTAGTATCAAGAAATGATAAAATGTGACAAAGAATATCATCCGGTAAGCCACTTAGTCTGTCCTCGCCATTGTTGGATTCTTTGTCCATCGTAACTTGACTTCCTCTAGGTCAGTATAGGTCGCCTACAATACGAGTTTCAGTACCCTCTGCTGTATATTGCAGTAAGAATATTATTTCATAGCATAATGTAACTTCAATCACTTGTAATACAAAAGAAGTGAGGAGTTAATCCTTAATATTATTTCGTAGCATAATGTAACTTCAATCACTTGGAATCACAAGTGATCCCCTCCCCATGTGGAGAGGCTCCCGCGCAACGTGTGCCCCTGATTGGAGGGAGGCGGGGCCTGATTTGATCCCCGTCCAATCGGGGGAGACGAGGCATGGAGAGGGGAGGGGATCAATTCTCCACTTGAGTGAGGAGTTAATCCTTTTTAAAGGGAAAAAGAAGCCATCAATAGCTATAAAATATAAATAAAAAACAAAAAATAAAACAAAAATCCAACGTATAATCACAAAATCACACTAAATCATAATCATCTCAACAGGAATTTAAAGTGCTATAATAAAGAGAATTTTTGAGTACCTAAAAGTTAACTGCAAGGGTTCGAGTGCGAGAGAGTGAGAAGTGAAATGAGGAGCAACTACCGAGTGCGAGCAGATGTGCAGAGCTCAAAGAGGAAAGCGAAGCTGTAGACGTTATCTATATCTCCGTTATTTGCGAACGAGCTTGGGGTTGATGGCTGCGATTTGCCGTACCATTTTCCATTTGGGAATTCAATTTTGCAGAAATACGAGTTCAATTTGGGAATGGGGGATTTTGATGTCCGACTTCCATTTCTTTGCACAATTGCCAATTGGGACTGCAATGGGCTGGATGGCCTTAAAGTGGGCTTCGCACTGTTATAAATTTTATTAATTTTTTTTATTATTTATAATCACTGATTTAATTATTTAATATATATTTTTTATATTTCAATCACCCATTTAACATATATATCAAAAAAATTAACTTTATCACCAAAAGAACATACGCTAAAACACATATTCCATCAAATAAAGTGGATCATTAAATTTAAATAGTGAAAAGTTTTAAATTCTTCAACATATTCTCCATTTTTAGTTCTTTATTTCACTTTTTTCAATAATTTTTTTAATTGTAATTAATAATAATATTTATAAATATTAATGACCAATAAAATTAATTATAGATTGTGTTATTCAAAAAATACAACCTTAAAACTTATTGGGTGTGTTTGATTGAACAAAATTTTGATGGAAAATATCACTTCAAAAAAAAGGTTTTCCCACTTATGTGTTTGATGCAAAACTTTTTCTTGAAAAATGTTTTCCATGTACAAGTCGCTAAAGCACAAATTTTGCTCATTTTCATGGAAAAGTGAATTTGGTGTTGAGGTGGGAAAAATTACAAGGAAAACCTTTTCCATGGAAAAGGTTTTCCACCTCCAATTCCAGGTGCAATCAAACACACCCATAGTTATTTATAAATAAAGAATGAATTTAGCTCTACAAATTTGGAGACTCAAATACAATCTCTAAATTAAATTTTTAATTTAAAGGGTATGTTGGAAATGTTCTAACTTTTATAATTAATGAGTGACAACCCCCCAAAAAAGCACATGATCATCTCGCGGATCTCCTTACAAAGCCCGGCCGGTAATGCATGAGCTCTATTGTTGCAAATAGTCTCTGGAATCTTTTTTTTCCCCGCTCTCTCTCAATTTTTTTTTATTTTATTTTTAAAGAACTTTTTGTAATTCTTTTAACTCATTATTTTGTAACTTAATTAAGCGTGTAAAGAGAGTGAGTGACACATAGAATTCTTTGTTTTTATATATTTGATCTCAGATTCATACGTAGAGGTTGTTCCAAAAAAAAAAAACAAATATATAAATAAATAAATATTCATATAAATAAATAAATATTCCTCTGTTAGACCGTAGAATGGATGCGTGTTTTGAAAGAGGCTGATCACGTCGGTCCTCAGTTGGAAGTTGGCTTGCCCAAATGGTGGATACACGATGCTTGATTGGCTCTGAATTATTTGTGGCGTCATAAAGTCGCCAACTAGCATGTTGTCTTCATCCACGACCTCTTCTGCTCGTGCTCCACCATTGTTAATTCGCAGAATTTCATCATTGGCCGCCATTGCTTTCTTTTTTGGATTTTTTTGTTTTTCTATTTCTCTAGCTTTTCTACATCTCTGACGAAAGGTACGCTCGATCTCTGGATCTAGTTCGAGATATTGACCGAGCCTCGCACTTCGCATGGACCTGAGAGAAAATAAGAGAAACTGTAAAAGAAAAATACAATAAAATTAATTAAAAATAAATAATAAAGTTCGAATTAGTGCTAGCTAAACTAAACTAGAAAATAATTACAGTCCCCGGCAACGGCATCAAAAACTTGTTGCGACTAATCCCACACCCCAAGTATACGGGTCGCGAAAGTAATAAAGTGGATTTTTTAGAGTCCGGATATCGTACCCACGAGAACTGAATTATTCCCAAGTTCACTATAACTAACCTTAACCGATATAAATAAGTTGAGATCAATTAATTCTAATCTTGCGAAAATTAAATTGCTAAATTAGATTTTTTTTTATAATTTGAAATCGAATATGGGAAAACTAGCATTAAGGTTTCGAATCCACTTTTCATTTAGTTATCCTCCGGATTAATAATTTGACAACGTAAGTTAGTTTTGACGATTCAATTCACAAAATTTGTTGAATAATCTTTCTCAAGTAAAATTCAACATATTTATATGACGTGTTAACTATATCTCTATGATAACAACGGCATAAAAATGTATTACAACACAAGAATTGCATAAAAATATCGCACAAATCATAGGGGTATTTTCATCCCCTATCGGACTTCATGGTTTTCAATAAGAGTCTAATTTATTCAACATTTCTCAATTCAATGAATAAATCACAGATCAACTTTGGCCACAAGTTGCAAAAGAAAACATCTTTATATTGAAAACTCAAAACTAAACATTCGTTTAAGCATAAGAATTAATAAAACATCAAATTCTCAATTGATTCAATCTAAAATTCAAGTTTCATCTCTACCCTAATGCTATGAAAAGTTTAGCCTAACATGCTGTAAAAGTCAGAAGAAAAACGAGAAGAGAAAGTCATGACCAAGTTAATGTTGAGCTCTTCAATTTGGATCTTCAATTGTGGCTTTTTCTCCAAATTTCTCCAAGTTGATTGCTCCAATTTTCGTTCTCCCCTCTTCTCTGACGTCCCCTCCACGAATTAGGTCGAAATCGATATTAATAGATGCAAGAAAGTCCAAAAAATCAAAGTCCAAATCAGTTTCGAAAAGTTTTCTGCGAATCTGCCCGATATAACCATACTATCGCGCGTGCGATCGCATGGTTATAAATATCCAAAGGCATGCGGTCGCGCATGAGACCGCATGGTTTACCAGATGCAACTTTTGCCCGATTCCATTTTGGTCATCACAGTTTAATTGCAGGGTAAGTCCTCGACTTCTAAATTTGATCAATTGAGCCCACAAACTTTTGATTTCTTCAATTTTGCTCCCATTTGATTTTTCTTCACCTTCCCAACTTTTATTGCTTCTAATTGAGTCCTTAAAACTTTAATTTATGTCTCTTTTAGTCCCAAATTTCACTCTTTTCTTCAACTCCTGGTTCTACACTGAAATAGAAACAAATTACACAAAATTAGACACGAAATTAACTAGAAATACGAAAAACACATAATTTAAAAGACTTAAATAAGTGCATAAATTGCACTTATCAGCGATAAAATATTTCAATCCACAATTCTAATTGGGTTGTTCCCAATTTATCTTTAGTTTAAAATTTTATATAATTTATCATTTTCACTGCAAAGAATATTTGAAAGTAAAATTAAGCAATCTCAATATCATGCATGTTGGTCCAGAAGAATCCCAAAAGCGACCAGAAATAACAAGTAAATATATAAAAGCACATATCTCATAGTTTCCTATTTTGCTATTGGGTGTGTTTGATTGATAAATATGGAAAATAAAATCTGAACAATATTTGTCTGCAAAACAAAAACAACTTACCCCATAACAAAATATTTACCTGGAATTGGAAAAAAAAATCTTAAAATGATTGTACCTTATAAAATGATTTCCTTTCCCAGTTTGCAATCAAACAGCAAAAGATGAAAATGAATTCTGATTTGACATTTTTTAGGAAAAACTTTACTAATCAAACACACCCAATACAATATCACATTTTTCCGAACTCTTCGGGAACATCGAAATTTTGTCAAAAGTTGATGACGGTTCATGACATCCTACCTGGCTTTTCAAATTTAATCATTTTTAGAAGTCGCCCGTTTTGTAAAAGTACTTTACTAGCTCAAAATCAAAGACCGTTGCTCTCCTGCCCACACGATGATGTGGCGCCTTATGTCATCCAATTTTTTTTTAATATTTATGTTAAGTGAGATGGATAATACATAACTACTTTCTGATGATGGGAGACTCATGTGGCTCTCGCGAATTTTTGTAGGGGTGCGTGCATGAGCTGCCTGAATTAAGGAAGAAGAGAGCACTCCGTACAAGCCAATTTAGTTTAGAGAATTAGGACAATTGTCCAAGAGCCTGTTAACTAGTTTGGGCCATAAAATACTTCGAACACATGTTCGATCCACAATTTAAATTGGGTCTTTCTCATTAACTGGTGGTTGCGGCCAACAAATAAATGGGGCTTCCAATACCCACTTAATTAATATTGCAGGTCGAACATTTAAGTCGGTTTCAACTTGGAGAAGGAAGACAACATTATATGACGTACGCTAAGATGGCAAATGTCCCTTTGCCCATCACCCCATGTGTCGGCACTCCAAGATGTCTAAATGTGTGCAATGGAACAAAACTAATGCTAATATATTACCTTAATTAGACGTAAAATTTGTACTTGTTCCATGTGCTGTTGGATTCGGGAGGCCAGATCCCATTATTTGTTATTGGTAATTTTGTACCTTCCGTTCAAAATGTCATTTAATTTAGTACTTTTTAATTTTGCTATGAAAAAAATCACTTTTGATTTCGCTTGGATGACTCATAGGCATAAAGTTTTACTTTGTCAACTACATTATAGGCTTTATATTTTCGTTTTTATCTTTTTGGATCTCTAATTTTAAATATCATTTATCAATATCATGTGGAGAAGATACATAAAAGAGCAATACCGGGTATGGCAAATTCTATAATCAAAAGAGAGAGCAACTAAAGTTAGGATGTGTGTTTTTATGTATTTTTATATGATATAGGAGAAAGAAAAAGTGGAATTGAATGGTGGTGATTTGTGTAGTACAAGTAGGTTCCACGAAATTTGTGTGTAAAAATGTATAAAAATGTGCTAAAAGTTGTAGGAGAACACGCGCTTAAAACCTGATCTTAACACCACAAATCAAACCATTAAAAATAAAAGTGATCCACATTTATTGTTTTCTTACGTTTTATGTGATACGAACACAATCTCACATTTCTCGGAGGACTTTGGGAGCTTTGCAATTCTATTGAAAGTTTCTAACAAACCTTCACGTCTCAGTTGATGTACCGCTACTGCAAATTTCACCGTTTTTAGAACTTTCCCATTTTCTAAAAGATAGTTCGCCAGCTCGAATTCATATTCAAGGGCGAGGAAGCGTTTGAATACGATACTCTTGAGATGTCCAGCGAAGCATGTTGGAACGACGTTTGGAACTGGACACGAATCTTTGGGATCACTAATTGTCCAATAATATTGCACCTATAGAATTGTTAAAAAAAGGTAACTTTTTAGTTTGAAAATACAAAACACACACACACAATAAAGGTGAATGTGGATGTGGAGTAGAAACCAAAATTGACTTTTGCCAAAATATTACAAGTAAAAACAGTTAAAAGCAAACTAACCCGAGGGAGAAAAATAGCGAGCTCTTGAAGTTGAGGTGTGCTTCCAAGTATGATTACCAATGCTTGAAGGTTGAAAAAACCAAGCTCTAGGCGAGTCAAGTTTTCGAACACCACAGGTAGTGAAGAACAACTCCAATAGATATGCTTCATTAATTAGCAAATAGAAAAAAAAAAGAAATAGATTATAATTAGTACCAAACATCTAAAATAAAATACCATTTACCAATCGTACGTAATAATTACCTATGCAATATAGTCCGATAAGTAAAGGAACTTGATTCCATGCATCTTGTTTATCAAAAACCACATATTCTCACCATCTCTCACAAACCACGTGAAACAAATTCTCGCGCTAGTAAGCGACTCCAATTTGTTCACCAATTGGAATTCAACTTGTTTACCTTCGTACTCAAAAAACTCAAGATTTGGTGTATCAATTACTAGTTTATCAGCACGAGACATACATTTTATAGCAAGTTTTCTAAGCGAAGGAAGTGAGAGATCAACAAGAACATCATCATGTTCCATGGTTGTACAGCTAGTCAGGGACAAATCTTGAAGCAACTTACAACCGTCAAACAATCTTCTCAAAGAATCATGAAATATTACTTCTTTCAAGTGCAACACCTTCAAATTAGGTAGACACACCAACTGGGGTATGGGTAAACTCAAATGCCATTCAAGGTTCATCACGGCCAGTGATCGAGAGGTGAAAATATCAGGGGGTAATATTATCTCGCCATAATAAGATGATCCTATGCAAATATGTAGCTCTTTGACGCTACGCGAGACCGCGGTACATATGAGCTTTTGGGTTAAAGGAACCGTTGAATTGCATTTGAGGTGGAATTTATCGATGTAAGGAACGTTAAGTGACATCATTTGTCGAAGACCAAACTCCGCATAATCACACTCAGACATGGCCCTCCCGCTTTGCTTCAGAGTTGGGTTTTTATAATCAAGGATGATGTTAGGTACCTGTTTGCAAAGATTCTTCCACCTGGTGGATACAACAGAGGTTGCTACGAAGTATTTAGTATCAAGAAACGATAAAATATGACAAAGAATTTCATCCGGTAAGCCACTTAGTCTGTCCGCGCCATTGTCGTACGCCGCCTCTTTGGATTCTTTTTCCATTGAAACCCTTCTAATTCCTATGTATATGAATATGCAAGTCGTCTATATATATAGATGCACTCACCGGTAATGCACAAACACGCTACAGAGACAACCTTTTTTTATGCTCCCACGCAAAAGTTGAGTTGATCTGCCCGGAAGAAAGCAAGCAGAGCAGAGGCACGACGCCAGTGTGATTGTTTTTTTTTTTTGAAACGCACCAAGCCAGTTTTGAATAACGAAGAAGAAAGAAAGCACTGCAACCCAATTTATCCTTGGGAGTTAGGGCAATTGTGCAAGAGCCGGCTAACTAGTTTGGGCCATAAAATACTTCAATCCACAATTTTGGCAACATGCCGTAGTTTCTATGTCAATTACCACAATATTGAAAATATTAGGTTTTTTCAAAATATCCAAAATAAAAAACAGATTTTAATAGATATCATAAAATCCTGGTAGTCTCTACGACCCTCTTGCATCATTATCCAGGGGGTTATATCATGTGTATCTAGCAATCGAAAATGTAGAAATTAACAACCAGAGTTGATGTGACACATTCAAAAATTTTACAGGGATAATCGGGGTGCACACTATGGTGCACTCAGAGTTGATGTGGCATAACAACTGTAGTAATAAAGCAATCTCAATATCATGCACGTTGGTCCAGAAGAAACCCTCAAGCAACAAGAAATAACCATTAAATATGAAAGTGCATATCTCATAGATTCCAGGAAAAACTTTACCAATCAAACACATCCTTAGATGCAAATACAATATCACATTTCTCCGAACTCTTCGGGAACATCTAGATTTTGTCCAAAGTTGCTGACCGATCTTGACATCCTACTATTCCACCCAGCTTTTCAAATTTACTCATTTTTAGAACTCGTCCGTTTTGTAAAAAGTAGTACTTCACTAACTCAAAATTAAATTTATGCGCACAGAATTTTCTAAATACGACATCTTTGAGATGTTTAACCAAGCAAATGGGAACATTCTTTGGCAGAGAACTCGAATCTTTGCTTCAGCAACAACTCCATAGCCAACCTGTTGAATTGTTAAAAAGTATCTACTCTTTAATTTTATGTCAAAATTATATAGGTAAGTAACATGTTCTGCATTGAAAATATGAACAGTTTAAGCAAGTAAAAAAGTTAAAAAAGAACTCACCCAAGGAAAAGGAATGACGAACTCTTGCAGCCGAGGTGTACTTTCAAGTATGCTTGATAGTGCTTGAAGGTTGAAAACATGAACCTCTAGTCGGGTCAAATACTCGAGCACAGTGTCACGCACTTGTTGTTGTCGTAACAACAGGTAGTGAATAACAACTCGAGTGCATAACCTTCATAAATCAAAGGAAAACATCAAAGCATACATATGAAGCAACTTTTTAAACTCAATATTATAATACTAGTTATAATGATTACCCGCGTTAAATAAAGGGATTTGACTCCATGCATCTTGCTTATGAACTCATACAAATTCCCCTGTCCTCGGTCTTTCAAACATCTAAAAGAAATTCTCGCTGTGTGAACACACTTGAGTTCGGTCACTGATAGGAATTCAACATCAAGGCCGTTGCACTCAAAAACCTCAAGTTTTGGCGTATCAATAATGATTTTAGAAGCACCATATACTACGAGTTTTCTGAGTGAAGGAAATGAAAGATCAACAACATCAACATGCTTAGAAGTCATAAATAGCATCAAATCTCCAAGCAACTTACAACCCTCGGACAACCTTCTCATCCCATCAGGATTGGCTAATGTGGCAAATTGCAAGTTCAACACCTTCAAATTAGGTAGACGCACCAACTCTGGGATGTCAAACTCCAGATACCCAACAAGCTTCAACACAACCAATGATCAGGAGGTGAAAACTTCGGCCGGTAATAATACCCCGACAGATTTACGTGCTCTTGTGTTAATATCGAGCTCTTTAATGTTACACCACATTACAGAGACAAGAAGATTTTGAATTACGGGATTCTTAAAATTGAAATTGCAAACTAGGCGAAATCGATTGATGTAAGGTAAATTTAGTAACATTATTTGTCTAAGAGCAAACCTTGAGAAATCAAGCTCCAACTTCCTCTTCCATTTTATCCCTTCTAACGAATCACCAAAGACGATGTTAGGGACAGCAAAGCAAAGATTCTTCCACCTGGTGGATAGGACTGAGGTTGCTACGGCGTATTTGGTATCAAGAAATGATAAAATGTGACAAAGAAGAGCGTCCGGTAAACCACTTAGTCTGTCCATGCCATTGTGAGACGCCCTTTTGGATGCTTTATCCATTGCAACCTTTCTTCCTAACTACGTGCAAGTCATCGATTTCGATCCACTCAGTCGCAATACACAAACACAGAACAGATTCTCAACCCTTTTTATGTATATCTGTCAGCCAATTTCACTTCCGTACTATAAAAATTAGACCTTACAAAAAGTTACAGTATAAAGCATCATACTCTGAATTCATCATTCATCAATGAGATAATGCTAGCATCAGAATCGAAAACCAACACGATGATTCACCAAATCGCGACAACAAGACCAAACATTTAATCAGAGTTACAAATTTCACACACACTAGACACATAATACTCGATGAAAAGATCAAGAAGCACGCACTACCTTAGATATTGAAGCATCCAACTACGAGTAAAATCTGAGCTCGTGGTTGTTTTCTCTCAGCAGCCAGCCGAACAAAACAGCCCTTGAGCTTCTAAGTTACGAATGGAGGGACGATGGAATGAGGGAAACCGAATTCATAGTCCGATGGCTTAAAACTGACTGAATAGTTAGGGATTTAGCAGCCAAACTCAATTTTGGGGAAGCAGAGAGGGTTTTCGGAGAAGGCATTTGGTTTCAGAATTTGGGGATTTTTGTGTCATTGGTCTGGTTTTGGGAGAGCATTCTAGGGCAAGAAAAATGCGATCCCATTCGAATCTGATGGATACCAAATGGAGCGATTTTTTTCCGATCCGACGATCCGTGGATCATTAATCCGTGGATCGGCTGATCCGAAACGGATTTTGATTTGGAGCGGATCAGGCCTAATCCGATCCGATCCGAGTTGATTTTATTTTTTATTTTTTATTATTTATTTATTTATTTATTTATTTTTATTTATTTTTTTATAAAAATCTATACCAATATGGATCGTATTTGAATTTTTTTCTTGATTCGATCCGATCCAATCCGAATCCGATCAGAGAAATTTGGATTTGGATTTAGATTTGGATCGGAGTGATTGATTTGGATTTGGATTTGGATTAGACCGATCCGATCCGAACCCGATCCATTGCCAACACTAATTCTAGGGGGTGAGGAAAGGGGTGTAAATGGCTTCTTTTTAGTTTGAAAAGTTTTCAAGATTATGATTAATTTTGAAGAATAACATGATTGTAATTTAGGCCTTGTTCCATGGGAATAAAATTGATTTACTCGAATTTCGTATAGTTTAGGTAGTTAGAATTTGAAAAGATATATTAAGAAATATAAAAATAATTATATAAATAGTTGAAAATGATGTGAGAGAAAAAATTAGGGTGTGTTTTATTGCAATGCTTGAAAAAGAAAACATTGACAGTCAATTACATGAAAGTGGGAAAACATTTTCCCATCACCGCCATGGAAAAATATTTATACGTAATTTAGAAAAAACATGATTTACATTATTGTACCTAACAAAAGTTTTACATGCAAAATTAATGCATTCAAACACTTCACTTGGAAAATTTATCTGGAAAATACATATTTTACATGTAAAACTAATGCAATCAAACACACCCTTTAGTAAAAATTAGTAGATTTTATTGTTAATAGAACAAGCCCTTAACCGTCTAAGGAGTCATATTCTGCAACTTTTGTAAAGCCAGAGTCATTTTATAAAACTCTTTGTTTATATATGTTCAATCCCAGAGTCATATGTAGCAAATAGAAATTAGACCCGCCGTTGTTTTTAGTCAAAAAATTATTTTTTCAATTTAGAGTGTACTATAAATTGCCATCGTGACAAAAAATCCAAGGTGGGTTGATTCCTTCATTGTCTTTAGTACTATAAAAGGGGGCTAAATTAAGGGTGGATTCTATAAAAATAGGGTTAAATTTGCCTCCCTTTTACCGTTTTCACCTTAAAAATAACATTATCACCCCCAAAAAATCCCTTACATTATTTGGTGCAAAGGGCAAAAAACCCAAAAAAGACGATTATTCCCCTTATATTATTTGGTGGAACTTGAACAAAGATGAAAAAACCTATATTTGGGTTTTTAGCCCTTAGATTAGTAATGATCTTACACGAGATAGTGGTACATACTAGAGTTTGGGTTAAATGATCCGTAAAATTGCATTTGAGGCGACATTTATTGTTGTAAGGAACGTTTCTTGATATTATTTTAATTTGTCTAAGACCAAATTAACCTCGTAAAATCAGACACAGACTCATTGCTCAGATTCTTCCACCTGAGGTTGCTACAGTTTATTTTGTAGCAAGAAAGGATAAAATATGACAAAGAATTTGAGCAGGCCAACACATGATTATTATCACCTCCCAATCCATTTTGGAATGTTTATAATATGTATGCACGATATTTTCACTTGGGGTTATCAATTAATTAATTCGTATTTTTCGTACTTAGAAACATATATAGTGTTTTGTTGCCGTACATGGAAAAACGTACAGAGTCTGTACTCCTATGTCAACTTGGACAGCAGCTGCATGAAGGAAGACAACATATGCTGTATGCTAATATATTACCTTAATTAGACAACTTGTACTTGTTCCATGTGCTATTGGATTCGGGAGGCTGGATCCCATTATTTGTTATTGGTAATTTTTATATCTTCGATTCAAGAGGTCATTCAAGTGGGTACTTTTTTATTCTGATATGAAAATTTCGCTTTGATAACGCATGCATAGGAATAAAGTTTTACTTTACCAACTACTTTATACGCTTGATATTTTCTTTTTGATGTTTTTGGATCTCTAATTTTAAATATCACGTGGAGAAGATATATAAAAGTAGTCACGTTTCGTTGCTAATTGGCAACGTAACGTGCCAACAGCCCTATTTTGGGGAGAAAAAATCGTAGGGCTCACAAGAGACCCTCCCACCATCAAAGTACAGTTATGTATTATTCATCTCACTTGACGTAGATACCAAATAAAAAATATAAAAAATTTGCCTAGTGCCACGTCACCCCTGTTGGGGGCATAAGCTGCCAACAGTTGGCAGGTGATCAGGCACGTATATAAAAGAGCAATACAAGGTATGGCATAATCTATAATCAAAAGAGAGAGCAACTAAAAGCAAAAACATCTAACACAACAAATCAACCATTAAATATAAAAATGATCAACATATATAACACGTACTTATTGTTTTCTTATTTCTTCATCCGATATGAAAACAATCTCACATTTCTCAGAGGACTTCGGGAGCTTTACAATTCTATTGAAAGTTGCTAACAAACTTTCACCTCCCAATTGACGCACCGGTACTGCAAATTTCATCGTTTTTAAGACTTTCCCATTTTCTAAAAGGTAGTTCGCCAGCTCAAATTGATATTCATGGGCAAGGAAGCCTTTCAATACGATGCTGTTGAGATGTCGAGCAAAGCATGTAGGAATGACGTTTGGAATGGAACGTGAACCTTTTGTCTCAAAATTTTCAACTTTTACATGTCGCACCTATTGAATTGTTAAAAAGTTACTTTTTAGTTTGAAAATACAAAATATGCACACACAATAAAGGTGAATGCGGAGTAGAAACCAAAATTGTCTTTTGCCAAAATATATTACAAGTGAAAACATTTAATTTAAAGCAAACTAACCCGAGGGAGAAAAATAGCAAGCTCTTGAAGTTGAGGTGTGCTTTCAAGTATGCTTAGCAATGCTCGAATGTTGAAAAAACCAAGCTCTAGCCGAGTCAAGTATTCGAACACAGGTGGTGAAGAACAACTCCAATAAATATACTTCATTAATTAGCAAATAGAAAAAAATATTAATTAGATTATAATAATACCAAACATCTCAAATAAAATATACTATTTACCAATCATGATAATTACCTGTGCAATGAACTCCGATAAGTAAAGGAACTTGATTCCATGCATCTGGTTTATCAACTCCCACATATTCTCACCATCTCTCACAAACCACGTAAAACAAATTCTCGCGCTAGTAAGCGACTTCAATTTGTTCACCAATTGGAATTCAACTTGTTTACCTTCGTACTCAAAAAACTCAAGATTTGGTGTATCAATTACTAGTTTACCAGCACCAGACATACACTTGATAGTGAGTTTTCTAAGCGAAGGAAACGAGAGATCAACAACAGCATCACGTTCCATGGTTCTACAGCTAGTTAGGGACAAATCTTGAAGCAACTTACAACCTTCAAACAATCTTCTCAAAGAATCATGAAATATTACTTCTTTCAAGTGCAACACCTTCAAATTAGGTAGACAAACCAACTGGGGTATGGGTAAATCCAAATGCCATTCAAGCTTCATCACGGCCAGTGATCGAGAGGTGAAAATATCAGGGGGTAATATTATCTCGCCATAACGAGATGATCCTATGCAAATATGTAGCTCTTTGACGCTACGCGAGACCGCGGTACATATGAGCTTTTGGGTTAAAGGAACCGTTGAATTGCATTTGAGGTGGAATTTATCGATGTAAGGAACGTTAAGTGACATCATTTGTCGAAGACCAAACTCCGCATAATCACACTCAGACATGGCCCTCCCGCTTTGCTTCAGAGTTGGGTTTTTATAATCAAGGATGATGTTAGGTACCTGTTTGCAAAGATTCTTCCACCTGGTGGATACAACAGAGGTTGCTACGAAGTATTTAGTATCAAGAAACGATAAAATATGACAAAGAATTTCATCCGGTAAGCCACTTAGTCTGTCCGCGCCATTGTCGTACGCCGCCTCTTTGGATTCTTTTTCCATTGAAACCCTTCTAATTCCTATGTATATGAATATGCAAGTCGTCTATATATATAGATGCACTCACCGGTAATGCACAAACACGCTACAGAGACAACCTTTTTTTATGCTCCCACGCAAAAGTTGAGTTGATCTGCCCGGAAGAAAGCAAGCGGAGGCACCACGCCAGTTTTGAATAACGAAGAAGAAAGAAAGCACTGCAACCCAATTTATCCTTGGGAGTTAGGGCAATTGTGCAAGAGCCCGCTAACTAGTTTGGGCCATAAAATACTTCAATCCACAATTCTAATTGGGTCTTTCTCGTTGAGTCGGGAAATTTTGGTAACACGTCGTAGTTTCTATGTTCTTCCTTTTTTATTTTTTATTTTTTATTTTTATTCTTTGTGTTAGGTTTGTTGTGGAACTGTAGGGGCGATCATAATGAAGTAGAAACGAGATAAATGAGAAACACGAGATTTTAAGTGGAAAACCCCCAAATTAATTTGGAGTAAAAACCACGGGCAAACTGTAAAAGGATTTAACTATAGCAAAAGGATTACAACAACTCTCTCTAATATAATAATATAAGGAGAGCACAATTGACGATAACCTCTCTCTTATAATAAGAGAAAACACTCCCTCTTTGATAAAGGAAAGAACACGAAATGTTAGGAGAAATCTCACAACTTATTTTCTCTCTAACTCTCGAAACCTCTCTCTCTAAGCTCAACTCGAGAATAGGATACATAAGCATGGTCCAACCTCATGTATTTATAGGAAATTATTGGTGGTGGGTTTTTATATTTTAACTTGGCCACCAATTTTCTATTCCGGAAAGGAAAATGAATTTTACCATAATTTTCTATTCCTTGAAGGAAAAGGAATTTTACCATAACATTTTGGAGAAAAGGAACTTCATTGATTCAACATATATACCACAAATATGTGGTGCTAAAAAGAAAGGAATACAATCAAGCCAATGGATAGCCCTTGGCTTGTTCATAGCATAGGAAGGCCATTACATGAGCCAACGAATTCCTCTTACGTGGAATATATTTACAAGGACCACAATCTACTTCACGAATTGAAGAAAGGATACAATATCCGTGAAAATTAAAGCGCCTACAACATTCGATTCAGGCTTGCAGATTCCGGTCACAACTTTCAAGGCATCAACGCATGCTGCTTGAATGCAAGGGCGTTGATCTATGTTAATTACCACAATACTGAAAATATTAGATTTTTTCAAAAATATCCAAAATAGTTGCATAATTAGATAATCTATTTTTGTAAAAAAAAATTATTTATATTGAATATAATAAATAGAAACGGATAAAATAAAAAAAAATGTTTTAATAGATGTCATAAAATCCTGTAGTCTCTATCACCCTCTTGCATCATTATCCAAGTGGTTATGTCATATGTGTATCTATAAACCGAAAATGAAGAAATTAACAAAGTGATTTGTCCACAACTATGAGTGATATTTTCATTTGAGTGATTACTATCAATCAATAATTATTGGGTTATTTTCGCATTACACCCCCTCCCAAAACCATCTATTTTGATATAATTCCAATCCCATTCTTTTTCGCCCTCCTATCCCCCCCAAAACTATAAGAAATTATTGTTGTAGGACTCCATTAACGTTTTCCATCTAATTTTTCCATTAGATTTCCCTTTTTTTCTCTTTTAATGAAAGGGTAAAATTGTCCGTGAGGGTCCTGTGAAACTGATACTTTGCAGTCCTGTAGCGAAAATACCAATAATTACCTTTAATTTAATAGTAAATTAGTCGAATTAAAATTTATTCAACTAATTTACTACTAAATTAAAGGTAACTATTGGTATTTTCGCTATAGGATCCCAAAGTATCAATTTCACATGACCCCAAGACCATTTTACCGTTCTACTAAAAGACAAAAATGGGCCACTAAAAGCCAAAAAAGGGAAATCTAACGGATAAATTAGATGGAAAACGCTAATGGGGTCCTGCAGCGATAATTTCTCATAGTTGGGGGGTAGGAGGACGAAAAAAAAAAGAATGGGGTTAGAATTGTATCAAAATGGATAGTTTGGGAGGGTAATGCGAAAATAACCCATAATTATTTATCAACAACAATCAATTATATATATATAGACACCAATACTCGTATTAGGGAAGTTGAAAAACCATTTTATACTGTATGAACTTTGTTAGAATCTCACATCGGGTAATCAAATATATAAGATCCAATATATAAGGTGAGGGTAAACCTCCCCTAACAAGCCGGTTTTGTTAGGAGGAGTTAGGCCCAATATCCTAAGATGGTATCAGAGTTAGTCCCAGTTATGATGTTGGGTACCGCCAATATATATTTCCACAGTTGTGTGTCATATTCCACGTTGTGCGTGAGGGGGCGTGTTAGAATCCCACATCGGGTAATCAAATATATAAGATCCAATATATAAGGTGAGGGTAAACCTCCCCTAACAAGCCGGTTTTGTTAGGAGGAGTTATGCCCAATATCCTAAGAAACTTCATTTATGTCATCCATCTCATTGATAATTATACGAATTAAATCACAGTGATAATATGTCAATTATTACATTTACATGCAACATAAAAAAATTGGTACCCCCCAAGGGGAGCGATCACACATTTGTTTATAATATGCACGATAAATTTGCCAACTCAAGTAGAGCGAACACACACATTTCTACAGTGCAAATCTCAGTGATCGAATTTGCCGGCTCAAATTCATTTTCACATACGATGAAGTGTTTAAATACCGGAAATATTCCGTTGCCCATTGTAGGCAACGTAAGGCAAAATCCACGCCGATTTGGCACCACTTCATCGACGAATTTTTTTTTTTAGTATCTATATTAAGTTAGATGAATAATACATAATTGTTTGCCTCACCCGATCTCTATGATTTTTTCCCCCGCTGTGGGCGACATAACCTACCCATAATGGGTAAGTGATCATAACTCGTGTAAATACAACTAGTATTTACACCCGTGCGTTGCATGGGGAAATAAAAAACTTGTTCAATAAATCTAAATCTATGAATAAAAAATTTCAACTATTGCATTGAGAAAAAGATACGAAAAAATTAAAAGTTAAAACAAAATTAATTGGAATGTATTAAATTTTATGCAATTAGAAGACTGAATAAAAAATATAACAGAGAAGCAAAAAAAAAAAAAAACGACTAATGTCAATTAGCTTTTTCATCCGTGCGTTGTACGAGTTGATAAGAGATAACTAATATAAACTTCCTATGTTAAAAGTATATGATTGATAATAATAAAACTCTATTTGTAATAATCTATGATTCATGAACAAAATTTATAAGAATTTTGATAGAATTCCCTTATATTTTAGGAAAATTGACCTTTAAATATTCAGATATCACATCAACATAATGAAAAAAAATAAATGATTATATAGAACCAACATTCAACATCTCATTCTTAAGAACATTTCAAACCGATTGAAATCAATATTTTCCAGGAAAATAACGATTATCAACTAACCACACTTCGAAAGGTCAACATAACTATTGGGTTTTTGTAGCACAACCATGCAAGAGTGATGGATACTATACAAAATTAACATAAAACGGATCCAAGCTCCATGGAGTATGGATTTTTTCAAATAAAAAATTGGTATACCTTAATTCGAACACTATGATTGTTTTCTATAAGTGTACCAATTCATGTCTTTCTTCATCTACAACACCTATATCAATAATACATTTAGCAAAGTACATTCAATCACATATTGATTAAATATATAATTTTTCTCATCAATGTATAGGATAAAAGCTTGCATACAAATTCGAAGAATGCAAATGATACACCTTACATGGTCAAGAAATAACATGCTATCAATTTTTAAAAACTTATTTTGTACACCACATTTGTAGTGGTGCTCGTTAGACGGCCGACATCATCACAAATTCATTACACACTTTGTATAATTCATTATGCATAACGATTAGTATAGTTCATTATGCATCATATATAGTTCATTGCGCACTTTATGTAATGGTTTGAAATTTAAGAAATTACATCACACAATAAAAAGCCAAAATAATAATAATAACTGCGAACTCACTGAAAATAAATATGTGCAATCATGCATACCTGATTTGCGTAAAATTAGGTCGCAAAAAAACTTGATTTTTACAAATATTATCATTTTACCTAATTTTGGAATTTCAAATTAAATGCCATTTTCACTTTATTTTCTCAAATTAAAAAACTCGTGCAACAAATAATAATTTGACCTAATTGCCTTAGATAGTATACTACTAAACACACTTATACAAAATATCTAACCGGTTCTTTGATGGCCCATGACGAAACTTATGAGCCAATTAGTTGCATGGCTACTCTAAAATATATTTCTAAATGATATTAATTTTACATTGTCCCGAGATATAATTTATGTCATCTAGTATATTCTCATTAATTTTGACAATTGTATCTATAATTTCAATCTTTTATATACACAATGACACAATATCAACAATAAAAAAAATATTTGTATAACCGTTAATTTGATGGAAATTAAAAATCCAAGGAATTAATTTATCGACTTACAAAATTATGGTACAAACTATTTTGATGGCATACTTAATATTTAAAATATCAAATAAATATTTTCATGCTTAGTTTAACATTACAAAAATTACATATCAAAAATGAAAGATTTCTCAAACTTAAATTAGTGACCTAATTTTTCAAATATTTTTTTGATTAAAACAAAAATCGTTGTCTAAATATTTTGATTACCGTGAATAAAAATAATCGTCAAATAAAAATTAACAAAATTAATTTATCGACTTATCAAATTATACTACAAACTATTTTAATGCAAGACTTAATATTTAAAATATCAAACAAATATTTCATTCATATTTACTTTAGCAATTTAAAAATTTCATTAATTATGTAATTATGTAATTAGATCTATTAGTAGATAGAGTTACATTCAATTCGAAACTTATTCAATTTAAATTTGAATTATAAGATATAAGATACATGATAGATTTGAATTTAAAAATTAGATTTTTTGCCCATTACTTTTTTGTATAATTTTTTAATTATTTATTAGATACCTAATTCAATACAAATTATGATTTGAATTGTAATATGCCGTATTATAATTTGATCCAGATATTCTTAATATTTGTTTTCAATTTTTTCAAATCCTAATTTATTTGCAATTTCATTTTCGTTCTATATATTAATTAAATATTTAATATTTAATTTTATGTCTTAATAATAGTATGATAATAATTATTTCAATATAATTCCCATATTATTTATGGTTAATTGAAATTCAAATTCAAATTTAAAATCATTATCTCATTTTTATGAAGCTCCGATCTAAAAACTTGATTTGATTTAGTACTTAAAAATTAATTATTTATGCCTCAAAGTATATTCTTCATACAAACAGTTGCAAGGTAAATTGATAAATAAATAACAACTTTATGAAATTTTATCTAAGATACGTGAATGATTCTCGTGCATCGCACAGGGATAAAAACTAGTTCATTGTTATTTTTTATGAGACCCATTCAGCTATTTTTAAAATTCTGTCATTTGGTATTTAATTTTAAAGATGGTATTTATCAATATCACTTAAAGCAATAACCAATACTACGATCTATGAATGTAACAAAAGAGAAAGCAAGTAAAATCTCAAACAACATAAATCATTAACCATTAAATATAAGAAAAGAATAAAACTCCATAGTTAGTTTCCCATTTTTACTTAGATACAAATATAATTTCACAATTCTTCAAGCCCTTTGGGAACATAAAAATTCTATTTGAAGCCGCTAACAAATCTTGAGCTCGTAACTGTCCTAATATTTCAATTTTCATCTTTTCTAAAACTTCTCCATTAAGCAGAAAATACTTCACCAGCTCAAATTCACTTTCGCGAGAAAGGGAGCATTTGAATTCAATAGTCTTGAGATGTTTAGCAAAGCATGATGGCACGACTTTTGGCTGCAAACATGAACCTTCTACTTCTGTAGCTCTTCCATAGTCGTACTGTTTAATTGTTACAAAGTTAATTCTTAGTTGAAATCACAAAAAAAGTAGAAAATAAGCAACTAGCTGTAAATTTGAATGAAGAACTAAATTAAAATTTGATTTTTACCGACTACAAAGAGAGAGAAAAAATAAAAAAAAATATTATAATAAAATATGTTAAAGCAAACTCTCACCGGACGAAAATTAATAATAAGCACTTCAAGTTTAGGGGTACTTCTAAGTATGCTTGGCAACGCTTCAAGGTTGCGAACATCAAGCTTTAGGCAGGTCAAATCTTGGAAGAATAGTGGAAGAGAACTCGATTGCAGGGCCTACATCAAGAAATTGAAAAATATCATAGAGAAACAAATATTTCAAATTAAATATTCGACGGCATTTGACTCCAAGCATTCCAACTCGATCGTATACTTTTTAGGCCTTATTCTTTTGAAGGGTTCGCATTTCTGTGTAAAATGTATGGTTAGTATTGCATTAGAAAATATGTGTGTGGTTGAAAATATGTGTCAATTGCACAGAAATGTGCAAACTCATGAAAACAACAAGGCCTTAGAATGATTACCTTTAGAGCGATGGACGATAAATGAAGGCATCTGACTCCAAGCATCTTGTTCATCAACGCATACATAATGTTACCATCTTTCAAAGAATCAAAAGAAATTTTTGCACTACTAAGAAACTTGAGTTCATTTGCCAATTGAAACTCAACTGCATGACCACTGTACTTAAAAACCTCAAGATTTGGTGTATCAATAATCAATTTAGAATTTTGAACTCTAGAATATTGGATAGCTAGTTTTCGAAGGGAAGGAATACAGAGATCCACATCAGCAAGGTAATTGAAAACGTCACACCAAGACAACGACAGATCTTCAAGCACCTTACAACCCTCAAACAACCTTTTCACAGAATCACGATCACTACCCAATTTGATATATTCTAAGACCAACACCTTCAAATAGGGTAAATGCACCAAATTGGGGACGTCGATCTCAAAACAACTCCCTTTAAGTTTGAAGACCACTAACGACCGAGAGGTAAAAACTTCGGGCGGTAATTTCACCTTTGCAGTTGGAGATCGTCGAGAGCAAATATCAAGCTCTTTCACATTATGCCAAATTGCACCACGTACAAGAGTTTGAATTAAAGGATCCTTGAAATTGAACGAGCAATGGAGACGAAATCGATTTATGTAAGGTACATTTCGGAACATCATTTGCCTAAGAGCAAAATTTGCAAAATCAAACTCCAACTTCTTGGTCCGTTTTTTCCGATCTAAGGAATGATCAAAGATAACGTTAGGGACAGCAAGGCACAGATTCCTCCACCTGGTGGATAGAACTGAGGTTGCTACTGCATATTTCGTATCGAGAAACGATAAAATGTGACAAAGAATAGCATCCGGTAAGGCACTTAATCTGTCCACGCCGTTGTTGTTTAAGGATTTGCAGGCCCTTTTGGATGCTTTGACCATTGTATATTTTGCGAGCAGGAATATTATTGTGTAGCGTAATGTAGATTCACTCGCTCACGCTGATGGGGTCGAAATTACCTACAAGTCACGTACAGATACGGAATTAATTTCGACGATAAATGAGAAAATTTGAAGAACAATTAAACAAAACAAATCAAAACCTCCCTGTTGATTTGTTCAATCGAGATGTGTGATAACGAAATCTGACTCAGATATACTTGATCCCACTATCACAAAAGTCTCTCCACGAAACACACACAGTATTTCAGATTAATGGAATTCACAAAAAAAAAAACCAAGAAGGAGGAGAAGGAGGGATGAACAAGCCACGTTTTTCACACACACTAGGAATGAAAAAAGACCCTAGTATTGAAAAAGTGAACAGGATGAGTTAGCTAGAGTATTTTGAATAGGCTTAGAAGTCTCAACACAGTATCTTAACAGATAGATAGACCAAAAAGATTGAGAAAATTGGAAGCGGTAGAGAAAATAGAGGATTCCTATGGGACGTATACAATGTTGGTACGAATTCCCATTGCCAATACAGTGAATGAATTTTGGTTCAAGTGATGAGAAAATATGGCCAGTAATATACTAAATAGAATCCTACAATTAGACGTGTCCAGTGAAATTGAGATTACGTGACATCTGAGTTATGGTACATACGTAAATCATACTATTAATTAAAGATTTACAAAAAAAAAAAAAAAAAAAAGAGTCACAATGTCTCATGCGAATTTTTTATATAATCACAACGCATAATATTTCATGTTCACCTTTGTTGGAGATTTGAATGCAAAATTAATTATTATGTGTAAATAAATTAAAGTATTCTAGAATGTTTTAAATTATTTTTGGATGAAAGATCATGTCTCTTTGGATGGAAGAGCATGACTTTTAGTTTAATTTATTTTCTAACACGTGTCTCTTCAATAAAAATTTATTCCAATAGTTGCATTCTTTTATAAGGGTTGTAGCGGTTGACGACGTGTCTTTCCAATAATTATATACTATTCCCTCAGTCTCGATTATATGGTCTATTTTGTGTTTTCACACGGATTAAGAATAGTATGGGAAATAACAACTAGGCAAACAAATTTCCTCGAATACCCTTATGTAATTTATAATGTGTATTAAAAATAGTATTGGAAAAGACAAAATGAGGATATAATTGTAAATAAATATAAAGTGGATCAATATAATTGGGACATCCCAAAAAGGAAAAATGGATTATATATTAATCGGGACGGAGGGAGTATATGCATTCTCATTTGCTTTTTAGAAGTTAATCATATATTCACATTGTATTCTATATTCAATCAAGTATTATTTTGTGTTTAATAGAGTCGAGGAAGAGAAGTTTGAAACATTAGTAAGGTTCGTTGCCCCCCGCAATTTGGAGTGGTCCTATTGTGGGACGTGGTTGTTGTATCTTGGGAGGTGAATGCCGAAAAGCCGTTAGCACCGGTGGGGGAATTATCGTCTTGAGGATAAAGAGTCGAACTCTTGCCTTGACCAAATCATTTTCCATACATTTCTTCATTCACCACCTTTTAATTTCGTAAGATAAACTTTATTGTATTTGCATGTGAAATCAAGGTACGTTTCTCGAATATAATTTGCACTGGTATTTGAATTTTCCCCAACAAACCTCACATAATACTTATAGATAGAAAAATGAGACTAGCTTGTATGAAAACTCAATCGAGGCCTATGATAAACTCAATGTTCTTGAAATAAAATTCATCCCCTCATCAATCACCGTATGTCCTCGAGAATGGCTAAATGTTTGTTTTCTAGTATATATACAAAACACGGTAATGTTCCCCTACTCACGTTGCAATGGCTGAAACATCGGAAAGAGCTGTCGAGTCCTCGCGAGCCAACCACGTTGACAGACTATCCTTTGTTACATTTTGTCATTTCTTGATACGAAATACGCTGTTGCCACTTCAGTCCTCTCCACCAGGTGGACAAACCTTTGCCTTGGAGTCCCTAACATTAATTATCTTTGATCAGTCCTTAACTAGGAAAGAAAGTACCAAGAAGTTTGAGCTTGATTTTGCAAGGTTTGCTCTTACATAAATAATTTTACGCAATGTGAATTACACAAATCGATTTCATCTTGAATGCAATTTCAATTTTGACTAGCCTTTGATGTTAGGATCGTTGTTGTGGAACCGGAGATAAACTTGCAACTGAAGTAGAAATGAGATAAACGAGAAACACCAGATTTAACGTGGAAAACCCCCAAATTAATTCGGGGTAAAAACCGCGGGCAAACTGTAGAAGGATTTCACTATAGCAAAAGGATTACAACAACTTCTCTCTAATATAAGGAGAGCACAATTGGCGATAACCTCTCTCTTATAATAGGAGAAAACACTCTCTCTTCGATAAAGGAAAGAACACGAAATACTAGGAGAAATCTCACAACTTTTCTCTCTAGCTCTCAAAACCTCTCTCTCTCTATCTCCCAATTGTGAATTACAAAGGATTTGTAACTCTACTCATGGAATTACAACCCACTTGTAACTCTAAGCATGGGATTACAAATGAAGAATGGATTACATTACATGAACAAACCATGCCTTTTTATAGAGAATTGAGGCGGTGGACTAGGCGGTTTGTGCATGGCGGTGAGCCTACCAAATTTGACTTTTCAAACTTCTTTTTTTTTTTTTTTTTTAAATGTGGCTTTAACCGACTTCATTCTCCCACTTAAAGTCACATTTGTAATAATCCTTCTCCCCTTTCTACGTTTGCCATGTTCACGTGCTGCTCACATTTCTGCTAGGCCAATAGAGGATCGACACCACATAAACTTGTCGTTGTTGACTGGTTTTGTCAATATATCTGCTAGGTTGTCCTTGGTATGGATTTTCTGAATATCCACACTTCCTTCTTCCACCTTCTCACGAACAAAGTGATATTGAACTCGTATGTGCTTCGTCCTCGAGTGAAATGCTGGATTCTTTGCCAGATGCAAAGCGCTCTGACTATCACAAAATAGAGTAATTTTCTCTTGTTTGTGTCCGAGCTCCTCCAATAACATTTCCAACCATATTGCCTCTTTTCTGGCTTGTGTAGCTGCTACATATTCTGCCTCCGTCGTTGACGTAGCCACGATAGACTGCAGTTTGAAACTGACTCATCGCTCCTCCAAAGAAGAGTAAACACATAACCTGTGGTGGATTTGCTTTTATCAAGATCACCTGCATAATCCGAATCAACATAGCCTCTGACAATAAAGTCTGATCCTCCATAACATAATGCAGCATCTGAGGTACCCTTGATATATCTCAAGATCCTCTTTACAGTATTCCAATGCTCTCTCCCAGGATTCGCCATGTATCGACTAACGCTCCCAGCTTGTGCAATGTGCAGTGCAGTACAAACCATAGCGAACATTAAACTACCCATCGCTGATGCATACGGCACTCGAGACATCTCCATCCTCTCCGCTTCATCGCTAGGGCTCATACTTGAGGATAACTTGAAATTAATAGGAAGAGGGGTAGAGATTAAACACAATCTTGCATATCGAGCGTCGCAAGATTTTTTCAAGTAATTTTTCAGAAAGCCAAATCTTCCTACTATTTCGTCTCGGTAAATTTGCATCCCTAGAATCTTGTTTGGTCCCAAATCCTTCATTTCAAACTCCCTAGCCAATTGAGCCTTCAATCGATCTTTGTTGGGGCTCGCTACCAACATGTCGTCAACATACAACAAGAGGACCAATGAAATCACCATCACCAAATCTCTTGTTATAGACACAAGGATCCGTGATTCAATCTGTTGTATCCAAGGCTCATGATGAAGGAATCAAATCTTTTGTACCAACATCTCGGCGCTGCTTGAGACCGTCTGATTTGTTCAACCTGCAAACCAGTTCTCTTTTCCTTTTTCTTCAAAACCATCTGGTTGGAGCATATAAATTTCTTCTTCAAGTTCACCATGAAGAAATGCAGTTTTAACATCCAACTGCTCTAAGTACAAGTCAAATATAGCACACATCGCTAGGACCACTCGAATCTGCCGTCGAACAACAGAGAAAATATTTCGTTGAAATCAATACCTTCTTTCTGAGCAAATCCTTTAACCACCAATCTAGCACGATACCGCTCCACTTGGTCATTACCATCTCGTTTAATCTTATAGACCCATTTATTTCCAATGGCTTTCCTTCCATGTGGTAGTGGAACAAGATCCCAAGTTTTATTTTTATGAAGAGCTTCCATTTCTTCTTGCATTGCTGTCATCCACAGAGAAGCATCTTGACTCTGTATAGCCTCAATGAAAGTCGATGGCTCCCCATCCTCTGTTAAGAGACAGTATGCGACATTACCCTCCATAATATAATCTGAGTGCCAAGCTGGTTCTCTCCTCTCCCGTGTTGACCGTCTAACTTGTGGAGTCGCAAACTCAGCTTGCTCTTGCTCTTCGTGCTCTGGTACTGCTTCAGAAGGATCTAGAACTTCCTGTTCTTGTTGATCTTCAACTTGAACAACGATAGTCTCGATTTCTTCTCGGAAGTGCTATTATCACCTTGTACTTTATCTTCGCAAATACAACGTCTCTGCTGATTATTACCTTGTGGGCGTGGGATCCCACAGCGATACCCTTAACACCATCAGCATACCCCAAGAAAATGCACCTTCTAGATTTCGGATCCAATTTCGATGTTTCTTGGGCGTTATACATAGCATATACAGGACTTCCAAATGTATGTAAGCGAGAATAATCAGCTGGCTTACCAGTCCACATCTCCATCGGAGTCTTCAGATCAATTGCGGTTGATGGTGACCGATTGATCACATAACAGGCGGTCTTGACTGCTTCAGCCCAAAACGATTTGGCCAACCCTGCAGTTCTCAACATCGCTCTTGTCCTTTCTAACAAGGTTCTGTTCATCCGCTCTGCTACTCCATTTTGTTGTGGAGTGTGTGCCACCGTGAATTGTCTTTTGATACCTTCTTGTTTACGAAGTTATCAAATTCATCGCGATATATTCTCCCCCATTCGTCCTCAAACACTTGATCTTCTTCTCAGATTCAAGTTCAACTCGCGCTTTGAAGATTTTGAAAACTTCAAACACATCTGACTTCTTTCTAATTGGATACACCCAACATCTCCTGGAGTAATCGTCAATAAATGATACAAAGTATCTGGCACCTCCTAGGGACACAACCGGTGCTTGCCAAACGTCAGAGTGAACCAACTCAAGTATAGCTTTACTTCTAGCGGTTGAATCAATTTTAGTCTGTCTTTGCTTACTAGTAACACAATGCTCACAAAATGGTAAAGATACCTTTTTGAGCCCTCGGAAGAAGCTTTCTTTACGAGAGAATCTTCAAACCTCGTCGGACATGTGGCCAAGTTTACGATGCCACATCATCGCCACGTCTTCTCCGAATTCACCGTCGCGGTTGACGCTTCTCCTTCTTGTTGTGTTTCACCTTTAAGCATGTGCATTCTTTGCTATCTTTTCGCTTTCATCACCACAAGCGCCTTTAACGATCTTCATGATCCCATCTCGAACATGGGTATCGCACTTAATACTATCTAATTGTCCCAATGACAATAGATTTTTCTTCAAGCCTTTCACATGCCGTACTCTCCGGATGGTGCGAACTGCATCATACATCACCAATTTGATGGTACCAATACCAGCAATCTCCAAGGCATGATCGTCACCCATAAACACAGATCCTCCTGAGATAGGTTCGTATTGGTGGAACCATTCTCTCCTAGGGGTCATATGCCATGTAGCTCCTGAATCCATAAGCCACACATCGGTGAACCGTCTTCTGCCTTCAACAACTGTTGTTGCTTCGCTGTATAATATTTCGCCCTCATCCGAAGTACTCGCTACACAACCACGAGCTTTTGATGTCTCAACCTTTCCCTTTGGTTTCTTCACTCTTCTTGAGATACCAACACTCCTTCTTGTAGTGCCCTTTCCTGCCACAGTGATGACACTTGACATTTTTCTTACTTCTTGACTTTGATCTACTCCGATTTTGACTCCCACTGGGGCTACGTTCCGTTGATCTACCTCTCACCATCGTTAAAGCTTCAGCCTGTTGTGAGTTTCCTAGTCTATCTTCTTTACTTTAGCCGACTTTCTTCTTCAAGAACCATGGTGCAATATCATCAAAGACTAGTATCTCTATATTGTTGGTTAAATTGATGATGAGTTGATCATACGAATCAGGTAGACTCTGAAGTAGAATTTCAGCACGTTCACCCGTCTCTATATTATGCCCCATTGTTGTGAGCTGTGAAAATAGAGTGTTCAGGGTGTTGATGTGGTCTGTCACCGAAATTGACTCCATCATCCGAAGGGTGTATAACTTCCTCTTCAAGAAGATCTTGTTGTGTAGTGATTTGGCCTCGTACAATTTTGTGAGAGTATCCCAAATCTCTTTTGCCGTTTTTTTCTCCGATACACTTGACAATACTCCATCGGCTAGCGCTAGATGTAGATTAGCAATAGCATTGCCATCCATCTCGCTCCATTTATCATCAGTGATATCGTCGGGCCTTTCTTCAATTGCCGCCAAGCAGTTATCTTTTCTCAATACTGCTTTTATTCTCATTTTCCACAATGAGAAATTATTCCCATTGAACTTCTCTATTTCGTACTTCGTCGCCATCTTTATAAATATCTCCTTTCCACTAACAGGATCTGATTGTAACACAACAACCGGCTACAAACCTGGTGCTCTGATACCACTTGTTAGGATCGTTGTTGTGGAACCGGAGATAAACTTGCAACTGAAGTAGAAATGAGATAAACGAGAAACACCAGATTTAACGTGGAAAACCCCCAAATTAATTCGGGGTAAAAACCACGGGCAAACTGTAGAAGGATTTCACTATAGCAAAAGGATTACAACAACTTCTCTCTAATATAAGGAGAGCACAATTGGCGATAACCTCTCTCTTATAATAGGAGAAAACACTCTCTCTTCGATAAAGGAAAGAACACGAAATACTAGGAGAAATCTCACAACTTTTCTCTCTAGCTCTCAAAACCTCTCTCTCTCTATCTCCCAATTGTGAATTACAAAGGATTTGTAACTCTACTCATGGAATTACAACCCACTTGTAACTCTAAGCATGGGATTACAAATGAAGAATGGATTACATTACATGAACAAACCATGCCTTTTTATAGAGAATTGAGGCGGTGGACTAGGCGGTTTGTGCATGGCGGTGAGCCTACCAAATTTGACTTTTCAAACTTCTTTTTTTTTTTTTTTTTTTAAATGTGGCTTTAACCGACTTCATTTGACCCAAGGCGTCATTAATAGTGGCGCAATCTTGCATAATGTTAAAGAGCTTGAGATTTTCACAGAAGCTCATACATTTGACTCATGGTTCACTTAATTTTGAGGAAAGTGCATTTAATAGGGTTATAATTATATTACAGCCTGAAGTACTTTTCACCTCTTGGTCACTCGTTGTGTTGAAGCTTGGGCGGTACTTTGAGTTAGATGTCCCGGAGTTGGTCAATCTACCTAATTTGAAGTCGTTGTTCTTGGAAATGATCACATTAGATGATAATGACTGTATGAGAAGGTTGTTAGAGGGTTGTAAGTTGCTTGAGGATTTGTTGCTATCTGATTTCGCTTAGAAATCTCAGATATGCCAAATCTTGTTGGTCAATCTACCTTTGAGCTTGTTATTGATATGCCAAATCTTGAGGTTTTTCACTACTATATGGTGGCACCAAAGTTGATTTCCAATTTGTGAAACCAAATCTCGATTCCAATCAGATTTGACCAGTTTAGAGCTTGGTCTTTTCGGTCTTCAAGAATTACTCCCTCTGTCCCAAATATATAGTCCACGTTGGTGTTGCACAAGGATTAAGAGTATTTTTTGGAAAATGAATTATACAACAAATTTTCTTAAATACCTTTATTTAATGTGGTTGTTGGTAAATACTACCTAAATTAATTTTTTTTTGGAAAATGAATATATCTTTGATAGCATGTTCTTTAAGTGGCCGAATTGAAATATCAACAACATCAACATGCTCAAAGCTACTACACCTTGATAGCAACAATGCTTGAAGAAATTTACAACCATCAAACAAATTTTTCACAAAATTATGATTACTAATCAATGTGATATCTTCTAAGATCAACAATTTCAATAAGTATTTAACATTATGTACCTCTATTTGCTTTATTTTCTTTTATTTCCTCTTTCAACCCTTTCTATTTTTTCTCTCTCTCTCTTCCCGCGTCATTTTCTTTAGATAATGCTTCTATTGGACATGCTCTAAACAAAACCATGCCTAACACATGGTTTAGACGTAAACGATATATTAAACATTAAAAATTCAATATGTTTGTTGAAACCACATTTTGACAATTCATGATCCATAGAGAATGCTTTGAATTCGTACAATATACTTATTAACTCATCGGGAAAATCATACAAAAAAATCATCTCGTTCTTTGTTGTGTTTTATTGCAAATGGTTGAAAAAGAAACAAAATCATCACCCCTCACAATTGATATCATTTCCATGAAAAACTTTCAAATCAAACAAAAAACGTAGAAAATTAAATTTTATATTTTATATGGAAAATCACGAGAATCATCATCATAGGTGAATGTGGCGAGGACATTTTTATTTTTATTTTTATTTCCTTTTCCTTTTACTTTGCAAATTAAAGCCCAGTTAAGCTCATCGAGCCCATTAAGCCATGCTGTCCATCGGCAATTGCGCAAAGAAAGAAAAGCCGCAGACCAAAATCCCAATGCCCATTTTCATCCCCAAATGGAGTTCATATCTCTCTGCAAAATAGAATCCCCAAATTGAAAATAGCAGCCCAAATTCAAACACTACGCCTTCACCTTCGCTTTCATCTTTGAGCTGTGCCCACTGCCTCCGTCGTTAGTCGCTCCCCAGTCCAGTTCTCGGCCTCCGACGCTCGAACCCTTGCAGTCGCACACAGCGGCATTGAACGTAATTTTTATGCACTCAAAATTTGTATTTCTCTTTATTATTGCACTTTATATTCCCGTTGAGATTATTCTAGTGTGATTTGTGACTATACATTGGGTTTTTGTTTTAATTTTTTTTAAAAATATTTTATAGTTATTGAGTTATTGATGGGTGACTACACGATTTAACCCCACCCCCGCCCCCACACGTCCCGCCACCTAAAAAGGATTGTCTCCACATTGTTTTTGTATTACAAGTGATTGAAGTTACATTACACTACAAAATAATGTAGTATTCTTTTAGCAAACTATACTGGAGGATACTAAACTCGGAATTGTAGGCCTATCTATACTGACCAAAAGGGAAGTGAAGCTACAATGGGCAAAGCATCCAAAAGGAAAAGGATCTGCAACAATGGCGTGGACAGACTAAGTACCTTACCGGATGCTATTCTTTGTCACATTTTATCATTTCTTGATACAAAGTATGCAGTAGCCACCTCAATTCTATCCACCAGGTGGAAGAATCTTTGCCTTGCTGTCCCTGATATTGTCTTTGATCATTCCTTAACTTTGAAAAGAAGAAGGACCAAGAAGTTTGAGTTTGATTTCGCAAATTTTGCTCTTAGGCAAATCATGATACGAAAAGTACCCTACATAAATCGATTTCGTCTCAAATGCAAGTTGAGTTTCAAGGATCCCTTAATCCAAACTCTTGTGCGTGGTGCAATTTGGCGTGACGTTAAAGAGCTCGATGTTTGCTCAAAAGAATGGAAAATATATATATTTCCGCCCGAAGTTTTCACCTCTCGTTCTCTTGTCGTGTTTAAGCTTGTAGGCCAGTTTGAGTTAAACGTCCCGGAGTTGGTGTGTTTACCTAATTTGAAGGTATTGGCCTTGGAATCTGTGACATTGGCTGGTGATCAAGATTCTGTGAAAAGGTTGTTTGAGGGTTGTAAGGTGCTTAAAGATTTGTTACTATCTCAGTGTAAAATCCCCGAGCTTGTTGTTGTTGATCTATCAATGACTTCACTTAGAAAGCTCAGTATCAAAGGTACATATGGTTATGGTGTTTCTAAATTCACTATTAATACGCCAAATCTTGAGGTTTTTGAGTACGATGGTTGTGAAGTTGAATTTCAATTGGTGACCGAGCTCAAGTTTCTTCACAAAGTGAAAATTTCTTTTGGATCTTTGAAAGATCATGATAATTTGTGCAAGTTGCTAAGCAAGATGCATGGGTTCAAGTTTCTTCATTTATCGCCGAGCGCTGTGAAGGTGATCATTCTAATTACTAGTTCACATTATTTAATTCAAAATAATATACTTTGATGATATTTTTCCATTTTCTTATGAAGGCTTTGCACTCGACTTATTCCCTTCATGTGTTCGAAGATTTGAGAAGCCTACAGCTTGATGTTTCCAGCCTTCAAGCACTGCCAAGCATACTTGCAAGTACACCTCGACTCCAAGAGCTTGTCATTGTTCTTGTGAGTTTGTTTTAACGTCCTTTTACTTACTCTTAGCATTCAGTGGAACTAATTATTTTCTATATATTTTGTGGTTTCAAAATAGAAGTAGTAATTTTTTGACGATTTTGCAGCATGACTATGGAAGAGGTAATGCCGAAAATTCATGTTCCATGCCAGAAACCGTGCCTGTATGTTTGGGTGAACATCTCAAGAATATCGAATTTAAGTGCTTCCTTGATCGTGAAAGTGAATTTGAGTTGGCGGAGTACTTTTTATTGAATGGAAAAGTTTTAAAAATGTTGGAATTTGAAATACAAGAATCACTGCGACCTCAAGATTTGTTAGCAGCGTACAATAGAATTTCTATGTTCCCGAAGTGTTCGAAGCAATGTGAAATTGTGTTCACATCGGAATCGGATTCTGAATCTGAATCCGATTAAAAATATGAAACTATGAATTGTAATGTTCGTTTCTTATATTTAATGCGCTTTTGTTCGATGCTGGTTGAGATTTTCCTTCTTTTCCTTTTGGTTATAGATAGTCTTTTAAAGCTATAGATGATAAAAAATGAATAATATTTAAAATTAAATATGCAAAATGACCAAGATTTTTGACAATTACTAAATGAGGCTCAGACTTTTTACATAGATGATGATATGAGAGTATCAACAGACGACGCTTAAAAAACTAGTGAAGAATGTCATAGTTGAGGAGCTGAATATTGGAGTTACCCCATTTTAGATACATGTACAACTTCAAAGTTGATAACACATCATTTGTTGTTCTTTGCTTTAATTTAACCATGGTTTGTTGTAAACTCGGACCGGAGGGAGGTTTCTAGAAGAAGCAAACTTGCGTATGTCTCACAGGATTTCATTCAAACCCTCCTCCAAAATGCTCCATAAATTTCACCAAATTTAATCATCTTTCAAGCAAATTCTTCAATTCCATTTGCGTTTTATACAAGGTAAGTTATCCTTTTCTTTTGCAATATCATTTTACCATACGATCAGATTCAGTCACGACATACACTAGCTAGTGTTCGGTGATAATTGTTTGGCTCAACCAATCGTTGATATCATGTTGTGAAGTTTCAATGGCAGTTGACTTACATCGTAAAATTTCAATGACGGTTATTTCGTGTAGTAAGAAGATTTTAATTATTTTTAACAACAGTTGACCTATATAGTGAAATTTCAAATTATGATTTTTCTCCTATTATTAAATCACCCAATTATTCTTAACTATCAGTTGACTTATGTGATGAAGTTTCACTGACAATTGTTTCTCATAGTAAGAAAATTTGAATTAGTTATACACCAGCAAGTTACACTAAAATTATTATGCGTGTGTTCGTTTCCACTTATTTTCGCCTAAAAATTACCTACTACTAAAAGTCAAAGTCAAACATCAATATCAACCACACATTTCACATCATCACTCATTATTATCCACACATCTCGTGATCCCCGCCACTATACTTCACTTTTAGCAAAATTTTAGATAAAAATAAGTACACATGAACGCACGCTATATTTTCCAAAGGTAAAATAATTTTTCATTACAAATTTACAATTCATGGGTCATGGTGCCTATCACTTGTTAGTTTGCAAAGGAAAGCCCAGTTAAGCCCATCCAGCCCATTAGACCATGCACCAGCGAAAGCAAACGTTTGCCGCCCATCGGCAATCGTGCAAAGGAAGAAAAGTCGCACACTAAAATCCCAACTCTGCAAAATGGAATCCCCAATTTGAAAATAGTAGGGCAAATTCATATCTCAGCTTCGCTTTCATTTTTGAGCTGTGCGCACTGTCTCCGTCGCTAGTCGCTCGTCCTTCCAGTCGCACACAGTGGCATTGGAAGTAATTTTTCGGTACTCAAAAATTCTCTTAATTACTGCACTTCAAATTGCTTTTAAGATGATTCTAGTGTGATTTGTGACTATACATCGGTGTTTTTTTTTTTTGGGTTTTGTTTTTTAAGTTATTGATGGATGACTGCACTCTTCTTTTTCCCCTTTAAAAGGATTGGCTTCACACTCGCGCGGATCCAAAGATTCCAATCCAAATTAGGCGGTTATCAATTATCGATTGTGAATGGACGTTGACCGTTGACTTGTTGACCGTTGAAGAAAGTTGACCGTTCACCATTCAAGTCCAGCAAGGATCAAACTCAAGATCATCCACATTGAATTGAGCTCAAGACTTCTTAGTGTTATCAATAGGAGTTAAATTCTATACTAAACTCGAAGTAGTGGTCGGATTAGATGCCTGAATGACAACTTGAACCATTAGATTGAAAGTTTTGTATAGGTTGGAAAAAACGTTCATAATCTGTAAATCAATTAAGTAACATTAATATACAAAAAGATTGAAATATATTGAAATTTCACGATTAAAATGAAATGGGGGAAGTCTTAAATTAACCAACAAATATTCAATTTCAATAGCAAACTAAACTCAGTAACTAATAGATTAAACCCTAAATTAAAAATTAATCAACAAATAATTGGAATTTGTTCAACTTCAATATGAAACTATAAACTAATTAAAATAATTAAATAACTAAACCCTGTATAAAAATGCATACCACCACAATTATCTATTCAATTTCTAAATTTCAATATTGCACTAAATTAAACTAAACCAATTAAATCAAATCAAACCAATAAACGAGCTCAAGGCATATCAAGCTATTAACTATTAAACCTGGCTTATTATAATTATTCTTAGAACTTAGCAGTAAGACCTAAGAGCATCCACAATGGTTAAGTTAAATTTAACTAGCCACATGAATAAAATACATGTTAAGTGACACATCATCATATTAAATTTAACTTGTATTTGATCTACAATAAATATGTTAACTTTCATCTAATAAAGCCTAACCCATAAATGCATTTATGACAAATATGCCACATCATGTGTTAAAATATTGGCTAAAGTTAGCAAACATTTTAACTTGTGTTAAAAAGATTCTTTTAACTATGATGCTAACACATCCATTGTGAACATTAATTTAAGTAATAGCTTGCATATACCCTTAAGACATAAATTAACACATCCAATTGTGGATGCTCTAATAAATTAAATTAAACAATAGGAGCTCAAGTTAAGTCAACGTTTCAAGAAGCTTAGCTGATAAACTCAAAGTCTCAAAGCCCAAAGCAGTAAAACTAATTACTAAAACCCCTAAATTCCTAAAAGACAACAACTACACATTACACAATACACAAGCACCAAGCTCAAACTATCTCAAGATTTCGACTTACTGAAACAGAGGAAAAACAAGGCCGGCAGTCGGTGTAGGCGGCAACAGCGGAAGCAGGTCACGGTGGCGCCGAGGAGACGAGAATCGTCGGAATCGAAGTTCGCTGATTTGGGTATTGCTGATTTCTGAATTCTGGGAACCGGAAATTGAAGTGTGTAGCCTTTGTTAAATTTCATTAGTGGGTTGCCCGGTTGGGTGACTTGGGTCATGGGGGGTGGGTTAATTGGGTAATAATAGTTGGATTATTGGGATATTGGGTTTTTATATTTCATCACTTTGACCCAATAATTAGAAGCAAAAGAAAGGCCCAAATATCTAATATTAAAACCTAAGCAGCCCAAATCTTTAGGCGTCTTCTTCCTTTCCCCATGCTCTGAGCGCAGACAGGAAACAACTGAAATTTCAGACCATCGGCCGACCATACTTCCGGCAGATCCAGCACGCGCGGCTGCGCGAGCTCGCCATACTCTAGATCCGTCCCTGTAATCACACTGTTTTTGTATTACAAGTGATTGAAGTTATATTACACTAGAAAGAAATATTCTTTTAGCAATCTATATATACTTGAGGGTACTGAAGCTCGGTATTGTAGGCCTATCGACACTCAACAAAAGAAACTCAAATTACAATGGACAAAGCATCCAAAAGGGCCTCCAACAATGGCATGGACAGACTAAGTGCGTTACCTGATGCTATTATTTGTCACATTTTATCGTTTCTTGATACAAAGTATGCAGTAGCCACCTCAATTCTATCCACCAGGTGGAAGAATCTTTGCCTTGTTGTCCCTAACATTGTCTTTGATCATTCCTTAACTTCGAAAAAAAGGACCAAGAAGTTTGTGTCTGATTTTGCGAGGTTTGCTCTGAGGCAAATGATGCTACGAAATGTACCTTACATAGATCGATTTCGTCTCAAATGCAACTTCAATTTCAAGGATCCTTTAATCAAAACTCTTGTATGTGCTGCAATTTGGCGTAATGTTAAGGAGCTCGATATTTGCTTGAGAGGATGTCCAAGAACAGGGATGCCATTACCATCTGAAGTTTTCAGCTCTCGGTCACTAGTCATGCTTAAGCTTAAGGGAGAGTTTGCGTTAGATATCCCAGAGTTGGTATATTTACCTAATTTGAAGGTGTTGGTCTTGGGAAAGATCATATTAGGTAATGATCTTGATCCTTTGAAAAGGTTGTTCGAGGGTTGTAAGGTGCTTGAAGATTTGTTTCTATCTTACTCTATGATCCCGAGGCATGCTGATGTTGGTGATCTTTCAATTCCTTCGCTTAGAAAACTCACGATTAGAGCTGGACTTGGTGGTTTCAAATGGGCTGTTGATACGCCAAATCTTGAGGTTTTTGAGTGCATTGGTACTGTAATTCATGTTCAATTGGTGAATGAACTCAGGTTTCTTAGCAGAGCAACAATTTCTGCTTCATTTCTGAAAGACTGTAAGGATATGTACCAGTTGATAAACAAGATGCATGGAGTCAAGTCCCTTCTTTTGTCGCCGATTAGTCAATGGGTATTACTAGTTTAGATTACTTAATTCACATGATATACTTTTTTGAAGGCTTTGATATTTTTCCATTTTCTTATGAAGGCTTTCGACTCAAGTAATTATCCGCTAAATGTGCTAGAAGATTTGACGCATCTAAAGCTTCATATTTCTTACCTTCAAGCACTTGCAAGCATACTTGGAAGTACACCGCAACTTGAAGAGCTTGTCATGATTTTCGTTAGGGTGAGTTTGCTTTAACATTTTTGTACTTTCTTGTAGTCAAGTCAAATTTCATTTTAGCTCCACATTCAAACCTACAATTGATTAATTTCAACATATTTCTTGGTTTCAAATTAATAAGTAACTTTTTCAAAAATTCTACAGTCTGAGGGTGAGGGAATAGTAGAAGATTCATGGCCGCGGCCAAAAGTGGTGCCAGAATGCTTCGCTAAGCTCAAGAATATTGACTTTAACTGCTATCTCACTCGTGAAAGTGAATTTGAGTTAGTGAAGTACTTTTTATTGAACGGAAAAGTTTTAGAAAGGATGAAGTTTAGAATAGGACGAGCACGACCAGCTCAAGATGTATTGGCAGCTTACAATCGAATTTCGATGTTTCCAAAGTGCTCGAAGAAATGTGAAATTGTGTTTGTATCTTAATCTGATTAAAAGTACGGAACTATTTAGTGTTATTTCATTTTGTATGTTTAACGGTTGATTGTTGTTGTGTGTGGTTTTGCTTGCTTTCTCTTTTGGTTATGGAAGCAATGGTTTGTATTGATCTTTTTGTGCTACAGATGATATTGATAAAACATGGCCTTAGACAACAATTATATCATTTTGAAAATATTTAATTGTTAAGGGTAGTAGTAGAAATTAAGCGAATATGCTTTCTCACTGTATACATGGCAAAAGGTAATTGATACAACAAAGAAACAACTAACTTTATATCCTAGTGATTATTTTTTAATTATAACTTTCAATTCACACTTACTTTAGATGTATAATATATAGGTAAATACATACTAAATAGTTGATTACATTAATAATAATGAAATCATTAAGCTAAACGGCTTATCGACAAATATTTAAATCATTTGTAAAGCTTCTTGTAATGATGTAACTCATAATAAATATGAGTAACTTCGCTTAAATGTTTCGTTCAACAAACACGAGTTTTATATATGTATTTCTATTATATTATATTAAAAATTATTGAGATCGCTTGGATTGGCGTAATGGTACCTTCAAATCGGATTACGGGCGCCGACCGGGTTCAATTCTCACCCATGTCCCTTCCCCCAATCCAAAAAAATAAAAATAAAAATAAAAATAAAAATAAAAATAAAATTCTATTATGTTAAAAATATAAGTTTACTAAATCACATTTAATTACTCTCGGAGATATGAAAATATTCAAAATAATATTACAAAATCACATGCAATGCACGTGTTCATAACTAGCTTATTGTAAAAGGCCGATGTGGCGTGCAAATTTTGATTTTATTTTTTTTTTCAGTTTTAAAATGAAAGGCCAGACAGACCCATCGAGTCCCTTAAACCGAGCACCATCAAGTTTGTAATCCATTCGCAATTGTAAATATGTATTAGGGCAAATCGCAGCCATTATTGAGTCAAAGCTCGTTCACAAATCACATATACACCACACCACGCCTTAAGCTTCGCTTCATCTTTGAGGTCGACAATCGCTTCCTCACGCACTCAGTCAAATTGGAAGCAATTTTTAGGTACTCAAAATTTATCTTTGTTGTTGCACTTCAAATTCCAGTTGAGATTATATTATTCTATATTTGTGATTCGTAATCCCGAATGAATAAAGGTTTTGTCCCCCGTTAGCCCAAAAAAAGAACGTGTCCGTCTATGTGTCCTTCCATTCTGTTTTCACCTTTACTCTTTCTTCTCCTCTTCTGTTTTCAACCATCAGCTATACCAGCCCCAAAAAAAGAACGGGTCTCCTCCAATCTTTGTTACAATTATTTTTCTTAATGGATAATGAAGCTTTATTTTTACTTGTAGATCGAGTGAAGTGCAACGAATAGAGTCACTTGACTCCAAGCATCTTGTTGACTTGAATCTTCCATGGTAAGAAAAATCAATTATGCAGGGAAAAAATTCACACTCATAATCAACAAAGTAATTAAAATTAAGAAATTCAGTGAGTCAAACAATTAATAAGTCACAATATTTTCATGAGACCAACTAATGTTATTGTTATCCCAGCTGAGGAGGTCGCCCATATGAATTTAATTTGAATACAGACATAGTGCATAAATTATAATGTCTAATTCTCTGTGTTACGTTGATATCACATGATATAATGCTTCACATTTAAAAGTATCTATACGAATACCAACTGTATATCATTAATCTATTAGTTTGCTTTAACATTTTTTTTCTAAATTCTATTTCATTGTATGGTAAGTTAGTTTGTGAGCCCATGATCGTGACAATACTATAGTATTTAATTGAAAGCTACTATGGATTACACACATGAAATCTCATCACTTTTAAACCAATAATCATCAAATGAAATAATGAATCATATGTGTGTTGAACAATTTATACCACTAGCTAGTTTATTCAATGCAGAAATGATCTGGTACCCACTTGTGGGTACGTTACGGTACCCACAAGTGGGGAAAAAAATTCGTAGAGGGTCGGGTGAGCCCCCCATCATCAGGGGGCAGTTATGTATTATTCGTCTAACTTAACGTAGATTCCAAAAAAAAAATTTTTTTTAATTTTTAAAAAAAAAATTGTCTGGTGACGTGGCGTCACCAGACGTGCCCAACGTGGGCGTGGTACATGCCCACTTGGGCACCAGATCAAAATCGATATTCAATGAACAAAAAAATGTTTATTAAATGGATGGTGTTGTCTTTTCAGTGTTGAAAACAAGAACGACCGCTTCAACTGGATGCTTGGATAACTTTTTTTTTTTAAATAGGGTAACATTTATGTTTGTATCTTTAAAATTTGGTCCATGCTTATAAGGGTGATAGGGATCATTTTTTTCAACTTTTTATCACTTTTTTATCCATTCTTTCTTTACCCTAAATCAATCACATCCACACATCTCGTCACATTCATAAATATCCACCATTCAACTCCATTCATTCTCTTTCCTCTTCTACATTAAAAATCAATCCCGATCACCGTATATGTTTGTAGTCTGGCATTTTCATTATGTTGCGTGCACTCAGTGGCGGAGGGAGGGGTATTTCGGGTATTCCCGGGAATACCCCGTTTTCGTGGAATTTTTTTATTTATTTATTATTTATTATTTGTTATTTTTTAATTTGTAGTCAAATTAGTTTTAATTATGGGTGGTTAAATATACACTACATTTTTATATATGCACTATTTTTTTCTTTGTATTTCGAGTTTTAATGTCTTTGGACTCAACATATTTCATTTCTAAGATGATTCCTATTTAAATATTTTAGGAATTTACTTTTAATTGGAGAAAAATATTGATTTAAATTTTCGTATTTATTATGTTTTTAAACCTATTTTTCAATACGATGGGAAAATAATTTTTTTCTTCACTTGATAACAAAATTTTTAGACTAATTATATTAATTAATTGACACTTGGTAAAAAGAATGAGATAAAAAAAGTTAAAAATAATTTTAGTAATAGTGACCTAAAATAGGATTATGTTTGCAAATACAAAGTGGTGTGAACATCAAAAGCAGTCGTGTGAATGTTTTGGGCTCTCGGTCCTTGTTTAAAAATTTTCTTCTATGCATACCCAATCTAGCCGGTTTGGCTCCGCCACTGCGTGCACTTACCATTCAACATACTTTGGTATAATTTGTTCACATGCAAAATCTACATATAGCCAAACATTAGATTTACAATAAGTTTATTTGTACAGTCAATTGTACAAACATAGCGATCATGAAGAAAAATAAGAAAATGAGAACTGTCGAGTAGCATTGTCTTTTTTGCTTTATTACGTGAGAATTATTTTCCTACTAATCAGAGTAAAATAAAATAATACTTACGGCAGTTAAAAGGAAAAAAAATTATAATACTACAATTTTAAAATACATGATAATTTTTTTTTTATAGAATGTCACATGAAACATGTTAATATGTTGGTCTAATATAGATAATCTTTAAAATCACTAACGTTAAAAAATATCTTTAAACATGACTTTTGTGTTAGAATTGGTTTCTACATCATTATTGTCATAGATCGTGATTCTCAATTATAGGATGAACTTTTTTATAAATATGCCAACTGAGATTCTAACAGGAAAAAGAATCCAAAGTCTCCGTAGCATTTAGTAATATAGGGATTTCGAATATCACTTTAGAACTTAATGAAAAAATTAAAAAAAAAACTTGGATGTTAAAAAAAAAACATGAATGTTTTTTTGCATATATATAATCTTTGAAGTGATTTCACAGACAATATATTATAACAATTTGCTTTTACTTATTATCCCTATTAAAGCTCTTGTTGAGATTTTATTCAAAAAAAAAAAAAAAAGCTCTTGTTGAGATCTTTGATAAGATACCTGTATTGCATTTTTTTTTGTTTCAGTGTAAAAAATAATTAATCCTTGATGCAAAAAAAAATTTATATATTTAGTTGCAAGAAAATTAGAATATTTATTATTTCCTTTTATTTTGATAAAAACATGAAATCATGTAGAAATCAATCATTTATGAGAAAACTGAATTGAATTAAAAAAATAGAAATATTATTTTAGGATTTAAATAAAATAATTTTAAAATGGCAGAATATCAGGGGAAAATTAAAAGTATAAAATAAAACTTTTATCCATAATTTTTAAAGCAACTTTAGGAACAATATGTTAACGATTTAACTTGTATTAAAACTCTCGCTGATATCTTTGATTTGAAAAAAATAACTTGAAAATAATAAATACTAATTCACTTTATTCGAGCATGTATAATTTTAATGTTTTGAAACTATTTAAATAATAAATAAGAAAACCGTACATGTCATTAGCAAATTTGTACTGCACTATGTAAACATATGCATTTAAAGATGGTATAATAAGTTAGAATGAAGAAGTGAAAATTATTGTGCATATAATTTTAACCTTCAATATTTTCGTATATGTGAATAAAAATCATTTTCATCACTCCTACATAGAGATCAAGAAGTGAAGAATCTAACTAATGACTTTTTTTTTTTTTGTCTTTTCGAATAGAGCTGACATATTTATTATCTCCTTAAAAATATTCAAAAAATTATGAACGTTGAATTTAATTAGCTATCGTCATTTCAAATTAAAACCACCATACATGAACGTGGGAAATACAAATAGGCAAACATCTTTTTTTTAGGGTGGGGGCCGAGGTGCGGGGGCATCATGTCTTAACAGTTAACGAAATTGGCGAAAAACGAACGTTATTTATGTCCCAAAACAATTAAGGGTGTGGCTAAATGTAACCATCAACTTATTGAGTGCACTTTTTTTTTTTTCAAAATTTTCAATTATACCCTCGCTTTCTTTATAACAAAAAAAAAAAAAGAAAGAAAGAAAGAAAAAAAGGAAGAATGACATACAAAAAATTATTGCTATTATTTTTTATTCAAATTTTTTACAATTACTTTAACAAGTAATTTCAAAATTTCTTTAAAACTTTTTCAACCGCTCGAAATGTTTTTTTTTTTTTTAATAATTGTATTCACGACTAACCTGATGAAGACAATTACTATATGATCAAAAAATTTTTGAAATTCATCAGCATTGCAAAAAAATGTAAAGAAAATTTGAAATTACTCGTCAAAATGATTGCAAAAAATTTGAATTTTTTAATAATTGTATTTGAAAACAAAGTCAATTACTGTATCATCAAAACAATTATGAAATGCATCATCAAAGTGGTTGCAAAAAACTTAAAGAAATTTCAAAATACTCACCACAGTTAGTTGAAAAAATTTGAACAAAAAATTGATGGAAAAAAAATCAAATAAAAATTACTTGTTGTGAACGAGAGAAATTTTCACTTCAATTCTCGTTATTGAATTCATTACAAGTGACCCCTATTTATAGGAAAATATTGGGGCACATCGTATTACAAATATTGATCTAGTATACAATAGTCATTCACACGATAAAAACATAATCATTACATTTTATCGTTACTTTTCTTTTTCCTTTATACTTTCGGTGCTTTGATTGAGTTTTACAACACTTTGAATGACTATTTATATACCTGTCTTTAAACTTATTTGGAGAAAAACCCAATAGGAGAAAAACTTCCAAACTGATTGTAGGAGAGGTTGAGTAATCATATATTGCTTCAGGGAAACTTCGTCGAACAAAACCTGAGCGAAGAGTAAGTTGCTCCCCCTGATGTCGATCATTCTTATAGAAATATCCATGTGCTGCCTCGTTAAAACCTTGTCAAGAAAACCCAATGGGGAAAAACTTGATCGAAGGAAAAGAGTACAATACTCCATTTGGTTAGAATCTTGGTAAGTGATACATTCACTTTTGTGATTTCAATATCATCATCAGTTGATTCCAAGTAATCTCTTCGTTATCATTTGATCCAATAGACTCATTGAGTCAATTTCTCATTATTCATGTGAATATGTCATAAACGTTGCCTCGTTAAAAACCTTGCTAGGAAAACCCAGTGGGACAAAACCTTAGCCAAGGAAAAAATGCAACACATATTTTGTACCAATATATTTCAAGCGTAACAAAATACTGTGTCATATTTAGTGCTCATTTGTAACCAATAATCTCGATCTCATATTCTCACTATATCGAGATATATATATATATATATATATATATATATATATATATATATACTCAAATCTCCTTTTGAGATTTTTTATAAGTTGCGATTAGGCTGCCTCATTAAAAACCTTGTTTAGGAAAAACCCTTTGGGATAAAAACATCAAACAAGGAAAAGAGTACAGCGTATAACAATATCATTGCTTTACGCTATTACAAGCAATATCATTCATTTAATGGTTCTATATTTATTTTCTCAATCAAGCCCGTATATATTTTAAGAGTGTATATTTCAATATTCTTCGATATATCTCAATATCCTCATTATCGTTAATAGTATGTAGCGCTACATTTTCATACTGTGTCGACACTTTCCAATTTCATTTCTTTCCCCATAATTTATTGAGATATCTCATTATCAATCCTCTTTTAGGATTGCACAATATACTTGAGTCTATATTCTCTTCAAAATGTATGCCTCCTTTATCAAAATCATCTTCTATCATTTGCTTTGATATACGTATTTGGGGAACTTTTATTTAAATAATATCAATACTTCGGGCTTGCTAATTTGTCAAAACATATATAATTGATATATGAGATGGTTATTCATATTTGAATTTCAAATTCATGATGCATTTCATATATTATTTCCAACTATTAATACTCCCCCTCATGCTAGCAACCAAACTCAGTATAATTTGTATGATTTTCCTTGTATATATTCTCAATATTTAGCTTTAATAGGGGAATTTATTCAGTCTGTGTTTTGTTCTCGATATTGGCAAATCGATTGGAGGACTTTAAATATTTTGCCAATTATATCCCACTCGCATGCGCATATCCAATCATTTACGGCCTTATTCAAATTATTGGGATATACATTCACTAGTTTTATCATTAGATCTGGAACTCGTGCTCATATCACGAGCAAATCATTTCAATATACACATGTGACTACATAGTGAATCCATATTATATTATATAGTAGTCAACATAAAAGGGTGAGTGGGCCCATATATCTCATCCCTTATATATGTTCCAGATATATTTGGGATTTATTCCCAATCATTGGCTAGTAATTCTTTATCGAGAACAATCATTGGAAATTTCTTCCGGTTCTTGATTTCAATAAATTATTTACATCAATCGCACCGAATCTATATAGTGTTCAACATGATTTATTACCGTCATCACATGCATAGCCAACCGACATATCACGTCATTCTTTAGGTGGCATTATTACGATTACTATTGAAACGTGGAATCTTATCTCATACGTTTCTGTTCACCGTTAAAACGCGAGTCTTACCTCATACGCGTTTATAAATCATCCGAGCACTTACAATATTCACCCTAACAAGGGTCAGATATTATAATGGATCATGTGCTAATCTTCGTAAATACTATCCCTCATCACGATCAAAATTCTAAAGAGAATTTATCTATGTAGACTTGAAAGATTAAGGATACTAATGAATAAGGGCATTCCACAAGATATTCGATGGTTGATTGAAGCAAAGGTCCGGTTATCTGGTGAGGTTTCGATTCCTTCTAAATACATGCCTGGAATGGGTAAAAGTAGTTTTTCGAAGAAACGCAGAGCAAAAAGGTTAGGAGGATGCTATAAATGTGCTCGGTGGACTTGTGACACTTTCGATGTAAATCGTGGTACTTGTCCAAAAATCGAGAGGATAAAATAGCATTCATTAAGGATGGATTGAGTAAGGAGTCTTTGGATGATATTCAACAGGCTCTTGAGACACATCCTAGTGGACACGTACAAGGTGAGCTCATGGCCTTATGGGCCAAATTTAAAGATGAACAAGAACGGTATAGTCTTGAAAATCTTACTTTAAAAGATCCTGTTTGTAAATTTAGTAGAAAAATTTAGTATTATGATTTTCTCAAAGCAAATTGGCGTAGATCGATGTATTTCGCGTAATTGTAAATATCGTATTTTTTTTTTTTTCGAAATATATATATGTATGTAAATAAATAAATAAATATATTTATATATAGATTTCAATCACCGAAAGTGTATGTCATTTCATTGATATTTTTCTACTGTTTTCTTTTTTTTTCATATTGTCAAAAGGTAAATAGTAAAATCACTTATTGGTTTGAAATTTTATCTTTAAATAGAGGGGTTCATGTATCTCTTATTTATGCGTTGAAACTTTAGTGTAAAGAGAGAGATGGAGATGGAGATGTCGATGGGAATTTTAGAATCATCTCATGCAAATCAATCTTCACCTCACCTGATTAAGACTGTATGTGTTCTTGGTGGATCTAGACTTATAGGTGATATCCAATATATAGATATGGCAAACCAACTTATAAAGGAGTTAGGGAAACAAAACATCAATATACTGTATGGAGGGACCAATACCAAACTTTTAAAGAGTCTTACAATGGCGCACAATTATGGGGATAAGAGTGTCAAGCGTATTACCTTTTCATCAAGTTGGAGCTAGCAATCGTATTGGATCGATACAATCATGGGTTCACTAGGTGATGCTAAAAACGCAGATCTATTCATGACGCATGATGTACATGATGAACAATAGTGATGCTTTTATTGTCCTTCCAGGCTATAACACCTTTGGAGGAAATATTCAATATAGCATCATGGGCACAGTGGAATTTTCATACCAAACCCATAGGTTTGTTGAATATTAATTATTTCTTTGATGGTTTGCTAGCATTTCTAGATCAGGGTGTAGATTATAAATTTATTTCTCGTTCAGCGAGAAATATACTTGTTTCTGCTAATACGGTTGCTGATCTACTCATCAAGATTCAATCATATGTTCAAGAATGCATGGAAGCTGAAACCGTCGATTCATGAGACCATTGGTGTCAAGCGGAAAGAGATCCTTTGGATCTTTCATTATGAACCTGAATGTTAGGGATGGCAGAGTTACGGAGTATTTATACTCTCGAGACGCATCCCTCATTTACGGGTTCAATACGTATTTCCTTTTTGTATTTCTATATATTTTAGAGTGTTTATTTCCACCCTTTGATATTCTCAATATGTTCCGTTTTGTGCATTCTTCTAGAGCAATAATAATATCATATTTTGTTCGTTCCGTTTTGTGCATTCTTCTAGAGCAATAATAATATCATATTTTGTTCGAATATAAATGTCTATTGTACCATTAGCATACTATATGCTTCTTGATCGCTTTTCTTCTCATATCAATACAATCTCATATCATCAATAGGATTATTTCAAATGATCCCACCATAGGATTCATTTCATTTGATTTGTCAATTGGGATCTATTGAGCATTTCTCTTTATATATTTATTCAACGGTAACTTTTGGTATCTCTTGCTCAATTTTCTCCATCAATATTCAATAGGCATGGAGAATGAATATTTCTTTATTAAATACTTCTTTGAGAGCATTTCTCGTCATTGTATCAATGTATCAATATATTAATCTCATAATGAGATTTTTCACCATGGTATATCTTCTCTTTTATCACCATGGAATTCTTTGAGCAATTTATCAACACATATATCATCATTTGCTCAAATCTCTTTGTTAATATCAATATAACATTCTTGTCAACTATATGTAAATCGGTCACTATTATTTAGTACCAATCGTGGGGTTTAATCCAACCACATTGGTAATATATATTCTAACTGTGTGGTATAACCCACCACATTTGAAGTATAAAAACATAAATAATAGAAATTAAATTCTCCCCAATAGGTGGTAGAACCTACCGTATGGGAATTATCGCAACAAATATAAATTTAAATTTCAATAGGCGGTATAACCGACCATATGGAAATTATAGTAATAACTAATAAATATAAATTTAGGTTCCAATAGGTGGTAGAACCTACCATATAAATTATCTATTCCAATCGTATAGGTAAAATTATCAACTCCAGGTCATAAGGTAAAATTGTCGAAAATGTTCTAGCGATATTATCTTTGTCGAAATTGTTTCATTTCCACTCCAATTTGTAAATATCAATACGTTCCAGGACTATTTTGTAATCTTTTCAAAGTTGGGGTATTACTTTGCAAATTATGAAAGTTTGATAATACCATATTTCAAAACCAAATATTACCTTATCAATATTGGTGTCAAATCGAAGATCTCGTTAAATCGAGTATAATGGAGTTGAGAAAATTTGATTTTGATAATGTATGCTCCTTATATCTCGAGAAAACGAATGTTATAGTTTAATATATTATTATATTATAAAGTAATATAATATAATATAATATAATATAATATATATATACATTATACTCCTGTCTGTGATCAGAAATGGATGATATTATATATATTAATATATTATTATATTATATATATATATATTATATATATACCTCCGTCCTTTTCTGTCGTGTATTTTTTTTTCTGCTTCCATGTCTGCAAGATGAGATCAGCATAGGGTGATAAAACTTTGCCATCATTTGAATTCGCCATAATTGCCCTTCCACTTTTGCCATATCACCTTTCACCTCCTTTCTTCTTCTTGCCATTGGAATTGTAGCTTGGCTTGGTAACCAACAGAAGGTATACGGGAGTAATGAATTAGAGAATTTTTTTTTTTTTTATGTGGCAATTGTTTGGTTGCGGCCATGACAGTTTAACCTCTCTCGATTTACAGATCTGAGCATCGGTGGAAAATTAAGTAGATGAATAAAACTCTAGATCTAGAAATTGGAGTAATTTAAAAATAGAAATAGAGGTTGGAGTTTATTTGTGACTTCCTCTTCAATAAACTGCACATGAAAGAATAGCTTTTATTAAGAAGAAGCCAAAGATCTTTATTGGAAGAGAATGGGCATGCAAGTGATTTGTTGGAGTCTTGAAATAATTTGCAGAGTTTAGCAATTCCAATTATCTTCACTAGGGCATAGCTAATGGATTAGGTTTGATTCAAAGAGCGATGAATCAGATTATTTGAGAATGAAGATGAGGTAGGGAATAATGCAAATATCACTATGTTAAATTGAAGAATACGGACAATTTGTATAGAAATCAATCGATCAACATTGTTAGAAATTTAAAGACAATTCGTGCTGATAACGTGTTGTGAACGAGAGAAATTTTCACTTCAATTCTCGTTATTGAATTCATTACAAGTGACCCCTATTTATAGGAAAATATTGGGGCACATCGTATTACAAATATTGATCTAGTATATAATAGTCATTCACACGATAAAAACATAATCATTACATTTTATCGTTACTTTTCTTTTTCCTTTATACTTTCGGTGGCCTGATTGAGTTTTACAACATTACTCATTTTTATTCCTTTTTTTTTGAAATCTTATTTGTTGCATTCACAGCAAACAATAAGCAAAAAGCTGGTTCACTGCGAACATTGAAAAAAAAAAAAGGGAAAGAGGAGGGGGTGTTGGGTATATTAGTCTTTTTCTTTTTTTAAAAGGTGGGTGCACTTAATAAGTTGATGAGCCGCACCCAGCAATTAAATGTTGGGAAAGAAAAAATAAATTTAATTTAAATGCTAAATAGTTAACCATTCAAAATTTCAAGTGAACGAGCACATATACGAACTCCCGTAAACAAACTTTTCTCTCCGTCTCTAGAAAAACGAACTATCACTGACGAAGAAAATTCAAAGCTCCACCCACCAACAATCTCTAGTCCAGTCCAACCTGACGACTTCCGTAAACAAATTTCTCTCTCCATCTCCATTATATACAGAAGATTGCAGGAAAGGTAAACCCTCTAAAATCCACAGCAATGGCGGCCGAAAGCAGAGTCACAGTGCCTAGAATCAAGTTGGGCTCACAGGGGCTCGAGGTGTCTGCTCAAGGACTCGGCTGCATGGGCATGTCGGCCTTCTATGGCCTGCCCAAGCCCGAACCCGAAATGATCGATCTCATTCACCATGCCATCAACTCGGGGATCACTTTTCTGGACACCTCCGATCTATATGGGCCCCACACCAATGAAATCCTCCTTGGCAAGGTACTACTTTCATCCGATCTTCACCTACTTCCTGTATCCAGATCGTGGGGCCGGTATAGCTGATGGTTGAGCCGACCCGTTTGCTCATCACCTGGATGCTTACGATTTATGCACTCCAGTTACTGCGATTGCAATTTGTGAACTCCTCTATATGTCTATCAGTCTATCTGTTTGTATTAGTTGCAGAAATGAAATATAATATGCTGTACTTCGTGCTTTATAAGTTGTACTTCAGTCACTTCATCGGCCTTAATTTGTGTTTACGATAATTTGAAGCCTTAGGGTCTTTCAGTTACTGGAGTATATCTTTCAGTTACCGGAGCATAGACATATGGATGTTTGTGTGATGTTTATTTGTTGCTTGGTATGAAATGGTGGGCAGGCTTTGAAGAATGGGATGAGGGAGAAAGTGGAGTTAGCTACGAAATTTGGGATTGCTGTTTCTGATGGGAAGATGGAGGTACACGGTGACCCCGCCTATGTACGCGCTGCCTGTGAAGCCAGCTTGAAGCGGCTTGATGTTGATTGCATTGATCTTTATTACCAACACCGCATTGATATTCATGTGCCCATTGAGATCACGGTTAGCTCTTAATCGCCATTTGTTTGTCTTTAATAAATTTTTACGATGTGTTGTCATTTCATTCAGGAAACAGTTTATAAAAAGTGAAAAATTGTACAATAGCACAGAACGGGTAGCTAAGCATACTAGTTTTACAATATTTGGTCGATAGGAAAAGCTAATAGGACAATAGTATATGCAATGAACCACGTCTCCTCAAATTCATTCTACCTACAACCTACAAGAATGAAAGAACTCATTTATACGCTGGTGCTCCCCTGCACACTAGTGTGCAGGGGAACGTGCACACGGGGCGACGTGGCGCTCCGTGGGAGCGCCACGTCGCCCCGTGTTTTTTTTTTTATTTTATTTTTTTTTTTTTTTGGAATCTACGATAAGTGAGATGACTAATATATAACTACCCCCCTGATGGCGGGGGGTTATATGCCCCGCACGAATTAGTGTGCACGAGAGTGTGCACGAAGTAGTGTGTAGGAGAGCGGGAGTGCTCATTTATAATTGCTTTTCACATTTTTCCAAATTTCCATTATATCTTTTGATTTGATTCTACATGTTTTGCTCACTCTTCTTCTTGTTACTTGGGATCCCCGTTGTGCAAGATTGGAGAACTGAAGAAACTAGTGGAAGAAGGTAAAATAAAATATATTGGTCTATCAGAGGCCTCGGCTTCAACGATTAGAAGAGCACACGCTGTTCATCCAATTACAGCAGTGCAGTTGGAGTGGTCTTTGTGGACAAGAGATGCGGAGAAAGAAATAATTCCCACTTGCAGGTTTCTTGATTGCTGTAATTGCTTATATATTTTGACAGCATTGTTATATTGCACATTTGGTATGGACGATTAAACAGTATAGGACAACAGGCAGTAGCTAGGAAGGAAAGTAAGCTAGAGTCTAAAAGCTAACTTTTTAGATTAAATAGTGGTGCACACCACGAGATATATACATTTGAAATGTGGGGTTAATATTGGAGTTTGACTTTAAATTTTACATCGGAGTAAAATTTAATTTTAGGTTACAAAAGTCAAAAAGAAAACAGGCTTGAAATATAGTACTATCAAGTAAATAGAACTTAATATGCCCCAAAAAATTCTTAACTCTATCCTTTGTGTCAATTGTTTAGAGAACTTGGCATTGGAATAGTAGCATACAGTCCTCTTGGACGGGGATTCCTCTCCTCTGGCCCAAAATTGCTTGAAACTCTCGGTGAAGGGGACTCCCGTCGTGAGGTTTGTGTATTGTTTCCTTCTTGGCTTGTTTGGCACAGATTCTTTCAAAAAGTAATTTTCTTAAACATCATTTTCAACCACCAATTTTACCACTACAACAACTTGTTCAAAGAATAATTAAAAAAAAAATCATTTTCTCTAAAACCTCTATCAAACATACACTGAATACCAAGGTTCAGGTAATGCCTTTTTGTGGACATCAGTATTTATCGTTCATATTCTAGACTTTTATCACTTTGTGGTAATAGTTTCTGTATTTGAATGGTGTGTTTTACATTTTGTAGTACTTTCCAAGATTTCAACCCGAGAATTTGGACCATAACAAGACCTTGTTTGATAGAGTCAACAATGTGGCAAGTCGAAAGGGATGCACCCCTTCACAGCTAGCTTTAGCGTGGGTTCATCATCAAGGAAATGACGTGTGTCCCATACCTGGTACCACGAAAATCAACAACCTGAATCAGAACATTGGAGCTTTGTCTGTAAATCTGAGTAAAGAAGACATGGCTGAGCTTGAATCTATTGCTTCGGCCGATGCGGTCAAGGGTGATAGATACGGGTCTGGTCTAAACACGTGGGAAGACTCAGACACCCCTCCTTTGTCGGCTTGGAAAGTTGCAGCATGAAAATGCCTCTGTTTTCTAGGTGCTAAGCTATCGTGCTTTATGCATGTTCTTTTTAGTGTAAAAGTTGAGAGACTGAAATAAATTCCGCGTTGAAGCATGCGTAGTGTGAACCTTGTCGCCTATTGTACACTGAAACTGGTTCGGGATGTATTTTGCTGGTTGTAATGTTTTACATAAGTTGAGAATAATGTGTGCTGATGTTTTGTCAGCCCCCATCAATATGAGGTTTTTCAGTACAGTTGTGGTGAAGTTGAATGAAGCAATATCATAGCCTTCGCTTTTTTACTCATTTTGATACATTTTTATCCAGTCTTTTTTAAAATTTACATTTGGTCAAATCAATCACATACATACATTACGTGGGATGTATATATGCTACACGAATCTCTACCATTCAGTTTCATTTATACTATTCTCTTTCACATAAAAATCCATAAAGAATCATAAAACCTTCAATCCTACCATGGGTGAATGAACTCAAGTTTCTTGATAGAGGAAAATTTTGGATCTCATGTTCTAAAGATGGTAATAATTTGTACAAGTTGATAATTAACGATCATTTATCCCTTTATTTATTTCTGGATATTTTAAAGGTAATCATTCTAATTACTAGTTTAGATTTTTTTAATTCAAAACGGTATACTTTGATATTTTTTCCACATTTCTTAAAATTTGTAGTCGTACCTTACTCTTATAGAGACGATGTTATTTAGTGTATCCATCTCTTATATTCAACGGTTTGATTCATGTTTGTGATTTTCTTTTCTTTTGGTTGTAGAAACTATTGTTTGTGATGGTCCTTTTTTATTTTTTTATTTTTGGTTTTGGGGGCTACAGATGATATTGGTGGACATAACATTAAAATTAACACAAATGACCAAGATTTTAAAGAAAACTGAATGAGGGCTATGAAAAAATAACACTGTAAAGAAAAATGATATTTAATTTATCTGTGATGTGCAAGACCATCTCCCAAACAAAAATAGAGCATCTTTGAAATTAGAGATTGATAAGCGTTAAATCTACGTTTATTTTATAATTTTAAACTCGTTTACTGAGTTCATTTTACTTAAATACGTTCCATTTCATTTGTTTTTAGGTAAAACCAACGCGGATGACGTTTAAATCAGTATTGAATGGAAAGAAGTTGAATTGACTCAAATTTGAAGAAGTCTGGGACAAGAATGCAAAAGTATTGAATGTTGAGGACGGATTTTGACTAGGATAAAGTTGGATTTTGGATTTTTTTTTTCTTTTCACATAAAGTTGTAGATCTATTGGTCTAGTTTCCAACCCAACTTGAATCACCTCAATCGGGCATTGGGATCAAAAGTTATGGTCAAAATATTGAAAACTATGCATGCAGAAAAATTTATCAGAGAGGGGAGTTACGGCCATAACTCCCATAGTAATGGTCGTAACCCCCAATTTCGGCTAGAACAGAGTTTCCTGCAAGCTAGTTATGGCCGTAACCCCCCGAACCCTGTTTTCCTAGTTCGTTTAGGTATCTAATTATGGTATATTTTGGGCTGCATCTCCCACACGAAATTGGGACATCTTGGAGACCTAATTACACCTATATAAGGGGATTATGAGTACAAGAAAAGGATGAAAACATATACACACCAAAAGAGCAGAAATTGGAGCTTTTGGGAAGGATTTTCCGGGGAATCAAAGATTGAAGTCAAGACCATCACCATTAAAAGATCCGGTTATGGCTCATTCTTCTAATTTTTGTTCTTATTCTCTTAATATGCTAGGCTAAATGCCTATTAGTGCTAGGGTTTGAAGAATCTTTGTTAATTAATTTATATTTTGGGATTATTAGTTGATGCTTTAACTTGATTATCTTCAACCGAATGTTTGATTTATGAATTTCCAATTGAATGCTTTATATTTTACAACTTATGTGCAAAGTTGAGATTTGTGGCTTGTTTATTGATTCGAGAGAACGTGAATGAGTTAGACCATGAAATTGGAAATTATAGAATTCGACAGGGGACGAGAGTACTGCTATGCTTTATGCGATGTTTATGTGAATTTTTAGAGTTTAATGCGTTTGTGTGCAAATTATTAAGTTAGAGGTAGTTAATGTTGCATACGAATATGTGAATTTGCTTGAAAGAGACTTTCATTACATTAGGAAATTCTATCGTCTAGATCAACTATTCGTGTCAACTAATGAGCCTAACTTGAATTAATTGCAAAGAAGATTCAAAACCCTAGTACTAGCTTCCTCTACTCATTTCACATTCATTATTTATCTTCAATTCAATTTTCTGTCTTATTTTGCAATTTAGTTTAGAATTAGTTTTAGAATTCTTAAAACCAACTTCAAATCTTTGTTTCAGTTAAGGTTAGGGAATTAAACGAGTAAATAATAGTCCTCGATCGTGGGTTCGACACTCTACTCATTATTATATTGCTCGTCATGATCCGTTGTCTCCATTTAGTTTCGAAGTTGCTGAGGCGGAAGATTCGTGTTCCCTGCTGAAAATCTTGCCGACATGCCTGGTTAAGCATCTCAAGAATATTAAATTTAAATGCTACATTGTTACTGAAAGTGCATTTGAGATAATAAATTAAAGTACTTTTTAGAGCATGCAAAAGTTTTACGAAGGATGAAATTTGTAATGCCTTATATAACACGATCAAGAATTATCAACATCGTCCAATAGAATTTCAATGATCCCAAAGTGTTCAGAGAATTGAAATGTAAGATCGTATTAGGAAAGTTGTTAAAATATGAAACTATTAAGTGATATTCATAATTCATGTTATGAATTTAGTTGTTGATCCATGCGGTTTCATATATGTCTTCTTTGTTGTCTAGCTACCATTTACTTAATTGCATGACATTTAAGAATATACAACCGACAAATCCTATTTTTCCAATAGTGTGGTGATTACGTATAACGAGGTATACAATATATACAACCGACAAATCCTATTTTTCCACATATCACATTATTTTTAGATGAATAGTTATCAAATGGTTATACATGCCGATCATGTTTTAAACACACATTACGTCTCATTAGTTTTAAATCAATAGTCATCAAATGAACCATATATGGGTGTTGAACAATTTATACTGTATCTCGTTAAGTTGTTATACCATTAGTATTTTTCGGTTAAAAAAAAATGTTTATTAAATGGATGAGCAGGCATACCGTCGCCGACATTTATGTTGTCTTTGCAGTGTTGAAATCAAGAACTACCGCTTCAATTGGATGCTTGGACAACATTTACTATCTTTTTTTTTTTTTCTAATAGGGTAACATTTATGTTTGTGTCTTTAAAATTTTGTCCATATTTATTATATTGCGTGCACATACCATTCAACTTGCTTTGGTATCATTTGTTCACATGGAAAATCTACGCATAGCCAAACATTAGTGATTGTACAATAATTTTATTCGTACAATCAATTGTACAAACATAGAGATCATGAAGAAAAATAAGAAAATGAGAACTATCAAGTAGCATTTTCTTTGCCTTTATGTGATAATTGTTTTTTTTTACTAATCAGAGTAAAATAAAATAATACTTATTGCAGTTAAAAGAGAAAAAAAAAAGAAAATTATAATACTACAATTTACAACACATGATAAAATTTTTTAATAGAATGTCATATGTATAATATGTTAATATATTGGTCTAATGTAGATAATCTTTAAAATCACTAATGTTAGAAATATCTTTAAACACAACTTTTGTGTTAGAATATAATTGGTTTGTACATCATTATCGTCATAGATCATGATTCTCAATTATATGATGAACTTTTTTATAAATATACCAACTGAGATTCAAATGGGAAAAAGAATTCAAAGTCTCAGTAGCCTTTAGTAATACAGGGATTTCGAATATCATTTTAGAACTTAAATGAAAAAATTTAAAAACAGTTGGATATTAGGGATAAGTAAAAAGGAAAAAATAAAAATTTTGCCTATATATAATCTTTGAAGTGATTTCACGGATAATATATAACGGTTTGCTTTTACTTATTATCCCTATTAAAGTTCCTCTTGAGATTTTTGATTGGATACCTGTATTGCATTTTGTTATGTTTCAATGCTGAAAATAAATAGTCTTACTCCTTTGTGCAATAATAATAATAATAATAATAATAATAATTTTTATATTTAGTTGCAGGAAAATTAGAATATTTATAATTTCCTTTTATTTTGATAAAAACATGAAATCATGTAGAAATTAATTATGATAAAATAGCATGGATGACCAAAAAAAAGTTGTTAAATACTAGAATATCATCCTAAAATTACATTAGCAAGACTACCAAAATTTTAAATGCAGGACAAAAAGACCCCAAACCCTACATTACACGTATTCTAACCCATACGCCCCGCCCCACCCCACAAACCCCTCTCACCATGGTTTCACCGGCAATGGAGAACAAGAAGAGAACCACTGAAAGAGATCAATTAAAGAGATGAACTAGGAAAGAGCTAGAAGCAGATTAACTGCTCCGATGACCAAGCACCCAAAGAGACGCAAGAAAAATTCCACTTCACGAAAATAGAAGCAAACAAAGAGGTTCCCAGATCTGTTCTTGTTCTTCGGCGATAAAGTTCACACTAGATCGATTCGCGTTCTGAGGCATTAGAGATTTCACCGATGAAATCTGTCAGCAAATGGGTTCGTCTAGTTCTAGGGCATACTTTAAGAATTTCAGTTGGATCTGTATATATTCGTTCGATTACCGTTGTATTTTGAGGTTTGAATTTTATAATTTGGACCTTTAAATTTGAATTTGTTATTTTTTTTTTGAATAAAAATCTGGATTTGTTCTTATTGTTGTGGATTTGTGCTTATTTTTGCATCTGAACCATTTTAATCCGGATTTGTGGATGGAGAAATTGTTTGCATTTGGGAGATTTTGGGTGAATATGACATGGTCGGAAATGGCGGAGAGATGACGGGAGAAAAAATTGGTATGGTTGATCGGAAAATTGAAAGTTTGATTGGAGAAGATGACCAGACTTCACCCGGAGAAGATGGTCGGACTTTACCCGAAGAAGATGATCGGAAATGGAAAGAAATGGAGGGGGAAGAGAAAATGTAAAGGAGAAGATGGTATGTCTCGCCGGAGAAGACGACCAGAGTTAGTTAATTCACCGGAGAAGATGACCGGAAAATGGAAGAAGGCGCCGGAGAAGATGATCGGAAAATAGAAGAAAGAAAGGGACTGAAGCGGAAAAATGAAAAAAGTTCAAGGGTGTCTTGGTCACATTATATTTTTTGTTGCTAATCTTGCAAAATGATTTTTTTTTTATTTTCTTGCAATTACAACTCTAATATTGTATATATATGCTAATGCCTCATTAATTATTTATGAGAAAACAGCAGTGATTTAAAAAATAGATATACTGTTTTAAGATTTAAATAAAATAATTTTAAAAATGGTAGAATATAAGAGGAAAAGTAAAAGTATAAAATAAAACTTTTATCAATAATTTTTTAAGCGACTTTACGAATAATATGTTAACGATTTGCTCTCACTTGTTAACTCGTATTAAACCTCTCGCAAATATCTTTGATTTGAAAAAAATAACGTGAGAATAATATATACTAATTTATTGTATTCGAACATGTATAATTTTAGTGATCATACTACAATATCATTGGCAATTATATAAAGAAGAACATAATAAGATAGAATGAGCTTTCTACCTTTACTCTTCTTTCAAAAAAATAACTTTCATTAATAATAAAATAGAATTTTTACCTCTATTATATTATCTTTTGTGGCAAAAATTATGGAGGCCCATATAACAACTTCCTTAAACATGCTTTTCTCTCCATCTCTAGAAAAATCTAGCTCCACCAATCAACAATATCTAGTCCTGTCTAACTTGACAACTTCCACAACCACATTTTTCTCTCCATCTCCATTATATACAGAAGATTGTCGGAAAAGTAAACCCTTTAAGAGAGAACATAATTATTTGATTAAAAAATACAGAATGTGTAGTAAAATAAAGCGAAAAAAGTGAAAATTTAGGAGAGATGTAGAAATAAATTTAAAAATAATAATAAAAAAATTATTAGAGAATATAACATTAGATGTGGGGATGTAGAAATGGTTCGAAAATTTATGCAAAGTTAGGAAAAAATGGAAAAAAAGGAAAGTGAGAAAAAGAAAAAAATATATGGGACTTATAACTTTTTTGTGTAAATATCTCTCTTCCATATTATCATAAATAGATGATGTATAATAATGTTGCAATGGAGATGCTATAAAATCCACAAGAATGGCGGCTGAGAGCAGTGTCACAGTGCCTAGAATCGAGTTGGGCTCACAGGGGATCGAGGTGTCCACCAATCAACAATCTCTAGTCCTGTCCGACTTGACAACTTCCATAAACAATTTTTTTATGTTAATCTCTCTCCTCTGTGCCATCATAACTCGAGAATATATAGTAATGTTGCAATTGAGATGCTCGAAAATCCAAAAGAATGGCAGCTGGAAGCAGTGTCACAGTGCTTAGAATCAAGTTGGCTCACTGGGGCTCGAGGTGTCCACCAATCAATCATTTCTAGTCCTGTCCAACTTGACAACTTTCCTAAACAAATTTTGAGTGGTACACAACAAATTTAATCCGCAAATTTTTCTCTCCATCTCCAATACATACACGCAGAAGATTGCAGGAGAAGCAAACTGTAAACCCACTAAAATCCACAAGAATGGCGGCTGAAAGCAGTGTGACAGTGCCTAGAATCAAATTGGGCTCACAGGGGCTTGAGGTGTCTGCTCAAGGACTCGGCTGCATGGGCATGTCGGCCTTCTATGGCCCGCCCAAGCCCGAACCCGATATGATCGATCTCATTCGCCATGCCATCAACTCGGGGATCACTTTCCTGGACACCTCCGATGTCTATGGGCCCCACACCAATGAAATCCTCATTGGCAAGGTACTACTTCCATCCGATCTTCACCTACTTCATGTAACCAGATCGTGGGGTGGGTATAGCTGATGGTTGAGCCGACCCGTTTGCTCATCATCTGGATGCTTACGATTTATGCATTCCAGTTACTGCGATTGCAATTTGTGAACTGCTCTATATGTCCATTTATTTGAATTAGTTGCAGAAATGAAATAAAATATGCTGTACTTCGTGCTTTATAAGTTGTATTTCAGTCGCTTTATCTGCTTCAGTTTGTGTTTACAATAATTTGAAGCTTTAGTGTCTTTCAGTTATTGGAGCATAGGCATATGGATGTTTGTGTGATGTTTATGTGGTGTTTGGTATGAAAGAAATGGTGGGGTTTGTAGGCTTTGAAGAATGGGATGAGGGAGAAAGTGGAGTTGGCTACTAAATTTGGGATTGATATTCATTCCGATGGGAAGATAGAGGTACACGGTGACCCTGCCTATGTACGCGCTGCCTGTGAGGCCAGCTTGAAGCGGCTTGATGTTGATTGCATTGATCTTTATTACCAACATCGCATTGATACACGTGTGCCTATTGAGATCACGGTTAGCTCTCGATCGCCATTTTTTTGTCTTTAATAAATTTTTTACGATGTGTTATCATTAAGGAAATAAAAAGTGAAAAATGAGTTGTGAAGAAGTGGTTTTCGAAAATCTTTAGGAATAGAAAGTTATTTGCGAAATTGTACAGCAGCACCTAATGGGTTGCTTTGTTTTACAATGTTTGGCAAATAGGAAAAGTTAATAAGTTAATAGGACAATGCTATGAGGATGATATGCTGCCCGCGTTGGGAGAATTTTTTTCTCCCAGCGCTGGCCCCACCCATACTCAGCCCCCTCTGAATGAGGGGGCCCGCAGGTCGGGAGAGGGCAGCACATTTCCCCAGCACTGGGAGGCTCCCAGCGCTGGGAATGTAAACAAGCTCGACAATACTCTATGCAATTAACCATGTCTCCTCAAATTCATGTTCTACCTTACTACCTACAAGAATGAAAGGACATAGTTCACAGTTATTAGCACATGTTTGGTGAAGTGCTTATAATTGCTCCTCATGTTTCTCCAAATTACTTTTTTATAGTTGGTAGTGGGGTTTTCCATTGTATCTTTTGATTTGATTCTACATGTTTTGCTCGCTCTTCTCTTCGTTACTTGGGATCTCTGTTATGCTAGATTGGGGAACTAAAGAAACTGGTGGACGAAGGTAAAATAAAATATATAGGTCTATCGGAGGCTTCGGCTTCAACAATCAGACGAGCGCATGCCATTCACCCAATTACAGCAGTGCAGTTGGAATGGTCATTGTGGACAAGAAATGTGGAGAAAGAAATAATTCCCACTTGCAGGTTTCTTGATTAGTGTAATTGCTTATATATTTTGACAGCATTGTAATATTGCACGTTTGGTAGGGACGATTAACCAGTATTGGACAACAGGCAGTAGCTAGGAAGAAAAATAAGCTAGAGTCTAAAACTAATTTGAAATGTGGTGAAAGAGCACGAGATATGTAGATAATGTTCAGTACAAATTTGAAATGTGGGGTTAACATTAGAATTCGACTCAGTAGTAAAAGTTAATTTTTAGGTTACAAAAGTAAAAATGAAAATAGACTTGAAATACAATACTACAAATCCTATCAGGTAAATAGAACTTAATATGCAGCCAAAAATTCTAACTCTATCCTTTGTGTCAATTTTTTAGAGAACTTGGCATTGGAATAGTAGCATACAGTCCTCTCGGACAGGGATTCTTATCCTCTGGCCCAAAATTGCTTGAAACTCTTGGCGAAGGGGACGCCCGTCAGACGGTTTGTTTATAGTTTCCTTCTTGGCTTGTTTGGCACAGATTCTTTCAAAAATTAATTTTCTCAAACATCCATTTCAACCACCCATTTTGTCACTAAAACTTGTCCAAATACCAAGTTCAAATAATGTTTCTTTGTGGACATCAGTGTTTATCGTTCATATTCTAAAACTTTTAGCACTCTGTAGTAAACTAGTAATAGTTTCTGGGTTTGAAGGGTGTGTTTTACATTTTGTAGTACATTTTTCCAAGATTTCAACCCGAGAATTTGGAGCATAACAAGACCTTGTTTGATAGAGCTAACGATGTGGCAAGTCGAAAGGGATGCACCCCTTCACAGCTAGCTTTAGCGTGGGTACATCATCAAGGAAATGACGTGTGTCCCATACCTGGTACCACGAAAATCAATAACCTCAATCAAAACATTGGAGCTTTGTCTGTAAAACTAACTAAAGAAGACATGGCTGAGCTTGAATCTATTTCTTCTGCCGATGCAGTCAAGGGTGATAGAAATAGGTCTGGTGTAATCATGTGGGAAGACTCAGACACCCCTCCTTTGTCGGCTTGGAAAGTTGCATCATGAAAATGCCTCTGTTTTCTAGGTGCTAAGAAGCTATCGTGCTTTATGCATGTTCTTTTTACTGTAAAAGTTGAGAGATTGAAATAAATTCAGCGTTGAAGCATGCTTTAGTCGTGCAGTTTGTGTCGTTAATAGCGTGAACCTTGTTGCCTATTGTATACTGAACTGGTTTGGGGATGTATTTTGCTGGTTGTACTGTCTACATAAGTTTAGTACAATGTGTGCTGATGTTTTGTCAGCTGCCATCAATATGAGGTTTTTCAATATACATGTGGTGAAGTTGAATGAAACAATATCATAGCCTTCACTTTTTCTTCATTTTTATACATTTTTATCCAATCTTTTTTAATTTTAAATTTGGTTAAATCAATCACATCCACACATTACGTGGGATCTATATATACTACTTAAATCTCTACCATTCAGTTCCCTTTATTTTCTCTTCTCTTTCGCATAAAAACTTCAATCCTATCATGGGTGAATGAACTCAAGTTTCTTCATGGAGCACAAATTTATATTTCATGTTTTAAAGATGGTAATAATTTGTACAAGTTGATAATTAACGATATGCATGGAATCAAGTCCCTTCATTTAGTCCTTTATTTATTTCTGAATATTCTAAAGGAAATCATTCTAATTACTAGTTTAGATTTTTTAAATTCAAAACGGTATACTTTGATATTTTTTCCATATTTCTTAAATATTGTAGTCGTGTCTTACTCTTATGGAGACGATGTTATGTAGTGTATTCATTTCTTGGTCAATTTTATGTTTCCAGCACTGGGAGCCTACCATAGGCTCCCAGCGCTTTCTCCCCTCTCACAATCCCACCCCACCCCGAGGGGGGGGGGGGGTGCAGTTGATTTCCCTGGACTAGGAACCTACCATAGGCTCCCAGCGCTTGGAATAGATCAGCCCCCTTCATTTCTTATATTCAATGGTTGATTCATGTTGTTTGTGATTTTCTTTTGGTTGTAGAAACTATTGTTTGTAATAGTGGCCATCTTTTTTTTTTTCTCTTTTGGCTACAGATGATATTGGTGGATATAATATTAAAATTAACACAAATGACCGTGATTTTTAAGAAAACTGAATGAGGGCTATGAAAAAATAACACTAAAGAAAAAATGACATTTAATTTTTTTATGATGTGCTAGATCATCTCCCGAACAAAAATATAGCATCTTTGAAATTAGAGATTACAATTTTTTATTCTATCCAATAAGGGCCTCCATTTAGGCCTTGTTCTATTCGAGATAATTTTTATCTCACACACTTCTCTCTCCTCTTTTCAACCACATACATACTTTTCAATACAATATTAATCACACATTTTACATGAAATACTGCGCGGATAATTTTTATCCCCAATCAAACAACCGCTTAGTTTAGAAATTGCTGAGGCGGAAGATTCGTGTTCCCTGCTAAAATCGTGCCGACATGCTTGGTTAAGCATCTCAAGAATATTAAATTTAAATGCTACATTGTTACTGAAAGTGAATTTGAGATAATCAAGTACTTTTTAGAGAATGCAAAAGTTTTACAAACGATGAAATTTGTAATGCCTTATATAACACCAGATCAAGAATTATTAGCAGCTTTCAATTGAATTTCAATGATCCCAGTGTGTTCGGTGAAATGTAAGATCGTATTATGGAATTTGTTAAGATTCTTTTGGTTATAGAATCTCTGGTTTGTTTTGGCCTTTTATCTGCTCTAGGCTTGTGATGAATTGGTGAATACTATTTTATATTCAAAACATAAAACGACCAAGATTTTTAAGATCATATAATTGTAAATCTCTCATTAAGAAAACGAACCAATTGCAATAGTGTGTTCAGGTAAATTTTCAGTTTGAAAGTGGGGGTGTTCATAAAATATGTGGATAATAATGAATAGAGATGCAATATGTATGATTGATATTGATATTTAACTTTGATTAAAGTGATTTTTAAGTAGAAAAATGTTTTGATGAACATCTCATATATCTAGTGAAGAAACATTTAGTTGTGTGAATAGTGAAGTTTCTTACTCGACCAATCTTACATTGAATTGTGGTAAAATCAAAACCATAATTCAACTCTGACGGTCGAAGTAATAAGGGTTGAATTACATAAAAATTTTGTTTAGTTCATCATTCTATTGGAAGTATAAACTTCAAATAATTTTGAGGATTAAAAAAGAGACTTTGATAAGGATTACAAATTGAAAACGTATGTTGACATATAGATTTAAAAAATAATAATAATAAAATTTTTTAACGGATTTTGTTAAGGATTGATATTAGAAACATATTAAATGATAGAAGTAAAAAGATTTAAAAATTGAAAATTTTTTAAAAGTAATTCAGTCCGTAGCCCAGTCTATACAATATAATGGCTACCATGATTATCATAAATTATTTTCAATTACTGATTTTTTAAAAGTATTTCAACTGCCTATCTTAAAATTTATTACGTATATAATAATAACAATTATTATAATAATAGTAAACAACATATATATATATATATATTGATAGAGATGGTAAGATAATCATAGTTATTTATGGATAATAATAAAATAAGGTAATAAAAAATGTAATTGGTGTGCTATGAGTGGGGAAAACATCCAATAAAAATCAAATTCAAAATCAATCAAATATTGAGAGGGAAAATTTCCTCCAAAAATGGTTTCTGTTTATTAATATATATATATATAGATTAAAGGTCTTGTTGAGATCTTTGATTGGATATACGTATTGCATTTTTGTCTATTTCAATGCAGAAAATAATTAGTCTTACTCCTTTGTGCAAAATAATAATAATAATAATAATAATAATAATAATAATAATTTTTATAATTAGTTACAGGAAAATTAGAATATTTATTATTTCCTTTTATTTTGATAAAACATGAAATCATGTAGAAATTAATTATTTATGAGAAAACAACAGTGATTTAAAAAATAGATACACTGTTTTAAGATTTAAATAAAATAATTTTTAAAATGGTAGAATATAAGAGGAAAAGTAAAAGTATAAAATAAAACTTTTATCAATAATTTTTTAAGCGACTTTACGAATAATATGTTAACGATTTGCTCTCACTTGTTAACTCGTATTAAACCTCTTGCTAATATCTTTGATTTGAAAAAAATAACGTGAGAATAATATATAGTAATTTATTATATTTGAACATGTATAATTTTAGTGATCATACTATAATGTCATTGGCAATTATATAAAGAAGAATATAATAAGATAGAATGAGCTTTCTACCTTTACTCTTCTTTCAAAAAATAATTTTTATTAATAATAAAATAGAATTTTTACCTCTATTATGTCACATTTTATAATAAAAATTATGGAGGCCCACATACCACCTTCCATAAAGATGCCTCTCTCTATCTTCATATTCAGAAAAATCCAAGCTCCACCAATCAACAATCTCTAGTCTTGTCCAACGTGACAACTTCCGTAAACAAAATTTTCTCTCCATCTCCATTATATACAGAAGATTGCAGGAAAAGTAAACCCTTTAAAAGCATCTCCATTGGATAGTGAATGTTAAAGGATAACGTGGATGAAAGAGATTGAGAGAAAATAATTATTTTAATTAAAAAGAAAATAGAGAGTGCATCTTAAAATAGAGAGAAAAAAGTGAAAAACTATGAGAGACTTGGAAACAAATTTAAAAATATAATAATAAAGATATTAGAGAACGTGAAGTTGGATGTGGTAATATAAAAGTGATACGGGAATTTATGCCAAAAAAAGTAAGAAAAAATGAGAAAATTGAGAAAAAGAGAAGAAACTACGGGGTCGCATGCGCCAATATCTCTCATTTACATCATTATAAATAGAGGATGTATAACAATGTTACAAGGAGGTGCTCTAAAATCCACAAGGATGGCGACTGAAAGCAATGTCACAATGCCTAGAATTATTGGGCTCATAAGGGCTCGAGGTGTCCACCAATCAACAATCTCTAGCCCTATCCAACTTGACAATGTCAGTAAACAAATTTTTCTCTCCATCTCTATTAGAGCATCTTCAATTCATTGTGTTTCATTGGAATGTTTAAGAGCATCTCCAATATAACAATATGCGCGGTATATATGTGATATGAGAGAGATAAATATATAAAAATTTAGACATCAATTTTCTCTTTCTTCATTTTCATACTTTTCTCTATTTTTGATAATTTTTTCTCTATATTGTGTTTGATACTTTCTATAACTAAACATCACTCTTGATAATGTAGAGAAAAATGTAAAAATCAAGAGAGAAAATTGATGTTTTCATTTTTATGTTACTATTTCTCTCATGCCATATGTGCACCGTACACAATATTGCATTGGAGATGTTCTAAATAGGAAAGTTGTAGACACAAAAAAATTGAATAGGTCCCACATTTTCCATTTTTAATTATTTTTGTCTCACTTATCCCATTTTTCCTTATTTTTTCTACCTCATTTCTTAAGTCATGTTTAAAATCAAATATCACCTTGCATATTTTTTACTATTATTTTATTATTATTTTTGAATTTATTTGCATCTTTCTCTTCTTTTTTCACTTTTTCCTCCCCTTTTCCTCTATACTCCTCACTATTTTATTCCAATTAAAATAATTATCGTATCTCTATATTTTTCTGAAATTACATATTTTGGAAGATAAATCCTCTAAAATCCACAAGAATGGTGGCTGAAAGCAGTGTCACAGTGCCTAGAATCAAGTTGGGCTCACGGTGATCGAGGTGTCCACCAATCATCAATCTCTAGTCCTGTCCAACTTGACAACTTTCAATTTTTTCTTTCCATCTCCATTATATGCCGAAGATTGCGGGAACAGTAAACCCTCTGAGACGATTTCTATGTGGATAATAAAGATTGATATAAAATAAAGAAGATGATTATTTTTAATTAAAAAAATAGATAATGTATATAAAAAAGAGAGAAAAAAAAGTAAAAAAAAATAGGAAAAATATAGAAATAAAATTTAAAAAAATAATAAAAATGATAGAAGGTATGAAGTTAAATATGGGAATGTAAAAACGACAGAGGAGTTTATGGAAAAAGATAGGGAAAAATGGGGAAAAATGAATAAAGTGAGAAAAAAAAATATTGAAATCCATAATTTTTGTGTGTCAGCATCTGTCTTCTTTGTCATCATAAATGGGGATGTATGAGGGGCGTTAGCGGATGAGTTTTAATGTATTTTTATGAGTAGGAAGAGAGAGAATGAGTGGAGTTGGATGATGGAGATTTAATGAGTGAGGAGATGTATGAATATGATTTGTTTGATCAAATTTAAAATTTGAAAAAAATACATTAAAATACATTTTGGAGTTGATGCTAACACTCTTATAGTAATGTTCCAATTGAGATGCTCGAAAATCCAAAAGAATGGCGGCTGGAAGCAGTGTCACATGCCTAGAATCAAGTTGCCTCACGGGGGCTCGAGGTGTCCACCAATCAACAATCACCAGTCCTGTCCAACTTAACAACTTTCCTCAAAGTATCTTTAATGGATAGTGATGTTAAAGGATAATGTGAAGGAAAGAGATAGAAAGAAAATAATTGGGTGAATTGAAAAGAGAATAGATGATGTGTAGTATAAAAGAGAGGAAAAAGTGAAAAAGTATGAGAAAAGTAGAAATAAATTCAAAAATAATAATGGAGGATATGAAGTTGAGTTTCTAAATGTAGAGGTGACACGGAAATTTATGGTGAAAAAATGGGAAAAAATAGGAAAAGTGAGAAAAAGAAAAAAATATGGGACCCGTAATTTTTTTGTGTATCTCTATCTCTCCACCACATAGATAAAAATAGAGGATGCGGGGAAATTATGCAATGGAGATGCTGTAAACAAAATTTCCTCTTCATCTCCATTATATACAAGCAGAATTTTGCAGGAAATTTAAGCCCTCTAAAATCCACAAGAATGGCGGCTGAAAGCAGTGTCACAGTGCCTAGAATCAAGTTGGGCTCGCAGGGGCTCGAGGTGTCTGCTCAAGGACTCGGCTGCATGGGCATGTCGGCCTTCTATGGCCCTCCCAAGCCCGAACCCGATATGATCGATCTCATTCACCATGCCATCAACTCGGGGATCACTTTACTGGACACCTCCGATTCCTATGGGCCCCACACCAATGAAATCCTCCTCGGCAAGGTACTCCTTCCATCCGATCTTCACCTACTTCCTGTAACCAGATCGTGGGGCGGGTATAGCAGATGGTTTAGCCACCCGTTTGCTCATCTGGATGCTTACGATTTATGCATTCCAGTTGCTGCGATTGCAATTTGTGAACTGCTCTACTATACGTCTATTTATTTGTATTAGTTGCACAAATGAAGTGTAATATGCTGTACTTCGTGCTTTATAAGTTGTACTTCGGTCACTTTATCAGCTTCAGTTAGTGTTTACAATAATTTGAACCCTTAGTGTCTTTCAGTTATGGGAGCATTGACATATGGATGTCTGTGTGATGTTTATGTGGTGTTTGGTATGAAAGAAATGGTGGGGTTTGTAGGCTTTGAAGAATGGGATGAGGGAGAAAGTGGAGTTGGCTACTAAATTTGGGATTCATTTTTCCGATGGGAAGATGGGGGTATACGGTGACCCCGCCTATGTACGCGCTGCCTGTGAAGCCAGCTTGAAGCGGCTTGATGTTGATTGCATTGATCTTTATTACCAACATCGCATTGATACATGTGTGCCTATTGAGATCACGGTTAGCTCTCGACCGCCATTTGTTTGTGTTTAATAAATTTTTTACGAAGTGTTGTTGAAACAGTTTATAAAAAGCGAAAAATGAGTTATGAAGTAGTGGTTTCCGGAAATGTATACCAATAGAAAGTGATTTGAGAAATTGTACAGCAGCACAGAAAGCGAAAAATGAGTTGAGAAGAAGTGGTTTTCAAAAATTTTCAACTTCCATCGCATCCTTCGCCTACAAGAATGAAAGAACTCATTTATAATTGCTCTTCACATTTCTCCAAATTACTTTTCTATAGTTGGTAGTGTGGTTTTGCCTTTTCAATTGTATCTTTTGATTTGATTCTACATGTTTTGCTCGCTCTTCTCCTTGTTACTTGGGTTCTCCGTTGTGCAAGATTGGAGAAATGAAGAAATTAGTGGAAGAAGGTAAAATAAAATATATTGGTCTATCAGAGGCTTCGGCTTCAACAATCAGAAGAGCACATGCCGTTCACCCAATTACAGCAGTGCAGTTGGAATGGTCTTTGTGGGCAAGAGATGTGGAGAAAGAAATAATTCCCACTTGCAGGTTTCTTGATTACTGTAATTGCTTATATATTTTGACGGCACTGTTATATTTCACGTTTGGTAGGGACGATTAAACAGTTTTGGACAACAGGCAGTAGCTAGAGTCCAAAAAACTAATGTTTTGGTTCTATGGATGTTGAAAAAAATTTACTCGAACAACGGGTTAAATGTGTGATTGAAAATTGAGGAAAATATAATAAAAAATGTAAAGTAATTGTATCAGTGATTGAAATGATGAGAGAGAAAAGTTAGTGAAAGTTAATAGAAATTTATTGTGTATAGAACAAGCTCTAAGTAGTGGTAAAGAGCAGGAGATATGCAGATAATGATGAGTACATATTTGAAAATATGAGGTTAATATTAGTGTTTGACTTTGAGTTTGATTCAGTGGTAAGAGTTAATTTTTTAGGTTACAAAAGTTAAAAAGAAAGCAAGCTTGAAATACAGTATTACAAATCCTATCAAGTAAATAAAACTTAATATGCACTAAAAAATTCTAAATCTATCCTTTGTGTCAATTGTTTAGAGAACTTGGCATTGGAATAGTAGCATACAGTCCTCTTGGACGGGGATTCTTCTCCTCCGGCCCAAAATTGCTTGAAACTCTCAGCGAAGGGGACTCCCGTCGTGAGGTTTGTTTATAGCATCCTTCTTGGCTTGTTTGTCACAGATTCTTTCAAAAATTAATTTTCTAAAACATCATTTTCAATTATCCATTTTATCACTAAAACAACTTTTTCAAATAATAATAATTAGAAAAAACAAAAATAAATTATTTTCTCCAAAATCTCTATAAAACATACACTGAACATCAAGGTTCAAGTAATGTTGGTTTGCGGACTTCATTATTTATCATTCATATTCTAGACTTTTATCACGTTGTGGTAATAGTTTCTGTCCTTGAATGATGTGTTTCACATTTTGTAGCACTTACCCAGATTTCAACCTGAGAATATGGACCATAACAAAACCTTGTTTGATAGAGTCAACGATATGGCAAGTCGAAAGGGATGCACCCCTTCACAGCTAGCTTTAGCCTGGATTCATCATCAAGGAAATGACGTGTGTCCCATACCTGGTACCACGAAAATCAACAACCTCAATCAGAATACTGGAGCTTTGTCTGTAAAACTGACTAAAGAAGACATGGCTGAGCTTGAATCTATTGCTTCGGCTGATGCGGTGAAGGGTGATAGATATGTGTCTGGTCTCAAAACGTGGGAAGACTCAGACACCCCTCCTTTGTCTGCCTGGAAAGTTGCAACATGAAAATGCCTCTTATTTCTAGGTGCTAAGCTATCGTGCTTTATGCATGTTGTTTTTACTGTAAAAGTTGAGAGATTGAAATAAATTTAGCGTTGAAGCATGCTTTACTCGTGTAGTTTGCGTCGTTAAAAGCGTGAACCTTGTTGCCTGTTGTATACTAAACAGGTTCGCGGATGTATGTTGCTGGTTGTAATGTTTTACATAATATGAGGTTTTTGGTTATAGCTGTAGTGAAGTTGAATGAAACAATATGACAGTCTTCACTTTTTTTACTCATTTTTTTATATTTTTTTTATTTAAATTTGATCCAATCAATCACATTTATATAACACATGGGATTTATATATATTATACAAATCTTTACCATTCAGTTCCATTTATTCTCTTTTCTCTTTCACATAAAAATTCATAAAAAACCATTAAAATTTCGATCTTATTGTACTTCGTGTATTAAAGATGTTAATAATAATCTGTACAAGTTGATAATTAACGATATGCATGGAATCAAGACCCTTCATTTGTCCCTTTATTTATTTGAATATTCTAAAGGTACTCATTCAGATTGTTAGTTTAGATTTTTTTAAATTCAAAACGGTATACTTTGATATATTTTTTCATTTTTTATGAAGGCCGTGCACTCAATTAATTATTCAAGTAAACTCAAACAATTTTTATTAAACTCTACATTTTGATACTATTTGCTCACCCAATTTTAAAATATCATCCATTGCTCACTCATTTATACAATTACTCACCCATCCATCATTAATATTAACTCCGTTAATTTAAACTAACGAATTATCTCATGCGGGGGGATGAAAAGTGACACCATTAAAACGAGCCAAGTAGATTATAATTTAATTTAAAAATAATGAAAGTGAAAAAGCAAATTTAATTTAAATGCTAAATAATTATAACTATAATTGACAATTCATATGAGCGAGCACAGACGCAACAAAAAGAGACGAAGTAAAGAAAAACGAAGAGAGAGTAAACACAGCTCTACCGACCTCTGGAGCAGTCCAACTTCCTCAAACAATTTTTCCTCGCTGTCTCTGCAGCATCCGTATTCTGTAGACTGTAGCCATTACTAGCCATTATATACGGATTATTACAGGGAAAGTAAACCCTCAAATCCACAACTATGGCGGCTGAAAGCAGTGTGAGAGTGCCTAGAATCAAGTTGGGCTCACAGGGGCTCGAGGTGTCTGCTCAAGGACTTGGATGCATGGGCATGTCGGCCTTCTATGGCCCTCCCAAGCCCGAACCCGAAATGATCGATCTCATTCGCCATGCCATCAACTCGGGGATCACTTTCCTGGACACCGCCGATGTCTATGGGCCCCACACGAATGAAATCCTCCTCGGCAAGGTACGACTTCATGTCTTCATCAGATCTTCACCTACTTCCTGTAACCAGATCGTGAGGCGGGTATAGTTGATGGTTGACCACTTGACCCGACCCCTGTTCTCGTCATCTGGATGCTTAGGATTTATGCACTTCCGCTAATGCGATTGCAATTTGGGAACTGCTATATATATATATATATATATATATATATATATATATATATAATATCTGTTTGTATTAGTTGCAGAAATGAAACATAATATGTTGTACTTTGTGCCTTATAAGTTGTACCTTGTTTGATCCAGATGGTGCTTCAGTGGCATAATCTGCTTTAATTTGTTTTCACAGTAATTTGAATCCTTAGTGTCTTTCAGTTATTAGAGTATAGGCCTGAGGATGTTTTTGTGATGTTTATGTGTTGCTTGGTGTGAAATGGTGGGGTTGCAGGCTTTGAAGAATGGGATGAGGGAGAAAGTGGAGTTGGCTACGAAATTTGCGATTAACTTTTCTGACGGGAAGAGAGAGATACGCGGTGACCCCTCCTATGTACGAGCTGCCTGTGAGGCGAGCTTGAAGCGGCTTGATATTGATTGCATTGATCTTTATTACCAACATCGCATTGATACACGTGTGCCTATTGAGATCACGGTTAGCTCTTGATGCCCTTCGTTCATCTTTAAATATTTTGTGATGTGTTGGCATTTGGGACAGTTTCTTGAAAGTGAGAAATGACTCGTGAATAAGTTGTTTTGGAAGATGTGTATGGATAGAAAGTGAATTGAGAAATTACACAGAAACACAAAATGGGTAGCTAAACATAATACTTTTAAAACATTAGGCAACTAGGAAAAGGTAATCGAACAATACTATATGCAACTAACCATGTCTCCTCAAACTCATTCTAGCTACAACCTAGAGAAATAAAGAATGCAGTTCAAAGTTATTAGCATATGTTTGGTGAAGTGTTCATAAACCTGAAACACACTTTAACATTTCTCCTAATTACTTTTAATAGTTGGTAGTGGTGTCTTCGTTGTATCTTCTGATTTGATTCGACATGTTCTGCATTCTTCTCCTTGTTACCTTGGATCTCTATTCTGCAAGATTGGAGAACTGAAGAAACTAGTGGAAGAAGGTAAAATAAAATATATAGGTCTATCAGAAGCCTCGGCTTCAACTATCAGAAGAGCGCATGCCGTTCATCCAATTACAGCAGTTCAGTTGGAGTGGTCTTTGTGGACAAGAGATGTGGAGAAAGAAATAATTCCCACTTGCAGGTTTCTTGATTACTATACTTGCTTATATTTTTGATACCAGTGTTATTTTGCACATTTGGTAGGGTTGATTAGACAGTATTGGGCAACACGCAGTCGCAAGAAAGAAAACAAGCTAAAGCTAAAGTCCTGTTTACGAGCACATGTTCTTGTAAACTTTTACTTTGCTAAAAATGATCATTTCAAGTAAGATAAGGTAAGATATTGTGGGGATCACGAGATGTTATGTGTGGTAATGTTGATTAGTGATTTGAAATGTGTGGTTAATATTAAAGTTTCACTTTGATGATGTGTTAAATTTTATGTAACAAAAAATGTAAAATGAAGAAGGGCTTAAACTATTGTACTGTCAATACTAAATGGCATTAAATATGCACCCAAAGTTCTAACTCTATCCTTTGGTGCAATTGTTTAGAGAACTTGGCATTGGAATAGTAGCATACAGTCCTCTTGGACGGGGATTCTTCTCCTCTGGTCCAAAATTGCTTGAAACTCTTGGCGAAGGGGACTTCCGTAAGGTTCGCTTATAATTTCCTTGTAGCTTGTTTACACAGATTTCTTCAAAATTTATATTTCTGTAATATCATTTTCAACGGCACATCTTACTCATGTGATAAATTTTCCATACTTTTAAATTTCTTTTTGTTTACTTTTCAACAACACAAAAAATTATTTTCTAAAAGTAAGTCTTAAACACACTGAATATTAGTTCAAAATCTGCTGCTTTTATTTCATGTCCCTTTAGCCCCCTATACCCCCGCTCCCAAATATAATAGCAGTGTGGGCGATTTTAATTGGATAGACAGTTGAGGAGGTATGAAATGAAATGAGGACAACACATTTGGAGTCCTATATATCAAAGTTCAAATAAAGTCTGCTTGTGGACACTATTATTTATTGTTCATAAAACTTTTTAACACTTTGTGGGTTATAATTTCGACTCTGAATGGTGTGTTTTACATTTTGTAGTACCTACCAAGATTCCTACCCAAGAATCTTGACCATAACAAGAGCTTGTTTGATAGAGTGAACGATATGGCAAGTCGAAAGGGATGCACCCCTTCACAGCTAGCTTTAGCATGGGTTCATCATCAAGGAAATGACGTTTGTCCCATTCCTGGTACCACGAAAATCAGCAACCTTAATCAGAACATTGGAGCTTTGTCTGTAAAACTGACTAAAGAAGACATGGCTGAGCTCGAATCTATTGCTTCTGCCGATGCTGTCAAGGGTGATAGATATGGGTCGAGTTTAAGCACATGGGAAAATTCAGACACCCCTCCCTTGTCGGCTTGGAAAGCTGCTGCTTGAAAACGCCTCTTTTTTCTAGGTGCTAAGCTCTCACACTTTATGCGTGTTCTTTTTAATGTAAAAGTTGAGAGGTTGAAATAAATTCGGCGTGGAAGCATGTTTTAGTCATGCAGTTTGCGTCGTTAATGGCGCGAACCTTGTTGCTTGTTGTATACCGAACTGGTTCGGGGATGTACTTTGCAGGTTGTAATGTTTTATATAAATTGAGTACGCAGTGTAAAATTGGTATTTTACTTGACTGTCTATTAGAAGATTTTGCACTCGATCATATGATATGAAGCAGGTGTATAAGATTAATTCTTGCAAAATGGGACGCAAAATTATCAAAAGATCCCGTTGGCGCATGGATGATGTGGATTATTCTTGTCCCATTGTCATCTTTAACTAGTCTTAGTTTTGCAGATGGACGATGTGGTAGTGCTTAAAATCTTGTTTGGTTCGATGATTAAAATTTTGTTTGGTTGGATGAATTACTTTCATCCACAAATAATCCCTCTCACGTGAGGTTTCACTACAGAACCCTGATTGGAGGAACCTTAAAGAGTGTATTTGGCGCCCTCCAATCGGGGAGCCCATGTCAGTGGGAAACCCTCAGAGGATCAATCCTCTACTTTCATCGACGGATCACATATTTCGTGAGATACATGGACTCTTCACTCTTGGATTAAATGTTTTCTCAAAATTTTGACACCAATTTAAGAGTTTATTTAACACAAAATTTTCAATTATTCTTCATGCGATTTCAACTATTATTATTTCACTAATATCGCATTCTTTTTTTACTTTTCTTTAAACTTTAAATTTAAAATATACATTTAAAAATTATTTATTTAGATTTTCCCTCAATCAATCACGCGGAGCTTGTTTGGCAAAAGCATTTAATAAATTATTTTCAAACAATGTCAATCGTATCAAAATTTTTTTATTTTTCACTTTTTAAAATTATATTTTTTATTTTCCAACTGCACGTTGAAAATTTTCACCTAACTTCCCAAAGGAAAATGTAAAACCCAACAAAGGGCCCATAATAGTTGACTGTTGAAAAATGAAAAATTGAAAATTCAAAGAGTTTTCTTCCGTACGAAGCAGAACAAAGATATTTCTGCGTCTTTGGTCCGCTGTCTCCCTCTTCAACAGTAATTACTAATTATAAAAATTTATACATTAATTAATTTAATTAATTTGCTTTTTATTTACTTCATTAACATTTACATCAGGATCCTATATTAACAGCAATTTCCTTCTCAGCAGCAATTATCTATTTTTATTTTTATTTTTTTTTATCATTTTTCCACACTTTTTACGCGGTTTCTCTCTACAGACAACGATCAGCGGATTTTCTCTATACATTCTCTCTCTCAGATCTGTTAAATTTTTTAATTTTTTTGATAACGGAGGCTCGAATTCCATCAGGTTCGAATTCGATCTTTTATATTCAATCTGATTAATACGACAATGACGAATAGTTGTTTTCTGTTTTTGAATTTTGAATTTTGTTGATTGCATTCTCGATCTAGTTTGCTAGCTGTATTTGATATCTTGCTATCTGTTCAAATGATATGTGATCGTATTGAATCAATTTGCATGGTGGATTGTGAAAAGATTCACATTTTCTAAAGTTCGTTTATGAATTGCGAATTTTGCTTTTGTTGTTTAATTTTTCTGGTTCCTCGATGCAATGGAATATCCGGTTTCTTTTTGTGTTACTAGATGTATCTGGATTTGATTGAGACAATCTTTTCTTGCTTGAATTTCATATTTCATTTCCTGATTGAATTGCCTCGAACTACATAAAGAATAATGTAATCTGGAGGGGACAAGATCTCTTATATTGTTGAAATTCAGAGCCATCCTTTCCTTGTTTCTCACTGTGATTTCTTCTAACAGAATTAGAATTTACTGCAACTCTTATATAATGGGTGATTATGTACAGTGCGCAATAACTGGGAGAGCATTTCCTATCTGTCTCCTAAGCTAAAGTTGAAATGAAGAAGGTTTTTGGTCAAACAGTCCGCGACATGTAAGTTTAACTTTGTTCCCCATACATTTTCCCCCAAGAATCTGGTTTCACATCATACATGTTATATAGACCTTGCATTTGTTTACGAATTATGAGACTTTGAATTGTAAATTTAACGTGAATTTTGTCTGGTTGGACTGAAGGCTTAGAGAATCTAATTCTGAAACTTTGTCTTATGGGCATTACTTCCTCCTTGCAGTAAGAGAGAGGTCAATAAAAAAGTTCTGAAAGTTCCTCCTACAGAAAGAAAGGTAAATTTTCTCATTCCTTGTGCTTATGTTATATTTTCCAAGTTTCCTCACTGTCAATCTGTCTTCCTGTCCATTTGGTATCAAGAGAAAGTACGACATTCAGGTTGTAATGCTGCCGCTTATTTTGTAGAATAGCTTTTCTGTTTTAGCAGAATGTAACATTTGTTTCTACTCAGGTCCTTGATGCCACAAGCAACGAGCCCTGGGGTCCACATGGATCGCTTCTTGCTGATATTGCTCAGGCATCAAAAAATTAGTAAGTTTAATGCATCTTCTTTTGACTTTTTGATTATTCTTCTTGTCATAGAGTATTCATTTTTCATTTCAATAGTCACGAGTATCAGATGATTATGGCGGTAATATGGAAGCGGCTCCATGATACTGGAAAAAATTGGCGTCATGTCTACAAGGTCTGTCTTGTTTATTGTCACTCTATTTTGCAGAGAATCTTTATGCTTTGTCATGTAATTCTTGTTTCGTTTTTCCTTTAACTTCTTGGGTACTTTACGATCTATCCCTCCAAATTCTCCCCAGACCTCCTTTACAAATTGAAGAGAAGTTTATTTTTGCTTTGACTTATTACTCTAAATATCTGCCCCTGGGGAATATAGACTTTTAGTTAGCTTTTCAACCTCCAATTTCTTTTACATTGATGAACCTCTGTTTTACCTCCTCTTGACCACATTCATTTCTTTCCTAGCATATGCCATTCCGTTAAAAATGCGGCTAAAAAATTTTCCAGGCACTGACTGTTTTGGAGTACCTGGTAGCTAATGGATCAGAGCGCACTATAGATGAGATCAGGGAACATAATTATCAAATATCGGTGAGTTTCTGTTCTCTGTCTACCTCAATAAGCTATTCCACCGAACACTTGATAAGCACGCAACTTTTAGGTTGATGTCACCAGCATTTACTACACGAAACTTTTAGGTTGATGTCACTAGCATTTACTATGTCTTTTCTTGTGATAGGTGTTGTTCGATTTTCAATATATTGATTCCAGTGGGAGGGATCAAGGAAGCAATGTCAGAAGGAAATCTCAAAGTCTTGTCGCCCTTGTAAATGACAAGGAAAAAATACAAGAAGTTCGCGAGAAGGCTGCTGCTAACAGGGACAAGTAAGTCTGTTTCGAGCTTCCTGATCACACGTCGTTTAAGATAGCACAAAGTTATCATGGCTGTCGACTACCTCAATTCTGTTAAACTGGGGTGTGACCATCTATGAAAAACATAGGCTAAGTGTTTCATGTGGTGATATTTGTGATAAGAAATAATATTTGATGGGAGGAAAAAGAAAATTGATATATTGGAACTAGACGAGAGAATGTGCATTTTTAAAGGGTGTAGACTCTGTAGAACTGGGAATTCTATGGATTCAATAGTTTGAGAAGCCAATTATGAATTATCTTGATAATGTGGATCTGGAAATCTGAAATCCCCCCTCCCCCTCTGTCTCTCTCTGTGTGTTGCGGTAAGGGTCAGAGCAGTTTCATTTTGTTATATTTTCATTGTGCAATGGGGTGATGTTATAATTATGTTTGACATGCCTGGTATAACCAAACAAATCCAGACGGCATGCATGAAGTGATCTTTTGACAATGTATAAGTGATGTAATAGGTATCGCAACATGTCAACTGGTGGTGGTATGTACCATGGTTCTCAGTCAAATGCAGGAGGATATGGTGACAGATACGATGAGGATCGTTATGGAAACAGAGATGATGGACGAAATGACTATGGGAGAGAAAGAGAATGGGGCAGTAGAGATGATGAGAGATATGGCAGGTATGGTGATTCATACGTCCCTGATGGAGACAGGTATCAGAGAGATAATGAGGAGCGGTATGACCAAGAAGACGATTATAGAGGCAGAAGTGAAAACAATGATGATGGTTCACGAAATAGAAGCACTGATCAGAGTTGGAATCGTGCATCTGAAGATGATGGACAAAGTTCTTCCAGGTCTGGAAGTTTACCCATGTTCAAATGAAATGCACCTTTTGATAACAATTTGATCAAAATCCAGTGTTTGCCTTTTCGTCAGTTTAATTTTCTATTACCTGTATCAATTAACATTTTGTTTTTTGCTAATTGTAGAGGCAGTAATGCCAAAGGCAATGATCATTCTCAAGATGGAAGGTAGCTTTGCGAAAGCCTTTTCTTGCTGATACGTTTTAGTGGAATAGTTTTGTTGTGGTTATTTCTGCCAGTTATTTCTGACAGGCTTTGTTTATTGGAAATTAGCTTAGTTCTTTTTTCTTCTCTTTTTATAGGCACCTTGACCATAAATTTTCTGATAAAAGCCTTGATGCTCCTCCTAGTTATGAAGAGGTTGTTGGTACTGCACGTAGTCCCACTTACAGTGAAAGGTAACAAACTATCCACAATTAGCTCCTTTAACTGTTCCAATTGGTCCTAACATCCTGTTGTCTAAAGGGATGGAGAACCATCAGCTGTTGCTAAAGCATCCTCCCCTCAAGCAAGTGCTAGTCCAAGCCATGTGACAACTTTGCCCCGCGCCAGCTGTAGTGCCAGCTCCATCCCCAGCTCCTGAAAGTAATGGAGAGTTAGATGGCTTTGCCGATTTTAATCCGCGCGGTTCACTTTTAGGTAATGGAATATCTTCCCTTTGAGATTTCACTGCCTCACTACTTTCCTTAGTCTAACTGGTGCATGCTAGTGGTTAATTGAGGGGGACGGTGAAAAAAATTAGAGAACGCATGATGTAATATTTTTTATTGGCACAAATGTGACATGATGATAAATTTTCTTGATTATGATATCAACCCGTAAGTCTAAAATATTGTTGCAACGTTGAACAGCTGCCCCAGCCACATCAAACGGTACCGTTCAATCAACTTCTAGTGGTGCAGAAATGGATCTACTGGGTGCATTTTCTGAGCCATCTTCAAACTCAGTAGCTCTAGTGTCTGCTGCACCCGGAACAGCGACATCAGATGCTAATGCCTCACCAAACTCCAGCTCTGTTCCCGCGTTTACGCCCACATCATCACCTTTCACCGCCTCTGATCAGGTTATCTTTGTGTGATAATTCCTGGTTATTAGAAAGTGGATCTCGTTTCATCTTGTATTTTTCATTTCTAGATATCTTCAATTGAAAAAGAAAAATGCATTTGTGCAACTAAAAAAGAAATGTCCTTTCTGCAGCCATTTGATGATGATCCATTTGGGGATGGCCCTTTTAGAGCTATTCCTCCTACAGAAAATGCACCAGCACAACAACAGATTCCTACCCCTACACATTCTCTCAGCCAGAACAACCCCTATCAAAGTTTTGATCTGCCTCAGCCAGTTACTCAAAATGCAGAATACAGTTTTGGTGACAACTTTCACGGTGCAGCGTACACATCGTCTGGTCCTTCTGCCGAAATCCCGCAGTTTCAGCAGCAACAGCTATCAAATAACGATGAAGAGATTGATATATTAGCAGATATTCTGCCTCCCTCTGGAGCTTCACCTCATGCCAATTTGCAGATTGATTATCCTGCAACTAGCCAACCTGTGTCACAGACTGGGTTCCCAAATCAGACTAATCAACCAGAGTCACATTCGGGTCTAATGTCCCTACAAAGCGAAGCTGCACCACAGACAGGTTTCCATGCTCAAAATGGCGACCTTACATCACTGACAGCTTTTCCAAGTCAATCAGGCCAGTCCTCACAGACAAGTTATCTACCTTCTGGAGCTTCACCTCATGCCAATCCGCAAGCTGATTATCCTGTTCAAACTAGCCAGCCTGTGTCACAGATAGGGTTTCCACCTCAGAGTAATCAACACGCGTTACAGAGCCAAACTGCTACACAGACAGGTTTTCATGCTCAAAATGGTGAGCTTTCATCATTTGCAGCTTTCCCAGGTCAACAGAACCAACCTCCTCCACAGACAAGCTATCCACTTCAACAAGGTCTATCTGCTCCTCAGATGAACTTTCTGCCTCAGTCGAATGAGTCCATGGCCTTGACTTACCCATCTCAAACTGGTCAAACATCACAGATGGGTATTCCTACTCATGGTAGTCAAGTTGCAGGTTTTCAATCTCAGTTGGGTGCTGCACAGCCTGGTTTTCATGCTTCTTTTGGAGGTCAGTCTTCACAGCCGACCGCCAACTTCTTTGGAGGTTTCAACCCACAGACTGGATCTACTGGTACAGCAGTTTTCGACATGGCTCCTCAAGTTTCTACAGGACTCGTCCCCCAAAATAACTTCCTTCCACAGTCTGGTTATACTTCATCAGTTTCTACACAGTCTGGTTTTACTTCACCATTGGCTTCACAGTCTGGTTACACTTCACCAGTGGCTTCACAAACGGGATATCAAGCTCCACAAGTGAGGCCAAACAGTTCCAGTTCTTCACAATCACCTACACCAACTTCAACGGCCACTACTACCGTGGCTCCTCAACCATCAAAAGACAAGTTTGAGACAAAATCTACTGTTTGGGCTGATACTCTAAGCCGTGGATTGGTCAATTTAAACATATCCGGACGTGAGTTCTTGCTTTTCTGATTTCTAACACTCCCATTGCCTCCTGTAATCTCTTTTATGTCTCATTACTCACATGCATTTTTTATTTTTCTCTCTTTTGCAGCTAAGACAAATCCATTGGCAGACATTGGAGTTGACTTCGATGCCATAAACCGCAAAGAGAAGAGGATGGAGAAACCTACAACTTCTACAGTGACCTCGACTGTCACCATGGGTAAAGCCATGGGCTCAGGCTCTGGTCTTGGACGTGCTGGTGCAAGCGTTATCAGGCCTCCTCCAAACTCAATGATGGGTCCTGGCATGGGCATGGGCGGGTATCAAGGACCGAGTCAACCCATGGGGATGGGGATGAATGGGCCAGGTAACATGGGTATGGGTATGGGCATGAATATGGGCCAAGGAGTTCACATGCAGCAGCAGCCCGGGTTTCCTCCTGGGTCAGCAGGTAACTATGGTCCGCCCGGAAGTTATAATCCCATGATGGGAGGAGGTAACTACTTTCAGCAACCGTATGGTGGTGGCTACCGCTGATCTTGAACCATGTTGATCCCCAGAAATTGAAAGAACTGTGGTTGCCAATTGTGCTATAGAGGAAGAGTCACCATCATCACTTCTCAGCTGTAAATTTTGACGTCACTTGCGTTGTCTATCGGTATTCTACAGAGTTGCTAGCTTTTGTGGCTGATTCGGGTTTGGTGGTCTTCCCATTGCTCTTTAGATGTTGTGATATGTATACAATACAAGCCATTGAGGATTACCATTTTGAGGTGCCCACTATTGGTTTTGTCATCTATATATAGATATCGAGAGTTATTCATTTTTGAGGTGAGGAACAGCTTCTTGTCAAATCATATATACGACATATTCAGATTTTTTTTGCGCTCATTTTATTCAAAAATCATTCATTGCAGTTTGCTTTCAAGGCTCGCAATTTCATTTGTTAGACATGAATATAGATGGTATAATATTAACAATTTGGTTGAAGATATCTAGCATTTCTTTTTAATTTTCTTTTTTGTATTATTATTACATGAGGCTGATGTTTATCAATATTTTGGTATATATTTCTCAGTTGAAGTTGAAATTTATTTAAAAAGTAAAATGAGGCTTTTAAACGAGCATAAACACATATGCGCACGTATGCATTCACAAAATAATGTATTTTTTTTATGTGAAAAAAAAAAATGAGTCTCTAGTTTAATGGTAGAGAGATTTGTTGTTATTATATAGGCGGTATGAGAGAAATAAGTGTAAATCATGAAGGGTGTGTTTGATTGGCTTTCATTTATTTGAAAATTTTCACATTCACAGAATTCAATTTCATATTTATTGTTTGATGTACAAAATTTGCCTGAAAAATGAATTTCGAGTACAAACTTTTAAAGTATAGTTTTCTCCTTTTTCATAGAAAAACAAATTCCCGTTAGAGGTGGATTTGATTTTTCGTATAAATATGGAAAATAAATTCTTTTCCATGAAAGCCAGTCGTACCACGGTGGCCGAAATAGAGCTATAGCAAAATGATTTTTAAACAGCACGCAAACGAGCTCTAACTTGTTGACCGTGAGTCGTCCTTTTTCCCCGTTATTCTAATCTATATATATTTAGGGTTTTCATTCAAATAGGGTTTAAATGCCACTTTAAACCCCACCCCACTGTCACTATTCCCAGTTTTACCTGTAAAAATTTCTCACTTCATCGATGGCGACTTCTTCCATCATCTGCAGACACAACCCGCCGACATCTCCCATCTCCTCATTCAATTCCAATAAGCTCCACACACTCTTCCGCTTCAACCCCCAGAAACGTTTCTCAAACGACAGAAATGCCCTTATCCTCCGCTGCTCCCTCCGCCGCCACCGGCCGGAGTATATCCCGAACCATATCCCCGACCCGAATTATGTGCGCATCTTCGACACCACACTGCGCGACGGTGAGCAGTCTCCCGGTGCCACCATGACCACCAAGGAGAAGCTCGACATCGCCCGCCAACTCGCTCGGCTTGGAGTCGATATTATTGAGGCTGGATTCCCTGCTTCCTCCGAGGCCGATTTCGAGGCTGTGAAATTGATCGCGCAGGAGGTTGGAAATGTTGATTACGGTGATGGTGATGGTCAGGAGGGACACGTGCCGGTAATTTGTGGTTTAGCCAGGTGTAATAAGATGGATATTGAGAAGGCTTGGGAGGCTGTGAAGTGGGCAAAGAAGCCTAGGATTCATACTTTCATTGCTACAAGTGAAATACACATGAAGTACAAATTGAATATGACACCAGAGAAGGTGATTGAGAAGGCAAGGAGTATGGTGGCTCATGCAAGAAGCTTGGGGTGCACTGATGTTGAATTTAGCCCCGAAGATGCTGGAAGGTTCGTGGAATTAAGTGTCATTTCTTTCCGCCTTTTGAGGACAATAATCGGAATGAATGCTGTAGATTGGCCTCCATAATGCATTATCTGTTTAATCGATTGATATTGAATTATTATTATTATTCTTCTTCTTCTTCTTCTTCTTCTTCTAGGAAGCCGGTGTTGTTTGGTGTAAAGTTTGGATGTTTAGAAAAGAATTTGATGAGAAGATAATGGATTTTGGATATGAATGAACATGTAATAAAGCAAAAGAATGTGAAGAGATAGACCTTTTTCCCCCAGTAGGAACTTTATCTATTCTTAAGCTTTGGATATTAGGGAATATGAGTTTTCATTTATTAGTGAAGAAGGAGACGGAGAAGTTTAGATTATAAGTGGGACATTTTCAGAAATATTTACTTATTCCACTCAGGTTGTATGCCAACAGTCAAGCTTATTATTTTAAGTTGGTATATAATAGCTTCATAACAAGAACAATATATCTTTCCTTTATGCTTGCTCACACTCTGTTTTTTCGGTCCTTGCAGATCTGACAGAGAGTTTCTCTATCAAATTCTGGGAGAGGTTATCAAGGCTGGGGCAACAACCCTTAACATACCAGATACAGTTGGCTACACTTTGCCTACTGAATTTGGTCAGCTTATTGCTGACATAAGAGCCAACACTCCTGGAATTGAGAATGTGATTATCTCTACACACTGTCAGAATGACCTTGGACTTTCTACTGCTAATACTTTAGAGGTATGTTTTATTTTAACTGTGGGCAACCGTTTTACAAAACCTACTTCATCTTGTACTCATATTGGAGCTTAATTGCCTAAGGGGGCACGTGCTGGTGCAAGGCAAGTGGAGGTGACCATCAATGGCATTGGTGAAAGAGCTGGTAATGCCTCTTTGGAGGAGGTCAGTTGTCATTCCGGCCACAAATCACCCCCCCCCCAAACACCAAAAAAGCACTTTTTATTGCCAATTGTGGATCTTAAAACTCATCTACAGTATAGAACATGTTTTGCTGTTCTTAAAATAATTAAAAAATGCTATAAAGCATGTTAAGCTTTTTTGTTTGTTTGGGTAACTTCCAAAGCTGCAAATGGTGGAGGCTAGGAGTCTACTATTCAATGGTGCAAGGCATGTTTGGCTAAGCTTAAAAGTTACAAATAGTTTGAGCTTCCTTCCAATCATAACTTTGAAAGTTGGTCTTTCTGCCGACTTTAAGGAAACTCTTTTTCTAAGGCAGTCTATACTTTCTAGAATAGTAACTTGTAAACTTAGCTGAACATGCTCTTAATATTCCGCTGCCCTAAATTCATCATGACCATTAGCTCTCATTTTCTTCTCCTTTCAAAACTTTCTCCTATAATTTAATGAATATGGCTTCCTAGGCCTATACCATGTTTTCACTTTTGTTTTCTTGTTTATATGATTACTCCTTTTTGTGGCAGGTTGTGATGGCATTGAAATGCCGTGGAGACCAAATGTTGGGTGGCCTTTATACTGGGATTAATACACAGCATATTGTTATGGCAAGCAAGATGGTATTGTCTCCCCCTAAGAGCTTTTAATTTGCTTACATTCAAATATTGTTTCTCAACTAAATTTGTTTATGCTGTAACTTGAATTAAAACCATGTTTCTAGGTAGAAGAATATAGTGGCCTGCGAGTGCAGCCACACAAAGCAATTGTTGGAGCCAATGCTTTTGCTCATGAGAGTGGTATCCATCAGGTTCTTTCTCTAAGCTACTATGATCTGAGTAATATGCTTTTTTAAAAGAGTCCTGCATCATGAGCTTTGAATCTTTGAAGTTCCTCTGGCTGTTTGGCATGCCATAGCCATTTCATTTGATAGAATTTGTGAACGTATATTCTGTTAGTAGTAATTCATTTAGTTCTTATTTAATTTTACAGACTTGTAGCGTATGACTTATCCTAAAAGGAGTGATTAAACATTAAGGGTATGTTTGATAAAGATTATAGATTAAAAGAGTTCTAAATGTGTGGTTGAAAATGAAAGAAAGTGATATAAAAAAAAATAATTGTCAAATCAATCAAATGAGTGTTTGTTATTGAAAGTTGAAGAAATTATTCTAGTTTTAAGTTATAGCAAGCATACCCTACGAGAAGGAAAAATGAATGAGGACTGTTCGTCTCAATAATGTCATCTTCTCTATTCAGTGGACTACCTGTTTTCTTGACTCCTCTCTTACCCATCTTTAACATGTCTCTAGGACGGCATGCTTAAACACAAGAATACATATGAGATTATAGCTCCTGAAGATATTGGGCTTTTCCGTTCTAGCGAATCTGGGATCGTCCTTGGAAAGCTGAGGTATGCTGGAACTTGCCTGCTATGTCTAATTTGGTTAACTTATAAGCTAGCCAAACATGCACAGAATCTGGTTTTCTAGATTTGTTTATTTCTGTATTTATTATACTTATAGCTTGTTTGATAAAAAAAATTTCTGGAACACAAGTGATTTTTAGATAGTGTGTAGTTAACAAATAAAGTGATTTTTTTTTTTTTTTTGGTAGTGTGTGCGGTTGAAAATGTGTGTTTGAAGAAGTGGTTGGCAAAATAGTTTTTCCAAGCAAGCTCTTGACTTGTTTGGCCATGAAGTATATGATATTTACATCATTCTACAAATAATATGTTTTGGTCTGTCTATACATCGCTTTATTCTTCCTTAAATTGACTTTAGATTGTTGCATAAGAACTGGTTTTGCCTCATACATCTGATGCAACCTTCTATGCAACAAGGTGCTCCAGCCAAGAAGCACAATGGAGACAGAGGAAAGTAAATAAAAAATGACATGGACATACGGGGATGTTATCTTCCAAAGAGGAGGAACATAGATGGGGCACATTGAATATAAAACTATATCTTATCCGCAAATTAATTGTAATGGTGGTATTAGAAAATACATTCAAGCGTATAAAAAATACAAGTAGGATAGTAGCATTCCAATTGGGACCAAAAGTTAATATTTAATTATTTAATAAATGATAAGGTTTCTTTAAATCATTTTCAGGCGATTCTCTAAACCCATGATAGCTTTCACTTTTTTACTCATTTTTATACATTTTTGTCCATTCTTTTTTAAATTTAAATTTGATCAAACCAATCACATCCACACATCTCGTGGGACCCATATGTATTACACAAGTCTCCACCATTCAATTCCATTCATTTTCTCTCTTCTTTTACATAAAAAACCCTAAAAACTTCAATCCTATCGTGGGCTAAATACAAGATGCTTTCTTTCGTAGAAAACCAATGCTTAAATAGGAGTGCAAGAGACTGTGTTTATCCTTTTAAATATCGACTGAAGTTTGGCATGTTTTCCAGTTGTTCCAGCTTTCTTGCAATATATCTACCCCATCTCTAATGTGTTTCCTTGTATCCAAAATCACTATAGGTAACAATGAATAGGCAAACTAAGTCGTCTTCTTGATCACTGTGGTGTGGCATTATGATATTTTTTTCGTCATTTTGTTTGGTTTATTGGTAGACAGAAAGAAGATCCAATACAATTACATCATTAACCACTAACCACATCAGGCCATTTAAAGTTTAGCATACCTCTCACTTCTCAAACTTTTTTTATGTTGATATGTTGTCACTTGTGGACAATAGTCCTTTCCCTAATCTGTCCTTAATCTTTGTGACCTCAACTTGCTAGGGTATATTCACATTCCTTATTGTTTTGCTACCTGGATATCATTCTCATGCCATGTTTCTCACTCTCATCCCTTGTTGTTTTCTCACCATGTTTTTCACTATCATCCGTTGTTGTTTTCTCATTCTTCATTCTTTGCCATGTTGGTCTGTGGGGATACAATTTCTAAATATTGACATATTTTTGAACAACGTGCAGTGGACGCCATGCTTTGAAAGCCAAAATGTTGGAGGTACATACTTCAATTTGATCTTATAGAATTTTGGTTATTTGCTCTCACGCATCACTCGACATTTTGAACACAATTTCAGCTTGGCTACGACATCGATGGTGATAAACTTGCTGATCTGTTTACACGATTCAAAGCTGTTGCAGCAAACAAAAAGGTAGATGAAATATTAGGCATTTTTGTTGTTTTTATTTACACGACCGATTTTGTCCCGTTTAAATTTATCACTGATGATGCAGAATATCGCTGATGATGACCTCAAAGCCCTGGTGTCTGATGTTTTCCAGCCACAAGAAGTTTGGAAACTTGGAGATGTACAGGTATGTTTACAGTCTGACTACTAACATTTCTCCCCATGGAGGAGGAGTCAAACATATCGCACTGCCACATCAGTGTCTATGATGACATGGCAGTGCTACATCATCACTACGGTTGATGTGGGCCTGCCACATCAGCAGTGTGGTATGCTCCCCACACCGCAAATGTGTTTTTGGGTAGGGGGCTTACATTACTATGATTATTCAAATAGCTATGCTGACAAAGATGATTCCATCAAATTCACTCACATTGTGTCTAATGGACAGGTTACGTGTGGAACGCTTGGCCTTTCTACTGCAACAGTGAAATTACTCGACGCGGATGGTGAAGAACGCATTGCCTGTTCTGTTGGAACAGGGCCAGTTGATGCAGCATATAAGGCGGTTGATCTTATTGTAAAGGTCTGAAATGCAGAAGTTTTAAACTTGAAACTTCATTTGGAGTGGCATTTCCTTCTTTTTATTTTTATTTTTTTAAAACTCATATCGTGTACTTGATTCTGTTAGGGCTTAAGCCACTAGTATTCTATCGTTTTGTCTCCCTGCAGGTTCCTGTAACACTCTTGGATTATTCCATGAGTGCTGTCACTGAAGGTATTGATGCCATAGCCACCACCAAAGTCCAAATTCGAGCAAATGATAGCACTAATTCGACCGATGCTTCTACTGGACAAACTGTGAATCTTGCATTCAGGTAGGCCAAGTTTTTTCTCCACTTCTCTTTTTCTAAGCTTAATGCCCCCATGATGCAAAAACAAAGTGAGCTTGTTTGACAGTTTTTTCATAATTCTTAAAACACACATGGTCGAATTCGAAATTCATTTCTCAAATATCAGACAAGCCGAAGTTCTTCTTCCAACAAATTTCACTGGTCAAAGGAAATTTTACGGTCACTTGAGTAATTCTACTTGGTCACACAAATATTTACACTAGGTTACACCAGCTATGTGAAGTGTCAAAATCCTTAAAGTGGATGTTCTTATACTTGTTAGTACAAGTAGTATATTCCAAATAATAGAACCCCCAACACCCCCCCACCCCCCCAAAACCAAATCCAATGACGGGGTGACATGATTTTCTTTGTGTCGCCAGTGGGAGTGGAGCATCAATGGATATAGTCATCTCGAGCGTGCGAGCCTATATCGGTGCATTGAACAGGATGCTTGGGTTCAAGAACCGACAGGTTGCCAAGGATCCCCGTAGAAGTAGGGGCCACGCGTTGATGAACCAATAAAGTGAAGCATGTCGACCAAAGTTGTATCGCCAGCTTGAATCGAAGAGTATGGTTCCTTCTCATTTATCTCATTCCTTCTGTAGGGCGTCAAATTATGTATTTTTGAAGTCAGTTTCTTGTTTGAAAATCTGTTCATGGGTGTATATTACTGGAAACATCTTGGTAAATTAGATTGGACAAATACTAGAAGATATTTATTAAGGTTGAAATTGTATTTACGGTGATGTCTAAGTTTTGCAGAGCGTTACTAATCAGATGTGCTTTTTACTGTAAAAACGTTCGTCTCAGCTGTAGTTACTAAAGTTTGAGGTGAAAATGTTTTACTTGTTTACTCGTTATATAATTTTAAAATTTATGGTGAGGTTTAGAGGTGCAGTTAAGAATTATTACTAGTATATTGCTTCCTTCTTGTACAATTTGACCATAGAAAATAGTTTTTCTTGTGAAACTATAGTAGATTGATGCACTTTTTACGTCATACCGAGGACAAATGGCTTTTGAGAAGGGTGAAAACATATATATATATATATATATATATATATATATATATATATATTTGACGCCTTTTTTATGTTGAAGACCCTGTTATAATCGGGATAAATGCTGAGATTTAAAATCTTTTAATTAATTCTAAATGTCTTGTAACTATAATGAAAATATTTGTCATCAGACATAACATCAAAGCGAATAATGTTATTTGTATAAATAAAATGACTAGTGCACATTCTAAAGGGATTGTATTATTTTTGTCTTATAGATTCACTGATCGCAAATTTGTGAAGTCCCTATTTGTATATTTTATACGTAAGATGATTTTATCATCAAAGTTTATAATTATTAATAAATACTATACCATCAAAATAATCTATAATGCTAGTAGATGCCTCCACCCCAGCACTTAATCCATGAACATGACAAATAATCAGGTCTGTGATCTGTGAGTAGGTTGCTTATAATTTGATCGTAAAAAATAACTTAAACAGCCGTTCTACATGACTTGAGCTAACCACCTATTTATCATCCCGTTTCTTTGGAATCGTTCAACAATTTATAATTTCATCCAAACAAGCACCAAGAGCATCCCGATGGTTTGTGGATTCTCGAAATGTGATTTTACGTGTTAGAAAAATATTTACTTGATGCATTAAAAAAATAGAAAATATTTCACGTGCATGATGTATCATACACGTCAATGAGCATTAATTCATTTCATTTTCTTTATTACTAGTATTTTCTTCTGTGCGTTACACGGGGAAATATATGTTTAAGTTATAATTTAAAACTTGTGTAAGAAAAAATTTGCAAAAGATTTTTTAAAATTTCGATAGAATTTCCTTTTTCAAGAAACGCATAGCGAAACTCAAGTTTTCCTCTTTTGTCTAGTAACAGATTGACAAACAGCATTAATCGGTAAATCATATATTTAAACGCGTTTAACATACAGAATAAAATCAAATTAAAAGGAAATAAAAATATAATTAACATTTATTTCTAAATTCAATTTTTTTTTAGATTTGTATAAAACCACTTTTTTTAATAGGGCCAATTTTTTTTAAAAAAAATCATATTTAATATTTGTTTTCAGCATTGTGCCTCATCACCATTCACAAAAAGGTTATATGTAGAAGAAAACTAATTTTGGCTCCAATTTACTTTAATATTCCATGTATCAATAATAATTCATAAGATATGGCTGTCCACTAATTATAGAAATATGATCTTGTAAGAGCCAACTTGCGATATTGTTTTCAAAGAGATATATGATATTGACAAATAATGTTACTAAGTCCATCTGCAAGTGTTGCAATTGAAAACAATAGCATTCAATAAAAGCTATTTTAATTTTTTCAGTATTTCGAGAAATGTGGGTTTGTATTTATAGATTTTCCATAAATGCTATATAATCCCATTCATAATTATGCCAATAATATTTATGTAGTTGAAATTAAATATCATCGCTTATCATAAAGTTAAGATATCTCAATACAATAAAGTATATAATTTTGTTTTCAAAACATGGAAGCATCTAAAATATAAAACTATATATTGAAAATAGTTCATGTAAGTAAATGTTTCCTGCCTCTATAAGCAATGTGAAGAAGATTGCAAAGATTTGCAGTGATGTCAGTTTATTATTAAAGATCTCGTCTGCATCAAAGATTTCGCCTAAGATTTGGGAATAATCCAGGTGATTTGCAAATTTGACGCGTGAGCAGATTATGTCCTAAAATTTAGGGATGCTTCTTTGCCTCTGAATTAAGATTGAAAATATAGGAACTCAATAGAGGGTGAATATTACCCTCCTTGTGGAAGGTCAAAAATAAAAATAATAACTCGATAAATATAAAATTTTTTCACTCCATATTATTCTATTCGATGAGATCTTCCATATGAGTATGATCTTAATGTATAAATTGTGATTACATTAAAAATTACTTATTTGATACAGAAATAAACTAATTATCACTAAAAATAAGTAACTTTTAATATGATTAAAATTTATATATCAAGATTGTACTCATATGAAAGATCTCGTCGAGTAAAATAATACAGAACAAAAAAAATTTTCATTTAGCAAGTTATTATTTTTATTTTTGACCCTCCACAAAGAGGGTAATATATTATTATTTATTTAATGGAGAAAAGGGAATTAAAGATTTAATAATGACTGAAAATATAAAAGGATTAAATAATAAATTTTTAATTTAGAAAAATAGTAAAATGGACGGGAAAACTTGCTTGGTTTATTTAAATAAAAGATTAAATAATAATTTTTTAATTCAGAAAAATAGTAAAATGGGCGGGAAAACTTATTTGGTTTATTTATATATAGATTATGATACACGTCAACGAGCATTAATTCATTTCATTTTCTTTATTATTTAATCAATAATCACAGATCGCACGGAGGTTTTCTCCCCTACAATCTCCAATCTCTTCCGTCCGTTCTTCAAAATTTGCCTCAATCTTACGATTAGAACCACCGCAACCAAAAAAAAAACTAGTTGATTGATATGTACATGAACTAATATTTCTTCAATCTATAATCCATACCTATCATTGATGGTGTTTTCACTTTATTTTTAATTTATTTTCTACATTAACAATGGTCAACAGTTTTCAACCCAACTAACAAAAATTCAGAATTTAATGCCAACAACAATAGTCGAAGCCGTTATTTATAACTATTTATAAAAGGCACCGCTTCTTATCAAAATCCACCACTTCTTTCGCATCCCTGTCTTAGTGCCCTGTGTCCCTGTCATTGCTATTGACAGCTCTGAGAGAGAGAGAAAGACCTGGTTGAAATGGGATCTTCATCAGAGGATGAGGGTGAGGAGTACTTGTTCAAGATAGTGATAATCGGAGATTCAGCTGTCGGCAAGTCAAATTTGCTATCTCGCTACGCGAGAAACGAATTCAACTTGCATTCAAAGGCCACAATTGGAGTTGAATTTCAGACGCAAACAATTGAAATTGACGGAAAAGAAGTTAAGGCTCAGATTTGGGACACCGCTGGGCAGGAGCGATTCAGGGCCGTCACTTCTGCTTATTATCGGGGTGCATTCGGTGCTCTTATTGTTTACGATATTAGTCGGAGTTCTACGTTTGATAGCATCCCGCGTTGGCTTGATGAACTCAAGAGTATGTTTCTTCTTTAACTCGTTTCTCCTGATTTTGAATTTTGTCTATGTTTTTTTAGTTTACCAGTTTTTGGTTAGATACTGATTTTTAACAGAAATTGACTGCAATTCTGTTTCCTTTTTCTGTTTTGGGGAATTGTACCTTGATGAATTGATTGCCTTTTGTGATTGAAAAGATCTGCAGTAGAATTAGGGGAGTTGTGCAGCGTGCTTTGCTAACTGTGCGTTGTCTCTTTCATTACCTTTTTGAAAAGTATTGAAAGGGTTGAATCAAGGGAACAGGGTACAACTTCTTCATCTATTTGTACAATTTTGTCATGTTGTACTTTCTGCAAATTTGACTTTATTTCTATTATGGTGGAACAGTGACCTTTTATCGTTTTGTATCTGTAGATATAGAAAAATGTAAACACTAGTGTTATAGAATCATAGCCAAATATATGGAGCCAGATCTGATTTTTAATACCCTGTAGCGTATGTGATAAACATGGTTATTGTGGTGATTAGAAAATGAATGGATCTATGCAATAATGAAAAACATGATATTATGGCTAATAAAATGAAGGATCATTAATTGGACAGTTGGAGTGATGTGGAATATTTTCTTTCCTAGTCAAGCAAAAGTTGTAGAATTTTGATGATCCTTTGTTCCATGTGTAGTTTTGTGGAGTGGAAATGATTTTTTGGGACATTGCGTGATTGAAAAATTGCTTATTAAGTGAGAAAAGTTATGGGTTTTATGGATGTGATATAGAAAATAAGTTTTTGACAAAATGTTTCTTGAGAAAAATCATACCAAACAAACGAACAGAAAATGGCTATGTATATTCCTAAGGGCTCTTACCCAATAATACTAGGGAGTGCAACGGTCTGACTTGGGTCAGTTTTCCCCACCGCACCACACCCGAAGGCTCTTTTCTGGCAGGGAATTTTGTTGCCTAGAATAGATTTATTTATTTATTTATTTTGGCCAATCTTTTAGATGATAGTTAAGGATTTGGATTGAGAATTCACCTTAGACTAGTAGACTGTGAGTATCACTTAAAAGGTTACAGGTCAACACTCAATTTTCAGATATTTCCCCTTAGTCAGTCGAGCAGTTGGGGGCGGCCAAAACCCACCCGAACCCAAGATGGGTCATTCTAACTGCCCCTCCAACCCCCATGTGGGCTAGATTCCTGCTGAGATTAGGGTAGCTAGTTTGTTTTGCCAGTGCTTTGATCAAGATGGAAAAATATAACGTCTAAGGGGAACAAGTCATTGGCAGTAGCATTAAGCAATGTGGATATTAGTTATAAAATATGTGTGTTGTATCGTGAAATGAATGTTAATACGTGTTACGTGTGTACATGCATGCTAGAAGAAACTATATTGGACTGACATATAGGTTGTTCTATTTTTCTTATTGAAAACACTTATTATGTTTACACCCTAAGTCCACTACCGCCTGTTTGGTCTGATAGAATGTGTGGCCAAAGATGAGTTTGATTTTATATATATATTGATATTGGAATTGATCTTTGAATAATAATCTAGGATATCGGGACACATCTTAGAAATAATCTTAGAAACATCTTTTAGAAGTATTCTAAATTTTGGAACCTTTTTGGTATATGTGTTATATATTATCGTTATGTTAAATCCATTTTAAAAATAACAAAAGATGATATAAATGACCCACCTCTTCTTACTAGATCCCATACCCTTGTCCCATTGAATTGACGTGAATACTTCTTGAATGGAGAGCCCAATCAACATAGGCTACACAATAGGTACATTGTGCCTCAAAACTATATTATTTTTCAATCTCCTTTGTCTTATGTCCATCGCTATGAGTTTAGGGTAGTATTTACCACGATCTTTGGACAAATAGCCTCTATTCATGTTACCCTTTTATTTGTCAATAATGTTCTCTCTAAGTAAGAGTTACAAAATATATGCATGAAAGCGTCATAGCCTCGAAGTCTGAAGTTCAAATTTTGGATTCATAATGCCAATGCATTTGATGTCATAATGAACGGTGTAGATACTATGGAGTAGTTATTCTGAATGTGTGGTTTACATTGAAATTTGGCTTTGAGATATTCCCGTGGTGCAGCTCATTCTGATACAACTGTTGCAAGGATGCTTGTGGGAAATAAATGCGATTTGGAGAACATAAGGGCTGTAAGCGTCGAGGAAGGCAAAAACCTAGCAGAAACAGAGGGATTGTTTTTCATGGAGACTTCTGCATTGGACTCGACAAATGTTCAAAAGGCTTTTGAAATTGTTATACGTGAGATTTACAATAATGTCAGCAGAAAAGTCTTGAATTCTGATTCTTACAAAGCAGAATTATCAGTGAAGAGGGTTTCTCTTGTTAACGATGGCAGCGATGGATCTAAGCAGAATAAGGGATCGTACTCCTGTTGTTCAAGGTGATCATCAAAGTCCCATTTCTGCAAATGTGTGCTAGAACTTCTTGTGGTTGCTTTATATATTTTCTTTGTTTATTAATTTTATGTTACTTATACAGAGGGAATTTATAGTGACATTTTATGTTTTGGTATTAAAGAGAAATTCTTGTCAGGGTTTGAATTTAATGGTCTTAAGAAATGAGGATCAAATAGTTATCAAATCTTACTTGTCTTGAGTTAATGCTTGAGAGCAAAACCATATGGGTCAGGCCCAAATTGTGCTACCCAAACATTTTGGTTTGTTCGTAAATTAGTATATCTAAGGCTGAATGTTTGTTTTAGGGAACACATAAACACTCTGTGGGCCCAAGTTTAGAGGAACTAAGCAATCACTTCTTTTTTTTTTTAAGTAAAATACACATTAATTTTCTAAAGAGTGGTAAGTTGGACATTGTAATTAAGTCGAATCATTCTTGCATACAATTTTTGTAACTAGCAATGCGCATGTATACCAGAGATGGAAATGTAGAGACTAGAGGGTGCGTGAACTAGAGGAAAAAGGGGGAAAATCAAATAAATAGAATTTGAAGTCTTTCTAGCAGAGCCAATAGAAAGAGTTTTAAAGTGTGAGCCTATTCGTTCTCGTTTTTCGTTCTTTAGCAATGTCTATAATAGTTGGGATCGAATAAAATTTATTACAAGAATTTAAGAATGTTATTTGTGTCTTGTGATAGTGCCAAAACAATCTTGTGGGCATCGGATCATTGGTGTACTTTATTATTATATAATACAATAGTGAAAAGTTTATTCATATACTTGTTTGTAAGTTGAATAATGTTTTAAATCGAATAAATGGTATATTGTGAACCCCATAATTCTTATATATAAATTAATTTAAATATTTGCCATGTTGTAGATTTGGAATATAAATTTTATAGATTAGTAGGGTCTTAAAAGTCCCACCCCACCCATAAGTAGATATGCCATCTTACAAAATCTCAACTTAACGGGAAATTTTCGTTACTAATTGGAAGAAATAAACTTTTAAATCATGACAAGACAAGGGAAAAAGAAAAAAAGAAAAGAAAAGAAAGACATTAACTTTCGAAAACACAACAAATAACAAAACAACAAACATATGCTGAGTGATGATGACTTATAAGCAACGGCTTCATATTAGGCTTCTAGAAGCTCTTCCCCTTCATAATTGCGTATATCGTTTGATAGATAAACATCAACTCCTCTGATTGATCATTGAACCTTTAGCCAACTCATTGAGATCTCCAATGTCTAGCCATTTCAAACCCATTCTTGCTATAATAATAGTCCTCAATAGTCTTTTCGATCTCTTCTTCCGTGTTCATCACGAACGGACCATGCTGAATCACTGGTTCATTGAGTGGTTGGCCACCTACTAAGATAAATTTCAATGGGCTCGACGATTTGTTCCATACACTTAGTCCCTCGCCCGGTCCCAGAACCAATATATGGTGAGCCTTTATGGGTGGAGATTTTTGTGACCCAAACACCCCTTCGCCTTCAATTATGTACACGAAAGCATTCCAAGACTCGGGTATGCTTTGATGATGTTGAGTGTTCGGTTTTAGGGTGAAGTCGAGATACATTGTTGGAGTTCGAGTGTAGACAAGAGAGTGGGCCCCCATTGATTCACCCGCTATGATTTTGACCTTGACCCCATCTTTCTCTACCTTTGGGATGTCCTCACTCAATAACTCTTGGTACCTAGGCTCGATCCTATAGAATGACAAGGCATATTAGAATCACAATGTGAAATATTGAATTATAGTCGACAATAAAATGTTTGATCTAACATATCAAACATGCTGAGACTACTGGTAACAAGATTCCGGTATTTGGACAAGAATATATGATAGCTTACATTTTGTCCTTGGATGAGAGATTTATCCACAACTGTAGACCTCTTTGAGTACCTTCTCCAGCCGGCATTTCCGAGTGAATTATACCCCTACCCGGTCATCCACTGCACATCACCGGTTTGTATTGTGCCCTTATGACCAGCAAAATCTTGATGCGTGAATGCGCCCTAAACAAAGAAGACCAAAATTTTCAACTTCTACCCAAATAGCAAGTAAAAAATGTGCTTATAAGTAACTTTTAAGCTAGTGTACTTAGCAACTTACTTGAAGCATATATGTAACGGTCTCAAAACCTATAGAAGACAGATCAAGAAAGGTCATGAGATTGTCTCTGAACTCATATTGAAACAAACTAAATAGTGCTATACCTACCTCTATGTGGATGGTCAGGAAATCCTGCAGGAGGTGAAACTGCAATATCAAGAAAGTCGAGATTACATCAATGGTCAAAGTCATACAATTTTCGTTACAAATTATATCGAAAAACATCATTATTCTTTTCAAAACGGGGTTTTGAGTCTTGTGTCTTCTACCAAGATATTCGAAGAAATCAAGAAATTCTTCTTTCTTTACGGTATCAAATACTCTTTGATATGAGAAAAACTCAAACAGAACATTCTTATCACGTAAGATGGTAAAATTTAAGTGGTAATAAGACACGAGTAATGCTATATATACATTTACTCTTACATCCATGTGAGATACCCACGTGCGATCTCAGAATTCTACGAAGTGGATTTCAATGTGAGTATAGAAATAGCATTTTCCGTCTGATAACTCACCTGCAAATTCATCCAACATAAGGAAGGGATCCAAAGACCTCAACTCAGGCCTGCAATCAAATTTCCCAATGCAATCAACAACCAATCAATACCCAGATGACAAAATTACAAACACACTTCATATGAATAACAAAAACATAGAAAGAATCGAAAACAGCCTTAATGAAACAGTAAAAATAGCATAATATGTATCTACATACCTTCCAATGCTTCTTCTAACAAGAGCACCATCGCCTTCACTCTGAGGCTTGGCCAAGATTTTCTTGGAAACCAATCTGGGCCGTTGAAATCCAAGACTTGTATCTCTATCTGATGCAGACATGATGATCCTTCTGTGAAAACAAGAAACTGTATTCTTATTTGTCGTGTTGATTCTGGTTATTGTGAAGACTCTAGATAAAGCTCTCATATACGAATTCTAATTCTTGAGGGTGGCTCTGTTTTTACGTTCTTACACGTATCCATATATATAGTAATAAGCGAAATCTATGGAGTGGGTGATTGGACAGAGAATATAAAATGGGGGATTTTGTTTGGTCAATAGAAGGCGTGGAGAAATTTTGAAGTGGGAACCCAAATATTCGTTGTTCGGACTGGTCCTGTGATGGCATCATCCTCTTGTCATCGTGATGGAGGCCTTGTCCTCAATGGTCAAACTTGTAGGGTTTGGTAAACTTTTATTTTGTGAAAAAAATTAAATTTTTAGATTCGATTGCGATCGAGTCTATAAAATTTGCAGATAGTCATGAATTGATGTGAGATGTATGCGATGTTTGACTTCGACCAAATAGTAGAAAAAAATTTAATTGGACATCACCACCATTTTAGTCAATTTGAAGTTAGATTTGTTGTTCTATTTTTCTTGTCTCCGTTATTTGTCTTATCCAATTCAAATATCTCACGCCCAGGTCCCTCGTAATTGTCCCATTTAATCAAAAAGTTTGCTTCCTTCAATCAATACGCTTAATGGTATATGTAGGTTATCTTGATTGGAGAGGATAGTGAAAGGGACATAAACTTAGAATGCAAATTTAGACTCGTCAATATGAAAGTGTGAGTACAAATTTGTTATTTTAACTTTTGTATCCTTAATTATTTTATCTAATCAAAAGAATATATGTATAAATCAAATATATTAATTTCATTGGTTGAACTATTTTGACAAACAGAGCAACATGGGAAATAAGAGATGTGACATGGATCTCCACTCAAAAGTGTTTTCGTGTCCTTGATCCATCAACATTACTTAAATAAGAATAGAAAATTATGTCATCCAAATGTTAACAGTGCACTTTTTATATTTCATAACAGTATTCTAAAGTATGAAATGTGGAAAAGCATTGAATTCATACATTGAATTTAAGCACGCTTAAGCATGGCGATGCATTATAAAAGCGTGATAAAACATAAGATCTAATGAAGCATGAACCCTAAGTTGGGCACTTTTTAAAGAGAGTTTCGTGACCTTAGTATAATAAGTGAAATAAATTATAATTAACGAAGCCGGAACCTTTTTTGTCAAAAAAACAAAAACAAACAACAAACAACAAAGCCGGAACCTTTTGGTGGGCCACTATGGAAATGAAATGACATAATTCATACTTAAGCATTGCGTTTGCCTTCGTTTTTAATTTTTCTAACAGCCAAAGGTGACTTATAACTGTTATTTATATCAAAATCTGTTGGGGAATACGCCGCCCAAGTTGAATTTTTTATTTCTTTCTTCTGATCAATTAGAGTTAATCTAATAATACATCGGCCCGTTGTATTGCCCCCGAAATATGTTTTATTTCGATATTGTATATGATTACCTCAATATAATGTATTATTTTAAAGCCATTCGATATATTAAAGAAAGACAAACATAACAAATACATATCCATATAGCATTAGTGGTAAGTGTCTTAGTAACCACATGGGACGGTGAAATTGATATTGATTTTATTCTATAATAATATACTATGTAATCTGTGTATCTAACACGTACTCCCTCCGTCCCACTAAGATAGGCAAGTATTCATATTTTGTCCGTTTCAAATTATAGTTCAATTTCCTAATTGAATGTATAATTTATTTTTCATATACTAAAATACTCCTATTTAAGATCATTGGAATACTAAACATCAAGATAGATCTTTCATCTCCCAAGATATTTAAACATGTTCACACTGCTTTTTGATCATTCAATATAGGGGTAAAATTGGAAGAATATATGAATATATATCTTATAATTCCAAGAACATTTAAGATGTTTTTTTAATATGTGTGAAAAATAATGGGTGTCTATCTTAGTGGGACGGAAGGAGTATTAAAAGACTCAAGAACAAAATTGGGTCTCTATTAGGAAACAAACACCCCGCCCCCGGGGCCCCCGCCCGCCCTGCAAAAAAAAAGGGTCTCAATTGGTGGGTTGTCATCTCATGCTCATAAGCTGGCAGCTGGTAATTCAAAATGTAAATTTAGGAACATGATCTTAATGTATTGAGTGTCTTTGTCAAACGAAATTTTCCAATTTATTACCTTTCACGTTTTATATCGCGTCAATTTGAATTCAAGAAGATTATTGTACTAATAATATTTTACTTATCCATTCAAAATAATAATAATAATAATGTGACACAACTTTTTTTAAGTAATTGATTTTTGATCTTTAGTTGGCATGCACGGCATATGTTGTTAAACCTAATTGCATTCACATGTTACACTAATGATCAAATGTCAACACATTGACAAATGATTGATACGTGTCCCCACCCCCACTATGGGGTGGTACCACGTGTCAATCGTTGACCAATATGTTGACAACTTAAATTATCAATATGTTGGCATTTGATCTTTTGTATCAAATGTTAATGATTGATGAGAATTGAGAATGACCTTGGGAATAATTATAAACCAAATGTCCTCCGTTATTGCCTAATTGATGGCAACAATTTTCTTTAAAATTCCAATTGCACTCTCAATTATTACTTTACTTACATGAAAATATCATCTAGACATAATTCAATATCAAAGTAATATATATTTTATGAACATATTAATTAGATCTACATAATTATAGATCAATAATCACTTCTCACGAAAGTAACAGATTACTCAACTGTGATCGACATATTCGAAGAGTTGTAAGGAAAATGAGTTGAATGGAATGAAATAAGCTCGTCCTTCTGGGGATGTTTCCACTTGTGTATTAAATGGATATGCAATTTTTGATCAATTATAATTGAGCCTCGCTGCTAATCAACCGACCCCAAGTATCTACATTGTTAATTATCATATTTAAATTATTAACAAATGTAAATTTTCTATTAAAACCACAATAATAAGTTATCAAAAGAAAGGATACATTAATAAAAATTTTCCATGAAGTAAAATTAAACAAGAAATAAACACTTTATCTCCTATAAGCAAGTTTTACATTACATTCTCCACCATCAAAATTCCGTCGACCATCTCCTCTCACTCATCTAACTGTAACACTATCCATTCTACACATTGCAAATGAAAAAAAAAAAAAAAAAAAACCTCATTATTATTATCCATTATCTACACAATTTAATGATCTCATTAAAGTCAAATCATAATTCCATATGGAAAATTTAAATGTTTAAATAAAAATACACATCCGAAAAAACAACTAACTTGGCGAATGATTTTACTCCTTTAGAGATACCGGAAAAGGAAAAAAGGCGCAACCCTTTTCTTACAACAACATTCATAACTCTTCGAGTGATACAATAAACTATATCCTCAAGCACCTCCAATTTCACCTTGCATAGTGCCGGAAGGTAGGCTACCTACCATTCTGCAACAAAATTTTATGGGCTGCAATCATAATACGGAGGCTTTGAACAACCCAGCTCGATCACTTCATTGACTACTGTTGCCTCAGGAGTCGGTTTTCCTCTTCTTTATCTTGGAGTCATTTGGTAGTCGACCATACAGAGACATTTGGAAATCACCTTCAAGCAGTCGATGGTGAAAATGGGTTTTATACAAGTCCCAGAACTCGTCTCTGTCAAATGCACATAGAAACATACGAGAGTTAAGTATTTGCATGAGTGAAATAACTGTTTAAACTGGCTAGAATTTGGCAACCTGATGGTATTTCTGAATTTTATTAGCGTCTGAAGGGAATAGGATGTTAACATATTGAATATAGTTGATAGTAACAAGGGATGTTCAGGAAATCGAACTCAAACCTGATTTGAGGAAGTGTGAACAAAGAATAGCCCTTAACGTCCGTGTGCATGTCGAGCACAATCACTGATAGCCGAGATAAGCCCAGCGCTTCCATATCGATTAGCTTCTTGATCCTGTTCAAATTTGAAAATAATCAAAGTATAAAAAATAAAATACGGCAAATTACCAAAAGAAACTAAATGGTTAGGCCTCTTTACTCTTTCCTTCCCAAATTTCAGGACCATGAAACTTCTTGCAGTAAAATCAAAAAATGCATATTTGCCCCTAATCTAATGTGTGTGAATTATAATTTGAGGCAATCTCTTGTCAGGAATGAAAGCCAGATTAAGCAATGATACAATCAAATACAGTTTGAAAGTATTGAGTACCACAAATCTGGATATTTGGAGACTGGTTCCTGCTCTTGGGAAGAAATAGATGAGTAAACAAAAAGTAAGGCAGCAAAAGAAGTTATTAAAATTGTGTGAAAATATGTTCGATTACGCACAACGGAGATTAGTCGTGACTCAACAACACAATTTGTTCATCACTTATCACAAGGTGAATCTTCCCTTCAGCTAAATATACTTTCAACTTACATTGACAAAAAGTGTCAGAATCTAAAGCAGTCTGGCTTAATCATATTACATAGAAGATGCAAGTTAATAACATTTTATCTGAATAACTTTGTCAATAAATCGTTTGCCAGTTATATTTCATGGTTTCAAATTATCAGATGAAAAAGGTTGAGTTACAAGACACTATAATAATAGTGTAGCTTCAGATAGAGAGAAGATTGTAAGCAACATATGCCAGAAAGATCGTCACAGACCTGCTAGGTGTTCCACAGGCAATATTGACCCGATTCTTCAGCAGAGACACCTGCAACAGAATATAGAGAACAAATACAACCTCAAACTTTCAAGGGAACAGGCAGGCGAAGGCAGAACAGAGAACGGTGACCAAAGGAGGTTGACATTATTTATTATAATGATTACTGTGTGTAATTTATTAGTACTTTGTTTCGATGTGCGATACAGTCAAAATCATTAAGATATATATATATATATATATATATATATATATATATATATATTGGTGGGAGGGTGTTTTGGGCAGGAGGGGTTGAAGTCTGATTGGGGAAGTAGTCTAGTAGATGGTGTAGATGCTAGTTGTTTGTCAAAGGGATTCGAGAGATAAGAGGAGCAGTGAAAAATGGGTTCTACGAATGTTTTTCCTCTGGAACAAAGTTCATTTCAGACTCCATGTGCTTGGTTGAGATGCATGGGCGACAATGTGCCACCTGCCTAAACTGACACAAATCTTCTAATTCCACTTAGAAACATCCAATATTTCAAGAATATCATGTCATGTAATTCTTTAACTACTAGCCAAACACTGGTCAAAGATGTAAGATTTATCACCTGCTCCTCAACTTTCATATGCTTGGAGAATAACTTTGCAGCATGACATTCTTTTGTCAATGGACGCAATTCCCTGTAGAAGCATAATACATCCTGTTCAATTGTTTTAACCAAGCAACGTCCAAATTGAAAAACGCAACCAACTTATCAGGTCTAGCAAGACTAAAGATGGATCCAAAAAAGCACAAATACTAAAAATAATTGATCTTTATTCTGATGTATACAAGGAGTCGACCTGAGAAGTTCTAGTGACCTCAGGGCAGATAGACTTATTACAAGAACAGCTGGGTTCCCAGGATCAAATTTCCCTTCTTGAAGATGTTTTCTGCAAAGCACTTCTTTCCATGATGGCCGAAAAGCAACCTTGATTTGCTGAACCAAATTGCTACCATTATCACTAGGAAGCTCACATGGATCAACGATGCATGTGTCTGCTTCATGAAGAACAATAAATAGCAGAAATTAATAATGCCCTGATTAATAGAGCAGAGCAAAACAAGATCATTGGATTAGAAAGAACAAATATGGAGACATTCAAGTCTCCCAAATGGCAATCACTTGGCAACTTTTCACTCAATAAGAATCAATCATCTTTCGTAATCACATTTTTCTCCATGGCACAGATAGTTTGTCAAATTTACAACTTTTTGTAAGTTTTCTATTTCGACCATTAGTAAAATTGCCAGGTTTTCGCAGGTTTTTTCAGGAAAAAGAGTAATTATATTACTGGGGAATTTTGTTTTGCAGCATTGTTTTACCTAATGTTTTCTACAGTTCTCTGAGGCATTTATCTAAACACATTAGCATTAAAGGAGCTAGTCCAAAGTTGTTTCGGACGCATTGGTCAGAAAACAATTCCAACTATAAGTAAAAATGTTCAAAAATAATATTTCTGATACACAATGTCAATTCCAACACATGCAGCAATATATGTGTGCTGCAAGTAAGGAATGAAGGAAGACCTTTGAGCGATTCGAGTTCAAGAGACGAAAGCTGAACGCCATTGGCAGATTGATACTGGTGAATGAAATAACTCAGCTGCTGAGAAGCGGTCGCCACTTGAACGGCTTCGTTTCCTTCGTTTTCTGCAGGTTCCGTGTTCTCACTTACATTCTTCTCTTCTTCACGAATTTCGGCCCTATCAATTAACGGATTCCCACCAGAATTCTTCTTGTTCTGCTTCTTCTTTTTATCCTTGGATTTTCTTTTACTAATCTTAGGTTTCTTTGAACCCAGGGGTAACCGCTGCTTTTTCCGCTTTGCAAGGGCGGTAGATGAGGGTTTTGCCGCCATTTTCGCCGCGAGTTCCAGGGTATACTTTCGGCTAGGTTTCGGTGAAGGGGACAAGCTGAGTGTTCAGGGTTTTTCGTGACTTTTTCGTACGTGAAATTGTTTTGAAAGGACAAAACATTTCGAAAATGTGCGAAAAGAGACCAGTCTTCGATATTTTACAATAGAGGCTGTGACAAACATCCCTCGAGAGAATATTTCTAATATTGGAGTGTAAACCCACATTCTTTCCTATCAACTTGTTTTAAGTAGGAGTGAGCCAAAAAAGCGGAATTGAGTGGATAGAACCAAAAGAATCAGAATCGAATGGTTCTTTTAAAAAAAAATAAAAATCGGAACCAAAAAATAGGAAACCGAAAATTGAAAGATTCCTTCGTAATAACTGAAACTCGAACCAAAACCGATTTAAAATAAGAAATAAAAATATACCGAAAATGAGATACACAAGGCTTAGGCACTTTATATCAGTTTTGAAGAAGAGAAGGCTGCTGTTCAAACAGCATTAAGTTGCTATTCAAGTAGCTGCTGTATTGAAAGGACAAAACATTTTGAAAATGTGCGAAAAGAGACTCAATCTTCGATATTTTACAACGTCGGTTGTGACAAACATCCTTCGAGAGAATATTTCTAATATTGGAGTGTAAACCCACTTTCTTTGTAATGCCCCGTCCGTTTATGTATGTGATTTATGATGTTATATATGATCATGAGGTGATGAATATGTGCTTGGACCATTGGTGACTTTGTTGTGATGTTATGGACCGTAAGAAGTGTCGAACCGGCCTCCCGAGCGAGTAATGGAACTCCTATAAAATTCTGCAGGATTGATATTTACGGCCGTAATTTTACGGTTTACGGCCGTAATTATCGGGTTACGGCCGTACGTATAGGGTTACGGCCGTAAGGGGTGAAATGAGGAAATGTGCCAAAATTCTGAGAGAGAAATTACGGCGGACGGCTTGGTAATCTGGCCAGTATTTATGGAGTTCTGGTAGTAACACATGTTCGTTACTGTAAGTTTTGAAGGTACGATGTATAGATTTTTACAGAGGCTGAAATACGGTCGTATGGTGTTTTAGTACGGCCAGTATCATATGGTTACTGGCGGTAAGTTTTATGGGTTACTACACGTAATTGTGGAGGTTACTGACCGTAAAAGTGGGAGTTCTGACCGTAATGTTAAGTCGGCCAGAATTTGTGGATAAGCTTTAAAACCCTTTTTTTGGGGATTTTTCATCATTTTCGACCTCTAACACTCCCAAACACTAGAAATCACTCCCAACAAGATATCCTAGGGTCTTGAGGCCATTTTCATCTGGAGGAAGGTATTTGCTTGGAGCTACCCGGTGTTTGGGCGAACTAGAGTCGAGGATATTGCTAAGAAGTCACTCTCCACTCCACCCTTTGATCTCCTTGATTTGAGGTAGGAAAGTGATGTGTTGGGTATGTTTATGGGTAAGATCTCCTTTGTCTAGTGTTATCCAAGAGGTTATGTGAGGGATTCGTGATTTTCTCGCCTTGTATGACTTGTTTGGAATTTGTTGAGTATCTTAAGGGCTAGTCATGGGATTCCCCTTTGGTATAGTGTCATATATGAGTATGTGCATAACCCTACATATGAATGAGCATAGCATTACATCCTTTGCACGTATTGTGTGTGAGTATGTATGGAATGTTACGTATCAATGTGTTACGCCTTGGGAATTATGTGATCAGTCGAACACGGAGCTAAGTGCTATACGGGCAAAGTGCTACGAAAAGTGGGAGCCACCTCTTGAGCCCGTAGGAGCCACCTCTAGAGTCCCGATCGAATGAGTCTCGATAGGGCCTGCAACCCTAATATGTGAAACGAGACCTTATATGGTATGTGCGTTGGCGCAGTGTAACACATTGATTAAATAACGGGCCCAGTGGTGAATGTGTTAAGCATCTTATATGTTATCCACTCCTCATCGAGTCCACATGACTCATGTTTGTATTGTGTTTGTGTGCGTGAAGCGACGCTAGGAGCCTGAGACGCCCGGAGATGGCGGAGACTCTTCCCGCATTTAGGGGAAGCGGTGCGGCGTGGAGAAAGGGGAAACCGCAGATTTTGGGAACAAAAATGTATTGTATATCTTTGGAACCTTTGTATCGGACTTTCTATATTTTGGGGACTTTTGAACTAATCTTGTACATACGACTTTGGCCGGGCTTGAGCCGTGTTTAAGTAACCATATTATCGTTTTAAAAATATCTCTCGATTACCGGTATCCGTTTGTACGCGTAATGTCCTCTCTAATACGGCGTAATGATATGATTTGATGTGTCGTATTGGGGAGGGCGTTACATTCTTTCCTATCAACTTGTTTTAAGTAGAAGTGATAAAAAAAATCGGATTTGAGCCAGATAGAATTTGAGCAGATAGAACCAAAAGAATCAGAATCGAACGATTCTTTTAAAAAAAATTAAAAATCGGAACCAAAAATTAGGGTACCGAGAATTGAAAGGTTCCTTCGTAATAACGGAAAATCGAACTGAAACCGATTTAAAATAAGAAATAAAAATATACCGAAAATGAGATATACAAGGCTTAGACACTGTATACCAGTTTTGAAGAAGAGCATGTTGCTGTTCAAATAGCGACAGAGATTCTTTGTTCAAGTGGCTATTTGTTGCTACTCACGTGGAACAAAGCAATGACGATTTGCTATTCTTTGCTCTTCAATTTTTTTAAAAATTTTTTCAAGGTTTATGCTTAAATCAAAATTTTTATTTTTTTATCCGTGATTTTCAAGTAATGAAAAATGCATCAGAAAACAACTAGAATCGAACGGGTATTTTGTTTGAAAGGAACCGAATGGTCCTATTTTTCGTAGAATCAAAATTTATGGTTCGATTCTGGACAATGTACTACCCGGAACCAAACCTGAAGCACCCACTCCTAGTTTTTAAGGTTAAAAACCCATTTTTTTAATGAATTTTTTGTCGAAAAAAATAAATGAGGGGCCGAATTTGACCCCCTCCTTTAGGTTTTTCACCCCCATTTTTCTATATTGTTCACCCTACATCAAGAACAAATCTAGTAGTGAGGAAGAAAAATAACAGGGGAAATGAAAAATAAGGGTGGAAAAACCCAAAAGATGTGCCAAATTTGGCATGCCTTATGCTTTATTGTACATTGGCTATACTTTTATCACGTATCGCCCGTTTAAATTTGAAGTTAGTACTTTACAATTCACCACACCTTGCACTTTTTAAAACTCTATCGATGGGTGACCAATATTTGAATATTTTAATAAATATAAAGACTACCAATAATATATATTGATGACCGTCGAAAGTTTTGCATACAAACATAGCAAAAATGTAAACATATCTATCTTTTCACTCGATGACAAAAAACCTTTTTAATTCACAAAAAATCTTATCCATCTTCTTCATTATTTTGCAGAAATTGCGAATTTCTACTTTTATAGATTCGGATCATTACAATAGTTGTGCAATTCCGACCGCTAATATATTTTCAAAAAATGTTGGTATTGTTTCCTTGTAAAAAGTAAAAACTTATGCGATATATTCTTACTCCATGCAAAAAAGCGGCATACAATACTACATCACTTTTTGGGAACCATCGGGTAATTTTTAGGGTACATTCAACCTCCGTTTTTAAATTCAAGACCAGATTTAGGTCCAACACGGTGATAGAGAGCTCCAATAATTTGAAAAATTTTTCGCACGATATCGTGGTGGCCGATCAAAGTTTTGCCCATAATTTTTGGCAAAATTATGGGTAAAACTTTGATCAGCCATCACGATATCGTGTGAAATTTTTTCCAAATTACTGAAGCTCCCATTGCCGTATTGAACTTAAATCTGGCTCGAATTTCAAAACGAAACCCTCAAAATGGTCCGGTGGTTCCTGAAAGTTTTTGTACAATACTATGGTTCAAACTTCATCGCTCCCACTTTAATATCCATATGTGGGCGGATGGAGACGTATCCCCCACTAAGAGGAGTGAACATGTATCCCCCATCCGCCTATATGCAGGTATTTTAATATGCATACATATTGTCATTACCACGTTAGAGAATCTCCATCGCAAATGTGATGTTAAAGAATGATGTGGAGGAGAGAAATAGAGAGAAGATGGTTACTTCTTCCGTTCCATTTTGATAAGTTTGATTTCCTTTTTTATTCCTTCCAAAATATAGGCTACTTATAAATTTAATTTCTTCATTTCATACTCTACTCGTATTTATTATGCACGATTATTAATAAAAGTAAATTGTTATATTTAATATAGGGGTAGATTAAGAAATATATAAGTAAAATTTATCTTTCTAATAAATATTAATTTCAAATTTTAATCCGTTTGAAAGGTCAAACCATATCTATCAAATTGGGACGGAGGGAGTATTTTAATTGAAGAGAGAGAAATAAGTGTGGGGATAAAAATAGAGGAAAAAGTTGAAAAGTAGGAGAGATATAAAAATAAAATAAAAAATAATAATTAAACAATAGTGAAGGATGTGAAGTTGAATGTGAGAATATATAAAAAATAGCACGAAAATTTATATACAAAAAGTCGAGAAAAGTGATTAAACAAAAAGGAAAAAAAAAGTGGACTAGTGATTTTGTATCACTCTCTATCTCTCATCTCTAACCATTTCAAATGAAATTGTGCAATGAAGATGCTCTTGGACCAAACTTCAAATATGGGAGCCCAAAAGGTTTTTTGATGAAAAAAATAATTAAATAATGAAGATTTTAAAGTTCATAAAATAATAATAATAAAAAAAAAAAAAAAGGAAAAGAAAAGAAAAGAAAAGCCAAAAAGGTTGCGGGTCCAAAGCGGTCTCATCGGCCACCAGTCTTGCATTTTTTCCCCGTTGTCTTTACGGAACCCCAGATCATTCCACTGCATATAAATACTCATTTTTCTGCTGAAGTCTTTCATTCTTCCCTCTCCAATGGCTTCACCAGCTACGAGATTTGTCTTTGCACTTCTTACATTTGTCACTATGGGAATGATAATCGGTAATTTCGCCAATTCTACATCTCCGCGCTACAGAGCGCGTTTGTTTGTATGTATACCATTCATATTAGGTGATTTGCTGTGAATTTGTCACTTCCAGTTTTGGTGCTGAGCAGTTCAGTGTCTGATTTCTCTGCCGGACTGTGTTTCCGTTTTTCTTTTAGTACATCGATTTTAAGAAAATAAGATGAAATTTAAGAGGAAGAGAAGGGATTGCTTAGATAAAAAAAGATTTACGCACAACTGAGTTATTTTAATGCCTTTGACTGGTGATGGTTCATTGGAATGAATATAAGAACTTGCTGATACAATTTATTGAGTTTCAGCCTCCAAACGCATGAAAGGGAAATTCATTTTTAGGCTAAATTAGTAATTTGTTATTATCGAGTTAAATAATTGTTTGTTTAGCTGTTTATGTATTCTCCATCATGCCCCATTTGGGATGGACTTGGGATCATGCTGACTATCAGGTTTTGTTATGATTAAAGGAAAAGCTGTTATGATGAAATATGATTAAATAGATAAGTTTTCTGGATTATTGTAATTGTGCAGTAAGTGCTTGGTTAGGTTGGACTAACAAGATGCTTCTTTAGCTGTTCAATTTTTGAGTAAGATGAAGAAGTTGGAATTGAGGGGAGACTAAGGGAAAACAGTTCTGTCATCCTTACACATGCCACCTTTTCTTCCAACATTTGTAAAAGATTGATTTTTGTCATCTATCGAAAGCACAGAAAGGTTAATAATAGTGATGCTTCACAAACATAGAATTAGAAGTTTGTGTTCCTGGACTTATATTTCTCTGGATCTGAAGTTTTAAGCTAACACGTGGGCTATTCCAAGTTGAATTTCCATCACCTTCTTAACGTGTATTTTATGTCTAGTATTAGTATTAGTGTGTTTTTAACAGGTTTTTGATCCCCCTATATGACGAGATGATGCCGAAACTGACATTGAATATGCACTTGCCAGGGGCTCTGTTGCAGTTAGCATATATTCGAAGGTTGGAAGATTCAAATGGTACATTTGTAACATTTCTCAATCGTTACTCTGTAAAGATTGAAATCCTATGCAAAATCAATTGACTTCCAGTGGTTTGTATAACTGCTAGGATATTATTTTATGGTTCTTTCCTATTTTCCGGATTCACTTTTCAATATGTTCATATTCTTCTATTTGTTAGTTATAACAAGGTTTTCTAGCAATGGTTGACTGCAGTTAAAGAAGCAATTTATGCTTGTATTTGGTGTTTAAACTGATTTTAAGTTATCATAGACATTACTTCCCTAGATTAGACGCTTTTAAATATGTGGAGAGTACTTGTGTATCAATGTAGGATGCTTCTTATTAAGATTGTGAATCTCTGATGTTTACCAATCACAATGAGTAAAAACTGCTTTATCTTTATCGGTTTCTCATTTCTTTTGTTAGTGCATTCTCAATGTTCCATGCAAAATCGAGAAATCATTTTTCTTAACATTAGAAGAAAATTGACAATTCTGTCTGTTCTCTTCTATGAATACGTGATCTTAGTTGCCATTTGCTAAGCCTGGTGGAAATTTCCTTGACTCTATGCTATTTTCACTGTGGTGACAGGCCTCAAAAGCTTATGAATCCTTAGCTTTTGTATCCTAATTGGCCTGATAGTCATTGGACATAAACATCTATCAGGACAATAACACTTGAGGGCTACTACACTGCTCATTTCTAAAATTCTTCAAGTTGATGGTCTTGGTTACTTGGGACTTACTATACTTTAAGATCATAGTCCAATTAGAGTTACCTGCATATTATATGTGAAGCCTAAACATGATTGCACACCATTTCAGGTGGATCTGTTTCAGTTATATTTGTTGTCAGAACCTGTGGGGTATAGCTGTAGATAATCTTCAAACATCACGATTACTTGGTCTTGGTCAGGCGGAACTTGTAAGTTAGTAACTATAGAATTCTGTACGAGCATCAGTGCAGCTCGATGTTTATTTTGTTGTATGTTTTACATTTCATTCGTGTGCATTGAGGATTTTTGTAAAGGTAAAAATAGTGTTTATGTCGCATCTCACAATATGAAATGTTGTGTACTTTGCATGTTATGGTGCTTCTTCTGTTCATGCATCTCACTGTCATGCTTAGTTTTGCACATGAACTTACCGATGTAGTAAAGTGGTGTACTCCTTACTGTAACTTTATAGAAGTTCTGCTCAAAAATATTTTCAGCATGTGACCCTTTCAGAAATTTTGTTGTGTAGGAACTGAATTTTCCTTGAGAAGATTAAGAGAGACTCGGAATGGAGGTGGTGTATTAACCTTTATCTTTAAAGTAAATTGAATGCAAAACATAAAACAATCTTCTTCTGTGCATATTTATAATTGTGGGAATTAAATCATTTCTGTGTTTATGTTCTAGGTGTTTCTCTTTGGGAGGACAAAGAAGCCTTAACTTTACGCCTTGGATATGTATGTTCTTTGTATTGTTCCTTGTATTTTTCTGAAGTCTCTAGTCAACTGTTTGTCGTTCCAATGAGACAATGCATTTATGCTTAAAAGATGGCTCCAAAATTTGTGGTCAATTTTTGTTACGAGCTTGTTTCATAGAGAATTTTTTCCACACTAAAAAAATATATTTTTATGGACGAGAATGTGTGGTTAAAAAACAAAAAGGTTATAGATCCCATAGAATGTGTGTTAGAAATGGTTTTGTGGAAAATAAATTAGCAAACAAGCAATAAAGTGAAGTCTGAACAAGTTTGGTCATTTACTTGATTAAGATCCGCAATCTTACTTATTGTTTAATCTATGATGCTAAGAGTTGTTCTGTATTATAACCTCATTCATTTTCTGTTTCAGGTCAAACCTGAAATAATTAGCTGGTCACCACGCATAGTTTTATTTCATAACTTCTTAAGTACAGAGGTAGGTTGGTTTGATCCTATGTGTTCTTCATTACATGATTTATGATATGTACTATCTGTTTTCAATAAAATGTTTATTGGTGGTATTCACTAATTATGTTTGTTTTCGTCAAGACTAAAATGGATAAATGTTATTCATGATTGGATACGACAGAGCCTTCCAGGGCTTGTTCCATACACACTAAATTTCCCTTAACTTAAATTTATCTTTTCTCTCTCATCCATTTCAACCACTTATCTATTGATTTGACAATTTCTTTATATTTTTTAATACATTTCCTCTCATTCTCAACCGCACATACAACACAAACTTCTAGTAAATAAAACTTATTGTGGAAAGAACAAGGCCTTAATAATTCATAATAATTCATTATGTTGAAAGAAGACTCTGCATTGAGGAATATGTAAAGTGTAAACTGCATCTTTTTGTTCAAAATTATGTAAGCCTTTCAATAAAATATACCGAAGTATCAGGTGCAAGCCAGGTTGAGTAAACTTCTCTGCAATTGCATGTGGTTTTTGTTAACAAATTATCTGGGGTTTGAGATAAAACATTTTTCTTCCTTTCGCTGTTGTGGTCTCCATTGTCATTTTTTCTTCCATCACAACAAGTAGAGTTCTGAGATATTTCTTTTCATTCATTTTGACCCTATAAGTCGTCCTTGTGGACTTATTGTCTCATTGTGTCTCCATTTCTGTGCTTTAGACCGTTAAATAGTTATCCTGCTTTTATTTCCTACCTTCTCTTTGGGAACTTAACTGAGCATGGTTATTTGGTCCAAGTGGTTTGAGTTTACTTCTAAAATTTTGTTGAGGAAAACAAAAAACCAGAAAGTAAAAGATTGATGATGTAAACACACTCATGTATCTGTCGATAACTTACGCCATATTCTACCAAATTTTGTTTTGCCGTATGTGTCAGATAGCTCCTTTTTAAATTGTGGAGTTCTTGTAATAGCTATTGCTTGATGAATGACGTCTAATACAGGGAAAACATTTTCTATTTCACAGGAATGCGATTATCTTAGAGCACTTGCTAAGCCCCGTCTGCAGGTTTCTACTGTTGTGGACACCAGAACTGGGAAGGTGGGGATATGAAGGAAACATTTTAGTCCAATGGTGGCTTGTTATTTTCCTTTAATAGTTTGTTGATCTATTGTAGGATTTATATGCTGCACTGTCCAAATGAGCAGTGGAGCACTTACTCTAGATAAATTATCTAGAAAGTTGGGTTTACTTGCTCATGATTAGTGCTTTGGGATAATGCTGGTTCACACAATATAAATTGTTCCTTGTACTCTATCTGGAATTATTTGCTCAGTTGAAATTGTAATTCATATCTTTATTAAGTGGATCAAATGATGATACAATAATTGATTGAGCTGATTCTCAACTTATTGGCATACTTTGCTTCGTATGATATATTTTCTTCCCTTTTCAATGCTCTGGAACGATATTCTATTAATAAATACCTTTGTTATCTTGTTTCTCATAAATTCACTTCTGGACACATTAAAGTTATTCGGAATATGTTAGTTTGACCATTGCATGTGTTGCTTAATTATTTTGTTTACTTAGTTTTGCTATATTTTTGTTTGTTTTAATATTTGTTGCAATCCTATTCATGAATTTTAGCAAACCTCCAACATGTACTTGAGTGTATTATATAATGTCTCAGGGTATCAAGAGTGATGTTAGAACAAGCTCTGGTATGTTTCTTAGCAATGAAGAAAGGAAGTACCCTCTGATACAGGTTAACTTTCTTCAAACTCTATTAATTCCTATTGACATACTATGTACATGAACACGTGTGTCCAACATTCACGCATTTTAGTTTTAATTCTTTCCAAAATTTTCTTTTCCTGTTTCCATCAAATAGAAGTTATACAGTGGTTACATATTTACTTACAATGCTGCCACAATTTATTGCACACTATATTTTAGTATTACTGACAATGAGACCTGTGGTTTTGGTACCATTCCCCATCAGGCAATTGAGAAACGAATATCTGTCTATTCTCAAGTACCAATAGAAAATGGGGAGCTTATACAAGTATTAAGGTGGGTGTACCGCTCCTGCTCATTCCATTCTTTCAGCTCAAGCATATAGGGTGATAGGTTTTGATCAACGCTAACATCTACTGCAGCACAGGTACGAAAAAAACCAGTTTTACAGACCCCATCATGACTATTTTGCTGATACGGTGAGCTTTTTGCATCTTCTTTTTAGCTATTGTGTCATCTTTAAAGGCTGTTATGTGATGACGAAGACAGAATGCTTTGTTTGTACAGTTTAATTTAAAGCGTGGTGGTCAACGAGTGGCAACAATGCTTATGTATTTAAGTGACAATGTTGAGGGTGGAGAAACATTCTTCCCAGAGGTAGCTACAACCTACGACCTCTTCTTATTTTTAATTATTTATTTATTTTTATAAGAACATTTTAGATCAACTTGCTACCATCTTCGCATTCCTGATCTGATTGTTATCTTCAGCTACCTCTTGTTTCATGATTTTCGTTTGATTTTGTGAATTCCTGTTGTCAATAGGCTGGACCAGGTGAGTGTAGCTGTGGTGGGAAAATGGTTAAAGGATTGTGTGTGAAGCCAAATAAAGGGGACGCTGTGCTTTTCTGGAGCATGGTATGTTCTCTTGCCCTAGAATTTGAGACATCTAGATTCACTATTGTCAGTTTTACAACGAAACAAAAGTCAACTATCTATGAAGTCGAACATAAAAAATTAACCTTTTTAATAATTTTAAAAAGGTCATGTGCACACGATTATGTTTACATTGTTATTTATCTTTGAATTTATGAAGCTCTCTATGCTTATGTATTTTACAGGGGCTCGATGGACAATCAGACCCGAGAAGCATACACGGCGGATGTGAAGTATTGTCAGGAGAGAAATGGTCAGCTACAAAATGGATGAGACAGAAAACTGCTACCTAATCTTACTTCACAACTTCTATACATTTTGAAGGTATAAGAAAATGACACATTAATAGTTACTAGTTAGTGTGCATCAGTAAAAATTAAAGGGAGGGGTCTTATCCGTTTGGTGATAAGATACTGGAAATAGAACCATTGTATACTGCGAAACAGATAAACTTGTTTACTGGAATCAATTGATTGTTTGTACCCGAGGGCCCTCTTTGGACTGCGATTTAATTGATTTCAATCCAATTTCTGAGGTTTTCTCTGCGTCTGAGTTTCTTGAATAATGAACTTTACTTTTGGTGCTTGTTTGGTGTCGAGTGTCTGCATTTTTATTTTATTTTATTGTTATTATTATTTTTTTAACAAGTGTTCATGAAACTAGAGTTTCGGGCCAAGACCCACGTGGCTTAGTGTTGTCCGGGGTTAGTCTTGCATTCTCTGAGTTAAGGGTTTGATGTCCCTGTACTCCTCTCTTGTAATTAGAAAAGAAAAAAAATAAAAAGCGAAATAGAGTTTGACATTTACGAAAGTTATATTTTAATTCTGCAAGTTACAGCAAAAGGGGGAAATGAGGTTTTGCCAAAGCAGTAAACACTGCGCATGTGCCGGGTCACATCCCGGGTTTGAATCTTATCCCCCAAGGAAAAAAAAAAAAGAAAAAAAGAAAAAGGGGGAAATGGAAAAAGGAGGGGAATCAGGAATGCAAGCTAGAAGGCTCTCGTGAAATAATAACAGTTATTTTCTACTCAACCCATACCTCAACAACTGTTAACAAACATTAATCAAACTTTATAGTTGTAATATAATTTATTCACTCTAATTTGAAAACCCAAGCAAATGCTCAATGTAAACTATCCAACACTCGTCAACTTGATGTTCAAATTAAATTGTGTCATCATGTTAATCGTGTTCTACACCAGTGTCATTGCTTGCATGAGAGTTCCACAGAATTGATAAAAATAAAAATAAAAATACTTAAATTAATAGAATTGCAATCTCTCAAACAAAGACGTATGCATATATTTTGTTGGAGAAGGCATGTTCAAATGGCTTATGTACTTGTTAATCTAACACGAGTAGATTTGTTATTATAATAGTCGGTCCAATCGATTCCATATAACATACTGTCGATTATACGGGGGGTCAATAAATTATTTAAACATCAAGTTAGTCAGCGCTATATAGTTTTTTTTTTTTTGGTGACCGAAGCTACATAGTTAATATTAAAAAAATTTTAATGTGTTTAATTATATGTCAGAGTAGAATGAGCAAATATTACAACTTTATCAAATCAATTTTTTTTTTTTAAAAGGGGGCATATAAGATGTCTGTCCCTTAAAATTATCAATCTTCATTGTTAACGCCCCTCTAGAAATGATTAATTTTTAGTGCTCCCAAAAAATGGAAAAATGACGATGCTATTGTAAAACCCACCGAAAGTAAGGGGGAAAGGAATAGTAATGATAGTAATGTAATGATTATGTTGTGTGAATGACTATTGTATATTTGATCAATATTTGTAATACGATGTGCCCCAATATTTTTCTATAAATAGGGGTCATTTGTAATGAATTCAAATAACGAGAATTGAAATGAAAAACTCTCTCGTTCACAACACGTTATCAGCACGAAAGCTCTACTTTTCTCTTCTTAACCAAATCTAAAATTCTCTCCATCTCCTCCCGTTTGTATTTCAAGTCCAAAGCTGCAATTAAATTCAAATTCCAAACGCAATAGTCATATGCCAATTACTTCAAGCTCTCATCTGTCATTAACCATAATAAATCAATGGAAACCCAAAAATGTCAACCTGAAATTTAACTCTATATAGCCACCAATGAGATTTTCACCACATCAACAACTCGTCAATTCCGGCAATCGACTGAGCGTCCCACTTCTCCGACCATCGTCATCTCCCCCGTTGTAGATTCTCAGCCCCTATCTCCAATGATGGGATAAAACAAATGGGATTGAAGCACATCAGAGAATAAAGGAGTCTCAATCAAAATCCAAAGGAAGATGAATGGTGGTTCACAGAGGGAAACCGGTGTAGATGAAGAAGTTAATGACAGATTAATGGAGGATCGAGGCTGCTATCCTTAAGAAAGTGGTTTTGTGAGGGCGGTTGGCAATTGATGGATCTGATCCCCACACAGGTTCATGACTCTAATTCATTTTAATATTTTCTTATTTTATTTACTTCTAAGTGAAAATTTATAAGCTTAGTCAAACATTCTCACCAAACCTCAACTTATGGCTAAGACGAATTTGTAGATGGGGTCATTTTTCTTATTAGTGTAATCTAGCGCATATCCAATACTTCTTTCAATTGGGTAAAAATGGAAGCCAACTAAGTAATAGACAATATCTCCAATTCATACCATGTGCAGTTGACGTGTGGCTAGAAACTAAAATCATTAAAGATGTGTTAATAGACTAATTAACCTAAGATTAAGCTATTGCATACTTAAAGAGAAAAAGATGCTTTGTTTCAAATGGATGAAGCCGAAAGTTAGTACGTAATGACGTAGGTTACTCGTATTCTTATTCCCTTTTGCCAAATGCTGACTCATCCACAGTTGGATCCCTCACTATAATGAATAGAGATTTTTTTTATTTTGATAGTTTATATCGGCTTTTAGCAATTGATTAGTTAGTAAGCAATTAAATAAATTTACGATGGCTTGCTAGTATTGGAACCTAAAACTTTGAGAGTTTCATAGATAGGATTTTAACTAATATTTGGCCAAATAATAAGTTTGTGATGGTAATTATTATAAATAAATTGAAGTGGAAATGAGATAATTTCCCGATAGTATAATATCGCTAGAATATTTTCGACAATTTTACATTTGCGGATTGGAATGGACAATTTTACCTTTGCGGACTGGAGTGGATAATTTTACCTATGAATTTGGAATGGACAATTTCCATATGGTAGGTTCTACCACCTATTGGAATCTAAATTTACATTTATTAGTTATTACTATAATTTCCATATGGTCGGTTATACCGCCTATTGAAATTTAAATTTATATTTATTGCGATAATTCCCATACGGTAGGTTCTACCACCTATTGGGGAGAATTTAATTTCTATAATTTATGTTTTTATACTTCAAATGTGGTGGGTTATACCACACGATTGGAGTAAGTATTTTTGATGTGGTGGGTTATACCACACGATTAGAATGTATATCACCAATGTGGTTGGATTAAACCCCACGATTGGTACTAAATAATAGCAATCAATTTATATATATTCGACAAGAATGTTATATTGATATTAACAAAGAGATTTGAGCAAATGATGATATATGTGTTGATAAATTGCTCAAAGAATCCCATGGTAATGAAAGTGAAAGAAAATATACCATGGTAAAAAATTTCATTATGAGATTAGTTTATTGTGATATATCAATAAGAAAATATACCGTGGTGAAAATTTCATCATGATATATCGATACAAAGAGAAATGCTCTCAAAGAAGTATTCAATAAAGAAATATTCATTCTCCATGCCTATTGAATATTGATGGAGAAAATTGAGCAAGAGATACCAAAAGTTACCGTTGAATAAATATATAAAAGAGAAATGCTCAATAGATCCCAATTGACAAATCAAATGAAATGAATCATATGGTGGGATCATTTGAAATAATCCTATTGATGATATGAGATCGTATTGATATGAGAAGAAAGCGATCTCAAGAAGCATATGTTATGCTAATGGTACAATAGACTTTTATATTGAACAAAATATGATATTATTGTTATTTTAGAAGAAGTACCAAATAAATTAAATTGGAATACATTGACAATATCAAAAGGCTGACAATAAACACTTTCGAAAATATAGAAATATAAAAGAAAATACGTATTGAACCCTTAAATGAGGGATGCGTCTCGAGAGTATAAATACTCGTAACTCGCCATCCTAACATTCAGTTCATAATGAAAGATCCAAAGGATCTCTTTTCCGCTTGACACCAATGGTGCATGTCGGCGGGTTTCAACTTCCAGATTCTTGAACATATGATTGAATCTTGATGAGTAGATCAAGAATCGTATTAGTAGAAACAAGTATATTTCTCATTGACGAGAAATAAATTTATAATCTACACTCGATCTAGAAATGCTAGCAAACCATCAAAGAAATAATTAATATTCAACAAACCTATGGGTTTGGTATGAAAATTCCACTTGTGCCCATGATGCTATATTGAATATTTCCTCCAAAGGTGTGATAGCGCTGGAAGGACAATAAAAGCATCACTATTGTTCATCATGTACATCATGCGTCATGAATAGATCAAGCAAAGATCACCCAATTGAACCCATGATTGTACTGGATCCAATACGATTGCTAGCTCCAACTTGATGAAAAGGTAATACGCTTGACACTCTTATCCCCCATAATTGTGCGGCCATTGTAAGACTTTTTAAAAGCTTGGTATTGGTCCCTCCATACAGTATATTGATGTTTTGTTTCCCCAATTCCTTTATAAGTTGGTTTGCCATATCTATATATTGGATATCACCTATCAGTCTAGATCCACCAAGAACACATACAGTCTTAATCAGGTGAGGTGAAGATTGATTTGCATAAGATGATTCTAAAATTCCCATCGCCATCTCCATCTCTCTCTTTACACTAAAGTTTCAATGTATGAATGAGAGATACGTGAATCCCTCTATTTAAAGATAAATTTTCAAACCAATAAGTGATTTTACTATTTACCTTTTGACAATATGAGAAAAGAGAACAGTAGAAAAATATCAGTGAAATGACATACACTTTCGGTGATTGAAATCTATATATAAATATATTTATTTATTTATTTACATACATATATATATTTCGAAAAAAAAAAAAAAAACACGATATTTACAATTACTGAAATACATCGATCTACGCCAAAATTTTTCACAATTACGAGAAAATCATAATACTAAATTTTTCTACTAAATTTACAAATAGGATCTTTTAAAGTAAGATTTTCGAGACTGCACTAGATTCTTGTTCATCTTTAAATTTGGCTCATAAGGCCATAAGCTCACCTTGTATGCGTGTCCACTAGGATGTGTCTCAAGAGCGGTTGAATATCATCCAAAGACTCCTTACTCAATCCATCCTTAATGAATGCTATTTTATCCTCTCGATTTTTGGACAAGTACCTGATTTACATCGAGTGTCACAATTCCACCGAGCACATTTATAACATCCTCCTAACCTTTTTGCTCTCCGCTTTCTTGAAAAACTACTTTTGCCCATTCCAGGCATGTATTTAGAAGGAATCGAAATCTCACCAGATAATCGGACCTTTGCTTCAATCAACCACCGAATATCTTGTGGTATGCCCTTATTCATTAGTATCCTTAATCTTTCGAGTCTACATAGATAAATTCTCTTTAGAATTTTGATCGTGATGAGGATAGTATTTTCAAGATTTGAGAGCGTATGATCCATTATAATACTCGGACCCTTGTTGGGGTGAATATTATAAGCGTGCGGATGACTTATAAACCCGTATGAGGTACGATTCCGCGTTTGAACAGTACCATGATATGAAACGTATGGGTTAAGATTCAACGCTTGAACAGTAATGCGGGTAATAATGGCACCGAAAGATGATGGGATATGTCGGTGAGCCATAGATATGATAAAAGTGATAAATCATGTTGAGCACTATATAGATCCCGGTTCGATTGATGTAAATAATTTATTGAAATCAAGAACCGGAAGAATTTTTCAAATGATTGTTCTCGATAAATGATGAAATCATTACTAGCCAATGATTGGGAATAAATTTAAAATATATTTGGAACATATATATGGGATGAAATATATGGGCCCACTCACCCTTCATGTTGACTACTATATAATATGATATGGATCCACTGTGTAGTCACATGTGTATATCGTAATAGAAAATTTATTTAAGTGATTTGCTCATGATATGAGCACGAGTTCCAGATCGAAAAAGATAGTGAGTGTATATCCCAAATAATTTGAACAAGGTCGTAAATAATTGGATATGCGCATACGAGTGGGATAGAATTGGCAAAATATTTAAAGTCCTCCAATCGATTTGCCAAAATCGAGAACAAAATATAGAATGAAAAATTCCCCCATTAAAATCAAATATTGAGAATATATATGATGAAAAGTATACAAATTGTGTTGAGTTTAGTTGTTAGCATAAGGGGGAGTATTAATAGTTTGGAAATAATATATGAAATGTATCATGAATTTGAAATTCAAATATGAATCAAACGATCTCATATACCAACTATACATGTTTTGATAAATTGACGAGCCCGAAGTATTGATATTATTTGATTCCCCAAAAATATATAGCAAATGATAAAGGATGGTCTTATTAAAGGAGGCATACAAATTGAAGAGTATATAAACTCAAGTATATTGTGCAATCCTAAAAGAGGATCGAAAATGAGATATCTCAATAAGTTATATTGTTATGGGGAAAGAAATGAAAATGGAAAGTGTCGACACAATATGAAAATGTAGCGCTACATACGATCAACGATAATGAGGATATTGAGATATATCGAAGAATAATATTGAAATATGCAGCTTGATAAGAAAATTGAATATAGAACTATTAACAGGATAACATTATTTGTAATAGCTTAAAACAATGATATTGTTGTCTGTGTACTCTTTCCTTATTTGAGGTTTTTATCCCAAAGGGTTTTTCCTAAATAAGGTTTTTAATGAGGCAGCCTAATCACAACTAATAGAAGATCTCGAGAGAAGATTTGGATATATATATCTCGATACAGTGAGAATGTAAAATCGAGATTGTCGATTGCAAATAAGCACTGATTATGACACAGTGATAAATATGATACTTACCTGAAGGATTTTTGATATAAGCACAAAATACGCGTTGCACTCTTTTTTTCCCTTGACTAAGGTTTTATCCCATTGGGTTTTCCTAGTAAGGTTTTTAACGAGGCAACGTTTATGACATATTCACACAAATAATGAGAAATTGACTCAATGAGTCTATTGGATCAAATGATAACGAAGAGATTACTTGGAATCAACTGATGATGATATTGAAATCTGTCAGCAAAAATGAATGTATCACCTACCAAGTTTGAACCAAGATGGAGAATTTGTCTTTCTTTCCTTCGATCAAGTTTTTCCCATTGGGTTTTTCTTGTGAGGTTTTAACGAGGCGGCATGGATATTTCTATAAGAATGATAAATCGTCAGGGAAGCGACTTACTTTTTGGCTTAGGTTTTGCCCCACGAGGTTTTCTTGCAGCGGTATATGATCTCTCAAGTTCTCCTACAATAAGTTTGGAAGTTTTTCTCCAAACAAGTATTAACAGACATTTGTATAAATAGTCATTCAAGGGGGAGTGTTGTAAAACCCACCGAAAGTAAGGGGGAAAGGAATAGTAATGATAGTAATGTAATGATTATGTTGTGTGAATGACTATTGTATATTTGATCGATATTTGTAATACGATGTGCCCCAATATTTTTCTATAAATAGGGGTCATTTGTAATAAATTCAAATAACGAGAATTGAAATGAAAAACTCTCTCGTTCACAACAGATGCCTTTTTTGTTTCTTTGTTAAAATGTTTTTAAAGTTTTTTCAGGAACACAAGCGGGTCCAAAATTCGACTCCATAACCACACAGTTATAAACCTCTCCCGCTTTTTCTCTCTCCACCCAATTTTTGCTGATTCCCTCTGTTTCTCTCTTCTCCTCCCGTTTTCCTTCTTCTCTACCCCAATGGTCACATTCTCTTTTACTTCTGTTCGCGATGTTATAATCTTCTCGTATACGTACATTAACGGCGACAATCGGAGCGCCGATCCGGAGATGATCTAGAATCGAATAAGAACAATCGCGTCATTTTTGAATAATTGATCATCTATGGCTAACCCATCTTATCAAATTTATCTGGGTTCCCTCATTATAATCACTTTGGGGATTTTCTTAATCTTTCCATCAGCAGTCGCCGCCGCAGGTGATGGTGCATCAGGCGCTGCCGCCGGCAATGCTTCTGCCGCTTGCAGTAACCCCCATATCATGGTACATTCTTCTATTCTGATTTAAAAGGTTTATGTTTAATGCGAAATATTGTTCAAATATACCGAGGTATTAGGCATAAACTTGGTGGAGTCGTACTAAACTATAAATTGCATGTTCGTATGTTACCCAAAAATATTTTGATCACGTGATTTACATTGTTTTCAAATGTATAAATATATTTATTTCTTTTTACCAATTATATAATATTAGCATATATTGGGGAGTGTTATAAATAGTACCACTTATACAAATAATAAATATCAACGAGTGGATAAAAGAGTAATGCTCTATGCCGTAATTGGTTTCGCTAGACTGTAGGGATTAAGTGGTTGGTATAATTAATTGTAATTTCATAACACTGATTTTTCTCAACATATCATTTTGTGACATGAACTGCCGCGCAACAACAGTTGGGTTATATAGGATTATTTGTGGATTATAAGATTTGGTTGCTTGCAATATTTGTTTAAAATGGTTATAAACACTTAGCATGCAGCGTATATTCAGTTTTCGAACAATTTTATAGCTGTTTAATGTGTAGGATCTTTCAGGAGCAAAAGTTGAGCAACATTGGTATATTCATGTACGTAAATATAGAATATAGAGACTGAAGGATCTTATGTTTTGTAATGGATTTATCCATTGAGGATACCTTCAATATTAGAATCTTCATATAATATATTTGGTACAATTTTCTATGCACGTAAAATGACAGGAATGGGGGATATTTTTTGAAGAAAATAATTTTGAAGAACCCTACTATAATCTCAAAAGACAAAAGGGCATTTGAATTTGTCAATGAGAATTTATTTTGGCCGTTACTTTTCATTGAATCAATTGACTATTCAAGAGTCTATTCTTTCAGTCAACTTGGATGTCTATCCATGGCCCTATTATAAATGCATTCAAGTTTCTACTAAAACTTCAAAGCTGAATTATTGAAAAAGAAGTGAAAAGATTTATGACGGCTCAATATAATTGAGTTAATTGATGGCTTGATGATTTTTATAAATTGTTGAAACTATTTTGAAAATGGGGTGAGATGACAGGAGCTGGCATGCTGATGTTATTTGGAGTTGGATGAATTTGCATCATTGTTTTTATTTATATATATTTTAGTCATTGAAGGCCTCATGTAGAAGATTAATCTCATTTGCAGATTGCAAATTAATCTCATGTGTATCCGGGAAATATTGACACGAAGAGGAAAAGGTAAAATATTCTCATTAGGGATACACTCACATGATATCTTTCAACCCTTTTCAGGTCAAGGTCTTGAGATGGGTCAATGGAGCTGAAAAGGAATCAATGGCTGGATTAAGTGCGGCATTTGGCTCTACTTTTCCCACCCTTCTTGAAGAAGCCAAGAGATTGCCAGCTGCATTTTCAAATCCCTTAGATGGCTGTTCAGCTTCATCTTCTAAGGTACTTCTTCTTGTTTGTCTCAACATTTTCAGTTTATTTTCCATGTTTTCTATGGTTACTGGGAATTTCATTGCCTTGAGTTTTAAAATCTCTTCTGTCTCTGAATAAAAGGAATCGATGCTTCCGGTTTCAACACCTTGGCCCTTGCTCTGAACTTCCGAATTTCAAAAGTGGCTAAACATTACTTTCGGTGTTAGTTTGATAGAGATTATTGAAACAAATGATTTTTGGATGTGTGATTGAAAGTTAAATAAAAAGGATTTTATAAGTATAAAAAAGTTGCGAAATTGATGTAAGTAGTGGTTGAAAATGATGGTGGAGAAAATTGATATTTTTAATAAGTTGTATTGAACAAGCTCGCACTCTTTAATCACATGTCCTTTGGAGCCTTTCAAGCTCTTCCAGTTGGATTTTGTGGCCTGTCTTGTCAACCATTGGTTAATTTCTGAAAGAAACTTATTGTTGTTGTTTGAGTTGTTGCGGATTTGTGCTTTTTTCTCCATTGTTGTGATTTTCAAACACACTGCAAAGATTCTTTTGTATCTTTTGCAGCCATAAGGCTCTTCTGCATTAGCTTCATGCAGTGATTGTGATTTTGTAAATGAGGCCAAAGTTGTCAACTATTGGTGAGTGTTAGAAAGAAATGGGGCTTTGTAGTTTGAGCTGTCACAGATTTGCTCTCTGCTACCAGGGTTCAGATTCTCTAGAACAATGCAAGAGTCTCTTGTATACTTCGTAGTTATCAGGCTCTTTTGCATCAGCTTGATGCACTAATTGTGATTTTGTAACTTGGGGTAAAGTGGTTAACTTTTGGTGAACTTTATAAAGAAACTTAGAGCTTGTTTGGTAAAGATTTTTGGAAAATCATTTTTCCCAACGCCATTTTCCCCCACAAATTTATTTGATGTGACGACATTCTCATAATTTTCAAAACCTTTCTTTAATTTTCAACCACACATTTAAAAATCATTTTTCCCAAAATCCTGCCAAGCAAACACTTAACATTGTGATTTGAGTTGTCATGGATTTTCTCTGCATTACCAATGTCGAGATTTTCAGGAAAATGCAAAGTGTCTCTTCTATCTTTTGTAGCTATCAGGATCTATAGCATTAGCTCAACGCGGTGAATGTGATTTCATAACTAAGGCTAAAGTTGCACAAGCAGGAGGAGCAGGAGGACTAGTGGTGATAAACAATGAAGAAGGTTATATTTAATCCTGCTGGCATATAGTGTAAATCTGTGAATATGTTATTTGCTTAATAATTTTTACTTGGCTTTGATTGATGCACCATTGCCCTGAACTTCTATAGGTCTCTTGGAAATGAATTGTGTTGGCTCTGATACTGATCTGGACATTACCATTCCTGTTCTTATGATTGCAAAGTCAATCGGAGATGAAATAGGCAAAGACATTGCTGGCAGTGAGAAAGGTAAGCGACCTTGATATAATCTAATGTGCTTTAAACAAATCCAAACATTGGCATGCGGGAAATATGTTACAATTCTGCTCTGCTTTTGCATCTGTGGAGTGGGAATTGCACGCTATTGGTTGATGCTTTTATCGAACTTTTTACTGAAGGTTCTTGGAACAAAATTGTTATATTTGGGACCGTCATCTTTTCTATCGGCAGCGAACAGGCACTTTTCCTTTTAACAGTGTTGTGTCTTGTATGAATTCATTGATCCTTTGGTCTTTGTGATGGCATCAAGCTAACCTGGCTTCAGGTGTTCTTATATATGGTCAGCCTTCCTGCAATGCATCCTATCCGTGTTTAATTATTTGGAAATGTTGATATGCAGTTTAGACGTGTAAAATTTGATCGATGTTATGCTCACTTTTCAGACACTATTACGTCTCTGCTTGCCATACAAATTTGTGAATGATTTGCAAATTCAACCAAATTCAAACATTAATTTCAACAGCACATTCATAACTATTACTTAAATGTGCTTCACATCTTTTATGGGACCCTCTTCTTTTAACCTTATTATTTCTCTTTTAAACCATTTATAAATTTACCAAATGGAGGCTATATCACTTCTTTACTCCCCTTTCTATTGCAACATTTTGACTGCTCAAGCTTGCAAGTAAAGAGACATTTCAATAAGTAAATAGAAATTTTGCATACAATCCATACATAATTTGTCTTGTCATGATATTATACATTATTGATCATACCACTACAATCTAAATGATAACCTAGTACCGGGACATAGTCCACTTACAGAGCTCAGATTTTTGTCAACTTGCTCATGTAGATCTTGTGGATTGATAAACATTTACTGTAACACAGAGGTTCACATTCACATCAAGTTAATCAAAATCTTGACACGTCTTTGCTTCATCTGGCAACTTGCAGATGTCATGGAATATGTATATGTAGATGTGTGTGTGTGCGTGTGTATTAAGAAAAAGGTATCTAATCTCCATAACATTCGCGGGGTCAGCTTTCCGTTTATATATATTTTATGTCTGCTGCGGTCTTATGCTCAAGATTTTGCCAGGTTTATGACTTTGAACATTCTGCAGGGGCTTCTTGCTTCTATGCGGTTTTATTATATGATGTTTGAATATTCTCCTAATATGTTCAAATATTGCTAATTTTATGTTTTACAATGCAGTGGAACTTTTGTTATACTCTCCGGATCGCCCGATAGTTGACTTCTCTGTGACATTCTTGTGGTTGATGTCTGTTGGGACAGTAGTTACTGCATCGCTTTGGTCGGAAATTACTGGGTCAGAGCAAAGTGATGAGCCATACGATGAACTGTCACCAAAGGTTCCATGAAAAAAAAAAAAAAGAGTTTATCTTCATATGCATCACAGTTCAAACACTTACAGTTGAACATTCATAAATGATTCCACATTGCACTCCATATGGTCACTTCTACGGATTTGATAGGTGATATTGCTTGGTGTACTATATGGTAAATGATATCTCAAGTTATAGCATTGGGACATTGTTTAGGGAAATGTGTGTGTGTTTTTTCTTTCCTTTTTCTTTTTGAAGTGGGGGGGGAGGCGGACATTGTTTGTCGCTCACTTAGAACTCGACAATTCAGACTAAGAGTATGTTATCTCCTCTAGCAATTTTAGTTATGGCTGGATTGTAAATAAAAATGATATTTATACCATTTCTTTTCAGAAACTTTTTGTGTCCTTTTGATTTTGTATATTTGATGTTTCTGTTTTAGAAATAATACTTTCCATCTCCTTTTGTTTGAAGTATGTTATCTCCTTGAAGGATGTTATTACCATATTAACTCAGCCTTTTCCATTTTCAGTCATCAGCCAATGCAATAATGGCCAAGGATGATGAAGAAATCTTGAGTATAAGTACAAAGAGCGCTGTAGTGTTTGTCATATCGGCATCAACCTTTCTGGTGCTACTTTACCTGTTCATGTCATCTTGGTTTGTCTGGCTGCTTATTGGACTTTTCTGCATGGGTGGTATTGAGGTAATTATTAACTCAAATTCTATCTGATATCAGAAACTAGCAACTAATGTGCCTAAATTTTCCTGTTTCACAGTGTAATATTTTCTTACTCAATGAACCAATGATTTGACATGTCTAAAACAATATTATTAAGACTCCGCCTGCTGACCCGATAAGTTTTTTCTAATCAGGGAATGCATACTTGCATAGTTTCTTTGGTGATGAGGTATGGCTCAATTTTTAACATAAAGAGTAAAGATAATTGTGTTTATACATCATTTCACACACTATGTCTTGTTTTCCCTGATCATCTGAGCAGCAAATGCAAAAATTGTGGACAAAGGACTTTGAATTTACCCTTTCTCGGGGAGATTTCTATTCTCTCTTTAGGAGTCTTAATATTCTGTGTGACATTTGCAATTGTGTGGGCTATAAATCGGAAGGCACCGTATGCTTGGGTTGGCCAAGATATTCTTGTAAGAACCTACACCTATTTCTCTTTGCTAATTTTGTTATTATGTGATTTCGGTATTGTGAAGACTCTTAATTGGTGTGCTTCCGCTCTTGCCACCTTATCAGTCAGGGTCATAACAGAAATCTGTAATTACTATTCCACCCCTTGAAGCTTGCAAAATGTGAAAATATTTTCCGGACGACAAACTCACGCTATCTTTTACATTATCTGAAGGTTTTAGTACTAAATTCAAATATTTATTAGAACATGCCATTGCCTTAAAAGTTTATGTTTCGTCGCCATGCTGCTGATAATTGGAGCTATGTTTGTGTGCACATGTTTTTCTCTTTCTTTTGTCTTTTCTTCCATCCTCCTTTTTTCTTCTTTCATTTTTGTGTGTGATATACAGATCCGTTCAGAAGTCAGAAATTCCTACAAAGTATAAGAAAGTAAGCTTGGCCAAAAAATGGGGAAAATCTATTATACATTGCATTCTTTCAGTGTTAGAAGATCTGAATAGAGAAAAACCTTCCTTTGATGTAGAAGCTGAACAAGCCAAAAACTTTGCTCTCTCCGGACCAAAACAAACTTTTATATGATGATTACATAACATGGGCTGGAGGTGGCCCTATGCTTTAGCCCAAGTCAACCCCAAGGCCCAGCCCATGTTTTGTTTTATTTTTATTTTGTAACATTCCTTTTCTTTGTTTCAAAATTTAACTAAGAAAATTATGTGATAAATATATACATCAAATATAGCATGTGTCAGACAACCCTTTAAAAATTTTTTTACCACTTTTTACCACTTTTTTATTCATTCTTTCTTTACCCAAATCAATCATATCCACATATCACATCACATCCACAAATCTCTACCATTCAACTCCACTCATTCTCTCTCCTCCTTTACATTAAAAACCTTTGAAAACCATTAAAAATCAACCCCTATTACCCTTATATACATCATTATCATCTCTCTTAGATCTCTTTCTACAGAGTATTGTATACTTGTGTTAGTTTCTACCTTTTTAATTAAAAATTAACTTGTTAAATTCAATCTTAAATCTCAATCACATATTCCTACCTGTTACCTAATATTATAATCACATTTCATGTATTCTACAACTATTCAAACTTATAATAAAAAAATAAAAAATAAAAAATAAAAGAAAGACTTTTTAGCAAAATTAATGTTTATTTGAACAACACTTTCTTTTTTAACCACTACACTAAATTTCTTTTTACATTACACTGTTAAGGACTTGTTTTACAAGCTCAAAGAATAATTATCTTTTTATACTCATTTTAAACCATGTTCTCAAAGAAAAGTTAAGTTTTGTCAAACAAGCTCTATTTGAGTATAATTCGTTTCCGGTGAAAATTAAACATCGCACATAAAGATATTCCACCTCCACATCACTTGGAATAGAAAAAATTTAATGAAAATTTAAATGACGCCTTAGGGTGTGTTTGATTGCAATGCATGGAAAAAGAAAACTTGAAAAATCAATTACATCTAAGTAGGAAAGTATTTTCCCATCCCACCCCCCCATAGGAAATGTTTTACATGTAATTTGAAGGAAATGTACTTTAAATGGTTGTACATAGGAAAAATGTATGCTTGAAAATTTTTCTATCAAACACCACACTAGAAAAATTTACATGTAAAATACTTATTTTACATGCCAAACTATTGCAATCAAACACACCCTTAGTTAAGTAAATTTCATCTTTTTAAGTCGTTGATATTACGGTATAACATTGTATGAGTCCACCCCATGAGTGAATCCTGGCGTCGCCTGTGATTACATAAGAACTATTCTTTTTCCATTTGGTACTAGCTGTTATCATATAGGTCTCAACTCTCCCTAGAAGAGATACCGAAAGTTTAGTTATATCTCAAAATCCTTGAAGAGATGATGACATGATTTCAACTGTCTTTAACCCTGATTAAAGAGCTTAAGTTTATGATAGACTACGAAACATTATATACTAATAGTATAATGCTAGTATTGCTGGTATTTGTTGGGCTTGTTTGCAGAGTACAGACAATGGCAATGGCTGTAGTTCTGTTATATTTACAGGCAGCAGAGTTCACAGACTGTTGGTAGGGGTGGGAGTTTTGCATAAGGGTGATGGGAGTTGATGATTTCCTGTACTTTTCTCTTTCCTTGTGTTGTTTTAGCTTCTGCTAGTTGATTTTGGAGGATAAGTTTGGCAGGAAAAGTACTCACCGAAACAGATCCAAAATGCAAGGTGTGGCACTTTGATAGAAACAATAATGGTTCCCATCCAGTGGGGCCCTATTTGGTCAATTTTGAAAAGTTAGGGAATAAAGGCCTCGAAAAAATAAAATGGGGACCCAAATGCTATATTCCACGAAGGTTGAAGAACCCAAATATTACATTTTCTTATGATTTTTGGTCTACGGAAATACTGAGTTGTTGGCTAAAATATAGTGTGAGGAGATGGTATGACTTAATTTGATATAGGGGCTGATTATATTTCTACGACTTGGTTGTTCTAGAAGCAGTTAAACTAAAAAATAATGAAAGTAAAGCATAATAATAATAATAATAATAATAATAATAAAACTACACCTTGATTTCAGTTAACAATAATAATAATAATAATAATAATAATAATAATAATAATAATAATAATAATAAACTACACCTTGATTTCAGTTTGCTTTGTCTCTGCTAAGAGCTAAATCACCCTAATAGAATTTATTTGTTGTTTTTGTGTGTGTGTGTGTGGGGACGAGGAGCGAGTGCTCAAATTTATATGCAAGAAGGGAGCAGGGCTTCCGTATGCCTTTTGATGTCACATGTTATTCTTTGTTGCATCATCACAATTTACAGGTCATGGCTGCAGAATTTCCATGTAATGCCACTTATGTGAGAGTTGTTTTCTCTCAATTTGTTTTCCTCATTGAGTGACTAGTGTTTGCTAATTCATTTGTCCATACATGGTATTTGACTACTCGTAACATTCATCCATTGAACTACTAGTGTTTGCTGATTCATTGAATTAGTCCACACATGGTATTTGACTACTCTCAATGTTACTCCTATGGGGATTAATTTCCATAAAATTCTGTTCTCGAGTATTGATGCTCTTCTTTGTGTCAGGGTATCTGTTTGATGATATCTATCTTGCAACTGGCTCAATTACCAAACATTAAGGTATGAGGATTAACCATGCTTGATCTTTACTTCACTAACTTTCTGTATTTTCCTCTCATAACTTATTTTGTCTCTAGGTTGCTACAGTACTTCTGTGTTGTGCATTTCTTTACGACATCTTTTGGGTTTTCCTATCTCCTCTCATATTCCATGACAGTGTTATGATTGAGGTGAGTAGTTTTTTTTTGCTTCTCCTCCTGAAACGGCAAGCACTGTCAATTTTTCTAAGCAGACGCCACTTCCTATAGTGTTTGTCACTCATACTTCATTCGTGCTTGAAAATTCAAAAGACATACTACAGTGCTCTCCGCTCTCTCTCTCTCTCTCTCTCTCTCTCTCATGTCCTTTTTCTTCTTTTTTCTTTTCTTTTCTTTTCTTTCTTTTTTTTTCTCATTTTTGGCTCTTGTTCTGAAGGGATAATTTGTAATTGTGAACTTTAAGTGCAGAAATTTCTGCTAGACAATCTCAGTGGAAGAAACTAAATAAGTAATGGTCAGTAGGATAAATTGAAAACAAACTTTAAAAGTGAAATCTACGAGTTTCATCGCATAAATCATCTCCGTCAAACAATGGTCAATTGGGAGGGAGTCAAGATGATATGAAAAAGACTCAGCAGGTTTTATTTATTATTATTATTATTATTATTATTATTATTTTATGTAGAAACTTTTACCTTTTCAATAACCACACCTTTCCATGTATTATACCTTTCTGGTTTTGGGTTATATTTCCTGTACGAAATCTTTCTTATCTTGTTCAAATGAAATCGATAAATCCTTTCCATGCATGCAATTTTTCGAAGGACATCCTGAAAGGCCTCTATCTTTTTCAAAAGCACAATTTAAGCTCACCTTACTGCATCTCAACCGTTATCGAATATTGTTTCATTAAATATAATCATATTGTATGCATATCAAAACGATCTCTCTTTTTCCCCTTTTGAGTATCTAATCGAAGTTCATTGGTACTCACTCTCTCTCTCTCTCTCACACACACACACGCGAGCATACTTGGCATTAGACTTGGCAATCTGGCTCGCAAACCGGAATGGCTCGCCGAGCCAGGCTCGGCTCCAGTTCGCCTAAAGGCTCGAGCCTGAGCACGAACACCATTTTGGCGAGCTGCTTTGCTCGAGGTCGCCCGGCTCGCGAGCTCGAGCAAGCGGCTCGCCTAAAGAACTAGCCAAGCTCCGCTCGGCTCGTACAGTGCACGAGCTCGAGCCGAGCCCGAACAAGCCTTCTCGGCTCGCCGAGCCGGATTGAGAAGTCTACTTGGCATGAAGGGCATGTCTTCATTATTGTGTTCTACACTTCAATTACAATTTCGCTTGTATGATACTTCAGATGTCATCTATCAACTTGATCTTGAACTTCCATTTCATGTAGTTCATCCTTGTCAATTTTAATTATTTTCTTTTGTTTGTCATCCTGCCAAGTTGCTATGTATTTCTAAGGTTTGCTTGAGATTCAGTTTACTACGAAAAACGTGATTAAATTTTCAATTTTATTCTCTCAACTTTCACTTGGACTTCATAAAATGGGTTGAAGCAATTTATGGTCTCTGGATTTGGATCCACTATGAGTTCAAAGAGTTGCAGCATGCATATTGCAGAATATCTTGTGTATGTCTGTTCATCAACTTGATATAAAAGTTTATGTCACGAGAGAGGGTCACATTTATATCATGTAAATGACAACCTCACCATGCCAACTCTCGTTTAGATGGGGTTCAGTTTTTTCCATCGAAACCTGACGCGGAGTTGCCACTAAGGAAGCTTGGTAATGTTTCTGTTGATCTTAGTTCGTAGTACCATTTTTCTGTTCATCTGTCCTTGTTGGGTCTTCCCTCTCTCATAATGTCATTAATTTCATCCTTATCACCACAATTTCGTTAAATTGAAGTTTCAAGCTTTTCAAAAGGCCACATGTATATATCATTTATGTGATTTTAACTAGTGTCTGCTTCCCTGTGGACTACTTTGTATTTTACTTGTCTGCCCGTCAACTGACGTTTATTTAGGTTAATGTTGTGGACTGATTCAAATTTGTCATTGACTAGTGGGCCCCCCCCCCCCCAAAAAAAAAAAAAAAAAAAATGTTTCTCTTGCAGTTCCAGTTCTATATTGTCAACATGATTCTGTTGCTGTCATGTAGGTTGCTAAAGGTAGTAAAAGTGGTGGAGAATCCATCCCCATGCTTCTGAGAGTTCCTCGAATCTCTGATCCTTGGAATGGTTATGACATGATAGGCTTTGGTGACATTCTATTTCCTGGTTTGCTAGTATCTTTCGCAAATAGGTACTGTTTAATGTTTACGGTGCTTACATATTCAGGGTATATGGGAGCAAATGGTACTGTTTAATGTTTATAGCGCTTACATATTCATGGTATATAGTAGTCTATAAACTGGGACATATTTTTTGCTTTACTTCCGAACATGCATGTCCATTTCTAAATGACACCACATACAACTTGAAGTTTGCTTATATGCATTTGTTCTTGCGTGGATGATCTTTTTATATTAAGTTTTAATTTATCTTCAGCAGTGATGTAGTAAAGCTGCTTTAGAAATATGGGTTGTGCAACAACTAAACGAAATTAGATAAATATTTTAATGTTTAATAAATAATACCTTTTGGCATGCAACTGCTGTAGTTGACTGACAAAGATATACTGGATGTATTTGCAGATTTGACAAAGCAAATAATAAGGGGAGGTTGAATGGGTACTTCATTTGGCTGACAGTTGGCTATGGTTTTGGTGAGTGCTCTTGTGGTTCTGTTCTGTAATATTGTTATTTACAATCTGATCCACAAGAATACTATAGCTAGATCAAGTTCCTGTAATAACATAATACATATTGCAATGAACTGCTCTATACTTAACTGAATGAAATCTGTCAGAAATGTCTGTAGCTAGACTTGCTCTGCTCTTGCTGCTTCAAGTGCTAGTTATCTGTTTTTGTTGTTTCTTACCTTTTTTCTGTACATGCACTAGTCATCGTATAATTTAATCTGCCTGTGCTGATGGACGTTTAAAATCGTATTTTGTTTCTTCCTTCTTCTTCAATCGTTTCTTATGAAAATACCATTAAGGCCATCAGATCATGGTGTGGCTTTTATGCCTCCACCTAGACTCGATGAGAGTTGGATTCCCGGAGTTTCTTTATTTGTAGGAATTATTACTGGAAGTGTACTTTCAATAGCTTACCTCCAATGGACGTCAGAGGGAGAAGACAGAATTACTCAAAAAGCAACAAGCATGAATACTACTATTTTCACCACAACAGTAACCTAGAAATAATTTTGAAACATGCATAGAAGTCTCAAACTAGTCCATTAGTCTCTGCTGAGTTATTGCTCTGTCAAGCAAATAGATTATTGCTTAATGTAACAGCGATATAGTTGTAGATGCAATTATATTTCTACTTTGCTACTATTGACACCTCATGTTGGACTCTGCACCATACTGTCCTCTGACATCTCAGCAAACTTCTACTGTCCACATTCTACCACTTAGTATGGTTGCCAAAAATTGATGGAGGAAAGCAAATAATGACCGTAAATCACTTGCAGACTAATACAATATGTATATAATTCCGGATAGTTCATTACAAAAGATGCTTGATATTGGCATATCCTGGCAATCAGCTTCCAGGTTTATCAGGCAAATCAAATAAACCTTTGTCATTGATATCAAACACAAAAGTATAGTTTGGAAAAAGAATTTAACAAATTTGGGTGTTTCTAGGTGATAATATTAAAGAAGCAATTAGTTTGTTGAACAGCTTCCAAATTTCAAGGCATGAACTTTGAACCCTGACAGCAAGGAGTATTTTTTTTGTTAGAAGGGAAGTGCTAATGTTGAAATATGTGGGTCCCAAGAGGCTTTGTCCTTAATTTAATAATTATGTCCTTGAAAAATTAGTCTTGCTTTTGTTTTGACTTTCCATATACCCGTGTTTATAAATTCTCCAGTTTTTTTAACCTTCTTTTTCTGATTAGTAATTTCGGCACTCTGCTATAGCTTTGGTCACTCTTGACAATTTATTTTTGTTCCCGAACTCCAATAACTTAAATCAAAACTATTCCAGAAAAGTTCTACAGTGCTCGACCACTGACTCCTTGAATACTCCAACTGCGTATTGAGGGATTACTGTAATAGCCAGTGAACAGAAATAGGCAGCCTTTGATTTTGACCAAGAAAACTTGTGATGCCAAAGTAACACTAGAGTCTTTTTGTCCTTCATACTGCACCAGCTCGAATCAGGATCCTAGACCTGCCGAAAAATCAAGTTCCAGAAAGTTGTTTAAGGAGACTAAGAGGTCCAGTAAATTTGTGGGAGTTGATGAGAGTTTCAAGTTTGGAAAACAGAAAGCCACTAGAATAATCCTTCTGTTGGATGGGAGGAACTGATGAAGAGACTAACAAGGAGAAGGGATAGCATGTATCTCTAACTCTCGAGCTGGTTTCTATCTCGCATCACACAGTTATGGGATTATGGATTCTTTCACTTTGAAGAAAAATCAAATGAAGGAAAAAAGAAGGTGATTTGGGTGGGTAGAAGAGTGTATAGCTTGTTACGAGTTCACATGATAAAGTAATAAAAACATTGGTATCCTGATAGGTTCTATAATAGATATGAAGATCCTAAGGAGTGAGCTTTTTTTTTTAGATCATTATGTTCTGGCTGTAAACATGCACTACCAGATAGTCACATTTCAATTTTCGGTATGGTGCCAATATTAGCTTTCTAATTAGTTTTTTATTGTTTGCACTTGTTGTGCTTCAAATTTTAGTTAGAGATGACTACTTGGCTAGGATCATGTTTGATTAGTATGTTAAAACTTAAAAGTTTACCTTTATTACTTAAGGATTATACATATACTCAGGAAAAGTGGCCGTGTTTTCATCTCACATTAGTCATAGAGTACTCTAGTGTTTAGTAAATAATTTCCAATACTATCCATTGGTATTTGCTTTGCTTGGTCAATAGTCAAATATGTGTTGCGCTTCATATGGCATCTTTACGACAAAAATGCAATTGCTCAATGTAGTTTCTCAATGACATTGGCAATGGTAACTGCAGGTCTATTTTTCACGTATCTCGGCCTGTATCTGATGAATGGCCATGGACAGCCTGCCCTCCTCTATCTTGTTCCATGTACGCTAGGTATGAATTTTGGACTGCCATTTGGATTGTCTTTGCTGATACAGAGCTTGGTTGAAGAATAAGTGCTTGTTTGGTGTAGATTATTAGAAAAGGTGGATTTCTTGGGGACTACATGTTGAAATGTACTTGAAAATTTGGTAAAGTTTTGGATGTGAGATTATATGTGTCTGAAGATGAATTTTGGTAAGATGCCTACCAAACAAGTACCCTGGTGTGTTCAGGTAAACTTTTTTATGGCTAAAAACTAACTTTTTAGGTAAATAACAGTGGGACCACAAGATATGCGGACAATAATTAGCGATGATATGAGATGTGTGGTTAATTTTGATGTTTGACATTGATTAATAGTAAAAATTGATTTTAAGTAGAAAAAAGTTAATACAAGCAGAGGAAAATTTAAACAAATAAATGAGTTCCCTCTTTATTAGATTAATTTTTCAGAAGAGATGGTCCAATATGGCGTAGCATGCAAAAGTCTTGTGTTTAAATGTTGCTGCTATCCATTTATGAAAATTGTTCCCATGTTTTTTTATAGAGAAGGAGAAAATGAATTCATCTTACATATAAGTGGCGTCTCAAGACTAAATTAAATAGAAAAGTGTTCTCTCTCTAATCATCCATCCTTTTCTCTGAGATGATTCAATGAGTTCATATATTTTTCAGTATTTGTGTTTGATCACTCATCTTCAACTCTGTATATCTTAGGACTTTGTGTCTTATTGGGTTTGATAAGAGGTGAGCTGAAACAACTCTGGAGTTATGGTACTGAGTCACCAGAACTCAACCCAACAGCAGGACAGGCTTGAAACACCCACCTGGTTGCTTTTTACATGCGAGTACAAAAGATGAAGTGGCCATCAATTTATAAGCTTGCCTTACAATGGCATTCTTTTAAAAGCTTTGTAGGCCAATCCAGGTAAAAGTTGAACCTTAATGTAGCATTCTTCTCTCTCTAAATACAGAGTGCATCATATCTGCTTATGATTTCTTCAAGATCTCTTATTTGCTTTCTTTGTGGCATATGGTGAGTTAATTGTTAAGTTCTACGCCTTGGATATAGCTTTATATATTTCTCTTAACCACACTTCCATAACTGCTAACTATTGCTCGCAAAAATTTAAGATGGATTATCGCTCCCCTGATCGTAAACTGTTTATAAATTTACCAATTAGAAGCTACATTGGCACGTGGTGGTGCGACTCCATTTTTTGGCTGAACATGTAATGTTAAGCATATGTTTAGCTAGTTGTTTATTTCTAAAAATGTAACAGGAACTTAGATCACTTATTATACACACTTCTTGGAATTCTTGTTGTTGAGTGTCTACTCATTCATAATCCCATGATTGCGAGCATCCTAAATTTTCTCCTTTTTTGATGAATATTGTTGATATCTAGATATGGTTAAGGTTGTAGATACAAACTTTTGTTGAGCAGTGAATAATATCTTCCATGGTTTTCCTTTGCAGTGTATCAAAGAAAATTTTTTAGGCATGCATGGCTGCCACTTCTCAAGATCCACATTTTTGGCGTCTGCAAGTGTATGTATTTTGTTTGACAAATTGTATAGCGTATACTTACTAGGACCACCTAAGCCAAGGCAAATATATTTTTTATTGGGATCACTAGAGCATGTACACACAAATATTAGCTACAACTCTTTTGTTCTCACTTCTCACAATATTTTGTCTATAATATATGGGTTTATTTTTGTCATTACTGTTAAATCTAGCACATATTTGCTAGACCAAGAATTTTCTGCATATCATAATAAGCGTCTTTTCCAAACTATGACTGTAAAAATTATTCATTTCAAAAGAAACTTATCGCTCAATAATCAGAGCTTGTACGAATGTTTGTCCAACAAATTTATGTAACATAAGATAACTTTACCAAAAACAATCGTCTAATTCTCTCCCATCTGTTCTGCTTCTCGCTTACATTAAATAGTACCAGCAAACAATCCAAAACCTCTAGGATAGGTACTTGAACCAAGGACTATAAAGCAATTTTCTTTCTTCTAATATCTAAAGTGACGTAAACCACGACAGTGAACAAAGAAAAAATCACCTAAATAATTTATTTTGTCGTCTCAAAAGTAAATCGTCATACAATATGCTAAGGAAATTATTCTTCTCCAAAAATGCCATGCAAATGACTGAAATGAGTACCTAAGATACCTCTTTGAGTAGGAGCCCGCAAATCTATTTATGCTTTAACCATTTTGTGTTGCTTTATCTCTTGAATTACGCCATCAGCAAGTGCATCAGCATCTACATTCTTCCCAAAAAACTTGACAAACTGCATTTTCGGGTCCATCAGATACATCACTATCGAATGATCAACAAGGTAGTCATCGCCTTCTTCTTCTGTCTTCATATAGTACACTCGATAAGCACGTGCAGCTTTCTTAATCTCATCAGGGCTGCCCGTTAATCCAATCAACTTTGGATGAAACTCTTTGACATACTCACGAACTTGTTCAACAGCATCTCTTTCTGGATCTACTGAAATGAACACAGGCACCACTTCCAATCCAGATTTTTCTTTTACTTTATCAATTGCAACAGCAAGCTTTTGTAGCTCATCAGGGCATATATCAGGGCAGTGAGTGAAACCAAAGTAAATCAAGTTCCAATTGCCTACAAAGCTCTCATCAGTGACGGGTTTCCCGTTATGGTCAATGAGGTTAAACGGCCCCCAATAGCAGCTTTCCCAACCGAAGGTCCCTGTTTCACAGAATTTGAAGCACTATTTATTCCTTCAATGTGACGCCTCTTTTCCCTATCGTAGTAGTAAACCAATCCCGCTCCTGTGCAAATAAGCAAAAAGAAGCTCATCCATGAAACGGGCCCACCGCGAATGGGCTTTCCCTGTGATCCAGCAGAACTCTTGCCATCATTGCTATTTCCAGAATTGCCCTCTGAAGCACTTGTTGATGTTCCAGCTGAAGAAGTATTTGAATTTGATTGGCTAGTAGTACTACTAGTGGCAGTCGAGCTCAAAAATCTGAAATTGATTGCAGCAAAAGCTTGGGGCTTTTGGTATTGAATGTCTCTACAAAAATCTGATATGAATGGGCGTGAAATTTCAGGACGGTTGTGAAATGAAGGTTTATTGGAATACCATCTAGCAGTAACGGAGCCATAGATATTGAGACGGCATAAGCTCCGAGAAATTGATGAAGCCATTGCTATTGGCAATGAATTATTGGATTGAGGTTTTGAAATTATTTGTCTTCCCGAGCAATCTGGCCTTCACTTTTCCCGTTCAAGAATTTGAGCAAACCTTAAGAGAGTTTCTAGTGTTGAAACAAAAACCCTAGTGGAAGAAACAAGGAGTAAAACTCGTTGTCAAATAATGTTGGGAAAAATATGAGTATAGGGAATTGGAAGACCTTTTTCCCCAACGATATTAGAAGTTTATCAATCAATAAATAAGTAATTGCGCCAAAACATAGAAAAATCACTTAATTAGATACTCTATAGAATTAGAACCAGTAGATTGAGACTTTCTTTTAGGTTAAAGAAATGTTCCGTGATGTGTAAAATCAATAACATAGCATATATAAAAATTGTGTAAATCACAATTCACCATCATAATGATAACTGATATTGATATAGCATTCACCGAAAAATAATATCGATTCAATTTCAATCCTAAACAAAGTAAATCGCGAATTAACCAACAAATAATTTCAAACCTAATGAACTGATGAATAAAGCAGAGGTGAACCAATGAACAAACCAAGACTTGAAGAGTGGTACTGTACCTGTGTATCAGGCGGGCTTGGCAATGATGAACAGAAGGCTGATGCGGAAGATGTGGTGCCGGAGCCGGCGGTGACTGGACTCAGGCCTGATCTCTGCTAACGGCAGTCGCTGGACAGTGGACACTGACTGAAGGCTGAAGCTGCCTGGATCGCTTCGCATGGACTAGAGTTTAGGGTATAAAATGGTGCGGCCGTATGGGGCCAATTTCTTAGGCCCAATATGACAAAAAAGCCCAAGCAGTTAAGCTCAACTGAAAAAGCCCACTGCCCGCGCCCATATCTCTGCGGTCTGCAGGAATTTCGAATGTTACCCAAAACCCACTACTCGTCTCTCTTAATCACTAAGGGTGTGTTTGATTGTTTTCTTGGAAATATTTTCCTTTACTTATTTTTCCTAGAAAACATTTTCCTACGTCCATCTTAGATTGAGTTGTTTAAGAAAATAGTTCATTTTGTGCATAAAAGAGTTGTACATGGAAAAAGTTTTCCATAAAAATTTCTTATAAAATACTAAAGTAGGAAAATTTTTCATTTGATTTGATATTTTTCTAGAAAATTTTAATGAATCAAACACACTCTAAATATTAGTCACACGATATGTATGTGCCTCGAGTATCATGTTCTCGCTACTCCAATAGCATTACAGTTTCTTCTCTCTGCACTTTTATAGTAATAAAAAGAATTAATGGAATTAAATATAATGTTATTATAAAATTGTCACAAAATTAAAGACTCCCGAATCTTGCAAAGATAGTCTTCTTATTTCACAATGTTTGTTTAAGTAACATTATGTTTATTTGGAAAAGTAACATTTAAGAATAACAAGAACAATTATCTTGATACACCCTTTCTTTTATTTATTATTTCAATTTAATTATTCTTATTTTCTAATAAGAATAAGACTATACATTAAGTAAGGGTAGATAAAAAAATTTAAAATTTCAAAATGAAAAGTGAATTGTAATTTGTGACAAATGAAAAATTAATTGTAGATTATTTTTGCGGGACGGTGAGGGTATTATGTTATGAAATCTTTAATCAATAATCATACCTCGTAAAGTATATATATATATATATATATATATATATATTTTTTGTTTTGAAGGAAATATTAGATGAGTTATAATTACAATTTTTTAATTTCTTAATTAATTTTATATTTATTTTTATTTTCTTAAAATTTTTGCACATTGGGCTTTAATGTGTCTTCGTACCTAGTCCTACAATCACAATCAAGTCGGCCCATTAAGAAGAACCGAAGAGGCTTTCAGGTCCATCACATCGTCTTCCTCATCCTCTAGGGCTAAACCACCCAGATCACCATTCCTTCTATAACGTTATTCAGCAGAGCCTTGCGACCTTCTCTCGAGTCTCTGCACCAAGCACACCATGGCTGCACCGGCACGGTCTTTCTTACAAGTAGCAGCGACGGAGGAGGCTGCGTCACCCCTCAGAGTTGTTCAGATCGAAGGACTGGTGGGTCTTCACGATTTTTTTTCCAATTTTCCTGTTCATGATTTTTCAACAGTGTCTTCGATTGCACATTTAATTCGATGTTTAAAAAATTGATCATAGTTGCTCCTGTTCTATTTGGTTTACAATTGTTATAGTATTTCAATGTTTATAAGGAAGCAGGAGACTACAGAAATTTTAGGATTTGAATTTTATAGAGGCTCCACGGGTCTTATGTAAAGGAAAATCGGGCTGTACGTTTCGATTGAAGTTATAAATTTTGTACTCGTAATTGTTCAGGCCAAACGGATGTCCTGTTTGTAGGTGCCTTTGAGAATTAGGCACTGTATTTTTAACTTATGAGCTACTGTTATTGGGGCAACTTCTTAATATTTTCTGTTATATAAATTACAGGTAATTTTGAAGATAATAAAGCACTGCCAAGAATTTTCTCCAGCTTTGGTTACAGGACAACTGCTTGGGTTGGATGTTGGAAGTGTTCTCGAAGTTACTAATTGTTTCCCATTCCCGGTATACAATGCTCTGAGGATTTCCCGTTGTTTGTTTAGTTCAAGTACCAGATATTAAATTGCAATAGAAAACATGGTCTCTGTTGTTCTTCTCTGTGACAAGTGGTTCAATGTTGTATTACAGATTCGGGAGGAAGATGAAGAGATCGAAGCAGAAGGTGCTAATTATCAGCTAGAAATGATGAGGTGCTTGCGAGAAGTGAATGTTGACAACAACACTGTTGGATGGTGAGTTGTTTTCCTATCACCCATTTCGCCCAGGCATATACTAGTCTACACTAGATATCTGTATCCGTCTTTTAATGGACATCCGTCTTCTCATAAATCTACAAAAAAGAATGAAAGATAAAGTTATGAACTGTACACAGTGATGAAAAAGATTTATGTTGGCTACCCCCGAATCTTTTGGCAGTGTTGTTGGGTCATCTAGTGGGTTACACAGTGACACTGATGAAAATCGACTTGCATAACTTATCTCGAAGTCACTCTAAGCAATGCTTCGGTTTTTTCCTTCTAGCGTAATGTCTTGTCAAAATTTTCTCCAGAAAGGGGAACAAACACTCTAGCTGTTGGTCGATATTCGATAATAATCTTTTGCTACATTGACGTGATGACGTCTATTTATATTTTTTCTTAATAAATGAGGTGCTTATTTCAATTGCATGTTCTTACTGACTCCACTGTTCAACTCAATGGAACTTTTCCAGGTATCAATCAACTTTATTTGGCTCTTTTCAGACGGTGGAACTCATAGAGACTTTCATGAACTATCAGGTGAATCAATCCGCCTTTTTTTCATCTGCTTTCTAGAACTTTTGTACTTTTCTTATCATACAATAATTTTCTTGCTACTAGTGATAATTATCTTTTGTAGGTGTGCCTAAATAGATGCTTAATGTCCTCCTTGATGGCCCCCTTTTTTCTTTTTTTCTCTCTACATTTTCGGGAATGCAAAAGAAACCTGGACGAGTTTCAGCTTCGAGTATCATGGATGTGGATGTTCTGTCAAGCTTCTACTCTTTGGCTTTCTGGCAAATGATCTAAGAAAATTTCTACTCCTTTCTGATTATTAAAATTACTTTCCTATTATTATCCAAATCGTTTATAGAGACAAAAAAGATGATTTTAGGCTTAATTGTCTGAAGTAATTTCAGAATGAGGCCATATTGTTTAAATTTTGTGTAGGTTGTATGGTTATTATCTTCATTTTCTTCATATGCTATTGGAGACATTTTGGGCTAGTGATCATTTGGAACACTTAGCTCTAAAACATATTCCAGAATGCAGCAGTGGAGCATGCAATTTCACTAATTTTCCAGTATATATTTGCCTGATTTATGTTGTGTCTTCTGGTTGCAGGAGAATATCAGGCGGTGTGTCTGTATTGTTTATGATCCATCAAGATCCAACCAAGGTGTCCTAGCATTGAAGGCTCTGAAGCTTTCTGATTCATTCATGGATCTCTATAAAAATAATAACTTCACTGGGGAGAAGTATGCATTACATTTCTGCTTTCGATGATGGTCAAAAGGATTCAATTGCTTTTTGATTACTCTCTAGTGGATTATAACTAATGTATTATCTAATAAAGGCTTGCTTTTCAGGTTGAGAGAGAAGAACCTTTCATGGGTGGATATCTTTGAGGAGATTCCTGTAAGCTACAGTAATACATTTTTCTTTTTAAAGCCATTCAATTTTTTGTTAACTGTTACTTATAAGCTCTCGTCATTTGTTCCTTTTTGATCATGCAGCTAACTCTATGATTTTCTAATGCATGTATTGCACTAATTTCTGGAAATATATTTTCAGCTATCATTTAGCCATTGAGGTTTCAGAATAGGCTGTGGTTCTTTAAAATGTAATCCATAAAAGTTTGAAATTTTTGGTAAATATTAGAATAGTTGGATTTTAATTTCATGACACGACAATTAATGACAAGTAATCAATCATTTTAGGAGGCAAATTTCTGTGATGTACTCCCTCCGTCCCACAAAGATAAGCTTGTATTCTATTTTGATCCGTCCCATAAAGATAGGCCACTTTCCTTAAATGGAGTAGTTAAAATATTAAGTTCCTTATATATCTTTATTTAATGTGTATTGTTATCAATAAAATAGAATTATTAAAGTGTAACAATTAATAACTTAAGGGGTATATTAGGAAAATACTTTTATATTTTACTTTTCCAACAATATAAATTGATGTTTTATTAATCCTTGTGAAAAAGTCAACAAGCCTATCTTTGTGGGATGGAGGGAGTGCATAACTTTTTGTTGCTGAGGTAAATTATTTGTGCTGCAGCTGCTGCTCAAATAATACCAAAGTGTTCCTATTCTGTATTTTGTTACTTTACCATGATTGCACTTTTGTGTGAATACCATACTATTTCCTGCTTTCTAGTATTGGTTGTATGGCCATGTGATGAGTAAACATATTGATGCCCTGCATTATGTTGTTGGTTCGATTTTGGTAGGAATTGCATGCAGTAGAGCATGCCATTTTGACTCTTACCATACTGTTAGAAATGGCAGGATATTAATAACCTAGTATAAATTTTGACGGGCCTTCCTTTTCTTGGACAGATAAAGGTTTCAAATTCTGCTCTTATCAGTGCTTTTATGACTGAACTTGAGACTGATACTCCTGTCAGACAGGTTATTTCCCTTTTTCTCTTTTTGCTCATTTTCTTCAGCATGGTGTTTCTTTTCCTTTTTTCCTTTTTTTTTTTTTTTTGAGTGTTCATTTATGATAGATTTTCTATATGTTGTCAGTGTGACTATGAAAGGTTGCAACTGTCTACCAGTCCATTCTTGGAGAGGAATATGGAGTTTCTGATCGAGTGTATGGATGATTTATCAATGGAACAACAAAAGGTCAGCATTACTGATTTTCTGCTTTGAGATACATAAACTATTATAATAGGCTGAGCGTATGACATGGTCTTGTTTCTTTTCCAGTTTCAATTCTATTACAGGAATCTCTCTCGTCAACAAGCTCAGCAGCAAGCGTGGATTCAGAAAAGAAGGTAACTTCTACTTGGGCTCTTACCCTCTTGATGATTTCATATTGTCTTTGGATGTTCGTGGTGTGGTTCTTGAACAAAAATTCTTATTTCCTGTTTGTGGATGCCATGAGCATAGGCATGAATTTCTTCATTTATGTGATCCTACACTCATTCTTGACATGGTTCATTCCCGTTGTCCTGTAGGTCTGAGAACATGGCACGAAAGAATGCTGGAGAAGAACCATTGCCTGAGGAGGATCCTTCAAACCCCATATTCAAGCCCATCCCTGAGCCATCACGATTGGACAGTTTCCTCATAACAAATCAAATTTCCAACTACTGCAACCAAATCAACGGGTATGTTGTCCCACTTTTAACACACCATTCATGAACTAGTTTGTTTCTCTTCATCAGCTTTGGTGAACATCGATGACAGTACTATTATCTATACTTTCTTAAATTGAATTTATTTATTATTATTGATTAATTAATTAATTAATTAATTAATTTTATTCTCTCTCTCTTGCTCCCTCGTTCCCTGGGATCATAAATTGATATTATGTCATGTTGATTTGTGGCCTGCAGTGTTGCTGGACAAAGCTTTAGTAGACTGTATCTGATGAAGGCTCTACATGAGGACTGAGCAGTGGCTTCCACAAAGACTGGGCTATATTCTCGCCCTGAGTCTGAAACTGTATTGATCCTTTTTGCTATTCAGTCGAAAAGTGATGTTTTTATTTTATAGGTGGTATTCATTAGTTTATCAATTAACTGACCTCATTCCATCATTAATTAGAAATTAGCATATTTCGCGTGGAATCGATTTTGGTGTGTAAAATCATGAACTGAAATCATTTTACAAGTTTGCACCGTTGTTGTAACACTAGGACGTGCATGAAACCTGTTTTAGAAACATGAGATTTTGGTGTGTAAAATCATGAACTGAAATCATTTTATAAATTTGCACGGTTGTTGTACCACTAGAACGTGCATGAAACCTGTTTTAGAAACCATGTTTCTTTCCCACAGAGATCCAGTACCAACATTGGTATGGGTTTATAGTGCATGTAGGAAATGTTCATCCCTAGATGGACATCTCAATTTTTTTCATGATGCCTTGTGAATGCAGTTTTCAAGTGGTTGATCGGTTTCTGTGACCCTGGGAGCGATGGAAACTGCAAAGGAGAAAAAGTACAAACGTTAATTATCTCCGATTTCTCCTATAGAAAAGATTAATACTCTTCTGTCCCGAAAAAATTGTCTCATTTTTATTTTCACAAAGATTAAAAAATTTCAGTTAATGATATTGAAAAATTAATATTTTAAAATATATTTCCTATTATGCTTTTTCATTTATTCATTATTTCACTTTAATAAAGCTTATACGTTGATAACGATATACATTAAATAGGGGTACATAAAAAAACCAAGGAATTAACTATAGAAATTAGACTATATTTTGATATGAACGAAAATAGAAAATGAGACTGTCTTTACGGCAGGGGAATAGTTAAATACGGCCAGTTGAATGTTATACCATGCACCTTAAATAATTATGACACATTTTATGATAAATTCATTCCATTGTCTTGGTCTAATCTGATGTACTGTCTAGTCTCTATGTCTTGATTGTTTGCTCTATTTTGTTTTTTTTTTTACAAGATTAAAAATATTGTTAGAAAAGTAAATTTTGTGGATAGTGTTTCCAAATTGTCCTTATTTAATTTTTAAATTAATGACTACAATCATAACATCAAATAAGAGTATATTTGTAAAATAGTACAAAATAAATTTCACAATATGGTAATAAGGCTATATAACTGGACAAATAAACAATGAAGAATATTCCTTCTGTCTCAATTATTATTATTATTATTATTATTATTATTATTATTATTTAGTCCAGTTTATATTATTATTATTATTATTATTATTTTTAGAAAGATTAATTAAGAATGTCATTGACTCATTGGTAAATTTTGTGAATTATGTCCCTAATTTAAATTTAAAAAAAAACAAGGAAAAGAAAGAAAGAAAGAAAGTGTACCATATGAAAGAGATGGAGAGGGTAGACAGTGAATGGGAACGGAGGGAGTAACAGATACGACATTGATGATTGATCTTATATTCTTACTACATGCATCGAAAACATGGGCGACATTTAAGGCAACTAAAAAGCTGTCCTTAATAGATATGGCACGGCAAACAAACAATTTGTTTGATCAAACTTTTTTAACAATCTTTTTCTTTAGACTCATTTCAAATCAAAGAAAATACTCCTATTTAATTCCTTCAAAATAAGAACTACACTTTACATTCTTTATTTAAAAAAACACTTTTTTCCTTCAAAATCCACTTTGTCAAATAAGAACTACACTTTACAAAACAAGCTATAACTCTTTCTAATTTTTCCCAAGACAAGTAAAGAATGTGGTGACAATACCTCACTATTCAGATATTTTGAGATCTTGCCGTGTTGTATTGTAAATAATGAGCTTTTCACTTGCTTTATGGTTAGTCCGTTAGTAGATAGATATTTCTTCATGGTTGGAGATATTTGGTATCCTATATAATAATTTGTAGATTGGAGATATTTGTAACTAACGTCAAATTCAAACTTGCGTGCCCTTCTATATACAATTAGACATCAACCACATTTAACAAACATGCAGACGTTAATGCATTTTTAATATTTTGGCACATAATTGAGGGTGTTAGCAGATGAGTTTTAATGTATTTTTATGAGTAGGCAGAAAGAGAATGAGTGGAGTTGGATGGTGGAGATTTAATGAGTTTGGAGATATATGGATGTGATTTGTTTGACCAAATTTGAAATTTGAAATAAATGCATTTTGGTAAGGGGTGCTAACACCCTTACTAGAAGTACATATCTCGGGGAATAATATCTTGGCCGATGAGGTGCGATACTCTCTTGATATGATAGATCTTGTCATCTAATGTTATAATGTAACAACTATCATAGTATTATGCTATTAATAATTAATTTTTTAACAAATAAATGGTGGTGTGACAGTAGTGCTACGTCTATGGACATCATTTAAGGGTATATATGTACTCATGACAATGTGTTCGATATATTAAAATTGACAAGAAGTTTGCAACAAATTGTTGTACAAAACAAAAAGTGCTGATTAAACTAAGACGCAAAAATTGAAGATGATATATGTTAATGTTAACCGGATATTTGTCATTTGTTCCTTGAGATACAAGACCACGTCATGAAATAGTAACACTAAGAGTCACAATCCTATTTACGTTTTTCACTTAAACGACGAACAATTGAGCTAACATAAATAAAGACAATATGAAGGTGAAGAAAATTTTACTGATATGTGAAATATATAATAAAATTCGAAAAAGAAACAACATAACTGCTTGAAATAAAATTGATATTGAGACGATAAACAATAATTCTATGGGAAGGAAATGAGTGAGGAAAAGTTTGAGGAAAAGGTGATTTGATTCCAAAATTATCCTTGGTGATTCATTTAAGAATGCTTTGATAAGGGTAATTTTGGAATCAAATCACATTTTCCTCAACTTTTTCCTCACCTATTTCCTTCTCATAGAATTATTGGACGACAAATATACCACTTAAATCTACTAGCAAATTAGAACATTCTTTTTGAGAAAAGCAATTAGCTAAAGAAATCTTGTATCCAACCAGGGATCCACATAATTGATTTAAAATTGTTTAATTGTTTAAACCAACCAAATTCCTACAACAAATCTCATTCTGAAGCACATAAGTTAAATTTTGATAAAATGCCACACGTCTCTCACGTGATCAAGAGTCCCTCTTGAAGTTCTAAGTATAGCTTCACCCTAATTGAGCAAAGTAAAGAACAAAAAAGAGGAAAATATATTCTTTATGCTCCTTTTACCTACCATAAAACTTATCAGCAAAAAATATCAATATTTGGTTATTATGTATTTAAATTGTGAGAATCCTGATATATTTTATACCCTTTGACTTTTACTGTGTGAATCCTATCAATATATCTCCAACATGAGCGCATAATAATTAATTAATAGCGACTACCCACGTGGGTAGAAGATCATGCTCACAAGGATTTACTTGAACAAGATTAAAGGTTTCGTCGTGTACAAATATGCCTTTTTCAAACTTTCATTTTCTTCAAATAAGCCATGGGCATGATCCCCTATCCACGTGTGGGCAGGGAAACATTACCATAACTAATAGAATTGATGAAATGTGACTCTTGATATTTGTGTTGGGATTTCGTTCATTTGTGCCAAACAACAAATTCCGACTTTAAAATGGCATCAACTTTCTGATACGATCCGTTTGGCATCAGTATCTTCCAAATAAACTTATGAAGGCAACTCTCAACGTATGCAACTAAAAAGATATGCTAAATCTTGGGGAATAATGGAAAATTAATTTGGATTGGAATCCATTCTTCTATCAACGGATTCCTTTACCCTTCCGCAACTCTTGATTTCCTTGCCTAAATGTCATTGTACCACATGACGCCTCGCGACAGCAAAATTTGGATTAGGCAATCAAATAAGTGCTTGTTTGACATTTACTTTTTCCTTTTTTAAGTGATTTTAGGCTTTGTTTGATTGGGGGTTTAGTTGTTCCGCACGGTATTCCGTGTAAAAATGTGTGGTTAATATTATTTTGGGAAATGTGTGTGTGGTTGAAAATAAATATGAGATATACGGAATTGCGTGCGGATTTGGTTAACACCAAATAGAACAAGGCCTTAGTATACAAACTTCTGTTATTCTTTTAAATACTTTTTATTTAGATGTTCACGCTGAACACATCTACAATGCCTACTACTAGCGTGGTATTATCACATGTTGAAAACAACTAATGTTTAAGGCCCATGTGATAGCACTAGATTAGTTGTAGGTATAGATTTTTTCAAGAACCAGCGCTAGTACCTTAATAAAAAAGCAGCATATGATGATATTCATGTTGAAACCACATGTGCTAGTTTCTTATTAAGATACTAGTTCTAGTTTTGCAACATTTTCAGTCGTGTGGGTATTATGAGACTTACCTACAGCTGGATTTAAACAAATCTAAACTTCACAAATATGCAGCCTTTCTAAGCAAATTTCTTCAATTTAGGAAGTGAAGTAAAAATTTTACAGATATACACGCACACGCACACACATATATATATATTCTTTTGGGGAGGGGGAGAGAGAGAAGGAATCACCTAGGGGAATCTTGTGCGTACGAAGCAAACAATATCATCCCAAATAAGGGGAAGTTTTGCCTGTCTTTCCGGAGAATAAGAAGCCAAATTGTTCTATTTGGCAAGACATTGCATTCAACAAATAGTAAATATTCTCAGCCACGCATATACACGCCACTACACGAATAGAAACGTGCACAAACAAGGACCTGGAAGATTAAATAGTTCAATCAACAGAAGAATCTCACTTGTTTTTCATTCCTTCATTTTTGAAATCTCAACTCCAATTGCATATAGGTAAAATTTCATGTTTTCTAGTTTTTTGCTTTTATAAAATAATAAATAATAAACTGATTTGAAGCAAAAATATATCTCGATGATTGAATTTGATCCAATCCCAACACTTCATGTGGTGCTATTCTCTGCTGCCACGTGACTGTCCAACCTCACTTATCTGCCCTCTTGCTACTGTGTGGCAACACCAAGACGCGCCACATTAGTGCTGGAACTATAAGAAAGTTCCAGTACTGGAACTAGAAAAGAGCTGTCCTATGACTATGTAACAGCTATTATAAAATTTATTTGCTTGCTTATGTAATAGATTCCACAAGATTTAGTAATGCGACACAAAATTAGGTTACATCATCTAGTTTTCGAAAAGAATCTCTGGTGCTCTTAACTACTAAATATTGACCACCTGTTTATAGAGGCTCACAATTGATCAAATAATGTAGCCCAATACTAAGTGGCCTAAAATACCTAGTAAGATATACTGCCTAGTTTACAAATTTTCCTTCAACAAGCTTCCTCATAAACAGAGATCTCTTTTTATATTTTTCCTCTTATTTCCATGAATAATTTAGTAGGGGCACAATTTTAACTTTTCACCATTTATATTAGTAAAATCTTACCGCATACTTTCTCGTCTGCAAGTTTTTACTGTGTAAGATTGCCATCTCATTTTCACACCAAGACGTCATCTAAGCGTAGATTCTTCATGCTTATGGGAACGCATATATGCTACCAAGAACATGGGAACAATTATTAATTAAAAAAATGGAGGGAAAAATAAATAAAAGAAAAAAAGGGACCATTAGTTCATGTAGAAGTCAGGGACAGAAATGAGTCCGTTCCTCCATTTATAAATATGAACCCAACCCTTTCAAAAATTATCATTAACCCAACCTTTTCAAAAATTATCATTCACCATAAGACATATATTTGTTCAATTACTCCTTTTTGTACTACTACTAACTTAGTCCTCTCAGAGAATTATGTGGGGAAAAAGCTGGAAATCCAGTGAGAAGTTACCTTGCCTGGACTCAAACTGTTTGCCACATCAGAATCGAGTGGCGGCCGAGAAAAATGCTGAGAAACTGGACACCCAGTCGATGAGTTTGAACGTCTGCAAAGAGAACTCTAGTGTTGAATGCCATGATAACACAAGAGACTTGGAGAGTTTGGTTAATGAAAAAGATGGGCATGTCCAAAAAGAAACTAACAGTTCTTTTCTTCATGCTGTCACCAACATGATTGGAATGCTTATTGGTAACTTACTCTCTTAGTACCATATGTTGTTTAGCAATTATCTATGATGTTATATATCATCGGATGGATGCATTGAACTAATCTTTTATTTCTTTTTCATCTTTAATCTTATTCAGGATTAGGACAACTCTCGACTCCCTATGCTCTGGAAAACGGAGGATGGGTTTCAGCATTCCTGCTAGTAGGACTTGGAGTAGTGTGTGCTTATAGTTCCCATCTGCTGGGGAAATGTTTGCAGAAAAACCCCAAATCAAGAGACTATAAAGACATTGGACAACATGCATTTGGATCAAAAGGAAGAATTATAGCTGCCACTTTCATCTACATGGAGATTTTCATGGCACTTGTTTCTTACACGATCTCCCTCCACGACAACCTATCAACAGTATTTCTAGGAATCAAAATAAACTTAGGATGGAGTCACTTACAAACAAGTCAGATTCTAACAGCAATTGCAATATTGGTGGCACTTCCAAGCTTGTGGCTTAGGGACCTTTCTTCCATATCTTTCCTCTCCACAGGTGGGATTCTCATGTCCCTTCTGATTTTTGTAACTGTGGCCTGCACCGCGGTTTTTGGAGGTGTGAAGGCCAATCACAGTATTCCAGCTATTAAACTCCACAATATCCCCTCCATCTCTGGCCTGTTTATCTTCAGCTATGCAGGTCATATTGTTTTCCCCAACATTTACACAGCCATGAAAGACCCCTCCAAGTTCACCAAGGTCAGTTCTTGCACCATTTAACATATATATAATTGTTGATAGATATCACTAATGAATACCACCTGCACGGTAAGGAAACATGCTGAAAACTACACATGAATAGTAATCAGTAGTGTTGACTTTTTTTCTACCCAAAAATTAACTTCTGCTTCCGATGGATCAAAGTAAAAGTTCAATATTAACCAAGAAGTCCAAAACTCTCATGGTGCCCACTATTATTCAACTTTAGTATTTAGCAAAAAAAAAAAAGGAGTTTACTTGTGATCAAACATTAGTGACTAACAATTTCTCATCATCTTTACAGGTATCTATTGTGAGCTTCACGCTGGTGACTACACTTTACACAGGCTTAGCATTCATGGGTGCCAAATTGTTCGGCCCGCAAGTTGATTCTCAGATAACACTCAGCATGCCTCGGAATCTTCTAGTGACAAAGATAGCACTATGGGCAACAGTGCTTACTCCAATGACCAAATATGCGCTCGAATTTGCACCTTTTGCAATTCAGCTAGAACGAAATCTTCCTCATTCATTGAAGTCAAGAACAAAGATGATCATAAGGGGCACAGTCGGCTCAATTCTGCTTATGATTATACTCATCCTCGCTCTTTCTGTGCCATATTTTGAGTATGTTCTCAGTCTCACTGGCTCCCTAGTCAGTGTAGGAATTTGCATTATTTTTCCTTGTGCGTTCTACACAAAGATATTCTGGAGCCAGATTACAAGACCTATTTTGATACTCAATTTGATTCTCATAACGACTGGAGTGCTTCTGGGAGCAAGCGGAACCGTATCTTCTTCAAAATCGCTTGTGAAGAATTTTCAGAGAGCTCATACGTTATGAGAATATAGCTACACAACGGTGTGAAATTTTAAAGCAGACCTGTTTCGTATAAGATGCATATAATCTAATATTTGATGCTTCTGTGTACACAGTTCCTGATAAAGAACAATTTTACTTCAATAACAAAATCTACACATTTTTTAATCATAGGAATCCGAAAATTTTAATTATACTAATTGAATTCGAAAAATCCGAAGAGAAATTCTGAGAACAGAGGTTCCATGTTTTCGTAATAATTCACTTAAAATCAGTGTTCTAAAAAGCGCGCCTAGGCGCCGTCTAGACGTAAAGCGTGACATAAACGCGTCGCTTAGGCCAAAAGCGTGAAAAAAGCGGTCAATATAAATTTTGATCACCTAGGCGCGATTTAGCAGTGACTAAGCGTTGCCTAGGCGTGCCTAGGCCTGCTTTTTTTTTTTTTTTTTTTGAACTATACCTATTTTTTACTTTTTAAGTTTAAGCCGAGTTCAAAGTTAGAAAATAATAAATTAAATAAAAATAAAAGAAATTGAATACATCTCAAACCATAAATATACGATTGAAAACCTCAATTTAATTTCAAAATTTAAACATCTTAGATTCTCAAGCTGACCATGTGAACATGTAATCCCTATAAATTTATTAAGAAAGAATTGTCCATCTTTTGACTTTTTTCATTTGAAAATATTAAAATTATATTGTAAATTTCTTGAAATAATAAAGTAGATATAATATTTATGAATTTAGATGTATTTTTTAATTTAGTATATATTATTTTAATTATTTAATACCTTAGACTCATAAAAAAAATTTTAAAATTAAAAAATTTGAAAAACACTTTTTAACTATTAAAGCGCTTGCGCTTAGGCTGTATCTTGAATGCTTCTCCCACGCTTTTTAGACACTGCTTAAAATGCACAAATCTAGCAATCAAATATGGCGAACCACGGCATATACGTCAACTAAACAGGAAAAAGTTACTGAAACGCAAATCGCCCATATTAGAGGAAATCAATACATGAAATCGTGAAATTAGACCGCAATTGAGTTTATAATTCAAATGCCTTCTTCGATGGTTTTAGGAAACTGGTACTATTCATTTTCTTCACTCTAGAAAGGATTTCGAATAATGAATAGACGAAATCGAAGAAGGATTCAGAATACGAAAACAAAAGTCTCATAATGTAGAAATAGAATCAACCGAAAGCATCAGAATACAAGCCTCGTGGTGGTAGAACATGCTCGATAACGCGGCTGCCAGTTTGAACTTGGGATCATACTGTTCTCGTAACGAATCTCCCGGGGTTACGCACGTGGACGATCCGAGTCAAGCGGGTTCACAATCCGAAAGTTTTAACTTTGGCCCAGCCCACAAATTTTGGTTCGCAAGTGAGCGAGCTCCTTACTGAATCCAATTAGAGCATCTTCAATGCCAATGTCCATTTTGGTGTCGGCTAGAAGAGAAGGACACACTTTTTAGGGCCAATATTCCCCTAGCAACACGTACATACACGTGGGTAGGTTAACATACCCATGAAGACTTATTTGAATATGATCAAAGTTTGATTCTGTGTAAGTATGCGCTTATCAAACTTTGATCATGTACAAATAAATTATTATGAGTATGTTATCCTACCCACACGTAGGTAGGGTAACATTACTGCACTTTTTAGTATGGGTTCCAATACATGTTTTTCCTTTTTTTTTTTTTTTCAAATTTCATTTTTTGAAGTCACTTTTGCCTTACTTTTTCCCTATTTTTCTGTCTCAAATCCGACGCCATGTCCACAAATGGACAACCATATAGAAATTTTATACTATACTATTTTATTATTATTTTTAAATTTTTTAATCTCTCGCCTCTTTTTTCTGTTTCTCTCTTTTTTTCTTTACACTTCTTGCTATTCTAATTCAATTAAAATAATCATCTTTCTATCTCTCTCCTCCAATCTACATCCACATCCACTCTTGCATTAAAGATGCATGCTCTTAGATTCAGCTAGGTGTTACTCGAGTTTGAGTCGAGGCAAGTCGAACCAGTTCAAAAATCAAGTAGATTCACCAACCCTTTTATGCGTCTCATAATGTGCTTACATTTAGGTTATTAAACCATCATTGAAATTTAATGTGTTATTCGATAGTTGTCGAACTTACAAAATGATATCAATGTCATAGATGCATTGTGTTGCAATTTCATTTGAAATTCTATTAGTTTGTATAGAAATAGAACTAGTATGTATCCCACATAGGAATTGAATGGAAAAGTTTGATGGTTTATAAAAGTTAATTGCAAACACAAAATAAAGTTGAATAAAACTAGACATGGGCTTGAATCTGAGGAAACCCGGGCTTTCCTTTTTTCACCCGTTAGTTTAATCTGAAGATTGAAACGACGATTAGACGCATCCCAAGGAACAGACGCAACCTTACGTGAAGAGTCACATCTCTTGGAATTTAACCGCCATGTTTTCCATCTACTTAATGAAGAACATCCGAATCCCTTCGTATTCTTTCCAACAGAGAAAAACACCGAGCAACTTCGCTTGGACCAGAAATCGTGTGCTAGATTTTTGGCGACAAATTGTTGAATCCTGGTAGCAGACGTCCACAGAACTACGAGCACGAGTGTAGGGGCGAAATTCTGTTATAGGACATAGCATTGCTAGCCTCAATCTTTCTCTTTCATCCTGTTATAATTTTCAGATTCAATTAATAAAGTTATTGTTATTTACTTGCCGTGTCTCACTGATTATTTCCAACACATTGGACATTCGCCTTTCAAAATGACATTAAGGGTGTGTTTGATTGCAAAGCTGAAATTTGGTTGCATGTAAAACGAATTGCATGTAATTGAATTGCAGGTAATTCGTTTTACAGCAATTGATAATTGTAGGCGTTTGATTGCATTAGTTTTTACATGTAAAATGGTGTCATTTTCTTACTTTTTGTGTTTGATTGGTAATATTTTACATGCAATCGAATCCCTTTTCCTTGCAAATATTGTACGAGCTTAGGTATACGCTTGCCTTTTCATTTGCCCATTTGCCTGTAAAATGAATTCTTGGGGTATAGATAAGAAAACGTTTTCATTGTTTTGTTGTAAAAGGGGGTCACGTGACGGTTTTTGTGGCAAATGAAAAGCACGTAAATGTTGCTCATCAAACAGCCCAAAATCGGGAAAATCTGTGGGCCATGTAAATGAAAAGCACGTAAATGGCCCTATCAAACAGTATATTTCATTTGCATTCAAGTAAACAAGTACGGTACAGGGCGTAGGGTTAGATATTTTTGTATGGAGTGGTAGTAGGGTGCAGTGAAATTTGCGTCGCTTAAAATTGAAAATTGAATGAAGGTAAAAATTTTTGATCAGCAGAGATAACTTTCAATTATTATATATGTCCGGTATTGTTCGGTACCCACGTGGGTACCGTACTCACGCCACAGGGTGCCACATCACTCAAAAAAAAATTTTATTTTTTATTTTTTTAGTGTTTACGTTAGATCAGATGAATAATACATAATTGTCCCTAATGATGAGGGACCGGTGGGGCCATACAAATCTTTTTCCAGCATGGGTATGATACCCACATGGGTACCCGATCACCACCCTATATACGTAACCAAAATATTCGGACAACAATTTAAGAACCGTAAGTGTTCAATTGCCCATATGTTGGCAACTTATGTTGCCAACATGTATGTGACGTGAGGCCACGTCACCGGGTCAAATTTTTATTTTTTATTTTTTGGAATCTACGTCAAGTGAGATGAATAATATATAACTGCCCCTTGATGGTGGAGGATTCGTGTGGGCCCCACTTTTTTGGGACCAAAAAAGGAGTATTGGCATGTTCCGTTGGCAATGGAACATGACTATTTAAGAACTCTTCGAAATTCTTTGTGACCTCGAAATATGCAATTGATGCAATAGCTTGAATAATTAATTATTCTTATAGTGCGTTTTATTCATACTCCAAAATTCTTTTATGAATTTGAAAGAATGAAACACGTCATTTGGAAAAAAAAAAAAAAAAAGCAATATTCCAGGAACTCTTTACAAGTACATGCTTCTTTTTGTTATAATAATACATGAATTACGAGGGCTAAAATTTTATAACAATTTTAATTTTTCACCATCAAAGATTTGTCTCTAAAAAGTCTCATGCTTACGGCGTTTAACTTTGCCCTAGAGTATTGTCGAGAAGCCATCTTCCAATCCATACCCTTTGTCATCATTGCCTTGAACTCTGGATAACTAATTCGTCCGTCCTGTAATCGTATTGCATATTAAAAAGCCTGTTAAATTGAATTGATTGAGATACAATGAAAAAGATCGTATAAAAGAAGACTCAGTGTTACCTTATCTAAATCAGCATCAAATATAATGTCTTGAACAAGCTGGTCATTGGTGGGACCTGGGTGGTCTTCTAACAAAGACTCCCTCAACTCCTCAAACTCGATAAATCCACTCCTATTCTTGTCAAAATAGAGGAAAGCTTGATGGAGATGATCTTCACTACTCATTCTTTTCAAATGCACTGCTAGGGTCAAAAACTCCTCAACATTGAGCATGCCATTTCCATCAGCATCAGCCTTTACAAACATTCTAAAGAAATCAATAAAAATTCGTGATCGTAAAATAAGCAATTGAACAAACAATACTAATTTAGGACTTGTTCTTTACACAATAATTTTTCATTAATTTCAATTATTTTCAACCACTCATATAGTTACTTTATATTTTTTAATATATATTTTCTCCAATTTTCAACCATACATGTAACATGTGGTTCGAGTAAATCTACATTTTCACTAAAATGTAAAGAACAAGCCCTTAGTAATTCAAAAAAAAAAGTCAGTGCTGATTTATAAGTTATATCTACATTTTCATAGAATATAATTAAAACTACTTACTGCATCAAGTAGCATTTGCACATCAGGATCAGGAACTTGATGGCCAATCATATTTAGGCCGTCTTTGAGCTCTTGGAAACTAAGGTTTCCATTTTTGTCTGTGTCCATCATATGGAACATTCTTTTAATTCCGTCTACTTGGTCGTTTGGCAAGTTGTCTGCTACCACCTATTTATGAGTCGAAAATTTGATCCATTATGATCCGTGATCAATTAGTATTGCGTATCAAACATTCAATTCGTGTTTAAAATAGGAAATATGGACAGAATTAACTTACTCGAAGGACCTTTTTCTTGAACTTATTCATTAATGAGAACTGCTTGATTCTTGTTCTCACACGTTCTCCCAATGGGACGTTGGCGACCTTATCCGCATTTTGAATCCATTTATTTTCTTCACATAATAAAAGTATATAATAATCAATGCAACACAAAAAGAAAAAAATAATTAATGTTACTTGTATACGTAGAACCAAAGTTTCACCCACATGAGGTGTGATAACCAATGCTATTGTTATCTCAATGCGTACAATTTTGATACATCAAACAGGTGTAACTCTATTTGTACAAGTAGTATATTCGTTATGGTTACCTAGGACTTCTTCAACTGTGAGGCGGCTGTATGGATTGGGCTCAAGCATACCCTTAACAAGATCTTTGGCATCTTCAGAAACTTTGGGCCATGGATCCCTTTTGAAGTCTATTTCTCCTCTCACAATTGCATGTGCAATTCCTTCTTCAGTTTCTGTGCTAGACAAAGCCAATTTGAAGCCCATTGTGCACGTTTAAGAATAAGTAACACAAATAGCATTGATGCATGTACTATTTAGTGCGTGTTAGCGGATGATTTTTAATGTATTTTTATAAGTAGGAAGAGAGAAAATGAGTGGAGTTGGATGGTGGAGATTTAATGGATGGAAAAATATATGGATGTGATTTGTTTGACCAAATTTGAAATTTGAAAAGAATGCATTAAAATGCATTTTGTTGGAGGTGCTAACACCCTCTTAATTTAGAAAATTGCTGAGCTTTGACGGGACTTATTTTTTTAACACTTTAAACTTTTTAGATGAGTTGACAACTTGAATAAATGTCATTAATGATCAAATTTAAGTACTCAAGTTTATAAATGTTTGGCAATTAATCACTCTATGAAATCCTTCATCTAAAACCTGATTGTATGTAAGTGCTTAACAGTATCACTCATGCCATATTTACAAATATTTTTGCAGTTAACCTCTCAGTAAAATCTTTCATCTAAAATCTGACGTTTTGCATAGCCATAGAGTCACCTTTAACAATCATTTGGAATTGAGTGACTCTTGTACAAATATTTGTAAAATTTGAGTCACGAATTAATGGTGTGAAGTTTTGAAGCTTTAAGCGGCTGTTTTTTAAAATTTAGTAAAAACTTAAGTGGCCATTAGTGAAATTAACCTTTCCAAACTCTTCAATCGATTAGCTTGGCAACAATATAGAAGTTTACATCTGTTGTTTTACATTCTCTCTCTTTAAATGTCATATTCAATCGACCAATCAACATCATTAAATTAATACGCTTAATTGTGTACATGGATAATATTGATTGAGTGAGACAGATGATGTGACAAGAAATGAGGCAACCAATTAATGATATGAACCTATGTATTGACACAAAGATGACATGCTATACATGTATGTATGAATGTTAAAGTTTAGATTGGATTACCTGCCCAAAAAGGAGGAACTCCACAAAGTAAGATGTAAAGAATAACGCCCGTACTCCATACATCAACTTCTTTCTCCATAATTACGTCTAAGGACTTCAGGGGCCATGTAATATGGGCTTCCAACAATTTCAGCAAATCTCTGACCTAAAACCATTAATTAATTAATCAGGACTGATGTATTGTGTTAATAATTAATTAAAACTTGATTTATGTGGTGTTTAATTATGTATATTTACCAGGCTCGAAAAATATGGAAAGACCAAAATCAATAGCCTTGAGTGGAGCATCTTCAGCATTATTTGCATATAAGAAGTTCTCCGGTTTAAGATCTCTATGTATTACTCCATGTTCATGGCATACCTAGGATATTAACATATATGTTACATTACATTACATGGATGAAAGATCGTACGTGTGTCAAGCATAAATTAATTTTAGAATTTTGACAACTTGTGATGCAGCAACTTGTATAAGTGATCAATATTTAGTGAAAAGAATACCAATTACTTTTTATTTTTTATTTTTATTTTTTGAAAGCAGAGTACCAATTACTTAACACCAGAATATCATAAAATTTCAGATACTCAAAGTACGTTGACATACTTCTTTAAATTATTTTTTATCCACACACGTAAATTCCCTCGACTATTTCTCTACCACTCATTTTTCAAAATCACAACTTATTTTGAGGAAAAAAGTAATTTTTTCCGGAGACTATGGTTAAAAAGGAAAAATATGCAAAAACATAAAAGATGGCTCTCTATTATAGAATATATGGAAAATGAGTATAAATAAAGTGATTTTGAAGACAATTGTATCGGACATTCTCTTGGCTTATATTCATTTAAACATTTTTCTACTTTAAAATTGACATCGACCACTCAATCAAAGTGAGATTTTAATATTAACTATATATCCCAAATAACTATTTGTTATTATCCACATATGTCTTGTACTATTCAATTTAAAAAGTTTAACATAATATTCCGTTGTGTCTCTGCAAAAACAACATATAATTATAAACAATGAAGAAGAAGAAGATAATTCTAGGTTTAAGAAAATTAAAGATCGACATATGTACCTTAACAACTTCAAGAATGGTTTTGGTAACAAGGGCAGCAGCTCTTTCAGTGTAATGTCCTCTAGCAACAATCCTATCAAACAATTCTCCACCTTCACAAAGCTCCATAACCAAGTAAATGGCATCTTTATCCTCAAAAACCTCCTTATAACTAACAATATTAGGGTGTTTTGGTAAATGTCTCATTATTTGTACCTCTCTTCTTACATCCTCAACATCAATCTCGGTCCTAAGTTTACTCTTAGATATCTTTTTGCATGCCACTTTCTCCCCATTCTCAATATCCACACATTGATATGTAATTCCAAATTCGCCCCTCCCTAATTCCTTCCCAAACTCATATTTCTTGAAAATGTCGTCTGGCGTAGGGTCTCTTAGAACTTGGATGGGACGTGACATTCTTTGCGATAAGGGAATCGACGAGGATCTTGCACTCCCGAGCTTGCCATTTTCGGATTCATCATAGGATACTGGCTTTTGTTGTTTGGTTTTTCTCAAGAAAGTTGAGTTTCCTTGAACAGACATGCAGGTCCCCATGGGATAATGAATAAGATTTTATTTTTTTTTTAGGCGAAATTTTGTGTCTTTTTGGTTAAATATTTGGGATTTTGATTGTCCCACAGGAACAACGAGAGAATGGGAAGGAAATGAGAAAGAAAAGGGAGGAAAGGTGGAGAGAGAGAAAGAGAGTAGAGAGAGAATTTGCTTGTTTTTTGGAAAGTATCTGGTGGATTTTGAAAATCAGTTATTTGGGTTCATTTGTAAGTTCCCTGTTTTTCTCATGCCCTTAGATTCACTTTCCATTGTGTTTGTTAATTCACGAGAAAATATATAGTTAGCAGTGACTAATACCTTGATATTTTAAAGATTTTAATTTTATGATAATTCGGACTTTATTACGATTAAAAAAAATACCTTATTGATTGTCATTTTTTCATTGAAATTATTTTGAAAATTGAAATATAATATAAAATTTCATTGATAAAAAGTGAAAATGAGCTTCTTATAGAGTACTCTCTTAACATGAAAGGCGATGTAAACTTGTTTAAGTAAAACTAATCTGAAATTGAAATGTTCATGAATTGAATTGTAGATGGATCAAATTTGTGTTTAAGCTCGGTAAAACATGTAATATATATATATATATATATATACACTAAAATTCGTACACAAATGTTGGACTTAAGTAATTAACTCCAAACTTATATATGTGGTTAATAAATTATTTTGATATAAATTCTTAAGCATTCGCCAGTACTTCATGATTTGTGAAATTTATGTAAACACTGGAGAAATTTATGTAAATTACACTAGAAAACTTTAGTTACGTACATAAATTATGTACTATTCTATTGTATACGACTTTAAAATACTCAGCTTAGTTAACTACACAATCAAAATTACTTTACAAACATAAACCTTCTTCACTTTTAACTTTTTTAAAGATACGTTCTTTTAGAAAATTATTTTTCATCCCAAAGTATATTTCATCAACAAGGTTTTAGAAATTTTAGAAAAGAACAAACGCACTCTTTTCCATGGATGCTAATTAATTTGATCCGGCATCCCGTTATCAATTGGTAATTAATGTGATGTCTGTGTACTCATGCTGCATAAGTACTATTTAGTTTTGATCCAGTGCTCAATTTAGATACCTTAACGTGCCCAAATTATGGCGTGACAATATATCACATCATGTTTTATTCCATAATCAGCATGTCACATCATATTATTTGTGCTGCTACATCATGCTTTGAACACGTTAAAATACCCAAATTGGGCACTGGATCAATAGTGAAACACTGTAATACTAATAAATGCTAACATACCACATAATCGCTTATAATATTCATACATAACATTTTCCCATGTTAACAAAACTTCTTCAAATATTATTTCCTATGTTGCCGAAACTTCATCAAATGTTATTTCCTTTAAGGGGACATTTTATTGAAAAAGATAAGTACTTTCATTCGAGATATACGTACTTTCTTGGCCAAATTTTGTTGAGGAAGCTCTTTTAAGCTGTTCAATCATAGTATTCTTAGAAGCTTACAACTTCATCAAACACCAATTTGTTGAGGATATTAAAGAGACATGTTGTCTTGCCAAATGTTAACATGCTATCTCAGCGGCACGCCTACTTGTGGACTAGTGGACCCTCTGACTTTTCAATGCCGATTGAGATTCTTTTTTTCATTTCCTTTTTTTTCCCTCCCTTTTTTTGTCCTTTTGGGCTGGCACTAGCACAAATAGAGTGTAGTCCCTAGTATTTGTTAAATTAGTAATTAATTGATCCTTTATTTATTTAGGAAGATATATGAGATAGTTTAATGGTAATGTTGAAAAAGATGTATCAAAGAGAATTTATAATGAGATTATTATATAACTTTTCAAAGTATGAGAAATAGTATGGAATTATTGTAAATAAATGCATTGTATCATGTTGTGTCGTTCATCATTTAGCATCTTATAAATCTGAATTTTTTCCAAGTACATAGCGCATTATTAGATCTTTATTAATAATATGAAGTTTGAGTTATAACATTGTTATTATATATATATATATATATATATATATATATATATATATATATATATATCGGGCAGCCCGAGAAGGCTCCTCTAAACCAAGATCTTGCTCCCACTGAAGTGTAACTCCAGGCCCGCCCCTGTGGTATCTTCCCAATGTAATTGCAAGTCAGTGAAATCTACTGCAGACTTCACACTCATCCCATGCCTTGGATTGACGAGATATCATAGCAACGATTACAAGAAACCATTTCTAGGATGTTAAAAGACATGAGAAGTTAAAACCGAACGTCAAGCAATATTCAAGAAGGTAAAAACGAAACTTATAAAAATACTAGGAAAGCTGTATACAAAGAAGCAGCATTACTGAACTAGTTCAAAAGCATTATAAACATGTGTTTACATACAATATATACACCCCAGACACTCACATGAACACCCACGTGCTTATGTTATGTGGTCCATACTAGTACCACTAATTGTAACAAACTGCACAAGCAACAGAAAATACCAAAAAACCCCAGAGTTGGAAACAACTGAAACTTAGTGGTATTAGAGTCAAACAAATATTCGTGTAGACGGCTCTTGCTTGCAGTCTACCTCCCTCAACACTGTTTTTATCCCTTTGCCTTCTGCATTTGCAGAAGGATGTATTCCATGTGCAAGCCCCGTCATATACTCTCGAGTCTCCCTCTCCTTCTCAAATGAAACTCCATACCGGTTCTCCACATCTGCATGCAAAAATCATCACTCTTAACAATGAAAGTTACAACTCCATATATGATTGAAGCAATCATGCTATGTACAAAGATAATTCATGCACAAAGTTTGATAAGTAGGCACTTGGAAGAACCTGTGTTTTTCTACAGACCACATCATATCAATGATAACAGAACTGCCACATCCATTCTGTGAACCCATTTTTGTTAATCTTCTATAGAAATGGCTTCCACGGTTTAAAATAACAAAATTTGACCAGTCGACTGACTCTTGTGCAATACATCCGCTAAAAACAACAATGAAGAAATATATCTATCACTGATATCTCACTTCACATCTGAGAGATCACATGATTTTAACATATCAGATTGTGGATATTGTTAATCACTATGTTCAAGTAGCATTACTTCTAAACAACTAAGGCAATCAAGTCACATGGGCCCAGAAAAATGTCAGCTTTATCAAGGAAAATTTTTTATTTACAACTTTTTTGTAATGTCAATTTCTTGATAAAAGTACTTTTGGTCAACTTCCGTCGTGAAAAGGAAATTTTCTTATAACACGCAGACGGAGAGAAACACTGGTTTTCAAAAGAATACAACCAATGGAACTAATTAGTATATTATTCTTGCAGATATTACCTTGAGCAAGGTTGTCATAAAGCTGGCCATCTCTAGTGAGAGCCATCATAACTTGAGGTATCCCAAGGGGAAGATTATCACCCCTATCAACCTGCCAAAAGTGAATCACTTTACCATAAGTCTTGGCAACTTTCTCCAAATCCTGGCGCTGAACCGGACCGGGAACCCCAGGCATGAACAGAACCCCACTCTTCACTTCATACTCGTGGGAGTGCCAAAATTTCTTCTCATCATCAGGCAATGTCAAGAACAGTTCTTCAGTTATGATATATTCTAGCCCGATCAGCCGCCCATCCTTGTCGGGCCTGTCGTATATCAGACACTGCCTGAATTCCTCATTTAGATGCCCGCAGAAGTGGTGCGCTTCGATCTGTCGAGTCATGTCGTCCCCATAGAAGTGGAATCTGAAACTCAAACAAACATTTTATCAAACTGATTGCTTGCAATGTGATGATCGTCACAGATTGAGTGACAAAATCACGCGAATTTGAAGCTCAAACAGACATTTTGACGAACAGATAGCGTGCAACGTGATGATCGCCACAAATTCAATGACACAAGCACTCGAATGTGAAACTCAGACAGGCATTTTATCAAACAGATAGTGTGTAACGTGATAATCAACGCAGATTGGGCAACAAAATCACGCTAATTTGAAACTCAAACAGGCATTTTAACAAACAGATAGCGTGCAAATTGATGATCACCATTCACCACGAATTGGGCATCAAAATCATGCGAATTTGACACACACACGCACACACAGAGAGAGACAGAGAGAGAGGGCCTACGCGCAGAGATGCTGGTGGATTTTGTTGACAGGGCCAAAGCCTTGGATGGTGGCAGTGGCCGTCTCGAGAAGGGAAGTTCCTGTCTGAGTCGGCTCGCCGGGAATCTCAGGATGCGTGGAAACATTCACTCCTTCCATTTGATTTTCAGTGATCCCAAAGCGCAGATCGATGATTCGATTCAACCGAACAGAGTTGCAGAGAATTCGAGTGGGGGTTTGTATAGATGCACGCTGTGGAGATGAAGTCGTATATAGCATGGAAAGAACGCTGCATTCATGGTCACGTGCGGCATTGGACGTGGTACGTGCTGTGATATGGCGTGATTTCATCATCGGCGTATTCTGCGGGATAAAAATAGGTAGTCGGTGCTAACTGCGTGCGAACTGTTCTTGACAGTTTTGATCTGTTCCCCCTGTTCCCACGTGGTAAGAGATCAAAACCAATACCCATTGGCGTGGCATTCTATAGCAGGGCCATGTTAGTTCAAAAAGTTTTTTTTAATATATAATATTCATGTTAGATTGGATGAATAATGTATATTCTATGATGGTGGAAGAGCCGATGAGCTTATAAATTTTTTCCTACATGGATACATACCCATGTGAGATACGGAACATAACTTCTGTTCTTGAATAGGTCATCAATTTGAATCTAGAACTATCTTTGTATTTGATACAGTAAAGGCAAGCAATTCACGTATAAATAATTAAATAATTAATTAATATATGATTAATTATCGATTGTTTTATTTGATCCGACGTCGACAAGATAGAAAGAAATAAAATGAAAAATCTATGCAACAATGATCTAACGGGTGTTAGGATGTGTGTAAAAATAAGCTTTTATGTGTTTTTATGTGATATATGAGAAAGAATGAGTGGAATTAAATGAGAGATTTGTGTAGTACAGATAGGTCTCACGAGATATGTGGATGTGAAATATGAGAGAGAATTAGTGAAATTGAAAAAAATGTGTAGACTAGTACTCGCCTATTTTAAATCAAATATGAAGTAGAAAAATCTTATTTCAATATAATAATAGCAGATACAAAAATTGACTTAGTGTTAAATACTCTATGTGATGTCAACATCACTTGTAATCACGTGGCACTTCCGCGTATGACTTGGTTAAAGGCCCTCTTGCATCTTCCGGATGACAGCGTCGCGTTTCAATGTTTCCTAAATTGGGGGAGGCTCATGAATCAGTGTTGAGGAGGCAAGCATATGAATTTAAAAAATATCAATGTGTTATGAATAATAATTGAAGAATAATTATTAGGTGTTATGAATAATTGAGAATAATTTGGTGGTTATGAATTATGAGGAATAATTTGGTGGAGGAATAATTTGGTAAAAGATGTAATTATTATATGTGAATGACTATTATACCCTTGATGAAATTATGTAATTACGATTGTCTTGAATTCAAGTTTTCCTATAAATAGAGAGCGATTATTAATGAAATTCATTCACGAGAATTCCTTAGAATTCATTCTCTCTAAATTCTCTCTATTGTTTCTATACTTTTATAACACGTTATCGGCCACGAGTCTCTAGCCATTTGAGTAATATGAAGGAGTATGCTCTACGATTGCATCTTATAGATGATCTTACATGTATCGAAACCGAATTATTATAAATAACCTAATCCATCTCCAATCAATACTTATCTTTCTTTTCTCTCTTATCTTTTTCCCACTTTCTCACGTCTCACTCTCTCTATCTTCCCAATCACTCATGAAAACATTTATCACGAGACAAAGAGTTGTGGGCAATTCAAGAATTGGCAAATGGAGGAAATACGTGCCAGTCATGTTCAATCGCTTCTCCTAAGAAAAAGGAAAAGGTATATATATTATATTACTTTATAATATAATAATATATTAAACTATAATATTCGTTTTCTCGAGATATAAGGAGCATACATTATCAAAATCAAATTTTCTCGACTCCATTATACTCGATTTAACGAGAGCTTCAATTTGACACCAACATTGATAGGGTAATAACTCGTTTTGAAATATGTTATTATCAAATTTTCAAAATTTACAAATCAGTACACCAACTTTTGAAATGTTACAAAATAGTCTTTAAACATTTTTATATTTACAAATTGAAGTAGAAAGGAGATAATTTTCCAATCGTAAAACATTGATAAAATATTTTTGACAATTTTACCTTTGCGGATTGGAATGGACAATTTTACCTTTAGGGTAAAACCGACCTAATTTTGACGACAGTGAAAAATGGATAGAATATTCATGAAGAAATTCTAAATCCATTGATTATATAAAATGGCTTGAAGTCCATTTGAGTTAAAAGATCGAATATTATTTTAACTCGAAGAGTTCAATTACATAATGTACTTATTCTAGAAGGATAAGTGTGCTCTTGTAGAAGTAATGAGTATTTGTTCTAGAAGAACAAATTTGCTCCGTAAATAAAGCAGATTCAATATTTAATTCAGCACTTTATTTCTGCAATTTAATTCTTGCAATACCTCCTACTTGATGATGGGTTCATAGTCACTAAGCGGAAGGTTTTATATATTTACGCACTTTATATGCTAAGTGATGGGTAATACCTTCTACTAGCAGATCCTACTCTGAAGAAGTAGTTAAATATTATGCAATTTAATTCTTGCTATTTAAATTCCGTAAATTTATATTTATTGCAATAATTCCCATACGGTAGGTTCGACCACCTATTGGAAGAAATTTAATTTATGCAATTTAAATTTACGCACTTTAGATTTCGCATATATTTCCAATGTGGTCGGTAATACTACACGATTGGTGTGCATATTTTCAATGTGATGGGTTATACTACGATTGGTTATAATCTAATCCTACTCGGAAGAAGTAGTTGATCAAATATTCTAATCATACTCTCGAAGAAGTAGACGATGAGAATAAAATTACTTCTTCATATATACCGAATATGAATGGAGAAAATTGAGCAAGTGGTACTTGAAATTACCATTGGATAAATAGACGAAAGTAAAATGCTGAATAGATCCCATGTTGATAAATCAAAGAAAATATATCGCATGGAAAACTTATATGAAGTAATCTCATCGATGATATGAGATTGTATTAATATGAGAATAAAATGCTCTTGAAGAAGCATAATCACTAGATTTCTGTATTTGAATAAAGCCAATATGATATTATTACTCCAGAAGAAGTACAAAACAGCCGAAGTGGAACATATTGAGAATATCAAAGATGACAATAAACACTCGAAAATATAGAAATACGAAAAGAAAATATATATTGAACCCATAAATGAGGGATGCGTCTCGAGTATAAATACTCAGTAACTCTGCCACCCAGAACATTCGGGTTCATAATGAAAAGATCCAAAGGATCTCTTTTTAAACTTGACACCGATGATCTGTGACCAGATGGGTTTTGACTTCCTGATTTTTGAACATATGATTGAATCTTGATGAGTAGATCAAAGCTGTATTAGCGAGAAACAAGTATATTTCTCGCTGAACGAGAAATAAATTTATGTTCTACACCCTGATCTAGAAATGCTAGCAAACCATCGAAGAAATAATTAATATTTAACAAACCTATGGGTTTGGTATGAAAATTCCATCGTGCAAATGACGCTATATTGAATATTTCCTCCAAGTGTTATAGCCACCTGGAAGAACAATAAAAGCATCACTATTGCTCATCATATACATCGGCGGTCATGGATGGATTGTGTTTGTAGCATCAATCGAGTTGGACTAATGACATTTCTAACTCCAATCGATTATCGCTTCCAATTCGATGAAAGGTATTATACTTGACACTCTTATCCCCATAATTGTGCGGCCATCGTAAGACTCCTTAATAGTTTGTTATTAGTCCCTCCATATAGTATATTGATATTTTGTTTCCCTAACTCCCTTACAAGTTGGTCCGCCATATCCACATATTGGATATGACCTACTAGTCCTGGAGCCACCAAGAACACATATAGTTTTTACTGGCGAGGTAAAGATTGACTTACATGAGATGATTTTGATATCTCCATCCCCATCTCCACCTCTATCTTTCTCTTTCAAGGAATGAATGATAGATATATGAATCCCTCTATTTAAAGAAAAATTTTCAAACCAATAATTGAGTGCACTATTTACTTTTTGACAAATATGAAAGAGAAAAAAAAAATGCAGAAAATTTTTTTAAGTGAAAATGACATATATCTCGTCGATTGAAAAATAATATATATATACATATATATATATCTTAAAATCGAAAAATAATATTTACAATTACAAGAAAACATTGATCTTCGTTATTACACCGAGCTTCTTTATATTAATATGAGAAAATTATTATACTAAAATTTTCTACTAAATTTACAAACAGGATCTTCTAAAGTAAGTTTTTCAAGACTGTAACGCGTTTGTTGATCTTTGAATTTGGCCCATAAGGCCATTAGCTCACCTTGTACGTGTCCACTAGGATGTGTCTCAAGAGCTTTGGTTGAATATCATCCAAAGGCTCCTTACTCAATCCATCCTTAATGAATGCTATTTTATCTTCTCGATTTACGGACAAGTACCCCATGATTTACATCGAGTGTCACATGTCCATCGAGCACACTTGTAGCATCCTCCTAATCTTTTTTGCTCTCCAGTTTCTTTGAAAAATTACTTTTACCCATACCAGGCATGTATTTAGAAGGAATTGAAACCTCACCAGATAATCGAACCTTTGCTTCAATCAAGCATCGGATATCTTGTGGGATACCCTTATTCATTAGCATCCTTAATCTTTCCAAATTACATCGATAAATCCTTTTTAGGATTTTGATCGGTAGTGATGGATAGTATTTTCAAGATTTGAGAGCATATGATCCATTATAATGTATAGACCCTTGTTAGGATGAATTTTGCAATAATTTTGATGATTTATTTATAGAATAATACGGCATTATGAAATAAGACTCAGATTTTAAATAAATAATATGAAGCGTAAGAGCTACGATTTCGAATTAAATAATAGCCTGATGTGATGCGTATGAGTCAGAATCAGTGTTTGAATAAAGAGTAGACAATAATGTCACCAAAAGATAATGGAATATGTCGGTGAATTATTTCTATGATAAATCATGTTGAGCACTATACGATACTAGTGAAATCGATATAAGAATTTCTTGAACTAGAAGTTCAATAATAATCGTTGCAAAACCGGATTGACCATCGGTTTAAATAATTATTGAAATCAATATTTCAAGTGAAGAATTAAAAGAATTCTTCAATGATTGTTTTCGATAAATGATGAAATCATTACTAGCCAATATTGGGAATAAATCCCAAATATATCTGGAATAAAGGATCAGAAGTATGAGCCCACTCATCCTCTATGTGGACTACTAGATATTATGATATGGATCCACTAGATAGTCACATGTGTATATGATTCGTAATTTGAAATTTACGAAATATTTGCTCACGGTATGAGCATGATTTTGATTTAATGATAAAGCTAGTAAATGTATATCCCAATACTTGAATAAATCACTCAAGGATTTGAGTATGCACATACAAGTGGGATATTATATGGCAAATTATTTAAAGTCCTCAAATAAATTGCCGATATAGAGAATAGAATGCAAAAGCGGCCTAAATTCCCATATTAAATTTGAATGATGAGAACATATATGATTAAAATCATACCAAGCTGTATGAGTTTTGGTGTTCTAAATTTTCTCAAAGATGAGGGGAGTATTAAAGGTTGAAAATAATATGTGAAATGCATCATGTTATATCCTCGAAATTGAAATACGAACTTGAAGTTCAAAGATGCATGAAAGGCTATGAACAATCACATATATCAGCTACGATGCTTTGATAAGTTAGCACGTTAGAAGCGTTGATATTTCCCCAATCATATATATCAAAGCAAATTATAAAAGATGGTCTTAATAACGGAGGCATATGCTCTTGAAGAGTATATAGACATAACTATATTGTGTAATCCTACAAGAAGATTGATAATGAGATATCTCGATAAGTTATGTCGATATGGGGAAAGAAATAAAATTGAAAAGTGTCGACACGATATGAAAATGTAGCGCTACATATGATCAATGATAATGAAAATATTGAGATATATTGAAGATGATAAATGGTGAATGTGAAATCCTTAACTTATGAGATGATGAGATGATGATGACTAATGCTCGAGTTTAAAGATAAGCATGGTGGTCATTATATGTTGCATGCTCATGAAAGTTAAATTACCGATCGTGTGTGTAGTACCGAAAAGGAAATTAAAGGATCGGGTGAGCTAAACCCGTGTTTATGAGTACCCTAAAGGGTGAGCTAAGCCCCTGGGAATGAAATAACCTATTAAGTGAGTATTAAATGTTAAATGATATATTTTAAGTGTTAGTTAGTTATGAAGGTTTACTTATATGTTTACATGTTTTTACGATGAATTTATACGCTTTAAATTGTGTGTTTGGAGACATGTGTTCATGGTGAATGTTTTGTAGTTATGTATGAAAATTGATGCACTCTAAATGAACGAAGAGTATAAAACCAATGTATATGATACTCATACAAATGTATGAAAGATTTTGAAATGCTTGCAAAGATACTTGTATAAAATACGCGTTGCACTCTTTTTCCCTTAACTGAGGTTTTATCCCATTGGGTTTTCCTAGTAAGGTTTTTAATGAGGCAACTTTAAAGGCGTATTCACATGAATAATGTACTCTTTTTCCTTCATTAGGGTTTTTCCCACTGGGTTTTTCCTAATAAGGTTTTAACGAGGCATATTCATGGTATATTGAGAACAATAGGAGAAATTGATACAATGTATCTATTGGATCAAGTTATAATGGAGCTAATGCTTTAGATCCAAACGATGATGATATTGAAATCATTTACCAGAAGTAAAGATATCAGTTCTCAAGATATGAAATCAAATCTGAGCAAATTGTACTCTTTTCCTTCGATCAAGTTTTTTCCCACTGGGTTTTCTTGACAAGGTTTTAACGAGGCAGCACGTGAATACTCATATGCCGCTGATAGACATCAGGGGGAGCAATGTTTTGATGAAGCAGTATATAACCACTCCAAGCTATCTTGCAATCGGTTTGGAAGTTTTTTCCCACTGGATTTTTCTCCAAACAGGTCCAGAAGACATTTGTATTAATAGTCATTCAAGGGGGAGTGTTATGAATAATAATTGAAGAATAATTATTAGGTGTTATGAATAATTGAGAATAATTTGGTGGTTATGAATTATGAGGAATAATTTGGTGGAGGAATAATTTGGTGGAGGAATAATTTGGTAAAAGATGTAATTATTATATGTGAATGACTATTATACCCTTGATGAAATTATGTAATTACGATTGTGCCATTCGAAGTTTTCCTCTAAATAGGGCTTCAGTTATTAATGAAATTCATTCCTGAGAATTCCTTAGAATTCATTCTCTCTAAATTCTCTCTATTGTTTCTATACTTTTATAACACAATGTATTCAATATAGGTTTTTTAAAACTTTTTAAGCTTTCGCGTATTCAATTAAGACTTTTTAGAAGTTTCAATAAATCCATTGTATTTAAATTAGTTGAGACTTTGTGAGATTTCGCGGTTTATGGGACTGTTAGAGAGTTTTTTCGAAAAAAAATATAATGAAAAAATGTCTCAAAGGTCTCACATATTTGATATATCCACGAGATTGTTGAAGATTTCTACATAATAATAATAGAAAGCTTCTATTTTCTCAACAATTCTCTACGTCAACTCATACATCCCCCTTCAAATTTTTCCCTTTTTAGACCCAAATTATAATTTTTGATTTTTCATTGTCTATATTTCTAGTTGTATGTTTTCGTCAACATTTTTATGTTAATCATTCTTAATTTCAACTTTTACGTGAATGAATTACTGTTTTATGAATAATGACATTACAAATTGTTCTTCTTTCGATTTTGTACATAAAAGTTTTCGCATATTTCAATTCACTATAACTTTATTTTTATTTTGTTAAATTGATCTTTTTAATAAAAAAAACTATGTTTTATAACTGTTTTTGTATTATAATCAACTTTTTTTAATGGTACATTGTAAGGTAAACATATTATATCAAAATATATCATTAAATCTGTTGAAGCACAATCTATTCCAATCATGACTTGGCGCTCGCAAAGAATGAATCTGGGGGTGCATCCCAGAGTTCCATAACCATCATATGACAACGAAGTAACATAAATAAACGGAACAAACAAATCACCACATAATGGTGTACAAACCACAAATACCACATAAGATGTAAATACAATATTATTATAATATTTACAGGATTCGAACCTTGAACTTTGTATTATAATCAACTTAATTTGTTACTTTGTGTTCTGACTGATTTGGTGAGTCGAGCAGTTCTTCAACATAACAATGCATCTACATAACATTGTTGTTAAACAATAAATATATATCTAAATTATTAGTCTAAAAAAGTTTTAAAAAGTGTAAAATTCTTAAGATTCTTAAAAAGTCCTATACAAGTTCCCAATAAATCCAGAAAAATCCTTTCAAATTCAACAACATTCACAAAAGTCTTCCACGTCATGATTTGATACTCACATGGGTGCCTCGTGAGTCGATGATTGACACTTGCCCCGATGCCCCCACATTTAGAGGGATAGTAAGCACGTATTAATCATCGACTCACATATGGGTAGATGCTCACATATGAGCATCGAATCATTGATGATTCTATATAATTTTAAGTCTTAATTGAATACCACTCTCCTATTGTCAAAAAAAAAAAAAAATTGAATATGACTCTCCTAAGTATGGAAAATCGGCAAAATCCTTAAATGTATTGACAATAAAGTATTTGCTCTTTACAAGTAAATTGTTCATCAAATTAAACACATTAATAGTTCACAATTCAAAATTTTAATTATTTTTCATTATTAATACGACATCCGCTTCACAACAAGGTCGCGTAATAGATCACATCACCAACTGGTTATTGCATTGAAGTCGCAGTAAATTCATACAATCATAGCCACAAACCCATAGAACTACATGTCACGCAACTACCATTACTACAATGTCGTAGTAAGATCACCTAACCACCACAACCACATCACTAGGAGAGACAAACATAAAGAGAGTTGGGGATTGGTGTTTAACAATATTTAGTAAATCTCTAAAATCCATTTTACCTGTATTCAATTGGAAAGGATGGTGGTGTGAGGATCAAGGTTGAGATGTGATTTTCAAAATTTATACATGGATCAAGGTCGAGATTGTTTGACTTGATCTAACTTATACTCCCTTTGTCCCTCCTGTTAAGAGTGAGGCTCGTTTTTCATTTATGTCTGTTCCAAATAATAGTCCGCTTTCTTTATTAAGAGTATGGTTATTTTCAAATTGATCAAAGTACCCATATTTAATATTATTTGAATATGAATACTAAACATCAATTAGGTATTACATCTCTTAAGGATATTAATTATCTTTTACATTACTTTTTTGTCATTTAATACAATGGTAAAATAGGAAGAATATATAAATATTTTGTAATGACCCGCCCGAATTCGTCCCGGATGCGGATATGATTTCGTATATACGCCCGTATATGACTCCGTATATGATATGAAATGACATGATGACGTTTCAGTATGACGTATATGTATATGATATGCCCACATTATGATTTGCAGTACGGGATATGCCTCGGGATGCGAAACGGCCTTCGAAAAGAGGAAAATGGGAAAATTCTGCAGAACCAGAATTACGGCCGTAAATGTAAGTATTACGGCCGTAAAAGTCAAGTTACTACCGTAATGGTTCAAGGTTACGCGTAATGGTCGTTCTACCAGTAAGTCAAGAATGAAGGTTAAAGGTCGATCCTCTCGCAGTGCGTGGCCAGGAAGCGATCGCGTGTGCCGAGTTACGGCCGTAATTTAATGAGTTCTGGCGTAATTTTGGAATTCTACCAGAACAGGAGATTCTACCGTAATTTTAAGTCGGCAGAAGTGTTATTTTAGAAGATTCTAGCCATTTCTTGGACATTTCTCACCCAAACTCGGTTCTCATGACCCCAAAACCCCTCCAAGACTCCCAAGAACTCATGTAATCATCCTAAACTCCTTCTCTCATGTTTGGTATGGGTGTGGAAGCTATGAGTACAAGAAGAAAGAAGCAAGGAAGAAGAAGAAGAGGGAGAGGAGAAGAGGAAGAAGGGGAAGCTTCTCCATGCTTGTTTGAACCCCATCTATGGTAGATATGGATGTTTTACATGTTTTATGTCATATATCTGTGCTTATGAATGAATGAATCAAGAATTGACCATGTTTATGCCATGTTTATGCTATGTATGAACCTAGAAAGCATGTGTAGGATCCATTGGCTTGTCTTATGCTTATGATATGTTATGCTATGATACATGTGTGATTTATGATCCACGTGATCTTCGTGCCAAGTTCCATGAGTGAATTGGTTAGGACTTGAAAGAATCATAGAGATTGTAATGTATAACTCATGAAGTCTTCACGTGAAAAGCATGGCGTTAATACGGGTTTTATGTGGTGAATATGATTCAACGTAAACCCTTACGTGTATATGTGTGATGATTATGATGTGTGAAGTATAAGACCTCAACTACGTTCATGTATATGCAAGGGAACGAACGTGTTATATGCAATACATATGTGTTGAGGACAAGGTTATGAGTAGAATATTACATGTGTTTATTTACGCGTATACATTGAAGCATGATCATGCATGAAAAACGATGAATAGGGTTGCCTACCAAATGTTTATATAATGTTCGTCTCACAAAGGTTTGAGACAATTGGTCCAAATGGAGGTCTCACAAAGGACTGGGGTCTGGCCAATTAAAGTATGATTATATGTTACGGCGCCAATATAAACATATGGTTACTTAGAACGGGCCCACGATTATGAATATGTCATGCATTGCATCTAGTATCATCGAGTCTTTATGACTCATTACGTGTCTATGTTTATGTTCTATGAAGGTGATGTGATCGGGAGATGGCGAAAGGTCCTAATGACGTGATGTGGTGTGTGATTGGGAACGGGGATTGAAGATCCTGCGCTATGTAATGGACTCCAAAACCCTAGTAGGTTATACGTTTTCAATGTTTAGGGTTTCGGGTATGAATGTATGATTGACGTTCGTCTAGTTCCACTATGTATAAAAGAAATGAAAACCCGTGCACAGGCCCGAAGGTGACTTTATCTTTATACTTTATGTTTATGATGCGTGCACGGTACACTCTGATATGACGTCATTTATGACGTATATGTATGTGGAACTGGACGGGGCGTTACAGGTGGTATCAGAGCAGCGATTCCCTCTTCCCCACACATCAACGGACACTTTCGCCACTCCGTGTGAAGGAATGATGATGTTATGATGTTATGATGTTGTGAAAGTATGTTATGATATGAGCCATATGAAATGGACATGGGAGCTAATTCTAAGTGGATTACATGAATGTCTATAGCTCTCGATGATATGACTATATATGTGAATGCATATGGCTATATGTTATGTATGTCCATGAACCCTTATGATATGAAAGCATGTTATGTTGTGTATGCGATGTTATGTATGTTATGGTTTGTATCACGTGGTGGTACAATTGGCCTTGGGACGTACAATACGAATGACGACCTATGATATGTATGTATGAGATGAAAGTGCAATGGAAATTATGTCATGAGGAAGTACGTTGACTGGGATCAAAGGATGAAATGTCAATGTCTCCTTTTCCCTATGGTCTCCCTCCTTTATGTGTATGATGATATGATGACTGAGGATCCGGGTACGAGTATGAGATGGATGCTATGACATGTTGAGCTAAGGAGCTACACATGAATTCGGTAATATTGCATAGTCTGAATGTCGGATCAATGTAGCTCATATGATGAAATGAATGCGAATGTAAATGTATGCTGAGATTTCCGGATGTTGGGTAATGCTAAACTGTAATGTGAAGTGTTATGCGGCATATGTGGCTCAACTGGAGCTCTGTGATATGTATATGAAAGGTAGAAGCAAGTATAGAAATGTTATGAACTGAGCTTATTCCGAATTGTGATTATATCACACAAGTAGCTCAATATGATATGTAGTATGATTCAATGACTCATGAACGTCAACTATGTACAGTTATGATATGCGTGTAGTATGAATGTCAGATACGGTATACAGTGGCAACAAGAGCATGACGTTGGCTATGGCAGTGATGATGTTGGATGTTGGATACGTTATGCATGGCCAATGTGTTAGTTCGTTCCTTTCGAGTATGACCAATGTGAATGTTCGTTTATTTCGAACTTCGAGCTGAGTTCACATATATAATCAGACTATATGTGATATGTTATGTTATGGTATGTCATGTAATGAGTTCGGCCTGGTTCAATGTACGGTTATGCTTAGATGTGTGCTCGCGAGATGATGAAGTTCGTTGAACGGCCTATGTTATGCAGTTATGACTGATGCTCTTGGTTATGAGAATAGCCGACGGTTATATGCTATGTAATGTGTCTGTCTTCTCCGTGAGATACGGTCAAGGTTATATTTCACGACCGCTGTATGTATATACGGCCGGTGTTATGTATATGACGCCATGGCTGGTGTTATGTATATGTATGAAGTCACGGCCGATGTTATGTGTGTCTATGCTACGAATGTCTATGAAGAACGAAACAGGCAGATGTATCATTCGGCCGAAGAATGGCTCAATGTATAGCCGAAGTTGTGGAAGTTCAGGAAGTTCTGGAGGTTCTTGAATGGCTCAATGATATGACAGGTATCGTTTATGTCGATGTATATAACCTGCATAAGTTCTATACGATATATGAAGTTATGTCTGTATATGTTCGACTTCCCTACGGCTTTCTTTATGCTAGCTCGGCCTTCTTTTGTTAGTTGCTGAGTATATAAGTGTGTGAGGTGACCTACACTCACGTTACGCCAGTGACTTCGGTTACTTCTTAATATGATATGATTTGTGAAGCATATGAACGGATCGGCCGAGTTTTATGTCTATGTGACGAGTTATGTTTTATGAATGTTATGCGGTTCGTTATGCGTCGGTTAGAAGTTTCAGCTATGCTCTCTGTTATGTGATATGTATGTATTCGGCCTTAAGCTACCAGTTGTTTTGGTTGCTTCTTTATGTCATGATCGATGTCGATGGGACGAATGGTACGAAGTTATATGATAACCGAATGATAACCGAATGCATGACCCGAGTGTTGCGTGGTTTGATATGGTTAGTGATGACATGTATGTATGTTCCATTTCGGAATGAGAATGATCCGTTACAAAATGTGAAAGCCATGTGATTCGCTATGTTATATGAAAGCAGTTTATTACGCCACGTCCCAAAGTACTTCTTGAATGCCTTCTCGGTATTTTTTATCTCGGGAAATGATGTCTGGAAGTAGTAAAGGTATGTTGAGGTTTACATATGTATGTTATGGTTATTTTCTGTCCCGACCTATGTTCGTGAAGCGTCAATGGTAGGTGAGCCGGTTATGTTCCCATGTTATGTGATGTGATATGTATATGCCGGGGTATTCAAAGCTCATAATGCTACGGCTATGTCTATGTTACTGGATGTTATGCTATGGTTATGTTACTCCGGGGAAAAGATATGAATGATATGCTAGATGAAATAAATCCGAATTTCACGAGCCGTATGAACTTGCCATGTTATATGATTTTGAAAACGAGCTCAGTTAGGTAATCACGTGAAAGCAATGATGATCGGATTCGCTTTGTTTCAACGAGTTGAATAGCTATGTTCTTTCGCCGCTTTCCTTATTCTTGCTATGTGAACGAAGCTCAGGGCTATGAACGAAAGGTAGAAAAGCGACACGAACATGAGCCGATATGGTATTGCCGAAAAGAACTGTTCATATGTTATATGTTATGCGATGAAAAGAAAGCTCTTTTGCTCAACTCTTGTTTCTTCGACGCTTTATGTTCGATATGCTTACGGATGAACTACGTTATGTTTAATATTGAAATAGAAGAAGTTACAGAATCTTGTATACTTCTTCGGCCGTATGATCCATCAGGTATATATCTTCCCTACGACATGATTTATGTATGAAGTATGAAGATGAAATATCAATTCTATACGGCATCCTATATGAAAGAATGGTTCGAATGACAACACATGTTATGTATTGTGAGATAACAATCGTATGTATGATCCTTATTCGTCTCGTGGAGTGCCACATGATGAATGTATGACCTGATATAAGTATGAATCAGAGTGCGCAGCGAAAGCTATAACCACAGTTGGCAATGTTTTACAGAAACGGGGAAAGGTATGTCATGTGAAGAAATATCAGTTCAGTACGGTATTCTCTTCTTATATGTATGTTATAGTTATGAATGTTACGGGATCTTTGGTTCGCTCAGTTGTATGTGTTATATGCGTTCATCCCTTAGCATACCACAATGTGAAGCTCAGAACTGATATGTGAACGAATCGGTGTGGTATGTGCGCCCGAAATGGGGAAATTCGCATCGAATTCCGACATGTATGTATGTTTATATGCTAATATTCACGACGTCTCGTCCGGAATTCTTGTGTATATTTCCTACGTATGTGATTAAATGATTTGTTCGGCTCTTATTCGGGTCAGTTTTATGGCAATGGGACCGTTATATGTTATGTGCACCGTCATGTGTGAAGTTCTGTATATGTTAGGAGGAGACATAGGAAAGGAAAGAGGATAGGAGACATTGCCCCGAAGTCAAGCTTCTAAGGCAATTTGAGGACTAAATTTATTTAAGGAGGAAGGATGTAATGACCCGCCCAATTCGTCTCCGGGACGCGCGGATATGATTTCGTATATACGCCGTATATGACTCCGTGATATGATATGAAATGACATGATGACGTTTGATGAGCGTATATGTATATGATATGCCCACATTATGATTTGCGATGACGGATATGCCTCGGGATGCGAAACGGCCTTCGAAAAGAGGAAAATGGGAAAATTCTGCAGAACCAGAATTACGGCCGTAAATGTAAGTATTACGGCCGTAAAAGTCAAGTTACGGCCGTAATGGTTCAAGGTTACGGCCGTAATGGTCAGGTTACGGCCGTAAGTCAAGAATGAAGGTTAAAAGGCTGATCCTCTGCTGGTCGCGTGGCCTAAGCGCGGATCGGCGTGTGCGAAGTTACGGCCGTAATTTAATGAGTTACGGCCGTAATTTTGGAATTTACGGCCGTAACAGGGAGATTTACGGCCGTAATTTTAAGTCGGCAGAAGTGTTATTTTAGAAGATTCTAGCCATTTCTTGGACATTTCTCACCCAAACTCGGTTCTCATGACCCCAAAACCCCTCCAAGACTCCCAAGAACTCATGTAATCATCCTAAACTCCTTCTCTCATGTTTGGTATGGGTGTGGAAGCTATGAGTACAAGAAGAAAGAAGCAAGGAAGAAGAAGAAGAGGGAGAGGAGAAGAGGAAGAAGAGGAAGCTTCTCCATGCTTGTTTGAACCCCATCTATGGTAGATATGGATGTTTTATATGTTTTATGTCATATATCTGTGCTTATGAATGAATGAATCAAGAATTGACCATGTTTATGCCATGTTTATGCTATGTATGAACCTAGAAAGCATGTGTAGGATCCATTGGCTTGTCTTATGCTTATGATATGTTATGCTATGATACATGTGTGATTTATGATCCACGTGATCTTCGTGTCAAGTTCCATGAGTGAATTGGTTAGGACTTGAAAGAATCATAGAGATTGTAATGTATAACTCATGAAGTCTTCACGTGAAAAGCATGGCGTTAATGCGGGTTTTATGTGGTGAATATGATTCAACGTAAACCCCTACGTGTATATGTGTGATGATTATGATGTGTGAAGTATAAGACCTCAACTACGCTCATGTATATGCAAGGAACGAACGTGTTATATGCAATACATATGTGTTGAGGACAAGGTTATGCGAGAATATTACATGTGTTTATTTACGCCAGTATACATTGAAGCATGATCATGCATGAAAAACGATGAATAGGGTTGCCTACCAAATGTTTATATAATGTTCGTCTCACAAAGGTTTGAGACAATTGGTCCAAATGGAGGTCCCACAAAGGATTGGGGTCTGGCCAATTAAAGTATGATTATATGTTACGGCGCCAATATAAACATATGTTTCGCAACGGGCCCACGATTATGAATATGTCATGCATTGCATCTAGTATCTACTGAGTCTTTATGACTCATTACGTGTCTATGTTTATGTTCTATGAAGGTGATGTGATCGGGAGATGGCGAAAGGTCCTAATGACGTGATGTGGTGTGTGATTGGGAACGGGGATTGAAGATCCTGCGCTATGTAATGGACTCCAAAACCCTAGTAGGTTATACGTTTTCAATGTTTAGGGTTTCGGGTATGAATGTATGATTGACGTTCGTCTAGTTCCACTATGTATAAAAGAAATGAAAACCCGTGCACAGGCCCGAAGGTGACTTTATCTTTATACTTTATATTTATGATGCGTGCACGGTACACTCTGATATGACGTCATTTATGACGTATATGTATGTGGAACTGGACGGGGCGTTACATATTTGGTAATTCCAACAATATTTAATATATTTTCTTAATATATGTGAAAATGATGAGTATCCATCTTAGTGGGATAGAGGGAGTAAGAAATTAAGTGCATTTTAAGATTGAATTTTGTATGTATTTTAATCCATTCAATTTTAAATTTGAATTTGGTTAAATCAATTATATTCATATATCTTATGACACTTATATATACTATAGAAATCTCCATCATTCAACTATAATCATTCTCTCTCCTATTCGGAAAATTCGGAAATGATCCAGTGAAAGTGAAAGTGGTCTTTTATGGAATATATATATATATATATATATATATATATATATATATATATATATATAGAAGTCCATTAAGACTATAGTGAAAAGGGTATGTTGTCAATAGGCGTGAGCAACATCCAACTTGATTGTACATGAAAAAACAGAAATGATAGGAAAAAAATTGAAGGAAAATGGTCACGAAACTCTTGTTTTTTTCTTGGCATCGTTCATTCAAGAGAAGTTAAATAGGTGAGAAAAATTATATAAAAAAAAAAGGTGAGAAAAATAACGCATGAATTGGTTAATTTTTCTCGTTAATTAATAAAAGTAATTTGCCGTCGTGGTTGTGAGCTGCCATATGAACTATGTCGAATCTTTATTATTTCTCTTTCTTATAGTTCTTGTTTGCGTTTTCCACTGTATTGGAGTGGGAGAATTAAATTTTTCTTAAAAAGACTATTCCTTCAAATTGACCATATATAAAAACATGCCGTCGATTGCCTACACTTACCCCACCCCCCACCTCACCATCTCCAATTCATCCTGTCTCCCGTAGTAGGAAAAACAAATGAATTTTAGATTTTAGGATCGTTTGATTAGACGGTGGAAAATGGATTTGAATTTCTCATTCCTTTCCAAACGAATTCAAGCTCTTTGATTTCAAGTAGCGTGTTCATTTTTGGCCTAAGATCGGCTTAACACTCCATGAACATAAAATGTATTTAATTAAAAAATAAAAAAATTTGGACGGAAAACATTTATCACTCCAATCAGACACACCCTTACTGCATTGTTCAGCGAAGCAAAATGGCAAAGTTCAGTGGTGACAGTTGTAGTTGAGCATGGTGTTAGTTACAATTAAAGTGGAGATGCGATGACGAGTACTAGTTGTGATAAATCAAACATTGTTGTGATGACTATCGATTTATATAGAAAGGGTGGTGTAGCCCCACAATATCGCTGGTAATTGTTGAACCTCCTTCCCAATGGAAAGATCAATAATTAGTTGGCACGCCAATGATCCAATGTCAACCTGTTGGCAGCATAAGCTGCCAAACGGGTGACATGGCGCCCATAGGACGCCACGTCAATTGCAATTTAAAAAAATATTTTTTTAATGTCTTCATTAAGTAAGATGAATACATACATGCTTCTTTTTAATGGTGAAATTTGTAGACCACATTCCCCCCCCCCAAAATGGGGGTGTTGGCATGATCTCCTACCAACGCTATTGGTAGGAGATCATGAGCGTTAATTTGGAAATTGTACACTATTGACATTTTGAGAGAGCCGCCAACCTCTAGAAGGTCTCAAACAAATTTTATTTTATTTCTCACCAGAGATCAATACCAGCGCTCAACTTGTACGTCCAAGACATCTAAATATTCAATTCTCTATAATTATTGTGTATATATTAGACAAAAGCAAAGCTACTATCAAAAGGAGAAAAAAATACAACAGCTACTCAAGTTGATTCAATAAAAGGCGGGCAAGGAAACAACCACTAAAACTTATAGTAATGATCGTTCCCCACTTGTGGGTACGTTATGGTACCCACAAGTGGAGAAAAAAATTCGTAGGGAGTTGGGTGAGCTCCCAACGTCAGGAAACAGTTATGTATTATTCATCTAACTTAATATAGATACAAAATCCTTTTTTAAAAAAATTTGCTCCGGTGATATGGCATCACTAGTGTTCCCCACGTGTGTGTGGGTACGTGCTCACGTGGGGAATAGATCAAAAGTGCTAAAAATTAATATGCCAGCAACAGGCCAACAGCAAGATAAAAAAAAAAAAAACACTCATTTGAATACCATTAAATTAAGGGTTAGCAAAGAAGTACCGATGACTCGAGAAGTGAATGTATGTTGAAACAAAATTGAGTGTAAAATTGCTAACAAAATCGTATTGAGGACAAGCTTGCTTCCATATCTCTCAAAGCAAGTGGATTACCATAATAATAATAATATAAGAAAACGGACAATAAAAAAGTCTATTTAAAATTATTCTTGTTAGATATTTAAATTTGTAAATAAATAGGAAGTCTTTTTATCGTTTAACAGTTTGTATAATAAAAATTTAAATAAAAAATCATCATCCTACCTCGTGGTTTTTAATTACACGTCACATTGATGCCATTATTATTATTATTATTATTATTATTATTATTATTATTATTATTATTTTACTTTTTAATTTATTTTAGTTACTTAACAACTCTAGAAATCGTTTTTTTCCCAGTAATAATGTAGCCTAAATCTATTTATATTCAAATTATATTGATTGATGAATTTATAAGCTAACTCACCCCAACACCTCTGCATTTGCACGTAGCACTACCCTATAAATTTCTGCATCTCGGTATAATTTATAAGCTCAGCTCATTTGTAGTTTGCAAGGACTTCAAATCTCGTCGCCTGAGTTTCATTTGGATCTGGCCGGAATATTCTACGCCGGCTACTGACGTCAATCATCCCATCTATTCAATCAATTTCATAGGTCAGCGTCTTTACTCGTTTAAATGTATGCACATTCATTATCATGAATCTCAACAAGAGAAAGGCCCCAATTTCGATAGATCTGCAGTGCATAAACTAATCCCTGTGAAATCTGATTTTACTTTTGCCGTTTAATTACTTGATCCGGAATATTGAAGTTTCATTTGCTTTCAAACTATAGTTTTCATGTGGAAGAATTCTACAATTTGTTCTTTTCTGATAAGATGTGGTTGTAATGCGTTTTTGCCTGTTGAATTGTAATGGAATAAAGAACAGGGATTGCAGTGCTAAGAATGTTGCTTTTTGTTTATCTAATTGTTTGGGAACATCGATGTTCACGTGATATTTGCGGGGAAACTCATGAATCATAATGGCTTCTGGCGTATTTTGGAATAAATGAGCTACTAATGGTGAGTTAGGGAAGGGTTATTAACTTGGTTCTTTGTCCTGCTTCTATTTTTGAATGCACAGGCTAAATTTTTGTGTAGCCTGAGTAATTATTGGGGTTCTTGATCTGATGAAGAACGGGATGATAGAGTGCAGCGTCTGTCATTCCAAGCTTGTCTCTCCATCCACAAAATCCGTTTCACGGGCCTATGATCGGCACAGGAACAAGATATCATCGAAGCAACGGGCTCTAAACTTCCTGTTGGTTGGTGGTGATTGTGTCCTTGTTGGTTTACAGGTAATTGTCTTATGCTTTTGTTCTATGATTTCACCTCATCATGTATTTTCAGTTTCAGAGTCTTGGCTGTTCCCCTCGTGCTGCAACCAAGTTGGTTTAATCTATTTCTAAATATTGGAAAACCAGGAGAATGGTGGATACACTTAGTCCTAATTAATTCTAATTTATACCTTAACAAACGAAGCGTATCCATAGAGTGAATTCATTATCGAGTAGAAAATTGGAGGATAAGGGATTTTACACAATAAACGGTGCTTTAGCCCAAGCTTCATTTTAAGTTGGACTACAATTTTGATTGCAAGACATTGATTCTCACAAGGCAACAAAGCAAGGAACCCTGTACAAGACTTTTATGATTTATGATATAGAATCAGTATTCTTAGCCAATTAACTACTGTTTGTTGGTGACATTCCACTATTTTATTTTTAGAGCATCCACAATGGACATGTGAAATTTAGCTAGTCACGCAAACAAAAATAAGATGTTGATTGACATATTAACATGTTAATTTAGTTAATCTTTGACAGCTAAAATGGATGTGTTAAACACAGCCATCACAAGCAATTGTCGACTTTTCGTTAGTCTAAAAAAATAAGCAACAAAAGTCACAATAAAAAGCACTTTTTAAACACAAGTTTCCACCTCACCACTTAACTTTCTTGTTAAATTTAGCTAAGAAGTTAACATGGCATGGGCCACAAAAAGATTCATTTAACACACCCACTCACATATATTATAGGTAAAATTTTGGCCCTTAACTAACATGTGACTTAGCACATCCGTTGCTGATTCTCTTAGCCACTTAGTACTGAACTCATATACAGATGAAAACATATTCTGCTATTGTAGTATGTACCTGCTTATTGTGGTCTCGTTCTTACGTTTTGTGAACCAGTCATTACTTAAAGATTCCTGTTGGCCATTGAACTGCCAACATTCTTTCTTACTCCACTTATTTTCAATGATTGGGGTTCGATACATTCTTTAGTAATAATGTAACAGTAAAGAGCATGTGAAACTTACTGGAGATCTTCCATTACGTCTTAAGGGAGGTGTGAATATACTTGTGTGCAGACATGCTATATTTCCCGATCTGTAAATGGTTTTATTTTCCTATTACATTTAAAGTTAAATTTAGACTTAGAAATAAGAAGATAAACTACAAAGAGGAAAATAAGGCAAAAATATTCAACTATCACATAAAAAAATGAGGTGCATGCCTTATGTGCCTTGAGGTGTGCGCCCATTCAACGAGGTGCCTGCCTCAATACACTCACTCAAGTTTGTGCCGCCTTGTAATTTTGCAGGGTCTCATGCATTGTTATATAACATTCATAGTCCTGTTTCCTAATAATAATTTGAAAGTCGTACTTGATCTTTTGTTTTTTTTTGCTCTCCAGCCTATCTTGGTTTTTATGTCAAAAGTGGATGGAAAATTCAAATTTAGCCCTATCAGTGTCAACTTCTTGACTGAGGCCGTGAAGGTTATTTTTGCGATTGTAATGCTTCTAATCCAGGTACTTCATCCTTTCCTATTTCCGGCATGTTATAAAGGGTGATAGGGAACAATTTTTAATGGTTTTTTTATTTTTTTATTTTTTTATTATGTATTTTAGTGTGAAAGAGGAAAGAGAATGAGTGGAGTTGAATTGTTGAGATTTGTGTAGTACATGGAGGTCCCACGAGAGATATCTATGTGATTGGTTTGACCAAAAGAAAGAATGGATAAAAATGGATAAACAATTGGTAAAAATGATAGGCTATCATCCTTATAGTCTCTATTGGTTAAGTTCAATTGGTGTGTTGATGTGGCTGAATTTCTGTTGCAAATTTAGTAACGCATGTGAGAACCCATGTACGAGGGATATATAAGAGAATGGAATGCTAGATTGCTAAAATTCTGAGTAAAAGAGCTTCTCTATAATGAAAAGATATGTGATTTGCAGAAATCTAATCTAATATAGCATTAATTAATGTTGTAATAATTGAAAAGTAATTTCATTTTCATTAATAAACAATACTTCTAGAAGTATGTGCACTTGTGCAAAGATTTTTTATTTATATTTTTTTCCTGAATTTTTTGGATCATCCATATATGCTGCCACACAATTATAATTACAAGCATTATCTCATCCTTTTCTTATTATGATTGTGTGTTTATATTTTAGCTTACATGAAAGCTCCCAATGCACGGGGCTGAGGGTGGGTGAGAGAGTGATACATACAACTATAGTACCATATACGTGTAATTATTTTTTTGAGTTTTTCTTGCTCCTGGCAGGCTAGGCGGCAGAAGGTTGGTGAAAAACCACTTCTCTCTATTTCCACGTTCATCCAGGTGCATTTTACCTGCTCTACCAGTCTAGAATTTTAATCTCCGATTGTATTTGCTATTTTAATTTTCAATGAACTATCTATATAATGTCAAGCTTGTTGATTTGCATGCCACTTGAACACTGTCCACCTTTCATGGGAAGGTGAAAGCTCTTGTTTCTTGGTTATCACCACGCACATTTTCGGAAAGTGAAAGGCTATTGGTCTCTTATGCTGGTAATTTGATTCCATATATTTCCTGCAGGCGGCTCGCAGCAATGTGCTACTTGCGGTCCCTGCATTTCTGTATGCGGTTAATAACTATCTGAAATTTATTATGCAGGTAAAATTTGTTAAATTGTTTTCTTTTTCATTAAAATGTATATCTGGTAGTGTCATTTAAGGATATTGTGGTAGGCCTTCAAAAGATAGTTGCTTGGCAACAGACGGTTTAATACTGCAGTTTGACTGCATTCTTTACAATTGCTCTTCAGCATTCACTGATGACTTGAAGATTCAGTGCCACCCTGCACTCGTACTCCATATTTCATCTCCAACTTGTGTCCTTTCCAACTTTTTTCTAACTAAAAATTAACTTCCTAGGTCAAGGTCAAAGTCCAACTTGAACGTAACTGATTGTTCACAACTGCAAGAAGTTATTATCCTTGCGTTTTGTTTTCCCAGAAAAAATTCAAACTACAAGTAGCTTCTCAGTAAAATAAAAGTTCAGCGGAAGACATGCGAAGTGTTGCTTTCGCAGGATACGAGGACTGCAGTATGAATTGTTTGCACATTAATCAATACAAGAACAGAAATTATATATGAAATGGCCATGAGTTTTAGTTATAGTTTATGATGTCATGTTGCAAGTGGCTGTATTATTTCTTGCAAGCATGTTAAGTTAGGATATGATTCCAGGTATACATTGCAAGTAGTACTTTGTATTTCTGTGATCTGTCAGAATTATTGAGCATGATCCATGAGGTCAATGGGTTGACACTTTTGAGGTTTACTTGTGTAACAAAATTCCAAAGCAATACATATTAGGGAATTTGGAAAGTGACACATAGGAAGCTTACATTCGTTCTATAAACATTGCTCAATCATGAAGTCATTGTTTGTGGTGTATTTTTGAGTCTTGAGGTAGTTGAGTATTTTGGTAAGTTTTATTTCTTACCATATATGTATCTGCGTGATTGTGTTATCTGACAGATTGGACTGCATATTTTTGCTTGCACTTGAGTCTATTAATTATAAGTCTTTTATCTTTTTCTTATTTCAGCTGTATTTCAACCCTGCAACAGTGAAAATGCTCAGCAATCTAAAGGTATATTGCTTGCTTTGCTGCTTGTGAGGCTATATGTATTTTTGATTTGGAGTGACTAGTATTTTGAATTCTGAAGTTCCTTTGTGTCGTTATCTGCATGAGAACTTTTGGTATTCCTGTCATGGTTCAAAAAGGCTAGAATTGTAGTGAACCATATTCCCTTCATGAGACAAGTTGTAAGCCCTTGGGGCGCGTTGAGGTGCAGGTGTTATTGTGAACCTAAATTTTAGTAAAAACAAAAATAAGCATACAATAACCGAAACAAAATGTAAAGGTCTCCAAAACTTCAAAACTTAAAATATTAATGGAAGCTAGCACAAAATTAAATCTATTACGACAAGTAGCAATCTAAAGCAAATCAGAAACACACACACAGACACACGAAAAAGGAAGAAGAAAAAAGAAAAGAAAACCAGGGGTAGGCTCTCCTTTATATATATATATATATATATTGTTTGAATCTATCTATAGTAAATTAAAAAATTAATTTAGTTTTTAGCCATTAAATGTCCGATGCAAATTAGATATGAAGAGATCTTTAAAGCATGTTAATTAAGTGGGATTTTCAGAATTTTAAATGTGGTTAGCCTTAACCATTAACGGACACAACCCTGGAGGTGTGGGCCTTGAGGCTTAAATCTCAGTCAGTTGAGACGTAAGCTTCATTCAATTGAGACGTAACCTCAGTCAGTTGAGACGTAAGCTTCATTCAATGCTTAGAGCTTCAGTGCGTTTTCTGAGCCTCTGAGCCTGAGGGATGCACCTTAGGAACGTCTTCAATTCTAGTATATTTAATAATTTATTTATTAGTGGCAGAATTTTTGAACTGGGTCATTGTACACTTTTCTTTTGTTGTTTTTAGAAGTCTTGTGCCATGGAAATAATTCACCTCATACAACCTTATAGTTCATCCCAAGTACTTTGTTGTGTTATCAGGAAAATATAGCCTGGTGGTGTGTTCTTTTGCTGCCAATGCAGTACTGCTGAAATCAGTATAATCAAATAGAATACCAATGATTTTACCAGATCTTTTTTCACTGACTGAAACGACGTACAGGTCATCAACAAAAATAATGTTGCCTATGCACAGCGTCTACGCCTTGCTTAGGTCATAAGTGTGCAAAAAGCAGTCAACTGTGTTTTTTCAACCAAAAATTACACGCCTAATTAAAAATTCACTTTTTTCTCCTTTAAAAAAAATAACAAAAATAAGAAAGCACTTTTTCACCCTTCACCCTCTCTCCTATGCCTGAAAAGCTTGAAGCTCAGCCTCCACCCTTTGTGCTTTCCCAAACGCTTTTCAGAGCAATGATAAAAAAATGATAGTAATAAAATTTGTTACTCCATTTGTTTCTATTCTTTCGAAATCCATTTTCCTTTTTCTTATTTTATATTTGTTCCCCCACAGTTTCGAATGCTGCTTGTCAAATTAGTGTTTCTCTCTGTATTGTTTTCCAATTAAATAAGCAGTGAGAAGCTCCTTACTGACTTCCCTTAGGGTTAGCAAAGCATATCATCATCTTCAGATTTAAAAAATATAAGCTTAAAATTGTGGTTAGCTGGTAAATGTTATTCTTGTTCTCATACTGTAGATACTATTGTAACTATAATGTGGTTTTTCTCCAATACAGGTTTTGGTCATTGCAGTACTTCTGAAGATAGTAATGAAACGCCGCTTTTCAGTAATTCAGGTCGGTTCTAGTCTCTGAAATTTCATGGTTACATGTGTACATATATAGTAAGGGTAGAGTTGCATCATATACATGATGCAAGGACTTTGTAAATGAACTACACTTGCTCTTCCATTTCTGTTATGGCAGAGCTACAATATTATTTCTGAAACATTTAGCATCGATTTATGTTACATGGCAGTGGGAGGCTCTTGCTTTGCTGCTGATAGGGATAAGTATAAATCAACTTCGTTCCCTACCTGAGGGTACAACTGCTTTGGGTCTACCGGTTACAACCGGTGCATATATGTACACTTTGATATTTGTAAGTGATTTAAGCCGTCTATATGCTATTTTTTCAAACAGTTAGTTGTCATATACTAATTCTTTTCTATATGCTAACATTTAAACGTCTGATCCAGGTTACTGTTCCATCCATGGCCTCGGTATTCAATGAATATGCTATGAAAAGTCAATATGACACTAGCATTTATCTTCAGGTGATTAGCATGATAAGATTGACACGCTATGTTGTATCACGGAATTTTTCTGTTACTGACTGCATACTTGGATGAGTGCTTCTGCTTTTCTTCTCTCCTGCTTTTGTTTTTATTTTTATTTTTATTTTTAATTGTTATGGTTATTAGGAAAATGGGGAAGGAAATTATCATTATCTTCTGCAGCCAAAATGCCTATATAGACTTACATGTTCCTAGTCAAATCCAAGACTAGGACACAAATGAAATGGTGAAATATGAAAGTCATAAGATTTTGGTTGTGAATTCATGAGAATGGATAGAACACATGATAATTCGAAAAACCAGGAACATCTACTAGTATCGGCAGCTTGGAATAGTTCATAAAGACATTGATATTACACTTATGTGTACATGGATAAAGGTCTATTGTATATCCAAATCTTTGTATGCATACATTGGCTGCACAGTGGTCTGAAGATCATTTTATTGGTAGTGGCAGTGGTATCGAAGGTAAATTTGGTGGCAATACTAGCCAGCCCCTGGGTTGCTGGCAGAGGCGCGGTGGTGGTGGAAGTTTGTATGTTGAGCGGATTTGATTGTTTGTTGTGATTGAGTGGGTAGGTGTTTTGTTTAAAAGTGGGGCGGTTTCATTTTTTGATTGCAGAGTTCGGTTTTCAGTTCAATACATGTTGGATTGTTATGAACTGAAATCAAATTGTTTAGTTGGTGTAAACGTGACAATGTAGCTAGTAGCTCTGACCCATTGTTCTAAGAAAAACAAATCTAGGAGGCATGCGGAAGGCCTCAAAAGCTTTGGTATTTGAGGCCTATGCTTCAGTTGTGGTGAGGCATACCCTTCATAACACCACCTCAAGGCTTGTGGCACACAAAAGATAAAAAGCATTTTAGACATAATTATATAACGGCTCATCTCCACTAAAGCACTAAATTGTGTTTCTCATAGACCAACTTTCAAATAGTCCACTACGCCAACTAAAATTTTCTTTTGTTTCTTTGCACAATTTAAATCGTGCAATTAGTAATCTTGAAGATTGTTTGAGATGCATTATTAGGTTTTTTGGTGGTTTGGAGTTAGTTAGTTTACAGTGATGCTTATGCTTCATTTAATGAAGAAAAATTGCTTCAGCACATGCCTCTTTAACATAGCTCTTCGCTCAATTTGTTTTCTGATAAACAAATGTTACTCCAAAGTCCAAATTCTAAGTTTTGCTTACTGCATCTGTCTCATTTTCTTTTTGATTTGCAGAACTTGTTTTTGTATGGATATGGTGCTGTATTCAACTTCCTTGGAATTCTTGTAACCGCCATTTTTAAAGGTTGACCTGCTCTCCCAGGCTTGCTTCTGTTTATATAATTGGAAAATTGATTCGAAGCTTTTGAATTGGATAATATATTTCATCTGTTTAAGATTTGTTTCTAATGTAGCTTCATCCAAAGAGTTGAATTGCTAGTCACTGCTTGTTGCTTTGATTGAACTTCTGATTTATGGAATTTTCATTGTAAATTGTTTCAGGTCCCAGTAGCTTCGATATATTTGAAGGACATTCTCATGCTACCATGCTTTTAATATGCAACAATGCAGCTCAAGGAATTCTGTCCTCCTTTTTCTTCAAATATGCTGGTGAGATAATTTTGGTAGTAGCTTGAGAAATTAACTTGGATTTCCCTGATCGGGCTTGTTTGTCAAGGCTTTTTTTGTGAAGACAAGTTATTGTTTTGGAGAATTTTTGGTTTAAGGAAAAGTTGTCGGAAAACACGAAAAATAACATTTTTGTTTCCTTTCTCAGATGATGTGAGGTCGAAAATGATTGGAATAAAGAGTTATTATCTATGAAGTTATGCCAAACAAGCTTGTCGATTAGTGGCATACCAGTTTTGCTGTCCATTACTAATATTGAGTCATTGCCAATACTCCATGTTTATTTCTAATACTTACAGTGGCCTTTTTTATATGTTACCAGATACGATTCTGAAGAAGTATTCATCAACAGTGGCGACAATATTTACCGGCATAGCATCTGCTTTGTTGTTTGGCCATACTCTAACCATAAACTTTATGTTAGGGATTTCAGTGGTTTTCATCTCAATGCATCAGGTATCATAACAAAGAGAAGTATCTGTTTCTCATATTTTCATTGAGGCTTACATCTTGTTTTATTCTTTGTTAGTTCTTTTCACCTCTTTCTAAAGTCAAGGATGACCCGGAGAAAGTAGATATTGTACAGGATAAAGATAGGTAATTTGATTTCCTCATTTTTACACACACACACGCACACACACGAACAAAACTATTGCCTAAATTCTTTTTGACACAAATCAAAAAAATTATGGTATTACTACTTCCCCCTTTCGAAAGAGTCTTTATTTATGATATTTATTTATTTCCTCCTATGCTGATTTTGTACCAGGTCAAGAGAATTATCCTTCGTAAATATGACAGCTGGAGCAAACGAAGATGTGCGATTCATTATCAATCATTTAGATTTGTTCATGTGTTATTTCTTAATCTTACCCTAGACACATTTCTGTTTTCATTTTCCAGGCTAGTCATCGCGTTGGACCTGATGAGAGACAGCCTCTTCTTCCCATCTAAAGCTCTGAGGGAGTATGTAGCTTCTCTTGTTCTTTTCATCTTTCAATTAGTAGTTTGTTACAGTATATTTCAAACTTTTAGTTGAATCACCATCATAATAATATTTTAAGTGATAATAAGAATGATATAACGTAATCCACGAAACAGAAGGAAGAAAATCGCACAACTCACCATAGGAAAAATTATAAATAATAATGGCATATAATGGAATTTATTTGTCGTAAGGCTTCTCAAGTAGCTTTTATTCTTTGACATAGTTAAGGCTTCATAGGAAATCGAAGGTACGGGATTATCTCCTCCTGAATTTAAGCTTTTGATACTATTTACTTATGCTCGTCGTAGTATTTGTACGTAGAAAAAATTCTAGTACTCAGCGTATTGAAGACTTCGGTACTCCTCAGCAATAAAATTGTTCACTTGTATATGATGGGCCACAATTCACTGAATAATGTGGTATTTTTATGCATAGGCTGACATTTTTAATTGATACATACGTACTCCAGGAATATCACGAATGCTGTCTTGTACTTATGTGTTTACTGCACTTGTATTTGTATTTAACAACAATGAATCTTATTGCGGTTGGTTCCTTGCTTTGCAGTGTGTTTACCAGAGGATATAGAACAAGCAATCAAGCGGCATTGCTTAGAAAATAAAATGCATACACACCGTATTTACTTTTGGGAAATGTTGTTCGACGATAATGGCTTCATTCTATTTGATACATTTATATTCGTCCATAGGTAGAATTTGGATATACGATTGATGGAAATTTGTTGTTGAAGGAGCGCGTAGAAATATAGTAGCTATACGGTTATCTTATGTCTACCACCTACACCGAGTCCTGTCGCCTGTTTACTGGTGGTGGTAATGTATATCAATTTTCTTAGACCATTAATAGATTATTTCTTGATTTATTTGCCGTATAACCTTCACATTTTTGTAATAAATTTTGTTTTCATATTTAATGCTTTGATTACAATACTTATTCAATTATGATTATTACAAGAACGCGTGTTTATCGCTTTTGTACATTATTATTTTGCAACAAATTTTAGTGTTTGGTAAAATAGAAACTTTTTTATAGTAGAGACCAAAATACTCCTAAATATTATTTTTTTTAATTTCATTAAATATTGTTAACCCATTCCTCAACTCCTCAACCACCTCCCGGGTTGGAAATGGGGACCTAGAGTCCTAGACGCTAGTTATTTCCATGCCATGGAGAACCAGATTTTGGCTCTCAATGTCCTTTATGGCATGGAGAACCAAGAAATCTATTCTCTGGTTCGCCAATCAAGTAAATTGTTCGCAAGCGAATTAGTTTATTGGCAAACCAGTTAGTTAGCAAGAAATGGAGAAGATGCAGAAATCGAGAATGGAGGGGATGATTGGAGCTTGCTGGAGAAGATGTTCGGAGCTTGCCAATTTCATCAGGGAAGGTAACAGGTAAGGAAAGGAGGAAATGGAGAGGGAAAAAGAAGATGAGGGTAAGTTGGTCCAAAAAACGAAAAAGTTGCTATTTTGACAATTGTGTAATGACATTTAAGCTTCTTTTGCTATTTTGACTACCCCTCCCTTATTTTTTATCATCTCACTTTTAAATAAAGTCTTATTTAGGAATAATATGTACGAATAATAATAAAAGTGAGTTAAGATATGATGTTAAATGCAATGTAACCTTAACTCTAGTGTGTTTCGATAAACTTTTATTTTACTAAAATATTAAAATCTTAGATTGGACAGCCAATGGCAGAGTCTGAGATTTATCGATAATAATTAATAATATGAAATGTGACTGATATTAATAGACTTTGATTTTTAGATAGAAAAATACTTAGACAAACATATACTACAGTAGAAATTAACATTTCAATCAGGGGGAAAAGTGCTTGTTTGTAGAGATATCCAATCTTTAATTGGTAAGAACACCACCAAAGATCACCTCTGTACAAATATATTAGTAATGTTTTCCTTCCTATTTGTTGATGTGTCAATAGATGGAGGCTAACACATTAGTAATAGAATTCAACTTAATTAACCCACCTACTAATAAACGGTCTAACTTAATTAACCCACCTGCTGACACATCAACAAGTGGGGATAATAACTCCTCCTTATATGGTGAAATCATTTGTCACAAATATATAATGAGTAGAAGATATCAAATACACACATCATTCAAGAGTGAATACAAAAGACACTTGGACGACGTTTTCTTGTGCTTGTATGATATCAACCGTAATGCTCCCCTACCCACGCGTGGGCAGGGTAATATACCCACAATAACTAATTTACACATGATCAAAGTTTGATCTTGTATAAATATACTATTATCAAACTTTGATCTTATTCAAATAGACCATTGTAAACATGCTACCCTACTCACGCGTGGGTAGGGAAACATTACAGGTGATATCAAATCATCTAACATCAAAGCTCAAGAATGTGATTCAACTTACTTGATAATCATTGTCATTATTTACAACCACCACATTCAACCCATTCCAAACCCAAACACACCCCCCACCCCCAACCCCAAAAACCGCGCCCCAGAATCTCAACCCATAAATAAACATATAAAATCCAAACATACAAAGGTCTGCAACATATGAGTGCCTTTTCTCCCCATGTTTCAGGAGTGTATCTTTCAACTTCCTTGTTCATGCTTCCGAAGACAGTTTTCCTCGCCTGTCTCAACGATGACGGTTGCACACGAAACATGTAGCTGCAGATTGAATGTTGGCTTAGGTACATTTGTTGCATGCCCAGTATCCCAAATCATCTCCACTTGGCAGTCTTAGACGAGACTTTGTCCCTTCCACCATTACTGCTACCTGCTACACTGTTTGAGGTTATCTTGCTAGACGCGCCTTGAGCAACATCAGAGAGACCATTCTCTAATGCTCTAACCAAGTTCTCAAAGTAATTCCGAGTCACACTGAGAAAAAAGTACACCACATATAAGCTTTATATTGAACAAGAGTCAGCCTTTCCTTGTTTGTAACGTTTTCCACCTAACAAATTAACTTATCTACACATCTCATGGTCTCCAACTCTATCAGATTAATCATATTTTTGAGTGAGATTATAGGTCTAAGTAGACATTACCTTGTTAGATCAGTAAGTTTGGTACGGAAATCTCTGAAATCGGTTGATTGACTTTCAGCATTAAGGTAAGTCTGCAGCTCCTTCTCTGCACATTGGTGAAGCCTCTCTAAACCAGTTTCTGCTTCACCTACATATATAACATATATATATATGCTTCAATTAAAACTGCACTGGTAATAAAGCTTGAAAGTATCATCTATGGAGCTTCAATTGCATCAGAGATAACACATACCTTGCAAATATTCGAAAAACGTCTTCTTAGCGGGTTCATCCTCAGGTAGATAGTATCCGTATGCATATGTCCATTTTAGTACCCTCCGACATTCAATTATCTGCAATCATTTCGAAAAAATGCATTATACAAAGATTCCTCATGGTCTTACTGAGATCATTTAGTCCTTAGGAAACCAAGTCATATCTTTACCTGTTGCCAGCCTTCAATAATGAACACCATTTCTGTCTCAGGTAGCTCCTGCACCTTGCTAAGCTTCGCGAGCTGAAAAGATCATAAAACCAAACATTTTGCTTAATAACAATAAACAAAGGTAAGATATATCATCAGTTTGCCGATTAGAATGAATAGCTTGTACATATAATTAACAAAACTAGACTTCAGAAAAATTGAGCATCCTTACATGGATATCTTGCATTTGCTGTAGATCTGTCAATGCCTTTTCCCTCGACTGCACCGAATAAAAGTAAATAAGCTCATCGAAACACCCAAAAACATAAAAACTAAAGAAAAAGATTCATTATTTATCAACTGGCATACCACTTGGTTGGAAGCCCACCGTTCGAAATAATGCGTGTATCTTTCCAAAGAGTTCTTCGCCATCTCTCTTCTCCTCTCATCTTCATCATACTGGGTGTAAAATTTCCAAAATGTAAATTACCATGGATTGTTGTTAAAAACAATGCAAATGAAATTCAGATAATAATTTTTTAACATTAAGACCCTAATTACACGACCAGTAAATCTCATACCACTCCCTCTTTCTTTGCTGCCTCGTAACGGTTGCATGCATAGAATCCTCCTGTTCTCTCACCATGGTCTGCCCATGCACCAAGGCATAGCCTGTGGAAGAATGAAAATACTTTTTACAAATATATATAATCTATGAATTCCTTGTAACTTTTACAACTTGCAGTGAATTTGATTTAGTAGCACGAAGTGTGGAAGATTACCAGCAAAATTCGAATTTGCAGGGTGGAGTGCAAGTCATGTGCATACAACCGTGGTTCTTTTCAATTGGACGCTTGCACTTGGGACAAGGTTTGGAGTTGGCCAATATCCTAAATATGGGAAAACATATTAGAAATATGATGAAATCGTTCTAAGAAAATCATTTGCTAAAGAAACTACCCTACCAATTCATGTTTTCTGACTCAGCACTGTTTTTCAAAATCCATTTGGCCACTGTTTCGCAGTCCACAGGACGATGAGCTTCCTCTGTACACTGATAAACAAGCTTATATGATACTCCAAGCAAGAGACATCAAGATAAAACAGAAGTACAATTGCATACAACCCAACTTACATTCCAACAGAAGCTGTACGAACAACTGCAAGTGACATCATAGTTTCCACTCCCGACAACAAATTCAATTGCACTATCACAGCCAGGGGCAGGACACCACTTCGTCTGTGAAAAGCATGCAGAAAAATTAAGAAATTGATAAGATTTTCTTACAATTAGAATGGTGTGATTTAGAAAAGCTCTACCCACCTTTCGGCTGTCTTCAACAAAAGATCTGACAAGGTAATAACGATACTTCTTCTTATCTTCGTTAGATGCCAACGCATCAACCATATCTGGGCCAACAGCAGCACCACAAGATGGACCAGGACACCTCAGCATCAAGCATCCAGGGCCATCATTGATGGATGTACTAATGTAAGCTACCAGGAGAAACGAGAATATATATATATATATAGTTTCAGCTTCTAGAAAAATGGAATACGGAAGCCCAAGGAAACGTGAAAATGTAAACACAAGCTGTGTAACTCTGATTTTTCAGCTCCCACACACAGTCAAAGGAAATGTGCATCTCAAATTGAAAACACCATGCCACAATGTACATATGGCAGTATGAATAATGCAGACATGATTGAAGATGGTAAACAAACCTTTCCAGCATGAGTCACAAAAAGGATGGCCACAAGCTGCAGAATGCAACAACTCGGGAGAGTAGTTGTCGAAACAGATCGAACAAGTCACCTACCAGGAAAGATTTTTGAAAAATGCATGAGGCTGCAAGTGATACCATGGAAACAAGATTACGCACTATGCAGTCCTAAGAAACTGATACTTACTTCCTTGGCATTCAAATATCGAACCACTGGCTCCTCCAGCAAACCAACAGCTTTACGGACTCGTCCTTCATCGGCAAACCATTTTTCATGAACATCGCTTGCATTCCTGGATAATAAGTTAATAAAAGACATTGTCAAAAAAGGGCAACCGCAACACATGATGATAACTTGCACAGAACCAGCAAAATGATTGCTGTTGTTTGTGAAAGGCCGCAAACAATCTTTAAATGTCACAGGATATACAAGCTGCGAGACATAAACAGTCTCGACGGGACTCAAAATGCCTTTTTAAACCATCTTATGGACAACATTGCCAATCCAGTTTCTCAAAAGTCAAGAAGCAAGCATATTACCAGTTATAGCAACGCAACAGTATGCATGCTGCTTCCCTTGAAATGGAAAGAACATTAGATATTCTCGTAATATCTTCCCCTTGAATTCTCCGTATGTCTTCTTCTTTCAAAACGGTATAATTCTGCAGCAACATACACAGTAAGACATAATTCCAGCAAAATACAAATAGAGAAAGCAAAAACAATGTATATGCTGCTTAAACCAGTCGCTCGTTGCAGATGAGAGGTAAATACTCAAAAATTGGCACATATAATAGAACTTCACATTCAGAATTTTAGATTGTATGATGTTAAAAGTACAAGTGTTAAAATTCTCCCCTTCATTACTCATTGAAATGAGAAAGTCCAATGCATCCGTCCAAATCTTTTATTTGTTTACATAAAATTGAATCTTGGAGTTGGAATTGTTAGAAAACAGCAATTCTATTTTCATTTCAATTTCCTAATTTCCACAACTCTCATTCTGGTTTAAAAGCTTTAGTGAGTAATATAGGGAGCAATGCTATTATAATTGACAAATGCTTCAAATATGACCAATTTGATTATTATCATAAAGGGGATACTACATTATTATTAGTTTTGCTCCCTCATTCTAGAGAACTTATAACTTCCTTGGCTTTGTCACAATTTTTAATAGGCAGGTGCAAAATGGCTATGGAAGGAGTGGTTGGACCCTTCCTAAACTTCTATACAACAATAGAGAGTCCAATTACAAGGGAGAAGGAGGAAACATGGGTGCAGTCGAGGGTTTGGGTATCACAACTTTTAACACTGTAATCTCTTAGGGTTCTCAATATTTTCCGAATTTCTGAAAGGAGTATCTATACCCACCAATGTAAAAATACATGATCGAATTCCCAACAATTCCAATAAGCGAAAGAAATTGAGAGACAATCCATCAATTAGGCTCTTGTCTATCAATTACATCCACCTGTAAGACTCTTATCTATCGATTCGGGTAACTACACAGCAAAACCAACAACAAAACGCTAGTTAATAGCATCAATAATTAACATTCAGACCTGTGCACGACTAGCAGAAACTTCATCGTCATCAGGCATAAACTCATCATCACCATTGTCATCGTCGCCACCGCCATATCCATAGTCGAAGTCTTCCTCCTCATCTCGGTCGTCAATATAGTCATCACCACCGCTATAATAGTCTTCCTCCCCCGCCGACCCCAAATCGCTGGCGTCGTGCATATCATCGTCTGATTCCATCACGATCACAAATTGATAATACTAAATTCAAAACCTTTTAGACAAAAACCTAGCAAAAGGAGATAAATATAGGAAGAAAATTGTGGAGTTTAATGATGAGGTCCACCGATTCACGAACTCGACCCGTACTGAGTTTCATAAATCCTAAAGAGCTCAAAGTGGGTATTTACAGGGGTTGTGGGGATGTTATATGTTCGGGGAGAACGAAACGTCTTTTGCGTCCATCGTTTTATAAGCTCTTGGTTATGATAATTGGGCTGATGGACCGAGTTAAAATGGACTCGTGTTGGATTCGGAATCCCAACTCTTTTATATTGCTAGTACTATAGTATACCAATTTATTGCGGTGGATTCAATATTAGAATTAGAATATGGGGAAAATAAAAAGATAAAAAAAGATCTTTATCTCGTCAAAACTAGTCAATTATTATTCTTTAAATGCCAAAAATATAAGTAGCATTCATTTTTAAAGATATAGTTAAAATATTATTTATCTTTTATGCCCCTCATTTAATATGCATTATTATCATCAAAATAGAGTAGTTGACATAAAATATCTAATAAATGAGAGGGCATATTAGGAAAATAATCTTGAGTTGTGCTTTTCCAATACCATTAATTACATTTTTCTTAATCTGTGTGAAGATAAGAAAGGGGCTATAATTTTGGGACGGAGGTAGTATAAATAATTTTGGTAGATTAATATGAGATTTTGAAAAAAAATTACAAATTTTGCAGACTCAAACGAACAGCCATATGATATTTTTATGTTACAAAAGAACCCCCTTCAATTGAGATAAATCTTATAGGACCATGTTGGCAGATGCCATATTGGCTGTGCTAGCGTGGCACGCATTAATACTTAATTATTAATAGAAAATTATAAAAATTGATTTTGGAAATAAGTCGTAATTTATTAATTATTTCCTTTTAGTTGAATAAACATTTTAAATAATTCATTATCATTAAAATCACACGAGTTCTTTCTATAATTAGGCTACATGCTATTTAATTTGTGGTGAATATATTTTGAAAAGTCTATTTAATGTCACACAATTTTTCTTTTCCTTCAAGCTATAAAATAAAATTTCCCAACATTACTATTATTATAATTTACTGAGTGTCACAGTTTTTTATATAGCATTTACACTATATTTAATAAATTTATTAATCTAATAGAATAAAATATGTGAACTAAATTCTTCATTTTAGCTTACATATTTCATTAACTTAAAAAAAACAAATTTTGATACTATATGCATAAATTCTATGACGGACGACAATGTGTTTAATTTTTAATTTAACATACTTTTATATTTTTAATAAATTTAACGTTTTGTCAAATTCATTTTCATTTAATTAAAAATATTTTATATTCTTTTTCGTAAATTTTTATCTAATCTGATGCAGTTTTATTAGTTATTACTAATATTTTTTATGTTTTTTTACTTCAATTTGAAAAGATCCTGATTTGAAGAAATTTATTAAAAAGTAATACATTTGGTAATTACTTACCCACCTTGAGTTCTTATCCGATCTAATTAAATTAATAATTGATAATAAAAATCTTAAAATTTATATTAGGTGATAAATTTAAATATGTACAACATTTCGTAGCATCGTCAAATAATCTGAAAGAATAAAAAAATTAAAATATTTAGTTTGTTGAGTAACCAAAAAAACAAAAAAGAGAAAAAAAGTGAATCATTGTTTTAAGGGTAATTAGCGCCACAAAGTCTCAACGTTTGGTGTTGCTACGCACTAAGGACATGTGGTTTATTTCTTGGCATTTTAGTTCCCAAACTCGATATTTGTTGGGTCGTAAGGATTTCCGTTAGTATTGCACCGTTAACTCACCCATATGCACCTCATATTTTATTATAATCAAGTCCAAAATTTTAAAAAATATATACTTTAGTCCGATTTAGTTAAATTATATAATTTTATATTTTATTTTTTCCGTTAGTGTTTATTCGATCAGTGATTAATTTAGTTTTATTGAATTAAACTAATTAAATAATTTTTATCAAAAATTTTTAACATAGTAATATTTATTCATATTAATATAATATTAGCACTTTTCAAATTTTTCTTTAATATTAGATACGCATATATTTTAATTTTAACCAACAAGAAATAAAATATAATTATTGTATATACATAAAATTTTATTACGAATATAATATATTATTGTAAAAACATATCAAATACAGAGAATTAATAAAATTAAATAAAAAAATTCAAAAATTTTCTTTAGCATTATAGATGCGTTATTCTGACAATTTTAATAATAAATAGAGTTATTGGACCTATATAAAATTTTATTAGCAATATATTAGTGTAAAAAAATAATTCAAACACAAAGAATTAATCAAATCAAAAAAATTTTATCAAACAAATCAAAAAGAAAAAAAAATACAAAAAACCCTCCCCACCCCACGCCACCCCACCTCACCGACCCACCCAAGACCACCACCAGCAGATCTAGAGGGAGTGGGAGTAGCATCAGGAGTGGCGAACTGGCGCTTCGGCGGCGGCGTTGGTGGTGGGGTGGAGTAAGCTGAACGCCGGCCACACTTCTGGCGCCTGCCATCTCCCAGAAACGAAAATGTGTTGCCAATTGGACTCGAAACACATAGAAATTACAGATTCACAAAAAAATTCAAAACAAAAACAAAAACAAATATCATGTTCTCAAATTCGATTTAATTTATCCTACAAAATGTGCCGAACAACAGAGGAGATATAGATGGTTGGTGAGAGAAGGGGAATATACTTACCACCGTGAGAATTGGCGGCAGAAGAATAAGAAACCATAGTTTTCGTCTGTATTGCTTTGAGTGGAGAGTCGGGTATAGGGTAAGGCTCAGGGTGGCTATTGACTAAAGATCTGGTGGTGGCGGCCACCAGCAGATTGACTGCTGCTGGTGGTTTCGCCACCACCAGCAGCGGTGGTGCCACTACCACCACCACCACCACCAGATTTTTGGGGCGGTGGGGTTGGCTTTTTATTTTTTTCTTGTTTTATATTTGATTTTTTGTATTTTTTTTATTTGATTTAATTAATTCTCTGTGTTTGAAATTTTTTTTACAGTAATATATTACTAATAAGATTTTATGTAAGTACAATAATTATATTTATTATTAATTGTCAAAATGTGCGCGTTCATAATACTAAAGGAAATTTTTTATTTTTTTATATTTTTTTATTTAATTTGATTAATTTTCTGTATTCGATATATTTTTTTGTAATAATATATTATATTCCTAATAAAATTTTATGTATATATAATAATTATATTTTATTTACTATTGGTTAAAATCAAAATATGTGTCTCTAATATTAAAGAAAATTTTGAAAAGTGGTAATATTATATTAATACGAACAAATATTATTTTTGGGTTAAAAATTTTTAATAAAATTTATTTAATTAGTATCAAATTAATTCAATAAAATTAATTTTGGCCAAATAAGCACCGACGGAAAAAATAAAATATAAAAATGATTAATTTAACTAAATTTGATACTAAAGTATATATTTTTTAAAATTTTGGAATTGATTGTAATAATATCCAAATGTTTCAGACTATTTTGGACTTGAAAAATTGCACGTGAGGTGCATATGGGTGAGTTAACGGTGCAATGTTAACGGAAGTCGCTTCTGGCCTGCATGATAAATGCTCCGAGTTTGAAATTTAAAATATTAGAAATGAACCCACGGTCTTTAGTCTTTAGCTTGACGCCAAACATTGAGTCATTGTGGCGCTAATTACCCTTGTTTTAATGATACATCTGATATGATAATACTACCTACGTCCCATAAAAATAGGCTTGTATTTCATTTTTGTCCGTCTCAAAATATATGTCACTTTCTATTTTGTTTGTATTTAATTTCTTTTATTTTCCAATTGTACCCTTATTTAATATACATTATTATTAGCTAACATTATTTAATGCAATGGTATATTTGAAAAAATACAATTAAAATTTATTTTTCCAATAATATTAATTGTAATAATTTCTTAAACTATGTGAAAGTCAAACTAAGCATATCTTTGTGGGACGGAGATAGTAGATGTTGTCAACTAATCTAAATCTAATTATTATTTTGTGAGAGGAAAAGTCTATTATGACCATGTTCCACACACACTAAAGGCCTTGTTCTTTGTAGATTAAATTTTGTTTACTCAAAATTTGTGTTTGATATGTGATTGGGAATCAGAGAAAATGTATTTTAAAAAATTAAGTAATTGTCAAATCAATGGATGAGTGGTTGACAATGATAGAAATAAAAGATAAATTTGAGTTAATGAAATTTAATATGCATAGAACATGCACTAATTTGTGTTAGATTTTATGGAAACCACTTCATTTAAATCTTCCATATAAACCCTTAAAAATAAAAATTGAATAACTCCTTCTAATAATTTTTTAAAAAAATAACATTGTGTTTTATCTTATTATTAATTTAAGAATAAGTTCCTTATAGTAGTTAAAAATCTCCAAATTAATCTCACATCACATTTTTGTTAATTGGGTTGATATTTTATTTTTCTTTGGCTATTTTACATGTATTATTTATAATTATACATGTATTTTTCATTTATTTATTAGAAAAAATATATTTTTCTTTCTTATGAACCTAATAATTATTGCTTATTATTTTAATTGATTTGTCTTTAAATCTATATAATATACGGAGATAAGAGATGCGCGTTACATATATAAGTATTGTCTTTAAAATTGTAAACATGTGGACATATAGGAGATGTAAGTTTTTTTTTTATTTTTTATGAACCTAATAATTTTTGCTTATTATTTTAATTAATTTGTCGATGTGGTTTTGTTTGGTATCAATGCTGGTTAGAAAGTTGTTATCCCAGAAATGTTTTTGACTCTATTTGATGCGAGACTACCTTTCACGTTTTAGATACAATAGTTCCCATTGATTGTGTCATATGCTATAAATATTAACAAAACCCAAAGGCAATTACTTTTGCATGGAGGCATTTTTTCAAAAAGTCAACCTTCCGTTATGGCCAGTTGTACGTCACAGCATCCAAAGCTATAAGTCATATAGGTTTGAAAGTTCTTATATGTGATATGGATGAGCCAATGAAGTCATTGTTTACAAATAAGTATTTCAAATTTTATAATTTTTATTTAGTTCAATTCTTATTACATTTCTCCAGCCATTTGCTAGAGCACGTACGGTTTATATGACACAGTAAACCACATATGGTTTACGATGAAAATCACACACGTTTATGATAAAACACATGTAGTTTCTTTTACAAAAATATGCTAGGGTATAAACCCGCATGGCGATTGGAACATTTCCATATATTTCAATTATCTATTTCATAGTTTTAACATTATTTTAAATAGATCGTAATTTCCCCGTACATCGCACTAATGTAATACTAGTGTCTCAGAAATTTGATGAATTCGACTTTGGTTGCATTTTTTTTTTTTTAATATAGGAAGGTCATGTTTTGCTACAATTTAAAATTCAATTTCTTTTTAGGAATTTCGTTTCCAATCTCGGACTTAGATTGATTTGATAATTACTTTAATTTTTTTTTTTACAATTTCTATAAGATTTCAGCCACACGCTGAAATTTGTTGAACATTAGCTTGTTTGTTGTATTGGTCCAATTGCTTCATTCGATTGAAGGTTGTTTGTAGGTATACCAAAAAAAAAGCACTATTTTAACAAGATAATGTTGTGTGGAGCTTTAAAAAAAAAAAATTTTTTTTATTAACAAATTGGGAAAATACAAATAAGAAAGGGGGCTTAATACCTGACCTTCAAAGAAAATTACAATGCAAAGCCTAAAAATTTCTAATAAAGATTGCAAATAGAATATAATGATGAATTTACCCAAGCTAATATGAAACAGTGTAAACATTAGCCATACCAATCCTATCTAAATATATCAAACCTTTAATTCTGCCTGTAAAATCAGCCGGTTGAAAAAGCTTGAATGATTTCTCTTGGTAGCCTTGATTAGCAAAAAAATCAGCAATGCAGTTAGCTTATCTCCAAAAATGGGTAAAGCATATATTCATTTTTTATTGAAAGAATATATATAATCTTGTTAAGAGAAAATTGAAGATTCCATGGAGCAAAATCATTGTTGGTACAGATAGTAATAATAAATTCAAAATCAGCTTCAACCCAGAGATGAGATATTGGAATTGAAATATTACGTTCATAACAGAGTTTTACACTAGTAGCAATAGTTATAATCTCAGCTGCAGCAATGGAAACTCTACCATAGTACTCATGAAAAGCAAACAAAGGAGAACCAGTGTGATCCCTAATAATACCATCCCCTCTAGCGCAGGCATCACATTTCAACGATCCATCAGTGTTAAGTTTATAAGTCCCCATATCAGGTTTTTTCCAAGCAACAATGACAAGTGAAGTTTTAACGACGTTCCTCCATTTAAAACTAGCTTGGAAAAGAGAGTTAATGAGAAAAACAGTTGGCTGAATAATAGTATAACTAGACTTAGCTTTTCCTTCATATTTAGCTAAGTTCATTTGCCTCCAAATTAACCAAAAGATGATCAAAGGAATAAAAAAGTCAAAACATCACCAGGCTTACCACCAAACATACCAATAGGAAAAGAGTTGGCGAAGGTCTTGAACAGAAGGTGTTCTGGATCTCCTCAAGCTGAAAAAGTGATCCCAGACCTGATTCGCTATAGGGCTTTTAATAAATATGTGTTTAATATCTTCACAAGAGAAACAACATTGGCACTTAGATGGTAACTCAATTTGAAATTCGGACTTCAAAATGTCATCTGTGGGCAGCCAATTGTGCCATAGCTTCCAACAAAATATGGAGATTTTAGGAGGCACATGCATATAAATTCCACAGATAAAGAACTATTACCTGTTGAGCTCTAACTCTTATGATGGTTTGGATGCAACTCTTCAAGGAGAAATTGCCTTAGTTATTTAAAGCCCAATAAAGCTTATCAGTTATCATCATCACCAGTAATATAAATTAATATCAATGATTTTCTCAACAACATTATCTCTCTCATTCCGACCATGTTGAGTGAAAAAGTTTGCCACCTTATGGAAAATAAGTGTATCCATGATATTATCTCATGTAATTTTTACTTGATTGAAGCCATTGATCAAATACAAAGTTGTAGTCCCCTTTTCCAATTCTCCATCTCAAATGAGGTTCAACTATATAATGCCGAACTTGAAGCAAACGTTTCCAAATCGAAGAGTAGTCATGGCTTCTCTATTCAATGAGAGAGGGATGAGTATCCTTGCAATATTTAGCTTTCAAGATGGTACTCCAAAGAGATTGTTGGTTTCTATACTGCCACTAGCTAGAGCTTACAATCGTATGCTTTGTTCAATATATCCAAACTGTATAATCCAATCCCTCATTCATTTGTAGGAAAACAAACATCTCTCCACGAAGACCAATGAATATGCTTGAATTGAATTCAGCCTCAATTTTGAGTTGCACTATTTTTGCGACGTCCATAATCTTTAGAAGATGCATGGGCATAGAAACAAGGATAGATTTGATTAATGCTAATCGACCTCCCATGGAATCACCTTTTTCCTGCCTTTGCATAAAGGTAGGCAATGATTGAAATTGAAAGCCGGAAGTTTCAGCAATACATTTCTGATGATTCAATTTTAGAGCAGTAAAACTGCTCTTATGGAAGTTAACTTGTTGACCAGACGAAGATGAATATTTCTTAATAAACTTTAACAACAAAGTGATCATGTTTTTCTGACCATTTATGAAAATAATAATGACGTCTGCGAAAGCCAAATGTGAAACAATGATAGGTCTCCATACTTATAATCCATAGTGGGATGAGCCTTATATAAAGAGTTGAGATACCGAGATAAAGTTTCTGCCAAAAGGATGAATAGTGAAGGAGAAAGAGGATCTCCTTACCTTATTCCTCTAGATGTAATGTAGAACAAATGGTTGAGTGGGTCGAAGAAGAGTTGGATCGGAAAGGGCAAAATCGCACTTTGCAAATTTGGCGTCCGAGCTCCGTTTTGGGCTCATAATATACCGATTTAGGGTTAGTCTCGGCGATGAGTCAAACTCTCTACTTTGCTATGATGTATGATGGATTTTGTGCATCCTAGAGAGTTTAGGCAGCAAAATCGGCGTTTTTCTATTTTCGGAATTTTTCGATTTTTCATTTTTATTTGTTTTTAATTTTATTTTATACCCGGGTATGCCTAGGGTGATTTAATTTAGTTAAGATTATTTTTCCTTATTTTTTGGGAATTTTAATTAAGTTATTAATTGGTTTTCCTTTTTTTAATTAAAGCATTAATTAGCTTTCTTATTCTACAAGAATTAGGGTTTCCCTTCTATTATAAAAGAAGGCTCTTGTAGAACGTTTTATTCATTCATATATTAAATAAAATTTCTTTGAGTTTTACTTTGTTCTTCTTGGTGGATTTCAAGGTTTGGTTACTACCAAGGGTTTTAGCTTGAATCTCTTGCTTCCGTTCTGCGTCAAGATAACTTGCAATAACTCTTTAATTCGCCATTTAAAAGGACGGAAAAGCCACACTCTGTAATAGCTTCTTTAACTTTGTTAATCCAGCAGTCATCAAAGCCAAATTGTTTGAGAACCTCAAAGAGAAATGTCCATTCCACTTTGTCATAAGCTTTGGCCATATCCAATTTAACAATTGTGTTAGCTCCGCGCACCTTTCTATCAAGCTGTTCCACAAATTCTTGAGCCAAAAGAATGTTGTGTGAAATGTCACATCTCGGAGTAAAACCACTTTGATTGTGGGGAAATGAGTTTAGATAGAAGGGAGCTCAATTTAGTGTTTAATATTTTGGTGCATATCTTATAAATAACATTGCAAAGGCTCAGTGGACGAAAATCAGTCCAATTATCAGCATCCTTTTTTTTGGGAATTGAACTAAGGAAGTGACTTTAAATGCAAGGGGAAGTGATATGCCTTTGAAGAATTCAAGAACAACATCATGCAAGTCCGACTGTATAATGTGCCAGCACCGTTGATAAAATAGAGAAAACAACGTCTTTAATTTCAGTTCTAGTAGGCAAACGATTGAGCTTTTGGTTGTCTTCATCTCATATGAGTTTAGTTATACAATTCAAGATACAGAAATCAATAGCAGGAGATTCTGTAGTAAGTAAATGTGAGAAGAAGCTAACCAAGAGTGTTGAATTTCAGAATCCTTAGTCAAATAGGTACCATCCCCTTTTTGAATTTTGGTGATAGCATTTTGAGGGTGTCTCTTTTGGACACGAGTGAAAAATCTTGTATTTCTATCAGCATCTTGAAGCCAATTATTACCTACTTTCTGCTTCCAAAACTGTTCCTCCTTAAGCAACAATGAATTAGGCTCAACATAGGATTTATGAAGAGCTACTCTATCTAAGGGGATCATGCGAAAGATCAAACGTAACTTTTGCTCAAGGGTAAGAGTTTGCCGCTCAACATTTCTTAATTGAGCAAAAATATCTTCGAACACCTCTTTATTCCACCTTTTAAGTGCCTATTTAAGGCTTTTTAAGTTTAAAGTGAAAGCCATACAAGCCTAGCAAGAAAGGCGACAGTGGCTGATTCCAAAATTCAGCAACGAAGGTTATAAATTTAGGGTGAGAACTCCATATAGCTTGATATTGGAAGCTGGATTTTCAAGTCATACTCTTTGCAAAATATTGTAGCAATAGTGAATTGTGATCCGAAGTACTCCTATTAAGAATAGTAGGAGAAAAATCAACAAAAGAATTCGCCCATTCAGCATTCACCAATAATCTATCGAGCTTTTCCACCATTAGACCAAGTAAAGTTGCCCCCATGAATATAAAACTCGTCTATAGCAGCAAAGACACACATATTTGGTAAGCCCAGCTCTTTCGTTACAGTTATGAAGAGCTCATTTGAGAAGTTCAACCTTATCTCATAAACTTCTTTTACAAACTTTTCAGATAAGTTTCACGAGCTTTTTATTTTTTATTTCATTTTAACCTCTTTCTTCTTGTAAAATTATTTATACATATCTTTTTTCTTATATGTTGTATTTCCGAACTAACTTTTCAACCAGTTTTGCCACACACTTTTATTTCAATCAGCTAGTATTTCAGTTATCAACTCTCAGTTCTTAACTAGTTTTTTTTTAATCATCAACCAACCTTTTAGCTACTAGCCATACTCAACGTGCATTGCACATTACTTGTAAATAATTATAGCAACTTGTAAATAAGTTGTAAAAATGTGGTTAATAGAAAGAGAAGCAATGTGTGCTTAAGACACAAGGTTATTTTCATAGTGGAAGAAAATGTATAAAAAGAATAAAAAAAGTTATTGATTACATGAGAATCTCCTTGTATACAATATTTTATGCATGATAAAGATTATTCGATTTCATTGAAAGTTTTGTGTTTGCCATAGAAATTCCTCTTTAAAATATGATATACAACTGATCATGAGAATTAGCATATATGTTGTGGAAGATTTGTTTGTTGTTGAGCCTTGTTTATTGTCATTAATTGCAAAACCAAAAACACAAACACGAACCTATTTGCTAATGAGTTTGAATGGGTATCCTTCATTAGTTGTAGTGCTTCATGGTATGCACGAAAGGAATCCGTGCTTACCTATATATGTTGGCCAATAGTTATCTATGCATGAATTAAATTAACAAGAAACTCTGAATTACCAAGTAATATAATGTGTTTGTATTAATAAAATTAGATGTCATTAAATTGTATAAATAAATCTAATAATTTATTACATGCGTGTGCATTCATTATTTATTTAACCTCCTTAGCAGCCATGAAGGACAACTCGATCTTTTCATTTACATTTTGGTGCATCTCTTTAGACCTTATGTTGCTATTTCCGATAAATAAGAATTCCCCTTTCAATAACATCGTAACATTTAAAAATTTAAATACCATATAAAGAGAAAATATATATTTGTAAAACTAAAAAGTTACTATTTTCTATGAATTAAGTTTAGCATCAAAATATCAATCTTTTGTTCATCATTCTAATATGATTCTTTTAAACTCTTTCGATCTACCGTCACTTTGATCTATTATCCATCTTCGTACGCTAATAGCTCTCATTTAATATTTACATCCATAATATGAAGTTTTAAAATATATCTACACCATGCATGTGATGGAGAAAATGATGGGTACCTGAAATGAAATGAAATGATCTGGCCTCGGACAATAAGGTGAGTTTAAATAGTTGAACTGGTTTGATATTAGATTAGATGATAACTCAATTTTTTGGGTCACACACGAAAGTTTTGATTGTATGCAATAACCAATGCATAAGAAAATTAGCATAGGTTCATGGATGAAGGCAGGTTCATTAATTTATCTAATTAAAGATTTGCATGACATTAGCCCACATAGTTGATTCTCAATATCCCATTGTTCACTAAACTTCTAAAACATTTACATGAATTCGTCCTAGACTAACATGATGTTCAATATATATCCACTAACCTTCCGACACACAATGACACGATCAAATACATGTGCTCCTAGATTTATTAATATGCATATGTGCATGCATATTTATACAATATTAATACATTTAAGAATTCAAAAAATATGGTCATATGAATGTATTTTCGTAGATAATTAAATATAATTGGGGAAAAATCATCCAAAATGTAGATAGATATAGATATATAGTATAATATAATTATTAATTAATTATTAAGGATGTGATACTAAGTAAAATAATTTAGATATATAATTAATTAATTAATTAATTATTTCATTTAAATATATTAAAAATTAATTTTATAAATCATAAATATATAATTCAATAAATTGTTAATTAATAAGTAATTTTAGTCAAACTCTAAGAACTAAACCCCTATATTTTGTTCATGTATGTAGATAAAATCTTTTATCTTTCTATTCATTGAAGTAATCATTTAATAATAAAATTAATTTAGGGATTAAATAAGAAATTTTGAAAATTATTAAGGGGTATTATTGTGCAAAAATAATTCTCATCTTAAGCCACTTTTAATATACAAGCTCATGCAAAATCAATCATAATATAAACTTCTATATGTTCACTGTCGTCTATCGGCTGTGTGCACATGTCTGCTGCTTTTGTATTAGAATGTCTTCATCTTATAAAGTATAATGTCTCTTGAGAGGAAAAGAATGAATGAGTTTTGGATTTGTTAAAATTGATATTAATGTCCATGGACTTTGGAGATGCACAGATAGGAATTGACTCTTAGAATTTTTATAGATTTGATATCAATATTCATGTATATGGACCTATGGGCAACATTCATGTATATGGAGATAGACTTTTGAATTTTCAAGTGTTATTAATTAAAGACAAATTAGGAATTTTAAAAAATTAGTGAGGGCATTGATGTCCAAAAAATGATTCTCCTTGCAAGCCACTTTTAATATAGTAGAGATTAACTAGTTTAGCACGTGTTAGGGTGTGTATTTTTATGTGTTTTGATGTGATATAGGAGAGAGAAAAAATGGAATTAAATGGTGGAGATTTGTGTAGTACAGGTAGGTCCCACGAAATGGGTAGTATAAAAATGTGTAGGAGAACATGCGCTTAGAGGATCACCAATGTCAATTGGGTGTGTGTGTGTGTATATATATATATATATATATATATATATATATATATATATATATAATTACAATGAGTGTAAGGGAACGGAAATTGAACTCTTGACCTAAGAATACAAGACTGATCCAGATGCCACTAGACCATATAAGTCTTGGTGGAAATATTATTTTAATTGGGTGGGGAGAGAGAAATTTGAAAAAAGAAATAGTGGAAAAAGTGAAAAAAAGAGAGAAAAATGACTTTAGAAATAATAATAAATAAATAATAATGAAGAATGTACAGATGAATGTAAATTTAAAACACAGCAAGAGAAGCGACAAAGAAAAAGTGAGAAAAGAAAGAGAAATGAAAAAAAAAAAGAGAGAGGGAGAGAGAGAGAAAATATGGGACCCATTGTTTTTTTGTATCTTTATCTCCCACGCACTCAAACGCCATGAGATGATGATGCATTGGAGATGCTCTCAACTTGGTCTGCCAAACATCGCCTATGTGGCAATGTTATCTTTGAAGTCAATGCTTGTTACAAATAACATTTAAAGTGAACACTAATAAGCTATTTGTCAATCATATCAATCATATTTATCTTACAAGAAAAACCGCCATTTTTCTTGTGCGCACAATACGAGCTTGGTGCAAATAACCTTCGTAAAACCCGGGTTAACACAGAACTATTTGCTATTGAATAGTCACGACTTCAACACCCAAGGAAGCAAATGTTGAAAAACCAACTAATTATACAACATGGTCCTCACAATTAAGGATAATCCTAATTATAGGATCAAGTTATATGTCACAATTCTACAGAGATGTGATAAAATGATACTGACAAGCCACTCAAAGGATTGAGACACCTCACTTAGTCGTACACGTAGCATTGTCATACCATTAAGAAACTAACAAATTCACATCCTTCTTCGTATTCATAGTATACACAGGGCTCGTGTTAGTACATTTGAAGCAATAATTATACAAAGATTTTACAAATAATGACAATTTTCAAATTTGGAACCACACTCAATCACTCATTACCAGCTCTAGTACACCAAGCCCACTAATTTTCTTGCAGATTAAACACTATTAACACATAAAAAATGAAATCAAACTGTTATAAAGAATAAAAAATAGCAAGCTGCATTTTGGGAGTAGAAGAGTGCACGAACCAAGTGTGCTTCAACAGCTTCATCAATTGCTCTGCAACGTCAGGACGAAGATTAGGCTCGTTTATTGTAATTACAAAGATAAGCAACTGACTGCATCACCCTTTTTGTACGCCATTATGAATTATGATTCCTGGTTAAATCTTTTTCACAACACAATGTTTCTAGCATCCAGCTGCTTTTAGAAATTTGTCGTATGGGCTTGAAGGTGGTAGTCGGAAGGACTGTTGTTGCACATATTCCCAAGAACAGCTGAGTTGATTTTGTGTCTGCATTGGCTTGGTTTTTGTAGATGTTACATCTTCCAGAAGCTGTAATGCCTGAGAAAAAACCAATATAACAGTTTAATATACTTCCAAACTATATGGACATCTGACCATGAATGGTATTAGTTTCCAAGAATTCGATGTACAAAGTGGGTTTAGAAAATTAACATCAAAATTCAAATGTATGCAGCTATTGGTACCCATTCTACTCACTTGCGTTCTCCTCCCCGCATGGGGAGGATCTTATTCTACCTATTTCTAACGTGGTAGTTGAATATTGGTCTTGAGAAAATGAGGTTTCTTACATGGTGAGATTTTATTGGTCCACATCAGTAATTGGGATAATAAGGTGTCCCCATATAGGCAGGAGAATGAGAGCGTCATTCTACTTAGCTTGTTAATGTTTTAACTTTCTTTATTTAAAAGTGAACTTCTACTGATCGGTTCATCAAACTCTATTATTAACCACATATCTCAAATCACTAATAATTATTATCTATGCATCTCATGGTAAATATTATTCTGCCTGAAAAAAGCTTTTTTTTTTTTTTTTTTTGGGCAAAATAAAAGCTTGCCCTAACATAAGTTTAAATCAGAGTCAAAGGCATCCTCACCATGTTTGAGTGAACAGAGTTCTTCCTTCCGTTTTCACCACAAAAGGTTATCCCATTGGCAGCTTGTTGCACCTTGAAACTTTGCAGTACTGACATCTTCTGCTGTTTACCAGTGACAAGAGCCTCACATTCATTCTTCACTTGATCATAAGGAATTGGTTTAGAGGACACTGGCAAGCTGGCAACCTGCTTGGCAGTTTCCAAAACCTGTTGATGTAAAAATCAACTATTAAGGGGTTGTTTGATTGGGGATAAAAGTTATCCGCGCGGTATTCCGTGTAAAATATGTGGTTAATATTGTATTGAAAAGTGTGTATGTGGTTGAAAAGAGGAGAGAGAAGAGTGTGGGATAAAATTTATCCTGGGTAGAACAAGGCCTAAACCGATGAACTATGAAGCTCTTCCACTGTTGATCTCCAACAAAAGAATAAGTAATTTATATTTTGAATTAGAAAAGGGCAATTTAGCATTGTCAATTTGCATAAGTATCCAAGCTCTGCATGACCATATTTGACTTGTCTAGTCACAGTAGTTCTTCGAGTTCAACAGAGATTTCATGTGGCTTCACTTATTCAAGAAACAAACATGTTCAAAGATCATAGAAATCATTTACTTACAGACTCCACAAGCTGGTTGACACTCAAAATGTCAAGTGAGTTGACAGAGATTGACGTTTTTCGTCCTGACTGACTTCCACCATCAGGTAATGAATCTTCATCTGTCATTGCAGCTACAGCCATTGCCTGATAAAGAAATAGTAGTGAGTACGCATCAAAGGCTAGATAAGATCTTCTTTGGAAAAAGCTTAAGAGCTCGTTCGATAAAGCTTTTCTCTTAGTGCTCGTTCGATAAAGCTTTTCAGAGAAGAAAAGTGGTCGCTGTGAACAATATTTGGTCGATAGCTATCGAAAGTTTATTGAATGAAAATTTATTTTCTTCCCTTTCACAAAATGTGTGGCTGAAAATGAGTACGAAAATAGTAATTAGTCTTTTAAACTTGTGAACAATCTCTAATTTTAATAATTTTTCTTTACTCATTTTCAACAAAAACACTCTCCCAGAAAATATATATATTATGTTTCAAATTTGTCCATTTTATTTCTTTACTTTTTAACCACATGTTCTTAAAAGGATAAAAATAAAAATAGCTTTTCTTTCTCAAAAAAGCTTTGTCAAACAAGCTCTAAACATAGGACATGCAAAATATGGTCTATCTTTATGACCTCGTCAAGATCCTGGAACTCCATGTGAGCAAGTGGAGAACAAGGACGAGGTGTGTCCATGAACAATGGAGGTCCCAACGGATAAGCATTATCTGGTGAAAATCTCTGTAAAAGTTGCTCCTTTATATTTGACAACTCGTCCTGTTAAAATGTACATAGTGAGAGATTATCACAAAGAACTCATGATTGTGCAGTAGTAGTAATGAACTAATGATTGAAAAAAGAGAACGGACAAAAAAAAAAAAAGCAATACACGTTGTCGCTTTATTGTTCTGTAACAAGAATTACTGTGAGAATTAAAGGGTCCAAAACTTTATATGCTGTCAGAGCGATCTCCCATTGAAAACGATAAATTAATCATAAAGCTAAGTATCGGTTTGATGATTACCTCTGAGAATTTATCACTCTGTGTCATGAAGTGGGATATTACAATTTCTTTTAATTGCTGATCACCTAATTCTATGGATGAGAGGGACCGAATAGCAGCAACTTCATCTCCCTGTGATCCATACCCCTCTGCTTCAGGTCCAACTGACACGGCCTGAAGCTTGATATCCTCAACCAATTTAAGGCAAGGATCAATCTGTCAAAAATAAATGTACATAATATAAAAAGTATCTGTCAAAACACCGAAATACTATTTCAATTGGAAATTGGAAACCAGTCCTAAGGGAAGACCCTCTTTCTCAGAGAGTTTGTACAGACTTACCGTTTCTTCTGTCAATGACGATTCTACAAAAGGAATCAAATCCAGAATATTGCCAACCCTTGCTGAAAGTATAAGCATATATGATGCCAAAGTAAACAGAGATCTCCTCTGAGAAGAAGGTAGACCTCCTGCATATGTAAGTTGGTAGGTTTGAATTATTTAGAAGAAATTAAATCAAAATGTACCTTGTACATGGTAATGAAAATAAAAAAGTTCAGAAGGAACATTAGAAAGTAGAAATAAAAAGACGAACTGCAGTCTACCCTAATACTTCCTGATATTTTTCCATTACCTTTCAAGTGCTGTGTCATCATACAGGGTATCAAAAACTCTCTATGTACTTTGAATTTCACATCTAGCAAAAACATACATATTTTTTTTGTAAATCTGAGACTTGATCTTCACACACAGACAGTTAATTTTCTGTTCATAATAGTCGTCAGCAGGATGACTCCCCTTGATATTTATTACAAATGCATTTGATTGCTTCTCTTTAGTCACAGAGTAGACTTCGTTATTTCTATTAATTACAATTTGTTTCACTGGCCAATGAATACACGTAATCCATTACATCATTTCCGGAGAAAAGAAATGAATGCTGGAGAGCATTTTTTTCCGCCACATGCATCATGTTATGAATTTCTTTCTTTTAAATATTTAATAGTATCCAACCCACCTCCTTTTTCCAGAGGGATGGACCTGAGAGAAAAGGCCAATTGGAAACACTGCACCAGAGCCATTTGATTCGAATTCTGGAAGAACAGTGACATATGATGTCAGAAAAGAAACAAAATAATGGGAAAGTATATATAAATAAGTTTTTAGGATCTGGAATATAGCAGCCTGATTCCCTGTTCACACTTGACATTTGTCGAAGTGTCTTAATAACTGCAAAGAGTATTTTCAAGTCGAAATCATAAATTTTACTCTATCTAGGTTATCCAAGGCAAACTACCCTAGGAGCACAAATAGACAAATATTTACTTAAAATCCAATTTTCATATGGAGAACAAGAACGATCAGTGAGGTGAATCTTTGATTAGGCCTTTCCCTTTCTGTTGATGATCAGTGCAACTATCCCTACCATCAACAACAGGATCATGATCATTTAGCCTCAGATATTTAAAATTTCGATATCCCTGCATTACCTCCTTCCCTCTAATTCATGATTTCTGTCTTCTAAAATCTACAGTTCCGATAACAGATATGTTACCACTTGAGGAAGTGCTACCAATTGTCAAACCAGAATGAATATGTAAAAGTGGTGAATGGAACAAAGGAAATGCAACTAAACAACCACAAAAAGTAACAATCAGAAGCTGGAGGTAACCTTGGATCGGGTGAAAAGCAAAGCAATATAATATGTATGTCCCATTGCCTCGAAATTTTCCGGAGTATTTCCTATCAGCGTTGCCTGAACCCAGATAGATGAAAGAAGAAGACTAACTTGATGTCTACTCAATCTAAGGGGAGGCCTTTCCTGCAATGCAATTATGTAGAAAATGAAATGAGATTTCACAAAAAGCAATGCTGAAAATACGTAACACACTTAGACAGCGTGGAACAAAATTGTGAGAAGTTGAGAGACATGGATTTTATCATACATCTTTTGCATCAGAAGTGGTACTTTTAAAGCTATACGAATGACTTTCAGTAATAGCCTTCGATCCATCTTCACTTTCATTATTACTTTCAGTATTCATATTTTCCAATGCCTTCTGTGCTCCACAGTTAGGAGTTTGGGGAAGATTTCCACTATTGACACACCACGGATTGCCAATAGATGGCATAAGCACAGCGGAGAATACACGGTGAGCCCCAACTCTTGTTTCATGGTCCGGATGTGCCATTGCCAAAAGCAAGTGGTGAAAGAGAGCATCAGGAAAGACCTGAAAAGGGAATCGACCACAGAATAAACCTACATCCTTTAGTAACATAGTAATTTAGGGACAAGGATAAACAAATAAGTCATGCATAGTAACTTAGGGACAAGGATAAACAAATAAGTCATACCCTCTTGCAATATGATACATTAGGAACAGAAGAAATAATTTGTGCAGTTCGATAAACAGCAGAGATTGTTGCTCTAGCCCCACTATTGCCCGTTGGGATGTTCTCTAGTACCACAGCCATCAGATCAAGAATAGGCCCCACATCAGCTACCTATAGATTACACATAACAATATTAGGCAAAAATCAAGGATATTATCCAGATAACCACAGTAAGAAAATGGGGGTCATTTCATCATCCCATAAAATGACTTCAACTGAACAGTCAAGAGTTTCAATTTTGAATTCAATGGTAGAATCTTATATTTGGTAGCATTCTGTGTGTTAAGTGCACCCTCTTCTGTGAACAATTCAAGAGCCTACGCAATGGACCTGAATTTTATGATATTGCTCATACCATGACAAATGCATCAAACAAACACAGAATGTGCTGACATCATATGTACTGGTGAGATGCTGTGACAATAAAAACCCACACAAACCTTGTCCGACAGCTGCCGGATGCAATTTTCCAAAGAAGACTGAAGCTTGGGATTCCAATTATCAAGTTCACCTCTAGGACTTGATGCTTCAGCCGAAGATTGTATGCATTTCCTCAACAATTTGATCAGGTCAGTCACTGGGCCCATTACTGAAACTGAGGACTTCAGATTTGCATCCCTCGCAATTTGTGTGGCAACGTCAATGATATTTATTTGCATATCAGGTTGTTTGATGACATTCTTGTGACTCAAGTGCTTGACCAAGATAGCCAGTAGCAGATGGGACTTATCTACTGGAGTTGGAAATTTTCGATTAAAAAAAAATCGTATGACAACTGGGGACTTCGTGGTATACACAGGATAATATAAATAGATAATGGCCCAAGCATACCTGATTCTTCCAACAAAGACTGCAAGTAAGTCAATACAGAAAGGGCAAGTCCTTTCTCAGGGGACCAATAATTCTCAGTGTCAAAACAGTTAAAAAGGGGTTCCACTACACGTCGAACTGTTGTTGCTTCCTTTGCCAGTTTGGCGATATTGTGCAAGCAAACCCTGGACCAATAAGAGGGGCTTTTGACTGTCTCCCTGTGCCATAGTGAAGGAAGATGTCAACAGAACAACTGCTCGAGTCATACTCCCAAATAATAATAATCAACTGGTCTGGGTAACAGAGGATCTTACATTGTCGACATCATCTCTGTTTTAGCACTGAAGAGCTTCGATATGGAAGCATTCTTTCTTGTATCAGTGGAAGACAATTCATCATTCTCTGCTTTAAGTACTCCATGAACCTTCTGCCCCATAGTTTGAGAATTATTGCAGTCTTGCTTGACATGTTCTGTGTTAATTTCGAAGTCCACATAGTTCTCCAGAGTCACTGAGATAATCTATAGCACAATTAAATAATTTGACAGTGAAATCAGGAATACAACCAACAATTTGTCATCATAATTCCCAATCCTAAATGTATTTACTACGAAAAGGACCATTTAAAATTTGACTAGGAATTAATAACTCAAATCTAGATGCAAATATTTTTGTTGTTTTAAACTGTGAGTCAAGGAGAAGACCAGCAGAAGAAGAGCATCTTACATGGTCAAAGTCCATTGAGATGTGGGAATGCTCGCCCATAAACCTGACCTAGACGCATTACAATGTATAAAGGGATTAGGGGCAACGAAAATCATCAATATTGTAAGTAAAATGACTGGGGAAAGAAGAAAAATAGTGCAATCACATAACAGCACCTAAGAAATAATTGGAGAACAATAAATCAGAAGAGCTGAGCATGAAATAGCAATGGCTGAAAATTATGATTAAAAGATGAGTTGCCTGATCACTCAAGCTAATTTTAAATAGAGGACCAGAGAGAAAATATGAGAAATAATGATATGTTTTACCATTTACTTCTAGTGCTACTTTCTAACATTCACAATGAACTACATCTAGACTAAGGAAACAAATTGTGCACACAAGTAACTTTTCCTGGTGAAAGACACGTGAATTTTTGTACACATTTTATTGCCCCCTTGGTGGTTCGTATGCAGCTTGCAAATGCAAAACCTTCATTCTTAATCCAACCATGCTTCTTCATGCAAGGAATTCATTTGCTTCAGAAAATCATTTGAGAAATAATTACAATACAACTTTACTAACTTCCACATCATCCATGGTTTCAAATATCAGTAAAGATAAATCGCGAGAAAAAGTAATCTTCTATCTGAGGATTCTTAATCTCCAATTATGTATAATAATACAGCGCAAAGATCTTTCCAAATGAAAAACAATAAATACAACAATTGAAGCCTAGGGACCAATGTGGAGCGGGAAGACAACAGATAAAAAAGTATACCAATACTGCCAAAGTCTGCATTCCTCCTGCTCTTAAGGAAAGTGCGCTATCATCATCTCCAAATTCTCGGGATAGTTGACACAACTTGGGAATAAGTCCTTCCAAGTTGAACATATAAGTACTGTCGATCTGCATACAAGAACAAAAAACAGGAAAACTTAAGGCAAGCAATCAATAACAAATGCAGTGATTGATAAGAACTTCAATAATCAGTTTCAATATTTTTTTAGAGTGTGCAGTAGGGTCAATAGCCAGAGCTGAGACTCTTAGCTAGTGGTCAACCTCACTCACGCGCATGTGAGCATTGAATACTTCATAGCTAATATAACTTTTATCTTCCAGACTCCCAACAGAATATTTTTTTATTTAAAACGAGATAAGTTTGATTGTTAACTGAAGACGTACCTGGTTATTTATAAAGTCAACAAGAGCAGTGCAACCAAGCGTCTGCATTTCAACTTGCTGCTGTTCTAAAAGTGTTCGTACAGTCTCCAAGAGACTGCCAGCAAAAAGTGGCCTGCTCGACAGATGACAAGCAGCATAAGCATATTTGGATGGAATCGTACAGTTGATCGACAAGGTTTTATCTTATTTTACAGAAATCAGAAACCAGATCACAGTGTAATTCAGCATTCAATGCAGCAATTACGGAGCTAATACGATTGATGTTCCAGCAGCAGTAGCATGAGAACCATAATATTTTACAACACTGTATTTATCCGATATCTTCGCCTTATTTGATTGCTGTAAAGTGTACATAAGTAGGACAGGTGATGGCAATAATATCTTACAGAACAGCACATTGGCCCTTAATGCTTCTGCAGAATCTATGACATTAGTTGACGTCACATTGTTCACGAAAACAAGTTGAGGAATTTTTGTCTGCATGTAAAGGAATGTATGTGGTGGTTCTATTTCATATGCTTTCTCCTCCTGAGAGATTTACGGTGAAGAGATTCAATATTTTTCCTTCTGTTTGTAGGCACACAATTGAGGGGGTGAGACAATTTGAGAGAGTCTGTGGCAGTTAGGGTAAGTTTACAGAGATCATCAGTGGAACCGACCAGGCAGGCAGGCACCAGATCAATATCAAAGACAACCACACCGTGATTACAGCAGAACAGCGATAGTAGGTAAACAAAACTTTGTAAATTTCTTTTGCAACTTCATATGGAGAGAAGAAATTATTATATTGTACAACTTCAGATCTTCAGAGTTGTAATACCATAGAAATTTTATATGCTCACACAATGAAAGACATTCCACATATAAAATAATAAGAAATAAAAATGGTATCCACTAATTGCATAAACAATAACACACTCTTATAATTGACATCCTTTATTTATTTATTTATTTTTGTAATAACGTATTGTGACAGTAGCTGCAGGATGTCTCATTCAAAAAGTGCCTGCAAGTTACTGAATCTGCATTGATTGGATCATACACGTAAAGAAACTCACACTGTTCAATTTTGTATCAGTATCAAGTTCACATGAAAACTCTTATCCACAATGAAAATGGCTAATCATAATAGATACTGAAGTAAAAAATAGATCAAAATGGTGTGTGGACATCCAGCATGTTCATAACTTTACCAAACTTACATCTGTTCCTTGCATGAACATAGCAGTTTCCTGTAAATGAGCAAAACAACTTTCACGGAGCCAAATTGCTCATTCCGCAAATGCTTGTAAAACCGTTGCCCCAAGGTATCAGTAATCTGAAATGGAAAATCAAAAGCACATTAACGGATATTCAAATGAAGGCAACAGAGATGACCAAACAAGTTTGTGTCGTAGTTCAAAAGAATCTGATGATTAATGATATGCAATTGCAAGCAATTTTTAAGTTGATGAGTTGAACACCTTGATAAACAATGTCAAAATATGAGCATGATACTTGATGGATAGCATAATCTTACCAGGGAATCAATCATTTTTCTAAAACATAATAGTATTAAAGATAAAAGTTGATTAAGAAAGCAGATGGGGAAATTAAGCAGATGTTTCATGAAACTAGCCATGCAGTTTTGGGAAGAAAGCAGTGTTCCGATTAGCAATTTTGATACTCTGAGATGAAAATCAACATTATCCCCTTTGATGCTCTAGGATTTGGTTCAATAAGATCCCTTCTGATACTCAGGGATTTAAACCTTACTGTTTTGTGGTCCTACAACCTCGCAAAAAAGGAAAATATTGATCTCCCATATGCAAACATAGAGTAATGCACACCTTTGGTATTCGTAAAGGATTCTTTGATGCATATTCACAAAGTTTCAAGATCTTCCGGTCATTTGGCTCAGCATCCTGCCAATAAACAATTCCAGTAATGATTAGCATAATGTTGAAAAGCAACCACGCCCTCAATTTTATCATGCTAGACAAGCTTAACAATGAAATCATATGAAAATTACTTCAAACTTCTGAATAATGGATAGCCCATTAGCCTTAGGATTATAGTTACTCTTCTACCAAAACTAAAATTTATCTAAAGAGCAAATGAAAGAATCAGAACTAATTTTCTGTAGGCTAGAAGCAAGAATCAGACATCATCGTTCATCGTTCAGTTAGCACAAACAAGATAACTGGAAATCAACCATATTACCCAGAATCAAGTAGAATAAAACAAAAGTTCACCTGTGACCGTGGGAAGATATCAGAAAGGAGCTTCTTGTACCGTTTGACAGGTTGTCTCGACCTAGCCCGCAGTGATGGGCAAAAGAAACACAGGTTTCCGCATGCTGGTACTACTCGTCTTGACATAACACCCATTCTGATTTTATGGAAATTTCAAGCCCCGTTCTACCTGAGAAACTGAAGTCAAGTTATCGTGTAACCGAGAGTTTGTCAAAAAGTCATCAAATCCCAAAATTCTCTGGTTGAACTTTAGAGGATTACATGTTCAATATAATTTCCAGATTCAATAAGACATCTCAAATGTAATTTACAAAATAACACCATTTCATGATTGAGATTCTCACATTGAACCCAAAACCCCCAAAATTATTAAATGAAACCATCTCAGAATTGTGATTCTCTCGTTGAACCCAAAACCCCCCAAATTTAATTAACAAACTGAACACCGGCTTGTAATTGCCTACAAAGGATCAACTCAATCAATTCATTTCAAGCATAATCTTGGAGAATTCGCGCATATCCAGGAATATCCAGAACTAACAAAAAGCACATAGTTAATGATCAATTTTCCATGATTGAACCCAATAATTCATTAATTGTAGCACTCATAAATCAAACAATAGAAAAATCAACTTTTTCTAGTCGAGATCCTGATCTAGACCAGCATATCAGCTGGCATTCAGTCCAAAAATATAATGATAAATATCGATGATTTTTGTTTTTTTTTTTTTTGCATAATCAAGAATTTAATTAAAGATCACTTAATTATAAATAAAATTTTTTAAAAATCGAAAATTCTGTTAATTCAATTTGTAAATGTAAACGTCGATGATACCTTGGATTCCTATGGCAACAATGGAGAAGAAGGGGCTTGAATTTTCCCACTCAAGGGTTTTCTCTGTCCTTCGGACATTTTATCATTCCTCTTTGTAATTTCCAAATTATAATTAACGATGTCTGTTTTAGTAACAATATTTTTTTAAAAAATTAAAAAATAAAAAATAAAAAGTAACTGTGCTATCTATATCTATATCTATACTATATTAAAAAGTGTGCATGTGTGAAAATCTTTTAATTTCCAATAATATCCCCACCAATATTTTATTTAGTTCAAAATGCTCTTATTAAATAAATATATTTAATTATATAAATAATTAATGAGTGACTCTTCATATTACATTAAATAAATTAAACTACAAATATTTTAAATATATCTTGATTTATTCAATGTAAAAATGATTATTAGGCCTTATTTGATTGGGGGTTTAGTTGTTCCGCGCGGTATTCCGTGTAAAAATGTGTGGTTAATATTATTTTGGGAAATGTGTGTGTGGTTGAAAATGAGTATGAGATATACAGAATTGCGTGCGAATTTGGTTAACACCAAATAGAACAAGGCCTTAATAACCAGAAATCTTTTACAAAATTATGTAGTTATATGATAATCTTTTGATTTAAAAATATGTCACAAATATTTTTGCAGTCCAATAATTAAAAAAATATAATTACATAACTAATTTTTGAGCGATTTTTAAAATTACTTTGATTTGATCAAACTACAAATATTTCAATATATAATGTATTCTTATTCAATGTGTATAATTTAAAAATATATATTGATCATTGTTTTCTATAGCATCTTTCACAATTTTCTAATTAGGATATCATATTTTTATAGTTTTAAAATTGGATTAATATCATATTTAATTAACTTTAATATATGCGACTAATCTTATTGGAAATGAAGTTTTTGTAGATTAGATATTTGGACTAACTTGGTAGAAAATTGAGGTATTAATATTTTTATTTAGTGTATAAAATGATCAAAGTGTTATTTAACTTACACGTATGAGTTGCTAATACTTTGTTAATTTAATTTTATAGTTTTTAAAAAAATTAAAGTTAAAACTTAAAAATTTATGATTAAAAAAATTATCATTTTATACCACGCGCAAAGCACGTACTCAAAACTAGTAATGACAAGGTCTTGATTAACGTGGCCAAGCTGTATGCTTATGGGACCCACTAACGCCGGGAAAATTAGGAAATTGATTGGCCGTTATTTTCCAATTATGAACCACTATGTGACTGTAGCTTATTTGTCCTAATATCCTCCTGCCAATAAGCCTGTTGGGGAACATTTTTAAAAAAATTTTACCGCTTTTTACTATTTTTTATATATTTTTTTACCCTAAATCAGATATCCACATATCATATCACATCAATAATCTCTACAATTCAACTCCACTCATTATCTCTAATTTTTTATATTAAAAATTTTTAAAAACCATTAAAAACCAACCTCTATCACCCTAAATAAGCAATTAAGGGTGTATTCTATACAACTTAAATTTCACCAAATTAAATCTATTTTTTCTCTCTCATCATTTTCAATTATTTATTTATTGATTTGATAATTACTTTATATTTTTTAATACTCCATTTCCAATTTTTAACCACATATTCTTACCAATTTTCCCACCAATTTAATCTACACTAAATTAATCTATAAACAATCTAAGGGGCCGTTCTATTTGTTTTGTATTTTCTATTTTCATTTTCAAAAATATTTTGGTATTTTCTATTTTCAATTTTTGTTTTGAGAAAATTGAAAATGCGTTTGGTTTGTTGTTTTGAAAAATTATTTTTGAGAAGGGAAAATAGAAAATGTGTTTGGTTTATACTTTTAGAAAAATATAATTTCGTATAATAAAATTTATAAAAGGATTCTCAAACTTTTCCAAAATTTCAAACAAACCCTCATCTTCACCTACCCTACCCCCACCCCACCCCTACAACCTCGTCAACCACCACGGCGGTGGTTCTCAAGGTGGAGAACCACCTTCGCCGGTGGTTCTCATCGAGAACCACCTGCGATGGTGTCGAGAACCACCTGCGTCGGTGTTTCTCCACCACCTGCGAGATGGAGAACTACCTGCGCAGGTGGTTCTCCACTTGAGAACCACCGCAACGGTGGTTCTCAGGTAGAGAACCACCAGATCTGGTGGTTTGATTTTTCCGGTGTGGCCGGCGGTGATCGAGGATTGAAACATACGAAAAATAAAATTTGGGACTGAAATATAATAAATGTAAAGTTTAAAATCCGAAAACGCATTTTTCTTGTTTTGATATTTAACATCGAAACGCCGAAAACGTTAAAAAGACGTTTTCGTGTTTCCTATACAAATGTTGAAAACGTTTTCGAAAATGGATTTTCGAAAACAATGAACAGAACGCATTTTCAATATTTTCGAAAACAGAAAATAGAAAACGGATTGAAAACGGCAAAGATAACGCTCCTAATATTTCCACCGCTTCCGCGTGATTTAACTAATCCCAAAAAAATGCTAAAAAGAATTTCAGAAAACAAAAAAGCTAAAAAGTACAGCTGTCCGCGAATTAAGGGCTCGTATCTTTTGTCTTTTGACTTTCAATTCAATCTGTTGAATTGAATCTAATCAGCCAATGATTACTAGGCATTATACTCAACTCTTTACCTATGTACATGTACAATTTTTTTTTAATTTTTTTTATTTTTAGATTGATGTCTAATTTTGATCCAATGACAGGATTCTTTTATTCAGGCAAGAGATAGACAACCAACAGCCAATAGGTTATATAGCAGAGCGCCACGCATTGAACTTATTTATCGCAAAAGATCTCCTACCAATGGTAACATAAGTTGCCGGTAGGGTGATGTGGCCCTGCCAGGTTATCGGAAATTTTTTTTAAAAAAATTTTTTAAGGATTTACATTAAGTGAGATGAATAATACATAATTGTTCCCTGATGGTGAAGCTCATGTGGGCCCCACATTTTTTTTCCAAAATTGGGGTGTTGGCATGATCTCCCTGCCAAAACTGTTGGTAGGATGCCAACGCTGTTGACAGGAGATCATAAGCGTTTGAGTTATGTATATGCGTAAAGTGTTTCAAATTTTAATATGAAATCAGAATTTAAAGAAGCGAAAATATTTTGAACAAATTTCTGAAATTATGTAAACACCAAGGGACTGATTGTCCATATCCAAGGACTAGTTATTTATACGTGCGTTGCACATGATTTTGTAATATCATTTTGAATAATTTTATATGTGGTTTAACAAGATTGTATTTCTATTCTAATAGAAATACATATTAAAAACTTATGTTTGTTGGACAAGGCATTTAAGCGAAATTACTCATATTTATCATAAGTTAGATCAGTGTAAAGAGCTTTACACATGATAAAGTATTTGTCGATCAACTGTTTACCTTGATTTTTCTATACAATATATAAGTCGTAATTGATCTGTGCAATGATATTAAATGTAGCCACATAACACTATTATTAATACTTATCTTTTATCTCATATGTCAAAATCATATTTTTTAAACCAAATTTTTGTTTTTATACAATACTTTAAATTAGTTTGTATTATTATGGTAGAAATTTAATGTGTACCTTGAAAAGTGAATAATACAATTTATAAAGAGTGAATAATGTCATGTAATCTTAAACAAAAGTTCTCCTTTATTTACTATTCAAATTGAGGTTGATAACATACAAATTGGTTATTCGTTGTGGTATTTGTATAGGTACAATTAAATTATTATTTAATTTAATTTTTAAACTTTCTATATTCCACGAATTAAATTACTGGTTTTATTGAAATAATTAATGGCATTGCATTTTTTGGAAAAAAAAAAGTTAATTGATGTTATTGGTATAATGAAAATGTTATAAGGGTAAAAATGTTCAAAAATATTTTACCCTTATATCCCCTTTTATAAGATGGAGGATTAGTGGAATTGAGCAACAAATTTTTTTATTGGCAACAAATATTTTTGTTTAATGCCACACTAGTGCTTATGTTGATATCATCTTTAATTAGAATAAATATAATTATACAATTTTAAAAATAAATCATATTACTAGTCGAATATACCCAAGTCACAATAATGCACCACCTATCACTTCTACACATTTGACTTTAGGGGATATGGAATAAGCGATGGTTATACGCGCACGTCGCCTAAAGTAGTCCGGTAGCTTTTTTTCTATTTTTAGGCAAAGAATAGGCAACAATTTTTAATTAACCGTCGCTGATGTCTAGATTGATATATCCATCATTTCCTTACATTCACCACCCAAAATTATGATAGAAATTTATCAAATACAACCTTGTAACACAGTAACACACTGGCTCTGGTTTGTTTTCGCAGAAAATGCAAATAATAAATACCATATATTCTTGTATTGTTGACAGAACCCTTGGCATATAAACAACTCAAACAAAATACTAAGGGGTGTTTGATTGCCAAGATTTTCCATAGAAAATATGGAATCTTGGAAATTATTTTCCAAGTTGGTTGTTTGATTGTAAAATTTTCCATGGAAATGATTTTCCATATACAACCACTTAAAACATGTTTTAGCCTATTTTTCTCACCTCCCCCTAGAAAAAATATTTTTCATGTAAGATGGAAAATATTTTCTTTTCCATCTTTTCCTATCAAACACACCCCAAGAGAACATCAAATATTTTCATATATCTTTTGTTCTTTTCTAATAGCCAAACAAAAACTCAACTAATATAAGGCAAGAAAATGTAAACCACCATCGATTTGTGATGAATTTTGTATTCTGGGCCTTTCGTGTGGACTTGAAAATTTATTAACAATTTTTTTTTTTTAACTTTTATTTTCAACTATATAAAACCGTTGTTTTTATATATGCACACATCCTCTAAGAAAATCAATTTACTTCTTATTTCAAACATGGTCCTAATTTTTTCTAATTATATCTCTGATAGTTGGAACGAGGTGGATGGTATTTGATATTAGACTGAGAGAAAAGAAATAAAAGTTTTTGGAAAATATATAGGATTTTCACTTATAAATGATAAATTGATCCCACATTGGAAAGTGGGGTGAGATTTTGAGAAGAGCCTTAAAAGAATAAATCCCACATTGAAAAAAAAAAAAAAGGCATTATGGGAGAAGCTTTGAATAGCTATCCCACATAGGAAAAAAGAAGTTAAATTGGACCAATTTAAATATAGTTAACACTTCATACAATTGTAGCAATTATTGCATTACAGATCGCGAACCAGTTTCCACATGAATCTTGTGATTTGTGTGTGAGTGTAATATGCGTACACAATTGTTGCACCAAAATTGGCAACATGTGCAAGCCACATTTTGGAAGTTTTCCTTGCATAAACCATTTGGACTTTGAACCTAGAATGAAACCGCAAATATTTTAACGCTGTGTAACCACCACTTTGAATTAATGGCTCCTTTATCTTTGCAGCAGCCAGTGTAATTGCAGCACTGATGGCAATGGCAATGGCTCTTGGTATTCCCTATATATTATACTCCTCTCTCCCCCAGCAAACACCAACTTGAAAATTATCTACATTGCCTTCCTACATTCCTACATTATTATTCAAGTTTCCATCTAGTCATTTTGGCGATCGAGTTCTGGCATTGCATTCACTTCGACTTCCGATAATGCAATTCGAGTCGTTGTATCCTAGCAAGTAGACGCTTGTGATAGCACGGTGAAGGCGGATTTGATTTAAGGAAATCGCGTTGAATGCAAGCCTCGATAATTCGGTTTTGTATCTCTATCCAATTTTATTGTGTAATTACATGTCACATATCGTTCTATATTTGTGTACGAATATGTTTAACAATATCATTTACCAATAAAAAATTCTATCTTTATTCCTTTCTTATTTTCTTTTCTTTTCTACACAAATTATGTCTTTTTAACGTATGCTAAATTCATAGTGTAATTTTATCATTTCGAGAAATAATTCCGGTGTTTGAAATGCTATATATTTTGGATTTGAAGTATAAAATTTCAAAATTGATGCTATACTGTAGGTAAATATATATAAAAGTGGACTAGTCCATGGGTCAGTCCACAAACATCACGAATCGAAACCAAAATTTCCAACTTCTAATTTTTTGGTTCGTCCAAATCCATATTTACATGAGCCAGATTCGAGCTTTAAATAAGCTGACTCGAGCTAAATGCACGAACTCGCATACTGTCCAATCTGATTACGAGGGTGCATTTAGCCCCACCCTTAACAATTAATTATATACATAAATTATTTTGATTTGACCAAGCAAGAGGCTAAAAAATGGAATTGCATATCTAAACTCCATGTTAATTAACACCTCTAACTCAAAACGCGAAGGAGGAGATTGTGGAGGGAGGAATTGACCAAAATGTCTAACATAAAATTTATCAATCCAAATATGTCTCAAATAAAAAATATTTACCAAAATGTCTAAATTTTTTGTAATCGAATTAAAATACCCTTTTTCTATTGAACCTATGATATCTTCTTCTTAGTCCAAATACAATTGAATCTCTTAATGTTGACCATCTCAATAAGTATGCCTCAAGATTCGTATATGCATTTAATGAAAACAATATGGAATTTTCCACACAAATCATCTATGCAGATATGTGCATTTTTGCAGATGGACCTATCTGTCTAGACATGTTTATGTCTAAATATATTTATCCACGCAATTATATGTTAAAATGAGAGTCGAAGGGAACCATTAATAAGATGATACTTGTCTAAATGAAAACCGTCGAGAATTGCAAACTATCATATTTGTGTATTGAGAATATACCATCTAAACCGTTCATATATTTGATATGTGAAAATGTTTAGATGATATATTTTTATTAGATAGTTCAACTATGCATCTAGTGCAATTGGGAATGATAAAATTCAATTTTTGGGTGACAAAAAGTACACGTATTTATGTGTTGATAGTGATAGGACATATGGTATAATTAATGAGTTGAGAGAGGATAAGGAGAGTATTGTAGTCCACCTTTATTAAAATGAGACAATCTGGACATTAATATTATTTTGAGACATTTTTTGTATTGGATATTTGTAATTAGACAACTAACATAAGGTATAATTAATGAATTGAGAGAGGATGAGGAGGGTATTGTAGTCTACCTATATTAAAACGAGACAATCTGGTCATTAATATTATTTTGAGATATTCTTGGTCTTGGGTATTTGTAATTAGACATCTAACTATATTTAAATTTAAAAGATTCATCCAGGCAAAGTGTTTAGATGGTAATGCTATATCTGGCCTTTTGTTTTAAGAATTAATTGCTTTTATTATTTAATTTATTCTACTTTTCTTATTTGATGTTGTTTTCCATATTTTATTTTTTATATGTATATTTATTTATATGTATTCTAATTTTTTAATTAATTTATATATTTTTTAATTCTTTTACATTTAATATTGAATGCATTAATAAAAATGCGATAAAAGATCAAAGTTACAACTTACGATACCTATTAAATTAATTATGAAAATGAGAATTAATATTTTCTATATATATTTTAATTTTTGGATATTACATCCAATCATTTATTTTTGAATTATATATATATATATATATATATATATATATATATATATCTTTTATCAAAAAAATTAAAGTGCCAACTTGGCACAATACCACGTAAGCTGTACTTTTCTATTTTTTAAAAACAAAAAACCTTTTTACATATTTAAAAAATTAAGAATTTTTTTTCTATTTTTACCATTTAAAAATGGTAATTTTAGATAGTTTTTGTCGGTAATGTGTATTAAGTGGTTCAAATAGTGAGTCATTTTTTTAAGATTAAGTAGTAAGTAGTTAAATAATTAAATCTATAATGAATAATTAATTAATTCGAAAAGAAATAGAAAACGATAATTTTCATATCTCATTTCATTATTTCGCAAGCCATATAAAAAATAATTTCAAAATTATCATTTAATCATCTCTTCATTTTCCAATTAATTTTTCAGCTTTTTTATTTAGTATTGCAGGCATTAGTGATTTCTTTACTTTTTTCTCAATTATTCTGAACAAATTTTTATTACTGAAAAATCAATATGTAAAGTTTCAACTATAAATACTTTGTATAGAGATCTTATCATTTTATACAATACATAATCCATATCACATAAATTCTCAAATATTTAATATTCTAAAATCTATGTTCAAAAAAATCATTGTGGCTTAGCAATTGTAATGGCGTTGATGATAAAACATTTGGCAAAATTTTTAATGGGACTATTTCTTTTTATTCAAATAAGTATTATTTAAATTTTGATCCCAAATATTTTGTCATTATCTAAAATCATTAATTACAATAATTTATATGATATTATTTCTTACAAAATAATAATTAGGATCAAAATTTGTGAATTATTATTAAAATATATAATATTATATATATATATATATATATATATTTTGTAGTATTGTTTTTGGGCATTTGACCAATAACTATACTTATAGAGAAAATTTGCCCACTAAATCATGCACATATCTTTTTTTACCATTAACTCATCTTTTACACAATAAGACAAAAATAAAATTTAAAAATCACAAATTTACAATAATGCAACTCTACTAAATAAACATTCAAATTTACAATAGTGCCAATCTAATAAAATAAGCATTCAAATTTACAATAATGCCACTCTAATAAAATAAAGTAATAAAATAAAATAAACATTTAAATTTACAACAATACCACTCTAATAAAATAAATATTCAAATTTACAACAATGCCATTCGAATAAAATAAATATTCAAATTTACAACAATATCACTCTAATAAAATAAACACATTTTTTTCTCTTCAACTTATCATCGCAAGTAATCTTGCTCAACATTCAATTTTTCCTTTCCTCATTTTCGACTTTCTCACTCTACGCACTTTTCTCTCTCTGATTACCACCACAGTAATCTCAACCAATATTCAATTTTCTCTTTCACAATCTCAGACTTTCTCTATCTACGCACTTTATCTCTCAAGATTACCACCCAAGTAATCTCGATCAACATTCAACTTCTCCATTTCCCTATCTCACACTCTCTCTCTATGTGCTTTCTCTTTCCAGATTACCTCACCAGATAATCATGTTACCATCACAAACAATCTCGTTCAACATTCAACTTCTCATTTTCCACATCTTCGACTTTCTCTATACGCCCATTTTTCTCTTGATTCTGCCACATGCGATCTCGATCAACATTTAACTTCTCCATTTTCTTCAGAATCGACTTTCTCTCTACACTCTCTCTCTCCAAAGTATCACCACAAATCTCAATCAACATTCAACTTCTCACTTTCCTCGTCTTTCACTTTCTCTCTCTATACATTTTCTCTCTCCAGATTACCTCACCATGTAATCAGATTACCATCACAAGTAATCTCAATCAATATTCAAATTCTCCCTCATGTCTATAATTTTATCTCTCTATGCACTTTCTCCCTCCAAATTACCTAGCCATATAATGATATTACAACCACAAGTAATCTGGATTAACATCCAATTTATCCCTTTATGTCTCCAACATTCTCTCTACATACTTTCTCTCCTCAAATCACCTTGCCGGTAACTAGATTGCTACCACAAGTAATCTCGATCAACATTCAATTTCTCTATTCCCATCTCCGACTTTCTTTCTCTATGCATATTCTCTCTCTAGATTAACTCGTCGGGTAATCTCATTATCGCCACAAGTAATTTCGATCAACAATCAACTTCGCATTTCACGTCTCCGACTTTCTCCCTCTCTGCACTTTCTTTTCTAGATTACTTCCAGGTAATCAAATTACCTACCACTAAAATCCAAACATTCACTTGATGTGTTGATCTTTCTATGTTGGAATTACTATGACCACTCTAATATTATTACCTATCCCGATAATATTATTACCTGTAACAGTAATAATATTACATGCCCGAATAATCATAATTAGAATACTAAATCTACAGAGAATTATTTAATTTCTCTTCCATCAATTTCAAACAACTATGTTTTGTCTTAATAATCTCATTTTGAAATATTTGATTTCACTAATAAAATTCATAGACAAACTAGCTAACTAAACACTAGCTAGTCGGTGCTTGAATTTGAATATGAAAAATGATTTCTTTAACATGTGTATTATTAAATAATTTCGACTCTCATCTCAAACCACAGATTATAAAAATTAGTATGTAAACTTGAAGTTAAATCTCAAATGTCCCATACTAACTCAATAAACTACCACCAATATCACACCAAATAATAATAATAATAATAATAAAATAAAAACTATAACCAACATCACAATAAAAATAGAATATTGTCTATCCCTATAATTATATTGCATACCATTGCAATAACATTATCCACCCTAGTAATGATAATGGAGAGACAAAGAGAGAGACGATGAAAACGAGAAGTTGAATATTTTTAAGATTATCTGGAGTGGTAATTTGGAGCGATAAATTGAGATACTAGTAAAGCGAGAAGTTGGATATTTATCGAGATTATCAGGTAGGTAATGTATATTACTTGTTGTAGTAATCCATATTATTTGGGAAGGTAATATTTGTACATCCATTGATGTTTATGAATTATTACCAAGAGTATTAAATAAAGTATAAATTTATCCTTATGCTTGAAATATTTTTTTTGTATCATGACGATAAATTTATTTATGTTATCTTAGATATTGTATTTATAGACGAATTTCATAAATATAGAAGAAAACAACAAAAAAGATGAGCAAAAAGGACTAAAAGTGTAAAAAATTTAAAAATATGAGGATTAAAATGAAACAATTCGAAAGATAGAGGACCTTGGGTGCAAATATTTTGGGCTATTTTTGAAATAAAATTAAAAAATTGAGGACTAAAATGTAAAATTTGAAAGTTGAGGGACCTCTTATGTAATTTAAAAGATTGAGATAAAATAAAAGTGTTGAAAAAGAAATATGGGGACAAAAAAGTCTATAAATAACTAAAAAGAGTAATTGGTAAAATCACTTTTTATAAATTGTAGTTAGTGATTAAGAAATAAGATATATTGATTTAGTAGGCAAAGACCAACTTTAACCGGTAGTTATTGGATATTTTCTCTTATTTTTTTTTTCAAAATGATATTTTATTTTGTAGTATTATTATTTTATATAAATAAACCATTTTAATCATTCCATGCATCACACGGATAATACCAATTTTAGTGAAAAAAATATTGTAGGCGTAGAGGGTGGGGTAACCATGGTGGTAGTGATAGATAGCATCAAGCCTCACCCCTTGTGCAACCAATCACATTCTTGCTTTATATTTTTCTTGATTATCTCTTCACTCATTTCTTATCTTCACGATTTTAAGAAATCACAAGTAATCGACCCACGGTCCCCCACGCACACTCCCCATCCCAATACTTTCATTTACATCTTCATGCCCTCGTCCTCTCCTCTTCCCCCATGATGGCCTCTTGAGTCTTCATCACACACTCTTTCTCCACACTCCATTGTCTCTCTAATGGCCACCAATTCTTTGAATTCCGTTTGCCACAAGACACCACTCAGTCGCCGCCACTCCATCGACTGCCCCCCGTCAACCACCGCCTCCTATTCTTTCTTTCTCAAACCCACCAGCCATTCCTCCACCACCACAACCACCAACCCTTCTCTCTCCCACACCACCACCGCTACCACTTTCGCCATCTCCTCCACCACCTCCTCCACTTCCACTGCAACACCCTCTGGCGCACAAACCATCTCCTTCGACGTCCTCGAACACCACCTATCCACCAAAAACTTCCGGGAAGCGGACGAAGAAACCCGCCGCCTCCTCATCCTCCTCGCCGGAGAAGCAGCACAGAAACGCGGCTACGTCTTCTTCTCCGAAGCCAAATTCATCCAACAATCCGACCTGAAAACCATTGACGAGCTATGGAAACAACACAGCAACAACAAATTCGGTTACAGCATACAAAAGAAGATTTGGGAGAAAAACAACCAAGATTTCACCAAATTCTTCATCAAAGTTGGGTGGATGAAAAAGCTCGAGTCTTCAGAAATTGAACAGTATAATTACAGATCATTTCCAACTGAATTCATCTGGGAGATGGATGAGAACACGCCGGAGGGCCATCTGCCATTGACGAATGCTCTCAGAGGTACTCAGCTGTTGAACAGCATTTTAACTCACTCTGCTTTCGGTGGAGAAGCAGAGGAGAAAGGGGAAGAAAAAGAAGAAGAAAAAGGAGTTGCAGAAATTAAAGGGAAGAGAAATGGAGGGTTGAAAGGGATGATGAACAGAGTTTTCAAAACGGATTACAGCTTTTGAATCTGTAATTACTGAAAATGAGAAGATGCTATTATTGTAATAATAATAATTGGAGTATTATATTACATAGAATTATTTGATGACTTGTGTAATTTTATACTATATCACATTATACAATTCACCAATGGTACTAAAGCGGAGGTTGATTGATCACTTGTGTTTCTGCTTCTGATTTTTATTCACTCCTTGTTGAAACTAGAGAAGAAGCATGGTCTCAATTTTTGTTTATCTGATTGTGATCTCGTCTAATTGACAACAATTTGTTTACACAATCAAGTATATCAATTCAATTGTGTGAAAACAATTTGTTTACACAATCAAGTATATCAATTCAATGGTGTGGATCTGTGATGGCATGAACTGATACATACTTTAATACACTATTGCAATGAGGTGCTCTCGCCTTGTCCACGTGTTATCAATAGAGTGAAAACACTTATTTATATTTTATACAGTAACAAAATTGACACATTGGATTTTCACGTTTACATAGAATCCATAGAGACATCATAATACAGTTGAGCGGTTTTGTTCACCTACCCACGTGGGTAGGTACCCACGCCGACGTGGCGCCCTCACAGGGCGCCACGTCATCAGGGAAAATTTTTTTTTATTTTTTTAAATTTTTTTTAGCATCTACATTAGATTAGATGAATACATCATGCTTCTTTCACGATGGTGGGGCGGGTAGAAGCACAAATTTTTTTAAACAATTGTGGGTAGCATAAGCTACCCACTGTGGGTAGCGGATCGGAACTCTACAGTTGAGTAAGAGTCACACTATCCACATCATGTGATAGTTTAACGAAACGTCTTTTGAAAAGAGAAAAAAATTGTATTGGTGTGTATATATATAGATAGTCACACAATACAAGTTTAGTACAAATATAGTATAATAGAAGAGAAGATGATTACTAAATGTTGTGTGCTTGACTCTTGATTCGGACAAATTTCATCACACGCTTAATTAGATACAAAGTAGGGGTCGTTTGTCATATGAAGCCTATGTAATTGGTCCTACGGTATGGTTGATAGAGACGAGTGAAAAAAGAATTTTAGAAATGTGATGAGAAGTAAAGAAAATATATAAAAGATATAAAAAAAATTATCATATCAAATTAATGTAATCTGTTATTAAAAATTATATGAGAGTAAAATAATCTTTTGACTAAAGTTATGTCAAACAAGCCCTTAACTTTTTCTATCGTAAACTCATATTGCATTACACTGTTTAAGTTAAGCTTCAATAATTGCCACACATTACAAAGCATTACTTATTATTATCATCTACATACCTCATGACTCCACATCTATTAAATTTAGAAAAATTAGTTTTTAGAAAAATAAAATTATACCCTTGAGCTCTAACCATTTATCTAAAAGTCGTAGAATATGATAATTTTGTCTATATGTCCATCTTTACATCCATAGTTACAAACCGTGTGAAATGTTAAAATCCCTAGAGATAAAATATCAGCATTATTGTTATCTTAATTCATTAGGTTTAACACTTAACATAAGTGTAAAGTATAGGATTGTACAAGTACAAATTTTCTTGTTTAGGTGTGTTAAGACTTCCGAGAAGATTATTCATTTTTAATCATACATTATACAACATAAAGCACCGAGTATTGTTCTCTCCACCCCCCCCGGGAAGGAAAATAAGGCTTTTCCACTATTGATGTGGTATGCCACATCAGCACGAATGATGACATGTCATTGCCACATCATCATTTGTATATTGAAAAATGATTTCATGGCAATGACATGTTATCATTCATGCTGATATGTGGCATGCCACATCAATAGTCGGAAAAACCTTATCCTCCCTCATGGGGGGAGGAGAACAATATTCACAAAATATGTATCGCCATTTTTCCAGAATTTCGAGTTTTTTACTATCAATAGATCATATGGGTTCTTCAGAATTGCTCCAAAACCATCGATGGTGCCGTAATTACGGCAAGACATCGATGTCATTGAGTCGTCCGATTTTAAATCCGGGATCAGATCTGAATCAGAACGGTAGGAGTTAGAATTTTCCGATTTTTCCGGCTCAGCCGCCGTTGACCGCCGGTCAAAGTTTTGATAACATTTTTGGATTCAGCGGCGGCTACGCCGTGAAAAATCGAAAATTCTTAACTCCTCGCTGTTGATTCAGATCTGTCAGATAAAAGTCGGATCGACAAATGGACATCGATGGTGCCGTAATTACGGCACCATCGATGGTTTTGGAGAAGGATTGATGTATTCTTTTTCTTCTGAAACGACTTTTGCTGATCAAGTACCTAGGTTGTGTGACTGGGAGACCAAAGTGAGTGCTTTCATCAAGAAAGTGCAAGTGGGTTGTTCCAACAAAAATACAAATTCAGACTGCTTTGTACTTTTGCTTGTTTTTATTTCTAATTTTGTCTCCTTGGTGGTAACCGGTATTGTGCACAACATAAATTATAAAGCATCCACGTGATATGAATTATAATCGAGTGGTCACAAAAAGTATGCATATTATATTTAGAATCACGCTACAAGATAATAATATGCACTGGCACTACACACCCTAAGAGCGCTTCCACATTCAGGAGGGGTGTTTTGGTCTTTTCGTGTTTTGTGTATTAGGGTGTGGTAGTGTGTGGTAATAATTGTGTGTGTACTTGAAGCATTTTTCTATATTTCCTCACTTGGAAGAGAATTTCTATGCAGGCGTCAAGGTCTATGTTGTACGCAGAAGAACTAGAAAATATTTCAACGTTGGTTCATATGTACACTGCAAATAATGAAGTGCTCAACGTGCCCACTAACTAATGTATCATAAATGGTAACATGATATTTTTAAATTTAAAAAAATTGTCTTAACAGAAACGGTATCCTATTATAAGACGTGGACTAACTAATAAAAGTTCAATTTTGATCAATAACCACATTCCATATAACCTTGTTACGTAGGACAGGGACTATCTTGTGTCTGTAATAGTAATATATTAAAATTTCATCATCGAGTGAAAATATGCCAAATTTGAAGCAACTTCTTCTCTTTATTGGATGGAATTATCATCCTACAGTCGATTGTCCACTGGACTCTGATTATGTAGCTACCTTTTTCTTCGTGCCGAGTTAGAACTTTCAACTTGAGCCATTTTATGATGGGACATGAGTTGGCCTTGTTCTATTGAGTGTTACACAAATCCGCACGCAATTCCGTATAATCAATATACATTTTCAACCACATACACATCTCCCAATACAATATTAACCACACATTTTTACACGGAATACCGCGCGGATAAAATTTACACCCAATCAAACAACCCTTTAGTCACAAATTTTAAGTTATATATCATGTGTATAAGTATGAACAATAACTTTAAATAAGTAGTTAAAATTGACTTTTAGATTTAAAGAAGAAATATTGGCACCGTCCAAACAGGGTTTAAGCGTGGAAATATCAAGATCACCTCTCATTAGGCTAAAAAACCATAGGCATAGGATTACAAAATAACACGTGTTAGTGTATATTTAAATTCAGTCCCATGCCAGATACAGGTTTAAATTCCGTACAATGCCAAATACAGAGAGAAATACAAAGAACTCTAAGAACTCTACGTGAAGATCAGCCGAGCTACAATTTTCAAGAAATCATTGCAAACCTCTCTTCAATCAAATAACACCTAGAAGCTCAACAAAATCATCTTAATAGAATCGGACCGCCTCTAAGCTCGACCATTCATCATCGTGGCTACTGCTACCACCATTCATATCAATAGGATTAGCTCTTCCTAGGTTTAAGATTTACGTGTTTCTCTGTGATAATGTCGTCCGAACAATATTAAATATTAAAAAAAAAAAATGAAATGAAATTTGAAACACACCCTTCAAAAACAAGAAAGAAAATTCACCTGATAGACGCTCTAGGCGCACGGGCAAAGCCTCCTTGTGTGTTGATGTGAACCTTCACAAGACAGCAGAGACTGCACCTTTGAGTATAAGCAAGCACCTGGGTTCTGAGAACACGAACGACCGAGTTTCAAGAAAAAAGGAATAAAAAGGGGCGAGTTTTTTGGTAGTTAGATTGTCAAATATCGAAAGAAAGAAAAAAACTAAGCCTCAAGAAAGAAAAAAACTATGCCTCTGTTTGTTTTGACGTTTTTCAACCTAAAAATTAAGGATACAACTATTCAAAGTCAAACATCAATATCAACCACATATCTCAGATCATCATTCATTATTATCCACACATTTTATGGGTCCCACCACCATTCAACGTAAAAAATTAGTCTTTAGCTAAGGTAGACATTTTTCTTGCTAAAGACTAACTTCGACTACTCAAATCAAAAGTTAATTGAGCAAAAGGGATATCCCGGAATAAATCCATAAAGAATACGTCAAAAGTGTACCAGATTTCTCGGGGCATCATCAACAACCTCAGCCGGTTGGTCAGCTCCTATGCTTTCCAAACAGGCACCTTTGCAGCTCATATATTTTTGAATGCTGTAAATAACATAATGAAACCCAAGTTTCAGAATTTGTGACTCATCAATTCTGGTAGGCATATTGAAGAAATGAAAAGTTTGGAATACTAAGCTTACATCTCACACTGGTTGAGTAAAGCGAGTTTGTTGGGCACGCAAGATTGTCCTTTTGACTTGCATACTGAGTCACATGACTCGCCCTGTCTTTTGCCCTCGCGATCCAAAAGATTGAATATTAAAATCCATTTATCAGTTAAGATGTCGAAACGTAAATTGATGATTAGGATAAATCACCTTCCGATAATGACACTAATGCCAGATAGTCTTGTTTCTACCTGCATACGAGAATTCCCTGCTGGCAAATTTACAAATGTTACAAGAATACTAAGAGAAATAAAAGTAGAATTGAAAAATCCATTTACTGACCTGAAGAATTGGATGGTAGGGCGAAACAATGGTGAAAATCACTGATATAAGCATTTTCATGAACCTTAATATTAAAGACGAGTGTCAAATACTTGTGTGCAAACCATAAGATATGTAACAAATATAGTTCCAAATTAAAGATTTACTAAATCGAGCATGCTAAGAGTTACCAAATGAGTGAGGGTAAAGTGGATTCATAACTAAACTTGAAAGGAAAAATAAATCAATCAAAAGATAATCCTAAATCTGCACGTTTTGAATATAGTGTAGATGTACTTAACATGTCCATTTCACATATATTTGGTTTAGAATTTGCACTTAAAATGTATAGAGTTAATAGCGGTATCTATTTCTCTTTAAATGGTGTTGAGCACAGGGTAATATATTGACAGCAGAAGAAAGTAAGCATACCACACTCTCAGAATTATGGCGACACCTCCCCGTGCAGAAATCAAACACACTTGCATAGGTTCCTGCTAAAACAAGAACAAACTTCTTACTCTCCAGGGAATTCAAGTCGTAAGAAACTTTTTTCTTTTCTTTTTTTTTTTTTTTATATCAGATTATGGAGACTTGCTCATTTTATTGATTTGACAACTCTTTTCATATTTTAAAAAAAAATTATTTATTTTTGAACCATGCATTCGAAAATCATTTTTGCAAGATTATCTCCCAAACAAACACTCAATTTGCACTTTTCTACATAAAGTTATGGGCATTTTTCTGCAAAATGGTCAAGAATCTATGCTCGTTCCAAGTAAGCATCAGCCAGAAAATGGGGAAAACTGCTGCAGCTGCTCACCTGGGTGAGATTATCACCTTGTTAGTGTATGTGTATTTATGAGTATTTATGAGTTTTGATGTGAAATAGGAGAGAGAATGAGTGGGATTGAGTGGTGGAGATTTATGTAGTACAGTGGGTCCCAGAAAATATGTGGATGTAATTGGTTTGACTTTTGATGTGAATGTGTTAAAATGTGTAAAAATTTATTAAAAGTTGTAAAAGAACGGGCGGTATATTAATCTACTCAGCAGGACAATATGATCAGTTTTCTAGACTTCATATTTTACGGGCATTTTGGATACTTTTGGGACATGAATAGGGACAACCATTAGGTATCACTATTCAACTTAAACATGGGAGGCGAGACCTCATCTTCCTACATTGTCCTTTTCTTTCCAGCATTTTCTTTGGTTGTTCATGTCTAAGATTATGGATTTTCATAGTTCTATCTTATGAACTAATTTCTCATTAGTGCTATGATGTAACCCATCTATGAACTACTATGAAGATTCAATTTTGATCTTCATTAAGTTACTTATGAGTTTATGCTTTCATATTGAGTGTTGTATATGTTTGGTTCATGAATATGTTATGTTGTTCATTATTTATCTGTGCTTTCTTCGCATTCACTATTCAATCCTTCAAACAAACTTAAAGTCAGTTACTTTATGCCTAATAAGTTAATCAATATTCGTTATGCCAACAACTACAATCTTCGTAAAAAGTCTTAACAGCCAACTAAGCTGATAACCTGCCATAAACAGCAACCTCGAATGGACTAATTTAAATTAAATAAAGATATTCCAACTTAAAGCAATCCACCATGAGAAAATAAACAATATCATAAATTTATATCGTCTGTCAATTTAACATTGTAAACGACTAAAAGTTTACCGGCAGTCAAAGGCTTTCCAAATTTCACCTTCATTGCTAGCTCTTTTAAAGTCTGCATCACAAATAGCGCTGTGAGTTACAAATTGAAGAATGATATTATGGACAGGAAACCAAGATATGAATTTTACCCTAGCTGGATTCAAGCAGCACGAAACACAAAATTCATACGAGTTGCAACATTGTGAAACAAGATTGCACCCTCTGCACGTAAATCGTAGGATTTGGGGAAAACGAGATGCCATCAATGCATTGCACAAATATTCCACTAACACTGACTTACTTCTAACAGAGAAATTAAGAATGGGGAAGCGACTCAAAAGCTACAACTTACTGACAAGAGAATTGATCTCCTTTTCTTGGGCAGCAACGAGAGAGTGGATTAACTGACAAAGCATCACAGACATGACCTGGAAAGATAAAACATCATCACGGTCGAGATGGGATATGGATTTCTTAACTTTACCAGTTTCTACTTTCCAAGAAACATAATTAAGGAACACAAAACATCATAAGAAACATAAAGCTCCTGTGTTGTCAAATCTTCAGCGGTAGCATTTATCAAAGCTCTGAATTTTCGTATGCAACTCTTATTGATTCAATCATTATGCATGTATATGATGATGTAGAACTTGATATTCTCTCAATACAGTATAAATCAAAGAGAAGAACTAGTGGATCGAACATATATCTGAGTAGAAATCCATAAATATTTAATCATGAAAATGAAAATTTTAACTCTAGTTAGAGTCCCTTCAAGAAAATCTCAATACCGTTATCGTCAGCAAGCAAGAACCTCCCTTGAACAGTAGTTCTACAAGTACGCTGCTGGAAGCTCACATGCTTCCTGTCATTCATTTAAGAATGTATGAAAATGCAAAATCAACTCCATTGACACTAATCTGAACCTAAAAACAGGAACTTTATATATTCATTTTTGAAAATAAGAAGAAAGAAAATCTTCCACAATAGATAAAACAAATGAACTAAGAACAAAATACTGTATATGAATAAAAATTACGAGCCGATGAACAAGAAACAAGAAATTCAAGAAACTTTTAAACTGGGCACCACAATATACTCATAAATATAGAATTGCAGAAGAAATTAAGAACATTAATCCAGAAAAGAAAGTAGATTCTCTAATAAAATCGCCGCAATTAAATACTGTCACAAAAATAGAATTAAATCTAATTGAATTGAAACCATAAGAAACAGGGATTTCACTTCCTCTTTTTCTTCTTGTACCTGATAGCCAATACAGGAGGAGAAAACTGAACAATTAAAAGGGAGACTGCTAATGGGACGAAGTAGATGAAATTGATCTTGAAAGGAGATCGCAACACTGACATCGTTTTTCCAGCATTCGTGAATTCATTCAATTCGAGAAAAGATTGAATTCATGACCCGAACTGAGCTATCGAATGAATTTGCAACCGTCGTTTAGCTTGATAACTTCCACTTGGAATACATTTTTGCCGGAATCTGCATCATTTTGGTCCAATATTTGCGTGTAGAACAGTGTTTGCCTCGTTAAGGATTCGTTCAGTTCTGTGGTGGGACGGCTGCGGTCTGAAAATTGATTTTTGACCAAGTTTTATTTTTTTGTTTTTTTTGGTGGGGGTGGGGGGTTGTGTTGGGGGTGTGTCTTATTTTAAAATTTGGTAAAAGTGGAGTGTAGTGGAAAACTGTGTGGATTTGATGATGTGAAATGTGGTTGATAGTTTGATAACTTCTACTACTTGGAAGAGCTGATATTTTATGCGGTGGAATCCGATAATAGAATGAAGCTTATCTGGTCGTAGTTGATGGCAATCGGAGGCAAGAACTAAAATTTTCAAAATTGGTGATTTAGTTGAATAATTAAAGAGATTTTGAAAAATTCTAGGAGAATTTTTGTATTTGGAAACGGACGCGTATTTCACTCGTTTGTGTGTATAAAGTATAGACGAATCTCCTAGCAGCGGATGATTAAAAACAAAGAAAGATGTGAAAAGTAATCTACCCATTTCCTACGCACCTGTTATTCTTGTAATCTTTTTGAAGTATCATTCATATCGATTCTTTGCAAAAATTGTCTCGTGTTGTCGAATTCCATCATCGAAATGGTATATACTAGTTATAAAACAAATGCTAAACAAAAAGTGAAAAAAAAATTGAAATAAATTTGTCCCACAACACAAACATGTAACGTTACTTTTTCAAAGTTTATTTTTTAACACACATGCCATGAAAAAATATATTTTCTAGTTAGACAGCAGTAGAATCTAATAACAAGCAATACAACAACAACAACAACAAACTGCTCTTATTCCCTACGATAGTAAAAGTCATCAGATGGGAACCATATGAGAACTACGCTTGATCGTAGGTATGAGTTTTGCTATACCACGCCTTTCCTATCCAAAGCTACTGCTCATCTACCTGCTTAATAAAGATATCCGCATTTAACGACTTCAGATCCACGCTTTCAGAATCTGCCTTCCTCTACCTTCCTCATATGTCCCTACCCTAATACTCTCACTCTTTCTCACGCGCAGCATTCTCGTGCTCCGCAAAGATGCTGTCAAACCATCTCAACTGCCTTCTCCCTCATCTTATCCTCAATCGGCGACTTAATCTACCACTTAATATCTTCATCGGGTAATTTTATCCTTCCTAGTCTTACCACACATCCACCTCAAAGATACGATTCAAGAACATTCAATTTGTGTTCATCTACCTTCTTAATCCGCTTCAACACTCGGGCCGCCATATAGTAATGCCTGCCTCACAACTGTTTCTATAAATTTTCCTTTAATTTTAAAGGCATAGTACGATCACATAAAAATCCCGTAAGCACCTCTCCACTTCATCCATCCAACATTAATCCCGCGATTTACATCACCTTTATGTCAAGATTGGTTTGAACCACTGATCCTAAATAATCTAAAGCTATCTCGCCTGCACTTACCTCACTACCTACTTCACCACAAGAGGATCCACTCTAAGCTTACCACTAAACAAACACTCCATATATTCTGCTTTTTGATCCGCTAACCTAAAACCACGAGCCTCTAAAGTATGTCTCCATAGTTCTAATCGATCATTTATACCGCTCGGTTTCATCCAATAAGACTATATCGCCGGCAAATAACATACACCATGGTACCTCATTTTGAATATGTCTCGTAAGCTCATCCATAACTATAGCAAACAAAAAGGACTGAGAGCAGAGCCCTGATGTAATCCTATCGTACTGGAAAGCTATCACCAACCCATCGCTCGGGTCCCTAATATTCGTGAATAACTCCCTCGCATATATCCTCGACTATATTTATGTACTTAAGAGGTACATTCTTCTTTATCGAACCCACCAGAGCACATCTCTAGGTACTCTATCATAAGCTTTTTCAAGATCGATAAAAACCATATGTAAATCTTTTTTGCTAGCCCTATACTTTCCATTAATTGTCGTAATAGGTGAATTGCTTCAGTCGATCGACCCTAAGATAAACCCGAATTGATTATCTCAAATAGGGACAATGCGCCTCAACCTACGCCAATTACTCTCTCCCATAACTTCATAGTATGACTATAAGTTTTATTCCTCTATAATTGGAACAGCCTTGGATATCACTCTTATTCTTATATAATGGTATCACCGCATTTTTCCTCCATTCCTCAGCATTTGGCCACTACGCTGTGAGATCTTGTTAAAGAGTTTGGTTATCCACCTTATACCCAACTCCCCATACACTTCCAAACCTCAATTGGTATACCATCCTATTGACAAATTCTTCTTAACTTTCATTCTTCTTAAAGCCTCTCTAACCTCGCTTCACTAATCCTTCGAGTGAAAACCCGCTTGGTATCATGTAAGGGACTGTAATATCACCAAGGTCAAGTAGTATTATCCCCATTAAAAACGCTTTATCAAAATAATTTCTCCACCGTTGTTTAATCTCCCCGCCTTTTACCAACACATTCCCATCCATATCCTTAATACACCTTACACCATTCAAATCTCTACTCTCTCTCCTTCATTTTCGCAATGTTAAAAATGGCATTTTCTCCCTCTTTGTATCCAGCTCGATATAACTCTTCATGGACCTTGGCTCGAGCATCTCGTATGACTTTCTTCGCTTGTCTTTAGCATCTTTATACCTATCATACACCCGACTATCCTCGCATTTCGTGAAGCTCTCTATAACTCCTCCTTCGCCTCAACCGCAACCTTTACTTCTCGGTCCACCACCAAGATTCCTTTCCTGGGTGCACTACGCTTTGACACCCAAGTATCTCTCAGAGCCACCCTCTTTACACCATGTGATATCGACTCCCATGTCAGATTAGCATTTTCGCATCGCCCCAATCGAATTCTCCTAGCCAACCTATCTTTAAAAACCGACCAAATTCCCCTTTAACCTCCACCACCTAATTCTTGGCTCCTCGCTTTCACCATTCTCTTTCGCATTCCTTGCGGCGAATATCCAAGACTAGGAGCCTATGTTATGCGGGCAACACTCTCTCCTAATAACTTTGCAATCCTTACAAATATTTTTATCCTCGTTTCGAGTCAAGAAATAGTCAACTGGGCGGCACATGTCCCACTCCTATATGTCACCAAATGAGTTTCCTTTATCAAAACCAAGTATTCACTACCCTTAAATCATACGCCATGGCAAAATCTAAAATAATATCTCCATGATATTCCTATCCCCAAATCCATAACCCCATGCACACTATCAAATCCATCCCGACTCTTACCTACATGTCCATTAAGGTCCCCACGATAAATAATTTCTCTCCAATAGGTATACTGCACTTCCTCATCTAAATCTTCCTGCACTTCTTCTTAGTAGCATCATCCAAGCCTATTTAAGGTATGTGATACACTAAATATATTTATAATCTCGCCTCCTACTACCATTTTAATCAAGAAAAATCCTATCTCCATTACGCCTCACTTGACCACGCCTTTACCAAATCCTTAGAAACAACGACGCCCACCCTGCCTCCTCGCTCCTATCCATACCAAAAGTATACCATAATTTATATCCCCAAGGCACTACCTCTCGCTTTTTCTCTCCTACCCATTTAGTCTCCTCAGACATAAAATATCAACTTTTCTCCTATTCATCACCTCTCCGATCCGCTAGTCTACCGGTCAAAGATCCTATGTTCCAAGAGGCTAAACGAACCTTATCTTTACTGGGACTAACTTCTTTACCCACGCCCGTCCATGAAAACGCCGAGAACCCTTTGCTTATTTTTCGCCACACCCGGCGCCCGATGTGACGCTGGCCGCTCGGGCACGCCTAGCCTTCGCACTCCTTGCCAATTTATCACTACACCCGTGAACCCGCACAAGGCCGTCAAAGAGGGAACGCCCCAACGCTTCTCATTCGCCCATCTCATAGATTTGGCAAAGTTTTACGCTGGCTGCCAACCTACCGCAACCCTCCTCCTTTACCCGGGCTTGGGACCGGCAATGCGATACACATTGGCGGAGTTAATCTAATAACAAGCAATAATGTGATATATATAATTGATATTGATATTGATATTTGACTATGTTCATGAATTTGACTATCTTATAGTGAAAAATGCGACTTTTGGCCTTTTGTAATTTCAACAAATTGTCGAAATTAATCAGCCAGAGAAACTAAGGTAATTAATCAATTAATTAATTCAACCAGTTAAAATGTCAATTAATTAATCAAACTTAACATGCCAAGCAGATCAATGGACAACTAATTCCAAAACATGGAAGCAGTAAACATAAGAACATGAGACCCCTCATAGTAATGATAGCAACCAACTCTTGTTCGATAGAGTTGGGGGTAACACGTCTTGCTTTTATATTAATTCTATTTAAGAATTGACCGTATTGGCTTTCTGCTTGCCATTCTCCCATTTGATTTAAACAGCAGTAAATATAAGAACACAAAAATAATTGGGTAGGAGGAACATCTTAAAGAACTCTCCAAGAAATTAAAAACCCACCAGATAAATCTTGCTAAAATAGACTCACTTACTATAAGATTTACTCACAATGGTTTAAATATTTATAAAACTTAGAGACTTTAAAACCTACTGAAAAATCGTGGAACTTGCACACTCCGACAATTTTGACGACTCTTTTTGCCCAAGTACGTAAATCTCTCAAATACGAACTCATTTTTCTTAGCAACAACTCCAATTTCTAAAGTCTTATTTGTTTAGGGGTTTGATTTTTGGTACTTTGCATTTGAGATTTCCTCTATTTTTTACTTTTTTTTGAATCGGGATTTCCTCTAATTAAATGAAGCACAAAAGGGTAGTATTTGATACTTGACCTTGAAATCAAGTGGGGGAAATGATGTTTTTCTTTCTTTTTCTTTTTTTTTTTTTTTTCCTTTTTTCTTTAACCTTCGAAAACAAATTTAAGAAAAATTGAAGCATGAGCAGAATCTCGACCTGCCACGGAGCCTACACATGGGCCGCTTGATCGTGACCCCTGGCTTGACTTGGGCAGCTGTGGTCCTCGTGATTTTGGCTCGTGATTCAAACGCGTACTTTTAGGGATTTCCTCTTCTTCCATCTATGACGAATTCTCAATCGGCTCATGCACTAAAATCACTAACTTGACTAATTAAACATCAAATACTACTCAGTTAAAATACATATGACTTTTTGTTTACAAAGTAGTGAATTACAAATATGCGTAACATATAAAACACCAAACAAAACAAATACATAGGATCAATATGACTGGGTAATGTTCTAATGCCCACTGTGGCACTTTATCAGACTCCACACTTTAAAAAAATTGTGAAACATGAGATCTCCTACTATCAAAAATGTATTATTTATTTAATTTAATGTAGATATTAAAAAAAAAAAATTTTTAACGTCGGCGTGGGCATAGCCTTTATGAAAATATTGATACCACATATATGTCGTAGAGAAAGGAAATTCGAAGGGTAATAAGGCTAAAAATCCAAATTTCAATATAATAAAGATAATCAAAACAAAATGATCCAAAAAACCAAAACACATGAACGCATGAATTACAAATCAATTGTTCCCTAAAATAAAACTTCTCATTCCCATTCAAAAATTAAAAAAATAAAACTCCTCATTCCTCCCCCTTCTTCCATGCAAAGCTTGGCGATCCATTCTCCTCTGCTTCGTATGTAGTGGATAAGACTCGATAGTATATATTGTCAATCTAATATTCTTATAAAAATATAATTACTGTGTTCACAAAAAACATGTCACACTGTGACAACGTCTCATGTTGATGTAATACGTATCTTGTGAACACAATAAATTATACTCACGTAAACATTAGATCATTTCTATGAATGATATACAATATCTGTACTGTTTAGTACTATGGTCGAACCTTTAACACGTAACAATTGTTTAGGGTTGTAAATCACCATTCTCTGTTTCTACCATGGGTGAAGAAAGAGAGAAGAATAATTTTCAACTTCCCAAAATACCCTTTCTGAAAATAACACCATGATCAATATCAATTAGTCAAAGCTGCAAATCCACCCCCTCTCATCATCTGCTTAAACTCGTTAAAATTCACCATACCATCACCATCCACATCCACCTTCATTATCATCTTCTTACAATCCTCTGCAGTTCTCCCTTGGTTAAGCCCCAACGAAGCCAACACCGATTTCAGCTCATCAACGGTGATAAACCCATCTCCGTTTTGATCAAAAACATTGAATGCCTCTCGCATGTCTTCGTCCTCATCCCGCTCGTCCATGATCGTATGATAAAGTCCACCGAATTCATCCATGTCGACACATCCATCGCCATTGACGTCGATTCTCTCTATCATCTGAGTCAACTCGGAGTCGGGTATAAAGATTCCCATTTTCTCTAACGAGTCGTTGAGCTCTGTTTTCGTTATTCTGCCGTCCCCGTTTCTGTCGAACATTTGGAAAACACGCTTTAACTCGTTGGCGTCCATAGACGGCGACGAGGATTGCGAGATGGAAGAAGGGAAAGGACAACAGAAACACGCTTTTTGTTTTGATCTTGTGTTCAACAAGATTGTGGGTAATGGAAGCTTAATTTGATATTTGAAGAAAATTTGTGAGGTCTGCGTTTGAAGTAAGTGAGAAAAAATTGGAGAGAAAATATGGGAATGGTGGTGCTAAATAAAGGAAGAAAAGGGACAAAATTAAGAATGCAGAGAGAGAAAGTGTTGGATTTAGAGAGAGAAGGAACCAATCATGGAGAAAATAGCTAGTATGTGGGGTTTCTCATTTCTGTCTATAGCTGTCTGTCTTAATGCAGTTGGATTCTGTCAGCAACTCAGCATACGTGTTTTTCTCGGAGTAGAAGGAGGGCAACAAGTAGGAGGAGTAAATAGTAGTTCGAAGATTGCTGAGGGAATCCCCAATCTTTCATGAATGTTTCATTGACGTCACCAACCTTTTATTTGCAACCTTAATCTCAACATTATGGGCAGGTAACCCGGGGGTGGGGTGGGGTGTCCGTGGCGATGTTAATGAGTAGGGTTGTATCATCTAGCTTCGGCTCGGTATGGAAAAAGCTCATGTTCGACGAGCTTTGGGCGAATCATCTCGGAATTTGGACTTAGCTCTCGTTTTTTTGATAAAGAAATTTGCTCACAGAAGTACACATTTGACTAGTTATTTTCAACAATATTAAGTGCACTAAATTTTCGATTTTTTTTCCGATTTTTATGTTTAACAATTTATAAATTGATTTTGCTTTCTTTTTCCCATATAATATTGACTTTTCATGTTCAACATTTAAAGTTACTTCAATTGTTCGCCTATGAATATAAGTAATTTGATCAATTTCAATATGCTGCTTAATTTTTCGAAACAAAATTGTTAGTTTGTTAGAGTCGGCTCAGATCTGCTTGGGACCAAACCTAAGCCAAATCGAGCCTCGTTTTCTGAACCAAGTTTGGCTTGGGTAGCTCGTACTTGGGAAAAGGCTTGCCTATAGCTGAGTCAAACCGAGGTCGAGCCCTAAATTTTCAAGTTCTCAATTTAACTAATTGACATGCTTATGGATATTAACCGATAACATAAATTTTAACCAAATTAAAGTATCTTTTGGATATGATCTTTCAATAGTCAAGATGTGCAATTGATATGATGTTCCTATAGATATTACTGATAATATAAATTTTAACCAAAGTATCTTTCGGACATTATCTTTCAATAGCTAAGATGTGCAATTGATATGATGCTCCTATTGAATAAAAACAATGCTCTTATTAGATAGTAAAATGATGATATTAAATTTGGCATTGACAATTCTCAATTAATAAAGTAAAAAAATATTATGACCCTCTTTTATATAGTTTTCCAAAAGATATTTTATCGGGAACTCATTATCAACCGGTATTTGATAAGTATAAAGATCATATATAGTTTTTCAATATTTCATTTTCAATTACATGGTCTCTTAAGAACTATTTTTAAAAGGTTGGGAGCACAAATTCTAACAATGGAAGTAGAGGGACCTACCTGCTATACTTAAGATAAGTTTAGGGACCTATGGCGGAGTCTAACTTAAATTATTAGTGACAAAAGAGCGCCTGGACGGTTTTCAAAACCGCGTTGTAATAATTGTATTGATTTATTATAGTTAGAGAAATGGTCTGTAATAATTGATTTTTGTGGGACCGTTTTGCAATTTAAAACGTTAGTTGGGCTAACGCTTTCCAAAAACGACCGTTGATAATTGATCGGGGGGAGTGTGGTAAGAAAACTGACGAGTGCCCTCTGGCAACGGTAACGTCGCTTCAAAGGCGTGATTGGTGGGACGCGTGGCCACGGTACCCACCGGCTTGTTGATTTATCCGTTCGATCTATTTTTGAGGGATTATTGCTAGAGGTACGTACCTCTACCGTATCCTAATAGAGATATGAACCACCCATTTTTAGAAGGGTATTTGATTATTTTTTATCATTCTTATTAAAGTGTGATAGAAATACTTATAAAATATATGTATATTTCTAAAATAATTTGTTTTGAGGTACAGATTGGAATGCAATATTACCAAATAAAGGAAAATAATAAATAAATGAATTGCATAACATAACAGGTCATATAGCGATAGGGGACTCATATAATAATCATTAGTCAAGAAGTGATGAGATAAGTAAAAAAAAAATTAATTGCATAGTTTATGAATTTCTATATATCCATAATTGTCTTTATTTTATTTTATTTTATTTTTACATTGTCTTTAAATAAATATCATTCATACAGTACATGTAACATGTGCACCTTTTACTGGTATAAATAAATAGTTAATAAAAAGACAATAAAATATTTCAATATGTTTAAACAACTAATTTACGGAACCAAATTATTCCAAGTACAAGTACATGATTGAACCGAGTCATGCCTACAGTGATAAACACCCGTTTATTACATGAGAATAACCACAAAATTTTAAGTATTACAACGAGAGAGAGAGAGAGAGAGAGAGAGAGCTTTGATGCTTTTATTACAACATTTGGTGATGAAACTTACATAATTCTGCAAGAAGAACGATCATTGAGAGGGCTCGTATGGTGTGGCGATTACTTCAAGGTTCTTTTTTCTTATACCACTTATTCCGATCATCTCAATCATGTCCATGTCATTAGGGCTCATTCCTTCGGGAAGTTTCCAATTGAAGTGGTAAAGAAGTTGTGCTAGAGGATACTCAATATTGGCCATGGCAAAGTTCATGCCAGGACAGAATCTTCGTCCTGATCCAAATGGAACGTATTCGAAGTTATTTCCCAAGAAATCAATGGGGTTGTTTTCAAATCTCTCTGGTTTAAAACTTTCTGGATCATCCCAATATTCTGGGTCCCTTCCCAAAGCCCATATATTAACGGTCACTTTTGCTATATTAGGTATCGTATACCCATCAAATTCAAACTCTTCTCTGCATGCTCTTGGGAGTAAAGGAACAACAGGGTGTAGTCTTAAAGATTCCTTGATTATCAATTTTAGATATTTTAGTTCTCGAACATCACTCTCCTCGATCTCTTTCTTTCCTTTAAAAAAGTCTCTTATTTCGGCCTGTGCCTTTGCCATCACGTGTGGGTTTCTCACCAATTCTGCCATCGTCTAGTCCATTAATGTGGTTGTCGTCTCAGTTCCGCCTGCAAACATGTCCTGTCACAATAACACAACTTTTATAGTACAATCTAATGACTATGATTAACAAAGTAATTTATTTATGGATGAAGAACTCACGAAAATGATGGCTTTGATGTGGTCGTTCGTTATACGAATACCAAGTTCTCCACTTTCCTTCAATCTCAGCAAGACATCTGTTATGTCTTCACCGTCCAACTCTCCGTTGTTTGTTTTACGATTCTTTTTATGCTCGTCGATTACTTCATCAAGAATCGTATCAAGTCGATGACACCAATTCAAATTTATTCCAAGTGACGTACGTTAGGAGCTCGAGTGATGGGAAGAAATCAGCCAAATCGAATCCTGCCGCCAAGGCTATTCCCTTTTTCATGAAGGCCACCATACTTTCTTGCTCTTTGAGAAGCTTGCCAAACGCGGCTCTAGACGTGATTGAACTTGTGAATGTAAATATTTTCTTTGTTAAATTAATGGGTTTCCCGGATGATTGAATTGATTCGATAAGACGGGAGGTCTCATCAAGTCTTATGTGGCTAAAAGAACGAACATTTTTGTTGCTCAAGAGCTCTATGATACATACTTTACGCATCTGCTTCCAGTACTCACCATAAGGACAAAAAGCAATATCCTTATAATCGTACCACAAGATCTTCATCCCAATACTTTCCGGCCTATCAGATATTGCCAAATCATGAGAGGTCAATACCTTTTGGCAATTTCACGTGATGATATGACAATGGTTGAAACTTCACCGAGCTTCAAATGTATGAGTGGCCCATACTTTCTGGATAAATAATCGAGAGATCGGTGTGGGAGTGGACCTAACATGTGGTGTAGATGGCCGATAAATGGCAATTTCCATGGACTTGGAGGCAGTCTTTTACCCTCATTAAGGGAGTTCGATTTCGTCCATCCCTTAACTAAGAAGGTGATGAAAGAGATGATGAGAAAAAAAGCAACGGAGTCAGAAAAAAGAAGCTGGAATATCTCCATTGTCAATTTTTTATGCTGATTGCTGTGTGTTTTGGCTGTGTACAAAATGCATGCAAAGCGGCCATTATATATACATCTTGTCATGCTTGTGCAGATGTGAACTATTTACTATTCTTGCTGGTTTTTAAATTGCATGAATCCATCAATTTTGACTTACATGTGCCATATTCTAGTGAAAATTGTTCCCACATGTTACACAAGTGATAAACAAAATTGATGGGAGCATCTACGGGCAATTATTTATTCTTTTTAAAAAAATTAACTTTTAGATATTGATGGCGTTCGTTGGCGACGTACTCTATTCAACTATGAGTCATGCTGTACAATTAATTTGTACAAATGTAATGCTATAGGTACAATTATATTGTACAATCCTCTGATGAAGGGTTAGATTACACCAATATAAAAAGGATAAAAATGATATTTTATTATTATTCTATGTTAGAGAGTTGTGCATCTCTATTATTACTCATAATAATATTTGTACATATAAAAATATTGTAAATATAAAAATAGAGTAAAGGTATCGAGTTTGAATTTTTTTTTTCACTCACATAATACAAATATTATCCACATAATTTGATGAAAAAGAGAAAAATCTGCCTGTACATGAGAAATATGTTGAAGATAATGTTAATATAATATTCATTTAATTAATTATAAATAAATTTTTTCCCCCAAATATATTGCACTGAAATACACTGCTTTACCTCTTTTTCCGATACTATTCCTTCATATACAGTAAGACCTTGATCAATTAATATTGTTGGGACAAAATTATTATTTTAGTGAAGTTATTAATTTATCGATTAATTAATAACTTATTAATTTAATGAGTATTTTTATATTTTTATTGTAGATTTACCATTGGAATATAGCGTGCATAATAAAAATACGTTGGTTCAATATTTAACAATATGTTGAAAATTTTAAATAATTATATTTCAAAATCATTTATTATTTATAGGGAACATGAAAAGTCAATTAGAATTTTACTAATATATAACCCCATCTGATTCATCACAAAGAAAAAGCAAATTGAGTTTGGATTCATAGCAGAGAAAAAGCAAAAAACTTTGGATACATATTTTGTGAAAGCGATGAATTGAAGAAAAAAGAATATTTGTTAATTTGAGTTATGGCTATGAAATTTAATGAATTTCAACCGTTATTAATTTATATATTCGTTAGGCTTTAAGGATTTCCAAAAAAATTATTATCTTATAAATTTAGCGAGGTTATTAATCTAGTACACTGTCCGGAGTTGAAATCAGAGATTTTTATTATTTAATCGAGGTTATTAATTTATCGAATATTAATTTATCAAAATTTTACTTTACAAGAGTCAAGAAAATGCACCCATAAGATGGTCGCGTCAATAATTACAAACCGGCTTTTTCTATTCCCAGCGCTGGGGTGCGCTGGGAACTTTTTTGTGAGAGAATGGGCTGCGGGCCCCACCGCTATCAGGGGGGTAAGGTGGGTTCTCTCTAGCTGGAAGAAGGCTGGGACATAAAAGGCTGGGAAGATATCAATTTCGTAATTACAAATTTGTCTCCCCAAGACTAATCATCAGCGAACGAATGAAACCCGAAAAAAAAAATGGGATAGCACGCCAATTATTATTAAAAAGAAAAAAAACCAGATTTAACATATTGGGAGAATAATTTATATTCCAACTTAGGCGGCGTTAGTATTAGTTTATTATTTTCAATATATTTATTATGTTTAATTAATGAGGCATATTAACCACCTGCAACATATGCTTTCTATTTATTAATCTTCCCATATTCTAAACAAAATAATTCAAATTTTCTTTAAAAGAAATAAAAAAAATTTTGACCCGTAACCGCTAACCAATCGAAGGAAAATATATTCGGTTCTCTTTATAGTTTGATCTAGGATATGTTTAGTAGAATTAGCTGATAAATTCGCTTATAACTGATAGCTGATAAGCTAGCTGATATAAATAAAAAGATTTGGTAAAATAACTGATAAGTTGACTCATAAATAAAAAATCACACAAAATGACATATTTAAAATACATTTCTAGAAAATTATAAGGATAAAAAATAAAAAACTCATGAACTTATTTGAAAAGAAGTTTTTCAAATAAACTCGAACTTTTCAAATAAGTTCTTCCAATCAAATGAAGCTTATTTCATTAGTATGAGTTTATAAATTTTTGAATAAACTATAAGTTAACTTATTTGACTTACCAAACATACCCTTAACATACTTTGTTAATCCATAGAGCAAAAATAATATAAAATGACAAACATTTGACCCTAATAACAAGCATGTTTAGAAGAGATTTATGAAATAATAATTTTTAATTGTGTGGTTTTAATGGTAGAGGAAATTTGTTAAAAATGTAAAAATGTTGTCATTAAATGTACGGCTGAAAAAAATTGAGAATAAATTATATGCTTGAGATTTAAAAAAATTATAATTCTTCAAATTTATTTTAATCTCCATTTCTATTTCTATTGACATCACAATTTTTCGTACTTTTTAAAATGTTTTCTTGACTTTTTAACCACAACATAAAAAATTATTTTTCAAAAATACAAAAAATAATATTTACTCTTTTAACTAGTCACGATGCATTTAGCCATTATCTATAGTAGTATTTCTCCTGTGTGATGCACGTGATGATTCAGATGGTTTATTTACATAAAATAGCATTAATACCAAATAAAAATAACAAAGCATATATAATACTATAGATTCTAATAATGGTTCATATCAGTTGTCGTAATTAATGATTTTACGCAATAACAAAATATTTGGGATCAAAATTAATTAGACAATACTTATTTGAACAAAAAGAAATGCTCCTATTAACATTTTTTGCCAAAATTTTTATCATCAACATCAGTCAAGTAGCTAAACCACGACAATATTTTTTAACACGAATTTTTGAATTTTAAGTTTGGAGAATTTATGTATGCAATGTGGATTGTGTATTGTATAAAATGATAAGATCTTTATACAAAATGTTTATAGATGAAACTTTAAATATTAATTTTTGGGCAACAAAACTTTGTGTAGGATAATTGAGAAAAAATATGAAAATCACTAATGCATGTAATACTAAATATAAAAAAAAAAATTGATATTTGTAATTTTTTGATAAAAAATAAAGAGTTGATTAAACGATAATTTCAATAATTATTTTTTAAGTAGTTTCCGAAATGATGAAATAGGACATGAAAGTTATCGTTTTCTATTTATTTTCTAACTAATTAATTATTCCTTATAAATTTAATTATTCAACTACTCACTATTTGATTTTAAAAAATTATCTACTATTTGAACCATTCATTGCACATTAACCATGAAGACCATCTAAAACTATCCTTTTAGAGTGGTAAAAATACAAAAGAGGTTCTTTATTTAATTTTTTAAATATGTAAAAAGGTTTTTTTTTTCTAAAATAGAAAACCACTGCCTATGTGACACTATACCATGTTAGCACTTCAACTTTTATTAATAAGAAGAAGATATATGTATGTATATAATTTGAAAATAAATAATTAAACTTTGCAAATAATTAAAATTAGCACTAATGACCCTGTGGACCTGGGTTCTCCGACTTCTCTCATATCTGAAATGGATTAAAATTTTTTTTTTAATTCAGGTTTTGGGCCAAAGACTTTGGCCCAAAATTTCTTCCCCAAAATCCAGTGTGGTCCATGGACCGCACTGGCCCAAATGTGGCTATATCTATTCTAAACATTTCAAGCACTAATTAATATTTAAAGCCTAATGGCAAAACCAAACAATTATATGATGCATTGTTTTATATTTATTCGACCACAGGATCTTGAAGAAAGAAAAAAAAAATTGTGTAATTTTTCAGTTACAACATTATTTAACCAAATCATTCTGAGTACAGATGTAATTTTGAACCAACACACAAAATGCTAAAAACTGACTTATTACAACAAATAGACAAAGATTTACAACATTAAACTAAGAAAAAGATTGAAGATTTTTTACTTGTAATAACGAAGCTGTTTTTGAGAACCATTATTCAGAAGGGTTGTACGGGGTAGCAATCGCATTATAAAGCTTCTTTTTTCTCATACCACTGATTCAATTATGTCCATGCCATTAGGCCTTAGGGAACATTCCTTCAGGGAGTTTCCAATTGAAGTGGTAAAGAAGTTGTGCCAAAGGCTACTTGATATTAGCCAAGGAAAAACTCATTCCCAGACAAAATTGTCGTCCTGATCCAAATGGAACATACTCAAATGTATTTCCAAAGAAATAAATAGAGTTATTCTCGAATCTCTCTTGGTATAAAAATTTTTGGTTCATCCTAATATTTTGGGTCTCTTCCCGAAGACCAGATATTAACGGTGACTTTTGGTTTGTTAGGTACGGTGTGCCCATCAACTTCAAAATCTTCTTTGCATCCTCTTGGGAGTAAAGGAACAACATGATGTATCCTTAAAAATTCCTTGATTATCAAATTTTTATATTTTCATTCTCGAATAGTACTAGATCTTCTTGATTGTCTTCTTTCGTTTAAAAATTTCTCTTATCTCAGCGTGCTCCTTTTCCATCATGTGTGAATTTCTCATCAATTCTGACATCATCCAATCCATTGTTGTGGTTGATGTTTTTGTTCTACCGGTGAAAATGGCCTGAAACAAAACATAATTTTCATTAGTTCAGATCTCGTGTCTCGAATCTTGTCATATATTGATTGTCATATCCAGTGAAAAGTGAAAGTATACAAAATTTTAAAAGTACAATTATAATGGCTATGACTAGCTAAGAAATTTATTGATGGAAAAGTTACTTACGGAAACGATGGCTTTCGTGTTGTCGTTTGTTACACGAATACCAAGTTCTCCACTTTCTTTCAATCTAATGAAAAATTAGTGAAAATATTATATCCGTTAAAGATATAGGTTCATCTCCAGTCAGCAACCACCACCCGTTGAACATCAACAAGTGTTGCCCATCGGTGTGCAATTGCCAAACTTCTTCTCAATAGGGTCAATTCTCACATTTGCCCTTTGTTAATTGGTATGTTTATATTTCTCTTTCTCAATTTTCCAATTTCCACTACCAATTTAATGATTTATGATTATCAATCGACTAGTTAGATAGAAATATAATAGTCCGCAATTCCAATTCGGGGGGCTTCATTTTGCAACAATGTCCTTTTTTGGAGCAATTCGCTTCTTTTTGCAATGGGTGATTCCCTTGTTGAATGTGCAATGTTCACCATTGGGGATTAATTCTCAATTGTATCTCAAATTCCCATTTTCGTTGTCAATTTACGGAAATCAATTTGATTCAGTTCACAGAATTCGCCATTAGGGATTAATTCTCAGCTCCTATATATCAAATGCTAATAATTGGACTAGCTTTAATTTGAGTTATTGATTATTAATTCTCACTTGTATCTCAAATGCCAATAATTAGAATAGCTTTTGATTTATTGATTGTTAATTCTCAATTATATCTGCTTCCTAATAATTAGAAATTTCGAAGAGCTAGCTAATGATTTAATGCCCACATGTGGACAATATATCTTTTGCGCAGAATAGCTTTCCATTTACCATAACTCTATATTCCATTTCAATTCCCTTCTTGAATCACTACGAGAAATTCAGCAATTAGCAACTACAATTATTGTCGCTATAAACCTGTATGTCGTTACAAAAGCTCTATTGCGACGACAATGTCGTTACAATTCGTTGTGGGGATAAGCTCGTGCCTGTAGCTCTATTGTGACCACAAGAAATCGTTGTAATAGGTTTTTGGGTTTATTGCGATGATATCTGTCGTCGCAATAGCTTGCCTTTCAGCAACAACAACTGTCGTTGCAATATCTACTTCTACTGTGATGACTTCCCGTTGTCACAGTAGCATCTATAGTGACGACAGAAATCATCGCAATACATCATTTTCCTTTTTTTGTTTTTAAACCCATCAATTCATATTACAGTATTCATTCAGCAATCAATCAATACGCATAAAATTTATTATTTAACTTTCCATCTTGTTGTTCAGTTGTTGCTAATAATAGTAATAATTTCCAACACAATACTAATGTAATAATAACCATCCAACAAAGTAATAAGGTAACGTTAAAGTAGCAAATTTTAATTACAAAAACAAGCAAAATAATGCAGTGTATCATGGGTCTCCCATAAACATTCAAAATATTAATTTTACGGGTCTCCCAAATATTAACAAAATTACCTAGTTAGCCTCCCAAAAACATTCATACCGACAAAATTATCTAGTAAGCCTAATTATCTTACAGGCCTCCCAAAAACATTTAGCACTGACAAAATTATCTAATAAGCCTATCTATCTTACGGGCCTCCCAACGAGTCGTCACGATCTCCTTCTGGAGATGATCCTATTTCCCTTGACCTTCCTGATATCAAAGATGAAATTAATTCTTTCATTTCTTGGATTACTGCACCTTGACTTTGGATTATTGCTCCTTGACTAACCACTGTTTCCTCCAATCTTGCAATACGCTCAGATGATTGATCAACATGGGTATTTAATCCAAAAGAGCGAGAAATACGACTTATCTTGCGACCAACTCCAGGAGTAAAGCCTCTATGATCTCCAAGTACTACTTTGATCATGTCATGCTCAAATCGACAGGCATGTCATCTAACGCCTCCAACTCAATTGTGACTCTTTTACCTCAACCATCGATTCCTAAATTTTGTCTTAACAAATTAGTTACCGAAAGTAAAATATCTAACCAACATATCATAATAATGCATTAACAAATACTTACATAATCGCTTGCTGCCTCCTCATTGACCCAATAGCCATTTTTTGTGTGCATTTTCTTCCAATTATCCATAATACTTGGCCATTCTCCTGTTTCAGGGTCTCGCTATAAGATATCAAGTATAGTGTTAGTAACATATTAATAAACTCTCAAATTAAAAATAATCATAATATGAGAAAGCAAAAAAATACATTACTAGTAGCAACACTATCTAATTGCAGTGATGCTGTGAATTAAGAACATCCAAAAATTCAATATCCAATAAATCTTCTAAGAATTTTAAACCATGCAAGTCAAAGGTGGGCCACAATATAGCTCATTTACCCAACAAATCACTCAGATATCTAATCTAAGTATATAAATGCAGTGTTAACAATCACAGGATGACACTATGACTATGACTATCAACTAAGAGATGAGGTCAGAACATGAAGAAACACAAACTGGAAATAGAGCTTTGACAACCTACAAATTAAATGGTTCTATAACCTACAAATTTGAATGCTTCGACAATTATATCAGAAATTAAATGGGTTCACATTTTTAGTTGTTCTCTCTAATCCACTAGTTTCACCAATACACATATTCTCATACATTATGGATGAAGCAGGTGGAGTGTGAACATATATTCTCACATATGCATCACATCAAGGTTATGCTTCAACTCATTGGTGGACCAATACGGTAGCTCATAAAAAATGCTCTTTTTTCTCCAATTTAGTTTTCCTGTATCCCTTTTCCTCTTAACACCTCCATAATTTGGGTGCTTCCCCGGAATGGCACTTTCCACACTACTCAATTGATCTAGAATATCTGCACATGTTAACCGAGGCGGATGAGGCCTACTCTCGTGTTTTCCATTGAAGTCACGATTTCTTCGCCACGGATGATTTGTTGGTAAGAAACGACGATGACCTACATAAGCAGTTTTTCCAATAACGCGCATCGACGGTGTCTCTTTATTACAAGTTGGACATGCACCATAACCCTGACCACTCCATCCAGAAAGACTACTTCTTGCCGGGAAATCACCGACCATCCATAATAAAGTCGCGCGATGCGAAAATGTTGTTGTTACTTCCCACATCACGCGTCTCAATGCCATTATCCCACAATTCTTTTAACTCATCAACTAATGGCCGTAAGAAAACATCCATGTCCTTCCCAGGTGATTGGGGCCCGGGGATCAATAATGTCAACATTAAGTTTTCTTCTTTCATGCATAACCAAGGCGGTAAATTGTAAGTTGTCATAACCACAGGCCACATGCTATAAGACTGACTCATATTACCAAAAGGATTAAACCCGTCCGCAGCCAAACCCAATCGAACATTTCGTATTTCACGTGCAAAATCAGGATGATTTTTATCAAAATCTTGCCATGCCTTTCCATCTACAGGATGACCCATCACATCATCATCTCTGGACCGACCTATACTGTGCCACCTCATTTGCTTAGCTGTATGCACTGTACTTGATGTAGATCAAATGGCCGAGTGGATCGAAGAAGAATTGGATCGAAAGAGTAGTCGAAACCGTATTTTGCAGATTTGGCGTCCGAGCTCCGTTCGGGACGAATAATATACCGATTTGGGGTAGCTCGACGCCACGAGTCGGAGTCATTGCTTTGCAATGAGTACGATGGATTTTGGGCATCCGAGCACGTTTCGGCTGCGAAATCGCAGTTTTTCCTATTTTCGGAAATTATTTATTTATTTTCCTTTTTCCATTATAATTTCGTTTTTTCCTATTTTGTTCGTTTCTTTTTACGCAAGAATTAGGGTATCCATCTGTTATAAAGAAGGCCCTTGTAATACGTTTTCATCATTCAGTTTAATAATAAAAGTCTTTTTTTTGAGCTTTGCTCTGCTATTTGGTGGATTCCAAGACTATCACCAAGGGCGACGCTTGAGCCCTTGCTTCCGTTCTGCGTCAGTACTAAATAGACGTTGTAGTCTAGGAGCCAATGGAAAATAACGCAAAACCTTGTGAGGCACTTTCTTCTTGGATGAATTTGGAGCATCCATGTCCCAACGACTTTCTAAGCATACAGGACAATTTTGTAGGGATGAATTTTCCTTCCAAAATAATGCACAATCATTCTTACAAACGTGAATGGATTCGTACCCTAATCCCAACTTTCTCATAAGCTTTTTAGCTTCGTAGTGTGAGTCCACTAGATTTATTTTTGGGAAAGCAAGCTTTAACAACTTTAACAAGTCATCTACTGATTTATTTGTCCACTTATTTAGCACCTTTAAATGCATCAACTTAACCAAGAAGTTTAGAGAGGAGAATGATGAAATACCAGGGTACAATTCTGAATGAAGTGCATCAAACAATTCGTCATATTGGACATTGTAAGCTGTACCATCAGTTGAGATATTTCCAACCATATCATGCAAAACATCTGTCATTTCATCCCCTGCTATCACTTCATTCTGTCGGGGCAAACTCTCACTCTCTCCATGGTGTATCCATCTATCATAATGCTCTAAAAACCCCCACCGAAATATGTGAGCCTCAACAATATCCACCTCTGCTTGACCTGTTCACACACTTTATGCCAATTCGGACAAAAACCATCCCTCTATCATTAGCCAATGGTCTGGCAATTCTAATAAATGCTCGGACTCCATCGGAGAATTCTTTGGACTTTGCGCAATGCCTATTAAGTTTGATCCAACTTTTATCGATTTCCATGTGCACTCCAATTTCACTACAAATAATACAAAAATATTATAAATATGAATACAAGTGGTGTAGAAATATCATAATCCCATATTGCTCCAAATATAATTAACGAATAAAAGGAAAAAATTCAAGGCAATTGCAAGAAATTTCACACGAGCACAATTCTTATAAAACACAAATTAGTCTTTAAAATGGTATTTTAATGTGAAAAATATGCTAAAATTTCAATCAATTGGTTGTAATAAATAAAAATAACTTTACATGGTTTGAAGACACAAATTGGAGGATGAAATTTGGGAGATTATGGTGAAGTGGAAAAAAATTGACAAGTAAGAATGAAATTTGAATCACAGAGAATTTGTAGACATCCTATTGCAACGACAAGTGGTGTTGCTAGATTTCTATTGCGATGATAATGTCGTCACTAAAACGGATACTGCGACGACAACATGCCGTTGCAGTAGAGTAGCGGGGCTTTCTAAACCCAGGGCTGCAGTTACTGCTACGACACAAAAATGTCATCATAGAAAACTTATTGTGACTATTTCTTGTTGTCACTAATACTCTATTGAGACGATTATCGTCGTTGCTAAGCTGACTCTTTATAGCGCCATCTTAAATTGTTGCTAAAGATGGCATATTGCAACGACCATATGTTGTGGTAATAGATCTATAGCAACAATTTTTTATGTTGTTGCAATAGTCGAGACATTCTATTGCAACGACAGTTATTGTCGTCGGAATAAATGGAGCTATAGCAACGACTTTTCTTGTTGTCTCTATAGTACTAGTTCGTATTGCAACAACACCACTTGTCATCGCCATAGGTCACATTATAACAACGACACCCCTTGTTGTCACTAAATTTTGGTAGCAATAGCTCATGTTTCTTGTAGTGAATGTGCAATTAGAACCTCTTTTTACCCTCACCACACATTAATGTTATTTGATTATAATAATAGTTTTCTTTTATATAATATATATTGTGTATTTATTGTTTTATTATTGAGTTTTAAGTAATAAATTATTTGGTTAATATTGTAATAGATAATGGATATTTATTCATAGGATTTGTTACAGATTATCACTTTCATTTATTCCTACTGGACTATCTTTAATTATTTTGAGGTAGGCAATAGCTTACTATTGCTCATTTAATAAATTGTTAAAAGTGAATGTGGCATTTTTTATGAGTTTTTCTTTGTTGGGTTTTATGAATGTACGTGACTTTGTCGGTTTATATGAATGCGATCTTGTCGGCTTATGTGAGTGTGGCCTTGTCGGTTTATGCGAATGTGGTCTGCCAACTCATAATTGTGTGGTCATGTTGGGTTATGTATGTGACTTTTTACACGCTAATGAATAATTAACAGCTTGTTAAACAAAATTCGTTGTGCTGGGTCGCTAGCTAGGGCGCCTTCGAGCTATGAAAAACACAAGATTGGTGCTGATTTGCCTTCGGTCCTCATTATAAAGACTGAAAGTAATATTCGTATAGTCGTATCATAAAATCTTCATTCCCACACACTTTCGGGCCTATCAGCAATTGCCAAAGCATGATTTGTCAATACTTTTTTGGCCATTTGGTGACGTGATGAGATGACAGTTGTTGATATTTCACGGATTTTTAAATGAATGATTGGGCCCATACTTTTTGGATAAATAATTAAGAAAACAGTGTGGGAGTGGACCAAACATCTGGTGTAGGTGTCCGGTAAAGGGCAGTTTCCATGGACTCGGAGGCAATCTTTTATTGTTAGTCGGGGAATTCCATTTCTTCCATCCTTGAGCAAGAAGGCGATGAAAGAAATGAAAAACAAGAGTGCAATGGAATTGAAAGAAAGACATCGAAATATCTTCATTTTGCTGTAGGTAATGGGTTTTGGATGTGTTATATAGGCAGTCATTTTGTGTAGATATTAGCTAGTATTGTTGCTGTGTTGTACCTTGCACGAATGCATCAATTTAGACTGACCATCATATCAACAATGCCTTAATCTGAATTGAAAAATATAAACTGCCAAAAAAGTGCATGGTTCCTATCCATAAGAAGTCACAAACACAAGAATTGTTATAAAAGTATGAAAACAATAGAGAGAATTTAGAGAGAATGAATTCGAATGAATTCTCAGGAATGAATTTCATTAATAACTGAAGCCCTATTTATAGGAAAACTTCGAATGGTACAACCGTAATTACATAATTTCATCAAGGGTATAATAGTCATTCACATATAATAATTACATCTTTTACCAAATTATTCCTCCACCAAATTATTCCTCCACCAAATTATTCCTCATAATTCATAACCACCAAATTATTCTCAATTATTCATAACACTCCCCTTGAATGACTATTAATACAAAATGTCTTCCTGGACTTGTTTGGAGAAAAACCCAGTGGGAAAAAACTTCCAAACCGATTGCGGGATAGCTTGGAGTGGTTATATATCGCTTCATCAAAACATTGCTCCCCGATGTCTTCCGGTATAGGAGTATTCATGTCTTTGCCTCGTTAAAACCTTGTCAAGAAAACCCGGTGGGAAAAAACTTGATCGAAGGAAAAAGAATGCAATTTGCTCGTTTGATTTCATATCTTGAGAACTGATATCTTTATTACGGTAAATGATTTCCAATATCATCATCGTTTGGATCTAAAGCATTAGCTCCATTATAACTTGATCCAATAGATACACGTATCAATTTCTCCTATCGATTCTCAATATACCATGAATATGCCTCGTTAAAACCTTATTAGGAAAAACCCAGTGGGAAAAACCCTAATGAAGGAAAAAGAGTACATTATTCATGTGAATACGCCTTTAAAGTTGCCTCATTAAAAACCTTGCTAGGAAAACCCAATGGGATAAAACCTCACTCAAGGGAAAAAGAGTGCAACGCGTATTTTATACAAGTATCTTTATGCAAGCATTTCAAAATCTTTCATACATTTGTATGAGTATCATATACATTGATTTTATACTCTTCGTTCATTTAGAGTGCATCAATTTTCTTACACAACTACAAAACATTCACCATGAACACATGTCTCCAAACACACAATTTAAAGCATATAAATTCATAGTAAAAACATGTAAACATATAAGTAAACCTTCATAACTAACTAACACTTAAAATATATCATTTAACATTTAATACTCACTTAATAGGTTATTTCATTCCAGAGGGCTTAGCTCACCCTTTAGGGTACTCATAAACACGGGTTTAGCTCATCCGATCCTTTAATTTCCTTTTCGGTACTACACACACGATCGGTAATTTAACTTTCATGAGCATGCAACATATAATGACCACCATGCTTATCTTTAAACTTGAGCACTAGTCATCATCATCTCATCATCTCATAAGTTAAGGATTTCACATTCACCATTTATCATCTTCAATATATCTCAATATTTTCATTATCATTGATCATATGTAGCGCTACATTTTCATATCGTGTCGACACTTTTCAATTTCATTTCTTTCCCCATATCGACATAACTTATCGAGATATCTCATTATCAATCCTCTTGTAGGATTATACAATATAGTTATGTCTATATACTCTTCAAGAGTATATGCCTCCGATTATTAAGACCATCTTTTTATAATTTGCTTTGATATATATGATTGGGGAAATATCAACGCTTCTAAGCGTGCTAACTTATCAAAGCATCGTAAATGATATATGTGATTGTTCATAGCCTTTCATGCATCTTTGAACTTCAAGTTAGTATTTCAATTTCGATGATATAACATGATGCATTTCACATATTATTTTCAACCTTTAATACTCTCTCTCATCTTTGAGAAAATTTAGAACACCAAAACTTCATACAGGTTGGTATGATTTTAATCATATATGTTCTCATCATTCACCTTAATATGGGAATTTAGGCCGTTTGCATTCTATTCTCGATATCGGCAATTTATTTGAGGACTTTAAATAATTTGCCATATAATATCCCACTTGTATCATACTCAAATCCTTGAGGATTTATTCAAGTATTGGGATATACATTTACTTAGCTTTATCATTAAATCTGAAAATCATGCTCATCTGGTGAGCAAATATTTCGTAAATTTCAAATTACGAATCATATACACATGTGACTATCTAGTGGATCCATATCATAATATCTAGTAGTCCACGTGGAGGATGAGTGATTGAGAAGATAGAGAGAGTGAGGCATTGAGAAAGTGGGGAAAAAGATAAGAGAGAAAAGAAAGATAAGTATTGATTGGAGATGGATTAGGTTATTTATAATAATTAGGTTTACGATCTGAGAAGATAAATACATAAGATCTTATTTGTAAGCATACCTTCATATTACTCAAATGGCTAGATCGTCTTTGATAACGTGTTATAAAAGTATGAAAACAAATAGAGAGAATTTAGAGAATGAATTGAATGGTCTGGGAATAATTTCATTAATAGCTGAAGCGCATTTATAGGAAAGCTTGAATGGTACAATAGTAATTACATAATTTCATCGAGGGTATAATAGTCATTCACATATAATAATTACATCTTTTACCAAATTATTCCTCCACCAAATTATTCCTCCACCAAATTATTCCTCATAATTCATAACCACCAAATTATTCTCAATTATTCATAACAAGAATAATGTAATGGTAAATGCACAATTAATTGGTACAAACCTATAATAGAAGGTCATAAAAAAAATCATTTTGCATTTCTGATATTGGTGGGTTCAACTCTCTATTAAAAAATTATACCACTATGCTGTATAATTCATAACATTGCTCTAGAAACAGATATGTGTGGTGACCGTTATTGTAACATTTTTAAATTTTTAAATTTTATTTAAATTTTAAATTTCATTTCATTATCGTACATGTTGTTTGTCCCTATAATATTTTCCCAGCTCCGTAAATTTTGTAGCTATGGCACTAGTACCAGGCGCAAGTGATTTAGATCATAGCGATAAAGAAATTAAATGTATTGAGCTATACTTGCATTAATCAAATTAAATACATGGATAAGATGCCTACTTTATTATTCTCATCGATTCATGTCGACAAATTTCCTTTGAGAATGAATGGCATTACTTTTTTGAAACAAAGAATCGTGATATGAGATATGATATGCTTACTTAATGAAGATTCTATCGTCGGCCAAAGAAAAGCATTTAATTGTTTAAAGTTCGATTTTTAAATGCCAGTGTGTCGTCGAAATTTTTTAAAATACCAAATCGTCAAAAATACCATTTTAAATACCAATTTGGTATTTTAGCAAAAATTGGAAAACGATTAAAAAATACGAAAATTTAAAAATATTATTATTTTAATCAAGATTCCATCCCAGCCAAGGAAAAATACCTAATTATCCAAAATTTAATTTTTAAATACCAATATATAGTCGGAATTTTTTAAAATACCAAATCGTCAAACATGTGTTTTTTTAAATACCCATTTGGTATTTTAGCCTAAACTCTTATGATTAAGTATACACAATTATTCCATTTTTCGATATCCAAATTTACTATTACTTGAAAGTATCAAATTTTTTGAAACAATTTTGACCAAGTAAGAAAAATAAAAGGTAGAGTTGACTCAAATTTTATTCTCCATTCAAACAAAATCAAAGAAGCGCTCTGAATCATCCAATTGTCTTGCTTCTATGAATTCTCTTATCATCATCCTGATCGGCGGATAATTATTTTATTATATATATATATATATATATATAAAATAATTTCGATTCCAACTAAGACGCCTTTGGATTATCCAATACGTATCGACCCAAATAAAAATTTTCTTGCCAAGGCAATGTATTCGGGCTGATTTCCCAACCCTTTGATAAAAGGTTCAATACCCCCTCCCCTCTCCCTCTTCTAATCTAAAAAGAAAAAATAAATAAATAAAATTTTCTTTTCTCCTTAAACACCACTTATTAATTATCATGATGCCTTAAATTCATTTTACACTTTAATTTATAATAATATTATCGTAACGTTTGAGTTCAACAAAAAAATAAAATAAAATAAAATTGACGTCAAGAAATTGAATGTTTCGCACGTCCGATGCAGGTTCGTCCGTCTTAAAAGTATGCAAATTACTAATTATTTATTTTCGATAATTCATGTTTGCCAGTAAAATATAATATTTGACTTTTCAACGTTGTGCCTCAATTTACTACTTTTTTGCCTATTTTTCAAGGGCACCATGTCGGTCAAGGGCATCTAAGTAATAATATTTGATGTATTATTCCTAGTTGGCATGGGACATCTACATCATGTAACTGGAATGTAAGAGAAGTGGGGAGAGAGAGATATGCGACAAGGCCCAACAAGCATTATATTGACGCTGAGTTAAATTCAATAACGGCTTGTTCTATGGATAATATTTTTTATTTATTTGAACGACGTATTAGAAATGTGATTGAAAATTATGAGAGAGAAAAAGTTAGTGAAAGTTAATGAGATTTTATTGTGTATAGAATAAGCTCTAATGTGTCAATGCTATCGTAGATCCTTGGTTTGCCACGTGATAAGAGCATGTTAGCATACTACTATTAATACATTCTTTCTCTTATTTTTTAAAATTAAAATTTGATCAAACAAATCACATCTACATATCTCGTAGGGTCCACTTGTACTATAAATCTCCACCATTCAACTCTGTTAATTATCTCTCTTCCAATTCATAAAAATACATTATAATTTATATGCTAGCACCCAGTAGTGTAACAAAAGATATTCAATAAGTAACAAATTTTAATACTGCTGTATTTAATTTGATAGTTTCAATAAAGCTTGAATACTTTGCCAAGACCATTTCACCTGTTACTGAAAGAAATATAGGAATATAATATGAGTGAACAACAATTGTCCACTGAAAAAAATTAAAGAACTGTTTGTTTATTAAAAAAATTATAAAAATGATTTTTGAATGTATAGTAAAAAAAATTGGGTAAAGATTTTGAAATAAACGAGTGAAAATCATCGTATCGATAAAAAATTAGTTATGCTATAAAAATATAATATATGATATAAAATTTAATATATTAAACGCTCGAGGATATTCTATTTTTTAAACACTTATCACTATATCAATCTTTGTACCATTCATTATGATCACACATGCCCGACAAGCTGAAATTATAGACCATAGTATACTTGGCAATGAAGTATTTGGGGTGCCATAAGTTGCGGTTGATAATTTCAATTTGGTAGTCTAACCTAAAGTTTGTGCAATCATATTTCTTCACACAATTGTCACTACACTTTTAGATTATATGTGTACAAATAGAATTTTCCTTAAAAAATAAATGAGTCTATTTAATTGTGAGTGCAAATAGGTTAATGAGTATCTCCACGAGCTTTATTGTTCACGGAAAAAAGAGAAATATGTTATAAATTTTAAACCATTCAAAAAAAAAAAAAAAAAGCTCTTTATTATATGGAGAAGAGAAGCATATTCTTTTTCTGAATAAGAAATATTACGGGCGGAGTGTGATCCAAATCCTAATCACATATCAATGATCATTTAGAGGTTTCAATCACTGCACAATATTCGAACTACGAGAAGAGACGAAGAATATTCTATCTGATAGATCTCTTCCGAAATTGCTTTAACAACAACTTTTAAATTTTAAAGAAAAACTAATTAGTGAAAAAAGAATAAAATAACAGTATCTGGCCTCTATCCCAATTTTTTCAGACAAATCAGCACTTTTTAGGTGAGGAAATACTATCATTTGTCTTAGGTGAGGTTGCAACATGTGATTTTCGAAGTCGATTGCACGTCTGTAGTTGATGTCGTTCATGAGAGTGGATGATAACTTTCAAACTTTGGCCTGATTATCCAAGATTTAAAGAAGCTGATTGCACGAGGGAATGCTTTCTCTCTTCGGTTCGCTCGTCGTCCTGCTAATGAAGTTGTTCACAGGTTAGCAAAAGCTTAAAAAAAAAAAAAAAAAAGAAAAGAAAAAGAAAAAGAAAAAGAAAAGGAAACATTCGGATATGCTCAAAACGGAGATGTTAGAAATGACCACTGTGTTGATATTCGACCAAACTTATACAGTGACATACTAAATGCCATAAAAAATACTATGATAGAATAAAATGATTTTAATACAACTTTATATATATATATCAATTATACATACAACCATTCATTAATGCTAAGATATGAATTCTACTAACATTATGTCACCAAATATATCAAAGACTATGGCAGTCTAGTATTATCTGTTGATATTTCTTTACTTTATAAACTAACTAGTTTTCACATCGTATGGTGCATATATGGGAAGCGCTAACATTTTTAGTCCATGGTTTTATAACACATAACAAAAAATTTCACAAAAGGAAAAATAGTTTTTCAATAAAGGAAGATTTGTGAAGTGTTTGTAATTGAGTGACAAATAAATTTGTGTGGATCCCATATTTTTTCTAATTTTCACTTTTTTGAAATTACATATCCCTCATTTACACCACCTTTTCTTCATCATTTCTCGTGCACTTTTCAAAATCACACATCCATCTATACGCTTTCTACCATTATTTTTTTTTTTGAATTTGTTTCTATCCCTCTCATCATTTTCACTTTTACCCCTCATTTTTCTCTATCCTCCTTTCTATTCCACTTCTTTAAAATAATCATCTTTTCTCTAACTCTCTCTTCTTTTAAACATTGAAAGTGACTTTTGCATTGGAAATACTTTAATGTCTACTTTTTATTGAAGGTTTAATTTCACCAACGTTTGTTGAAGTTATATATATAAAAAAAATAGTCATTGAAATTTAAAAGTTACAACGACTATCACTAAAATTGTGTAGAACAACTCCAATACTACTTTTTACACTACAGTGTCTATCAAGAGAGAGAAAGACACATTTTTTCTTATGGGTCCCATATTTTTTTATTTTTAATTTTTAAAAATCACTTTTATTTCAATTATCCCACTTTTTCCTCACTTTTTTTCATCGCTTCCTGTGCACTTTTCAAAATCACACATTCATCTACACACTTTGTACTATTATTTTATTATTATTTTAAAATTTATTTTTATCTCTCTCCTCATTTTTACTTTTCCCTTGTATTTTTCTCTATCCTCATTTTCACTCAATTTCTATTAAAATAATTATTTTCTTTCTATCTCTCATCCACATCATTATGGAAATCTACTTTAGCATTAGAGATGCTCTAATTACTTTCACAAATAGTCACTCGGTTCCTAACTAAGGGGGCTGTATTTAATTTATATTTGTAAGGATTTTGATAGACTTTTAAATTGAATGATTTTCATGGAATTTAATGGACTTTTACTGATTTTTGACAGCATTTCACGGATTTCCACCAAATCCATAAAAATTTTCAATGGATTTGGAAGGACTTTTATTTCAAAACTTTCATTGGATTTCTTTGGAATTCATTTGACAATATATATTTTCATTTCATAAAATAAATATTATAAAACTTATTAAGATTAGAATTTTATTATTTTTCTTATTAAATTACTATTGTTTCAAAAGCTGAAATTAGTAATAATTAATTATTGTCTATATAATATTTTTATAAAAATTAATAATTTTATAACTACAAAAATACATGACTATTACAACAGAGATTTCACAATATTTTCATATAATTTAACTCGAAAAACTTAAAAACTATCACATGTTTAATTAGTATATCAAAATATGTATCAAATTATTAAAGTAAGGAGTAGATATAAAATATTTAATTATAAATTTTAAAACTTTTTACAAACTTTTGTAAATAATTTTTTTTTTTAATGAAAAGTTGAACAAAAAGAAGATAAAAATATTATAAGAATATTTTTACATCATTCTTATTGTGAAATTAAGAAAAAACCAAAAAAAAAAGAAGAAAAAGTAATGAAAGATTGGTCGTGGTGGCGGCGGGGCGGTGGAGATGGCAATGTCGTTGGCGGGATGGTGGCAGTGGCGGTGCGGTGGTGGCGGGATGTGGCAGCGACAGTGGTAGCGGGTGATGGTGATGAATAAAAGTCCATCAAAATCTTATGGGTGAGTGATAGATTTCATCTGACAAATTATGTTTGTCTTTGTCTTTAAAAGATGAAGACTCAAAAGGATTCTATTAAAGTCTTTAAAAATCTAAGACAACTTTGAATACCTCAAAATTTCATAGGATTTTAAAAAGTCGTCATTTAATACCTCATGATTTTGATGGACTTTTAAAAAGTCCACAAAAATCTATATTGAATACCCTAATATTTTAATTGACTTTCAGAAATCTCAATTGAATACACCCTAACTTTTCCAAATCCATCAAATTCTTTAAAAGTCTTTAAAATTCTTTTAAATCTTAATTGAATACACCCCCTAAAACTTAAATGTATGAATTTGAAACATGAGATGCATTATGAAATATCAACAAAATCCTTAAAATTCTCTGCTTTGGAAAACACCCCTACGTCTCCACCATATGTCGGAAGACCCGCAACTACCTAGTCGTACCTCAAACATGTGCCCTCACCACTCCCCCGGCCGTTACACAGTGGCAATTTGCATACTCCCCCAGAGTCTTCTGTTTAGTCCTTTTTTTCCAACCATATATAGATAATTCCAAAATAATCAAGCATCGTGCAGGAGAGATATATATCTAACGCAGACCCAAATGTCTCCACTCCTTTAAGCATCAAATCAATAACAGATAAATGCATATTAATTAGGAAGTGTTAGCATGTCCAAAAAAATGCATTTTAATGCATTTTTTTCAAATTTCAAATTTGGTCAAACAAATCACATCCATCTATCTCTCCCATCATTAAATCTCCACCATCCAACTCCACTCATTCTCTCTCTTCCTACTCATAAAAATACATTAAAACTCATCCGCTAACACGTGCTTAGTCTCTTCGGTTTGATCCATTTCCACCCAAATTGCAGGTTGCAAGTTTTTTGTCGTGTGGTGGAGATGTATTGATTCAAATTATAGCGATTTTGTTGATATTTCATAATGCATTCTCGGGTTTCAAATTTACACGTTTAAGTTGATGTGATATGTAAGCAATTAAATAATATAATCTTTATATACAGTGGCAATTACCCACTTATTTCAAGTAATGCTCTTTTTTCAAAAGTTATACTGTATTCTAAATTTTTTTCATCATAAGAAGCTCTTCTCATAAACAATACATCTTTTGATGTCCAATATTTTTTTGGATATATTTTCAAACAATATTTCCAAATTTCAAGTACTAATAATAAAATTTTGAGTTTAAATACAAAACCAACATATTACATACCAATTTCCTTCTGGTGCGGCCTGGCCGAACTTGGGGAAAGTTCGGCCCCTCCCAATGTAGCAGCCCCGGCGCATTCAGAGGGGGGTGTGTGTCTTGTCGGGAACTTTGTTATTCTACCAGGGGAGGAGAAAATTTTCGTATTACATATACTGATGCTATGGTTGAATATTCATTCAATCATCACATGATCTTGAAGAAATGCGTACACACCAAAAGAAATCAGTAAATTTTTTTAAGGTGATATGATCAAACAAGTTTATTTAACCCAAAAATCAATCTACGTACAAACACACGATATAATCTTGAACCAAAGCATACAAAAGCTAATGCATGCTACAATGACAAACACTTATTTATTACATGGGAATTATCATAGACGGAGACAAATTTAACATTAAAAGAAGAAGAAAGAGCGCTGATGCTTTTGCATGATAGCTAACTCCATTTGATGGCAAGCTTATTTAATTTGCAAGAAGAAACTGCATCAATGACAGTGGTCGTAGGGGGTGGCGATCACGTTAAGGTGCTTTCTTCTCATACCGCTTATTCCTATTGTCTCAATCATGTCCATGTCACTGGGTTTCATTCCGTTGGGAAGTTTCCAGTTGAAGTGGTAAATAAGTTGTGCTATAGTATACTCAACACTGGCCAAGGCGAAGCTCATGCCAGGACAGAACCTCCTTCCTGATCCAAACGGAATGTATTCGAAATTACTTCCTAAGAAATCAATAGGGTTGTTTTCGAATCTCTCTGGTTTAAACTCTTCAGGCTCGTTCCAGTATTCTGGATCCCTTCCCAAAGCCCAGATATTAACAGTGACTTTTGCTTTGTTAGGTATTGTATACCCATCAACTTCAAATTCTTCCCTGCATGCTCTTGGGAGTAAAGGAACAACGGGGTGTATCCTTAAAGATTCCTTGATTACCAACTTCAGATATTTTAGTTCTCGGAGATCACTCTCCTCAATTTTCTTCTTTCCTTTAAAAGCTTCTCTTATCTCAGCCTGTGCTTTTGCCATCACTCGTGGATTTCTCATCAATTCTGACATGGTCCAATCCATTGCTGTCGTTGATGTTTCAGTTCCGCCTGTGAACATGTCCTGGAACAACAACACAATTTTCATGGGTGCAAAACAATGATATATAACTACGTACCATGATTAATAAAGTAATTTATTTATGGCTAAAGAACTTACGAAAATGATGGCTTTGATGTTGTCGTTGTTTATAGGAATACCAAGTTCTCCACTTTCTTGCAACCTAAGTAGAACATCTATTATGTCTTCACTATCCAGCTCCCCGTTGGATGTTTTACCTGTAGCTTGATTCTTTTTATGCTCGTCAATTACTTCATCGAGGATCACATCGAGTCGTTGACGCATCTTCACCAATCTAAACTTATTCCAAGTGATGTACTTTAGGAGCTTGACTGATGGGAAGAAATCAGCCAAATCGAATCCTGCTGCCAAGGCTACTCCTTTTTTCATGAAGGTCACCAAATTGTCTTGCTCTTTGAGAAGTTCACCAAATGCGGCTCTCGATGTGATTGAACTTGTTAATGAAAATATTTTGTTTGTTAAATCAATGGGTTTCCCAGATAATGATTGAATTGATTTGACCAGACGTGAGGTCTCATCTAGCCTTATATAGCTAAAAGAGCGGACGTTTTTGTTACTTAAGAGCTCCATGATACATACTTTACGCATTTGCCTCCAGTACTCATTATAAGGACTGAAAGCAATATCCGTATAGTCGTACCACAAGATCTTCATTCCTACACTTTCGGGTCTATCAGCAATTGCCAAATCATGATTCGTCAATACTTTTTTGGCCATTTGACGTGACGATATGACAATAGTTGATACTTCACCGAGCTTCAAATGTATTATCGGGCCATACTTTTTGGATAAATAGTTAAGAGAACGGTGAGGGAGTGGACCTAACATGTGGTGTAAGTGTCCAATAAATGGCAGTTTCCATGGACTCGGAGGCAATCTTTTATCGTTATCAAGGGTATTCGATTTCTTCCATCCCTTAACTAAGAAGGCGATGAAAGAAATGAAAAGCAACAGAGCAATGGAGTTAGAAGAAAGAAGTTGGACTATCTCCATTATGCAGCGGGTTTTGGCTGTGTTACAAATTGCATGCAAATGAGTCCCTTATATAGCTTTCATGTGCAGGTCCTAGCTACTGTTGCTGTATTGTAGAACTTGCATGATTGCAAGAATTTTGACTGACCAGCATTTCAACAATGTCTCAATTAATTTGAATAGAAAATTGTAAAAAGTTTAAAAAATATGGTCCGACGCCCATCATATCTGTGGGCACGAATGTCTACGATTGACAACATTCTTTTTATAAATAATGTAAATTATTAGATTTCATCAATTGTACGTAATATTTTGATTTAGTATAAGCGCTTACATAATAATATATATGATTTGGTATTTTTACATCAGTTGCTTATGTAAAGCTATTTGTGCAAACCCATGCACTAGATCAATAGTACATAAATATACTTATTTTTTTTATCTCTACAATATTTTCTTCACTCTTATACCATGCGTAAGTGATTTGGAGAATAGTAATTAATAAAAAAAAATTAATTGGATTGAGCTACTTCAATAAGTTGTGTTAATCAGACTAAATATGTAGATTATGGAGTACATAGTCATGATAATTGAAATATTTCATTTGAGAAGAAATGAGGATGTTACTTTTTATGAGTTTGATATAATGGACTTTACCTAATACGTCAACAAGTACTGGATTTTTATGAATATCATAGCTTGGTATATACATAATAATGACTGAAATTAAGTAATTAATAATGTTTTCCTATATATAAGTTGCCCGCTAACACTGATTGGCATAGTGTTAATGATCTAATACTTGTGGATTACTTAAAATGGTTTTTGAATTTTATAAAATTAACCTGAATCCATGTTTTTATTTATGGGTTTAATATTCAGATTAAGTTGGTAGTTTAAGATACAAGTATCATTCTTTCGAATGTGGTTTTAATAGATATAATCAACATGGTTCACTTTAATTAATATGATAAGTTAACCATAAACGGATCTTAGCTAGGACTAGAGACCCAGAAAACTATCATTCACCATGATAAAATTTTTAATGTAAAAATGAAAATATAAATGGAAAATATAATCGATACAACCATTTCAGAAAGTTTTTTAAAGAAAAATTTAAAACATAATGTAAAAAAATAAAAATAAATATTTAAAGGCTATTTTCAAAAAGTTTTTTGGCTGTAGTAGGCTATAGTCTACCGCAGCCATGTGTTGATTCCGTCTCTGAAATTAACAATTTAAAGTATTTAAACATCGATGAAGTTTTAACGTCTAGTATTATTTTGAATAAATTTTGGCATTCTATATCAGAGTATATTAAGAATTGATTTTAATAGAAATAACATATCTATAAAAGATATGCACACAATTCTTGAACGAAAGATTATATAAAACTATAAATTAGTCAAAGGAACATCATGCTGATTACTTCTATTGTAATTCTAAAAAGAAAAATAAATAACAAAAGTAAAAAAAAGACAAAGAAATGTTTGTACCTAAATTCAATTCATGTTCCAAAAGAAGTAATTAAGGATTCATAACATGCAGTAGCGTAGCCAGGTTTTTTTGTCGGGGGGAATGATGGGTGGATTTGTGGATTCAGGGGCAGCGTCCCAAAAATTTTTATACAAATATAGGATGTTATAAGGTGCAAAATTTTTATTTTTATTTTTTTATCTCTAAAATCGATAAAAGTTTTTGAAACCGTGCATCAAATGTTCTCAATCGATGCAAAGTCTTAATTAAATCATTTTGAATTATAGGGGCACTTGTGAGAAGAAAGTTCAAAAAATGAGAACAGAAAATTTCTATGTTGTTCCATTACGTGCAAGTAAAGAAGTATAAACTAGCAACAAACATATGTTGAACCTTATTGCTTCTGGTTTGATGTTGTCTGCAACATGACCAATTACCCCTACTTCGGCATTATGAAGCCACTCATTTTACACATTGATATTATTATGTGCAAAAAAGGGCCACATTGCCGAGTGAAAGCTCACATCAATCTTTTCTCATCTCAGTTGTTGCAAGCCACGTATCATTTCCTCTTATAAAGTGTAATTTACTTATTAAACATTGTCAAAGTATAAAATTTACACCAAATTAATTTCAATTTAATAGATATATATACAAAGCGTCATATAGAATATCGTAAAGATATTCTAAATAATTTAGTTATTTTATAAATTAATTGGATATATAGTACCACATCGAATATTATAATATTTAATTTAGTCCGACAAGTGATGCTGCCATTTCGTAAACGAAATAAAGTTATTATCGCATAAATTCATGTATAAAAAATTACATTTCTTTTCCTTGATTTTAAAATCTAATTAGTTATATATTCTAGTCAAAATTTGTTGCGATGAAAAAATAAATAAATGACCTAAATCCAAATTAAAATAATAAATGACCTAGGTTTCATTGTCCTTTTTCTCTATACAGCAAACATAATTTGAACATGTACAATAAATAATAAGTAGAGTTGACTCAAATTTTATTGTTCCATTTCAATTAATATTCAAACTTCAACATCATATATGGTAGCGAAATCAAACAAGTGCTCTAGTATATGATATTGGATTATAATTTTTTATTATTCCAACCAGGAAAGACCTTTACCTTATCACGTATTGACCCATTTCTTTCCTCCTCTTTCCTTGTTCTACCATCAACGAATAAATAATTAACTTTTTGACAGTTTAGTCTGTTCTAAGTTCGACGAAAGAGCCTGGCATTAAGAAATTTGGTGGTTCATCAGTCTTAAAAGTATGCAAACTACTTTTTTTTTTTTTTTAAAAGCATGGAAAATACTAATTATTTATTTTATATATATTCAACATCGTACCACAATACGCAACTTTTACCTATTTTTCTAGTCTACCAGGTAGTCAAGACATCGAATCGAAGTGGATTCCAGGCAATAGTTGAGAATGTTCCTGAAAAATGATATTTCATTACATTGGTCATTGAAAATGTTTTGAGGTACTTTTGTCAGTAAGTATCATAATAGGAGAATTAATTAAAAAAGTTTATATTATTTTTCCCGTCATGCACTAATGTTGTACTATTTTCACCAAGTGTAGATATTCCAAAGGTAAAATTATAGGAAGGGTCTGTTTGATTGCATGATTTTCTTCTGGAAAGTAGAAAATTCAACTCAATTTTCCAGCTAAATGGGTGTTTGACAGCTTTCTTTTTCCGGGGAAAAGTTTGAAAACTTTTCCTCACGTGAGTGTATTTTCCAACTTTTCAAGGAATTTGAATTCTTAACAATCGGCTAGATTTGTTTTTCTAGGGAAAAGTTAGCCTTTTTTTTAATAGACAATTTGCTTTAATCATAAAGACAAGGAAAATGAAAAATTTTATTAAAAAAAACAAAAATAAGGAAAACAACATTATTTTTTAATTTACAAATTAATCAAGTCAAACATCTAAAACTGCCATTTTCCTTCGAAATATTTTCCCAAAATTCATTTACTTGGAAATCATTTTCTTTCCAACCAAATTCTGGCTTTGCAATCAAACACACCATAACTGAATGATTTCTCGTGATCAATCAGCCACCATGAATCTTTTACTTGATACGTAGCTCTAGAATGTAATAAAATACATTCAATAAGTTACAAATTTTAATGCTATATTTTGGTCATTGCAAGATGCTTGAATATTTTGTCAATAGCATTTCACTTGGTTATACTAAAAAGAATATAGAAAATACAATATGAGGAATGAACAACAAGTGTCCACATAAAAATGTAGAAAAGTGTTTGTTTGGGGAAAATTTTTTGAAAAATGATCTTGGAATGTCATTAGAAAGTGAAGTAAAGATTTTGAAAAAAAAAATAAAAATTATCCAATCAATAAAAACTTAGTGAACAAGGTACTTCAGATAAAAATAGTAGTAATTATGCTATGATAATATAATGCATGACATAAAACTTGACATATCATGCACTTAAAAGTACTAGTTATAAAACGTGGGTTGCACATTGTATGACATGTTAAAAATTAATTTTATTTTTGAATACTTTATTTTTATAAATATATTCCAGATATATGACTTTTTAAAATAATAATAATAATAATTCTATTAGAAAAGAAATCCACAAACACAAATGATAAAACGCCACGGAGATGAGAAAATTGATCGTCCCTTAGTCACATTTATAGCGATTTATTTATAACATGTTTTCTTCACTATAATTTAGTGTATTGAACCCACTACGAAATAGAAATATATATGTAGGAATGAATTCAATAGAGTTGTATGAAATATTATCTTTTAACAATCTGTTGTACATTTTTAATATGAAACATTATTAATTAATGTATTAATAGAGTGCAAGTTACATGAGAATATATGATGATTTTATATTAATTTAGCTTTTATTAAAGTGGATTTATGAGCACGGTTATGAAGCCTCATAATCCTTTTGCATGAATTAGTGGAAGTGGAAGTTATTAACTTCATTAATTAACTATAAATGCATTAACTGAAACTTACATCTTATCCTTACATTTTGAGAGTCCTATAAATAAGAGATTCCCGTGGAGGAAATGCAAGTGAAAACCATCATGAATTAATTAGATAAATTCAATCATACACTTTAATATATATATTATTTTGGCCAAGAGAAGGGTATTCTTACAGTGAGAGCTTTGGGTTAATCCATTAGTGCAAAAGAAGGATTTAACCACACAACGTTTCATGTTGGGCTGTTGTATCCTGGAGGGGACAAGTCACAAATTTTCTGTTGCACCGGTGATTGACCTATGCCAACACCGCAGAGGGTTTGAATCTCCTTAAAGAGAGCGAGATATCCGCGCCTCAGCCTAATTGGTTACGGTTATTTATCCAATTCCTTTTGCGATATTTTGTATTATTTTTGTAATATCACCAACAATTTTAAGGAGATTCAAAATGGATGTAACCGTCGAGAAAACCAATGAGAGTGTTGGAGATCTCAACAAGCCTTTTCGGTTCAAGAGCGTGATCTTCAAGCGGTGGAAAGGAAAAGTCCTCTTCTACCTCAACCTGCTCAAAGTCGCTTATGTGCTCACTGAGAAAGATCCGAGAAAGATCAACACTGAAGGCATGAACGACGATGAATTTTATGAACATGAGGAAAAGGTTGAAAAATACCAAAAAGATGAGTATAACTGCCGAAACTATCTTTTAAATTGTCTCGCTGATCATTTTTATGATTATTATGATACTACATTCTCTTTCGCAAAGAAAATTTGGAAAGCTTTGCAGAATAAATATGATACAGAAGAGGCAGGTGCCAAAAAATATGCAGTGAGTCATTTTTTCCGCTATCAAATGGTGGAATGGAAAATCTGTAGCAGAACAAGCGCAGGACTTTCAGATGATAGTGGTGGAAGTTACTTATGAAAGAATTAAAATTGGAGACAACCTCATTGTTGCTAGCTTGATTGACAAACTCCCACCTTCTTGGAGGGAATTCCAAAAGAGCATGCGCCACAAGCAAAAGAAAATGTCTCTGGAAACCCTTATTACACGTATTCGTGTAGAGGAGGAAGCGCGAGGACAAGATGCGCTTATTTAGCAGAACAATGGACATTAGAAAAAGGTAAATTTAATATCTACCAATGAAAATCTTCATACTAATCAGATCTCAAAAAATAATGCTTTGAAGCCGAATAAGAAAAATATGAAAAAATCATATCAACAAAATATGAGAAACTCAAGTATGAAAAATAAAAACCAATCGCATCCTTCGAATAATCAGCAAGAAAAATCTTGCTTTGTATGTGGAAAAATTGGGCACTTTGCGAAAAATTGTAGATACCGGAAACGTGGACCTATCCCCCAGGCCAACGTTATCGAAGAGCCATTTGTTGCTATGATAACTGATATAAATATGGTGCAAAGTGTTGAACGATGGTGGGCTGATTCTGGTGCAAATAAACATGTTTGCTACGATAAGGATTGGTTTAAAGCTTATACTCCTTTTAAGGAGGCTAAAACTATTATGCTTGGAGATTCTCATACTACACAGGTACTTGGAACTGGTGATGTTAATCTCAAGTTCACCTCTGGAAGAATCTTGACATTAAAAGATGTATTATATACACCTTCCATGAGAAAGAATCTGATATCAAGTTATCTGCTGAATAAGGCTGGCTTCAAACAAACCATGGAATCTGATCAGTATGTCATTACAAAAAATGGTATTTTTGTTGGTAAAAAATATGCTTGTGATGGAATGTTCAAATTAAATATTGAGAATGCTAATAAAAATGCATCTATTTCTGTTTATATGCTATCTTCCTTAAACTTTTGGCATGCCCGTTTGTGTCATATAAATAGTAGCTACGTGGGAATCATAAGTAGTATATGATTAATTCCTAATGTGAAAAAAGATTTTGACAAATGTGAAATTTGTAGTCAAGTAAAGATTACAAAAAGGCCTCATAAAATCGTTGAAAGAAATACTGAATTGATATAATTAATTCACACAGATTTATGTGAATTTGAAGGAATCTTAATTCGTGGAAGAAATAGATATTTTATCACTTTTATTGATGATTGTTCAAAATATACATATGTTTATTTATTGAAGAATAAAAGTGATGCTTTTGAGTATTTTAAAAAATTCCTCCTCGAAGTTGAAAACCAATTTGGTTGAAAATCAATTTGGTAGAAAAATCAAACGGATTCGAAGTGATAGAGGCCGAGAATATGAATCCTTTGGATTTAATTCTTATGTTGAGTCATTGGGAATAATCCACGAAACTACCCCACCATATTCACCTGCTTCTAATGGTGTGGCAGAGAGGAAAAATATAACGTTAATTGATCTTACAAATGCTATGCTATTAAATTCAGGTGCTCCTTCAAATTTGTGGGGCGAAGCGGTTTTAATTGCTTGTTATGTGTTAAATAGAGTGCCACATAAAAAGACAAAAATTACACATTTTGAGGTGTGGAAGAGGTATAAACCAAATTTGGGATATCTTAGAGAATGGGATTATTTGGCCTTTGTGAGGTTAACAGACCCTAAAATACCTAAATTGGGAATTAAAGCTACCACTTGTGCTTTTATTGGTTATGCCAAAAATAGTACAGCCTATAGATTTCTCGACATTACTAATAATATCACTTTTGAATCTGGTGATGCTATTTGTCATGAAGAAAAATTTCCCTACATATTGACAAATAGTGGGGTAAAGCAATTGAAAAAGATATTTTAGAACCTAACTCTTCTACTCAAAATTTATAATGTGAATAAAATCATGAACTTCGAAGGAGTAAAAGAGTTAGAGTTGAAAAAGATTTTGGCCTTGACTTTATTGTTTATAACACTGAAGAAACGCCAATGTCTTTATCGAAGCTTTATCATCACCAGACGCTATTTTTTGGAAAGAGGCTGTAAATGATGAGATGGAGTCACTAATTGCAAATAAAACTTAGAAATTAGTTGATTTACCACCAGGTTGTAGAACAATCAGTGCAAATGGGGTCTTGAGAAAGAAATTAAAACCGGATGGGAGTATAGACAAGTATAAAGCGAGACTTGTCGCGAAAGGTTTCAAACAAAAAGTCGATTTGGACTTTTTTGATACTTTTTCTCCGGTTACGAGAATAACATCCATGAGATTGTTGATTGCTATTTCTGCAATTCATAATTTAAGTATTCATCAAATAGATGTGAAAACAGCCTTTTTAAATGGAAATCTTGATGAAGAAATATATATGGACCAACCCGAAGGTTTTATACAGCCAGGTGAAGAAAGCAAAGTGTGTAAGCTATCTAAATCCCTTTATGGTTTAAAGCAAGCTCCTAAACAGGGGCATGAGCAATTTGATTCCTGCATGATTGAGAAGCATGATTGAGAATGGGTATAAAGTAAATGAGAGCGATAAGTGCATTTACTATAAATCGTTGGAAAATTTGCATGTTATCATTACCCTGTATGTTGATGATTTGTTGATATTTGGATCTAATATTTTGGTGATAAATGAGACAAAAAATATGTTGAAGAGTCATTTTGATATGAAAGATCTTGGAGAGGCTAATTTTATTCTGAGCGTGCAAATTACTAAAACAAGTGATGGTATTTTTCTTGATCAATCACACTATATTGAAAAGGTCTTGAAAAAATACAATTATATTGACTGCAAACATGTTACTAGTCCTTTTGATTCTAGTATTCACTTATTTCATGTTGAGTGTGGAAATGATGTGATAAATCAAAAGGAATATGCTAGTATAATCGGTAGCATGCGATATGCTACTGATTGTACGAGACCGGATATTGCGTTTGCAGTAAGGATACTCAGCAGGTTTACTAGCAAGTCAGGTAAAGAGCATTGACATGCTATTGGCCGAGTAATGAAATATTTACTAGATACAAAAAATTATGGATTATTTTATCAAAAATATCCTGCTGTTATTGAAGGATTTTCTGATGCAGATTGAAATACTTTATCAGGAGATTCTTTATCTACCACTAGCTATATATTCAAATTGGGAGGTGGTGCTATCTGCTGGAAGTGTAACGCCCCGAATTCGAATAACTCGGAACGCTAGTTCTTTCTTTAAAACTAACCATTTTTTTATATAATATAAATAAATGCGGAAAGATAACAAATAGCTAAAATGCGGAAATTTATTTAAATTAATAAAATCAAAAGAGTGTCTCACGATAGTTTCAACAATGTCCTAAAAAAACATCCAATTAAAGTACTAGTAAATTCAAAACATTCAATAGCCATTACTTCAACAGTTAAAAGTACACAATTGTCAATGTAATTAAAACGAATTTATTTAAAGGTCCTAAGAGATTCCCACGCCTTCGCCAAGCCTCAGGCTCCTTAACTGCAATTTGTTCATTTGATAGAAAAATCGTGAGTATTTTAAATACTCAATAGATCCCGCGCACCACAATTAATATATATTACAAAATAAATGCACATAATCATCATTTTCATAAAATACGAACAGGTATAAAATACAAGTTCGTTCATCATCCCTCTTAATCGTGCACGTCATCAAAGTGATTAAGAGCACGTCATTATAATATATTAGGCCAAAGACCTATCGTCATAATGCTATTAAATCACGTCGTGATTAGGCAAAGAGCCTATCGTCATAGTGCCGAGGAAGCACGTCAAAAGTAGGCTAAAAAGCCTATCATCACATAACATTTACATGCAGCATTTATAATAATATTAATTGCAATTGCGCACATTTAAAAGAAACTTTTTAGAAAAGGGATCTACCTTAACCTTTAGCCGAGTATTGAGCTTACTAATGGTGAGAAATTAGTCTTCTAGCTGTCTGTACGCCTCGTCTAGTCAATAATGAGTTTAATTTGTGTTAATACTCTTAAATATTAAGTATCTATAAGTAATATAGAAGTTTGTGGATCAAAATAGAAATAATATAAAACTTTGTGGGTCAATTTGAAAGAATTTAATAGTTTGAGGACGTATTATGCAATAAAAGTGAACTAAAAATATTTTGGGCTCAATTAGAAGATTTTTAAAACATGAGGGACTAATATGCAATTAAAGTTTGGGGGTTAAATTAAATAGGAAAAAGAAATTAAAGGTTTAAAAGTGAAATAAAAGTTTAGGGGTCAAATTGCAACAATTGAAAGTTAGGGATTTGAATTTAAATAAAATTTGAGGGCCCCTTTAAATAAAATAAATAAAATGGGGATTAGATTTGCAAATAATATTTAGGGACTAAATTGTAACAATTAAAAGTTGGGGATTTACAAATTAAATAAATCTCAAGGATCAACTTAAAACAAATAGAAAACTTGAGGGACTTGGCATGCAATTTTTGAAATAAACATGGATTGGGCCGGTTCTTCATCCCCATCACCCGATCTCTCTCTCTCTCGGCTAAAACGGGTATAAATCGAGGAAATTTTCTGGTGGTTTTTCCGGCGAAGTCGTTGCCGCCGAAGGTCAAGTACAACATGGTGAAGCTTTTGGTGGTTTTAATTGAAAGAGTTATTGAGTATAGAGGGAGAAATCGATGGTTGAAGGTTGAGGGAAAATTTTGGGTATTCTCAAATTTCGATTGATTCTCCAATTATTTCCGAAATTAAATGATGCTATGGTGTTCTATAGAGGTAGAGGAAGGTGTAGATATGGTTTTTCTGTTGTGAAGTGGAGTTTTTGAGCATGGTGGAGTTTTGGTCGAGCTTGTATATGGCGTGTATGTACCGTATGTATATGCGTGCGTGTGTATGTTTTTGTTGTGAAATGAAGGTGATGATTCTTGGTTGCAGTTGGTGGTGGCGTGGTGAAGCTGCGTGTGATGGTGGCGGTGTTGAAGGTGGCCGGCGGTGTATGTGTGTGTGTACAAAACAACTGATGAAGCTACTGGTGTTGCTGCTTCTGTGATTACCGTGAGTTTGATTTGCCTTCGTGTGGGGCTTTGTAGGTGTGAAAGGAGGCAGTAAAGGCAACTGATATTGCTACCGTTTATTGTGAAACTGGAATGGTGAAGGGGCTAGAATGGGGGTTGTGTTTGTAAATGCTAACTAACAATGCTTGAAGATTGCTGGAACAGTAACTAAGATAGATTTGAAATAGGGAATAGATCAAGAGGTTACCTTTCTATGGAAATGAACACTTGAAATTGGTGGAGGGAGAAATTGAAATAGAGGAGGTTGAGGAATCAACTTCGAAATCAAGACATCGATTGCCCCTTACAAGTGTTGGAGTAGAAGTTGAAGATGGTTGTAGGATGAGAAATCTTGAGAATGAAGATAATACTTGTGTAATGGTGATGTAAAGAATGAAACTTGGGTTAGGGTTTGAGCACTTCCAACAATATTGTATTTAAGGGTGGAAAATAGGGTAAGACTTACAAATGGGCCTCTAAATGGACTTCTTGTGGCATAAGAATGGAATTTGGACCTTAAACGGGCCTATAATTGGGTTTAAAATATAAAATCGTGACCGGATAAGAAGCTAAGTTTTTTTTTTTTTGGACTTTAAACGAATAACTTCTAAAGTTGGTCCTCAAACGTAAATTGAAAATAAATACTATTTTAGAAATTATTATTTTTATTTTTATTTTAAATAATTCAATATGATAGTAAATATTATAAAATTTTAACTAGACGAGCGTACGCTGTTTAACTCTATAGGTGAAGTTGTAGCGACGCGTTTGAGATTTTTATTTAATTAAATATATTTTATTTAAGAAGAAATTGCGGTCACTACAGGAAGTCTAAAAAACAAACAATTATTGCTAACTCAACTATGGAGGCTGAGCTAATTGCTTTAGCTACAGCTAGTGAGGAAGCAAATTGGTTAAAAGATTTATTATATGAGATTCCAATGTGAGAAAAACCAATACCTCCTATTTTGATTAATTGTGATAGCACAGCTGCCATTGGTAGAGTGAATAACCGTTATTATAATGGTAAATTCAGACCGATAAGAAGAAAACACAACACTGTGAGATCGTATTTAAGTAATGGCATAATTAATGTGAATTATGTCAAATCATGTGATAATCTTGCAGATCCATTGACCAAGGCTTTGGCAAGAGAAATGGTCTGGAATACATCGTGGGGGATGGGGTTGAAGCCCATATCATCATAAGCCATGTATAAGGATACCCAACATGGGGACCAAAGATCCTGTATCCAGGTCCAATGGGAAGAACGAAGTATATGATGGCCGAAAGAAACCCACAATTTGAATATTCCATCCCTATGATGTAAGTGCATTATCCTATAACGTTTTGAGGGTTGAGTTTTATTTGAAAAAATTCTTAATAAAATTTGTAGCTCATATGAGTGGGGTGCTAGAGTTACAGGAGCACTCTTGACAAATTTTACCCATGTGAGTGCGAGAGTGGGGCCACTCTCTATGAGAATTATGGGCTAATTCTCAAAATACACTCATGAATACTGGGATCAGCACAAGGCCGTAATGTGCTAGCCATTAGAGCTCATATTAACACCTAGATTATTATGTGTGGGCATTAATTCTTTATTTCCCCTAACCAGTTATAGTTCAAGTCTGAGACTACTACTAACTGTGGAGTAAAGATTATTGTTTCACTAATGAAGGTTCAACGCAGAGTCACACCTATCGTGATGCATGATAATCTATCTCTTGGCTAAAGAACATATATTGACTAAATTTTAATAATAAAAAATGAGTGGGGGAATGTTGTACATTTTTAATATTAAACATTATTAATTAATGTATTAATAGAGTGCAAGTTACATGAGAATATATGATGATTTTATATTAATTTAGCTTTTATTAAAGTGGATTTATGAGCACGGTTATGAAGCCTCATAATCCTTTTGCATGAATTAGTGGAAGTGGAAGTTATTAACTTCATTAATTAACTATTAATGCATTAACTGAAACTTACATCTTATCCTTACATTTTGAGAGTCCTATAAATAAGAGGTTCCCGTGGAGGAAATACAAGTGAAAACCATCATGAATTAATTAGATAAATCAATCATACACTTTAATATATATATATATATATATATATATATATATATATATATATATTATTTGGCCAAGAGAAGGGTGTTCTTGTAGTGAGAGCTCTGGGTTAATCCGTTAGTGCAAAAGAAGGATTTAACCACACAACGTTTCAAGTTGGGCTGTTGTATCCTGGAGGGGACAAATCACAAATTTTCTGTTGCACCGGTGATTGACCTATTCCAACACCGTAGAGGGCTTGAATCTCCTTAAAGAGAGCGAGACATCCACGCCTCAGCCTAATTGGTTACGGTTATTTATCCAATTCCTTTACGATATTTTGTATAATTTGTAATATCACCAACACAATCAAACAAACTTATGGGGTTGTACATTAGACTATACAAATATTTTAAGTGATGTTGGGTTCTAAATTTTGTGATTCATAGTGTGGTGGATATAATGTTTATCCGAAGGAAATATATTCACGTATAATTTTTTATAAATATCAAAGGCACTCTAACCCATTAGTTCAATTCTTTGTAGAATAAATAATTCAAATTAGTATATAAGTATATAATAAAAAATAGTACTTTTTGGTAAAATATCCTTCGACTTTTGTTTTCAATTTCCTTTTTCTTTTCATTTTTTAAGGAAAAAAAGAATAAGTTAAAAATTTAGGGGGCGTTCTGTTAGTTTTGTATTTTCTATTTTTATTTTCGAAAATATTTTGGTATTTTCTATTTTTAATTGGTGTTTTGAGAAAATTGAAAATGCGTTTGATTTATTATTTTGAAAAATTATTTTTAAAAAGAGAAAATAGAAAACGTGTCTGAATTATACATTTAAAATCATCATAAGTTGGTATAATAAAAATTACAAAAAGATCCGTAAACTTTGAAATTTAACAAAAGGTCCCCATCTTCATCACCCACCCCACCCCAACCCACCGACCCACCCACGCCATCTCTCACTTTCTCTCTCTCTTATAGCCGTTGACGACTAAGGGTGGTGCGAACCACCATGAAAATGGTGGTTCGGTCATGGTGGTTCGGACCACCAGCAGGTGGTCGCGACCACCACTGAGGTGGTTTGCCACCACCTCCGAGGTGGTTCGACCACTATTAATGGTGGTTTGACCACCATTAATGGTGGTCGACCACTTCTGCAAGTGGTCGAGACCACCTCTGAGGTGGATTGAACCACTTCGGAGGTGGTTGGACCACCTTCATATGGTGGTCCGAATGGTGGTTGGACCACCACTAGTCGTGATCAAACCACCAGATTTGATGGTTTGATTGTCAAATCTGGTGGTTTGACTTTTTTCGGTGGTGGTTGGCGGTGTTCGTTGGTGGTTATGACTAAAATATACAAAAACGAAAAGTTGGGACTCAAATGTAATAAATATAAAATTTAAAATCCGAAAATGTGTTTTCCTTGTTTTCGATATTTAATATAGAAAATATCGAAAACGCTAAAAAGACGTTTTCAAGTTTTCTATACAAATATTGAAAATATTTTCGAAATTGTGTTTTTAAAAATAATAAATAAAATACGTTTTCAACATTTTCGAAAATAGAAAACGACACGAAAACAGTAAAGAGAACGCACCCTTAGTATGATTAATTGAGGTGCGTAGTTTCAAACAATTAATGCAACTATAACATGCTTTAAGATTTATTAAAAAAATGGATAAAATGAACATTAAGAGAAAATGTTAAGGACTAAATAGGAATGTAGATGTTTTATACACATCCCCACTTTTATCTATTAGTGATTAGTAATAGTAATGATAAATGATTAAATCAATAATAATTGAATATTTTTTTAACTATCGCCAAGACATATGTGGTCTAGTGGCATCCGGGTCCGTCCCCAATATCTTAGGTCCAGGTTCAATTCCCATTCCCTACACTCCCCATTGGACTTGTAATTGAAAAAAAAAACTAATTTAAGAAAGAATATCTTTTTTTAAAGAAAAAAGAATATCTTTTTAACTATAAAATGAGTTGAATTTTGCGTGAAATTAATAAAAGTCTCGATTAATCAGATGTAACATTTTGTTTATTATTATAAAATGAATGTTAATTAGTGCTGTAAATTCTTGAAACTATTAATTGAGTTTTATTTTCAACGGAAAATAGAATACAATTCTCTGACATTTAAGAAAAGTTCTCTATATATATATATCTTTTTATTTTCTAAAATCATATGTATTATGTAAAAAAATCATATATATTAATATATATCAATTTAATAGTTTGTCATTACAACTTAATTATATATAGTAAGAAAAATACTTAATTGAACTTAATTTTTTAGTAATGGTTGTTAAGTGTATACACACGCACAAATATACCACAAGTGTATGGGCCATACAAGTAATATAGTGGACTCTAAGAGTCCGGATATCGATCCCACAATGAAAGGTATTTGTATCGAGTTACTAATTCTAGCGCGAAAGGAAAAACTATACAAAGGAAACACACAATTAAGAAATGGAAATACAACTAACTAAACTATACTAAGAAAGGAATAAAACAAAGACAAGAAAAATGGGCATGAGTGAAAATAGAACCTGGATTAAGAAATAGTCATGATTCATGACTTCACCGAACATAAGTTATTCTAATCCATTGTTGAACTTAATATATTATCCATCTTCGATGTTAGATCTGATTTTCCTTATATAGCTAGCTCCGCTCTCGCATGTCAAGCTAACCCTAGTCAATTGATTCATCCTACTACATTTCTGTATCGATGTGTTACCAATCAACCGCTTAAAGGTTTGTGACAACAACTCAATGGATCGCCTAAGGTAAGAGGTATATCTTTATCCTCTACAAGAACCTATGGTGCATGCTATTTGGTTTAACAAGTGCACTCTCATCTCTAGGATTCTACACTCATCACAAATGCACACATTTAGTGATCAAGCAAGCATGTGTTAGAGATGGCCATGGTTCGATTTTGAATCGGAACTAAACCGGTCAAAATCAGAAACGAGCCCGCATTGACGGGTTCCAGTTCCAAACTAAATTGAAACTGACTCTAAGTTGGTTTTGGTTCGGTTTAAAAATTTTTGGAACCAGAATCACGGGTTTCGGTTTGGAACCTGGTTCCGGTTCCAAAACCGTAAAAAAAAAAATTCTTCTTCTTCTCTATTTTTTTTTTTTGGGAGTTCTTCAAACTGCTAAACCTGTGGTTCCAACCCATAACCCCGGTTCAAAACCGGAATTGGCTTAGAGGCAGTTCCAGTTCAATTCGACTTTTTTCGGAACCGGAATCAACTTTTCCGGAACTGTGGCCATGTCTAGCATGTATAGCAAATTCAATAACAAAACACACATGAGATGAATAACCTAATACAAATCAATTGCAACAACTCATTTGGATTAACTAAACATATATTAAGATCAATCAAAAATACCAATTGACAATATTTAGCACATAGTAAAGGAAATCATTAATTCATGTACAATCAAAGCATAAATGAAAAGAAAATGAAAGAACAAAACAAGATTATAGAAAATCTCCCTTTGTAGAGTAAAGTCTTATTCTTCACTTCCAATCATTTCTTCTTGATCTACTTGGCTTCTTCTCCAAGCAATCAACCCCAATCAAACCCCTAAACTAAAGAAGAGAAAGGGGAGAGAAGAAAGAAGGAAAGAAGAAAAGAAAAGAGGAAGAAGAAACTAAGAACTAACTCTAAGCTAATCTAAACTAAGGATGGATCAGTAAGGTGATGAATTGGGAATGGAATAGGGTGTCTTAAGGCCCCAAATTCACGGTTGACCATGCCCAAAAAGCCCCAAAAGCTGAGTGGAAGAGAGGGAGAAAAATAGGGAAATCTTGCATTTCTGTTGATGCTGGTGTTTTTACGGCCGTAATTCTTATAACCTACGGTTGTATCTCATTTCATACGGTCGTATTTTGCTCTCTGTATGAAATTGGCCAATTTTGATCTTCTGATATATGGTCGTATTTACTTTTGATTTATTTATGGTCGTATTTACTTTGGTTACGGCTGTAAATGTGTATTTACGGCCGTATGTTGACAACTTACAGTCGTAATCATGTCTCTGCATGAAAACGGGCCTTTTTGCATCTATGAAATTACGGCCGTACATATTTGGGTTACGGCCATAAAATTGTATTTATGGTCGTACAATGACTTATTAAGGCCGTATCATATTAGCTCGCAGAATCCCTCCACTTCTGAGATATTGCACATTGGCCTCTGATCTTCGTCTGACCACATCTTTTGATTTGGAACTCGGAATTGTGATCCGTAAAAAGAGTTGGATTCCATATTTCGTGCTCTTCCATGTAAGCTCAAGATACTCGACCGAGAATATCTTCACATATATTGCACCCGAAGTCCTTCAAATTTGAAATAGTTTCGTTTTAATCTCCGACTTCGGATGTCTTGACACTTTGAGTCCTTTTCCATCTTTAGCCTTGTTTTCCTCCACATTGAGGAATAACACCTACAAACAAAATAATTACACAAATATAAGTAGAAGTCTGCTCCAAATAGAACGTAAAGAGATATAAATAAGTGTGTAAAATATAGACTCATGAATGGTGTAAATCATTGGGAGTAATAATATCAATTAGTAAGTATTACTAATGTATTTTCATTATTAAGCTTAAGCAAATTAAATGTGAAAAATTGATGCCGGCATTATTGGAAATAACAAAAGATTCCGTATCATTCATACTTTCTAATATAGTATGATTTTTACTTTTTGGGATTGAGAGATTGGCATAATAATTAAGAGCTCAACTTTTTACTAGATTGGTTCCAAGTTCAAATCTCAACCCTACCCTTACAAATGCTATAAAAAAAAATGGTATTCTACTTTAGAATATTTAACTATTCATGTCAACTTAGGTGACCCCACAACTTGGAATTGGACAATTGTGGTTTGCAATTGCAACGAAGTCTCTAGGTCCAATCAAATTAGCTAAGACTTTATCCCTAACGTAAACGACAAATATTTTCCATAATTGGTAATGTATGACTGGTAAGTGATGCCGTTTGGTGATCCTCAAAAGCGACAAATATTTTCCCTAATTGGTAATGATGTGACTGGTAAGTGATGCCGTTTGTTAATTCATTAGCCATTTTAGACCATAAGGGTGATCCTCAAAAGCATCTCTACGGGAGATATTGTCCAAAAATTGATACTACGATAGACAGAGCAATGATCGATTACACCCAAGTATGTCCTAATTATGATATTTTCGAGTATTTTTTTTTATCACATACGATCTTTATTGGAAAAATTGAGATTAGGTTTAGAACCAGTATGACGATGTGAAATTCTAGCAATTTGTAAAATTTTTCGACAACGCCGTTTGCCGTCGGTCAAAATTTTTTGCTAAAATCAAAGCTTTTTACTAAAAAATTTGACTAGCGGTAAACGATATTGCTGGAAAATTTTTCGAAATGATGGAGTTTCGACTTGCCATGCTGGTTCTGGATCTGATGTCAATTTTTCCAACGAATATCATATATAATCAGAAAACACCTTAGAGTGTCATAACTATGGCATACCTAGGTGCATTAGATCATTGTTGCAGTTAGACATAGTATAATAAATATTGTTATATAAGGTTTGTCATAGCTATCTCATTACGACTTTATATCATATAAACAAACATTGAGAATAGAAACCTACTGAAAATATTCTAAGATATGATTTTAATTGGTAGATTAATTATTGTCAACTAATTAAGAAAATACTGATAATTGATTAATAAATTATATTTCAAGTTTGGATTTTCGAGCCGAACTATTTCTCAAAAAAAAAAAGAAGAAAATACTGATAATTGCTAAGCAATCATAATAAATATTACTATTCATTTTTATATAGTAAGTTAAAAAATAATATTTAAAAAGAGTCAATTAAATACAAGTACAAGAACAACTTCTTTATCTTGCAGGATATTTTGCGGAGAATTTTTTTAATTTAAAAGGTGAAGTTTTCATTCCCGTCAACGCTTTTTATTTAGATCTCTTGAGAGATATTAGGTTTTTCTCTTATCTTTTATTTAGTATTATATGTTTTGGTTAGTATATATAAATATCTACAAGTTAATTCTTAATATTATTCTGCTTAGAAACAATAATTTTTTGAATTTTAATGGAATTAGTTCTTATGTAAATGATCTTGTTCTAGCACTAAAATAATTATGGTTCTAACGCTAAAATTAGAACGTGTTGTTAGTTCTTGACAATGCATGAATTTTTTTACTCCGTCTGTCTCTCACAAGGATTTTTTTTTGACTTATTTTACAAGGATTAAGAAAACATTAATTCATATTATTGGAAATATAAAATATAAGAGTATTTTCCTAATATACCATTTAACTTACTAATTATTATACTTTAATAATTTTATTTTATCAATAATAATGTACATTAAATAGGAATATATAAGAAATTTAATATTTTAACTACTCTATATAAGGAAGTGGAATGGAGAGCGATAGTTACGTTCCGTTGCCAGCAAATTGGCAACGTAACGCCAACACCCCATTTTTGGGAGGAAAAAATGTGGGGCCCACACGAACCCCCACCATCAAGTGACAGTTATATATTATTCATCTCACTTGACATAGATTCCAAAGAAAAATTTTTTTTAAAACATTTGGCGTGGTGACATGACGCCCTCACAGGGCGCTACGTCACACGTGTTGGCAATATAAATTGCCAACATATAGGCAACTGAGCACTAGCGTGGAGAGCGGGTATAATTTATGAAATGAACATTCTAATTCTAATCCATTGAATTTGCGAATCTCTCAAAAGCCTGGCTAAATCCAGTGAGGCTGTAATTCTTGGATGATTGTGAAAATGGTCAATCAATTACCAGAGAACAAAATTGAACCTTTTCTGCACTGTTCTAGCACAAGAGTGTACATCGTACTATATGGTTTTTTGGTGAAAAATGAACAAAAAAATTGAACCTTCTTTGCAGTTATAATAATAATAATAATAATAATAATAATAATAATAATAATAATAATAACTTTTTACACTCAATTTTTAGTAGAGATTTTTCTATACCACAACCACGTATGCTTTAAAAGAAATATATTTATCATGTTTTTTTTCATAACTTTCCTTCATTTTCCAATCAAATTTATTTTTTTTGCAAGAAAAGAAAGAAAAAATCACTCAAAGGTCCTATCAAACAACTAGTATCCTCAGCGTGTATTCGTGTGAACTCCTTTTTGCTTAAAAACTAGTTAAAGGTGTTTTTTTAATAAAAACTACGAGATGTGTGGGTTATAATAAGTGATGATGTGAGACGTGTAGTTAATATTAAACTTTGATTTTGAGGGGTAGATATTTTTAGATAGAAAAAAATTATCACGAACACATGCTTATTGTATTATTATGTTCGATATTGTAGGCAACCTAGTAGTAAACATTTGCACAGAAGAAATCATATTGTTTAACTAATTATTCATATCCCTTGTACGTTAGGGAAAAAAATCATATCCTTTGCAAGTAGGTGAAGTAAGTACTCCATTTGTCCCACTAAAATAGACACCCATTATTTTTTATACATATTAAAAAAATATTTTAAAAATTATTGGAATTATAAAATATTTCTATATATATTTTTATTTTACCCTTACATTAAATAATAAAAAGCAGTATGACAATGATTAATATCCTTGAGAGATGAAATATTTAATTGATATTTAGTATTTCAATAATATTAAATAAGGGTGCTTTAGTCAATTAGAAAATAAATTATATTCTCAATAAGGAAAAATGGACCATAATTTGGAACATACTAAAATAAAAAATAAATCTACCTTAGTCAGATAGGGGGAGTGATATTTAGTGTCAAGATTACAGCCACGATCCGGTACCCACTGTGGGTACGTTACGGTACCCACAGTCGGGGAAAAAAATTATAGGGGTCGGGTGAGACCCCTCACCATCAGGGGGCAGTTATGTATTATTCGTCTAACTTAACGTAGATACCAAAAAAAAATTCAAAAAAAATAAAATAAAAATTTTTGGGGTGATGACGTGGCGCCACCACGTGCCAATTATGGGTACCATACGATACCCACATTGGGTACTTGAACAAATCCTGTCAAGATTATTGACCACGCAATTTCTAAAAGCGGGCCGGGAGAATGTTTTGTTTTCCTCGGACACGTTGTTAAATACGTTGAATGTTTCAATCGACTTTTGCATAGCCTTGGAAAATAAAGCAGGGCATGTCGTTGAAAGATGTTAACACGAAATGCAATTAGTTTCGTCCAATGTTGAATGTGGGGGTTTTTTGAACTTCTTTATTAGTGAATTTGTTTTGGGGTGGGGAAGATTTTTCCTCCCAACGATATCCGGTCAAGTCAATAGACATTGGATTTGACTGTCCAATCACACTATAATTCCAGGTGAATGAATGAGTTCGTCATCTAAACACGTTGACTAGTTGAACGCAAATTAAGACTTTGTCAATTATAAGTTTAGACAAATTTTGTTTTTCTAATTATCATTTTTCATTATTCACCTTATTGATTAGAATTTTTTTTTTTTTACATTATATTTCTTCGCTCTTGAATCACATATTTAAAAGTTATTTTTCAAAAAATCTCTATCAAATGCCCAAGTATATTAATACCAAAATTTTTTCTCAAAAAAAAAATAATAATAATAATATGGAAATTTGAAACCAATTAATTAATTTTGCTAATTGGATCATAATTTTTTCAAAATAATTAATATCAGTTCTTATATATTGTATTATTAGATCACAATTACCGACTTTATCAATCTATATTAGAACAATGTAGTCCTACAAAAAATACGAACATATTTTTCCGTCTAAAATATCTTTCCATTATCAAGTTTCACTTCCTTGCAGAGACAAATTTATGAACTGCATAAACTCTAGTTTATGTTCGTTTAAATTTTTTGTAGTTAAAAATTAACTTTTACTTTTTAGTCAAAGTCAAATATTATTCTCAACCACACATCTCAAATCACGACTCATTATTTTTTTATGCAACTTGTGCTTTTCACCACTATATTCAGTTTAAAAATTTTATTTCTTACAAAAAAAATTATTTATCTGAACACAGCAGTAATGATTGGATGGATATTGTCATTTTTAGATATAATAAAGAAGTATGGTTATGAGTAGCAACTTACCATTGAGTACTTGCTCAACTTTGATCAGTATGGATTAGTACCAAGATCGATTCCTAGACAAGCAGATCTAATTTTAACAACCGGAATAGTAACAATGAAAATGACGCCCTCTATTTGGAACTTGACAATTTCAAAAAGACTTTTTAAGTAATTAAATATTATTTAATGGATGAAAATAAGAAATTTTATAACCCCGATCCTGCTAGTAACATTCTTTTGAATCCATAGAATTGGAATCAATATTTTTTTTTATCACAATTATTGTCAAGAAACATTTATACTAATTATAGGGTGTTACGATGTGTGTTTTTATGTGCTTTGATATGATATAGGAGAGAGACTGAATGAGATTGAATGGTGGAGATTTATGTAGTACATATTGGTCCCATGAGATTTGTGTGTAAAAATATATAAAAATATGTTAAAACTTATAGAAAAACATGAGCTTAGTCTTGGACGGTTTATTTGTGAATAATTCTCGATATGAACCCACACGGGCTCAGAGCCAGCGAGAAAATATAGTGGATCTGAGGACATCGGCCTAATTATGTCATTGGGCAGACAAAGAAGCCCACCAAATTCACACGAGATTCATTAAAGCCCAATAGCCCATTTCGTGATGCTTTCCCCTTTCCTTCTTCACCGGCTGTGGCAATACTCCTCAGGTTTTTTGACTTCATCTCCGACCGCCGTCGGGTCGCTTCATTTCCTCAGCTTCGGCCACTGCTCAACTGTAATCTCCTCTTCCCCTTCCATGTCCCTGTATTTTCTTATCAATCTTCAAATTGTATATATTGGACAGCAAACTGAATTTCTTCACAATGTTGTGGCTATCTTCAGTTTCGCATGTTTTACACACTCCTCATAGTTTATTGAGGAATATATTGTTTCCATCGGTCACAATTCATCACCACTTGTTGCTACCGGCTATTCCACATAGTTATTGCGATGGGTATACAGAACTACCAAAATCCCCAATTTATACATCGAATTTAAGTTCATTCATCAATCCGTCTGTTTTTTATAGTAGAAGGTGTAGTTCAGATACTCTGTTCTTTCTTCCTTTAAGCTTTGCTGGTCATAGTTTTAGGAGATTTTGCACTTCAGAAGCAGGTGCTGCATTGAATGAAATATCACATATTAGATGTAATGATGATGTTGAAAAGGTGTACACAACAGTCTCGGATAATTCTCGTCCCGAGTATAAGCTTGAATTTGCTCTTGATAGCCTAGGTATAGAATTGACAACACCTCTGGTAGTGGAGGTTCTACATAGGCTCCGACATGAGGAAAAATTAGCATTTAGGTTCTTTACTTGGGCAGGGCATCAAGAACACTATATGCACGAGCCTCATGCGTATAACGAGATGATTGATATTCTATCCAGTACAAAGTATAAGGTGAAGCAGTTTCGTATTGTGTGTGATTTGCTGGATTATATGAAAAGGAACAATAAAAATTCTGTTCCTATTGATGTGTTGTTGACCATTCTGAGGAAGTATGCTGAAAAACATTTGACTCATCTTCAGAAATTTGCAAAGAAGAAGAAGATAAGAGTGAAGACTCAGCCGGAGATTAATGCGTTTAATTTGTTGCTTGATGCTATGTGTAAGTGTAGTCTTGTTGAGGATGCTGAAGCTATGTTTAAAAGGGTGATGCATAAGGTGAAACCAAATGCTGACACATACAATATACTCTTTTTCGGGTGGTGTAGGGTTAGAAATCCCGCGAGGTCTATGATAATTCTTGAAGATATGATTAAAATGGGGCATACTCCTGATAATTTTGTGTATAATACTGCCATTGATACGTTCTGCAAATCGGGTATGGTGACTGAAGCTGCTGAAATATTGGAGTTCATGAAAACGAAAGGCTCGACTATGTCTTCTCCCACTGCAAAAACTTATGCAATTATGATTGTGGCATTTGCACAGAATGACAGAATGGATGAATGCTTCAAACTCTTAGCAGATATGAGAAGTAGTGGTTGTCTTCCTGATGTGACAACATATAAAGACCTGATTGAAGGGATGTGTTTAGTTGGGAAGATAGAGGCGGCCTATAGAGTTCTAGATGAGATGGGCAAAACAGGTTACCCTCCTGACGTTGTTACATACAACTGTTTTCTAAAGGTTCTCTGTGATAATACAGATAGCAAAGAGGCAATTAGTTTGTACAAGAAAATGATTGAGGTGAATTGTGTGCCAAGTGTACAAACTTATAATATCTTGATTGTGATGTTTTTCAAGATGGGTGATTCTGATGGAGCCTTGGAGACATGGCGGGAGATGGATAAACGGGGTTGTAAACGGGATACAGAGACTTACTGTGCGATGATTGAAGGGCTTTTTGATTGTGGGAATTCTGAGGATGCAAATATTCTTTTGGAAGAAGTTGTAAACAGGGGAATGAAGTTGCCATATAGGAAATTTGATGCATTCTTGATGCGCCTTTCTGAGAGTGGTGATCTCCGTGCTATTCATAGACTATCAGAGCATATGAGGAAGTTTTATAACCCTGCTATGGCACGCCGTTTTGCTCTGAATCAGAAGCGCAAAAGCATGAGCTTAAGAGGGAAGTGAACAAGGAAAGATTCAATATTTAGTCACCAACAATGAAAGATCTGGCCATGCTGTGGAATGAGCTTGAATCAATCAACTCTGATCATTACAAATAGAGAGTCTCGTGGAGATTATGTAATATGGTCAATCTACCAAAAGCAGCAATATTTGGTATGGGTAATGATTTTTAAATTGTAATTTATATAAATTCTAATCTAGCTTTTTCTTTGCTATGCATGATGATTATCGTATTCTGAATGCTGTGAGAAATCAATTATTGAGTTACTGCTTCTTCGTTTCACCAAGAATTTACCTGAAGCTTACTAGTGTTGATTTAACGGATTTGTTGCAGGTTTATGGTTGCAAGTGATGGGGTAAAGGAGTGAAAGCCTTGTGCATAGGGCTTTGGTTCAGGTATCTTTCTATGAATTGTAGCATCGCAATGCAATTATCAACCATCATTTGATTTGGCGAGCCCTGCTGGCCGATGTATGCTCTGGCCTTTCCCTGCCTTGGATCATGCCAAAAACTTCGTCGGAGGAGAAAATCGCTGATTTGACATATCAGAAGGAATATGGTTGTCAACGATGAAGCGTTTGTTTGTGACTTTGGGATGATTTTGAAAAAGGTGAAAATATGTCTTAGAAGACATAAAAAGAAAAATAAAATCATTATATTACTTGAAAATTGAGATGAGTGGTTGAAAATAATAATCTTTTAGAATATCTATACCTGAACAAGCTCTTGTGATGATTGTTAAATTCTTTGAAAAAGATCCAAACTTTCGATTTCTCTGTTGAGTAAGGGTGTAACAGTGAAAATTGATATTTACAATGTGATAATCACACCAAAAAATGAACTTATCTGCACTTCCTCATACTCAACTAAAGTGTGTAGTTTGTACTCCTCCGAAGACACTATCAATTACATTATTTACCAGCGTTCAAAGTAAAAAACGATAAAAACAAAGGAAAAAGACTACAAACTTGAACGACTTACAGGTAAAAACACAAACATTCAACTTTTGAAAACACCATATTACGTATTTTTTTTATTTTGTGTGTGAGCCGATTGGCGTGCAAAAAAGGAACTGGAATTTCAATTTACATTGGCATCCTCTTGAATCTGAGTTCCTTGAATTCAAATCAAGAACATCTCCACAAAATTGGGTGTGTTTGATATCCTAAACAGGAATTTGGCTAAAATCAATATTTTCCGTTAAAAATATATGCAATAAAACACGCATGTACGGCTGAATAAAACGCAGCTCAAAATAGGCCGCTACCGTCCACCGCCGCGGCCCGCTTTTCGCCACCTCCCACTCCAACACAGGCATCCAGTCTGAAAACGAAATTGGATTTCCAACTTCGTAAGAACCACTAGAATAAATAATTATGTAGCTCAGTAGAGATTTCGGCGATCAATTTAGACTGAGGATAGAAAGATAATCGTATCAATCTCCGACGAAGCTACAGCGAATGGCAAGCCCATTGCTCCGTGGTCTCCGTAGACTCTCTGTGCCTTCACTCCTCAGTGCTCCTCCTTCTTTCAGGTAATTTCTTTGTCTGTATCATTGCCTTCCATCTTTCTCTGTATATATTCACCCAATTTTTGTACATTATCGATTTTTATTTTTAATTTTTTATTTGTTGGGAATCTTCAGTTTCGGGCCAATTCTCCGTAATTCCGATCCCATTATTACGTTTTCAAGGTCTTCTTTACATCTATCCCACAATCCCCAAAATTCTTGGTGGGAGATATTTTTATCACAGAAGAGAAGCTTTTCTCACGGTTCTGTGAGTTTAGTAATATCGCCTCAAGGAAATCCCAAGTTTGAGACTCATGAAACAGAGCCTCCGAAGAAGGAGAAATGGAAAACAAAGAAAAGGCTGAAGCTTCAGAGGAAGAGAGAGAAACAAAAGAGAAAAGAAGCCAATAAGAGAGACCCCAGAAGGCTTGGTGTCAAAGGAAAGAAGAAGAGACAGAGGTTTGCTAATGCAGAGGAAAAGATCAAATACAAGCTTGAAAGGGTAACACTCTAAAAATCTCATCTTTTGCTATACTTATGTTTCCATTCATGTCTTATGAGTATTGTGGAAAATTTCCCAATACTCAGTACTCCTGGCCAAGCCAGTCAATAAATACTGCTCACCTGCACATGAAATGTGACCTTATTTATTGAATTGGCTACAATGTTTAGAATTTAGTTGACGGTATGAAGGGGGATATAAAGAATCACAAGGTTGTGTTGTATTTCAGGCAAAAATTAAGGAAGCCTTGCTAATAGAAAGGCTGAAGAGGTATGAAGTGCCCCAAGCTCAGGGGCCGCTGGTAGAGCCCCATATGTTAACTGGCGAAGAACGGTTTTATATGAAGAAAATGGCCCAAAAAAGGTCTAATTATGTACCAGTTGGCAGAAGAGGAATCTTTGGAGGCGTTATTCTGAACATGCATCTGCATTGGAAGAAACATGAAACTGTGAAGGTCATCTGCAAGCCATGCAAACCCGGTCAAGTACATGAATATGCAAATGAGATAGCCAGGTTGAGTGGTGGGATTCCAATCCATGTAATTGGAGATGACACCATAATCTTCTATCGAGGGAAGAACTATGTGCAGCCAGAGGTTATGTCACCCGTTGACACATTATCCAAGAAACGGGTAAATATTTATATCTCGAGCATGCTTAAGCTTTGTAAAATATAATGCTTCTTGGAATGAATCATTGATTGGTTGTTAATTTTGTCCCTTGAAGAACTTGAAATGCAAGTAAGAGAGCAAAAGCAGATGATTTGAAAGTTTTAGTTCCCTAGTTTTGAAGGAGTGTGGCGTTAGGTTGAAAAGCCATAACAGTTGATGACTAGGTCAAGTAGATGAAGTGAGCGTAAACAGGTGTAAACAAAGGCTACATGAAGTAAAGAGAGTATAAAAGCATAAAGCATGCAAAGAGACAAAGTCAAGTTTCACATCTAGACCTCGTTTAAAGTGAGTTTCACATCCAGACCTCGTTTAAAGTGAGGTCGAAGCAAATTTTTAGAATATAAGTTATTACAGCTGCACCATGGTTGTTTATCTCTCTTGGTTTGTGTTGTTATGGTATGTTTTATCTATTCATAATGATATTGTGGGAGCTCTAGGGTGTCCTTTAGTTTCGTTTAGAAATGTGGGAGTGTAATGGATTGGGGATGGTGGGGTGGGGAGTTCGAAGGTTGGTGGGTGGTGGTGGTGGTTCATTGGCGGCTTGGTTTTGTACTGTACATGTGTAGATTGTGCATGAAAGTCGGCTAATTTATTGTTATCTTCTTTCAGGCATTGGAAAAATCCAAATATGAGCAATCACTCGAGTCTGTGAGACGCTTCATTGCAATCGCAGAGAAGGAACTTGAACTGTATTACAGACATGTTGCTCTTTATGGTGATCCAAATGATAGGGATCCCAAATCAATCCTCGACCGCCCAAAGATCAAACACGAATCAAAGAAGCTTCAACTTGTGAACAAGGATGATTCTCCATTGAGCGAGGAAGCTACTGAAAATCTTTTAGAAGACGAAGCTGATTTTACTGATCAAGATATGTCAGAACTCGAGGACAATGATGAAGACGTTGTTTCTTCTGATGAGGCAACTTATGAATGTGAAGAGAATGCTGCTTATAAAGATACTCGAGAAACTATATAAATGGTATTGCCCTTCTGTAAGTGAAGCTATTTATTCTTCTGCCATGGCTGTTTTATACGTTACTCTTGTTCTAAGTTGTTGATGAAGCACAATTATATCAAACCAGAAATTGAAAATGATCCTATACATACAAGTCAAAGGATTCTAGGAATTTTCCCTGAAATCCGTTTTCACCTAGGGTGTGTTTGAAACCCGTTTTCACTTTCAACCACATAATCTATATGGAATTCGCGTAATTTTTACTAAGGGTGTGTTTGCTTTAACCATAAATATAAGAAAAATGATCAAATTTCATGGAAAAAAAGACACGAAAATAAGAGAACAATACTATTTTCCAACTTTCAAATTAATCTAATTAAACATCGACAACTACCATTTTCTGGGAAAACCTTTTTCTAAAATTTATTTACAAGGAAAAAGATTTTCCTTCCAATTATTTTCTAGCTTTGCAATCAAACACATCCTTAAAATCGAGAATCTCAAGTATCTTATGCTTTTAAAAATGAACTGTTGAAATTTTACCTTCGAAAGTATTTCTTGAAAGAGAGGGCTGTTTGAAGGATAAGGTTGGATTTTAATGAAAAGCAGTTGACATACAAAGTTTTCCTTTGTCGAATATGTGTCAGGCCCTGTTCTTTCCATCATCTTTCTATCATAAAATTCAATTTTTTTCATCTTTCCTCCTTTTCAATCACACATATAATTATTTTATACTCCCTCCGTCCCACTAAGATAGGCAAGTATTCCTATTTTGTTCGTCCCAAATTATAGTCCAATTTCCTTATTGAATGTATAATTTATTTTCCATGTACTAAAATACCCCTATTTAAGATAATTGGAATACTAAACATCAAGATAGATATTTAAATCTCCCAAGATATTTAAACGTGTTCACACTACTTTTTGACTATTCAATATAGGGGTAAAATTGGAAGAATATATGAATATCTTGTAATTCCAAGAACATTTAAGATGTTTTCTTAATATGTGTGAAAAATGGTGGGTGTCTATCTTAGTGGAACGGAGGGAGTATTTTTAATATACTATCTCTCATTTTCAATCATATAATTTATATAAAATTCGAGTAATTTTTACTAATATTAACTTTATGGTGAACAGAACATAGGCCTGAGTCTCAAGCTTTGTTCTTTCTTCACCTTTTGATTTTGAAAAATTGTTGAATTTAAGTCATGTATAATTGAAAGCTAATGACAAAAAAGGGCCGATAAATAATTAGAGACGTCAAGAATCTCTTATCTTTCACTATTTGTGAAGAAGAATAAAAACTAGCGGATATCGATCTACCTCCTTTTTTTAAAAGAAAATATTTACCATTTTTAAAAAGAAAATATCGACTTATCTTAATAAGAATATATAACTTTATATGTATTCCTAACTAAAAACAATCTATTTATTGAAATAGAATCATTTGGGGATATGGGGTGCAATTGTTCTAATTTCTTACTTTATTTATTTACTCCTCATTTTCCTTTTAGTGTTTGGTTATTATTCTTATTAGAGCATCTCCAATCAATAATGTTGATTTCATCCTATGTGGCTCACTAATTGAAAGACTTCTATTTTAAATTTTAGAAATTGACATTGATTGATGAAATAGGTCTCCAATGGTATCGCTAATTTTCTATTAGTGGTGCTTACATGTAATATATATTTATCATTAAAAATTCAAAAACATAAAGAAAAGATGAGATAAGATTATATATAAATAAATAATTTAATATTTATGATTTCATTATGTACTCTAATACTCTTTCAGATCTAGACATCAGATTTGGCGACATCAAGTTTTAATTACGCTTATGTCATCTTGGCGTTACACATCACCAACCATCGTTGGAGAAGTTTTTACTTGGACATTATGGATTGATGATGACGCTTTTAAATTACAAACGATAGAAGAGCCATTGGAGATGCTCTTATATCTTCTTCTTGAAGTTTAAAAAAGAAAAATAAAATAAAATAGAATATAATAGGCACCCTTTTTGAAGTGGCTAATTTTTAGCTTTTCTTGACGTTTACTCTTGATTCTCAAATGGGCGCACGAATTTGCAGGCCCAATTACGTGCGCACCTACTTCTTTGTTCCATTTGATGCATGCTACCCCCGCAACTAAATAACCACGGGGCCGAAAAAATTACTCCCTCCGTCCCATTAAGATATGCAAATATTTCTGTTTTGTCCGTTTAAATTATAGTCCAATTTCTTTATTGAATGTATAATTTATTTTCCATGTACTAAAATACTCCTATTTAAGATAATTGGAATTCTAAATATCAAGATGAATATTTCATCTCTCAAGATATTTAAACATATTCACACTATTTTTTGACAATTCAATATAGGGATGAAATTGGAAGAATATATGAATATCTTATAATTCCAAGAACATTTAAGATGTTTTCTTAATATGCGTGAAAAATAATGAGTCTTTATCTTAGTGGACTGGCGAGTACTCTCCATCCCACTAAGATAAAAGTATTCTATTTTGTCAGTCCCAAATTATAAATTCACTTTATTGAATGTATAATTTATTTTTCATGTACTAAAATACCCCTATTTAAGATAATTGGAATACTAAACATCAAGATAGATATTTCATCTCCCAAGATATTTAAATATGTTCACACTATTTTTTGACAATTCAATATAGGGGTGAAATTGGAAGAATATATGAATATCTTATAATTCCAAGAACATTTAAGATATTTTCTTAATATGTGTGAAAAATAGTGGGTGCCTATCTTAGTGGAACGGAGGGAGTATAATTTAGTTCATTTGAGGGGAAAATATATAAATTAGGCTCAAATTTCGCCTCCAAATTACCCACTTTTCCTTGACCGTTTTCTCCATCCCATTAATTTTGCTCTACTATTTGCAGTAATACACAATTATTGTGTCTATATGAAATATCACATCAATATTAAATGTTATTTATCACAACATCATCTAATGTGTCTAGATGTTATGCATCACGGAGAAATAACCCACTTTGCACATTATTACTCTGTATTTTTGCATCAAGTTCCTTTTATTAAAAAAAAAAAATTGTCAAATTATCGTCTTTGTTTATCGATCAAGTTAGATGTTTATATGTAGGTTTTGGAAAGATGAATCAATTAATATCAAGTGATTGATTATTAATAGGTACAGCTTATATACGATATTATTCTTGGAAAATATATAAATACTCTGGTAAAAGAATAGTGAAAGGAATGATGGGAAAGTTGCACCAGAAGGACCCCCTTTTTGAAAATGTGCATGAAGTGATATGATTTTTTATTTTTGGAGTGAAAGATCTCAGCTTTGATTATTAAATAAGCAATATTAATGCCAACCGTCTAAATGGCCACACCAGACAAAATTGATAATCTACGTTTCACACCTAGTAGAGAATAACTACAAGGAAAAAAAATATTTAAAAATAGTTAAACGAGATTCATCATGAAATTTTCATATTGTGCGTATTATATTTTTGTTAGTTTTTTTAAGGGGGATTTTTTTTTTATTATGTATTTTTTAATTTTTATTTCGATTATTAATTTAAACATAAAGAAAATTTTGAAAAAATAACAAAAATAAAAGGTCAAATCTTATAAGTCTATAAGCCCAGTATTAATGTGTAGGTGACTAAACACTCAAGTATCGGATATTCGTACATTACATTTACACCAAGAACACTGGAAATTTATCGGTTGGTAAAGATCTTCGTTGCGCCAGAAAACTCGTTTTCAACTTTTTCTAATGATATTCATGACAGTTTCAACCACATAATACCCACAAAAAATTTTTTTTTAAAAAAATGCAAACCTATACTGAAATGAGATTTTAATATTGCCAATATGCATTAAGGTCAGGTCACTTGTACTTTTTATATTCAGGGTAAAAATCAGTGGGCTGTGGACTGTATTGGCCACCATTTTGTGAGAAAACTACCTTTGGTTTCCCCCAGGACCCAGCAATCAACCACCTGCCGTGGGTCATTCAATTTAGCTATTGGTGGTACCTACTGTTCTATATATCGCTCGCTTCGAGTGCGCTTACGCAGCGCTTAAACGTGATGCTTGATTATCTTGCTTTGTCATACATTGCATTTTTACGCTTAGCCTCTACTTTGACTCGTTTTAACCCCCTTAAGCTTGTAAAAGTTTGAAGTTTTGTCTTACCATTCGCTGTACGTTTTTTAGAACATTGATGGTATCATATATATATATATATATATATATAGATTTAGAGCATTGGTTGTGTTTTCAACTCGCAGTGATTGTGTTTTCATATTAGATTTAGAGCATCTTTAATGGGGTTCTACGAATTGAGCTTATAAATGAAATGGTATTTTACATGGATTAAGATGGTATTCATATGTGTTATTTTAACTTTTTCTTTTAATTTTCATTTTATTTCCCTAAAATGCAGCGGTTGACGTGTGAGGAAAAGTTGATAAAGTAAAACGAAATTTTACAGGAGAGCAAGTTGAATTAAACAAAAAAAATCACAAAATATAAGTAATATTAAAAGAAAATTTTAAAAGCAGAATGCCATATAAAAATGTTAAAATTTTCACAATAATTATAAAGGGGCACTTAAATTTGACATTTTAATACAAATGGCGTAGCAAACACTTCTTCATTATTCAATATGAACAAATAAACAAATGACGTATCAACGTGTTACTCAAAATGGCGAGTCGAATATTTTCATTTAAAATTATTCATTAGGTTTCCAATCCCTTTATGAATATATCACAAAGTTACGCTTTAATGATGGAAAGCTAATCCAGTTTGCTCCAACCTGCACCAACCAAGCTTGATTACTGCTCCCCAACCCCATCATCATCCAACCCCACAACCCTAAATATCTACTCCCTCCGTCCCATTTTGATAGGCATAGTTTGACTTTCACACGGATTAAGAATTTGAAATTAATATTTATTGGAAAGGTAAATTTTATTTGTATATTTCTCAATATACCCCTATATTAAATATGACAACTTACTTTTATTAATAACCATGCATAATAAATAGGGGTAGATTAGGAAATGAAGAAATTAAATTTATACCAATAAGGAAAGTAGCCTATATTTTGGGACGGATGAAAAAGGAAAACAAGCCTATCAAAATGGGACGGAGGGAGTATTAATCTATATATTCTCATTAAATTCTAATCCTCAAAAAATAAAATTACTATATTCGAGAAAATATATACTCCTTGTCAAAAAAATGTCAATTGTTAGTCAAATGCTTGTTAGGGCCCCAACCACCTCTTACCACTTCATTTGTCAAATTTTCAATTACAGACGATTTCAAAAAAAGAAAAATTATTAAAATTACAAAAATGCTATAAATATGCACAAGTAACTTAAATTTCTAATTTTATCCCATATTCGGAAATCTAATGGTATGAAAATAAGGGGTAGAATTAGAAATTTATGTTGTAATAGCGCTAGTGATCAGTTGTCATACGTTGGCAACTTATGTTGCCCACATGTGTGACGTGGCCTTGTGGTAGCCACATCACTGCGCCAAATTTTTTTAAATTTTTTTAAAGCCCACGTGAAATGAATAATACATACTTCTGGCTGGATGGTGGGAGGATTAAATGTGGCCCCACATTCCCCAAAGGGGTGTTGACAACTGAATGTGACTAGTTGCCATAGTGTGGTGTTGACTTGTGTATGGATATATAATTAATTGTTAAAATCATAAATAAAAATCATTTCCATATTTTGTATTTATGGGTACTTAGTTAGTTAAAATGTTGTTTAGTTTGCATGACAATTTTCATAATAAAAATGGCGTTAGTAAATAAATGGAAATGAGTGGTAAAAAATAAATAATATTTGTCTATTTTACCTATGATCTAAATTAAGTTAAATGATTAAACTTAGTAACTATTGGTAATTAATTGTTATAAATATGTTTTTGATTAATTAATTATATTTAAAATCTTTGAAATATCTTGTCTGTTTTGGATTTATACATTATATCGGATGAAAATTAGTTTAATTAGTTATTATTAAATTATGAGTCATTTTCTCTCTCACTGTATACTTCGTCTCCACTTTCCACCCCCTTCTCCTATATAAACTCCTCAAAAATCTCAATTCATCTCCTCTATTATTCCATTTCCAATCAATACATAAATATATACATATAATCAATTTCTTTAGTGTCTGAATCATCAAAATGGCCTCAAACAGCTTGATCGTGAGTTTCGGTGAGATGCTAATCGATTTTGTGCCGACGGTCTCCGGCGTGTCGTTGGCGGAGGCGCCCGGATTCTTGAAGGCACCCGGCGGCGCTCCGGCCAACGTGGCGATTGCTGTATCGAGGCTAGGCGGAAAGGCCGCCTTCATCGGAAAACTCGGTGAAGATGAGTTCGGTCATATGCTCGCCGGTATTTTGAAGGAAAACGGCGTGTCCGCCGATGGCATCCCCTTCGATAAAGGCGCACGGACCGCCCTCGCTTTCGTCACCCTACGCGCCGATGGAGAGCGTGAATTCATGTTCTATAGGAATCCCAGTGCTGACATGTTGCTCACTCCCGATGAATTGAATCTCGAGCTCATTAGATCTGTGAGTGTCGCCATCAATCAACTTTTTTCGTATTAGATAATTGAATTTATTTGTCGCTTGATCTATTTTGTTTCTATCATTCGGATTTTTCTCGTCTTGATTTGCGACGTGAACGATCATTGTGATTTTTGTGCAGATTTTTTTCTCTTTTGTTAGGAGTAATTCTTTTTTCTTTTTTAGAATAATAATCCATTAATTTCGGTGAAACTTTGACTTCCGTGACTAATTTACTGTGGATGAGGTGTCCAGGCCCACCAGCTGGCAGCTGGTTGGTGGAATTAAAGAATTTTCTTTTAGATCTTTTTAATAAAGGAAGTGCTTGTTTGGAATCATTTTCTTTGATCACATTAGCTGATTGATGTAGATTTTGGAGAAAATTATCTTTTTACAGTCATTTTTAATCACTGATTTCTTCAAATTGACAATATTTTCGTGATTTTTAATAAGATTTTACAAACAATGCAAATACTGCTAGTAAAGCGTGATGAAATTTTTGGCCTTTTGTTAGCCGATGAGGCAGATGCCTGCATTCGACACGCCCCTTTACATCACTGTCAAGGTGATACAAAAATCACCTCATCGGTGGGCCCAGTGATCTCACTCATTGAGGCCCAGGTTAATTTTCTCCCATTGGATCCATTCCAATTTGGATCCGGATTTTTCAAGCTAATACTGCTAATTGATAATTCTTCAGTCAAAGATTTAGAAAATTGAGTATTTGTAGGACCGTTAGGTGGCTAATTAAAAAGTATAATGCAAGTTTTTAGGTGCAGTTGAGTGTGGTTAGGATTTTATTTTCCAATTGCAGAACTTTACTAAAATTAAGTGCTCTATTTATTACCCTTAACAATGAGACCACATATGTCTATTCCAATCAAAACAACCCACTACATTGAACTATCAAGACTATTTATAAATATAGGACAATGTTGAATATTTCGAAATGTTTAGATGATCGTTAAACAATTATGTATGCGTAATCGAAATAATATCTGACATTGACAAAATTTATGAACTATTTATAAACAAACTATGTTGTAGATATCTTCTCTCTCTCTCTGTGTTTTAGTATCGTTTGAAAAAGATGGAGATGATGAATCTTGATTACTCAGAAGACTTATCTACATCAATTTCTGTAGGCTAAAGTGTTCCATTATGGATCAATAAGCTTGATCGTGGAGCCCTGCAGATCAGCACATTTGAAGGCAATGCAGGTGGCCAAGGAAGCCGGGGCATTGCTGTCGTACGACCCCAACCTCCGGCTGCCGCTGTGGCCCTCAGCCGATGAGGCTCGAAAGCAAATCATGAGCATTTGGGACAAAGCCGATGTGATCAAGGTCAGTGATAATGAACTTGAGTTCCTCACAGGGAGTAACAAGATTGATGATGCTTCGGCGATGTCCCTATGGCATGACAATTTGAAACTACTCTTGGTCACCCTTGGTGAAAACGGTTGCAGATATTACACTAAGGTATGTTCTTCTCGTTGATTGCTCATTTCCCATTCTTAATTCACTGCTTGAGAGGATTAAGGCCTTTGTGTTTTCGTTTGACAAATTTTTTCGGGAAGGAAAATGATTTTCTTGAAAAATATATCCTTAAAAGGTAAGAAAATTTACAGAGAAATATATAGGAAAGATATTTTTTAGTGAAGAAATGAGCATAAGGAAAAATGATTATTAATAGGTTTTGTCAAACAAGCACTTAATCTTTTCATTTTGGTAGTAAATCATTATAATCAATTAATATTGTGTTACTTGGTATATATATCTGTCTGGCTGCATTTTGTGCATCCTTTAAACACACTATTTGAAAAATGAGATTCATGTGGCTCTCTTTTCTATTCACTTTGGGTTTAAAAGATAGGAAAAAGTTGGAAATGATGGATTGAAAACAAGGAAGCATATCTACCATCCAAATATTCCTTGGTATAATTCATTTTTCTGAAAAGGAGCCTGAAATGCCCAAGGTAGATAAAATTTTCTGCGAAAAGAAACATAGTGACACTGAGTTTATTATGCTATATATGAACTAAGAAGCAACCACCGCCAACTTGAATTATATGCTATTCCTGATAGAATACCAATATGCTCTCATTTTGCAAAAGTTCTTAATTTTTTCTCGCTTTTCCTTCTATTTTGTGTGATAATTCTTTATCCTACACACTCTTTTTCGACTTTTTCAGATGCAAAGAATGAGTAGGATAACAAAATATCTTCCGCATCATTAACTCAACAATTGAATGAGAATCATCCACTAATAAACATATATACCTGACTACCTGTGTCCTAAGTGTTTATGTTATAATCTCAGTAAACCTTAACTTTTTTGCTTTGTCCCTTGGTGGTGGTAAACAGAACTTCCATGGATCAGTTGATGCCTTCCATGTCAAGGCAATTGACACCACAGGAGCTGGCGATTCTTTCGTAGGAGCCCTTCTCTGTAAGATCGTTAACGATCATGGAATAATCCAGGTAATTTGTTGATAATAATGTATCCAATACGTTTTGCATAATACAAAAAGCTAGTTCTATTCATTTTCTCATTACAAAAAGCTAATTCTATTTATTTTCTTGATTACTAGGACGAGGCTAAATTGAAGGAACTACTTAAATTTGCTTGTGCATGTGGAGCTATCACCACAACGAAAAAGGGAGCCATCCCGGCTCTCCCGACCGAGAAAGAAGTCCTTGCCTTCATCAAGGAAGGAAAATAGAGGAAAGAGAGTGCCTTCTTTTTTCTGACTTCGATTTTCGGAATGCTTTTGCGCCCCTTTTCCAAGACGAGAGTTTTGGTTTTCTGAGGTTGTTTGTAGGTTTCTTATTTCTCATTTCTCATTTTCGGGCTTTTCATTTTTATTTGCTTGTAGATGAAATAATTTCTTTAAGGAAGTTAAATAAAATGTTCCCATCATATTTTTGTTCTCTTTCTTTTGGAATCTTATTCTTTTTCTTACTGTATCTGTCCAGCATTGACACAGAGAATGACACCTAAGTTATAGAATACTGTTGTGGTTGGTTGCACAACATGTCTAAGAGATGTCTTTAACTTATTTTAAAAATTAAAACTGAACCTGAAGATACGTTTGTGGTTAGTGGAGTTGAAATGTTGAACTTGTGATTCTATTTTGTAAAAGAAGAACAGAGATGTCCACAATATTGCAACCATTGCATTTCACTTTTGGGCTATTGGACGGATTGTATTCTATTTCACACTTATTATTATGTGTGGTTATTAGTAAAACCTTTGCGCTGTCTCTCGTTTTGGTAAGTAGAATTTTCATGGATTGGTTGATGCCTTAAATGCCAATGCCATGGATAGGGGAGGAGTTGGCTTCCATTGGAGCCCTTCTCTGCATGATGGTTGACGATCATAGAATAATCTACAAAACTTCTAGATAAAATTGCTAAGATATATGTATAGTATTATTGATGTGTTGATGGAGTTTTTGTAAATTTATTATAGGGTTATGTGGTTATTTTGCAAATTCTGTAAATTTATTCATGAGACTTGATATATCGATAGGGTCAGTGATCCAATACCAACTTGGTATGGTGCCAACTAGTGTCGGATCGTCGACACGTCTCCCCACACCACCCATGTTGGTTTTTTTTTTTTTGGTTGGTTTTGGGGGGGGTGGTGGTTGGCGCCCACCCAACAATAGTTGGCATTGGATCATAGCTAACGTCAATACTATTTTTGTTATGTTTACCGTACAAAGGAATCATTCTATTGACTTTCTTGATTAATCGGGGGAAGAAGTAATTAAATTTGCATGTGGATGTGGAGCTATTACCACAAGCAAGAAGGGAACCTTCCGACTTTTGGTGATCGATAAACATGTCATTCCTCTTCTAAAACACACGGTGTAGAAACTCACCGAGAGAAAATTTGATTTTTTATTTTGTAGTGTTGCTTCCCTTCATCTCGACTTTTATACGGTTCACGCAATTTGGCAGCATTAATATTGGAGTTTTGAATAAAGATATTCATTTTGATCATTTATCCATAATTGATTATATGACAACTAGCTAATCCCAATTGATAATATAGTAATAAATCAATGTCAAATGTGATCTTGATCCTAACAGATCATTTACCTTATCTCAAAAGTTGGACTTAAATCAAATCTGGTCCGCCTTTAACGTTACTCCTAGTAGTCTGCTTATGGGAAAATACAGTTTTGCTCCCATGACCACTAAGTGGTCATGGTATATGCCCACACTTGGCAAAATTAGGGGAAAAAAAAAAAATGTGGAGCCCACATGAACCCCTCGTCATCAGGGGCCTGTTATGTATTATTCATCTTACTTAACATAGATGCTAAAACAAATTAAAAAAATTTCTTTTAAAAAAATTTTTTGCGTTGCTGACGTGGGGGCGCCACGTCAATGTGTGGCATGCTCCCTGACCACTGTGTAGTCAGGGGAGCATTAGCGTGGGAAAATAATACGCCAACATGTACTATGAGATAATCAAGTATCTAGACTCATTCGGTCAAATTAATCCCAAACCACGCAACTTAAGTTTAAGATCAATATTTCTTGCAACCACAAGCACAAGAGAACAAGAAGGTCAATAACAAAATACAACTCCTAAAACATCTTTTGTAAAAAGTTAAAACATACATATTCATCCAAGATCAGGAACCAAGAAGTACTCGTCCTCATCATCTACGAACTCAATCCTAGGTTTCTTGTGAGGTACATGGAATTTCGCCAGCCGAAAAGAAGCCAAGTCACTCGGCTGAGACATTGGTAGCCGAGGAACTTCAGCTGCCGCTAAAGCCTCCGGCGATAATTGTTCACCAAACAGCCCAAAGTCCGTAAACCAGTCGAGCCCACCAAACTCAAGTTGATCCTTCTGTAAAATTTCAAGAATAGATTTACTAATTACTATCGTTATCCAATCCTTCTTACTGAACACATACATCATAAGCATATCTGTCTGATCAAGAAATGGGTAGTAACATTCAAAAAAAAGGGGGTAGTAATTTTCTTACCTTATTGGATGACTCATAATCCGAAAACGGTAGTAACTCATCTACATGAGGCCAAGATGGTGATGAGATACCAGTTACATGCTGAAAGGGTATTTTTGTAGCAATTTGTTGTGAATTGTGTTTGGGTGGATTTAGCTCCACATGGTTCTTTGTTGTGTCCTTGTTGGAATTAGAGCTCAAAGCAACTCGAATTCCGGTGGCTAAAAACCGTTGGTGGTTCGCGGTACATCTATTGGCTGAATGGATAGGCTCGTCGCATCCCTTGCAAAAGAGCGCTCGGTCTTCAACACAAAATATGAAAGCAGTCTTCTCCTGCACACAAAGACAACCTTTTATTTTGCTAAAAACTAACTTTTTAAATTAAACAAGAGTGAAACTGTTGGTCTGTGAAGCCAAATGTCCACAAAGTCAAAGAAAGAGGCTGCATGTGTTCAAAAGTCAAAAATTATGGCTCAATGTTTGTGGGCTGCACGAGTTCACAATTGCAGAGGAAGGAATTGCGTGCAAAATTACAGCCGCAATTTTTGACAAAAGGCAGCCCGCAATTGTTGACATTTGCGTAGAATTAGGTGCATGGATCGCCTATAAGTAGAGGCTCCATTCTTCATTGTAAAGGCACCGCACCATACCACAACACTATCTGAATACACCAACACAATAGTCATTGTGTAGAGAGAGTGTGAGAGCTTGATGTAGAAGCTCGGTGTGAGAGCTGTGTAGAACAGTGTGAAAACGATGTAGTTTATCTGAGAAGATAAAAAGTGAGTGGAGTGATAAAGTTCTCACAGAGCAGAGAAAATACAGCAGATTTTTGTACTCCTCATTTTGAGATAGTGAAATATATTGGTACAGTGGACGTAGGCAGCTTACTAACCACGTTAAATCTCGGTGTTCCATATTTGTGCTTATTTTGGTGTCCATTATTTTCTCAACAGATATTATTTTTGTCCCATCGATCTTGGATTTTAATTAAGAGCTTCCTCAACAGAAACCACGAAATCTATGGATAACACGTGAGCTCTAGTAGCCATATGCTAGTGAGTGACTGAAATATATTTTTTCTTGTCCTCTCGAATTCTCTCTTTTTCAAAATTTTGTACCTCTTATCTAACTTTTTCATACCATTCAAAATTACAAAGACCTTACATAATCCCCCCTCAAATTCTTACCCCGTCTTTCAATTTTTTTTTTTTTTTTTTGAGTAACGTCTTTCAAAATTTTGTACTTTTCTATCTCATTTTTCTATCTCTTCCTCAAGATTCCATATCTTTTTATCTATTTTTTTTTTTATTTATGAATCAGCATTGCAAGACCTTAGAGTCGAATTCAGTACAAACTAACGCTATCAAATCACGTAAAGAAAAGGAGAGAATTTTGATTACTTGGCATATATCACAACGAGGAAGCTTGTTGGAGAGGGAATCAAGAAGAAGCCTTTGGTGTTTGCTAGCAAGTTTGTTAGCAGCATGAACTCGAATATCACAATCTGCACACAAAGCCGCCTCATCTGCGCAACAAATCACAGTTGCTTCAGCTTTCTCACACACATCACACTGAATCTTCATCTTCTTCAATCTTCCAAGATTCCAATGTTTTCAACCAATTTCTGATCTTTTTTCTTCAATATAATCTGCCTTCAAAGCCTAAAAATTGAATCTTTTGCCCTTACAAGAATAAAGAAAAGAAACCCACAATATCAAAGAATGTGAATAAGAATCTAATCCAAGGAAAAAAGGAAAATGGGGCTTTATCAACGAAGTATATGCTAAAACCCTTGATGGAGATTTTGGGGTTAACACAACAATTTTCAAGTCGGAAAAATAATGTCGAAGAAAGACTCGAAAGAACTCAGAAGAGGATAAGGAACGTATCAAATGCTGACAGGTAATTGAGCAACGGAGCATTTTGTGGGGCAAGGGCTGAAGCCCCTATTTGTGGCTGTCGATGAAGGAGCAACACTAGTGGCCATCAACTAAATTGACATTATTTAATGATTTCTGTGTTTAGTCCAATGAGCTATACATATGCAATTATTAGATTATGAAAAATGGGTTGAATTTACCGAGTTTATAGAATACATATTACGTGGATATGGGAAAAATTCTAAGATTTCCTGAAAGATCCACTTTAGATTTGTGCTAATTTAATCGCCCACATACATATAGGGGCCACAATTTAATAAATAAAGTGATCCCCTACAGGTGTGGGTAGCTTCCATCGCCTCTGAAAGATCGAAAGTGTTTGCAGACTCCAAGAAGTAATTTTTCTCATGAATACGCCATCACATCGATATAATAATTATGTAAGAGAATGTTCGATGGAGAATGTGGATTGAGAATGATGTTATGGAGAGAGATAAAGAAAAGATGATTATTTTAATTATAGAGAAATTGAAAGAATTTATAGAATAAAAAAAGGGAAAAGTAAAAAAAAAATTCAAAAATAATAGGGGAGGACGTGAAGTCAGATGTGTGTTTTTGGAAGTACCAAGAGAAGCGATGAAGAAAAAATGAGGAAATAAGGATAATGAAGGGGGAGAAGTGGGACCCACAATTTTTTATGTATCTATCTCTATCTTAAAATTGATTGTCATGTAGAATGCAATTGATATTGAGCATTGGAGATGTTTTAAGTAATCACATCTAATACGAAGATAACGACAGCATTACAATAACACAATATATGCGTAAACATTAGATCAACTTCGTATCAAGGGACTATGGTTCTCGCACTTTTTTTGATGGGACATAACGAGAAAATGTTTCTTGTTTATTCTGAACTCATATTACTTGTTTTCAATTCCTATTTGTAAGTTTTTCAAGTTTAGTCACTTATGTTAGGACTTAGGAGAGAAGAGGATATCTCAAATGAAGAAATTAAATACACATAAAATTTATATTTTAGAAGGGAAAAATAAAGAAAATAAAATTGTCTTTGTGAGATAAGAGATTACCTAATTTACTTACATATAATAATGGAACGAGACAACCAATGGCGGATCTAAGATTTTTAACAAAAACAGAAAAAATATAATTCGACGAAAATTATTTATAAAATTTTTTTTTCTATATAAATTTTTTTTTTCTATAGAAACTTTGCGAATTTTTTTTGGGTCGGGGGGGCTAGCGCCCATGGGAGCCCCCTACATCCGCCTCTGGAGACAACCCTTAAATTTGTTAGATTTTTGCACTCAAAGACCGTGTCGTCAAAATCCTAATTCCTACCTTCTCTTTTAACGACTCGATTTATACTCTACAATATGAGTTAAATGCTTTGACAACATAGAACGTGCGTGCTCAAATTCATGAAACATTGTAAAAATGTGGGCGCCTCGTTAGTTGATGCTTCACATCTTGATGTCAACAAATACATCATTGATTGAATGCGATGAAACATGGACCACTACTTTGATTTCTGCTTTTGAGAGCAATAAAATACTCCATCCGTCTCATTTAAACAAGATTCTTTTCTCTTTTTCTGGATAATTCCATGCATTCATGTAGTCGTGTATGCATATATTGAGTTGTGTTGCATATCTTGACCCATCTGGTTGCAGCCCACTTATGTCTTGGCCCATTTTATATCTTGACCCATTTGGTTGCATATCTTGATCGCGTCTTATCACACATAGGTGCGCTTAAATATGTCTAAACTCAATACTTGAGCTCGATGTTTTTTTGCGCCTTGCGCTTTTTACAACATTGACTATATTAATCTATACTCAGATAATAATAGAGACGTGTACCAAACTTTACGTAAGAATATATAAACAATTATAGAAGCATATATACATAAAATTCACAACTCAATGATAAATTGTATAAAAATGGAACAATTCATAAGTTAGTATGTAGATCGCAAATTGTCCACTATTAATTTGAAAGTGTGTAAGATTGAAAATTAAGACAGTTAGAACAACCGTTGTATAAGCTTGAATGTTCAAACAGAGAGAATGACTAAGACATTTCGGTTGAATCTCTTCAAATTTACCTCAATATCAATGATGACGCTTTTTTTTTCCTTGCACTAGGTCATCACCATACGATTGTATGTACAATTATTTTGTGTGAAAAAAAAAATAAAAAAGATAATATGATGCTCATATAACCAGCAAATAATCTATATATGTATATATATATATATATATATATATAACTATCGCGGAATATTATGATATCCCAGTACCAAAAGATAATATACCAATATTTTTTCCTCATAAATTACGGAATCATACACAAATATATGGGGATGTCATATCACACACATGACACATATTCATTACCCGAAAATAATGATCTCCTTCAATGCATTAAATCCTGATGCTTGGAAGTAGTTCCTGGAACAAAGCATCTTATGACAAATTCAGTAGGCCAAGCAACTTTTAACTTATAAACCCTAATTCCAATCATCTTGATCTTCCTTCTCTTTGCAACTGCTCCCATGGAGACCTCTCCAATACTTTTTAACAACTTCTTCGTCTTCTCCTTCAACTTGTTGCCTTCACTGAGCTGATAACTATTAATAAATTCCCTTCTGGCATGTAAATATTCCCAATCTCGACCGCGAAAATTTCGATAATTATTATATCCTATGGAGAGTGAAAGAGAAGTAGGATGGACTTCTTGGATGCCATTTTTCTTTCTCCAAAAAGCCATAATGAATATAATTATTATTGCAGTATGCAAGATGTGATTATATGAGTAAAAGAATTATTTCTTAACTATATGTTTGTTGAACTATGGTGGAAAGTTTTTTTGTTCAAGTAAATTAAAGTTGGTAGCTTTTGTTGCACCCATGTTGTATCTTATTGGACATTACTTGTAACCCGGGTTTGGTAGTTGGGTATGAGTTTACAATAATTTCTTATTTCCTATAATTTTAACTCTTTTATCTAATATGGACTATTTAATTAATTAAATGAGATCAGTAAAAAAGATACAAAATGAGACAATAAATCTGCACTTATTGAGACAGTGAGCATACATAAGTAAACATTAAAACTACCAAGAATAGAAAAGGCAAAATGAAGGGGATACATATAATATTAGATTAGTCTTTTTTAAATTGGGATATTTATGGTTTTTAATGCATTTATTTATAAACAATATAAATTATGTTATGTTTTCCAATAGTCTTTCTTGGTTATATTCACCTCATACTTCTTGGGGGAAAAAAAGAAAAGAAAAAAAGAAAATACGAATTATTGTTCAAAAATATTGACATGCGAAGGAAAGCGGAAATTGAATATATAAAACATTATTTATACTAAGACAAAGTAAAATTAAACTAAAAACACAAAAACAAAAGGAAAAAAGAAATACTTAACGGGAGAGATCCTAGAAGCGAAAAAAGATGCAAAAAAATCATTGCTTCAAGTTATTCCAACAGAAATGGTGTACGTGGCCACGGCCCCAACTCTAGTTACTTCCACTGTACGTCGCGATAAAATACACAAAGGATAATAATAATAATAATAATAACAACAAAACACAAATTTAATTAAAAATAACGAAGCACAGATTTACATAGAAAGTGAAGATATTTCGGACTAATAAGGAAAATAGAAGAAAATCTCTAAATTAAAGATGAATTATGCCACAATAATATAATGGATTTCACAGCTATGATTGACAGAATATATATTTGGCATGATTTTTTTTATTCTATTCATTTCGTTACTTTTAGATCGATGATTATCAAATATATATATATCACTTAACAGCATATCAAGCGCTATATTCTTTATTATGGTAATCTACGATTGTAATAAGATATTAGTAGTCAAGGATAACGTTTTCAATAAATATGGCTCCTACTAATACCCTAATTAAAAGGTACATAAGGCATACACCATTTATTAAACATGCTCTGCCAGGACGATTGTTCATTTGCTACCACCACAGACTCCCAATTTTTCATAATTTACCATGTACAAGATTCTAAAAAACATAAAGCGTTAAAATTTAAAAAGCATTGATGGCACACTTCTTCGATATATATATATATATATTTTTACGAGCTAAAGTGTGTTCTTTTACTTTGTTTCGCGCTCTCTTCAAAATTTTTTACCCACACTTTATGCTTTTGTGTGTGTGTGTATTTTTTTCTATTTTATTTTATAAAACACTACCTCCACTGCTCCACATATATGTGGTATATATCAAGAGCCTTACGAGCGTCCTAGTACAAATAAGGTAATAAAATAAAAACACAAGAATGAAAACGTGAAAGGACAATTTTGCTTCAAGAATTCGGAAGTGATCTAGCTAATCACAATCAACTAGGCTAAATAGGCGCCTAAGCCTAAAAGTGGAGATTTATATACTCCACTGAGATGGATCCAGAAATGACTTAATTAAAAATACAAAAATTGAATAAAAAAGACAATTAACAAAAGAGCGCCGACCCGGAGCTGTCTCTTTTTTATTAGAAACGATTCGAACGACACAAATCCATAAGAGGACTTCACTTTAGCAATGTGTTTGACAGGATTACTCATTTTCATTCAAAAACACACTGTGTTAACTATATTAAGGGGTTAGACGACAAATCTGTAATTTACAATTGTGTCATTCTCTATCTAGCTCCTCGCCAATCCACCTCGAAAGAACACCACCACAAGTTACGTCTTGATAGGTGGTGCGTTGAGCTTATATAATTCTTCCACATTGAAGGTACTGAAAATTTCCTTATGTAGGGTCAGCCTATGTAAACATTAGTGGTGGGCATCGATTGGTTCGGTTTAGGTTTTGGCTTCAACAGAAACCGACCACCTGCCGATCTGTTCCCACAAATGGAAGCCGTAACGACCGATGGGTCGGTTTGTCGGTTAACCAACCAATTTCACCTTTATTTTATTTTATTTTTTTATTTTCCGGAGCCGATGGGTTTTCGGGTTGGAAACTACCGAACCGAATTGACCCGAGTCAATCGGTTTTGACAGTTTGGCGGTTAAAATGCCCATCCCTTAAACATTGTTGTTGATCCATATCAGTACCATGAAATGATCGTATTTTCTAGGCTTTTGCTTGTTGTAGGTACCAATAGGAAATCTTTCTTTTTGCAGTAACAAAATCACTGAATCGCCTCTTGAAACTACTTATTTCGTCTATTAGAATCTTCACTTGCTCTCCTGCGAGCTGCTCGCTCTTAACAGGCCACGAACCAGTGGCCCCAGCCCGAGCTGAAATTGCAGCGGGCCGACTTGACTAGTTGTGCCATCTTCAACATGATTGACAAAATCACTTTTATTTTCTAATTATTTCAAGTCGTATATGCTATAATTTTTCATATTTCTTTTTAACTACACATTTATTAATTCTGTAATTTAAGCAACTGAAATACATAATAATTTTTTTTTTATAGGAACTGAATATTTGTTTTTCCTCTTCATATATATTTCCTTTTTCCTTTTGTGTTTTTTTCCCCCCTAATGGTATAACTTTTACGATCTTATCCTAAATTATTGCATGGGTGAGACGAAATATACCCCCCAAATTTACTGATTACACCCATCGAATAAATTATTCCCATTTTACCTTTCGTTTTTTTCTTCTTTTTTTCCGGCCTGTGCTAGCCGAACACCATTAATGGAGTTCGACTAGTGCCTGCACCGGCAAATCTTTAATAATAATAATAATAATAATAATAATAATAATAATAATAATAAAAGGAAGTGGAAAGTGGGGGGAAGAAACCGCTTAAGTTACTGCAAACATTTAAAAAATATAAAAAATACGAAACAAAATAGGGAAAAAGAAGCTATCATTAATGACAGCTTCAAGCTTGAAGAAGCTCATGTGGAATGCAAGGTGGAGCTTGAAATAATGGAATTTTATACTGATTAGATGACAGAAATGAACCAAAAATTGCTCCCCTTCAATATGTTTTTCCCTTTTTTTCCCCCTTGTATTCACTGCAAATGCAGCCAATTAGCTTTTACTTGTTTGCTGTGTTCACAGTAAATATAAATAAATAAATAAATAAATAAGAGAAATAGAATGATGGTGTAGTCAAATGGGTAGTATGGTCTTTTTACGCATTTTTTAAGAGAAAATGGAGTGCACCCAGTTAGGGTGCATTTCCGCATTTTTGCCTCACCCTTATTGCATTTATTATTCGACTCTCAAATCAGGTACTATTCATTTCTCATTCATCCGGATTCATTTTTCTCATTGATTTGAACTCTAGTGTTTGATATGAATGTGGATTTCAGTATTTCCCATTTTGATAGAGGATTGCTTGATTTCCGAGTCACCCAATTCAGTTTGATGTTCACTCATTCTAGGTCTTGATTATTTTGCAATTTCAGTGGTATTTTGAATCGAAATCGATTCAATCGGATCTAAGTCTGTTGGTTTAGGGAAATCCTGAAGTGGATTCTATTGATTTCCTTTCGTGTTGCTTCACATACTTCGCAGTGAGACTACTTTTCAGTTTGTTTCTTGCTTGGGTGGATTTTTTTACCATATCAAGTCATAATATTTGGAAATTACAGTTAGAAATCCATTGTAGTATAGATGGGTAAACCATTACTCTATGAGATATGGGAAAAGCCAGCTACAAGTTGTATAATAGGGATATGTAGTGCAATATGGTACTACATACAGAAGAAGAACATTGGGTACTCACATGTGGGTTTGAGTTATGATACTGCAATGGAAGGTCACCATTGGAGGATAATAACATCAGCATTTTCACACATTAGTGTTGTTCATCTTGTTTTCAATATGAGTGCACTTTGGAGCCTCGGGGTAATCGAGCGATTAGGCCATATTGGTCTTGGTGTGGAGTCTTATCTCCATTATTCATTGGTATTGGTTGTTTCGTCGGGTATGCTAGTTCTTGGGATGTACCATGTTTTGATTCTAAGGTTCAAGATTGAGTATTTTAGGAGAGTAACTGCTGTTGGATATTCTTGTGTTGTTTTTGGGTGGATGACAATTTTGTCGGTTAAGCAACCCTCGTCCAAGTTGGAGCTTTTCGGGTTTCTTTCACTTCCTATCAGTTTTGCTCCATTTGAGTCACTTATCTTTACGTCTATAATTGTTCCACAAGCGAGTTTTCTTGGTCATTTATCGGGGATCATTTGTGGCTACTCGATTGCCTGGGGTTTGATACATGGAATGAACAATTATTGGGCATTATCTATGTTGGGATGGATTGTAGTTATATTTGTTTTTAGCTTGAAGAAATCTGGTACATATGATTTCAGCTTTCTTGAGATTGAACCTGTGACAGATCCTTCAATGCCATCTGTGCGGTTTGTAGCTTCGGGGAATGGTAGAACCTTGCAGATGAGCACCTTGCCAGATGTCAGTGCTGATCTTGTTTAGCTTCGTGTAGAGTTGTTGCTCTATATTGTGCATTTATACATTAGAAGATTTTGGGTATATCAGGTTCTTTGGCTCGTGCTGTGATAAGGCGACAGTTTCTGGGAGGCTGCTTTTCAGATCAGCATGAATTGTTAAATGTGTTGGTGACCATTGTGCTCATGTACCAGTTCTTGTCAATTTTGAATTTCATCAGTTATGAACAGTTGGATATCATTTTGATTATGAACAAACATTTACACCTTCCAATGCTTTCAAATTGTAAGGGTCCAAAGAAATCAAATGATTTGCAGTCAAATCAGGCTCTTGTATCTACTTGTTTCTATGATTTAGAGTATATAGTGTGCACCTGGGCATTCACCATTCTAATTGAGGACAAGGTAAAATATCATTTTTACCCTGATCCAATCTTCTATTAATAGCAAGCCTAGTGCGGGGTGTAAAAACCCAAATCCAAAAATGCCAAATAGCCCTCACTCCTAAGGGCTAAAAATCCATTTTTGCATGGATCTAGGGAAAAACACCTAAAGGAAAAGCCAAATTTGGCCCCTCGTTTAGGTTTGTTCCCCCTCCCTTTCACCTATATTTTCCACCAACACATTAGAAATGCTCTTAGATAGTATAGACCTGAACGTACAAGATCGGTGAACACCTAACATACACTTCGTACTTCTTTACTCGGTAGTTCTGATAGAGGATGCAATTGTAATTTGATTTTATGTACATCAATGTGTGTACGCTAATCTCATAGAGGATGCAATTGTAATGGTAGTTCTGATCGAGGATGCAATTGTAATGTCATTTTATAAACTATATATAAGCATGAATGGAGTTTTAGAAGCTTACAATTTTGCATCTACAAATGAAAGAATACTAATTGACAAGACACAAGTCTCGTGCTGAAAACCCGAGACATGTATTCTTGCTACCCTCAGACGGGCATTTCACCCCAAATTATATAAGTTACATAAATATACATGAAGCAAGTACCATTTGCAAAATGGCAGCTAAAGGTTCAATGTGCACTTCGAATATGTGCAAACAAATACATTAAATCCCTTCAAACAAGTGTCAAATGCGACATCATGCAACGGCCAAGACCTGCAAGTGACAGACAAACTGATTAATATCTTCTTATCGGATAAAAGAATATGCACTAAAAGGGCTCAAAATCATCAATTGCCAACCAAGTAAATAGCAATTCACAATTATTTTATTTTTTATACCACTTTGATTTACCTTCAACCACACATTTAAAACACTTTCAAACTTAAATCAATTTTAATCCATATCAAACATATGGATGTTAGTGCTTCAAAAAAATAAAAAATAAAAATAACTGATGTTAGAAAAGTGAGTAATACCTATAACTTCTCAACTTCTGCACTACTTCTGTTATCAACACTTCCATTGACATATGCCTCATGGGAGTTGGAATCACTTTCTTCACCACCCGGCTTAATAAGCTGTGAGAAGCCTTGCCCAAGTGATCTCCAAAACCTCGTTGGAAGTGACGACTGCAAATTCTCCACGCTCTTCTCTGAATGCAGTTCAACTTGTCTTGCTGAAGCAGTATCAAGCTCAGAAAATCTAATGGCTCCTAAGATTCTTTCTGGAAGCTCTGATTCATCTTGACCCTCAATAAGAAACGCTAAGTCAACAGTAAGCGTCGCGATATAACCAAATGCAAGATGAACAATTGCATTAGCAACCACTGAAGATCCAATATCTATATCAACTTCAATGAAGTTTTCTTCCAAACAGTACTTGCAAGTAAGTGCTCGACCGATAATGCAGATTGCCTGCTCTCCAACTGCTTTTCTCACAATCCAAGGGCCTTTGACAATATTAGCTATCAATTTTAATCTTGAATTCCTAAATCCATCATCCTCTTTTAGGAACCTATTCATCAAAGAGCCCTCAGGAATTGGATCCACACCCACAAAATATGCAACTGCACTGTAGTTATCCTTACTTGGGACTTGCAAATTGAAAGCCCAAATGAAAGGGTTTTTACAATTCTTTGAAATTTCATCATCAAGAGCTCTTCTAACACGATGTTTTTTGTTTTTTAAGAGTTCTGAAATCTTAGTTGGACCTTTAATCCAGTCGAAACCAAGAGGCTTGAGAAGATAATCACCACCGGGAATCTTAGCCTTTGTCTTTAAGTACTCTGGTCCTCTAACCTTGAAAATGTCTCCAGAAGGAGAAGCCCAACCATTCGGACAGTTATCTGGCTCAAGCAGTGGAACAGAACCTTCTGATTTCACTCTCTCTATCCATTCCTGTTCCTGGTTTTCCTCAAAATTTTCCATGTGAAAGTGTCCGTCTGAGATGATTTTGAAGTTGTCAAACTATTAACAGCAGGAAAGCAAATTAACAAATCAAATAGTGCAGATATATGAAGCAAGTGACCTTGGGTATCACTTTGTCCGGTAATCTAGGACCAACTAAGAAATTTGTTATTGATTCCAATTTGATAAGGTACAAACTCAGGGAACTCCCAGCCTACTTTGCAAAGGTCGCATGGTAAAGAAAGAACAAAGTGGTTAACAGCGAAATGTTCAATAATTGGATAAAAACAATCAAAATGTTGTTCTTCTTCCTTAGATTTGATTTGTTCAAAAGCAAGTGGTAATAAGGAGAATCTACATAGCATCTACAAGTACTTAACCGTATTTTGTAGTTTAAAACAGGAATCAGTAAGCGAAAACTAAAAGAAAGAATGGACTACAAAAAAGGGAACTTGAATATAATCCGGTATCTCACAAACACCAATCCACCAGGATCTGGCGTACACAAATATATTAAAAGACACTTGATCATAGGTCAGAGGCGAAAACTTTGGACTTGACAGCATAGACAACCATTAAAAGATCCTTGATCGAGAGTGAGATATTGAAAAAGTAGATGTCATCGAAGTCTTGTCAAAGTGACCAAATTAAGAGCATCTCCAATGCACTCAATGGATTGGGAAAAATAAACTATCAGATGAGTAAATAGACAATGACCATCTACACTTTCCCAATGCACTATGTGAATAATCACGTGATGTTGATATGGCACATCCAATAGGCATGGTAAGGTACATGTCTATGTCTAGACATAATATGACACTTTACAACCCACTCATTTTCTCACTTTTAGTTAATTAGATTTGGGCATGGAACTATAAATTAAATGCTACATAATCAACATTGACAAGTCGTAGACGACAGCCATTACAGAGCAAATTTTCAGCCACACGATCTATTGAATCAATAAGAACAAAAGTATGCTTATTCACTTGCCACTGGGCGGTCTTACTTCAAATAGCTTTGGAGATAATCTTACGTTTTGGTCTCACAATGCTTTCTTCATCATCAACACAAGAGTAATTACCATACTGACAGTGATGACCAATGAAAAATAACAAGGATTTGTTCATGTATATCCAATTTAATACAATAGAATACATTTCCTCATTACAATTTGACATCCATAACTTCCTTTATATATTCATACATGTTCATCATCTCTTTTATTTCTTTTTCCCCAAAAATCTTTGAAATTTAGCAGAAAGTTTAAAATTTAACAATGAAACATAAGTACTAATAATCCTAGAGGCACTGAAAACACACAAATTTGCAGACTTATGCATCCCTAATTTATTGAGGTGAATCTAGGCATTTCTAGCGCAATTAGAACTCCCCAAAGATGAATTTTGCATATCAGCAATTAAGTTAACAAACGAAAATTGTTTACAAATTCTGAAGATAATGCTTCCTTACTTCTTTTTCTACCCTAACAGAAAAAAACTGTAACTAATTTTTCGATAATAGTTCCAAAGTAATTTCGTGAAGCTTACTTTTTCCGTGAAATTTACTTCCCAAAACGAAACAATGTACACGAATTTGGGAATGGTCAAAGCAAGTTACAATCAATATGAAGTAAAATTAGTCCGGAATGTAATCGATCGCCATTTCTATAATCGAAAAGACCACAGCCACAAAATTGAAAAACAATTACATTAAAAGTGAAAAAATAATAACAACAATAATCGCATATGTAAATACCTCTGTAAAATGCAAACAAAAAAATTGGAATTGAAAAATAATAAGAAGAAGGGTATTGTAAGAGCCAACCTTTATGAGCAGTGAGATCAGTGATTGCGAAATTGTGGGAGGATTAGGGTTTTGATTATTATTGAATTAATACTGAAAGAACAATGAACAGAAGCTGGTGAATAAATAATTATTTTTCTTTGAGCATTAGTTGCTTTACTGGATACGAAAGCAAAGCACCAGCCAAAAATCGCAAAGTCGGAACACCCAGAACTCGCGGTCTACGTTTTATAGGATGAGAAACGCGTACTTGTTGAGAAAAAACGTGCCCCCTTCAAAGACAGAAGATTTTTCACTTTTATGGTCAAAACGAAAATTAAACTTGACGGCGAACAACAAAAGGTGGATTTTGAGATTTGAGAATATATAGTTGTCGACCAAGAAACATAGTCGGAGGAATAATCTTCCCAAATGGTCCTTAAAGAAATAAAACGGAAAGGTCAAAAGAAAAAATGTTATAATGTCTATAATAATAAATTACTCCATTCGTCACACAAAGATGGGCTTACATACCATTTTTTTAATATACCATTTAATATAATAATTGTTTTACTTTAATAGTTATATATTTTGTTGATAACAATGCACAATAAATATGGATATATAAGGAATATAATATTTGAATTATTCTTTTTTAGGAGAAAGTGATTTATTTTTGTGGGACTGACGAAATTCGAATATAAATATATTTTTGTGGGAATATATTATTTTAATAAATATTTAGACAAAATTGGCCATTTGGGTTATGTTGTTATCTTGTTTTGCTTCAGTACACTATGTTGCAGTTTCGACTATGTTGCAGTTTCTTCTTTTGGTTAAATAGGCATATGGGATTCGAATCTGGAAACTCCTGGTAAGCCGTTGAACCTTTCATCGCTAGGCCAATCACTTAATCACATGTATGATGTATCCCGTACTTCTTAAACATGGCCAAAACAATTTCAGCATTCATATGAATAGCCATATTTTACAATTGTACAAAATTATCCTCATGCACGTTTTTAAATTTTATTGTTGTTTGATTCAACCTTTTTTTTTATTTCCAGAAAAACTCCTTTTTTAATTTTTTTTCCACCCTTGACTGTTTGATTGCACTTTTTTTCCTAAAGAAGGTTTTTCAACTTTTTTTCGATTTTCGTTCTTTTCCTTATTTTGAAGGAAAATATTTTTCTTGGGGGAAGGTGATTTTTATTTTTGCGGAAAAGTTTGGCCCCCTTTTTTTTAATGGACAATTTACTTTAACTATAAAAATAAAGAAAATGATCAAATTTCATAAAAAACACAAAAATAAGAAAAATAACATCATTTTCCAACTTTCAAATTAATCCAATCAAACACCTACAACTACTATTTTCCCTGGAAAATATTTTCCCGAAATTCATTATATCTCTTTCTTGAATCCTCAAACATTTATTTTGTGATACACATCTTCACACATTTCAACTTTACTACTAATTTTTTAACTATTTATCAAGATGTAAGAACACTCCTTACCAAGCAGGAAGCCTTGAGTTAGAGTTTATGTCCCTCCAAAATTCTCCCAATTGTATAAGAAAACATTCAAGTATTCAACAGGAGATATCCATCCAAAAAATATCAGACATGGATACCATATCTCGTTTTTCGGATATTTGGTTTATTTATTTATTATTATTATTATTTGAAAGAGGATATTTGGTGTTTTTATAGCCAAATAATAATAATAATAATAATAATAATAATAATAATAATAATAAAAAATAAATTGAAATGAGTTCTTGTCAAGGTATCTACACTCCCATCTCTAGGATCCTACACTCATCACAATTGCACACACTTGGTGATCAATCAAGCATATGGGTGAAAATCAATAGCAAACACACATGAGGTGAATAAACAATTACAAACCAAGTCCAACAACTCAAATGGATTAACTAAACATATATTAAGATTAATCAAAAATCCTAACTTACAAGATTAGTTCATAGTAAAGGAAATCATTGATACATATATAATCAAAGCATAAATAGAAAGAAAATGAAAGAACAAAACAAGATTAAAAACAATCTCCCTTTTGAAGAGTAAAATCTTGTTCTTCACTTCCAATCCATATCCTCTTGATCTCCTTGGTTTCTTCTCCAAGTGTTCAATCCCCAATCAATACCCCTAAACTAGAAAAGGAGAAGAAAAGAAGGAAAGAAAGAAGAAGAGAAAAGAACAAGAAAAGAGAAGAAGAAAGCAAGAAAAACCTAAGCTAAACTAAAACTAAAGATGAAGATGATATCTGATTTTGGGGATGAAAAAGGGTGTATAAAGACCCCAAAATCGTGCTTGACCTTGCCCAAAAAGTCCCCAAGACTTGCCAAAGTGAGGGAGAGAAAAGAGAGAAACAGGGGAAATCCGCGGAGTTTGCTGCTGCTAATACAGTTACGGTCGTAACTCATTATGTTACGGCCGTAATTAGTGCATTCTGCTCTATGAAGTTACGGCCGTAATTCCATGGGTTACGGTCGTAAACGTGATTTTTACAGCCGTAACTTTGATTCTTACGGCCGTACAATATTTGCACACAGAACTCCCTCATCTTCTGAGTTGTTGCACTTTGGTCCCTGATCTTCGACCGGCCATAACTTTTGATCTGGAACTCGGAATTGCGATCTGTAAAAAGCTACGGACTCCATATTCCAAGCTCTTCCAGGTGAGAACAAGAAACTCGGCCAAGAAGATCTTCACCAATATTGCACCCGAAGTCCTTCAACTTTGATTTGTTGCGTTTTAGTCCCGACTTCGGGTTTCTTGACACTTTAAGCTCATTATTCCTCCTTTTCGTCTCATTGCCTCCACAATGAGGAATAGTACCTAAAAACACAATAATTATACATAAATATAAGTAGAAGTTTGCTCCAAACGAATGTAAAAAGATATAAATAAGTGTGCAAAATACACACTTATCACTAATGTCTCCCAAGAATAGAAAGATCTTTCACGAAGACGTCAATAGAATTTCACTGTGTTTAGTTCACTTTACTTGAATACTTAACTACTAATAATAATTGCAAGGCAAAGGGAAGCATAATACACAAATTTAGATATATAATTTGGACGACACTGTTTATGGATCATATTATGTATCGTCTAAATTCTATCATTTTAATGGAAACCATTTGATACTATTTACGTGACATTTAAATCCATTACCCGATTGCTCCCAAGTAGCTAAGAGCATCAAACGTACTAGATTGACGATACAAAAACATGGCATAATTAAGCATTTTGTTTGGAAAACAAAAAGGATCTTACATTTTCCCCGAACATAAACATACCGCGCGCATTTTGTTTGTCATGACAAAAGATGATTAACCGAAACTAGGAATATAACTAAGCACTTTTACATGAAATCGAAGTAAAATTCAAACACCGAGTGCAAAAAGTTCAACAGCCACTAGTAAATAAAATTTACCCCTTTTGGGTGGTTTATCTTTTGATCATTTTGAATATTAGATAACACTTGTTCTCAACTATCATAATTCATATCAGCACTTCTCTTTCCTTCATAAATGTCTGCAATTTCTGATGATAAAAAACACACAGAGAATGATCTCCTCCCTATAAGGGAGGATATACCCTATACTGATGTGGTGATGACGTAGCACTGCCACATCATCTATTCATCTCTTTGAATACTACGTCATCATTGAGAATGACGTGGCACTGTGGGAGTAGAACTTCACTCCATACAAGAACATATGAAACTATTGCTGCTAACTTGGTCACCATCTTCACTCCATACAAGAACATACAAATATATATAAATAAAAGCACAGTAGTTTAAAACAAGGTCAAAGAGTGCAGAAAACATGACAAACAAAACAACACCTACTTTTAACCATAAACCCCATCATAATTACAGCATGAATCCACCAATCACATTATAATATCAACCCCGAAAAACTTAAACATTGGGATTTCACACGAAGGTATTTTACTTCCTTGAAGAACTCACCCTCATGGAGAAGAGATTACTGCAACTCAGAGATGAGGTTCTTTTGCAGCATCCATATCTCCTACTTCTTGCAGTGATTGCAAGCTTCATCGTGATGGACCCTTTTCAGTTAAGTCCAGTCGGGGGCCGTGACTTTAGGCCGGTAAAGAACGACATTGCCCCTTACCAGAGAGTTATTGAGAGTTGGCCCAATGACAACAATAGCCGGTTGGGTTTGGGGAACTCGGAGTTCAAAAATGAGATTTTTGGACCCGAGTCTTTAGAGTTTGATATTTGGGGACGTGGGCCCTACGCTGGACTTGCTGATGGACGTATTGTACGGTGGATGGGGAAGGACGTGGGGTGGGAAACGTTCGCACTCGTAACACCTAACTGGTAATCTCTTTTATTTACGTAAGAAGTAATAGCAGCTGAGTCAAAGTCAAACATCAGTTTCAACCACACATTCCACATTACTATTCATTATTATCCACAAATCTCAGAGTTGCTACTACTATTCGGCCTAAACAGTTAGGATTTAGCAAAATAGAAGTTTAATTAAACACTAATAGTGTCTATATAAAGTGTTGACATGGATTAATGTTTTTTCCTCCATTTCCTAAGGACTGAGAAGCTATGTGCTAAAGGTGTGGATTCAACTACACACAAGCAATGGAAGATGGAGTCGAGGTGCGGCCGTCCCCTCGGCCTAAGGTTTGACAAAAAGAGTGGAGATTTGTACATTGCAGATTCTTACCATGGACTATTGGTAGTTGGGCCAGAAGGTGGGCTTGCCACTCCTCTGGCAACCCATGTAGACGGGAAGCCCATTCTTTTCGCAAATGACCTTGATATCCACAATAATGGATCCATCTTCTTCACTGATACTAGCAAGAAATACAACAGGGTGTAAGTTTAATGAAATCTGGGTTTCATATAACCTCGTACAAGTAGTAGCTATATGATTTTTTTTTTTTGTTTTTTTTTTCTATTATCATTGCAGGGAGCATTTCTTCATCATGTTGGAAGGGGAAGCCACTGGTAGACTCCTTAGGTATGATATACCCACAAGAACAACACATGTAGTATTGGAGGGCTTAGCTTTTCCTAATGGAGTCCAATTGTCTAAAGATCAATCATTTCTTCTCTTCACTGAAACAACCAATTGCAGGTTTCGACTCTCTTCTTCGCCACATTAGTGGGTTTTTTTTCCTTCTTTCTTTTTCCTTTTTTTTTTTTTTTTTTGGTATATATAAGCAGAAGTTTGTGAATTTTCACAGGATCATCAAGTACTTCTTGGAAGGTTCTAGAAAGGGCACAACGGAGGTAGTCGCAGACCTCCCAGGATTTCCAGACAACATAAGACTAAATGAAAAAGGGCAGTTTTGGGTAGCAATTGATTGCTGTCGAACTAGATCACAAGAGGTATTTGTTCACAATCCATGGATGAGGACCGTATACTTTCGACTGCCAATCCCAATGAGGTATTTGGCGAGGTTGGCGGGAATGAGGATGTATTCTATGGTGTCACTCTTCAATGATAAAGGAGATATACTTGATGTTCTTGAAGATAGAAAAGGCGTAGCGATGAAGCTAGTGAGTGAAGTAAGAGAGGCAAAGGGGAAGTTGTGGATTGGAACTGTGGCTCACAATCATATTGCCACCCTCCGTTACCCTCTTTAAGTTCATTAATTTTTCAGAAACCTTGGCCTTAATTTTCATCCGCCTAATCATCGAGGTTTCTTTTGGTTTTTTTCATGTCATGGTTGTTGTCATTTTGGAACATTATGTAACTGCCTAAACAGTTTCCTACAATAGAGATGGTTGACAGATATATGTTACGACATAATTTAAGGATGTTTGTTTTGTTAGCAGAGGAAGCAAATGATGAGAAGATGACTGGAGAGGGATGGATTATGGGTGGCAAACATGCCCCTATATTCTTTGGCAAACTAAGCTTGTTTCCCTTTTAAATATTTTCAACTTAAAAATCAACTTGTAGTACACAGTCAAAGTCAAACTTTAAAATTAACAACACATCTCAAACCACAAACTCGTTGTTACCCATTATTATCCACATCTCTCCTGTCCTAACCACTTACCTCTATTAAGGCTAAAAAGTTAGTTTTCCGCAAAATAAAAGTTTCACCCGTAGGCATGCTCAGTCTATTTTTGTTTTACCTTTTCTTTTTCTACCTACAAATTTATATATACCACTCAATCAAAAGTCAAACATCTCAAATCACAACTCATCATTATTAGCACATCTCGTAGTTCTCACTACTATTCAACCTGAAAAGTAAATTTTTAGCAAAATAAAAATTTACCTCCACACACACCAGGGATAGCAAAAAACACACGAGAATCGAAGCAGGTCAGCTAAATAAGAAGATTGTGAATAAACCAAGAAAATGAAGTCTAAACCCTGTTATATAGAAAATCTTCAAAGAAGTTAACCAACTAAATTGAATAAACTGCCTAGATAAAATAATATAGAGTAGTACCGAACCTAAAACGACTAACCAAAAGCACATAGCTAAGGTATATAACAACCACCGAGATTCCCAACTTACACTAACCTCCTAGCATCCAACAGACAATCATCTCCACCTCTAATCCTTTGATGATGCATCTGGATTGAGGTCCTTCGGAAGATGGGCTGTCATTGAACTTCTTAAATTCAAGTCCCTAGCTTCTTGCTCGTGTTGCAACTGCTGCTGCTGAAGCAGTTGATGCTGTTGGAACTGATGCTGCTGTTTCTGTGAACGTATTTGGAGCTGCTGTAGTTGTTGGGCAGTTAACATCGTACGCATGGCTTGATTGTTGGGATAGTACTGTTGGTTGGCCCCATATGAAGAAGGAAAGTTCATCATGGGCCCACCGTTCGGCATTGTTTGACCGGTCAGCACTTTGAGATGCTGGATCTCCTCTTTCAACGCGTCATTTAATGCTGCATTTAGGATTATCAGTAACAATGTTGTTAGTGCATGTTTGGTCAACAATAGTTGTCTCAAGTTGTGATCTGTGTAAAGTAGTTAAGAATAGAGAGTTACCATCTTGCAAGTGAACTTGCTGTTCCATTGTTTGCAATCGCAGTTTGAGTTCACTGTTTTCGTTTGTAAGACCGTTGGTATCTCTCTGTTGGAAAAAAGTAAAGAAGTAATATAACAGAAAATTTCATTCTTGCAAGTGCAAATCAAGATAAGGAATAGTTAATTCAACTCCATTACCAACACAGGAGAAAAAGACAAAGAAAAAAGGTATTTACAATGGATATTAAACACTCCAACCTGTTAAACACTACAATGGATATTAAACACTCCAACCTTGCAAAGCCACAAGTATATTTTCTTGGAAACCATCTGTCCCATGAAAAGAAGGATTACCATCGAAGGAGAAGAAGCAAAATCTTGAGATTTTTAGCTACTATACTATTTTCTTTCTTCGCTTTCTTACCATTTACTTAGCCTGCGTTTGTTTCAACCTTTTTCTACCTAAAAGTTAACTTCTACCACCAAGTCAAAGTCAAAGTCAAAGTCAAATATCAATATCATCCACAGAGCTCATTATCATCCACACATCTCACTGTTTAACCTTTTAACTTTTTAGTGAAATAAAAGTTTACCCGAACATTCACTTAATTTCGAGAATCTCCTTTCAGTTTTCTTTTTCCTTTTCACGCAAACTCATAACTAAAATATAATAGTTAGCACGGGAGAAGGGTCGAAAATCACCTGCAACAAGGTCAACTGCGCAGACAAGGAAGTAGCTTCTGTCTGCAAAGTCTGGACTTTCCTTTCAAGCTCAGCAATATACCTCATCTTCCTTTCCTTTGACCGAGCAGCTGATTGCCTATTAGCCCAAATCCTGTTACACGCCAGACGAGACATAAATGTCGGTGGATTACATAACAAAAATGCTCTATATAAAGATTTAAAAAGAAAGTGGAGATTTTGGTAACCTTGCTAATGGCAAGAAAAAAGATTCAGCATCAATCAAATTGAATGAATTCAAGTTAAAGTATTACCAGTGGAAACACAAAGAGAGATAGATGGACAAGAATGAAATAAGAAGAAAAATTGAAGGGATTATTCCACTTAACAGAGCAAACGAAGAACCACCTTTCGCATTCATCAATATGATCTTTCCAGAGGGAAGCAAAAGAAAAAAATGGAATTTACACCTTCACTGAATTGGGAACTTGAACAAATGCTTCCAAAAGGAGTATGCTGGCAATTTAGAAAGCAAATGTGAAGTTAAATTGCCAGTAATAATTTTTCCTTTTATAATACATCCAAGGAATAAGAAGTAGCATTGCAAGAAGGGATTTTCGATTTTGTGTACAACTTTATTGAAAGTAGTGGTTCAATGGCCAATGAAATGGAAAGTAGTTATCGCTGGCTTGGTTATTTAAATGTCAGACAGCATGACATATAGAAAGATATAAACATAACTAAAACTTAGTGTTTGTTTGGAATCCATTTTTCAAAATCTCATTTAAGCCCACATATTTTATTTTCCCGCCACACTTCATCTCAAGAAAACAATTTTTCCTTCAAAAAAGAAAGAAAAAGTGTATTAAACAAGCACTGACTCTATGCTGGTAAAAGACGAGAAAAGCGGGGAAAAGAAGATAAAGAAGGAAGAACTTGAAAATCTCATTTTAATCCACACTCAGTGGGACCCATCTTTTACTTAATGGCCATGCTTTCTCTCAAGAAAACCATACCAAACAAGCACTCAGTTCTATGTTGGTAAAAGACGAGAAAAGAAGACAGGAGGAACTTGAAAAATCTCATTTCAACCCACATTCGGTGAGACCCATCTTTTACTTAATGGCCACACTTTCTCACAAGAAAATCATTTTTCCTTCGAGAGAGAAAGAAAAGTTACACACCAAACGACAACTTAGTTCTGTGTTGGTAAATCACGAGAAAAGCGGGGGAAAGAAGACAAAAAGGAGGAAATCAGAGCTACTCGCCACTCTGGCTTTATTTGTCTTGCCAGCTCATCATCTTTTCTGAGAGAGTCAAAGGGCTAAGTGCAACAATTTCCATGGGTAGGATATAGAGGACTTTGACCTCCATGAATTTTCAACTTTGACCATGACATAAACAATTAACCTAAAGCTATTGAAGCTACTATTATCAAACCACAACCATTGGAATGGAAAAATGAGATACAGCAACATTACAAGATTCGGACATAAATAAGAGTAACAAGGTCAAATCATGACACTCCGACTGCCAAGTTCTATGTTTATGGACTGTCGACAGATTACAATCAAGAACTGAAGGCAAAAGGAATTGCGATAAATTTCATCCTCGTGCATTCCAATAAATGGAAACTTCGTGAAATTTTTATTAATAACGTCATGCAAAAATATTTACCTCTTAGCTCGCTTTGGATCAACAAGAGCAAGCTCAGCAAGCTTAGCTGCAGATACAGCTTTCTTTGACTCAGCTGCAGATGGCTCCTCAGAACCCGACATAAGAATATCTGGCTTGATAGAACCATCCATAGATTGGCTATGCTGATGCCGGATTCTTGGCTTCTCACCTCCACCCAAAGCCACATTATCAGCCGAAGGGTTCGCTGAAGTCGATGAAGAGAAAGACGAATTTGTCCCGGTCGGATTAGAAGATTCACCCACTTGGACTCCAGATGTGCCAGATGAAGAATTGAACTTATCCATATCAAGATACATTGACAAGAGATCTTCTTGGGTCTCATCTGACAATGATGGCCCATCAAATTCTCCAACAACACCAAGATCACTATCAAAGCTTATATCATCGGGAAGGGTGAGTATTTCTGAGTGGGCTCGTCGGTGGCCCAGATTCTTGGGTGGGTTATCGGGCATTCGGCTTATGTCGTCGAAATTCATCCCATGACCAAAATGCCCCTGCTCCGATGAACTACCCGGGCCTGGTGGAGGCAAATTTGATGATCCCATTTGGTCTTTTGTGTTATAGCCACTACCAGATGGGGCAAAAACAGGGTACCTCCCTGATGGAGGTAGGAGATTTCCAGTGCCATGATTAGAGGATTTATCTTTATCCATCAGCAATACTGTTCTTTGAAACGTAAGACACAAAAGATTGAAATGAATTACAAAGTCAACTCTAAATAGTATGGAAATTACACAACAGTAAATGAAAACCCTAAAATTTTATTTAAAAAAAAAAAGCCATAAAATTTCAGAGGCTATTCACTTTTGCTAACAAATTTGCAGCGGGTTGGATTCAAACCCTAAAGAGTAAATACGCAGTCAGCACAAGAAATGTAAAAAAGGAAAACCCAGTAATCAAAAAATTAATCTGAACAAAGATCTAATTATTTATGAGCTTTACAAAACCGGGCACAATCATACCACAAAAAACTAAAAACAGAGACATTCACATAAAAAAAATGGCATCGGCAAGTACAGAACCAGAAAAGTGTCATGGGGAAAGATGGGAATCGAAAAAGAAAAACAGATTATTAAAATAAAAATAAAAAATCAATAAAACCTTACAGTCAGAATTATTTTCCTTCCTTTCTGAATTCTGATATGAGATTGGATCTCTATAAACAGGATAAAGAGAATTCAACAGGTTTTCACATGCGAAGGAGCAGCCATGTAAGTCACATCTCACATGGTCAGATGGATAGAGAGAGAAATAAGCCACGCTTCAGAGAGACGATATATAACGTGTATATAGAGCGCGTATAAATACATACATATTCACATTATACGCAGAGACAAACTTGTGTGGGTTGTCTCTGTATGTAATAAAGGAAAATTCATTAATATAAGAGAAGGTGGTGACGTGTAAATTTGAGCTGGACTGAAATGGGCCCCACTACGTTTAACGCTTTTGGTTACTAGCAAAGGAGTTTTCATTAATTTTTCACAATTTTAATGAGATTTTTTTTTATGAGATATTAATTAGATTAGTACATTCATGGCAATTGTTATAATTTAAAGTTATGGGTAAATTAAATTTAACTGAAATTTCAAATTTCATAGAAAATATATGTCATTCTAAAATAAAACATAACATATTTTACTTCTAATTATTTGTTAACAAGCACACTGCGTATCAAAAGATCATAAAATCATAAAAAGAAGCATATTTTATTTTTTGCTTTTTAAGATGGTAAGTCAAAACACATTACCTTATTTCATTTCAAGAAGAAAAGTAATGTGAGCCAAATAAAAGGGATCATCTTAGTTAATATCTAAATAATAAAAACTTATACAATATTTTTTAATAGTATATTCAATACAATCATAAACAGTTTGCATTAAGAAATTTAATTGAATTTTCGATATAGTAAAAGATTAAAAAAATAATTATGTCATCATTTTTGAAATTGAAAGTCTTTTAAGAGGTAAAGAGCAAAAATAAATAAATAAATAAATAATGATGAATTAGATATATATAAACAATATGAAAGTGAAAAACTAAATTATGAGTTATGAATTTGAAGAGATCTTCAATAATAATTAAATAAATAAAATATATATTCACTATTTAAAAGTAATGTGAGCCAAATAAAAGGGATCATCTTAGTTAATATCCAAATAATAAAAACTTATACAATATTTTTTAAAAGTATATTCAATACAATCATAAACAGTTTGTATTAAGAAATTTAATTGAATTTTCGATATAGTAAAAGATTAAAAAAATAATTATGTCATCATTTTTGAAATTGAAAGTCTTTTAAGAGGTAAAGAGCAAAAATAAATAAATAAATAATGATGAATTAGATATATATAAACAATATGAAAGTGAAAAACTAAATTATGAGTTATGAATTTGAAGAGATCTTCAATAATAATTAAATAAATAAAATATATATTCACTATTTATAACATAATAAGAAGCGTTAACTAAGGTAAAATTCAAATTACATAAAAATATCAGGGGTGTAATTGTTCAAAGAAATTTCTCCTCTCTTCTACACTTTTATATAGGTAGTATAGATATAGTTTATAGGTAGTATAGATATAGATATAGATTGTTTGGGAGTAGATATATTTAATATTCAATGACCAGGTGGATCAATATATTAATTGCATTTTCTTTTCTTTTCTTTTCTTTTTTTTAAGTAAATTAATTGCATTTTCTAATTATTGTTTCATTGAAATTTTTTCTTATTTTGATTTTTGAAAACAATAGTTTTATGACAAAATTTTAAGAATATCTTGTGGATCGCATATACATAGAATAAAAATCTAATTACCATGAGTAGACAAACAAATTGTTATTTTTTTGTTTACATGCGATGTGAAAGTTTCAAATGCGAGTTTGGAAGAATCGCAAAGATTTTATTCCATTATCAGATTGTTAATTATAAAATAGTTAATTACTAAAAGAATTAAAGAATGCATCAGTTAGAAATTATGAAAGAGAAATTTACAAAACACATCCTGCATTTAGGATGTATTTGAAATTTACATACTGTCTTTTTCAAAATTATATTCTGCACATTGCATTTTATTATTGGTAACAAGAAATATCTTTTGTTGAAAAAAGTAGAAAAAAACTTTGAAATGACATTAAAGAGACTAAGGGACCGTTCTGTTTGTTTTGTGTTTTCTGTTTTCATTTTTGAAAAATTTGGTGTTTTCTGTTTTCAATTTTTGTTTTGAGAAAATTGAAAATGCGTTTGGTTTATTGTTTTGAAAAATTATTTCTGAGAAGGGAAAATAGAAAATGTGTTTGGTTTATACTTTTAGAAAAATACAATTTCGTATAATAAAATTTACAAAAGGGTCCTCAAACTTTTCCAAAATTTCAAACAAGCCCTCATCTTTACCTACCCTACCCGCACCCCACCCCCTGCAACCCCACCGCCGGCAACCACCGGCGGTGGTTCTCCAAGGTGGAGAACCACTTCGCAGGTGGTTCTCCACCTGCGCGCGGTGGTTCTCAGATGGAGAACCACCAGATCTGGTGGTTTGACCACCAGATCTGGTGGTTTGACTTTTCCGGCGGTGGGCGGCGGTGGTCGGCGGTGATCGGGGATTGAAATGTATGAAAAATAAAATTTGGGACTGAAATATAATAAATGTAAAGTTTAAAATACGAAAACGTGTTTTCCTTATTTTCAACATTTAACACTGAAAACGCCGAAAACGTTAAAAAGACGTTTTCATGTTTCCTATACAAATGTTGAAAACGTTTTCGAAAATCGATTTTCGAAAATAATGAACAAAACGCGTTTTCAACATTTTCGAAAACAAAAAACAGAAAACGGGATGAAAACGGCAAAGAGAACGCCCCCTAAATTACCTTGATGTGTAACTAACAATATACACCATATAATTTATGTTTAATTTGTAACACTTTACACAAAATTTTATTTTATTTTTAGTACTTTAAAAATTGTAATTACCATTACCTATTATAAATAATTAATACATTTTTACAGTATATTCTATTTTTGATAAATTAACTATTTACGATAAGTGAAATTTTAATGAAATTAAAAACACGGCTTTCTATTACAATTTCTCCTAAAAAATTTTGTATGTTTTTTTCATAAATATATTTTTCTTCTTTTCTCTTTTTGCAGTTTTCTTGTTCAAAATAAATCTAAAAGGAAATTAATTTAAGAAATAGAAGTAAAATATCTTATACTCTTATATTTGGTTTCCTCTATTGATGGAATCATGGATTAGAATTTATTCACATGAGAATAAATCCATATTTTTCTCCTTTCAAAAACTTGCCAAATCAAAATTTTCTGTATATTTTTCAATGCATTATTGTCTTACTAAAATTATTTCTTTATTATATGTTGCAAGATGTTTTTTTTCCTGGAGGCGATTATTGGCAGTTCTATTTAAAATGAAAATAAAAGTCATCTAAAAAAATAACATCTTTTTCAAAAAAAATAATTAATTAAAAAATATAATATTTTCTAGGTAATTAAAATCTATTATGAAAACAATTTTAAATAATGGGTAAATTTATTGAATGGTCACAAAACTTTCAAGATATCCCTAATTACTCAACGAACTTTGAAATGTAATTGGATACTCACTGAACTTTACTTAATGTCAACTAATAATCACCATTTAACTCAATATTTAAATATATTTAAGAATTATGTGTATATGACTAATAACATTTTTCGTAGAAACAGTTAGACTAATTATTGGTAAAATAAATTCATCTATTAGAACTTAAATCAGAGAAAATTTAAATAAACTATCAGAAATGTCACTATCTGAAACAATACTTGTGTCGCGTTTCTTATTGTTTATATAACTTTTCGTCCTATTTGAATGAGTTTTTTATACTAATAATTGATCTATTTGGTTACATATATGATATCGTCATTCAAATTGGTATAATACTCTAATAGAATAAATATTAAGTTAACCAGCGATCAATAAATGACGTTAAGTAAAGTTCGGTGAGTAATTAGTTACATTTCAAAGTTTAATAAGTAATTAGTTACATCTTTAAAGTTCAATGATATTCATTAAATTTACCATTTAAATAATTAGTACGTAAAGAATAACATAATATAACACGTAGCGTGTGATTTATTAGTCTTGATTAAGGATATTAATTTTATTCTCTTCAAATACAAATAGTAGTAATTTTATAATTATTTTTAATTTTTTAAACAAAAGTAGTTTCTTGTTGTCATTAAATAAACTTCAACGTGTAAAAAGTAAAATTAAAAAACAATGTATATAAATTGTAAACACACCCTAAATATAAGATATATTTTGCAAATTTCCCTTATGAAATTAATAAAAATTAATTCTTGACAAAGTCATTTTTTTTAACCATTTGACAAAAACATGTTCAATCATAACGATCGAGATGCTTCATAAGTTTGCTCATATTATATACTCTCTTTTTTTTTCTTAAAAGACATATTTTATTCCCTTAAAACTAGGTTTTTATGTATGTTATTTAAAATAATAATAATAATAAGAATGTATAAATAAAAGGTAGAGTAAATAAACGGAGATCACATACATTCACTATTTGCAAATCAAGTCATATTATGCCATGCATGTTCTCTACGTGAAGTCAACATGAATGCGACACGAAAATTTTTACTAATTGTGATCTATCTAACTCGTAATCGAAACAACATGAATGCTAATTACTTCAAATAACAACAATAAACAATTTTAATTGTCGTAATTTTTCGAACAATAATCAGAGTCGACTTGTCAAAAAACTTATTGCAAGCTTAAGATAATATTTTATGTATACTCACCTTTACACTCATATGAAGTGTTAAAATATTGTCAAATAACACATCAATATTATTATTATATCATTTCACATGACATCTAATATAAAAGAACATGTCAAGATTAATATACAAGTAGCACTTTACAAAAAGCGAAGTATATTGTTCCACAACCACAAAGGCAAGAAAAGTGATAGATTTTATATATTTCTTTCAAATAATAAGTCAATATTAGATATACTATTTTCTTAACCGTCACAACTCACGACTAATAGAACTAGTGGACATAATTGAATTGATACACCTTGTCATTAATATGGATTATTTTTATTATGTAACAGATAATAGATTTGGAGTCATTTATGAATATTGCTGCATTGTATTTATTAAAGCCGAATTTCAATTAGTCCGATGGAGTGGTGTATACATATAAATATATAATGTTTGAAGAAAAAAAAAGGATGACAATATTTCCACATGAAAACAGTTGTGTAAATGATAAAAAATGTATAATCTATCTCAATAAAATACTGTTGAAATCAGGAAAATATTCCAGACTATTGCGTCATAAAAATAGTCAATTGGAGTCTGGAGATTTGTTTGCTTCGAGAGAGACAGAAACACAAAGGTAAATGTATAAAAAATTAAAAAAAATAAAATAAAAAAGAAGAAGATGAAGAAGAAGAAAATTGTTGGGTCCGTTCGGTTATTTGACAAACGGGTAGAGCTATGGATTCACATTTGGCCATATGCACCACTTCCATGCCTATCAAATCGACCGGTCCTGCACCTACAAATTAGGATATAACAAATTAAAATAACAATACAAATTAAAAAAGAAAAAAAACCCACCTCACCAACACCCCCCCCCCCCAAAAAAAAACCACCATTGTGGTGGTGAAACCACCACCGGATCTGGTGGCAGTTTCACCACCGCCACTTGCTGGTGGCTTGAAATTAAAGCCACCACCGTCATCGTGGTAAAATCACCACCACCACGATGGTGGTGGTTTTTTGGGGGGTGGGGGTGGGGGTGGGTATTTTCATTATTTTTTTATTTATTTTTTTATTTGATATTATTAATTCTTTATGTTCGGTATATATTTTAGAGTGATATATTTGTACAAAATTTTATTTAGTACACTAATTATATTTATCTCAAGTTAAATTGCAAAAACAATGACAAATAGCAAAATTTGACTTGTCTAACTGCAAAATTGGATGGATTCCGTCCAAATGAATCAAACACGCACTAAAATTTTTTTTAGCCAATCACGCAACTTTTTTTACCAATCTTGTAAAATGTTAGATTTGTTGGGATTATTTGCCTCAATTTACCAAGAACTGAAAGGAAATCGAAGAATATGCTAAGAAAAAAAAATCAGAAAATGAATGAAGAATATGCAAAATTGAAAATAATATTATTTTAATAAGATTCCACCGAATAAATTAATAAAATAATAAAAATTTTGAAAATATTATTATTTTATTTAAGATTTCGCCGGCGGTGAAAAAAAAAAGAACCTAAATGCGTGAAATTCAAGTTTTAAATACCAATATGTCGCCAAAACTTTTTTAAATACCAAATTATCAAAAGTGTGTTTTTCTTAATGCCAATGTAGTAGTTTGATCCTTTAGAAATTATAAAAATAGTAAAAAAGAACTCCGGATGAGTACTTATTGGTCTAGTGCCAAATACAATACATCGAAGTCCAAAAGCGTTAAAAAAAATTCCGACACCACATAGAATCATTATCACCCATACAACTACCACCAATGAAATCCTATAAGATCATACATCGATATGCTTCGTTTTGCCTAATCAAATTATAGTCACTTTTTAATTTGTGTCATACATTGAGAGGGTTTAAATTTTAAAGCATTTTAATGAATAAAAATGCATAAAATCGTATATGGTAAAAAAAAAAAAAAGGTGCCCCACTCCTCATTGCTGGCCGCAATTGTTGACCTGGAGGCATGCGTTTGTCCTCCCTTCTTTCATGTAATCATATATTAAAATGTGGTAAAAATTAAATCCTATAAGAAGCATTATCTATGTTATTGTAGTGACACTCAAATAGCATGAAAAATTGGTGGGTTTTTTCAAAACTTTATGACCCACAAACCTTGTGGATCAAGATACAAGCAATTAAGTTTTGAAATATATATATGTGTAATGCAATAATATTTATGTAGATTCACATGAGTATATTTATATATTTGTAATATAATTTGCTTGCATTTGGTCTATGAATTGACTTATTTATTTATAATGTTATTATATGTTATCTATTTTTATTTATACTTTATTAGAGTATATAAAAACTTAGAAATATTCTGTGAATATCATGGTCTCAAGAAAACAAACAAATTTAATTAAATCATTTACGTTACAAACCATGAAAATGAATGTTTGAATAATAACCTGCAAGGTGTTATTAATTAATAATGCGCATTTTGTGAGTATTAAATTAATTAATTTCATTAAAGTCGATAGTATAGTAAAGAAAAGTGATTTAAAGTGGCAATAATGATGTATTAAATATTACATCGCTAGTTGTCGATAAATGATACTTAATTGATGAATGTATCAGTATTCTATGTTAAATTGCATTTTTCAAATTTTTATAAAATTTTTTTATCTAGTACATTTTTTAAAGTACAAGGTACAATCTGTATCTAGCAGTACAAAGACGCCTACATGTACATTATCCTATTAAAACACAATGCAATAAAATCTAGTCTAAACCACAGAATGATAGAAAAGATCCTCTAGTACTAACTACTAAGTAATTGGGATAGTATAATCCCCTACTAGAGAGTGGAGAATTGAGCCTAAGACCTCTAAATCTCAGCTTCTCCGGGTCTTAGCTTCCTCCGCACCCCTCCAAAACCAACTAGCCAAGCCTCATTGGCTTCTACTGTAGATTTTAATAGCATTGAAAGTGCAATTATCATTCATTAGATAGTAACATCTATTTATTGTGCGCTTGAATTTCTTTATTTATTTATAATTATTTTCAATGCATTGTACACTTGATTTAAACCCAATAAAATTCAAATTTGTAAGAAGATACATGAGGATGAACTATTTTATTACTTGATTTAAACCCAATAAAATTCAAATTTGTAAGAAGATTACATGAGGATGAACTATTTTATTACTTTTCAGTAAAATGAAATCGCGGAGATATAATTATTTCTATGATTATCATGTTTGTATGTGTGATGTGATAGTCTAGCTAGGAGATATAACGGGCCACATATGCAGCAATAAGCATAATTACAAGGCAATGGACAAAACATTCTTACTTTTAAATGTTGGTCTGGGTGTTAGGCAATGTTAACGCATGTTAAGAAATACTTTAAACGCTTGAAAAAATGTGAGAGAGATGTGGCTGGGCTACCGCATTCAGATGCAAGTGGGTTGAAATTTTGGGAGAACGCTTTGGGAGAATAACGCTTTAATATAATATTTTCGGGGTGTTAGCATACTCATTTTAATGCATTTTAATGAGTAGAAAGAGAAAGAATAAGTGAAGTTGAATTGTGAAGATTTAATAGTATAGGTTGATCCTATAAAATATATATGAATGTGATTTGTTTGACCAAATTTGAATTTTAAAAAGTAAGAAAAAGTATGTATTTTAATATGTATCCAAACAGGCTGTTTTGAGGCGAGTTTCTTTTTTAGGAGGATGTGTTTCCAAAAGTTATTAGTTACATGAAATATATGGTTGAAATTAAATTTTGAGAAAAAATAAATGATTATAAAATTATTTAGACCAAATAAGATAACAATTTGTGTGACGTTGTATATTAAAAATAACAAAAGAAAAAAAAATCACCAATCAAATTGGATATGACCATTGTAACTTTAAATTTTCCAAGATTATTTACGGTTTACCATTTTGGCAAATCGAACTTTAAATATGAAACTAATTATTCATTAATCTTTAAAATGGAAACCATTACTTACAAGTTATTAAAGTTTGTCCACCATTCATTGCTGCTCACTTTTCTGTCACTTTATTTTATTTTTTTTATACCAGGGTACATGGGAGTGCGATTGTGCGAATGAGATTCGAACCCGGATTTTTTCGGGTGAGAGTTGTACCCCGCCCAGTGAGCCAATCTCTTGACCCTCACATTTATATCTATTAAATCATAAGATGTAACAAAAAATCTTATTTAACAAATAGAGAATATTGCGTGTTATCAACATACGCAAATGTAACTTTTCACTAATGGAAATTGCGTCTCTTCACGCAACTTGATTTAACATTTCATTTTGACTTGACACATTTATATGAGTGCAAATGTTTGATCAATGTGTATTTCAGTGTTATATGAGATTTTTTTTTTTTTATCCATCATACGGTATTTTTTGCTAAATTCAACAAATTGGAGGATGAGCTAATGGATGATAGAAAACGCATAGAAATTTAGTGAGTAATAGTTCTCAGTTTAAAATTTGATGAGTAAATATCTACATATTTAAGTGACTGTTTATTGATTTTACCTAAATTCAATTTAAATCTGCTTAATTATCTATGAGGTTACGTAAAATTAACAAAGTAAATAACTACATATATAAACTTAAGTGACTCTTTATTGATTTTACCTAAATTCACTTTACATCTGCTTAATTATATATGAGGTTAGGTAAAATTAACAACTCCACTCTGAATTCTCTCACTATGTTAGCAATTCAAAAAATGTCATACATAGCAAATTTTTGTAATTTTTTATTATAAACAGAACTGAATATTACTTTCTTATTTATTAAAAAAAAAAACCACGTTGAATCAAAACTTCATGTTTATTTTAGAATTCGAACAAAAAGAACTCACCAACATCTTATTCGAGAAAAAAAATCACTAAGATATGTGGTCAAAAATAAAAAAGAATCATTAGAAAACCTGAAAAAAAAAAAAAAAGAGTTTTAAATACATACATAGTAAATGAGCATAAGAAAATAGTGATTATTATTGCATGTAAAAAGGCATGTCAGGTGAACAATGGACACCGAGTGAATCGACCTTCTCACTTTCTCAAGCAATACAAAATTTTTTTACCTCTTTTAACAAGTCACTTGATGTATGTACGCCCGTGTATGAGAGAAGAAAATATGCTCAATATCAACCAATATAGCGATAAGCATAAACTTAAAAATGAAGCACTGTAAAGAAATGAAATAACAAAACTTGTCTCAACCGGCAACAGGGACAAAGCCAGGAATTCTTGTCACACCGAGCTGAATAAGGGAAAGATAGTAGGGGCTCTTTTCGGGGGTTGCCCCCGAAATTTTTTTCCTATAAAGTTTACATATAAAATTTATCACGATTCACTAGATTGGTTTTGCAATATAGAAGCAAACTAATATGAAATAAAATTTTAATTTGATTACTTTGCCACTTGTTGATTTAATTGATTTGGTTTACGAAATTGCTTTTATTTCGCATAATGCATTGTTGATGTTAAGAAAAAATTTAACTAGCTATTAAATTGAGTTCAATTTCAAAAATGATAGTGTAATAAAATTTATATATGGCAAATACAAAGAGTCATTACTTGATATTATTCATTAATTAAAAGTGAAATTTATTATGCCATATTATTTTTCAAAATCATAATCAATTGAGTTTAAATCATCATAAAAAAAAATTAAAACTATTTTTTTAGATCACTCGAAACAATAATTTAATAAATTAAATATGAAATCTTATAATATGCAAGAAAGAGTAACAATTACATAAAAATAAATAAACAATAATTGCAAATTAATCCCTTTATGAAGCGGCTCCATTTCCCCATAGCTGCAATCAAGATATTGACAACTCCCTTTGTCTGTGCTAAGATCTATGAAATCAAATGGTAATAAGAAAAAATTAATGGGGGAGGAAGAGAGAGTGTGTGTAAACCAAAAGAAAGGAGGAGAAGAACTGCAGTAACAGGATTCGAACCTTGCCTTATTGGTTGCAAGCTCACTCACTTAGCCAACTCAACTAACAATGCCTCCTATCCAAGTCTGCACAATTCATTAATTATCATTTGCAAGCATCGAGCTAGAGCACAGCCGGCTTACCTCTGGCTTTCGTCCATGACCGGCAAAGATATGATATCCGCAACACTCCGTGAAAGTTCTCTCTCAAAAACTTCCTCTTTTCATCGAAAACGAGTGCAACAGAGGGGTGATTTTGGCCTTTTTTGGCCTAAAACAACGTTCCGGATCCCGAGACATGGATATTTCGGTCACTTTGATTTTGTCATCTTTGTAGGTATTTTTCCGTTTTATGCTATTAACCTGAGTGTTATGAGTTTATTCGTAGATTCACCTTTTGTGAGTTTATTTGCAAATTCACCTTTGGTGGTTTTGAATTTGTGCTCTTAATCCTCTTATTGATATATATTTTACCAAATTGAATGAATGAATATCTTTATTTGTAAAAAAAAACCTTTTCTCAACCAAGTAAGATGAAAATATCCAATTTCCATTTCCAGTTTACGATACCAAACAAGTCATTCCACAACCAAAAGATTTAACCCTCAACATCTTCTTCGCGCGAGTAAACCATTTTCTGCGGTGTGACCATCAGATTGTGACTAGATATGTAATCTAAAAAGCGTAAAGCGTAACGAAACATCAACGGGGCGCTTCGCGCTTTAGAACATTATCTAAAACTCATACTCACAACCACATATCCAAGCCCGATAACCCATATTTAAAAGTCAAAGAAGAAGAAAAAAATGGAGAAGATTTGGCCGGATCTACTCAAATGGAGAAGATGAAAAACTTGCAATTGTTAGAATTTGGTGAGATCCTCTGCATGACTGTTGGGTTGATTCGAACACTAATAAAGGACAATCAACGAAATAAAGCAATAAAAACCGAGAAATAAACACATGAACACGAGAATTTTTGGTCCTCGACCCCGGAGGTTTGGCCGACGGCCTACTTATAACGCCCCGCCCAGTTCCACATACATATACATCATATAATGACGTCATAAACATCATATATGTGCACGAAACATAAACATAAAGCCACCTTTGGGCTTAGGTCACCTTCGGGCCGTTACATAACATATGGCCGCCTTCAGGCCCGTGCACACTTTTCTTTTTATTTCATACATAGTGGAACTAGAGGTACGTCAATCATACATTCATACGCGAAACCCTAAACTTTGAAAACATACAACATACTAGGGTTTCGGAGTTCATTACGTAGCGCAGGATCTTTCAACTCCCTTTCCCAATCACACACCACATCACGTCATTAGGATCTTTCGCCATCTCCCGAGCACATCACCTTCATAGAACATAAACATAGACACGTAATGAGTCATAAAGACTCAGTAGATAATAGATGCAATGCATGTCACACATTCATATTTGGCCTTCTTGCGAATCACGTGCTTACATTGGCACCATTTTTAAACATCTGGCCGGGTCCCATAACATAACTAACATCATTAGAGACATCGATCTCCCATTTGGGCATTGGTTCCTCGTTAGACCCATACATCGGGGCGTAGGTCCCCCGCGGGGCGTAGATCCCCCGGTAGGCCAAAACATTTTTCATTTTGTAAATACGTGATAGGCATTTCATACACGCGTATGCATTCATGACATGATCATAGGTAGCACTTACCATTATGCCTTGTTTCATCTTCATGTCATCATCATATACGTTACATACATATACAAGGCGTCACAAGGCATAGCCTTGTCATCATCACATACATATTGCATATAACACGTTCGTTCCATTACATATACATGAGCGTAGTTGAGGTCTTATGCTTCAGACATCATAATCATCACACATATACACGTAAGGGTTCACGTTGAATCATATTCGCCACAGAAAACACACATTAATGTCATGCTTTTCACGTGAGGATTTCATGAGTTATACATTACAATCTCTAGGATTCCTTAGCCAATTAACTCATAGATCATGGCATGAAGGTCATGTAGATCATAGAATCACACATATGTCATGGCATAACATATCATAAGCATAGGACAAGCCAATGGATCCTACACATGCTTTCTAGGTTCATACATAGCATAAACATGGCTAGTTCTTGATTCATTCATTCATAAGCATAGATATATGGCATAAAGCATGTAAAACATCCATTATCTACCTTTAGACATAAAGAACATCAAGCATGAAGAGAAATCAAGCTTCTCCCTTTTTTTCCTTTCATTTCCTTCTTCCTTTCCTTGCTTCTTTCTTCTTGGAATCAACACAAGCATTACATAGGGCATACATGGAGTTGGAGATGATCACATGAGTGTTTGGGAGTCTTGGTAGCGTTTTGGGATCATTGGAGTCGAGCTCATGTAAGAAATACCCAATAAATGGCTAGAATATTCTAAAATACCACTTCTGCCAACTTAAACTTACGGCCGTAACTTTCACATTTACGGCCGTAACCCATGACTTACGGTCGTAACCCCAAATCCTTACGGCCGTAACTCTGCCTCTGAAATTCCATCTCTTCCCCTGTTTCTGACTTACGACCGTATCTTTTACACTTACGGCCGTAACTCCAATCATACGGCCGTATCTCTGAATAATACTACCGTAATTTGCTCTTTGAAACTTTTGGACATTTTCCACTGTTCACCATTTACGGGCGTAATTATTATACCTTACGGCCGTAACCTTACATTTACGGCCGTAACTCATGAACCATTACGGCCGTAACCTGACTTTTACGGCCGTAATCCTTACATTTACGGCCGTAATTCTGGTTTTGCATAATTTTCCCATTTTCATATTTTCGAAGGCCGTTTCGTATCCCGAGGCATATCCTGTACTTCAAAGCATATTGTGAACATATCATATACATATACAGCATACTGAAACGTCATCACATCATCTCATATCATATACGGGATCATATACGGATTCATATACATAATCATATACGTATCCGGGACGAATTCGGGCGGGGTCATTACACTACTCCCCCGTTGAGCATCCACATGACGGTGGTTGTGCACTAAATCCACTAAAAGAGTCCAAAAAAAGGGCAAACAAGGTTCGGATTGCAGACGCATAACACTCTCTTCAATCTCGCTCTATGTATTACCACTCATGTATTACTCAATACATACAAATACAAAGAACACTCGAAGAATAAGAGAAAACGCACAAGAACCCTGGCCTAAACTTTCTCTGCCTGAGTGCCTTCTCTAGTCTCGGCTCTCTTTCCAGCCGCCTTGAATCATGAACTGGCCTTTTTACTCTAATGAACCAACAAGCCAGGTTATAAAGTCTAACGGGTCAGCAACAAAATCAAGCCCAAATCTTCAACTGCCCAAAACTCAAGCCCATTAATTGAACTCAACCCATAAGTAATAGAACGGGTAGCATCTCATCCAACAATAACAATCACCGAAATTTGACCAAGATCAATAATTTATTATTATTATTTGCTAACTTGGTGTATTTCTAATCTAATCATCCAAATTTGATTTTAACCAGACCTAGGATTCTAATTTTTATGGAGGCAAGGGGAATTTAGGAATTACATGTGAGATTTTGATGAAATGTCGTATTTAGTAAAGTAGCTTGGGGGATTTGGAAGCATATATAGTTATGACTTATTAATTTAGGCCTTGTTTGATTTACTATTAGTAGAAAGTTTTAGAATTGCGCATAGAATGTGATTGAAAATGAGAGGTATTATATTTAAAAATATAAAGTAATTATGTGTGTAATTGAAAAAAAGAAGAGAGAGAAAATTTTTGAATTTATAGTGAATCAAACAAAGCCTGAATAGTTTCCCCTTTAATTTATAGGCTAAATGGGCATTCCCCTTTTATATATTGCTGATTGTTGATGCGCCTGTTTACAAATTTCTAGAATGTGTTTTTAAAGCCAAGAAGAGAGAATGAATGAAATTGAATGATTGAGATTTATTAGTATAATATGCTCTTACAAAATATATAAATGTAATTTACTCGATTAAATTTAAATTTTAAGAAGTACAAAAAGTAAGGAAAAAAGATTTTTTTGGACAAACACCCTCTATCTATATATACATATATAAATTATTGATGATGATAGAAGCGTGTTTCTAAAATGTGGGGTGAGATTATTTACACTCCAACTATACCTATTGTCCCAAAAATATCCTTCCAATTTAAAAAAAAAAAAAAAGGAAGAAGAGGGAAGAATGAAGAAGTGCCGATGCTATTTCTAATAGTAATTGTTGAAAACTGCAGCATTTGGGTGGGAAAACCTCCTCTTTTTTGCAGCAAAAAGGAGAGGTTTTCTCCCCCTTTTTAGCTGTCATTGCCGGATAGCTTTAAAGCCAAATGACCGAATTGAATTTTTTAAAAAGAAAGTGAGAGATTATTTTGGGAAAAATGGGTATTTTTGAAATGTGTTTAAAAATTCGGGATGTGAATTGTACCATCCCAAATATACGGATTGGCTCTGTTCTCCACAGTGGGGAACATAAGCCAATCCCCATGCTGACGTGCACGCAAAATTTTTTTTTAAAAATTTTATTTTTTAAATTTCTTTTTAAATCTACATTAAATTAGATGAATAATACATAACTGCCCCTTAATACGGGATCTCACCCGACCTCAAAAATTTTTTTTCCTCGAGTGGGTACCTTACCCACAGCGGGCACCAGAGCTGGACTGCCCAAATATATTCAACCCTACAACAAAATTATCCGAACCTCCCAACAGCACGCCCAATCTTTTCCTCCCGAAGGACGAAACCCTAACAATATAAACTTCATCCGCCTTAGGCCTGTTTCAATTCGTTCCTTCCTTTTCGTCCTCCGGCAGTCTCTCTCTCTCTCTCTCTCTCTCTCTCTCTCTCTCTCTCTCTCTCTCTCAAATCAGTTCAAGCTTTTCGTTTCCTTATTCAAAATCATCGCCTGCCGATAAGCTTCTGACTGGAACATGGCTTTGGTTGGCAAATCGACGGTGAAAATGGGCCAGAACCAGGGCAATTTCAATGATTCATCCGCTTCAACAACAGATCCGGGCCGGGGGAACCCTCCGTCGAATAATTTGTGGATCGGAAACGTTTCATCCGAAGTGTCAGAGTCGGAGCTAAAAGCGCTGTTTGAGAAGCACGGGAAAGTGGATAGCGTGACTCTGTATCCTGGCCGGAACTATGCCTTTTTGTACTTCAACGAAATTGAGGCTGCCAAAGATGCAAAAGAACGTCTACAAGGATACGTCCTCCGTGGAATTCCTTTGAAAATCGAGTTCGCGAAATCGGTTTGTATTCAATTGTTATTATCGAGTTTCGGATCCTCTAGATATTTATTTTCGTTGATTTTAATAGAATCTGCTCTGGTTTCAATTCGTAGATTTTATATTTTATTTTTTTTTTGTGTAAACTGTCTCTGTTGCTCTCAACTTTCAACGTGAATATATTGGTTTTCCTTATTGTATTTGATAAAATTCGGGGTAATAACGTTGGAGCCTGGCAAAATTAGGATTTTTCATGAACGTGGAGGCTGTTAATGCAATTTGACTTTTAATGCAATCTTTTGAAAATAGAAAGTTGTTAGTAAAAATGGGTTCATTAAATGTAATTTTTGTTCGAAACCAGTGTTTGTCAGAATTTTAAAATTTTACTCCAAGAAGCAAACAAATTTACGCTTTCTAATCATCTTGCTTTGACGACATTTTGAGACTGAACATTTTATTAATTGAGTTGCCAAGAATGCAATGGGGTTAAAAGGAGTTAACTGAGTGTCAAGAGTCAATAGTTTGTCCATTCAAATCATCTTTTTGAGGAGACTTCACTCAATCTTAGCAGATATAGGTCTTCATTCCATGATCACACATCTCAGTCACAAAGTTCAGGACAGGGCATTGTTTCTCACTGATAATACCGTATAACAAGAGCTAACAAGAGCTAAACGAGTTCAAATTATGACAATTTGCCTGGACCATAATCAAAATCACGATGAGCTCTTTTGCACAGCAGTGAACGATGCTTTGAGCAATAGAATATTGAAACAACACTTTAGCGCATGACACATTTAAATGATTGCATGCCAAATGTTTTGATTGAAAGAAAACTTGAAACAATTTCTTCTGGACTCCTCAGTAAGAGAATTCTGTGCATTAAATTTTATGGGTTCTCAAATGCTGGAATCCAAATTATTTTCACACAACTGGTGGTTGAAATCATTCGGTCTATAAAAATATTGCAAAAAATTGTAGTAAATAACTGAAACTATTTCACAGACATTTAGGCAGTCAGATACACAAGTAATGTTTTTAACTTAAAATGTGAGCCAATTGATAGATTCTTTTATCTCTACAAATAGATCATGCAGCATGATGCATGAACTGTAAATTGTAATCTTAAGTTACTGAACATTTTGTTGGAGGGTCTAGATTAATAAATGAGAAAGGTTTTGGAAATAAGCAAGTTCTATTGCTACAATTTTTGCATATGATGTGTAACCTACTGTCTAATAAAGAGATAACAAGAGAACATGCCATTGATGCTATGGTAAACTTGAGATGGCACTAGTATGCGACTGGTTAGAATATTTAATGTGAAAGATAACCTTTCATTTTCTAGACCTGGAGAGAATATGATAGTTTTGAAGTTCAATTATTCTGGAAATTGTGCCTGCGCAACTCGGATTAGGATTTGTATTCTTCAACTGAAATCAGCAGGTCAATAGTATGTAGATTAGCTCGACGGGGTAAACAAAAATATGCAATGTGATCTGCTATCCTCACTCCAGGATGTCTTGCCGCTACAATGAATACGGTACTGGCTTTTTGGACGTGCAATTAACTTTTCAAGAAGTACGAAACAAATAGACTTTTGACAAGCAAACAATTTTATCCTTTCCAGAACTGGTCTCTAAGCACTCTTGCTATTCTTCATGCTCAATCAATTCTTGCTTCATTGTTAAGAGCACAAATACAGTTTCTGAGAAGTTCTTTTGCACATCTCTTCAAATTTTTGAATTTGAGCTGCTGTATCCATTCAATTTTGGGAATTAGGAATACTTGGTTGTTGTTTAGTTAGCTGGCATTTATGATCCTTCTTTTGTCCAACACATTTTCAACCCATAATTTTTCACTTTCTAAACACTTTTGGCCCCTCATGTTATCACATAAAATCACCATCCATCTTTTGTCAAACGCATTTTCAACCATCTTTGACACTTCCTGATCACATCAAGCCCTGCATTCTCCACAAAAATAATTTTTTTTTAAATAATAAATAAAATAACGTAAAGTTAAAAAACTTAAGATAAAACAAGCACTATATTACTTTGTACACATGGTGGATGGTTGAACACATGCGGCCGGCCAGTCGCTGTGTACGCCACAACGCAGCCAGTTCTGGACAATGTATAATGCAACACAGTTATACTCACAGTTGATGGATTATATTTTAACGCATCTGAGTGTTAACAAGTTGAGAGGCTCTTTAGGCGTTCCTTAATAACTTGCGAAATGATTATTTTTCATATTTGATACCATCCAAATGGTATTTTGGGAAACGAGGAACTAATCGAGCTAGCTACTTGAAAGGACTTCTACAAAGTTAGGCACGCGTACATGTTATGCAATGGTTGCTCGACCTTTTTAGTCCATTTCGCCCGCCCAGTAGTACATAAAGGTTTCCTGCAACTTCCATTTGCATGTTTAGGTGAATGTTGCTTTGTTGCTTGTGTATTAACTTTTTACTTTCTTTTTTTAATAGTTTTCGATCTTGCTATACTTAACTGAGTTCGGGGTAAAATTAGAACAACATCGAATTTTAAGATGAGAAACTTATTACAACTTTTACATCAAGCTTCTCTGTCTACGGCTCCAAGCATATATTTCCTCTTGCTCTGATGTTTTACTGTTGCTTGAACAGTGGACATTATTTAATTGTATTCTTTGTGGGTCATGGAACTGGGGGAAAAAAATTGCTACTGTGCAAATATAAAGCACCTTGTATTTTAATGCATAGCTAGAAGAACCGTTGCTCTATAGTTTATATTAATGCGTTAATTAGCCTTTGGATTTTCTGTTTATTATTATATCTTATATCTTATTTTATTTATTTATTTATTTCTATCATCAGAATCCATATGTATTTTGTTACAGGCTAAACCATGCAAGAGTTTGTGGGTGGCTGGTATCAACCAATCTGTTTCTAAAGAAGATCTGGAGAAGGAGTTCTCGAAATTTGGTAAAATCCAGGAGTTCAGGTTCCTGAGGGACCGAAGCATAGCCTATGTTAATTACATTAGTTTGGAAGATGCAGCTCAAGCACTGAAAAGCATGAATGGTAAACAAATAGGTGGAGATCAGATTCGCGTGGATTTTCTTCGATCACATGTTTCTAAAAGAGTAAGTTGATACCTCTTGAGATAGTTTCTGCGAACATCAAGGATTGTCAGTGATGTTGAGAACTAAGGTTCATGGTTGCTTGCATGAGGAATGATGCATTGAATTTGGTCTATCAGGATGTGTTGGGCTCATATTTGCACTCATTCCCTCCCTGCTGAATCTATTTAAAATTTTTTAGATCTTTGTGATATCTTCTTTAATGTCTGTCTGCTGTTTAGATAATGTTCGGCAATATATTCTATGCATTTCCAATCTACTTTGTATCTACACCCATTTGCTAAACCACTTCGACGCATTTACCAAGTTTATGAACACCCACCAAATAAACCTATTTATAAGTTACTTGTCATCATGCTATTATGCTTGCAGGAGTTCATGTTACCTAATGTTCTTTTCATTTTTGTTTTTTCTTGCTTCCGCCTGGATTTAAACTATCATTAATTTCGAAATCTTACAGGAGCCAGGTGCGGATGCAAAAGAGGGCCCATTTGGCATCAGGAACATGGGGCCGCCTGATTTGCGGTGGATGGCCCAAGATTCCATGCAGAACTACACCGAACCCAACCTTATTGGGTCCATGAGAGATCATGTAATCTACTAACTCCAGCTATATTAATTTTTATATGACAATTTCCACGTTATCATCTCACTTGGGATTGCATTATATTTATTTGAATATGAGCAACATATGTTCTCTCCTGCTGTTGGATGCTCTCTTATCCTCCTGTAGAGATGTTATGTTAACATGTCTTTATATACTTGACATCATCTTGACACCTTGTTCTCACATTTGTTGCAGCAATTCCTTTCTCCAGGAGCTCGGTCAGGTGACTTCCAACTAACTAAAGTCCTATGGATAAGTCATCCTCCTTCTGTTATTCTGGAAAAGGAAATGCTTCACAATGCCATGATATTATTTGGCGAGATTGAGTGGATAAGGATACTCCCTGACAGGCATTGTGCTTTTGTTGCATTTAGAAGCATTGAAGAAGCTAGACGTGCCAAAGAGGGATTGGAAGGCAAGCTCTTTAATGATCCCAGGATTTTAATTGATTATTCGAGAAGTGAACCATTACCTGGAAAAAACTACATAAGTCATTATCCTGGAATGAAAGAGCATGTTCATGACCTTCCATTGCGACCTGTTCAGATGGACATTCTTGGGCACAACCTCCCAATCATGGCCAATACCAACCCCGGACATCTAGCATCCCTTGGAATTCGTGGACCTGATTTATATACAAGACCCTTGGGTCCTCACCCCACCTTTGACCCTGCACTTCAGCATCGAGAGTTTGTTGACAAGGCTGAGATTCATAAGTTGCAGAATCCTAGTCCGCATGCTCTGATTGGGGGACCAAATTGGAGAAGATCGTCTCCCACACCTGGTCTTGTCCCTTCTCCTTCAGCAGTTCCAAAACCATCAAATAGATCTTCTTCTGATTCATGGGATGCGTTCGATGCTATCCAGGAAAGAGAACTGAAAAGGTCAAGGGTTGACATCCCTTTCCCTGCTTACGATACTTCTTTTCCTAAAAGATCAGAAGATCGGGTTGGGTTGGATGATCAATATGTGATGGGTAAAGTAGGGACTGGTTCAGTATCTGCTTCTTTAGGAAGGGTGACGACTAGTGGACTTGGAAAGCGTCAGACTGAGAGTGATTACATATGGCGTGGAATTATTGCGAAGGGTGGATCGCCTGTTTGTCATGCTCGTTGTGTTCCTATTGGAGAATGGGTTGGTTCGAAGATGTAAGTATCATTATGATTGAATTCATAAATTCTTGACAAGGGTAGTGTCCTTTAGAAGAATTCATTGGTTGAAGACGTATGGTTTGTGATTTTTTGTCAATATTCTTTCAAGATATGTTTTGGGTTTCACAAATACCTTTTGGTCAGTGAGCTATCTGGTTGTGACTTATCCTGCCAAAAGTGATATTAAAATCATAATATGAGAATATCAATCACGTGGTCAGGTCTCCGATGGCATGGTCGGTTAAATTGATTCCTTTCTTTAAAGCAATTGTTGTTATACAGACGTTATTCTTTAGGCTAACAGTCTATATTGACCATATTATCTCTGCCGTCTGTTTTATACGTAAACAAATACAGATAATGTTGAGTTTTTACTTATGGCCACTGTGCCTAAAAATCTAATCTCATCCCTCAGTTCGCCAGTTTTAGATTCTTGTTTGTTAGAGTGACATGCTGTCGATTCCTGTTACCCTTCGAAAATAACATCCTTTCGTGTGTTTTGTTTTGTTAAGCAATCATGTTATTATCTGATGAGAAATGTTAGTCAGCATGCTGTTTGAATGCAATGGAAAATATTGAGACAGTAATTTCTTCAACTCAAAAGGCGTATGTTATCCTGCGTCTTGAATGAGACGCTGTGCACTACAGTAGAAATGAATCTCCCTAGTTTTCGACAAGACTCTATGTTTTATTCAAGATATACTGTTCTTGCCATTCTTCGGAAATGACTATAATTTTTGACAATTATATTATATTTATCTAGCATTTACTTCTTAAAGCAAATTTCCTCTGCGTTTGGTGAAGTTATGTTAAATTCTCTAGCTAATATTGGTTTATTTCTCCTTTCTTTTGCAGTCCTGAAGTTATTAACTGCTCAGCAAGAACTGGATTGGATATGTTAAGCAAACACTATGATGATGCCATTGGTTTTAACATAGTGTTCTTCTTACCCGACAGTGAAGAGGATTTCGCATCCTATACGGAGTTCTTAAGATATCTGGGCACCAAAGACAGGGCAGGTGTAGCGAAATTTGATGATGGCACCACATTGTTTTTAGTGCCTCCATCTGATTTCCTAACAAAAGTTCTCAAAGTTAACGGCCCCAAGCGCCTTTATGGAGTAGTTTTAAAGTTTCCTCAAATTGAAACTGGTATATCATCCATAAACTCTCAGGCGCCTCAGCCACTCCCACCATATGCAGATTCAAAACAAGCCACTTCCTTGCACGCTGGATATACTGTGATGCCCCAGGAGAAAAGGTTAGTGGAGAAGGAATATCCTAGGGGTTTTCATGAAGACTCCGAAGTTCCTCCAAATACATCGATTCCGCAGACAAGTAATTCTTTCCCTGCAAGGCCTGTTCCACCAATTAATAATACTTCAGTGGCATCCACTGCTGGAGTAGCTTTGACACCTGAACTTATTGCTACCCTTGCATCTTTTCTACCTGCCAACAATCGTCCCTATTCAGAAATTGCATCATCGCCTATAACATCTTCTAAGCCAGGGGGTTCTACATTGCAAGTTGCTGCTGTTCATGATATGGAGATGGCACGCTGGGGGAACGAACATCGGCCCTTAGAGCAAACTGGTCATCTGATGCAGCAGCTTGGTAGCCAGTTCACAAGCCAGTCACAACACACGCCTCAACCGCAGTCTCTTTCTGCAGTATCAAATATGCAAAGCAGTTTTCAAGGGATGGTTGATTATCGCCAAATGCATGGCGGGAATATGAATTTTCCTCCACAGGGGATTGTTTCATCTAGACCAATGGCATCTATGCATCCTTCTCAAAGTGGATCGGCATTGGCAGTGCCGGAGGCTGATTTACAGTATCAACCTGGAAGTTCTCAAAATGCTTTGATAGGCAGCAGGGTGGATCACGGAGCTGATTCTCTGAGGTTGAATAATTCCTCCGCAGTTCAGCAACCGCAGTATCCTGTTCCATTATCCAATCAGGTTCAGGATACGGGTGTTCCCCAGACACATGTAATGCCACAGGTTTCTCAGGTTGAGCATACAAATAAAGGGCAGCAGCTTCAGTCTTCCCCGTTCGGGGGTCAGGAAAGTGCTGAATCTGAGGCTGATAAAAATGAGCGCTACAAGACTACCTTGTTATTTGCAGCCAATCTCCTTGCTCGGATACACCAGCAACCTGGCAATCAAGCTGGGTCAGGTGCGGGCAGTCAATGAAAAGATATATTCATCGTCAGGTAATGCACCATTCTTCTATATTATGCCAATTATTCTGAGAGTTACTTGCACAATTTGGACTCATGCCATGATCTTTTATGTTGCCGTTTGCATGTTCCATGCTCATTGTTTGGGTGTTCAATAGGTTTTAATAGGATAAAGGGATTAGAATAGTAAGTTGTGGATGCTTTTGACCAATTTTAGACAAGGTTATTGAAATGTTCAACATTCTACATGGTGGTTTGAACCCTGTGGGGTGGAAGGATATCTAAACTTCCGAATCGGTGGATCCTAGATTTTGGTATAAAGCAACAGCTTACCTCATGTGGTGTTTTCAATTGAGACAGGAAATTCTTTGGAATTCAGAGAGGCCCTAATTTCTGGGGATGACCTTTAGGGATCAAACAGTTCCATGTCGTTGATACTTGCTGGGAGCTTGTTTGGTACAACTTAAAATAACTTTTCCCTAACGTCATTTTTAACCCCTCAATTAATTGACGTGACACCTTTTTTGTATTCTCTAAAATTTGCTTCACTTTTCAACCTCAGTAAAAATCATTTTCTCAAAAACCTATCCGACAGAAACTCTGAATGTTAACTGGACATCTGTCTTTGGGGTTTTAACAGTGAGGTTTGTTAGTTGAATGTGCAATCTGATAAATAGTTTTTTCAAATATATTTTGTAATGATGATGTATGTGAAGATAAGACATGCTTCATCTGGATGATATTTTTCTGAGGGGTATAAATTATAGTCTCCTTGATTTCCATGATTCATTAATTAATCAAATAATATTAGGATTCGGTCCTCTGAGTATTCCTGCTCTCTTGGCCTAACACTCCTTACTGGCTACCTGTTAAAACTAAGAGCTTGTTTTTTACAACTTATTCAAAAACAATTTTCTCCACCAGCATTTTCGGCCCTTATTATATTGATTTAGACAGCCTCTTTGTATTTCAACCACACATCCAAAAATCATTTTTTTCTAGAATTCCATGAAACAAACCCAAGTCATGCTATGCTCTGGCATCATTGATGGGTCTGAAAACGTGTTACCGGTAACCATGTTATAAGTAAGGTATGGACATTTATAGATCAGGATGTGTTCTCAATGTTATGTGCTGACGTTTCAATGTGCTTATTTGTCCACCTGTGCATACATTTTCTTGTCTGTAAGTTGTTATGTGGTCATCTTCGATAATTTGTTTGAACTGTTCTACGTTTCTTGAAAATTTTCTCATGAGCTTATCACTGCTAATAAGAAAAGATGACAGCTGCATGTTGGGTAAGCTTTTTAGTTTATCTTGCATTTTCTTGTGCATTGTTAACAGTTCTTAGTTGTTCCTAGGTGAGATTTATGAGCCTATTCAGTTTGTAACTTAAGTTTGTAAATGTGCTTTACATACAACTTATTTCCCCTTAAGGTTGAAAATTTGCTAATTAGTTTTAAATTCTTTTGAGTAGTGCAATTCGTCCAAATGTGGTCAAGCTATAACCTGTAAAAAACGTAACGAGGAATTGGTAACCACAAAGATTCCATAGAAATATACTAACCAGCAGATACCTTAATAGTAGGGCGAATTCGTTCCTGTCTTAAAGAACATTCGTGGTGGGACAGATGAGCTAATCTTAGGTGATTATGTCTCACTAGAGAGTTAACAGTGGAGGTTGATTTAGCGCTCAACAACCGAAACTTCACAAACAAATCTGTTTCCATCTTTTTGCCATCTCAAACAAATAGCCGAGGCTCTTTACTAATCCAGCTATTTATCCACAAACTGTTCACTTGCTGGTCGTGCGAATGGACAATCAAACAATCATAACTTCTTCCAAATGAGATCAAAATTCCCCCCTGCGATATGTTGGAACAACAACGTGCCCTAATCTGGGAATAATTACATTTAAAAACACTCTAAATTGTATTAGTTCTCCCATGCAAATGTCACACGATGAGCACTTGTTACAAAAGTTTTTTCGCAGAATTTCTAAGCTTTACGGAAAATATAACTCCAGGGAGGGCAATTAATACGAGTCGAACTCCATTTTATGGAATCAAAATAAAACTATTGTCAAAAGGGTCTGCTCAACGGTTGGTGGATTATATAAGTTTCATAATTCACTTTCAAATAAAGTAGTCGAAATTCAACTATTTCTGAATGATCTAGACCTAGGCCACTAGATTTGTTGGCAATGTAGTTGATTGCAACTGGCGATCCGGAGTTGGTACAACGGCTCTCTCTTGGATTAGTTGGTTGAATACTGCCGTTCCAAACTTCTATTTTACGTAGGTTTGGAGATAGAATTTGTTACTTTTTGAAGTAGAATCTAAGTAAAATGAGTTGAATGGGTATACAATAAACGTTGATAACATAAGGTGTTTTGGTAAGCATAGGGATCCAACTGAGAACAGAATTTTTAACATCTGGTGGCATGAAAAGAATGCTAGGATGCTCATACAATATTTTCACCTTCTTCCATGTTGTCTTGCATCGATACCAAACACTAACAACGGGAGAGAAAAGTGAACGACGTAAGAAACTGGGAACAAAACCATTTGGAGAATGTGACGCTGTTTTGCTTCGATTGCGGATGAATTCGATTAGTTAGTCTTAAATTTGTTTTTAAGGCTTGGGGTTTGCAACAATTTTGTGCTTCATTTAGAGTTAATACAGAAATCTATGAACTGGATTCGAATAGTAATCTACGGTAAACAAGTAAATATTGAAGAAGTAATTTTGAATATGCTCAATCTGCCGTGACAATTTTAGTTTGGGAAATCTAATGTCCTGCATTGCAACGTGGGTGTCAGTTGCTTGAAGTATCAAGTCTGGTATTTTCGGTATATAAATCAGGAAGCTTTTTTGGATATAAAATAGGGGCTGGCGTTAATATTTTCTTCTTAAAAATGAACTATTCTTAATATCTAAAGTCGAATAATAATATTGATATCAATCATACATTTCAAGTTGTCACTTGCCATTATTTTCTAGTCTCCACTACTATCATTTAAAAAGTTACTCCATTTTTAAATGGAAAAAAGTGTACTTGAACACGCTATTATTCATAAATGTAACAAACTTATTGAGCTGCGGACGGTAAGAACCAATATTTACTATGTGACGATTTCGAATTTACTGAAACAAGACATGCATTCTGGTAGGCCCTCAGAATCTATCTTATGGTTAATGTCTCGATATGCTCTGGTCAAAGGCGATGAGCACAAGAGTGCACCATTCTTTTATTACCCAAAAAGCGAAAGATCAATTACTTAGCGAAATGTCATTTACTCTAAAGATGAAGGAAGATGCTTAGGATTTGAAATTCGACGCTCTGCTCCTTTCTTTTTCCTCTTATTTATATATGTATTAATTAATTAGTTTCATAAATTAGGGCTTTACTGTTGCTTTTATGTTCGTAACGAATATAATTATTAATTAATTATCGGCTATAAAAAGGAACACGAAAATTCAATCGCTATTATTTGGCTAAAATTGAATATCCTAATTTGTAGGTGCGGGACCGGTCGATTTGAGGGGCATGGAATTGGTGCGTATGGTCAAATGTGAATCCACAGCTGTACCCGTTTGTCAAATAACCGAACGGACCCAACGATTTTCTTTTTCTTCATCATCTTCTTTTTTTATTTTATTTTATTTTTTTTTAATTTTTTTACTTTTAATTTACCTCTGTGTTTCTGTCTCTCTCCCGAAGCAAACAAATCGCCAGACTGCAATTGACTATTTTTACGAAGCAATAGTTTGGAATGTTTTCCTTATTTCAGCAGTATTTTATTAAGACAGTTTGTACATTTTTTTATCATTTACACAACCGTTTTCATGTGGAAATATTGTCATCTTTTTTTTTTTCTTCAAACATTATATATTTATATATGTACACCACTCCATCGGACTAATTGAAATTTGGCTCGAATAAATACAATGCAGCAATATTCATAAATGACTCCAAATATGTTGTTTGTTACCTAATAAAAATAATCCATATTAATAACAAGGTGTATCAATTCAATTATGTCCACTAGTTCTATTAGTTGTGAGTTGTGACATTTAAGAAAATAGTATATCTAATATTGACTTATTATTTGAAAGAAATATATAAAATCTATCAATTTTCTTGCCTTTGTGGTTGTGGAACAACATACTTCGCTTTTTGTAAAATGCTATTTGTATATTAATCTTGACATGTTCTTTTATATTTTAGATGTCATGTGAAATGATAAAATAATGATATTGATATGTTATTTGACAAGATTTTAACACTTCATATATGAGTGTAAAGGCGAGTATACATAAAATATTATCTTAAATTTGCAATGAGTTTTTTGACAAGTCGACTCCGATTATTATTCAAAAAATTACGACAATTAAAATTGTTTATCTTGGAGTTGTTATTTGAAGTAATTAGCATTCATTCATTATTATTAATTTATTTACTTTTTCATCCAATTATTAATTCCGTTTAAAAAAATGTTATTTTGAGAAAAATAGACCATATGCTTGGCTTTTTGTGTTTACAAACAAAGAACGAGAGTCCCTTCAGGGACAGGAAATCCGATAAAAAAAAAAATGCAGTACTCAAGTTGCTACTAATTTGTCCAAACTTTAAGTCTCTTTTACCATACTAGTCAAAATGCCATTTTCCTATATATTGCTTGGAAGATTTGAAAGTTATTGCAAGTTGTCGGGCATGTAGAAATAATTTCTTACATACTGATTAGATTTGTGACAAGTAATGAACTTTATCTATTTTTCATAATAAATTAACTTTTGGAGACTTCGATCCCTGGCAATTGTTTTTGAAAATAAAAAATAAAAAATAAAAAATAAAAAATTGTGGTATATTTATATAAATATTTATATACAATCTTATATTTTGGTCATTGAAGATTGAAGTACATTAGAATCCTTACACGAGGTGTTATCAGTCTAATGACTTAAGACCCTAAAATGTTCACCTGGAGAAGACGAGGGACAACTTCATTTGTCTATATTCCGCAAGTGCAACCCCATAGTCTTTCCCTAACTTCCTGTAAGAACTCCTAAGGCATGTCCTGAAAGAGAGTCTATAGTGCAAATGGTGAGTAAAGAATCGAAGAAGTACTAAATATTAGAAATTAGAAAAGCGGAGAAATGTTATTCTCCCATAGTAGGGCACACCCCCTAATTGACGTATTACTGTCACAACGATTTTAACGATGATTTTATATCCTATATTTGTTGAAAATAATAATATAATAATATCACACCATCACTCCTGATTAATGTCAAAGTGCCACTACAAGTTGTAAGGTGGGGAGGGTATGCTTTATCATGTCCCACGGAGTAGGAGAACATTATTCGTAAGCGAATTAGCTCAGTTTGTTTTTCTTTTGAAGTCTCATTTGCTTCTAATTTAGAATATTCAAGCAGTGTACTTGGACAAAATCACGGACTTAATTTGTATTAATAATAACTTTTAATTATTATGATGATCAGAGTAAAAAAGGTTTTCGATATTCTTAATCAATGGATGCTAGTCACCTCATACATGATATATAATATTAATTGATCGAACGAGTGACGATCTTGAAATTAGGTTGTGCATTCTCAATTTAAAATTTTCTTGGTTGATATAGAATCTCAAGTCGATATATCCAACATATCCTTAGCTTTCATGAGAATCCTCGATGCCTCAAGATTCCAAATTATAGGCGCTGAAATTCAATCAATAATAATAATTTTCTTCATTAAAATTGATCAACGAATTCAGCTAATATTACGTGCAATTGCTAACGAGTATCTCCAATGTTATCCAATGTAGACATTGTGTAAACTGTAGAGAAGGGGAAAAAGTGATGAAAAAATTGTGCAACAAGGGTGACTAGAAAAAACAAAAATCAAATAGAAGTGAGAAATAGACACATAATATTTAATATATATTATAAATGAGGTTTGAAATGACTTATCAAGACATACATTATATAAAATTTTATATTATAATAAATGATACCACATAAGCTTTGCTCCATTACCATGTCATATAGGCATTGAAAATAGAAGCTCTAAGTTGTACCATCTTGTTACCATTTCAAAGGACAAAGTATTAGAAAAGGAATATCAATTGACTATAATTAATGTTGTATGATTTTGATATTTTGTATTGAGTAAAACAATTTAGGAACACATAATGTATTACAGTATTTCCAATGAGCATTTGTACCCTTTTTTTTTCTGAAGCGTGGTTGTACTCTTTTTAAAAAGAACACAATTTTGACGGTGCATATAACAAAACCCTTTTCGATGGTGGATGATATACATGAAGTTGATATGGTTCTATATTTAATAATACTTGTTTTGTTCATTTACTACACTCTTATTTAGTTTGTCTATTCTACATTCATTTGCCACTCTCAACAATTCTTTACACTCATTAAATAATGGTAATCTAATTTTAAAAAAATTATATGTATAATTTGTCTTTCAGTTTGTATGAAGAACCAAACAAACATCTATAATTGGGGCCGAATGAGTACCCATGAAAACTTTGAATTAATGACAATCATTGCAAAAATATTTTTACACTCCAAAATTATTGAGACTTGATCGCAGGGATGGATCTAGAAATTTTTATCGGTGGGCTATAATAAAGAAAAAATATAATTTGATTAAAATTATGTATACATTTTTTTGAGGCATTAGCATATATATGCAAGATTAGAGTTATAATTACAAGAAGTCAAAGAAAATTTTATTTTACAAGACTAGTAACAAAAAATAGAATGTGATCAAGACACCCCTTGGCGTGGGTTGGGAGGGGGATGATGTTGGGGGTGGGTGGGTGAGGGTTTTTGGTAATTTTTTTATATGATTTAGTATTTTATAAATTATTCTTTGACATTCTTGCTATTATATCATTTTTTTATATGAAACTTCGAATTTTTTTGACATCGGGGGGCTTCGACCTGGTTGAGAACCCCCCTCCCCAAAAAAATCCATCCCTGCTTGATAGTTTTAAATGTTTAATCATTGAATGCTAGTAGACACATATGACACAATATTAATTATTACTATATCGGTCGCATAAATATAGCCTATTTATATTTTTAAAAAGATTAAGAAAAATATAAGTATAATAGTATTGGAAAAATAAAATTTAAGATTATTTTTTTAATATGTTTTTTCATTTATTAGATGTTCAATTTCAAATAATCAATTTTATTAATAACAATTATATATATATATATATATTAAATGATGACATATTGATAATTAATATTTTAATTATATCTTTAAAAGAAATATGACCTATATATATTTTGATCGCTTTTGTTCAATTGCCCACATATTGGCAGTTTATGTTGCCAACATATGTGATGTGACGCTGTGAGGGTGCGACGTCATCGGGCCAAATTTTTTGGAATCTACATCAAATGAAATGAATAATACATAATTGCCCTTTGATGGTGGGGGATTCGTTTGGGCCGCATTTTTTTTTTGGACTCAAAAATGAGTATTGACATGTTCCGTTGTCAACTCTTTGGTAACGGAATTTGACTCATATTTTGATATTGATAAAATAAGAAATTTAATTTATATTTATCGGAGGAAGGTAGTAATGAGATACTTATCCCTTATGTGTAGTTGAGGCCCTACTCATGGATTGAAATTTTGTCGTTCATTGCACACATGTTGGAAAGGACAATTGCAAGTTGGCTGTGGGACACATGAAATAATTGCTCCAAGAAAGATTACAAGTTGACTTGATTTCCAATTTAAAAAAAAATAAAAAAGAGCGAGTTAAACATATATGATGTGACAGATACTATTGCCTTTACATATGTGAAGTCTCTAATCCGTTGGCTGTAAGAAGTTTGCCTATCGATACCATTAACAGCCAGCGCCTTGTAAACATTTTCTTGATTAGTTACTGCTAAAACAGTAGTATTGGAGATGGCTTATGCTTCTCTACTCTCACTTACTCAAACCATAGAACAAATCCTGCAGCCACAGTTTCATAATGAATTCCTTTATTTCTTGATGAAGAGAAGCTGCAGCTAAGATCTCTCCATGAAAGGAATAGCAATTTGCTGTTATTTCTGGAAAATTCTTCACCAAAAGATGGTGAAAAAACTTCATCCTTGGAAAGAAGAATCAGAGATGCAGCATATGAAGCTGAAGACCTAGTTGAATCGCATATGGCGAAGAAATCTTCCCCTTTTCAAGGAACTACAAGTTGTTTTAGGGAAATAATAAGTGTGCTACAACATTGTGCTAGGTGTTTGGTATCCACGACGACGCGCCAAACTTTTGAGGAGAGCTTACAGAATGCAATTCAAAAACTTAGTTCGATCTCTGAAGAGGTGGAGAAGATGAAAGCAAACAAGGTTAATAGAGATGAAGCTCTGCAGCCAAGCATTATTAAGGATCCCCTTGAAAGCAATGCTACCATCGAGATGGAAGGAGTTGGTAATGAAAATATATATCTTCTTGTTCTAATTGTTGTTTATATATGTACGGTGTTGTGCTTTGGAATAAGTTGTTATATATGTATATTAAAGAAATATTTGAACTAGAACCTCTCAATCTTTGCTTATTTATGTCCCTTTTTCTGACCGGATGAATATATCAAATCTGAGAATAGTTTCTAATTTAATTTTGATGCAAATTATTTATGGGTTCTACTTCACTCTTTTCTGGGACCGGACATAAAATTTTTTCTGTTATGACCTTTTTTTTTTGTTTTTTGTTTTTTGTTTTTATAGAAAAGTCGTTCTGTTATGAATTTAGATAGTTTTTGTACAATAGTCACCAATAATTTATATTTAGTTTTTTTTTGTACATTAAGGGAGTCACCAAATAATTTACATTTCTTGGTTTTCTGTTATGCATTAAACATCCCAACACGTAATTGCGATAACTAGAAAATGTTGATGAGCCTCAATGAAATTAATTAAAATATAATATGACTATCCTTGAATACATTTTTATGTGAAAAAATAGAAAATAAATACCAAGAACTCGTGCTAAAATTGCAGTGGTGCCGTTATGAGTGGTACCAACATGGCACTTTGTTGATGTCTAGCTACCTTAGGTTGCTTCTCTTGAGCATATATACCAATTTTATTAATCTCGATTCTATTCCAGAAGAGGTGGTAAAGGTGCGTCCAAGGATCTCATCGGGAGCTTCTTCATCCCAACCTGCTTTCACTGATAAAAGGTCTATGGTCGGATTTGAAGATGACATGCTCCGAATCAGGGAAATACTGATTCAGTCATCTACTCAACTAGAAACAATTTTAATTGATGGAATGGGTGGCATAGGCAAAACTACTTTGGCAACAAATATATACAATGATTCAGTGGTCAACCGTCACTTTGACATTCAAGCATGGATAACGGTATCTCAAGAATATGATGTGGAAGCACTCCTTGTTAGCCTTCTAAGATCAACAGGAGGTGCAACTGTTCAAATCAAAGGAGAGGATGAGACAAAATTAAAGTTGAAACTGTATCAAAGCTTGAAACAAAGAAGGTATCTCATCGTGATGGATGACGTGTGGGAGGACAACCTCTTTGAGAAATTTAGAAATATTTTCCGAGACGACAACAATGGAAGTCGGATAATTATGACTAGTCGGTCGTCCAAAGTGGCTGGGTTAGGCAACTCTTGTAACTATATTCACCATCTTAATTTTCTGAGTCCAAATCAAAGTTGGAATCTTTTGTGCGAGGAGGCGTTCGGAGAAGAAAGGTGTCCTCGTGAACTTGAGGATACTGGAAAGAGGATTGCAGAAAATTGCAATGGACTTGCACTTTCGCTTGTAGCAATTGGCGGTGTTCTTCACAAAGCCGAGAAGACACTAGCACATTGGGAGTATGTTGAAAAGAATATGAAGTCTGGAGAAACTGGAAATTATGAGAGGTCAACGGAGATACTATCATGGAGTTACAACCAATTGCCGTATCATCTGAGGGCATGCCTTCTTTATATGGGAGGTTTTCGTGAAGACTTTGTGGTCCGTGTTTCCCATCTTATCATGTTATGGGTTGCTAATGGATTTATAAAGCCAGTTTCATCAAAGACATTGGAAAAAGTGGCTATGGACTATCTAGAAGATCTTAATGATAGAAATCTAATAATGATTCGGGAGAGGGGTTATTGTAGAGGTGAAATCAAGACCTGCGTTATGCATGACCTCATGAGAAAAATGTGCATAGAAAAGGCCGAGGAGGAAAAGTTCCTTCTCGATGATAGGCTTTTCCGAACTTCTCCAGTGTCTTTAAAAGGGTACCGTCACATAAGTTTTTATCACCCCTTTTTCAGCATGAGCAAGTGTGCAGATGTCTCAACCCTCCGTTCTATTCGATGCTTTGAAGAAGAGATGCTGAAAATTATGTCGTCTCGATGTCTCAAGGTTTTCGACGGTTGCCGAATATATTTTGCAAGGTTTCCAATTGAATTAATACAATTGGTAAACTTAAGGTTTATTTCCCTGGTTTGCGTAGGGATAGACGAGATTCCCGTGTCGCTATCTAAACTTCCTTTTCTTCGAACATTACTAATTTTTGGAGTTGCATTGCACATAAAGAGCATCATAATACCCTCAGAAATCTTGAAAATGCCACGGTTGATGCATTTGTTGGTAGAAGGAGGTGAGTTGCGCGATTGTTCTGGTGGACGAATGGAGGACCTACAGACACTTTGTGGCCTAACAAATTTCGTACTTACTAAACAAGCCCTTGCAATATTTCCCAACCTAAAGACACTGAAATTTTCACTCCTCTCCGAGACATCAGTATCCAGTTCTTGTTTACCGAATTTAGTCCATCTTGAATGTTTGAGGATTCACAATTATCCTTTTAGTGTGGATCATCTATTGCAGCCACCTCCTCATCTTTCTTTTCCAGTGAAACTGAGGAAGTTATCTTTGCGCATTATTTTATACTTTCTCAAAGACAATTGTCCACTATTGGTAAACTTCCGAACCTCGAAGTCCTCAAACTGAAATCGGTTAGGTTGGCAGGCGATTTTAAAACCGATGAAGGGGACTTTGGCGAATTAAAATTCCTCTTCATGAGAATCACCGGCAAGTTTTCGTGGAATTTGGAGGGAGATCATTTCCCAAGCCTTGAGTGCTTGACTCTTGAGGCCTTCAAAGATTGCCTTCCTTCTGAATTTGGAGAAATTCCAAATTTGAAAGCTATCAACTTGTATGGTTGTTCGTCATTTGCTGTGGACTCGGCAAGTAAAATCCTAGAAGATCGAGAGCAGTGGGGCAACTACATTCAGATTAACGTCCATCAGGGATTCCGCTTCCGAGAACGTTTACGTTCGTACATGGTATGTAAAATTCTTCTTTTCTCATTCATTATCATCTAGAAACATTAATATTTAATTTGCTATATGGAAAATCAATGTTTTTACAAACTTCTCTTTTCACCCCGCTCAACTTTTTTTTGTGCAGTGCCGTTTGTAATTTACTTAAGATGCTGATAATTAATTGAGCAAAAGCTTAGGTAAGCACCTATTAATCCTTATTAATTGAAACTTTCATATTATCTAAGGGTTCTCTTAATTTTGTACGTTGTACGTACTTTTTAATTTGGTTGCTTGATTTTCAGTTTTTTCCAATTTCAATGGTTTCAGTTCCCTTACCAGCTTCGCAGCAGCCTACCCAGAAGCATCATCTGAGACACACTTCAAACCACGCAAAGATCATTCGTGATTCGAAATGTGAATCATTCTTCAATGAATCTCTCTTGTGAGTTTTAATAATGTTCTCCCATTGTCATTGTGTCGTCGTGTTTTATACTTTGGTTTCAGAAAAGCGCATTGTTTATCATGTACCCCATATTTCATAATGATTGCCAATACCTTGGGGATGTAATTTTCTCGAGTATCCATAATTTTCTGCTTGACTTATGATTCACTCACTCACTCCTTGGTGTCTTTCTGAAAAGAATTTTCAGACTACCCCAGTTTGAAGGGAAGATAATCTTCTTAATTGTGGCGGCATCTCCAAATCGATATGAGTATATACTCTGTTAGTGGCAGGGTATGCGATATTTATGGAATTAAGATATGTTCCAAGTGTCATGTGATGATTTTTTTTGTTTTATTTATTTTATTTATTTTTAATTTTTTCATGTGCATATGTTTTCTTATCATTGAAGTGTTATATGGCTCATGTCTGATAATTTGTTTGAAACTGTTCTACATTTTCTCTCGAAGTTTTTTTTTTTCCCATTAACTTCACTTGTACTAACGTTGAAATATGCATTATATTGTTACTTCGGTTTTACTAATCAGAAATGATGACAGCTGCATTTTGGGTAAGCGCCTTCGTTTTTATAAAAAATAACGTGTTAATATTTTATTAGGCAAAAAAAAAAAAAAGAAAAAGAAAAATTGAGCAATTAAGTAATAATAAAACCAAGCATTTTTCTTAGATATAAATTTGTTATGTCACGTGTTAAAATGCTGATTAAAGTTAAGAAAAATTTTAATACGTGACCAAAAGGCCGATTCCTTTAGCATGTATGCTAATACATCCATTATTATAAATGTAAATATTACGTTTGAGTATGGTATTAACATGTGACCAAAAGACTGATTCCTTTTGTATGTATGCTAATCTATATAATATATAAAATAATGTTTGATTGATAGTTGTTCAATTGCAAAATAGTTATTAGGACAATATTTTAGTTAGAAATTTGCTGGACCAATTATTTTCTGCCAAATGTCATAAATCATGGACAACAATTTTGTTCACCCTAAAAAAGGGTGGACATCACCCTTTCTTGTGGGTCGATTTGAGGGATAAAAAATTGAAATTTTTTAAATTTTTTTGTTCCATGTTACTCTATTCGTCGAGAGCTTCAAGATGAGTACAATTGTGATATATAATTTTTATTGATTTAAAAATTACTTATTTTTAGTCATAAGCTACTTATTTATCAGTAAAATAAGTAACTTTTAAAATAATAAAAATTATATATCAATATTATACTCATATTAAAGCTCTCGACAAATAAAATAATATGGAACAAAAAAAATTTAATTTTTTAATTTTTTTACCCTCAAATCGACCCACAAAAAAGAGGTTGATGTTCACCATCTTTTAATAGGGTGAACAAATTTGTTCTCTAAAAAGGAGGGTGAACATTAGCCTCATTTTATGCGTATCAATTTAAGGGGTAAATAGTTGAAAATTTTGATTTTTTTTGTTCCATATTATTCTATTTATTGAAAGTTTAATATGAGTATAGTTTTGATGTATAAATTTTACAATTTTAAAAGTTACTTATTTTTAGCGATAAATTACTTATTTAATTGTAAAATAAGTAACTTTTGAAATAAAAAAAATTATATATCAAAACTATTTTTTTAAGCCCTCGATGAATAGAATAATATGAAACAAAAAAATTAATTTTAAATTTTTTACCCATTTATATCGATCCTCCAAAATGAGGATAATATTCATCCTCCTTTTTAGCATGGTGAATAAAATTGCTAACTAATAATAATTTATTTTTTAAAAAATGTATTTATTTAATCCCCCAATGTGTGCATTTTTTTATTTTTATTTTTTTAAAGTACTATTTAAATCCCGTTTAAATAAATTAAGAATATTTGTTTAATCTTTAAGTATAAGTTTCAAAAATTTTCACTAATAAATGTTTAAATTAATTTTTTATTTGTTAACAATTTATCTCTTATTGTCAACTTATATTTATGCTTTTAGAATATTTGTATAATCTGAAATGAAAAAAATTAATATTTTTTCCACTAATATTTTTAGTACAGCAAAATTATACCTTTAAGTTTTAATTTAAATATTCTCAATTATATCTTGAATTTGCACTTAATAAAGAAAGGAAATATTTTTTATTATATCTTTAATTTTTATTTAGGAGTAGAAAAATTTCCTAACATAACAAGATTATATCTTAAATTTTTTTACTTTAAATTTTTTTATTATATCTTTAATTTATACTTTAAGTATTTTTAATTATATCTTTAAATTTTTAGTGCGGAGTACAAAAATTTCCTAGCGCAGCAAGATTTTCTTCATTTGCTAATTTTCTACAACTCAAAAGGGACATTAATATTTTCTAATTAGTTTCTAAAAGTAGTAGAGAAATTTCTTAGCAATTAGCATACATTGTGTTCTACTTATAAATTAAAAATTACAAAGAATCACAATGATTTAACATATATGTAAAGAGGACTTATTAAATGAAACTATTACATAATAATTTTGATTTCTATATTTCTTTTTGGTAGGATTAGAAAATATATAGACTTTTTTCTATGTGAATCATATACATATTTAGGAGATCCCACCTATATGTGTCAACTTTGTAACGCGATATATTGGTATGATAAAAAAAATACATAAGCGTTATGAAAGACGTTGAGAGAGAAAATTTCCATCGTATTGTATGTAAGGGCAAGTGACCGAGCTTCCACGAACGAGGGATGTCTCCACTGTCTTAAGTGATTTACTATATAGCATGAATGAAAAAAGTAGTCACTTTGTGCAAACCGTTCAAGTTTATAACATGACGTTTTTATTTACGTCAACGATATGATAGATGGATTCTATTATTAATTATGAAAGGCTACAAATGAATCCTCTAGATGAAGAGTATATCATTAGTTATTCACTAAATTTATTTTATTGTGTAATATATAGTTCGATTATGTTATGTTACTTTTATTTGTTTCTACATTGGTTATTTTTTTTATTATTCTCATTTGTGCAATTACAATTTGTTTCAACAGTGAAGAACTGCACTGCACTCTTACATAGTGTTCGTGCTACTTAGATGAATAATTATTATGAATCGGTTTGAAATTAGTTTATTGTGGTTATATTATTCATTTGTCGAGTTCAAAGTTTGAATGATATTGAATTGAAATTTTTTATACACATAATTTTCAATTATTATTTTTCTATTTGCACAGAAAAAGTAAGTTTAATACATTGTATATTATCGATTTACAAAAAAAGCACAGCTAATAGACGGTGATCGTGAAACAGAACGCTAATATCCTTGAATTGTATACATTTCGAGCTAAGTAATTATTATTTCAATAGTATTTAATTGATTATATATTTTATATTTTATGGATTTTTATTATAAAATCTTTTTATAATTTAATCTAGGACAATAGCCGACCATAGATAAATTTATTGAATTATTAGTACAGTATAAAATGAAAAACTTAAATTTTATTTTTTATAATATTTCGTTATTATTAACATTATTTACATTTTATATTACGTGATGGTGTTATCGATTAAATACAACTGTCATTTATTAAAAATTTTATTTTGCATAATTCTTTACCACAAAAATCAATCTAAATAATTTTTTTTTAGATTTCATGCAAATCTATACAGCTTTACTCCTGCAAAACGCACAGGGGGGGTGAAAACTAGTATATCCATTATTATAGATATAAATTTAACATTTAACTAACTCATGGTATTAACATGTGATTTAATACATCCATTGCCGATGCGCTTAAATCTGTAACAAGTAATGAACTATTTTCCCTAGTAAAATAACATTTGGGAATTAACTTTAGTCCCTAGCAATTGCCTCTAAACAGTGGCGTAGCCAGGAATTTTACTTAGTGCGGACAGTGACGAATTCAAATATTAGTGGATGATAGTTTCCCACATTGGCAAAATTTTTTTTAAATGGGCCCATTGTCTTATAAAAAATTTACTTACGAGAAATATTAAATTTGAGTAGTGAGAAAAAATAAATATAATTTGACAGTAAATATAACAAGCCTTGAATTTTCAATTATATTGATTCCAACATAATTGATGATTAGCTAGTGCCATTTCTCGATGATTAGTTAGTGCCATTTCTCGAGGTCTATTGCGCGCCACTCCACTATATTGATTTTCAATTAAAATATGAACAAGTTGAATATTTTTATATCCAACATCCTTTTCCTGTGGAGTCGAGTAGTGGCGGCAATGAATCGGGTTCGGATCTGTGTAATCCAAATCCAAATCCAAATCAATCATCCCGAGTTAAATCCAAATCCAAATCCAAATTCTTCTGATCGAATTCGGATCAGATCGGATCGGATTGGATCAGATCACAAAAAAAATCCAAATACGATCTTTATTGGTATAGGATTTTATAAAAAAAAAATAATAAAAATAAAAATAAAAAATAAAAATAAAAAATAAAAAATCAATTCGGATCGGATCGAATCAGCCCGGATCCAATCAAAATCCAAATCCATTTCGGATCGTCCGATCCACGGATCGTCGGATCGGCAAAAAATTGCTCGATTCGGATCGGGTATCCATCGGATTTGGATCGAATCGGATTTTTCTGCCATCACTAAAGTCGAGCATCCAAGATTCCAAATTGTTATCTATCTAGTACCTACAATCCATCTATACCTACATCTATAATCTGTAACTCTATACAAACTAGAAATGAGATAGAAATTTTTTATATTCTTTTTTCGCCCTTATTTTATTTCTTAATTTTACACTAATGTTAATATCCCTATTTAATTAATATTTAATTAATTTAATTTAATTTTATATATTATTAACATTATGTAATTAAGTTGTAAAAGTTTTGATTTTTCATCTACCAAAGCCTTTTCTTTTCTTCTCTTATTTTTCTTTCCTTTTTTTTCCCAAAAAAGATTTTGGAGTTCAATATTTTATTAAAAGTTATTTCAAATTTTCAACCTAAATAATAAATTGTTTTATTATTATAATTTTGAAGTTACAATATTTTACAAACCCATTTGTATGTTGTAACATATCATCATGATCAATCTACAAATGTAGAATTTGAAAAAAAAAAAAAAGAAAAAGGAATGTGATATCTGAAATTAATTTTCTTATTGGACATGCTTGATTTTTTTGATTCACCAAACATTTGATTTATGAGTTTAGCCTACGATAGAGGTTAATTTTCCACCACCATGCCCGTATCATTCTTTCCTTTATATATATCTTTATTAATTACCCAAATAAAGTTTACATAAAAAATACAACACACCTACTCAGCACTCGTATCCTCAAGAAATCACGAAATTGAAGCTGAACACTTTACTCAAAAGGAGAGCATATAGATTATACATTCATGTGGTTTAGATGTAGTAATTGTGATTACAAAGAAACAGATTGCTATTATTATTAATAAGTGAATTTGTCTAACATGAAAATAATTAAATCAAAGAATACAAATGTATCATGCGAAAACAATAAAATCACAATTCATAATTATGTTTGCAGAGCATCTCCGTGAGACATCTATTCTCAATATCTAATAATCTATATATATAGAAAAGCAGGGAAATCTCAATCTATTTTTTAATTAGATTAATTAGTTTTTCCACCTAAAATAAAGTCCTTTCTTTTCCTTTTATATTTTTTCCTTTTTTTAATAATTAATCTCCAACAATCAATTAACTAATCATTATCTATATTAAATTTTATTCCCATAAAAATTAGGTTTTTTTTAAATCTCCACTGATTCGAACTTATCTTATGTTTTTTATCTTTTGATTTGTCCCTTTTTTTATCAATTCACAATCAACCCTGCCAAAAAAATTAATAAATTATTATTTATATTAAATGCGAAATATTAAACCTAAATTTTTTTCCTTGCATAAGTATTGATTATTATTATTTTATTATATCTTTTTAATCTGAATCTAAAGATTTATATTTATTATTATGTATGGAGTAAGAGATTTTTTGCAAATAATTAACTAAGAGACGAAAATTAATTCTTAAGAAAATAAAATTAATTAAAATTAATAGTTTCACTAATATTTTATTATTGTGTGATACAAAATTAGCATTCATTAAATTTTACACTAAATTCAAAGAAAAGTATAACATTAAAATTTAAAATTTTGATTTGATCCACTAATTAATTTTTTAAATAATTAATTATTTTTATCAGTGTTTAGAAAATCGAACCTGTCGGCAAATTGGACAAGGCAACAATTCAAGGGTCAAATGGTTGAAGTGGTTGGTTGACCAATTTTTGACTGATTTTCTAATAGTTCAATTTTCAGCTATAGTGAGACTGAATTCTGGACTATTTTATGGTTGAACCGGCCGGTCCATCCAAGTTTTCTAAACATTGGTTTTTATAAATAATTAGCTAAGGAATCATTAAATTAGCAATTTTGCTAAAATTTAATTTTTTTGTGATACGAAATTAAAAGTCATTAAAATTTTATACAAAAATTAAAATGAACTTGTAAGACGATTAGATCGGTTCGTTTACTTAATTTTAGAAATAGTCAATTATTTTCAAAAATAAAATTAGCCCAAAAATAAAAATTAATTAAAATTAGTAAGTTTTTACAATTTCATTTTGGTGTGATAAAAAATTACAATTCATCAAATTTGTATACAAAAACTAAAAGAAACATGTAACATTAATTTTTTTAGTTAACTATTTAGTTGTAACATTAATCCAATATTTTAAATTAATTGAATCTATATCTATATCTTTTAAATTACAGATATCATTTAGTGGAAATAATTAATGGAAACAGGTTTTAATATTACAGAAAGGTAGAGAAAGGTAGAAAAGAAGTCAGTCAAAAAATAAATAAATAAATAATGATTTCTATGAAAGCAATTATTAAAATTTTCTAGAAGATAACGAGAAACAACTTACAATGTTAACTGAAAGTGTGCGATAGTGATTTGGCCATATATATGTTTGGTACAACAATCAAGTTAACTTTGACATACCATATATAATCCTTGAATTTTCCTTTATATACGTCTCCGGAATATACGTGAATTTGAACATCGTCGTCTCTGTAACCCTGTTGTTCATCCCGTATTTTTTGTGCCGAGCCCACAACAGATGATGCACATTTATACAAGTCGATAACTTTCAGAGTTGAAATATATCCAATTTCGGAAGGGAGACAATCTAGATCATACATTCCATCAAGAGTCAGGCACTCAAGGCTCAGGAAAACTGTATCCTCTAGATCCCACAAAAACTTATTAGGACGTCGAAGAAGCAGGAATTTTAATTTAGGAAATTCGTCTTCATTTGTTTTCCACGTATCTTCTTCGTCGAACAATCAATACGGGCACCTCCATCTATTTCCATAGCGTCATCATCGAAATCATCTAATGTCTCTAGTTGTCTATTAAAATCTAGTCCAAATTTGTCATGTTAGAGCTTGTAAGTACAAATTGCATACACGGAATGACAGAGAGATATACAAAGGATGAACCTTAAGGAAAAGCGTTACCCGTTCAATGCTCTTGGAATTTCCATTAACATCAAATCTTTGTACATTTAAGACATTATTAAATATTTAATTCTCTTTTTCTGTATTAAACTAGTATACCACTGATTCTTGCGGTGGTACCGAACGGAGTCCGGCGGAGGAGGTGACGGCGGCGTGAAGGAGGAAGCAAGGGGTTGAAGGTTGAAGAAGGAGGGGGAACCCTTGGGTGGCGCCGGGGAAGAAGAAGGCGAGCTCAGACACCATAGCCATGGCTGAATGAAGCTCTGCAAATTTTTTGACCAACCTCAAATCTTAGTTCCACAGCATAAAAATTACACCAATAGATCCGCCTTGTCATCTAGAACAGCAATATATAATTTTTTTGGCCAGAATCTGTCATATTCACCGGAAAATTGCCAATTTTTGCACACAACCTTCAACCAAAATCTCCACCATACCCGAAAATTCTTGCACTATAATGAAGAGCAAGTCAAGGGCTTTTGAATGGTGGTATTTTTGCGTCGGATTAGCTTTATTTACCCACCGAATTGTGACTTTTTCCAGCGACCTTTTCTTTGCCTTTGAAGACGGAAGGACACAGTTTTGAGCGAAGACGGAACACGGACAAATGCTTTTTTTCGTCCCAAGTGGCGGAGAAAACCTCACTCCGTTCAGTGATAAATAATAATATATTTTGCGATAGAGAGAAATCATTGCATATAACAATCTCGTACCTTTCCTTATCAACAACAATCAATACGCGTCCCAATCGAGTTTAACTTTGTTCATCCTCCAAAACGAGGGTGAATATTACCCTTTTCATGGAGGTCAAAAATAAAAATAATAACTCGATAAATGTAAAATTTTTTACTCTGCATTATTCTACTCAACAAAATCTTTCTTATGAGTACAATTTTCATATATAAATTTTGATTATATTAAAAGTTACTTATTTTGGTGATAATCAGCTTATTTCCATGTCAAATAAGTAATTTTTAATGTAATCAAAATTTACACATCAAGATTATACTTATATGAAAAATCTTCTTGAATAGAATAATACGGAACGAAAAAAAATTTCATATTTATCGAGTTATTATTATTTTTTTGATCCTCCACAAGGAGGGTAATGTTCACCCTCTATTCAATCCCCATCTATTTAGTCTTAATTCAGACGCAAAGACGTATCCCCAAATTTTAGGACATAATCTGCTCATGTGTCAAATTTCCAAATCACCTAGATTTAGTGATGGCAGAAAAATCTGATCCGATCCAAATCCGTTGGATACCATATCCGAATGGAGCGATTTTTTGCCGATCCGATGATCCGTGGATCATTGATCAGCGAATATGGATTTGGAGCGGATCAGGCCCGATCCGATCCAATCCGATCTGAATTGATTTTTTTATTATTTTTTTATTTTTTTATTAAAACTTATATCAATATGGATCGTATTTGGATTTTTTTCTTGATCCGATCCGATTCGATTCGAATCCGATCCGAAGAATTTGGATTTGGATTTGGATTTGGATCGGAGTGATTGATTTGGATTTGGATTTGGATTAGGCCGATCCAATCTGAACCCAATCCATTGCCAACGATACCCAGATTATTCCCAAATCTTAAACAAAATCTTTGATACATACGAAATCTTATATAATCTTTGATAACAAAGTGATATCACTGTAAATCTTTGCAATCTTCTTCACGTTGCTTATAGCTGAGGATGAAACATTTGGTCACATGAACTTTTTTCAATACATAGTTTTAGATTTTAGATGCTTCCGTGTTTTGAAAACAAAATTATGTACTTTATTGTATTGAGATATCTTAACTTTATGATATGTGATGATATTTAATTTCGACTACATAAATATTATAGGCATAATTATGAATTGGATTATATCGTAGAGGCAAAACCAGGTTCAGATTTGAAAATCACTTGCTTCGCGACGTGGAGTTGAGCCGTTGGTGGAACATATCTGGGGACGGTCTCAACACGAGGACTTCTTGAGGAAATTGGTTATTTGTTCCCATTCCTTATTCCAATGGGGAATTTGCTGAGGATGAATCAGAATTTGGCTACTTGGTTAAAGATTGCAAGACCCTACTTGACTTTGTCCTCAATTTACTGTCCACTTTGTGAAGAGGCAAGCAAATGGAGTGACCCATGTTTTGGCACGGGAAGCTCGGTTTAAAGCTTGTCTTTTTACTTATTTTTCGCCTTTACGTTGTATTGCTGATGCTTTAAACTCTGTTTGTTCATGTTTTGATTAATGAAACTTTCTATTCAAAAGAAAAACAAAAGCTATAAATACAAATTCACATTTCTCAAAACACGGAATAAACAAAAATAACTTTTATTGAATGCTATTGTTTCATTGCTGGATTCTCACACTTCCAAATGGATTTAGAAGGTGTTGGCGTTGAGTTTTAATGTATTTTTATGAATAGGAAGAGAGAGAATGAGTTGAGTTGGATGGTGGAGATTTAATGAGTGGAGAGATATATGGATGTGATTTGTTTGATCAAAATTGAAATTTGAAAAAAATGCATTAAAATACATTAAAAACAATATCATATATTTCTTTGAAAACAATATCGTAAGTTGGCTCTTACAAGATCATGTTTCTATAATTAGTGGACACCATATCTTATGAATTATGATTGATACATGGAATATTAAAGTAAATTTGAGCCAAAACTTTTTTTCTTCTTCATATAGCCCATGATCGGCTACCCATTAAAAATGTTTTTTTTTTTTCACTTTTTTCAACTTTTTTATACATTCTTTCTCTCTCCTAAAGCAATTACATCCATATATTTCATCACATCCACATATCTCAACCACTCAGCTCCACTCATTCTCTCTCTCCTCTTTACATTAAAAACATTTCTAAATGGTTGCCAAGCGGACACTAACCTTTTTGTGAATGGTGATGAGGCACAATACTAAAAATAAATATTAAATATGATTTTTTGAAAAAAAATCAGCCATATTCAAAAAATGTGGTTTTATACAAATTTAAAAAATAAAAAACAACATTGAATTTAGAAATAAATGCTAGTTATATTGTTTAATCCCTTTTTAATTTGATTTTATTCTGTATGTTAAACACGTTTAAATATATGATTTACTGATTGATGCTGTTTATTAGTCTGTTACTAAACAAAAGAGGAAAACTTGAATTTCGCTATGCGTTTATTTGGAAAAGGAAAATTTTTATTCGAATTGAAAAGAAAAACTCGAATTGAAAGAGCATGGACTTGTACGAAATATTGAGGAAATTCTGTCGAATTTTTAAAAAATTTTTTGTAAATTTTCTATTAAATAGATTTGGAATTATAACTTAAACACATCTCTCTCCGTGCAACGCATGAGAGAAAATACTAATTATTTATTAGCATTCATTTTGGACAAAAAATAGTTAAAACCCAAATAAATTTTAAAAAGACACGAGAAAATTGTTGTTAGTAATGGTAAAGTGCATGGTTTTTGCTATGAGTTTTGGGACGGACTATTCGCACCCAATAAAATCTTGAGCACACCCCCAAAAACCAACTTTTTCAAAAATATCCCCACAAAAATACTTTAAAAAATCGTTCAGCTAGAGACGGTCGAACAGCTTTCTTGTCGAACCACTCAAAACTGTTTGGCCCTGGTTGGCCGAATAGAGAGAGAGAGGCTATAATTTGCTGACATTTCCGAGAGCTATAAATGGGAGCCAAATGGAGGAAAAACGAGGGGGATCCCCCCCCCTTCCCCCCCGAGCTGCAGTTTCTGATAGCAGTGATGTCGGAAATTGCAGCATTTCCGGCAACAAAAGAGGCTGTCATTGTGGCAAACTCTTCTTTTTTGTTGGTTTTTTTTTTTTTAATTTGGAGGGAAAGATGGATATTTTGGGTGTATAAAGTAAACTTTGGCTTGTAAATAGTCCCACCCTTGAGCTTTTTAGCTTCCATTTTCTTTATCCTTCTTTCTTTTCGAATTAATTAAAATATAAAATATTTCAAGATTGATATTTTCATAATCACTATTTTTTTAATGTTTATTATATTTTTCTAATTCTTTCGTGTTGTTATTTTGGTTCGTTCTAATGAATGTAATATATTTTTTTCTTCGATTATTTGTAAGCTAATATTTTTTCATCTTTTGCTTAATGCATTAATATCAATCATATTTTTTTCAATTTATGTAGTCCATAATAATTTAAATATCAATAAACGTTGACTGAGATTGACATAAGCATTAATAAATATGCACATATAGCAATTTCTACCTAGTTTTTTATTTTGAATGATTTCTAAGCACCGATCTTGATTAAGAACTAAGAAGATCAAACGGCAATTGTGTTACAAACTTTCAATTTATGAAAGATAATTCTACGTGAAAAAGCTACCATCTTGAGTTTTCCAAAAAGGTTACTTATATAAGGCCTTGTTTGATTGGGGGTTTAGTTGTTCCGCACGGTATTCCGTGTAAAAATGTGTGGTTAATATTAGTTTGGAAAATGTGTGTGTGATTGAAAATGAGTATGAGGTATACGGAATTGCGTGCGGATTTGGTAAATACCAAAGAGAACAAGGCCTAAATCACTCCAGTAGCCTATTCCAACAAAAAAGAAAGTCTCAAAAAAAAAAAAAAAAAGTGTATGCAAGTTGGGCTACTGGATCCGGCCCATTCCTTCCCTGCTACTCGAATAGAAAGGCTGTTCTTCATTGGGATTCAAACACACGCCAAATTTTCATTTTCATTTGAGTCTCCGCAAAATTGAACAATGAAAGAAGTTTCGACAGAGGAAGTACGTCTCCAAGGAGACAATAACTCGACTTGTTGCAGCTCTATCAGCCATGTTTGCGGAATCTCTGATTAACTAGATTCTCATTCGCACGAGGTGGCGATTCCCCTCTAATGGTGGTGCCACCGCCTCTTCTACTGGTCCAACTAGTTATAACGTATTAATAGGTTAAAATACAGTATAATTAGGATATTAGTTTACTAATTACGTTTGGATTGATGGATGGTCGATAGTTAAATTGGCTTGATCGGTTGGTTTTTATTTCAAATCAGTTTATTCTAGTAGCACAATTTACAAAATTTATAATCGATTCGATTGGTTGGAACATGTTAGTAATTCGGCTAAATGAATCGTCTCAATTCAGGAGGTGCTGATACGACTGCATTTTCTACCAATGCTACCACTACTGCTGCTGGTGCCTCTGCCTCCCCTGCTACTGCTGCATCTATAGCAACAGCGGAGGCAAAGGCACTAGCAGCGGAAGCGGCAAATGCCGAGGTGGCACCACCACCCATAGAAGGGGAGGCAGAGGCACCAGCAGCAGTAGCAACATCGGTAGAAGATGCAGCTGTATCAGCACCTTCTGAATTGAGACGATTCATTTAGCCGAATTACTAACATGTTCTAATCAATTAAATGGATTATGAATTTTGTAAATTGCGCTACTACAATAAACTGATTTGAAATAAAAACGAACAGATCAAACCAATTTAACCATCGGTCATCCATCAATCCAAACATAATTAGTCAACTAATATCCTAATTATACTGTATTTTAAACTATTAATACATTCTAACCAGTCGGACCAATAGAAGAGGTGGCGGCACCACCATTAGAGGGGGAACCGCCACTCGTGCGAATGAGAATCCATTTAATTAGAGCTTCAACAAACATGGCTGATAGAGCTGCAACAAGTCGACTTGTTGTCTAGAGAGTAAAATATGCCCCTTACATAATATGCACCTTCAACAACTAGTTAGGTTGAAGAGACATGACAATCCATCATCCCGCAGTAGTTTTTACCCAAAACCTGATATAGTAAAATATGCATTATACTTAAGACTAGAGTTCATCACTGAAAGCTAGCACACAATAGTTGCAGAAATTACCAGAAGCACCACCATCAGCAGTGGAAGCGGAGGCACCACAACCAATAGCAGGGGCGGCGGAGACAGCAGCAGTGGAAGCAGGGGAGGCCGAAACAGCAGCTCTTTTCAATATGTGATGTAATGCTACTCCTATGATACAGTGATGATGTGAGGCTCAATATGCCCCTTACGTAATATTGTGATGCGGTATACGTATGCAAATGATCCTCCAATAAATTCAAATGTTTGCATCAAATACCCTGTTATTCTTTCTTGGATTCTTGGCCAACTTCTTTCGAGCATGAGTCAACCCCATGTTCTTCTCCATCGGGGAAAATCGACAGCAGAAATACAGTTGAAATTAAGATCAGAAATACATGTGAAAAATTCAGCAACTCTTGAGCTCTCCGAAAGATATGTCATTTATGATTTACCTGATGAATAATATGTCGTTTCCCGTATGTGGTTTCTTTTGGCACAGACGAAACTTCTGGGGTTCTGTATCACTAAATTATTGTTGGTCAGTGGCAAAATACAGGTATCCATTTAAAAGTCAACTCTACAACTCAATCAAGAGTGTAAATTATTATCCACACAGCTTGATCTCCAAAACTGTTCAAAAAAAAAAAAATGTATATCCAAAAACATTATGAAGAAAATTTGACCTAATGATTGGATATAATAATCGGAGTTAGTTTGAGTAGAGGTGTTTACAAACAGAACTAGGTACAGGTCTTGAGATATAATGGCCTTGGAAAAATGTGCCAGTGTGTTTATAAATACGTGTTTCTTAACCAAATATATGCCAATGAGTGGTGGAGGTGTGGTTTAAGGAAATGTGTGTTGATAATTAATAATTTAGAAAAATGTGCAAGTGCTTTTCAGAAGGTGGTTATTGGGTACTGAGGGATAATTGAACAATATAAAGCATAAAACAAAGACAAATCTATAAACTATAATTTTGATTTCTGGGCTAGTGAACTATTTTCGCAAGTGGTCTACAAGACAATTTTAAAGAATTGGATGGTATTAGTATGGAGCGGTCCAAGTGTTTTTGCACATTTTAAATACCTTGAATATTTATCAGCGTTTGCAGCAACCTTAGCACCATGTTCTCGTTCCACTTGTTTATAATAATCTAAATCTGGATCTGGATCTGGATCACTCCGCATAGGGACATTGGCACCTTCGTCACATGAAAGAGCAGCCACCTCATCTTCATCATCAGCAGCAGATTTAATTCCAGCTTCAGCCAAAACTCGTAGCTCATGCTTTCTTCGCCGTTCTCCAATATTATCCCGTTTAGATATATCATCATCACCAGAAATGACCTGGCAGAAGAAAAATGAATTCATATAAAATATATTGTGAGGTAACTTATGGAAATTCGTACAAAAAAATTAAAGCAACAAGTGAACACTAGGCATTTATTCAAAACTTGCTAGGACTAAATGATAATTTAAGCAAGAGAGAAGGACAGTATATCACTATAATAAAAAGGTAGAAAAGAAAATCTGAAATAGTACAGCTCTTTTACTGAAGTTCAACTGTTTTCAAATAGCATTTTAAATCAACCAGATTTCTTATCACTAGGCTTCAGAACATTTTGCAACCAGCTTTTTGTAGAATTATGTAACAGAGTTTCCCTTCAGATTAAGTAACACTTTATAGTTTCACACTTTCACTTGCTCTTTGAATTTCTATCATTCAAGACTCCACTCCACTTCCAGTATAGTTTCTATCACCTACGTCTGTTATCCCAAAGACCATCATCTTCCTTTCCCATAACTAAACTTTAACTAGACAGAGGAAGGTAACCTCTTATGATTAATATAATGTTTTCACATACAGAGTGCTAAGAAAATTATAAACTAAAATGCACGTAATTATTTGTTACAGACAAAATGGTACCATAAATGACAATGAAACGTATCAAAACCTATACCTTGGACTTATTCCTTTTAAGCGCTAGTAGCTGTGAAAGTTTAGTTGATCTTGATAGACTTGCATGCCTGTTACTCTTACCACGGGCACCTCCATCTATTTCCATAGCCTCATCATCGAAATCATCTAATGTCTCTAGTTGTCTATTAAAATCTAGTCCAAATTTGTCGTGTTAGAGCTTGTAAGTACAAATTGCATACACGGGATGACAGAGAGATATACAAAGATGAACCTCAAGGAAAAGTGTTACCTGTTCAATGCATTCAGGTGCTTTCTACCCCTAACGTCCTTTGGTGCAATAGAACTGAAAACACCTTTCTGCTTCAATTTTTCCTCAAGAGCAGCCCTCAGTTTCAACATTTCTAAGCTGTGAGCTCCAACTTGGTCATCCTGACACAATGGATTTATATATTGAAAATCAGTTCACTTGTGCAACAAGCAATAGCTGAAGACATATCTTTTATTAGTTAACCACCATCTACATTCATAGCCAACCCTATCAAAGCAAGGAACCAAACACTCAAAGGAGTTACACACACAGCTTACTTGAGTCTTGTGTCGTGGTTCAATGCTCTTGGAATTTCCATTAACCTCAATCAATGTGGGGAATACCTATCTCCACGTGTTTGTAATTTATAAAGGTTATAAACAACTCTCAAATGTTTTAAAGTTTAACATCACAATTGATAGCACATAGCACAGCCAAAATTTTCAGCTTCGAATACATCTGTCCATTCATGTAGAGATTCTTATATCATGAGACTCAACCCCCGTCAGATGCTTAATGATCTGTGATTCTTTCTCTCTATGGCTTATCTCCATAACATTTTCAGCATCTATGGAATTGAAACCTCAATTGTATATCCCTATACGTGAAAGCTCCCTAATTTTGCTCCGTAAACAATCACCCCATCTGCGTCTCTCCATACATGTGCGCAAAGAAAATGAGCACTCGCTGTTGGATATGGATGGAAATATTAGATATTATACCTTTATCAAACTTTTTACCATCAGGATTCAGTCCATCAACCCGAAATATATCTTCAAAAAGGGTTTCCACCATCTTTGCAGAAGCCAAATACACTAACCTGAATTCACAAAAATTATCAAGAATATGAAACACGAAATGTAATATGAGTGAGGGATCAAGACAAAGCACTACAATAACAGTGCACGTTAGTTAAACTCAAATGAGTAGTGTGGAAAAAAGGGGTTTTTTTGGGGGGGTGTTGGGAGGGGGGGGGGGGGGCGGGGACGGAGACACCTCAAAGTGCTTCAATTTTTCTTGACCTAAAAATTGATCCTTTCACAAAACACCAACTCAAACTCACAGGATAATTCCCAAACATATAAACTGCTTGGGGGAAAATAAGTAGTATGTTCTTTCATCTTCCCCCTAAAGTTTTAGGTTACATCAACTCACCCAATAATTCAAGAAAAAGATGGATATTTGTGGCAAATTGGTAACTTTCACGGACTATACCAACTGATTTGGTCTTTCGTCTTCAATTTTTTTGGTGTTTCTTTTACCAGTCTGAATTCCAAAAGCTTAAAAGCAGGCCTTAATTTTGAAAGGAAAAGAAATCCTCAATTGAATCAGGCAAAATATAAAAAATTATATGACCAAACGTTGATACATCAGAGAAAAAAAAATCTGATTTTTGAAATATTCGACTGCTATCCACATCACACGAATTGGGCAACAATTAAATACTTGGAGCGCAATTCACTTTGTATCTCAACAGTGGATGAATTCAACTTTTAAAAATCGGAACACAGTGAATAAATAATTGAAGATTAATATGAATATATGAAGAAAAATCGTAAAACGAACAAAGAGAAAAGAGGAAGAGACTTACCAATCAGCTTTTGAGAGAGAAGCTGAACCCAGAACTGAACAGAAGAAGGTGAGATGCTTTTTCTTTCTCGGCTAATCAAGCGCGTGTAGTGATTTCGAGAGACTTACCAAGCAGCTTTTTCCTTTAGGTGTTAATCAAGTGCGTGTACAAAAAAAAAAAAAATATATTGACTCCGTGCTTGGGAAATTATTAGAGCATCTCCAATTATTAACTCCATACTACGTATCGTATAATTTGAAAATATTCTATTTTATAATTTTACTAGGGTTGTTCAACGTGCGTTGCACGTTGTGCTAATTTCGTATAAGCTAGCGCAAAATGATGTTTGATAGTCAAATATCCAATTCCATAATCAGGTTTAGACTTAAATGAAATGCTATATCTGAAATTGGAATAATAATACAAAGAAAGTAGTTGTATTATTACCCAACTGTAATTCTAAAATACAGCAATGAACTGTAATAAAAAGAGGCAAAAAAAATAGGCTTCAAAGCAAAATGTAACATATTAATAGAATACATAACTGCTATTCAGAGCATCCAGAAAAGGAGTACACATAAAAAATATGCCAGTTCGGTAATTGGCCAATCAAACTCATATCTCAATTCACAAACTGAGAAGTGACAATGAAGCGGTCAAAAGTGTCTATAAGCACTTCCGCAGCATATAAATAATAGATATTGATGCAACGATGCCTTGTGTGAATAATTGTTACATATTCCTTATTTTACTTGACCCTAAACAAACTCGTATTCTGTCCTTAATGCCAGAAATAGGAAATGCATAGTCTCACCTTTCCAGGCAATGCTTGCCAAAGAGACAATTTCCTACAGCCATACTTCCTAACCAACTCTGTGATGTAATCATCCTCCTACATTTGACATTTCATTCAAGAAAAGCGATTATTTTATAAATGACTACCAGATTATTTTATAAATGACTACCAACATGATAAACACAAGTTAAAAATGCATCCTTACTGTCATTGCCAAGCAGCCAAAGATTCTAAACATACCTTTTGACAATTGAACACAATTGCAGAAGAACCAGTCTATAAACTTAAGGGGAAAAAAAGAAGAAGAAACCAGCAAGAATGATTACCAGTTAACTGAACCTGCAATTTAAAAGAAACACATAGGTCGCCCAAATAGAAACTAAAAGAGGACCAAATACAATAATAATTTCCAAAAAAAAGGCCGACTAACTAAAGAGAACTCAATACCCTAAAATAGACTCCAACACCCAACAAAGTAATTGTATGTTCGGCCAAGAAGGTAGCGTGATTCTAGAAGACTGGTACAGCTAAAACAACAGATAGAACAATAGAAAATGCAAAAATTTCTGAGGATTGGGCACAGTAAGGGAAACAAGGAAAAAAATTAAAAATCAAACCGCAGAAAAGTTAAGAGAAAACTCACCTTAAAAAGTAGCAGAATGCAAAAAATCCAAGAAGGTAGCGTGATTCTAGAAGAGAAAAAAAGCGAGCACATATCTTAGAGAAGGAAAGGTACGAAAAACAATAAGAAAATTAAAAATAATTGCTCACCTTAACAAGCAATAGAGGATATCTTCGAAATTCACAGGTACTACCAATGGTTGGAGATGAAGCGATGATGTTAGATTGGACACAATCGCAGAGCTTGCTCTAATTGCAAATTGAAACCCTGATTTCGTAAAAGGGGGGAGTTTCGGATCTGGGAAAGAGGGTGTGTTTATGTCGAGAAGAAAGGAAAAGACAGGATTTGAGGAATCGGGGCGGAAAGATCCGCGAGTTGGAAAGCTGGCCGGCGGAATAACAGTGGAACGACGAACATGGGGATTTTTTGGCAGAGAAGAAGGGTAGAAAGAAAGGAGCGGGTGGGTTGTGGGGATGAGAAGTGTAGAAGACGCTAGATCTAGTAAGTGGGTGGGATAATCGGGGCCAGATCCGCGAGAAAAGAAACGGCCCGGTATGTTGCGTTTCGGAAAAAACGACGTCGTTTGATAAATTTAAGGGATAAAACGACATCGTTTTTTCATCGTCGTAATGAACAGTATAACAGCCATTCCCACTTTTATAATAGGAACCAAAAAGTCATTCCCACTTTTATAATAGGAACGATATGAATGAAGGTTCATATATATAAATAATCTCCAATAATTATATTTTATCCTATTTAGTGTAACTTATATGTAATAAATTAATATTTAACAAACTATAAAGGATAAATACAAAAGAGAAGAGAGAAAAAATAACTACAAAAAAGGAGGAGAGAGAAATACGTATACACGATTTTATCTTAATTCAATAATTAATAATTAATTATAATTAATCAAGAAAGTGAGTCACCATATCTCACATCTTTCTATTTCTACACATTGTATTTGATATTGTCAAGTTTTAATTATATCATATCATCTTAACATTATACACATCACCTACCATTGTAGAATTTTTTTTACTTTACATTGCAGATTAATGATATGGCTATCAAATTTTACAAAATAGATATACCTATTGTGTAATGACCCTCCCGAATTCGTTCGGAAACCTTATATGAATACGTATATGATTCCGTATATGTACCGTATATGATATGAAATGACGTAATGATGTTTCGGCAAGGTATATGTGTATATGTTATGTTCACAACCTGATTTGAAGTGTAGGATATGCCCCGGAATGCGAAACGGCCTTTGAAATGAGGAAAATGGGAAAATTTCAGAACCTAATTACGCCGTAAGGGTCGTGTTACTACCGTAAGGTATGGTTACTACCGTAAGGTATAATAGTTACGGCCAGTAAATTGTGAACAGTGGAAAATGTCCAAAAGTTTCAGAGAGCAAATTACGGTCATATAGTTCGTAGATACTACCAGTATGTTCGAGGTTACTGGTAAGTAAAGAAGGATACTGGTAGTAATGTCAAAGCAGGGCAAGAAGTGGTATTTACAGAGAGTTTATTACGCCAGTATGAGGGTATGATACGGCCAGTATTAATCAATTACGACCGTAGTAAGGTTTATGGGTTCTGGCCGTAATATTGTGAGTTACGGCCGTAAATGTGCGAGTTACGGCCGTAATGTTAAGTCGGCAGAAACTATTGGATAGGGTTTATACACGTTTGCTCGGCCATTTTCCCTCATATTTGACCCCAACCTCCCCAAAGCTCTAGAGAGCACTTCCAAAGGAGATTCCAAGGATTTTACATGAGTTTTGGCTTGTAGATCATTTGAGTATTTCTAGTTGTCATCTTGGGATCAACAAGAAGAAGGGAAGAGGAAAGGAAAGGGAGGAGAGGAAGTAGCCAACCAATTCATTTGCTTGCTTTCTTGTCTTTTGAGGTAGGTAATAGCTATATTTCATGGGTGTAATATGTGTTTATGAATATATGATGAAATATGTGATGATATGGATTGGTAGAAGAAGTTATGCTATGCTATGTTAGGTGAAGAAATGGGTTATGTTATTGTAGGGTTTGCTATGCTATGTTATGTTGTTAGATGATATTATGTATATTATGCTATGTGACCATGGTAGATGCAAGATGAGCTATGATATGATGAAGAGCATATGGGCTAAATGGTAAGAGGATGAAGTATGTGTAACATGAAAGTATGATCATGCATATATGGGTTGTAGATTGTGTGCTTGCAATATGTATGATGTTACGGGCGGTTTAAAGCGTAAAAGAACCTTTAGACGACGGTCCACGGCGCCCCAAAGCGTAAAAGAACCTTTGGGGGACGGCCATTCTGACAGCGCCGCAAAGCGTAAAAGAACCTGCGGACGGCCAATGATGTTCTGGCGCCTTGTAAGCACAGGATCTATAACTTAGCCAAAGCATAAACATGACATGCATTAGCATTTGCATCTATTGCCCTCACGAGTCCCGTGGCTCATTATGTTGTATATCGATGTTTTATGTGCAGGCGGTGGTGGAGGATCCTCCCGAGCGTGATGTGGGATGTGAGGAAGAAGGGGGAAACCTAAACATCCTGCGGCCGTGTTTTGTTTGTTTATATTGTACTAGTTTAAGTGAACGAACAAAATATGTTTTGATATGTATATATATACGTATATAAATGCTTCCGCTTTTGAAAGTATAAATGAAATGTGTTTCGTTCGGATAAGAAAAGACGGGTCGTTACATATTGGAGATGTTCTTAGAACAATACTAGAGGAACAACAGAAATATACAATTAGGTGTACAATCTTCTAATAGAAGGGTTGGATTCCACTAATATATGAGGTAAAAATGGTATTTTTCATACTTCTTTATTGGAGGATTGTACACCTAATTGTTTCTTTAAAATTATACAAATTATTTTACCAATTACTTTCTTTTCTTTTTGCGGCGAATTGCCCCCTTTGTGTTTCTCTACAATTTTACTTTCTTTTTTTTCTTTTTTAAGAAACAAAGTTTTTAGTTTTCAAAGCTGCATATTTTCTTAAAAATTCATTTTTCTTTGAAAAACATTCTGACAAACAAGTTATTATACATATAAATCAAGCAAGTTTTTCCGTCAATTTCACTATTTTTCTAATTAAAAATTTATTATTTTATTCTTTGTACATTTAAGTCGTTATTAAATCTTTAATTCTCTTTTTCTACATAAAATAAATAATAATATATTGTACGATAGAGAGAAATCATTGCCAATAACAATCTCATATCTTTCCTTATCAACAACAATCAATACGCGTCCCACGGTGAATATTACCCTTTTCATGGAGGATCAAAAATAGAAATAATAACTCGATAAATGTAAAATTTTTTTACTCTATATTATTCTATTCGACGAAATCTTTCATATGAGTACAATCTTCATATATAAATTTTGATTATATTAAAAGTTATTTATTTTGGTGATAATCAACTTATTTTCATGTCAAATAAGTAATTTTTAATGTAATCAAAATTTACACATCAAGATTATACTCATATTAAAGATCTTCTTGAATAGAATAATACGGAATGAAAAAATTTCATATTTATCGAGTTATTATTTTTATTTTTTATGCTCCACAAGGAGGATAATGTTCACCCTCTATTTAGTCCCCATCTATTCAGTCTTAATTCAGACGCAAAGACGTATCCCCAAATTTTAGGACATAATTTGCTCACGTGTCAAATTTCCAAATCATCCAGATTATTCTCAAATCTTAGGTGAAATCTTTGATACACACGAAATGTTATATAATTTTTTATAACAAACTGATATCACTGCAAATCTTTGCAATCTTCTTCACATTGCTTATGGCTGAGGATGAGGCATTTGGTCACATGAACTTTTTTCAACATGTAGTTTTAGATTTTAGATGCTTCCGTGTTTTGAAAACAAAATTATATACTTTATTGTATTGAGATATCTTAACTTTATGATATGTGATGATATTTAATTTCGACTACATAAATATTATTGGCATAGTTATGAATTGGATTATATCGTAGAGGCAAAACCAGGTTCAGATTTGAAAATGCGATGTGGAGTTGAGACCGTTGGTGCATGGTGCTTCACTGTCTTCCAGGTACATAAATAATAAGCAATCCCTATACCGAACCTAAACCTTGTCCTCGGCTTCGCAGATGGCTGCCAAGGCGGCTTCATCGCAGGCCGATTGAGGAATATTTAGCAACAGTCTTTATCTCCCTAATTGAAGTATGAAGGAATGGATTACACAACTGCTCCTCTTTGGGATTGAATTCAAGAGAGCGACATGTTAATAACAAATAAACTTTATCGATAAAAGCTTAACTATAATATTACCCCAAAACAAAACAAAACAAAACAAAACACATGAATACAATACGTCAATCTAATTCTAATTAGCAACCTGCAAACATGTATTGCTATCGCGACGATTACGAAGAGCTTTATTTTTCATACCGGCAAGGAATGCCAATTAGAAGTTAGTTGCAAAATGACAATTAGGAGTTAGTTGCAGCAATCAGGATATGTCAAATTTGATCAGATAATCGTTGCAAAAACAAACAAAAAAAAAAAAAAAAAGCCTTGTAGCTAGTGCAATTTCTAGAGATTCGATCTGTCACTCCATTGACTTCCAATTAAAAAAAAAAAAAAGTGGGCAACTTGAACATGATGTGATGTTAGGTTGTTTAAGAATTTCAAGTTGATATAAACAATAGTTTATTTGTCCCTTTGATCACGTGAAGACTTAATTTGTTGCCTCTAAAAGAATGAATCAAATAACATTGAATCACGCCGTAAGGAGACGAATGCCAAAAATCAACAACAAAATCAAATTAATGAAATTAACCGAAAATAAGTAATTATAAAGTAGTGTCATGTTTGGTAAGTTGGATTCCATAGCCATGAAGTGGGAAAAACCAAGCTAAAATCTAAAACAAAACTGAACGCAAAAGAACTGCAGTCATCCATTGGACTACTTATCTAATGAATGAATCAAAAAGCAAGTTAAAATGATCTAAAACAATGTAATTCCAAACAAACCTCATTCTCACTATTGTCAAGAATTTTTTTAATCCTTAAGACTTGACCAAAAAATTTGACCAAAATATTGAGAGTCCTCTTCAATCTCATCTGTCAAAGCTTCAACATCTCCATAACTATAATTGCTAACCTGATTCAAATACATCTTATCATCATTATTATTATCATCATCATCATCTATAGTACTGCTATTCACCTTGCATTCTTTAGTATCTTTACTCCCACCAGATTCACTTTTGTGTAGAACCGACTTAGCATTTTACTGAAAATTTCGGCAGCATCTTCCCTTAGTTCTCCTAAGTGTGTAATCCATGTAAAATGTAATCCACTCCTGGAGAACAAAGGAGGATACGACTGAGATTAACATAAATACTGCCTCATCCACACAAAAAATTAAATGTAACACAACCTGATTTACATAGATCGATGACAAACTCTCCATTGGGAGAATTCAAAGATAATCTTGTGCTTCGCAAATTGCGCAACAATAAAAGCACACTTGATGACATACAAGATTATCTTCAAACGGTTTTCTAAAATCAATGCCAAGTGAAGTGCAGTGTAGTACAGTTAATAAGAACAGTTGTAACGAAATGACAGAGAAACAATTTTCAAGTTTGATATAATTACACCAAAAAACTAATATTGATTATATTATAATTATAATGATATTAACTAGTTTTATTCCCAAACTAATTGATCGTTTCCGAAATATTATTCCTACACTACTTTGTTATCAAATTATATTCACATAAAAAGTAATATTAATTTATTTATTGCATGCTGAAGGATATAAAATAAAAATAATATTGATATGCTCTTATTTGATATTATAAGTTACTTTAGTGTAAGTGTACTATTAAATGTTTGATATAATTCAACCTAATTTTGAAATATTGTACGCATTAATTTAGTATATGTAGAAGCCTAGCTAAATTCGGGACATATCCAAAACTCAAGTTAACATTAGTTCCAAAAAATCCATAGTCGTATATTAACTATTAATTTTTTTAAGGAGGTACAAAAAATCCATAGCCATATGTAGAAGCCTAACTATTAATATTTTTACATAATTAATTCCTAAATTAAAACTACTGTAAGTTACCTTAGTATATGTGTAATCTTAACTATTTGATATAACTCACCCTAATTTATAAATATTTTATGCATTAGTTTATCATAGGTAGAAGCCCAAATTAGGGATGTACCCAAAATTAAAATTACTATTAGTTCTAAAAAAGATCAATTTTAATAAGTATATTAACTATTAATTTTTTTAATTGGTCTTTTAAATTATTTATAATTCATCAAAAATTATACCTCGCAATCACTCCAAAATTACTAATTTAACTAATAATAACTAATCTCACTAAAATTATACCTCTAATTCAATAGTATGCATATAAATCCCACATATCTATGGCAAAAATATAGGGTTATACTAGAAAATATAAATGACAAATTACACCCAAAAAATAAAATACATTATCACAATGTATACGTATAACACAAGAAACAAAAATACTAAAATCAAGATTTACAACAAGAGCCTAAATTAGGGGACGTTAACTTTCTAACCTCAAAAATATGCAAATTTGGCACCAATTGATAAGAGGAACATGACCTTGCTTCAATTGTGGCTCCAAATTGTCAAGAAAATGCAAGAAATTGCAAGAACATCCACTTCAAGAAAATCCTCGAATTTGGGGATGTTAACAATCTACCATAAAAACGTTGAAATTTGAAACTAATAGATAGCGGAACATTACCTTGTTCAAATGTGGCTCCAATTTGCGAAGAAATTGCAACAATGTGGCTTGAATTCGTTTGAAATCTCCAAATTTTTGAGAGGAGGAAGAAGAGCTAGCTGAAATTATGAAGCCTTGTTGTGTGCGGGTGAATTTAAGGTACTTTTGGGTGGCGGTTCTGTGGAGGAAAGCCACCCCTTATGGACTTTTTTTTTAAAAAATTTAAACGAAACGGGTGGCGGTTCTATGGAAGAACCACCACCCTTTATTTTGAATATTATTTATTTTTTTAAACAAATGGGTGCCGGTTTTGTATAACAATGGCCACCGTTGTTGAAGAAAGGGTGGCGGTGATTTGATACAATTGCCATGCTTTAATTTATTTTGAACTTTTCATATCGGGTGGTGTTTTCATTAAAAATGCCACCAAATAGGCGACCCCTATCCTACATTGTGTGCTAGTGATTAGAAAAAGAGATCCAAGGTGATGGCCTGAAGAGTGTTAGCGGATGAGTTTTAATGTATTTTTATGAGTAGGAAGAGAGAGAGTGAGTGAAATTGGATGGTGGAGATTTAATGAGTTGGAAGATATATGGATGTGATTTATTTGACCAAATTTAAAATTTGAAATAAATAGCATTTTGGTAAGGGGTGCTAACACTTATAATAGCCCAAGTTGAAGACAGTTACAGAGGAATGAAGACCTCTCCACGTGGTACCATTGACATCATTGATCTGAGGGCTTTGATCTTTCTCACTTAAAGGCTTTAATTTGGCTATTCGGATTCATTCGACCCTCCTTCTCTCTCGAATTCTTTGTTGGATTTTCTGATTGTAACCCTATCCCTAAACTATATATGTTCTGAGAGATTAAAGGCAAATATCTGATTTGCCAGGTTGTTGTATAGTTGTTAGGGCTTGTGATTGTTCTTATGTTGTTCGAGGAGCAAGAGTGCTTAGAGATAGGCCTGATTCGAGGAATTCTAGGTATTTTGATGTCAAATGATGTAAACTTTGCTACTGTTGTCTGAGTTTTAGTGGAATCCTTCAATAACATCCACAGATCTGTGTAGTTCAACAGGGGAGTAGGAGAAATCCGAACCTCAGGGCTACAACCAAAAAATATGGCGTTGTCTTGCTGTATTTCATTTTCATGGTTCAATTGTTAGTTACTTCTTGCTTGCGAGTAAGAAATCTGGGCATAACAGTGTGTTCTTGGCCAAAACCGTGGACTCTTAAATTTAAATTAATGACAATCATTGTAAAAACATTTTTTTCACTCGAGAATTATCTCGACTGTATTTTTAATCATGGAATGTTAGCCTGCATATGTCAAAATTTGTACTAGCCCATTTCTATTTTTACAAAGTTTAAGAAAAATATAATTAATGGTATTGGAAAAGTAAAATTTAAGATTATTTTCTTAATATACCCTCTCATTTATTAGATATTTTATTTTAATTACTCTATTTTGATGATAATAATATACATTAAATGAGAGTATAAAATATAAGTAATATTTTAACTATATTTTTAAAAGGAATGTGACCTATATTTCGAGACGAGTGAAAAAAGAATAATAAATTATATTTTTGGGATGAATGTAGTAATTAGTTAAATGTCAAGTTTTTTTTATTTTTTTATTGCAATAGTTAAATTTCAAGTTGGGACAAAGCCCATGGATTGCTTGAAATTTCGTTGTTGGTTGCACTAACGCAGTGTTAGACTAATGATGCGATGGACAAATGAAGGTTAGTTGCAAGACATATAAAATTGTAATATATAGTTGTCGCATTTGATTTCCAATTTAAAAATGAGCAGGTTGAACATGATGTGATGTTATATTGTTTAATTCCAAGTTGATGTATACAACAATAATATATTGTTATTGCTGGTTGTATAATTTTGTTTACAACTAATTTCACAATTAAGTGATGTAAAAATAATCTTATAAAATCACATATTACCATTATTTTATCATCAGTCTGCAAAATTGTGGCACATCACATAATTGTACAACCAAATCGACATAAACAAAGGTACAATCCATCTAGAATTATTCTATATTTTATTGCCTTGTCGCGTGAAGTCATTTTTTTTTTTTTTTTTGGAGGAAGTCATGTGGTCAAGTCTTTGTTTCCTTTAAAAGGCTAGCCCATTGGTTGAGATATGCACACCAAAACATGACTAAACTGGACCCTAGAATGTTGTTTGGTTATGATGAGAATCTTAAAGGGATAAAGAATGGGAGCCTAAAAGGAAAGAGGATTTACAGTCATTATTATTAGAAAAAATGTTATTTTTTTGTCATATCTTCATGTGTGTTCATCGGTTTAGCATAACTGGGTTTCTCAACGCCGTTGCATATACAGCTAGTTTTTCAAACTTCCAAACCTCTTTGACGGATTGCATTTCCATCTCACCATTGTCACATATATACGCTTCGTTTAGTCTTTTATATGCAACCAAAATCAAATAACTCATTTCATTTTATACAATTTAATTTGGATTTCTAGACTTTGCTACAGTTATGAACTTTGTTCGTCTGGACGTCCAAAACTGCTTGGTACCTTCTCGACAATTTTTTGTAATAACTTATTTAAATTGCACCTCAAGCCTTCAAATTTTATCCAACGTTTAAATAATTAAGGAGTTAACTATAGAAATAGTGCAATAAAGGCCCAATGAAATTTTGGGGTATTAAGATTCTTCCCCTTTAAATAAATTTCATCCTCGATATCATCTACCAAAATTCTTGATAATGGAAAGTTCATCTCTAAAAAGAATACATGTGATCACCCACCCTGAGGGGGTCATCAGCAATTAATTAGTTAAATACTCATCGCTCATGGAATGCTTGAAATTTTGTGGTTGATGGCACTAAATGTCAAACACATGTTGGAAATTGCTTGCTCCATGAAAGATTAAAAATTGACTTGTAGTTGAATTTATAGAGAGAGAATTCGTGAGTCCATTGATTTCCAATTAAAAAATGAGCAAGTTGAACATGATAATTCTTTTGTCTAATTTGTTGTATTTAAAAGGCTACCCTATTCTAAAATTGATTCCATTAAACAACGCCCAAAATTTTCTTTGCAGTGCTAATTTTCCTCTGAAAAAGTATTGGAGATGGCTTATGCTTCTCTGCTCTCACTTACTCAAACCATAGAACAAATCCTGCATGATGAATCCCTGTTATTTCTTGATGAAGAGCAGCTGCAGCTCAGATCTCTCCATGAAAAGCTTAGTGATTTGCTATTATTTCTGGAAAATTCTTCACCAAAAAATAGTGAAACAACTTCAGCTTTGGAAGAAAAAATCAGATATCCAGCCTACGAAGCTGAACACCTAGTTGAATCGCATATGGCAAGGAAGTTTGTCCGTATTCAAGGACTTAAATTTCGTTATCGGAAAATAATAGCTGTGCTACAATGTTGTGCTAAGTACTGTTCGGTGTCGACTACAATGAGCCAAACTTTTGCGGAGAGCTTGGAGAATGTAATTGAAAAACTTAGTTCGATCTCGGACGAGGTGGATAAGATGAGAGCAAACAACGTTAATGGAGATGAAGCTCTGCAGCCTCTAGAAAGCAAAGCTACTATCGAGATTGAAGGAGTTGGTAAGGCAACAAGCTTGATTATATTGCTGTAGATTTTTACACCGTCATTTTATTCTAATAATACTAATATTTTGATATTTTAAACAACCCTTTAATAGTTTAACAATTTTCTAATAATTTTTAAAATTTCTTCCTAATTTTCAAAATTTCAACCAAAGATTCAACGATTATTTTTCAAAAAATTTATTCCAACAAAAAAAACTCGGCAAAATTTAACTTGATTCTATTCCAGAAGCGGCCGTGAAGGTGCATCCAAGTATCTCGTTAGGAGCTTCTTCATCAAAACCTACTTCCAGTGCCAAAAGTTCTATGGTAGGATTTGAAAATGATAAGTTCCACATGAAGGATATATTGACTGGGTCATCGACTCAATTGGAGATAATCTCACTTGTTGGGATGGGTGGCATAGGCAAAACTACATTGGCAGGCAATATCTACAATGATTTATTGGTCACCCGTCACTTCGATATTCGGGCATGGATAACAGTCTCCCAAGAATATAATATCAAATCACTCCTTGCAAGCCTTCTAAGATCAATGGGAGAGGAAACCACTGAAATCAATGGAAAGGATGAGGTTGAATTAAAGCTGAAACTGTATCAAAGATTGAAACAAAGAAGGTATCTCATCGTGATGGACGACGTGTGGGATGGCAACATCTTGGAGAAATTCAGAAATATTTTCCCAGATGACAATAATGGAAGTCGGATAATTATGACTAGTCGGTCATCCAAAGTGGCTGGTTCAGACAATTCCTATAGCCATATTCACCATCTCAAGTTTTTGAGTCCAAGTCAAAGTTGGAATCTTTTATGCCAGAAGGCATTTGGAGAAGAAAGGTGCCCTCTTGAACTTGAGGATATTGGAAAGAAGATTGCAGAAAACTGCAATGGCCTTGCACTTTCACTTGTAGCAATTGGTGGTGTTCTCCTCAAATCTGAGAAGACATTAGCACACTGGATGTATGTTGCAAAGAATATGAAGTCCATAGAAACTGGATATTATGATAGGTCAATGGAGATTCTATCTTGGAGTTACAGCCAACTGCCACATCATCTTAGAGCATGCTTTCTCTATATGGGAGTTTTTCGTGAAGACTTTGTCATCCTTGTTTCCCATCTTATCATGTTATGGGTTGCTAATGGATTCATAAAGCCAGATTCATCTAAAACATTGGAAGAAGTGGCTATGGAGTATTTGAAAGATCTTATTGATCGAAACCTTATTATAGTTCAGGATAGGGGTTATCGTAGCGATCAAATTAAGACATGTGTTGTGCATGACCTCATGAGAAGCATGTGCATAAAAAAGGCCAAGGAGGAAAAGTTCATTCTTCCAAATAGCATTTTGCAGACTTTTCCGGTGTCTTTAAAATGGTACCATCACCCAAGTATTTCTAACCACTGCATCAATCTACGTTCTATTTGGTGCTTTCGACATGATATGTGGAAAATTATGTCCTTTAAGCGGCTCAAGGTTTTCAACGGATGCCTAATAGTTTTTAAAAGGTTTCCAATTGAATTAGTACAATTGGTTAACTTAAGGTTTATTTCCCTGGTTCGCCAAGGGATGGTTAAGATTCCTATTTCACTATCTAAACTTCGGTTTCTTCAAACCTTACTTATTTTCACTACAGAATATCTATATGCAGATAAGGTCATCAAAATACCCTTGGAAATCTTGAAAATGCCAGAGTTAAAGCATCTGTGGGTAGAACGAAGTGTCTTGCCTGATTGTTCTGATGGACGAATTGAGAATCTTCACACTCTTTGTGGCGTAACAGATTTCAGATTTACTAAAGAGACTCTTGCAATATTTCCGAACCTAAAGAAATTGAAAGTTGACTACGAGTTTAAAGAGTCCGCATTGAGTTCATGTTTTGAGAATATGGTCCACCTTTGTCAACTTGAACATTTGAAGATTATCAATTCAAGTCAAAATCATCTTGCTATATTTGAATTACGCATTGATCTTGCTATTTTTCCAGTGAAACTGAGGAAGTTATCTATGGCTAATATTACACTTTCTCAGAGACAACTGTCCACCATCGGTAAACTTCCAAACCTCGAAATTCTCAAACTACGTTGGGTTGTGTTGTCAGACGGTTGGAAAACTGAAGAAGGGGAATTTGGTGAATTAAAATTCCTCTACATTTCTGTCGCGGATGGGTTTTCCTGGAATTTGGAGGGAATACATTTCCCAAGCCTTGAGTGCCTAACTATTGTTGGTCCTTTCCAAGATTACATCCCTTCTGAAATTGGAGAAGTTCCAAATCTTAAAGTTATCAACTTGTATCAGTCTTCATCATTTGTTCGGAACTTAGCAAATAAAATCCAAAAGGATCGAGAGGAAGAGGGCTACGATGCTCTTCAAATAAACGTCCATGGTGTGACTCCCACAGGTGGTTTACATTGGTATATGGTATGTCAATTCTTCTTTCTCATTATCATCTAGAAAATCTTAATAATATGCTATTTGGAAAATCAATGTTTTAATTCTACAAACTTCTCTTTTTGCCTTGCTCTACTTTTTGTCAGCTTGACGATTTGTATTCTACTTCAGATGCTGCTGATAATTAAGCGGGTAGGCTTTGGTATTTGTCAGCTTAATTCTACTTTTGGTTGCTTGACGTTCAGTTTTTAATTCGATGGTTTCAGGTGCCTTGTATACAAGCTTCATATTGGCCTACAGAAGCATCATCTGAGACACACTTTAAACCATTCAAGACCATTAATTTGTGATATGAAGTATCAATCTTTTTTCAATAAGTCTCAGGATGTTTATGTTCTCCCATTGTTGTTGTGTCGTTTTATATTATACTTTAGTTTCACAAACGTATATTGCTTATCATGTACCCATATTTAGAAATTATTTGTCAATAATTACAATGTTTCCCTGGGTGAAATTTTCTCAAGTTATACATATTTTTCTACTTCACTTATAGCCCACTCATTGCTGTTTTTTGTTGAAATGAATTTGTTCGTAGGGAAGATAATCTTTCCTTCTCATTGCAAGTTGTATATATCTCCAAATCATTGAAGAGACAACTAAATGAAGATCCCTTAAATGAATGATAAATTGCAAATCTTTAGTTGGCCATTAGTCCAAGCTGTGGAGAATCTAAAATCGATGTTTTGCAACTCGAAGAGGTCGTAACAAATTTTGGATATGTCAAGATATCTCAAATGTATCAATATCATATAAAGATGTCTTCAAGATTTGAAAGCCAAATGTCTATTCCCTTGTCTACATTTTTTTAATAGAACTATCTTGACTCGAAAATCCAAGCACGAGATAGGAATTTTATTAATGAAAAAGCAAGTGCACTTAGTCGGATGAGGGCATAAAACCTTACCGCCGGGGATGGGGTACTACCTCAGGATAAGTACTCTACTAACACAAAAAGCAATAACAAACCAACAAGACTCAAAACAACAATACAACACATAAACACAAGTATAAAATTGAAGTTAACTCACAACTTAAACTACAAAAGATAATTTCGGGCTCGTCCAATTGATAATCCTCATTTTCCATCGCCATTTGGATCAAAAAATTGTATGGTTAGCAACCTGACCCTCAATGGTCACATGTTTCCTTTCCCTCGCGTGATCACAACTCACAAATTTTCGCTCATCCCATTGTGATCATCCCAAGTGGTTGCTCTCAATCACTCTTTCTCTTTCAACTTTAATTTCGGGCGATTTTCACCGGTAGGATCAATAGCATAGCAATGTGATGACTCTCCCCAGTTTTGAGTGCTTTAACGAACAAGTTACTCCTTTGCAATTCAAACCAACTAGAATTCCAAATCCAAGATGCTCACATTTATTTTGTTTTCTCTCTTTTTCTTTACTTGCTTTTTTCTTTCTTTCAAAAATAAATGTGAAACGTAATGCCCCAACAATAATGTTTTTTCAATGACTCATGTAGCGGGCTTTAAATCGGTGACTCCCGAGCTCATCACTCAAGACACGGGGCATTGAAATATCCCAAAGAACTTATTCACCCGAGTCAAAGAGGCAAGAGAATGGTGGCACAAACAATGAATGCAAATGCTATTCCCCCATTTTCTTAACAACCCTCTTTTATTAACATGTATTGAATTTCTAGCAATCGGTCATTACCTCGTTTTTACTTGCTAATCAAAGACACTCTGCACAATTTCACATGCACGGAATCATCACAATACCAAACTCATGCTCCACCGGTCATTCACCACTTATCTCACAAATGGATACGTGATTCAAGAAGAGGTATAGATTGTAAGAATTCAAGCTCAGTTCTCACTCAAAACCAACAACCTCTAAATCCAACAACAATGAGCTACGACATTCAATGGATAAGCAATGACCAAATAAGCTCAAGTAGTATACTTCGTGAGTTAAAAACAATTTCAACTTGAGAAAACAAAAAAATTGAAATATTTTTACACCTAAAAGCAAGAAAAACACAAAAACACCCATAAACAACGTATCAACAACTACTAAACACACAAAGTAAACCAAAATACAAACTAACTAAAACAACAGACACACAACCAACAAACTAAGTAAACAATCACACAAGCCTAACTCTAAACAAATATACACACATGAAACACATGTAACTAACAACAACAAACAAAATTAAACAACTAAACAAATACACAAACTAAACACATCAACAACACACAAGACAAACACATAAACCAAAGCTAAACCAACACAACAACAACCACCACCACCACCACCAAAGCACACAATAAACACACAAACAACCCCAAACTTAACATACGCATTGTCCTCAATGTGCAAAGAACAAAGTAAAGTAGATAGGGGTACCGAAACTTCCCAGGTTTAGTTCATGACTTGGAATGCCTGCTTTCGCGCAAAGGACCAATATTTCACCCTACACTTGTGATAGAGCCTCTTTTGGATCGATAGCACTTCAAATTATCAAGGCAACTCATCGAACAATGCTTGACTAAGGAGTGTCCTATGAGATCACAGCACAAGAGTGACATGAGAAACAAATTTCCCATATGCAACAACAACATTAACATGCTCAACTCCACACTAGTTGTTCCAAACTCCTTAACAACAAAGCTTAATAAACATGTAGACATTACGCATCAAAAGAGAAGTAGGAGTGGACACAACTTTCTATGGACATTCAATAAGAAAATGGTGGAATGATAATTTTTTAACCACGGTATCTATGGGTCCAAGGTATCTAATTTTATAACCACTTTCTATTTATAATTTTATATCAATTTTTTTAACCACGGTATCTAAGGCATTTATGGGTCCAACACGGTATCTTGCATCATTCTTCTGGTGGTCGCAATGATAATCCACAAACACTTCGTGGTGTAAGAAATTTCATCTTTACCAAAGAGGATATTGGCATATTTCCAAACTTAAAAAGGCTGGGAGAACACAGATTTTAATTTAATAAATTTTAGAAGTAATAGAATATGTATTGATTAATAATACCTAAATTAATTAATAATTGGATGTAATAACAATAATAATAATAATAATAATAATAATAATAATAATAATAACAACAACAACAACAATAACTAGTATCAAGCCCGTGCGATGTATGAAAATAATTAAATTTATATATGATAAATAATTGATATAAAATTATAAATATAAATGCTGAATTACATAATTGATGTAATTTATGCATAGGAGATTATATAATTCTAAATAATGATTGAAATATATAATATTGTATATTATAGTCAATGAAAAAAATGCAAAGTAAATTCACAAATGTAAATTATAAAAATTCACGTACATCACATAGCTAAGAAATTTACAAAACGTGTAACTTTAATCCTAATTCTCATGCATAGCATTGCATAACAATGCTCGTGAAGATTAATTAATTGTAAATGAACCATTGGGAATGAATATATAAAAATTATTTGATTATCAAAATTATTTTTCTCGTTGGTATATATCAAATTTATATTGAACACATTTTTTCGTTCTGAAATGGATATTATGCGCTCTAAATTTTATGATTTTATACGTTCTTTTAGTGATTAGCTGTAATTACTACTTAATTTTAGCTCTATTGTATAAGAAGTATTATGCTTAATTTTATGTAACTTAAATTTGTAATAATACCAATAATTTTCTTCATCTACATAATTCATTTGATTTCTTTCAATTTACATAAACTGTATGTTAATTGTAGAAAGAAAAACTTTTTATTTTTAATTTTATATACTTAGAAAATGAAAAATGCATGCAATGCAAAATCCAGTTAGTAAGCACATCACATTATTCATATAAAAAACAAAAAACATCAATTAATTTTTTTAAATAGGCACTGCTAGTAGAGCATCCGCCAAACGTGACACTTCAAACATAATAATATAAAGATTAATAAATTATTATTTTACTTAAAAATAAATAAATTATTCAACATAAATCCAGTTATAATTTTAACCACTTACTATTTGATTTTAAAAATGAAAAAAGTAAAAAATAACTACTATTTTTGTACAGACCAATTCACTTAACTAAACAAAACTATCAAAACCTACAATTTTATAACGATAAAATTAAATAAAAATAAAAATATTTATTATTTAATAGTTTGAATTAGAACTTTAAAAAATGGCGTTATATTTAAAGCCATTCCAAAGCAAAATTTTTCTCATTAAATGTTTATTTTAAATATTGATTTATTTTCAATTATGTTTTTAATTACTACTAATTAATGTTGGCTAATTTTCAAAACTAAGTTTATAATTTTCTTAAAATATTTAATGTGTAGCACGTTGGCATCTTTGCCTACGTGGCACTTCATAAATTATAATATAAAGATGATGATGATGATGATGATGATGATGATGATAATAATAATAATAATAATAATAATAATAGAAGTTATTTTCAATTTTCGTCCCGTTTCTTTGAGTGCAAAAAAGGACAAAAAATGATAATTTAACGTTGAAATGGATGAAATTTGGAACTTGGGACAAACAATGCACATTTTTTTAAAAGAATGGAAACCCAGGAGGTCGAAAAAAGGAATAGGAATAAAATCGTCTCAAAATACAAAGAATGTGGACGAAAATTGAAATAACCCTTTTATATACTTTGGTTTCACAAACGCGTATTGTTTATCATGTGTTTGTATTTGTATTTCAAAATGATTTGTCAATATAGTGACTTTCTTGCGTTTCCTTAAATAATGCAAATGAAGTTTATACGGGAAATTACTTGTTTAATTAAAATTTTAACATGTACCATGTGCACTGATGGTATTATATTTGAGTAATTATATATACACTAAGGGTGTGTTTGATTGCCATGATTTTCCATGAAAAATATGAAATCTTGAAAATTATTTTCCAAGTTGGTTATTTGATTGCAAAATTTTCAACGGAAATGATTTTCTATGTACAACCATTTAAAGCATATTTTAGTTTATTTTTCATGGAAAATAATTCCCACCTCCCCATAAAAAAAATAGTTTCTATGGAAGGTGGAAAATATTTTCTTTTCCATCTTTTCCTATAAAACACACCTTAACACTTTTTGTTACATATAACACAAGTTAATAGCAATGATGATCCTCAGTTTTTATAATTAACTTTTTATAGTTAGGCGCTTAGCTTTTTTTTTTTTTGCATTATTTTATCCCCATTTTATTTTTAATTTTTTATTAATTTGCACATTGATGATTGATATGAAGGCTAATGTCCATTGAATAATTGTTGGATAATGTTAGATAAATTACCAAATTTGTGCAATTAGGTGTACAACCCACTAATAGAGGGGCATGGGAAATACTATTTTTATCCCCCCCGGCACAGTGGTGGGGTCATGCCCTCTATTAAAGAATTTTATACCTAATTATATAAATTTAGTTATTCCTCTAACATTGCTCATAATTGTTTATGAGAAACGAGCAAAAAGATTTATCTATCATTTAATTTTTGATAAGAAAAAAATAATAATTCCAAAATTTTAAATAAGAAAATATTCTCCCATGATAATAAAATTTTTAGATTGAAATTATCATTAGAAATAAAATATGTTAATTAATTGAAGGTTAAAAATATAATTAAGAATGAATCAAAAAAAATTATTTGTGATTGAATAATCGAAATGACCAAAAAACAGGGAGGCGTACCACAATTAAAATGCGGTGTTATTAACAAAATTTGTGGCGTGAAGGACAAATGAAGGTTAGTTGCAGGCATATAAAAATTGGAATACTTAATTGTTGCATAGAAGAATAAAAATTGATTTCTTGTGCAATATCTGGAGATCTTATCTGTAATTCATTGGATTCCCAATAAAAAAATAAGCAATTGTTTAAGAATTCCAAGTTCATGTATACCATTGCCTTTTCGTGTGAGGTCTTTAATTCGTTGCCTCTGAAAGGCTAACCTATTCTAAAATTGATTCCATTAATTAACAAAGCCCAAAATTTTCTTAAAGCCCAAAATTTTCTTTGCGGTGCTAATTTTCCTGTGAAAAGGCATTGGAATGGCTTATGCTTCCCTGCTCTCACTTACTCAATCCTTAGAACAAATGCTGCACTCACATGAATCCGGATTATTTCTTCATAAAGAGAAACTGCTTATAACATCTCTCCATCAAAAGCTTTGCTATTTACTGTTGTTTCTCAAAAACTCCTCCGCCAAAAAGAGTGAAACAATTTCGTCTTTGGAAGAAAGAATCAGAGATGCAGCATATGAAGCTGAAGATCTTATTGAATGGCATATGATGTGGAAGATCGAACCGCACATCAAGAAATCGGTCCTTTTTCAAGGAGTCATAAGTTGTTTTCGTGAAATAATAGTTGTGCTACAACATTGTGCGAGGTGCTTGGTGTCGGCTAGCCAAACTTTTGAGGAGAACTTGCAGAATATAATTGAAACACTTAGTTCGATTTCGAAGGAGGTGGAGGAGATGAACCAAAACAACAACGGAGATGAAGGTACGCAGCCACATGTACAAGTTCAATGATGCTTGTTTGGTGTTGGAATTATGGCGCCTTTGATGTTATTTTTGGGGTCGATTCGACTCCCGTTTTGAAATCCGAAACCAGATCTAGAATCAACACGGCGATAGGGAGTGAATATTGACAAAACTTTGACCGGCGGTCACGGCGGCCACTGTGCCGCCGGGAAAAATTCGAAATTTATTTTCAACAGTTCCCTCAGTCACGAAAAGTTTGGACCCCCAATTTAATTTCCAGAAGTAATTTAACTTTGAGCTGTCACTTGCGCTCTTGTGTCTTGCAAAACTCTAGCTTTCTGTCACCATCCTCAACTAGTTTCCGATTGTAGTGATAACAAAACTAAAACAGGGCTAAAAATGGTTAGCCACATAATTGGGATAACTAGAACATGTTATTGGCCTTCAATGAAATTAACATAATATATGATCATACCCAACACTCGTTCGACAACAGCATTCATGCTATTATGAGTGGTACAAGCATGGCACTTTGATGTCTACCTTGGTTGCTACTTGCTTCTCTTCAGCATATATCAATTTTATTAATCTTGATTCTATTTCAGCAGCGGTGGTGAAGGTGCATAGAAGGAACTCGTCAGGAGCTTCTTCGTTAGAACCTGCTTCCATCGATAGAAGTTCAATGGTAGGATTTGAAGATGACACACTCCGAATTAAAGAAATACTGATTGGGTCATCCTCTCAACTACAAACAGTTATAATTGTTGGAATGGGTGGCATAGGCAAAACTACATTGGCAACAAGTATCTACAATGATGCATTGGTCAACCGTCACTTTGATATTCGGGCATGGATAACAGTCTCTCAAGAATATAATATGGTAGCACTACTTGTAGGCCTTCTAAGATCAATGGGAGATCTCACTCTTGAAATCAATAATGGAATGGATGAGCAAGACTTGAAATTGAAACTATTTAAAAGCTTGAAAAGAAGAAGGTATCTCATCGTGATGGATGACGTGTGGGATGTCAACATCTTGGAAAAATTCAAAAGGATATTCCCTGATGATGACAATGGAAGTCGGATTATTATGACCAGTCGGTCATCTAAAGTAGCATTTTTGGATGACAAGTGCGGCCATATTCATCCTCTGAATTTTTTGAATCCAGAACAAAGTTGGAATCTTCTGCATCGAAAGGCATTTGGGAAAGAAAGATGTCCTCGTGAACTTGAGGATATTGGAAAGAGGATTGCAGAAAATTGTGGTGGACTAGCACTTTCACTTGTAGCAATTGGTGGTGTTCTCCACAAAGCCGAGAAGACGCTAGCACACTGGGAGTATGTTGCAGAAAATGTGAAATATGCAGAAACGGGAAATTATGATAATTTAATGGAAGTGCTATCTTGGAGTTATGACCACTTGCCTCATCATCTCAAAGCATGCTTCCTTTACATGGCGGTTTTTCCTGAGGACTATGCGATCGATGTTACCCATCTTATTATGCTATGGGTTGCTAATGGATTCATAAACCCAGTTTCATCTAAAACTTTAGAAGCAGTAGGAAACGATTATTTGGAAGATCTTGTCGACAGAAATCTAGTTATGGTTGATAGAAGGAGCTATGATGGCTGTGAAATAAAAACATGTGTCTTGCACGACCTAACCAGATACCTGTGCATCAGAATGGCTGAGGAGGAAAAATTTCTTCTTGTCATTGATAAGGATTGGAAGATTTCTTGATGTATATGACTCAACTTTCCGTTCTATTCTATACTTTGGAGATCATTTATCGAAAAATGTGCCTTTTCAACTACTCAAGGTGTTCGATGCATGTCAAAAAGTTTTCCCAAGGTCTCCCATTGAATTAGTACAATTGGTTAATTTAAGGTACATTGCTTTGGTTTGCCAAGGTGTGGATGAGATTCCTGCGCCAATATGTAAACTTCGCAATCTTCAAGTCCTACTTGTTTTCGTGTTTTTAGATAGCCATGGAAAGATCATATTACACTCAGGTATATTAAAGATGCCACATTTAAGGCATTTATGGGTTCAAGGAGGCATCTTGTATCATTCTTCTGGTGGACCAAATGAGAACCTACAAACACTTTGCGGTGTAAAAAATTTCGTATTTACCAAAAAGGCCCTTGAAAGATTTCCAAACCTAAAGACACTGGGAGTTTCATTTGATGAAACTGAGTGGCGATTCCATGGTATTGAGAATTTAGTCCATCTGTGTCAACTTGAATATTTGAAGCTTCATTCTAGATTCAATCAAGGAATTTCCACTAGGGACGAATCTCGCTTTCCCAGTAAAACTAAGGAAGTTATCATTGGGGATTTTGATAAGGCTTTCTCAAAGACAAATGTCCATGATTGGTTCACTTCCTAATCTAGAAGTGCTCAAACTTAAATATGTCGAGTTCAACAGAGAAGAGGGGTGGCAAACAAATGAAGGCGAATTTCCCAAATTAAAATTGTTGCTTCTTCAAAGTCCTTTTGGGCTTTCTTGGGAACTAGAGGGAGCACATTTACCAAGCCTTGAGTGCCTCACTCTTAAGAATTTCAAAAGTGTAGATTGTCTCCCTTCTGAAATCGGAGAAATTCCAAATCTGAAAGTTATCAACTTGTATCAATGTCCATCATCTGTTGTGACCGCAGCAAGAAGAATACAAGAGGAGCTATCACAGGAGTGGGGAGACGACCGCCTTCGAGTTCATGTCTATTCTGAATATGCAGCACCGAGAGGAGGTTCCCGCAAATAAATGGTATGCGGAAGACATATGCCTAAAAGTATACAATATAATCAAATGACTATATGCATTGAACATATAGTTCACACTTCACATCATGGTGGAGATCAGATACGTGTTGCGCTCTTTTTTTTTTTTTTTTTTCTTTCATCAAGGTGCTGGCATATAACTTTTCTAATAAATTTTTTAATGATAGAACTTTATAGCATAGTAAATTATTTCCTTTACGTAGAATTTTGTTACACGGTTTTTTTAGTAAGGTTCTAAGGAAGTACTGAGAATAAACATCTAAAACTTAGTGGTGTAAATAGGATTTGTATATTATGTTGAACATTAGATCAATACGGCACAATGCATGCTTACTTGGGGGCTACCTCGAAGATGACAACACATGTAAGCTTCAAAAATAGTGAAACAGAAAAACAGATTAGCGTTTAGAGACCAAACTAGCCGATTCCACCAGAAAAACAGGAAACCAATAGGAAAACAGGTTTGGTTCACCTAGCCGGCCTCCGGAAAATCAGACAAACGATTGGAAAAAAACTGGGCGAACTGGTAAAACCCGGAAAAACCAGAAGAAATTAGGAAAAAAATAGTGTTTTCACATTTTCTAGTGAAAACTGTAGACAACAATATATTTTTAAGATAAAATTTTAATTTTTTATTATTTAATTGAGATCGTTTCAACCTCGATTCGACTTTGTTGTCTTTTTAGGCTCAATGATCGATCGGATCCTTTTTTTTTTTTTTTTTTGAAGCGGATCGGATCCCATTTTTTGAACATTGCATCTTTAAAACTATAAAAAGTTTAGATATGAGTATATGTTAAGAATTAAAAAAAAAAAAAATACACAACTTGTTATTGATTATTTTGTCTTCTCTTTCTCGTTAATTAATTTATTTGTGATGAGAATTGAGAACATGTTTACTAAACATATAAAGGCAATGTAATTATAATATCATGTGCATCATACTTACTAAGTAATAAGTGACCATACATTAGCAGTGACATTGCGAAACTGTGTCGGTAGATTACTGTAACAGACAATTCCGGGACAACACGTGTCATGATTATTTTAAGTTTAAATTTGTTGTCTTATTAATTAGTATTATTTTAATTATCTCATCTAATCAAGTATATTAATTTAATTAATGTGAGTTATTTTGATTGAACGAATGATTTAAAAATTTTTGAATAAAAATTTGCAAACCTAGACGCTCTTTTGCGTTTTTTTTACTACTAGTAATTTTTAAAACTTCGGATGAGAGAACGATACAATAGCAAACCTGGAGTCAACCAGCTTTGCTCACAACGTGCAATTAGTTTTCGTGGTACGACTGTATTTTGGCTGTCATCACGAATAAAACAAAATCACAAGATGCAATTACTTATTTAATTCCTACTATTATATTATTATATTATATATGTATGTATATATATTATCATAAGTCCTTATTTGCACACCATGACAAATTGCGAGACACCAAATATTTAAAGAAAGGGGTGGGCAGTCGTCGTTGCCCTTCCCACGGTCAAGTCAGATGTTTGTTGGTGGCAAAGAAAATAAATTGAGTGTGGGAGATTTGAGATAGAAGCAGAGGTGCGGGGTTAAAATATAGGTGTTGTTCTTTTCATCGCAAATTTTATCAATTTTTTCTCGTTCATCATTTATAGCCACTCATTTAATTATTTAATATATTTTTCCTAAATTTCAATCACACATTCAACACGTAAATCAAAAAAATTAGCTTTATCACTAATCAAACATACCCATAGTGTCACATAAAATTCCATCACTCTATTGATTTTCAATTTAAAATTGAGCAAAGTTGAACATGATGAGATGTTAGAATTATTTAAGAATTCCAAGTTGATGTATGAAATACATTTTATTTCCTTGTCATGTCAAGTCTTCCGTCTTGCGTTCGTTTAAAAGGTTAAACTTGTAACATCGATTCCATTCACAACGCCTCAATTTTTTCCTCCTAATTTTCTTTGTCAGAGATGGCTTATGCTTCTCTACTCTCACTCACTCAAACGTTACTGAAAACTCAGTCTCATGATGAAGTACAGCAGATCCCACAATCTCACCATGAAGACCAAATATTTCTTCATCAAGAGCTAGTACTGGAGATGAGATCTCTCCATGAGAAGCTCTGCCATTTACTCTCATTTCTTGAAAATTCTTCACCAAAAAATAGTGGAACAATTTCATCTTTGGAAGGGAGAATCAGAGATGCAACACATGAAGCTGAAGACTTAATTGAATCACATATTACAGGGAATTACATCCAATCGCATAAGACAAAATCAATCCTACATCATGGAGTTTTACGTTGTTTTTGGGAAATAATAGCTGTGCTGCATCATTGCGCAAGGTGCTTGGTGCCGACGAACCTGCAACCATTTGAGGAGAACCTACAGAATGTGATTCAGAAACTTAATTCGATCTTGGAAGACGTGGAGAAGATCGAAGAAATGAACAATAAAAACGAAGGTCTGTCAAGCAAGTTCGATAACCCATCGATCCAAAGAAAGGGTCCGTTCCCTAGTGAATTACCTTCTATACTTGAAAGGAACTCAGTTGTTGAGATGGATGCAGTACGTAAGACTACCTCTTGAGCATAGATCTCTTGGAAAATTAAAATTTTTTTTCTATTTTTCAGAAATTCTTTAAAATTTCCTAACAAGGATCCAAAAATCATCTTTTCAAAAATCTTCTCCAAATACAAATTTCTTATTTAATAATATACATCTATCTTTGTAGTTTTGTTATTTCTTATTTCTCTGTGATCTGCTTTTAGTTAGTTGTTATATATCTTGTTTCTATTATAATTAAGAAAATAGCAGCTCTATTAATTTTAATTCTATGGCAGAAGAGGCGGTGAAGGCAAATGTAGGGAACTCTTCCAGAGATACTTCATCAAAATATGCTTCCGTTAAGCAACCTGACATGGTGGGATTTGAAGATGACATGCTCCAAATCAAGGACTTACTCAATGGGTCATCCAGGAGACTCGAATGGGATGGGTGGTAGTGGCAAGACGACACTGGCTAAACATATATACAATGATTCATTTGTAAGCAGTCACTTCAACTACCAAGCATGGGCTACAATCTCCCAAGAATATAATGTGGCAGCACTACTTGCAGACCTCTTAAAGCCAATGGAACGACTCACTGATGAAATCAAGGGACAGGATGAGGTAGAAAAATTAAGATTGAAACTATACAAAAGGCTGAGGGGTACAAGGTACCTTATCATATTGGACAACGTGTGGGATACCAACTTCTTGAAGGAATTAAGAAGGATATTCGTAGATGACCACATTGGAAGTCGGATAATTATAACTACTAGGTCACCCAATGTGGCTGATGTGGTTGGTTCCTACATCTTCCGTAGCCATATTCACCATCTTAATTTTTTAGGTCCTGATCAAAGTTGGAAACTTTTTTGCCGAAAGGCATTTGGGGAAGAAACTTGTTGATGGCGTTGATTACACCCAAGATCAAGCTTTGGCATATTTAGAAGCATTGGACAAGGCCAAGAATTGAATCAGTGATTGCATCTTTTATGGCATTAATTTATTATTGTTCCTTTATTATAGTTCTTGACTATTCTGAAATTATGCTTTCATTCCTTTTATGTGTATGGTAGTATGTTGGAGTCTGTGTACTATTTCAACCCAAGCTTGTCTTCATGCGAGGGGGGTTTTTTTTAGTATCAAAATAAACTTTTTCTTTGAACTTTTGAGTTCTTCTGATACATCTTCGGTATTTCCGCTGAAATCAATGAATTTGTATTACTAAATCAATTCTTGTACTTAGTACGCTGCATCATATTGGTATCAGAGACAGTTCACGCTTCGAGAGGATGCCTCCGAGACGTCACGCGGCTTTGAATGACCAACACGCAGAGGACAATCTGCGGGCAACAGAGGCTGCTCAATTCCGTCAACAGATTGAGGTTTTAACGACGGGATTAGAAGCAGTTCACATTCGGCAAGATGAATTTATTGAGGCTGTTTTGGGTCGTCGTCAAGCTAACCACGACAACCATAGGGAGGGCCTTAATGGCAGGATAGCACCTTCAGATGGATCGAGCACTGATGATGATGAAGCTACTATCGACAATCCTTTTGTACCTTTGAACACTGATCGGCGTGACGCACGTCGGGGTGTCGTTGACGAAAAGAGCTGGGAGGATGGCTTTAAACTTGATTTGCCAGAATTTCATGGTGGCCTGGATCCTGAAGACTTCTTAGATTGGTTAGCAGCCGTTGAAGAACTTTTAGACTTTAAAGAAGTACCGGAAAATAAACGAGTACCCTTGGTAGCCACTCGTCTCCGAGGTCGCGCGGCGGCATGGTGGCAGCAATTCAAGGCTAATCGTGCTCGCCAAGGCCGTTCTAAAATTATTTCATGGAATACCTTCAAGAAACACTTGCGAGAGGCTTTTCTTCCTTTCAACTATTCTCGTATTTTATATCAAAGATTCCAGAATTTGAAACAAGGCTCTCGATCCATTGATGAGTATACTGGAGAATTCTATCAACTCTTAGCCCGCACTGATGTCATGGAAAATAATGATCAACTTGTATCTCGGTATATTAGTGGTCTCCGTATCAACTATCAAGATGTGTTGAATCTATTTTCCCTCGCTCTGATTCAAGCGCATCAACGTGCTTTGCTAATTGAAAGACAGCTTGTTAGGCGTGGTTCTGGAATCCCACCTTCTCTTACTTCACCTGTGGGTAGTCGAGCCAATATTTCTCCTGCTGCCAGTAGTTCACCCATGGCTTCACAACCTCTTAGTGGTTTTGGGCAGTCTGCCCAATCACTGCCCAATCCTCCAGCAGCAAATAAATACGCGAGCAGTAGCAATTCGACGGTAACCTCGCGTGGTACCAGTAATATTCAATGTTTTTCTTGTGGGGAATACGGACATCGTCAGGCCACTTGCCCGAACAAACCCAAACGAGGACTTGTCACTGGTGATGAGGACGTTTTATATGAGAGCAATCCCCTATTCGATACTTCCATTGATGAAGAGTTACCTGAAGAAATTCTTACTGGTGATGTTGGACCATCTTTAGTTATTCGTCGACTATGCTTATCTCCTCGTGACGATGAGCTTGAGTCGCAACGCAACCATATCTTCCTTTCTACTTGCACCGTGAATGGGAAAATATGTAAGTTCATCATTGATTCGGGCTCTTGTGAGAATGTAATTTCTCAAGAGGCTGTCCAAAAGTTGAATCTGCCATCCCAACAACATCCTCGACCATATAAGCTTGCTTGGCTCCAAAGTGGTTTTGAAATTACTGTTAATCAACGAGTATTGCTTCATTTTTCCATTGGCAACAAATACAGCGATAATGTTTGGTGTGACGTCGCTCCCATGGACGCTTGTCATATTCTATTAGGTCGCCCCTGGCAGTACGATCGTCATGTTACGCATAATGGTCGCCTCAACACTTATAGTTTTGTTCATGAAGGCGTCCGTATTGTCTTGCAACCTCCACCACCAAAGCTACCTAATTCCGTTGGCCGTGATTCTTCTCTATTAGTCACGCGCGGTCAGCTTTCCCGTGTTGTTATGGATGTCCCACAGGTTTATTTCTTGATGGCTTGTGATGCTTTTTCTCCTTTAGATATACCAGATTCAATCCAGCCTCTATTGGAAGAATTTGCTGATGTATTTCCCACAGATTTACCGCCCGGTTTGCCACCATTACGTGATATCCAACATCATATAGACCTTATTCCTGGCACTTCTTTACCTAATCGCCCCCACTACCGTATGAGCCCGTCTGAGCATGAAGAGCTACGCAAGCAAGTCGAGGATTTATTGGCCAAAGGTTACATAAGGGAGAGTTTAAGCCCATGCGCAGTACCTGCCCTTCTCATTCCAAAGAAAAATGGTGACTGGCGTATGTGCGTGGATAGCCGAGCCATTAATAAAATCACCATACGGTATCGTTTTCCAATTCCCCGCCTTGATGATTTATTAGACCAGTTAAGTGGTGCTTCCATTTTCAGTAAATTAGATTTGAAGAGTGGTTATCATCAAATACGAATCCGACCGGGCGATGAGTGGAAAACCGCGTTTAAAACGCGTGAAGGTTTATTTGAGTGGCTTGTCATGCCGTTTGGTCTTTCTAATGCGCCAAGTACTTTCATGAGGGTCATGAATCAGTCTCTCCGGCCTCTTCTTGGTACTTGTGTTGTTGTTTATTTTGACGGCATTCTTGTATATAGTCGAACCATGGCGGATCACCTTCAACATCTCCGAGCTGTTCTCGGCATACTTCGCACAGCCAGGTTCTATGCAGCCCCTACAAAGTGTGCCTTTTTGCAGCCTAAAATCCTATTTTTGGGATACTCTATCTCTAGTGATGGGATTGCTGTTGATGATGCCAAAGTCGAGGCTGTTTTGTCATGGCCGACACCTCAGTCCTTGTCCGCCGTACGAAGCTTTCATGGTCTTGCATCTTTTTACCGCCGATTTATCCCTCATTTCAGTTCTGTTGTGGCTCCCCTCACTGATTGTATGCGAGCTAATTCATTTGTGTGGTCTAAGGAGGCAGATCAAGCATTCCTTTGTATTAAGGGATTACTATCTTCTGCCCCTGTACTTGCTCTACCAAACTTTGATCAACCATTTGAATTACATTGTGATGCTTCTAAGGTTGGTATAGGGGCTGTGTTGAGCCAATTCGGACGTCCCGTTGCTTATTTTAGCGAGAAACTCATGGCCCCGAAGACTCGGTATAGCACGTACGATGTGGAATTCTATGCTATTGTGCAAGCCATTCGACATTGGAGACATTATCTTTTTCAGCGGGAATTTATTCTTTTCACGGATCACGAGGCTCTCAAGCATCTTTCCACCCAAGATTCCGTTTCGGCTCGCCATGCTTCATGGGCAGCTTTCCTTCAACAATTCACTTTTGTCATCAAACACAAATCCGGTTCTACTAATAAAGTTGCCGATGCTTTGAGCCGTTGTCACAACTTATTGACTAATATGCGCTTCACCGTACCCGGATTTGATTCCTTCCGTGACTTGTATGAATCTGACCCGTATTTTGGCCCAATTTGGTTAGCCGTGCAGAATGGCTCTCGCTCGGATTTCATTCTCTCCAATGGGTTTCTGTTTCGCGGGGTCCAATTATGTATTCCTTCATGCAGTTTGCGTCAAAAGCTTGTTGAAGAATTACATCGTTTAGGCCATGTCGGCCGTGACCGATCTATTGAACTTGTTTCTCGCTCTTACTTTTGGCCTACACTTCGACGTGATGTTTCTCGCTTCGTGGAGCGTTGTCGTGTATGTCAAATGTCAAAGGGAACGACGACCAACGCTGGATTATATCACCCTTTGCCTATTCCATCTCAACCATGGTCTGATATTTCCATGGACTTTGTGCTCGGCCTCCCGCGAACTCAACGGGGTAATGACTCAATCTTCGTTATTGTGGACCGTTTCTCAAAAATGGTACATTTCCTTCCTTGTAAAAAGACATCGGATGCCCTTCATGTTGCCACTTTGTTCTTTCAAGAAATATTTCGTTTGCATGGCCTGCCTTCTTCGATTGTTTCTGATCGAGATAGCAAGTTCCTTAGTTACTTTTGGAGGAGTTTGTGGCGCCTTACTAACACTTCCCTCAGCTTTAGTAGTGCTTATCATCCACAGACCGATGGGCAAACTGAAGTGGTCAACCGTTCCCTCGGTAATCTGTTACGTTGCTTAGTTGGTGCTAATGTTAAGACGTGGGATCAAAAGTTGGCTCAAGCAGAATTTGCTCACAACTTGGCACTTAATCGATCTACTGGGTTTTCTCCTTTCTATGTTGTTTATGGGATTGTGCCCCGAAGTCCAGTTGATCTTCTCACTTTGCCGAGTTCGATTCGCCTTCATGGACATGCTATTGATTTCATTTCAAATGTTCAGGCTATTCATGCATCTACTGTTCAGCATTTGGAAAGCAATACTCATCGCTATAAGATCGCGGTTGATGCACATCGCCGCCCCCTTGAGTTTGATGTTGGTGATTTCGTGTGGGCTATTCTTACCAAGGATCGTTATCCGGCTCATGAGTTTAATAAATTGTCTTCCCGCAAGATCGGCCCGCTTGAGATAGTGGAGAAAATAAATCCAAATGCCTATCGCCTCCGTTTGCCTAGTCATATCCGAACCTCCGACGTTTTTAATATTCGTCATCTTGTCCCGTACCATGGTGATGTCTATGAGGCTTTCGATTCGAGGGCGAATTCTTCCGACCCCGGGGGGGATGATGGCGTTGATTACACCCAAGATCAAGCTTTGGCATATTTAGAAGCATTGGACAAGGCCAAGAATTGAATCAGTGATTGCATCTTTTATGGCATTAATTTATTATTGTTCCTTTATTATAGTTCTTGACTATTCTGAAATTATGCTTTCATTCCTTTTATGTGTATGGTAGTATGTTGGAGTCTGTGTACTATTTCAACCCAAGCTTGTCTTCATGCGAGGGGGTTTTTTTTTAGTATCAAAATAAACTTTTTCTTTGAACTTTTGAGTTCTTCTGATACATCTTCGGTATTTCCGCTGAAATCAACGAATTTGTATTACTAAATCAATTCTTGTACTTAGTACGCTGCATCACTTGTCCTCATGAACTTGAGGATATTGGAAAGAGGATTGTAGAAAATTGCGAAGGACTTGCATTTGCTCTTGTAGTTCTTGGTGGTGTTCTCCAGAAAACCGAGAAGACACGAGAAGACTGGGAATATGTTGCGAAAAGTGTGGAATTTGAACAAACTGGAAGTTATAATAATTTTATGGAAATACTATCTTGGAGTTATAGCCAATTGCCACACCGACTCAGAGCATGTTTTCTCTATATGGGAGTTTTTCCCAAAAACCGTGCGGTCAATGCATGCCATCTTATCATGCAATGGGTTGCTAATGGATTCATAAAGCCTGTTTCATCTAAAACTTTGGAAGAAGTAGGGGAGGAGTATTTGGAAGATCTTATTAATAGGAACCTAATTATGGTTGAGAGAAGGAGTTGCAATGGTCGTGAAATAAAAACCTGTGTCTTACACGCCATTATGAGAGACCTATGCATCAAAAAGGCTGAGGAGGAAGGGTTCCTTCTTATTATGGATAAGGCTTGCAAGCTTTCTCGTGGAGCTTTAAAAAGGTACCGTCACCTAACTATTATTGGTTGCTCAATCAATCTGCAAGAGTTTAAAAACATAGATGACTCAACTTTCCGCTCTATTCTATTATTTGGAGATCATGTATTGGAAGATATGCCTTTTCGACTGCAAAAGGTACTCAAGGTGTTCGATGCATGCAAAATAAGTTTTGAAAGGTTTCCAATTGAATTAGTACAGTTGGTGAACTTAAGGTACATTGCCTTGGTTTGCAAAAGGGCAGACGAGATTCCTGCATCAATATCTAAACTTCGTAATCTTCAAACGTTACTTGTTTTCTGTTCATCTCCTGATGGAAAGATCATATTACCCTTTGAAATCTTGAAGATGCTGCAACTAAGGCATTTATGTGTCCAAGAAGGTGTTTTCCACGATTCTTGTGACTATTCTTCCATTGGACGAAATGAGAATCTACAAACACTATATGGTGTAACAAATTTCATATTAACTAAAGAGGTCATTGGAATGGTTCCAAACCTCAAAACGCTGGGACTTTCATACGACGATGCTTTTTGGCCATCCCATCCATGTGTTGAGAATGTAGTCCATCTCTATCAACTTGAATATTTGAAGCTTTGCATTCGTGGATCGATTCTTGAATTGAATCTTGCTTTTCCAAGGAGACTGAGAAAGTTATCTTTGCGTAGGTTCAAACTTTCTCAGAGACAAATGTCCATGATTGGTTCACTTCCTTGTCTAGAAATTCTCAAATTGAAATATGTTGAGTTCGATAGAGAAGAGGGGTGGAAAATAACTGATGGGGAATTTCCTAACTTAAAATTCTTGCTTCTTCGAAGGCCTCATGGGTTTTCTTGGGACCTAGAGGGAGCATATTTCCCGAGCCTTGAGTGTCTAACGCTAGATGAGATATATCTAGACAACCTCCCCCATGAAATTGGAGAAACTCCAACTCTTAAAGTTATCAACCTGTATAATTGTCCATCATATGTTGCGGATTTGGCGTATGACATACGAAAGAAACAAGAGGAATTGGGAAATGACCATTTGGAGATTCATGTCTATTCCGAAGATCATGCAACTCCTAAAGTAGGTTTCCGCAGATATATGGTCTGTAAAATTTGCCTTGATTATCTTCTAGAAAACATAACTATCGGCTTTCTAGCTAGAAAATCAATCTTTCGCTAACTTCTTTTTATCTCTGTATCCTTCTCGACAGACTTATGGCCGGCTTTTTCGGTAAGATGATAATATTCAAGCTTGGTGAGTACCTTTGGCCCCTCGGGACTTCAAGATGTTCATGTTGTGCAATTGTTGTTTTGTTGTTTTGATAATTTGATTTCATTAGTTTTGTTGATTCGCAATAATAAATCACTATATTATGTCACCCCCTAGTTCAATGATTTGTGGATAGTTTTAAGGAAAATGTCTCCTTAGATGAAATTTTCCAAACTTATCCGTGGGTAATGTTGACCATTCATTTCTACAATTGTGTCATCAATTTTGTGCCTCATTTTTCTGAACTTATTCGTAATAATAAATCACTATAGATATATTGAGCAACCAAGTCAAAGTTAACTTACCCTCCAAACTCATCTAAAAGATTGAAAATATGCTATTTCTTATTATTATCAATTAACAAGAAAGACAGACAAGAGAAACTATTTGAATTAACTATAACAAATTTCAATATGTATAAAATGATCAAGATTTTAGAACCCACCACTATTTAACTCTTCGCTTCAAGCATCCAATTATTCATACATTCCTTTTATCAATGAATTAAGGAAAACTAACAAAGAATCAAGAAAACAATTAACTATTAAGCAATCAAGCATGGGATATTGAAAATCAATACACAACCATCAAACACACATCACATGCAGTGGCGGATCCAGAGATTACAAGTTGAGGGGGCACAAATATTAGCTCCCGCAGGGAAAAATTTTTTAGAGGGCCGGGCCGATAAAAAATATTACTAAAAAGTAAGAAATTTAACATGTATTTGAGTTAATCTTTAATTTAAATAGTGAACTATAAGACTTTTTTAATAATAATGATAGTGATGTACGATACAAGATTACTATTAATAACTTTGATTGAATATTATATACTTGAAGAGCTCATTTGACATTCATTTTCTTAAAAATATTTACCAAACATATTCTAATTATAGATTAATAGAAAATTGACACATATAATTTTTAAAATTCAAAGTGAAGCTATAGATTTTTAGAGATTTTTAGAGTAAGAATAAGCAAATAGACTAAGGGTATGTTCTTTCCACCTTAAATTTACTTTTTCTCTCTCATCATTTTCAACCATTCATTCATTGATTTAATAATTACTTTATATTTTTTAATACTTCATCTCTAATTCTCAATTACACATTTAGTTAAACTTTAATCTACACCAAATTTAAGTTAGAAAAAACATACCCTAAATTAACAAAATGTCAATCATCATCAAATTAAATGGACTACACAAACTCTTTTAAGTCACATTTGTCATTGCTAAACAAGAGGAAATGATAATGATTCTTTGGTGCCTTGTAATTTTTTTTTAATCAGAGTTTTTTTTTTTTTTGGTTTTGTACTAACAAAAAAAAAAAAAAAAAAAATTGGATTGAAAGTTGAGGGGTCACGTGACCCCTCAGGACCCCCCTTGGGTCCGCCACTGATCACATGTATATATTATGAGAGAAAATTTAATCCAATTATCAAAGAAAAACGGACAATAAACATGCATTTCACGTGTATTATGGACATCAAAACGGAAAAGGAGGGCATTAATGTGTTCAAAGGGGTTTCATTCAATCCCTCTGGTCTAAATATAGATTAGAACACCAGGAAGAAATTAAAATTACTAGAAAAGATGGAAGTGGAGACCTTAAGCTTTGTGAAATTTTCCCGTGAGAGCTTGTGTTGTAAAATAATGTGGAGAAGAGTGAAAAGAACACAAAACAAGAAGAAAAACCGGTACCCAAAACAAGAAAGATGTTTGACCACGAATATTGAAAACGCATTCATTTTGATATTTTTTAAAATAATGTATTTATGAAAACAACGAAAAATTTTGGAAAGAAAACTTAAAAACGACTTTTGGGGTTTCGAGTGTTTTCTGTGTTAAACGTTGAAAACATTGAAAATGCGTTCTCAGATTTTAAACTTTACATTAGTTACATTCAAGTCTCAACTTTTCTTTTCATCTTCACTTTAGTCCTCAATCACCACCACCACTACGGCGGTGCCACTAGCCCAATGCCATAATCTTCACCTATATCGACAAATACATAAATCAGCTGATTCGTCTGTGCCGTTGAACCAGCAGCAACCACTAGATCTTGTCGCTGTATTCACCCAACCACCTAGCTAGCTAGGTGTCTGATTCACCGGCGAACTTGTTAGGAGACGAGGATGGGGTAGAGATTGAAGGTGAAGTTGTAATTGTATAATTTTAACTGGTTAACTAGGACCTTTATGCACCTTTTGTTGCATGTATCAACTTACCATTTTTTGTTACCTGTTTTAACATTGAAAATTCAGGAACTTAATGAAAATTCAGGAACTTAATGTGCCTGTGGATATCGTTTCCAGTGCGTCGAGCATCAATAAAAATTATCTATTCCCTTCAAGTTTTAGTTCTATATAGAGCCTCATGTTAATAATCTTCACTTCAATGTATTTTTTGTTCTTCTTCAATCACAAATTTATTTTTTTGTTCTTCTCTAGCCTAATATTATATTCCATATTAACAACTCATTATAACGTGCATCGGTGATGCCTCCATTAGTTATATAAGTTTGAGTTCATACTCTTACGATTACTCCCTAACTCCATCTCACAAATATATATAGTCTCATTTTAACTTTTATATAATTAATTTTATTGGAAAAACATAATTTAGTTATCTATTTTCAAATATACCGCACCCCTAAAGCAAAAGACTTTAATACATGAATACTAAGCTATAAATTGTTGTTTTACATGAATTTTATATTTCTTACTTTTCGAAAATAACTAATGCAATTCAATACTCTAAGTCAATAAATGTTCGTCACATCCTGCATTAATTTAATGGGAGAAACGAAAATCCAAATGGGGGTCGAATGGGTTTTGTACAAAAGGGGCTCAATTGCAAAGGATTGTGTAAATGAGTGTATGCAATATACATGCACAAATGCAATATTAAAAGTTTGTTGCAGCATGTAAGTATAAAATTTGAAATAATTGTTGCATAAAGAAACAAAAAATGACTTGTAAATAGTGCAATTAAAAAACAAGAGAGCAACTTGAACATGATGTGGTGTTAAATATTTAAGAATTCCAAGTTGATATAGACAATAGATTTTATTTCCTTTTCATGTGAGGACTTTGTTGTCTCTAAAATGTTAGCCTGTTGTGTTATTGAATCCATTATTAACAACGCCTAAATTTTTTCATTAGTCTTCTAATTTAATTTCCTCCGAAAAATATTGAAGATGGCTTATGCTTCTCTACTCTCACTTACTCAAACATTAGAACAAATCCTGCAGTCGCAACCTCAATTGCATGATGAATCCCAATTATTTCTTGATGAAGAGCAGCAGCAGCTCAGATCTCTCCACGAAAAGCTTAGCGATTTGCTATTATTTCTGGAAAATTCTGCACCTACAAAGACGGAAACAATTTTATATCTGGAGGAAAGAATCAGAGATGCAGCATATGAAGCTGAAGACTTAGTTGAATCGCATATGACAAGGAAGTCGGTCGGTTTTCAAGAAGTAACAAGTCGTTATCGGAAAATAATTAATGTGCTGCAACGTTATGTTAAGTGTTCTGTGTCGACGAAAACGAGCCAACCCTTCGAGAAAACTTTTGAGGAGAGCTTACAGAATGTAATAGAAAAACTTAGTTCCATCTCCGAAGAGGTGGAGAAGATGAAAGAAAACAACAACCGAGATGTAGCTCTGCAGCCGCTTACCCAAATTATCGAGGATCCTCTCACTAGCCGACTACCTTCTATGCTTGAAAGCAACTCCGCTGTCGAGAATCTCGAGATCGATGACGAAGCTGGTAAGAATGTAAGATGAGCTTGTTAGCTGTAGATTTTCTGGAAAATCGTTTTATTCTAATTCTAATTCTAATACTATATTTTCAACCAATCCTTTTATTATTATTTCTTTTTTAATATATAATTGCAAAACAAAATTCTAATTTTGAGCACATACTCAACAGTTATGTTTCAAAAATATATTCTAAACAACAAATTAAACTCCCCACTTCAAGGTCAATTTCTGACTGAAATATATCTTCTTGTTGTTTATGTATGGTGTTGCTTTGAATTTGCTGTATATATTTAACAAAATCTATATATCTATATATTAATAAAACCAGCACATTTTCCCGCCACTTTCACCTATTTTTCTGAATTAAAAAATCAATTTTTAATTATGGCAACGAGTTTTACCGCTTCTATATGTCTTTTACAACTCGACTTATCACCCCTCATCTTTTGATAGAATCACTCCTTATCCCTCAAATCCGGGTTATTATCATGTGTGATTTTTTTAAATCTCCCATCCATATCTTTTTACCATGAAAAAAATAAAAATATATTATTATAATTTTTATTTTACACATATTTTAAATTATAACTTGGCCATAAATCTCCCCGTGCAATGCACGGGAGAAAATACTAGTATATTTAAACTAGAAAGTCTCTACAGGTTAGCTTATTTATGTCCTTTTTTCTGATTGATGATTAATCCTGGATGGAATATGCAACTTCTGGGACTAGACTCCTATTTAATTTTGATTTACTGCTGCATTCTCTCTTTTCTTGAATTTTTTGTTGTTAGTCATGAATTTGGACAGTTCTCTCTTAAAATAGAGTCATGAATAATTTTTATTTTTCCTGTTACATTTAATATCTGGACGCATAATTTTGATAACTAGAAAATGTTGATGACCTTCAATGAAATTAAAATATAATAATATGATTATCCATGAATACATTTTTTATGAGGAGAAAAAAAAAAACACTCTTGCTAAAATTGCAATCATGCCATTATGAGTGGTAAAGGCACTTTGATCTCCGCCTTGGTTGCTTTTCTTCAGCATATATCAATTTTATTAATCTTATTAATTCTATTTCAGAACAGGCGGCCAAGGTGCATCGAAAGATCTTTTCGGGTGTTTCTTCATTAGAACCTGCTCCCACTGACAAACGTTCTATGGTAGGATTCAAAAGTGATATGCTCCAAATTAAGGACATACTGACTGGGTCATCTACTAAATTAGAGATAATCTCAATTGTTGGGATGGGTGGCATAGGGAAAACTACCCTGGCAACAAATATCTATAATGATTCATTGGTAAACCGTCATTTTGACATTCGAGCATGGATAACAGTATCTCAAGATTATGATGTGGTAGCACTCCTTGCAAGCCTTTTAAGATCAACAGGAGATGCAACTGTTCAAATCAATGAAAAAGATGAAACAAAAGTAAAGATGAAACTGTATCAAAGTTTAAAACAAAGAAGGTATCTCATCGTGATGGACGATGTGTGGGATGACAACATCTTCGAGAAATTCAGAAATATTTTCCCAGATGACTACAATGGAAGTCGGATAATTATAACTAGTCGGTCATCCAAAGCGATTGGTTTAGACAACTCCTGTAACCATATTCACCATCTTAATTTTTTGGGTCCTGACCAAAGCTGGAATCTTCTGTGCCAGCAGGCGTTCAAAGCGGAGAATTGTCCTCCTGAACTTGAATGTATTGGAAGGAGGATTGCAGAAAATTGTAATGGACTTCCGCTTTCACTTGTAGCAATTGGTGGTGTTCTCCACAAAGCCCAGAAGACATTAGCACACTGGGTGTATGTTGAAGAAAATTTGAAGTCTACAGAAACTGGAAATTATGATAGGTCAATGGAGATACTATCTTGGAGTTACAACCAATTGCCGTATCATCTGAAGGCATGCTTTCTTTATATGGGAGTTTTCCGTGAAGACTTTGTGGTCCGTATTTCCCATCTTATCATGTTATGGGTTGCTAATGGATTTATAAAGCCAGTTTCATCTAAAACACTAGAAGAAGTGGCTATGGAGTATGTGAAAGATCTTATTGATAGAAATCTGATTATGATACGGGAGAGGGGTTATTGTAGAGGTGAAATTAAGACCTGCGTTATGCATGACCTCATGAGAAACATGTGCATAAAAAAGGCCCAAGCAGAGAAGTTTCTTTTCCCAGATAGCCTTTTGCAGACTTCTCCAGTGTCTTCAAAAGGGTACCGTCACATAAGTATTCCTCACAGTCATATCATCCTAAGTGAGTTTGAAAATGTGCGAACCATCCGTTCTATTCAATGGTTTAGATATGAGATATGGGAAATTATGTCTTTTCATTGTCTCAAGGTTTTTGATGGATGCCAAATAATTTTTAGAAGGTTTCCAGTTGAATTAGTACAATTGGTTAACTTAAGGTTTATTGCACTGGTTCGCAAAGGGATAGGCAAGATTCCTGTGTCACTATCTAAACTTCGTTTTCTTCAAACCTTACTCATTTTCTCAGTGTCATATGAAAAAAAGGTCATCATAATACCCTTGGAAATCTTGAAAATGCCGCAGTTAATGCATTTGTGGGTAGAACGAAGTGTCTTGCCTGATTTTTCCGGTGGACGAATTGAGAACCTACACACTCTTCATGGCATAACAAATCTCAGATTTACCGAAGAGACCCTTGCAATATTTCCGAACCTAAAGAAACTGCAAGTTTCATACCTCTCCCAAAAGTTGGCATCCGGTTCATGTTTTGAGAATATAGCCCATGTGCGTCAGCTTGAATATTTGAAGATCCACAATTATGATGAAGACCTGCCTTCCATATTTCAATCGCGTATTGATCTTGGTTTTCCAGTTTCATTGAGGAAGTTATCCTTGTATCGTTTTAAACTTTCTCAGAGACAAGTGTCCACTATTGGTAAACTTCCCAACCTCGAAGTTCTCAAACTGAATTATGTTAAGTTGTTAGACGGTTGGAAAACCAATGAAGGGGAATTTCCTGAATTAAGATTTCTCTTCATGAAAATCTTGGGCGAGTTTTCCTGGAATTTGGACGGAATACATTTCCCAAACCTTGAGTGCCTAACTCTTTATCACAATTATTTCCGATATCTCCCTTCTGAAATTGGAGAAATTCCAAATCTGAAAGTCATAAACTTGTATGGTTGTCCATCATCTGTTATAGACTCAGCACATAAAATTCGAGAGGATCGAGAGGAGTGGGGCAATGACACTCTTCAAATTAATGTCCATCAGGCATATCACTTCAGTGGTTTAGGTGGTTTTCGCAGATATATGGTATGTCAAAAATATTAATAACTTGCTACTTGGAAAATTGATGTTTTAATTCTACAAACTTCTCTTTTCGCCTGACACTACTTTTTTTGGCAGCTTCGTGATTGGTATTGATATATTACTTGAGATGCTGCTGATAATTAAGCGAGCAAGCTTCAGTAAGTGCTAATTCCTTATTAATTGAAACTTTTATATCAATATCTACGGGTCGTCTTCATTGTACTTATTGCTGCTTGATTTTCAGCTTGCTTCTAATTGTTCCAGGTGCCTTGCAAGCTTCATAGCGGTCCACTCATCAGAAATACTTGAGACGCGGTTTGAACCGTGCGACTCTGTTAGTGATTCGAAATGTCAATCATTTTTCTCCAAATGTCTCATGACTTCAAGATGTTTATGTTCTCCCATTGTCGTTGTGTCACTTTATAATATACTTTGGTTTCAAAAACGCATATTGGTTATAATGTATACCCGTATTTCGAAATGATTTGTCAATAACTGTAGTGTTTCCCCGGGTGAAATTTTCTGAAGTTATCTATATTTTTCTGCTTGACTTATAAGTCATAACCCACTGATTGTGACATTGAATTCATTAACGACGCCTAACCTTTTCATTATTATGCTAATTTTGTCTGAGAAGTATTGAAGATGGCTTAGGCTTCTCTGCTCTCACTAACTCAAACGTTGGAACAAATCTTGGAAGTATCAGATTCTGTTTTGCAACGAATCTCATTCAGTCTGAGAAGTATAGAAGATGGCTTATGCTACTCTGCTCTCATTCACTCAAAGTCTCAAACACTGGAACAAATCTTACAGTCTGGGTCGTCTCAGTCTCACGATGAATCTCAATTCGTTCTTCATCAAGAGAAACTGCAAATGAGTTCTCTTTATGGAAGGCTTGCCAATTTGCTGTCATTTCCCGAACATTCTTCACCAGAAAATAGTGAAACAATTTCATCATTGGAAGGAAAAATCAGAGATGTAACATATGTTGATAAATCAGGAAAAATAATCATACACGTCAGTCGAAATTAAGGATCCTCTCACCAGTCAACTACCTTCTGACCTTGAATGATGTTGATAAGAATAAAATCATTAATTACTGACTAAAGTATATCTCGGTATTCTAATACTTTTTTTTTTTTTTGCTTAAATCAATAATAGTTTTGTTGTTTATGTGGGACATATCTTGCTTTACATGTGGTAAATATTATCAAAGATAAGAGGTGTTAATTAATGAAAAACTTGTGAAAATTAAAATGGATAGGCAATAATGGGAAATTACTGATGATGACAGTGACCCGTCAATGAAATTAAAACATAATTTATCAAGAAAATATTATATAGTTTGAAAAGATTTGTTTATAATAATGCATTAAAATCATGCCATCCAACTGATTAGCAACAAATACCAATTTGTTGATCGTTATTTTATCTCAGAAGAGGTGAATGTGCATTCAAGGAAATCTTGGAGGGCCACTTCATCAAAATCTGCTCTCACTGACAAAATTGATGTGGTAAAATTTGAAGATGATATGCTCTAAATTAAGGAGTTAATGGATGGGCCGTCCTCTAGACTGGAAACCATCTCATGTGTCGCGATGGGTGGAATTGGCAAGACAATGCTGGCAAGAAGTATCTACAAAGATTTGTTTGTCACCCATCGATTTGACATTCAGCAGGACAACTGTCTCTCAAAAATATGATATGGTAGCACTACTTGCAGACCTTCTAAGATCAATGGGGGTGCACACTAGTGACATGAATGGAAAGAATGTGAAAGATTTAAAATTGAAACTATACCCAAGGTTAAGGCATAGGAGGTTCCTAATTGCAATGGATGATGTGTGTGGAATCCCAGCATCTTATAGGAATTTTGAAAAATATTCCTAGATGACAATATCTGAAGTCGAATAATTATTTAACTACTCGACTATTTGTGAAGTGTGTATTTATTAATAAGCTTTTCTGTGGACATAAGGCAGCATATCTAGCTTCACTTCACTGCTTTCAAATAAGAGCTCCTCTAATTTATTCAGTGTGATCTACTTTTCACTGCTTGATTTCACTTCCTCAATGGTTTCAGGTGCCTCACAAGCTTCATGAGACACACTTTGTGTAATACCCACAATCCCACATTGCTTCGGCATAGAAAAGAGTCTAGTTTATAAGAGACCCTTCCAACTAGGCATGAGGTCTTTTGGGATAAATCCAAGAACAAAACCGTACAGGTTAGGCCCATAGCAGACAATATCATGCTAAAGTGGATCGGGTCGGTAGCGGATTGAATCCAAATTTGTATGGTCCTTCCCAGGGCACAGCAAGCCAGATTCGAGTGGGCCATGATGGGGGTCGGGTCGTTACAATTTGGACCAATTGAGCTTCACTCTTTTTTCAATAAATCTCTTCCGACTTAAAGATGTTTATTTTCTTCCATTGTCGTCGTCTGTCATTTTATATACTTTGGTTTCACAAACGCGTATTGTTGTTTATCATGTGCTTATATTTCAAATTGATTTGTCAATATAGTTACTTTCCTAAGAGGGTGTTAGCGGATAAATTTTAATATATTTTTATGAGTAGGAAGAGAGAGAATGAGTGGAGTTAGATGGTGGAGATTTAATGAGTGGAGAGATATATGGATGTGATTTGTTTGACCAAATTTAAAATTTGAAATGAATGCATTAAAATGCATTTAGATTTGTTTGCTAACACCCTCTAAGTCTCCTTAAATAATGCAAACGGAATTTTTATAGGAAATTACTTGTTTAAATTTGTAACATGTACCATGTGCGCGCACTGATGGTATTAAATTTCATTTTAATTGACAACCACTTGAGTTCATAGCCTTGATCACTATTCCTTTATTAATGAATTGTATAGCTGTACATTGTCTGTTTTACATGGAAATTTATTATTTTTTAATTAGAATTTATTTCTACTGATTTATATTATCTGTATAAAAGAATTAAAGAATGGAAAATGATATTTGCGTTGATATAATTGACAATTTTTTAACAGCAAGTACTGAGACTAATATTTTTAATCAATCAGGATGGGGTGACATAATAATAATAAAACTCCTTGACATGATTAATTAGTGATATAATAATAATAAAATTCCCGTCTTACCATTAATGAATTAGGATATGGGGTGACTGAGACTAATATAATTGACAATTTTTTTAACAGCAAGTACTCAGACTAATATTTTTAATCAATCAGGATGGGGTGACATAATAATAATAAAATTCCTTGACATGATTAATTAGTCATATAATAATAATAAAATTCCCGTCTTACCATTAATGAATTATTATGGTTGCATTGATAATAATTGATATAAAAAGCATTCAAGTCATTTTATTCCATTATGATATTCTTTATAATATTTAGTCTATTATTGTAGCGTGGTCATTTTCTATTAAAATGGTGAGTCGTGTATACAAAAGTATGTATAGTTGATTATTTTCTCAAGAAAATTAAAAAAAATTAGTAGGTTAGTGTTGGCCCCATATATGTGATTGAATGATAATTATGGTATTTTTGCAGTAGATTTTTGAGAAAATAATTTTTTAATATATAATCCAAATATATAATTAATCAAAATCTTAAAAATATAAATAATTATCAAATCAATAAAATGTGTGTGGTCAAAATTGATATCAAGAAAAAACTATTTTTTGAGATAATGAGTATCAAATTATCAACTCTTATATCAATAAAAATCGGTAAGTCTTCGGTGCTCGTAGATTACTCCAAATTTTGCCGTTAATTGCACAAATACAATAGTTAACCAATCTTGCAAAAAGACAATCCAAAGTCGGTTGCACGACATATAATAATAATAATAATAATAATAATAATAATAATAATAATAATAATAATAATAATAATTCATAACATAAACAAATAAAACTTTGACTTGTAGCTGGTGCAATTTATTTCCAGAGATCTAATCTGTCACCCCGTTGGTTTCCAATTAAAAAAGAGCAAGTTGAATATGATATGAAGTTAGTTAAATGCTTTAGGAATTCCAAGTTGATACATACATTAATGGACTTTTCAAGAAAGTCTTTAATTTGTTGCCTCTAATTCAACGGTGAGCTTTGCAACATGACAACAACGCCTAAGCCTTTTGGTTAGTGAGATGGCTTATGCTTCTTTGCTCTCGCTTACTCAAACACTAGAACAAACCCTCCAATCTCAGTCTCGCGATGAATCTCAACTAGCGATTCATGAAGAGCGACTTCATATGAGATCTCTCCATGGAAAGCTTAGCAATTTGTTGCTGTTTTTTGAGAATTCTTCGCCGAAAAACAGAGAAATAATTTCATCTTTGGAAGGAAAAATCAGAGATGCAGCATATGAAGCTGAAGATTTAATAGAATCCCATATCACAAAAGCGAGCATTTCTCAAGGAGTTATGGTTGAGGAGAATTACAAAGAAGGCTTGCAGATTGTGATCGAAAGACTAGATTCGATCTTGAAAGAGGTGGACAAGATGAAAGAAAAGAACGACAAAAGAGGAATGCAGCCAAGCAAGTTCGACAAAGCATCAGTCCAAATTAAGAATCCTCACGTTGGGGGACTACCTTCGATCTTTGAAAATGACTCTGCCGCAACGATCGATGGAATTGGTAAGACTAAAATTTCCGAATGATTGTTGTTTCCCTATTTGTTTGTTTATGTTATTGAAAGACCCCATCCATATTATTCACGGACTACCTTCCAACTTTGAAAGTGACTCCGCCTTCAACTTCTATAATTTTAAAAATTTTATGTATTATAGAATGATTGTTTGTTTCCCTTTTTCTTTTTGTTATTGAAAGGCCCCATCCATGCACATTATTGTCAAGGACATAAAAAAATTGTTTATTAATTCCAACCGATGGAGGTTCAATAATCTTCTTTGCAACTTTTTTCGAAGAAAGTGTTGTAAAGATGGAGTAAATCCACCGAAAGAGAAAAGAAAAAGCAGCGTAATTATATTGTAGGTAATGATTATGTTTTATTGTGTGAATGACTATTGTATATTTGATCAATATTTGTAATACGATGTGCCTCAAATATTTACTATAAATAGGAGTCGTTGTAATGAATTCAATAACGAGAATTGAAATGAAAAAGCTTTCTCGTTCACAACACGTTATCGTTGACGAATTGTCTCTAAAAATCTACTCATTAATTCTCTTCAATAACTCAAGTATGATTTTCTCTAAACCATCCAATCTACTCCAACTTTCTCTCTCTCGACACATTACATCATTTCTCCCTTTGCGAAGCTCCCCATTTGTTCTGCTTTATCTTCTTCACCTTTCATTCTCCCAGTCTCTCTTCAATTCTCTCTCTATTCACGCAATTACACATACTTCTCCTTCCAACGCAGATAAAATCACACCATTGCACAACTTCTCTATGCCCAACTCAAATGGGCTCACAAGAATCGAACTCACAAAGACCACCGTTTCTTGTAGTGATTCCCACGACAACCGCCAACCCAAAGGTGATTCCCAATCGGATATTCGAGTTGTTAGGACCAGAACTGAACAATTCCCTACTATTCCGAAAAGCCTGATGCAGGACGGTGTAACTAGTGTGCAAAAGCAGAGAAAACATGAAGGTTCTGTTTTTGCTGGCAATTCTCTCTCTTTCTTCCCTGTTCCTATGTGGTGTTTTAGCAGGAAAATGAGGAAGCTGCAACAGTTGGTCTTTTAATGAACTACTACAAAGACACATGCCCACAAGCTGAAGACAGGAGCTTTGGGATGAGAAATTTCAACTACATCGAGACGGAAGCCAGAGGTACATATATATATATATATATATATATATTATATTATATTATATTATATTACTTTATAATATAATAATGTATTAAACTATAACATCCGTTTTATCGAGATACAAGGAGCATACATTATCAAAATCAAATTTTCTGGACTCCATTATACTCGATTTAACGAAAGCTTCGATTTGACACCAATATTGATAAGATAATAACTTGTTTTGAAATATGTTATTATTAAACTTTTATAATTTGCAAAGTAATATCCCAACTTTGAAAAAGTTACAGAATGATCCTTGAACATTTTAATATTTATAAATTGAAGAAATGAGAGATATGATAATTACATTTTGGGAAATTACTATAATGGATAACTTCACCATTGGGGATTGGAATCTACAATTTTACCTTTGCGAATTGGAATGGACAATTTTGGACTGGAATGGACAATTTCCATATGGTAGGTTCCACCACCTATTGGAATTCAAATTTACATTTATTACTATAATTTACATATGGTAGGTTATGCCTATTGAAATTTAAATTTAAATTTATATTTATTGCGATAATTCCCATACGGTAGGTTCTACCACCTATTGGGGAGAATTTAATTTCTATTATTTATGTTTTTATACTTCAAATGTGGTGGGTTATACCACACAATTAGAATGTATATCACCAATGTGGTTGGATTAAACCCCACGATTGGTACTAAATAATAATAACCGATTTATATATTCGACAAGGATGTTATATTGATATTAACAAAGAGATTTGAGCAAATGATGATATATGTGTTGATAAATTGCTCAAAGAATTCCATGGTGATAAAAGAGAAAGAAAATATACCATGGTGAAAAATCTCATTATGAGATTAATATATTGTGATACATTGATACAATGACGAGAAATACTCTCAAAGAAACATTTAATGAAGGAATATTCATTCTCCACGTTTATTAAATATTGATGGAGAACATTTGAGTAAGAGGTACCAAAAGTTACCGTTGAATAAATATATAAAAGAGAAATGCTCAATAGATCCCAATTGACAAATCAAATGAAATGAATCATATGGTGGGATCATTTGAAATAATCCTATTGATGATATGAGATTGTATTGATATGAGAAAAGCGATCTTGAAGAAGCATATAATATGCTAATGGTACAATAGACATTTATATTCGAACAAAATATGATATTATTATTGCTCTAGAAGATGCACAAAACGGAACATATTGAGAATATCAAAAGGGTGGAAATAAACACTCAAAAATATATAGAAATACAAAAGAAAATACATATTAAACCCGTAAATGAGGGATGCGTCTCGAGAGTATAAATACTCCGTAACTCTGCCATCCCTAACATTCGGATTCATAATGAAAGATCCAAAGGATCTCTTTTCCGCTTGACACCAATGAGTGCATGTCGACGGGTTTGACTTCCATGATTCTTGAACATATGATTGAATCTTGATGAGTAGATCAGCAACCGTATTAGCAGAAACAAGTATATTTCTCGCTGAACGAGAAATAAATTTATAATCTACACCCTGATCTAGAAATGCTAGCAAACCATCAAAGAAATAATTAATATTCAACAAACCTATGGGTTTGGTATGAAAATTCCACTGTGCCCATGATGCTATATTGAATATTTCCTCCAGTGTGTGATAGCCGCCTGGAAGGACAATAAAAGCATCACTATTGTTCATCATGTACATCATGCAGTCATGAATAGACTGCGTTTTCAGCATCAGTCCAGCTGAACCCATGATTGTACTGGATCCAATACGATTGCTAGCTCCAACTTGATGAAAAGGTAATACGCTTGACACTCTTATCCCCCATAATTGTGCGGCCATTGTAAGATTCCTTAAAAGCTTGGTATTGGTCCCTCCATACAGTATATTGATGTTTTGTTTCCCCAACTCCTTTATAAGTTGGTTTGCCATATCTATATATTGGATATCACCTATCGCCTAGATCCACCAAGAACACATACAGTCTTAATCAGGTGAGGTGAAGATTGATTTGCATGAGATGATTCTAAAATTCCCATCGCCATCTCCATCTCCATTTCTCTCTTTACACTAAAATTTCAACACATAAATGAGAGATACATGAACCCCTCTATTTAAAGATAAATTTTCAAACCAATAAATGATTTTACTATTTACCTTTTGACAATATGAAAAAAGAAAACAGTAGAAAAATATCAATGAAATGACATACACTTTCGGTGATTGAAATCTATATATAAATATATTTATTTATTTATTTACATACATATATATATTTGAAAAAAAAAAAAACACGATATTTACAATTACGAAATACATCGATTTCATGATTTACTTTGAGAAAATCATAATACTAAGTTTTCTACTAAATTTACAACAGGATCTTTTAAAGTAAGATTTTCAGATCACGTTCTTGTTCATCTTTAAATTTGGCCCATAAGGCCATAAGCTCACCTTATGCGTGTCCACTAGGATGTGTCTCAAGAGCACATTGAATATCATCCAAAGACTCCTTACTCAATCCATCCTTAATGAATGCTATTTTTATCTTCTCGATTTTTGGACAAGTACCCCACGATTTACATCGAGTGTCACAAGTCCACCGAGCACATTTATAGCATCCTCCTAACCTTTTTGCTCTGCGTTTCTTGAAAAACTACTTTTACCCATTCCAGGCATGTATTTAGAAGGAATCGAAACCTCACCAGATAACTTAGGACCTTTGCTTCAATCAACCATCGAATATCTTGTGGAATGCCCTTATTCATTAGTATCCTTAATCTTTCAAGTCTACATAGATAAATTCTCTTTAGAATTTTGATCGGCGATGAGGATAGTATTTACGAAGATTCGAGAGCACATGATCCATTATAATATCTGGACCCTTGTTAGGGTGAATATTGTAAGTGCTCGGATGATTTATAAGCAGCGTATGAGGTAAGACTCAGCGTTTTAACTTGATGGCGTAACAGAAAGCGTATGAGATAAGATTCACGTTTCAATAGTAATCGTAATAATGCCACGAAAGAATGACGTGATATGTCGGTTGGCTATGCATGTGATGGCGGTAATAAATCATGTTGAGCACTATATAGATTCCGGTTCGATTGATGTAAATAATTTATTGAAATCAAGAACCGGAAGAAATTTCCAATGATTGTTCTCGATAAATGATTGCTAGCTAATGATTGGAAATAAATCCCAAATATATCTGGAACATATATAAGGGATGAGATATATGGGCCAACTCACCCTGTTATGTTGACTACTATATAATATGATGTGGATTTACTACGTAGTCATATATTATAAATGGAAATAATATATGAAATGCATCATGAATTTGAAATTCAAATATGAATAACGATCTCATATATCAATTATATATGTTTTGACAAATTAGCAAGCCCAAAGTATTGATATTATTTAAATAAAAGTTCCCCAAATATGTAGATCAAAGCAAATGATAGAAGATGATTTTGATAAATGAGGCATACATTTTGAAGAGAATATAGACTCAAGTATATTGTGCAATCCTAAAAGAGGATTGATAATGAGATATCTCAATAAGTTATATCATTATGGGGAAATAAATGAAAATGGAAAGTGTCGACACAATATGAAAATGTAGCGCTATATACGATCAACGATAATGAGGATATTGAGATATATCGAAGAATAATATTGAAATATACAAAATATTAATATACGGGCTTGATAAGAAAATTGAAGATAGAACTATTAAAATGATAACATTGTTTGTAATAGCTTAAAGCAATGATATTGTTGTCTGTACTCTTTTCCTTATTTGAGGTTTTTATCCCAAAGGGTTTTCCTAAATAAGGTTTTTAATGAAATGACCTAATCACAACTAATAGAAAATCTCGAGAGAATATTCGGATATATATATATCGATCTGATGAAAATTTAAGATCGAGATTGTCGATTGCAAATAAATACTAAATATGACATAGTGATAATACTTACCTTAAGGATTTTGATATGCTTGAAGTATACTTGTACAAAATACGCGTTGCACTCTTTTTCCCTTGATTAAGGTTTTATCCCATTGGGTTTTCCTAGCAAGGTTTTTAACGAGGCAACGCGTTTATGACATATTCACATGAATAATGAGAAATTGACTCAATGAATCTATTGGATCAAATGATAATGAAGAGATTACTCGGAATCAGCTGATGATGGTATTGAAATTTTTCACCAAAAGTGAATGTATCGATTACCAAGATTGAACCAAATGGAATTGTACTCTTTTTCCTTCGATCAAGTTTTTCCCCATTGGGTTTTTCTTGACAAGGTTTTAACGAGGCAAAGATATGAATACTTCTATAAGAATGATCGTCATCAGGGGGAGCAACTTACTTTTGGCTCAGGTTTTGCCCCACGAAGTTTTCTTGCAGCAGTATATGATCTCTCAAGTTCTCCTACAATCAATTTGGAAGTTTTCACACTAGATCTTTCTCCAAACAAGTTTAAAAGGCAATTGTATCAAATAGTCATTCAAGGGGGAGTGTTGTAAAGATGGAGTAAATCCACCGAAAGAGAAAAGAAAAAGCAGCGTAATTATATTGTAGGTAATGATTATGTTTTATTGTGTGAATGACTATTGTATATTTGATCAATATTTGTAATACGATGTGCCCCAAATATTTCTCTATAAATAGGGGTCATTTGTAATGAATTCAATAACGAGAATTGAAATGAAAAACTCTCTCGTTCACAACAGAAAGCAAATAATGTCGGATATTTTTCATAATTGTCTTCTCTTGTTGATTTGAACATTTCTTTCAAACCTTTCCTCTTTCATTCTTATGAGGATGTTGAATTTTTCAGTGAATAGTTCCTTGAGTGGTTGTCACATTTTGAAACAAGGCAGCATCTATATTAGTTTTGTTATTCTAATTCTATTGCAGACGAGGTGGTCAAGGTGCATTCAGGAAACTTGTCAGGAGATTCTTCATCGGAATCTGCTTCCAATGATCAGATGGTGGGATTTCGCAACGACCTCCTCCGAATTAAGGACTTATTGACTGGATCGTCGACTAGACTTGAAACAATCTCAATTGTTGGCATGGGTGGCGTTGGCAAGACTACTCTAGCACGAAATATCTACAATGCTTCATTTGTCGAACGTCACTTTGACATTAGGGCATGGACAACCGTCTCTCAGCAATATAGTGAGGTAGCACTACTAGTAGATCTTCTAAAATCCATGGGAAACCGAGCTAATGTAGCTAAATTGGACGAATTAAAATTGAAAATGTATCAAAGCTTGAAGGAAAGGAGATATCTTATTGTGATGGACGATGTGTGGGATCCCAATATCTTGGAGAAATTCGGAAAGATATTTCCAGATGACAACAATGGAAGTAGGATAATTATGACTAGGCGGTCATCACAAGTGGCTTATTCGAATGACAATTGTAGCCATATTCAATATTTAAGTTTTTTGAGTCCACAACAAAGCTTGACTCTTCTGTACCAGAAGGCATTCGGGAAAGAAAGTTGTCCTCCCGAACTTGAAGATGTTGGCAAGAGGATTGCAGAAAATTGCAAAGGACTTGCGCTTGCACTTGTAGCAATTGGTGGCATTCTCCACAAAGGTGAGAAGACACGAGCACACTGGGAATATATTGCCAAAAATGTGAAATCCGTAGAAAATGGAAATTATAACAATCTATTGGAAATACTATCTTGGAGTTACAACCAATTACCTCACCATCTGAGAGCATGCTTCCTTTACATGGGTGTATTTCCTGAAGACTCTGTTATCCATGTTTTCCATCTTATTGTGTTATGGGTTGCTAATGGATTCATAAAACCAGTCTCATCTAAAACTTTGGAAGAAGTCGCTATGGAATATTTGGAAGATCTCATTGATCGAAATCTCATTATGGTTCGTGACAGGAGTTACAATGATGGTGAAATCAAAACATGTGTCATCCATGACCTAATGAGAGAAATGTGCATTAGAAAAGCTGAGGAGGAAAATTTCCTTGTCGTGGCAAATGACGCTTCAATGATTTCTCCGAAAACTTTAAAAAGGTATCGTCATCTTACTATTAATGACAGCGTAACGAGTTTCTTGGACTGGGGAGACGTATATGACTCAAGTGTCCGTTCTATTCGAGTCTTTAAATTTGGTGGCTTGGGGCATACACCTTTTCAACTGCTCAAAGGGTTGGATGCATGCCATCAAAGGTTTGCAAGGTTTCCAATTGAACTAGTACAGTTGGTTAACTTAAGGTACATCACTTTGGTTTCAAAATGCATAGATGAGATTCCAGCGTCAGTATCTAAACTTTGTAATCTCCAGACATTACTGGTTTTCAAACACTTTTACGATGATGACAAGATGATATTACACCCAGAAATCTTGAAGATGCCACAATTAAGGCATTTATGGGTCGAAGGAGGTATCTTGGATCATTCTTCGGCGGGACGAAATGAGACCCTACAAACACTTTGTGGTGTAAGAAACTTCATATTAACCAAAAAGGCCATCGGAATATTTCCAAGCCTTAAGAGACTGGGAGTTACGTACGATGAGGAAACTGAGTAGGGATCTTATTGTCTTGAGAATTTGATCCATTTATGTCAACTTGAGTATCTCAAGCTTCGGATTCATACCCCGTTTCCTAAAGTTCCATTGGAATTGAATCTTGCTTTTCCAGTGAAACTGAGGAAGTTATCTTTGAATGGCTTACGCCTTTCTCAGAGACAAATGTCCATGATTGGTTCACTTCCTAATCTTGAAGTGCTCAAGTTGAAATGTACTATCTTCAACACAGAAGAGGGTGGAAGACAAATGACGACGAATTTCCTAAGTTAAAATTCCTTCTCGTTCGATATCCTTCATGGTTGTCGTGGGATCTAGAGGGAACACATTTTCCAAGCCTTGAATGCTTAACTCTTGATGAGGTATATCATCTCCAACATCTCCCTAATGAAATAGGGGAAATTCCGAATCTTGGAGTTATCAACTTGTATAATTGTTCGTCATCTGTTGTGGCCTCGGCAAATAATATACAAGAGGAACAATTAGAGGAGTGGGGAAACGAGAGACTTCAGATTCACGTCTATTCTGGCGATGTACCGAAAGGAGGTTTCCGTGATTATATGGTACATAAAACTTGCCTTAATTATGTATTTGTTGTTTTTAAACATATAATACATCACCAAATTAATGACTTCTTTTTCCATTTGTATGTATATTTGTGGCAGATTTATAGCAGGCGATAAACGAGCTTCGGTAAGTACCTGAAATTGGAGAACTGAAACCAATGTGTACCAGAGGTCTCCATTATTTTTAAAATTGTGTTCGTTTCCACTTATTTTCACCTAAAAATTACCTACTACTAAAAATCAAAGTCAAACATCAATATCAACCACACATTTTACATCATCACTCATTATTATCCATACATCTCATGGGCCCCATCATTACACTCCACTTTTAGCAAAATTTTAGGCAAAAATAAGTAGATACGAACACACGCTAAGTGTTGTATAACGAGACATAAACGAGGTGACAATTTGGGTTCGTTTTCTGCAGGGTCAAGATTATTGGGATAGTTGAGCCCTCAAAGAGCCAAAAAATATATATATATTTTTTCTAAGTACAAAGGAATAAAATGTGTTGAATGCAAATAAAATATTAAATATATGGTCTTTCAAAAAAAAAAAAGAAAAAGAAAAAATTGAATATAAGGAATCAATTGGACAATTATATGACAACTTATTATAATTTTCCTTATATAATAATAATTTATTTCTTTTCATTTTTCTTCTTAGGTACCGGTGCCTTTGATGGAATCCAATGGGCTGCCTATGGCACTGCCGCACTGGGATTTCCTTTGATTCCCTTATATTCCACCGAGTTGTTTGGAGAAGAATATATGAGTTTTATATTCACGTGCTTAATTTGTACTTCGGTAGAATATACTATAAGCTTCGTACTTTGGTGTCTATTGTATTCTCTGTGAGCAGTACAAAGAGTAGAAATTAGTGAGCGCGATAAAATTTTAGAATATTTTTTGGACAATACTTGGCGAATTGGTGATTGAAAATCTTGGATGATTATAATATTTTTCATATAGTGAATAGTTTTAACTATCCATTACTTATCTTGTTTTCTATTTGTTTGGTGGTTAAGAAATATTACAAAGATTGGGGACCAATGTGATTAACAATAAATACTTATGGCTGTAAATGAGCATAATCTTTTGTTGGCTAGATTGACGACACATGTTCTGATCTAGACCGTTGGATCTTCGGCGCTGACGGGTGTCATTTAAAAGGGTTGTTTCCCCTTTTTCCCTCTATTTTCCCCCTTTTGTACAGAGGAAATTATTTGTTTTAGTTAATTAACATGTACCATCGATTTTAACAACTAGTTTAACTACTTGCATCTTTATTCAGGAATTTTTTAGCTGTGCCTGTACATAGTGTGTTTCACAGGGATTTTGTTTATCTTTACCTATAATTTATTCCATTGGTTTAGAAGTATTAAAAAAAAAAAAAAAAATTGGAGATCACGAAAAATGATACTTGTATAAATATGGTGATAGCATTTTGAAAATAAATATCGACACTCAATATTCTTAGTCAATAAATATTTATCAAATATTCCTATGCATATATACGATTGCTATTAATTTGATCAAATAATATTTACTGACGAGAAATGCCAAGTCTTCTGTGCACATCGATTACTAGAAATTTTGTTGTTGGCTACGCAAATACAATGTTAAACTAATGTTGCAGAAGGACTTTTGCATATAAATTTAAAATGATCGTTGCATAAACAAACAATCCAACAGTACAAATATATATAATCGTGGAATGCGAGCTAGCTGCCGTCTGTGAAATACGTATGTGTAGTTGGGGCCCTCATCGCTCATGGATTGCTTGAAATTTGTCGGTCATTGCACGAAGGCCACCTCCTATGTTCCCCATGAATTGCACAATCCAACAGTAGGGAGAGGAGAGAGATGGGGGGGGGGGGACTCACTTTTTTGAATTTCTTAATTTTTTAATCTCTTTTATCTCTATTATTCTATTTCTTTCCGTACCATATTTAAATATAGACGCATGTCCAGAATTCTTCTATTATTATCTTATTATTATTAAATTTATCTCTCCATCTCTCCTCCTTTTTACCTTTCCTTCTCTTTTTTTTCCTACATTTTCTTCTATTCACTTTTCATTCACTTTAATATAAAATAATTTTTCCTTCCTTTCTCTTTCCCCTCTCTCTATTGCACATCCAATGCAATTCACATTATGGCCTAAATGTGAAAAAGATGGACGTAGGACACATAAAATTTCGAATAATTGCTGCATGAAAGATTAAAAAAAAAAATTGACTGGTACTACAATTTCTACAGTCCATTGGTTTCCAATTAGAAGATGGGCATGATTTGATCTGTCCGATAGGCTTTTTTCACGTGAAGTCTGTTGTTTCTAATTGACCGATTCCATTATTGACGACGCCTCTTGAAAAGTACTGGAAATGGCTTATGCTTCTCTGCTCTCACTTACTCAAACCATAGATCAAATCCTGCACTCACAGTCTCGTGATCGATCTTGATTATTTCTTGATGAAGAGCAGCTACAGCTCAGATTTCTCCATGAAAAACTTAGCAATTTGCTGTTATTTCTGGAAAGTTCTGAAACAGCTTCAGCTTTTGAAGAAAAAATCAGAGATGCCGCATATGAAGCTGAAGATCTAGTTGAATCGCACATGGCGCAGACTGCAGTCCGTTTTCAAGGAATTACAAGTTGTTTTTGTGAAATAATTGCTGTGCTGCAACATTGTGTTAGGTGTTTTGTGTCCACAACAACCACCCAAACTTTTGAGGAGAGCTTACAGAATGTAATTGAAAAACTTAGTTCCATCTGCGAAGAGGTTGAGAAGATGAAAGCAAACAAGGATGGAGATGAAGCTCTGCATCCTGTTGAACGTAATGCTACTGTCGAGATGGAAGGATTTGGTAAGACAACAAGCTTGATTATGTTGCTCTACAATTTTACGCAATCATTTTACTCTAGTAATAACAATATTTTCAACCATTCTTTTTAGTAGTTAACAATTTAATTTCTACCATTCTTTTCTAATTTTCAACCAATGTTTGGATGCGCCCAAGGCTGATAATAGGTTGTTTGATTCCAAGCACGTCCAAAGTCCAGAGACTAACACCTTGAGCAAAGCTAAATTCTGATAATGGCCTCGAGTTTTGCTTGGTTCCCTCCAGTTAAGCTTCAATTGAGAAAAAGAGACCTGCAACATGGAACACTAGATTAGATGAAAACCAAAGGCTACAAGTATTGAGTAAAGAGGAAAAAAAATTACGACGATGAAGAAAGGAGATCGGCTCGAAGAAAGGTGGAAACGAGATGTCGATTGACCCCAGGTTTTCTCTAAATTGATGCGGGACGAACTGCAAGCAAGACCTCTTGAATGAACGCCAATGTAGAATGTCAACCGAGTCATCGTTGGTGGTATCCGATTAGTTGAAGCCGTTAAATGAATGCTTGACGTTGGCAAACTAGTTTCGAAAGCGGAGATCGTCGAACGTATAATCCACTTTGGTAGCCTCACTTTGGTGGCCGAGTTCAAGTCGACAAGCCTCCATTCTTCTTCTCTGTTTTGCTACGGACTGCAATGAAGAAGCTCTTGAAGACCGTGCCAATACAGGGTGACGAAATAGGATCTTCAACCTCCGATGCAAAGGAAATAAGTTCTAACTCAACTAAGGCAAAGGTTGCGTTGATACTGGACTTCACGAAGTGTTTGATAGCCGACTAATCGAAGAGGTAGAAAAGAGAGGACCTTGAATATATATGATATACACGAAGTCGGCTATTCGAGATTTGGATGGCCGCACTAAGCTAGATTTTATTTTTAATAAATATCAAGGATTTTGGTACATGATAAATCTCTTGCAATCTCAATCCGATTGGAGTCATTGAATTGGGATCACGTGGGTTTGTGGAGTTCAATTCTAGGTGGACTTTTGCAGATTTGTTATTATCTTGCGAGACTTTGGCATTAACTTAACAATTCATCAAGCTGCGAGTTAATTGGTGGTTTTAGATCATTTGCATTTGGTGGGTAATATATTATATATGTTTTATATATAATTAAAGCCAGGATAATCAAAGTGATTGATTTGGTTAACATCGAAATCAATGAAAAGGAGAAGTTATGTTGGCGTCAAACTCCAACAGGGTAGGGGATGCAATGGAGATGCTTTATAAATTCAAGAGAAGTCCTCATGGTGATTGAGTTCCCGCATTGCTCAAATTCCCACTTTGGCATTTGAAAGAACTCTTCGTCATTATCCTCACAATAAGCTCTACAAGTTCATGCAAAGGACTTTGTCTTTATCCTCAAATAAGTCGACCGGGAAAGGAAGTTCAATTCTCAAACGATAGCTGATAAGGACGGGCCCCTAACTTCGCCCCAAAAGTGCGCTCAAAGGGGAAGGTTTGAACCCAACCTATAAACCACTCCAGGAGTTCCTCCGCAACCGATGTGGGACTGATCAACTCAACAATCCCATCCCCCATTCGGCAATCCCTCGGATCCCGAAGGGACATCCTCTTGTTGGGAGGCTGGCTCTGATACCACTTGTTAGGATTTGGATCGCGTGATAATCGAATATAAAACACGAAAAAGGAGAAAATAAACAACACCAAGATTTGTTTGGTCCTCGACCTCGCAGTTCACCAAAATTGGCTACGTCTGCGTTGAGCATCCACACCATGGTGGTTCTCGCTCCAATCCACTATGAATGGCCAAAATCCGGTATCCAAGGCTCAGTTACAATGCACATCTCACTCGCCTCTCTTTGATCTCTCACTCTCTCTGTATCTAATCACTCTGTATAACTCAATACAAGAAAATAATTACACAGAAGAAACTCTCTCAAAGAAGGAGATGCGCAGCCTACCAAAACCCTTGATCTCTACATTGTGTCTCTCCTTTCTGCACACTCAAAGAATGAAGCCTTCAAACCTTTATATAAGAAGTCAACTCTAGTAATAATCGGCCAAGTTTAACTCCAAATGAGCCAACCAATGAAGCCCAACTGCAACTCTAGCCCATTAGCAACTTTGGTCCAATAATCAGGCAGCACACATCCAACAATAATTGTTAGGATTTGGATCGCGTGATAATCGAATATAAAACATGAAAAACGAGAAAATAAACAACACCAAGATTTGTTTGGTCCTCGACCCCGCAGTTCACTAAAATTGGCTACGTCTGCGTTGAGCATCCACACCACGGTGGTTCTCGCTCCAATCCACTATGAATGGCCAAAATCCGGTATCCAAGGCTCAATTACAATGCACATCTCACTCGCCTCTCTTTGATCTCTCACTCTCTCTGTATCTAATCACTCTGTATAACTCAATACAAGAAAATAATTACACAAAAGAAACTCTCTCAAAGAAGGAGATGCGCAGCCTACCAAAACCCTTGATCTCTACATTGTGTCTCTCCTTTCTGCACACTCAAAGAATGAAGCCCTCAAACCTTTATATAAGAAGTCAACCCTAGTAATAATCGGCCAAGTTTAACTCCAAATGAGCCAACCAATGAAGCCCAACTGCAACTCTAGCCCATTAGCAACTTTGGTCCAATAATCGAGCGACACACACATCCAACAATCTCCACCTTCTTTGCTGGATTAAAACTCTCTTCTAGTGGATTTGAAGTTCAACCAATCTCATGTTTCATCGCTCTTGCTCTTGCACCTGCAAATTACATTGCAAAGTCAGTCAATGATTTCATGTTTAAATAGCTCTATTTAAACCGAAATTGAAACTGAATTTAAACGCTAGTAGATAACCCGATACAGTAGGCCATCTATAACTCTCTTACCTTCATTACCATGGCAACCTTTTAACAATTTCTTACCTCGAAAAATCAACTCCGATTTTCACGAAGAAATAAAAATAGCCATGATAAACGAAGCTACAACACTAATAAACTGGTTAAACTCTTCAAAAAACACACTTTTGAAAAAAAACTGTAATGCCTTCACTCAAGACACACAAAGATGTACTAAAACTCTAAAGCAATCAGTTTCACTTTGTAGCAATTAACTCCAATTAACTACAACCACACTCAAATGCAAAGAGTACAAAGAACATCAAAACTCTCAGTTTGAAACAAACTCTTGTTAAAAACTAAAACAACTCTCCTTTTGAAATCCATACTCTTTGAAAAAATCTCTTTTCAAAAGAACTCAAAAGGTATACGGGATAGCCTCCACCTCAAGAAATAGAATAAGCAAACTAGGTAATATGGTATACAAAAATAGCCATCTCTTCGAAAACACCTCTCTCTGATCTAACTCTTCGTTCCACGAACGACTATAGTCTAAGCACTCACCCACTGTATCACTCAATACAAAGAGACTTAGAACAGCACAGAGAGCAAACAATCGCAGAAACCTCTCAGCCATAAATGCAACCCTCTCATTACCCCTCTTTTGCTACCTCTATTCTACCTCTCATAGAGACAATCCCGACTCCACCCAAGATTCGCAATCTCAAGAAACACAAGCATAAAACCACTCAATTTTAAAACCTTTAAACACTTGAAACCGATTTTTGAGAACACTTTTTGAAAAAACTCTTTTCAAAAACTCAAAAATAGGCTCCAAACATCATGCTTTAAATCACCCAAATAGCACAAAAACACAGTCGACTAATGCATAAATAAAACAACAGGTGGCTCCACCTCAAGTATGCAATCACAATCAATAAACCAATCACAAAACTCAATATGATACTCATTATGCAAAGAAATAGTCACACTCCCTCAATGCACAGTAAAATGGAATCTTGCTTCAAGGCAGCAATTTCATTAGCCAGTTAATTCTTGAAAAAGTTGATTATCTTATTTCAGTAGATTAACACAGTCGAAAAACATTTATAGGCAGTTAAAACTCTAAACAACCAATAAACAACTCAACTAACAATCACGGGCAGAAGGGAACGATCGGAATTAAATTCCAGGAGAAGTGGAGAACCGATTTACCAACTTCCTCGTGAAAAACGCGACTGAAAACGGACACAGTTTTCAATCGGTAACTCCGACTTGAAATCTGAAACCACCAACAGGTTCTTCTCGTCGATACCTTTCCAACGGTAGGTTGTCGATCACGAGACGACGCCGGACGCTCCCACAATCTTCGGTCAAAGTTGCAGCTGTCTTTTCCCGACGAGATTCGCGCACCTGCCGGAAAGTGTCTCTCCTGCCTCCGTCGGAAAATCAAAATGAGACACCATCACCACCAGAAGAAGCGCCTCTCCACAAGGAACTCAGATCTGGCCTCCGATTTCGCTAACTCTTCCTGGTTTTCTCGCAATCGACAGTCAAAGTTCTAGATCTCAGTTTGACTGGTTTGACTGTGTCTCCCTCCTTGCGCAGCAGCAACTTCCAGGTCAGATTTCTTCCTCGTCTGGCCACCGATTCACTTCAAATCTGATACCGTTCAACTCGCCTTGAAGAGAGCTTCGCGATGGTAGTCTCGTTTCACGTTGTTGACCACCGATTTGGCCCGAAAATCGCCTTAAAGTGACGGGTCTGTGTTTCACGGCTGAAATGTTTCGGCCCTTTTTTTTTTCTCTTTTTTTTTTTTTTTTTCCTTCGAATTTTGAGCCCTAATCCAATTACCACAAATCACCTACGCTCTGATACCAATTATAAGGACGGGCCCCTAACTTCGCCCCAAAAGCGCACTCAAAGGGGAATGTTTGAACCCAACCTATAAACCACTCCAGGAGTTCCTCCGCAACCGATGTGGGACTGATCAACTCAACAATAGCAAATGCATGGCATTCCCGTACATGTATCCATGAGGATTCCAAAAATGCCGAAACCTCTCACTAAAAAAAAAAAAACCTTATCCAAGTGCAAAATAATAAAGTCAAAATGCTTGGAAAAAAAAAAAACTTTCTTTTAATCTTGAATAAAATTCGAGATTGGAAAAAAAAAACTTTGTCTTGAGAGAAATTCAAGATTTCTTTTTTTTTTAATCTTTTTATCTTGAGCTAAATTCAAGATTGGAAAAAAAATCTTTTTATCTTGAGCTAAATTCAAGATTGAAAAAATTTTTTTTTTATCTTGAGCTAAATTCAAGATTGAAAAAAAAAATCTTTTTATCTTGAGCTAAATTCAAGATTGAAAAAAAGTCTTTTTATCTTGAGCTAAATTCAAGATTTGGAAAATTGTTTTAATCTTGGGCGAAATTCAAGATTTTAGAAAAAAAATTCTTTATCTCGAGTGAAATTCGAGGTTGAAAAAAAAAGAGAACGAAAACCTTTTATCTTGAATGAAATTCAAGATTAAATCCAATTTCAAAAAGGAAAAAAAAGGTTTCAAAATCAAAAGTTCAATATTTACCAATTTACTTACTAAATAATAAATTGATAAATATTGAGGGGGCATTTGTAGACATGGAAAATTTTAAAACAAATAAATTGTTTTGTGTCGGGTCAATTTTAATTAATTAATCCATTAAGCCAATGAAAATCCAAATGTCCATTTGAAACCCACACTTCAATTTAAAAGGCCCATCCTACTTTTTTTTAACCTATTTATTTGATTTATATTAAAATATATTTAATAAATCATTTAAATTAAATAGGATAAGTAATGGATAGTGATAATGCTTATTCAAATGAAATTGATAGGTATTAATTGATAACAAAGTTATCCAATATTGGCCTATAAATAGGCCACTAGTTCTTTCTTGAGAGACCCCTCAACAAGGGTCAAGAGGAGAAACTACACTGGTTCAAGCCGCTGCCAAACACAAGTGAAGAAGAAAGGAGAAGAAAGCGCAACACTTTTGATTCTCCAAAATCGGCCGAAAGTCAAGTAAAGGAAGAAGACGAAGAAGAAGAGAATAAAATTCTTCTCAGTTCTTCGTAGCAAAGTTCTTCAACAAGTCCACACCGCCAGCAATCAAACCATTTGAAGCGTAGGATCAAGCCACGTGGCCCCTAGCCTCCAACTGTAGATCGTTAATCAGAGGATCGCTCAAGTCAAGAGAACTAATCCACTACAAAATACCAAACTCAATTTGTAACAACTTTTAATTGTATTATTTTAATACAAGAGAGAAATTTGTTCGTTACAAGGGTTAAGACGTCTCTTAAGGACCAAAAACACAAAAAGTTAAAAATTAACCTAATCCTCACAAATTCACACTTATTCAATCCTCATTCGTACGAAAAACAATGTGTTTAATTTTTATTTTATTTTTTAAAACTTAATTTATGCATTTTGGATTTTTGGATATTTAATTATGTAATTGATGTTTAAAATTTTGGGGAAGAAAGAAACTGTTGGTACATGGCTCTTGATCTGATACAGATCTGATTTGAACCGAGGGATCTGGATCTGGATCTAGATTTGCATCGAGGTGACGTATTTGAATTTGGATTTGTATGAGATTGATCCGATTCGAACTCGATCCATTGTCATCACTCTGTCGCTAAGGCTTGTTCTCCCCACACGAAATTTCAATTAACTTTTTCTCTTTTATCATTTTCAATTACTCATACAATTATTTTATATTTTTTAATATATTTTTCATAATTTTCAATCACATATCTAATACGTCGTTCGAGTAAATCAACAAAAAATTGTGGAGAACAAGACCTAAATACATATTGATGAATAAAATTTGAAAAATTAATACATGGCGTAAAAATGAAATTTCCATGTGAAAAATTACAATTCGCTCGTACTAAAGTTGCATTCATTCTTCGATGGGCTGTATGCAACATGATGTAGTCAAACACCACCCCCGGCCCTCCCGGGGGGGGGGGGGTAAATCATATATATTGACTGGCTAAACTGGTTGGTTGTCTTCAGAATATGTTGATTTCGTCAATGAGTCAACTGTGCGTCGACTGAACTCGCCCAGAGCAGCTTCATAATCAAGATTTGGTTCCAATAAGAAAAGTGCAATGGTAGGGTTTCAAGATGACCTGCGCCAAATTAGAGAACTATTGAGTGGGCCATCCCTTGATCTTGTAACCATCTCAATCGTGGGGATGGGTGGTATTGGCAAGACTACACTCGCAAGAAATATCTATAATGATTCCTTTGTCAACAATCACTTTGACATCAGGCTATGGTTAACAATCTCTCAAGATTGTAATATGGTAGCATTACTTGCAGAACTTCTAAGATCAATGGAAGACCTAAGCGATGAAATATATGGAAACGATGAACAACGATTAAAATTGAAACTATATCAGAGGTTAAAGCAGAGAAGGTATCTTATAGTAATGGACGATGTGTGGGAGACCAAAATCTTGGAAGACTTCAAAAGGATACTCCCAGATGACAACAATGGAAGCCGGATAATAATGACTACTAAGTCATCTAATATGCCTGGTCTTGAGCATTCTTGTACTCATGTTCACCATGTTAACTTTTTGAGTCTTGATCATAGCTGGAACCTTCTGCTAGAAAAGGCATTTGAGAGGGGAACTTGTCCCCCTAATCTTGTGGATATTGGAAAACGGATTGCGGCAAAGTGCAAAGGACTTCCACTTGCACTTGTAGTAGTTGGTGGTATTCTCTATAAAGTGGAGAAGACACCAGAGCAATGGGAGTATGTTGCAGAAAATATGAAATCTGCAGAAACTGGAAATTATGATGATTTAATAGAGATACTATCTTGGAGCTACAACCAATTGCCACATCATCTTAGGGCATGCTTCCTTTATATGGGAGTTTTTCCAGAAGACTTTGCTGTCCATGTTTTTCATCTTATCATGTTATGGGTTGCTAACGGATTCATTAAGCTGGTTTCATCTAAATCATTGGAAGAAGTTGCCAAGGAGCATTTGGAAGATCTTATTAATAGGAATTTGATTATGGTTTGTGACCGGAGTTACAGTGGCGGTGAAATAAAAACTTGCGTCATGCACGACCTCATGAGAGACATGTGCGTCGGAAAAGCCAAGGAGGAAAAGTTACTTTTCGTTGTGGATAATGCGGCGAGGATTTCTCAAGGAGTTTTAAATGTGCACCGCCACCTAACTTTTACTAGCGACACAACGAGTCTGAGCAACTTTGGAGACGTATACGAGTCAAACATCCGTTCTTTTCTATGCTTTGGTGATATGACATTAGAAAATATGCCGTCGTTTCAACTGCTCAAGGTGTTTAATGCACGCAAAACAATTTTTGAAAGGTTTCCTTCTCAATTACTGCAGTTTGTTAACTTAAGGCATATTGCTCTCATATGCTACGAGACAGATGAGATTCCAGCGTCAGTATCTAAACTTCGTAATCTTCAAACCTTACTTGTTTTCATATTTTCACCTGGTGATAAAAGGATCATACTGCACTCAGAAATCTTGAACATGGCAGAGTTGAGGCATTTATGGGTCCAAGGAGGTTTTTTGCGTCGTTGTTCTGGCAGACCGAATGAGAACCTACAAACACTTTGCGGTGTAAGGAATTTCAAATTTACCAAAAAGGCCATCGGGATATTTCCAAGCATAAAGAAACTCGGAGTTTCATATGACGACACTGAGTGGGCAACCCATTCATGTCTTGAGAATTTAGTCCATCTCTGTCAACTCGAAATCTTGAAGCTTCGCATTCATCCCTTGGTTGGTGAAGTTCCTTTAGAAATGAATCTTGCTTTTCCAGTCTCACTGAAGAGGTTATCTTTGCGCAGTTTTGAACTTTCTCAACGGCACCTGTCGATGATTGGATTACTTACCAATCTCGAAGTGCTCAAACTGAAATATGTTATGTTCAACAGAGCAGAGGGGTGGAAAACACATGAAAAGGAGTTTCCTAAATTAAGATTCCTGCTTCTTGAAAGTCCTTATCAATTATCCTGGGATGTAGAGGACACACATTTCCCAAGCCTTGAGTGCCTAACTCTTAAGACCTTTGAAGACACTCTCCCTTCTGCGATTGGAGAAATTCCAAATCTGAAAGTTATCAACTTGTATGATTGTTTATCATCTGTTGTGGACAAAGCAAATGAAATCCGAGAGGAACGCGAGGAGCACGGACTTGATCTTCAAATTCAGGTCTATTATGGAAATATAAATCGAGGAGGTTTCCGCTATTATATGGTACGTAAAAGTTACTACCTTAATATTTTGTTTTTATATATTATCTCCGTTTATTATGGAGATGATCTTCTTTTTACCTCTGTACTTTTTGGCAGACTCATGGCCGGCGAGTTCGGTGGTAATTGAGATGGTGATAAGCAAGCTTAATTTGGTAAGTTCATAATAATAAATCATTGTAATATATAATGTAGACCCATATTTCAAAATGTTTTCTCAATGATGTTATTTTCAGCTGCATGTTGATCAGGTGATGTTGGGTAAGCTTCTCCTTCGTTTTTATGAGTTTTTTTGTTGTGCATTGTTCACAGTTACTAGTTATTCCTAGGTGAGATTTATGAGCCCATTCAGTGTGTAACTTAAAAGGTTTATAAATGCGCTTTACATACAACAAGCCAAACCTCATTAATTAGCTTTTCATGTGTTTTTAGTTTTGAAACAATATATATACACTTTTTGGAAAATGCTACTTGTATATTTTACTTTTACACGTTCTTTTATATCTATATATGAAATAATAATCGCGACTGAAAGGAGGTTTTCTCTCGTACTGGCCCAAAAAAAAAGAACATGCCCTTTTGATTATCAATCATTCCGTCTTCACCCTTGCCTCTTCTTCTCCATTCTCTTCTTGCAACTGCTCTATGGAAAATCTATGTTTTTACAAACTTCTCTTTTCACCCTGCTCTATATTTTCGCATCATCGTTAATTTGTAATTTAATTAAGACACTCATAATTAAGCGAGCAAGCTACGGTAAGCACTAGTCCTTATTAATTGAAACTTTCGTATCGGCTAAGGGTTTCTCTGTCGTTGTACTTTTCGAAGTTTGATTTTCAGTTTTTAATTCAATAGTTTCAGGTGCCTTACAAGCTTCGTAGCGGCCTACCCAGAAGCATCATTTGAGACACACTTTAAACCATGCAAAGATCATTCGTGACTTGAAATGTGAATCTTTTTTTAATAGTCTCTTGTGACTTGATATTTATGTTCTCTCATTGCATGCCATTGTGTCGTTGTGTTTTATACTTTGGTTTCACAAACCCGTATTGTTTGTCATGTATCCATATTTCATAGTGATTGTCAATAATTTCAATGTTTCCTTGGATGGAATTTTCTGAAGTATCCATATTTTTATGCTTGACTTATGATTCGCTCACTCGTTGGTATCTTTTCCGAAAAGTATTTTTAGCCTGTTTGAAGGGAAGATAATGGATATGAGCATATACTCGGTTAGTCAGCAGGTATTTGTGGAATTAATTAAGATATGTTCTAAATGTCATGTGCTGATTTTTCGATGTGCTTATTTGTTGTCTGTTGACTATGCATACGTTTTCTTATTGTTGAAGTGTTATATGGCTCATATCTGATATATAATTTGTTTGAACTGTTCTAAATTTCTTGAAAATTTTCTCATGAACTTATTATATATCACTGCTAATAAGAAAAGATGACAGCTGCATGTTGGGTAAGCTTCTTAGCTTATCCTGCATTTTCTTGTGCATTGTTAACGGTTCTTAGTTGTTCCTTGGTGAGATTTATGAGCCCATTCAGTTTGTAACTTAAGGTTGTAAATGTGCTTTACATACGAATTATTTCCCCTAAAGGTTGAAAATTTGCTAATTAGTTTTAAATTCTTTCTTTTAGTGCAATTCGTCCAAATGTGGTCAATTTATAACCAGGAAAAAACGTAACGAGGAATTGGTAACCACAAAGATTCCATAGAAATATACTAACCAGGAGATACCTTAAGAGTGGGGCGAATTCGTTCCTGTCTTAAAGATCATTCGTGGTGGGACAGACGAGCTAATCTTAGGTGATTATGTCTCACTAGAGAGTAACGGTGGACGTTGATTTAGCGCTCAACTGCCGAAACTTCGCAAACAAATCTGTTTCCATCTTTTTGCCATCTCAAACAAATAGCCGAGTCTCTTTACTAATCCAGCTATTTATCAAATTGTTCACTTGCTGGTCGTGTGAATGGATAATCAAACGATCATAACTTCTTCCAAATGAGATCAAAATTCCCCCGCCCCCGATATGTTGGCACAACAACGTTACGTGCCCTAATCTGGGAATAATTACATTTAAAAACACTCCAAATTGTTTTAGTTCTCCCATGCAAAGGTCACACGATGAGCACTTGTTACAAACGTTTTTTCGCAGAATTTCTAAGCTTTACGGAAAATATAACTCCAGGGAGGGCAATTAATACAAGTCGAACTCCATTTTATGGTATCAAAATAAAACTATTGTCAAAAGGGTCTGCTCAACGGTTGGTGGATTATATAAGTTTCATAATTCACTTTGAAATAAAGTAGTCGAAATTCAACTATTTCTGAATGATCTAGACCTAGGCCACTAGATTTGTTGGCAATGTAGTTGATTGCAACTGGCGATCCGGAGTTGGTACAACGGCTCTCTCTTGGATTTGTTGGTTGAATACTGCCGTTCCAAACTTCTATTTTACGTAGGTTTGGAGCAGGGACGGAGCTAGGATTCGAATATGGGGGGGGGGGACTGCCATTAGGGATGAAGCTAGGAATTGCTACTGTATTGATTATTTTGGGGGTTGGGGGGCAGCGCCCCCGAATTGCATTTTTTTATGGAATACTTTTTTTTCTTAATACATAATCCCATAATAAAGTGTCAAAGTTAGCTTCAAATGCTTTATTTTTGTAAAATATTATATAAAATAACGACCTTCTAGATTGATTTTACAAAATATAAGCAAATTAATATGAAATTACAATTTAATTTGATTGCTTTGGTATATACTGATTTTAATTGATTATTTTTTAAATTGATTTTGTTTTCTAATGCACTGTGGGACCTATAAAAAAGTTAAACTAAGTGGTGAATAAAAAACTTTTAAATAGGGATGAGAGATCTAAAATTAAAATTTCTAAAAATATATAATCAATTATTCAAAATATATATATATATATATATATATATAGATATATAATCAATTAATTAATGAGAGAGAGTGTGTGTGCGCGCGTGTGTGAAAAAACCAAGAGAGAGAGAGAGTGGGAGAGGGAAAAGGAGCAAAAGTCAACAAAGTAGTGAGTGAGTGAGAGAGAGAGAGAGAGAGAAACGCACGGAAGCAACACAAACAGGCCAAAAGGTAAAAGGAGAAATGGCTGGAGTGGGCTTCGATCTCTGGCCGAGAGGACCCTAAGTCTTAAAGAGTCGCTGCTAACCAACTCAGCTAGCAACGCTTTGTGATTAATATTGCACAATTTAATATTTATTTTTTCGCTGCAGTAGGCTACAGCCTACTGCAGCCATATACTAGATCCGTCCCTGGTTTGGAGATAGAATTTGTTACTTTTTGAAGTAGAATCTCTTAAGTAAAATGAGTTGAATGGGTATACAATAAACGTTGATTAACATAAGATGTTTTGGTGACCGTAGGGATCCAACTGATAGCAGAATTTTTAAAATCTGGTGGCATGAAAAGAGTGCTAGGATATATGCTCATACAATATTTTCACTGTAACAAATCTGATAAACAGAAATTTAGAACTTAACACAAAAGAGAAAGAACTGAATTTTATTACTAAAGAAGAACTGATGAAAACAATGGAGAAATGAAGAAAACAAAGGAGAAATGAACTTCTAACTCGTGTGTCTAATTAATGGACAAGAGACTCTATAAATAGTAAAAAATTCTCCTAAGACTTCTCACCTGACATCAACGTGACCACTAACTCCTATAAAGAAGATAAACTCAACTTCCTAAATAAGTGGGATACTGGGAACAGACTTGACTTATTCCAAGGAAAATAAAATAGAAAAAATAAAAGGCACTTATCTAAAATAACTAAGACATCAGTAAGTTGTACTAATTTGTTACACTCCCCCTTAGTACAAACTTACTGTCAACAACACCAAGAGCATTCCTGAAAATTTCATACTTTTGTCTTGCAAGTGCTTTAGTAAAAACATCAGCTACTTGATCTTCTGTTCGAATTTTCCTCAGCTCAATCTCTTGGGTCAATACCTTCTCTCGAACAAAATGGTAGTGTGTCTCAATATGCTTTGTTCGGGCATGGAAGACTGGATTTCCAGCAAGTTTAATAGCACTTTCATTGTCACAATAGATGGGAACTAAATAGTCCAATGCAGAAATTTCTTGAAAGAGTCGTTTAAGCCAAATACTCTCTTGAGTGGCCATAGTAGCTGCTATATATTGACTTCCACAATTTGGAAAGAACAGCAGGTAAATTTGTTTTTACTACACCATGAGATCATTCTTGAACGAGTTGAAAGAATAGCCCGTCGTAGAGCGTCTATCATTCACATTACCTGCCCAATCTGCATCTACATAACCAGTAAGGACAAAGGGTATTTGCTGCTTATAAAATAAGCCAAAATCTAGAGTCCCTTTGACATAGCGAAGAACTCTCTTTGCTGCAATTAAGTGTCCAGTGCAAGGTTTATCCATAAACTGAGAAATAACCCCTACAGAGTGTACAATATCCGGTCGTGTGATAGTTAAGTAGAACAAGCTACCAACTAGCTGTCGGAAAATTGTCGCATCTTGTAGGATTTTCCCTTCTTCTTTAGTTAACTTCATACCAGGTTCCATAGGAGTTGTTGTTGCTTTTGACTCCCCATCTGGCGAGCTAATAAACTGCTTGCGTATCCTTTTTGAGAGACAAAGTAACCATCATGTTGTTTAACCTCGAGGCCCAGAAAACAACTAGCTTCTCCTAAACTCTTCATTTCAAAACGAGTAGATAGAGAATCCTTTAACTGAGTTATCTCTTCATTGTTATCACCAGTGATTATCATATCATCCACGTAAAGAAGAAGCATGATGCATACTGTTGATGTTCTTTTGATGAACAAACTTGGGTCTGAATTTGAAGACTTGAATCCACAAAAGACAAGGTATTGAGCAATTTTACCGAACCACGCACGAGGTGCTTGTTTAAGGCCATACAACGCCTTCTTGAGCCGGCACACATAGTGAGGGCATTCCTTACAAATATATCCTTGTGGCTGTTCCATAAATATATCACGATCCAATTCTCCATAAAGAAATGCGTTTTTCACATCTAGTAGCCACAATTTCCAGCCTTTGCTAGCGGCCATTGAAATGATTGCACGAACAGTTACCATTTTAGCCACTGGGCTAAAGGTTTCCTCGTAGTCCAAACCATAATGTTGAGAAAAACCACGAGCAACAAGACGAGCTTTATACCTGTCAATTGTGCCATCAGTCTTCTTCTTCAACTTGTAAATCCATTTACAAGTAACCAAATCAACATCTTTTGGCTTTGGAACAAGCTCCCAGGTGTCATTTTTATGCAAGGCTGACATTTCCTCGTGCATGGCTGCTTGCCATTCTGCAACGTCTTTAGCTTCATTGTAGGTGATTTGCTCATTTTCCTATTGATCTCCCATTAGAAAACATGCCAAAACAGAGCAATGATTTGTTTGAACCTCATAGTCAGCTAGATAATCAGGTTGCTTTCTTTGTCTAGAGGACCTCCGAATTTCAGCCCTGTTAGTTTCTTCTTGCTGAAGATTTTCTCCATCGCTCATTTCCTCTTGCTGAATATTTTCTTCTGGTATAGTTACATTCCTCAAATTTCTTCCATCTTCACTCAATAGATCATCACCATAAAATGGGAAGAGATCAGCACTACTTGTCTCTTCATGTGCATCAGTTTAATATGGAGATAATTCATCAAACACTACATCACGAGAGACGACAACATTTCTCGTTTCTGGATCCATACATCTCCAACCTTTCCTGTGACTATCATAACCAACAAAGATACAAGACCTAGCTTTTGGGTCAAGTTTAGTCCTATTGTTTTTGGAGATATGGGCATAACAAATTGAACCAAAAACTCGCAAATGACTCACATTTGGTTTCTGACGATATATTGCTTCATATGGCGATGGTTCTGTTCCTGGCCATGGAGGCAAGCGATTAATAACATGGCAGGCTGACTGAATAGTTGCTGCCCATAACTCCCTTGGAAGCTTTTTAGCATGAAGCCATGATAAACACACAGCAGTTAGATGTGCCAATTTGCGCTCCGCAACTCCATTTTGTTGTGGAGTTTCTGGACAAGTAAATTGACGTCGAATGCCATGTTCCATGCAGAATTTTTGGAAATTTTCAGACATGAATTCCCCACCATTATCAGTACGTAGACACTTTATTGGAACTCCAAATTCTTTCTCCGCATGCTCCTTGAACTGAATAAAATTCGAAAGGGCTTCACTTTTGTATTTTAAAAAATACACCCAAGTGAACCGAGAGAAGTCATCCACAATGACCATCATATAGCGAAAACCAGAATAACTAGGTACGCTTGTTGGTCCCATGAGATCTGAATGAACAAGTTGCAGTGCATTAGATGACCTATTCTTTGAATTTGAGAAGGGGAGACGACGCGATTTTCCATATTGACAACCAGCACACACCACATTATGGTGAATATCTTTGAACATAGGAACCCCATCAATAAGTCTCTTTGCAGAGATTTTTTCCAATAATTGGTAGCCAACATGGCCCAGTCGAGCATGCCAAACTGCCAAGCTTGCATTTTGACTTGTCCTTTGAACATATGCATCACTTGCAGATAATACATATAAGGATTCTTTCCTTCTTCCAGTAAATAAAACATCACCAGCAATATGTTTTATATTTGAAAGAATCTGTACGTTATTTGGACCAAAAAGAACATACCTCCCAGAGTCAACTAATTGAGAGACTGAAGCCAAATTCTTCTTTAAGCCTGGAACATGGTAAACATCCTTGAGTGAAACACCTTCTGGACCAGCTTTAACATTGAAATCTCCTTCTTTCATTACAGGATGTAATGAATTATCAGCCGTCACAATAACTCGTTTCCCAGGAATGAGGATGAACATCTGAGAGCAACGAAATATTTCCAGTGGCATGGTGAGAGCAACCAGAATCTATGATCCACTCCTTGTTGTCGTCAATATTTGCATCAGTTTGATGCATAACAGAAGTCATAGTTGCAGGTTGACTAGTGACTTCAATTGATAAACACTTCTCCCAATTAGGGTCAGGCCCATTTACTTCGTGTGCAACATTTGCTCCTTCCCCAAAGAAGTTTTACCACGACGCTTTGTTCGATATGACCTGGTTTTCCACATCGATTGCACACCAACTTCACTCGACAATCACGTTTGAAGTGGCCCTCTTTCCCGCATCGATAACAAGCCTTTGATTTTCCTTTGGAATGCCCTTCACCTTTTGACTGTTTGGTAGCACCTGAAGAATGCTTGGAGGTATAATTCTTCCTTCTTTAGTCCTTGGTGTAAAGACTGTCTTCCGTTTGAGATAGAGATTTGCTGGTCATCTGTTTCACTAGTGCCTCCTGATTTGAGAGCAAATTCTCTAACTCAATGATGGAAGGTTGATTGGTCCACCCCTGTATCGAAGAGATAAAGGGCATGAAGTCATTTTGCAGTCCACGAATGAGATATCGACGAAGTCGAGCTTCACTAACAGGCTCATCTGTGTCCAAAGCTGAAATTTCGGCACACAAATTCTTAACTTTCAGAAAGTATTCTGAAATAGAAAGGCTTCCTTGAACCGTTCCAGCAAGTTCATTCTCCAAGCATTGCAGCCTCATCGTGTTTTTCTGAGTAAATAGCCTTTCCAGTGTGTCCCACACTTTCTTTGGCGACGTCTCATCACGAACATGCTCAATATACTCTTTACTAATGGAAGTTCGCAAAGCAAACAATGCTTTGCCACACTTTATCTTCCGCTTTCTCCTCACATCAATATTCTGTGGAGTATCTGCTGGAATTTCTTCATCACCAGAGACAATATCCCACAAGTCCTGCCCTTGCAAATAGGCTTCCATGCATAATTTCCAGTAACAATAATTGTTACCGACAAGCTTATCTACACAAGGGCTGCTTCCACCATTCATCTTCTTTGAGTAATAAAATCAAACACTTGGTAATCAACCTGGCTCTGATACCATGTAACAAATCTGATAAACAGAAATTTAGAACTTAACACAAAAGAGAAAGAACTGAATTTTATTACTAAAGAAGAACTGATGAAAACTATGGAGAAATGAAGAAAACAAAGGAGAAATGAACTTCTAACTCGTGTGTCTAATTAATGGACAAGAGACTCTATAAATAGTAAAAAATTCTCCTAAGACTTCTCACCTGACATCAACGTGACCACTAACTCCTATAAAGAAGATAAACTCAACTTCCTAAATAAGTGGGATACTGGGAACAGACTTGACTTATTCAAAGGAAAATAAAACAGAAAAAATAAAAGACACTTATCTAAAATAACTAAGACATCAGTAAGTTGTACTAATTTGTTACATTCACCTTCTTCCAAGTTGTCTTGCATCGTTACCAAACAATAACGACAGGAGAGAAAAATGAACGACGCAAGAAACTGGGGACAAAACCATCTGGAGAATGTGTCAACGCTGTTTTGCTTCGAAATTGGGGCCTTTTTTTTGCTGCAGATGAATTCGATTAGTTACTCTTAAATTTGTTTTTAAGGCTTGGGCTTTGCAACAATTTTGTGCTTCATTTAGAGTTAATACAGAAATCTATGAACTGGGTTCGAATAGTAATTTGCAGTGAACAAATTAAATATTGAAGAAATAATTTTGAATATGCTCAATCTGCCGTTATAATTTTAGTTCGGGAAATCTAACGTCCTGCATTGCAACGTTGGTGTCAGTTGCTTGAAGTATCAAGTCTGGTACTTTAGGTATATGATCAGGAAGCTTTTTTGGATATAAAATAGGATGTGTTGGTGTTAATATTTTCTTCTTAAAAATCAATTATTATTAATATTTAACGTCGAAGATCAATATCAATTATACATTTCATATTGTCATTTGCCATTATTTTCATTTCTTGTAGTCTCCACCACTATCATAAACGTAACAAACTTATTCCATAAACGTAACAAACTTATCGAGCTATTTAACCGTGGGAACCAGTATTTACAGTGTGAGAGTTACGAGTACTGAAACAAGACATCCATTCGGGTAGTTCCTGAAAATCTATTTTATGGTTAATGTTTGGATAAGCTCTCGTCAAAGGCGATAAGCGCAAGAATGCAGCATTCTTTTATTACCCGAAAAGCGAAAGGTCAATTAGTAAGCGAAATGTCATTTTCGCTATTAATTCTGGTAGTTCCTGAAAATCTATTTTATGGTTAATGTCTGGATAAGCTCTCGTCAAAGGCGATAAGCACAAGAATGCATCATTCTTTTATTACCCAAAAAGCGAAAGGTCAATTCGTAAGCGAAATGTCATTTACTCTAAAGATGGAGGAAGATGCTTAAGATTTGAAATTCGACGCTCTGCTCCTTTCTTTTTCCTCTTTATTATTTATTTATTAACAAGTTTCATAAATTGTTGCTTTAAGGTTCCTAACGAGTATTATTAATTAATGATCGGTTATAAAAAAAGAACCCGAAAATTCAATCGCTATTAATTTGGCTAAAATTGAATATCCTAATTTCTTGAGGAATTGAAATCAGATGTCCCCTCTTTCTGTCCCCTTTGCTGTCCAGCCAATAACATTATGACATGTGTTATTTAATTATTTTTTTATGATTTCAGAAAATACTAACATATAAATTTTAAAACACCTGTCATAATGTTATTGGCTGGACAGCAAAGGGGACAGGAAAAGAGGACAGCTGATTTCAATTCCGATTTTTGAGAGGCATGGAAGTGGTGCGTATGGTCAAATGTGAATCAGCAGCTGTACCCCGTTTGTCAAATAACTGAATGGACCGAACAATTTTCCTCTTTTTTTATTTTTATTTTTTTTAAAGCTCTCTGTTTCTTCTTTCTCCCCAAGCAAACGAATCTCCAGACGTCCATTGAATATTTTTAGGACGCAAAAGCCTGGAATATTTTCCTGATTTCAACAGTATCTTATTGAGACTGTTTGTACATTTTTATCATTTACACAACTGTTTTCATGTGGAAATATTGTCATCCTTTATTTTTTCTTCAAACATTATATTTATATTTATAGACCACTCCATCGGACTAATTGAAATTTGGCTTTAATAAATACAATGCAGCAATATTCATGAATGACTCCAAATCTGTTGTCTGTTATCTAATAAAAATAGTCCATATGAATGACAAGGTGTATCAATTCAATTATGTGGTAATTCTATTATTTGTGAGTTGTCACAGTTAAGAAAATAGTAGATCTAGCATTGGCTTATTATTTGAAAGAAATAAAATCTATCACTTTGCTGGCCTTCTTGGTTGTGGAACAACATACTTCGCTTTTTGTAATAATGTTCTTTTATATTAGATGTTCTTTTATATTAGATGTCATGTAAAATGATATAATAATTTGGTGGTTATGAATTATGAGGAATAATTTGATGGAGGAATAATTTGGTGGAGGAATAATTTGGTAAAAGATGTAATTATTATATGTGAATGACTATTATACCCTTGATGAAATTATGTAATTACGATTGTCTTAATTCAAGTTTCACATAAATAGAACGATTATTAATGAAATTAAATTCACCCGAGAATTCCTTAGAATTCATTCTCTCTAAATTCTCTCTATTGTTTCTATACTTTTATAACAGCAATGCGTTTTTTGAGAAGTCGACTCGGATTATTGTTGGAAAAATTACGATAAATTAAAGTTGTTTATTGTGGAGTTGTTATTTGAAGTAATTAGCATTCCTTATTTATTTATTTATTTATTTATTTTTTCATTCAATTATTAATTCCATTTAAAAAAATGTTATTTTGAGAATACTAGACCCGAGTCCAATATGGCAATATCGAATAACAACTTAAAGCATTTCCCAAAAATTCCCTTTAATTTTATTCTTTTCCCTTTTTTTCTTCTCGAGAAGAGTGAAAAGAATTTTATAGAAAAATATAAAAAATATTATTTTTGAAGTACAATATGACCCAAAAAATAAAAAATAAAAAATTGATCCCTAGAATAGTTTCGAAAGATGAGCACTTGAGTCCCATCGGGGACATCCGATAGAAAATAAGCACTTCTGCAACTAATTTGTCCATACTAGGTTTTTCCAAAAATAAAAATTTAAAATGAAAAAAAAATCCCGTACTAGTCAAAAGGTCACCATACTTTAACGAGGTGTGGTAGAAAATTGTCATATTACTCCCTTAAAAATTGGGGGATTTACACCCCTTTTAGAGTGCGGTAGAAGTACACGCAATTTGTGCATGTACTTCTAGCAAAACCCTTAGGCTATAGATTGCTTGGAAGATTTGGAAATTATTTGTTTTCGGGTATGTGGAAATAATTTTCCACACATTGACTAGATCTGTGACGAATAATCCTACTTTTACAAAAATGTTACTAACTACGTGAATTTCTGTTACAGCTTCGTCTAAAGCTATCGACCGCCCACCAGTTACTATTGCTATTGATGCATTTAAATTTTAATATTTGTTTATGGCACAGATAAATTTTTTTTTGACTTTAAAGATTTGAGAAGACCTTAGGCAAAGGTACAATTGAATTGGGGTCCAAAATCGAAGAAAAAACTTTTCTGATAAATCTCCATTATTCTTCCCTTTTTTTCTCGAGAAAAGTGATAAGAATTTTATAGAAAGATATAAAACATTATATTTTTAGTACAATTATGGTGAAAAAAGAAGATACACGACAGTAATCAACAAGCACTACTTATTCTATATAGAATAATTTCAATTCATTCGAATGATATATTAGATATCTGGTTGAAAATTGGAGAAAATATATTAAAAAGTATAAAATAATTATGTAAATGATTGAAAATAATAATAAAAAAAATTAATAAAAATTTATTTTCTATAAAACAAGCCCAAAAATAGTTTTAAATAATAATCACGGAAGTCGCTTTGCGGACAGGACATCCGATAAAAAATAAGCAGTACTCAGGTTGCAACCAATTTGTCCAGACTAGTCTCCTTTTGAAAAAGAAAAAAAAAATGTAAAAAAAAAAAAATTTGTCCGCACTAGTCAAAATGACATTTTCCTATATATTGCTTGGAAGATTTGAAAATTATTGCATGTTGTCGGGCATGTAGAAATAATTTCTTACATATTGATTAGATTTGTGACAACTAATGAACTTTAACTAATTTTCATAAAAAATCAATTTTTGGAGACTTCGATCCCTAGCAATTGTTTTTGAAATAAAAAAAAATAAAGAATTGTACTTGTTATAAAATCAAAGTAAAAAAATACCTTTAAATCTTCTGAGAGAATCAGAGATGAAATATATTGAACTTTCTTCCTTCTTCTTCTTCCATCCATCAATTCATGAATTGGCGCTCATTTATACACCATCAAGTCAGAATCAAAACAAAATGATGAGTCATATTACATGATTATCAATCAAGTTGCATAATTATTCATGAATTATTTTCATCCTCACATGATTTCATAGTCATTCACAACTCATTCACAATAACGCATCCAACTTTTGAATTATTTATAACACTTCTCGAATAATTATTTATACAATAAAGTTGATTGTGGGATGCGTGTTGTTACTCGTTAAAAACCTTGTCAGGAAAACGGTGGGATAAAACCCGATCGAAGGAAAAAGAGTACAACCGCTTCTCGATGTTCACCACAGGAGTATAAATATCTTTGCTTCATTAAAACCTCGGGAAAACCCAATGGGATAAAACACGATCGAAGGAAAAAGAGTCACAGCTACTCCCTCATAATGACATTGTTCAAGGTCCTTAAGTCGCCGATGCCAATTTGGTACACCAATTTTCTAAAGGTTGATGTTAGTAACGCCTTTGTGAACAAATCCGCTAAATTGTCAATTGAGCGAATTTGTTGAACATCAATTTCACCACTTTTCTCAAGGTCATGTGTATAAAGAATTTTGGAGAGATATGCTTCGTTCTATCTCCCTTGATGTAACCTTTGTTGAGTTGTGTGATGCAAGTGCATTATCCTCATACAATCTGATTGATTTTTCTTTTATTGAGGATAGCCCACATGATGTTTGTATATGATGAGTCATATTCCTTAACCACATACATTCCCGAGCTTGTCTCATGAATTGCAATGAGTTCAAAGATTATTTGATGATGTTGCGCTCAAAGTTTGTTTTGTAGATTTTCAAGATATAGCCGGTTCCTCCACAGCGTAAATACATATCTGTTTGGGACTTGCCTTTATGGGGATCGATAAGTATCCTGCGTCTGCATATCCAACTAAAGTAGATCGAGAATTATGTGAATAAAATAAACCTAAATCAGACGTACCTCTTAGATAGCGGAGAATGTGTTTAATACCATTCCAATGTCTTTTGGTAGGTGTATGACTATATCTTGCCAGGAGATTTCTGAGAAAAAGCTATGTGCTGGTCGAGTGCAATTTGTCCGATAATGTAATGCTCCAATTGCACTAAAGATACGGTATTTCCGACCAAGGATTTCTTCCCCATCTTCAGGTGGTGAAGCAGCGTCCTTTCAACATCAAGTGTTGAACGACCATAGGTGATGTTAGAGGGTGTGCTTTATCCATACCAAATCGTTTCAAAACCTTTTCAAGATATGAAGATTGATGAACAAAACTCCTTCAAGGAAATGTTCAATCTGTAAACCTAGACAAAATTTGGTTTTGCCTAAATCTTTCATCTCAAATTCGTTTTCAAGTACTTCCAACTGCTTCATTAATCTCTTGAGGAGTTCCAATGAGATTTAAATCATCAACATAGACTGCTATGATTGCAAATCCAAAGATCCGTTTTCTTTATGAAGACACAAGGACAAATGTCATCATTTTTATATCCCCTTTTTAACCAGGTAATTACTTAAGCAATTGAACCACATTCTTCGGATTGCTTCAAACCATATAGTGATCTTTGCAATTTAATTGATAACACATTATTTGGGCATGCACTAAGTGCTTACGGCACTTTTATTCCTTCTTGGAATTCTCATATATATATCACTTGTCAAGTGAACCATATAAATATCACGATTACTACATCCATAAGACGCATGTCAAGTTTTTATTCTGACGGACTTATCAAAAATCTAAAAGTAATAGCATCCATTACGGAGAATACGCTTTCTTCATAGTCAATTCCCTGGTCTTTGAGAAAATCCTTGCGCTACAAGCCTTGCTTTATACCTTGTAATTTCGTTCTTCTCATTTCTCTTTCTTACGAAAACCCATTTGTATCCTCATGTGATTACATTTTGGTGTTTGAACTACAGTGTCCGAATACTTGGCGTTTATACAAAGAATTTAATTCACTGTATGGCTTCCTTCCATTTTGGCCAATCATTTCTATTTCGGCAATCTTTAGCAGATTGTGGCTCGAGAATCCTCACTTTGCACAATTTCTGGCAACATTAAAGGAGAATATATCATCTACAATAGTGCTTTCCGTTCCCATAAGTTATTAGATAGTAAATAATCTATTGATATCTCATGGTTTTGAATATACAGTTCTGCGGGAACCTCAATCTTCTTGGATGCTTACGGTTCTCTTGGAACTTTAAATATTTTATTTGATTGATCAATCGCTTTTTATCATTACTTACTGCATTGATTCTTTTGTTGGTTTTTGTCTTGTACCCTTCTCTTTCTAGGTACGTAATCCTTGGATCCAAGCCAGTGGAAACCACGCTCGGGCGTATTTTAGATTCATTTGTCAGAATAAGGTTGTCTGCTGGGACATCAATTTTTGCTTAGGTGTATTCTCTACCTGGTATATGCGACTTGGTGACTTTCCTTGTATTCACAAATGCATCGTAGTTCATATGCAGATTCTTTGCAAATGAATAAGATTTTCAATTTCTCTCTCACATTTATTGCTTGGGGATCAAAGTGAGCTAGAGTCTTCATTCCAGGAAAGTTCATTTTCTTCAGGATGTAGTTTTGTACCCCCAGTGTTGGAAAAATTCATTTCATTAAAATGACAATCATTAAAGCATGCATTAAATAGATCACTGTTAAAGGTTCTAGGTACTGATGATTGACGGTGAATTAAACCCAACATAAATTCCAAGCCTTCGTTGGGGACCCATTTTGGTACTGTTGTGGGGTGCAATTGGTACTGTACTTCACAACCAAAAATTCGAAGATGAGAAACATTAGGTTCTTGACCAAATGCTAATTGTAAAGGGGAGTATTGATGATATGCGCTGGTCCAGAGAGCGTATCAATGCCGCAAACATGTAATATAGCATGTCCCCAAGTAGAAGTTGGGAGTTTTGACCTCATAAGCATAGGCCTAGCAATAAATTGAGGCGTTTAATAAATGATTCTCGCCAATCCATTTTGTGTATGGACATGAGCAGAATATTCAACTTCAATTCCCATATTTGTACAATAATCATCAAATGCTTTTGATCTAAAGTCACCAAGCATTATCAAATCGAATGGGTGGATCGAATAATCAGGAAATGAACTGCAATTTTATAATTTGGGCTAATAGTTTAGCAAATGCATCGTTTCTAGTTGAAAGTAGGCAAACATGTGACCATCTAGTAGATGTATCAACTAAGACCGAGAAAATAACGAAATGGTCCACAAGGTGGGTGTATAGGTCCACAAATATCACCTTGAATTCTTTTCCGAGGAAAAGTTGGCGATTCAACATTTACCTTTGTTTTAGAAGGTGCGATGACTAATTTACCTTGTGAACAAGCTTCACATGGACACTCATTTGGTAAAATAGTCTTAAGGTTCTTAAAAGGATGTCCATGTGAGCTTTTAATTATTCGTTGCATCATAGTCGTTCTGGGTGCCCAAATCTATCATGCCAAAGTTTAAGAACCTTTGAGTCAATAAATTTTGATTTTATGATGTTGTTAGACTCAATCGTTCTTATGAATGTATAATACATTCCAGGATAGGCGATGGAAGTTTTTCTTTAATCTGCTTATGCCCAGGTAGAAATGAGTTTATGTAAAGATATTCTTTATTATTTTCTTCCATTGTTTCAATGTGATATCCATTTTTGCGGATATCCTTAAAACTAAGCAAATTTCTTACGGATTTGCTAGAATAAAGTGCATCATCTATATTCAATTGTGTATCATTTGGCGGGATAATACGAGCTCTCTGGAGCCTTCAATAATATTTGATGCACCGTAAATTGTATAGACATAATTTTCTCGTATTGTCAAATCCAAGAAAACTTCTTATCTTGTAAAATAGTATGCGTAGTTGCGCTATCGCCTAGGCAAATATCTTGGCAATTTGTCATGGTCTACAAAAGAAATTTAAAATATAAAATTCATACCAGTTAACAAACAACAATTACATATAACACTTAATGGAAAATAACAATACAAATATAAAGATAACAATTCCACACTTATCACACAAAAGCATTATAGAAAAATATTTCACACATAATACACCATAAATATAATAATACTTCATTAGAGAATTATTTAATCAATATTTTCCATCAAACTTCCAATGTTTGTATGATCTGCGGGATCTGGGAAAAAGTCAAGAGTATCAAAATGAGTTCCATTGACTCCGTCATCCCAATCAAGAAAATTGGTTTCAACTTTTTCTTTTCCTTTCTCTTTTCCCTTGGTCGAGTTTATATATAAGTCCACCAAATGCTTTGGTGTGCGACATGTACGGGACCAATGCCCGTGTATTCCACATCGATAGCATCTGTCATTACTGCCTTTATCAAATGAATCATTTCCATTATTTTTACGAAATTTGAACACGCTATTATGTTCTTGATTGCTCATTATATCGTAAATGAGCTTTTCCATTATCATGTTGGAATTCACGTCTAAACCCTCGTCCACGTCCACGTGGCCCACGTCCACGTCCACGTCCACGTGGCCCACTTCCACGTCCACGTCCGTAATTATTTTTCCTGAACGTTGCATTTACCTCAGGCCATATAGTTCCATTTGTTTACGGTATCCTTTGTGGATCTGTTGGGCGTATCCCATGGTTTTTCATGAGTAGTTCATTATTTTGTTACGCTACTAATAAGCAAGATACAAGTTAGAATCGTTTGAAATCTGCGCTCTCGATCTGCTGCTGCGGGGAAACGCGTTGAGGCATGGAATGTTGAAAAAGTTTTTTCTAACATATCTTGCTCGATAATTTCTTCACCACGTAAAAGTAATTGAACGTATTCGAATAATTGAATTGTAATCTTTACTGATTTAAAATCTTGCAGCGCAAGTGCATCCATCGATATCGGCCTTGGGCGGGGCAATGACCCTTTGGTGATCGAATCTGTCCTTTAAATTTTTCCACAGAACAGATGGATCTTTGATCGTGAGGTATTCTACCATCAGAGATGCATGTAGGTGTCGTCGAAGGAAAATTAACGCTGTTGCACGATCTCGCGGGATCTTTCATTTCCTTCGATTATTGTTTCACCTAACCCTTTTTGAGATCAAGTGAATCTCAAGATCAAGTGTCCATGATGAATAATTATCACGAAATATCAAGAGCGACGAAATCAAGTTTTGCAAGCGACATTTTCAAAAATTTAGATGAGCTAGTATATTTTGTTTTGAAATTTGAATTAGTACTCGTGCGCACAACAATAACAAAATAAAATTTCTTGTAAAAAAAAATCGTGATTATCTTGTAATAATTAGGTTTCTGATACAGAGGGTCATCTATAAGATGCAACTGTAGAGCATATTTCCTTTTACTACAAGAGTGAGCTCTAGTGTAGAGACTCGTGCTGATAACGTGTTATAAAATCAAAGTAAAAAAATACCTTAAATGCTACAAGAGAATAGAGAGGAAATATATTGAACTTTCTTCCTTCTTCTTCCTCCATCAATTCATGAATTGAGGTCTATTTATAGACCATCAAGTGTAGAATCAAAACAAAAATGATGAGTCATATTACACATGATTATCAATCAAGTTGTACAATTATTCATGAATTATTTTCATCCTCACATGATTTCATAGTCATTCACAACTCATTCACAATAATGCATCCAACTTTTGAATTATTTATAACAGTACTATATTTATACACAATCTTATATTTTGGTCCTTGAAGATTGGAGTATATTAGAATTCTTACACGAGATGTAACGAGTCTAATGACTTGAGACCTTAAAATGTTCACTTTGAGAAGATGAGGGACAACAACTTCATTTGTCTATATTCCGCAAGTGCAACCCCATAATAATGATGACATAATAATATTACACCATCACTCCCGATTAATGTGAAATTGCCACCGCAACTGTAGTGCGGAGGGTATGTTTTCTCATGTCCCATGGAGTAGGAGACCATTATTCATAAGTGAATTAGTTTAGTTTGTTTTTCTTTTAAAGTTTCATTTGCTTCTAATTTAGAATATTCGAGCAGTGTACTTGGACAAAATCACGGACTTAATTGTATTATTAATAACTTTAAATCATTATGATGATCATAATAAAATTGGTTTTCGATATTCTTAATCAATGGATGCTAATCACCTCATACATGATATAATATTAATTGATCGAATGAGTGACGGTCTTGAAATTAGACCGTGCATTCTCAATTTAAAAATTTCTTGGTTGACATATATAGAATTTCAAGTCGATATATCCAACATATCCTTATCTTTCATGAGAATCTATCCTCGGTGCATCAAGATTCCAAATTATAGGCGCTCAAATTAACAATTCGAGCGCTAATAATAATTTTCTTCATTAAAATTGATCAATGAATTTAAGCTAATATCACGTGCAATTGCTAAAGAGTATCTCCAATGTAATCCAAAGTAGACATTGTGTAGACTGTAGAAAGGGGGAAAAAGTGATCAAAAAATAGTGCAGCGAGAGTGATTAGAAAATTAGAAAAAACAAAAATCAAATATAAGAGAGAAATAGACTAATAATGTTTATATATTGCAAATGAGGTTTAGAATGACTTCTCAAGACAGACATTATACGAAACTTTGTATCTATATCTATATCTATATCTATATCTATATCTATAATCTATAATCTATATCTATATCTATATCTATATCTATATCTATAATTTATATCTATAATCTATATCTATAATCTATAATCTATAATCTATAATATATATAAAAGTGTGAATGGTATGGGAAACTTTTTAAGACCATTATACCCCTATTATATTTTGATAATTATTTATTTGTCCTTTATTACTGCTTTAATAATCCTCATTAATAATTATGTTTTTTTAGTTCTTTTATATTCTTCCATTAATAACATTTCGACAATATAATATAAAAATTACAATTTCGTAATTTCAAGAATCTTTACCTATTTTTTAGTAAACAATTGGTTTGGGGAAAAATAATTTATTAGAAAGAATATGTGATGCATTTTAATGTTTATCATCATCGCAGTTTTTGTTTGTTTAAGTAATATGTTATGAAAATCTAATATTTTATTAAAAAATAATATTCAATATTCTGGCATTTCATTTATCGATGACGTGTTATATATTAATTCAGTGACGAATTTATAATTTTTAGTAGTACGAGCTAGAACATGTAAAATATCAAATTGACTAAAGCTCTATGTAATAACTTTTTAAAAATTTTCAGAGATATTTCTTAAACAAACAAAATTTCTATAATATTATTCACACGAACATTGTACGATTACATACACCGTATATATAACCTCACATAAACAAATAGTTTAAAATTACGTGCACCTAAATAAATAGTTTAAAATTACGTGCAACGCACGTGTTCATAAACTAGTTATATTAAAAGTCCCATGACATGGGAATCATTTTTGGACCATTATAACTCCTCCTATACTTTTTTGATAAATAAAAAAGTAACTTTTAATAAATAAAATACAATATTTTACATTCATTCATTTACTAACATACATTATATTTGCCCTTTCAAAACAAGTATACATTGTTTAAAAAAAATTCTCATAAATTCATTCTTTCATCATAAACCATACAATGTATATACATTGTATGTACGTTAAGGAGCTATGTATCTAAAGAAGAACAACATGAATGAAATAAATGAAGCTTATGGGAAATGTTTTCGTAATCACTATAAATTGCTCATATAACTCTCGATATTGATGTGTAATCTCAATTTTAATTTTTCTATTATTATTATTATTATTATTATTATTATTATTATTATTATTATTATTTTCAAAATGAAATGAGCTACAATCATATAACGAAAAATGCAGCCTTCAAGATCAAGTTCATGGTGGAAATCATGTGATGATTCTTCGTCATAAATTTTGAATCTGATGGATAATAAAGATATTCAACTTACATAATAGATAGATTGACCATATATACTTTTCATAAGAATATGTCAAAAACAAAAAAAAGTCAATCTTTGATGCATTACAAGTACAAATTTGAATGCTTTTTTTTTTTAACTTTTTTTTATAATGCATTTTGTAAAAATTTGAATCATATAATAAGGGTGTTAGCGGATAAATTTTAATGTATTTTTATGAGTCGGAAGAGAGAGAATGAGTGGAGTTGGATGGTGGAGATTTAATGGGTGAAGAGATATATGGATGTGATTTGAGTGGAGTTGGATGGTGGAGATTTAATGGGTGAAGAGATATATGGATGTGATTTGTTTAACCAAATTTAAATTTCAAAAAGAATGAATTAAAATGCGTTTTTATGTGTATGCTAACAGGTCACAAATAAAGTAAATATCAAATGTATGATAAGCACAATTTTGAGTGGTTCTCTACAATTTTATCAACCTGGATCCAATATTTAAAATCACAGAAATATTCCGACTAATGTTTTCGAATTACGCGATTAATTTTATTAATAAAAAGAATGACAATGATTGTTAAATTTTACGTATAATGTATTAAAAAATGGTTACTTTATCTACTTAAAATTTTGATTATTATAGTGATACCATGGACCACAACAAATCTTTGAAGTTGAACACATGGATTCGATGTTGACAAGCTTTAGACATCATCTTTTACGGAGTCTCCCCATTATTGGTGACTGACATAAGATGGAAATCATTTTATGAATCATTTTATCACCACTATATTAATCTTATTCTAATAATATCGATTCCTAATTTTTATTTTGAATCCTACTGCGTAAAGAGAATGAACAGACACACTTTTTAGTTTCCTATCAGAACTCTAAAATTCTCTTACATGTGAACATGTCTAATTTTTATGTCATGTCCTAATTTCCTTACTTATAATTCAGTCATTTTACAATTTTTAACTCTTGGATTAGACATACAATTGGTAATTAAGAAGGGAAGTAGAAGAGTTGTAATATCATTTTATTCACAGATTTTGAACGAAATCGTATTACAGTAAATTGTAACTTTATACCTTTCTTAGAATATAAAATTTTAGTTAAAAATAGTGACATAGAATTTCAACCTTTTTTTTAATTTAAAAAAAAAAGAATTTCAACTTTTTTTTGGAGGTAAAATTCAAATTTTTTGACCTTTAAAAGAACTGATAATGATTTATTATTAGAATATCATGTTTAAAATATCTATAATTTCATTTTTCATTATGACTTGAAACTTTTAAAATTTTACAAAATAATGTGCATCACACGTTGGTGTTGACTAGTTATAATAAATGATACCACATAGGCTTTGCTCCTCCACTTCATCACTATGTCATATAGGCATTGAAAATATAAGCTCTAAGTTGTATCATCTTGGTATCATTTCAAAGGACGAAGTATTAGATAAGGAATATAAATCGACGATAATATTGTACGATTTTGACATTTTGTATTGTGTAAAACAATTTGGGAACACATAATGTATTACAGCATTTCTGATGAGCATTTGTACTTCTCTTTTTTTTTTTTTTTTTTTTTTGTACTTCTTTTTAAAAAGAGCAACTTCGACGGTGCATATAATTTTTCGATGGTGGATGATATACACGAAGTTGATATAGTTGTATATTTAATAATACCTGTTTTGTTCGTTTATCACACTCTTATTTAGTTTGTCTATTCTACATTTATTTGTCACTCTCAACAATTCTTTAGACTCATTAAATAATGGTGATCTAATTTTAAAAAAATTATGTGTATAATTTGTCTTTCATTTTGTATGAAGAACCAAACAAACATCTATAATTGGGGCCGAATGAGTACCCTGAAAACTTTGAATTAATGACAATCATTGCAAAAATATTTTTACACTCCAAAATTACCAGGACTCGATAGTTTTAAATTTTTAATCATTGAATGATAGCATGCGGACACATATGACACAATGTTAATTAGTACTATCTCTGTCCCATAAATATAATCTATTTTTATTTTAAAAAAGATTAAGAAAAATATAATTAATAGTATTAAAAAAATAACAAATAAAATTATTTTCCTAATCTGCCTTTTCATTTATTAGATGTTCAATTTTAAATAATCTATTTTATCGATAACATATACATATATATATATACATACATATATATATTAAACTAGCAATAACACCCGTGCGTTGCACGGAAACCGTGTACATTAATATGTAATTCTCATAAAAAAATTAGATTACTATTATTAGTATTGAAAATAATTACAAAAAAAATCCACTAAAACATTAAATATTACACGACTTAAGTAAAGCATGTTTAAATATTTAAAAAAACCAATAGAATTTCCTCTGTAATTCGGTCAATTCCGTCCCGTAACTATTAGCACAACTTATAGCAATCAACACTACACCTTATCAACACTGTAATTGCACATTTATATCGAATAATAGTAATATCCGTTAATTGCAAGATCTGAATAATGATAAATAATTGTAAAAGAATATTGTAGGACTGGATTTCACTTTATTATCATATTAGCATTTCTATGTCAACAAAAATAATCTATAGTTTTCTGAACAAAATTTGTACTCTATGTATTGTTATGCCTTTACACTATGTATTTATTTAATAACTGTAACCAATTGCAATATGATTTGGACAAAGGGAAAAAAAATTATAAATGTACCAACAACTAACAAACTGTTATAAAATCAAAGTAAAAAAATACCTTAAATGCTACAAGAGAATAGAGAGGAAATATATTAAACTTTCTTCCTTCTTCTTTTTTTCATCAATTCATGAATTGAGGTCTATTTATAGACCATCAAGTGTAGAATCAAAACAAAAATGATGAGTCATATTACACATGATTATCAATCAAGTTGTACAATTATTCATGAATTATTTTCATCCTCACATGATTTCATAGTCATTCACAACTCATTCACAATAATGCATCCAACTTTTGAATTATTTATAACACTCCCCCTTGAATGACTATTTATACAATAAAGTTGATTGTGGGATGCCCATGTGTTGCCTCGTTAAAACCTTGTCAGGAAAACCCAGTGGGATAAAACCTGATCGAAGGAAAAAGAGTACAACCGCTTCCCCTGATGTTCACCACAGGAGTATAAATATGCTGCCTCATTAAAACCTTGTCAGGAAAACCCAATGGGATAAAACCTGATCGAAGGAAAAAGAGTACAGCTACTCCCCCTCATAATGACATTGTTCAAGGTCCTTAAGTCGCCGCATGCCAATTTGGTACACCAATTTTCTAAAGGTTGATGTTGGTAACGCCTTGTGAACAAATCCGCTAAATTGTCAATTGAGCGAATTTGTTGAACATCAATTTCACCACTTTTCGAAGGTCATGTGTATAAAGAATTTTGGAGAGATATGCTTCGTTCTATCTCCCTTGATGTAACCTTTGTTGAGTTGTGTGATGCAAGCTGCATTATCCTCATACAATCTGATTGATTTTTCTTTTATTGAGGATAGCCCACATGATGTTTGTATATGATGAGTCATATTCCTTAACCACATACATTCCCGAGCTTGTCTCATGAATTGCAATGAGTTCAAAGATTATTTGATGATGTTGCGCTCAAATTTTGTTTTGTAGATTTCCAAGATATAGCAGTTCCTCCACGCGTAAATACATATCTGTTTGGGACTTGCCTTTATGGGGATCGATAAGTATCTGGCGTCTGCATATCCAACTAAAGTAGATCGAGAATTATGTGAATAAAATAAACCTAAATCAGACGTACCTCTTAGATAACGGAGAATGTGTTTAATACCATTCCAATGTCTTTTAGTAGGTGTATGACTATATCTTGCCAGGAGATTTACAGAAAAAGCTATATCCTGGTCGAGTGCAATTTGTCGAGATAATGTAATGTTCCAATTGCACTAAGATCTGGTATACGGACCAAGGATTTCTTCCCCATCTTCAGGTGGTCAACGCCCCTTTCAACATCAAGTGTTGAACGACCATAGGTGATGTTAGAGGGTGTGCTTTATCCATACCAAATCGTTTCAAAACCTTTTTCAAGATATGAAGATTGATGAACAAAACTCCTTCTCGGGAAATGTTCAATCTACAGCAAACCTAGACAAAATTTGGTTTTGCCTAAATCTTTCATCTCAAATTCAGTTTTCAAGTACTTCAACGCTTCATTAATCTCTTCAGAGTTCCAATGAGATTTAAATCATCAACATAGACTGCTATGATTGCAAATCCAAAGCATCCGTTTTCTTTATGAAGACACAAGGACAAATGTCATCATTTTTGTATCCCCTTTTAGGTAATTACTTAAGCAATTGAACCACATTCTTAGGATTGCTTCAAACCATATAGTGATCTTTGCAATTTAATTGATAACACATTATTTGGGCATGCACTAAGTGCTTGGCACTTTTATTCCTTGAGAATTCTCATATATATATCCTTTGTCAAGTGAACCATATAAATATCTGATTACTACATCCATAAGACGCATGTCAAGTTTTTCTGTTACAGCCAGACTTATCAAAAATCTAAAAGTAATAGCATCCATTACGGGAGAATACGTTTCTTCATAGTCAATTCCTGGTCTTTGAGAGAATCCTTGCGCTACAAGCCTTGCTTTATACCTTGTAATTTCGTTCTTCTCATTTCTCTTTCTTACGAAAACTGTAGCGACCAAGAATTTTTGAAATTTTAAAAGTTTGTTTAACGAACTTTGGCCGCTACGACTTCTCCAAATTAACGGTCACATTACAATCTACGCGCGCTCGTCTAGCTAAATTTTAAAATATAAGTCCATATAACTTTATGAAATTTCATACGAGCCCAATTTTTTTCGAACCGAATTCTCGAGTGCCCAAATTTAGAAATCCTCCTTAAAATTTATCTAAAACTTATTCAAAGTTTCTTAACCCACTCGACTTATTTAGCCCAATTTAAACACTCATCTATTCACCTTAATCGCCCATTTAAAATTTTGATCCAAGATAATGTCTCCATCCCAAAAAAACTTGTAAATTACACACGCTTTCTTTACTCTTATTTGACATTCCATTTTTACAAAACAAACAAACATAAAATCTGCTCCATCATTCAGGTCAATATCCTAATCACATTAATTTCACACCCCAATTCAGACTAATTAGAACCAATTAGCAAATATTTCTCACAAACTCACACACAATTTTGGCAAATCTCACAAAACTCACGCACACAAATTTCAAAGATTTTTCTTAATCACATAATTATTGGATCTCGCTCACAAGACTCACGCATTACATTTTCTTCAAATCCTCCACATTCACAACAATACAAAGTTTTTCCTCTCGCTCTCAAAATATCACGAAACATTCAACACAACCCGAAATTCTGTAACTTTCTACCATCTACTTCATTCTTGATTAGCACAGTTGAAGGAAATCACGAAACTCAACACGAAACGACCAGTTGCTCGGTAAACCTTCTTCAAATCATTATCTTCTTTTCCACACATCCATACCAGTCATGCCATACATATATATTCATATATAGATACATATATATACGCACAAATACACGACCACCAATACACAACACCACACATATTCAACATAGACCCCATAGCAGACCAACAATCAAAGAAATAGAAGAAGAAGGGGTAGAATATTGGATAGAAACACCACCATCGATGAAATTTCAGTCACTTCTTTCCTATTTCCAATGAACAAACCTCCACTCGAGATCGAACCTCTATTGACCGAAATTAACAGTTGATTATTGCTCTCCATCGCTAGAATATCTGCAATTTCAAAATATCTCGATCAATTTCATCACCTTCAACTCAATTTTACCTTCATCGTTTTTTCTCCTTCGTGAACTTCTCTCAGAATGCCAAGGCTGAAAATGGAGGCCCAAATCTGATTTTTATTGATAAAATTAATCCTTGAGTCCCAAAGTTTCAACACTATAATTAAGTTAGTCTAAAAGTTTGGCCTTTTTCCTAAATCGACCTGGATGCCTTACATCTGCCTAAAACAGTCCCAAATTGTACATTTTAATATTTTAAGATATCAAGTGGTATAAGTGCTAATTTATTTTATTATACATATTTTAGGGCTAGGCAGGCGAGAAAAGTAAAGGATTTATTATTTTCGCTCAACCCAAGAACTAATCGAGGTAGGCTCCAATTTCAAGTTTAAGATTTTATTTAAAATTGCGCTTGGTTATTAATTACATGTTATGATACATGCAGTACAATTATTCTATGAGAAATTATTTGCTTTGCACTAGACAAGTAAGTGCTTTGCACAGAATGAGTATTATGTGCTTTGCACAAGACAGAAAAATCATGTGCTTTGCACAGTTGTTTTTGATTGTGCTTATTGCACTAGACATGATTAATGTGCGACTACGCACTGACATGTATTATTTGAATGAGGCTAGCCTAATTGTGATTCACCGATTATTTTACATGAGCATGTGTATATCAATGATATGTGATTTAATTAACCAACATGTGAGCCTATTGAGTATTTTAAATACTCACGTTTTATATTCCATGATTTAATGCAGATTTTTGAGTTGACGACGGAGCGCAAGGCGGTGGCTACGAAAAATAAATAAAAGAATTAAATTCATTTCCAAATTCTAGTACTTCTAATTATTATTATTTTGTTATTTATTCAGAATAATTATGGTGTGACAGTCACAGTTTAAAAACTTTACCGTTGTTTATTTGGAATAATATTCTTAATTTATGAAGAAATTTATGTTGCTTCCGTTATAAAATTTTAAATGTTAGTTAGAAAATGATTACGTGGCGTTCCGAGTATTTAGAACTCGGGGCGTTACAGCTTGGTATCAGAGCGCGGTTTACGTTTCTGTAGACCCGCTAAAAAAAAAAAAAATGGGTTTAACAACTATTTTTGAGAAACTAAAGAGATGCCACCCGCCATTGCAAACCCGTCAACTTCGGGTAAAGAAAAGAACTTTAGATTTTAAATAATGCCATTTTCGGATACTAGTTTGAGACTATTTGAATAAATTTGAAAGAAATGTATGTGTATCCGAATGAAGAAATAAGAACTAAAGTGAGTTTGAGCATAACATGTTAAAAAAAAAAAAAAAAAAGGGGATTTTATTATTACGTCCTCGCAAATTTAACTAGAAAAAGAAGTATAAAATATCTGAACCCCACTTAGATGGACTTGACATAGCTGACTTTTTATTAGGACATGGCACCCAACGCGAGAGAACTTAGCAACAAAGCTAAAGCCTTGAGGATTTGAAAATTTCACACCCGGCCGGGTTGACTGTATGTTGGACATCTTATGCATTATAATCTTTGCCCTTGAGTGGGCCGTGGCACATGGTTATGAGATAGATGATATCACGGTTGATTAACCACGATATCTACTTTCCGACTTGGAAACGTGAAGTGGTGAGACCATATTAGAGATATGGTTATATCCATAAACTTAGAGCGTCGATTATGGCACATTTAATCAAAGGCTAGCGGCATCTTTGGAATATATGTACCCGAGGCGGCCCATTTTGGAGCCAGAGAGCTCTATGTGGCACCACGCCCGAACCTGGTCGGATAACTTGAGATGGTGCGAAGGCGATCGGAAGAAGAAGATCATGAGGAGGAACACAAGGAAATGAACTAGAAGAAGAAGAAGAGGATCCTGAGGAGGATGTCGAGGAAGGTGTTGAGGGGGCACCAGGAGGAGGACTCGGATCTTGAGTCGTGTGTTACCGATTAAGGGACACCCTTCCTATTGACAGAAATTTAAACACTATGTAGTGGAATAAAGTACTAGTAGGAGGATTATTTATGTTGAATCGTTGGCGTGTACGCCCTTTTATTTGTGTGCCTCACTAAAGGATTCAAATTATTATCAATAAAGGATTGCTACATTTACGATCAAGATTGTCTCTATGTATTATGTCGATGAAATATTCAAACATTACAACTCCTCTTTATTTTGTTAAGGTCATGGCACGATCAAACCGAGCGAACTTCGTTAAGACCCTAGTGGAAGCTCTTCGTGAGTTAAGGCAAGCACCGCACCGCCAACGCTACCATGTCAATCATTGAGCAATTAGAAGGTACAGGCCACCTACCGAGGGCGGTGATAGTCCGTTGGCAGTTGAGGGATGGCTCCAACAAATTGAGAAGATTTTCAAGCACATTTCGTGCCCAGGAGACAAGAAAGTTGCATGTGCTGAGTTCATGTTGATTGGTCGAGCCAGCTATTGGTGGGATTCCACGTTGAGTACTAAAACCGAGGCCGAGAAAGCGGCTTACACATGGGAAAGGTTCAAAGAAGAGATTCGAGACAAGTATTTTCCCAAGGGTCTTCGGGATGCCAAGGAAAGGGAATTCCTTGACCTCGTGCAAGGGAATCTTGACATCACTGAATACGAAAGAAAGTTTGAGGAGCTCTCTCGCTATGCCCCACGTTTGGTGGATACCGAAGACAAGAAGGCTCGTCGTTTTGAGCGAGGTTTGCGCCCTGATATTCGCAAGATTATCACATCACACGAGCTGCCTACCTATAGAGAGGTAGTGAAGAAAGCTCAAGCTATTACCTATGCTGATGACACATACGGGAATCAAAGTTTTCAAAATGATAAGGGAAAAAGAAAGTGGCACCAGCAGGGTCAGAGCCATAACAAGGGCAACATGCCAAACAAGAAGCCGAACACAGGACCCACTAGAGGCCAGACATCAGGCGGTAACCCACAGTGCCCTAAGTGCAAGAGGTTCCATAAGGGGGAATGTCTCATGGGTAAGGGAGTTTGCTACAAGTGTGGTAAACCTGGTCACTATGCATCAGATTGCCGATCTGCCCCAACTAGGAACTCTGACCAAGTCAAGCAGGCAGAGGAGGTTAAGAAAGGAAAGGCCAGAGTTTTCGCAATGACGCGTGAGGATGCCAACGAGAACTCCGATGTTATCGCAGGTATTTTATCCGTCTTTGGTACTCCTGTTTACGTTTTGATCGATTCTGGTGCTACGCATTCTTTCATATCTGTTACATGCCTAGCTAGATTGAAACTAATAGGAGAGGAAACGGGTAGTGTGCTTGAGGTTAGTATGCCAACAGGAGGAACACTTGATACCCGAGTAATAGCTAGGGCTATACAGATAGATTTTGATGGAATAATCTTAGGGGCAGACCTACATGTGATCGAAATGAAGGACTTTGATATCATTCTAGGCATGGATTGGTTGGGTAATTATAAAGCCAACATTCTATGCCATGAGAAAGAAGTGAGATTTCGAAGGAATGGAGAAGAGGAATTTAAATTTTACGGATCGAAAATTAGGGCAGTTCCTCGCCTTATCTCGACATTAAAGGCTAAAAAGTTATTATCAAAAGAGGGTTGCCAAGGGTTCTTGGTCAGTCTCCAAGGGAAACCATCAGAGGAATTGACCTTGGATCGCGTGCCCGTGGTACAAGAATACCCAAATGTATTTCCAGATGACTTGCCAGGGATTCCACCCGAGAGGCAAGTGGAATTCGTAATCGATCTTGTACCTGGTGCAACCCCCGTTTCTAAGGCCCCATATCGGATGGCTCCTAAGGAATTACAAGAACTGAAGGTACAGTTGGAAGAACTTCTTGAGAAAGGATTCATTCGACCGAGTGTCTCTCCATGGGGAGCGCCGGTGCTATTTGTGAAGAAAAAGGATGGAAGTATGCGTTTGTGCATCGACTACAGAGAACTTAACAAGTTAACCATAAAGAACAAATATCCGCTCCCAAGGATTGAGGACTTGTTTGACCAGTTGAGAGGGGCAGCGGTGTTCTCCAAAATTGACTTGCGATCTGGATACCACCAGTTGAAGATTAAGTCCAATGATATACCAAAGACAGCATTTCGGACACGCTACGGGCATTATGAATTCACTGTAATGCCCTTCGGCTTAACCAATGCCCCAGCGGTGTTTATGGACTTAATGAATAGAGTCTTCCACGAATACTTGGACAAATTCGTCATCGTCTTCATTGATGACATATTAATATACTCGAAGGACACTCGACAACACGAGGAGGATCTGAGAACTATCTTTGAGTATTTTATGAGGAGAAGCTTTCGCCAAATTCAAGAAATGTGAATTTGGCTTGAAACGTGTTGGCTTTCTGGGTCATATTGTGACAGCTAAGGGCATTGAAGTGGACCCTTCCAAGGTGGAGACGATAACCAATTGGACCAAACCTGCTAATGTTGGTGAAGTAAGAAGCTTCCTTGGATTGGCCGGATACTATCGGCGATTCATAGAGGGCTTCTCCAAAATAGCAGGACCTTTAACGCAGCTCACTCGGAAAGGTGTAAAGTTTGATTGGACCGAAAAGTGTGAGAAGAGCTTTCAAGAGTTGAGGGATAGACTGGTCTCGGCGCCCGTGTTAACGATACCTGATGGTTCAGATGGGTTTGTAATCTATAGTGATGCATCGAAGCATGGACTGGGATGCGTACTCATGCAGAAAGGAAAGGTTGTTGCATACGCATCCCGACAACTTAAGCAATATGAGCAGAATTATCCGACCCATGACTTAGAACTCGCAGCGGTAGTGCATGCTCTGAAAATTTGGCGTCACTACCTATATGGGAGCAAGTGTGAGATTTTTACCGATCATAAAAGTCTCAAATACTTCTTTACTCAGAAGGAGCTAAACATGAGACAACGACGATGGTTAGAGTTGGTGAAGGACTATGATTGCACAATTCTTTACCACCCGGGTAAAGCAAATGTGGTCGCTGATGCATTGAGTAGGAAGAAGACAAAGGCCTAGCGACATTGGGAACGACCTTAAGATCGCTTGATTCGAGATTTTAAGAACCTACGAATTGAGGTAATTCCGTCATCCACGCCGACCACGGTGAGGTTACTGAGTTTGACAATCAAGCCGAACCTAAGGGATCGTATAGTTGCTGCACAAAAGGAGGATCCATTCCTAGAAAAGATTAGAGTAGAAGTTGGTACAGGAAAGAAGGTTGGGTTTGAAATCTCGACAGATCAGGCTTTACGGTCCAGAGGTCGTTCTTGTGTACCGAAGAACGAGCAGATTAGGAATGAGATTTTGACTGAGGCTCATTCCGCCCCTTACGCAGCACATCCTGGTGGGACAAAAATGTATAGGGATTTGCGTAATACCTTTTGGTGGAGAAATATGAAGGGAAGCATTGCTAAGTTCGTCGCTAAGTGCATGGTATGTCAGCAAGTTAAAGCGGAACATCAGAGACCGTCGGGCATGTTAAATCCGTTAGATATACCAGAATGGAAATGGGAGAAAATTTCTATGGATTTTGTGACTGGTCTCCCGAGGACGGTGAAGGGTCACGATGCCATCTGGGTTGTCGCCGACCAGGCTCACCAAGTCAAGACATTTCTTGCCCGTTCGGATGGCGTTCACTATGGACCGATTGCACAATTGTATGTCAAAGAAATTGTCGACTTCATGGGGTACCAAAGCATCTATTGTATCCGGCAGGGATTCGAGGTTTACCTCAAGATTCTGGAAGAGCCTACAGACTGCTATGGGCACTACACTAAAGTTTAGCACATCATATCACCCTCAAACCGATGGGCAAACTGAACGAACTATCCAAACTCTGGAGGATATGTTGAGAGCATGCGTTTTGGATTTGGGGGGTAACTGGGAGACACATCTACCATTGGTGGAATTTGCTTACAATAATAGCTTCCAAGCTACAATCGGTATGGCCCCTTATGAAGCACTTTATGGTCGTCGATGTCGCTCACGATTATCGGGATGAAGTTGGTGAGAGAAAAATATTGGGACCAGAACTGGTTGAGAAGACTGTGGCAGTTATAGATAAGATCAGATCAAGAATAAAGATTGCTCAGGATAGACAGAAAAGTTATGCCGACCAAAAGAGAAAGTATATAAAATTTGAGGTTGGAGAGAAAGTTTTCCTCAAAGTTGCACCTATGAAGGGTGTTTTACGGTTCGGAAAAAAGGGGAAGTTAAGGCCAAGATTTATTGGGCCATTTGAAGTATTAGAGCAGATTGGGAACGTGAGTTTACCGCTTTGGCGTTACCATGAACTCTCATCAAGACATAACGTGTTCCACGTGTCTCCATCGAGAAAGTACATCCATGACCCGAATCATGTGGTGAATGCTCAGAACGTTGATATTCGACCAGACCTAACGTATGAGGAGGCACCTATATGCATCTTAGATAGAAAAGTCAATGTTCTTAACAATCGGGAGGTTCCCTTAGTCAAAGTCCAGTGGGGTAGGCACGGAAGAGATGAGGCCACCTGGGAAAAAGAAGAAAATATTTTCGCCAGATACCCAGACCTCTTTAATCAAGTAAGTTAAATTTCGAGGACGAAATTATTTTAAGTGGGGAAGGTTGTAGCGACCAAGAATTTTTGAAATTTTAAAAGTTTGTTTAACGAACTTTGGCCGCTACGACTTCTCCAAATTAACGGTCACATTACAATCTACGCGCGCTCGTCTAGCTAAATTTTAAAATATAAGTCCATATAACTTTATGAAATTTCATACGAGCCCAATTTTTTCTAACAATTCTCGAGTGCCCAAATTTAGAAATCCTCCTTAAAATTTATCTAAAACTTATTCAAAGTTTCTTAACCCACTTTCGACTTATTTAGCCCAATTTAAACACTCATCTATTCACCTTAATCGCCCATTTAAAAATTTTGATCCAAGATAATGTCTCCATCCCACCAAAACTTGTAAATTACACACGCTTTTTTACTCTTATTTGACATTCCATTTTTACAAAACAAACAAACATAAAATCTGCTCCATCATTTACCAATATCCTAATCACATTAATTTCACACCCCAATTCAGACTAATTAGAACCAATTAGCAAATATTTCTCACAAACTCACGCACACAATTTTGGCAAATCTCACAAAAACTCACGCACACAAATTTCAAAGATTTTTCTTAATCACATAATTCTGGATCTCGCTCACAAGACTCACGTGATTACATTTTCTTCAAATCCTCCACATTCACAACAATACAAAGTTTTTCCTCTGCTCTCAAAATATCACGAAACATTCAACACAACCTGCACTTCTGAACTTTCTACCATCTACTTCATTCTTGATTAGCAGTTGAAGGAAATCACGAAACTCAACACGAACGACCAGTTGCTCTGCAGTAAACCTTCTTCAAATCATTATCTTCTTTTCCACACATCCGCATACAGTCATGCCATACATATATATTCATATATAGATACATATATATACGCACAAATACACGGCCACCAATACACAACACCACACATATTCAACATAGACCCCATAACCGACCAACAATCAAAGAAATAGAAGAAGAAGGGGTAGAATATTGGATAGAAACACCACCATCGATGAAATTTCGCCACTTCTTTCCTATTTCCAATGAACAAACCTCCACTCAGATCGAACCTCTATTGACCGAAATTAACAGCTTGATTATTGCTCTCCATCGCTAGAATATCCTGCAATTTCAAAATATCTGATCAATTTCGTCACCTTCAACTCAATTTTACCTTCATCGTGTTTTTTTCTCCTTCGTGAACTTCTCTGTAAATGCCAAGGCTGAAAATGGAGGCCCAAATCTGATTTTTATTGATAAAATTAATCCTTGAGTCCCAAAGTTTCAACACTATAATTAAGTTAGTCTAAAAGTTTGGCCTTTTTCCTAAATCAGCCCCTGGATGCCTTCTCGCGTACCTAAAAGCAGTCCCAAATTGTACATTTTAATATTTTAAGATATCAAGTGGTATAAGTGCTAATTTATTTTATTATACATATTTTAGGGCTAGACGAGGCGCGAGAAAAGTAAAGGATTTATTATTTTCGCTCAACCCAAGAACTAACTGAGGTAGGCTCCAATTTCAAGTTTAAGATTTTATTTAAAATTGCGCTTGGTTATTAATTACATGTTATGATACATGCGAGTACAATTATTCTATGAGAAATTATTTGCTTTGCACTAGACAAGTAAGTGCTTTGCACTAGACAGAGTATTATGTGCTTTGCACAAGACAGAAAATCATGTGCTTTGCACCAGTTTTTTTGATTGTGCTTATTGCACTAGACATGATTAATGTGCGCTTACGCACCAGACAGATTATTTGAATGAGGCTAGCCTAATTGACAGTTCACCAGATTATTTTACATGAGCATGTGTATATCAATGATATGTGATTTAATTAACCAGCGCGGAGCCTATTGAGTATTTTAAATACTCACGTTTTATATTCCATGATTTAATCATGATTTTTGAGTTGTGACGGAGCGCAAGGCGGTGGCTACGAAAAATAAATAAAAGAATTAAATTCATTTCCAAATTCTAGTACTTCTAATTATTATTATTTTGTTATTTATTCAGTATAATTATGGTGTGACAGTCACAGTTTAAAAACTTTACCGTTGTTTATTTGGAATAATATTCTTAATTTATGAAGAAATTTATGTTGCTTCCGTTATAAAATTTTAAATGTTAGTTAGAAATGATTACGTTGCGTTCCGAGTATTTAGAACTCGGGGCGTTACAAAAACCCATTTGTATCCTACAGGGATTACATTTTTTGGTGTTTGAACTACAGGTCCGAATACTTCGCGTTTATACAAAGAATTTAATTCAGCCTGTATGGCTTCCTTCCATTTTGGCCAATCATTTCTATTTCGGCAATCTTTAATAGATTGTGGCTCGTAATCCTCACTTTGCACAATTTTACCGGCAACATTAAAGGAGAATATATCATCTACAAGTGCTTTCCGTTCCCATAAGTTATTAGATAGTAAATAATCTATTGATATCTCATGGTTTCGAATACTTACGGTTACTGCGGGAACCTCAATCTTCTTGGATGCTTCGGTTCTCTTGGAACTTTAAATATTTTATTTGATTGATCAATCGCTTTTATCATTACTTCTGCAGATTCTTTTGTTGGTTTTTGTCTTGTACCCTTCTCTTTCTAGGTACGTAATCCTTGGATCCAATTCGACCACGCTCGGGCGTATTTTTAGATTCATTTGTCAGAACAGTTGTCTGGGGACATCAATTTTTGCCGGTGTATTCTCTACCGGTATATGCGACTTGGTGACTTTCCTTGTATTCACAAATGCATCAGCAGTTCATATGCGATTCTTTGCAAATGAATAAGATTTTCAATTTCTCTCACATTTATTGCTTGAGGGATCAAAGTGAGCTAGAGTCTTCTCATTCCAGAAAGTTCATTTTTTCTTTTCAGGATGTAGTTTTGTACCCCCGGTGTTGGAAAATTCATTTCCATTAAAATGACAATCATTAAAGCATGCATTAAATAGATCAATTGTTAAAGGTTCTAGGTACTGATGATTGACGGTGAATTAAACCCAACATAAATTCCAAGCCTTAGATTGGGGACCCATTTTGGTACTGTTGTGGGGTGCAATTGGTACTGTATTTCACAACCAAAAATTCAAGATGAGAAACATTAGGTTCTTGACCAAATGCTAATTGTAAAGGGGAGTATTGATGATATGCAGTTGGTCTGAGACGTATCAATGCCGCAGCATGTAATATAGCATGTCCCCAAGTAGAAGTTGGGAGTTTTGACCTCATAAGCATAGGCCTAGCAATAAATTGGAGGCGTTTAATAAATGATTCTGCCAATCCATTTTGTGTATGGACATGAGCAAATGTAATATTCAACTTCAATTCCCATAGTCGCATAATAATCATCAAATGCTTTTGATCTAAATTCACCAAAGATTATTATCAAATCGAATGGTGGATCGAATAATCAGTGAAATGAACTCATAATTTTATAATTTGGGCTAATAGTTTAGCAAATGCATCGCTTTCTAGTTGAAAGTAGGCAAACATGTGACCATCTAGTAGATGCATCAACTAAGACCAGAAAATAACGAAATGGTCCACACGGTGGGTGTATAGGTCCACAAATATCACCTTGAATTCTTTTGGAAAAGTTGGCGATTCAACATTTACCTTTGTTTTAGAGGGTCCGATGACTAATTTACCTTGTGAACAAGCTTCACATGGACACTCATTTGGTAAAATAGTCTTAAGGTTCTTAAAAGGATGTCCATGTGAGCTTTTAAGTATTCGTTGCATCATAGTCGTTCTGGGTGCCCAAATCTATCATGCCAAAGTTTAAGAACCTTTGAGTCAATAAATTTTGATTTTATGATGTTGTTAGACTCAATCGTTCTTATGAATGTATAATACATTCAGGATGGAAGCGATGGAAGTTTTTCTTTAATCTGCTTATGCCCAGATAGAAATGAGTTTATGTAAAGATATTCTTTATTATTTTCTTCCATTGTTTCAATGTGATATCCATTTTTGGATATCCTTAAAACTAAGCAAATTTCTTCCGGATTTGCTAGAATAAAGTGCATCATCTATATTCAATTGTGTATCATTTGGCAGATAATACGAGCTCTTCACAGGAGCCTTCAATAATATTTGATGCACTGTAAATTGTATAGACATAATTTTCTCGTATTGTCAAATCCAAGAAAAACTTCTTATCTTGTAAAATAGTATGCGTAGTTGTGCTATCGACTAGGCAAAATATCTTGGCAATTTGTCATGGTCTACAAAAGAAATTTAAAATATAAAATTCATACCGCTTAACAAACAACAATTACATATAACACTTAATGGAAAATAACAATACAAATATAAAGATAACAATTCTACACTTATCACACAAAAAGCATTATAGAAAAATATTTCACACATAATACACCATAAATATAATAATACTTCATTAGAGAATTATTTAATCGATATTTTCCATCAAACTTCCAATGTTTGTATGATCTGCGGAGATCTCGGGAAAAAGTCGAGTATCAAAATGAGTTCCATTGACTCCGCTATCCCAATCAAGAAAATTGGTTTCAACTTTTTCTTTTCCTTTCTCTTTTCCCTTGGTCGAGTTTATATATAAGTCCACCAAATGCTTTGGTGTACGACATGTACGGGACCAATGCCCGTGTATTCCACATCGATAGCATCTGTCATTACTGCCTTTATCAAATGAATCATTTCCATTATTTTTCTGAAATTTGAACCTGCTATTATGTTGCTGATTCTGCTCATTATATCGTAAATGAGCTTTTCCATTATCATGTTGGAATTCACGTCTAAACCTCGCCCACGCCCACGCGGGCCCACGCCCACGCCCACGTCCACGTCCACGTCCACGTCCGTAATTATTTTTCCTGAACGTTGCATTTACCTCAGGCCATATAGTTCCATTTGTTTCTGGTATCACTGTGGATCCTGTTGGACGTATCCCATGGTTTTTCATGAGTAGTTCATTATTTTGTTCTGCTACTAATAAGCAAGATACAAGTTCCGAATACGTTTGAAATCTACGCTCGACATCTTCTTTGCAGAGCATCGCTCGAGGCATGGAATGTTGAAAAGTTTTTTCTAACATATCTTGCTCAAGAATTTCTTCACCATTAAAAGTAATTCGTAACGTATTCTCGAATAATCGGAATTGTAATCTTTACAGATTTAAAATCTTGCGCGCAAGTGCATCCACCGATATCCGGCCTTGGGCGTGTGACGACTCTTTGGTGATCGAATCTGCCGCTTTAAATTTTTCCACGAGCAGATGGATCTTTGATCGTGAGGTATTCTACCATCGAGATGCATGTAGGTGTCGTCGAAGGAAAATTAACGCCGCTGCACGATCCTCAGGATCTTTCATTTCCTTCGATTATTGTTTCACCTAACCCTTTTGAGATCAAGTGAATCTCAAGATCAAGTGTCCATGATGAATAATTATCACCGTAAATATCAAGAGCGACAAAATCAAGTTTTGCAAGTGACATTTTCAAAAATTTAGATGAGCTAGTATATTTTGTTTTGAAATTTGAATTAGTACTCGTAAATGGCACAACAATAACAAAATAAAATTTCTTGTAAAAAAATCGTGATTATCTTGTAATAATTAGGTTTACGATACAGAGGTCATCTATAAGATGCAATCAGAGACATATTTCCTTTTACTACAAGAGTGAGCTCTAGTGTAGAGACTTCGTCTTGATAACGTGTTATAAAAATCAAAGTAAAAAAATACCTTAAATGCTACAAGAGAATAGAGATGAAATATATTGAACTTTCTTCCTTCTTCTTTTTTTCATCAATTCATGAATTGAGGTCTATTTATAGACCATCAAGTGTAGAATCAAAACAAAAATGATGAGTCATATTACACATGATTATCAATCAAGTTGTACAATTATTCATGAATTATTTTCATTCTCACATGATTTCATAGTCATTCACAACTCATTCACAATAATGCATCCAACTTTTGAATTATTTATAACACAAACAAATGACTTGATGCATAATTTAATTCAACCCCTCCGACCTTACTGTTTTAATTTTTTTTGTCCTTTTGTCACCACTCTCATTGCATTGTTGAAAGTCGATCGAAACTCAATTTAGTGGATTTACGATTATAATGAATTTATTCGTCCTATATATTTGTTGTCTAGATATAGCTTTTAAGATATGTAACATAACTGAAACTTTTAAAAAATCACTTGAGCGAATTACATATCTCCATTGAGACTTTTAAAAAATTAATTCAGCGCATTACGTATCTCCATTAGCTAGGAGAGCTGAACTTTCAAAGGCGTACATAAGATTAAGCATAAGATTAAACTGAAGACGAAAAAAATTTAGAGTAAGAAATTGGCTAAAGGAGATAGAGATGTCGTTTTGTAGACATTTGGAGATACACAAAACCAAATGTGATTGTGTGACATAGTAGAAAGCATGAGCAATGGCCTTCTCTTTGTCTAAAGTTTCAATTTTTCCCGGTCCATTCATATAGGGAGAGATAGGATTTATTTTATTATTATTTTTAATGGTTTTTCATGGATTTTTTATGTAAAAGATGACAGAGAATGAGTGGAGTTGAATAGTGAAAATTTATATAGTTGTTGGGAATTTATGCAAATTCCCTAATTTTAAACCCGCAGGATCTTCGATTAGAAGAATAAATTAGACAGAAAAATAAAAAGAGAGAAATTTCGGACTATCAAAGCTTTCCACTATATGAAAAATTTTTACAATCATATAGGCTTTTCACTCGCCCAACCCCCAAGTGTTACAAGAAAAATAAATCGAGCAACTACACACCTAGTTTTCTACCATTTGAATAACACCCAAAGACTTACAAGAAAACCCTCTAAAACTAAGCTCTCAATTTTTCTTCTATTAGACTGATGATCCTTAGAAAAGAATACAAGACTCTATTTATAGGAAAACAACAGACCTAAACCTACCAAGAAAAGGAGAACAATTCCTAATTCTAGTTGGTTTAGGATTTTGACCAAAAGCTTTCCTTTTTCCTTTTGGATTTATTTTTGGCAATATCCCAACAATCTCCACCTTGCCAAATATAAACCAAAACTTATCATCTTCTCTTCTACCGTCTTGTTCACAATACTTGAAAATTACCGGGCAAGCATTTGACACTTTAACAGTCCCATACTCCACCATATGAGTATAACCACTTAGAATTAATCACCAATTCTAAGAATTTCATCGGCTCAATGTCGAAATAAAACCTGCTGAAATTTATGGTGCAACCCTCCCGCTTGACTACCCAGAGAGCTCATCAGCCATCGACATTAAAAACACCACCACACATCTACACACCTTGCATCCTGTCAAGCCAATGCCCGTGGTAAAGCGTGTTGACTTCGCTAGTAAGAACACATCCTTTAACCATGACAACTAGCTTACATGCCATGAGGATGACCATCTTACTCACAAGACATATCCACCGTCCTCCACCAGGAGAGCGGATTGTCCAACTTCCGGCAGGAGTTAGCCGAACCTTCTCCACCTTTAGGACAATATCTTTCACGTGACTACCTGTCTACACTTCCAACAAACTACATTCTTCTTGGAGTTTCCTCTTCCTCTTTTCTTCAACAAGTAATGCACTTTCAGAAGGATTATTTCTCTCACCTAATCTTCTTTCTTCTGAAATTAACTTACTTGTAACTTCAGAGAAACTTACAGTTTCTTTCCCATATATTAAAATAGGTTTTATATGCTCATAAGATGACGGAAGAGACCAGATGAGACGTAGTGCTTTATCCTCATCTTCAATTTTAACTCCAATAGACTCCAGTTCAGAAACAATGCCATTGAGAGCACTTAGATGATCTGAAATTTTCGTACCTTCACTCATTCGTAAAGAATGAAATTGTTCTTTCAGATACAACCGATTTGAAAGACTCTTTGTCTGATACAGCTCCTCAAGCTTCTCCCAAAGCTCATTCGCTGAAGATATTCCATGAATGTTCGCGAGGACATTTTTAGCCAAACAGAGGCGTATCATACTTGCCGCTTTCAAATCCAGCTCTTCCCAATCTTCATTGCTCATCCCGGATTTGACGGTACCTCCATCATCACCGATAACAACTGATTTTCCAATATCTTTGTTGGAACCGGAGTTTGGCTTTCCCTTCAAAGCTTTATGTAGTCCAGCTTGAATCAAGACATCCTTGACTTGTACTTGCCACAAGCCAAAATTCATTCTTCCATCAAACTTCTCTACTTCGTACTTTGCCATATTTTTCTGTACTCTACCCTGACGCTCTGATACCACTTGTTGGGAATTTATGCAAATTCCCTAATTTTAAACCCGCAGGATCTTCGATTAGAAGAATAAATTAGACAGAAAAATAAAAAGAGAGAAATTTCGGACTATCAAAGCTTTCCACTATATGAAAATTTTTACAATCATATAGACTTTTCACTCGCCCAACCCCCAAGTGTTACAAGAAAAATAAATCGAGCTACTACACACCTAGTTTTCTACCATTTGAATAACACCCAAAGACTTACAAGAAAACCCTCTAAAACTAAGCTCTCAATTTTTCTTCTACTAGACTGATGATCCTTAGAAAAGAATACAAGACTCTATTTATAGGAAAACAGCAGACCTAAACCTACCAAGAAAAGGAGAACAATTCCTAATTCTAGTTGGTTTAGGATTTTGACCAAAAGCTTTCCTTTTTTCCTTTTGGATTTATTTTTGGCAATATCCCAACAGTATATGTAGATCCCACGAAATATATGGATGTGAATGGTTTAATCAAAAGGAAAATATAGATAAAAATGGATAAAAGAAATTGAAAAAAGTGTTAAAAAAGGGGTGGTCATCGTGGCTATAATGTAAGATTCTTACAAAAAATAAATTAAAAAAGAATTGATGCTCAAAATCTTAAGTGATCTATACTTTTCATGTGCATTACCAAATCTAACAAAATCATCGACCTCCATCAACATGGAAATTACATCAGGAGACGAATGAGGTGGTGGTGGACCTTGATGTTTCACATTTTGCAATGCGGCATTCTTCTTGGGAGACATGGAATCTGCTTTAGTCTGTTAGTTCGAAGCTTTGGTCCAAATGAGTCCACGAGCGAATTTGAGAACCTTCTTCTTATCTCATTCCAAATATCTCGACTACCATGTGCATAGTTGAAAATGGTAGCGCTTGCTTCAATGACTATCATTGTAGGGTGCCTCTTGGCCAAGTGATACAATGATATGAGTGTCTCGCTCCCCTTCAAATGTTCCAAGAAGTATATTTCTATTAGAGGCTAAACTTTTTGTCACTGCAATTATAACGAAGTTCCCCTTTGATTGATTTTCGCAAACAGGAAGTTCTTCTATGGGTGGTCATGTATTGCCTGCTTAAAACAGAATCAGTACAGCCGTAGGCTGTACATATATAACTTAAAGCATATATCTTAATCCAAATTTGAAGGATCACTGTTGTTGCTAGACTAAAATGCTATAATTAGAATTGACTTCATTTATAAATTTAGCGGGATGGACTTAAGTTTTGTAATCCGTACTATTAGAAGGTGAAAGAAACTTGTGGGTATATATATATATATATATATATATATATATAAAAGGAGAGAAGTTTTCCTACCAACATTGTGGCACCATAACGTGCCAACAATGCCATGTGGCGCTCATGGATTAGTCTAGGCCACCCTCCATTCAAGGGGAGAGTGACACCAGGCAATTGTGGACATTATAAGGTGTCATTTGTTGGTAGGTGATATATATATATATATATATATATATATATATAATTCGTAATATGTAATAATCCCCTTTGAGACTTGAGATCAAACTTCGAAGAGAACGGTGACGACGCTTCACCCCTCATATATATATTTCACAATATATATGTAATAATCCCCTTTGAGACTTGCGATCAAACTTCAAAGAAAACGATGACGATGCTTCACCCCTCACACACACACACATATATCTCAATTAGTCATACCCTAATTAGTTTATTTGTCTAATAGAATAGGGGTTAGTCTTCTTGTAGCGATATGGGTTTGGGTTCATATAACCCTAAGTGCATTCACACGCACAATTTTTTTTAATTAATTTTTTTTTTGAGAAACCATACATACTATTTTATTTTTTTTATATTTTTTTTAACAGACACGCACTGTTTATTTAATTGCATGGGAAATGGGTATTTTCTTATCAAACACACTTATTTATGTGCTATGTTCATTTTCTTATCAAAAGTCTATATTAGGTACCACTGAGTCCTTTTGACTCATACCTACCATGTTCTAAGCCTTAAAGGTATATACATCCTTTTGTTGCATCTTAATTTGTACCATGATATTCCTTGGCATCTGCAAATGCATAGATAATTCAAGCATTTAGAACAAAGACAAAGGTAAAATACTACTTGTGAAATTCCAAAGGCAAAGAATTGAAAAGCTAGCATTGTAGATTATCGATGGACTAAGAAATTGTTAAATCAGAACAAAGCTAGAGAAGTAACTTGAGAAACGTTTGATCAATTTATGGAGCCCCCATCTGCTGTGTCAACAACAAACTCTTCATCTTGCAATGTATGGAGAAAATATTGAAAAAAAAAAAAAGGAATAGCAGAGCCCCCATCATCTGTGTCGACAACAAACTTTTCATCCTACAATGTATGGAGAAAATATTGAAAAAAAAAAAAAAAAGAATAATGGAGCCCCCATCATCTGTGTCAACAACAGACTCTTTATCCTGCAAGTTATGGAGAAAATATTGAAAAAAAAAAAAAAAAAATCGAGTCAAAAAGGTGCAAAGAAGAATAATTGTATGGAGAAAATACTGAAAAAAAGAATTGAATAAATTCAAGCAAGGTTTTACCTCCTCATCACTCTCGTCCCCATAGCTTCATCTGCAGCTCATTCAGTAGCCTGATCGCCTCCCAAATTCATGATCCTTAGACCCTTTCAACTATAACAACCATTAAATACCATCGGACTCTATACTCATGAGTGGAATGTTAATCATTCTTGGACACGGAAAGAAGAAAAAAGCATGCAAAAAAAAAATGGAACTGACTTGAAGAAGTCAAAAAGATTATGGTATTCATTTCTCTGAATGTTTCGGAAAAGGTGCTCTTGCTCAGTCTTGAGTTTAATTAGAAGATCGAAATAATGCATATTTGGTCCCCAGTAGCTGGGCAGCATGCCTCTTGAACTCCACATGTTCAATCTAAATCAGTAGAAAAAGTACTAGTATACAGCTTTACCGCGGTTGGAATCGACCAAGGTTGGGGAAGAACAGGAAGAAGATGAAGAAGATTGAAAGGATTTTGCAGATTTTTGGTGGCTGTGAAGTTTGATGAAGACGGACGTACGTTTTATAATTTGAATTCACAGAGAAACCCCCTTCGGTCGTGATTATTAGCATCTTAGGCAATCGTGATTAGCATCTTAGGCAATGAATATATGCACTTGGAAGATGCAAAATCAGAATTTATTTATAACAACAACAACAACAATAATCTCTTTTGTGGGAAAATTGTAGCTCATTGTGTAGAATGACGTGGTTTGGGTAGAAAGAAAAAGCACTTGAAGGACTCCATCTTTGTCTTTCAATGATGACTTCACAACATAACCATTTTCACAGCACGTAATCTTACAATTTTAAGGCTGGATAATTAGGGAACCTGTGGATACTACCTGTCGTCGTGGATTAAGGGAGTCAGACAATCGTGGCCAATCCCGGATACTATCGGCCGGAGATTCAACCTGAGGAAATTGACGCCAATCAAGCTCTTGCCGGGGTTCTTCGGCCTCAACACGAACAAAGGCAAAGAGATCGAGAGAGAAAAAGGGAAAAAAATAAAGGGACAAATGATAATCAGAGAAACGTTTATTCAATGAAGGAAATCGCGTGAATTCAGGAGGAAATTTCAATTTTTCCGTGGTAGATAAGGTTGAGGCCCCTGCTATGATGTGGGATAACATTGAGTGAAATTGGGCATCTTCCAACAGCATAGGGATTCTACACGGATGGCTCTTAAGCCTATTCGTCTATATCAATTAGAGGCCTATTCGTCCATATCAATTAGAAGAATTCAAGTATATCTTATAAATATAATCTACGTGAAAAATGGAATTTGCCGAAGATAAGATGGAATTAGGGATGATAAGATGGAATTAGGGATGAGAACTTTCCATGTAGAGCGGGATTAAACTAAATTAAAAAAAAAAAAAGAAGCAGTGCATGAGCGAAAAAAAAAAGGCTCTCGGTTGTATAAATATATCTATATGTTTAAAGATTCAAAAATGCTGAAAAATGAGTGGGAAAATTCTTTCCAAAAGCGATCTCTCTTTATTATTAATATATATATATATATATAAATATATGTGTGTGTAATTGATTAATTAAAAAAACTAAGAGTATGTAGAACGTATTTACGCTAGAAGATGATCACAGAATAGAAGATCATGATAGATTAGGATAATAATGCTGAAGAATTGAAAATAGGAAAAAAACTGGAAAAGAAAAATAATAAAAAATTGAAAATAAATAAATTATTGCTTGAGAATAATTGAAAACAAATTCAATCCAAATTGGGTCTCTCACTTCATTTAAACTTATGAATAGACTGTGCAATTGTTTAAAGGACAGGTTATGACATTTCGGTTGGTTAACTATTGTAAATAACTTATTATTAATTATTAAATAATTAAATATTAAATAATCTATAGAGAATGGTAAAGAGATAAATATGGAAATTAATGATAAAATGATAACATGAAAATGAAATAAATATAATTATTGTGTCATGAGCGGGAAGAGATACTCCAAAAAATTCAAATAAGCCAATATAAGTGAAATTTTATGAGCGGGAAAAATTGGCTCCATCAAATTTAAAAAATCTGCCTCTGTTTATTAATACTAGTTGGAACACCCGTGCGTTGCACGGGAGCTAATTACATTAATTGGATTTATCGGATTTATTAAGTACAATCAGTAACATCAAAATATTTAAGAGAAGAATGTACACTTTTTTGAAAAAAATCGACAGAATTTCGCTTGTACTTGGAGTAAATCCGATCTATTAATATTGATACAATTTTGTAACAATTAAAACAAACACAAAGATATAAAAATCTCTATGAAAAACACAATTTTGCATTAGTCCAAACAATAATAACATTCAAGGTCTATCTACGCAATTACATTGGAGAATAATACATACCATACTATAACATTCATAAATATATTGGTTTTGAAAGCGTGATGGGCAACTTGTTCTAATCTTTTCACCATGGCTTCCTTGTCACATGACGCATAAGGAATCGATATGTGATATGTGCACATGATAACCTACAATTGAAAAGGGAAACACAAATCTCATCAACATTGAAAAGTACAAAACCATTTTAAGTACCCTAAAGCCAATGATCTATATATCCATCTATACCAGCATAGAAAAAGGATGAGATATTTTGCAACAAAAATAGCAATCCATAGTACTCTAAAGGTAACTAATTCATCTGCGAGGGCACAAGCAAGAACAAATCTCGTCAATATTCCGTTCCCTTAAGGATTTGTAGCGCAAATAGCAAAATATGAGCCAAAATGCAATTCATAATATTCCACTTGAATGAATATGTCCATATGAGATATAGCCAAAGGAAACCAATCCTATATCTATATGTATGATATCTCATGGTCTATAGAAACAAATATAACATAAGAGCTAAATAAAAACTTTGATAATTGCGAACAACATATCTCATATGATTCATGCGCATAACACTATAGGTTGCTGAAAACTTCATTGTACACGACGTTTGTAGTCGTGTTAGTTATAAATCATCGGTCAGCTATAAATCTACAATGCACATGCCACAATTAGTTAATATTTAGAAAATTACAGGTGAACAATCAAATCACCCAAAAAATGGGAAGACAAAAACATATAATCGTGAACAATAATACTTGGGTAAACATATCATGGTGAACAACAGTACCTGGGTCATGCAGAGTATTCCGATGCCTGTGTTCCATATCTTTTGACAAATATTGTCAGCATTTCTCTCACAATGCCTCAGGTCTATCCAAGTAGTTAGATATGAGTAGAGTGACAAACAGATTTCTTAACGACAATTCAGAAGCTCAATGTCAGCGTCTACAAGACCCCGAGCATAGGACACTTTTGTGAAAATATTATATACTTTCCCATCAACCGTTCTTATTTCTTCATAAGATTTTGGACCGCACACATGATTTTTAGCAACATGTGCAGATAGTACCTAAAAGAATTTTAACGAAAAGAATAGGATATGAAAAAAATAAATCATGACTTCCAAAAATATTAAAAATTCACAAATAATTAATTTAAATAAGATAAATAAATTGAAATATATCTGATTAATAATTTAAATAGACGACTTAATCGATGATCTTTAAAAATTGTATAAAATCTAAACTGACGAAAATCGATATAAAATAAATTATTTAAAGTAACTTTGATTCTTAATATTTATTCAGTGGATAAAATCCCAAATAGATATTTAATATAATCGAAAGAAAATTAAGAAATTTTAATTGAGTCGCATGATTTCAATCATTGATTGAGTCGATAGCCAATTATCTATTAAATACGTAATTTACGAAATAGGTAATTTAGGAATTTATTTACTTTTCAACTTATTTAATCTTTATTCATTAAATATGCACTTGAAATATTTATTTATTTATTACCAAAATTAGAAAAATAAATAATATTTCTACCGTCCATCAATTTAGTTAATAGAAATCAATTAATGTAAATATGATGTCAATTTAGTTAATAATTTTTATAGTGGCCATCACTAAAATTAGAAGATTGAATAAATATTTCACACCAATATACTTAACAAAATCATTGCACTTAGTTCGGGAATAAAGAGAAAATACATTTTCCTCAGGTATGATTTTCAATCATACTTGACCAAATATTTGTTTACTTTCACAAAAAAAAGAAATAAAATATTTGTTCCCGATTCTTATAATACTACTCGGAGAGTCTATAAATCAATGCCTTTAAAGAATTATTCAAATGTATAAAATAAAAAAATATGAATTTGTTCTTAATGTTTCATCAATAATTTTATTAAGTGAATAAGAAAATGTCAATTTTAATCGTACATGAAATTTGATGCCACTTTGCAACTTAGTTTTTTTTCCTTTAAAAAAAACTTATTTACATGTTTATTTCTTTAAAAAGGAAAACGTCAAAATTCAGTGAAATTATTTGTTATGAAAATTGCAACTCAGTTTAATAGTAGCAATAGAGTTGATGACAACAACAGTGAAGACGATTCCTTATTTTCAATTTACTTATAATATTTCATATATCGTATATAGTTAACTTTTAAAAAAAATATTTTAGAATAAAAGAGACAAAAAAAGTATTTTTGATAAAATAAGTGTTAATTAATATTTTTAAAAATAATCATATATTTTTAAAAATAATCATATATAGAGTCTTGTATACTAAAATACATGGGGTGTAATTCGTTAGTTACAAAAAAGGTAATTTTTTTCTTAATAAGTAATTTTTAAATTTTTTTTCCAATTTTTGTTAGACATAAGACTTGTTTTGCTCAGAATTAATCAAATGCGATATGTAAAATGTAATTTCTCAAACCATGGTATGTAAATTGTAGACACACTAAAAACACACAGAAACTCATGGTGTATTTAATAAATTTCTCTTACAGAAAAATACTCTTTGGCTCTTGTTGGTTGTTATGATATAAGATACTATCAAGAGAAACTATCTTTTTTAGAACTAAAAGAAAAATATGAGGATTGCAGTAATTTGAACTTTATAATAATTGAGATAGAATCTTATTTCAAAAATAATAATAATAACAATTGATATAGAATCTTACAATAATTAAGTATGATTAATTAAATCATGTGTAAGTAGTGTAATTACGTTTTATAATTCGAGGTAAAAAAATGATAAATAAGTCGACAAAAGCTAATTATTTATCTATATTCACATTATAAAAGATATTGGGTACACCACAATTTAATTGTATGAAAATGTCTTTAACATTGTTTATAATAATAATATTATGTTCTCAAATTTTTCTTTACATTATTATGTTTTGTAATTTCTAGTAATTAACTTGCTTTATTCATAAATATTAAAATTAATTTTAATATTGTATTAATGATATTTAAAGCATGTTAGGCAACTACTTCTTTAACTTTTTACCACTTTTTTATCCATTATTTCTTTACCCTAAATCAATCACATTCACATATCTCATCACATCCACAAATCTCCACCACTCATTCTCTCTCTTCTTTTACATTAAAAACTTTTAAAAACCATTATAAATGATTCTCTATCACCCTATTAAATAAAAAGAAATATTCACCGTTTACATCCATTATGTTTTGTAATATTTAAAACTATGATGGATAAATAAGTAATGTAACATCTAAATTAATTAATTTTTTTAGACAAAAAGGATCTGCATGGACCAAATTTATAATTAGTTAAAGGTTAAAAATAATAATTGAAGGAAAAAAGTCAAGGATGTAATTAGACTAAGATGTAAATATTAGGAATCTTTAAAATAAATAGAATATAACGTATCAATAAAAATGTGCTGTGATAATATAATTGCCCATTCAGTTATTTAGAAGTTTTCAAATAAACCATTACATAAAATAAATTGTGATATATTAATGTAGTTCCAATTGCCAAGTCTTCAATGTTTGTTGAAAATTTAAAATTAACGGGCAATATAAATTAAAATATATAAATAATTTTAATATTGATAGTTATCTAAAATAGGCACAATATGAAGAACGATAATATCTTGCTAATTATATGGATTAAAAAAAAAGTACATTAAGGGCAAAAAAAATTATAAAAGAAGTGGGTTAAAAGTATAATTAAGTAAAAAATAAATAAATCCCCTTCAAAAAAAATAAATTATTAATAATAGATGAGAAATAATTAAATCGAATTTAGGAAAAGTATGTAGATCCTAAAATGATCTACATGAGAGATTGGAAGAAAAAACTTGAATCTAGTGTTTAGAAAATCGAATCAAATCGCTAGTTCAACCGCAAATCTGCTAAAATTTCAAGCTTCAATTTTTACCTAAAATTGTCTTTGCAAAAAACCTATATAGAAGCTGCTTAAAAAGGGTTAAACCACAAAACAAGCAGTTAATCTTGGGTACAGTTTTTCCGGTTCTTCAAGGTCTAATCCATAACAAAAATTAACTTTTCCCCTTTAAATATTTAACTATTCATGGCCCAATGTATAATGGAGTCAGGCCTACTATAAAAAATTATAATACACAGTGCAGCAGCTATTTAGTGAAGGGTTTCTTCACTTTCCTTCACTGCGCAATCGATGTGGGTTTCAATGTTTAGTATAAAAAATTCAAATCTGTGTGCCACCAATTAAAGAATCCAACATGGAACTAACTTTTCTAATTGGCTCTTAATTTTCGTGAATAAAATATAAAATAACTAATTCTAAAAATTCTTATCTTTATCTATGCATGTGTAGAAATTAACAAAATAATTAATTCTATCCATTTTATAAAAATTTTCACTTATTTTTAAATTTTTTTTATCAACCGGTTCGACCTTTTGACCCTCAACTTGTTACCTTTTTTGGTCGATTTTCCAAACATTAGATTTCACCAGATTTGTGGTAATATTAGAATTTAGGAATACATGTAAATATATATAGATGTTTAAGCAAAAAAAAAAAAGAGTGAATTTTTTAACTTATAAAAATAAAAAGGACTAAATCAATTTAGGGTTGAAACAATACAGTTGAAACGGAGGCAGAAATTTTAATTCGTGAAAATTTAAAATGATAGGTTTGATAAGAAATAATTAAAAAAAATCCTATTCAATTAAACAGATAAGGAAAAGCTAAAATTAAATGATTAAATAAAATTCTCTTTGATTAAATAGTTAAGGAAAGTTTAAAAATTTGGAACAAACGGATAAGGAAGATTTCAAAATAGATTGGGAAAACTAATTCAAAAATAGCCAATATAATTAAAATGTTATGAGCGGGAAAACAAATTCAAAAGGGCTAAAAAATGAGCGGGAAATTTCCCTCCCAAATCGGTTTCTCTTTATTAATATATAGATATATAGATATAGATATAGATATAGATATAGATATATAGATATAGATGAGGGTATATAGATAATTAATAATTTAAGTATATTTTTAAAAGAAATATAATCTATATTTTGAGATGGATAAAATAAGAAATTTGATTTATCTTTATGGGCCTGAGGTAGTTGTTAAATACTTATCCCTTATTTATAGTTGTTAATGTTATAAAAGTATAGAAACAATAGAGAGAATTTAGAGAGAATGAATTCTAAGGAATTCTCAGGAATGAATTTCATTAATAACTGAAGCCCTATTTATAGGAAAACTTCGAATGGCACAATCGTAATTACATAATTTCATCAAGGGTATAATAGTCATTCACATATAATAATTACATCTTTTACCAAATTATTCCTCCACCAAATTATTCCTCCACCAAATTATTCCTCATAATTCATAACCACCAAATTATTCTCAATTATTCATAACACCTAATAATTATTCTTCAATTATTATTCATAACACTCCCCTTGAATGACTATTAATACAAATGTCTTCCTGACTGTTTGGAGAAAAACCTAAAGGGGGAAAAAACTTCCAAACCGGACATTTTTGGTGATAGCTTGGAGTGGTTACATGTCGCTTCATCAAAACATTGCCCCTCTCGATGTCTATCGCATATGAGTATTCACGTAGCCTCGCTAAAACCTTGTCAAGAAAAACCCAATGGGAAAAACTTGATCGAAGGAAAAAGAGTACAAATTGCTCCGCTTGATTTCATATCTTGAGAATCTGATATCTTTACTGCCGTAAATGATTTCAATATCATCATCGCTTGGATCTAAAGCATTAGCTCCATTATAACTTGATCCAATAGATACATCAGATCAATTTCTCATATCGTTTCAATATACCATGAATATGCCTCGTTAAAACCTTATTAGGAAAAACCCATGGGAAAAACCCTAATGAAGGAAAAGAGAGTACATTATTCATGTGAATACGCCTTTAAAGTTGCCTCATTAAAAACCTTGCTAGGAAAACCCAATGGGATAAAACCTCACTAAGGAAAAAGAGTGCAACGATATTTTATACAAGTATGCTGCAAGCATTTCAAAATCTTTCATACATTTGTATGAGTATCATATACATTGGTTTTATACTCTTCTGCTCATTTAGAGTGCATCAATTTTCAGACACAACTACAAAACATTCACCATGAACACATGTCTCCAAACACACAATTTAAAGCATATAAATTCATCGTAAAAACATGTAAACATATAAGTAAACCTTCATAACTAACTAACACTTAAAATATATCATTTAACATTTAATACTCACTTAATAGGTTATTTCATTCCTGTGGGCTTAGCTCACCCTTTAGGGTACTCATAAACACGGGTTTAGCTCATCCGATCCTTTAATTTCCTTTTAAATTTACTACACACACGATCGGTAATTTAACTTTCATGAGCATGCAACATATAATGACCACCATGCTTATCTTTAAACTTGAGCAATAGTCATCATCATCTCATCATCTCATAAGTTAAGGATTTCACATTCACCATTTATCATCTTCAATATATCTCAATATTTTCATTATCATTGATCATATGTAGCGCTACATTTTCATATCGTGGTCGACACTTTTCAATTTCTATTTCTTTCCCCATATCGACATAACTTATCGAGATATCTCATTATCAATCCTCTTGTAGGATTATACAATATAGTTATGTCTATATACTCTTCAAGAGTATATGCCTCCGTTATTAAGACCATCTTTTATAATTTGCTTTGATATATATGATTGGGGAAATATCAACGCTTCTAGCGTGCTAACTTATCAAAGCATCGTAGTTGATATATGTGATTGTTCATAGCCTTTCATGCATCTTTGAACTTCAAGTTCGTATTTCAATTTGACGATATAACATGATGCATTTCACATATTATTTTCAACCTTTAATACTCCCCCTCATGTTTGAGAAAATTTAGAACACCAAAACTCATACAATTGGTAAGTGATTTTAATCATATATGTTCTCATCATTCACCTTAATATGGGAATTTAGACCGCTTGCATTCTATTTCGATATCCAATTTATTTGAGGACTTTAAATAATTTGCCATATAATATCCCACTTGTATACAAAGCATACCAAATCCTTCAGGATTTATTCAATCATTGGGATATACATTTACTAGCTTTATCATTAAATCTGGAAATCATGCTCATACTATGAGCAAATATTTCCTCAGAATTTCAAATTACGAATCATATACACATGTGACTATCTAGTGGATCCATATCATAATATCTAGTAGTCCACATGGAGGATGAGGGCCCATACTTCTCATCCTTTATTCCAGATATATTTGGGATTTATTCTCAATATTGGCTAGTAATGATTTCATCATTTATCGAGAATGTCATTGAAGAATTCTTTAATTCTTCACTTGAAATATTGATTTCAATAATTATTTAAACCGGGATGGTCATCCGGTTTTGCAAACGAGTATTATTGAACTTCTAGTTCAAGAAATTCTTATATCGATTTCACTAGTATCTCAGATAGTGCTCAATATGATTTATCATAGAAACAATTCACCGACATATTCCATCATCTTTGGTGACATTATTATCTACTACTCGCTCAAACACGAGTTACAAATTTCATACGCATCACATCCTGGCTATTATTTAATTCAAATCGTAGTTTTACGCTTCATATTATTTATTTAAAATCGAGTCTTATTTCATACGCTACGTATTATTCTATAAATAAATCATCAAAATTATTGCAAAATTCATCCTAACAAGGGTTTATACATTATAATGGATCATATGCTCTCAAATCTTTCGAAAATACTATCCATCACTACCGATCAAAACTCCTAAAAAGGATTTATCGATGTAGGCCGGAAAGATTAAGGATGCTAATGAATAAGGGTATCCCACAAGATATCCGATGCTTGATTGAAGCAAAGGTTCGATTATCCGTGAGGTTTCAATTCCTTCTAAATACATGCCTGGTATGGGTAAAAGTAGTTTTTCAAAGAAACGGAGAGCAAAAAGATTAGGAGGATGCTACAAGTGTGCTCGATGGACATGTGACACTCGATGTAAATCAGGGGGTACTTGTCCGTAAATGTAGAAGATAAAATAGCTGCTCATTAAGGATGGATTGAGTAAGGAGCCTTTGGATGATATTCAACGTGCTCTTGAGACACATCCTAGTGGACACGCATAAGGTGAGCTAATGGCCTTATGGGCCAAATTCAAAGATCAACAAAGCGCTACGGCCTTGAAAAACTTACTTTAGAAGATCCTGCTTGTAAATTTAGTAGAAAAATTTAGCATGATGATTTTCCCATATTTATGTAAGAAAGCTCGTGTAATAACAAAAATCAATATATTTCTTTTATTTGTAAATATCGCTTTTCAATTTTAAGATATATATTATTTTTCAATCACTGATACTATATGTCATATCACTAAAGAAAAATTTCTCGCTTTTTCTCTTTCATATTTGTCAAAAAGTAAATAGTGCACTCAATTATTGGTTTGAAAATTTTTCTTTAAATAGAGGGGATTCATATATCTCTCATATTCATACATTAAAAGTATAGTGCAAAAAGAGAGATAGGAGTAGAGATGGATATGGAGATTTTAGAATCATCTCATACAAGTCACCTTTACCTCGCCAGATTAAACCGTATGTATTCTTGGTGGATCTAATGCAGGCCATATCCAATATGTGGATATGGCAAACCGACTTGTAAAAGAGTTAGGGAGACAAGAAATCAATATACTATACGGAGGAACCAACAACAAACTTTTAGCTAGACTTATAATGGCCGCACAATCATAGGGAATAAGAGTTTTGAGCGTAATACCTTTCCATCTAGTTGGATCTAATACAATTGGAGCCAGCTTCTACCATGGGTCCAAAGCAGGTTGGGGCTACAAGCGCAATCCATCCACAAATCGCATGATGTATATGATGAATAATAGTGATGCTTTCATTGTCCTTCCAGCGCTACAACACACCGGAGGAAATATTCAATATAGCCTCGTTGGCACAAAGTGAATTTTCATGTCAAACCAATAGGTTTGTTGAATATTAATAATTTCTTTGATGGCTTTACTAGCTTTCTAGATCGTGGTGTAAATAATAAGTTTATCTCTCATTCAATGAGAAAATACTTATTTGCTTAGTATCGCTGATGAACTACTCATCAAATTTCATGCATATGTTCAAGAATCATGGAAGCCCAGTCCGCTTTGGCCTGCATCATCGTGTCGTTTAAAAGAAATTGATCCTTTAAATATTTCGTTATGAATCCTAATGTTGATGGTGGCAGAGTTACGAGTATTTATACTTCCTAGACGCATCCCTCATTTATGGATTCAAGATGTATATTCTTTTGCATTTCTATATTTTCGAGTGTTTAATGTCATCTTTGATATTCTCAATATGTTCCACTTCGACTGTTTTGTACTTCTTCTGGAGTAATAATAATATCATATTGGCTTTATTCAAATACAGAAATCTAGTGATTATGCTTCTTCAAGAGCATTTTATTCTCATATTAATACAATCTCATATCATCGATGAGATTATTTCATATAATTTCTCCATGCGATATATTTTCTTTGATTTATCAACATGGGATCTATTGAGCATTTTATTTTCATCTATTTATCCAATGGTGACTTCAAGTACCACTTACTCAATTTTCTCCATTAATATTCTGTATATATATGGGGAAGTAATTTTATTCTCATCGTCTACTACTTGAGAGTATGATTAGAATATTTGATCAACTACTTCTTCGAGTAGGATTCGTTATAACCAATCGTGTAGTATAACCCACCACATTGGAAATATGCACACCAATCGTGGTGGTATTACCCACCACATTGGAAATATACTCAAACTATAAAGTGCATAAATTTAAATCGCAGAAATTAAATTTCCTCCAATAGGTGGTCGAACCTACCTTATGGGAATTATTGCAATAAATATAAATTTACTAATTTAAATTAAGTAGAATTAAATTGCATAATGTTTAACTACTTCTTCAGAGTAGGATCTCGCTAAGAAGGTATTACCCATCACTTAGCATATAAAGTGCGTAAATATATAAAACCTTCCGCTTAGTGACTGTTGAACCCATCATCAAGTAGGAGGTATTGCAAAGAATTAAATTGCAAAGAAATAAAGCCATGAGAATTAAATATTGAATCGCTTACGGAGCAAATTTGTTATTCTAGAACAAATAATCATTACTTCTACAAGAGCACACTTATCCTTCTGTAATAAGACATTATGTAATTGAACTCTTCTGAGTTAAAATAATATTCGATCTTTTAACTCAAATGGACTTCAAGCCATTTTATATAATCAATGGATTTAGAATTTCTTCATGAATATTCTATCCATTTTTCACTGTCCAAAATTAGGCTCGCTTTTACTCTAAGGGTAAAATTGTCCATTCCAATTCGCAAAGGTAAAATAGTCAAAAATATTTTATCAATGTTTTACGATTGGAAAATTATCTCCTTTCTACTTCAATTTATCAATATCAAAATATTCAAGCGACTATTTTGTAACTTTTTCAAAAGTTGGTGTACTGATTTGTAAATTTTGAAAGTTTGATAATAACATATTTCAAACAACGAGTTATTACCCTATCAATGTTGGTGTCAAATCGAAGTTCTCGTTAAATCGAGTATAATGGAGTCGAGAAAATTTGATTTTGATAATGTATGCCCTTATATCTCGAGAAAACGAATATTATAGTTTAATATATTATTATAAAGATAAAAGAATATAATATATATACCTTTTCATTTTTCTTGAGAAGAATCGAACACGCACGATTTCCTCCATTCGCTAATTCTCAATTGCCCACAACTCTTTCATTTCGCATAAATGCTTTTCGCGAGTGATTGAGAAGATGTAGAGAGTGAGACGTGAGAAAAGTGGGGAAAGATAAGAGAGAAAAGAAAGATAAGTATTGATTGGAGATGGATTAGGTTATTTATAATAATTGGTTTCGATACATGTAAGATCATCTATAAGATGAACTGTAGAAAGATACTCCTTCATATTACTCAAATGTAGACTACTTGATAACGTTATATAAAAGATGTAAAACAATGTAGAGAATTTAGAGAGAATGAATTCTAAGGAATTCTCAGTGAATGAATTTCATTAATAATCAAACCCTATTTATATGAAAAACTTGAATTCAAGACAATCGTAATTACATAATTTCATCAAGGGTATAATAGTCATTCACATATAATAATTACATCTTTTACCAAATTATTCCTCCACCAAATTATTCCTCCACCAAATTATTCCTCATAATTCATAACCACTAAATTATTCTCAATTATTCATAACACCTAATAATTATTCTTCAATTATTATTCATAACAGTTAAATACTAATCCCTTACTCATGGGACTGAGGTAGTTGTTAAATACTTATCCCTTATTTATAGTTGGGGCCCTAATCGCACTAAATGTTACACACACTCCGGAAAGGACAATTGCAAGTTGGCTGTAGGACACATGAAATAATTGCTCCAATTAAAAAAATGAGTGAGTTAAACACGATGTGACATATTCTATTGCCTTTACATGTGAAGTCTTGGGTGTTAGTGAATTTTTAAAAATAAGTTTTTAAGAATAGAATGAGAGATAATGGGTGGAATTGAATGGTAGAGATTTAATAATATAAATTAATAGAGATAATGAGTGAAATTGAATGATAGAGATTTAATAGTACAGATCAATTCTACGAGATATATAAATATAATTTATTTGAACAAATTCAAATTTTAAAAAATATAAAAAAATATAAATTAAAATGAGTATGATAAGAGACCCTTGTTGGCCTTTGAGGTTGGCCTATTGTAACATTGATAGATACCATTAACAGCCAGAGCCTTGTAAACATTTTCTTCATTAGTTACTACTAAAACATGCAGTAGAGTAGTATTGGAGATGGCTTATGCTTCTCTACTCTCACTTACTCAAACCATAGAACAAATCCTCCAGACACAGTTTCATAATGAATTCCCGTTATTTCTTGATGAAGAGAAGCTGCAGCTAAGATCTCTCCACGAAAAGCTTAGCAATTTGCTGTTATTTCTTGAAAATTCTTCACCACAAGATAGTGGGAAAACTTCGTATTTGGAAAGAAGAATCAGATATGTAGCATATGAAGCTGAAGATGTAGTTGAATCGCATATGGCGAAGAAATCTTTCCGCTTTCAAGGAATTACAAGTTGTTTTTGGGAAATAATACAACGTTGTGCTAGGCGCTTTGTATCGCATATGGCAAGGAAGTCTTCCCTTTTTCTAGAAATTTCAGTTTGGTTTTTTGTGCTACAATATTTTGCTAGGCGCTTGTCGCATATGGCAAGGAAGTCTTCCCGTTTTCAAGGAATTTCAAGTTGTTTTTGGGAAATAATAAGTGTGCTACAACATTGTACTAGGTGCTTGGTATCGCACATGGCAAGGAAGTCTTCCTGTTTTCAAGGAATTTCAAGTTGTTTTTGGGAAATAATAAGTGTGCTACAACACTGTACTAGGTGCTTGGTATCGCATATGGCAAGGAAGTGTTCCCGTTTTCAAGGAATTATTACAAGTTGGTTTTGGGAAATAATACAACCTTGTGCTAGGTGGTTGGTATCCACAACAACGTGCCAAACTTTTGAGAAGAGCTTACATGCAATTGAAAAACTTAGTTCGATCTTGGAAGAGGTGGAGAAGATGAAAGCACAAAAGGTTAGTGGAGATGAAGCTCTGCAGCCAAGCATTATTAAGGATCCCCTTGAAAGCAATGCTACCATCGAGATGGAAGGAGTTGGTAATGAAAATATATATCTTCTTGTTCTAATTGTTGTTTATGTACGGTGTTGTGCTTTGAATGAGTTGTTATCTATATATTAAAGAAATATTTAAACTAGAACTTCTCAATCTTTGCTTATTTATGTCCATTTTTCTGACTGGATGAATATATATATAAAATGTCTCTTTTTCTGACTCGATGAATATATAAAATCTGAGAATTGTCTCTAATTTAATTTTGATGTAAATTATTTATGATTTCTACTTCACTCTTTTCTGGGACATAAAATTTTTTCTGTTATGAATTTTGATGGTTTCGGTACAATAGGGTCACTAATAATTTATATTTATTTTTTTGGGACAATAGAGTCACAAATAATTTATATTTCTTGGTTTTCTGTTTTACATTTAACGTCTCTACAAATACTTGTTATAACCAGAAAATGTTATGAGCCCTCAATGAAACTAAAATATCGTATGATTATCCATGAATGAATACAATTTTTTTATGTAACCAAAAAAAAAAAAAAAAAAACACCAGCACTCGTGCTAAAATTGCAGTCATGCCATTATGAATGGCACCAACATGGCTCTTTGTTGGCCACTACCTTGGTTGCTTATCTTGAGCATATATACCAATTTTATTAATCTTGATTCTATTCCAGAAGAGGCGGTGAAGGTGCATCCAATGATCTCTTCCGGAGCTTCTTCATCCCAACCTGCTTTCACTGGTAAAAGTTCTATGGTAGGATTTGAAAATGACAAGCTCAAAATTAAGGAGATACTGAGTGGGTCATCCGCTAGATTGGAGATAGTCTCAATTGTTGGGATGGGTGGCATAGGCAAAACCACACTGGCAACAAATATCTACAGTGATTCATTTGTCATCCGTCACTTTGATATCCGGGCATGGATAACAGTCTCCCAAGAATATAATATGAAATTGCTCCTTGCAGGCCTTCTAAGATCAATGGGAGAGGCAGTTATCAATGGACCGGATGAGGAAGACTTAAAGATGAAATTGTATCAAAGCTTGAAACGAAGAAGGTATCTCATCGTGATGGATGACGTGTGGGACGACAATATCTTGGAGAAATTTAGAAATATTTTCCAAGATGACAACAATGGAAGTAGGATAATTATGACTAGTCGGTCATCCAAAGTGGCTGGTCCAGGCAACTCTTGTAACTATATTCACCATCTTAATTTTTTGAGTCCAGATCAAAGCTGGAATCTCCTGTGCCAGGAGGTGTTCGGAGAAGAAAGGTGTCCTCATGAACTTGAGGATATTGGAAAGAGGATTGCAGAAAATTGCAATGGACTTGCACTTTCGCTTGTGGCAATTTGTGGTGTTCTCCACAAAGCTGAGAAGACACTAGCACATTGGCAGTATGTTGAAATGAATATGAAGTTTGCAAAAACTGGAAATTATGAGAGGTCAATGGAGATACTATCGTGGAGTTACAACCAATTGCCGTATCATCTCAGGGCATGCTTTCTTTATATGGGAGTTTTCCGTGAAGACTTTGTGGTCCGTGTTTCCCATCTTATCATGTTATGGGTTGCTAATGGATTCATAAAACCAGTTTCATCTAAGACATTGGAAGAAGTGGCTATGGAGTATTTGGAAGATCTTAATGATAGAAATCTGATAATGATTCGGGAGAGGGGTTATTATAGAGGTAAAATTAAGAAATGCGTTATGCATGATCTCCTGAGAAAAATGTGCATAGAAAAGGCCAAGGAGGAAGAGTTCATTCTCGATGGTAGGGGTTGGGTAACATCTCGAGTGTATTTAAAAAGGTACCGTCACATAAGTTTTTATGACGCCTTCCGTCACATGAGTTTTTATGACCCCTTCAGTTACATGAGCGAGTTTGATGATTTCTCAACCCTTCGTTCCATTCGATGCTTTCAAGAAGCAGACATGCCGATCATTATGTCGTCTCGATGTCTCAAGGTTTTTGACGGATGCGGAATGATATTTGAAAGGTTTCCAATTGAATTAATACAATTGGTTAACTTAAGGTTTATTGCTCTGGTTTTTAAAGGGATGGGCGAGATTCCCGTGTCACTAGCTAAACTTCCTTTTCTTCGAACCTTATTGATTTTTAGAGATGAAGGTGAGGAAAAGGTCATCATAATACCCTCAGAAATCTTGAAAATGCGACGGTTAATGCATTTGTTGGTAGAAGGAGGTGAGTTGCGTGATTGTTCTGGTGGATGTAAGTGGTAAAGCCACTTTCTTTGACAAAGGAAAAGAGAAGGAAAGTCATGAAATGAAGCTACCAACTCCCATCTCCAAAGTCAAGAATGCAAGCTACCAACTCCCATCTCCACGCCTATAAATATAGCCTTTCATTCTTCAAATCCTACACCCCAAAAAAAAGTGAGAGCAATCTCATAAGATATAGAGAGGAATAGAGAGAAAAATTAGAGAAAAAAAGATAGTGAGTTTCTCCTAAATTTTTCGTGTTATTCCCTTAATTTGTGAGGGTGTGTTTTCTCCTATTATAAGAGAGAGTTATTTTCATTTGTACTCTTCTTATATTAGAGAGAAGTTGTTGTAATCCTTTTGCTATAGTGAAATCCTTCTACAGTTTGCCCGTGGTTTTTACCCCGAATTAATTTGGGGGTTTTCCACGTAAAATCTGGTGTTTCTCGTTTTTCTCATTTCTATTTCAATTGTAATTGTGTGCCGAGTTCCACAATCGATCCTAACAAGTGGTATCAGAGCTTTGGTTGTGATTTTTCATTAAATTCTTAGTATGCTCTGTGGTTGCAGCATAGACTGATCTTCCACATCAGAAACGATTTTTTGAGAAAATCACTAGATCTATAGCCGAGTTCGTGCTAAGATCAGATCTAGTTAGTGGAAAAGAGGCACCTATAAAAATGGCGACGAAATATGAAATAGAGAAATTCAATGGGAATAATTTCTCATTGTGGAAACTGAGAATAAAGCGAGATTGAGAAAAGATAACTGTTTGGCGGCAATTGGAGAAAGGTCCGACGATATCACTGATGATAAATGGAGCGAGATGGATGGCAATGCTATTGCTAATCTACATCTAGCGCTAGCCGACGGAGTATTGTCGAGTGTATCGGAGAAAAAGACGGCAAAAGAGATTTGGGATCATAAAGATTGTTAATGGCGCACTTGTAATAATGAAAGAAGAAAAAGACGGCTCTTAACCGTGGATGCTTAAAGAAGACAATGTTAAAAGAAGAAGGATCTGTCGCATCGGCAAGTTCAATAGAAGAATCAACGATGTTGTGGCATCGTAGCTCAGCACGCATGTCGTCAGAAAAGGCTTGGAGATTCTCTCAGAACCAGAACTTCTTCTGAGCTAAAAGAATTGTTTACTAGTAAGCAACGCAGGTTAAAGTTTGGTACTTCTACTATTAGAAGTAAAACTAGTTTGGAGCCGATTCATTCTGATGTTTGGAAATCGCCAATTATATCCCTAGGAGGTGCAAGATACTTTGTATCCGTTCAGGAGATGTGGGGTGTATCCAGTTAATAAAAGGAAATCGATGCTGTTTTCTCTTCAAAGACTACAAAGTGCAAGTTGAACTGGATGAAATCCGTGAAAGTGCATATTCTCTAAGAGGCCGATGGTGTTAAGGGTACTACCTGTGGGTTCCCACTGCCCACAAGGTGATAATCAGCAGAGATGTACTATATGCAAATGATAAGATGCAAGAAAAATGATATGATAGCACTTCAAAAAAAAAACTAGAGACTACAATTTGAGTAGACCTAGTGATGTGTGCTACATATGGTTTGCATTAAGAGCAGTTGGATGTGAAAGCTGCTACTCTTCATGGTAAACTTGATGAAGAGGTTTGTATGCTCCAACCAGAAGGTTTTGAAGACAAAGAAAAAAAAAAGAACTTGGTTTGACCGGTTGAACAAATCTCTATACAGTCTCAAATAGGCGCCGAGATGTTGGTATAAGAGATTTGATTCCTTCATCACGAGCTTTGGATACAACAGATTGAATGCAGATCCTTGTGTCTATAACAAGAGATTTGGTGATGGTGATTTCATTATTCTACTGTTGTATGTTGACGACATGTTGGTAGCAGGCCCCAACAAAGATCGTATTATAGAATTAAAGGCTCAATTGGCTAGGGAGTTTGAAATGAAGGACTTGGGACCAGCAAACAAGATTCTAGGATGCAAATTTACCGAGATGTAAATAATAGGAAGATTTGGCTTTCTCGAGAAGAATTACTTGAAGAAAATCTTGCGACGCTCAATATGCAAGATTGTAAGCCAATCTCTACCCCTCTTCCTATTAATTTCAAGTTATCCTAAGTATGAGTCCTAGCAAAGGAAGCGAGAGGATGGAGATGTCTCGAAAAGTCCGTATGCATCAAGAGTGGGTAGTTTAATGTTCGCTATGGTTTGTACAAGACCAGGACATTGCACAAGCAAAGGGGAGCGATTAGTCGGTACATGGCGAATCCTGGTAGAGAGCATTGGAATATCGTGAAGAGGATCCCGAGATATATCAAGGGTACCTCGATGTCGTTTGCATTATGTTATGGAGGATCGACTTTATTGTCAAAGGCTATGTTGATTCAGACATTATGCGGTGATCTTGATAAAAGCAAATCCACCACAAAGTTATGTGTTTACTCTTGCCGGAGGAGCAGTGAGTTGGGTTTCAAACCGCACTATCGTGGCTACGCCAACGACTGAGGCAATACGCGGCAGCTACACAAGCCAAGAGAAGAGACAATATGGTTGCAAATGTTATTGGAAGAGCTTGTGCACAAACATGAGAAAATTGCTCTATTTTGTGACAAATGAGCGCTTTGCATTTGGCAAAGAATCCAAAGATTTCATTCAAGGACTAAATACATTCGTGTTCAATATCACTTTGTTCGTGAGAAGGTGGAAGAAGGAAGTGTGGATATTCGTAAAATCCATACGAAAGACAACCTAGCGGATATGTTAACAAAACCACTAATAATGACAAGTTTGTATTGTGTCGATCTTCTATTGGTCTAGCAGAGACGTGAGCAAAGATGAATATGGCAAGCGAGAAAGGGTAAAATGATTTCTATGAAAGTGACTTTAAGTGGGAGAATGTAAGTGGTAAAGCCACTTTCTTTGACAAAGGAAAAGAGAAGGAAAGTCATGAAATGAAGCTACCAACTCCCATCTCCAAAGTCAAGAATGCAAGCTACCAACTCCCATCTCCACGCCTATAAATATAGCCTTTCATTCTTCAAATCCTACACCCCAAAAAAAGTGAGAGCAATCTCATAAGATATAGAGAGGAATAGAGAGAAAAATTAGAGAAAAAAAGATAGTGAGTTTCTCCTAAATTTTTCGTGTTATTCCCTTAATTTGTGAGGGTGTGTTTTCTCCTATTATAAGAGAGAGTTATTTTCATTTGTACTCTTCTTATATTAGAGAGAAGTTGTTGTAATCCTTTTGCTATAGTGAAATCCTTTCTACGCTTGCTATGGTTTTACTGAATTAATTTGGGGTTTTCCACGTAAAATCTGTGTTCTGCTTTTCTCATTTCTATTTCAATCAGAATCATGCACAGCCCACAATCGATCCTAACAGTGGACGGATGGAGAACCTACAGGCACTTTGTGGGCTAACAAATTTCATACTTACCGAACAGACCCTTGTAGTATTTCCCAACCTAAAGACACTGAAAGTTTCACTCCTCTCCAATACGTCGGTATCCAATTCATGTTTAGAAAATTTAGTCCATCTTGAATATTTGAGGATTCACAATTATCGTTTGTGGGGGGACCATTTATGCCAGCCATCTCCTCGTCTTGCTTTTCCAGTGAAACTGAGGAAATTATCTTTGGATGATTGTTATCTTTCTCAGAGACAATTGTCCACTATTGGTAAACTTCCGAACCTCAAGTCCTCAAACTGGAAATCGGCTACGTTGTTAGACGGTTGGAAAACTGAAGGAGAGGAATTTGGCAAATTAAAATACCTGTTCATGAAAATCACCAATAAGTTTTCGTGGAATGTGGAGGGAGATCATTTCCCAAGCCTTGAGTGCTTAACTCTTGAGGTCTTCAAAGATTGCCTTCCTTATGAAATTGGAGAAATTCAAAATCTGAAAGCTATCAACTTGTATGGTTGTTCGTCATCTGCTGTGGACTCGGCAAATAAAATCCGAGAGGATCAAGAGCAGTGGGGCAACGACATTCAGATTAACGTCCATCGGAGATTCTACGTCAAAGAAGTTGGTTTTCGCTGGTATATGGTATGTAATTAAAATTCTTCTTTCTCGTTATCATATAGAAATATTAATAATTTGCTATATGGAAAATCAATGTTTTTATGGACTTCTCTTTTCACCCTGCTCCACTTTTTTCGCAGCGACATTTGTAATTTACATAAGATGCCGATAGTTAATTGAGCAAGCTAAGCTTCGGTAAGTATCCAGTCAGTCCTTAATTAATTGAAACTTTCATATCATCTAAGCTGGGTTCTCTTTCGTTGTACTTTTCGTAGCTTGATTTTCATTTTTTAATTCAATGGTTTTAGGTGCATGCCTTACAAGCTTCGTAGCAGCCTACCCAGAAGCATCATCTCAGAGACACACTTTAAACCATGCAAAGATCAGTTGTGATTCATAATGTGAATCTTTTTTCAATAAATCTCTTGTGACTTGATGTTTAATTATGTTCTCCCATTGCATGTCATTGTGTCGTCGTGTTTTATACTTTGGTTTCACAAACGCGGATTGTTTGTTTCCTTGGGATGGAATCTTCTCAAGTATCCATAATTTTCTCCTTAGATTTATGATTCACTCACTCATTGGTGTTTGAGGGGAAGATAATCTTTCTTAGTTGAGGTGGCATCTCCAAAACGATATGAGCATATACTCTGTCAATCGGCAGGGTATGGAACTGTTCTATGTTTGAAACTGTTCTATGTTTCTCGATTTTTTTTTTCATTAACTTGGCACGTGCTAACGGTGCGGGACCGGTCGATTTGAGAGGCAAGGAAGTGGTGCGTATGGTCAAATGTGAATCCACTGCTGCACCCGTTTGTCAAATAACCGAACAATTTTCTTGTTCTTCATCTTCATCTTTTTTTATTTTTATTTTTTTCCCATTTTTTTATATTTATTTTTTAATTTTGTTTTTTAATTTTAAATTCACCTCTCTGTTTCTGTCTCTCTCCCGAAGCAAACAAATATCCAGATTCCAATTAACTATTTTTACGACGCAATAGTCTGGAATATTTTCCTGATTTCAGCAGTATTTTACTGAGACAGTTTGTACATTTTTATCATTTACACAACTGTTTTCATGTGGAAATATTGTCATCCTTTTTTTTTTCTTCAAACATTATCTATTTATATTATATTATATATATACACCACCCCATCGGACTAATTGAAATTTGGCTTTAATAAATACAATGTAGCAATCTATATCTATGCTCCTTTTAATTAAAAGTGTAGAAAGATTGAGAAACATTTTAATTTGTTCCCATCCCTCATTTGTTTTGATTAGATTTACCAAGTATAGAACCAATACCAAATACGGGGTCCCAGACTACCAATTTTACAATTACAATCTTTTATTATTCCCTGAACTTCAATTATGCATTCAATTCAATGCATATGAGCCCACCTCTCTTCATCTTCTTCAGTTCCTACAGCTTCTTTAATGACTCTTCTCCTATATAGATGACAGATGACATAGACAAAATAGGGATGCGAGAAGACAAAGAATTTATTGGAAACCCCCTTGGTCCATGAAAGTTTTGCTTATTGTTGCACCGCTTTTTCCATGGCTCTTTCACCATATTGATTTCTTCACCAGAATCGAATATTTTTGTAGCAACCTAATTTTCATCAGGTTCGAATTTGACTTTTTTTTTTTTTTTTTTTTGTAATTTTTCTAAATGATTGCTCTTGATAGCCTTCTATTTTTTCTTCAGGTCCAATTTAACATTGTTATATTTTGTATTATTTTGTTATTATGATCAATGCAATCTAATTTAACTACGGTAAATTTTGACAGAAATAATTAATCCGATATAATTCCAAAAGAAACAAAAGTAAAAGGAAAACTCTTCGGGCAATTGCACCAAACATGGACCTGGACCAATTTCGAAGGAGCAAAGGTGTAGACAGAAGACAGTGTAGACAGAAGACGTAAAGGCTTGAAGTTGTGAACTCCAAATTCGTCTCCTCTTTTTGCTCCTTTCTTTAATTTTTCTTTTTTTTTAGTTAATAGTTTTATTACTTGATTCTTTTTTAGATTTCTTTGGTATTATTGATTTACTGTGTTAACTTTCAAGAACACTTTTAGGATTTGGGAATTTCGGATTTATTGATATATAGTTCATAGCAATGCTAGTGGATTGAAATTGAATAGATTGGGTATTAGTGTTTTCTACTTGAGTTTTGTTATAGTTTAATGCTTTGGCATTCAGGGTTACGCATTTAAATACATTAATTTTGTATATGAGTATTTCAAGCTTATGAACTTGGAAAGCCATTGGAATGTTCCTTATGCAATTGCCTTGTTTCTTACCGTTGTGAATTATAGTTCTTAGGAGCAACAAAATGATAATTTCCTTTATACACGTGTGTCCTAGGAAATGATCGATTCTCAAAGGAACAAGTATATATAAATGATTATCAATCAATAAAAGAAAGTTAAAAATTCCTGAAGTCTACAAAATCGAGAAAGAGGCATCAAGACGTTGAAGTTATATATATTATGGTGCACAGAAATTCGATTATGAAACATCTTTTTTTCTTCTTTTTTTTTTTTGTGTTCAAATGCTCAAGTAAATTTGTCATAAACTGCTATTTCAGAATAGTTACGCTTCTTCACATCTCAAATGCATGATACTTTAATACTCCTATGCATTTTTGGACGTTAATTTGGATAAGAATCTCTCTACTTCGAACACAATGAGTATATCGATTTTGTGCACAAAACAAATACTCCATTATCTGGCCGAAAAATATGGAGTTTCTCATGTAGCAAAAAGTTTTCTTCTAATAAACAATTTATATAAGTAATATAAGCAATTATAATTATTGATTCAACCTCTAAAAGAAATACCAATTCACTGGCCCTTACTATTTGTTTGAAATAGATTTCTAAAAACTTTAATTGGATGAGATTAGTTTTTCCTCTAGGAAAAGGAAAAAAAAAAAAGAAAAAAGAAAATTGGTTATATCTAAACCAAACCAATTGTGAATAAAACTTTATAATAACGTGCTTTGCACGTTATTAGTACTAGTATTCATAAATTACTCCAAATCTGTTGTTTGTTACCGAATAAAAATAATCCATATTAATAACAAGGTGTATCAATTCAATTATGTCCACTAGTTCTATTAGTTGTGAGTTGTGGCAGTTAAGAGAATAGTATATCTATTATTGGCTTATTATTTGAAAGAAATATATAAAATCTATCACTTTTCTTGCCTTTGTGGTTGTGGAACAACATACTTCGCTTTTTGTAAAATGCTACTTGTATATTAATCTTTACATGTTCTTTTATTAGATGTCATGTGAAATGATATAATAATGATATTGATATATTATTTGACAAGATTTTAATGCTTCATATGAGTGTAAAGTTGAGTATACATAAACTATTATCTTAAGTTTACAATGAGTTTTTTGACAAGTCGACTCTGATTATTGTTCGAAAAATTACGACAATTAAAATTGTTTATTGTGGAGTTGTTATTTGAAGTAATCAACATTTATTCATTATTAATTTATTTACTTTTTCATCCAATTATTAATTACTAATTCCATTTTAAAAAAATGTTATTTTGAGAAAACTAGACCATATGCTTGGCTTTTTGTGTTTCCAAACAAAGAATAAAAAATTAAGCAGTACTCAAGTTGCAACTAATTTGTCCAAACTAGTCTCGTTTACCATACTTGTCAAAATGTCATTTTCCTATATATTGCTTGGAAGATTTGAAAATTATTGCAAGTTGGCGGGCATGTAGAAATAATTTCTTACATGTTGATTATATTTGTAACAAGTAATGAACTTTATCTATTTTTCATAATAAATTAACTTTTGGAGACTTCGATCCCTAGCAATTGTTTCTGAAATTAAAAAGAAAAAAAAAGAAAAATTGTGCTATATTTATATACAATCTTATATTTTGGTCCTTGAAGATTGGAGTTATGGAGTATATTAGAATTCTTACACGAGGTGTAATGAGTCTAATAACTTAAGACCCTAAATTGTTCACTTTGAGAAGACGATGGACAACTCCAGTTGTCTATATTCCGCAAGTTCAGCCCCATAGACGTCTTTCCCTACTTTCCAGTAATTAAGAACTCCTAACGCATGTTTTGAAAAAGAGTCTGTAGTGCAAATGGTGAGTAAAGAATCGATGGAGTACTAAATATTAGGGTGTGTTTGATAGGATTCCAGGAAAACGAATTCCCGGAAAACGAATTCTCGGAAAACCGATTCTCACAATTTTCTTGGATTGAGTTTTCCAGGAAAATCATTGTTTTTGTGCTTTAAGAACTTGTACCTGGAAAACGAATTCCCGGAAAACATTTGCAATCAAACACACAAGTTGGAAAATGATTTCCTTGATTTGATATTTTCCTGAAAAATGTTTACCAATCAAACACACCCTTAGAAATTAGAAAAGTGGAGAAACATTATTCTCCTCTAGTGGGGCATACCCCCTAATTGACATATTACTATCACATCAATTGAGGCGGTGATGTGATATTGTATATCTATTGAAAATAATGATGTGATAATATCACACTATCACTCCCGATTAATGTGAAAGTGCCTCCGCAGCTGTAAAATGGGGCGGGTATGTTTTATCACGTCCCATGGAGTAGGCGAACATTATTTATAAGTGAATTAGCTTAGTTTGTTTTTCTTATAAAGTCTTATTTGCTTCTAATTTAGAATATTCAAGCAGTGTACTTGGACAAAATCACGGGCTTAGTTTGTATTACTAATAACTTTTAATTGTTATGATGATCATCATAAAAATGGTTTTCGATATTCTTAATCAATGGATGCTAGTCACCTCATACATGATGTAATATTAATTGATCGAATGATTGAGGATCTTGAAATTAGGTTGTGCATTCTCAATTTAAAATTTTCCTGGTTGACACTACACCATAACAAGCAATTTGTCACGCCTAGGATCTCAAGGGGGTCACGGTTTTAAACCGTGACCCCTAGATGCGCGAGTTAACAAAAAAAAAATAAAAATTTCTAGGATGGTCACGGTTTTAAACCGTGACCATCAGCGAGCTGGGGGTCACGGTTATGAACCGTGACCCCCATTGAATATTTAAAAATAAAAAATAAAAATTGTGCAATGGTCACGGTTTAGAAACCGTGACCATCACCGAGTTTTGGGGTCACGGTTTTGAACCGTGACACCAGTTAATAATAAAAAAAAAAAAACCAGCTTACCTCAGTCAGACGAATTAAAGAAGCTGGGTTTCCATTTTTCAGCCCCCAAACGCGATAAACCCTAAATTCACCCCTAAAATTCGAAAATTCATCCATTCCTTTCAACCAAAAAGCTTCTCATTTTCGTGCACCATCTCCTCTTGTTGAAGTGTAGTGTAAATATTGAATTAAAGCTCGACAAGAAGGTACTATTATTGCTTCAAGTGTCATAAATGACGATTGGCACCTAAAAGGTCGTCTTCTCCGGCCCAAAACTCGTGTTCTCCGGTAGTTTGGAAGCTAGAAGTTGTCTTCTCCGGCCATACGTTGGTTTATTGGAACATCAATTGGTAATTTTTTCAGCTTTTTCGCTTTTTTCCAGATTTTTTTCGCTTTTTTTTCACATTGGTTTCGTTTTTTTCATCTTGGTTTCGTTTTTTTCATCCTTTTTTATGTGCATGAAATATAAATGGTTGTTGTGATTTTTTTCAGCTTTTTTTTCATTTTTTTAATTTCATTTTTCACAATTACCATATCTTCACTTGAAATTTTAGTATTTCTTAGAATGAGTTTGGTATTTTAAGTTAATTTGGTACTCAATATACAAATTACCACGATTAATGAGTATATTCAGTTGGTAGATAATTGAGGCATAGATTTGGAATGTGACTTTGCCACTATTTTCATGTTTTAGTGTAAATGTATAGTTTAGAAATGATAAATTTGCCACTATTGTCAATGTAACGAAACGTGAAGTTGATTTCTTGATAATAATATGATATTTAATACGAATATATGTATATATACAATATCTTAACATATATATCACAATTAATGTATCGAAACATTATTTTAAGATTTACCCCCTGTTAATGTAGTTAAATCATTGTGACGTATCCAAACTATTTTATATGAAGATAGTTTATAATTGTAATTGATGTAGATAACGATCAAACGAGGTATTATGTTTGATAAAATTTTACTACATAGATGACGTCTCTTTACATACAATTCTAATTTGAACTAAAAGCTTATTTCCTATATTAATTAATTATATATTAACTTATTGGTCTCAATAATTTACTATTATTTAACTTCATCTCAATTTTAATTTCCTTATCTTCTAACAATATATATTTCTCGATAAGTAATTTATTTTAGTTAAACATAAGTTTATCGATTAGTTGTATTAGGCAACCATGGTCATATTGATCCGCTTGAATTTTAATCAATCTATATTTAATTTTGATAACGGTTTATTTCTAAAATTTCATCTTTCATCTTTTAAAATGTAGTTTTTATTTGAACTAAAAGCTTTATTTTCTAAAAGTCCATTTTAGTCTTAACTCAATTAACATTACTAACTTATTTAGAATTATTTTAGCCAATATTAATTTTGTCTTAGTTTGAAAAAAAAATGCGCCTTCTATTTTAACTGATGTAGAATATTTCTCTTTTATTAGTTAGACTACACATTTTCCTCTCTCATACCAATGGCAAGTTACAATTGAAAACTAATTTCTTTGTAAACTATAATAACTGGTCTCATTTTTCAATTTTTTTAATTTTAATTTGAGTTTCTTAATTCAGTATAACATGTTCTGAATAATATGTTTTGAATGCAGTTTTTATGTATTTACATGGAAAATAGGAAAATGGGAAACAAAAAATTATGAATCAATGTTCATTGAGAAAGTTGCTTTTAAACACTTCTTTTTTTTTTTAGAGAAAAACAACACTACACTTTTTAACAAAGACATTTTAAAACAAATTGAAAGAAAGTCTGAATTTAGACAATAAGTTAAGAGGAAATTAGGACTAGTAGCGTATTTTTATTTTTGATATTTCATAAATCCTACAAAACCAAACTAATTGCTAAAATACTGTAATGACGGTTCATCCTCATACTCATCTATGTGGTATCTGCATCATCCTCACTGAACCGATTAGAATTAGACTGTTCATCTTTCTTCTCTTCATCTTCATCATGTACCATGCTCTTATGCTGATTGGATGATTAAATGTCGAATCCTTTCTACCAACTTGATGCATCCATTGTCCATTAACCATATGTACTGGGGTTTCAAAATTTTAAGTTAGCTTTAATTGAGGAGTGTGGGTTGCAGGAATGGTTATTTTATCAAGTTGAGATGATTGGGTGAAAATATTGAATAGTCACTTGCACAAGTTTTGCTTCAATTTTTTATAAACTTTCTATGTACACTACACCATAACAAGCAATTTGTCACGCCTAGGATCTCAAGGGGGTCACGGTTTAGGATCTCAAGGGGGTCACGGTTTTAAACCGTGACCCCTAGACGCGCGGGTGGTCACGATTAAAAACCGTGACCACCAAAAAAACAAAAAAAAAAAAAAAAAATTCTAGGATGGTCACGGTTTTAAACCGTGACCATCAGCGAGCTGGGGGTCACGGTTATGAACCGTGACCCCCATTGAATATTTTTTAAAAAAAAAATAAAAATTGTGAAATGGTCACGGTTTTAAACTTGAATACCATATTTCACAAATAGTTTTAAATTTCAAAATGTTTGTTTTTATATAAAAAGTTATATATAGGAAGAAATTTTATTGAAAGTTATAAAAAGAAATGAGAAGTTATAAAAAGTGGATGGCCTACCGGCCTGTTTCCTGTAGTTATATTACAATGAATCTTACGTTACAAATACAAATGTTTTTTGTTTCATTGGTTGTTGAATATCATGTAACTTCCCAATAATAAATTTCTCTATTCTTGTTAACAATGATTTTTTTCCAAATTTGTTCAGGTTTTTGAAGATTCACGTTGTCACATTTGGGAAATCCCTATCTTTCACCGAATCATTTAACCTAATTTGTCACGATAATGTAAGTCTTCATTGTTTCCTTTACCCCTCTATCTCCCGCATAGCGTTATTCATCTCTATTTGACACCGTTAATCTAAGTGGTCATACAACCATTTACTTTGTATGTTATTCGCTTGGCTGCTTATTTTACTTAGTCTTTATATTATTTACATGTCACTAGAATCATCATTGAGCTTAGAGTACTGCTTTGAAGATTAGTTTATAATTTACAAACTTCCATATAATTGGATAGTTTGAAATTTATAAAATAATCTTTGAATTGTCCCATTTTTGGACAATTTGTCATTTATTTGTGAATAATGCTATATGTTATCAAAATATATTATATAGTCAGTCATAATCTCGTGTGTAACGGTTTGATCGTGTCTCCTTGTTATTCTCCTGTGTACACTACGGGTGATGTAGATCGTGACATTGTGGAGAATACGGGAGATGTCATTTAAATTTACACATGATATTATAGATGACTATATAATATATTTTGATAGCATAACAAGCGTAAATCACAAATCAATGATGAATGGGTTAGGGCCCTAACCAGTTAGTGTTGGACTTATAAGATGCATTAGGACATTATAAAGAGAAATGTGATTAATTTTTTTTTTGCAAAGCTATTCGTTATAGTATCTTTTGTTTTACATTAATTTCTTATTCCACGTACTCGGCTCATTAACTTGTGAATTATAAACTGAAGCTTTTTCGATGGATTTACCACTTTCTAAAGAATGGATGACTGTGCTTCCAAGAACTAGTCGTGTTTATGTACAAGGTGTTAGGGACTTTATTAAGTTTGCACAGAGCAAAAATCTACAACGATATTATACATTGTCCGTGCATCTATTGTCGGAATAGTAAACGGCTTCGTGTTGAAGATGTTGAGTTTCACTTAATCAAGTGGGTATGGAAGGTAGCTACAAGACTTGGGTCTACCATGGGGAAAATGATTCGATTTCGACCTTACAAAGCAGCCACATACCAATCGAAAATTTTAGTGTGGACGAAGTCTCCTTCAAAGACATCCTATGTTAGATAATTTGTCGATGATGCCTTTCGCATTCATCAGCTTTCATGAAAATGAAAGTACGGGATTCAAAGTGGAAATAATATTGATGTCAAGCCCATGATGATCTGAGTATATTCGCTTAAAATTAGATGCTTCAAAGCCTTTGTATCCCAACCGCAACAAGGATCACACTACTTTGTTTGCAATGATTGGTTTGCGTAACGTGAAAAGCCAATTTGGTTTATCCTGGGAAACAAGGTGACTGCACATCAAGCTATGGATGAAAGAATGCTGCCTGTGGAAAATTTGTTGCCCACAAGTTACCCATCTATGAAAAGTAGCTTAAGGGGGTTAGGGATGAAGTATAAGTCCATTCATGCTTGTAAGTACGACTGCATTTTGTATCGCAAAGAGTATGAATTTGAGGACAAATGCCCGGTATGCAGTGAACCGCGGTTTGTTGTGAAAAAGAATCCGAATAAGAAGGGTTTAAGAATGCACAAAGAACCGCAGAAGGTATTGAAATACTTTCCCGTAGGGCCGAGGTTGAAGCGACTTTACACAGTGCCGTGGATATCAGAAGCTATGACTTGGCATGCACGAGCAGAGCGGGGGGCAATCTCATGAGACATCCTATCGACTCTACTATTTGGAAAGCTGCTGATGTTGCATACCCAGAGTTTGCTAGTGAATCTCGCAATGTTCGGCTTGGATTAGCCACTGATGGTTTCAATCCATTTGGTAGTTTAAGTACCAATCAAAGTCTTTGGCTGGTGATTCTCGTGCCGTATAATCTCCCTCCCTCGTTATGCATGCGAAAAGAGTTTTCAATGTTGTCACTCTTAATCCCTGGCCCAAAAGCTCCAAGTGATGATATTGATGTATTTCTAACCCCGTTGGTTGAAGAGTTGAATGAGTTATGGCTCGAAGGAGTGCAAGCATTCGATTCGAACAAGCAGGAGCATTTTACGCTGAAAGCTATGTTATTGTGGGCAATTCACGACTTGCCGCCTTATGGGACTTTATCCGTCAGAATGTTCATGATTATTTTGGATGCCCCATCTGTGTCGAGGAGACCGGATCGATTGGTTACTGGGCCAGCCATAAGATTTGCTACCATAGTCATCGAGATGGCTACCTCGCGATCACAAGTTTAGAAAGGACAAGAGCAATTTTATTCCCGATGGTGTGGAGGAAAGGTCAGCTCCGAAGAGGATAACGGGGTCTGAAATTGAACTGAAGGCTGCAAGTGCTGCTCATAATTTAATTGGTAAACATCCTAAGACATTGACCTTGAAACGCAAAAGTAGAGTTGATCCGAAAGATCCTAGCAAAGTAAAGCCTTGGTCGAGAAGGTCACTAATGTACGATTTGCCATATTGGAAATCTCATTCGGTAAGGCATGTGATCGACCTCATGCATGCAGAAAAGAATATCATAGAACACATTGTGAGTACATGCTTACAGGGAGTTCATTCAAAGGATGGGGAGAAAGCACGTGAGGATCTTCGGGTAATGAAACTAAAAAAGAGCTTATGGATGCAGAAAGATTTGGAAAGTGGAAAAACTATAATGCCCAATGCAGCTTTCACCTTAACTAAAGAAGAAAGAGATGTGTTTCTTAAAACATTACGTGATCTAAAGACGCCAGTAGACTACTCTTCTAATTTACGCCGGGTTGTGAATTTCAGTGTGCATGATCTAAGACAATGTAAGTCGCACGATTGGCACGTCATTATGCAATTGCTCCCATTACTATTCAGGCATTGCTTTTCCAAACAGAAGGAGCTTCGAAGGGCTATTATGCAGATAAGTCTATGTTTCACCCTTCTGTGTTCAAAAGTTGTTAATCGAAAGCATATCGTGGCAGCCAAAGCGACGATTTTTGAAGCAACATGTGTGCTGGAGAAGTATTTTCCACCAAGCTTTTTTGACATTAGCATCCACATGTTGGTACATTTATGCGATGAAGCTCTTATGTGTGGACCTGTCAGGTATCGCTGCTGGATGTACCCATTCGAGAGACTAATGAAATCTTTCAAAGATTACGTGAAGAATACTAGATACATTGGTGGATCAATTGCAGAGGCGTACATTACGAATGAAGCTTCTTTGTTCGCGAGAGAGTATATGCCTAATCCCGGTATTGGTAGTTTTAATCCTCATCGTGAACGCTTTGTTGACGATTTTGGCGAGTTTGCCGATGAAGAGGCATTGGGGAAAGGTAATAAAGTGAAACTTTCAAATCTTCAATACGAGCAGGTGGCTCGTTATGTTTTCGAAACTCACGAAGACGTAGATGAATGGCGAGAGTAAGTATTTACAGTTAAAGTACCTTCAACGAATGAAACTTAACATTACAGTTACATGACAGTAATATGTTTGACCAAATGACAAATTGTAGGAAGTACAATTCTTTTCCACAATCCAAAAGAAGAAAAGGTGTTTCAAATTCAAATTCGGATTTCAGGCTTTGGGTATCGAACGAGGTAATTATTCCAGTTACACTTCGAATTTTAACCAAGTAGTTAGAAAAATTCCATTATATGCTACTAACGTCTTGTTTTCAATATATCTGTCAGCTGTTAAAATTGGGTGATGTTATCTCAAGGCTCGCCCATCTAGCTAAAGGCCCTAGTTTTGTTGCTAAAGCTTTGATAGATATCGAGTGAAGGGCTATGTATTCTCTCGAATATGGTCGCGAGCAACGTCGCATGCGGAATCAAAATAGCGGTATCGCAATTAAAGCAATTACAACTTGTGTGTCTAGTGCTAAAGACAAAAATCCAAAGCAAGTGGAGATGGTATATTATGGAGTTGTTCAACATATATATGAACTAGATTATTCAAGCTCAGGAGATAGTATTTGACCTGTGATTGGAGTACAGTAGAGGACAAAAATGCTTGCACAGTGGACCCTGCCACGAAGATGGTTATGGTTGATCTGTCAAAATTGAAGAGCAAGGGAAGCATTAAGGATGAACCGTTTGTTTGTGCTTTTCAAAACATAAGCAAGTGTTTTATTCGAAGTGTGCTGACAACAGTCAATGGCCGGTTGTTCTTCATGCGCCGAAGCGGTTAACTGATCAAGTTGATGCTTTGGAAACCCCTACTGATTACCAATCTGCTTTGGATGACAACCCGAATTTGTGTGATTTCTTAGATTATTTGGATGTGTAGATCTACTTATCTTGTTTATGTTTTGATGTAAACAATGTTATTCTTATAAATGCAAGAGTTAATGTTTCCTTGTAATTCATTCTCATTTTGAAATTTTCCATATTGGCTCACAATACCATTAGCTGCATTTATGTGACATCCTATACATGTACAATAGAAACATAACAATACATCATATCGACTAATTGTACTTGTATTGACTTATATATTAAATTAGTTTCATGTGAGTAATCCTTATTTTTGTATTGGCTGCAGATAATGGCCAGTCCATCGATACCTGCTATGCATAAAAAGGAGATTGTGTTTGACATGTTGGAAAATCCTGTTGGTAATAAGAAATTGCTAGTGGCATGTATTCGGGCACTGTTGAAGTGTAACGTTGGGCTTCTTTATGACGACTGGAGGCATGTGCCTTCCGAGGTGAAAGATAGCTTGTGGAATTCTTCTCTGTTGATTTTGATATCGCATGTACTCACAAGAACCGTGATATTTCGCCGTGCAATTCTAACATTATCAATCTAATTTTTAATTTAGCGAAGCACATATGCTGTTATTATTTTGAAGTACTGAATTATCATATGTTTAGTTTGTGCAATATATATTGCTGTTTGATTAGGCTCAACTGTTGTTGTTCGGTTTAGGCTGGAGAACAATATAAGAGTTGGAAGACTCACCTCCGATCCCGTACCTACATGGAGAATGCAACAACTCCAGAAGAAATTCTCAAATTCAAAGATAATCCTCCGGAGAATGAGTATGTTCCGATTGCTGAATGGAACCAATTCATCGAACATGAGTCTACTGAGAAGAAGCTGAAACAAATGGCTCAAGGCAAAGCAAAATAGGGCGAAGAAGACTGATGTGCATTTCCTTGGTTCTAAGTCATATGCCGAGGTATCTGCAGAGTGGACGGTATGCCTATGCCTTTGCCAATCACCTATTTAGCCTAACCCCGACTTGATTCACCTTTAAAGTACATTGTCAATCAAAATATTGTACATATTAAACATGCCATGTTTGTGCTTTTTATTTTACATTTAAATCTTCTATTAATTTGTAGGAGCGATTACAAGGTACTGATGATGAGGGCCAACCTCCCACTCGCAGTAATCTCTACCTTCATGCTCGAAAAACAAAAGATGGATATCGCCCGGAGTTTGTTGAAACTGCTGTGAGTAAATTTCTAAGCTTATAATTTGAAAATTGCCTATAAATTGTGAAATTGTATACTTGATGCATTTACTATTAAATGGGGATGAAATTGCTGAAATTGGTCATTTATTGGTTTCCTAGTTTGACTGTTTATTGTTATATCATTTTATTGATGACAAGAATATCGTAGTGACTTCACTTGGCACGCCTGAATGATCTATTGCAAAGAAAACTATACGCCAAAGGAATCTAGGGAATTTCACTAACATTGTATTCTTATCAACGTCGACATTTCTGTGGGTATTTTGATTGAATTATCTTATTTGTGAAAGTTATAACATTATAGGATTATTCAGCAATTTTGTGAGAATTATCTGATGCCATTCTATTATTTACTCTTTCACAGTGCCAAAATTGCCGAAGTTACAGACGCTCAAGGAGGAGATTCAAGCTCAACAGATATCGATAATGATCCCTTGACTCAAGTGTTCAGAAGGACAAAAGTGGCCGCATTTCTTGTGGAGTTGGGTCAAGGTGCCGATGACTAAGATTAAAGCCACACAACCTGTAGTGTCCGAGATTGGTAGACTCAGACGTGAAGTACGAGACCACGGTTCACCGTTATGACGCCGTCTGTCAAATGAAGGACCAAAGCACGCTGTTACAAACCTTGGTTAAGGGTCGATCCAGTTCAAATCCTAATGAACATTCGCCCGGTAGTGGTCACAAAGTGTTTCCAAGAAAGGTACTACAGCTTGGAGAAGGTTCATCAAGCCGCCTATGAATGCGAGATTACTCTCCAATCCTCGCAAGACAAAGGGTATTATCATCTTAGAGATTTACGCAATAAAAATAATATTGCAATGGTAAGAATTGAGTCCGTTACGCGGTACTCTTGTTCATGGTCGAAACTTCAATGCCCTCAAGCAAAGGTAAATATCGAGTATATCTATCCGAAGTTTCGAGAATGAGCCCGTGTATCTTGGTAAACAAGGGGTGCAGAGTGTTTGGCGATTTTGGTAACGGTTCATTCATTGCGTGGTTGACATACTTGTTGAAGGAGATGGTGTAATTCTCTCCTTTTGATTAGTAGTTATGTTTGTTAACTTATATGACAATGGTTGTGCTTGTGTTTTGAGTATTTTGTTTGATACTTAGTAATATTCGTTATGGTTCATAGTACGGTATTTGATACTTGATTTTAATTAGTGAATGTTGTTTTCAATGATTGTTCTACTTTGTAATATATGGATGGTGATACTTGATATTTGGTGGTGTAATTTATTTGTGATGAATTGATAATTTGATGCTTGACAGCTTGTAATGGATGGTGAAGATATTTGTTTTAACTCATTGTTCTAATTTGTAATCGAAAATATTTGAATTGTGTAGTGTGGTGATGGATTTAGTGATGGATTTAGTGAATGAATTTGTGTTATGGTGTGTATATATATGGATATGGTACTTTTATGTGAATGAATTAGTGTTATGGTGTGATGGATTTTGTGTTGTGGTGAATGAATTAGTGATGGATTTAGTGATGGATATAGTGATGAAGATGGGCTTGGCCGTACCAAGCTACAATCAATTTACAAATTGCAATATGCCGGTCGATCGACTTCGTCACGGTTTTAAACCGTGACGAATTTCCAAATTTAACTATTCTGCGCTCGAATTGGTCAAGGTTTTAAACCGTGACCAACCGTCACGGTTTTGTCACGGTTTAGAACCGTGACGAATTGGTCACGGTTTTGAACCGTGACAATCCAGTTGCGACGGTGATTTTGGTCACGGTTCAAAACCGTGACAAATCGACTTTGTCACGGTTTAAAACCGTGACAATTCGCGAGTTATGGTGTAGTGTGATATAGAGTTTCAAGTCGATACATCCAACATATCATTATCTTTCATGAAAATCCTCGGTGCATCAAGATTCCAAATTATAGGCTCTCAAACTATTCAATCACTAACAATAATTTTCTTCATTAAAATTGATCAATCAATTTAAGCTAATATTGCGTGCAATTGCTAAAGAGTATCTTCAATGTTATCCAATGTAGACATTGCGTAGGCTGTAGAGAAGGGGCCGGAAAAAGTGATGAAAAAAATCGTACAGCAAGAGTGATTAGAAAAAACAAAAATCAAATAGAAGAGAGAAATAAACATGTAATGTTTAATATATATTATAAATGAGGTTTGGAATGACTTCTCAAGACATATATTATATGAAGCTTTGTATTATAATAAATGATTTGCTTATCCACTTCATTACCATGTTATATAGGCATTGAAAATAGAAGCTCTAAGGTTTACCATCTTGCTACCATTTCAAAGGACAAAGTAGTAGAAAAGGAATATCAACCAACGATAATATTGTATGATTTTGATATTTTGTATTGTGTCAAACAATTCAAGAACACATAATGTATTACAACATGTCCAATGAGCATTTGTACTTTTATTTGGGAAGCGCATTTGTACTCTTTAAAAAGAGCAAAACTTAATTTGACGGTGCATAGAACAAAACCTTTTTCGATGGTAGATGATATATATGAAGTTTATACTATTCTATATTTAATAATACTTGTTTTTTTTTTCATTTACTATACTCTTATTTAATTTGTCTATTCTATATTTATTTACCACCCTCAACAATTCTGTAGACTCATTAAATAATGATAATCTAATTTTTTAAAAAATTATTATATGTATAATTTGTCTTTCAACTTGTATGAAAAACCAAACAAACTTCTATAACTGGGGCCGAATGAGTACCCCCATGAAAACTTTGAATTAATGACAATCATTGCAAAAATATTTTCACTCCAAAATTACCAAGACTTGAAGTTTAATTTTAAGTTTTTAATCATTGAATGCTAGTAGACACATGACACAATTTTAATTAGTACTATCTCCATCCTATAAATATAACTTATTTTTATTTTCAAAAAAATTAAGAAAAGTATAGTTAACAGTATTGGAAAAAATAAAATTTAAGATTATTTTCCTAATATACGTTTTCATTTATGAAGTGTTCGATTTCAAATAATCTATTTTATTGATAACAATATATATTAAATGAGGACATATAAACAATTAATATTCTAACTATATTTTTAAAAAGAATGTAACATATATTTTGGAACGGATGGGATAAAATAAGAAATATATTTGTTTTTTCTTCATGGGACTGATGTAGTAGTAGCTAAATACTTATCCCTTATGTGTAGTTGGGGCCCTAATTGCACTAAATGAAATAACTGCTCCAATTAAAAAAAATGAGCGAGTTAAACATGATGTGAGATATACTCTTGCCTTTACATGTGAAGTCTCTAATTTGTTGGCTTTTATTGATACCATTAATAGCGCCTTGTAAACATTTTCTTCATTATTTACTGCTAAAACAATATTGGAGATGGCTTATGCTTCTCTACTCTCACTTACTCAAACCATAGACCAAATTCTGCAGCCAGAGTTTCATAATGAATTCCCGTTATTTCTTGATGAAGAGAAGGTGCTGCTAAGATCTCTCCATGAAAAGCTTAGCAATTTGCTGTTATTTCTGGAAAATTCTTCACCAAGGATTAATAGTGAAACAACTTCATCTTTGGAAGAAAGAATCAGAGATGCAGCGTATGAAGCTGAAGACCTAGTTGAATCGCATATGGCAAGGAACTCTTCCCGTTTTCAAGGAATTACAAGTTGTTTTTGGGAAATAATAAGTGTGCTACAACATTGTGCTAGATGTTTGGTATCCACAACAACGTGCCAAACTTTTGAGAAGAGCTTACAGATTGTAATTGAAAAACTTAGTTCGATCTCGGAAGAGGTGGAGAAGATGAAAGCAAACAACAATGGAGATGAAGCTCTGCAGCCAAGCATTATTAAGGATCCCTTTGAAAGCAATGCTACCATCGGGATGGAAGGAGTTGGTAATGAAAATATATATATCTTCTTGTTCTAATTGTTGTTTACGTACGGTGTTGTGCTTTGAATAAGTTGTTATATATACATATTAAAGAAATATTTAAGCTAAAACTTCTCAATCTTTCCTTATTTATGTCCTTTTTCTGACTGGATGAATAAATAAAATCTGAGAATAGTCTCTAATTTAATTTTGATGCAAATTCTTTGTCATTTTTACTTCACTCTTTTCTGGAACATAAAATTTTTTATGTTATGAATTTAGATAGTTTTTGTACAGCGGAGTCACCAATGATTTATATTTAGATTTTTTGTACAATAGCATCACCAAATAATTTATATTTCTTGGTTTTCTATTATGCATTTAGCATCTCAACACATAATTGCGATAACTAGAAAATATTGATGAGCCTCAATGAAATTAAAATATAATATGACTATCATTTTTATATGAAAAAATAAAAAATAAATACGCAGCTCTCGTGCCAAAATTGCAGGCATGCCGTTATGAGTGGTACCAACATGGCACTTTGTTGATCTTTACCTTAGGTTTGCCTCTCTTGAGCATATATACCAATTTTATTAATCTTGATTCTATTCCAGAAGAGGTGCTAAAGGTGCATCCAAGGATCTCTTCGGGAGCTTCTTCATCCCAACCTGCTTTCACTGATAAAAGTTCTATGGTAGGATTTGAAAATGACAAGCTCAAAATTAAGGAGATACTGAGTGGGACATCCACTAGATTGGAGATAATCTCAATTGTTGGGATGGGTGGCATAGGCAAGACCACATTGGCAACAAATATCTACAGTGATTCATGGGTCATCCGCCGCTTTGATATTCGGGTATGGATAACAGTCTCCCAAAAATATAATATGAAATCACTCCTTGTAGGTCTTCTAAGATCAATAGGAGAGGGAACTATCACTATTGGAAAGGATGAGCAAGAATTAAAGATGAAACTGTATCAAAGCTTGAAACAAAGAAGGTATCTCATCGTGATGGATGACGTGTGGCACGACAACGTCTTGGAGAAATTTATAAATATTTTCCCAGATGACAACAATGGAAGTCGGATAATTATGACTAGTCGGTCATCCAAAGTGGTTGGTTTAGGCAACTCTTGTAACTATATTCACCATCTTAATTTTTTGAATCCAGATCAAAGTGGAATCTTCTGCGCCAGGAGGCGTTCGGAGAAGAAAGGTGTCCTCGTGAACTTGAGGATATTGGAAAGAGGATTGCAGGAAATTGTAATGGACTTGCACTTTCGCTTGTCGCAATTGGTGGTGTTCTCCACAAAGCCGAGAAGACACTAGCACATTGGGAGTATGTTGAAAAGAATATGAAGTTTGCTGAAACTAGAAATTATGAGAGGTCAATGGAGATACTATCGTGGAGTTACAACCAATTGCCATATCATCTCAGGGCATGCTTTCTTTATATGGGAGTTTTCCCTGAAAACTTTGTGGTCCGTGTTTCCTATTTTATCATGTTATGGGTTGCTAATGGATTCATAAAGCCAGTTTCATCTAAGACATTGGAAGAAGTGGCTATAGAATATTTGGAAGACCTTAATGATAGAAATCTAATAATGATTCGGGAGAGGGGTTATTGTAGAGGTGAAGTTAAGACCTGCGTTATGCATGACCTCATGAGAAAAATGTGCATAGAAAAGGCCGAGGACGAAAAGTTCCTTCTCGCCGGTAGGGGTTTGCTAACTTCTCCAGTGTCTTTAAAAGGGTACCGTCATGTAAGCATTTACCGCCCGCTTATCAAAATGAGCGAGCTTGCAGACGTCTCAACCCTCCGTTCTATTCGATGCTTTGAAGAACAGAAGCGGAAAATTATGTCTTCTCCATGTCTCAAGGTTTTCGACGGTTGCAAAATAAGTTTTGAAAGGTTTCCAATTGAATTAATACAATTGGTCAACTTAAGGTTTATTGCTCTGGTTTCCAAAGGGATAGGGGAGATTCCGGTGTCACTATCTAAACTTCCTTTTCTTCGAACTTTATTCATTTTTAGACTATTTGACACAATGGTCATCATAATACCCTCAGAAATCTTGAAAATGCCACGATTAATGCATTTGTGGGTAGAAGGAGGTGAGTTGCGTGATTGTTCCTGTGGACGAATGGAGAAACTACAGACACTTTGTGGCCTAGCAAATTTCAAACTTACCGAACAGGCCCTTGCAATATTTCCCAACCTAAAGACACTGAAAGTATCACCCTCCGATACGTCAGTATCCAGTTCATGTTTAGAAAATTTAGTCCATCTTGAATATTTGAAGATTCACAATTATCGTTTAAGTGGGGGTCTATGGCAACCACCTCCTCATCTTGCTTTTCCGGTGAAACTAAGGAAGTTATCTTTGCATGATTGTAAAATTTGTCAGAGACAATTGTCCACTATTGGTAAACTTCCGAACCTCGAAGTCCTCAAACTGAAATCGGCTATGCTGTTAGATGGTTGGAAAACTGATGAAGAGGAATTTGGAAAATTAAAATTCCTGTTCATGGCAATCGTCCGTGATTTTTCCTGGAAGTTGGAGGGAGATCATTTCCCAAGCCTTGAGTACTTAACTTTGTCGCACTTCATGGATTGCCTTCCTCCTGAAATTGGAGAAATTCCAAATCTGAAAACTATCAACTTGTACGGTTGTTCGTCATCTGCTGTGGACTCAACAAATAAAATCCGAGAGGAGCAAGAGCAGTGGGGCAATAACACACAGATTAAGGTCTATCCGAGATTATACTGCAAAGGAGGTAGTTTAAACCAATATATGGTATGTAAATTCTTATTTCTCATTATCATCTAGAAATATTAATAATTTTCTATCTGGAAAATCAATTTTTTACAAACTTCTCTTTTGACCTTGCTCTAGCTTTTCTTTGCGTGATTTGCAGTTTGCTTATGATGCTAGCAAGCTTAGGTAAGTACATTTTCTTTATTAATCGAAACTTTCATATCATCTAATGGTTCTTTTTGTTGTACTTTTTGGTGGCTTGATTTTCAATTTTTCAGGTGCCTTACAACCTTCGTAGCAGCCTACCCAGAAGCATTATCTGAGACACACTTTAAACCACACAAAGATCATTCAACAACAACAACAACAACAACAACAACAACAACAACAAAAAACTAAGCCTTATTCCATGTAAGTAGGGGTCGGCTGTATGGAACCATACAAGAAAAATTACGTCGGATCGTCAATATGAATTTTATTACGCCATGCATTCCTATCTACAGCTAGTCGCTCATCTACTTGCATTCCTAACACGCAAAGATCATTCGTGATTCGAAATATGACTCTTTTTTCAATGAATCTCTTGTTACTTGATGTTTATGTTCTCCCATTGTCGTTGTGTTGTCGTGTTTTATACTTTGGTTTCACAAACGCATATTGTTTATCACGTACCTATATTTCATAATGATTGCCAATAATTTCAATGTTTCCTTGGATGGATTTCTCAAGTATCCATAATTTTCTGCTTTACTTATCATTCACTAACTCGTTGGTGTCTTTTTTTTCACCGGTGGGCTTCACTACGCCCCTGAAAGGAGAGCATAAATTATACACGTGATGTAGTAATTGTGATTACAAAGAAACATATTGCTATTTAATAAGTGAAATTGTCGTACGTGAAAATGATTAAATCAAAGAATACAAATGGATCATGCGAAAATAGTAAAATCACAATCCGTAATTATGTTTGCAGAGCGTCTCCATGAGACATCTATTCTCAATATCTAATTGACGTGACAATGAGATAGAGAAGACAAAATCTATATGGTATCATTTATTATAGATTTATTTACAATAGAATGTCTAAAATGATCAGGGACGGAGCTAGGATGAGCATTTGGGGGCTGCTATTAGAGACGAAGCCAGGAATTGTCATTGCACTGAGTTGATTCGGTGGTTCGGGGGCAGCGCCCCCGATTTATTTTTAAGGATTACTTTTTTCTTTGATAAGTAATCTCATGATAAAGTATCAAATTTAGCTTCAAATGCTTCATTTTTTGAAAAATATTATTTAAGATAACAACTTTCTAGATTGATTGTGCAAAATATAAGCAAACTAATATGAAATTATAATTTGATTTGATTGCTTTGGTATATACCGATTTTAATAGATTGTTTTTTAAATTGGTTTTGTTTTCTAGTGTGTTGTTGGATTTATGAAAAAATTTGAACGAAGTAGTGAATCAAATTGAACTTTAAAATTGAAAATTATTATGTCATATCGTTTCTCAAAATCATAATCAATTAAATTCAAATCATATAAAATATTTAAAATTATTTTTCTAGATCACTCGAAATAATAATTTAATAAATTGAGTATAAAATCTTATAATATGATATAGTAACAACTATATAAAATAAATAAATAATGACTATAATAAGACAAATAATTAATTGTAATAAGAGAAACAACATAGTAATATATATGTTTTAATATATATATATATATATATATTAATATGAGATACTTAAAGTTTTTTTTAACAGTATGAGATACCTTATTAAAAAAAAAAAAAAAGAGAGTATGATATGCCTAAAGTTAAAAATTTTGAAGATGTGTATTCATTTAATATGAGTGGGAGAGGGAAGAATGATATTAAGGGGTTGTTTGATTGGGGATAAAAGTTATCCACGCGGTATTCCGTGTAAAATGTGTGGTTAATATTGTATTGAAAAATGTGTATATAGTTGAAAAGAAGAGAAATAAGAGTGTGAGATAAAAATTATCCTGGATAGAACAAAGCCTAAATATATGTGTCAATGCGTTACTCAAAATATATATATATATGTGTATATATATATATATGTCAATGCGTGTGTGTATGTGAGTGAGAGAGAGAGAGAGCGAGACACAGAGGAGAAGTCAAAAACTGCCAATGTTGAATAATACGTGAGAGAGAGAGAGAGAGAGAGAAGCCAAAAGAAAAATGGAGGATAGAAAAGCCAAAAGAAAGAGAGGAGATTCGAACTCTGGCCAGCCGGCATTTTATTTTATTATTTTAAAGTCTTCAGAATTTTCCACTAACCAACTCAGCCAACAATACTTCATGGTCAATGTTGCACAGTTTCAATATTTATTTTTTGGCTGCAGTAGGCTACAGCCTACTGCAGCCATATATCAGCTCCGTCCCTGAAAATGACATCCTGTTTTGAATATTAATTTATGCACTTTTTTTATCTTCTATTTTCTTTCTATTTCTTCCTTTCACACACACTAGATCTTAAGTCTCCTCTCTTTTTCTTGCCACATCAGTGGACAATGTTTCATTAGAAATGCTTTTACAAACATAATTTTGCAAGTAGGCGCTCAAACTACCACTCAATCACTAATACAATGTTAAACTAATCTTGCAAAGAACAATAATAATTGCAAGCCATGTAAAATTTTAAATAATTGTTACAGAATTGACTTGTCTTGCAATTTATCGAGATCTAATCCGTCATTCAATTAATTAGTTCCAATTAAAAAAAGAGCAGGTTAAGTATGATGTGAGCTGTTGGATTGTTTTGTTGCCGTCTTTTCATGTGAAGTCTTCTGTCTAATTTGTTGCCTCTCAAAGTGTAGCCTTGTAAATATCATTAACACACTGTAAAATTGATTCCATTTAGTGGCGTAGCCAGGAATTTGGTCTAGTGTGGCCAGTGGCGGATTCAGATATTGATAATTAGAAGATCATTTATGATAGCTTCCCGCAGGGGGAAAATTTTTTTTTTAGATGGGACCATTGTCGTATAAAAAATTTACTTACGAGAAATATTAAATTTGAGTAGTGAGGAAAAAAACAATTTAATTTGATAAAATTTTATGCGAATAGAACAAATCTTGAGTTTTATGGGTTTCAACATCATCCATATTGAACACTGCAATTTGTCTACTCACACAAAACTCAGTACTACTCAAAACTCGACATCATCCATATTGAATTCAACTCAAGACTTCTTTGTATTGTTAATATCTAATGAATGTCATATTACACTAAAAATAGTGGTCCAATTAAATGCGGCATTAGAACTAGCACTATTAGATTGGAATTTTCATTTAGATTGAAATTGCATAATACGTTTTAATTGAAAAAATCACAAATTGACACAAATAAAGAAAATGCTTGATTAGAATTCAAATTAAACTTAAGCCTAAATCACAAATTAAGAATAAAATAATCACAATATTTTTCTCAACTTCAATCCCAATTCCTACATTAAATTAATTAAAGAAGCCCTAAATAAAAAATTCACAATAACTACACTAAACTAAATTAAAGAAGCTGCAAATAACAATTCACCAAGTAAAATAGTAACCAAAATTAAATAATTATGAGAGTTCAATTTCAATCCAAAATTAAAATTATGAAAACCCAACTCAAGAAATCACGATCAAATCCAACATTGTGAAAACCCAATTATGGAAAGATTCGCCATTTCATGTCATTTCTAGAAAGTTCTGCCCCAAAAAACAGTGAAACAATTTCGTTGTTGGAAGGAAGAATCAGAAATGCAACATATGAAGCCGAAGACTTAATCGAATCGCATATCACAAAATAGACCAAATCAAAACCGATCATTTGTGGTGGAGTTGTACGTTGTTTCTGGGAATATAATTAGGAGATGAGCTACACCGTTGTGCAAGCTGTTTGGGGTCGACGAGGCAAAATTTCGAGGAGAAGCTAGAGAATGTAATTCAAAAGCTTAATTTGATCTTGGAAGAGGTGGAGAAGATGGAAGATTTGCAGTTCGGTCCAAATGCAGGGTCCTTCTAATCTTGAAAGTATTGGTAAGACGAGTTTGTTTTGTGTAGATTTTTGAACTATCATTTTTGACTCGTTATATAAATCCAATAATTAAACATATTTTTTCCCCAAACTTATCTCAATTGGTGCTAGGACATGGTAATGGGAATGCAGCCAAAAACTTTTCACATATTTTGGATAGCATTTATAGGCGATTTTTTGAGTATATAGTACATATACATATTGATGGTTAGGCACATAATTGCTACAATGAGAAACTATTGATGGCCGAATTGAATGAAAACATTTTCTACTTGAAAAAACTCCCACATCACTCGTATCTCCACCTTGGCTTCTTCTTTTGAGGATACATAAATTTTGTTGATCTTTTTTCTATTTCAGAAGATGCATCCAAGCAACTTATCGAGAGCTACTTCCACTAACAAAAGTGTCGTGGTAGGATTTGAAATGGAGAAGCTCCAAATTACGGAACTCTTGGTTGGGTCATCCTCTAGACGGGAAACCATCTCAATTGTTGGGATGGGTGGTATAGGAAAGACTACACCGGTGAGAAATATCTATAGTGATTCAGTTGTGAACAATCACTTTCGCATTCGGGTATGGACAACAATGTGAAAGTTCTACTTGCAGACCTTCTAAATTCCATTGGAATCCCAATCAAATACCTCAGCGATCATCGACTGGATGTGGACAATTCCGTTGCATCCAAATCAAATCAGAGACTACTCCAATAAATTATATATAGTGGCTTATGGCGAGTTAATTTAGTGTTTCTTTGGAAAAATAGATTTTTTATATATGATTTTTGAACGTGTCGGAAAATTAACAAGAATTTAAGAAAAAATAATTGTGGGATCAATTAAATGAGTCTTTGAAAATGGTGTAAGAATAAAAAAAGATTATCTAAAAATCTACACCAAACAAGCTCGTCTTACCAACTCGGTCCTTGTCAACTACTGAGTTGCTTTCATGTTCAGAAGGTAGTCCACCAGTAAGAGGAGAGGATCCAATGGCTGAAAACCTTCCATTATGTTATTTTGTTTAATTTCTTCTTCTTGTTCTTCTCCACCTCTTCGCAGATCGAATTGAACTTTTCAATTGCATTCCGTAACTTCTCCTCAAATGTTTTCCTCCTTGACCCCAAGCACCTTGCACAGTGATGCAGCACGTCCGTTGATTCGTCAAAACAACTTAAACCTCCGTGGTGAAGAATCGGTTTTGACATATGCAATTCCATTGGTTTTGTGAGATGAGATTCAATCAAGTCTTCAGTTTCATATGTTGCATCTCTGATCCTTGTCTCCATAGATGAAACAATTACTTGAACAATGTAGCAGCACATCATACTTAACTTAATTGCTCGATCCTTTTTAATTAATTGCAATGAATTAATGGAGCGACAGATTTACATCTCTAGGAATGGCAGTCCAAGTCAATTTTTATTCGTTTATTGTTCTAAAATAAACCAAATTATGTTGGCTAAAGTTTTTCCAAGAGTACTCGTTCATGTACTGGGCTTAATTAAGTTGTTTTGTGAGCTATCAAGTGTCTATTGGAATTAATTTTGGTAACTGACTAGTACTTTGTATTCTAAAGCGCATCTTCAATGCAATACTATCTACTATGCACATGGAAAAATTCATTTACATTATAATTGTATTAAATAATAATAATAATAATTATTCAATGCAACAATATTTATTGTACGAAAATGGCAAATATAATTATTATTAGTTTTTAGGAAAAAATAAAGAGAGCGAGAAATGTATTGATTGAAGAAAGATTATTAAATTAATATAAAGTACGTAGCAAGTATACGGACACTATTTATAGGTAAATACTGTGCTCAACACTTTCTGACATTAATTGTGTTACATAAACACTTTTTGGACATTTTTATCAAGAAAAGTGCGGGACATATTAATATCTTGACATTATATTGTTGTAGTCGCTAACAGTTGCTTCAATTTCGTGTATTTTCCTATATATGTTGTCTAGCGTGTTATAAGACGGACTCAAATCGGCACTATTTCTCAAGGAATAAAAATTAAATCATACACATGATATGATCAAACTTTGCTTGCCTTCAAAATGGTGATAGAGCTATATATGGCAATTAAAATGATGTCGTGTACGTTGTCTTTTATTCCTTTTGTCAACATAGAAGTTTCTGATTAGTAATGTTTCTACTTTCTACAATATGAAAGCTTTGCTGAAATAGTTGAAGCTTTAGTGTATTGTTGATAGTGAAAGTTTTGAAGTGCTTGAAGAGCTGACACTGAATATGACTTAAACACTTTCATTAAATGATTTACTTGCATGTTTCAAATCTCATGAATTGCAAGTAAAACATGTGAATATATATATATATATATATATATATATATGCTTCACCTCCTCACCAAGCTCTCAAATTCCAAAATTTTTGGAGCTCTACTAATAATTTAGTCAGATGTGGGCAACGAAGATGAAGATTTGGAAGTCGAGAGAGATGCTACGCTCCTCGCAGAAGAAGAAATTTTCCAAGTACAATAGTGGAGAAGAAGAAAAACATTACTCACAAACAATTTTTGAAGGAGAAAAGGTTGTAAATGTCAACAAAGAGATAAAAAAGAATACCTCTAATGCTACCATTGTGATAAAATTGGTCATAAGAATAGTGATTGTTGGTATAAGGAAAAGGAATATGCTGACTGCTATACTAAACTTGACCATAAAAGCAACGAGTGCTGTAAGAGAAAGGATTCTTTAGAAGTATTTTTCTCTTTAGTTATCCATATTTTTGGATAATTCATCAATCAATATATTTGGCCGGCCAAAATCACAAGAACTCTAGAATTATCGAGGGAAGATTGTTAAGCTGAATTGGTTTTGGCCGTCCATTTCGACATGTCTAATTAATTGGGAAAATGGAAAAGGAGAGTGCAATTTTATGAGCGCTATATAAAATAGATTCAAGTAAAAGACTCAATAGAATTCATCGAGAACGAGTACCAATTTTTCAATATTAACTCATCATTACTTCAAATTTTGGTAATCATTGACTAATACAATGTTAAACTAATCTTGTAAAGAACAATAATTGCATGCAAGACAAGAAAATTTTAAATAATTGTTGCATAAACGAATGAGAATTTGACTTGTGTTGCAATTTATTGAGAATCTAATTCGTTAGTCAATTAATTAGCTCCAATTAAAAACGAGCAAGTTGAGTACGATGTTGTGATGTGATGTGCTGTTACATTGTTTAGTCGTAAGTTGATAGCATAAACAACAGATTTTATTGTCGTTTCTACATGTGAAGTCTTCTGTCTAATTTATTGCCTCTCAAAGTCTAGCCTTGAATTCCATTGACAAGGCTCAAACCTTTTGTTAATTCGTGTGCTAATTATCTCTAGAACAGTATTCGAGATGGCTTATGCTGCTCTGCTCTCACTCGATCAAGCCTTACAACAAATCTTGCAATCACAGTCTCACGATGAATACCAATTATTTCTTCGGAAAGAGAAACTGCATCTGACATCCCTTCATGGAAAGATTCACCATTTCATGTCATTTCTTGAAAATTCTTTCCCAAAAAATAGTGAAATAATTTCATCTAATTTGGAAGGAAGAATCAGAGATGCAACATATGAAGCTAAAGACTTAATCGAATCGCATATCACAAAACAGATCAAATCGAACCTATCAAGTGTGGTGGAGTTGTACCTTGTTTTTGGGAATTAGTTGACGTGCTAAATAAATTTAATGTGTCTCTATTTAATGTGCATTGTTATCAACAAAATACAGCTACTCCCCCGTCCCAATTATATAGGCTTGTTGACGTTTTCTCGGTGTTTTATTTATATTTGCCCTTATTTTAGCGTCCATTATTTTCTCAGTAGTATATTATTTTTTGCGTCCCATCGATCTTGGGCGAATTTAGTAGCGTCCTAATTCCCAACAAGGAGGATTGCTGAAAATTGCAAAGGACTTGCTCTTGCACTAGTAGCAACTGGTACAATACAAAGAAGGCTAAACTACCACCAAATCCAAGTGCATGTTTTGCAGCATTTTTGCAGCATATAGACTTTACTGGAAAGTACAATATAATAGTTTCTTTCTCTGTTTTGATACCAACACACAACAATATCTAGTTGTGTCTAACCCAAGTTGTCAAAATACGCAAAAAGATATATTTTCAATTGAGGAGAAACATGTTGCTTCATTGTCTTCCATGCCTCATAAATAATAATCAATCCCTATACCGAGCCTCAAAGTTGTCCTTGGCTTCTCAGTTGGTTGCCAAGGCTTCTTCATCACAGGCCGATTTAGGAATATTTAGCAAGTGTCTGATCTCCCTAGCTGAAGTACGAAGGAATGGATGACACAACTTCTCCTGCTTTAATGTCGTCGGGATCTAATTCAAATCAATGACACATTGTTAACAGACAAATATTATTTTCTTAAAAACAAATAGATATTATTAGAGCTATAGCTTGAGTTTTTGAGGCCCAAAGCGAAATCTACATTTTGGGTCCTCTAATCATAATTCTTAGTAGATGGTCGTCAATTAATTCACGCAGCACGGGGTGGGTCATCAGCAATCAAGTAGTTAGTTCAATACTTGGGGCCCTCATCGCACATGGATCGCTAGAAATTTTGTCGTTCATTGCAATAAACACATACCATTCAAAGCTGGCTGGCGGACATATAAAACTTGGAAGAGTAAAAAATTTGGCTTGTAGTTCAATTTGTAGAGAGGGAATTCGTCAGTCCATTGATTTCCAATTAAAAAATGAGCGACTCGGATTTAATTTCTTCACGTGAAGTCTTTAATTTGTTGGAAACACTGATTCCATTAACCACGCCCAAATTTTTCTTTGCTAGCTGCGCTAATAATATTTTCCTCTGAAAAAAGTATGGCTTATGCATCTCTACTCTCACTTACTCAAACCATAGAACAAATCTTGCATGATGAATCCCCGTTATTTCTTGATGAAGAGAAGGTGCAGCTCGGATCTCTCCATGAAGAGCTTAGCAATTTGTTGTTATTTCTGGAAAATTCTTCACCAAATATTAATAGTGAAACAACTTCATCTTTGGAAGAAAGAATCAGAGATGCAGCGTATGAATCTCAACACCTAGTTGAATCGCATATGACATGGAAGTCGGTCAAAGCATATGAAGCTCAACACCTAGTTCCATCACCTACGAATGTAACCTTAGAGGAACTTTTCCCCTTGACGACGAGCAAAATTTTTGAGGAGAGATTACAGAATGTAATTAAAAAACTTATCCATAGCGGTGGATAAGATCAAGATGAAAGCAAACAACGTTATTGGAGATGAAGCTCTACATCCTCTTCAAACAATCGCTACTATCGAGATGGAAGCAGTTGGTAATTAAGACAGCAAGCTTTGATTATGCTATTACTGTAGATTTTTTCTTATTCTACTAGAATTTTCAACCGCTTGTTTCTTAGTTTAATGATTTTCTAATCGTTGTTAATTTCTAATTTTCAACCAAAAATTCAACCATTATTTTTCAAAAATTTATTCCCACAAACAAAACTCAGCAAAATTTAATCTTAATTCTATTCCAGAAGGGGCGGTGAAGGTGGATCCATCGCTCTCGTTAGGAGTTTCTTCATCAGAATCTACTTCTAGTGATAAAAATTCTATGGATCCCCTTAAAAGCAACACTACCATCGAGATGGAAGGAGTTGGTAAGAGACATCAAGCTTGATTGCCGTAGATTTTAATAGGGATATGGGCGCAATGGTCCAAAACAATTGTCCCAACTGCTAATTTGGTCCGAAAAAACAATACGTAGCTTGATTGATCAAAAAAATGTGCGAATTTGGTCATTTTGGACGAAATTCGTTTATTATTTCTCTTAAATCCTTGATTTTTGGCTATTTTGTCCTTATCAAAAGGGGTATTTTGGGCTTTTGGCCATTTTCACTTATGTTCAATTGCACAAAAGGCCCCAAGCTTTATATGTTGTCACAATTAAATCCTAAAATTTTAAGCACATATATATAAGTCCAAAATTTTATTCAAATTATATAATTTTATATTTATTTATTTATTTGGTCCATGATTAATTTTATCGAATTATTTTGATACTAATTAAATATTTTTTATTGAAAATCACACATTTTGATTTTAACCAACAACTAATGATAAATGTAATTACTGTATTGTGTCTCCATAAAATTTTTGTAGTACTATATTCATATAAAAAATAAAATTTTATGTATGCATATTAATACAAAAGAAAATTTTCAAAAGTTAGAAGATTAATGCAAACGTGTATTAATTTATATAAAATTTTTGATAAAAGCTGTTTAATTACAATTAAATTATTTCGATAAATTCAATTGTGTACCAAAATTGAAATATATAAAATAATTTTTTTTTCCTTTTTTTTGTTATTTTATTATTTTTATACATTCGGTATATTTTTTATATGAATATAGTCCTACTAAAATTTTATGAGATACAATACAATAGTTACATTTATTATTAGCTATTGGTTAAAATGAAAATGTGTGATTTTCAATAAAAAAATATTTAATTAGTATCAAAATAATTCAATAAAATTAATTATGAACTAAATAAATAAATAAATACAAAGTTATATAATTTGAATAAAATTTTGGATTAATATATATGCATTTAAAACTTTAGGACTTGACTGTAACAACATATGAAGCTTGGGACCTTTTATGCAATTGAACATAAGAAAAAATATCCAAAAGACCAAAATACCCACTTGGATAAAGACAAAATAGTTAAAAATCAAGGATTTAACAGGAATAGTTGATAGATTTCATCCAAAATGACCAAATTTAAAAATCTGTTGTTTTCAACCATAGATTCAACAGTTATTTTTCAAATATCTATTCCAAGAAACAAGGCTTGCCAAATTAAAGATCAATTAATTAATGATGAAAATATATCTTCTTGTTCTAATAATATTAGCTATTTCACCCGTGCATTGCACGGGGGACAAATTTTTTAACTAATAACTATATTGAAAGATATTAACAATATTAATATAAAACGTAAAAAATAATTAAAATAGAGAATGAGTTACAACAGTAAACTTAATTAATTTAACTTAAAACAATTCTATAAAACTTTCGACGGAGTTTCCCCAGTATTTTGTACTAAGGCATCCTGCAAATATGCAATGAACAACTCACAAGAATTCAAATAACTTAATTTACTATTCTCCATAAAATAGCAGCTTAATTAGCATTCACACCAGCGCTTTGCACGGAATGACAATTCGTAATAGTATATCACATTTTGCTAATTGCAAGATTAATAGACTAATGTAAACAAAAATAAAATACCATTAAATATTATAGTTGTCAAAATAACCATGCTAAGATAACTCTACTAACATTCATAGAGCTCATGATTTTTTTTTTTGTAAATTATTTTACATTCTATTATATGAGTTTCTAAATTCTGGAAGATATTAATTATACATCATTGTGATGTACGTTATTAACAATTAAGATACAAATAATGATTTTTAAATTTTAATTATAAAATATAATGAGCATAAAGATATATTATAAAAATAATAATGTAGTGAGTACAATCTGACAAATTCTAATACCCCATTTCTGCCACGCTGGGAATCACTTATCCTCGTTCCCACCCATTCTCATTTACTCTAGATCGAGAGAGGAGGATATAAGAATTATAATAGGATGGTAACTTCCACTCCCCATCCTCGCCCTGCTGAAAAAATTTCATCCCCTTCCATGCCTCATCGTCATGGTTTAATCGAAAGCTTTCATTGCTATTTTTAATATCTGTGTTATTGACAATTTATTTCTCCAATAAATGCCTTCTAAATATGCTAAACGCATATATAATTAATTTTAGGGAAAATCTAGTCAGCCATTACAATCTAGTTAATTTTAATTATTATTTAATTTTTAATTAAAACTATTTTTCTACCTTAGCAATATAATTAATTTTGATTAATTTTCATCCAACAAAACCATATCAATTTTCGTCCATTGAAACCAAATCCAATTACATTGTAACAATATTTTTATTTTTAATTAATTCTAATATGATTATTTTCAATTAATTTTCATTTTTCGCTAACTATTTATGAAAAAAGTAATTATTTCCGAAATAATCATTTTAATATCTGCAATTTTAATAATTGTATGAATCTAATTTTAAGAAATCATATAATTTAAAAAGATATATTGCAATTTAAAAGTTTTTTTTAAACATTTTCTAGGGAAAACCCATAGCAATCTAATGATTTTTTCTGTTTCTTAAATTAATTATATTTCCTCTCTTAACAATGTAATTAATTTTGATTAATCATTGTTTGCTGAACTCATGCCCAACTAAATATTAGCAATAGAATGGATTATTTTAATTAATTATAGTTTAAATAATTTTACTTAATTTTTGTGTTTAAGCTAATTATTTCTAAAAAAATTAATTATTTCCAAAATAATTTGCTTGATAGCCATAATTTTAAGAATTATATGAATCTAATTTTAAAAATATCTTATAATTGAAAAGATGTCTTAGAATTTAAAAGATATAGATATAGATTCAATTAACTAAAAAATGATTAATATTACAATTAATGATTAATTAAAAAAATTGATGTCAGACGATTCTTTTAATTTTTATGTAAAAATTAAATGAATTGTAATTTTGTATCGCACCAAAATTAAATCTTTGGGAAATTGCTAATTTTAATTCATTTTCATTTATTAGCTACTTATTATTTTTAAAAATAATGAATTCTCTCTAAAATTAATTAAAGGGTCCAAGCTAAGTTTCAAATTTTCATGTTACACATTTATTTTAGCTTTATGTAAAAATTTAATGAAATGTAATTTTTCATCACACAAAAATTAAATCTCAGGGAAATTGCTAATTGTAATTAATTTATGTTTCTTAGCTTACTATTTATAAAAATGATTGATTGTTTCTAAAATCAATTAATGGGTCCAACTTAATTTTTAAATTTTTTAATACAAATTAGCGATCGTCGTAGTGGGATTTTGTTTCGAACTCGGCCCAACTGCTAGTAAGTTTCTTTTTATTTTTATGTAAAACTATAATGAATATTAATTTTGTATTGCATAAAAACTGAATCTTAACAGGATTGTAAATTTTAATTAATTTTTGTTTCTTAACAATTTAAAATAATTATTTTCTAAAATTAAGTAACATGTCGGATCTTATTTTTTGATGTTAATGTTACATCTTTTTTGAATTTTTTGTGTGAAAATTAACTCAATGTTAATTTTGCACGGCATAAAAATTAAAACTTAGTGAAAATTGTTAATTTTTAATAATTTTATTTTTTCAAATGCAAAAATTATGAGAAAAACGATCAATCAAAAATTTATACTAATTCTTAGAATACCCTTATATTGCTCAACACATAAACCTATAAATTAAAGCCTTGAAAGTGCCAAAAAAAATTTAAAATTTACTGTTTCAAAATAAAATTAAAATTCATAGCAAATATATAATATTTATCCAGGTTAACTGAATTAAAACTGATAATAACATAAGATAATGTGGTAAAAAATTAAATTTATAATTGTTGTTGATGTTTGTATGTAGAAGTACAAATATAATGAGATTTATTTTATGTATAAATTGTTTTAGTTTAATTGGTTTTATTCCGTGTTTGACTTGCCTTAAGAATAAATGAAATGAAAATTTCCGATTTAAAAAATTATTTCTATATAAATTGAGTCTATTTTTATATAATCACACAAGAGTCTGTTGTCTCCGCTTTATTCTTTTTATTATTCACATAAATTTTAAAAGAATTTGAGTCCATTTTGTGTAATTACATGAGAACTTGTACTTAAATACCATATCAACATATAAATTATTTTTTTTTAAATCAAATATTTATTAGGAAAAATATTGTTCAATTTTAAATATAAAATAAAGCTAACTTTAGCATATATTTGAGAAATAACAAAATTTAAGCATGATTTTTTAGTTAATTTATTCTTAAGGTAAAGCAAATACGGAATAGAATTAAAAGCTAAAACAATTTATACATCTTATTATATTTGAATTTTACGTGCAAATATCAATTAAGTGTCATAACAAACTATCAATTTTTTAAAATCTCATTACATTAATATTCATTAATCTATATTAATATCAGTTTATATTTAAGTTTGGACACTAATTTAGGCATTTGCGATAAATTTTAATTTTTTTAAAAATAAAAAATTTATATATTAATAGTATATTTGTTTTAAAGATCTCATCAAGGCGAACAAAATAGAATCACGATTTTTGATTATTTATAGGTAGTAAATGAAGATAAAAAAAGGATAGAAAATGATAGAGAGAGTATTTAGATATTATGGGATTAAGCAAAGTAAGGTAGAAATAATTAAATAAAATCTATATATATTAATATTAATCTATTAGGAAAGAAAAAATAAAAGAGAGTTGAATATAGATTAGGAAAGGAAAAAATAAAAAATAAAAAACAGTCTGTTTTAAATGGGAAAATGGATTTAAGACAATAAAAAATATAATAAGAAAAATTCTATATAGATAAATTATTCTATATATAGATAGAAGATTATATTAAGCAAATTTAATAAGTGGGAAAAATCAGTGATGTATTTTGGAGGAAAAAAAGGCTGCCTTTATATAGATATATAGATTGTTTTTAATGTGCCGTACATGTTGTATTAAAGAAATATTTAAACTAGAACTTCTCAATCTTTACTTATTTATGTCCTTTTTCCCTTTTTTTTTTTTTTGGGGGATGGAATATATAATTTCTGGGAAATAGTGTCTAATTTAATTTTGATTAAATTATTTCTAATTTCTACTTCACTCTTTTCTGGAACATAAAACTTTTTCTATTATGAATTTAGATAGTTTTTGTACAATAGAGTCACCAATAATTTATATTTATTTTTTTTGTACAATAGAGTCACGACACCAAATAATTTATATTTCTTGGTTTGTTGTTTTACATTTCTTAGCACACAATTGCGATAACTAGAAAATGTTGATGAGCCTCAATGAAGCTGAAATATATTGTATTTTTCTAGTGTCATCGATGACATTTTCGGATTCGATAAGATATCCGTTTTAAAATTCAAAACCAGATTTAGAATCAAGATGGCAAGGGAGAAGTTCAGTAATTCAGAAAATTTTCCGGTGACACCATGGCGGCCGCCGGTCAAAGTTTTGGCCATAATTTGGACCAAAATTATGGCCAAAATTCCGAAAAAATTTTCAAATTATTGAAGCTTTCCCTCGACGTACTGATTTTAGATCTGACCTTAGATTCCAAAATGGATATCTAATCTGACCCGAAAATGCCATGATGGCACTGTAATTATAGTGTCCTTGATGACACTAGATCAAGCGTGATGAAATATAATACACCTATCCTTCAATATATTTTTATGTGAAAAAAATTAAAAAATAAATACCCAGCACTCAGGCTAAAATTGCAGTCATGCAATTATGAGTGGTGCCATCATGGCACTTTGTTTTTTTTTTTGATCGGTCATCATGGCACTTTGTTGATCTCTACGTTGGTTGCTTCTCTTGAGCATGTATACCAATTTTGTTAATCTTAATTCTATTCCAGAAGAGGCGGTGAAGGTGCATCCAAGTATTTCCGAGCTGCTTCATCAGAACCTACTTCTAGTGATAAAAGTTCTATGGTAGGATTTAAAAATGATATGCTCCAAATTAAGGATATACTGACTAGGTCATCAACTAATGATCAATTGGAGACAATCTCAATTATTGGGATGGGTGGTATAGGCAAAACTACATTGGCAACAAATATCTACAATGATTCATTGGTCTTTCGGCGCTTTGACATTCGTGCATGGATAACAATATCCCAAAAATATAATATGACAGATCTACTTAAAAGCCTTTTAAGATCAATGGGAGAAGCAATTGCTCAAATCAATCAAATGGGAGAAACCAATTGAATGACAGAGGCAATTGCTAAAATCAATAGAATGGATGAGCAAGAATTAAAGATGAAACTGTATCAAAGCTTGAAACAAAGAAGGTATCTCATCGTGATGGACGATGTGTGGGATGACTACATCTTGGAGAAATTCAGAAATATTTTCCCAGATGACACCAATGGAAGTCGGCTAATGATGACTAGTCGATCATCAAAAGTGGCTAGTCCACACAACTCTTGTAACCATATTCACTATCTTAAGTTTTTGAGTCCAGATCAAAGTTGGAATCTTCTATGCCAGAAGGCATTTGGAGAAGAAAGGTGTCCTCCTTAACTTGAGGATATTGGAAAGAGGATTGCAGAAAATTGTAATGGACTTCCACTTTCAGTTGTAGCAATTGGTGGTGTTCTCCACAAAGCCGAGAAAACAGTAGCACACTGGAAGTATGTTGAAGAAAATATGAAGTCTACAAAAATTGGAAATTATGACGGTCAATGGAGATACTATCTTGGAGTTACAACCAATTGCCGCATCATCTCAGGCTATGCTTCCGGAGTTTTTCGTGAAGACTTTGTGATCCATGTTTACCATCTTATTATGCAGTGGTTTGCCAATGGATTCATGAAGCCAGATTCATTTAAAACATTGGAAGAAGTGGCTATGGAGTATTTGAAAGATCTTATTGATCGAAACCTAATTATAGTTCGGGAGCGGGGCTATCGTAGCGGTCACATTAAGACATGTGTTATGCATGACCTCATGAGACGCATGTGTATAAAAATGGCCCAGGAGGAAAAGTTCATTGTTGTAGATAGCCTTTCACATACTTCGCCATTGTCTTTAAAAGGGTATTGTCCCTTAAGTCTTTCTGAGTTCCATTGCCGCCTTAGCGATATCTCAACCCTCAGTTCTATTCATGAGATGTAGAAAAGAATTATGTCTTTTCAATGTCTCAAGGTTTTCGCCGGATGCGGAATGAGATTTGAAAGGTTTCCAATTGAATTATCACAATTGGTTAACTTAAGGTTTATTGCGCTGTGTCACAGATGGATAGGCGGGATTCCTGTTTCACTATCTGAACTTCGTTTTCTTCAAACATTACTTATTTTCAGAGTTTATTCAGGTGAAGGAAAGGTAATCATAATACCTTTGGAAATCTTGAAAATGCCACAATTAATGCGTCTGTGGGTAGAACGAAGTGTGTTGCCAGATTGTTCTGGTGGACGAGTTGAGAAGCTACACACTCTTTGTGGCGTAAAAAATGTCAGATTTACCGAAGAGACCCTTGCAACATTTCCGAACCTAAAGAAACTGAAAGTTGAATATGACTCCGAAGAGTCAGCATTGGGGTCATGTTTTGAGAATATAATCCATCTGTGTCAACTTGAACATTTTGAAGATTAAGTATTCATCTACATTCAAGCCTGGTTTATTTCAATATGATCTTGTTTTTCCAGTAACACTGAGGAAGTTATCTTTGTGTGGAATTAAACTTTCTCAGAGACAATTGTCCACCATTGGTAAACTTCCCAACCTCGAAGTTCTCAGATTGAATTGGGTTGATTTCTCAGACGGTTGGAAAATTGAAGAAGGGGAATTTGGTGAACTAAAACTGCTCCACATGTTTGTCTCGAATGATAAGTTTTTCTGGAATTTGGAAGGAATTGTTTTCCCAAGCCTTGTGTGCCTAACTTTTATTTGTTGTTTCAATGAATATCTCCCTTCTGAAATTGGAGAAATTCCAACTCTAAAAGTTATCAACTTGCAAGGTTGTGGACAATCTGTAGTGGACTCAGCAAATAAAATCCAAGAGGATCGAGAGGAGTGGGGCTACGATGCTCTTCAAATTAACGTCTATCCAAGGTATAGCCTTGTGGGAGGTGGTTTACGCAGATATATGGTATGTAAATTCTTCTCTCTCATTATCATCTACAAAATATTAATAACTTGCTATCAAGAAAATCAATGTTTTAATTCTACAAATTTCTCTTTTTACTTGGCTCTACTTTTTGGCAGCGTTATGATTTGCAACATACTTCGGTGTGGAGTTCGGGTGATGATGCAACATACTTGGGAGTGGATACTTTTCGGCAGTGTTATGATTTGCAACATACTTCGGAGTGGAGTTCGGGTGATGATGGCTCTACTTTTTGGCAGCATTATTGTGAGGGGTGGAGTTCGGATGGTGGTGAAGATGGCTCTACTTTTTGGCAGCGTAAGGGGTGGAGTTCGGATTTTGATGACGATGATTTGATGATGATGATGATTAAGCGAGGAAGCTTGGAAGTACCCGACGTTCCTTATTAATTTGAAACTTTTATATCGATATCTGCGGGGCTCTTTTTCGTTGATTGATTCAGTTTTTAATTCAGTTTTTCCTTATACAAGGCTTCAGATATAGCTGTATGCCTAGCCCAGAAGCATCATCTCAGACACACTTTAAACCATTCGTGATATGAAAATTTTCAGTCTTTTTTCAATAAATCTCAAGATGTTTATGTTCTCCTAGTTGTTGTTGTGCCGTTTTATAATATGCATACTTTGGTTTGACAAACGCATATTGCTTATCATGTACCCATGTCATATTTCGACATGATTTGTCAATAACTACAAAGTTTCCGTGAGTGAAATTTGCTCAAGTTATCTGTATTTTTCTGCTCAACTTATAACCCACTCATTGGTGCTTGCTTTTTGTTGCAATGAATTTGTAAACTATGCTTGTTCGTAGGGAAGATAATCTTCCCTTCTCATTGCAGGTTGTATGTATCTCAAAATCATTAAAATGAACATCGCTTAAATGAATGATAAATTGCAGGTATTTAGGCGGCCATTGGAGGAAGTTGTACGTGGGGAATCTAAAATCAACGTTTTGCTACTCGAAGAGGTCGTAACAAATTTCGGATATGCATTGAGATGCCAATTGTTGGACACGTCAAAATATCTCAAATGCGAAGACTTTGTTGCCTCTAAAAGGTTTAGCTCATTGTAACAACATTGAATCCATTAACAGGGCCTAAACCTTTTCATTATTGTGCTAATTTTCATTATCTTGAGAAGTATCGAAGATGGATTATGCTTCTTAATGGGAAAATATTGATGATGCATGACGTTTGAGATGCAAACATCTTGGAGAAATTTACAAATATTTTGCAATTAAGATGATAACAATGGAAGTTGGATAATTATGACTAGTCGTTCACCTATTGTGACTACTTCAAAAAAACTCATGTACCCACATTCACCGCCTTAATTTTTTTGAGTCCCGATCAAAGCTGCAACAAAAAAGCATTCCCGAAACAAAGTTGTCCTTTTAATTTGATCTGGATCAGAATATTGGAAGAAGGATTGCCGAAAATTGCAAATTAAGGACTTGCTCTTGCACTTGTAGCAATTGGTACAATACAAAGAAGGTTAAAATAACACCAAATCCAAGTGCATGTTTTGCAGCATGTAGACTTATCTCCTATCCGGACAAACATAGTGCTTCACCGTCTTCTGTGTACATAAATAATAAGCAATCCTTATACCGAACCTAAAAGTTGTCCTTGGCTTCGCAGATGGCTGCCAATTGGCTTCTTCATCGCAGGACGATTGAGGAATATTTAGCTATTGTCTCAATTATCTCCTACCTAACTGAAGTATGAAGGAATGGATTACACGACTTCTCCTTCTTCGGGATTGAATTCAATTCAGCGACATGTTATTAACAAACAAACCTTATCGATAAAAGCTTAACTGTAATTAATATTACCCCCAAAAGAAAAGAAAAGCAACGAAAACACATGAATACAATAAGTACTCAATCTAATTCTAATTGTCATCTTAATTTCTACAAATTAACATGCATGTATTGCTATCGTGACGATTACGAAGAGATTTATTTTTCATACCGTCGAGAATTTATCAACAAAAATGTCTCAGGGAACTAGACGAGTGTATAAAAGTAGCTAGAATTCGAGTTGATTAGTACGGCCCCATAGATGATATTTACCACGAGGATCGGAGTACCAAATCTTCTGTACTCATGGATTACTTGAAATTTTGGTGTTCATTGCTCAAATACAATTAATTAAACTAGAAAAAGAACAATTAAAACTATATAAAATTGAAATAATTGTTGCATAGACGACAAACAAAAATTCCCTGTAGCTTGTACAATTTCTAGCAATTGAATGTGATGTGTTGTTAGACACGTTTAAGAATTAATCCAAGATAATATAAACAATATATGGAGTAGTTTCGATTACCCTTTCATGTGAAGACTTTGTTGCCACTAAAAGGTTAGCTTATTTGTAACATTGAATTCGTCAACAACGCTCTCTCATTGGTGTCCTAATTTCCTTTGGAAAGTATTGGAGATGGCTTATGCTTCTTTACTCTGATAACTTATTCAAACGTTAGAACAAATCCTGCAGTCTCAATCGTCTCATGACTCTCACAATGAATCTCTATTCATTCTTCAAGAAGAGCAACTGCAAATTAGATTTCTAGCTAGCTTCATATATAGAAAGCTTAGCAATTTGCTATTAGATAAAATTGGCAGGGCCAACGTTGAGTTATAGTTAAGTAGAGTCCACATCTCTGTTTTCGAAGTTATATATTCACTTCTCCAAAATGATTTATACAAATGTGTCACGCAGAAACAATAAAATCACAATGCATGAGCATCTCCAATGAGACATCTATTCTCAATATCTAATTGATGTAACAATGAGATAGAGGAAACAAAATCTCTGTGGTATTATTTATTATAGATTTATAATACAATGTCCAAAACAATATCTGTTTTGAAATGTCATTTTATAAACTTTTTAAAACTAATTAACACCATACATCACGCGTCTATCTTTCTCTTCTATTTTCTTTCTATTTCCTCGTTTTTAAATACTTGTTGCATTAACGAATAAGAATTAACTGTTCTAAAAAATCCATATGTGATTAAAAAAAAAAAAAAAGAAGGATTGCATGATAAATTAATTCAATTGACATTCCATTAATTACAAATAAAATTATCATGCATTGGAAAAATAGAAATGACAATTTTAAACATTAACTTTTTAAAAAATAAGTGAATAGTAAAAATCAAAGATGCAGCATATGAAGTTGAAGACCTAATTGAATCGCATACTACAAGGAAGTTGATCTGTTTTCAAGGAGTTACAAGTTGTTTTAAGGAAATAATAGCCGTGCTACAACACTGTGCTAGGTGTTTGATGTTGATGACAACGAGCCAAAATATTGAGGAAACTTTTGAGGAGAGCTTATGGAATGTAATTGAAAAACTTCGTTCAAACTTGGAAGAGGTGGATAACATGAAAGCAAACAACAATGGAGAGGAAGGTTTGCAGCCAAGTGAGTTTGATGATGAGCAGGTCGAAATTATTAAGGATCCCCTTGCCAACAGACTACCATCTATACTCGAAAGCAACGCTACTGTCAAGTCGAGATGGATAGAGTTAGTAAGATGAGCTTGCCGCAGATGGTTTGGACAATCATTTTATTCTAATACTATTTTGAGCCACTCATTTCGATAGTTTGATAATTTTTTGTAAATTTACAAAAAAATTTCGTCGTGGCTGACGCCAATAATGAATAGAATTAGTTTCGTCCAAACACAGTAACAGAGAGAGAGAGAGAGATCTTTCTAATTTTCAACCACAGATTCAACAATTATTTTTCAAAAATCTATTCCAAAAAAGAAAGCTCATCAAATTCAAGATCAATTCATTTATGACTAAAATTTATATTCTTGTTCTACTAGTTTCCTTGTAATTTGGATAGTTTTGCTTGCGGGAGAGCGCCAGCAATAATTTTTATTTGTTGGTTTTCTGTTACATTTAACATTTGCGGTAACTCGAAAATGTTGATGACCTTCAATGAAATTGAAATATGATACGACTAACCATGTGTTAAATTGTGGAACTTAATTTATTGCGATATACAGTGTAGCACATGAATCGACCTTTGTGGTAAGGTCGCTGCGGGTTGGAAGCTTGAGGGAAACGCCCCCGAAAGGTCTAATTAGCTATTTAGAGGATATTTCTTGGTTTCTGTTACATTTAATTAACATCTCAACACATGAGATCAAGGGGTAGCCCAAGTGGTAAAGGATGCCCCTCTGAGACTATTAATCAGGTTCCAGCCTCCGCAATCCACTCTCCTTTCCTACATCGTAATTAAAAAGAAAAAAAATAATCTCAATATGCAATAACTAGACAATGTTGATGACCTCCATTGAAATTAAAATATCCGAAAATAAATAAATAAATGAATCACCCACCCTGAGGCACCGGGTGAATTAATTAGTAAAATACTAATGTGTAGTTGGGGCCCTCATCGCTCATGGATTGCTTGAAATTTTGTCGCTCAGTGCACAAATAAATGTCAAACAAATGCTGGAAATTAAGTACAATTGAAAGTTGGCTGGCGGACATAAAAAACTTGGAATAATTGCTCCATGACAGATTAAGTACAATTTCTAGTGTCCATTGATTTCCAATTAAAAAATGAGCAAGTTGAAGTCTTTGTTGGATTTAATAAAAGGCCAACACTGATTCCATTAGCAAAGCCCAAATTTTTGCTTGCACTGCTAATTTTCCTCTGAAACAGTATTGGAGATGGCTTATGCTTCTCTGCTCTCACTTACTCAAACCTTAGAACAAATTCTGCAGTCACAGTCTCATGATGAATCCCCGTTATTTCTTGATCAAGAGCACTTGCAGCTCAGGCCTCTCCATGAAAAGCTTAGCAATTTGCTATTATTTATGGAGAATTCTTCACCAAAAAATTGTCAAACAATTTCTTATTTGGAAGAAAGAATCAGAGATGCAGCATATGAAGCTGAAGACATAGTTGAATCACATATGGCAAGCAAGTCGGTTGCAACATATAAAGCCGAAGACCTAGTTGAATCACATATGGAAAGGAAGTCGGTGATCAGCTGTTTTAAAGGAGTTAAAAGTCATTATCAGAAAATAATTGCTGTGCTACAACGTTGTGTTAAGTGTTTGGTGTCGACGACAACAAGCCAAACTTTTGAGGAGAGCTTACAAAATGTAATTACTTTTGAGGAGAAGTTACAGAGTGTAATTGAAAAACTTAGTTTGATCTCGGAAGAGGTGGAGAAAATGAAAGCAAACAACGTTAATGGAGATGGAGCTCTGCGCCCTCTTCCAAGCAACGCTACTATCGAGATTGAAAGAGTTGGTAAGACAGCAAGCTTGATTATATTGTTATAGATTTTTACACAATCATTTTATTCTAGTAATGCTACTATTTTCAACCATCCTTTTTAATAGTTCAACAATTTTACAATAATTTTTAAAAGTTCTTTCTAATTTTCAAAATTTCAACGAAAGATTCACCCATTGTTTTCCCAAAATTTATTCCAACAACCAAAGCTCATCAAAATTTAATCTTAATTCTATTCCAGAAGAGGCGGTGAAGGTGCATCCAAGTATCTCGTCACGAGCTTCTTCATCAGAACCTACTTGTAGTGATAAAAGTTCTATGATAGGATTCAAAAATGATATGCTCCAAATTAAGGATATACTAACTAGGTCATCAACTGCTCAATTGGAGACAATCTCACTTGTTGGGATGGGTGGCATAGGCAAAACTACATTGGCAACAAATATCTACAATGATTCATTGGTCATCCGTCGCTTTGATATTCGAGCATGGATAACAATATCCCAAGAATATAATATGACAGAAGTACTTAAATGCCTTTTGAGATCAATGGGAGAGGCAATTGCTAAAATCAATAGAATGGATGAGCAAGAATTAAAGATGAAACTGTATCAAAGCTTGAAACAAAGAAGGTATCTCATCGTGATGGACGATGTGTGGGATGACTACATCTTGGAGAAATTCAGAAATATTTTCCCAGATGACAACAATGGAAGTCGGCTAATGATGACTAGTCGATCATCAAAAGTGGCTGGTCCACACAACTCTTGTAACCATATTCACTATCTTAAGTTTTTGAATCCAGATCAAAGTTGGAATCTTCTATGCCAGAAGGCATTTGGAGAAGAAAGGTGTCCTCCTGCACTTGTGGATATTGGAAAGAGGATTGCAGAAAATTGCAATGGACTTGCACTTTCACTTGTAACAATTGGTGGTGTTCTCAACAAAGCTGAGAAAACGCAAGCACATTGGATGTATGTTGAAAAGAATATGAAGTTTGTAGAAACTGGAAATTATGATAGGTCAATGGAGATTCTATCTTGGAGTTACAACCAACTCCCGCATCATCTCAGGGCATGCTTCCTCTACATGGGATTTTTTCGTGAAGACTTTGTGATCCGTCACATCCGTGTGCCCCATTTGATTATGTTATGGGTTGCTAATGGATTCATAAAGCCAGATTCATCTAAAACATTGGACGAAGTGGCTATGGAGTATTTGAAAGAACTCATTAATAGAAATCTGATTATGATTTGGGAGTGGGGTTATCGTAGAGGTGAAATTAAGAAATGTGTTGTGCATGACCTCATGAGAAACATGTGCATAAAAAAGGCCGAGGAGGAAAAGTTCATTTTCCCAGATTGCTTTTCGCAGACTTCTCCGGTGTCTTCAAAATGGTACCGTCACCCAAGTATTTCTAACCGCTGCATCAGTCTCCGTTCTAGTAGGTGCTTTCGACATGATATGTGCAAAATTATGTCTTTTCAGCGGCTCAAGGTTTTCGACGGATGCGGAACAACTTTTAAAAGGTTTCCAATTGAATTAGTACAATTGGTTAACTTAAGGTTCATTGCGCTTAGGTGTAAAGGGAGAGTTAAGATCCCTGTTTCACTATCTAAACTTCGTTTTCTTCAAACCTTACTTATTGTTACAACATGATGGGGCTGGTAAACAGATTCATGCAAGTAACAATATCGAATTCATGCAAATTACAGAAACGAACAGAAACAATACAGTAACGAGAACAGAAAGCAAAAGGAGAGTATACGGAAATGTCCTTAAAGCAATTTCGTCCTCACCACCCGAACGATTGCCTCCCAGGATACAACGACCCGCTTTGCATAGTCTGCGTACGAGCTGGATTGAATGCCCGAAATTATTATCACCAAGAACTGAAGATTGATATATAACGAACTGAAGAGAGGAAGGAAGATTGAGCTGAGGTTGAGAGTTCTATTTTGAGACCACGGGGATTGCCAGTTATGTAGGTGAAAATGGAGCCTGAATATCATCACTTCATGCCGAATTCTGACCATTACACCAGCCGCGTAACTCATATCCGTTGCAATTACAGCCGTTACAGCGGCAGTGTAATGCCCAACTGTTACAATTCTGCCATTACAGCAACTATGTAACGCTAATACGTTTCAATTCTGCTCATTACAGTGGCTGTGTAATCCAGACGTTTCCATCCATTACATTGCATTAGAACCAACCGAGCAAAACTCAACTTGCGCCCGGTGGTCAATTTCGGTGCTACATTCGTGTCCGCACACGAATCCCAAAGACTGTGTGGAAATCGGCTCGTGATTTCCACCCCCCCCTGCGGGCGCGCGTAGACCATGGAGGATACCCTATGTAACCTTGGTTACACCTCACACAAAGGCCAACCATTATTAAGGTGGACAAAACTTCTCTAAAGTTCCTATGTGGGACAACTACATATCCCACTTGCAATGCAATTGTGCCTCAATTTCCATTCACCATACACCCAATTTCCAACAATTTTCGTATATTATGAAAGAATGGTCATCATAATACCCTTGGAAATCTTGAAAATGCAACAGTTAATGCATCTGTGGGTAGACGGAGGTGTCTTGCCTGATTGTTCTGGTGGACGAATTGAGAAGCTACACACTCTTTGTGGTGTAACAAATTTCAGATTTACCGAAGAGACCCATGCAATGTTTCCGAACCTCAAGAAACTGAAAGTTTCATATGACTCTAAAGAGTCGGCATTGGGTTCATGTTTTGAGAATATAGTCCATCTTTGTCAACTTGAAGATTTGAAGATTTATTCTCGATTTCCTTCACACATTGATCATCTTTCTTTTCCAGTGAAACTAAGGAAATTATCTTTGGTTGGTTTTGTTGGGGAACTAGGCGCTGCTAATTCCGCCCAAGATCAGTGGGACACAAAAATATATGCGACTGAGAAAATAATGGACACTAAAATAAGCACAAATATGAAACACCGAGATTTAACGTGGTTCGGCCAAACTGCCTACGTCCACGGACCCACACCAATATATTTCACTATCACAAAAATGAGGAGTACAAAAAATACCACACTGTATTTTTCTCTACCTACGCAAAGGCTTTAACACTTCACTCACTTTTATCTCTCGTGTATAGCTTCTACACTGAAGCTCTCTCTCTACACAAGATCTCTCTCTTTTTCTCTCGATTGGTGTTGTAGTTGTGGTGTGTAACAATGCAAAATGGAGCTCAATTTATAGGCAAAATTGGGGGGCAAATATGGAAGAAAAACTTGCACCTAATCCTTTTGACTTTGAAAATATTTGGCCAATTTCCAAAAGCCATAATTCTTGACCATTTTTCTTACCTCCCACCTAACAGGTTTTACACTTTCTCAGAGACAATTGTCCACTATTGGTAAACTTCCCAACCTCGAAGTTCTCAAACTGAATTTTGTTAGTTTGTCAGAAGGTTGGCAAACTGATGAAGGGGAATTTTGTGAATTAAAATTCCTCTCCATGATTATCCAGGATGAGTTTTCCTGGAAGCTGGAGGGAATACATTTCCCAAGCCTTGAGTGCCTAACTTGCTTTGGTTATCACGTATATCTCCCTTCTGAAATTGGAGAAATTCCAAATCTGAAAGTTATCAACTTGCACGATTGTGAACAATCTGTAGTGGACTCAGCAAATAAAATCCGAGAAGATCGAGAGGAGTGGGGCCACGACGCTCTTCAGATTAACGTCAATCAGGGGTATATCTTTTATGGTTTACCCTGGTATATGGTATGTAAATTCTTCTTTCTCATTAATTATTGTCTAGAAAATATTAATAACTTGCCATTTGGAAAATCAACGTTGTAATTCTACAAACTTCTCTTTTTACCTGGCTCTACTTTTTGGCAGCGTTTTGATTTCGAATGCTAATAATTGAGCGACCAAGCTTCGGTAAGTATGCGTTCCTTATTAATTGAAACTTTTAGATCAGTATCTATGGGGTCTCATTATTTTTTTTGTTGCCTGAATTTCAGCTAGCTTCGTTCCTTGCAAGCTTCGTAGCAACCCACTCATCAGACCAGAATCAATACTTTAGACACGCTTTGAACCGTGCAAGACTGTTTGTGATTCAAAATGTGAATATTTTTTCAATAAATCTCTCGTGACTCCAAGATGTTTATGTTCTCCCAGTTGTTGTTGTGTTGTTTTATAATATACGTACTTTGGTTTCACAAACGCATGTTGCTTATCATGTACCCATATCTTATTTCGAAATGATTTTTCAATAATTACAGTGTACCTGTAAAATTTTTCTGCTTGACTGAATTCACTCATTGGTGCTTTTCTTTGAAATGAATTTGTAAACTATGCTTGCTCGTAGGGGAAGATAATCTTGTCATTGCAGGTGGTATATATCTCCGAATCATTAAAGACACAACAAAAATGAACATCCCTTAAATGAATGATATATTGCAAATCTTTAGGCGGCCATTGGAGGAAGTCGTGGAGAATCTAAAATCAACGTTTTGCTAGCTACTCGAAGGGGTAGTAATTGTTGGACACGTCAAAATATCTCAAATGTATCAATCTATAAAGATGTCTTCAATACATTTGCAAGCCTCTAACATTTTCTTTTCATTTGTTTTCTTTAAGTCTCACTAGATTAATGGACTCTATATTATTAATAACTTTGAATTAATGCGGGTTGTTCCAAAACATTACTGTCATTTAATTTAGAATTACCAAGACTCAATATTCTTAATCCTAGAATGCTAGCTGATTACGTATATCCACAATATTACTTACGATTTAATAAGTACTTTCCTCCTCCGTCATCATGTGGAGTTGGGGAAGTATCGTTGTTGCTCGAAATATTGTTGTTCATTTCACTAATACAGTGTTAATTAAACTAATGTTGCAAATTAAAAGCCCTTTTCAAAGTTAATTGCACGATAGACAAAATAAAATAATTATTGCATAAACTAATATTGTAGCTACTGCAATTTCTAGAGATCTAATCCATCACTCCATTTACTTCCAATTAGAAAATGACCAAGTTGAATGTGATGTGGTGTTAGATTCATGTTTAAGAATTCCAAGTTGATATAAACAATATAATAGCTTTTTATTGCATTTTTTTATAATGATTTTTAAAGGTTTTTAAAGAATTGTAAGCTTTTTACTTACAATTCTTGAGATTTGTGGATGTGATGAGATATGTGGATGTGATTGATTTAGGGTAAAGAAAGAATTGATAAAAAAATTGTAAAAAGTGATAAAAAGTGAAAAAAAAAGTGGTTGGGGAACGGGGACAAATTGCCTCTATACCTTCAACCATTAACAAAGCCTAAACCTTTTCATTATTTTGCTAATTTTGTCTTACAAGTATTGAAGATGGCTTATACTTCTCTGCTCTCACTTACTCAAACATTACAACAAATCTTATAGTCCGAGTCCCCTCAGTCTCATGATGAATCTCGACTGGTTCTTCATCAAGAGCAACTTCAAATAAGAGTAAATACTTCACTCAGAAGGAAAGTATATATAGATTATACATTCATCACGTGGTAATTTACCTGTAGTAATTGTGGATTACAAAGAAAATGATTGCTATTTAACAAGTGAAATTATTGTAAAAATGATTAAATCGAAGAATACATTTGTATCATGCGAAACAGTAAAATCACAATCCGTAATTATACTTTGAGAGCATCATGTGTCTATCTTTCTGTATTTTCTTTTCCATTTCCTCATTTCACACACTCTTAACTCGTTTCTCTTTCTCTAGCCACATCACTTATTTCTAGACAATGTTTCATTAGAAATGCTTTTACAAACATCATTTTAAATGTACGTAGGCGCTCAAGTGTCAAATTCTTATCCGGGTTTATACGTAACTCCTCCACATCACATCATACTTACCGAGCATGCTTCCATACCCTGAACATCATATTATTCCTTTGCATCGTATCTTTCCATACTATATTTCTTCTTCACTATAGTATCGCAGCATGCTTGTTTGTCTTATACGGAACTTATTACACTTACAAATCGTTCACAAAGTGTGTATCACATAGAATTACACATCACACGGCACATGTTATACTTTCTTATCATACAAGCACATATCATACCTTCACATCATTTCGTATGCTCATATTGCACTTCCATTTTATATGTATCACATTTTCTATTTCCGTATCCAATTTTTACCACATATCCAATTTCACAGGGATTGTGATACAACACTTTTTTTTTGTAGCACAAGAAAGATATAATAATCTTTTCGTACACACATACGTAGCATATAATCACATCGTCTCATAGAGAACTTGTCATATACGTTTATAATCTCCTTTAGATTGTTACCTTACGCATTTCACATAGATCATAATTTTTTTTTTTATCACAAGAAATTTATGCGCTCTTTCATTAACCACTTATAACATATGGTTATACACATTCATATCATTACATATAGAGCACATAATCACACAATCCAAGTCACTAAGGATTGTCCTATGTCCACTTCACTTACATTGTGACACAATACATTGTGATGCCATACTTATTCACAATTTTTTGAACATAGCATATTATCTTAATATCATCATACCGTATAGTGGAGTGGCAAAAAGAGTCCGTTGATATGCGGGGAAAGAAGGAATCCTAGCTCTGATACCACCTGTAATGCCCCCTCTAGTTCCACACAAATATACGTCATATCGACGTCACATTATACGAAAATATGCTTCTCTTTTCACATTTTTTTAACATATTTGAACTAGAGGAACGCTACTTTACACAAGCTTGCACGATACCCTGGGTTGCTTGGCGTTCTCAAAACACTTACACAAACACAAATCCTCCAGAGTTCGGCACATACTTACACAACGTACAGGATCTTTGGATTACTTTTCCCTGCACACCAACAAACTTTAGGACTCTTCGCCATTCTCCACGTCCGTAACATATCATAACACAAATAAATAGACACACAGTGAGTCAAAAGACTTCAGTGAGTAATAGATGCAATGCAATGCATGGAACACATGTCACTATCACATTCGTTTCTTTCTTTTCTGGGCCCCGTTGCTGATCAATGTGTTCACAAGGCGCCGCACACATATAACACAATTAGCCGAGTCTTTGCACAGCACATCGTATCATAATAACCCGTGGATATCCAATTCTTTCGAAAGGTCCACAGAGGTGAACACGTGATCGGCAACGCTAACACATTCACATGCTCATGTAATGCTCATGCAATGCTCGTATAACACATTTACCACTGGAAGCCTTGTCTTCTTTCACACTTTCGTTTCACATATAACCAAGGCTTCACTTTCACATTCACATTTCATATATAATTCGTTCACATGGCATTGCACGTTCTTGCCTCATATTTTCACTTGTAGGCATTTCACATATAATCTCACATTGTGCCACAATATTCATGTAACACATATGCACATTCATATTCTTATCACACAAGTTCACATGATGTTATACACTAGGGCACATTCATTCTATTTGATCATATTTCTAATCTCGGCTACTATAAACGCATCACCTCAATACCTCCAAAATCTTCCGGTACCAGAGGGGGTAGATAACTTATCTACCAGACAAGACACAGCCCCCCCTGAATGCGGTGGGGGCGAGGGGCCCACCACCCATCTCTCACGTTATCTACCAGAAAAAACTTCCAGAGGGGGTACCATAAAATTGCTCCTCAATACCTACTATTTTGATCACATATGGCATGTAATTACTTTCACACTAACCTATTCCAACCACAAGTTTAGTTGCTAGGTCATTTCCAAAAGCATTTATCTTCCTATTCATTGCATATTCATTCTATTTCTTTGCTTCTTAGATTCCAATCACCAAATCATTCATTTAGCAACCATGTAGTTCACAAGACCACATACTACTCATACATACCATTCTCACATCACAACACATACATATAACCATCTAAAGGATCCTAGCATGTTCACAATGTTACACATAGTTTAAACATTGTTGTTTGCTCACAAATTCCATTCAAGCATATATCCAATCCACAGTACACATATAACACCTATTACTCACCTCAAATCAACCTCAAGAAAGCTTAGATAGCATCCCCAACTTCTTCCTCTCCTTCATCTTCTTCTTGGTCCTAAGTATGTTGCCAACTATTAGTAATTCATGATCCAACAAGGTTTCTAGAGAGCTTGGAGAGGTTCTTGGGTGTCTTTTGGGTCTTATGGACACATTAAAGTGAAGTAAATACCCAAAAATATCAAGAAAAGTCGAGAAAACTCACTTTGCCGACATGAAATTACGGCCGTATGGCCTTGGATTACGGCCGTAATTCCTTCTGCTGAAAATTTTCTGCACTGGCGGCCTTCAATATTTTGGTCATAACTTTTGCGTCCGATGTCCAAATGAGGTGATTCAAAGCTTGTTGGAATCTAGACGCAATGGGCTACAACTCTTAAGAAGACATCATCTTCAAAATCCAATTAGTTTCAAAGATGTGTCTTTTTGAACCTCGATGCTTTCTTCTTTCTTCTCCCTCTTTTCTCTTTGCAATTGAGGATTACACATGCATTACATAGACTTAATTCGTGAATTGGAGTTTAAAGAGGGTTCAAGCATAATCTTATGGGTGTCATATGCATGAAGGACCGAGATTTGGGTATTTATATAACCCCCAGCCGACTTAAAATGTCTAGAACATAAAATCTGCCGACATAAAATTACGGCCGTAACTAATCATTTATGGCCGTAACACAAACCTTACGGCCTTAACTAAACATCATACGGCCATATAAAACTTTCTGTAAATCTTTCCAAATTCCTTCTTGATATTTACGGCCGTATCGTACATATTTACGGCTGTAACTCACAAATTACGGCCGTAACACACACATTTACGGCAGTAACTCAACATTTGCTGAAATTTTCCATTTTCCACGTTTTCGACGGCCGTTTAGGACCCGAAACTTCACATATATTAACAAACACATTGAAAACATAATGTAAACATATTCATCACATCCAATCATTTTCTTATCGTTCCACATCATATTCGGAATCACATACAGTTCACATAAGGAATCACATACATATTTGGGACGAATTCGGGCGGGGCGTTACATACAATGATTCATTGGTCATCTATCGCTTATTCGGGCATGGATAACAGTCTCCCAAGAATATAATATCACTTCACTCCTTGTTGGCCTTCTAAGATCAATGGGAGAGGCCACTGTTGAAATGAATGGAAAGGGTGAGGCAAAATTAAAGCTGAAATTGTAGGCATGAATGGATACAACTTTTATCAAATTTTACCACTTTTTATCACTTTTTTCCACTTTTTTCTCTCTCCTAAATCAATCACATCCACAAATCTCAACCACTCACCTCCACTCATTCTCTCTCCTCTTTTACTTTAAAACACTTTTAAACACTTTTAATTTACTCACATTCACCCTTTGTATCAAAGCTTGAAACAAAGAACGTATCTCATCGTGATGGATGACGTGTGGGATGACGTCGTCTTCGAGAAATTTAGAAATATTTTCCCAGACGACAACAATGGAAGTCGGATAATTATGACTAGTCGATCATGCATAGTGGCTGGTTTAGACAACTCCTGTGACCATATTCACCATCTAATTTTTTGAGTCTAGATCAAAGCTGGAATCTTCTGTGCCAAAAGGTGTTCGCAAAAGAAAGGTGCCCTGATGAGCTTGAGGATATTGGAAAGAGGATTGCAGAAAATTGCAATGGACTTGCACTTTCACTTGTAGCAATTGGTAGTGTTCTCCACAAAGCCGAGAAGAGTCTAGCACAGTGGAAGTATGTTGAGAAGAATATGAAGTCTGTAGAAATAGGAAATTATGAGCGGTCAATGGAGGTACTATCGTGGAGTTACAACCAATTGCCGTATCATCTCAAGCCATGCTTCCTTTATATGGGAGTTTTTCGTAAAGACTTTGTGATCCATGTTTCCCATCTTATCATGCAGTGGGTTGCTAATGGATTCATAAAGCCAGATCCATCTAAAACATTGGAAGAAGTGGCTATGGAGTGTTTGAAGGATCTTATTGATCGAGACCCAATTATAGTTTGGAAGAGGGGTTATCGTAGCAGTAAAACTAAGAACTGTGTTATGCATGACCTCATGAGAAGCATGTGCGTAAAAGAGGCCCAGGAGGAAAAGTTCATTGTTGCAAGTAGCCTTTCGCAAACTTGTCTGTTGTCTTTAAAAGGGTACCGTCACTTAAGTCTTTCTAAGTTCCATAGCCGCCTGAGTGATTCTGGAGATGTCTCAACCCTCCGTTCTATTCGATGCATAAAATTATGTCTTTTCAATGTCTCAAGGTTTTCGACGGATGCAGAATAAGGTTTGAAAGGTTTCCAATTGAATTAGTACAATTGGTTAAATTAAGGCTTCTTGCGCTAGCTCGCAAAGGGATAGTCAAGATTCCTGTTTCACTATCTAAACTTCGTTTTCTTCAAATCTTACTTATTTTTTAACATGATTTAGATGAAGAAAAAGTCATCATAATACCCTTGGAAATCTTGGAAATGCCACAGTTAATGCATCTGCAGGTAGAACGAAGTGTCTTGCCTGATTGTTCTGGTGGATGAATTGAGAAGCTAAACACTTTTTGTGGCGTAATAAATTTCAGATTTATTGAAGAGACTCTTGCAATATTTCCGGCCCTAAAGAAATTGTAAGTTGAATACGACTGCGAAGAGTCGGCATTGGGTTCGTGTTTTGAGAATATAGTTCATCTATGTCAACTTGAACATTAGAGATTCCCGGTTTTAAACACCGATCTTCTATATTTGATTCACACATTGATCTTGCTTTTCCAGTTTCACTGAGGAAGTTATCTATGTATCATTTTACACTTTCTTAGAGACAAGTGTCCACCATTGGTAAACTTCCCAACCTGGAAGTCGTCAAATTGAAATGGGTTTGGCTGTCAGATGGTTGGAAAACTGAAGAAGGGGAATTTGGTGAATTAAAATTCCTCTACATGGCTATCATCGGGGGTGAGTTTTCCTGGAATTTAGAGGGAATACATTTCCCATGCCTTGAGTGTTTATCTCTTTGGGGCTTCACCAATCCAGATTGCATTGCTTCTGAAATTGGTGAAATTCCAAATTTTAAAGTTATCAACTTGTATTATTGTCCATCATCTGTGGTAGACTCAACACATAAAATCCGAAAGGATCGAGAGGAGTGAGGCTACGATGCTCTTCAGATTAACGTCGATCAGGGGAGTTAAGGCCATCTCCAATGCATCCCTTCAATTGCACCAAGCTACAGTAACCCGTCAGTAGAGAGAGAGAGGAGAGAGATATGAAGGGGGAAAAATAGTGGGACCCACGCTTGTTTAAATTTTTACTTTTTTAATCACTTTTCTATTAATTATCTCACTTTTCATCCACTTTTTCTTCATAGATACCCGTGCACCGTCTATATTTGGACCCCCATCTAGAATTATTTCACTATTATTTTATTATTATTTTTGAATTATTTCTATCTCTCTCATACTTTTTCACTTTTCCCACTCTTTTTCCCTACACTTCTTCCTATTCACGTTTAAATAAAATAATCATCTTCTTTCTATCTCTTTCCTCCACTCTTTCCTCCACATCATCTCCAATCCACATCTCCATTGGAGATGGCCTTAGATGGTTTAGGCTGGTATATGGTATGTAAATTCTTCTTTCTCATTATCATCTAGAAAATATTAATAACTTGCTATGTGGAAAACCAATGTATTAATTCTACAAACTTCTCTTTTTACCTGGCTCTACTTTTTGGCAGCGTTATGATTTGGGATGCTGATAATTAAGCAAGCAAGCTCCGGTAAGTACGCATTCCATATTAATTGAAACTTTTAGATCAATATCTATGGGGTCTTTTTCGTTTCTTGATTTTCAGCTAGCCTCTAATGGTTCCAGGTGCCTTGCAAGCTTCATAGCAGCCCACTCATCTGATCAGAATCAATACTTGAGACACGGTTTGAATTGTGCAAGACTGTTTGTGATTCGAAATCTCTATCTTTTTTCAATAAATCTCCCGTGACTCCAACATGTTAATTTATGTTCTCCCCTTGTCATTGTGTTGTTTTTTTAATATACTTTGGTTTCACAAAGGCATATTGCTTATTATGTACCCATATCATATTTCGAAATAATTTGTCAATAATTACAATGTTTCCCTTCGGTGAAATTTTCACAAGTTATCTATATTTTTCTGCTTCACTTAATAGTTAATTCACTCATTGGTGCTTTTCGTTGTAAACTATGCTTGTTCGTCGGGAAGATTATCTTCCATTCTAATTGCAGGATGTTTGAAAGCCCCGATTGTACAAATTGAGCGCCGAATTCTATTCCCTTGAGTGTCTAACTCTAAAGAGCTTTGATGATTGCCTCCCTTCTGAAATTGGCAATATTCCAAATTTGAAACTTATCAAGTTGTATGGTTAATTATTCATCATCTGTTGTTGCCTCCGCAAGAAAAATAAAAGTGGAACAAGAGGAGTGGGGAAACGGTACTCTTGATATTAAAGTTTATGATGCAAATCTACGTAAACACAGGCTTCCACTATCATATAGTACGTGAAAGTTACCCAAATTGATTTGTCACAAATGTAGATAGTGAATTCTTCTAGAGAACGAATACTATATTAAATTCTTTCTGCATTGCTATATATATCTTTTGACAGATGAGGGCGAAACCCATGTAGGATTGTGAGAACCAAGCTTCGGCAATCCGTAGACCTACGTACGCATTATTAAGGTATGCTATTTTGGAATAGAATTACCATTCTATCCCTTATATATGTAAGGGAGGCTACACCGGCCAACCTATTAGTATGTAGCATTTCGCTATGGAAAAATTATAAACTGTTGTTACGTCATTATAGCTCCGGTAAGTACTTGTTGACTGGTGTTGTTTTAGAAAAAATTCAACCACTGGTATGGCCCATGAAGAGGGATAAATTAATTGGCCAAGGTGAGATTAAGCACAAACTAGAAAAGTAAGGATTAACCAATTAAACTAATAGTTGGAATTGTTAGAATGAGAAATTTTAAATCACTAATATATGTATGTGCCGCTTGGGAGTTATTGTTGAGGCCAAAACAAAAAAAAATCGACGTCGTTTTGGTGTTGAACGTGCATTTTCTTTTGTCTTTTTTGATCATGCCTTTCATCAACTGCCCTTTTAGCAATTCTTCAAGAGAATTCATTTCTTCGCTCTCTCACATTTCATCTTTCTCGTATTCTCATTCGCAAAACCACGAGTTGTGCTTCAATTCTCTCTCGCGCCTCTAGGAGGGTACTTGTTTTAGCTAATTAACATGCACCATGTGTATTGATGATATTATATTCCATTTTAACAGCTAGTTTAGTACGTGCATGCCTCCGATCCATTAGTTAGGTCGAGTTCACGCTCTTATAATGAATTAATTTATTTATGAATTGTTAGCTGTACACCGTCTGTTTTGCATAGAAGTTTACTAGTATATCGCTTTATCGTGGTGAATTCGACCGAAAAGATTTTGAAAGACAAAAAGATGAAGAAGATATGAATAATTTGGTAGATTAGTGAGAGATTTTGAAGAAATTTTGCGCGAATTTTGTGGCTTTCAGTCAGGGGCGGAGCCAGAACTTGTGGTCAGTGCGGTCCGAAATTTTTTTTTTTCAGTGGGGGCGTAGGGGTGGTGGGGGTGGGGACCGGGAATATAGGAGAAGTGATACGATTAGAATCCTTCTTACACGCAAAAAGATTTGAAGGTTTTAATGATCTGTGCTCGAATCACGTAGCCAACAATTTTAAAAATGAAAAATATATAATATAATTTATCATATTTAAGAATGAATAATCGACCTGACTTTAATATCAAACCAAATAACCAATTTTCATTATTAATCATCTTAATAATTTAAATATCAAAACAATTTAACAATAAACCAAATTTAATTTCCAACTTCAAATATAATTGCATTACATAAACTCATTTATATATCAAACAAAATTATGACTTTACATATTAAACCAACTTAAAGTTAACTATTTAAGTATAAAGCCAAAATTACTAAATTAGGGATTAAGGCTTTGCCCTCTAATTTCAATTATGGCATAGCAGGAGAATTGAACTCACTCATTCTATCCTTCTTCATTACTCATTCTAATACAAATCTGATTTATACTTTTCAAGAATAAGTACACCCGAGTTTTAAATTGAAAATCTAATTTCAAAACTATTTTGGATAGAGCGGTCGTTGACTATTAATGACAATGTTTAATCAAATGATATAAAATATTGCACCAAAATATACATAAATGATATAATACTTTTAAAATATAATCTAATAAAGCCCAAAATAATAAATAAAGGTACTTAAATGGAGCTTTAGTGTAGGTTGAAAAAGAGCGTTAGATAACTTATAAATCAATTTAATAACACACAAAAAATTAGCAAAAATATATTAAAATCTCAAAACAAAAAGAAAATGGAAAAATCAGAAATTAACCTACAAATAATTACAATTGTCCCTCCAACTTTAATACTAAACTAAACTAATTAAATTAATTAAACCCTTGATATAAAAAAATAAAAACCAGTCAATAAAAAACAACGATTGATTCAATTTAAATACTAAATTAAATAAACTAAAGTAAACGGAAAATCCGATTAAGGTACTCTAAATCAAAAATTAATTTACTATACCCTAATTGCCCTTTATGCTAAATGAAAATTAAGTTGAAGCTAAACCTAAAATAAACTAAATTAACTTCATTAGTATAAAAATCAATTCAACTAAAAAGTAAGACATGTTATGAATAATAATTGAAGAATAATTATTAGGTGTTATGAATAATTGAGAATAATGTGGTGGTTATGAATTATGAGGAATAATTTGGTGGAAGAATAATTTGGTGGAGGAATAATTTGGTAAAAGATGTAATTATTATATGTGAATGACTATTATACCCTTGATGAAATTATGTAATTACGATTGTGCCATTCGAAGTTTTCCTATAAATAGAGCTTGATTATTAATGAAATTCATTCACGAGAATTCTGAGAATTCATTCTCTCTAAATTCTCTCTATTGTTTATATCTTTTATAACACGTTATCGTAGCAGTCTCTAACCCTTTGAGTAATATGAAAGAAGTATGCTTTCTGATTGCATCTTATAGATGATCTTACATGTATCGGCTGGATTATTACTGAATGAATTAATTCATCCTCATCAATCCTAAATAACTCTCTTTGCAAATACATCATTGAAACTTCCTTTTGTTCATATTCCTCTCCCACAATTCCTCATTTTACACAACCTGGCTTGGAGATGTCTAAATCCCAAAATTGGAAGAATGGAGTCCAAAGAATTTTCCGATCACGTAAATGGATTGCAAGTAAATCTCATCCATGGAATAATTAGAGAAAGGAAAAAAGGTAAATCATATGATTTTATAATATAATAATATATTAAACTATAGCATCTGTTTTATCGAGATATAAGGAGCATACATTATCAAAATCAAATTTTCTCGACTCCATTATACTCGATTTAACGAGAGCTTCGATTTGACACCAATATTGACAGGTAATAACTCGTTTTGAAATATGTTATTATCAAACTTTCAAAATTTACAAATCAGTACACTAACTTTTGAAAAAGTTACAAAATAGTCCTTGAATATTTTGATATTGATAAATTGAAGTAGAAAGGAGATAATTTTCCAATCGTAAAACATTGATAAAATATTTTTGACAATTTTACCTTTCTAATTGGAATGGACAATTTTACCCTTAGGGTAAACCGACCTAATTTTGACGACAAAGAAAATGGGATAGAATATTCATGAAGAAATTCTAAATCCATTGATTATATAAAATGGCTTGAAGTTCATTTGAGTTAAAAGATCGAATATTATTTTAACTCAGAAGAGTTCAATTACATAATGTACTTATTCTAGAAGGATAAGTGTGCTCTTATAAGTAATGAGTATTTGTTCTAGAAGAACAAATGCTCCGTAAAGCAGTTCAATATTTAATTCTCTGACTTTATTTACTTTGCAATTTAATTGCAATACCTCCTACTTGATGATGGGTTCAACGAGTCACTAAGCGGAAGGTTTTATATATTCTGCACTTTATATGCTAAGTGATGGGTAATACCTTCTACTAAGCGAGATCCTACTCTGAAGAAGTAGTTAAATATTATGCAATTTAATTCTTGCTATTTAAATTCCGTAGATTTATATTTATTGCAATAATTCCCATAAGGTAGGTTCGACCACCTATTGGAGGAAATTTAATTTCGGCAATTTAAATTTATGCACTTTATAGTTTGAGTATATTTCCAATGTGGTGGGTAATACCACACGATTGGTGTGCACATTTCCAATGTGGTGGGTTATACTACGATTGGTTATAACGAATCCTACTCGAGAAGAAGTAGTTGATCAAATATTCTAATCATACTCTCGAAGTAGGCGATGAGAATAAAATTACTTCTTTATATATCACAGAATATGAATGGAGAAAATTGAGCAAGTGGTACTTGAAGTTACCATTGGATAAATAGAGCGAAAGTAAAGTCTTTGAATAGATCCCATGTTGATAAATCAAAGATAATATATCGCATGGAGAAATTATATGAAGTAATCTCATCGATGATATGAGATTGTATTAATATGAGAATAAAATGCTCTTGAAGAAGCATAATCACTAGATTTACGTATTTGAATAAAGCCAATATGATATTATTATTACTCGGAAGAAGTACAAAGCAGTCGAAGTGGAACATATTGAGAATATCAAAAGATGGCATTAAACACTCGAAAATATAGAAATGCAAAAGAATATACATCTTGAATCCATAAATGAGGGATGCGTCTCGAGTATAAATACTGTAACTCTGCCACCATCAACATTAGGATTCATAATGAAATATTTAAAGGATCAATTTCTTTTTAGCTTGACACGATGGTCTGTGACCGACGGACTGGGCTTCCACATTCTTGAACATATGCATGAAATTTGATGAGTAGTTCATCAACAGTACTAGCGAGAAATAAGTATTTTTCATTGTATGAGAGATAAACTTATTATTTACACCACGATCTAGAAACGCTAGTAAGCCATCAAAGAAATTATTAATATTCAACAAACCTATTGGTTTGACATGAAAATTCCACTGTGCCAACGAGGCTATATTGAATATTTCCTCCCGTGTGTTGTAGCCGCTGGAAGGACAATGAAAGCATCACTATTATTCATCATATACATCATGCGATTGTGGATGGATTGGCGCTTGTAGCACCAACCTGCTGGACCCATGGTAGAAGCGGCTCCAATTCGAGTATTAGATCCAACTAGATGGAAAGGTATTACGCTCAAAACTCTTATTCCCCATGATTGTGCGGCCATTATAAGTCTAGCTAAAAGTTTGTTGTTGGTTCCTCAAGTATAGTATATTGATTTCTTGTCTCCCTAACTCTTTTACAAGTCTGTTTGCCATATCCACATATTGGATATGGCCTACGTTAGATCCACCAAGAATACATCTGATTTAATATGGCGAGGTAAAGGCTGACTTGTATGAGATGATTCTAAAATCTCCATATCCATCTCTACTCCTATCTCTCTTTTTACACTATACTTTTAATGTATGAACATGAGAGATATATGAATCCCTCTATTTAAAGAAAAATTTTCAAACCAATAATTGAGTGTACTATTTACTTTTTGACAAATATGAAAAAAAAAAAAAAAGCAGAAAATTTTTTTAGTGATATGACATATATCTGTCAGAGATTGAAAAATAATATATATATCTTAAAATTGAAAAACGATATTTACAAATAAAAGAAATATATTGATCTTTGTTATTACACCGAGCTTTCTTACATAAATATGGGAAAATCATTATGCTAAATTTTTCTACTAAATTTACAAACAGGATCTTCTAAAGTAAGTTTTTCAAGTATCATAACGTTTGTTGATCTTTGAATTTGGCCCATAAGGTCATTAGCTCACCTTATACGTGTCCACTAGGATGTGTCTCAAGAGCCTGTTGAATATCATCCAAAGGCTCTTTACTCAATCCATCTTTAATGAATGCTATTTTATCTTCTCGGTTTCTAGACAAGTACCCCACAGATTTACATCGAGTGTCACATGTCCATCGAGCACACTTGTAGCATCCTCCTAATCTTTTTGCTCTCCGTTTCTTTGAAAAACTACTTTTACCCATACCAGGCATGTATTTAGAAGGAATTGAAACCTCACGGATAATCGAAACTTTGCTTCAATCAAGCATCAGATATCTTGTGGGATACCCTTATTCATTAGCATCCTTAATCTTTCCAGCCTACATCGATAAATCCTTTTTAGGATTTTGATCGGTAGTGATGGATAGTATTTTCGAAGATTTGAGAGCATATGATCCATTATAATGTATAGACCCTTGTTAGGATGAATTTTGCAATAATTTTGATGATTTATTTATAAAATAATACGACGCGTATGAAATAAGACTCCGATTTTAAATAAATAATATGAAGCGTAAGAGCTACGATTTGGAATTAAATAATAGCCGGATGTGATGCGTATGGTGTAACTCAGTGTTTGAGCGATAGTAGACAATAATGTCACCAAAAGATGATGGAATATGTCGGTGAATTATTTCTATGATAAATCATATTGAGCACTATACGAGATACTAGTGAAATCGATATAAGAATTTCTTGAACTAGAAGTTCAATAATACTCGTTTACCAAAACCAGGACTGACCATCCAGGTTTAAATAATTATTGAAATCAATATTTCAAGTGAAGAATTAAAGAATTCTTCAATGATTGTTCTCGATAAATGATGAAATCATTACTAGCCAATATTGGGAATAAATCCCAAATATATCTGGAATAAAGGATGAGATGTATGGGCCCATCATCCTCCATGTGGACTACTAGATATTATGATATGGATCCACTAGATAGTCACATGTGTATATGATTCGAAATTTCTGAAATATTTGCTCACGGTATGAGCATGATTTTTGATTTAATGATAAAGTTAGTAAATGTATATCCCAATACTTGAATAAATCACTGAAGGATTTGAGTATGCATACAAGTGGGATATTATATGGCAAATTATTTAAAGTCCTCAAATAAATTGCCGATATCGAGAATAGAATGCAAGCGGTCTAAATTCCCATATTAAAAATTTGAATGATGAGAACATATATGATTAAAATCATACCAAGCTGTATGAGTTTTGGTGTTCTAAATTTTCTCAAAGCATGAGGGGAGTATTAAAGGTTGAAAATAATATGTGAAATGCATCATGTTATATCCTCGAAATTGAAATACGAACTTGAAGTTCAAAGATGCATGAAAGGCTATGAACAATCACATATATCAGTTAAGATGCTTTGATAAGTTAGCACGCCAGAAGCGTTGATATTATGAGATTTCCCCAAACATATATATCAAAGCAAATTATAAAAGATGGTCTTAATAATGGAGGCATATGCTCTTGAAGAGTATATAGACATAACTATATTGTGTAATCCTACAAGAGGATTGATAATGAGATATCTCGATAAGTTATGTCGATATGGGGAAAGAAATGAAATTGAAATGTGTAAACACGATATGAAAATGTAGCGCTACATATGATCAATGATAATGAAAATATTGAGATATATTGAAGATGATAAATGGTGAATGTGAAATCCTTAACTTATAAGATGATGAGATGATGATGACTAGTACTCAAGTTTAAAGATAAGCATGGTGGTCATTATATGTTGCATGCTCATGAAAGTTAAATTACAGATCGTGTGTGTAATGCAGAAAAGGAAATTAAAGGATCGGATGAGCTAAGCGTGTTTATGAGTACCCTAAAGGGTGAGCTAAGCCACAGGGAATGAAATAACCTATTAAGTGAGTATTAAATGTTAAATGATATATTTTAAGTGTTAATTAGTTATGAAGGTTTACTTATATGTTTACATGTTTTTCCGATGAATTTATATGCTTTAAATTGTGTGTTTGGAGACATGTGTTCATGGTGAATGTTTTGTAGTTGTGTACGAAAAATTGATGCACTCTAAATGAACGAAGAGTATAAAACCAATGTATATGATACTCATACAAATGTATGAAAGATTTTTGAAATGTCTCATAAGATACTTGTATAAAATACGCGTTGCACTCTTTTCCTTGGCTGAGGTTTTATCCCATTGGGTTTTTTTCTAGCAAGGTTTTTAATGAGGCAACTTTAAAAGCGTATTCACATGAATAATGTACTCTTTTTCCTTCATTAGGTTTTTCCCATTGGGTTTTTCCTAATAAGGTTTTAACGAGGCATATTCATGGTATATTGAGAATGATAGGAGAAATTGATCACGATGTATCTATTGGATCAAGTTATAATGGAGCTAATGCTTTAGATCCAAACGATGATGATATTGAAATCATTTACGAAGTAAAGATATCGATTCTCAAGATATGAAATTAAGCGGAGCAAATTGTACTCTCTTTTCCTTCGATCAAGTTTTTTCCCACCGGGTTTTCTTGACAAGGTTTTAACGGCGCAAAGACGTGAATACTCATATGCCGATAGACATCGGGGAGCAATGTTTTGATGAAGCAAAGTATATAACCACCTGCTATCCCTGCAATCGGTTTGGAAGTTTTTTCCCACCTGGTTTTTCTCCAAGCAGTCAGGAAGACATTTGTATTAATAGTCATTCGAGGAGTGTTATGAATAATAATTGAAGAATAATTATTAGGTGTTATGAATAATTGAGAATAATGTGGTGGTTATGAATTATGAGGAATAATTTGGTGGAAGAATAATTTGGTGGAGGAATAATTTGGTAAAAGATGTAATTATTATATGTGAATGACTATTATACCCTTGATGAAATTATGTAATTACGATTGTGCCATTCGAAGTTTTCCTATAAATAGCGCTCAGTTTATTAATGAAATTCATTCACGAAATTCCCGAGACCATTCTCTAAATTCTCTCTATTGTTTCTATACTTTTATAACAAGACAAACTAAATAAACACTCCATAAATAATATAGACAAATAAAATAAAGACACAAGTGCAATCCGATTCAAATGGCATAAATTGAATTCTAGGACCAAGTAGCATCGGGACGCAGCATCAATTAGGTACTTGGGTTTGTTTATTAGTCAACATTAAGCCCACATCTCTAATATAAAAATCCACAAAAGGGCCCAATTTGGTAGGAAAAAGACCAAAATCCTGAAATCCCGCACTGTTCATCTTCTTCTTCACCTTCTGCGCACGGCTGCGAAATCTTCTTCCGACTGTGGAGAACTTCCGGCAGATCCAGCACGCCACTTTGAGATCAGAGCACCGGAGCAGTCGAGTAGGGAGGGAAATATTGTCGGCTGGTGAACAAATTTTTTTTTTTTAATTGGATCAGAAATTTTTTCCAAATTCAGTGCGGTCCATGGACCGCACTCGCCACTGTGTGGCTCCGCCCCTGCTTTCAGTTCTGGTGAAGACGGACAGTTATGTGACATTTCTATTTTACAAAGAGACTTCTTTCGGTCGTGATTACTTCTTAATAATAATAATAATTTATTTCATTGGTTTTTAGTTGTATAAAAGAACCGGAGAATCGAAAATGATACTTGTAGTTTACAACTAATTTTGACAAGTATCGAGACTCAATACTTTTATAAATTAGTAAATAAATGTTGATCATGTACTCTATATATATATATATATATATATATATATAATTAATGCTGCATTAATTTGATCTGAGAAAGGGATGTCTGAAGGGGTTTTGTATAAAATTAGGGGCCTCAATGCATGGTGAACGACTGTGAAAATGAGTGTTAATTTCTATGCTTGGGTTACTTTGAAATTTTGTTTTTCATTGCACAAATACAATATTAAACTAATGTTGCAAAATGACAATTAGAAGTTAGTTGCCGCAATCAGGATATATAAAATTTGATCAAATAATCGTGTTGCATAAACAAACAAAAAATGGCTTGTAGCTAGTGCAATTTCTAGAGATTTGATCTATCACTTCATTGACTTCCAATTAAAAAAAAGCAAGCAACTTGAACATGATGTGATGTTAGGTGGTTAATTTAAGAATTTCAAGTTGATATAAACAATAGTTTCTTTGTCCCTTTGATCATGTGAAGACTTGCCCCGTTCTTCTACATGGTTTTATACGTTTTTACACATTTTTACACGTTCTTTTCAACCCCACTAATTCTCTTTCCTATTTCACATTCACATATCTCATGGGACCTACCTGTATTACAAAAATCTCCACCATTCAACTCTATTCATTCTGTCTCCTATATCACATAAAAATCAATTTTTATACACATTCTAACACCCGCTAATTTGTTGCCTCTAAAAGAATGAATCAAATAACATTGAATCACGCTGTAAGGAGAAGAATGCCAAAAATCAACAACATAATCAAATTAATGAAACTAACCGAAAATAAGTAATTATCCAGTAGTGGCATGTTTGGTAAGTTGGATTCCACAGCATGAACTAGAAAAACCAAGCTAAAATCTAAAACAAAACTCAACACAAAAGAACTGCAGTCATTCATTGGACTACTTATCTAATGAATTAGAAAACAAGTTAAAATGATCTAAAACAATGTAACTCCAAACAAACCTCATTTTCACTATTATCAAGAATTCTTTTAATCCTTAAGACTTGACCAAAAAATTGAGAGTCCTCTTCAATCTCATCAGTCAAAGCTTCACATCTCCATAACTATAATTGCTAACCTGATTCAAATACATCTTATTATTATTATCATCATCATCTATGCTGCTATTCACCTTGCATTCTTTAGTATCTTTACTCCCACCAGATTCACATTTTTGTGTAGAACCGACTTAATATTTTACTGAAAATTTCGACAGCAACTTCCCTTAGTTCTCCTAAGTGTGCAATCCACGTAAAACGTGATCAAATTCATATAAACATGTAGTCACTAGAATCTCAATCATATAAGTGCGAAATCATAATTGGAGCTACACAAATTCAATTTCGGACCATCGAAGAGGATATGGCTCTCAATCAAGTAATCATTCATAAGCAAAGAAGTCTTAATTAAGCTCCGGAGGGCAGAAGGATTTCTTTGCAAGAATCCATGAAATAACTAGATTTATTAAAAACGAAAATGGGAGGATGTAAACATGTTCGAGTCTCGAGATTTTATCGGAAACAAAGGTGTCTCAATTACTGTTTCTGATCAGTAGGGATACGCTTTGCCGAGCATGCTGGATGGGACATTACTATGGTTGAATGTGATGCTCAACAAGTCATAGGCGCTTTGAACTCTTGTGATGATCTAGCTGAGAATGCTCTTATTGTGGACCAAGTGCGTGAGACCCTCCTCAGACGAAAATGTAGATCGTGCTCTTATATTCCTCACGCTGGGAACTGTGTTGCCCATTGTTTAGCTAAGTTTGGCGTTGTTTTAAGGAATAATGTGTATTGGCCAGACTGTTTACCCTTTGCGAAATTGTTTTTGAACTCTAGAATTATCGAGGAAAGACTATGACACTGAATGGGTTTTGAGCGTTCATTTTGACATGCCTAATTAATTGGGAAGATGGAAAGGGAGAATGCAGTTTCACGAGCGCTGTATAAAATAGATTCAAATAAAAGACTCAATAGAAATCATTCACAAAGAGTACCCATTTTTCAATATTCATTCATTACTTCAAATTTAGTTAATCGTTGCACTAATACAATGTTAAACTAATCTTGCAAAGAACAATAATTGCAAGACAATAAAATTTTAAATAATTGTTGCATAAACGAATAAGAATTTGACTTGTCTTGCAATTTACTGAGATCTAATCCGTTATTCAATTAATTAGTTCCAATTAAAAAGAGCAAGTTGAATACGATATTGTGATGTGCTGTTAAAGTATTCCCAAGTTGATATAAACAATAGATTTTGTTGTCGTTTTTACATGTGAAGTCTTCTGTCTAATTTGTTGCCTCTCAAAGTCGTCTAGCCTTGTAAATATCATTAAAACACTGTAAAATTGATTCCGTTGACAAGGCTCAAACCTTTTGTTAATTCGTGCGCTAATTATCTCTAGAACAATATTGGAGATGGCTTATGCTGCTCTGCTTTCACTCGATCAAACGTTACAACAAATCTTGCAGTCACAGTCTGGCGATGAATACCAATTATTTCTTCGGAAAGAGCAACTGCAGCTGACATCCCTTCATGGAAAGATTCACCGTTTCATGTCATTTCTTGAAAATTCTTTCCCAAAAAATAGTGAAATAATTTCATCTAATTTGGAAGGAAAAATCAGAGATGCAACATATGAAGCCGAAGACTTAATCGAATCGCATATCACAAAGCAGATCAAATCGAAACCGAGCATTTGTAGCGGAGTTGTACGTTGTTTTCGGGAATTAGTTGACGTGCTGCATCATTGTGCAAGGTGCTTGGGGTCAACGAAGCAAAATTTCGAGGAGAAGTTAGAGAATGTAATTCTACACTTTAATTCGATCTTGGAAGAGGTGGAGGATCTGCAGCCAAGCAACTTTGAAGATGGATCGACCCAAATTCAGGATCCTTCTAATCTTGAAAACAACGGTAAGAAGAGTTTTTTTTTTTTTTTGGCCAAGCTTAATTTCATTGTTGGAAGGAAGAATAAAAAACGACGGACTTCGTAGCGGTTAGTTTCTTCTCATAAACACACAAAGCAACGGCAAGACGAGGTGAAAAAACAACCTCGTCACTCGTGTTAATTAAAATCTGCACCTTGGTTTCTTCTCATAAACACACAAAGCACATATCGGTTTTACTGATCTTTGTTCTTTTTCTAAAGGAGCGGTGAAGATGCATCCAAGGGACTCGTCCGCACCTACTCCATCAAGATTTGCTTCCATTTATGAAACTGACACTGTAGGATTTAAAGAGGACATGTACCGGATTGAGCAACTACTGGTTGGGCCGCCCTCTACTCTGGAAACCATCTCAATTGTTGGGATGGGTGGTATTGGCAAAACTACACTAGCACAACAAATATACAATCGTTCATCAGTCATTGTTCACTTTGATAGATGGGCATGGACAACCGTCTCTCACGATTACAACGTGAAAGCACTACTTTCAAACCTTCTAAAGTCCATTGGAGGGTGGACAGATTACCTGGGTGGTGGCGTGGATGTGCAAGAATTAAAAGAAAAACTGTATAAGAGTTTGAAACATAGAAGGTATCTTATTGTAATAGATGACTTGTGGGATTCCAGAGTATTGGAAGAACTTAGAAGGATATTCCCAGACGACAAGAATGGAAGTCGCATAATTATTACTAGTCGGTCATCTAATGTGATTGGCCCCTATAGCTCCCATATTCACCATCTTAATTTTTTGAGTCTTGACGACAGCTGGGAGCTTCTGGAACACAAGGTATTCATAAGAGGACAGTGTCCTCCTCATCTCGTGCACATTGGAAAGAAGATTGCAGAAAATTGTAAAGGACTTCCACTTTCACTTGTTGTAGTTGCTGGTATTCTCCGAAAAGCGGAAAAGACACGACAACATTGGGAATATATCGCAAAAAATCTAATATCTACAGAAGCGGATAGAATAATGCAGATACTATGGTTGAGTTACAACCAATTGCCGCATCATCTTAGAGCATGCTTCCTTTATGTGGGAGTTTTTCTTGAAGACTTTGTAATCCATGTTTCCCATCTTATCATGCTATGGGTTGCTAATGGATTCATAAAGCCAGCTCCACCTAAAACTTTGGAAGATGTGGCGATGGAGAATTTGGAAGATCTTGTTGAAAGAAATCTAATAATTGTTCTTGATAGGAAAGCTAGCGGTGAAATGAAGACCTGTGTTGTGTCTAGCCACTTTAGAGACTTCTGCATCAAAAAGGCCAACGAAGAAAAGTTCCTGGTTGTCGTGGACGATGGTCGGGAAGTTTCTCCAGAAGTTTCAAGGACGTACCGCCATCTAACCATTGCCGACGAATCAATGACGAGGCCAATTCTCTTTGAAGACGTACATGACTCAAATTTGCGTTCTGTTATGTGCTTTGGAGGTCAATTGAAAAATATGCCTTTTCAACTGCTCAAGGTGTACGAAGCACGCGATACAATCTTTGATCGGTTTCCAGTTGAATTACTACAATTTGTTAACTTAAAGCATATTGCTTTGGTCTGCTTTAAGACAAGTGAGATTCCTTCGTCAATATCTCAACTTCGTAATCTTCAAACCTTACTTGTTTTCGTTTCATCTCGTGATGGAAAGATCATATTACCCTCAGAAATCTTAAACATGCCACAGTTAAGGCATTTATGGGTTGAAGGAGGTATCTTGCATCATTCATCCGATGGACGGAATGAGAACTTACAAACCCTTTGTGGTGTAAGAAATTTCGTATTAACGGAAAAGGGCATCGGAATGTTTCCAAACCTAAAGACTCTGGGACTTACATACGATAAGATTGAGTGGGGAATCTGTGGTCTTGAGAATTTAGCCCATTTGTACCGACTTGAAGTTTTGAAGCTCCGTATTGATGACTCGTTTCTTGAACTTCCGCTTGGAATGAATCTTTCTTTTCCAGTGAAACTGAGGAGGCTGACTTTAAGGGGTTTTCGTCTTTCTCAGGAACAAATGTCCATAATTGGTTCACTTCCCAACCTTGAAGTGCTCAAATTGAAATATGTTGAGTTCAACAGAGAAGAGGGGTGGAAAACAAATGAAGGAGAATTTTGTGAATTAAAAGTCCTTCTTCTTCGACGTCCTAATGGGTTTTCTTGGGATCCAAAGGAAACACATTTCCCAAGCCTTGAGTGCCTAACTCTTGATGGAACGTATGATCTAGATTGCATCCCTTGTGATTTTGGAGAAATTCTGACTCTGAGAGATATCAACTTGTATAATTGTCCATCATCTATTGTGCACTCGGCACGTAAGATATTGCAAGAACAACGGGAGTGCGGAAACGACTGTCTTCAGGTTCACGTATATTCCAGAGATGTACATAAACTAAAATTCATGGATTATATGGTATGTGAAAGTTACCTTAATTATTGTTGTTTTAACATATATGCTAGTATTTTCTCCCGTGCATTGCACGGGGAGATATATAAGAGTTCGAATTCTAGAAGAGGAAGGGAAGATTGAGTTGCAGATTTGTGATTATCCGAAAGCGTGATTTTACAATTAAACTTTATTTTTTTAATTCAGAAAATGAAACTTTTCGCGGAAAAACGACCTCTCATAATATATGGCAGATATATAAGAGTTCGAATTCTAGAAGGGGAAGGAAAGATTGAGTTGCAAATTTGTGATTATCCTTTTACAATTAAATGAAAATGATATCATTTTATTAATATATATAGATAGATATTGCCGAATTACGATCACTCATTTTCGTACTTGTTGACACCTAAATTCTTCTTTCTCATTATTATTATTATCTTGTAAAAAAATGTTAATGCTTGGGTTGCTGGAAAATCAATATTTTTACTAACTTGTTTTTACATTGCTCTACATTTTTGCAGCTTTATGGTCGGTAATTTGCTTAAGATGGTAGTAAGGAAGCTTCTGTAAGTACCTCTTCGGCTCTTCCTAATTAACTGAAACTTTTTGTGTTTGATTATGTGGAGATTTTTCCATGGAAAATGTTTTCATTTTCGTTCAAAATTTTCCCACCATCTATGGAGCTAGGCAGCTAGTTGCAAATTTCCATACAATAAAATGAACTAATTGTGCATTATGGGTTTTACTTATAGCGAAGCATTGCCTTCCACCTATCCTGCACGTATAGCAGGGCTTTAAAGTTAAAGCATCGGGCAGCGAGTGGAAAAAGAAAGGAAGATTTGTAGAAAAGGGCTTGTCTAAGTTGAATGAAAAATATCTCTACCAAACAAAAATGTCGGAAAATATCTAACGACTAAATTTTCTTTTTTTTTTCTTTTTTTTTAATTGAAAAAGAATGACCTTTTGTATGATTCTTGCTTTACACCAAGTTCATGAGTTTTTATGTGAAACTAGCTTTGCTAAAGTTTATATTTGTTGTTTTAAACTGCACAAAAAAGAAGAACATGATGCTCTTGCAATAAAACTTTTCCCGTGTTATCTTACTTTTCGGTACTGCTTGATTTCAGTTTCTCAGTGGTTTCAACTTTCAGGTGCTTTCAGTACTGCTTGGCGATAAATCTCTCCGGGCTTGAAGATGTTTAATTATCTTCTCCAATTCATTCTGGTTTCTGTTGTGTTTTATATAATTTGGTTTCAGTAATGCCTACTCTTTTGTACTCTAATTAGTAAAATGAATCATCGTCTAATTATACATGTATCCATATCACGAATGATTTGTTGACTTTGCTGTTTCGTCGGATGAAATTTTATGAAGTACCGCTCGGTTCCTTACCATTTGCAACTTGAAGATGGTCTATACCCAAATTTTTATCCACCAATCTTTATAGCAGGCTTAGCTCCCTTCTTCCTGATTTGGCTAAAGATAGAAAGTGCTATTATTTTGGAAAATTTGAACGCCTTATTAAAGATTGTTTCGAGAGGATTACTGATTTAAAAGAGGTTGCAGAGTGAAAATGGGGCGGTTAATGACCTAACTGGTTGGAAAACAGTATTCCCAATCTGGTGCCCACCTGTGGGAACACTACGGTGTCCACACATGGACGGATGGATGCCACGTGCCATCTCCCACCATCAGGCGCTACGCTTGTCACCCATCCGCCCATATGTAGATATCGTAGCGTGCCCCGTATATGGGGAACGGATCAAAATTGTGAAAAACAAGCCGGTGAAGTTGGTCGAATGGTTATGTATATCAAAAGTCAAATCATACATGACATTTGTATTAATTATTATATTCATTCATGTTGTCTTATTCAACCCATCTTGCAATCATGTTGTTTTATTCATGTTGTATTAAAACCTCTGTTTCCTTGTTCTAAAGAATCTATAAAAATCACCTTCAATTCATTGGTCAGTCTTGATTGCGAAGTTTCAAAAATTGAAGTTGACATAGACGGGCTAAATTCTCAACACCACCTGATCCCCACTCATTTTCGTCATATGTAACTCCCAATCTCTTTAACTTTGGAAAAATTCCAATGCCCTTTTCCGTTAATATGAAATTTCTTACACCACAGAGTGTTAGTAAGTTCTCATTTGGTCCACCGTGGCATCTTCAAAATCTCTGATGGTAATATGATCTTTACATCACGAGACAAAATATGAAAACAAGCAAGGTCTGAAGATGATGAAGTTTAGATATTAAAGAAGGAATCTCGCTCGTCTTAAAGCAGACCAAAGCAATATATTTTAAGTTAACCAATAGCAGTAATTCAATCGGAAACCTGTCAAAAATTGTTTCGTGTGCATCGAACACCTTGAGCAGTTGAAAAGGCATATTTTTCAATTGACCTCCAAAGCATAGAATAGAATGGATTGTTGAGTCGTATACATCTTCTAAGTCGCTCAGTCTGATTGATTCGTCATTAATAGTTAGCTGGTGGTGCTTGAAAGCTCCGCAAGAAATCTTCCTATCATTGTGCACAACAAGAAGGAACTTTTCATTATTTGCCTTTTTGATGCACAGTCTCTGACACAGGTTTTGATCTCATCGCTAGCATACCTTTCACGAAATACAATCAAATTTGTGCCGATAAGATCATCCACATACTCCTTTGCTACGTCTTCCAATGTTTTAAGTGAATCAGGTGGCTTTATGAATCCGTTAGCAACCCATAGCATAATGAGATGGGAAACATGTATGACAGTCTTCAGGAAAAACTCCCATATAAAGGAAGCATGCTCTGAGACGATGCGGTAATTGAGTGTAACTCCAAGATAGTATCTCTATTAAATGTTCATAATCTCCAGTTTTTTAAGATTTCATATTTTTTGCAACATAGTCCCAGTGTGCTCGTGTCTTCCTGGGATTACGGAGAATACCACCAAGGGTTACCACCGCAAGTGGAAGTCCTTTGCAATTTTCTGTAATCCTCTCTCCGATGTCCTAAAGTCCAGGAGGGCATTTTTCGTCTCCAAATGCCTTCTGCTGCAAAATACTCCAACTGTGTCCGATTCTTAAAAAATTAAGGCGATGAATATGATTGCACGAGTTGTTGAAACCAGCCACATCAGATGATGACTGACTGGTCATAATTATCTAGCTTCCATTATTATTATTTGGGAGTGCCCTTCGAAATTCCTGTGAGATGTTGGCATTCCACACGCCATCTATGATGATTAGACACCTTCTTTCTCTGAGGTTTTATGCAATTTCAGCTTTAAGTCTCTGATATCCGCTCCATGAGTTGGTGTTCCCATGGATTTTAGAAGTTCTGAAAGTAGTGCCGGCAAATTATACTCTTGAGAGGCTGTTGTCCACGCCCGAACATCAAAGTGATTGTTCTTGAATGAATCACTGAAGATTTTTCTTGAGAGAATGGTTTTGCCAATGCCACCCATCCCGACAGTTGTGATGGTTTCAAGTTCAGGTGATTGACTACTAAGTGCTTAATTTGGCATATGTCATCTGAAAATCCCACCAAAGAAATTCTGTTAGTCGAAGTGGATTTTGATTAAGTAGCTCTAGACGACTTCCCTGGATGCACCTTCTCCGCCTCTTCTGAACTAGTGAAATAGAATCACGAAATTTTATTGTTATTTTTATTTTTTATTTTTTGTTAGTAAATTTAGAGTAATAATCAAGCAAGCAACACAAATCAAAGCTGCAAAAGCAGAAAAATAAACAACACAAAGACTTGTTCGGCCCAAGCCCCGCAGTTCACCGAGCGGCTACATCTGCGTTGAGCATCCACAAACTACGTGGACATGCTCCATATCCACTAAGAATGGCCAAAACCGGTAGCCAAGGGTTCATTACAAAGCATATCTCTCATCTCTCTCTCTCAAATGATCTATACACTAAGCCATAGATTATACATAGAGAATACACAAGAAGAAAGCCATAAACACCCTGTTGCGAAGAACAAATCAACGCATCCACTAAGAAACTATGAACCCTCGAACCTAAAGTTTCTGCCAGCTCCCCTAGAAGATGAACCCACCATCTATTAATATACCGTATGCCCCTTTTAGTAACCAACAAAAAAGGCTCAAGTCAATAAATGGGTCAGCAATCAATTCCCTTCCCCAAAGAGAGAATTACACTTCACACCAATTTTTCTTTTCATTTATCATTAATGCGGTAGCTTTTTTGAATTTTCACAAATGGTCGTATTTTATTCAATTATAGTTTTTGAATTTTCAAAATTAATCCTACTGAGTTTTATTTTTATGTTTTATTATTTAATTATTATTTAATTTAAATTTAATTATTAAAATCCTTATAGATAAACACTTATCTAAATTAATTTTTGCATACTAAAATTTAACAATTGTCATTATCAACTTATGTTATCATATTCAACTTAGCTTAATCTAGTTTAGAATCATATTGTCTGCAAATTCTACTGCAACTTGGGAACTTGAACACCCAATTCAATTTTGTTACCCTACTTGCCACTTCTTGGCTAGAATTCTCTTGGTGCTTTCATTCTTTCGACTTTGAAGGTGAGTTTTTTTTTTTTTCAATTCATCACATATTTCCATTTCTCTTCGTCCTCCCGTTATTGCGCAATGTGTATCGTTGTCTATTTGTTAAATTTTTGGCATTTTCTGGTTCGAATAAAAAATCCTCTCGTGATCAATTTTTGAATGTCTTGCTTTTTTTTTCTTCAAATTCTATTGGTTTTTCTTCCTTCTTCATTGCCAATTTTGTATTTCTGAGAATTTTTTTTATTTTCTTTGCTTCGAAATGACTCTTGCATCCAAAATTCGGGATATTACTCGCGATTTGTCTATGGTTTTTCCCCAATTATCATTTCTAGAACCGTTTCTTGTATTTGACTTACCCTTTTTACCAACTTTTGTCGCCATGTTATCGGTGTTCTGGCAAAAATTTTTTTTGTTTAAATTGTCTTCTTTTGTCAAAATATTTAGGGTTTTTTATTTTGTTTCTATCGATTGATGCTTACAAGTCATTATCCTACATTTGAATGATTTGATTCACTGTACCACATCAACAAAATGGGGACGCGCGTACTAGTTTGATTTTAATTTTCCTTTATAATGCAATAGTTTCTGGTTTCTTTATTTTTTGTTGACTATGATTTCAAATTGTAGTGGTGACTACAGGATTTTTACCATAAAATATGCGGAGTACATTGCTTAGGGGATGATTGATGGGATGCCCAAGTTCCCCTATGAAATATAGAAGCTTTTCAATTTTTTGATTGAACGACATCTCATAGCGACGACATCTGATGGCTATGGCATGTGACGCGAATAGTTTTAAATTCTTTTTTTTTTATTATTCCCTATATCACGGTCGAATTCCTATGTTCTTATTGTCTGTTACTTCTTTTTGTTATTTTGCTTTGTGTTGGTGATCAATCGTTTATTATTTATATTAGGACTAATCCGCATGATTATTGGTTCCTTTGAATTGGTGATTACAAACAGTTTATACTGTGTCCTCTGTTATATACTCCAGAGTAATTATTTTTATTAGTGCCTTTTTTGGTGTTTTCGAATTCTATTGGCGTTGCCTTTCGTTTATGACCTTGAACAGACAATGCTTGTTGGAAACATACATTAATAGGTGCAGATTACATTTGCAGTCATAGCATTTTCATGTAAGGACTACTAATCATATATTTGACTAACAAGGCCACCAGTAACAACACACATTAACACTGATTCAAAAAAAAAAAAAAACACACACACACACAGAGTAACACCAGCAACATTAAGATTTTGAAACCTGCACATTAAGATTAGTTAGAATTGGTTAGCGGCATCATATTGTTCGATGAAATTTATCATAATGTTTAATAGAATCTCTAACTTCACATGATGTCGTGACATCGTATAGCTTGCACCTAAATATCTAATTTCATTTTGGATTATATATCATTTGGCAATATCAAAAGTATTTATTGCATTGTTAGCTATCTAACTTAATTAATGTTCATATGGTATTTATATTATAAAAATATACTATTAAATGATGTGTTATCAATAGCAAGTAACAATGCAGAAACTGATAGCCTGTAACATTCTCGCTTAATGTAAAGTGTACATTGTATAGGTGTGGAGATTCATGAATGAATTTATCAAATTACTTGTTTTCATTGTGACTATATATTGATTGAATAAGATGATGTAAACTATGTTGTGAATAGTGTTTAGTAAAAAATCCTTGTTTAAATGATGAGTTATCAATAAGAAGTAACAATGTCACAATTTATATTGAGCATCATTCTTGTTTAACATAATGACCACATGTTACAGAATACGTTGAATTAAATTCATGAATTTAATCACTTGGTTTCTTTATGACCATATGTTAATGATTGAATCGGGTGATGGAAAATTATGTTATGAATAGTGTTTAGTTTGTAAAAAAAATCTACATGTAAATGATGAGATATCAACAATTAACAACACAAAGACTGATAATTCAAGTAACATTCTCGTCTAATATAAAGGTAAGAACACATGGTATATATAGACTAATAGAAACTCATAAATGATTTAGTTTGATTACTTGTTTTCATTGTGAATATAGGCTATCGATCGAATCAAATAACGGAAAATTGTGCTGTGAACAGTGTTTATTAAGTTATATGATTTTACTTGAATTCATTTTTATTGAAATGGAGAACACCAGATTAATGTTAATATAAATTCATCATCATCCACATAAATCTTTTTTGTTAGACTTTTATAACAACCAGAATTAATTTTCATTTAAACACTTTCTTATTTGTTAATGTTTTTTTTTTAAATATTATGTATTCATTGGTGGGGTTGGTTGAAGATATACATTGGTTAGAGCATCTCCAATGCATGGTGTGGCCACAATGTCAAGGTTAGGAGAGAGAGTGACACATATTTTTAGGCAGGTCCCACGTTTTTTCCTTTTACACATCATTTTTAATTTTTTTAAAATCATTTTTATCTCATTTATCGCACTTTTTCCTCACCTTTTCTTCATCGTGCCACGTGCCATGTCTAAAACCACACATCCATATACACATCTTCCACTCTTATTTTATTATTATTTTTAAATTTCTTTCTACATCTCGCCTACTTTTCACTTTTACCTCATTTTTTCCTCTACACAACCTTCTATTCATTTTCTATTAAAATAATCATTTTCTATTAAAATAATCATTTTCTCTCTATCTCTTTCCTCCACGTCATCTACACATCCACACTGCCATTGGAGATGCTCTTAGTTATGGGGTTGTTAACCGATACTGTGGGAAAGATTATCCATTGATTTTTATTATTCAATAATTTGATTTAAATATTAATATCTTTATAAATCTAATCCATTTTTTAATATTTAAAATTAATATTTCTTGCAAATATGGATAACTAGCCATTGTGATATTTCTGAGATTCTATCGGGTATTTTTGAAAAATTCAAATTGTTTTGGTATTTTGGTAATCTGGCTTGATAGGTCGTCATGTTACCAAAAGTTTCCTTTAGCAAATAAACAGGCCCAACTCCTCTCGGCCTAATAAGAAACTAACAGGCAAGCACACACAGCCCAACAGCTCCACCTTGTTGCCTGGGTTCCTGCTCTCTTCTAGTGGATTTGAAGCTTTCAGGAACGTCGTGTTTCATCACTCTTGTACCTGCAAAACACAATGCAAAATCAGTTCATGATATCAAGTTTAAATGACTATATTTAAACAAAAAGAACTAAAATTTTAAGCACATGTAGATACACTCCTGCTCCACTGGCCCTCAAATTTGAAGGGAAAAAATCATGGGACTCACACGAGCCCCCCGTCATCAGGGGGTAATTATGTATTATTCAACTCACCTAACGTAAATATTAAAAAAAAAATTGGATGATGTAGCACCTTGTGAGGGCGCCACATCATCGTGTGGGCATGGCTCCCTGGGGCATGATGGCATGGCTCCCTGCCCATGCTGTGGGCAGGAGAGCAGCAACCCATGTAGATAACCCAATACAATAGGCTATCTACAAACTTTACCTTCCATGATGGCAACCAACAATACTTTCTTACCTCGAAAGCCAACTTTAACTTTCACAAAGAAATAAAAGTGGCCATAATAAAAGGAAGAAACAACACCACTAAACAGAACACTAAGTATCACGAAGAAATACACAAAGTATTGAACAAATCATCTACAAACTGATTTACAGCCTGTATCACTAAGAATAAACTGTAAAAAAAAAAAGAGAAACCCATATTTAAGAGCACTAAGTATCTCCTTTCCCATATAGTGAGATAAACACTAAGCACCAACTTCAAAAACATTTTACAACATGCTGTATATTACCCAATAGCACAAAGAAAAGGCCACTCACTAAAGTAAGAGTAAAACAACATGTGACTCCACCTTAATGTACATAATTCAAGCCCACAAATCATGTAGCAAACTCAAAAGCAATCACACATGAGATGAATAATCCAAGACAAATCAATTCCATCAACAAATATGGATTAACATAACTAGATTAAGATTCATCAATTATCCCAACTTTACATTATTTAGCTCATAATGAAGGAATCAAATGTAGATACACAATAAAAGCTCTATTGGAAGAGAAAGTGGAAAGAACAAGATGAAAGGCTAAGAATCTCCCTTTGAAGTTCAAATTCTTGATCAATCTTCTACATTCAATCCATCATCTCTTGATCTCCTTGCTTTCTACTCCAAGCCAATATCCCCAAATCAAAGCCCAAAAGAAGAGAAAAAGAAAAGAAGAAAGGAAGAAAGAAAGAAAAAGGAAGAAAAGAAGAGAAAAGAGAAGGAAGAAAATGAAGAACCCTAATCCCAAACTAAGAGGAAAAATGAGAATGATGAATTGGGGGCGAATTGGTGTGTGATATACCCCAAAATTGCGTATCCATGATGAAAAAAAAAAACCTCCCCAAATTAGGTGCAAAGAGGGAGAAAAATGAGAAAATGAGAAAAACTCCGAGTGCAGAAAAATGAACTATGTGGCTGATGTAGGCGCACCTACAACCCTTAATAATAAAACCACGGATTGCACAATAAGAACCGAAAAACAAGCATCGTTCTTTATTCAAACTCAATCGAAATGACACCCTACACGCCGAGTTCTTAAATAAACAAAAAATGAAACCCTACTGGACCAACAGACCCACACTGGGCTAGGCCTTATTAAAAAAAACACACAAAACGGATTAGTAAAATATAAAATTGCAGTTTTGACCCCTTAAACAGTCCCGAAATGCGAAAATAAATCCTTCTTGCACAATTAAATGGTGGGGGTCAATTCCAACTTCTTACGAGCTTTCCGGATTGGGGTCATGGACCAAAAACAGACATCGTATGCAAAAATTATGGCCACTTTCGCTTATCGCACGCGTCCAGATACGCGAACGCAATTTGATCCACATCAGTGGCCCTATGGTTTAACACTATGCGGCCGCATGGTGTTACGGTCTTACGGCCGTACATGAGTCTCTGCACGAAAATGGCCACTTTTACCTGTGGAAATTTGCACTCCAGGTCCCCAACTTTCGACTCTTGCACTTTGGTCCTCAACTTTTAGATTTTTTACAAAAAGGTCCCAACTAAATTGCATCCACGGTCCTTCAACTTTTGAAAAGTTACAATTTGGTCCTCAAACTTTTGGAAATATGACGTTTTGGTCATTTTTCTCCTTTTTGCCTTGTTCTCATCCCAATTGAGGGAATTTACCTAAAAACACAATATATACGTATAAATTAATAGATATCCGTTGGGTCTAATGATAAATTAACTATTTAGAGACATAAATAAGTGTGTAAAATACACTTAATAGAGGGCATCATCAAGTTGAACAAAATCAGCATCGAGTATAACCCATCTGATATGGGGACCAAAATGATTCATTTGAGTAAGTTTAAGAATGGCGTGAAGTCCCTTAATGTTCATTCTGGTTAATTTCATGTGCAGGTTATGAGTGTTGAAGCAGAGCTGTGTCTGAAGGTTCTTGGATTCCATTAGGAAAAGAAATCCAAGGTGATGGCCTGAAGCTTATAACAGCCCAAGTTGAAGACAATAACAGAGGCATCAAGATCTCTCCACGTGGCACCATGGACATCGTTGATCTGAGGATTTTGATCTTTCTCACTTAAAGGCTTTAATTTGGCTATTCGGATTCATTCGACCCTCCTTCTCTCTCGAATTCTTTGTTGGCTTTTCTGATTGTAAACCTATCCCTATACTATATCTGTTCTGAGAGATTAAATGCAAATATCTGATTTGCCTGGTTGTTGTATAGTTGTTAGGGCTTGCGATTGTTCTTATCTTGTTCGAGGAACAAGAGTGTTTAGAGATAGGCCTGATTCGAGGAATATAATTAATTCTAGGTATTTTGATGTCCCCTGGTGTAGACTTTGCTACTGTTGTCTGAGTTTTAGTGGAATCCTTGAATAACATCCATAGATCCCTGGAGTTCAACAGGGGAGTAGGAGAAATCCGAACCTCCAGGGCTACGGCCGAAAAATCTGGTGTTCTCTTGCTGTTTTTCATTTTCATGGTTCAATTGTTAGTTACTTCTTGTTTCCGATAAGGAAATCTGGGCATAACAGTGTTCTTGACCAAAACCATGGACTCTTAAATTCAAATTAATGACAATCATTGTAAAAACATTTTTTCACTCGAGAATTATCTAGACTCGGTATTTTCATTCATGGAATGTTAGCCGCCTCCCTGCTTATGTCAAAATATATGCTAATTAGTTAAATGTCAAGTTGGGACCCTGAAAGCCCATGGATTGCTTGAAATTTCGTTGTTGGTTGCACTAATGCAATGTTAGACTAATGATGTGAGGGACAAATGAAGGTTAGTTGCAAGACATATAAAATTGTGACATATAGTTGTCGAATAGAAGAATAAAAATTGACTTGTAGTGCAGTTTCTTGATATCCGAATCTGTTATTCATTTGATTTTCAATTTAAAAATGAGCAGGTTGAACATGATGTGATGTTATATTGTTTAATTCCAAGTTGATATATACAATAATATATTGTTATTGCTAGTTGTATAATTTTGTTTACAAGTAATTTTATAATTAAGTGATGTATCATAATCTTATATATAAAATCATATATTACCATCATTTTATCGTCACTTTGCAAAATTGTGGCACATCACCTAATTGTACAACTAAATCGACATAACAAAGTTACAATACATCTAGAAATGCTATTTTTTTGTCATATCTTCATGTGTGTTCATCGGTTTAGCATAACTGGGTTTCTCAACGCGGTCACATATATATATATATATATACATATATATATATGTATATATATATATATATATATAGCTAGTTTTTCAAACTTCCAATCCTCTTTGGGTGGATTGCATTTCCATTTCACAATTCATGTCACGTACGCTTCGTTTAGTCTTTTATATGTAACCAAAATCAAATAACTCATTTCATTTTATACAATTTAATTTGGAATTCTAGACTTTGCTACAGTTATGAACTTAATTTGTTCGTGTGGACGTCCAAAACTGCATGGTACCTTCTTGACAATTTTGGACCATTCTTGGAGTACACGCACTTTTTGTGTGGTAAAATACCACATACTAATGGGGGTGTGGGCCCCCCACATTCAGGGGGCATTTCGGTCTTTTCGTATTTTGTGTATTAGGGTGTGGTAGTGTGTGGTAGTGGATTTGTGTGTACACCTAAAATTATTCGACAATTTTTTGTAATAACTTATTTAAATTGCACCTCTAGCCTTCAAATTTTATCCAACGTTTAAATAAGGAGCGAGTTAACTATAGAAATAGTGCAATAAAGGCACATGAAATTTTGGGGCATTAAGATTCTCCCCCTTCAAATAATTTCATCCTGGAAATCAAATCATCTACCAAAATTCTTGATACTGGAAAGTTCATATCTAAAAAGAATAAATGTGATCACCCACCCTGAGTGGGTCATCAGCAATTAATTAGTTAAATACTCATCGCTCAAATAGAATGCTTGAAATTTTGTCGTTGATGGCACAAAATGTCAAACGCATGTTGGACTCACGAATTATCTCTTTCTCTCTCTCTATAATTAGTTGAATTTATATAGAGAGAGAAAGAGATAATTCGTGAGTCCATTGATTTCCAATTAAAAAATGAGCAAGTTGAACATGAAAATTCGTCAGTCTAATTTGTTGTATTTAAAAGGCTACCCTATTCTAACACTGATTCCATTAAAAAAACGCCCAAAATTTTCTTTGCAGAGCGAATTTTCCTCTGAAAAATTATTGGAGATGGCTTATGCCTCTCTGCTCTCCCTTACTCAAACCATAGACCAAATCCTGCATGATGAATCCCTGTTATTTCTTGATGAAGAGCAGCTGCAGCTCAGATCTCTCCATGAAAAGCTTGGCAATTTGCTATTATTTCTGGAAAATTCTTCACCAAAAGATAGTGAAACAACTTCAGCTTTGGAAGAAAAAATCAGATATGCAGCCTATGAAGCTGAACACCTGGTTGAATCACACATGGGAAGGAAGTTTGTCCGTATTCAAGGACTTAAAAGTCATTATCAGAAAATAATAGCTGTGCTACAACGTTGTGCTAAGTACTGTTCGGCGTCGATTACAATGAGCCAAACTTTTGAGGAGAGCTTAAAGAATGTAATTGAAAAACTTAGTTCGATCTCGGACAAGGTGGATAAGATGAGAGCAAACAACGTTAATGGAGACGAAGCCCTGCATCCTCCAGAGAGCAACGCTACTATCGAGATTGAAGGAGTTGGTAAGGCAACAAGCTTGATTATATATTGCTGTAGATTTTTACAGTCATTTTATTCTAATAACACTACTATTTTCAACCACCCTTTAATAGTTTAACAATTTTCTAATAATTTTTAAAAGTTCTTCCTAATTTTAAAATTTTCAACCAGAGATTCAACGATTATTTTTCAAAAATTTATTCCAACAAACAAAACTCGGCAAAATTTAATCTTGATTCTATTCCAGAAGAGGCCTTGAAGGTGCATCCAAGTATCTCGTTTGGAGCTTCTTCATCAGAACCTACTTCTAGTGGGAAAAGTTCTGTGGTAGGATTTAAAAATGATATGCTCCAAATTAAGGATATATTTACCGGGTCATCAACTCAATTGGAGATAATCTCACTTGTTGGGATGGGTGGCATAGGCAAAACTACATTAGCAGGCAATATCTACAATGATTTATTGGTCATCCGTCGCTTCGATATTCGGGCATGGATAACAGTCTCCCAAGAATATAATATCCAATCACTCCTTGCAAGCCTTCTAAGATCGATCAATGGGAGAGGCAACCATTGAAATCAATGGAAAGGATGAGGTAGAATTAAAGCTAAAACTGTATCAAAGATTGAAACAAAGAAGGTATCTCATCGTGATGGACGACGTGTGGGATGACAACGTCTTGGAGAAATTCAGAAATATTTTCCCAGATGACAACAATGGAAGTCGGATAATTATGACTAGTCGGTCATCCAAAGTGGCTGGTTCAGACAATTCGTATAACCATATTCACCATCTTAAGTTTTTGAGTCTAGATCAAAGTTGGAATCTTCTGTGCCAGAAGGCATTTGGAGAAGAAAGGTGCCCTCTTGAACTTGAGGATATTGGAAAGAAGATTGCAGAAAACTGCAATGGCCTTGCACTTTCACTTGTAGCAATTGGTGGCGTTCTCCTCAAATCTAAGAAGACAATAGCACACTGGATGTATGTTGAAAAGAATATGAAGTTTGCAGAAACCGGATATTATGATAGGTCAATGGAGATTCTATCTTGGAGTTACAGCGAACTGCCGCATCATCTAAGAGCATGCTTTCTCTATATGGGAGTTTTTCGTGAAGACTTTGTGATCCGTGTTTCCCATATTATCATGTTATGGGTTGCTAATGGATTCATAAAGCCAGATTCATCCAAAACGTTGGAAGAAGTGGCTATGGAGTATTTGAAAGATCTTATTGATCGAAACCTAATTATAGTTCGAGATAGGGGTTATCGTAGCGATCAAATTAAGACCTGTGTTGTGCATGACCTCATGAGAAGCATATGCATACAAAAAGCCCAGGAGGAAAAGTTCATTCTTGCCAATAGCATTTCACAGACTTCTCCAGTGTCTTTAAAATGGTACCGTCACCCAAGTATTTCTAACCACTGCATCAATCTCCATTCTAATTGGTGCTTTCGACATGATATATGCAAAATTATGTCCTTTCAGCGGCTCAAGGTTTTCGATGGATGCGAAATAGTTTTTAAAAGGTTTCCAATTGAATTAGTACAATTGGTTAACTTAAGGTTTATTGCCCTGGTTCGCAAAGGGAAAGTCAAGATTCCTGTTTCACTATCTAAACTTCGTTTTCTTCAAACCTTACTGATTTTCACTACAGAATATCTATATGCAGATAAGGTCATCACAATATCCTTGGAAATCTTGAAAATGCCACAATTAAAGCATCTATGGGTAGAACGAAGTGTCTTGCCGAATTATTCTGGAGGACGAATTGAGAATCTACACACTCTTTGTGGCATAACAAATTTTAGATTTACTGAAGAGACCCTTGCAATATTTCCAAACCTAAAGAAATTGAAAGTTGACTACGAGTTCAAAGAGTGCGCATTGAGTTCATGTTTTGAGAATATAGTCCACCTTTGTCAACTTGAACATTTGAAGATTGACAATTCAAGTAGATTCCATCTCTCTGTATTTGAATTACACATTGATCTTGCTGCTTTTCCAGTGAAACTGAGGAAGTTATCTATGGCTAATATTACACTTTCTCAGAGACAACTGTCCACCATCGGTAAACTTCCAAACCTCGAAATTCTCAAACTAAATTGGGTTGCATTGCCAAATGGTTGGAAAACTGAAGAAGGGGAATTTGGTGAATTAAAATTCCTCTACATTTCTATTGCGGGTTGGTTTTCCTGGAATTTGGAGGGAATACATTTCCCAAGCCTTGAGTGCCTAACTTTTCTTTGTCCTTTCAATGATTGCATCCCTTCGAAATTGGAGAAGTTCCAAATCTTAAAGTTGTCAACTTGTATCAGTGTTCACCATCTGTTCTGAACTCAGCAAATAAAATCCGAGAGGATCGAGAGGATGCGGGCTACGATGCTCTTCAGATTAACGTCCATGATAGCGTTATCGTAGGTGGTTTACATTGGTATATGGTATGTCAATTCTTCTTTCTCATTATCATCTAGAAAATCTGAATAATTTGCTATTTGGAAAATCAATGTTTTAATTCCGCAAACTTATCTTTTTACCTTACTCTACTTTTTGTCAGCTTGACGATTGGTATTTTACTTTAGATGCTGCTGATAATTAAGCGGGCAAGCTTTGGTAAGCTTTGGCATTTGTCGGCTTAATTCTACTTTTGGTTGCTTGATGTTCAATTTTTAATTCAATGGTTTCAGGTGCCTTATATACAAGCTTCATATCAGCCCACCAGAAGCATCGTCTGAGACATACTTTAAACCATTCAAGACCATTAATTCGTGATATAAAATGTCAATCTTTTTTCAATAAATCTCAAGATGTTTATGTTCTCCCATTGTTGTGTCGTTTTATATTATACTTTGGTTTCACAAACGCATATTGCTTATCATGTACCCATATTGCGAAATAATTTGTCAATAATTACAATGTTTCCATTGGGAAAATTTTCTCGAGTTATATATATTGTTCTGCTTCACTTACAAGTTATAACCCACTTATTGTTGCTTTCATTGAAATGAATTTGTTCGTAGGGAAGATAATCTTCCCTTCTCATTGCAGGTTGTATATAGCTCCACACTAATGATCTCCTCTGCATGTGGGGAGGAGTTATTCTCCCCCATCTGCCATGTGTCAGCAGATGGGAGAACACATCATCAGGAACTAGGCCCCATTATTGATGTGTTCTCCCCATCTGCTGACACATGGCAGATGGGGAGATAACTCCTCCCCACATGGGGAGGAGATCATTAGTGTATATCTCCAAATCATTAAAGACGCAACTTAATGAAGATCCCTTAAATGAATGATAAATTGCAAATCTTTAGGTGGCCATTGGAGAAAGTTGTGGATAATCTAAAATCGATGTTTCGCAAATTGAAGAGGTCGTAACAAATTTTGGACATGTCAAGATATCTCAAATGTATCAATATCAATATTATATAAAGATGGCTTCAAGATTTGAAAGCCAAATGTCTATTCCCTTGTCTACATTTTTTTTAATGGAACTATCTTGACTTGAAAATCCAAGCCCAGGATAGGAATTTTATTAATGAAAAAGCGAGTACACCTAGTCGGAGGAGGGAATGAAACCTTACCTCCCGGGATGGGGTACTACCTCGGGATAAGTACAAATGCATTGCAATTTACCAAAAGATAACTAAATGCTGTGCGAGAGAGGGACTACCTCTCATACAAAGAAAATAAATGCTATAACAAGCTGCAAGAAAGCTCATGAAATTTCTAACATACGATTTTCAGGTTGGGGAGGGTTACGGCCGTGACCCTTTCAGGTTACAGCCGTAACCACACTTACGGCCGCAACTCGGCCATGTTACGGTCGCAAGTGTGCTCCAGCCAACATTTGTTTCTTCTCTTCGTGAAATTGCATCACAGGTCCCCCAACTTTCAACCTATTGATCTTTGGTCCTCAACTTTTGTGTTTTCTTACAAAAAGGTCCAAAACAAATTGCATCCAGAGTCTTCAACTTTTGAGAAGTCCCTTTTTGGTCCCGGACTTTTGGAAATCTGATGCTTTTGGTCCTTTCTGCTCCTTTTTGCATGTTCTCCTCCCAATTGAGGATATGTGCCTACAAACACAATATGTACATAATATTAAGTAGCAATTCGCTCAATCCAATAATAAAGGGTTATTTTCGCATTACCCCCTCCCTCCCCAAAAAAACTATCGATTTTGATACAATTCCAACACCATTCCTTTTTAGTCCTCCTACCCCCAACTATGAGAAATTGTCGCAAGACCCGATAACATTTTCCTTCCAATTCCACCATTAAATTGCCATTTTTTAAAATCTTTTTGGTCCTTTTTTCTCTTTTAGTGCAAGGATAAAATGGTCCTAAATTCTCATTGAATGATTGGGAGGGGTCTTGTGAAACTGATACTTTGGGGTCCTGTTGTGAAAATATCATTAATTAACTTTAATTTAATCCTAAATTAGTGAAATTAATTTTAATTCAAAAACACCAAGTTAATATAATGTGCAAATTAATCCTAAATCTTTCCAGTCTGTCGACTGCGCTTCTAATCCAAAATAATAATAAAAAACTAGCTCAAATGGTCAAAAAATTTGGTGTGCGTTTGGTTCCAAATTTTAAGTAAATTTTATCTTTTATTTTTTCTGTGGATGCTTATTTCGTCTATAATTAATTTTATTAAATTAGTTTCATACTAGTTAAATAGTTTTTATAATATATATTGTAAGTAATAAATATATATAGATTAGTAAATGTAATTGTTATACCTAAATAAAACTTTATTAGGAATTTATCACTGTAAAAAATATACCGAATATAAAGAATTAATCACAAAAAGTAAAATAAAAAATAAAATAAACAATAAAAAAACCCTCACCCCGAAAACACAACCGCTGCAATGGTCTTTCGAAAATTTTCTTTAGCATTAGATATACGTATATTTTGATTTTAAGCAACAATTAATAATAAATGTAATTGTTGTTAATAATAAACGTAATTGTTGTACCTAAATAAAATTGTATTAGGAATATATCACTGTAAAAAATATATTGAACACACACTACTATAAAAAAGGCTTTACACGGCGGTCATTTAGGGCTTTAGGCGGCAGTTTTGAACCGCCTTCTAATAGGGAGCTGCAAGAAGTGGAAGGGTTTAGGCGGCGGTTTTGAACCGCCTCCTAAAGTCGAATATGCGGCGATTGGCTTAACCGCCGCCTAAAGTGTACATGAGTTTTCTATTTATTTTTTTTTTGTTCCTTTCAATCGATTTCAAACTCCATTTTCGTCCTGATAGAGCATTCCATCTCCATCTTCGTCAAACAATGGACTTCTCCCCAGTCTCCTTTGCCTTTCAGATTTTCCTTTCACTTTCGGTGGAAAAATTGCACAAATATTCTTAAGCATCGATTGCACAAAATAATCTCGCATCTCCGCCCTATTCTATTTCAATTTCGCATCAAATTCATCCACTCTTTGCAAGAAACTAAGCTTTAAACGCTAGATCTGTGGATTTTTGGAGGTCGAATCGCCGAAAATCATTTTGGAGGAAAAGGCTTCAAGATTCAAGCGCTAGATCTGATTCATGAAAATGGAAAGAAGAATTAATTGCAGTTGAATAGATTTGGGGTTTGCTACCTTGTTTTGAGATTATTACCTTGTTTTGATGTCACCAATAGTAGCCCAACTACAACCCTTGCAAGAAACAAAGCTTCAAACGCTAGATTTGTGGATTTTGGAGGTGGAATTGCCGAAAATCATTTCAGAGGAGAAGGAAGTTCCAAATGCTAGATCTGTTGGCTCGTGAAAATGGAAAGAAGAAGCCAAATATATTTGAAATTTTAGGGTTTGCTTTAGGAGGCGGTTGTAAAAAGCGCCTCCTTTATAGACCGCCTCCTAAAGTATAGAATTTTTAGTTAATTTGTTATAGGAGGCGGTTATAAAACCGCCTCCTAAAGACTTTAGGTGACCACCTCCTAAAGTATAGAATTTTGAGTTAATTTGTTATAGGAGGCGGTTATAAAACCGCCTTCTAAAGACTTTAGGTGGCGGTCTTTGTAGACCACCGCCTAAAGGTCGCTAAAGCCACTTAAAATGTTAAAATTTATTGCAGAAATGCCACTGAATATACTTTAGGTAGTGATTTTAAGCAAAATCGCCGCCTAAAGTGTGGCTCCTATTCCTCTTTTTGTAGTAGTGACAAAGAATTAATCACAAAAAGTAAAATGAAAAGGAAAATCAAAAATAAAAAATAAAAAAAACCACCCGACCCCACCCTCAAAAACCCACCACCACCAGGGGATGGTGCTGGTGGTCGAAACCAGTCCACCGGTGCTGGTGGTGGCAAAATTAAACCACCACCAACTGGATTATTTTAAGTTAATCAAAATTAGGGAATTGGCTAACAAACAGAAGCTGACATTTTAACATAAATTCTCGACTCCATGGCCGACACTTGTATAATTGTCCATCATCTGTTGTGGCCTCGGCACATAAAATAAAAGAACAACTGATATGATCCGAGTAAGCCCTACGACGTCAACTTCGTTTGGAAAGCTGGTCGAGCCGAAATCCGAGCTTGAACGGTTGGATTAGCAAAAGTTAAGCCGGATATGCATGGAAGAAACCCTCATTTTGAGCCCATCTCGGGATGTGAAATGAAGATATGAAGCCGAGAACGAGGTCGAGCACGTTTTGGAGATCAACGGTTGAAGAATTCCACAGAGGGCAAAGATACGGCCGTACATGATTCACATACGGCCGTACAATGAGGAATTACCGGCGTACGTCTCTCCTATACGGGCGTATGAATGGAGATATGGGCGGCTGTATCTCCAAAACTTACGGCCGTATCTCTTAGCCGACTTTGACTAGTTCTAAAGATATTTTCAGATTTTTGTATTATTTTATTAATTTCTCGTCTTGCATGGTATATGAACGAAAACAAGGCCATTTGTATGTTAGCTTGGTTTAGGAATTGAGAATATAACTTTGAGCTTTCTCTTGAGTTGAGCCTTGCTCCTCCTTGCATTCCTTGGGTTTTGCTTGCAATTGATAGAGTTGTAGCCGTGATCCTCCGTTGTAGCTTCGTTCTAAGGAACCCCCGAACTTATCGAAGGCGTGATCAACCTTCATGGCGTTCAAACCCCATGATTTGGCGGTGCAGTCGAGTCGAGTCGAGGGATCCTCCTCCTCGCCGTGAAGTGACGGGTGGTTACCGATCGTTGTTACCGGATTCAGATTAGAGGGAGGTCTGTTTTGTATCAACAATAGGAGGGCTTGTGGGGAAACGAAGAGCTTCAGATTCACGTCTATATATTCCGCAGATGTGTATAAAGGAAAGTTCATGGATTGTATGGTACGTAAGTCCATACGGATATGAAGTCTTCTTTCTCATTATCTTCTAAAAGATGATAATGCTCAGTTTTTGGGAAATCAGTACTTTGACTAACTTCTTTTCACCTTGCTCTATATTTTTGCAGCTTTATGTTCAGTAATTTGCTTAAGATGGTATTAAACAAGCTTCTGTGAGTACTTCTCCTTGTTAACCGAAACTTTTATATCATCTAAGGGCTGATTTTTAATAGAAGAAGAATAAATCTTTTCGATGACTCTTTGCTTTACAGCAGGTTTGTGAGTTTTACCGTGAAATTATCTTAATTTTCACTTCTTGATTTCACTTTCTCAGCGGTTTGATGTGCTTCCCAAGATTCACAGAGCTGCCAACAGCCAACTCCAATCTGAATTGAGACACGGTTTGAGCTATGCAAGACCATTTGTGATTGTAATTATGTCAATCTCTTTCTCTCTTAATAAATTCTTGGGACTTGAAGATGTTTATCTTCTCCAATTCTCATTATGTTGTGTTTTACTATATGATTTGGTTTCAGTGCGCATTATTTCTTGACTCGTAATAATAAATCATCATCTAATCATGTATCCATATTATAACTAGAATCGCTGTATATATGTTTTGAAGCTATAGTTTTTTTTCCCCCTCATTCTTGATTATACTTGAATGTGTGTGTATATAACATATGAATAGTACTTTTAATTTCTTGAGGAATAATTGTTTGGAATATCTTCTCCAATAGCACTTTTTTTTTCCAGGAATTTTGCTTAACGACTATTACATGTAATGATTTTTATTCCAGGAAAACTCCTTTCCCAACTTTTTTTCCACCATTGGCTGTTTGATTGCACTTTTTTCGTGGAAAGGGTTTTCCAACTTTTTTTCGATTTCCGTTCTTTTCCTTATTTTGAATGAAAATGTTTTCCTTGGGGAGAGGTGGTTTTTATTTACCCGGAAACGTTTGGCTTTTTTTTTCTTTTTTTTAATGTACAATTTACTTTAACCATAAAGATAAGGAAAATGATCAAATTTCATTAAAAAAACACAAAAATAAGGAAAATAATGTCATTTTCCAACTTTCAAATTAATCCAATCAAACACCTACAACTATTATTTTTCCTGGAAAACCTTTTCCCAGAATTCATTTCTTTACGAGGATGAAGTTTTCTTGAGGTTTGTTGATGAATTTAATGTTTATAACTAGAATGAAATTTTCTTGAGTAGATCTCCATATTGTTTTGTGAATTGTATTGTGATGCCAACCGTTGGACACCTCAATATATCTCAACTATGTCAAAATTGAATGTGGAGTTTAGTACTTCAATGTCATCAGTACAGACTATAGAGACACAAAACAACGACTAAGCACCTCGATTATAAATATTTTTTCCGAGTATCGATTGATATATAAGTTAGAAATACCAATTACAGAAAATTATGGGTCTTTGATCTACGATAGTTGAAGGTAGGTGAAAGCCACCACCTTTGACCAAGAAGAAAGAAAAAAAAAAAAAAAAAAGAGGAATGGTCAAAAATTGTGAGCCACCAACCCCATCTCCACCGCCTCTCTATTTCTATAAATTGGCAAATGAATTCTCATTCTTTGCATCCCATTCTTGAATTACAAGCCTCATGTAATCCCTTGTAGTGAGTTACAAATCCTTTGTAATCTCAACAATTAGAGATAAAGAGAGAGAGAGGTTTAGAGAACTAGAGAGAAAACAAGGTGTGAGATTTCTCCTAGTAATTCGTGTTCTTTCCTTTATCGAAGAGAGAGTGTTTTCTCCTATTATAAGAGAGAGGTTATCGTCAATTGTACTCTCCTTATATTAGAGAGAAGTTGTTGTAATCCTTTTGTCGATAGTGAAATCCTTCTACCGTTTGCCCGTGGTTTTTACCCCGAATTAATTTGGGGGTTTTCCACGTAAAATCTGGTGTTTTTCATTTTTCTCATTTCTATTTCAGTTGTAATTGTGTGCCGAGTTCCACAACCGATCCTAACAATAGTTGTGTACATAAATGCTATAAGTAAAGTACCGTGAAGGACTTGGGTTAGGGGGATTTAATTTGTGTTTAAGGTTTTATGAGTGATAATCTAGTATTTGCATTCATAAGAGTCAAAATATCATACAATTATCTCGAAATCTTTTTTTATCATAAACATGCAGATTAATCACGTTGATATAAGATTTCACTTTATTAGAGAAATTGTGGAATGGGGGCACACTTAAAATTGCTATAACTCAAACTCAATACTGGTTTATACCGGGAAAATAGTTTACCGTTTTATAAATTTAGAGGCCGTTTGAAAACAATAAAAATATCCCCTTGTTAGAACTAAATTAACGTCTTTATTATTCAAACAATTTTTTAGCGTCTTTTGCGAATTATTATTATTATTATTTTTTAAATAACCGTGAATGCGTTATGCACTCATGGTAGTTTCTTAGTTTTCTTTAAAAATTAGTAGGAGCTTTGTGAGCGTAATAAAGTGATCTACTATCGGATGGTATATAGCTTGGTCGGAGTCACGAAGATAATTAAAAATGTAAATGAATGAAGCAGTTAATTTAAAAAACTTATCTTTTTCTGAACGTTTAGCCACGTATTTTGTATGCCATTTATTGTATTCATGTTTTCTTATTCTACCCACCTTGCAATAAAAAACATACTACGCTGCTTCCATTGCTAATGCTCAATTGCACTTATGGACATAGTAAAATGCTTATAAATGGACAAATTGTGGCACATGTTCCAACAACCATAAACATACAATCAATACAGTCTCACTCATTAAAAGGCATATGACGCTAACACATGAGCTAATACATTCTCATAATGGGGAATATACTCACAAGATCCACATCGAACTACATTAAGGAGAGACAAAATGTTCTTATAGACGAGAACCGACTTCATAAGAATCTGGATCGCAGATGCCACGTATGACGAGAAGAGCATCGACCTGCGCTTCCTGAATATAGAGCTGAAATTCTCGACCTAAAGAACGGCCATACCGTAAAGATAATGCCTCCACCATCGCAACCGAATGATTGCCGCTCGACTCCACTGCATAGGCGAGAATCACACTGCCCCTCTCTAAATACAGCATCACAGCAAATGAAAAAACCACTGCTACAACGGCCTACAGCAGTTCATTTTTGGTTCCTTACCAGTTTACAGTGAGTCCCGACGGATTTAATTGAAAAAAGAATGCATTTCCAGTTACAAATTGTAAGTCACCTGAAACCATTGAGAAACTGAAAATCAAGCAGAATCAGCACACAAACGAAAGGTCTATCTTTTCCCATAAAAAATAAGTCGTTGGATGATAAAGTTTCAATTAATGAAGAAGATGTACTTACAGAAGCTTGCTTATTACCATCTTAAGTAGATTACCGACCATAAAGCTGCCAAAAAGTAGAGAAAGGTGAAAACGAAGTTAATTAAAAAAAAAATATCGATTTTCTAGAAAGCCAATTACTAATATTTCCTACAAGTTAATGAGAAAAAGGAATTTACAATTGTACAAGTTCAAAAGAGTGTGACTGATTTGGTTATATATAAATAATGTAACTTTAACATACCATATAATCCTTGAATTTCCCTTTATATACATCTCCAGAATAGACGTGAATCTGGATATCGTCATCTCTGTAATCCCTTTGTTCATCCCGTATCTTATATGCCGAGTCCACAACAGATGATGGACATTTATACAAGTTGATGAGTTTCAGATTTGGAGGTTCTCCAATTTTAGAAGGGAGGCGATCTTGATCGTACATTCCATCAAGAGTCAGGCACTCAAGGCTAGGGAAAGCTGTTCCCTCTAGATCCCAAGAAAACTTATCAGGACGTCGAAGAAGAAGGAATTTTAGTTCAGGAAATTCCTCTTCATTTGTTTTCCAACCGTGCTCTTCATCGAACTCAATGTATTTCAGTTTGAGTGCTTCCAAATTGGGAAGTGAACCAATCATGGACATTTCTTCCTGAGAAAGTCGAAAACCCCTCAAAGACAACTCTCTCAGTTTCTCTGGAAAAGTAAGATCCATTCCTAATGGAAGTTTAAGAAATGAGTCTTGAATACGAAGCTTCAAAAATTCAAGTTGGCATAGACGGACTAAATTCCCAACACCACTCGATCCCCACTCATTTTCGTCATATGTAACTCCCAATCTCTTTAGCTTTGGAAAGATTGCAATGCCCTTTTCCGTTAATATCAAATTTCTTACACCACAGTGTTTGTAAGTTCTCATTTGGTCCACCAGAAGAATGGTGCAAAATACCTCCTTGAACCCATAAATGCCTTAACCGTGGCATCTCCAAAATCTCTGATGGTAATATGATCTTTACATCACGAGACGAAAATATGAAAACAAGTAAGGTTTGAAGATGATGAAGCGTAGATATTAAAGAAGGAATCTCGCTCGTCTTGAAGCAGACAAAAGCAATATACTTTAAGTTAACCAATTGTAGTAATTCAATCGGAAACCTGTCAAAAATTGTTTCGCGTGCATCGAACACCTTGAGCAGTTGAAAAGGCATATTTTTCAATCGACCTCCAAAGCATAGAATAGAACGGATTGTTGAGTCGTATACATCTTCTAAGTCGTTCAGTCTGATTGATTCGTCACTAATAGTTAGGTGGCGGTACCTACTGCAGATTCCCCGAGGAATCTTCTTCCCATTATGCAAAACAAGAAGGAACTTTTCATCGTTAGCCTTTTTGATGCACAGGTCTCTGATGAGGTCATGCACAACACAAGTTTTGATTTCACCGCTAGGATGCCTTTCACGAACTACAATTAGATTTCTGTTAATAAGAGCTTCCAAATATTCCTTTGCTATGTCTTCCAAAGTTTTAAGTGCATCTGGCTTTATGAATCCATTAGCAACCCATAGCATAATGAGATGGGAAACACGTACAGCAAAGTCTTCAGGAAAAACCCCCACATGAAGGAAGCATGCTCTGAGATGATGCGGCAATTGAGTGTAACTCCATGCTAGTATCTCCATTAAATGTTCATAATCTCCAGTTTTTGAAGATTTCATATTTTTTGCGACATAGTCCCAGTGTGCTCGTGTCTTCTTGGCATTACGGAGAATACCGCCAACGGTTACGAGTGCAAGTGCAAGTCCTTTACAATTTTCTGCAATCCTTTTTCCGATGTCCTCAAGTTCCGGATGACAATTTTCATCGTCGAATGCCTTCTGCTGCAAAAGATTCCAACTTTCTGTGGGACTCAAAAAATTAAGGCGGTGAATATGATTGTCGGAGTTGTTGAAACCAGTCACATTAGATGACCGACTGGTCATAATTATTCGACTTCCATTGTTATTATCTGGGAGTGCCCTTCCGAATTCCTCTGAGATATTGGCATTCCACACGTCATCTATTATGATTAGATACCTTCTTTCGTTCAAGGTCTTATGTAATTTCAGTTTTAAGTCTCCGATATCGGCTCCATGAGTCGGCGTTCCCATGGATTTTAGAAGGTTCGCAAGTAGTGCTGCCAAATTGTACTCTTGAGAGGCTGTTGCCCATGCCCGAATGTGAAATTGATTATTCACAAACGGATCATTGTAGATATTTCCTGCGAGTGTAGTTTTGTCAATACCACCCATCCCAACAATTGTGATGGTTTCAAGTTTAGTGGATTGACTGCTGAGTAAGGACTTAATTTGGAGTATGTCATCTTGAAATCCCACCATAGAAGTTCTGTTAGTCGAAGTGGATTTTGATGAAGTAGCTCTAGACGGCTTCCGCGGATGCACCTTCCCCGCCTCTTCTGAAATAGTGAAATAGAATCAAGAATAATTTATTTATTTATTTTAATTTTTTTTGTTGTAAATAGAGTGAAGATTAATAAAAATGATATATACGCTGAACAGAAGCAACAAAAGGTGGAAGGGCACGGCTAAATGCACCCACAAATTTTACGGAATACACTCACCCACGAAATTATTTCAACTTTACTCTTCTTCTTTTTATTATTATTTTTATTTATTTTTTATTTGGCTAAAGGGTAATGGTCAGAAAGGGAGATGTACTGAGTAAAACAAAAGTTGGTGTAGTTAACCTCACTCTCAACTGATTGTGGCTATATAAACGAGAAGAATTTCAAGCACCATCGAACGGTTTTTAACTATGGAACGCTCGGGCTATTTTGATGGCCCCTTCAATCTCCATTTTGAAATTCAGAATCAGATCTAGAATCAGCACGGCGAGAGTGAGTTCCAGAAATTTTCCGAATTTTTTCCGACGATCCGTAGCGGCCGTGACCGTCTGTCAAAGTTTAATAACATTTTTTGCCCAAAAAATATTGTTAAACTTTGACCGGCAGTTACGGCCGCTATGGAGTCGCCGGAAAAAATTCGGAAAATTCCTGGAACTCGCTCTCGCCGTGCTGATTCTAGATCTAATCCCGAATTTCAAAACGGAGATCGAACGAGCCATTAAAATGGCCCGAGCGTTCCATAAGATACGGAACACTCGATGGTACCGCAAACAACCTCTATATATATAAACGGTAGTGCATATTAATTTTCTAGCTATCCCTCTTGTACAAAAAATAAAAAATAAAAAATCCAAATTCATGAAAGAAAATTTCCTATGCTCCATAAAAGAGAAAACAATCTGCAACAGTAAATCAAATCAAAATTACATCCATATTAATTAATTAAATCAGAGACCACTCCGAGAAATTATATATTCATTCCGTCAGTGGCTGATGGCGAGTTTAGTTTTCCTTTCGAAATAGGTTCTTTGAAGGTGATTTTTGAGTGTAATTATAAAAAAAAAGAAAATTGAATAAATTCTCAAATCAATTAAAACCAGTTATAGAAAATGGTGTAAAGAATAAAATGATTGTCTTACCAACTCCATCCTTGTCAACAATTGGGTCGCTTTCAAGCTTAGAAGGCAGTCCACTAGTGGGACGAGGATCCAACGGCTCCAAATCTTCCATATTGTTCTTTTCTTTCTTCTTCTTCTTCTCAACCTCTTCGCAGATCGAATTGAACTTTTCAATTCTATTCTGTAATTTCTCCTCAAAATTTCTGTTTGTCGACATCAAGCACATTGCACAGTGATGTAGCAAGTCTGTTAATTCCTGAAAACAACTTAAGACTCCTTGGCGACGGATCGGTTCTGTTATATTCGATTCCACCGGTTTTGCGATATGCGATTCAATCAAGTCTTCAGCTTCGTATGTTGTATCTCTGATCTTTCTTTCCATAGATGAAACTATTTTACTATTGGCCGGTGAAGAATCTTCGAGAAATTTCAGCAAATAGCAAAGCTTTTTCTGGAGAGATCTCAGTTGCTCTTGGTGAAGAAATAATCTGTCTTCATCATCAGATTGTAGGATCCGTTGACTTTCATCATCAGATTGCAGGATTTGTTGTTCTTCATCATCAGACTGAGAATGAGACTGCAGGATTTGATCTATGGTTTGAGCGAGTGAGAGCAGAGAAGCATAAGCCATCTCCGATACTGTTTCAGAGGCAATTAATTAGGACGCTACTAATTAGGCGTTGAATCAGTTTACATTATGTGTGATGTGATGATAAATATATCTACTAACTGAGAAGACCAGACTTCACATGAGATAGACAAGAATAAATTTTATTTTATTTTATTTTATTTTATTTTTTATTTTTTAATATCAACTTGCAATACTTAAAAAAATCTACAGGAGCATCTCTACTCAACTTGCTCTTTTTGTTTTTTTATTTTTTAAACAAGACTTGCTCTTTTTTAATTGGAACTAATTAATTGAGTAAAGAAAATTGTGATGAATAAACAAAATGGAGCGACAGAGCAGATCTCTAGGAGGAGTGACGAAATTACTTTTATGAAAAGTTAAAAAGGCATGTTTACAATACTTGAGAACGGAACTTGAGAAAAAAAAAAGGGAAAGAAAGTATTTGCTGATTATTTCTCAATAGTCCCAATAATCCAAGCTCAATGCTTGGACTTCACACTTCGTCACGCCTTATGTTTTATCATGCATTCTCCGTGCTTTATCACACATTAGTGTGCTTAAATGCGTCTGAACTTAATATTTGAGGTCAGACTTTTTTTTACGCTTTATGCTTTTTAAAACTTTGCCAATAATCAATGAAATTGCATTCAATGGTGAAATTTTATGAGATCATAATGTTGTTGAAACGATTCTTTAAAGTCCGATGCTGAGATTTGATGTAATAGCAGCCATAACTGAAGAACTAAAAGACTTGGAAGCACTTCATTAGGTTATTTAATATCTCATGAATTGCAAGTAAAACAGATTAATGTGCCAAGTCCTGACCAAACTCCCAACTTCCACATTTTTGGAGGCTCGACTAACATTTTAAGCAGACGTGGGAGAGGAAGATGAAAATTTCTAAGTTGAGAGACATGCATGTCACACTTCTCGTGGAAGAAGAGCAGAAAATTTCCAAGCAGTGGAGAAGAAGAAAAGCATGACTCACAATTTTGAAGGCCATGAGGTTGTGAATGCCAAATGGGCGATCTGATGCTACAACAGCACAGTATAATATTATGTCACTATTATTGCTCTACAGACTCACAGTTGTTGCAACAACATGCATGTTGCTAAGGTCCTGTTTCTGGCATATAAGAGAGAATGCCTCTAGTGCTACCTTTGTGATAAAATTGGTCATAAGAGTCGGGGAAAAGGAATATGCAGTCTTTTATAATTGTCATAAACTTGACCATAAAAGCAATGAGTGCTGTAGGAAAAAATGCAGCATAATTCTAATGTTCCTTGAGAAGTATCTTTTTCTTGAGTTATCCATATTTTTTAATAATTCATCAAAATATGGCCGGCCAAAATCACAAGATTACATGCTCTCCATGGACCACCTTCCAAACTTGAAAGCTTGTCAACTGGTAAGATTAAACTTACAAATTTTTTTATAACTTCTAAGAGGTGTTGTTACGGTACGTACGCTAGCTTTGAATTTAAAAGTTAGATTAGAGTGCAAATGGTTTTAAAAGTTGTGGACGTTTCAAGATTTCCACCCAATTTTAATCATCAAGAAACCCCTACACTTACAGCGACTTTGCTTAAATCTAGCATGGCACTTTAATATCTATCTGATTGTTTCCCTAAAGCACAAATCAATATTTCTATTTCAGAAGAGGCGGGTGAATGTGCATCTAAGGAACTTGCCGACGGCTACTTCATCAAAATTTGCTTCTGCTAACAAAAGTTCTATGGTAGGATTTGAAGACGAGTTGCTCCAAATTAAGGAACGATTGGCCGGGTCATCTCTTAAATTGGAAACCATCTCATTGTTGGGATGGGTGGTATTGGAAAAACTACACTTGCAAGAAATATCTTCAATGATTCATACATTGAGTATCACTTCCATGTTTGGGCATGGTCAACAGTCTCTCAAAAATATAATTTGGAAGTACTACTTGCAGATCTTCTAAGATCAATGGGAGAGCTCAATGATTAAATGAATGGAAAGGGTGTGGAAGAATTAAAATTGAAATTGTCTCAGAGGTTACAGCCAGAAGATATCTTTTTCGTAATGGATGACGTGTGGGATACCAACATCTTGGAGGAATTCAGAAGGGTATTCCCAGACGATAGCAATGGAAGCCGGATAATTATAACTAGTCGGTCATCTAGTGTGGCTGGTTCCTGCAACTCCAGCTGCCATGTTCACCATCTTAAATTTCTGAGCCCTGATCAAAGCTGGAATCTTCTATGCCACAAGGCTTTCAGAGAAGAAAGATGACCTCGTGAACTTGAGGATATTGGAAGGAGGATCGCAAACAATTGCAAAGGACTTGCACTTGAACTTGTAGTAGTAGGTGGTGTTCTTTGCAAAGTCGAAAGGACACGAGCACATTGGAAGTATGTTGTAGAAAATATAAAATATGTAGAAATAAAAAATTACAGTAATCTAATGGAGATACTATCTTGAAGTTACAATCAACTACCTCATTATCTTAGGGCTTGCTTTCTTTATATGGGAATATTTCCCGAAGACTGTTATCCATGTCATCCATCTTATTATGTTATGGGTTGCTAATGGATTCATAAAGCCAATTTCATCTAAAACTCTGAAAGAAGTGGCGATGGAGTATTTGGAAGATCTTAATGATAGAAATCTAGATTATGGTTCACGAAAGAAGTTACAATGGTGGTGAAATCACAACCTGTGCCATGCATGACTTCATGAGAGACATGTGCATCAAAAAAGCTGAGGAGGAACAGTTCATTTTATCCACGAGGATTCGTGTAGGGGATTTAAATAGGCACCGCCACCTCTCTATTACTGGTTCCTTAAGATTTCTTGAAGACTTTGGAAACATACATGTCTCGACTGTTCGTTCTTTTGTTGGCCTTGGACGTACATCGTTCGACTATTTTTCTTTTCGACTGCTCAAGGTATTTGATGTATGGAATATAAGTCTTGAAAGGTTTCCAACTGAATTAGTACAATTGGTTAACTTAACGTATATTGCTTTGGCTTGCAGGGGGATAGATGAGATTCCTATCCATATCTAAAATTCGGAATCTTATGACATTACTTGTGTTTGATTACATGTTGTATCGTGGAAACATTATGTTGCACTCAGAAATCTTTAAGATGCCACAGTTAAGGCATTTATGGGTTCAAGGAGGTTTCTTGCATCATTGTTGTGGTGGACAAAATGAGAGCCCACAAACACTTGGTGGTGTAAAGAATTTCAAATTTACCAAAGAGGCCCTTAGAATATTTCAAAACCTAAAGACATTGGAAGTTTCATACGACACCTATGAATTTAGTCTCTGGAATTTAGTCCATTTGCATTGGTTGGAATTTCTGAAGCTTCATATCTCGTCTGTGGTGAAGCCAACTCTCTTTTCCACCAAAACTAAAGAAGTTATCTTTGTGTGGATTCGAAGTTTGTCAACAAGAACTGTCTATGATTGGTTCACTTCCAAATGTTGAAGTTCTCAAATTGAAACGCGTTCGGTTCACCAAAAGTTTGTTGGCTAAATTGCAATGTGCTATCAATGGAGCAGACAGTGGAGCAGAGTCGAAAATAAATGAAGGAGAATTTCTTAAATTAAAATTCCTGCTTCTCCAAAGGCCTTATTGGTTATCATGGGATCTAGAGGGAGCGCATTTCCCAAGCCTCGAGTGCCTAACTCTTAAGGGGTTCAAAGATTGCCTCCCTTCTGAAATTGGAGAAATTCCAAATCTCAAAGTTATCAACTTACATCAATGTCCATCATCTATTGTGGACTCGGCACATAAGATACAAGAGGAACAAGAGGAGTGGCGGAATGACGCTCTTCAGATTCATGTCTATCCCGAATATGTACATAAAAGAGGTTTCTGCAGTTATATTGTAAGTAAAACTTCGTCTCTCGACAATTGTTGTTTACAACATATTTATCAGAACATCGACTACCACACATTCTCGTACTCATGCACCTATGGCTGTAAATTAATTCTTCTCAAGGAAATGCTAAAATTTGCTTTAAAAAAAAAAAACTCAGTATTTTACTAAGGGTGTGTTTGATAGGATTCCGGGAAAGGGAATTCCGGGAAAACGTTTTCCTGGAAAACGGATTCCTACCTTTTCCTTGGATTGAGTTTTCCAGGAAAATTATGATTTTTGTGCTTTAAACGCTTGTACCTAGAAAACGTTTTCCTGGAAAAAAAAAACCAATCAAACACCCAAAGTTGGAAAAAATGGCTGGAAAACTTGTTTTCCAGGAAAACTTTTGTGCAATCAAACACACCCTAACTTCCTTGTTACCTCGGTATACTTTTTGACAGACTCATGGCAGGATACTTTGGTAAGATCGTGCTAGGAAAGCTCGGGTAAGTAACTGTGCCTTATTAATTTACAACAGCCTACAGTCCCTAGAGAGGTAATTGAGACACGGCGTGTCTTAAATAAATAACAAATTGAGATTTTTAATTAATCGCGCATTTGGTCCGTCAAGAACGGCGCATATTAATTAAAATTCTCAATGAGGTTTCCCTAAAATTAAATTTTCATTTCGGTATGATGAGCCAACTCCTAACACCTTCACTCATTTGTTATTTATTAAAGAAGTAAATATCAAGATATATATAAGTGAATTTGCTTCGTTAATTTTTTAGCATCCTAATACAAATGCATTATTTCTCATACTTTTCAAAACTTAAATTTGGTCAAACAAATTACATCCACATATCTTGTAGGGCATACTTGTACTATTAAATCTCCACTCATTCTCTCTCTTCATACTCATAAAAATACATTATAATTTATACACTAACACCCTCAAATAAAGTCCCATTGGGTTCTAAAAAAAATTTTCCATCAAGCCTGCCAAAATCACAGACTCTTTAACTTTTAATTAATTTTAACCATTATAAAAAAATTTATGTACTCTAAAATTACCGAGACTCGATATAATTTTAATAATGGAATGCTAGCCACTTATATATATATGTCAAAATAATAATTAGTTAAATTTTAATCTATCCCTTATATGGGACAACTTAAGTGATATAAAGTATAATTTCAGCACGCCACATCAACGTTGGGATAATAAAAATTGTCCCAGCACTAGTAATATATCATTTTCAGCCTTATATATGTGTAGTTGGGGCCCTCAACACACATAAGTTGTGTGAACTTTTTTCCGTTCGGATACCACACTAATAGAATGTTAAACTAACATTGGAAAGGACAATTCGCAGTTGGTTGCAGGACATATAAAATTTGGAATAATTGTTGCTTAAAAGAATAAAAATTGAATTGTAGCTAGTGAATTTCGAGAGATATTATCCGTCAGTCCATTGATTTGTAATTTAAAAATGAGCAAGTTGAACATAATGTGATGTTAGATTGTTTAACAATTCCAAGTTGATGTATACTATACCATTGCCTTTTTATGATGTGAAATCTTTGTTGGCTTTAAAAGGTTAGCCTATTGTGAAATCTTTGAGACTTACCAAAAAGACCCTTGCAATATTTCCAAACCTAAAGACACTGGAAGTTTCGTTCTCCAACAAAAAGTGTGCATTGGGTCATCCATGTTTTGAGAATATGGTCCATCTGTCTCAACTCGAGAATCTGACAATTTACGGTGGTTTTCGGGCTTCTGTATTTCAAACACGTATTGATCTTGCTTTTCCAATTAAACTCGAGAAGTTATCTTTGTCTCATTTTGATATTTCTCAGAGACAATTGTGCACTATCGGTAAACTTCCCAACCTAGAAGTTCTCAAACTGAAATATGTTTCGTTGTTAGACGGTTGGAAAACTAAGGAAGGAGAATTTTACTGGTTCTCTTTCATTGTACTTTTTGTTGCTTGATTTTCAGTTTTTAATTCAATGATTTCAGGTGCCTTAATTACAAACTTCAAAGCAGCCCACCCAGAAGCATCATATCTAAGACACGCTTTACATCATGCAAGACCATTCATGATTCAGGCCTTGTTCTTTTGGGAATAACTTTGCTATGCATTATATTCCGTACAAAATATGTGGTTAATATTATATTGGAAAATGTGTGTATAATTGAAAAAAGGAAAGAGAAAAGTTTTTTTATTGTAAAATTGTGGAAAGAACAAGCCCTCAAATTAATAATCTTTTCTCAACATATCTCTCGCGAAATATTTATGTTCTCCCATTTGCATTGTGTCATTTCAATATTCATATATGGTTTCACAAATGCGGGTGCGCATGCGCGCGCGCCACACACACAGACACACACACACACACACACATATATATATATATATATATATATATATTACTTATCATGTACGTACCCATATTTGTTGTTGTGTTTTGTAATTTGGATTCATATTTGCTTATTGTTTAATTATCATGGACATATACTATTTCAAAATGATTTGTCAATAATTTCAATTATGACCATGCTACAACAACACAATAGATGCTATAATTATTGACATAATAGATATATACTTGACACAATCCTGTAATTTCATCCGTCACATTACTTTTGAAATGGTGGTTATTAAACATGCCACCTAATATTATGAGAACTATAATGACATCCACTATGATAGTGTAGTATTTTCCTTTCAATTAATGTTTCCTTGGATGGAATTTTCTTATGTTATCCATATTTTTCGGGTTGACTTACAACTCACTCATTAATTGGTGCCTTTCTTGAAAATAACTCGCAAACCCATGCTTAGCTTGTTTGAAAGGCCGGGACCTAAATAATATATAATGGTGTGAACATTTTCAAGTGGCATCTCGAAATTGTTTAAGACAATTAAAATGAATCCTCTGAAGGATCGTTGCCATGTTGCAACTTGAAGAGATTTGCAATTCTCAAAACTAAAACATCGATCTTACGCACGCTTACGGATTGTTTTCATATACAAGAAAACTGGGAACCCAGCTATGCCATATATATAATTCCTAGGTAATTTCCGACCAACCACGTATAGCATATGAAATTAAACCTCAATCTTTAGGCTCATCATTCAAAGATCGATCATGATCTACGTACATGAAAAGATCATGCATGGACAATTAATATCATGCATCGTACAGCTTCCGACATTGTTGTACTTGTCCCCTTGGGAAAAGGAAGTTTAATTTGCAACAAAAACTCACCTACTTTTTTTTCTTAGGTTGTGTTAGCATCCTTTCAAAAATGTATTTTCTTGTATTTTTTTCAAATTTCAAATTTGGTCAAACAAATCACATCCATATATTTCTCCACCCATTAAATCTCCACCATCCAATTCCACTCATTCTCTCTCTTCCTACTCATAAAAATACATTAAAACTCATCCACTAATATTAATTTGATAATTTATTTATATTAATTTGATAATTTATTTATATTTTTTAATACATCTTCTCTAAATTTCAACCACCCATTCTACACGAAATTCGAGTAACTTCTACTAACATTAACAAAATTGTGTATAGAACAAGCCCTTAATTTCCATGACACTTTGTGGGTTGTTCTTGATCCAAAGAGATCCTTCTGCCATCCAGCTAGATTGGATCGAGTGTTATTTCTGGTTATAAAATGTCCCTTCGCTAATAATCAGAAACCTCTGCATTTGGGATCGAGTGGACTACTTCGTGATTTTTAAAATGAAACTTGAGATCTAGACTCTTAAAAGTTTTCATTTTGGGACGTTTAGGAGGCATCTCACACCTTCGGTTCTCATTTGTGATCATTGTAAGAGGCAAATAACTAAATATTAAGACAAGTGAATTTGCTTTTGTTCAATTTCTTTAATGTCTCAGGGCTTCTAATTAGAATAAAGACTCATCAAACTTCAACTTTTGTGCTTAGATCATTCGATGTGAGTGAGAAGAATTGCTTTAAGATTGTGTTGGCTTAAATATGAGTGTAGAATGCGAACTGCAAGTGTACGGTGTCAAAAAGCAATAAAGTGGTATATAAATACGGATGTCGATCCCACAGAGACGAATTGAGTACCAAAATTAATAGTTGTCACCTTATTCGAATAAACCAATTCTTTTGTATTTTAACTAACTAAATGGATTAAATAGCAAATTGAATAGACTAACACTAAATTAAAAATGAAAAGTGCAAGAAATAGTGAATGAATGTTTGTGGATGTTAAAACAATAATTTTTAAAAGTCTTTGGATTCCCTGTTTCACCCAACCGATCCCCCTAATTCATGCTCGTGAATCCAACAACAATCAACACAGATCTTTCTAATTTAATCAATTACCCTTCTTGAGGCTAGCTAAATCTACCCTATAAGGCCAATTTACCCATCTCTAAGTAAATTCGTTATTAACCCTTTAGGACGCATTCAAACAAGAAAAGTCAAGAAGATCTCTTCGAAATTCAATCTACGTAATCGCATTAATCACAAGCCTATCTCTAGATCATGTGTAAATTAATGTCCTGCGTTGCCTAATTCTAATTCATGTTATACTCTTTCGAATCTAATATAAATCAACAAATAATCCACCAATTAGCTAAAAAGATGAATTAAATATGCACAACAACGCAAAATTAATACATCGTTAACTACTAAAACGTTGAATCTATTAACATAAGCAAGAGTGAGTTTATGATTGGGATCCATGGTTCATCCCAAGAAAAGAATTTAGTTATTCATAATAAAAATTAAAGAAAAACAAAAAATAGGGAAAAACACGACCAGATCCATGATTCAGATCCATGATTTTACCTTGAAATCTTCTTCAAACCCTTGATTTATGCTCAAATTCTTGTACCCAGGCGTTTCTCATCTACTCCAGATGTCGACTCATTTCTCCTCATGCCAATATGGGGTATTTCCCCCTCAAAGTCGTTAATAAGGCCCAAGTGTAATGGATTTTCAAGTCCTAGTCATATTAGACATCCGTACGTAAAATTGGACAGCCTAACAGCGTTGACTATTTTTGTGATAACTTCCTCATCCGATATCTGATTGACGTGATTCAAAATCCTGTGGAAACTAGACGAAAAGATCTACAATTCATCCAGAAATAGCCTTGCCAAAATTTCACTTTTATCCAAGTCAAAATTTGTCCTTAATCTTTAGCACAATTTCGTTCTCGTCCCGAACTTGGAAACTTTCTTTGTCTTGGTGTTTCTTTCTTTCTTTTGGCCATTTTTACTCCAATTTTGCTCCACTCTCTTTTAAATCTGAATTTTCTTTTAAAATAACAATAAATTACAAAACTTAGGCATGAAACAAATATAAAACACAATTAATTAGCGTTTAAGGGACCTAAATAAGTGCGTAAAATGCACTTATCAGATTGTTCACTAGAATCAGGAAAACCCAGTTTAACCCAATTACTAAATTAGGAATCAATCAAGAGAGCTCATTAGTTTAATTAATGTAACTTGTGACAAGTCTTTTTATTCATTTGTGGCTACAAATATGCATCATAATCTGCACATAAACTCCTTAAGATGTTCAATTAAAAAAAAAAAAAAGGGAAACTCCTTAAGATGTTGTCAACAACTTTCTTTTCTTCTATTATATATATCTCCACACAACTTTTAATTTGATTTACAAAACGTTAGTACTTAATTTCACTCGTTGATAAATGATCAAAATCCTTTTATAAGCCTTGCAACTTTATAGAAACTATCTTATCATTTCCCTTAGATTCTTTTTGCAACACTTCTCAAAAAAAATTTGGTTATCAATTTGAAAAATTAGAAGAAAATTTGATTTCCTTAATTAACACTTGCTGAATATACCTTTGCATAGAAGCAGCTTCCATTCTTCTGCATTTCTTTTTTACTAGCTTTTTCATCCGTCCGGTGCACGAGAGCGTTATTTTTTAGTTAATAACAATATTGATATATCTTAGCCCTTTTAACACAAAATCGTGAAAAACTAAAATAAATAATAGGTGAAAACAGTAAACTTTATTAACATAACTAATGAAATAATTTTATAAAAAATTCAACAAAGTTTCCCCTATTTTTCGTACCAATTCAACCTGTAAACATTCAAGGGAAAACTCACCAAAAATCACAAAACTTAAATTACAATACTCGTAAAAGCCATCAACAATAAGAGCAATCAAAGAAACAACACTATCAATAATAGTCAACGTCAGCAGACAAGACAAATAATATAAACATGTTCGTGTTTTGCCAAAAAGGATCAACGCACTGAAATATAAGTCTCACAATACTCGTAAAAGCCATCAACAATAAGAGCAATCAAAGAAACAACACTATCAATAATAATCAACGTCAGCAGACAAGACAAATAATATAAACATGTTCGTGTTTTGCCAAAAAGGCTCAACGCACTGAAATATAAGTCTCGTCCATACTAGTCGCACAGAATATAAAAATTCTTGTTATTATACAACAATTCAACTATAATAAGACAATAAAATGACTTCTTCATTGACCGGTCACATTTCTAACATCACCTTGACACTAACGCTGGCACATTAATAGGAGAAATCTGCAAAAATATTGGAAATAACATTATATTTCAAATATGATAAATGAAAACTCACTTAAAGTGTGGATTGTTTGCAATAAATGTTGGAAACAATTGTTCATTGTTTACACTATTTTTTTTCTCCTTTTTATATGTTAACTTTTGTCTTTCGTTTTTAGCAATTAATTAGCGGAGATAATTAAGCGGAGATAATGATATGGAAGGGCGGAGATAATGATATGGAAGGACGAAGATGAGTGGAGGTCATTAGGGCATTAGGCAAAACGCGTGAAAGCCCGAAGTGAAAATTTTGTCCGGCCCAGTATCAAACTGAAAACTATTAAAAAATTATTTTTTTTAATATGGAGAAAATGGCTTCCTTTTCTTAATAATATAGATATAGATTTTTCTTGTACCATGTATCTTCAACCTCACTCTAATTAAAAAAATATGATTAAAATTCTAACAAAAATGGTTGTACCATCTCCAAGATATTCTTTACTTGGAAGATGCTCTCCATTTTAAAGAGTTATTGCTTAAATTTAGAGATTGGATTTTGTATCCACTCTCTTGCTATTTGATTTAGTATTTATTCATTTAATGCATTCACCCTTCTAGTTATATTAATTTATTAACTCGTCACAATTTTCAATATGAAATGTAAACCCAGTATTTTTATATAAAAAATATTTACAGTGTATTGAAGAATGTCAAAAATTTCACCTCTTTAAATTAAAAATATTCTTTATTTCTTAAAAGCCTCTCGGAGGAGCTCCTAGGCATATAATTAATGTGACTGTAGAAAATATCGATGACCTTAGATAAAATAAATTCATAATATGATTACATTTTATATGTGGAAAAAATTACCTAGCGGTATTGCTAAAACTGCAGTGATGCCTTATTTTAAAAAATTAAAATAAAATAAAAAAAAACACTGCAGTGATTCCATTATGAGGTGGTTCTCGCTTCTCGCTTTGATCTCCACCTCGGTTCCAACATGATTCTCTTCAGTGTAGCGATACAAGAATTTCAGCCGGAAAAGTTCGTTTTAACGAATTTTTTCCCCCAAATTCTCGTCTAGCCCTAAAAAAAAATCAAGAACCCTAATTCCCGAATTACATCCCAAATTCGTATGAACCCTAATCTTGCCCTACAAGACTTACCAAAATCGGTTACACTCCTTTCCTAAATTATAAAACGCGTCTTTCCTTACGGGGAATCTCAAGAACCCTATATAAACACCTCTATACACACTCAAATGATTCATAGCAAACTCACCCGGTATTTCTCTCACCGAGCTTCCTCTCTTTCGATCTCTTTACGTACCTCGATCTCTCTGTCTCGATATCTCTTCCTGGCGTCATGACGCCACCTCACGGCGATCTACGGCATGGGAATTTTTCAAATTTAAAAGTCGAGATGAGACGGCAAATTTCTTCCTCCCAGCTTGATTCCGATGAAGCCTCGTATGATGAGGAAGATGAAGTGCTGGTTATATTATTCTATTTACCCCCCAAGTCCCCGAGTCTTTCATTTTCATTTAAATTAGTCCTTTATTTTATTTAATTTCTAAGATTCAAGTTTCTAGCTATGTTCAATTAGGTCCCTAGATTTAAGATCCGGTCAACTGCAGTCAAACCCCGTGACTTTCAGTTGACTTTCAACTTAGTCCCTATATTTTATTTATTTCACAAGTCCCAAAGTCTTAAATTATTTTCGATTTAGTCCGATAGTTTCCAAATTCGGTCAATTGCAGATTTGACTCTCCAACTTTTATTTAACCTTCAAATTAGTCCCTCAAATTCTCCGATTTTGCAAATTAGTCCCCAACTTTTCAAATTTAGCAATTTCAATCCCTAAACTCCTTATTTATTCGATTTCAACCCTACTTTTAAGAAATTCTTTTACTTTTGAGACACCGATTACTCAAGAGACTTATTAGAGTTCATTTTGATTATTTTTAGGACTAGACGAGGCGCGACAACCTAGCAATTTTCAGAATTAAAGCTCAAACTCACGAATTAAGGTAGATCTCTATCTACACATATTTTACTTTCAAAATGCGCGTAGATAATTTATTCTTATTATGTGTTTACATGTGGTGCGTATTTCCATGAGACTATTTGCTATTTATAGCATATTATTTGCTTGATCAAGCCCAGACATGAGATTATTATTGCTTTATTGCAATCAATTATGAGAATTTTCTTGCTTTAATGCATGAGACTAGACTTGAACTCGTATTTATACTTGTTCATGAGATTTACTTGGATTACATGACCACTTGTTTTACATGTAATATTGGATTGATAATCGTGCGCAAGATCTACTGAGTATTTCATACGAAATACTCACGTTTTCCTTAAATCAAACATTGCAGGCTGAGGGGTTGCTGGCGTGGCGATTGGTGATGGATCCCTATGAAAAATTTTAAGTTCTTTTGTTCATTTAATTTGAGATTCAACTACTCATGTTATTTACAAGTTTGAGTATTCTAAGATGTTATGCTTCCTTTTGAAAATCGCGATTGGTCAATTTAAATTTAAATAATATTCCGCACAAGTGAGTTTTCTGTTTATTGCCGTTGCTTGATTTTCAAAAGTTAGTTTAAAATAATGACGTGGCATTCCGAGTATTTAGAACTCGGGGCGTTACATTCAGCATATGTCAATTTTACTACCTTTGATTCTATTTCAGAAGCGGCGGTGAATGTGCATCCAAGGATCTCTCCGGGAGCTTCTTCATCGGAACCTTCTTCCACTAACAAAAGCTCCATGGTATAGGATTTGAAAATGATATGCTCCAAAATCCAAATTAAGGACTTGCTGATTACGTCATCCACTAACTTCGAAACAATCTTAATTGATGACTATGTCATCCGCTAACAATCACACATTGATTAAATATGGGATAACTACTGAGTTTATAAGGGTTTGAACTATGCCCCCGTTAGTGTATGTGTATTTATGAGTATTTATGAGTTTTGATGTGAAATAGGAGAGAGAATGAGTGAGATTGAGTGGTGGAGATTTATGTAGTACAGTGGATCCCAGAAAATATATGGATATAATTAGTTTGACTTTTGATGTGAATGTGTTAAAATGTGTAAAAATTTGTTAAAAATTGTAAAAGAACAGGTTGTATATCTCCTAATAGGTTATTATTTTTATCAGAAGAAACCTCAATATTAATAGTTGTATTAGAGCTAGGGTCTAGGCTTTAGCTTTGTACGTGGACCCACAAGACAATACCGACTCGCAGTTGATTTGCCCAATGTTTAGAAAACCGGACCGGACCGGCCGGTTCGACCGGTTCAACCGCGAACCGGTCCGGAAACCGGTCCGGTCATGGTAAAAACCCGCTTTTTAAAAAAACCGATCAAAAACCGGTCAACCGACCGGTTCAACCGGTTGAACCGGCGGTTCAACCGGTTGAACCGGCGGTTCAACCGGTTGAACCGGCCGGTTGAACCGGTTCAACCGGTTTTTCTAATTTTTTAAAATTATTTTTATAAATTTATTAGTTTTAATTTATTTTTTTATATTTTTTAATTAAAAACGGTTCGACCCCGGTTCGACCCGGTTCGACCGTTTGACCCTTGAACCGTTGGCTTCTCCGGTTCACTGACCGGTTCGGTTTTCTGAACATTGGATTTGCCCTGAGGTGGATCATGAGACAAAGATAAAAATCTATAGTTTGCTCCTAAGGCAGTTGCGTCAATATAAGGTGGCCATTGGTAGAGTTGGGCCCATTGATAGAGCATTCAATTGGATTGGCTCTTAAGCCGCTGTGTCCACGTAAAGCGAACATCCGAATGATAATTCGGATGCAGTGGAAGAATTTGGCCTTGAAGAGAAAGCTGGATAGATCGGCTATTGATCGAAGGGGGGCCATAATCATATGATGCTTTGTTCGGGAGAGGGATTGTCGAAAATATATAAATAAAATCACATATTGTCTAAATCTTGAATAAATAATGAGTTTATTTTTGGGATCAACCTGCAGTCCTGACATAAAATATTAAACTAATGATGCAAAACGACAACTAAAAATTAGTTGCCGTCAAATTCGAAATAATTGTTGCACAAACAAACGAAAAAGGACTCCGAGGTTGTGCAATTTCTCGAGATCAACGATTTCACTCCACTGACTTCCAATTAAAAACTAAAGTGTAGCGAGTTGAATGTGATGTGTTGTCACTCCCTCCCCATTTTGATAGATATATTTTTTTTAATTGTAGATTATTAAAATATAATTATTATAATTGAGAATATAAATTTTTTTTATGATCTTCCTAAAATACAATTTTCATAAATAAATATACTAATAAACTACATAATAAATAGAGGTATTTAAATCAAATAAAATATAATTTTTTTTTAATAAAACATAAATTATTATAATCTTCCTAAAATACCGTTTCCATAAATAAATATACTAATAAACTCCATAATAAATAGAGGTATTTAAATCAAATAAAACATAAAAAATTATCATTATGAAAACTTAGCTATAATTTGGGACATACCAAAATGAAAAATATGTCTATCAAAATGGAAAGAAGGGAATAGATTGTTTAAAGAATTCAGAGTTGATATATAAACAATATTTCCTATTTCCATTTTCACATGGAGACTTTATTGCCTCTAAAATGTCAGGTTATTCGTTATTGTATTGAACTAGTGTCCGACCCGTGCATTGCACAGGATAAAAACATTCTAAGAGCATGTCTTATCCATGAAAAAAATAATTTTTTAAGTAACATATAAAAAAACAGTATTGGATAATTAATACAAAATATTTAAGACATGTCCCACGTTAGATATAAAAATATAATTGAACAATATTATGTGATAATCAAACTAAAATAGTTATAAGGTAAAGAGCATCAAATGGAAGTGTATTTGAATAGGTGGAATAACATTGTGGTGATATGTATCTAACCTAACTAAATATTATAAATCATAAAAATAATTTTATGTTTTGAAATACTTCTTTAAATACTACATCCGTTGTTGAGTTTTCCGGTTTGCTATCATTGTCACAAATCAAAATCTTCAGTGGCTTTCATTAATAACTCTGGAGACAATAATTGTAACCCCCTCCCCAATACGACACGTCGAGTCATATCATTACGCCGTATTAGAGAGGACATTACTCGTACGGACGAATACCGGTAATTGAAAGATGTTTTAAAACGATAATACGGTTACTTGAATGCGGCCCAAGTCCGGCCAAAGTTTATGTACAAGAGCAGTTCAAAAGTCCCCAAAATATAGAAAGTCCGGTACAAAGTTTCCAAAAGATATACAATACATTTCCGTTCCCAAAATCTTCGGCTTCCCTTTTTCCCACGCGCACCGCCTCGCCCTAAGCACGGGAAGAGTCTCCGCCGTCTCCCGGACGTCTCCGACTCCTAGCATCATCTACGCACACAAACACAAGACAAACATGAGTCACATGGACTCAGTAGGAGTGGATGACATATAAGATGCTTAACACATTCACAATTGGGCCCGTTACGAATCAATGTGTTACACGGCGCCAAAACGTACTTATCACATCCGGTCTCGTTTTACACATTTAGGGTTGCAAGCCCTATCGAGACTCATTGGGCCGAGGACTCTAGAGGTGGCTCCTACGGGCTCAAGAGGTGGCTCCCACAATTCGTGTAGCACTTTGCCCCGTATAGCACTTAGCTCCCGTGTTCGACCGATCACATAATTCACAAAGCGTAACACATTGATAAGTAATATTCCGTGCATATCCACACACAATAACGTACAAAGAATGTAATGCCATGCTTATTCGTATACTAGGGTATGCACATAATCATGTAAGGCACTGCTCACAAGGGGAATTCCATGAACTAGCCCTAAGGATACTCAACACATCCCAAACAAGTCATACGTTGCGGGAAATCACGAATTCCTCGCATAAACTCTTAAATAACGCTAGACAAGAAACTCTTACCCATAGGCATACACAACACATCACTTTCCTACCTCAATCCAAGTGGAGCAAAGGATGAAGTGGAGGGTAACTTGCAAGCAATGTCCACGACTCCTAGATCGCCCAAACACCGGGTAGTACCAAGCAAGTACCTTCTCCCAGATGAAATTGGCCTCAAAACTCTAAGAGATGTGGTTGGGAATGATTTCTAGTGTTTGGGAGTGTTAGAGGTCGAAAATGATGGAAAATGCCCCAAAAATCGGTTTTAAAGCTTATCCACAAATTTTGGCCGACTTAAACTTACGGCCGTAAATCCTAGCTTACAGCCGTAAATTTCCAAATTACGGCCGTAACCCACACTTCTTACGGCCGTAACACATCCTCTGCGGCCGCAACTTGGGTCCTGCGGCCCATCGAAACTTGGCCATTTCAAACCTGCAAAATTACGGCCGTAATATCAACACTTACGGCCGTAAATCTCGAACTTACGGCCGTAAATATCTAAATTACGGCCGTAAATATCGAACTCAACCTGTCCAATATTACGTTTTCCATGCTCGTTTTCCAGGCCGTAAAGGTTTCTAATGCGTCCCGAACCATAAACCATGCGTCATAAACATGTTAATCGCATATGAAGCCCGATTTAACATAATCATATTATCATAATCACATACGAAAACGAACAGGGCATTACAATAATATACAATTGTCTATGACTGAATATTAGCCTCCTTAAATAAATATCAACATTAGAAGCAATTGTCTTGACTCTTGTTGATCATCATCGCATACGAAACAAATAAAAGGTAACTCGCTATGTTGGAACTTAAATGGTAATCAATGAATTAGATGAAGTTAACATCCAACCTAGGAATGAATATTTTGCGACTTGCATTACATCAAAAATAATTTTGCCTCAATCACGTGTTCCCCAGTCATGTGATGATTAATCGGGTTCAACTGCACAAACCCGCTAAACGATTAATGTTTCTCAATAATAGTACAGGAATGCCAACTTTTAGTTTCAGTTTATGATTTAATACCAGAGCACTGAATAGCATTCAAAATTTTCAGTTCATCGGCAGTTAAGCAGAGACATGTGTACCTCAACAATCATCTTCTTTCCCACTTTTTATACTTCAAGTACTACCAATCATCCTTTAATTCAATTTGCAAAATGGTTGCAACAATACAAATTGAATTGTAATTATCAAATTAATCCTAAAATATTATAATTTTATTAATAAAATAAACGATTCTAAAAATTGACGAATAACTCAATGAAGTTTGTTAATTTAAAAATGATTTCTAAAGCTATCATCCATACTTTGGATTTTATATCTTAATAGTTAATTCTAATAACCCTGTTAATTAATATAATAGATTAACTAAAAATATAATAATATTATCACTTAATTACAAATTAATAATAATTGTTCGGATTATATGTATTGTTCTAAATTAAAAAGTTAATCATTGTTCTACAAATTTGATAACTGATTTTTTATTGTGCTTTTATTTTTCAACATCCTAGAAGTTTTTCCAGATAATATAAACTTTTAAAGGAAAAAACAATCAATAATCTTGTTCATTGTTGAGAACAACAAATTCATACTTTAACCTCATATTAGGCGCAAATTATTGGGTCACTATGAGATTTTCATTCATTGTTATTAATTTAAAAATTAAACTAAAAAGTAAAAAATTAGATAATAAAAAATAACAAAATAATTATTAAACTAAATGAAAACCGACCATTACAAGCTGACTATGAGATTTTCAACCGTTCATTATTAAATCAAAGCCACTAAAGTGTACTTTAACCTCAAATTTGGCTTGCAACTAAGGGAAAAGTGGACCAATTCCCTCACGTAGCCATTGCCTATAACATCTAGTTATTTAATAATTAGTATTTTATAGAGTATAGTTGTACACACACTTTTTTTTTTAAATAATAACTACACTATGTGGGATTTTTTTTCAATAGCGTAGAAATTATCAATATTATGTAAACTTTTTGAGGTAAAGTTGAGAATTTGATTTTTGGAGGACTTCCAAACTAAATATTTCTACAACCAAAAAGATTCAATTAACTTGACTTGAAGTTACTTATGTGCTACATTAATTCTTAAATTATTATTATAATTCTTAATAATTAATATTATTTTTATCTAAAGAAATTAAAAAATCATGAATTTTTTCACATTAGTTGTGTACACATGTTTTCATGTGTGTAATTCTCCGTATATATTAACCTGTATTACCATATTTGTAGATACGTGTTACCATATATGGATTCTGCTATATATTAAACCATAGAAAAAATTTAATAAAAAATAAGTTCCACGTTTCTTTTAAATTAATTTTGTTTGTAAAATAAGTAAATGGTCCAATCTAATTTCTAGTTTTAATGTTACACATTTATTTTTATTTCTATGTATAAAATTAATGAATTGTGATTTTTGTGTCCCAACAAAATTCAATCCTATCTAAATTTATAATTTAAATTAATTTTTATTTATTATTTAATTATTTATAAAAATAATTAATTATTTGTAAAATTAATTAATGGACCCATCTAATTTTTGTAATAAAAAATTACACGTTTCTATGAATGGTAATTTTTTCTCACACGAAAACTAAATCTTAGTGGAATTATTAATTTTTTGTTTCTAAGCTAATTATTTCTAAAATTAATTAAAGAGCCCAATTTAAATTTATGACAAATCACACAATAATAATAATAATAATTAACTAAATGGGTCGCATTATTATTATTATTATCATCATCATCATCATCATCATCATCACCTACATTCAGAATACATCTTTAAATTTCATTTTATGTATGCCAAATTCATTATTATTTACATATATACACTTTTTCCATATTTAAAGATATATGTAATTATAATTCCATACATGTATATGTAATTCAACATGGTTTTCCTTTTCTATTTTACATGATTTTCCTTTTTTATTTTTACTTGGGTTTCCATTTTTATTATTTATTGTACGTGGTTTTTCTTTCCCAATATACAACAATGCTGAAAACACTAAAAAAAAGGAAAAAAAAAAATTATTTTAGGTGGGAAAGTGTATGTAACAACATACACTGGTTGATCAATTTTTATATATTAGTATAGATATTAAACTAATGTCACAGAAGGACAGAGTTACGATCTCTTCCCCACTGATTGGTGGGAGGTGGTGCCCCCACCAATAGGGGGGGCATGTTACCACTGTGGGGAGTGGGGTCGAAATCGCAGAAGGACAATTGAAAGTTGGTTGCAGCTGGCACATACAAAATTTGAAATAATTAATTCTGCATAAACAAACAAAAAATGACTTGTAGACCTATCTCCTATGAGGACACACATGGTGCTTCACTGTCTTCTATGTACATAAATAATAAGCAATCCCTGTACCGAACCCAAAACTTGTCCTTGGCTTCGCAGATGGCTGCCAAGGGTTCTTTATCGCAGGCCGATTCAGGAATATTTAGCAACTGCCTTTATCTCCCTAATTGAAGTATGAAGGAATGGATTACACTTCTCCTCCTCCTTCGGGATCAAATTCAAGTCAGCGACATGTTATTAACAAATAAACGTTATCGTTAAAAGCTTAACTATAATATTACCCCCAAAAGAAAAGAAAAGAAAACACATGAATACAATAAGTCAATCTAATTCTAATTAGCAACCTACAAACATGTATTGCTATCGTGACGATTAAGAAGAGCTTTGTTTTTCATACCGGCAAGGAATGCATCAGCAAAATGTCTCAGAGAACTAGACGAGTGTATAAAAGTAGAATTCTAATTGATTAGTATTGGCCCCATAGATAATATTTACTACGAGGATCGGAGTACTCATGGATTACTTGAAATTTTGTTGTTCATTGCTCAAATACAATTAAACTAGAAAAAGAACAATTAAAACTATATAAAATGAAATAGTTGTTGCATAGACAAAACAAAAATTCCTTGTAGATTGTGCAATTTCTAGCAATTGAATGTGATGTGTTGTTAGACACGTTTAAGAATTCCAAGGTAATATAAACAATATATAGTTTCTATAGCCCTTTCATGTGAAGACTTCGTTGCCACTAAAAGGTTAGCTTATTGTAGCATTGAATTCGTTAACAACGCTCTCGTTGGTGTCCTAATTTCCTTTGGAAAGTATTGGAGATGGCTTATGCTTCTTTATTCTCACTTACTCAAACGTTAGAACAAATCTTGCAGTCTCAATCGTCTGACTCTCACAATGAATCTCTATTCATGCTTCAACAAGAGCAACTGCAAATGAGATTTCTAGCTTTATAGAAAGCTTAGTAATTTGTTATTTTGATAAAATTGGCATGGTCAATGTTGGGAAATATAATAGATTTCCCCCCGAAACAGCGCAGCGGAAAAAACACAAACAAATGTAGAACAACAAAACACCAATAATTAATGTGGCTCGACCGACCGCCGACAACCACGACAGAAGAACACTTTTATTGATGAGAAAAATTATCTTTCAATTTTTCCTCATCCTCTTAACTTCTCCACAAAAACTCTCTCTTTATAACTAAACTAGAGCAGTTAAAGAACAACGTACACAACACCCCCGTTCATACCGCTTTCTTTCGATCTCTCTAATTTCTTTCAACCACGATCGACTACGCAATTCACCATGACTGTCTAATCCTCAAGTACTGTCCATATGCAATTCGTCTCGACACCACGCACAAACTAAAGAGAATCTCGCGCCACGCGCTTGCCCAAAGGCATACGCCACCCTGTCGCTCTCGTTCAACTTTTGGCACCCACTTTCAGCACACAAAATTAGACAAGAAAAGAATAACTCTCGGGACTCATATCCGTATTTATACACGAAAAATTACCCAAATCCAACCTGGAATTGGGGTCTATTTCCTTACATAAGAAATCTCATAATCCTTGTATGAATTGGACTCCTTTTCTTTTTCGTTGTTTAAATATTCTAAATCATATTCCTAACATCCAATGTTGAGTTATAGTTAAGTAAAGTCCACTTCTCTGTTTTCGAAGTTATTCACTTCTCGAAAATGATTAAATCAAAGAATACAAATGTATCACGCAGAAACAGTAAAATCACAATCCATAATTACGTTTTCAGAGCATCTCCAATGAGACATCTATTCTCAATATCTAGTTGATGTAACAATGAGATAGAGGAAACAAAATCTATACAGGGTCATTTATTATAGATTTATAATACAATGTCCAAAACAATATCTGTTTCGAAAAGTCATTTTATACACTTCTTACAATTAATTAACACCATCCATCATGCATCTATCTTTCTCTTCTATTTTCTTTCTATTTCCTCTTTTTTAAATAATTTTTGCATAAATGAATAAGAATAACAGTTCTAAAAAATCCACATGTGATAAAAACAAAAGATTGCCTGATAAATTAATTCAATCGACATTCAATTAATTACAAATAAAATTATTATTTATGCATTGGAAACATAGAAACGACAATTTTAAACATTGACTTATTAAAAAATAAGTGAATAGTAAAAATCAAAGATGCAGCATATGAAGTTGAAGACCTAATTGAATCGCATACTACAAGGAAGTTGATCTGTTTTCAAGGAGTTACAAGTTGTTTTAAGGAAATAATAATAGCCGTGCTACAACATTGTGCTAGGTGTTTGGTGTGGATGACAACGAGCCAAAAAATATTGAGGAAACTTTTGAGGAGAGCTTATGGAATGTAATTGAAAAACTTCGTTCGATCTCGGAAGAGGTGGAGAAGATGAAAGCAAACAACAATGGACATGAAGGTTTGCAGCCAAGTGAGTTTGATGATGTGTGGGTCGAAATTATTAAGGATCCCCTTGCCAACGGACTACCCTCTATACTTGAAAGCAACGCTACTGTCGAGTCGCGATGGATGGAGTTGGTAAGACGAGCTTGTTTGCCGAAGATGTTTTGGACAATCATTTTATTCTAATACTATTTTCAACCACTCATTTCAATAGTTTGATCATTTTTTGTAATTTTACAAAAAAAAATTCCTCATGGCTGATGCCAATAAATAATAGAATTAGTTTCTTCCAAAAAAAAAACACGAAAGAAAACAGAGAGAGAGAGAGAAATCTTTCTAATTTTCAACTACTGGTTCAACAATTATTTTTCAAAAATCTATTCCAAAAAAGAAAGCTCATCAAATTAAAGATCAATTCATTTGTGACTAAAATATATATTCTTGTTCCACTAGTTTTGTTGTAATTTGGATGGACCATGCTACATTACCATAATAGATGCCATAATGATTGACATAATGGATATGTGGCATGATCTTACAATTTCAACCACTCCATCACTTTTAGATTGACGGTTATTAAATATGCCAACTATCATTATGTCAACCATTATGACATTCATTATGGTAGTCTAGCATTTCCCAATTTGGACAATTTTGCTTGCAGAATAGCGTTAGCACGTCCGCAATAAGTTTTATTTGTTGGTTTTCTATTACATTTAACGTTTGTGGTAACTCGAAAATGTTAATGACCTTCAATGAAATTGAAATGTGATACGACTAACCATGTGTTAATTTTTTGCAATGTGCAGTGTAGCACACGAATCGACCTTTGTGCTGTGGTAACATCTCAACAAATGAAATCAAGGGGTAGGCCGAGTGGTAAAGGATGCCCCTTCTGAGACTATTAATTAGGTTCCAGCCTCCGCAATCCACTCTCCTTTCCTACATTGTAGTAAAAAAATAAAATAAAAAATAAAATAAAATAAAAATAAAAAATCTCAACATATAATTGCAATAACTAGAAGCTTGATAGGGATCAATTTAAATGTGTTTTAAATATTTTTTTTCAATTTTTTTCTCTCTCCTAAATCAATCACATCCACATATCTCATTACATCCACAAATCTCAACCACTCAATTTCACTCATTCTCTCTCCTCTTTCACATTAAAAACCTTTAAAAACCATTATAATCTATTCCATAGCACACTTTAGAAAATGCTGATGACCTCCAACGAAATTAAACTATCTGAAAATAAATAAATCAATCAATCAATCACCCACCCTGAGGCACCGGGTGAATTAATTAGCTGGGGCCCTCGTCGCTCATGGATTGCTTGAAATTTTTTGTCGCTCAGTGCACAAATAAGTGTCAAACAAATGCTGGAAATTAACAATTAAAAGTTGGCCGGCGGACATATAAAATTTGGAATAATTGCTCCATGACAGATTAGGTACAATTTCTAGAGTCCATTGATTTCCAATTAAAAAATGAGCAAGTTGGATTTAATTTCTTCATGTGAAGTCTTTAATTTGTTGGAATCACTGATTCCATTAACAACGCCCAAATTTTTCTTTGCTAGCTGCGCTAATAATATTTTCCTCTGAAAAAAGTATGGCTTATGCATCTCTACTCTCACTTACTCAAACCATAGAACAAATCCTGCAGCCACAGTTTCATAATGAATTCCCGTTATTTCTTGATGAAGAGAAGCTGCGGCTCAGATCTCTTCATGAAAAGCTTAGCAATTTGTTGTTATTTCTGGAAAATACTTCACCAAAGATAAATAGCGAAACAACTTCATCTTTGGAAGAAAGAATCAGAGATGCAGCGTATGAAACTGAAGACCTAGTTGAATCGCATATGGCAAGGAAGTCGGCTGCAGTATGGCCAGGAATCAGAGATCCATCACATATGAATGTAATCTTAGACGAATTTTCAGTGTCGACGGGCAAAATTTTTGGGGAGCGATTACAGAATGTAATTAAAAAACTTAGTTTGATCTCCGAAGTGGTGGATAAGATCAAGATGAAAGCTCTGCATCCTCTTCAAAGAATCGCTACCATCGAGATGGAAGCAGTTGGTAATTAATTAACACAACAAGCTTGATTATATTACTGTAGATTTTTATACAATCATTTTATTCTACTATTTTCAACCAAAAATTCAACCATTATTTTTCAAAGCTCGGCAAAATTTAATCTTAATTCTATTCCAGAAGAGGCGGTGAAGGTGGATCCATGGCTCTCGTTAGGAGTTTCTTCAGCAGAATCTACTTCTAGTGATAAATGTTCTATGGGTCCCCTTAAAAGCAAGGCTACCATCAAGATGGAAGGAGTTGGTAAGAGACATCAAGCTTGATTGCTGTGGATGTTAATACATATCATTTTATTGGAGTACTTTTTTTTTCTTTTTTTTTTTTTTGCGAAAATTCTAATACTATTTTCAACCACTCTTTTTTTTTTTTTTTGAATAACTTTGATTTGACAATTTTTAAAAAATTCTTTCTAATTTTCAACCATAGATTCAACAGTTATTTTTCAAAAATCTTTTCCAAGAAACAAGGCTCACCAAATTAAAGATCAATTAATTAATGATGAAAATATAGCTTTTTGTTCTAGTACTATTGTTGTTTATGTGCCGTACGTGTTGTATTAAAGAAATATTTAAACTAGAACTTCTCAATCTTTACTTATTTTTGTCCTTTTTTCTGGATGGAATATATAATTTCTGGGAATAGTCTCTAATTTAATTTTGATGCTAATTATTTCTGATTTCCACTTCACTCTTTTCTGGAACACAAAAATTTCTCTGTTATGAATTTAGATAGTTTTTGTACAATAGAATCACAAATAATTTATATTTAGTTTTTTTGTACAACAGAGTCCCCAGTAATTTATATTTCTTGGTTTTCTGTTATACATTTCTCAACACACAATTGCGATAACTAGAAAATGTTGATGAGCATTAATGAAACTGAAATATAATATGACTATCCTTCAACACATTTCTGTTGATCTCTACGTTGGTTGCTTCTCTTGAGCATGTATACCAATTTTGTTAATCTTAATTCTATTCCAGAAGAGGCAGTGAAGGTGCATCCAAGTATTTCTTTAGGAGCTTCTTCATCAGAACCTACTTCTAGTGATAAAAGTTCTATGGTAGGATTTAAAAATGATATGCTCCAAATTAAGGATATACTGACTAGGTCATCAACTGATCAATTGAAGATAATCTCACTTGTTGGGATGGGAGGCATAGGAAAAACTACATTGGCAACAAATATCTACAATGATTTAGTGGTCATCCGTCGCTTTGATATTCGAGCATGGATAACAGTATCCCAGGAATATAATATGACAGAACTACTTAAAAGCCTCTTAAGATCAATGGGAGAGGCAACTGATGAAATCCTGAGTAAAAATGATGAGGCAGAATTAAAGCTAAAATTGTATCAAAGCTTGAAAGAAAGAAGGTATCTCATCGTGATGGATGACGTGTGGGATGACGTCATCTTGGAGAAGTTCAGAAAATTTTCCCAGACGACAACAATGGAAGTCGGATAATTATGACTAGTCGATCATCCAAAGTGGCTGATTTAGGCAACTCTTGTAACCATATTCATCATCTTAATTTTTTGAGTCTAGATCAAAGTTGGAATCTTCTATGCCAAAAGGCTTTCGGAGAAGAAAGGTGCCGTCCTGAACTTGAGGATATTGGAAAGAGGATTGCCGAAAATTGCAGTGGACTTGCACTTTCACTTGTAGCAATTGGTGGTGTTCTCCACAAAGCTGAGAAGACACTATCACACTGGGAGTATGTTGAAAAAAATATGAAGTTTGCAGAAACGGGAAATTATGACAGGTCAATGGAGATACTGTCTTGGAGTTACAACCAATTGCCATATCATCTTAGAGCATGCTTCATCTATATGGGAGTTTTTCGTGAAGATTTTGTGATCCGTATTTCCCATCTTATCATGTTATGGGTTGCTAATGGATTCATAAAGCCAAATTCATCTAAAACATTGGAAGAAGTGGCTATGCAGTATTTGACAGATCTTATTGATCGAAACCTAATTATAGTTCGGGATAGGGGTTATCGTAGCGATCAAATTAAGACCTGTGTAATGCATGACCTAATGAGAAGCATGTGCATACAAAAGGCCCAGGAGGAAAAGTTCATTCTTCCAGATAGCCTTTCGCAGACTCCATTGTCTTTAAAAGGGTACCGTCACTTAAGTCTTTCTAAGTCCCGTAGCCGCCTGATCCGGTTTGGAGATGTCTCAACCCTCCGTTCTATTCATTGCCGGGAGATGAGATGAAAAACATTAGGTCTTTTCAATGTCTCAAGGTTTTCGACGGATGCAGAGTGAGATTTCTAAGATTTCCAATTGAATTAGTACAATTGGTTAACTTAAGGTTTATTGCGCTGTGGCAAGGACTGATAGGCGAGATTCCTGTTTTCCTATCTTGGCTTCCTTTTCTTCAAACATTACTTATTTTCAGAGTTTATTCAAGTAAAGGAAATGTCATCATAATACCTTTGGAAATCTTGAAAATGCCACAGTTAATGCATCTGAGGGCAGAACGAAGTGTGTTGCCTGATTGTTCTGGTGAACGATTTGAGAAGCTACACACTCTTTGTGGCGTAAAAATGTCAGATTTACTGAAGAGACCCTAGCAGCATTTTCGAACCTAAAGAAACTGGAAGTTTCATACGATGACTCTGGAGAGTCGGCATTGGGTTCATGTTTTAAGAATATAGTCCATCTGTGCCAACTTCAAAATTTGAAGATTGAGTGTCCATCTGCATTGAGGCCTCGTTTATTTCAATGTGATCTTGCTTTTCCGGTGACACTGAGGAAGTTATCTTTGCAAAGAATTAAACTTTCTCAGGGACAATTGTCCACCATTGGTAAACTTCCCAACCTCGAAGTTCTCAAATTGTTTTGGGTTGATTTCTTAGACGGTTGGAAAATTGAAGAAGGGGAATTTGGTGAATTAAAATTCCTCCATCTGCATGTCTCGAATGAAGAGTTTTTCTGGAATTTGGAGGGAACACATTTCCCAAGCCTTGGGTGCCTAACTTGGGCTGGTCATAACACATATCTCCCTTCTGAAATTGGAGAAATTCCAAGTCTTAAAGTTATCAACTTGCATTTTTGCCTACGATCTGTAGTGGACTCAGCAAATAAAATCCAAAAGGATCGAGAGGAGTGGGGCTACGATGCTCTTCAGATTAACGTCCATCAGTGGTTCCTCAAAAGTGGTTTACGTTGGTATATGGTATGTAAATTCTCCAAGAAAATATTAATAACTTGCTATTTGGAAAATCAATGTTTTAATTCTACAAACTTCTCTTTTTACCTGGCTCTACTTATTCGCAGAGTGATTTGTAGTATTCTTGGGATGATGATGATTAAGTGAACAAGCTTCGGTAAGTACGTGATGTTACTTATTAATTGAAAATTTTATATCGATATCTATGGCCTCTTTTTTGTTAATTGATTCAGTTTTTCCTTATAGAAGCATCATAGCTGTATGCCTACCCCGAAGCATCATCTTAGACACACTTTAAACCATTCATGATATGAAAAATGTCAGCCATTTTTTAATAAATCTCAAGATGTTTGTGTTCTCCCATTGTTGTTGTGTCGTTTTATAATATACGTACTTTGGTTTTACAAACGCATATTGCTGCTTATCATGTACCCATGTCATATTTCCAAATGATTTGTCAATAACTACAATTAATGTTTAATATTTCAGTGAGTGAAATTTTCTTAAGTTATCTGTATTTTTCTGCTTGACTTATAACCCACTTTACTCATTGGTGCTTGCTTTTTGTTGAAATGAATTTGTAAACCATGCTTGTTCGTAGGGAAGATAACCTTCCCTTCTCATTGCAGGTTGTATGTACAAGCTTCATGCGACACACTTTGGACCAGAGCTTCAGTCTTTTTTCAATAAATCTCTTCCGACTTAAAAATGTTTATTTTCTTCCACTGTCGTCTGTCGTTTTATATACTTTGATTTCACAAACGGGTATTGTTGTTTATCATGTGCTTATGTTTCAAATTGATTTGTCAATATAGTGACTTTCCTAAGTCTCCTTAAATAATGCAAATGAAATTTATATAGGAAATTACTTGTTTAAAATTTTAACATGTACCATGTGCGCGCTGTACATTGTCTGTTTTACATGGAAATTTATTATTTTTTTATTAGAATTTATTTCTACTGATTTATATTTGTATTTATATTATTATCTGTATAAAAGAATTAAAGAATGGAAAATGATATTTGTATTGATATAATTGACAATTTTTTAACAGCAAGCACTGAGACTTAATATTTTTAATCAATTAGGATGGGGTGACATAATAATAATAATAATAAAATTCCTTGACATGATTAATTAGTGATATAATAATAATAATCATGAAATTCCCGTCTTGCCATTAATGAATTATGGTTGCATTGATAATTGATATAAAAAGCATTCAAGTTATTTTATCCCATTATTATAACATTCTTTATAATATTTAGTTTATCATTGTACAGTGGTCATTTTCTATTAAAAGGGCGAGTCATGTACACAAAAGTATGTATAGTTGATTATTTTCTCAAGAAAAAAAAAATTAGTTGGTTAGTGTTGGCCACATATATGTGATTGAATGATAATTATGGCATTTTTGCAGTAAATTTTTGAGAAAATAATTTTTTAATACATAATCCAAATATATAATTTATCAAAATATTAAAAATATAAATAATTATCAAATCAATAAAATGTATGTCGTCAAAATTGATATCAAGAAAAAACTATTTTTGAGATAATGAGTGTCAAATTATCGACTCTTATTAATAAAAATCGGTAAGTCTTCGGTGCTCGTGGATTACTCCAAATTTTTCTGTTGATTGCACAAATACAATAGTTAACTAATCTTGCAAAAAGACAATCCAAAGTCGGTTGCACGACATATAATACTTTAAGCCCCCGTTCTTCTATATATTTTTACACGTTTTTACATATATTTATACATTATTTTTAACCCTATTAATTCTCTCTCCTATTTCACATCCACATATCTCATGGGACCTACCTGTACTACACAAATTTTCACCATTCAACTCCACTCATTCTCTTCCTATATCACATAAAAATACATACAAATCTATTTTTATACACATCCTAACACCCTTTAATAATAATAATAATAATAATAATAATAATAATAAATAAAACTTTGACTTGTAGCTGGTGCAATTTATTTCCAGAGATCTAATCTGTCACCCCGTTGGTTTCCAATTAAAAAAGAGCAAGTTGAATATGATATGAAGTTAGATAAATGCTTTTAAGAATTCCAAGTTGATACATACATTAATGGACTTTTCAAGAAAGTCTTTAATTTGTTGCCTCTAATTCAAAGGTTAGCTTTGCAACATAACAACAACGCCTAAGCCTTTTGGTTAGTGAGATGGCTTATGCTTCTCTGCTCTCACTTACTCAAACACTAGAACAAGCCCTCCAATCTCAGTCTTGCGATGAATCTCAACTAGCGGTCTAGCGCTTCATGAAGAGCGGCTTCACATGAGATCTCTTCATGGAAAGCTTAGCAATTTGTTGTCATTTTTGGAGAATTCTTCGCCGGAAAACAGAGAAATAATTTCATCTTTGGAAGGAAAAATCAGAGATGCAGCAAATGAAGCTGAAGATTTAATAGAATCCCATATCATAAAACAGAGCATTTCTCAAGGAGTTATGGTTGAGGAGTATTACAAAGATGGCTTGCAGATTGTGCTTGAAAAACTCGATTCGGTCTTGAAAGACATGGACAAGATGAAAGAAAAGAACGACGAAAGAGGCATGCAGCCAAGCAAGTTCGACGAAGCATCCGTCCAAATTAAGGATCCCCACATTGGGCGACTACCTTCTATCTTTGAAAGTGACTCTACCGCAACGATCGATGGAATTGGAAAGACTAAAATTTCCGAATGATTGTTATTTCCCTATTTGTTTTTGTTATGAAAGGCCCCATCCATATTATTCAGGGATTACCTTCTAACTTTGAAAGTGACTCTGCCTTCAACTTCTATAATTTTAAAAATTCTATGTATTATAGAATGATTGTTTATTTCCCTATTTGTTTTTGTTATTGAAAGGCCCCGTGGCGTCCATATTATTGTCAAGAACATAAAAAATGTTTATTAATTCCAACCGATGGAGGTTCAATAATCTTCTTTGCAACTTTTTCAAAGAAAGCAAATAATGTCCGATATTTTTCATAATTGTCTTCTTTTATTGATTTGAATATTTCTTTTAAACCTTTCCTCTTTCATTCTTATGAGGATGTTCAATTTTTCAGGGAGTAGTTCCTTCACTTCCTTGAGTGGTTATCACATTTTGAAACGAGGCAGCATATATATCAGTTTGTTAATTCTAATTCTGTTTCAGACGAGGCTGTGTTGTCGGGAGATTCTTCATTGGAATCTGCTTCCACTAATCAGATGGTGGGATTTCGCGACCACCTGCTTCGAATTAAGGACTTACTGACTGGATCATCGACTAGACTTGAAACGATCTCAATTGTTGGCATGGGTGGCATTGGCAAGACCACTCTAGCACGAAATATCTACAATGCTTCATTTGTCGAACGTCACTTTGACGTGAGGGCATGGACAACTGTCTCTCAGCAATATAGTGAGGTAGCACTACTAGTAGATCTTCTAAAATCCATGGGAAACCGAGCTAATGTAGCTAAATTGGACGAATTAAAATTGAAAATGTATCAAAGCTTGAAGGAAAGGAGATTTCTTATTGTGATGGACGATGTGTGGGATCCCAATATCTTGAAGAAAATCGGAAAGATATTTCCAGATGACAATAATGGAAGTAGGATAATTATGACTAGGCGGTCATCACAAGTGTCTTATTCGAATGACAATTGTAGCCATATTCAACATTTAAGTTTTTTGAGTCCAAAACAAAGCTTGACTCTTCTGTACCAGAAGGCATTTGGGGAAGAAAGTTGTCCTCCCGAACTTGAAGATGTTGGAAAGAGGATTGTGGAAAATTGCAAAGGACTTGCACTTGCACTTGTAGCCATTGGTGGCATTCTCCGCAAAGGCGAGAAGACATGAGCACACTGGGAATATATTGCCGAAAATGTGAAATCCGTAGAAAATGGAAATTATAACAATCTATTGGAAATATTATCTTGGAGTTATAACCAATTGCCATACCATCTCCGAGCATGCGTCCTTTACACCAATGAAGGGGAATTTGGTGAATTAAAATTCCTTTTCATGGAAATCCCGAGAGAGTTTTCCTGGAATTTGGAGGGAATACATTTCCCAAGCCTGGAGTGCTTAGCTTTTAAGGGGTTTCGAAAATTACCTCCTTTATGAAATTGGAGAAATTCCAAATCTCAAAATTACTAACTTGTATGATTGTTCATCATCTACTGTGGGCTCAGCAAATAAAATCCGAGAGGGTCTAGAGGAATGGGCAACAATGCTCTTCAGATTAACGTCTATCCAAGGTATTGCCTTGTGGGAGGTGGTTTACACTCATATATGGCATGTAAATTCTTCTTTCTCATTATCATCTAGAAAATATTAATAACTTGCTACTTGGAAAATCAATGTTTTAATGCTACAAAACTTCTCTTTTTACCTGGCTCTACTTTAATTTTGGCAGCTTTATGATTTGCAACTTACTTGAGATGCTGATAATTAAGCGAGCAACTTTCAGTAGGTATCTGTTCCTTATTAATTGAATCTTTTATATCATCTGCGGGTTCTTCGACTTTTTTGTTGCTTGATTTTCAGTTTTTAATTCAATGATTCAGGTGCCTTACATGCTTCACAGCAGTCTAACCCGGAAACATCATCTGAGACACACTTAAAGACCATGCGTGATTAGAAATGTCAATTTTTTTGTTCGGCAAGTCTTTAGCGACTTCAAGATGTTTTTATTCTCACATTGGCGTTTTGTTGTTTATATACTTGGCGAATGGCGATGTGCTGTTTATATACTTTGGTTTCACAAACAAAACAAGTGCCTACTTTTTATCACGTCCCAATATTTCCAAAGGCATGATTTGTTAATAATCTCAATGTTTCCTTGAACGGAATTTTGGTGCTTTTGTTAAAAAAAAAAAAATTTCAAACTACGAGAAGACTTCACTGAAGGGAAGATAATATTCTTATTTCAATTGGCAAGAAAATTCGTTTGATTTATTGTCAATTATTTGAAAATAATTATCAATGAAAGATGTGAACTACCTTTGATGGCAAGAAAATTTAGCTGTCAAGAAGGATAATTTTATTATTTATTTAGTATATCAAAAAATACTTATGAAGCATTCATTAATTTAAATGTTGAAAATATCTGTTGGCAAATATAATAGATTTTCGGCATCAAATAACGCAGCGAAAAACAAACACGATTGTAGAACAATAAGAAAGAACACCAATAATTAACGTGGCTCAGCTATTGGGAAATTTATGCAAATTCCCTAATTTTATGCCCCCAGGATCTTTTATTTAGAAAATAGAAAAAATAAAAAGAAGAGAAATTTTAGATTGTCAAACCTTTCACTATATGATAAATATTACAACCATATAGGAATTTCACTTGTCGAAGTCCCAAGTATTACAACGAAAAATTGTTGGGGAACTAGGCGCTGCTAATTCCGCCCAAGATCAGTGGGATAAATAAATGCGACTGAGAAAAAAAAAAAAATAATGGACGCTAAAATAAGCACAAATATAAAACACCGAGATTTAACGTGGTTCGGCCAAACTGCCTACGTCCACGGACCCACACCAATATATTTCACTATCACAAAGGAGGAGTACAAAAAATACTACTGATTTTTCTCTCCCTACGCAAAGGTTTTATCACTCCACTCACTTTTATCTCTCGCAGATAGCTTCTACCTGAAGCTCTCACACTCTCTCTACACAAGATACTACTGTGTTGTTTTGGTGGTAAGATGGATCCTGGCTGCAGACATGTCTCGTATTTATAGCGAAAGATTGGAGTTGTTGGGCACCTACTCTTGCTTAATTCAAGAAAGGCTGCGCAATTTTTTCTTTCTTTTTCTTGTCTGCCAATTCTTGGCCCATCCTTTTTGACTCCCATTTTTTTCTTTCTTTGACAATTGTGGGCATGTCTCCACAAGCCCATTCTTTTTGACTTCATCTCCTACCACCAAACTCACTAACAATCTCCCACTTGAAGGTGATTTCAATCTGTCTTCACAATCAACTTTCACCTTGGGACATCTCATTTTGCAGCTATGTGAAAAATATGATGTGGGTCATCACCTTTGTCTTCATTGTAGAAGACCAACTGAAGCTGAGCACAGCTCCAATTTCTCCTTGGTTACTGTTTTCGTCATCATGTCGGCCGGGGTTTTTGGTACCTTGAATCTTTTCAAGTTTCAACACTCCATCTTCCAAAAGTGACTGATGAAATGATAACGAGTCCAATATGCTTGGTTACGGAATGAAATGCCGAATTCTTTGCGGATGTATCGCACTCGACTATCTTGTGCAAGACATTCTTCTCTGGTCGAAACCCACCGCCAACAAACCTTGTAACCATATCATCTCTTTGCTAGCCTCGATTCTTAATGCCACGTCGCTCGTAGTTGATAACGCAACAATCTTCTCAGTATCTGCGAAATCCAACTAATCGCGAGTAGCACCAAGCGTAAAGACATAACCGGTAGTGCTTCTTCCTGCGATCTACCTCACCAAAGAAAATCTGCATCTACGAAACCTCGTAGTGTCACCTCGCCTCGTCTAAAGCATAAGCATTTATCAGTAGTTCCCCGTAGATATCTCAATATCCACTTTACTGCATCCCAATGCTGCTTTCCAGGATTTGCCATATATCTGCTCGCAACTCCCACTGCATGAGCAATATCTGGTCTGGTACAAACCATGGCATACATCAAACTTCCAATGGCTGAAATGATTCGCTAATGGCGTGCTGACTGGCTTTGCACTGCTCATGTTGAACCTTTGCAGGATTTGATCAACATACTTGGCCTGTGACAACTGCAAAACACCCTTTTGCTTGTCTCTACAAATTCTCATCCCTAGAATTTGCTTTGCTTCACCCAAGTCCTTCATTTCAAATTCCACCGATAGTTGCTTCTTCAACTTCTTGATCTCGTCCATGTCCGAGCCGGCTACTAACATGTCATCGACATAAAGTAGCAAAATGATATAGCTGGACTCGAACCGCCTGAAGTAGCAACAATGGTCAGCATTACACTTCACGTAGCCATTTTTCTGCATAAATCCGTCAAACTTCTTGTACCACTGTCTAGGCGCTTGCTTTAAGCCGTATAGGCTCTTCTTCAATTTGCATACCAGCTTCTCTTTTCCTTTCACTGAGAAGCCTTCCGGTTGCTGCATATAGATTTCCTCCTCTAAGTCACCATGAAGGAAAGCAGTTTTCACATCTAATCGCTCCAAGTGCAAGCCCTTATTGCAACAATGCTCAACAACGATCGAATTGTTGTCGACTTCAGCAATGGCGAAAAAATCTACGTGTAGTCAATTCCTTCTTTCTGCTGAAACCTTTGACTACCAATCTCGCCTTGTATCTTTTCAAACCATCATGTTCTTCTTTGATTACGTACACCCATTTGTTATTAAGAGCTTTCTTCCCTCTGGGCAACTCAGCTAGTTCCCACGTCTGGTTGGAGATGAGAGACTTTATCTCGTCTTTCATTGCAAGCTCCCACTTAACAGAATCTCCCACCTGACATGCCTCGTTATAGCATTCAGGTTCACCGGCGTCAGTGAGCAACATGTAGTTCATGTACTTCGATTGAACATGAGGTCGACTTGACCTCCTCACAATGGGGGTCGGAGCTGGAGACTGTGGTGAATCAGCCTCCGAGATGGGCTCCTCTGTCTGCAGACCCTCATCTGTCTGCTTTGACGTACTTCCTTCTGGAGTGTCGTCCGGAACAACATATGTTGGATCATCGTTTGTTGTGTCATTGGACTGAACTGCATTTCTGTCCTTGTACATCACTTTTTCATTGAATATGACATCCCGGCTTCTGATGAGTTTTTTGTTCTGGTCATCCCAAAAGCGGTACCCGAACTCGTCTCCACCATATCCAACAAAAGTACACTTTAGTGATTTGGAGTCTAACTTACTCCTGGCATTGTCACTAATGTGCACATACGCGACACAACCAAATACTTTCAAATGAGAAAGTTTCACTTCTTTTCCGCTCCAAACTTCTTAGATCCTCAGTACTCCAATGGTACCGACGGTCCACGATTAATTAGGTATGCCGTGTTGATGGCCTCCGCCCAAAACTGTTTTGGCAGGCCTGCATGTATTCTCATGCTTCTGGCTCTTTCTGTCAACGTTCGATTCATGCGTTCTGCAACTCCATTCTGTTGCGGTGTTCCTGGCAACGTTCGCTCCAACTTGATGCCATTTTGGTAACAAAATTTCTTGAACGCCAAATTTTCGTACTCTCCACCATTGTCAGATCTCAACTTCTTCACTCATAAACCCGGTTTCATTCTCCACCATGGCCTTCCACTTCTTGAATGCCTCGAACACATCGGATTTGTGTCTCAAGAAGTAAACCCACACCTTTCAGTGGTCATCAATGAAAGTCACAGTATGACTTTCCGCCAATCGATAAGCTGGCATTGGACCCCACACATCTGTGTGGACAAGTTCAAGCTTCTCTTTCTTGAGTTACGCCACTTGTATTGAAACTCACCCGTTTACGCTTCCGAAAATACAACTTTGCAAAAGTCTAAATCAATAGACTGAAGCCCTGGTAGTTTTCCTTTTGCATGCATGTACTTGAGCCCTTTCTGACTCATATGCCCAAGTCTTTGGTGCCACAGGTTCGCATCCTTGCTATCAGCAACTGCAATTGTCATACACGCATTCGCCGTCGTGTATAGGGTGCCACTATCCTTGCCACGTGCGATTATCATGGCCCCCTTGGTGATTTTCCAATTATCACCAGAGAAGCTTGTGTCACATCCTTCTCTCGACAACTGTTTGACGGAGATCAAATTTTTCCTCAATTCTGGAATATCTCTCACGTCCTTCAATTTCCATACAGATCCATTAACATTGATCTGTACTTCTCCTATGCCCACCACGCTGCAAGGATGATCGTCTCCGAGATATACTTCTCCGAAGTTTCCCGACACATAATTTGTAAAAAAGTGTCGATTTGCGGTGGCATGGAAAGATGCTCCAGAGTCTATTACCCAATAGTCGGCCTTCTTCTCCATGGAACATATCAACGCATCACGCGTTTCCTTGGTCACGACATTGACCTCGGTCTTGTTCTCCGTTTCCTTTGGAGCTGCCCTACACTGATTTTTGTAGTGCCCACCCTGACCGCAATTCCAACATTCAATGGACTTTGATTTGTTGGAATTTCTGTGATTTTTAGATCTCGGTCTACCGTTCCTTGACTTGCTCCGTCCACGCCCATGCTCTCTATTTGAATTTCTGCCTCTGCTATCTACATTGAAAGCGGCCCCGGAAGTTGAAGCTGCATCTGACTGTCTCCGGATCTCCTCAGTCAAGATCATGCTCACAACGTCATCGAACTTCAATTCGACTTTCCGCCGAAGCATCGATGGTCGTGGATCGTGCCATTCCAACTCTCGTGCAACCGCCAAGAATTAATAGAGCTCGAACCTCATCACTAAAAGTGATTTCCACCGTGGTCAATTGGTCTACTACCTCATTGAATTCGTTGAGGTGTTCTCCAAATCTCCGCTTTACTGTCATCTTCATATTGAACAATTTCTTGATCAAATGAACTTTATTTCTTTAGGCAATTTGTTCATACATCTTTGGATAAATTTGCCATGAGAGACGCCGTTGTCTTCTCATTTTTAATGTTGAAAGCGACCGACTTTGATAGCGTCAATCTAATTGCGCCGAAAGTGCTTTTCGATCAAGCACCTCCCACTCGTTGTCTTTCTCGCCTTACGGCTTTTCTTTCAACGGCTTATATAGGTCCTTCGATACAAATAGTCCTCCATTTGCATTTTCCAATATCCAAAATTTTGCCATCAAATTTATCAATTTTGGAAATTCTCGTCTGTCGCCATTACTCCCACTCGAACAAGATGTGATTTTTCGAGAAATCGTTTCTGATGTGGAAGATCAGTCTACGCTGCAACCACAGAGCATACTAAGAATTTCAAGAGATATCACGAACGAAGCTCTGATACCAGTTGTTGGGGAACTAGGCGCTGCTAATTCCGCCCAAGATCAGTGGGATAAATAAATGCGACTGAGAAAAAAAAATAATGGACGCTAAAATAAGCACAAATATAAAACACCGAGATTTAACGTGGTTCGCCAAGCGCCACGCCCACGGACCCACACCAATATATTTCACTATCACAAAAGGAGGAGTACAAAAAATACTACACTGTATTTTTCTCTACCTACGCAAATGTTTTATCACTCCACTCACTTTTATCTCTCGTGTATAGCTTCTACACTGAAGCTCTCTCTACACAAGATACTCTGTGTTGTTTTGGTGGTAAGATGGATCCTGAAGCTGCAGACATGTCTCGTATTTATAGCGAAAGATTGGAGTTGTTGGGCACCTACTCTTGCTTAATTCAAGAAAGGCTGCGCAATTTTTTCTTTCTTTTTCTTGTCTGCCAATTCTTGGCCCATCCTTTTTGACTCCCATTTTTTTTCTTTCTTTGACAATTGTGGGCATGTCTCCACAAGCCCATTCTTTTTGACTTCATCTCCTACCACCAAACTCACTAACAAAAATAAATCGAGCTATCTCACGCATAGTTTTCTACCATTTGAATAACACTCAAAGAGTTACAAGAAAACTCTCTAAATACTAAACTCTCAATTTTTCTTCCCTAGCCACACCTGCTAAAAGGAGAGAAACTAACTCAATTTATAGGAAATTTCCATGAATTGTTAATCGGCAAAAGGAGCACTCGTGGGACAAAATTCCAATTGCATTAGGAGTCATAAAGCCTAATTAATTCCAAATAATTCCAAATAATTCCAAATGATTTGTCAATAACTACAATGTTTCCGTGAGTGAAATTTTCTCAAGTTATCTGTATTTTTCTGCTTGACTTATAACCCACTCTACTCATTGGTGCTTGCTTTTTGTTGAAATGAATTTGTAAACTATGCTTGTTCCTAGGGAAGATAATCTTCCCTTCTCATAATTGGAGGTTGTATATATCTCAAAATCATTAAAATGAACATCGCTTAAATGAATGATAAATTGCAGATATTTAGGCGGCCATTGGAGGAAGTTGTGGATCAAGAATCTAAAATCAACGGTTTGCTACTCGAAGAGATCGTAACAAAATTTGGATATGCATTGAGATGCCAATTGTTGGACACGTCAAAATATCTCAAATGTGAAGACTTTATTCCCTCTAAAAGGTTTAGCTCATTGTAACATTGAATCCATTAACAGGGCCTAAACCTTTTCATTATCTTGAGAAGTATCGAAGATGGCTTATGCTTCTTAATGGGAAAATATTGATGATGCATGACGTTTGAGATGCAAACATCTTGGAGAAATTTACAAATATTTTACAAGATGATAACAATGGAAGTCGGATAATTATGACTAGTCATTCATCTATTGTGGCTGCTTAAAAAAAAAAAACTCATGTACCCACATTGACCGTCTTAATTTTTGAGTCCCGATCAAAGCTGCAACAAAAAGGCCTCCCTAAACAAAGTTGTCCTCGTGATCTTGAGAATATTGGAAGAAGGATTGCTGAAAATTGCAAAGGACTTGCTCTTGTACTTGTAGCAATTGGTACAATACAAAGAAGGTTAAAATAACACCAAATCCAAGTGCATGTTTTGCAGCATGTAGACCTGAGGACAAACATGGTGCTTCACTGTCTTCTATGTACATAAATAATAACCAATCCCTATACCAAACCTGAAACTTGTCCTTGGCTTCGCAGATGGCCGCCAAGGCGGCTTCGTCGCAGGCCGATTTAGGATTATTTAGCAACTGTCTTTATCTACCTAATTGAAGTATGAAGGAATGGATTACACAACTTCTCCGCCTTTGGGATCGAATTCAAGTCAGCGACATGTTATTAACAAATAAACCTTATCGATAAAAGCTGAACTGTAATATTACCCCCAAAAGAAAAGAAAAGAAAACACATGAACACAATAAGTCAATCTAATTCTAATTAGCAACCTACAAACATGTATTGCTATCGTGACGATCATGAAGAGCTTTATTTTTCATACCGACAAGGAATGCATCAGCAAAATGTCTCAGGGAACTGGACCAGCGTATAAAAGTAGAATTCTAGTTGATTAGTATCGGCCCCATAAATGATATTTACTACGAGGATTGGAGTACCAAATCTTCTGTATTCATGGATTACTTGAAATTTTGTTGTTCATTCCTCAAATACAATTAAACTAGACAAAGAACAATTAAAACTACATAAAATTAAAACAATTGTTGCATAGACAAAAAAAAATTCCTCGTAGCTTGTGCAATTTCTAGCAATTGAATGTGATGTGTTGTTAGACACGTTTAAGAATCAATTCAAGATAATATAAACAATATATGGTATCTATTGCCCTTTCATGTGAAGACTTCGTTGGCACTAAAAGGTTAGCTTATTGTAAGATTGAATTCATTAACAACGCTCTCGTTGGTGTCCTAATTTCCTTTGGAAAGTATTGGAGATGGCTCATGCTTCTTTACTCTCACTTACTCAAACGTTAGAACAAATCGTGCAGTCTCAATTGTCTCACTCTCACAATGAATCTCTATTCATTGTGAGAGTAACTGCAAATGAGATTTCTAGCTTTATAGAAAGCTTGGCAATTTGCCATTGGATAAAATTGGCATGGCCAATGTTGAGTTATATACAGTTAAGTACAGTCCACATCTCTGTTTTCTAAGTTATTCACTTCTCGAAAATGATTAAATCAAAGAATACAAATGTGTCATGCAGAAATAGTAAAATCACAATCCATAATTACGTTTTCAGAGCATCTCCAATGAGACATCTGTTGGCACCCTGGTGACGTGGCACGAGTGCGCCCAGGCCTGCGCCCCACGTGGTCCCCTCGTCTACGTACAGGAGAGCCAGGTCGGCCATGACCTGTAGCGTGTCCCAGGTCGGATTAATCGCAGACCACCCCAATAGTGATTTGGCGGAGAGGCCCGATTCACTCGGCTAAGCCCACTGCCGTCGCCTCTAGGGCCCAGTCGGAAAACCCACGGAGAACTCCCATCACGAATGTCCACCCGATGGGCCGAGGTCAGCTCGGCCACGTTCGTGCCCAGTCCCACTCGCTACAGTAGCCGACAATAAGGACAACCCACGTGTCACCTGACACTCGACACACCGCAAATGACGGACCATCATTTCCCCATTAATGCAACGCACTACCCGCACCTAAGTTTCGAGGTCAACGCCTCTTAAATGCGAGATCGTCAAGTACAACAGACATCATCATTGCATCTATTCTGGAGCAGACCTAGCCGGCGCCATGATGACCTACTACCCTCCTACCAGATTGCACACTATAAATAGAACACTTAGCATTCATTTGACACACGAAACATTCTCTGTAATCAAGGACTAGCTCGGACATAATACACTTATATTCTTTACTTCTTTAGTTACTACTACTCAGGTCTTGATACCCACCTCAGTTGATAAGTAATTAGTCCTTACTGATTTCGACATCAACAATTGGCGCTAGAAGGAGGGCCTCCCCCTTTGTATTTCAAAGAACACATCCCAGCCTCTCACCGCACAATTTATGAGTCACACCGGACCGTCCGCACTTGGGTGAGTGGCGACTTCCGACCCCAAAGACGAATCGTCCCTCATTCGAGTGGCGACCCGATCGGAGGTCGGGCATCGCGAACCGGTGAGGTCACTCCGCCCAGTCCTCGAGGTGGGCGACCTCACCAGGTTGTGGTCGACCCACTGGCGTCAGGACAGCCCCAAGCCGAGGCGAGTGTCATATCACCCACCAGGGCGCTCACTCGACGCTGGCCAGCGCCGGCCTCAGTTCACCGATCTCCAAAGGCCGACCGGACCACCGCCTATCGAACACCGGGGCATTCGGAACCAGATCATCCTGAAAGACCCCGGCGTCTTGATCGCCTCGGCCCCCACCACAAGCGGAAGAGAGCGGACGAGGCGGGCGCGCAAGGCCCCCACCTCCGCGCGGCACCCCACCTCCGCAGTCCGAGCTCGAGCTCCTGCGAAAGAGGGTCGCCGAGCTAGAGGCCCGGGAGAAGGCCCCCAGTCCCCTGGCCGGGGTAGGCAAGGCCTCCCCGCTGAGCCTTAAGATCCAGGCCGAGCTCATGCCAGCCAAGCTGAAGTTGCCTCAGCTAGGGAACTACGACGGAGCCAGCGACCCGACGAGTCACGTCGACAGGTACACTGCCTTCATGGAGCTACAGGGAGTGAGCGATGGGCTCATGTGCAAGGCCTTCCCTCTGACGCTAGGGGATAAGGCCATGAAGTGGTTCAAGAAGCTCCCCCCGCATTCCATAAAGACGTGGGGAGACCTCGCGACCAGGTTCCAAGCAGCTTTTATGGGGTCCCGCCTGAGGTCGACCCCTAAGCGGGAGACCAGTGGGCGTTAGCGAGGAAGGACGAGGCCTCAAGAATTATGTGGAGCGGTTCAACAACCGATACATTGGAATCGAGGCGTGTCGGATAAACTTGACCACGAGTGGCGGCGTGGCGGATTAGCCTCAGTGCAGTCCAGATGCAGTGGTGATCCACGAAGCGAGTCGAGAGACATATCATGAGTTCCTCAGCAGAGCTGAGTGCCATATCGGGGCTGAGGAGGCGTCCGAGGACCTCGAGACGAAGCCCGAGGACCCCCGGCCGGAGAAAGGCAAGGAGAAGGACACCAGCTCGGCCCAGCGCGCGTACAAGATCGGCCCGGCGGCGCGAGGTCGCTCGACCACTCCCGAGGTTCCGGTCCTTCCACGTCCTCAACACGGCTTGGAAGGCGTCTTGATGCATGTGAAGGATCGGGGTCCTACCACCGACCGCGATGAGGACCCCTCCTCGAGCCGTAACCGGAGAGATCTGCCGTTACCACGGATCGGCCGGGCACGACACCGATGATTGTAGAGAGACCTGAGGAATGAGGTTGAGGGCTTGATTCGGCGAGGGCAATTTGCGGCGAAGTTCGTCGCTCCCACCGCTCGATCACGGCCGACCTCGGCCAGGAGGACCCCACCGGCCTCGTACCGCTGCGGGGCCATGGAACGAGGTCCATACGTTGGTCATGGGTAACCAACACTTCGTCGGGTCAAGGAACCAGCGCAAGAGGTTGGCGAGAGAGGCACCGCAACGACTACGATTCGCCGCAGAGGATAAGGACTAGCTTCGACCCGTCGAGCACCAGGAGATCGGCTTTGCGAGGCCGACGCGACTCACGTCCGCCACCCCCACCGGGGGCGCCCTTGTCGCCGATATGGTCCTCAATGGTACCCACGCATACCAGGACAGCGATCGGCGACGGAGCGGGGTCAACTTGCTATACCTCAGGACCTTACTCCACATGGGCCTCAATGAACGGCACCTGAGCCCGTGCCCCCTTGGCCCTGTGGTTGGAGTCACTGGTCACGCCATCTTGAGCGGTCAGGCGTATATCGATCTTTGGTAGAGCTCGGGAAAAGCCATGTCTACGCCGTCATCGCCGGCAACCTTCATCGTGGTAGACCTCCCAGGCAATTACAATGCCCTCCTAGGTCGGCCCCTCCTGTACGAGCTCAGGGCCCTGACCTCCATCTACCATTATGCCATGAAGTTCCCCACCCCAGCGGGGATAGCGACGGTCCGGGGAGATCAGGCCGCAGCCCGCCGATGCGACGTCACCCAACCCTCTGTCCGAGGTCGGCCCGGGGGACCGACCGTCGCCACGGCCGAGCTCGACAACCCACGCGGCCGACCTGAGGACCGGAGCGCCCGGCCTATGGAAGAGCTAGAAACCATCGAGGTCGAGCAGCCAGGGCAACCTGGACGGGATTCCCGAAGATCGGAAAGGGATTTGGCCGAGCCCACGCGCTCTGCCCTTGTTGAATTCCTCCGCGGTAGTGTCGGCGTCTTCGGCGTGGGAGCCTCGCACATGGCGGGCATACTGCGCCCGGTGGCTTGTCACTGGTGAACATCGACCGCGGTAAGACCTCGGCGGCCGATGACGGCGTCCGTTGAACCAGGAGCGCTATGAGGCCTTGACAAAGGAAGTGGATAAGTTACTTGAAATCGGTTTTATCAGGGAAGCCAAGTATCCGACCTGGGTCGCGAACCCGTTCCTTGTCAAGAAGAACAACGGTAGCTGGAAGGTCTGCATAGATTTCACCGACCTTAATAAGGCCAGCCCCAAGGACTCGTTCCCCTACCTCGGATAGACCGGATGGTCGGCGCCACGGCGCCACGAGCTCCTCAAGATGATGGATGCGTGCTCGGGCTATAACCGATCCCCATGTATCCCCGCATCAGAGCACCACGGCCTTCGTAATGCATCGAGGTCTTTATCGTTACCAGTCATGCCGTTCGGATGAAGAACGCCGGCGACGCATCTACCGGGTCAATAAGATGTTCTCGCCCCAGATCGGAACTACTATGGAGGTATACGTCGATGACATGTTGGTGAAGAGTGTCGAGAAGCGGTGACCACGTCCGGCTTTTTGGGTAACATGTTCCAGTCTGAGGAATGTAGGATGGCTGAACCCCAAAGTGTGCATTTGGGGTTGAGTCAGGAAAATTCCTCGGCTATGTAGTGAGCTCAAGAGGCATTGAGGCCAACCCGGAGAAGATTAGTGCCGTCTTGAACCCGAGACCTCCCACCAAGGTTAAAGAGGTCCAGTCTCACCGTGGGATAAGCGACTGAACCGATTCGTGTCCAAGGCCAGCGACAGTGCCGCCCTTTCCTCGAGGCTCAAGAAAGGGAAGGACTTCGGATGGACTCGAGTGCCAGGAAGCTTTTGAGGAGCTCAAGAAACACTTGGCCCGGCCTCCTCTGGCCGCCGAAGCCCAGGCGGAGGGCGTCCTCTCGCTCTACCTCGCAGTCTCGAGCATGCGAAGCTCGATCCTTACTCGCATTGAGGGATGTCCAAAGACCGGTATACTACACGAGCCGCCCTTCATCGATCCAGCGAGCGCTACATCCCGATGGAGAAACTAGCCCTCGCGCTCGTCACCGATTCCGTAAAGCCGCCTTACTTCCTCGATCACTCCATCGAGGTGGTGACGAACTACCCCTTGCGGCAGTGCTCCAGGCGGACTCTTGGTCGGCTCGCCAAATGGGCGGTAGAACTTCGGACGATTCGACATCTCATACCGACCTAGGCTCGCGGTCAAGGGCCAGGCCACTGGCCGATTTCGTCGCCGAGTTGACGCCACCACCGAGTCCGTGCCGAGGTCGAGCCCTGGACGCTCTTTGTGGGCGGCTCGTCGGCGGACATACACTCTGGAGTGAGCTCGTGCTCCTGAGCCCCTCATTGGAGTCTTTACGCCACCCTTGCGATTTTCATTTCGGTCCAATAATGAAGCCGAGCACGAGGCCTTGATTGCGGGCCTTAGATACGCCAGCGATGGGTGTCTCTCACCTCCAGGTCCGTGACTCACCGGCTAAATCGTCGTCAACGGCTTTCAGCGGCACCTACCTTGCTAAGGGCGAAGCGGATGACCCGATTATTCCGACCTATTGCCGGCGAAATGAAAAAATTTCGATGAGGTCGCCCTTGGCAGATCCCGAACTCGAACAACTTGGCCGACGCTCGGCTCGGCTCGCCACGATGAGGGATAGAGGCGGAGTTTGTACCAATCAACCGATTGACGAGGTCGGCCATAGCTCCCTCTCCTTGTCACGACAGTTGACCTGGGCCCCACTTCATGGACTGACGAAATCTTATCCTTTTTGAAGGATGGTAGGGCCCCAGAGGACCCCAGGCTGGCCAGACAGTTACGCATCAGGGCTGCTCGCTACACCATCATCGACAACATTCTCTACAAGCGCAGCTTCTCATACGGTGCTTGACTGAGAAGGAGGCGACCTTTGTACTCGACGAGGTCCACTCCGGGACGTGTGGTAACCATTCCGGTGGTCAGGCCCTGGCACATAAGGTCCTGAGGCAAGGATATTTCTGGCCCACCCTCAAGAAGGATGCCATTGCCCACGTCAGGCGCTGCGACAAGTGCCAGCGTCACGCCCAGGTTGGCGGGGCTCCTCCCGCTGAACTCACTCATGTGCTCAGTCCCTGGCCCTTTTGCAAGTGGGGAATCGACCTCATAGGACCCATGCCAACTGGTCGGGGGGGAGTGAAGTACGCGATAGTGGCCGTGGACTACTTCACCAAGTGGGCTGAGGCTGAGGCCCTAGCTCGGATCACAGAGCAGAAGACGACCGACTTCATCTGGAGGTCAATTATATGCCGATTCGGCATACCCGAGTCCATCGTAACGGACAATGGCCGGCAATTCGACAACCGTCGATTGAGGTCCTTCTGCGAGGATCTGGGGATCAAGAAGCACTACTCTACGCCGAACCACCCCCAGTCCAACGGTCAGGTGGAGGCCGTGAACAAGATCATCAAGCACACACTCAAGACCCGACTGGAGGACTTGAAAGGAGGGTGGGCAGACGAGCTCCCGGCCGTCCTGTGGTCCTACCGAACTACATGTAGGACCAGCACGGGAGAGACCCCCTTCGCGCTGGCCTATGGGGTGGATGCTATAGTACCGGCCGAGGTCGAGCTCCTCATACCGAACTCGGCACTTCTCTGAGCAAACAAATAGCCAGGGACTTATGCTCGAGGTCGACTTGCTGGAGGAGAAGCGAATGGAAGCCGACCTGCGTACTGAGCTATACAAACGCCGCAGTGCTAGGTACTTCAACCATAGAGTAAAGAAGCGAAGCTTAGGATTCGGAAGACAGCGGTACTCAGGAAGGTCTTCCTCGCTACCCGAGACCAGGTCGCAGGAGCCCTGGCCGAGAAATGGGAAGGACCCTTCGTAGTCCTCAGAGCCCTCTGCAACGGATCTTACTGCCTCGGGACGGCGGAAGGGGTTGAGCTCCCCCACCCCTGGAACATCGAGCACCTGAAGAAATACTTCCAATAGCTAGAGTCGTAAAATATCTCAAAATTGTAAATGATGGCAAGTCAGTTGTAATATTTTCACTAGTAATGAATGGAAGTTTTTGAATTGTTTGAATCCGGAGTTCAGTACATAGCAACCGTGCCCCAGTTCGCCGCGGCGGATCCTCCCCCCGAGGCCGCCGACCTACGTAATCCGGCCTGGCGCACTCCACCAAGACTAAAGAGAAATGACCAGTCCGCCGACCCACTTTACGAAAGAGCCGACCTAAGTGGTCGGAGTGCGGGACGACTCACCAAGGTGGCGCCCAACCAAAACAAAATAGGTCCGCTACGGCGACTCCACGGTCCGCTACGCGACCACTCCACTCGAAGGACCGACCTCGGCCGTCCGGTGCGGGGACAGACCCACCAAGGTGGCGCCCAACCAAAAGCAGACTAGGTCCGCTACGGCGACTCCACTCCTTGACACCGACCGACCATATGAGGTCGACCGATCCGATTACTTAGTTGAAGGAAAGGGGGTACACCGAATCGAACTCAACCTTTACATGAACGAAACAAGTCACCGGATCGGTCACTGGGCTCACGCCGAGGGCTCGTAACTAGCTAATGCCGCCTACGAGGCGCAGATCGATCTGAACCCACCGGAGGAACCAACACTTGTTTAAAATCATTGGATTATTAAGTTATTCCTATGACCCCGGTAGCGGGCCGACCTAGTTAGATGAGTCGGCGTCGAGGCGATTATGTATGATTGCGCAGAACTTGAACAAGAAATTGAAAAGGCCGAACAAGAACAAAAAGAGTTGAACTCAAAACTTCATTATCATTAATTCAAAAAAGGTTACAAAATCCAGATCGGTATGGCCGACTGGTGAAGTACATTACGTAGTAAATAAAAAAAAGGGGGAGACGACAGCAGTACAAGGCCCTATCATCGGCGCCCTCAATCTGGCATCCGTCTGCGCTCGAGCTTCTTCACCTCCTCGGCGAAACCCGATATCGATCCGGCCGCTTCGGAGATGTCGGCCATGACGTCCTCCGGCCGCTGAAAACAAAAGTTGAGTTCACCGTAGGCATACTCCTCCGAGGCCTTGAACTCCTCGATCATCTGTTCGCGACGGCCGGAGCTCACTGGACCTGCCGCCAGAGCCTCGGCTGGCCCGCAGGAGTCCACCTCGGCCTTGTGGGCCTTCTTACGATCCTCGGCTCCACGGGCCTTGTCCTTAGCCCTCTTACGGGCCTCTTTCATCTTGGCCTGGCCTCCGCAAGACCGGACTTTGAAGCGGCAAGAGCGGTCGGACTCGGCCAGGCGGACTTGACTCGAGCGGCCGCCTGGATCGCTCGCCACTCGGATCATGTGCACCATGGCCCGATCTGCGATGCGCCATGGCGGTGAGCATGTTGTCTTCCGGCCGAGCATGCCCAGGTAGCGTTTCGGCTGGGTCCACGACCGACAGGCCAAATAGCCCACCGAGGCCGGCAGTCCGGATCGGGCCGATCTCTCCACCGTTGGGGACTTAGCCGGAAGAAGTCCCGAGCACCTTGGGGTGACTTTAGACGCAGGCGTCGCCTCCTCCTTCTGGCGTGGTGCCCAAGTAGGGTAGCTTCAGTCGAGGCGGCGCCGGCGTCGGGGGCGCCTCCGGCGGCGCCTGGCGCGATCATGAAACCTCTTGCCGGCCCCGTGCCGGCGGCCCCGGCGTGGCGGACCCAGCCTTTGGCGGTTGATTTCAGTCGGCGAAGCCTCGGTTCGTGCCTTCTTTGGGAGGTGACGTCCCCTCATGGTCGGTTGGGAGGATGATTGGGCTGCGAGGTCGGAAACAGTTAGTAAGGCAGAAAAGGCACCCAGGTCGGAAATAAATGGAATAAGACGGACCAGTCCGTTACCTGAGGAAGAAGATCTTTGAGGACGAGCTCGTGAAAGTCGAGCGCTGAATAGGTTCTCCTCGGTCAGCAATGTACGCCAATCCCGATCTGAGATCGATCTCGCGATCGCAGCACGCTCAGCCCAGCCTTCTAACGGTCTCGCCTCCTTGAAGTCTGCAAAAGAAAAAGAGTTGGCTCAGTTCGAAATAAGATAAGGTCGAGATCGGAAGAAACGATTCTGAGCTCGTGGTAGTTCACGGTGAATGGCGACCTCCTCTCCCGATCGTCCGGGCCGACCAGGCACCCTCCGCCCGTAACGGCTCGGCTTCCAGGCCTTTACCGAGTCCGGCGATCCGATGACGAAGCTCCCCGAGTTCGGCGGATCGAGCAATAGTACCGACCGAGTCTTTGTCCGTCCGACTTGAAGGTGTACGGTGGTTAAACTCCCACACCGTCGATTCGCTAAGCGGCTCGGTGCCACAAAACCATCATTCCGAGGAGCGCCCTCCACGTGTTAGGGGTGAGCCGGTAGGCGCCACCCCAAGCAATCGAGAAAGTGCTTCACCGCCTTCGAAACGGTAGCCTCACCGGCTTTGAGCGTGGCCTGGCTCATCGCCACGCGCCTGCGGAGGGGTAATCACCGCCGCTCGTCGCCTCGGCACCACGAACCGCACCCGAGGTGAGACCAGGATCGGGCGTCTGGCGAGCTCGACACCTCCTCGGTCGCCGCCGACGGAACTGAACATCCCCACGGCCTCGACCGGTCGCGCTTTGGTCGGCTTCTTCTTCCTCCTCTTGAGAAAGGTCGGCTGGGGGAGACCCGGCTGACGGAACGAGCGTGCCCACGCCGTCGGAGGCAAGTTTCGGCCGGACTCAACCGTAGCTCGGACGGCTTTGCGCGATGCTTACAGCCTTCCGTGACTTCCTCCACGCCGGGAGTTGTCTCTGCAGGCGAGAGGGGGAGGGCCCAGAGATCGGTTTCTCGTCGTAGTCGTATACCTCTTCCGAACCCGACGACATTTTGTAAAATTTGCCAAGTAAGGAGTTGAAATCTACCTTAAAGCTAGGTCGGAAGGAGCTCCGAGGGTCGATCACGGTTCCTAACTTGGCTTGAGATCGAGAGAGAATATTTGACAAGTGTTGAGAACGGAGAAGTGTAAAGCCCGAAGAAATGAGGGGTATATATAGGCGATGGCGGTGGAAGATGAAAAAGACGTGACCTCATCCAATCGTCGACGGACACGTGGTCGACCTCGCGCCACGTGCACGCGCGTGCCACCAGGCGGTTAAAGCGTCAACCCCGACCAGTCGGCATTAACGCTGGGACAATTGTTGGCACCCTGGTGACGTGGCACGAGTGCGCCCAGGCCTGCGCCCCACGTGGTCCCCTCGTCTACGTACAGGAGAGCCAGGTCGGCCATGACCTGTAGCGTGTCCCAGGTCGGATTAATCGCAGAATTCACCCCAATAGTGATTTGGCGGAGAGGCCCAGTTCAGCTCGGCTAAGCCCACTGCCGTCGCCCTAGGGCCCAGGTCGGAAAACCCACGGAGAACTCCCATCACGAATGTCCACCCGATGGGCGAGGTCACCGGCCACGCTCGCGCCACCCCCACTCGCTACTGAGCCGGCACAATAAGGACAACCCACGTGTCACCTGACACCCTGACACACCTGCAGCCGACAGACCATCATTTCCCCATTAATGCAACGACGGCTGCACCCAAGTTTCGAGGTCAACGCCTTAAATGCGAGACTGCCTGAAGTACAACAGACATCATCATTGCATCTATTCTGGAGCAGACCTAGCCGGCGCCATGATGACCTACTACCCTCCTACCAGATTGCACACTATAAATAGAACACTTAGCATTCATTTGACACACGAAACATTCTCTGTAATCAAGGACTAGCTCGGACATAATACACTTATATTCTTTACTTCTTCAGTTACTACTACTCAGGTCTTGACACCCACCTCAGTTGATAAGTAATTAGTCCTTACTGATTTCGACATCAACAACATCCATTCTCAATATCTAGTTGATGTAACAATGAGATAGAGCAAACAAAATCTCTGTGGTATCATTTATTATAGATTTATGATACAATGTCCAAATAGAAACGACAATTTTAAACATTAACTTATTAAAAAAATAAATGAATAGTAAAAATCAAATATGAAGCATATGAAGTTGAAGACCTAATTGAATCGCATACTACAAGGAAGTTGATCTGTTATCAAGGAGTTACAAGTTGTTTTAAGGAAATAATAGCCGTGCTACAACACTGTGCTATGTCGATGACAACGAGCCAAAATATTGAGGAAAATTTTGAGAAGAGCTCTTGGAATGTAATCGAAAAACTTTGTTCGATCTTGAACGAGGTGGAGAAGATGAACGCAAACAACAATGGAGATGAAGGTAGCGAAGTGGGTTTGATGATGTGTGGGTTTAAATTATTAAGGATACCCTTGAAACGGACTACCTTTTATACTTGAAAGCAACGCTACTGTCGAGACGGATGGAGTTGGTAAGACGAGCTTGTTTGCCGAAGATTTTTTGGACAATCATTTTATTCTAATAATATTTTCAACCACTAATTTCGATAGTTTGACAATTTTTTATAATTTTACAAAAAAATTCCCTCATGGCTGATGCCAATAATGAATATAATTAGTTTCTAGAGAGAGAGAGATTACCAAAATCTTGGAAATTTTTGGAAATGTATTCCAAGAGGATGACTGTGGAAGTCGAATCCTTATGACTAGTCGGTCATCTAATGTGGTTGGTTTAGACAACTCATGTAGCCACATTAACAATCTTAAATTTTTAAATCCATTTGAAACTTGGAATCTTCTGAAGCTGAAGGCATTTGGGGAGGAAAGCTATCCTCCAGAACTTGAGGATATTGGAAAGAGGATTGCAGCTAATTGCCTGAAATTGCACTTTCATTTGTGGCAATTGGGGATGTTCTCCACAAAGCGGAGAAGACACTAGCACACTAGGACTATGTTGAAAAGAATATGCAATCTGCAAACACGGGAAATTATGACAATGTACTAGAAATACTGTCTTTGTTACAACCAACTACCTCATCATCTCAGAGCATGCTTTCTTTATATGGCAGCTTTTCGCAAAGACTTTGTGGTCCATATTTCCTATCTTATGATGTTATGGATTCCTAACGGATTCATAAAGCAAGCTTCATCTAAAACTTTGGATGAAGTAGCAAAGGAGTATTTAGAACTTGTTGATAGGAATTTGATTATGGTTCTAGAGACGGGTTATAGTAGCGATGAAATTAAAACCTGTTTCGTGCATGAACTCCTTAGAAACCTGTGCATTAAAAAGGCCGAGGAAGAAAAGTTCCTTATCATTGTGGATAGCATGTGGAACACTTTTGAAGGAGCTATAGAAATGTAAAGCCATTTAGGTATTACAGGCTCCGTTATGAGAGCGGATCAGTTTTGAGACGTCTATGACTCAACCGTTTGTTCTTTTCGGGACTTTGGACTTGGTATAACTGAAGTTATGTCTTTTCACTACTCAAGGTTTTCGATGGGTGCCAAACAACTTTTGAAAGGTTTCCAATTGAATTAGTACAATTATTAATCAGCTTAAGGTTTATTGCAATAGTTTGCAAAGATATAGATGAGATTCCTGCGTCAATATCTAAACTTTGTAATCTTCAAAACTTGTCTTCACACAGTTGTATCGAAATGAAGAGATCATTTTACACTTAGAAATCCTGAAGATGTCACAGTTGATGCATTTGTGGGTAGAAGGAGGTTTCTTGTGCCATTGTACTGGTGGGAAATTGGAGAACCTACAGATGCTTCGTGGTGTAAAAAATTTCAAATTTACCGAAGAGGCCCATGCATGGAATATTTTTGAACCTAATTAAAGACACGGGAAGTTTCATACGACGACCCTGGTGAGTTGGCTTACCATTCATGTCTTGAGAATTTAGTACATATGTGTGAACTTGAATATTTGAAGCTTCGCATTGGTCCTCTCCCACTTGTGATAGTTCAACCAGGAATTTATCTTGCTGTGCCATTGAAACTGCGGAAGTTATCTTTGTATGATTTCATACTTTCTCAAAGACAAATATCAATGATTGGTACACTTCCCAATCTCGAAGTTTTCAAACTGAAACGTGTCGAGTTCCATATCGAAGAAGACAGGTGGAAAACAAGTGAAGGAGAATTCGGTCAACTAAAATTCCTACTTCTTTTTAGTCCTATTAATTGGGCATTATTGGGAGCTACAGAAAAGGTCTTAGATGGAGCCAATGAAGTTAGGTAGATCATACATTGTTAATTAACTCAGAAGGGAATATGATCTTCTGAGTTCATAGGAAAAACTCGACAATGTATTCGGGCAATGAAACAAAAAATAAAAAATAAAATGAATCTACTAATATATGAGCAATGAAAACTCACTGTCTTTACGAAACCAGGATTAACCAACATTTGACAACAAGTATCGAGACTCAATACTTTTATAAATTAGTCAATAAATGTTGATCACGTACTACATATATATACATATATATATATATTTGTATATATATATATTATAATTATAATTAAGACTGCATTAATTTGATCTGAGAAAGGGATGTCTGAAGTCTAAAATTAGGAGCAAAATGCATGGTGAACGACTGTGAAAATGAATGTTAATTTCTATGCTCATGGGTTACTCGAAATTTTGTTTTTCATTGCACAAATACAATATTAAACTAATGTTGCAAAATGACAATTAGAAGTTAGTTGCAGCAATCAGGATATGTCAAATTTGATGAAATAATCGTTGCAAAAACAAACAAAAAAAATGCCTTGTAGCTAGTGCAATTTCTAGAGATTTGATCTGTCACTCCATTGACTTCCAATTAAAAAAAAAAAAAAAAAGAGGGCAACTTGAACATGATGTGATGTTAGGTTGTTTAAGAATTTCAAGTTGATATAAACAATAGTTTATTTGTCCCTTTGATCACGTGAAGACTTAAGGCCTTGTTCTATTCAACATAAACTAACACAAATTTTATCAACTTTTTCTCTCTTATCATTTACAACCACACATTCAATTATTTAATATATTTTCCTCAAATATCAACCACACATTCAACACGTATATCAAGAAAATTAACTTTATCACCAATCAAACATACCCTAATTTGTTGCCTCTAAAAGAATGAATCAAATAACATTGAATCACGCTGTAAGGAGACGAATGCCAAAAATCAACAACAAAATCAAATTAATGAAATTAACCGAAAATAAGTAATTATAAAGTAGTTTCATGTTTGGTAAGTTGGATTCCATAGCATGAAGTAGGAAAAACCAAGCTAAAATCTAAAACAAAACTGAACGCAAAAGAACTGCAGTCATCCATTGGACTACTTATCTAATGTATGAATCAGAAGACAAGTTAAAATGATCTAAAACAATGTAATTCCAAACAAACCTCATTCTCACTATTGTCAAGAATTTTTTTAATCCTTAAGACTTGACCAAAAAATTTGACCAAAAAATTGAGAGTCCTCTTCAATCTCATCTGTCAAAGCTTCAACATCTCCATAGCTATAATTGCTAACCTGATTCAAATACATCTTATTATTATTATCATCATCATCTATAGTACTGCTATTCACCTTGCATTCTTTAGTATCTTTACTCCCACCAGATTCACTTTTTTTTTGTGTAGAACCGACTTAGCATTTTACTGAAAATTTCGGCAGCATCTTCCCTTAGTTCTCCTAAGTGTGCAATCCATGTAAAATGTAATCCACTCCTGGAGAACAAAGGAGGATACTACTGAAATTAACATAAATACTGCCTCATCCACACAAAAAATTAAATGTAACACAGTTTGATTTACATAGATCGATGACAAACTCTCCATTGGGAGAATTCAAAGATAATCTTGTGCTTCCCAAACTGCGCAACAATAAAAGCACACTTGATGACATACAAGATTATCTTCAAACGGTTTTCTAAAATCAATGCCAAGTGAAGTGCAGTGTAGTACAGTTAATAATATAAGAACAGTTGTAACGAAATGACAGAGAAACAATTTTCGAGTTTGATATAATTACACCAAAAAACTAATATTGATTATATTATAATTATAATGATATTAACTAGTTTTATTCCCAAACTAATTGATCGTTTCCGAAATATTATTCCTACACTACTTTGTTATCAAATTATTTTCACATAAAAAGTAATATTAATTTATTTATTGCATGCTGAAGGATATAAAATAAAAATAATATTGATATGCTGTTATTTGATATTATAAGTTACTTTAGTATAAGTGTACTATTAAATGTTTGATATAATTCAACCTAATTTTGAAATATTGTACGCATTAATTTAGTATATGTAGAAGCCTAGCTAAATTCGGGGCATATCCAAAACTCAAGTTAACATTAGTTCCAAAAAATCCATAGTCGTATATTAACTATTAATTTTTTTAAGGAGGTACAAAAAATCCATAGCCATATGTAGAAGCGTAACTATTAATATTTTTACATAATTAATTCCCAAATTAAAACTAGTGTAAGTTACCTTAGTATATGTGTAATCTTAAATATTTGATATAACTCACCCTAATTTATAAATATTTTATGCATTAGTTTATCATAGGTAGAAACCCAAATTAGGGATGTATCCAAAATTAAAATTAATATTAGTTTTAAAAAAGATCAATTTTAATAAGTATATTAACTATTAATTTTTTAATTGGTCTTTTAAATTATTTATAATTCATCAAAAATTATACCTCGCAGTCACTCCAAAATTACTAATTTAATTAATAATAACTAATCTCACTAAAATTATACCTTTAATTCAATAATATGCATATAAATCCCACATATCTATGGCAAAAATATAGGATTATACTAGAAAATATAAATGACAAATTACACCCAAAAAATAAAATACATTATCACAATGTATGCGTATAACACAAGAAACAACAATACTAAAATCAAGATTTACAACAAGAGCCTAAATTAGGGGATGTTAACTTTCTAACCTCAAAAATATGCAAATTTGGCACCAATTGATAGAGGAATATGACCTTGCTTCAATTGTGGCTCCAAATTGTCAAGAAAATGCAAGAAATTGCAAGAACATCCACTTCAAGAAAATCTTCGAATTTGGGGAAATTTGGGGATGTTAACAATCTACCATAAAAACGTTGAAATTTGAAACTAATAGATAGAGGAACATTACCTTGTTCAAATATGGCTCCAATTTGCGAAGAAATTGCAACAATGTGGCTTGAATTCGTTTGATGATCGGGCAAAACCTAGTATCTTTGTTGGTTATCCGTATGGTCAAAAAGGATATTGTATCTACGATTTCCAAACTCATGAAATATACACATCTCGTGATGTAATATTTCATGAGTCCATATTTCCATATCGCGATCTTCCCCCTCCATCATCAAATAATTCTATTAACATCACTCCAATTAATGATGATGACACTTTTCTTTACTCTCCTACACAACATGTTCTCCCTACCCCTAATCCATCTAGTGATTCTACCACTCCTAGTTCAGTTGATGATTCAACTAATTCTTCAATACCGGTTACTCCATCTCAGCCTCATCGCTTAAATGATTCTCCAATCCCTATACCTATAACTTCTCAGCCTTTACAGACATCTATTTCTACACTTAATAATCGTCCTCAACGGAGTCGTCACCCACCGGCTCACCTTCAAGATTACGTTTGTAATCATATTTCATCCTCAACTAATTTTCCACTTGCTAATTATTTCACTTTATCACATCTCAATCATCCCCATCGTGCCTTTCTAACTAATATCTTGGAAAATCATGAACCACGTTCTTATTCCCAAGCCATGCAATCTATCGAATGGCGTGATGCTATGGCTAAAGAAATTCAAGCCCTAGAATCAAACAACACTTGGTCTCTATGTTCACTTCCACATGGAAAATCTCCAATTGGTTGTAAATGGGTATATAAAATTAAATATCAGCCTGATGGCTCTATTGAGCGATATAAAGCTCGTCTCGTTGCAAAAGGGTACACTCAAGTCGAAGGTATTGACTATCATGACACTTTTGCACCAGTGGCAAAACTAGTCATTGCTCGCCTTCTTCTCTCCATCGCTGCCATTAACAATTGGCCTCTATATCAGTTTGATGTCAACAATGCTTTTCTTCAAGGTGATCTTAATGAAGAAGTTTATATGAAACTTCCTCCTGGATTCTCTCGTAAGGGAGAGACTCATGTATGCAAATTAAATAAGTCGCTATATGGGCTTAAACAGGCTTCTCGACAATGGTTTTCAAAATTATCCACTACTCTCATCGCTAGAGGCTTTCACCAATCTCTTTCAGACTATAGTCTTTTTACTTACATCCATGCTCAGGTATCTATTTTTGTTCTTATATATGTCGATGATATTATTGTTCCTGGTAATAGTGATGCTGCCATCTCTGACACTAAACAATTTCTTGCTCAATCTTTTTCTGTGAAAGATTTAGGGAAACTTAGATATTTTTTAGGTATTGAGGTATCTCGTTCTCAACAAGGAATATTTTTGTGTCAACGAAAATATACTCTTGACATTTTAAAGGATTCGGGTATGACTGGTTGTCGACTCTCTACTTTTCCAATGGAGCAGCATCTTCGTCTACGACCAACTGATGGTTCGCCGCTCCCTGATCCGGCCATCTATCGTCACCTAGTAGGCCGTCTTCTTTATCTCACGGTAACGCGACCTGATATTCAATATGCTGTCAATACTCTTAGTCAATTTATGCAATCTCCACATTCCTCCCATCTTGATGCAGCTAACAGAGTTCTTCGTTACCTTAAAGGTACTATTGGTAAAGGTTTATTCCTTTCTGCATCAAGCTCACTCACTTTAGTCGGCTATGCTGACTCTGATTGGGCTGGGTGTCCTACTACTCGTCGCTCCACTACAGGTTATTTTACCATGTTAGGTTCTAGTCCAATTTCTTAGAAAACCAAAAAACAACCAACAGTTTTACGTTCTTCTGCAGAAGCTGAATATCGAGCCCTAGCAGCACTCACTTCTGAGTTGCAATGGTTAAAAAACCTTCTTTCCGATCTTGGTTTCCCCATTCCGCATCCAATCCCTATTCATTGCGATAGCCAAGCAGCTATTCATATAGCTGAAAATCCAGTCTTTCATGAATGCACCAAACATATTGAAATTGATTGACACTTTGTTCGTGGGAAAATTCAAGCAGGTCTCATTGCTCCTTCTTACTTAAGCTCTAAAGATCAATTAGCGGACTTGTTTACCAAACCACTTGGAGGTGATGTTTATCGACGACTACTTTGCAAGTTGGGTGTTATTGACATTTCAATCCCAACTCCAACTTGAGGGGGCGTGTTAGACGAATTCAAATTCAAGTTACCCAAGATTCAAAGTTCAAGGTATCCAAGATCATCCAACATTTCAATTTTTAATTAGTTGTCTTATCTAGTAATATTAGTTCTTAGTTCTTATCTTTGTATACTTTTGAATTACTATATCTTGTAATTTTCTTCCTATATATACCACACTTGAAGTGAATAAAGATATACAGAAAATTTATTCTTCATTCTTAAGTTTTCTTTTTAGTCGGGGCTGGGAAAAGGAGAAGGACGATGATTGAAATTGTTGTTGTTGGAGCTGCTACCATGATAATTATTTTGGGAAGGAGGCTTTGACGAGTTAGAATGTGTAATATTGACCTCAATGTGGTTGTGGGTGGTGTCGAGATCTCGAAGATACATTTCATGATCTATGGGCTTGTCATAGAGTTCTTCAAATGGGACGGAGGAATCTTGAGAGCGTAAAGCAGCAATGAATTCTTTGTAGGTGGGCCCGAGACCATGGGTACAATAGATAAGCAAATCATCGTCCGATGGCGGGCAACCTAAGGTGCCGAGTTCATCGGAAATAGACTTGACACGAAGGAGAAATTCGGTGTCGAATAGATTGCCACGAGTAATGGTTGAGACGGGGGCGGAGGTAGGATTATTTTTACTAGCGGGCTATAAAAAAGTTTGTTGCAAGTCATTCAAAAGTAAATTAAAGCAAAGAACGAACACTCAATATATATAGCATAAGATATTAACTTGAACTTCAACATCTACGAGAAAAAATGCCAAATTGTGCAATAAAATTAGTCAAAAGTACTACTTTTGTTGCACTCTCCCACTCCCTATACGATAAAACTTGTTAACAATAAAATCTACTCCCTCCGTCCCACTAAGATAGGCGCCCACCATTTTTCACACATATTAAGAAAACATATTAAATGTTGTTGGAACTATAAAATATTTCCACTGTCTTCCTATTTTATCCTTGTATAAAATAACAAAAAAGTAGTGTGAACATAATTAATATCCTTGAGAAATAGAATATCTAATTGATTTTTAGTATTTCAAACAATATTAAATAAGGGTATTTTAGTCAATTAGAAAATAAACCACACTCTCAATAAGGAAAGTGGACTATAATTTGGGACAACCGCAAATGGAATACAAGCCTATCTTAGTGGGACGGAGGGAGTATATCGAAACTAAGAGCAATCTCCCTCTCAATATAAATGACCATGGAATTCGTCAGAAATTCATTCTCCATTTTGTTGGGAAGTGGAGCCTTGATTAGTTTCAAATTTCAATTCCAAATTGGTAAATTAAATCAATAATAAATCATATCAGTAAATTAACTAAATCACAATATAATGAAATATATTAGCTAAATAAATCAAATGATAACCCCTAACCCTTTACAACTAAATGAATTAGGGGAAACACTAAACACTAAACCTATGACCTATTAGTTAACTAAATCATTTTAAATTTGATTTCAAATTTTCAATCACACTTAGTTCTAAGTGAAAAGTAAATACCCTAATTAGGAACTAGTCATAAATCATTTTACCTAAAATTGTTAATGATTACAAGAAATCCATATCAATTACCAATTAAAATTAAAAACCTATCACCTGTGATGGCAGAATTCCAATTAAACTTCAAGTTCCAAAAAATCCTGAATAGAACATCATACAACTTATCAATTATTTTATCAATAAAACCAAGGGAAAAAAGGGAAGAAATATCTTATTTTAACTATGAGACTCGAGATAAATAAGTAAATACAAGAAATCCAATAAGCAAGATATCAGAAATGAGTCGAGAACTCTGGCAGTCGACGGTCGGCACTTCACAGAATGTCAAAATCACAGCCTCTCGCTGTTTCGCATCTTCAGCGCTTCGCTGGTTCCATGAGCCATTGCTATCGTGTCGATAAATAATTAAATATTAAATGGTCAAATGGATTTGGACTTGGGACTTTGGAGACAATCAGACATGGTCACATCGGTTTAAGGGTTTTATTATTGGTCATTGGTGTTTAATTGGACTTGGTTTTATAGACTGTAGTGGGATGCATTTATTAACATTAACATTGATGTGAGCTGTTGGACTGTTTAAGTATTCCAAGTTCACATAAACATCAGATTTTGTTGCCGTCTTTTCATGTGAAGTCTTCTCTCTAATTTGTTGCCTCTCAAAGTCTAGCCATGTAAATATCATTAACACACTGTAAAATTGATTCCATTGACAAGGCTCAAACCTTTTGCTAATTCGTGTGCTAATTATCTCTAGAACAGTATTGGAGATGGCTTATGCGGCTCTGCTCTCACTCGATCAAACGTTAGAACAAATCTTGCAGTCACAGTCTCACGATGAATACCAATTATTCCTTCGGAAAAAGCAACTGCAGCTTCGATCCCTTCATGGAAAGATTCACCATTTCATGTCATTTCTGGAAAATTCTTCCCCAAAAAATAGTGAAATAATTTAATCTAATTTGGAAGGAAGAATCAGAGATGCAGCATATGAAGCTGAAGACTTAATCGAATCGCATATCACAAAACAGATCAAATCGAAACCGATCATTTGTGGTGGTGTTGTACGTTGTTTTCGGGAATTAGCAGACGAGCTAATAAATCTGTAACAAGTGCAAATAAATTTTCAATTTAGGTTAAATCTGTAACAAGTGGTGATCTATTTTTCCTAATAGACCAAATTTTGGGAATTCAACTTCGATCCCTAACAATTGCTTTTGAAATAAAAACGAAAAACTTATGTTAAATTTCATGATATGACAATCTTTTTTTTTTTTTGGTCCGTGAAGGTTGGAATATATTAAAATTTTTAAACGAGATTTAGTGACTCCTTGGTCACGTCATCCAAAAGGAGTCTAAAGTGTTGATGGCAACTAAGAATCAAGAAGTAAATATTAGCAGAAACATAAAATCACAAATCGTAATCACGCTTTTTAAGCATCATGTACTGTCTTTCTCCTCTATATTTTCTTTCTATTTCCCCCTTTCACACACTCTTTAATTCCTTTCTTTTTCTTGCGACATCACTTATTTCTAGACAATGTTGCATTAGAAATGATTTTACAAGCTACCACTCAATCACTAATAATAATAATAATCTTTAATTTAAAATCAATAAATTAAATTTACGCTAATGTCACATGCAGTCACGTTACCATTTCTAAGGACAAATTATTATACAATAGGTTCAAAATCAATAATCTTAAAAAGTCAACTTTGTTAAGAGGAGTACTCTAAACACTTACCTTTGATTTTTGATTTTTGATTTTTTAAAAATAATCTTTCAATTCGGATTTATCCCCTTAAAAAAATGTGGCATCTTCCATTTGCTTCATGTTGTACTTCGGTGTGCCAAGTAATGTCACATACATATGTACCAATTAATTCTGCTAAAATAGTCCATATCAATGCTTATAAACCGCATCACTGTTAATTAATTTTGTTAATACGACTTATGAATAACACTTTTCTTCTACTAGTTTAACTAACTTGGTAGGTTAGCCATAATCACACACTCCATATCATAAATTAATATTTTTTGATTGTCATATCTTTATGTTGTGTCTGATCACCTGCGAAATTGTTTTTGAACTCTGGAATTATCGAGGGAAGACTATGAAGCTGAATTGATTTTACTGTCCATTGTGGCATATATGTGTAATTAATTGGGAAAATGGAAAAGGAGAATGCGGTTTTATGAGCGTTAAGTTGTATAAAATAAATTCCAAGTAAAAGACTTTAATAGAATTCATTGACAAAGAGTACTTCAGTATTCATTCGTTACTTCAAATTTTGTTAATCATTGTACTGATTAATTAATACAATGTTAAACTAATCTTGCAAAGAACAATAATACATTGTGATGTGCTGTCACATTGTTTAAGTTGATAGTATAGACAATAGATTTTTTTGTCGTTTTGACATGTGAAGTCTTCTGTCTTTGTTGCCTCTCAATCTAGCCTTGTAAATATCATTAAAAACACTGTAAAATTGATTCCATTGACAAGGCTCAAACCTTTTGTTAATTCGTGTGCTAATTATCTCCAGAACAGTATTGGAGATGGCTTATGCTGCTCTGCTTTCACTCGATCAAACGTTGCAACAAATCTTGCAGTCACAGTCTCACGATGAATACCAATTATTTCTTCGGAAAGAGCAACTGCAGCTGACATCCCTTCATGGAAAGATTCACCATTTCATGTCATTTCTTGAAAATTCTTTCCCAAAAAATAGTGAAATAATTTCATCTAATTTGGAAGGAAAAATCAGAGATGCAGCATATGAAGCTGAAGACTTAATCGAATCGCATATCACAAAACACATCAAAACGAAACCGAGCATTTGTAGCAGAGTTGTACGTTGTTTCCGGGAATTAGCAGACGTGCTACATCATTGTGCAAGGTGTTTGGGGTCGACGATGCAAAATTTCGAGGAGAAGTTAGAGAATGTAATTCTAAAGCTTAATTTGATCTTGGAGGAGGTGGAGACTATGGAAGAAAGCGTCGGTAAGAAGAGTTTGCTTTGTGTAGATGTTTTAGCTATAATTTTTTATTCACCGCTACATCCAGTAAACAAATATTCTTATCCCTTTTGGTCACCAAACTTTTCTCGAATAAAATAATAAAGATTTGGGTGCAAATGAGACGGTCTGTGATGTAATAACAATAGTAAAAGGATAATGCTAAATATACATAATGTTTGTCATAATAGATGACATATTAAATGTGAAAATCTTATTTTACCCTTTTTTTTTTTTTTTTGAAAGGATTTTACCCTTAATGATTATATGATTTTTATAAGAAAGAGTAAGGATGATATAAGGCATGAATGGATCCTCTTTTTCTCACTTTTTACCACTTTTTTCAACTTTTTTCTCTCTCCTAAATCAATCACATCCACATATCTCATCACATCCACAAATCTCAACCACTCACCTCCACTCATTCTCTCTCTTCTTTCACATTAAAACCCATTAAAAATCATTAAAAGTTACTCACATTCACCCTTATAATTATTTTACCTAATTATGTTACTCTTTATGTAATTCATTATGTCCCTGTAGCATGACCGATAATAAAATAATAAAGATTTGGGTGCACATGAGATGGTTTGTGATGTATTTATTGGAATAAAATAATAAAGTTTTATTATTTAAGGATGGATAGATATTTTAGGATAATTATATGAGTCAATCTATAATAATAATAATAATAATAATAATAATAATAACAATAATAATCAAACACACTAATTAAAAGGTGGCATGAATGGGAAAACAAATTCAAAATTCAAAAATAATAGAATATGAGCGGAAAATTTCCCTCCGAAATCGGTTTCTTTCTGTTTATTAATCTATAGATATAGATTAGAATGTGGTTGATATAATTGAGCAATGATTGTTCTATGCTTTCAACATAGTTTACCATTTATTTTGCTTGTTATACTTATATCTCGCTCTAAAAGCATCATTAGTAGAGGGGGAAATGTAAGATGGAAAAGGAAGGGATAATTCTCTAAATGACTAGTCAAATTGAGCCCATCTTTTAGATTTTTCAACCCAAATATAGGTTTTTCCATCCCAACAAACCTCGACATTTATTTAAGTATAATATTTGGAGGGGGAATACAAATATTAGCTCATTGCTCTAATGCATTGCTTTTTGTTTAGAGTTCAATGGACGCTCTAATGCATTGCTTTTTGTTTAGAGTAATTCAGAGTTTGCACTATCCATAGAACCGAGAAATGAAGATCTACAATCTTACGCTGCTCATGTAGCCCATCTACGAAACAATGGTTTACCAACGGTATTTACTATAGCTCTTCAATTTTATTTTATTTGTTTTTTTGGGTAATTTTTATTTGTTAGTAATATGTCATTGACTTTCTTTAGATCCTAACGACGTTAAAGCAGGAGAAGTTGTGTAACCCATTCCTCCGTACTTCAGTTAGGGAGATCAGACAACCCCTAAATATTCCTGAATTGGCCTGCAATGGCGGAGGCAATTCAGGCCCAGTGAGGTCCATTGACCTCACTGGGTTCTGCAGAAGTCCATTGAACAAAGAAAATGGACCTTACTCAATTTCGGAAGCCGAAAAAAATTTGGCCCAAAAAAAAGCTGGGCCAAAATTCTAGCCCAAAACTGAAAAAGGCAAAGTGAACCTGAGAAGCTGAGAACCTCGTACTCACCACCCAGACGGCCAGACTCAGCTTCTCTTGCCTTCAGCCTTCTTCAGTTCTTCGTTCTCTTTTCTCTCGCGACTCGCGTCTCGCGTCTCGTCTCTCTGCTCAACGGCGAGTCGGCGACGGCGGCACTGGTCAGAGCAGTCGCAGTCCGACACCGGCGCCACTCCTGTACTCCACGGCCCACAGTCCATTGGTTTGTTCGTCCATGCCTCCACAGTCCAATTGCATCTCGATTTTTGGCTTTTTCAGTTCGATTCTTCGAAATTCGAAGTGAGTTAATTTGATTTTTACTCTCCTCTTTTCCTCTTTCTAGATGTAGAGTGTTTAATGATTATTGTTTCTAGTAGTATATAGAAAAAACCCTAATTTTTTTATATCTAATTTAGTAATTAGATTTAGGGTTAATGATTAGTGATTAATTGATTTAATAATTGTGTCATTGTTTCATTGTTTGGAACTTTGTAGTTTGTAGATTGGCAATTTGGCAAGTTAACCTTTAACATTTTAAGGTTGTATTTAGCTAATTAGTTTGGAGGCAAATACTAATGCCAACCTCAGTTGTAGTGGTAAATGAACCGAAGTGAAGCACTAAATGGACCATTAAATTGCCGTCCAAATGATTCCCTTTAAATTGGATAAGAATTATATCAAAGTTGAATTGAAGCACTAATGAAATGATTATGGAGGTTAAGTTCTCTTAAAGCTTGATATTGGCCAGTTATATAGATTCTTCTGGTAATCTATGGTGGGTAAATGAAACGGGATATCTATTAATTTTTCTAGATAATCTTTTAGATTTGAAGCCTTAAGTTTTAATTTGTTGGATTGTTGGAAGCTTAATTTTTGAATTGTTATATAGATTCTCGGTAGTTGGATTGTTGGAAGCATTAATTTTTAATGAGCTAATTAGTATTTAGCTAACTAGTTTACTAATAAATAGCCTTAATTTATTTTGAGTATTTAGTTAATTAGTTAGCATTGCACTCTGACCTAGCTAGCATTGCACTAGATGGTGAGTTATGGTAGGTAAATTTTTTTATATGATAATGTGCCCTACCTAAAAAAATAAATAAATAAATTCCCCCGTGGAGAGTTATCATAAGTGATCCCCTAACTATTAATGTTTGGATTCGCCACTGCCCTCACTGAACCACATTCTTGGCTGAGCCACTGTTGGCCTGTGATGAAGAAGCCCTGGCAGCCATCTGTGAAGCCAAGGACAACTTTTAGGTTTGGTATAGTGATTGCTTATTATTTATGTACATAGAAGACAATGAAGCACCATGTTTGTTCTCAGTTGAAAATATGTTTTTTGCCGTATATGGTAACTCGGATTAAACAGAACTAGATGGTATTAAGACAGAGAAAGGAATTATTATCTTTTAGTCTATATACTGCAAAACATACACTTTGGATTTGGTGTACTTTAGCCCTTCTTTTAATGTGGAAGGAAAATATAAGTAAAAATACACAGTTGAAGTTTGATTCCATTATTTCTTTGAAAGTTTTGCCTTCGCTTGAATGCAAAGTTACTGATGAAAATATTAATATATATTTTTTCTTTTATTTATTATATCCCAAATTATTCTATCATGATTTATTTTCGAAGTGGATGTTAATTACTATCGGCTGAAGAAAATAGTAGAAAACTAGAGCATTGTTATTCGTAAGTGATGCTTATCAATCATCGGTAACGTGAGGATAAAATTACTTATTTTTTTAACTTTAAATCTCACATGGCACAAAACAATAACAAATCAATTATATTTGACTAATTGTGACATGATTGGTGATAAGTGAGCGATGCTGATGAATGTCATTAGTCTTTCTACATGCTTGACCTAATTAAGTTTTTGCAATAATTTTCCTACAAAAATTTTACGCTCTAGAAAGAAAATTAAATGGTGGGAGAATGCGTAGGTTTTAACGAAGTTTGTAGTTAAAAATGAATATGAAGATAAATATAGTTTAACTCAGCATGAATAAATTTTTGGTAGAAGGTAGTCAAAGAGAAGAATTACATGTGTAGTAGTGAAAAATTGTGTCTCGACAATGACTTGGTGATATACTTTATTCCCAATCAGACTAACTTAAGTTCCATTTAAGAATGGACGCAATAATCTACATCATGATAACTTAAGAAGAAAATTAATGTCATGGCATATGAGGGAACATTGCATTGTAATACTCCCGATCTAATGCCAACATAATTGTCACCATAAGGTGCCTACTATGTCCCGATGGTGCTACATGCTCACCCACCATCGGGGGATAGGCGGGTGTGTGGACGCATATCGACGATCCAGACGTGGTTGATACCTTATGGTGGCAATTATGTTGCCTACCTCACATTTCTTAATTTAATTGACTATAAATTAGATTTTTTTTGATATAAAAATTTATAAGGAAACATGCATGCAATGGGAATTGAACCTTGGACCTCAAACTTGTATCAATGCCGCCTACCCGTTGCAACCAACTGGCACGTTGTTGAAACTTTGTGCCTATTTAAGTTATTCTATGCAGCAGCCGAAATAATTAACTTCACCGGTTCAATTTTCCCTGATTTTTGTAATTTATTCCTAATCTTTTAGTTAAGCGCGTAATTAATTTTTCATTACCGGATTTATGTAAAACAAAACCTAAAAATCTATATTAGTGTAAAAGTCCTATTAAAAAATGTGCATATGCTGATATGCAATCGAGGGAATTCGAACCTGCACGCTAGCACCGTTGCACCAACAAACCAACTTTGCTGCTGCACCGGAAATTATGCTTTAGTTGTGGGCACTTTTGTATTTAAAAGAAATTAAAAATGGCCCCCGTTGGTTCTGGGCCTGGGGTTTGGTTACTGGATCCGACCCAGTCCTTCACCGGCTACCCACTGAATAAAAGGGTTTGGTCGCTCATTTTCAAACACAAATTGTTCATTCGAATTCAAACACACATCCTCACGCACCAAATTTCTCTGCAAAATTTTGAAATTCCCACTGCAATGAAGAAGTTTCACTCTGCAATGAAGAAGTTTCCGAAGTATGTCTCCAAGGAGACAATGAATCAATTTGCTGCCGCTCTAACACGCATGATTGGTGAAGCTCTGCTTACCTGGATTCTCATCCGCATGGGTGGCGGTCCCCCCTCTAATGGTGGTGCCGCCACCTCTTCTACTGGTCCAACTGGTTAGTCGCTTAAAATAGAGTGTAATTACGATATTAGTTGACTAATTGTGTTTGGATTGATGGAGCCGATGATTAAATTGGCCTCGCTTGATCCGTTGGTTTTTATTTCTAATCAGTTTATTCTAGTAGCAATTTACAAAATTCATAATCTATTTGATTGGTTGAAGCATTTCAGTAATTAAGGTAAATGTTAGGATATTAGTTGATTAATTGTGTTTGGATTGATAGATCGCCGATGGTTAAATCGGCATGGCTTGATCGGTTGGTTTTTATTTCTAATCATAATCGATTTGATTGGTGGAGCATGTTAGTTGGAACATGCCGGTAATTTGGTTAAATGAATCCTGCAATTCAGGAAGTGCTGATACCAATGCTGCTGCTGGTGGCTCTGCTGCCTCCCCTGCTGCCGGTGGTGGTGCCGCCTCAGCCCCCACCGCTTGTGCTGCTTGTGCCTCCACCGCCTCCGCTGATGGTGTCTCTTCAACCTAGCTAGCTACTTGGTGAAGGTGCATACAACTACTTGTTGAAGGTGCAATGATGAATATAGATGCAACTCTATTCAGTAAGATGTAATATGTAATGCTACTCTTCAATACTATGATACCCTTGTGTAATATTGTAATATGATTTACATATTTTGGTTGGGATTTATACAAATACGATTTATATAATATTGTTTAATATTTTTTTTGCTTGGGATTTATATAATACTAGTCGTAAGCATGTGTTCTATAAAGATTTTTATGAAGTCGAGACCGTAAAAGAAACCAAAATTAATAAAAAAATAATTTAAATAAGTAAATTTTGTAAAAGCTTATAGTTATAATGTAAAATTTGTAATAAATTAAAATATAACTTTGCACACAATTAAAATTTTTCATTTCTAGTTCAAGTTACATCCTATAGTTCTTTTTCTTTTTTTTTTTTATAATTGTGATTTTGATGATAACAATTGTCCACATTTTAACATGTCACATATCTTACGATATGACTATCATATAATGTTCATATTAACTTTTTTTCCCCCTAATAGAATGTTTCATATTAGCTTAGTTAATTCCTCATATTAACTTTTTTCCCCTAATATTCGCTTATAATCTTGCGGCATGACCCTTTTTCCCCCCTTGGGGGTGAACAACCCCTTTTTAATGCTGTTCGCCCCCAAGGGAGCGAACTTTAAAAAAAAAAAAAAAGAAAGAAAAAAAGTTAGGGTCATGCCGCAAGATTATAAGCGAACATTAGGGGGAAAAAAAGTTAATATGACGAACTAACTAAGCTAATATGAAACATTCTATTATGGGGAAAAAAAGTTAATATGAACATTATATGATAGTCATATCGTAAGATATGTGACATGTTAAAATGTGGACAATTGCTATCATCAAAATCACAATTAAAAAAAAAAAAGGAAAAAGAACTATAGGATGTAACTTGAACTAGAAATGAAAAATTTTAATTGTGTGCAAAGTTATATTTTAATTTATTACAACTTTTACATTATAACTATAAGCTTTTACAAAATTTACTTATTTAAATTATTTTTTTATTAATTTTGGTTTCTTTTATCGGTCTCGACTTCATAAAAATCTTTATAGAACACGTGCTTACGACTAGTATTATATAAATCCAAAGCAAAAACAATATTAAACAATATTATATAAATCGTATTTGTATAAATCCCAACCAAAATATGTAAATCATATTACAATATTACGCAAGGGTATCATAGTATTGAAGAGTAGCATTACATATTACATCTTACTGAATAGAGTTGCATCTATATTCATCATTGCACCTTCAACAAGTAGTTGTATGCACCTTCACCAAGTAGCTAGCTAGGTTGAAGAGACACCATCAACGGAGGCGGTGGAGGCACAAGCAGCACAAGCGGTGGGGGTTGAGGCGGCACCACCACCTAGGGGAGGCAAAGCAGAGCCACCAAAGAAGAAAAGATTGGTATCAAAGACTTCAATTGCAGGATTCATTTAACCAAATTACCGGCATGTTCCAACTAACATGCTCCACCAATCAAATCGATTATAATTAGAAATAAAAACCAACCGATCAAGCCATGCCGATTTAACCATTGGCGATCTATCAATCCAAACACAATTAATCAACTAATATCCTAACATTTACCTTAATTACTGAAATGCTTCAACCAATCAAATAGATTCTGAATTTTGTAAATTGCTACTAGAATAAACTGATTAGAAATAAAAACCAACGGATCAAGCGAGGCCAATTTAACCATCGGCTCCATCAATCCAAACACAATTAGTCAACTAATATCGTAATTACACTCTATTTTAAGCGACTAACCAGTTGGACCAGTAGAAGAGGTGGCGGCACCACCATTAGAGGGGGGACCGCCACCCGTGCGGATGAGAATCCAGGTAAGCAGAGCTTCACCAATCATGCGTGTTAGAGCGGCAGCAAATTGATTCATTGTCTCCTTGGAGACATACTTCGGAAACTTCTTCATTGCAGAGTGAAACTTCTTCATTGCAGTGGGAATTTCAAAATTTTGCAGAGAAATTTGGTGCGTGAGGATGTGTGCTTGAATTCGAATGAACAATTTGTGTTTGAAAATGAGCGACCAAACCCTTTTATTCAGTGGGTAGTCGGTGAAGGACTGGGTCGGATCCAGGGACCAAACCCCAGGCCCAGAACCAACGGGGGCCATTTTTAATTTCTTTTAAATACAAAAGTGCCCACAACTAAAGCATAATTTCCGGTGCAGCAGCAAAGTTGGTTTGTTGGTGCAACGGTGCTAGCGTGCAGGTTCGAATTCCCTCGATTGCATATCAGCATATGCACATTTTTTAATGGGACTTTTACACTAATATAGATTTTTAGGTTTTTGCTTTACATAAATCCGGTAATGAAAAATTAATTACGCACTTAACTAAAAGATTAGGAATAAATTACAAAAATCAGGGAAAATTGAATCGGTGAAGTTAATCATTTCGGCTGCTGCATAGAATAACTTAAATAGGCACAAAGTTTCAACAACGTGTCAAATTGGTTGCAACGGGTAGCGGCATTGATACAAGTTTGAGGTCCAAGGTTCAATTCCCATTGCATGCATGTTTCCTTATAAATTTTTATAAAAAAAAAAATCTAATTTATAGTCAATTAAATTAAGAAATGTGAGGTAGGCAACATAATTGCCACCACAAGGTATCAACCACGTCTGGATCATCGATATGTGTCCACACACCCGCCTATCCCCCGATGGTGGGTGAGCATGTAGCACCATCGGGACATAGTAGGCACCTTATGGTGACAATTATGTTGGCATTAGATCGGGAGTATTACAATGCAATGTTCCCTCATATGCCATGACATTAATTTTCTTCTTAAGTTATCATGATGTAGATTATTGCGTCCATTCTTAAATGGAACTTAAGTTAGTCTGATTGGGAACAAAGTATATCACCAAGTCATTGTCGAGACACAATTTTTCACTACTACACATGTAATTCTTCTCTCCGACTACCTTCCACCAAAAATTTATTCGTGCTGAGTTAAACTATATTTATCTTCATATTCATTTTTAACTACAAACTTCGTTAAAACCTACGCATTCTCCCACCATTTAATTTGCTTTCTAGAGCGTAAAATTTTAGTAGGAAAATTATTGCAAAAACTTAATTAGGTCAAGCATGTAGAAAGATTAATGACATTCATCAGCATCGCTCACTTATCACCAATCATGTCACAATTAGTCAAATATAATTGATTTGTTATTGTTTTGTGCCATGTCAAATTTAAAGTTAAAAAAATAAGTAATTTTATCCTCACGGTACCGATGATTGATAAGCATCACTTATGAATAACAATGCTCTAGTTTTCTACTATTTTCTTCGGCCGATAGTAATTAACATCCACTTCGAAAATAAATCATGATAGAATAATTTGGGATATAATAAATAAAAGAAAAAATATATATTAATATTTTCATCAGTAACTTTGCATTCAAGCGAAGGCAAAACTTTCAAAGAAATAATGGAATCAAACTTCAACTGCGTATTTTTACTTATATTTTCCTTCCACATTAAAAGAAGGGCTAAAGTACACCAAATCCAAAGTGTATGTTTTGCAGTATATAGACTAAAAGATAATAATTCCTTTCTCTGTCTTAATACCGTCTAGTTCTGTTTAATCCGAGTTACCATATACGGCAAAAAACATATTTTCAACTGAGAACAAACATGGTGCTTCATTGTCTTCTATGTACATAAATAATAAGCAATCACTATACCAAACCTAAAAGTTGTCCATGGCTTCACAGATGGCTGCCAGGGCTTCTTCATCACAGGCCAATTCAGGAATATTTAGGGACTGTCTGATCTCCCTAACTGAAGTACGGAGGAATGGGTTACACAACTTCTCCTGCTTTAACGTCGTTGGGATCTAAAGAAAGTCAATGACATGTTACTAACAAATAAAAATTAGCCAAAAAAACAAATAAAATAAAATTGAAGAGCTATAGTAAATACCGTTGGTAAACCATTGTTTCGTAGATGGGCTACATGAGCAGCGTAAGATTGTAGATCTTCATTTCTCGGTTCTATGGATAGTGCAAACTCTGAATTACTCTAAACAAAAAGCAATGCATTAGAGCGTCCATTGAACTCTAAACAAAAAGCAATGCATTAGAGCAATGCAGTGAAATTTGAACAGGTCTTACCAATGTTTGTTCATGGCCACAATATATTTTTGTATCCTCTGGCAGCAGCTTAATCTTACTCAGGGAAGAAAACATCTGGTACAAAAATGCACTACCGTCATCACCTTGGGTTCAATTCTTTTTTGGGGTTTCTTTCCTTTTTGACCCCTTCATTTTGTAGTGTGCATAGCAAATTTTCCCTCATACCTGAGGGCTCATTAAAGAAATAACATAAATATCCTAATCACCTGATCAGGAGTTCCATGCAAGATCTTGCCACATGATAAGCTGAACAAAGTATCTCCTGTGAAGATCGACTTTGCTCGAGGAAAGTAGAAACTAATGTGTCCTGCTCAATTTCAGAAAAATCAAATCAAAAATTTAATAATAAGAGAAAACCAAGTCAATCCAGAAATAAATTGAATAAGCCTATAGTTGTAAGTATAGTTAAATATGTGATTTTTCTGATATGGTGTAGTTTCTTGCTTGTGAATGATTTTTCATTTCCTTGTACTCAATAAAATCATCTCTTAACACTTCAATAAACATCCTGTTACAAATTATTATATTTTTAGGCAGCAAGGCAAAACCTGACTGACGAAAATATCAGAACATGGCTACTTCATCAAAATCACTGGGGTACCACAATCTTCTTCAGGTTGTGGTAAAAGCAGAATTTTTGCTAAAAAAAATATGAATAAAAAAAAATAAAAATTTCTCAATGAAAGGTCTGTGAATTCCACAGTATAAAAGATCTGTATGCATATCCTATTATACAATTCAAAAAGTTAAAATCATTATCCTGTATTGACCAAATTTACTTCACAAATATGCATCTCAGGTAATTTGAAATTGAATGGGCAAAAAAACTGATGAAAGAGAACTGTGTCAAAAGTAAGCAAGTAAAATCGAAGATAAAGAAATCACTCTTTCCATGATTTCGAATTAAAAAACTAAATAAATATGAGAATTCTTATATTATCAAGAGTCTAGGCAAAACCTCGGGTATGACCAGGAGTTGCAACAACAAGCACTTCATGACTTGCAAACATCCACTTATCCCCATCAGTCAAAGCAATATCAATCCCAGGGATACTCTCCTTGTCTAAACTTGACCCAATGACCTACGAGAATGAATAGAGGATTATAAGCTTTGACAGAGTAAGTCAAATATCTAATATCTAACTATAAGATCCTTTTCCATTTTCATAACCTCAAAATGCCTTCATGAATTGGAAAGTCAATATAACCTGCACTACATTTTTCTCAAAATGATTACCCCTGAATAGTTGTAATAACTAATATCCTTAGTGTTCAAACTAATACATAAGCACAAAAGGGAGAGATGGTGAAAATGGTAAAATTACCATACCTTTGCACCATACCTTTCTTTTAAATCCATGTTACCACCTGTGTGATCATGATGATGATGAGTGTTGAGTACGTAATTCAAATTCCATTTTCTTCTATCCAGAACATCGATGACAGGTGCAGCTTCAGAAGGATCAATCACGCCAACTGTTCCAGTATCCTCATCATGTACTATGTATGCATAGTTGTCTCTCAGACATGGTACCTACAGCAAAGAAAAACATCATGTCAGCATAAAGGAAGCAATAATTAACTGTCCAAAGAACACAATGTCTACCAATTCTATCTGTTATAGCCTCGCACATATGATAAATCAAGGGAATATGAATTTATTAACTTCAACTCGGCTTTTATTTGATATCTGTTAGATGTTAAGATTATGAGTTACCAGTTCAATGTGCAAAGTGGATGACATGTTTGGGATGGTGCAACAACGCGAAACTCTTCGAAGATATCGACTAACTCCCCTCATGGTCCTGTATGGTATTGCCAAAAACCTTATGAACTCGTACAAAAGATTCTTTCTTAAGCAAAGCTGTCCCATCTCTGGCCATACACACAGCTCCGACCCCTTCAAAAATAAATTTATAATAAAATTACTAAATGAAAAATAAAAGCACGAATCTTCACTAAATGATTCAGGGGGAAAAAGGGAAAAGAAGCAAAATTTAATGGAAGACACAAGCTACGACGTCCAATTTCCATTGAATTCATGTATCAAGATAGCACAAGTTCAAACACTTACAGCAGGATGAAGGAAATATCAAATGACACAGAGCACATTCAAACAAATCTAAGTTTTGAAGAAAAGAATTTTATATGCCGAAAAATTAACAAACACTAAACTGATACTTTTAGTTTCTTAAGCTATTTTGGAAGGTCGAATCTGGAAATTTTGATATTGGGAACTAACACAATTAACCAATAGAAGTGCGAATTCAAATAATAAAACTATAGTATTAGAAAATAATGCCCGATGCAATTAGCAATAAATGAGCGTCTCACACCACAATAATGACACCATGACAATTGAAAGAGGAAGAAGGCAAAAACCAATCACTCCCCAAATTGAGATCCAATTCTATTAAACTCAATTACATTAATTCAGATTGATGATAGAATATCATGATCGTGCCATTCATTCTCCATGCAATAGAAATTACTGAATTAGACGCCATAAATGTGCATAAATATGAAAATCTCTTTCGCAGCGATACTGTAATTGATATATGTAATTCATGTATGTAGAGACACAGAGAAACCATTGGACGAGGGTAGGAGGCCATGGCAGCTGGTGCGGCTTTACAGAAGATCATTTGAATCTTTTCTTCATTTCATTTGCTGTTTTCTTCCGACTTCAGTGCGATAAAGAATTGAATCGCAAATCGCAGTGATATTGGTACCACACTACCACACGCCGAGTTTAATTCGAACGAGAATTGCCGTCTTGGTCCCTGATCTTTTTAATGTTTTACATTTCTTTTGTCAAGCCTTTGTGACTTTGTATGTGTTGGGAATAGATTATAATGGTTTTTAAAGATTTTTAATGTAAAAGAGGAGAGAGAATGAGTGGAGTTGAATGGTTGAGATTTGTGAATGTGATAAGATATGTGGATTAGATTGATTTAGGGTAAAGAAAGAATTGATAAAAAAGCTATAAAAAGTAGTAAAAGTTATTGGTGAACGGGGGCAATTGTTGGTAATGTATTATTTTCTTTCTAAGAGCATCTCCAGCACACTCTTTAAACTTAAAATACTCTTTAATTTAAAGATTATGGTCTTAAAATCATACTCCAAAGCCTCTTTAAATTAGCTTTTTAGTTTAGAGAGTGGGTTTGTCTCTTCAAATTTGGAGAGCTAAACTCATTCTTTATTTTGTAGATTTACCCATTTAATGCATTCACACCTCTAGATATATTCTTTATTTGGTTTTGTATTTACCCATTTAATGCATTCACACCTCTAGATATATTTATTTATTGACTTTTTACAAATTTCAAGATCAATTGTAAAATTCAAAACTTTTACCTATACAAATATAAAGAGTGTGTTGGAACATATAAAAAAACCCACTCTCTAAATTAATAAATACTCTTTATTTCTTAAAAGATACTCTTTAAATATAAAGAGGCTATTGGAGTTGCTCTAAGCACGTTAAAATGCTTACATGAGGGTGGATTTTCGACACGTCTAGGCATTAGAGCACTAGGCTGGTTTCTATACTTTAATTTTTGGTTTTAGAGCATGTGATACTTAATGATGATCTTTAAATAGTAATTAAATACCGTGAGCATGTGGCCCTTAATGATGCTTTCATATAAAAATACTTCCTCCTTTTCACCAAGTTAAATTTTTGTTATACATTTATATAAATTATATAAGTCCCAAAATATAGATTACTACTATGTAATTTTGAATTTTCATTTGATAGTGTATTGTTATAAAATGCAGATTGATAATAATCAAAATGAACTTTTTTTTATTTTGTATAAAATATATATAAATGTATGTTTGAAAATGCTCCTACAAGATAATTTTACTTGCCTAAAAACACTTCATGTATATTGAAATTTGATTGCAACTGCCCATTTGTATCCTTCTGAATTGAATTATAAAAAAAGAATAACAAAAAGACTCGACTTCTTCTCGATTTTTATTTTACTAAAAATTAATGTTTTTTAGTTTGAGTAATGATGACGATTACAAGATGCGTTGAATGGTAATGGTGATTTTAGACGTGTTATTAACATTAAAATATGATTTTAATTAAATAACAGAGCCTAACTTTTAGATAGAAAAGTTTAAAATGAACCGATTCTCACTTTGGTGGTGATATGTTACCCAATCAAATTGGCCTAACGGGTCCAAATCAACTAATGTGGATCACTTATAGCACATAACACATAATTTAAAGGCGTACCAATATTTCTGCAAGTCTAGAAGGGTTATTGAGAATAGATTATAATGATTTTTAAAGGTTTTTAATGTAAAAGATGAGAGAGAATGAGTGGAGTTGAGTTGTTGAGATTTGTGGATGTGATGAGATGTGTGGATTTGATTGATTTAGGAGAGAGAAAAAAATTGAAAAAAATAAAAAATTTTGAAAAATACATTCCCAATCAGGCTTCTGATTGTATCTTTGAGATAAGAAGTGTCAACTGTTGACAACTTTCAAACTACTTCTAAACTACGACTATGTCATCAATAGACGAGGACTTATGAATGGCCTACGAAATATAGAGTCAACTACAAATAGGCGAGGGCCACGAGTCGCTTGAAATATGAGCGAAGTCCCAGAGTACATATAAAAAGGCTAAAAAATGAAATTAATAAATAAATAAAAATAAAAGAATTTGATGAGTAAATCTTTTCCGCAAACCGAGCATAAATTACATTATACATTAAATAAACCAAAAGGGACACTGTAGTTTTAAATGCTCAATCAACATTCAACAAAGAAGCATCCATTCTTCAACTTCCCCCAAGCAATGCCACTTCACATCAATATCCTACTCTATATACCCCAACTCACTATCACTGAAGTTTATATACACAACACATAACTTTCATCTGTGAGTTCCTTTAACCATTTGGTGTGGTGATTGAAGGATAAATATGCAAATACGATTTATAGAAATCATTTCCTTACTTTACTTTCCGGCACCGGCGATGGTTGTGAGCTACCACCAAGAGCTGCTGCAGCTGATTCCACGTGAGTAAGCAGATACTCATAAATCTTCTTTCTTATCCGGTCAACAGTTTCGGCCGAGACACGAGGAGTTTCTTCGTCCTTCGAAGACCCGATTTCATCTAACCAGTCGTTGACACTCTTGAGTTGACTTAACATGCCGGCTATTTGACCATTATCTGATAAAGCCGAGACATCCACGTCAGCATCCAAGAATCTTTCCACAAAACCCAAGAACCAATCTTGAGACTCCAACCTTAACATTTTCGCCAAGTCCATGGCCTCGTCGAGACCACCACCTTTAGCCCACTCGACCGGAGGTGATATTTTTGCATTTTGACCAGCTGCTGATCCACCGTTGACCCGACTTGGAGTTCCCAGAGTCTTGGAGTTTGATGTTTGCCGAGGTTTGGTCAAGGTTTTCTGTGCTGTTGTTTTAGTAGAGTTCTCAAGAACCAAAACGGGCTGCTGGGTCAGGACTGTCTTCGGACTTGAGGCCAGAATCAAGGATGCAGCCGGACTTGGGGTGCCCGGTTTGCTATACAACATGAACGATGACAAATTGGTGGCAAGTGCAGCGTGGACCCAAGAAGAAGCCCGTTTAGACCTATCTAACCTGACCTTCACCGCTTCTTCTGATGGATCTTCTTCACTTTGTGAAGGGTCGAATGTAATAGCCTTTGCTAAGGAATCAGCCACTGAAAAAGCGCTACTCAAGCTAGCATGCAGGGCCAAGAATTGCTCAACCGCAGGCTGTGGGTTATCTTCCTTTGCAGATGAACTCAACTCAGCATATTTGCTGTTGCAAGAAAAGACATTGAAGTGTGGCCCTAAGCACAAGGAAATAGACAACTTTCAGAGATTTTATTTTCAAAAGAATGTGTACCTTAAGCATTGAAGTAAACTTTCTGCAGCTGAAGCCTCTTGCATTGCTTCAATGGCAGCCATTTGAGCAGCATCTCTATGGTTCAACACATCCTGCATATTACAAAGGAGAGCTTTTGCAATCAAATGTCTTGAAAAGTCGACAACCAGAGAAGTTATCAATTCATCATATAGTAAGTTTGTAACCAAGCGATAAGGGCAATAAGCTGACAACAAACTACCAAATGAGATACTCACTGTTGCGCGGTTGGGGGTGGGGGGTGTGTTTTGGTTAGTTGGAGAAGCTTATCGAGACGGAGTAAGATCAATAATAGCTAATGAATTTAGACATGGGAACTATTTACTCATTGAACTTTAAAATGGAAATAATCGCTCACCGAACTTTTAAACTGATCCACCAGTTGTCACTGTTCACGCCGTTGAATTTATGAGAAAATGCCACGTGACAAGTGAAATCTTGCGTGGCATCGAAATATATGTTAACATCATCCATATAAGTAGAAAATACGAGCAATGCTTGGAGTATACACACTTTTTGTGTGGTAAAATACCACACACTAATAGGGGTATGGGCCCCCCCACATTCAAGGGGGGCATTTTGGTCGTTTTGTATTTTGTGTATTAGGGTGTGGTATTGTGTGGTAGTGGATTTGTGTGTACTTCTAGCATTTTTCAGAAAATACAACTACCAAACCAATGAAAATTGCACCTCTTCACAAAATCTGCTTTTAACATTTCATTCTGATTTTGACGTATTAACGAACTTCCCTAAGTAGAAAATACAACTATCAAACCAGTGAAAATTGCCCCCCTTCACAAAATCTGCCTTGGACATTTCATTCTGATTTCGAATTAACACACTTCCATTGGTGAAAAAGGAAGATTTCTACTGATTTTGGATGACCTTAACTTGTACTTTGGTGTCACGTGAGATTTTGTCTGCCACAACGCATTTTCTACCAAACTCAATAAATGAGGGGATGAGTAGTGCTCCATCCTCAACAAGCAGAGAACTTTGGTGAGTAATCGTTTCCATTTTAAACATTAGTGAATAATTTCATGTCTCGAAATTGGGTGAATGTTTATTAATTTTACCCTCTCAAGAGTAAAGAAACTCCCCTGCCTTCCACTGAAATAAAGATAAGAGAAAAACACTAAGAACCATCCAATATTTATGATTTTAGCAGCAAAATTTTTCACTGGAGGAGTTCAACTTTCAGAAATACTGAAATGGTGGTTTTAAATCAAAAAGAAGCAATGAGGCTCCAAGATTCCAAACAAGAAGAAAAGAACTTGAATAGGCAAATTGTGTACCTTCCCGAGTTTTACAATGGATGATGGAAGAGATGCACACGAAATAGTACTTCCATCCGTCAATCTACTTTTACTGAGAAAAATCTTGACTAAATTTCCAGGGACCCCATTAGCAGATTCTCCAGATCTTTTCCCCGGCGAAATTCTTTGTGTAGTCAACTTATTAGTATCACCTGAATCTCCATTTGCAGAAGCCTTTCTCACAGATCCATTAACCTTATTTTCCTCCCGGGATGATTTGGAAGACTCAACTTTATTCTCTTCCTTAGATGGCAGCCTTTCACTTATGGATTTCCTCGGTACCTGCAGAACCAGAATTTTTACAATATTTCCCTTCAAAAGCCATCAACACAAATTACAATTTTTCCTTTCTTATTTTAGTTAACAAAAGACATACAAAAATAACAGAAAAAAGGAAAAAAACGAACTTACAGAAGTACTTCGCACTTCTGGCTTTTGGACTTGCTTATTGACATTCAATCTTGGACTTTCCCTACCCTTAACATCCATATTCCCTTCCCAACTCTTTCTCAGAGCCTTTGGCCCCATTTCAAGACCTTGAATAATATTCTTCATCACACTCCCAGCCGACGTCTTCTTACTAGTTGGGCTTGCCCCTCGTACGGGGGTCACCTTTTCCCCTAACCCCACTTTAGCAGTCGCCTTCTCCAATCTCCCCAGCCCCTTAATCTTCCCCTGCTGCTTAATCCCATTAGCAAACTTCTCAAACGAAGTAGGCAATGAATAACAACTTGTTGGTGATGAGGGTATAGACCTCGAACTCGAAGAATTCAATTTCCCCACAGATTCCCTCTTTGCATCCAACGTGATAGATAACTTTGACAACTGGGATTTCGACCGAATTAACCCAGGTGTCTTCTTCTCGACTTTATCTTCTTTAACACTACAACTCATTTTCAACGGTGTAGATTTAACATCTTTAGCATCTTTAGCCCCAAGATTACTCAACAATGGTGAATTTGACTTGGTTTTGTTAATTGATTTCGAACCCAAAGATGAACCACCATTGCTATTGAGGAACCCTAAAGAACGAGTTGCAACTAAATCTTCAGGAGTCCCAATGCACGGATGTCTACCTGGAACTAACCTAACCCCTCTGAGAATAGGCACAGGTGAAGCAGCTTCGAGCCTATCAATATGAATAAACTGACCTAACTGGATCTTATCACTAAGAATTAGATCATCGTGTTCATCAGGTAGAGAAACATAAGTTGCATGAGATGAATCTGATACCTTGAGATAAAACCCTTGATTTGGGAAAAGCTCACCTCCAGCTAGGGCAGGTACGATGCTAATTACTTGTAAGAGAGATGATCTGTGCTCACCAGCAACCTTCACATCTGTATTCATGTGCTGAAGAAGCTTCAATAGAACCCCAGGAACTAAACTCGCCATTGTTATGTGATTCTTTATGCATCACTTTCAGAAAATCCCCAGATGGAAAATTTTTCAGATTTTCTATCAGGAACTAACAAATTGTTGACGAATGCAGAAATTATCGGTTGTGAGATCCAAAACGGAAGAAAACAATAATGATTAAAACTGATTAATAAAATATTGGGAAATTATCGATGGTTACAGCTGAAGAAAAACCGAAGGGGAAGTATGCTGTAAGCATTGATTGCGCAGCAAACTACAGATGCGTAAAAGGGACTTTTTGACGGAAATTATTACGCAGTTACAACTTAGAAATCAGTTGGGGAAGAAGGAAAATGGGAAAATAAAAATAAATAATTGAGAAATAAAAAATGGGCAAGGCAAGCGTACAAAGAACTGGGTTGCTCAACATGGAAGGCTCCTGAATGGATACCATTTGGAAGATTGCAATTGATGGCAGAGAGTACAGAGAAGCCCACCGCATCATTGATCCAAAACATGTAGCTGACCCCATCATGGCTTTCACACCTATTTTTCTAAGTATTTCTTGGTTCAAGTCAATATTTTAATAATTATAAAACTCTCGCGGAATCAAGTCGTGGAAATTATTTTTTGGTAAAATTAAACACATTGAAGACCATTTGAGTAAATCAAAGAAGAAGAAGGGCTGTTTTTTACAAATACGGAGACGAACAGTCATTTTAATTTTTACTCATCGGTAAGAAAATCTTCCTAACGATACCTTAAAAGGATATGTATCCTTATAAAATAGAGGTAATGTTCAAGTACAAACGCTAGTTACAGTGCTAGTGAATATTTTTCGACCACATACAACCTTAGTTTGAAATCCTAAATTAGCAGGCTCAATACGATAAGTGAGAGCCAAGAATTTTCATCTCCAACGACATCACCAGGCTACGGGTCAAAGTTTTTTGCCATGTTTTGGTAAAATTTATGCCAAAAGCTTTGATGCACCACCGACACGATGTCGCTGAAAATTTTTCGAATCACAGCTTTTTCTCGTTGTCTTTGGATCTAAATGCTGCCTCAGATTTCAAAATGTGTCACAGTGGTAGAAAATACTACTAGCGCTTGTGCTTGAACATTGCCCAATAAAATAGACCAACTAGAACGTTTAGGCTTCTGCGACAACATTCGTGTATTATCAACTTTTAGTTTACTTTCATTTATGTGCGTGTCGAGTCTTCACATGCGTAGGTAGCGTCGAGTGGTGTTTTTAGACAATACAAGATTGAGTGATAATTTAGAGTATGTTTAGCAATAACGTCAGACTCTTATTCGAAGTGAGTGATAATCCCTCTGTAAATTTGTTTACAAAAGTCTATATGTATTGTTTCAAATTATTTCTTGTTGACGTGTGTTTCTTTAAACTGTCTACCCCACTCATTTACTAAGATTGTGAACCCTTATCGAATAAGATTATTTACGCATTAATAATCGGCACACCTGGCCACAATAATTCATGATAATAATGCTTGGAAAAGTACGTAATTATTATACGCGAATGACTATTATACCCTTGATGAAATTATGTAATTGTATCATGCCATTCGAAGCTTCCCATAAATAGTGTCAGCTTATTAATTTAAATTCATTCCTGAGACTTTGTAATTCATTCTCTCTAAATTCTTCTATTATTTCTATACTTTTATAACATCGCTATCAAGACAGCCTCTAAATTTTTCGAAAGAATACTGGAAATAAGATGCTCTACAACAGATCTTATGATGATCAGAAAACCTGATTATTACCAATGAATTAATTCATCCTCATCAATCCTAAATAACTCTCTTTTTGCAAATACATCATTGAAAATTCCCTTTGTTCATATTCTTCTCCCACAATTCCTCATTCTACACAACTCCGCTTTGAGACGTGTCCAAATCCCAAAATTGGAAGAATTGAGTCCAAAGAATTTTCCGATCAATGTAAATACATTGCAAATCTCATCCATGGAATAATTAGAGAAGGAAAATGAAATCATATGATTTTATAATATAATAATATATTAAACTATAACATCTGCTTTTATCGAAATATAAGGAGTATACATTATCAAAATCAAATTTTCTCGACTCCATTATACTCGATTTAACAGAGCCTTCGATTTGACACAAACATCGAGTAGGTGAATAACTGCTTAAATACGTTATTATCAAACTTTCAAAATTTACAAATCAAGACACCAACTTTGAAAAGTTACAAAATAGTCATTAGAATATTTTGATATCGATAAATTGAAGTAGAAAGGAGATAATTTTCCAATCGTGAAAACATTGATAAAATATTTTTGACAATTTTACCTTTGCGAATTGAATTGATAATTTTACCCTTTAGGTAAAACCGACCTAATTTTGATTTGACAAATGTTGAAAAAATGGATAGAATATTCATGAAGAAATTCTAAATCCATTGATTATATAAATGGCTTGAAGTCCATTTGAGCTTAAAAGATCGAAATATTAATGTAACTCCAAGAGCTTCAATTACATAATGTACTTATTCTGTATGATAAGTGTGATCTCAGAAGAAAGAGATTTGCTCTGTATAACAAATCGCTCCCTAGGTTAGCTCAATATTTAATTCTCAGACTTTATTTACTCGTAATTTAATTACCGCAATACCTCCTACTTGATGATGGGTTCAACCGCCACTAAACTAAGGTTTTATATATTTCAAGACTTTATATGCTAAGTCGGGTAATACCTTCTACTACAGATCCTACTCCCCAAGCAAGTTAGTTAAATATTATGCAATTTAATTTTGCTATTTAAATTCAGAATTTATATTTATTGCAATAATTCCCATACAGAGGTTTCACCACCTATTTGGAGGAAATTTAATTTCTGCAATTTAAATTTACGACTTTATACTGAGATATTTCTAATGTGGTGGGTAGAATACCACATTGGTGTGCATATTTTCAATGTGTAATACTACATGATTGGTTATAATTTAATCCTACTCTGTAATAAGAAATGATCAAATATTCTAATCATACTCAAGTAGTAGACGATGAGAATAAAATTACTTCCTCATATATCGAATATTAATGGAGAAAATTGAACAAGTGGTACTTCAAGTTACCATTGGATAAATAGATGAAAATAAAATGCTCAATAGATCCCATGTTGATAAATCAAAGAAAATATATCGCATGGAGAGATTATATGAAGTAACTCATCATGATATGACGATTGTATCAGATATGAGAGTAAAATGCTCTTGAAGAAGCATAATCACTCAGATTTGTATTCAATAAAGTTCAATACGATATTATTATTACTCATAAGACAAAATGTACCGGTTTAACATATCGAGAATATCAAAAGATGGCATTAAACACTAAAAATATAGAAATGCAAAAAGAACATACATAATCAATCCATAAATGAGGGATGCCTCGAGAGTATAAATACTCCGTAATCGCCACCATCAATTTTAGGATTCATAATGAAATATTTAAAGGATCCGAATTTCTTTTCGCTTGACACCGCGGGTCCGTGATCGACTGACCGGGCTTCCGCTGCATTCTTGAACATATGCATGAAATTTGATGAGTAGTTCATCAACAAGATTAGCAGAGATAAGTATTTTTCTCGCCGAATGAGAAATAAACTTATTATTTACACCTCGATCTAGAAACGCTAAGTCATCAAAGAAATTATTAATATTCAACAAACCTATTGGTTTGATATGAAAATTCCAATCGTGGTCAACGTAGGCTATATTGAATATTTCCCTCCAAGCAGGTGTTGGGGAAGCCTCACTGAAGGACAATGAAAGATTACTATTATTCATCATATACATCATGCGCTTGTTGATGGATTGCGCTGTAGCCCCAACCCCGCTGGACCCATGGTAGAATTGGCCCAATTCGAGTATTAGATCCAACTAGATGGAAAGGTATTACACTAAACTCTTATTCCCCATGATGCTGGGCCATTATAAGTCTAGCTAAAAGTTTGTTGTCGTTCCTCCGTGATAAGATATATTGATTTCTTGTCTCCTAACTTTTTTATTTAGTCGGTTTGCCATATCCACATATCGATACGGCCTACCGCTTAGATCCACCAAGAATACATACGATTTTAATCATGCATATAAGATTGACTGTATGAGATGATTCTAAAATCTCCATATCCATCTCTACTCCTATTCTCTTTTACACTATACTTTAATGTATGAACATGAGAGATATATAAACTCCTTTTATTTGGAAAATTTTCAAACCAACAATTTGAATGCACTATTTACTTTTTGGACAAATATGGAAAGAGAAAAATGCAGAAAAATTTTTTAAGGAATGAAATATACTGCTTATGATTGAAAATAATATATATATATATATATATATATATCTTAAAATCAAAAAACAATATTTACAATTACAAGAAAACATTGATCTTCGTTATTACACCGAGCTTCCTTATATTAATATGAGAAAATTATTATACTAAAATTTTCTACTAAATTTACAAACAAGATCTTCTAAAAGTAAGTTTTTCAAGATCGTAACGCGCTTGTTGATCTTTAAATTTGGCCCATATGGCCATTAGCTCACCTTTGTACGTGTCCACTAGATGTGTCTCAAGAGCGCTGAATATCATCCAAAGGCTCCTTACATCAATCCATCCTTAATTCGAACGCTATTTTATCTTCTCGATTTTTGGACAAGATTCCCACCCATGATTTACATCGAAAGTGTCACATGTCCATCGAAAGCACACTTTGTAGCATCCTCTCTAATCTTTTTGCTTCCGCTTTGAAAACTACTTTTACCCATACCATGCATGTATTTAGAAGGAATTGAAACCTCACCGTATAATCGAACCTTTTTGCTTCAATCAAGCACTGGACATCTTGTGATACCCTTATTCATTGAAGATTCTTAATCTTTCCAAATTTACATCGATAGCAATCCTTTTTGGTGATTTTGACCCAGAAAGGACTGATAAAGATTTTCAAGATTTGAGTGCATATGATCCATTACAATGTATAGACCTCTTGTTAGGATGAATTTTGCAATAATTTGACGATTTATTTATGTAATACGACGCTGTATTTAAATAAGACCGATTTTAAATAAATAATATGAAGTGAAGAGCTACGACATTTCTAATTAAAATAATAGCCGGATGTGATGCGATGAGTCAGAATCTGTTTGAATAGTGGTAGATAATAATGTCACTAAAAGATGATGATGGAATACGTTTATGAATTGTTTCTATGATAAATCATATTGATAAATATACGATACTAGTGAAATCCAGATAAGAATTTCATCGAACTAGAAGTTCAATAATACTGCTTTGCAAAACCTATCGACCATCCCTGCTTAAATAATTATTGAAATCAATATTTCATGAAGAATTAAATGAATTCTTCAATGATCGTTTCGATAAACGATGAAATCATTACTAACCAATATAAATAAATCCCAAATATATCCTGAATAAAGGATGAGAAATATGGGCTCCATCATCCTCCACGACTACTAGATATTACGATACTTGATCCACTAGATAATACACGTATACGATTCAGAATTTGAAATTTATTTAAATATTTGCACTACCAGTGATGAAAGACATGATTTCCAGATTTAATGATAAAGCCTAGAACGATATCCCAATACTGAATAAATCCTCAAGGATTTGAGATGCAGATACAAGTGATATTATATGGCAAATTATTTAAAGTCCTCAAATAAATTGCCGATATCGGCATTAGTAACGCAAACTGGCCTAAATTCTATTAAGGTCGAATGATGAGAACATATATGATTAAAATCATATCAACTGTATGAGTTTTGGTGTTCAAATTTTCAAAGATTTAGGTGAGTATTAAAGGTTGAAAAATATGTGAAATGCATCATGTTATATCCTCAAATTGAAATACTAACTTGAAGTTCAAAGATGCATGAAAGGCTATGAACAATCACATATATCGCCATTATGCTGATGTTAGCATGCTTAGTAAGCTGCTGGAGTATTTCCCAATCATCTATATCAAAGCAAATTATAAAAGATGGTCATTTTAATAACTTATGATATACTCAAGAAAGATATAGACATAACTATATTGTGTAATCCTACAAGAGGATTGATAATGAGATATCTCATAAGTTATGTCGATATGGGGAAAGAAATGAAATTGAAAAGTGTCGATAAGATATGAAATGTAGCGCTACATACGATCAATGATAATGAAAATATTGAGATATATTGAAGATGATAACCTGGTGAATGAACTTTGATTTATGAGATGATGATGATGATGACTGGTGGTCAAGTTTAAAGATAAGCATGGTATACGTCAGACGCTCACGGTAAAGTTTAAATTACCGACCTCAGTAGTGACTCAAAAGGAAATTAAAGGATCTGACGAAGCCTTCTGGTTTATAAAAGATTCTAAAGCGGAGCTAAGCTCCTTGAATGAAATAACCTATTGTTGAGTATTAAATGTTAAATGATATTTTAAGTGTTAGTTATGGCTGTTTACTTATACGCTATTACATGCTTTTTACGATGAATTTATATGTTTTGAAAATTGTATTTGGAGACATGTGTTCATGCCGTGAATGTTTTGCTGTAAGAAAATTGATGACTCTAAACGAACGAAGAGTATAAAACCAATGTATACGATATACTCATACAAACGTATTTAAAGATTTTGAAATGCCGGCAAGATACTCAGATAAAATACGCCACGACGCACTCTTTTCCTCGATCGGCGCTTTATCCCATCGCTTTTCCTCAGTGTTTTTATCGAGGCAACTTTAAAGTGCGATTCACATGAATAATGTGACTTTTTTCCTTCATTGTGTTTTTCCCACCCGCTTTTTCCTAATACGCTTTAACGAGGCATATTCATGGTATATCGAGTAATCCATGAGAAATCGATACAAACAGATCTATTCTGATCAAGTTATAAATTTTTAACGCTTTAGATCCAAACGATGATGATATTGAAATCATTTACCGTAAAAGATATCACCTCAAGATATTTGAAATCAAACTGAGCAATGACTTTTTCCTTCGACGTTTTTCCCAATCTGCTTTCGAACTGCTTTAACGGCGAAAGACAATGAATACTGCATACATCACTGAAGACATCATGGAAAGCAATGTTTTGACGAAGAAAGATAACCACTCCAAGCCTATCCCGCAATCAAGCTGGAAGTTTTTTTTTTCCCACTCGAGCTTTTTTTCTCCAAAACAAGTTCGTGTACATATCAGACAATACCATTCAAGGCTTTGATTACTAATAATCGGTAATAATTGCTAAGCATGACTACATAATAATTTGAGGAATAATTTGGTAAAAGACGTGAATTATTATATGCGAACGACTCATTATACCGGCTTTAAATTACGTAATTACAATCGCGCTTATCTCAAGCTTTTCCTATAAATGCGCTTCAGCTTATTAATTTAAATTCATTCTCGAGACTCCTTGTAATTCATTCCTCTCTAAATTCTCTATCGTTTTCTATACTTTTATAACAATTTATAACTTATATTGTATTCATAATTAATTATTAAGTTAAGGTAGTTTGACAGTTACTTTTACTATGACAATCAAATTCTAAATAAGCAATATATTAATCGATCACTTCACTACTTCGAATTTATGTCATTTGCAAATACAAATCAATATAAATGTTTGCAAAATATTTGGCTCACGTAGAAAAATCCTTTCCATTCTGGTAAAAAGTGACATTTTTCTATTGTTTTCTCTATTGATTGACCATAATTAAAGCTCGTCCTAGTTACGAAAAGACAATATAATGTCACTCTCCTACATTTTTGGATATATGACCCATATACAAGTCATAGAATTACTAGCTCTGCCATAAACCCTCACAATGGGAGCCAAACGTACACGAAGTTACATTACACCTAACATGCCATCAATTAAAAACCTCCCAATTTGTCTTTTAATCTATGTTTTCCATTGAACATGCTCTTAAGTATACAATTTCATTTGATCACAAAAATAAAAATAAATAAATAGATAAAAATAAAAAAAGTTAGATAATTTCATCCTATGTTTAGCACAGGTCACTTTGATGTGAGCATGACTTAAAATGCGAATCTATAGTGACAATTCATATTCATTTAATTATATATCTTATCAAGTTAAAATAAACCTTGTGAACAAATAAATAAGTATATTAATTTAATGTTGTGAATGGTTATAGCATGAGACGATCAAATGGATAGAAAATAAGACAAAACATAGGACACACCAATTAATTGTATTTAGGAGATGTATATCACGTCACCACCATTTAATATTAAAGTGGCATGTCTCGTAGACACAATATTCATTATATATAGATTTATTTAATATAATGTAATACTCCTTCCGTTCAGTAAAGACAGTCTCACTTTCATTTTCACAAGAATTAAAAAAGATCAACTAATATTCTTGGAAATATAATATTTATAAGTATTTTATCCAATATGCCCTTTCAAATATTTATTATTTCACTTTAATTATTCTTATATGTTGATAACGATGCACATTAAATAAGAATATATATAACAACTACCAAATTAATTAAGAAAGTGGGATTATAATTTGGACAAATAAAAATAAAAATTTGAACTATCTTTATGGGACGGAAGGAGTAATATCTTATATGCAGTGATATATTTGTAATTGGGTGGCCACAAGGTGTACATGAATGTGAGCATGTGCAAAGATGGCATTGTCGGTTACGATGAACATTCAAGAATTGTCAGCCTCAGCCTCAATTTGTGAATACTTTAATTTGGCATTCTTGACGTGATCCCTATCGTTTCCTGGATATATAATCAAACAATATTTGGTTCGAAATATTTGTTGACCAAGGACCACTCACTGACCTTGAAATACTATTCGCCCGAGTGGATGAGTAGAAATATTTAAAAGTTGAAACATTACAAACCAGTCGCAGTCGCCCTTAAAATGTTACAGATTTTGAGTGAAATTTAGAATTCTTTTCTTTCTTTGTTTTTTTCCATTTTTTTGTGGGCCCCATGTATTTTGCTTAATTTCATGCTATACGGTTGCATTATGTAATGGCCTGGCCGTCGGCGCTCCTAGAACACGCGCACACACCCGCATGCACCAGAGGCCAACGCTATGTCCATGACAATTAGCTCAAGTTCGTGGTGAGAATAGGTAGTGAGTGTTATGTCACGCCCCGCCCCGGACTCCATTTCATATCATTTTTGGAAGAGTCAAATTAAAATTTTCTTGACTTCATCTATTTTCTTTTATTAATAATTTCTCTCTCATGATATATGTTCGTTATTTTCAAATTAATAGAAATATATACTCCACTCAGTAATATTTTATTCCTTTGATTCTTGAAACAACATTCAGAATTTACATACTTTCTTGGTTGAATCAATAGTGTTATATTTTTACTTATATTTGTAATTTAATAAAGTTGGAGGCTGAGTGCAGCTCTTTTCCCAATTCTATACATGTGTAAGTAATAATGCATTCAATTTAAAAAATAGGAGCAAGCAAACCTTTGTTTCCTTTTTTTATTGAGAACACCACTGTGAGGTTGGTTGCTCTGTAAAGGTATTTAGTGCTTGTTGAGAGATCTTTAGAGGTAAATTAAAGTTAACTTTTGAGAAAATAATTTCACTCAGAAGGGACCGAAAAATGAGAATTTTGAATTTAACGGTGGAGTCAGGTCAAAATATTAGTGAGAGCACCAAACAAATATTTTGTACAAATTTTATATATATTGATATCATTTTTATTTTTTAGTTTTGAAGGGATATATATATATATATATATATATTGAATTGCAAGGGATATATTAATATTATAGGAAAAATGAGATTAATTGTGAAAATTTTGGAGAAGAAAATGGATGCTTAATAATGCATATCTAAAACACATTGAAGTACTCGAATGTATCATTAAGAGCATTCATATTGAATACATATATACCTAGTTAAAATATTGGCGTAACAAATAAAGTGTGTTAGAGCATTTCTATGATGTGAATTTCAGCTTACACATCTCTAATAGTATGTGAATTGTGAAAATATAGCTTCACATGATACAAAAACATTGACATTACACTTTAAAAAAATACAGAATATCAAGTACAGATTTTAAATGTAGACGATATATATACTAGACATCTATAAACCCTTTTTTTTAAATACAATTAACATTTTTTCATTTACTTTCTTTATTATTTCTCGTTTTTAGCCATTAATTAATATACATATAAATCATTACTTCTTCAATCTACATCTATCATATCTGAAAATTCTTTCTCTTGATATTGATTCTATTCGTCACACCAAGAATAATTCACATGTATTGGAGATATTCTTATTTAAACTCACTAATTGAAAGACTTCTATTTTAGATTTTAAAATTTTGCATTGATACATGAAAGTTGTCTCAAATCATATAATCAATATTTTATTAGCGGTCATGATATGTAATACATCAATCCTTGCAAAATAAAATAGGATTATATATGAATAAATAATTAAAAATTTTGCCAAAGTAACATTCAAAAAAAAAAATTGCCAAAGTAAAAACCATTGTGATCAAGATGACTAATGGCAAATAATATCCAATAAAGATTAGTTACATGACTAATGGCAAATCAATTTTATAGGCACAAAAAATAAATTAAATTTCGTTTTTGTTTATTATACAATCAAAAGGGTCTATTCCCAAAGCATCCTATGAGGTGAGATATTTGGAAAAGTCAAAAAGTCAAAAATGAAGATATGATCGAGCATCCATAGCAGTTATGATACAGCTGACTTTATAAGAAACATAATTATTTAAATTAATTAACTAATTAGCTTATTGCTTCATAAACACACCATCAGCCTCCATTTGATAAGAATTCTAAATGATGATTAAGTTAATACAAATAGAAAAAATAATAAATGATCTACAATTGGATATTACTTGTGAATCATCTTCGTTAGTTTTGTTACAAATGAAAACAATTATCGTATTTCTGAGAAAAATATTATATATTATATTATAGTTGTTATCAGTTCAGAAAAATAGAAATAGAACTTGGAAAAAATGCATTTCATAAAGATCATAAACAGTATCAAGTGAAGCTCAAAATGTAAAATCAAGTGCCATTTTTATCTTATTTGCTTTTATTTAATTATGAATTATTGGGATAGGTGCATTCATCTTATTTATACAAATAAAAAATATTTATATATCAACAAGTCGAAAGAATATCTTTCGGATTGATATTTATTTAGAAGATGAACATGCGTTCGATTAATGGAAAGTCACAATTTTCAATTTGTATTCACATAACATCTCAACCAATTAAGCTACCTATAGAACTTTAATAAGAATATATAGTACAATCGATATTCAGTTCTAATTTTATTAATCGATAGAGAAAACTTGAAATATAGAAATACAAACTATTTTTAACTGTCTAATCAATTCATGACCCACAATTACAATCTAACCATGTAGGTCAACATGTAGCACAAGTGGTGTTACATATTATTACTCAAATTTGAAGTGTAAGAAAGTGTAAATCGATCGAGAAGAAAAACTGCCATATGAAATATATATTGTTATATTTATCAGTAATGTTCTTAAACTTTATTGTTATATTTATTAGTAATGTTCTTAAACTTTATGTTGTTTATATGCAGTATTATTATTTTTTTTTTAAAAGAATAAAGTATATAAAGAAGGAAAAATCAAAAGTAAAAGGGGAGAGAATATAGATTATGTTAGGAATAATTTACATTTACAACTTTTATAATTTCTAACTCAATAATTAATAAGGATTCATTACCTAATGATATCTCTGACCCCCCTAATTGCCCCACTTATTGCTCCCTTTACATAAAACTAACGTTCTCATTCAAATGATTGATTGTTATTTACTAAAGTGGTTGTAACAATTATTGCTATAAAATTTTGATTTAATACTAAACAAACACATGGATTAGCTTACCTCACACTACTCATCAGTCATCATTTTACTTTTTGGAGGATAAAGGGTCAACTTCAGTTGGGGAATCAATAAGTCGAGTACAACACGCGTGTTAGTGTATGTGTAAAAATGGATTTTTATGAATTTTGATGTGATATAAAAAAGAAAAGAGTGGAGTTGAATTGTGAAGATTTGTGTAGTACAGATACGTCCCACAAGATATATGGATATGAAATAAGAGAGAATAGTATAGTTGAAAAAAATATATAAAAATGTGTAAAATTTTATTAAAACGAATAGACTAACACGCGCATATATATGGCTATATTATTTATGCCATACAAATTCGTGGGCAGATTCAAATGCATTATCAAATATCATCCAATTTTTTATTTTTCTAAAATGTCCTCAAATGTCATCGTCCTCAAAGGCCCCGTCTTACTGGGACAAAATAGTAAACGACATAAATGGTTCAAATCAATGTAAAATAGTTATTAAGCATAAGTGGTTGTGTACCTTGATATTAATTGGTACTGCAATTTTTTACGCTAGTGAATAAGAAGCATACAAGAAATTTATTGTATGTGAACTATATTGTTAATATGAGATATCTTTGTTAAGAATTACAATTTAAAAGTATATAATATTATTCTATCAAAATGATAATATTAATAATAATTATAAATTGCTGACAGATGCATCTTTCAGCACTTGAACACATGCACTTAATGGATTAACAACTAATCACGCCTATGTATGAAAATAATTATATGTCTTCAAGTGTGACAAGACATACTTAGCATCTATTCATTATTTAGTCTATACTTGATGCATCCTTGAATGTGTTTGATTATTGCTCTTGTTATCTTCTTATATTTTACTTAATTTTTCTTTTGTTATCTGTTACATAATTTGTTTCTCATTAATTAATTGTATCTGAAAGGAGCAATGTCTATTCCCCATATTTTCACGAGTTTATTCGGTTTCAATCACAAGTTATGTTACTAGTAAAGTTGTAAAATAAATTGTACTACATATTTGGTAAGATCTCGTTTTTTCCACACATTACATCAATGATTATCAAATAAATCATGTGTGTGAGTTATACACCTTATACATATTTATTACACCAAAAACATTTTACTTGATAATTGATACAACTTTAATCTAAAAATCATTTTGCAATAATCTCCATTCAACATATCCAAAGTGACCATAATTTGATAATCTGAAAAAGTATCGAGAATGTGAACATTGAAGCCGATTATGTGTGTCCTGGGATGCACTAGGTGTCACACCCCAACTGATGAGACAGTGGCACTTCTATCTGGCTGATATGACACTCACTATGTATCACATCATCATGAGATACATTATAACGTGCACTCTGAGATGCATCGAATCGATTCATTATCTTAGAAGGGAAAAAGACATGGAAACAACTAGGTGGGATCACAGTGAAATGCAAGCAATAAATGGGTCGGTTGGAGGTAATACTAGTTTGTCACATAACATGGATCAATAATTTCACTCCACCAAACAAATGAACCGGGACAATTTTAATTAAGGAAATTGCAATGGAGGTCCTTTAAACTTTGCAACATGTGCAAATGGACCTCAAATCTCTGCATGCCAACAATGCCCATACCAAGACTTCTACACTTTGCAATATCATGAGTCCTGGATATAAACTATCGGAATGAGGTTAACATGCATGTGATCACAAGGATAATACTAGTAAGATTTCAATGTTGGGGTCCCAATAAGACATATTAAAGAAGTTTCAACCTTTACTTCGAATAAAAGAAACACGGAACACCACTCTTGCATACGAGCACATGTTCTCATCAAGCATTGCCTAAAATCAACGCCCAATGCTGAGACACAAAAATGTACTATAAAACAAGAAGCATGTATAAATCAACAGAACCAGCCAAATATGCCCAATCCCGAGCAATTTGTGAATAATTTAAATAGAATTCCTTCATAACAAAGTCTTTTAACTTCCTACTAATTTAGAAATCGCCAAACAAAAATATTTCTCCAACACTAATCTCCAGAAATGACAAACTGTGGCTCACAGGTCTTGCACACTCAAACCTTCAAACAGAATAGGATTTAACATTAGAATCGTCCAACAGGGAGTGTGTGAACGAAGTAATAACAGTCAATCAATCCATGATATGATAGCCAATTGCAAAATTGATAACTTGATTAAAGCTAATTCTTTTACAACATGAAAGATACATCCAACCACAGCTTGCGACACACAAGCATCTGGCAATATTAAAATTACAAACCTGATATTCTAGGTTTCAATTTCTAGTATTTTCGTCTTTAAATAAATGATCAAAGATGCCCGTACATTGTATCTACTAAGAAAAGGTATTCCCCACCCAATTTCTAAAATAAATCTAGACATGGCATCCAATGGGATAGATCGGGCATTTTCCAGAGGTCACTGTCCCCAAAAAAAATAGCTTGTGTTTGGTTTAAATTTTTTTTTTTTTTTCCCTTGACTACACACATTGACTTGTACACCTGAGTCAAAGTCAAATATAAAAATCAACTAGACATTATTATCCACATATTTTGCGATCCCACTTCTTTTCAAATTAAAATGCGACTTTTTAGTATCACGGGAAGTTTACCCGACACTTAATTATTGCTTATTAGAGCACATTTTCAAGCAATCCTTTTATTAAATGTTATGACTAATGGTGACTAATGACAGACGGCCAACATTGGACATGTGAACCATAAAACAAGCTTGAGTCCAGCTTGTGCTTGGTACTGCAAGTGCTATAATATCATCCAACTTGGTATCCAATTTGGAAGAGGTTTAGTCCAGTAGTAAGAACCTGGAGGAAGGGATTGCTTCAATTTGTCAGCCTTCTCGAGATCAAAAACACAAAGAGTGTAGAGGTACTTTGAGCAACAAACTTTGAACTTCACCACATCTTTGCTCTTCTTGATCTTAACAGAACGTGCATCCTTCCTTCTAGCTGTAAGAAGGAAGTCCTTGATCTCATGAATCTGCTTCGGCTGAGCAGCAAGGGACAAAACACAAAATATGAGTAACACTAGCAACCTTATAGGACAATTCTTTAATAATGTTTTATCCTCAATTTTCTGCAACAAAACAAGACATTGGCCACAACTATGAGGGTGTTAGCGGATGAGTTTTAATGTATTTTTATGAGTATGAAGAGAGAGAATGAGTGGAGTTAAATGGTGGCGATTTAATGAGTGAAGAGATATATGGATGTGATTTGTTTGACCAAATTTAAAATTTGAAAAAAATGCATTAAAATGTATTTTTGGCTTTATGCTAACACCTTCTATGACATAATAACTGAAAACAGAAAATACTGTACAGTGATATAAAGATAAAATGAAATGACATTAGAAAATTTACTATAAACGGATTTCAAGGTCAGAAATCAAATTAGATATTAGCATAAGGGTTGAGCAAATAACCCAGGAGGGTTTAGTCTTTGTCAAACGGAGTGTAGAATCCTATAAAGCTATTCTTCTTTAACATAATCCCCAGAAATAGTTGACTCTCCAAAGTGAAGAAGATTTTATATTAGCTATTGAATTACTCAAACTGAATTCAGAGCTAGCAACATTAAAATACAGCCACACTCTTTCGCTGACTAGGGCCGTAAATGGTGATACCAACTAAAGCCAATTAAAATGAAGTCAACGCTTGCAAGGAATATCCCATTCAACCATCCAGGTTCTGCATTACGATAAACGAATTTCACCATAATGCATATACAATGCTTTAGTTTGGAACTCAAATAAAGAGATGAGAAATGAATAAATTAGAAAAGAAAAATTTTCATTTACACTAGTTAGACAAAAAAGTCCTGTAGTGAAAATTATTGAACCACAAAATGAACTACATTTGGCCCTCAATTTGGAAGTTTAGCTTTACTTTCATAAAACTTGAATATAAAGATCCCTCAATAATGACCCAATTCAGAACCCTTGAAATGTCTAAATTATGAATGACAGACCTCAGTTCATTCACTTATGGAAAAATGAATTAACAATTCACTCATTGGCAAACTCTGAGGACATTGTTTCAACCAAAATAAGATTATATATCTTCCACCAAACAGCTCTTGAATCACATGCTTTTGAAAGTAACTATATTCCTACGGCATGTTCCAATGAGCGCAGATTGAAATCGTTATATTAACTAGCACAGAGATCATCTTTTAGTCTCAAAACACCCACAAACGTATCGACATACACGAATAAAACCTTATCATACACTACCTTATCCAAAATCCAGAAAGAAATCCTGATAAATAAATTATATAAAATTACAGTGCACAAGAATTGCTGTTTTTCATCGTATACAACTAAATCCAGATATCCGCTTGGTAAGTGTGAAAAACATATACAAACATCGGAAGTTACCGTACCATTTTGGGATGATAATCGAGGAGTGGTTTGATTTGACGAAGAATGCTACGCAGCTTACAAACCCTAAATATTTGGGGCTATTCACCAGTGAGACATTATAAACCCTTCGGCTAATTGGCGCGTTTGGTCCCAACTTTTAGAAACCTTGTATATACAAGACCTCTTGTTCGAAAATTAGCATTTTGATCCTTCACTTTTCGAACGAAACAAGGACCTTCACTGAAATTTTTGTAGTGTTGAGTTGTGAAGAATTCAAATAATAGATGGTGTTTTGTGTTCAATATTGTTGATTTTAGAGCATCATTAGTCTGATGAAATAAGTGTCCCAAAATCCTATTTAATTAGATCATTAGTCATTACCATTTAAACTAGTATATTATAGTATACGATGAATGTTATATTATGAGTAATGCTACTTTAATACGATGATTGACGCAGTAGTTGACACAATATAATGTCTCAAAATTCCATGGGATAAGATACCATCAGTGAAAACATTTCGTTCTATAAAATTTTGATACATTACTATTGAATGAATTACTATATCAAATCATTGTGTTAAAGTAAAATTATTCGTTACATTATGTCATTTTTTTCACAAAACTTAATGGCATTTTCAGTGGTTTAATCTAGGTAACAATTTACATTTCATTCCTAGTTCCAAAAAAGCTTATTTTGTTGTTCATTTTTCTTAGTTACCGGATTGATTGATCCTCATCTTTGGACTCTAGCAATTTAGCCCTCACGATTTTCATGCTCTCCGGATTGATCTCTTTACTTCACATTGCTTAAAATGAACACAAAAATTCGAAAAAGAAGATAAGGAAAAAGTCCAATAACAATACACAATTCACACTTATCACACCCCAGACTGCAACTGAGAATCATATTTTGTAAACTTTCAAAACATGAATTATCTCGTCCAATCACGTTCTTTATTTAATTCAATGAACACTATTTTTTAACTAAGAAAACTGGACATGTAGACATAAGGAGAGGTTTGTAAGAGGATTTCACAGGGGGGGGGAGTGGAAATTTATGGAAGGGTAAGATTCTACAGAAGTATGAAAGGCAGAATTGGGTTATAAGGTAAACTAACAAGGACACTCGGTGGCAGGGACGGATTTAGACGGGAGTCGGACTATGCTGTAGTTAGGTGCAAATATGGAATTAGTATTGAATTATTCAACAATTATCACAAAATATATTTCGGTGCGTTGGCTGGGAATCAAAGTTTGCAAATGCAAAGTTACCGGTTCGAGACTCAGCTAACGAAAGTCGTGTTTTGCCTTTTCCTTTGGTAGTTTTTCTTATTTGAAACATTTGTTCCCCCAGCTTCTGGTTTTGGTATTATTTTATTTCAAAAAATTTTGAAATTTTTCAATTTAAAAAATATTATTTTTATATAATCCTACATTTTTAAAAGAGTTAGGCAATGTTATATTCCCGTATAGATTGTTTTAGAACATCAAATTTTGTGAAACATTTGCTATAATTGTGGGCATGTGGTTGGATGTTGAAGTAGTCTAAATTATTAATGCTAAAAGAAAACGAAACCAATTTTGTAAATCAAATCAATTTAAAATTATCATAAATCAAAGCAACCAAATCAAATTTTTACATCATGTTAGTGTGCTTCTATTTTTCAAAATCAATCTAACAAATTGTAATTTTTAATAATATTATGTAAATAAATTCTATAGGGGAAAAATAGAAAAAAAAAATCTGGGCACTGCCCTGACCAACTCTCTTACAAATTCTTCTTAAGTTCAGTTAGGTCCTATGACAAATTCTGGATCCGTCCCTGCTCGGTGGGTCAAGCCCAGGAAAGTAAACTAGTTGGGCTCATCCAATTGGACCATGATTGCCCCAGTCAATTAACCCAATGCAAGCCCAATGTTCTTATACACAACGATTCAACTGAGAAAAATAGAAAAAGCTGGTTACACATAAAGTTCCCTTGACTAATGGAGTAATGGAGTAACTTTTTACACTCGTGTAGTCGTGTCAAGTAATGGGATCACTAGACACCAATGATATAAGCTCGACCATCTTATCAAGATTAGTAGTGTAGCATTCTTGCCAAAATTTTATCAAACGTCTTCACAATTTCGTACAATCTTGTCAATTTAATGGTATCATCAACTTTTTCAAATTGATAAATGATTTAAGAATCCAAGAGCTCGTGTATAGAATTTAAATGCGTCCTACACGATCAAATTGCAAAGTTTAGCCGATCCATTAGGCTTTTTAAGGGGTGATAACTTTTAAATTTTATCACTTTTTTTCTATTTTTTAAATCTATTTTGGGAATTTGGCGCAAATGGTCCATAAAAAAATAGGTTAGTGCACGTTTGGTCCCAAAAAAAAAAGGTAGTGCAAATGGTCCAGAAAAAATTAGGAAGTTGCACGTTTGGTCCAATTGGATGATTTCCGTCCATTTTCTCCGTTAACTTTTTCAAATAGTGCTATTTTGTCCTTTTGTGAACTCTAAATTGTTATGATAAATTGCATAAAAAGGCCATAACTTTTGAAAGTTATTAAATCAAGTCCTAAAAAATCCAATTTGTTTATATTAGTTCAAAATTTTAATTAAATTATACAATTTTATTTTTATCTTTTTATGGGAGAGAATTTTGTCCATAATTAAGTTTGTCTAATTAATTTGATACTAATTAGATAATTTTATCAAGAAACTTTCAACGTAATAGGATTTCTACGTTACTTTAACATTTCAAAATTTTCAACGCAAATTTAATTATTGTCCATAAATAATATTTTATTAGAATATATTATCAGTAAATATATCGAATACAAAGAATTAATAAAATGAATCGTAAAAATTGTTTGCAATAAGCCTATATCTTTCTTGTAATAACTCTTATCAATAAAATTTATTTCACGAGCTTGAATTTTCGACTGGATATGTTTTAAAAATGGAAAAAGAAATTAAAAACCAAAAAAAAAGAAAAACCTACCCTACCCACCCGCCCACCCACTTCACCCCCCAAAACCCGGTGGTGGTGGCTTTCACCACCATGGTGGTGGTTTCAACACCACCACTGCAGTGGTGGTTCAAACCACCACTTGAAACCACCACCGTGGTGGTTCGAAAACACACCACCACCACCAGAGGTGCCGTGGTGGTTTTAAAGTGTAAAGTGTGGGTAGGGTAGGTTTTTCTTTTTTCGGTTTTAATTTCTTTTTTTTTTCCATTTTTAAAACATATCCGAATTCGAAAATTCAAGCTCGTGAAATAAATTTTATTGATAAAAAGAGTTATTACAAGAAAGATATAGGCTTATTGCAACGAATTTTTTAATTTTCTCGATTCGATTTTATTAATTCTTGTATTCTAGATATTTTTTACAGTAATATATTCCTAATAAAATATTATTTATGGACAATAATTAAATTTACGTTGAAAATTTTGAAATGTTAAAGTAACGTAAAGAAATCCTATTACGTTGAAAATTTTCGATAAAATTATCTAATTAGTATCAAATTAATTAGACAAACTTAATTATGGACAAAATTCTCTCCCATAAAAAGATAAAAAAAATAAAATTGTATAATTTAATTAAAATTTTGAACTAATATAAACAAATTGGATTTTTTAGGACTTGATTTAATAATTTTCAAAAGTTGTGGCCTTTTTATGCAATTTATCATAACAATTTAGAGTTCACAAAAGGACAAAATAAAGACTATTTCAAAAGTTAACTGAGAAAATTGGACTTAAATCATCCAATTGGACCAAACGTGCAACTTCCTAATTTTTTCTGGACCATTTGCGCTACCTTTTTTTTTTTGGGACCAAACGTGCACTAACCTATTTTTTTCTGGACCATTTGCGCCAAATTCCCATCTATTTTTATCCATTCTTTCTTTTAATCAAACCAATCACATTTACATATCTTGTGGGACTTATATGTACTACACAAATCTTCACTATTCGACTCAACTTATTATCTCTCTTTTTTACATAAAAATCCATAAAAAAAAATAAATAATTCAATCATATTACCCCCTTAATAATGTAGGCTTGGTGGTGAGATACATATAAAATATACAGTGTGCTGATTTAATATTTACGTAAACATGTGGTCATTATGTCCAGAAAATACCTGTTACTCTGAATGTGATCCCTTCAATATAATGTAATCAACATTATCTAGTACTAAGGTAACATGTATTTCGTATACTCAAATAAGCTATGTGTATGTAGAGATTAGATAACTTCCATATCATGTATAGATATAAGGGGAGAAAAGATGTAGCTCTTGTACGTCTAAGTCATGACATGTTACATGTTATTATTGATGCGGCTTAATGTCAACCGTTCTCCACACACCTTGTTATGACTGATTTGTGACTATGACAATTTAACACAACTCACAGAATATATATATATATATATATATATACACACACATCCATATATAGTGTTGATCTAATTTTTACATTCACACACAATTATTATGTTCACAGGACATAGATCACCTCGTTATTTTATGCGAATATTATATTATCTTAATATAATTCAATATTGAGGTGATATGTTTGTATGAGACATCACTTGTACGTACATGGAGAGAAAAGATGGAGTTGAAGACTAGTCTTGTCTAAGACATATGATATATCTAAATCTAGAAAAGTGTCATCCCACTTAGTTATGTTGGTGCATAATGGGGAGATCAAGGGCAAATATGCTATTCACATCATCAGTGGACAAAAAGTTAAGTATGGGATCTACATGCTGTACCTCTGCTTGCCACCAATTTATGCCCAAATACTTCGTGGGGCCCTAATTTTTTGTGCCAACAACTTTTTGTGTTTTTTTCTTATATAATTCTTTCTACCACTTAGAAACTATGTATGTATGTTTCATTTGTCAGATGTATGCAACCCTTGTTAGTTGCATTAATATATATTCTCTAGCAATTATTTGCAAGATTATGTCATGTCATGTGTAAATGATGGTTAGAAATTAATGTTACTTAAATTATGTAGTTTATGTACTTGATCAGACCACATATGTCAAGATTTATGGAGTAATTGTTTATTATAAGCAATGGATTTCAAGAAATGCGAGTATCTAGTTAGCTATTAGATTTTCACAAACATCATAAACAATCCAACATTAATCGTAACAATATAATTAATTGACCGTACTATTTCTAGATCTCTTTTAAGATTCTATAACATTTTTGTTCCAAACAAAATTGATGATAAACGACATTATTTAATATTTTACGACTCAAATGGTGAATGACATGCATGTGGAAGAGAAAAGTAAAAGTTCCACTTAGAATGCCTTGTTTAGAAAAAATTTTTAAAAAAAAATCATGCTATGGGATTCACCCATGCAAGAGAGAAGGTTATGTATAACATTTGTTAAATATAGAAAAGTGCGCACACACTTACAAACAAGAAGAACAATAAGTATCAAAAGAATAAGAAACACAAACTCCCAAGCATAAAAGTATGCAGAAATTAAATAATGGACTTCAATGGAAAAAATTCAAGCATTCTATTTGATCACTCACAAGAAGAAAAACACAAGGAAAACTCTAAGAAATTAGCTCAACTACTATGTAATTATGGCTTCAAATAGAACGATATCATGTCGTCTTTCACTTATCGAATTTTAGAAAAAGCTCTAGCGAAATCTCTATAAATCTTGATAAGTGAGCTAGGAATGTTGGGATCAATCAGAAAGGTTTGAATAGGTAATATTTATTAGGGTTTCCATATTGATGCCCATACCACGGGTTCATCTTTCCATGCCAAGTGTATACCTAAATCATCGCCTCCGGCCGATCGTGGCACAAGCGACCATCCCGTCCGGTACCTCTTGAGAAGGGCCTTGACATCATCGATGACATCATCGCTATATCCGACGGGGACGAAGGCCTCCCGGATCTTCTCCGACCATTGGTTTCCTCTCTCTCTCCTCTCACAATCTCCTACTTGATGATCAATCTCATCATCACAAGCCAACACACTTATTATACTTCTTGAGCACTCTCTCTCCAACATCAATCTCTCATTACTTGTAGTTGGAAAGCTTTCCTCTAGCATATCAAAATAGATCGTGTAGAATCTAAGACATTCTTCGAAGCATTTGATAAAATCATTTCTTGAGCTTGAAAAATCAGCCTCTTCTTCTACAATAGTGACAACTTTAGGGCTAAGACTTTTGATCATTTGAATAAAACCCTTTCTTTCTTCCACTTCAACCCTTCTCAAAGCTCCAATACAATTCACTGCAATAGCCTCATCTTCTTGAACTCCTAGGGTATCCTTAGTTAACTCTCCCAAGAAATTTAGGCCGCTTATTACCCTAAACTCAAAGGGCACCCCCATTAATCTAGCAAACTTCTCCATTCTTGGAGTTATCTCCTTCATCACGGATTCAACGATGCTCGTGGTTACAACCACGGTGAGCTTTAGATGGGGCGTATCATCGTTTCTTGTAGCCAAAGCCTCCAACAAAGTTGGCCATTGAGTACACAAAGTGTGGCTAATATCAATTATGTGAAGCTTGTTTTCACCTTCTAAGGCTTCCAATATAGCCCCATTTGATGCAACATGGCCAAAAGTAGTCCAAGGACTAACTTCTTGAAACTTGAGTATCAATCTCCTAAAGGAATCAAAAGAGTGGCTCTTTTCGGCAACCGAAATTAGGGTTTTGTAACATCTTCGTCCAGAATCAGTTGCCTTGCAGAAGAGGGCTTGCAGGAAATAAAAAGCAAGCTTTTGATCACAATCTCCATATGGAGATGCAAGCTCATTTAACATCCATAAGAGGTGATGGATCTTGTTGGAGTCCTCCTCAGACATGGCAGTGGCACAGTCCCTAAGCAAGTTTGATGCCCACTTTCCATCGGAATTCTCACCGGAATCCGGTGACCAGTGACCATCTTGAGGATGTCTACCTTGCATTTCTAGGTGAATATTACCATTGTTTTGAGGGTTGGTGATAGTATGCAAGAAGGTAGATTCTTTTGAAGTTATTGAATTTGTTCTATCCATGGGACGCACACTATGGAAGATCTTGAAACATCTGATAGTATATATTTAAGATATGAAAAGGAAAAAGATAAGCCCATCGTAGCATTCACTTTTTTACTCATTTTTATACATTTTTTTAAATTTAAATTTAGTCAAACCAATCACATCCACAAATCTTGTGGGACCTACATGTATATATTATATAAATCTCTATCATTTAATTCCACTTATTTTCTCTCATTTTGCAGAAAGTTCCACAAAAAACCATATAAACGATCCAATCCTATCATGGGCAAAGAATATAAATTGGGAACTAGACGGCCAGTTTGATTAGTTTTACAACTAAGGTCCTTTTCAAAGGGGTTTGATTATTATCAATATTTATTTGTTTTGATTTTATTAAGGAGAAAAATCAAGATATGATATGGTCACCAGCAGGCAGCAGTCCACTGTTCTTCACACAACATGTTGGTGCCTTGACAAATGATGTGAATTTCTATTGGCATTCTCAAATTAAGAAAAGAATGCCAGTAATATAAATAAATTACAAGGACAGAGATTGATGAATTGATGTATAAATTAAATATTTTTTTTGAATGATTAAGTAATAAATTTATTTTTTTCCTACCAACTTGAAATTCTAAATAAGTTGGTTGTTTAATTTAATGATAGCTACTAGCAGAATATATAAGTAAACATACCAAGCGTGTGGTTGGAGTAGATTTTTTCTAAAAGAGTAAAAGTGTTTTTAATTAAATTTATTATGTTTATTTGGTTAACTTAAAAGTAGCAAGTACTTTTTGAGGGGGAAAAAAGGCTTTAAAAACTGTTTTTTCAAGCACCCAAATTTTGAGTTTCTCAAAAGGAAAAAAAAACTTTATTAATTTGACCTTTTACAGAGAGTTGCAATTAACATTTAATAAAGCCTATAATAGTAAAATATTGTCATTAATTTATAAAAGCACTTTTTTAGATTGACATCTAAAAAGTCAATAAATTTATAATAAAAATTCTACTTTTAAAAGCTATATATTACTAAAACCACGAGTCACAACATTTACGTCAAACAAATTTCTCTTGGTATTTATGAAAAAAATGTCTACTTTAGAAGCATCTTCAATGCACTAAATGAATATACACACTTTCTTCTTTAAAAAGAAGCATACGAAGCATTTATAAATATGACAACCCGCCAAGACCCATGTGATCTAGTTACACTTGGATCTGCCTCTCCCACCCCTTAGATCTAGGGTTTGATTCCTCTACTCTGCACTGCCACTGACCTTGTAATTCAAAAAATAAATATGACAGCATATAAAATAACATTTATTTATTTATTGTCAAATGTCAAAATAACATTTTGATTGTTTGCGTCTAAAATCCTGTGTGATTTTATGACTCGTCAAATTTCTTATTTTTAATTAATTCGATTTAAATTCTCACAAAAAAATAATAATAATGCGATTTAAATGGGCATCACAACAAACTAAATGATAGATAATTAACGAATTGTGATTTGAATCTTATCTACTAATTAAAGAACAACTTTTGGCCCATTTCATCTATTCAATAAATATATATAGAATAACAATCCGTTTATTGATTTGTCACTTAATTCACAATTCATAAGTAGATGCAAAAGGCTCCAGGAGGATTAATGTCTACACATTAATTGAAATAAATAAAATTAGCTTCAACAGTGTAAAGAATATCAGATAATTTAAGCAATTATAATCAATGTCATTTTGACCCCAATAGTCCATATAAAACATGTATGTATTTTTTGGAGAAGCAAACGTCAACAAAATGGTCTCTCTTGCTGCTGTCTTCTTATAATAGAATAAGATTTCTTTAATCATCAGAATATGGATTCTTCTAGATATAAAGATAAAGAAATGGTTTATGTAATGGTGGCCTTTCAACTAATTTTGTACAATGGAATATTTTCTCACTTAATATCGTCATGCCATATGTGTACATAGACATACAGCTTAAGGATTTTCATCTTATATTATGGTTGTTCAATCAGATTATGATGATGATTAAAATAATACCGAGACCACAAGTTGTATTATTATTATTATTATTATTATTATTCCATCGCTATATATGGTGCCCGTGCTCATTACCTCTTTAATATCTTTTGGAGATTTTCTTATTGTTTATCCATTGTCATCAGCCTTGATCTGGTCCATTCGGTACTATACCCAGTTCACCGGATGATTTACGCCGTCAGAACAGTTTTGAAATCCAAAAATTTGGCTAAATTCATCACTACGAGGAGAAGTTTCAGTAATTTGAAAAAAAATTTTAGACAGGCTAGCGGCGTCCGATTAAAGTTTTTGGCAAATTTTTGACCTCATCGTGATGAATCTAGATAAATTTTCGAATTTCATAACGGAACCCGGACAAAGGCATAAATCACCCAGGCGGACCATAAGCTATGGTCCACCAGGGTGGAACATAACAAGGCTAGTCATTTAGAATTGTAGAGTAACTTATCCACTACAATATGAAAGAATCTCTTTGAAATCTACTATTCATTACTTTTGTTTTCTAATACGACAATTATATTGGCACAAGATATTTAATTATAAGGGATTTTGCTCCGCTAATCTAGGCATTTAAGACGACTTCTTTTCTTTAATTTTTTTTTCCCTTCGAATTTCACAAGACTTAATAATTTTAGAGTGAGGCTTTGGCCACCCCCTTTAACGGGGGTTAAGATAACCCCCGTTAAAGGAGGGTACAAGCCGTTGGAAATCAAAGTGGAATCCATAACCCTTGGGAAGTTAATTAAGAAAAAATAATAAAATATTTGAATGCCTACCCCAACCCGCCTGTATCCCTTTTGCCTCCCACCCTATCCATATATTTTCATTTCTCTCTCCACCTTAATATATAGATTTTAAATTTAATAATAAATTAAAAAAAACCCTTGATTCTATTTTATTCATTTATTGTTCACATAATATTATTCATTGTTCACATAATATTATTCATTATGTGAACAATAAATGAAATGAAGATTCATACTTAAATTTTTATCTCATTATAATCTATATTAATATTAGCTTTAGTTTATGTTTAAAAGTTAGAAAATTAATTTTTTAATAAATACATAATTTTAAAAAATAATAATTCGTATATTTTTTATAAGGAATAATAATTCATATATTCATATTTAATATGATACTAGGAAAAAGGGTTAATAAACAAGATGAGATTATGTACGAGAGAGAGAGAGAGGATGGTGGTGGGATGGTTGGTGGAATGTGGGATGGTTGGCGGAATGTGCTTGCAATAGACTTGGAATGGTGGACCCCTCTAATGAGGGTTAAGATAAGCCCCCGTTAAGGGGGCTAAGCAAAGTCTCACTTCTTTTTAAAAAAAAAAAAAAGCAAAGTCTCACTTATAATTTTAAATAGGATATGTAATAATCATTAATTCAAAAGTAATTCTATATCATAATGCTAAATCGGATTTAAGTAAATCACCATCATAATAAGTAATGTGTTTGATAGGGCTTAATTTACATGCAAATGTCACATCCAGAAAATCGAATTACATCTTTGATTGTTTGATTGCACAAGTTTACCATGTAAATCATTTACAGGTACAACACCTTAAAGCACGTTTTTTGCCATTTTACATGCAAATGAATATTTGTAGTTGGAAAAATGAATTACATGTAAAGATGCAATTGACTTTCCTTGTAAATCATTTGCATGCATTACAATCAAACACACCTATATATATAAGAAAAAATCAGTAATATGAATGGTCATGTAATGAAGCGAATGAGTCGCCAGCTCGCCATTTTAGTGCCCATTTTTATTTATTATCGCGAGTTTGATTGTGTATTCTTTTTTTTTTTCTTGAAGGGCCCAATTTTGAATCTAACCCAAATTTTAGGCCCAATTTTAAGAATAATAAGAGAACGATTGAAGTATTCAATCCAAATTTTAGTTCCATTTTTTACTTTTTAGCAATGTGTATTCAAATATTTATGCCAATTTTGAATTAGTAGAGACCGCTTTCAATTTCTTTAGAATAGTATTCTTTGTATTAGTATTTGGTGGATTTGATCCGTTGCATTTGTGAAATAATTGTTGAAATTTGTTTGACAAAAGGACTTGTTTAATTCATTTGATGCCGATTAATTCATTTGATGCCGATTTTTAATCTTTTTTCTTGGTATTTAGTGTAAAGCAATTACAGGACCGTGAATGTGAATGACGGTTGAAGATGTCGAAACTAATAAAAATGAATTGGGAGGGAAAGATGAAGAGGAAGGAAAAGATGAGTTACGTTTGATGCTCTTTCTAAGTTTTTTAGTTTAATACCGTGCGTTGGATTAAAAAAAAAAAAATTTAGTATTTGCCGAACCCCTCCGGTTACATAGTTCAGGCTTTTTCAAGACTGACGCCATGAATCACCGTCGTCAGTAATATGCATGTTTATAGCACTATGTTCATATATTTAAGTATTCGTGGAAAAATTTTTAGCTACTACTCCCTCACAAAATAGAATCAAATATGCCATAAACATGCATAATGATGTTTCTCAATCAACAGTAATATGAAACATTTATATTATCCGGTTCTATAATACGCACATGCAAGTATCTCATGGACCGCACGTAACTATTCATACATGAGCACTTCTTAGAAATAGTGGCATTTAATAAATAGTATTGAAACAAGCTCAATGAAGTGCCAATAAAAATTCATACAATCAACCTTAGAGACCAGAATTAATCCAATTATTGGAAAATTAAGCAGCTCTTAGATATTGATTCCTATTATTCCGCTTGATTTTCTTGAAATATTCTTAGGAAAGGAAATCTGAAGGTATCAATACAAGTTATTCCACACTAGAAAATACATAAACAAGACAAGCAGAAAATTGGTGTTTTCTTCCAATCATTTAATATATATAACGGAAAAGTTAAAGCAGGCCCTCCAACTTTACTAATGTTTGCGGATTTTGGACACACTGCTTAAAATATGTTCAATAATTACTTTTTAAAAGTAAACAGTAGCTAAGACGAGATGATAGCGTTTAAATTGACATTACAGAAGCTGTGTATGTAACCAATGTTCAATAATTGAATTAACGAAACACGACTACCTCAGTATGGTATATACACAAATTGTGACGAACATTAGCATAAGATTAATATACACTGATATTTCATAGTGAACACACTGTTCTTTTAACTACAAATGTAGAGCAGTGAACGCTAACCCAAGTGAATTAATGCTTCCAGCCTTTCGCATGACCATCCACCATGTATGGCTCAAGAAATCCTATAAACTGCAAAACCGCATCATATTATTCAGTTCCTGCTAATTGTTTTGATGTAAATTACTGAGTCATGATCTTAGGCCATCTGGTGATCATATGCTCGACATAATTCTTACTGAATTCAAAAATTCTTCATCACGGAAGATTTTAATAATATTTTTACTAACAATTTCACATGCACAAACTTCACTGTGACAAAGGTAAAGACCTTAAAATACATACCTTAGTTCCATTTGCGGACCAGCGAGCACCATAACCATTTTCAATCCTTATCTCCAACACATCTCCATGGGGTGGAACAGTGTGGATATTGAGCCAGGTACAATGAGTTAATAAGAAAGTAATGACATCCAAAGCGATTCTATTTTTCTCAGAATCTGATCATCCAAATGGTAAGAGTCAAGAACTTGTTATACATGAGAATTTGTAAATGACTTGGCAACTGGAAATCCTGCTAGCTAAACACCAACAAAATAATCATTTTTGTTTACTGCCAAGGAGATGCCTTCATTTGTATCTGGACTACCGTTTTAGCGATCCATGGTTTCCCTCAATGGCTCAATCTCCACCGTTTGTGTGCACATTTTTAATTAATAACAGCAAGAGAATGACTTTTCATAATCTGCTGGAAAAAAAATGAAGAAAGAAAGAAAAGAAAAAGGAAATACGAAAAACAAAAATGACACTTTCCCATATTACTAATCTGATCACAGAAATTTCGGTCAAACACATTGCAGAAGGCATTTGCTTTAGTTTGTGAAGCAAGTGTCATTTAAGCCATTCTCTCCTTGCTGAGAAAGTGATCACAGGAAAATATTGCATGGTAACTACTCTTATATTTACATGCATACACAACTTCAATTCTAAAAAGCCGAACCATATTGAACTGACCGCTTCCACATAGGGTGCCCCAATATCCACTGCTGCTTCTATTGACATGCTTTGCTAATGCCCGTGCTCCATCAATCAAGGTCGAGCCTTTAACCTCAAGCATAGAGAGAGATCAAGCATAAGCAACTACAAATCATTCTAGTGTCATCTACCAGTGACCACACAAGTTGAATCACAATATGAGACGGTGCAAAAGACAATCATGACCAAATAAAAACCGAACTCTTTGCTAAGACCCACCCTCCATCCATCCGGGTTGTGCCTTTAACCTCAAGCCAAGGGAGACACCAAGCATAAGCATCCATGAGTGATCACACAAACATTAAGTTGAATAACAATATGAAACAGACCGAGAAAGACAATCATGACCAAACACATTATGTACACAGCTCGGCTGTTTCGAACATTTTGGATACCCGAGCTGGATGGGTATGAGCGGATGGGCAGCATCTTTTATTGCCAACTGACACCTAGTCCTGTAACATGCTGAAGAACAGAGCACCATCCAGAAATTGGACAACAGAAAGAGCTTGCACTATTATGCACTCCCACAAATTCAAGTACCATATTTCAGTTACTGTTTGAAATGCGATCGAGCATTCCTCGACCACTGGATTGTATTCATAATCGGAAGAAATCATATCAACCATCACATAAATAACCACAATTCTGTAAGACATGGTAAGGATTTTTAGATTGCTACAAAGGTTATACTAACCAAAGACACAGCAAAATCCGTAAGGCAAATTGCCAAGGATATATAATAAATAGGGAACACCTAAGAAGCAATAACTCAATACTAATGAAGAAGCAACAGATAATAAGGGAGTGCCGTTGAATTTAAGTGTAAATACTGAAAAATTGAATCATTATAAGTCACTATCATACATTTGGATTATATGGCAATGAAAATGATGAGAGCAGCACAGATGGTGCTGGAGGTAGTGATTGTGTACTTGTTCCCATTGTCTGGACAAAGCCCAGAAGCCTCTGTACTCCTTCGTAACTCAATCCCTGTGGAAGTAATTAGAATAAAGTAGTAAGTAACTTAAAATAACTGCACACATCAGGGAAATTTCAGATTTATATATCATATGCCCCATATTTGAGAAGAAAATATGCTTCATTTGGGAGATACATTCAGTGGAATGCCATTTGCATCTCATTTCTGCTAGTCATGTTACTTTATGCACGGACACAGATGAACTAAGGATGAATCTCACTTATACACAGACGCAGATGAACTAAGGATGAATCTCACTTATGGATTCCAATAAAAGTTGATCCTTTTCCCTTGTGCAAGAAAATAAAGAGAAAAACAAGCCCTAAGCCACAAAGTGCAGATAGAAATACATACATCGATATGTAGCATGGAATAGAATAATTCTGTGATGGTCAACATTCAACAAGCCTTTATTAAATAACAGGAATCTCCAAATGATGGTATGATTCATACTCAGTCCGAGCTTATACCTTTAGTACTTGTAAGCTGAAGAAAACAGAACAATCCCTTGGTTATGATAACGCGAGGTAATACTAGTCCCATATTATACTTTTAGTAGTTGTATGCTGAAGAAATTTTAGCAGTTGTAAGCTGAAGAACTTTTAAGTCTCATGCACAAATTGTTGATGGTCATTGTTCAACATCTTTTCTCACAAGAATATTAAATCTTAGACATAATCACATAATCTTAAACATAATTTGGTATAAAAAGATTATATAGGCTCCAAATACTCTGTATTGAACTTATATTGCTGGAGTGTAGTATGCTAGGAAATTCAAATTAGGACTACTATGCTCATCCTTTACTGGGAACTGGGAAGATCAAAACATCATTCACTACCAAGGTCAAACCTTGCTACAATAAAAAATAAAAATAAAAATAATAATAATAAAAAAAAAGGTCAAACCTTGCTAATTGTAACCAATAGTTTCTTCATAACTCTCTGTGAATTGTAAGTACATGTAATTTTAGGAATTGAATTCGACTTAAAAAATATGGATTCACACAAAGTCACAAGACACAAAATGGATATGGTAGTAAGCCAGAGAACATACCATTCTTGTAACTTGATTCATTTTATGGAAATCTAGAAATGAAAACCAAACAAGAGCATGACAGTCATCTAAGGACACTCACCAAAAGTATGGAGGCCATACAATCATAAGGCTGATAAGTTGGGTTTTCAGTGCAAATAGCAATAACTCCATTCAACATTTCCTTTTCTTCTGAATAAAAGTTTCTGTATATTTGCACACCTAAAAACAATTCCACACTTCAACATCAGCAACAGTAACCCTGTTAGAATGATGTTTGGTTAATGTCTTTAACTTCTTTTACGTGTCAATTTTTTGATTTAGTGTATGTTTGGACATGCTTTTAGTAGATTATAACTTGTGCATCACACAAAATGTGTGGACAAAAGTGGATAAAAACTGTGGTCCTCTGGAACATGTTCCTATGGAATGTACGGATAAAAATGAGGCTTGACAACTTATAATCTTAAAAACACTTGGCCAAACATATTCTTAGCTGAAAATAACTGCATATACAGTCACTAGTCATTTAAAAATTTTAGTTACAATGACTCTGTTGTAAGTGTTGAAGCATTTTCCTGTAGCAGAGAATAATCAAACACGAGAAAGGCTGCAGGAGTATAGGGGATGGGAAGATAAATTTTGAATTACTTTAAAGCTGTAGCCTGTAAGTAGGTCCAATTACATTTTAGATTATAAGCTAATGGTATGCAGGTTGATGACCTTGACAGAGTAATGTTGAAGAAAAGGATCCTTAAAAGCCGACCTGCAGATGCTATGGTGGAGAAAGACTACATGGGATTTGAGTTAAGATCAAAAAACCAATGAGCAGAAAGGATCAAGGAGATTTGGTGAGGCAAAATGAATAGCTTTCCTGGGATTGTAGAAGGTTTTCAACAATAATATAAGAGCACTACTTATGAGACAGTAGTTTACCAGACAACTAGATGATATTGGGTTGTGAGACTCCATAGGGCCATGAATGCTTGATTAGCACCTCAAATGTAGCTAGATCACAAAATAGGTGCAGTTTAATGAGTAATGCTATATGTAGCCAGATAAAACTGCACAATTAGCTCCACTTTGTGAGATGGTGATAAGATCAGAAAAGACCAACTAAAATCACCCAGAGCCATTTAGAAGAGGTAAAGAGCGAGGAAAAGTATAAAACTTAAGGTTGATGTGTCAGTGAGTGAAAAAAATAAAATAAGATGAACTTAGGCAAGCTTAGAATGTTAAGACTGTAAAATTTCAAAGAACGTCATACAAATTAAATGGTGTTACAGAAGAGACTTTAAGAAGGTCACTTGGGTGTTTCAACGGCAGGTTTGCCTTAGTGGGCTTGAACATACTTTCTGACTTCAGGGAAGAATGCAAGACAGAGGAGGGAAGTCATCAGTGATGAAAGGGCCCATAACTGTAACGAAGAAATGGATCCTAGCTCCGTATAATAAGTAAATTGGTAAAAATATATTGAACACAAGTTAATCATAATTAATGTCTAGCAAGCTTCCTAGGTTGCATAATCTAAACGAGCTTTTTGCTTCAAATGAATAGCGCACATATCTCTCTTGTTTCTTTATTTGCATAATCATTTGCAGATGAAATCAAATTTTCGCAATGCTTAATTCACTAGGACCACCTAATGGATGGTTTCTGGAATGCTCAAGATCTTTGGTTAAAATACAAAGAGATACCTTCTTCAACATTTTCTAGTCCTGGAAGAACTTTAGCAAGGCTCTCTGTTTCCAGCATCTGACGAAATGAAGAATACTGGTGGACATCCTGCAAGTGCTAAAAGGTTTAACACGAACCTCTAATCAGTGGTAAACGGTAATCGATACCAATTGCATAGGACAAATTAACACCTGAACTTGAAGCATCATGCATTTGTTGAAGAGAAGTATATCCCCTGATTTGATTCTAGCACCCAAACTAAGACATCATATGAGAGAGACAGGAAATACTACGCTCTGGAGAAGCAAAGACAGATCAAATGCACACAAGGCACTGCGTAATGGGGAACGGAGAAGGCCAATTTTGTTGGAATATTATTATTATTTTCATTATAATTAGAGTTTTAAATTAGGAAAAGTCTATTATCTTTCCATCTTATTATTGTTTCCTTTTAGTATTAGGTTTCCTTCTAGTATTAGGTTTTCCTTTTATTGTTTACTTTGTAATCCTATTTAAAGGGCTTCAGACCCTCAGCGAATAATAAGGTAGCCATTTATTTTAAGCTTGGTATCGAGCTTTGGTTCTCAAAATTTAGGCTCTCCAAATTAGGGTTTTCGTTTTCTACCTAATTCTTAAACCACTAAATTTATTTTCCCAATCTCAACATATTAAGGCTTTACCTTCAAAAATTTAAAAAAAAAAAGCCTAGGCAGCCCCTTTTACGATTGGTCGCATCCACACCTGATCAAAAACCCACCACCACGGTCGGCTCGCCCTCGGATCGCCTCTCGGCCCGCCGGAAAATCGCCGAATCCGTTGACCACGCGCCCACGCCAAGCTTCTCGATCGTGGAGCAAATCCATACGGCGGCGTGGAGGTGCGTGGCGATTGGAGATCCATCGTGACGCCATCGGTTGACTTCGTCCTTGCACAGCATCGGACCTTCGACTAGTGTTGGTTTGATCATATCTCTTTTTCATTTGTGGTGCAATTCGATATTAGTCTCGGTTTGTGTACTATCCTTGACCAAGTTGAGATTGTACCTGGATTTCTTCTCCGTTTTTGTGTTATCTCACGTCTTGGAGTGGTATTTCAGATTTAGGGTATAGTCACTGCAGTTTTTGGGTTTGTGCAAACTGGTCCCTGAGTTTTTCAAAACTTGCTATTCAGTCCCTGGTTTGGAACATTAAAATCAGATTCAAATTTTTGCATTTGTGCAAGTTGGTAAAACTTTGCAATTGTCTCCTTGGTATTGAAATTCTGTCAGGTCCTCTCCAACGACTCACCTTTGTGCCCTCAACTATTCAGTTTGTTGAGTGTTTCTCAGTGATCGTTTATTCAGCGGCTTGTTTCTGATTTGGAAGAATTTCAAAGTTTAAAATGGATGACAAAAGTATTCCGGTTCTTGAGACAATAAGAATGTATCTTCTTTCACTATTCACGATTCTCGTCCACTGCTCATATTAAGTTGGATGGGACAAATTATCGTGTTTGGTCTAAAGTTAAGGAGATGCACATTCGGTCGAAAAGAAGAAGGGTTATATTCTGAGGAGGAAGAGCTCGCACTGCGGCCGATCCATCTTATGATGAATGGGAAGTGAAGGCGCTTTGGTTAAGTCTTGGCTTATTAATTCCATAATGAGACCATTTGATGTCACACTTTGTTCAATGTGGCATGCTAAGGAAATGCAGGGATCTTTGTGAAGAGGAGTTATCTTGGCGTTTACGATTCTTCACAAGTATATGAACTAATGAAGAAGTCTTTTCAACTACGCATCAAGGCGTCGACCTCTTGCGAGAATATTATAACGAGCTAAACTTCGATATTCATGGAGCTTGATTATCGGCGACTGAATGATATGACATGCGCTCACGATATTGAGAAGCAAAGGAAGCGTCTTAGCTGAAGATCGGGTCTATATGTTCCTTCTTTGCCTTGATCACGTTTGGATCAAGTCGATGATCGTTTTGTTTGCTACACCTCTTCCCTCTTTAGAGGAGGCGTATTCATGGTCCGTCGAGAAGTGCAAAACAGGCTACTATGAGGCGAAATTCACTCACGAGGTATACGCTTTGGTCAGTCGGAAGCATCACTATCGGTCGACTCCTTGAGCACCTCTACTAGATCGTACTCCTCGTCAACCGCATCACATCTGATTGATGGTATTGAAATTACATGGTTATCGGAATGGTACAAACTTAAGCAAGTTTGAAAAGGAAAAAGAAGAAGTCTCGAGAATGCTACTGCGATACCATTCCACCTCCGATTCTTTCGCTATCTGGTCTCTGCTTGTTAGTGTTTCTCGAGCTACCCACTAATGATGGACAATCTAATCAAGATGAGGATTGGACTTGGTAGAAAAGGGGAGGCCTTCATTACCGTTCAAGTTGAGCATATGCGATGCCTCAACTTGAGGGGAAAGTGTTGGAATATTATTATTATTTTCATTATAATTAGAGTTTTAAATTAGGAAAAGTCTATTATCTTTCCATCTTATTATTGTTTCCTTTTAGTATTAGGTTTCCTTCTAGTATTAGGTTTTCCTTTTATTGTTTACTTTGTAATCCTATTTAAAGGGCTTCAGACCCTCAACGAATAATAAGGTAGCCATTTATTTTAACTAATTTCCATCAAGATATACTAATTTTCTTGAAATGAGGTAATAGATACTTGATGACTCACATATACCAAGCATGCATTCACCTAGAATAATGAAGAGCTATTAACAAATAATCAGGTGCGCAAAGGGATATGCTGGGTTGAAAACTATTTTGGGAGACAGTCAACTTAGCATCGGAATTTTAAGATTTTTCTGTTTCTCAGAGGCTAAATAGCACTTTGCCTCTCAAACTTTCCCGGCATAAATAGAGTTTTGTGCTATTGCCTACCCCCAGAACGTCTGCCTAAAAAATAATAATAGAGAAAGTGAGACAGAGAGAGAGAAAGCATGTCGTTGGAGTCCCTTACCATTTTCTATTTTCTTTACCCTAGAATCCCCGCCCGGTTGGGGGGGTTAAAATTTATTCATTATTATATCTACGGCCATGTATAATTATATTCTCAAAGTTGGGAGGGTAACAGACGTTGATTCTAAATAAATTGCAGTTTATGCATCAAACTGCTGTCTGAATTTCTGATGAAACTCAGAACAGAAGTACTATAACATTGAAGAAGCGCCAATCTTCTTACAAAACATAGAAAGTACATAATCAAGGTACATCTGAGTCCATGGAGGAATACCGATTGTAGTGACCAGTAGCGCACCTTCCTTCAATTGTCTTTAGTCCATCTGCATGAAGCTGGGAAACAGTTAGCCGAAACCAGACACAAAATATCAATCGGGGTAGTTACAAACAACATGGAAAATCAGGTACATAAAACTTTACAAAGAGTATGCATGTACTTTAAAGCAAGTAAATAATACCATTAAGCTGGGAAAAGAATGGCTCCTGAACATGAAGCTCAAAGTCCACTTTTCTCAACAACTGTAAGAATGCTACTCCCATGTCTGAGTGAAATCATGAAGCTTTTGCTATGATATCAGAAAAACAGGATAAGGGGAACAGAGTCTTAACTTACACTTGATAGAACACGACCCTTTTCCACAATTAATTCATTCCAGTCATTGACTTTCTGCTTTAATAAATTGTCTTCATGTACTGGTAAAACTGCATTACATCCCACACACAAGGCTTCGGAAGATATAGATTGATAAAGAGAAGATGCCAGGCACTTGTATAAAGGATAAAACGGAACTCCTTCAGAAACTTCTGCAATAAATGGCCATGAAATGAAGTGACTAACAAATGAGTATGACGAACTTTTTCTGTTTCCTTTCCATTACTGATGCATTTGGGGCTTTGCATATTCTCCGATTATTTAGTACTTGTCCAAGGTAGAGTTTATAGGTATTACTGAATCTGCTTTCTTCTTTGTTAGAACTTACATTCGAGGGACTCTTTCTTTCTTACGCTTTGTAGGTGTCCTTAAAATTCATTTTCAACTTTTTTGTTTGTTTATCAATTTCATTATATAAAGCGCTACACGCATGAATGAGTCTTAATCCTTAGGGAACGTGGATTTAATTTTCTAACTTACATAGAATTGAATCTATTTTCCAACTTTTGCAATCAAAGAGACCCTTAGAGATATATCAGGGAGACCACCAACCACCGTTGATGTGTAACTAAACTTTAGTCGCAAGTGCAGGAAATTTTGAATTTCAGTAAACTTTGTAATTTCGCTAAACTTTACTGTCCGTCACTGAGATTAACCTTTTAAATCATATGAGTTACAACTCTTTCATTCATTTCAGCAATTTTCCATGTAGGAACTTTCTCAATACTTTCACACTTTGATGCCCATGGGAATACAGTATACAGTTTTATTGTGTTCCACGGAATACATATCACCTTGCATTGGATAATGCCAAGATTAGTCGAAATCTTATCAAAATGGGCAGAACAAGCCACAGCATTAGATCAGCTTTGTCATTTTCAATACTGTACATTGTTTCAAAGTGTTTTGTTAACTCAATTTGCGCCCCGAGCAAAAACGTTTGGTTGCACCACTGGCCACTGCTACCATAACCTCATCTCATGGTATATAGATTCAAATAATGAAGAAACGACTATTACAAGACTAACGAAATACAGTGAAAGTAAAGCACATTTTGCACGAATTCCCATGGATCATTTAACATATGAATGATAACAATATTATTGTGCCGAATGCCAGTGGAAGATACATTATCGAGAAGAAACATACAACTAATTCATCTAGAATCGTAAAGTACAATACCTACCGCACAACCGACAAGTGAAAACTAGTATGAAGGAGAGCATACCTACCAGAAGTGAGGTTTTCGTTCATTTGAGTGGGAAGAGGATTGAAGGGGTCGTCTTTGAGTAGATTGGAGCAGTAATCGTTGGAGAGGCCAGTACTAATTTTTCCTCTTATTGAGCAGGCGAGCGTAAATTTGACGATCTCTTCTATGCAGTCTTTGAGTTGAGGTTTCAGCACTCCCGGCGATGAAGGAGGCGACGGCGGTGGTTGTTTTGACTCCATTTCCGCGGTGGCAGAGACTGACCTTCCAACGTATTGTAGTAGTGCTAAAAATGAAAAATGTGCAGGGACCACTTAAAGTCAATCTTAACAATTTTAGCACTTTTTGATATCATCACTTCCATATCATTTTTCCATTTTTTTAATCTTTATTTTTAATCATTACATTACAATATTGAATTGCTAGTTTTCTTTATATTTTTTCAAATATCTCTCTTTTTTCTCAGTTATGTATTAAAAATCGTTTTTTCAATAATAATCTCTATCACACGAACAATTGAAAATTCCTACAAAAGCTTGACAACCCGACTTAACATTCATATTAACATTTTTACTCTCGATTTCATTTTTTTCACTTCAAAATTTATTTATTTCAGAAGTTCATCAAACTTATCAAAAATCTTATTTTCTTCCTTCATTTAGATTGATAAAAGATATTATAGGAGCTAGTGGCAAAAACGAGTGAGGAAGAGTGCCCATTGATGTGATGTTATGCTTGACGTTGATGTTGTGAGTATAGCTAGCAATATAACTATAATTTATCCTATTGCTCCATATTATATTAAAGAAAGACATCTCCAATGGGTTGTCCATTCGAGATGATATGGTGTAGAGAGAGATAAAAGAAAAATGATTATTTTATTTAAAAATAAATGGAAAAAGATGTAAGAAAAAAATGGGGAAAAGTGAAAAGGAGGAGAGAGGTAGAAATAAATTTAAAAATAATAATGGAATAATTCTAGGCGGACGTCTATATCTGGATATGATACAGAAATCTATGAAGAAAAATGGAGAAAAAAGTGAGATAATTGATAGAAAGTAATGAAAAAATAGAAAAAGAAAAGCCACATTTGCAAAAAGCTGGGACCCACTACCATGCATGTGTCTCTCTCTTCCCTCCGATGGAATTGCCAATGGACGCCCAGCATTGGAGACGGCCTAATGTAAAAGTTTTTTATGTAGAAAAAAGCACAAAATATATTATAAATATAAGTTACGAGTTGACCCTTAACTAAACTTAAAAGAGAAGTCTTGTATATAATTAAAATATCATCCATAAACATAATTATTCAATCACGAAGTGCATTCTTGACACTTTTTTGTCAAATAAATGCCCATACAACAAACTTTTAAGTGGTGAAAGCATATATTCCTAGCTATTCGTCTTAAGAATAGATATCTATATAGAATAGATTTCTTTATACGGATAAGAATTGCATTAGATTCGAAGGATTGAGCTATTGACTTTGAATGGTGGAATTAAAAGCATTTGTGGTACTAGTGAAGCATGCATCAAAATTTTCTTATTTGTACTAATTAACATCGATTAGAACCGTGACATTATTTATTTAATTATAATCTTTACATGTAAACATTTAGTAATTAACTATTCTTTCAGAGCACCGATTCCTCTACATTCTAAGAGTGTTTTAAATTGTTTGACGTCCTAATTAATTTTGTTTACAAGAGGGAAACTTCATTTGCAATCTCCAAACTTTTTATTCAGTTCTTGATTAGGTACTAAAAATTCTATTAGGATTATAGAAGTTAAATTCAATTTCAATTTACTTCAGTAGAGTATCGAATTCAATTATTACGTTCATTTTTATTCTAAACGATGAAAAATTACTTGTTCATTTTTTAAGTTATCGCGACACGCTAATGATCTCCTACCAACGCATGGCACCTTACGTGCTAATTTCTTCACGTGTCATCCTCCCCCTGAATGGAGGGGGCCCGCACCAACATTGACCAACACCCATGCTCCACATGATATGTTGGCACCTTACGGTGCCATCATGTCAGCATTGGAACGCGAGCGTATCACGACGTTATCAAATTTATGAAACTCAAATTTCCTCAGGTTTAAAACATTGTTCTACCACTATAAAAGTAACAACAAAGATGAGTTGCAACACCAAACAAAAGAATTCAAGTACCTAATGAGGCCATCATATTATTAAACTCTATCACTTTGGTGGAAGAAAAATTCTAGTATTTCAATACAATTCCTTTTTATCCCGTAATTTTTCCGAATTACCAAAACTACAGCTAGTGCATAATCAACCTTCTCCGACGTCTGGATTATCGTTGCATTGTGAGAGTCGAGGGAGGAAGAATGGAGTTGGCTAGCTCTTCATTCAATCTTGGAAGTGGAGGCATCTTGATGTTCATTGGAGTCATGTTGTCCAAGCTGCATATTTGATACTATAAATATAAATATATATAGGATTGATACAATAATTGAAACCAAAGGCCAACTCTTGACAACTTAAATGAAATGATTAACAGTGAAAACCCAATAAATATAGAACATGACTAGCAAGGTACCTTCTTAAGATTCTGAAGAGATTGTCTCGAGTTTTACAAAGCAGAACGATATTCTCGCGTAACTGAAAAATTAAGGGGAGAGGGAAAGAATTTGAATTAGATTATATATCTCAAAATTAAGCATGTATATGCATTTATAAAAACTTGCCAAACAGAGACACTGCTATAAAAATAAATATTGAATTTAGTTATATATTGCTCATAGTTCACCTGATGAGTGTTAAAATTTGCAGATATTTGCTCAAAGGCCCAACTGTTCTGCTGAAGAAGCTGCCTTGTTACACCATCCATGCCTTAACCATCATAAATGCCAAAGATTGTAATGCCCCAAAAATTATGAATCCCACTTTCTTAACCATCATAACAACTGAATTCATAGCTAGATGCCATAAATGATGACTAAATTGAAAGCTATGTAAATTTTTATTTTGTTCAAAAATAAATTTTAAGGTTGAATGGTGATATGTAGATGGATAGAAATCAGGAGAAGAGTAGATAATATCGAGTACTGGTGTGATATATATGTGTGGGTGATACTGATGTTTGGCTTTGATCGTGTAATAGAAGGCAATTTCTAGGTAAAACGAGAAATGTTAATGAAAACAAACTACAACGTATCAAAAGACATGACCAACCACTGTACGAGATGCCATCGCCGTTGATGTTGTTGTTAGCATTCATTCCTTGGTCATGAGGTAAACAAGGTGGCGGCCCCAACCGAGATGGCTTTGCTAGAGGATCGACGAATTTTTCCTAGGGATATATATATAGAATGTAAATATCTATAAGCTCAAAGATTACGCAAGTTTATACATGCAGTGTTTGACATAAAATTTGAAATTCTAAATAAAACTGAACAGTATAAGTAACACATTTTACTTCTATATATCTACTCGTGTGATATATAGATAACAATACATTTTTAAACTAGAAACTCGTTAATTTATAAACACTAGCTATTTTCTCACCTTTTTTTCTTTGCTTTTCCTTGTGACATTGAGATCCTCCTTCCTTCTCTTGTTAGTTTCTTTCTTCTGCAGTCAAAATCCAACCGTAAAATGGGCGTAAACCTTATTATATCGATAGATAAATCAAGAATCAAATTGAAAATCGAAGACAAATTAGTTACAAGATAGTTAATGAGAAAACTCACAGTCATCCATCGACAGCGTAATGCAACATCACGGACCGTCTTATTTTTCAGCTGCACCGCAATCTTCGCATAGCGGATAATGGTCGATTCCGAAGCATAACTGCAAGAAGAAAAGTATACAAGAATTCAAGAAACAGCAATAGCATTTCTACTAGTCTCAAAGGGTTACTCTGGTACCAAACACTATTAATCTAACTACACGTTAAAGATCACATTATTTACTCAATAGTAACGGCCAATATTTAGCTCGGTATACCTCGGGTACTAGGAAAATGGCTCGGGACTCAAAAAAAATTTTAAAAATTACTTAAATCAGTAAACTAATAACATAATTGAAATTTGAAAACAGACAAACTTATTAAGGGACTGTTTGTGTGCATCTAATTCTTGAATTTCTTGACAAGAATCAATTTCTGCAAAAATGGCAGATGCTTTAAACCACTAAACCATCAAGAAATCACAAAACCCACAAAGATTCTCTCATTTCCCAAAAGGAATCTTCATATAAAATAGAGGGGGGAAAAAATTCTCTCACACACAACACACACAGTGGGGAGAGAAATTGACTGACTTGACAAGGCCATCTTCCAAGATCGCTTGTTCTTCTAGTGTCCAATCCATGGAGATAGTCTGCTGGTGTTGAAACGTAGGGATGACGCCATCTAATCCATGCACGCAATTTCCATTGCTGGATGAAGATGAACCACCATGGCCATGTCCATCTAACTCTGTCACATATCCACTCATACTGTTAGCCATCACTCATGCACAAACAAATATATATAAAATAATATTTGTATATATATATTTCTGCGGAAGTGGGCCTGCAAGTTTCGGAGTTCAAGAAAGGGGGAAAATTATATATGCAAGAAAATTTGAATCGCTTTGCGAAGAGCCCGAGGTTGAAGGGATTGGGAAGAGAGTTAGAATTGAAAGAATCTTTGAACTGGAAATTTGGGGCTGAAGGGAGGAAAGAGGGGAAAGTGAGGAGGAATCTCAAATTCACGTAGGAAGGCCAAAAAGAATGGTGGCATAGTGTGTACAACTTTTAGTTAGTGAGTGTATATATATTATATATATTCTCTCCTATTTAAAAGGAATTTGGTAGGATTGTTTGATATGTACAGTTTCGTGTACTCGTCGTCTATTTAATTATCAAACACTGATGACTCGAAATTACTCAAATTACTAACGTTTTAGATCCAGATCATGTCAATCAAGGCCTCTTTACGTGTCTGAGTTATTCTGATTAAGCGATTTGGGAGTTGATCGAGAGCAGTTAATCAATATATCATGACGTAGGTAAATAATCATAATATTCCTTAGTTTCATGATCTTACAAATTAAGTAGAATATAATGCTCTATAACTCTATTGTCAGTGTTATGATACGGATACCGGTCTTTAAATGATTAGTTATTGAATCATAAACAAAGATTGGTGATTAGCTATTGAAGCCTTGTTCTTTTGAGAACAAATTTGATATGTACGGTATTCTGTATAAAGTGTGTGATTAATATTATATTGAAAAATGTGTGTGTGATTAAAAATAAAAGAGAGAAAAAAATTTTGTTATGAAATTGTGAAAAGAACAAGGCCTGAATAATAAACAAGATTAGTTATTAAGTTGATTGGCACAATTAATAACGATAATGGACACGAATATATACAACTGGTGCTAAATAGTACTGTTATATATTGATCATTAAATTAAGTTATATCAACTTTCAATGACTGCGATTTAGTGAATAGTCATATATCTAATTACAACAGACAATATAGTACTGTTAAACATTTTTATTTTTATTTTTATTCTAAATACCAATCAAAGCGTGCCTCTTAAGCATTGAGGTGGCAAGAGAAATAAATAAATTGGTTGTCAAGTAGTTCGACTGCTCGTTGACGAAGCTTGACTATCCTCAAGAGCCACATCATAGTCTAGTATGATGATTAGGCTCTCATACTGGATAGTAAGAACTTATTATTAGCATGAACTTTTTACGTGCGTGGATGTGTTGTTTTAACTTATTTATATTTATTATTTTAAAATGGAATTTGACATAGAATAGATTATAGACAGTTGGGTTTTTGGTTTTTTTGAGAGTAAAGAAGAAAGAAAAGATTTTCTTTTGGTAAAGAGAAAGTGGAAGCTGACGCATTGACAGCATCTCTCCCTCTTCTCCTTTTGTAAAGATGATTTGGAGCTTCCTTTTTATTTGTCTTGCCTCGTTTATTTATTGGATGGGAGAAAGGTTTTCTCTACTTTAAAGTGTGCTACAATGACCTTTTTATTTATTATTATTATTATTATTATTAATTTTTGTTTTTTTGGTGGTAGGATTAATTGGATATAAATTTGTTCTCAAAATTTAATATTCTTGATATATGATATGATATGGAGTGGAATTTTATTAATGAACATTGAATTTGATAGTAGATGAAGTTATCTTAGATGCTGACGTTGAAATCTAGAGTCAGGACTTTGGTCAACAAAATCGATTTTAGAATCTATTCAGAAGTTCGCAAATCGGCATATACAGACGATAGTTTGATCACCATCGAAAGTGAATGGGGGTGGTCCATTTCTTCAACTAGACTTGTGTCTCATATGGAAGAGGTGTTAACAAAGGTAGAGAAGAATGCTTAGACATTTACTTCGCGGAATAAAGGTACTACAAGAATATATAATTGAGAGGTTGAAGCCTTTTGAAGATTTGGTAATTGCTTTTCCTAAGATTTAATTATTAATTATAGGTATGATTGCTATGTTTCAAGATTTATTATTATTATTATTATTATTATTATTATTATTATTATTATTATTAAATGATATAGCATTACTCTAATGTCCAAGTGGACACATGAAACATGTGCCATTGAGTCCGTCATATCGATATTAGATGTGATTATCTCAACGTCAACATTAATATTGAGGCTAGTACATATATAGTAGATACCATAAGCTGTATTGGTGATTTACGTGGACATTAATAAGAAATAAATGGGAACGTGGTTTGTATGCAGAGTGCACTAATAAAAAACTATTTCTCAAATCTCACAATTTGCATACAATCAAGGTAGGTTATTCTAATCACATATAAGGCACGCAATGCAGGCATGCATTGGCAGAAATTGATGCCATTTTTAACCCCACCTATAAAGAAAATGTCATTAGCAATTATCTATAAATTGCGCATCGATCTATCGATCGACCGACGATGAAGAGGATGTCGGTAGGAGCAAATGGCTTTTTCACTGCATATTATGTTTAGTTCAAAGGAGAAAACAGTTTGGGGTAATTATATTCGCACCATACCTTTTTATAGATACACCATTTTTTAATTGCACCAATACTTCTCAGTCCTTGCTTATGATTTAAATTATGTTCTTAATCTTTTTTTCTTTACATTCTTAAACTTAATGTTTGGTGAATTGACACATTTAATATAATCTTAATTATAGTTTATTTTCAAATATTTCGTTCACTATTTTTGAATTAGAGAAAAAATATTCATTTAAAGTTTTGTGTATATTATTTATCTTAACTTATTCTACAATTATGAAGGCAGCAAAAATGTTTTTATGGTATTTTAATGAATTTAAACAATTAATATGTATTAACTAGTAGAAGGTTAATGAAAATATACGGCCAAAAAAGTTGGGAGTTAATTATAATCATTCACAAAGATTGATGACTATGATTAAAATTAAAAAGTGGTATACCAATAAAAACATTTAGTGTGAATATGATTCCCCACAATTTGCGTCATTGTGTGTATGGCATTTCATACTCGAATATATCATACTCCCTCCGTCCCATTTATTTGATCCACTTTGTTTTTCTTTCACAAAGATTAAGAATGTTGTTAGAAAAGCAAATTTTGTGATTGATCATGTTCCCAATTTACCCTTATTTAATGACTAATTTTCAAATTAATAGTTACAACTAAAGTATTAAATAAGAGAATGTACTATGTTTGTAAAGTAACATAAAATAAGTTTTGCAATTTGGAAAGAATATCATATAATTGGGACAAACAAAAAAAGAAAAAGTGGATATATATGGGATGGAGGGAGTAGTATATTTCTTATTTAATACTCTCTTCGTCCCATAAAAATAGGTTAATTTTCATTTTCACAAGAATTTTTAAAAAAAAACCTCAATTGATATTATTGAAAAAGGACAATTTTGGAATATTTCTACTATACCATTTAGAACGTCACACACTTCAAACGATTTCTATCATTGAAAGGAAACAATTTTTTTCTTTAAAAAAAGGGGCCTTTATTTATTTATTTTTTATTATTTATTCTTTTTCAGTGAACAATTCTTTGATATCAAATTCTTTTGTTACTTTGGACGATGTGTTATCGTCCCATTCAATTATTAGAATTAGAATGTGGTTGATATAATTAAGCAATAATTGTTCTACGCTTTCGACATAGTTTACCATTAATTTTGCTTGTTATACTTATGTCTCGCTCTAAGAGCATCATTAGTACAGGGGAAAATCCAAGATGGAAAGGGAAGGGATAATTCTCTAAATGACTAGTCAAATTTAGCCCATCTTTTAGATTTTCGACCCAAATATAGGTTTTTCCGTCCCCAACACACCTCAACATTTATTTAGGTATAGTATTGGAAGAGGGGGGAAAATACAAATATAAGTTTTTCCACAAAGCTAATTGTGCTCTAAATGTTGGTAATGAGCTATTAACGATCACGAAATTATTCCATATGATCAAAAAACGGTGACAAATCATTAACTATAACGATTCTCTAAAATCTAAGTCGAAAATAAAGACGAGTTATAAACGATTATAACCATATCAAATTTGATCATAGAGTCATGACGAGCTATTAACTATCATAAGTCTATTAAATACGATGTGAAAAATGGTCTATATAAGATTGCTGACAAGGTTTGTCATTTGTCAAGTTGTCATATGGCTTATACGATCAGCAATAATAATACATTGGTAACAAGCCATCAAACAAACTACTTACTTTGTTGTCTATAAAGGCTTATTAAGACAAAGGAACATGTGTATGGGCACCGTAACTTGCCCATATATGAACAACGGAACATTATTCGTCAACGGTTTTGTTAAATCAAATATGGCCAATGCTAAAAGGTTAATCACCGATCGCTAAATTAGTGAGGTACCAAAAATATTAGTCACCAAAATTAAGATTTTTAATTTTTAATTTAAAACCAAGATAGGCTAATGTCAAGCCTCACAACTTTCGTTAAAGAGGGACTGAATCATTTGCGTAAGAATTGGTGCAACAGTGCTCACAACGTGTGCCTGAGGGATGGACGAGGCATAGGCATGGACAGAGCACAATGTCGAAGTATTGCCGAAGCTCACAGGACGAAACTAAGGTATGTGGAAGACTTTGAAAGATTGCGGGTGCTAGTCGAGGACACGTTGCAGAAGATTCCACAGTTGAACACTCAAGGAAGAATTTAGAATCGTGAAGGAACTTGCAAGTAAGGTCGGAATTCCAGAGCATTCCACAAGATAACCTTAGATAACATTTTAGAGAACTCTATTATAAATATCTTGTATCTAGGTTTGTATACAAGAGGTAGAGAGCGCTAGAGGCACCCTAGATCATCAATTAGAATCGATCTCTACCAGCCATTCCATGGAGGTGGTAATACAAATAGAGGAATCCATTCATTTGTAACCATCACAAGCAAGTGATCAAACAAGAGAGTAAGCATAAAGGTGGCAGTCTACTAGTCCCGGGTTGCTTTGTAATATCTTTGGAGTTATCACAAGAGGTTATATTACTCTAATTTTCCCTTGTTATCGCAAAAATCTCAGTCAAACACTATTCAGTGACCTCTTTATATTTGCTTTACATTCTAGAGAATTTTTTATATTTGCTTTACATTCTAAAGAAAAATTCTGTGATGTATCCCTAAACCATCACTGGCACTGTCTGTGGGAATCATTTGATTTCCCTTCGCCAGTTGTTTAACATCTCTTCTCTACCATCTATAGGTCATATTCTCCTAGACATGCATGGCAGCGACAAGCATGAAATTCACAGCAGCCTGATTAGATCGAACAAGTAGTCATGATAGAGGAAGGGATCAGCGCGAAAGGGTGCGAAACCTCCCGCTGGACCAATCCGCTACTAGTTAGCCAAATACCGATGGTGGTGACTAACAGATTCACCAACAAGGCAACAACAAGGCTCGCATTGATGAAATGCTTCAAAATAGGATAAATCAACTTCTGTCGGCCTTTGTCTCACATAAGCCAAAAAAAGCCTTGTCGAAAATTTCTTTTTCTTTGCTTTTCCTTATTCTCTTAATAATTTGTTCTTCTGCATTGAAATCAGACAATCAACTCAAGACAAGAAACATGCAATAGTTATTGATGCTATCTCAAATCAACACTTCCCTAATCTAATCACATATAAACATTTGACATATCTGAATATTATAATATTAATTCAAACCTTCCTTTGAACGAGCAACAATAATAATGTTCTTGGTTTCACAACTTTGTTCTGCTGCTAATAATTGAATTATTTTCCTTTCTCCAAGAAAAGAAAATAACTGAAATATTTTTATAAGAATCGGAAAATCGAACTTGTACAAGAATAATTGCTTCAATTTTGGTTAATGGATAAGATAGAATAGAATTTCTACTTTTATTTTACATCTTGGAAATTTCATATATACATACTTTTCGATTTGTGAATAGTGTACTTTTCGATTTGTGAATAGTGTGTTATAAATAATGAGAATGACTTGTACTAATTAAATCTTCAAATTTGACTGAGAATGTAGATCGGTCTTTTACAATGCTAGACTACCTCACACTGTCGTTTGGTTAGAAAGTGGAACTGAATTTGATTGAAAGATCCTATACACATATAAGATCAAGCCACCAATGACTGTAATGCCCCGCTCAAAGTCGACCCGACATAATGTATATGTGTATGATGTGTTCATGAAATGTTTGGGAATGTATGAGACATATCGGGAGTCGAAACGGCCGTCGAAATGATGAAAACGGGAAATTTCAGCAGGACTGAAGTTACGGCCGTAAGAGTCGAAGGTTACGGCCGTAAATGGTGAACAGTGGAAAATGTCCAAAAGTTTCAGAGAGCAAATTACGGTCCCCATGATCCAAGATACGGTATGGTTGGAGTTACTGACGTAAGGCATGGAGTTACGGCCGTAAGTCAAGAAGATGAAATGCAGGGGATTTACAGAGAGTTTATTACGGCCGTATGATGGTATGATACGGCCGTATTAATCATGTTACGGCCGTAAGGATATGGGATTACGGCCGTAAGTAAGAGGTTACGGCCGTAAATGTGGAAGTTACGGCCGTAATTTTAAGTCGGCAGAATGGTATTTCTAGGTGATTCTAGCCATTTCTTGGGTATTCTTCACTTGGGCTCGACTCTAAGACCCCAAAACACTCCCAAAACCCTTCCAAGTCCCTCATGAACCTATGGAATCATCTCCCACTCCATATATGACCTATGTAATGCTTGTGTAATCTATGATTACAAGAAGGAAGGGAAGTACAAGAAGGAAGGAAAGAAGAGAAAGAGAAGAGATAAAGAAGAAGGTGGGTTATCTATGGTTCTTGAGCTTGATTTCTTCTATGCTAGGTGAGTAATAGATGATTTCATGTTTAGGAGGTAAATTTATGATTAGATTTATCAAGGAATATGCATGTTTATGATGATCATGAAGTTGGTAAGTATGCTAGGGTTCATTGTTTATGCCTATTGATATGTGGTAAACTATAATGGTGAGTAATAGGTGTATCTTATGTTATAGTATGAATATGGTATGTTGATAGTATGTTTTCATGAGTTTAAGAATAAATATGAGATGATATTCATGTTATGCCCTTGTTATGCTTGATATGTAAAGGTAGGTGCAAGTATGTGATGTTATAATGTGAATTTAGCATGTTAAGTGTTATTATGTGATAGATATGAAGTAGTACATGAGATATGTGATGATTAAGACCATGTAATGATGCTAGAATGACATGAAAGTTAGGATATGTGAACGAATGCCAAGTGAGTGATTACGTGAAGTACGTAACATGTTATGATGATGAATGGGATGTTATATATAAGGATATGATATGTTCTATGATATGTAATGATAAGAAGAAGTTCATGAGAAAGTATGCTATGTAATGCCCAAGAATGTTATGAGTACGATTACAAGTAAAGCATGAATAATGTATGACACGAAGCATGACGTATGTGAAAGAATGTAGTTGCATATCATGTGTTTATGACGAATGTAGCGCCCCAAGAGTAAAAGAACCTTTGGGGGACGGCCATTACGACGGCGCCGCAAAGCATAAAAGAACCTTTGCGGGACGGCCAATGTTATGATATGACGAAGTATTCACATGATTCGCAACTAGGGCCCAAAGAAAGGAAGAAAAGAATGTTACACGTGCATTCATGCATTGCATTGCATCTATTGCTCACTGAGTCCTCGTGGCTCATTACGTGTACGTTATGTGTTTGCAATGCAGTTACGTGGGGAGTGAAGAATCCGACCGAGAATGATGTGTGCGGATGTGTGTAGGAAATGGAAGGATCACGGTCCTGCAGCCCGATTCCGGACGGGTCATTACAATGACTCCCATAGTTGATAGTTAGAGAAGTTGAAATTTGGAGTCACGAATTGATTTTAGAATCTATTCAGAACTTTGCAGATCAACATGTACAAATGACAGTTTGATCACCATCGAAAGCGAATGGAGGTGGTCCGTTCTTCTACTAGACTTGGGTCGTATGCAAAAGAAGTGTAAACTAAGAAGAATTTGTAGACAATTACTCAAAGGCGTCATTGTTCTGTTGCCAACATATGGCAGCTTATGCTACCAACAGGGTAACGTGGCGCCCTCACAGGGACCACGTCATCGATCAAATTCTTTTTTTTTTTAATCTACATTGAGTGAGATGAATACATAACTGTCCCCTGATGGTGTGGAGCTCATGCGGGCCCATATCCCCCCCCCCCCCCCCAAAAAAAGGAGGGCGTTGGCATGATAAATTGCCAACAGATCATTTCTATACTTAAGAGGTACTTCAAGTGTGTGTCTATATTTATATATATATATATATATATATATATATATGTTTCAAAGATTAAGTAGTTTCTTTTTCCAAGATTTATAGGTATGTTTGTCATGTTTGAAAATTTGTCGGACATATAGCCCCCGTTAGTGTATGTGTATTTATGAGTTTTGATGTGAAATAGGAGAGAGAATGAGTGGAATTGAGTGGTGGAGATTTATGTAGTACAGTGGGTCCCAGAAAATATGTGGATGTAATTGGTTTGACTTTTGATGTGAATGTATTAAAATGTGTAAAAATTTGTTAAAAGTTGTAAAAGAACGGGTTGATAATGTCGATCTAATATCTAGTACACGAATAACGTACCACAAAATACATTGCCTTAACATAATAATTAACATAATAATGTGCCACAAAATACGTTACCTTAACATTGGAATGGATCATTTTGACATAATGTAATCACATCGATATTATTCAATTCACTGATTCACGTGAACATTCGATAGTTTCTAATAGATAACCATAAAATCATCTTGGATGTCATTGACAATAATGTGTTTGGAATGCAGAAACATACAATGATAAACAAGATTTTAAACATTCTTTTCCATAACTTTGTCCATTCACGCGCAGTCAAGGGCGAGTTATTATTATCGTAGCGCACACACTGGAGGCACACATTGGCATAAACCGATATACCACATCCCAACAATTGAGATAATTGTTATTAGGAATTATCTACAAATAGTGCATCCACTATAATATGGAATTTGGTAGGAGCAAACTACCTTTTCGACCGCCTAATACAAAGATACAATCGGGGAACGCAAGCTCATCATAGCATGGTAGGCGTATGTTTGTCAATCTATATATTTAATATAAACACTTTGTACATTTTCTCACTTCGAATTGGTCGGTTTTGATCTCCTCCTCATGTGGGAAGGAAACCCACGCCATGTGTCCCCCGATTGGAGGGGAGCTTCGAGCGGGACCCTTTTTTTCTCAGAGTTGACACGTAGCATGAGGAAGAGATCACCACTCTCGAATTAGTTTCATTTATACACAACAGAATAGTCCCACCGCCAAGAGCCTATCTCATCTCAATAGTTTTTCAATTGAAAATGTAGGAAGTTTATGAATCTCATAAAAATGTGATTGAAAATGAGTTTGAGAAAGTTCTAAATTAAACCATCCTTTTTGCACATAAAGGGCAAACACAATATGAAGAGGAGTACATGAAGTTGCTAAAATTACCATTTGGTTAAAAGCACTCACCATATAATTCAAAAATATACTTAATCTATCATATAACGACTCTCACTAAAGCATGAAATTTGTCTTTTGCAATAAATTTCTATTGCCATTTTATAACTTGTAATATTTCCAAAATTGTATAGAAAATAGATACTCTCCAAATACATACGACTCCTGAAAACTTCAGTACTATCCTAACCTGTATATGTGGTGTTCTTGGAGCACTTCGTGCAAGGTCAAGCAAACATTCCACTTTGCAGTCCTGGGGAGAAATGCGAAAAGAATAAATTGCATAAAATGGCAATCGAGAAAATAAAAAATAAATAAATAAATAAAATAAGAAAAAGGGAAAATCGTATAAAATCGTCTTTCAAATTCAAAGCCAGTGAAAAATAGCAGCGTGATCCTTAAAGGCCTACATGAAAATCCAGGGAGTTTATATGTCCGATACTCCGTCCTTGAAGGTGATCTTATTATGCCGATGTTAGGTTTGAAATTTTTACAAATTTTTATCCATTCTTTTTAAATTTAAATTTGCTCAAACCAATTACATCCACATATTTCGTGGGACCTACATGTACTACGCAAATCTCAATCATTCAACTCCACTCATTTTCTCTCATCTTTCACATAAAAATCCATTAAAATTTCAAATTTTCAATCCTAACATGGGCTATGATATCTATTGACAGTGCTTCTTCAACTCCTAAATAAATAAAAGGATGATGCTCATAAAGATTCTCATGCATCTAGCTCCATTTGTTTAGAATCTTTATGATATTAAGATAAGGTTAGGCACAGTTCTTAGGAAGTATTCATGTTTTTAATACTCTTTATGAGTTCTAGACTTGTTTGCTACAACTTAAAACAAAAATCATTTTCAACCACTCATTTAACCGATTTGGCAATTTCCTTTTTTTTTTTAAGAGATTTTATTAGATTAGAAATCAAATTACACCAATTTCTTTTTGTTTTTCTATACTATTTTTCTTTACATTTCAAGCACACATTCAAAATCTTTTTTTTTTCAAAAATCTCTACCAAACATACACTTAGGCCTTGTTCTTTGGAAAATAACTTTACGTAAAATTTTTCTCTCTCCTCTTTTCAACCACACATATATTTTCCAATACAATATTAACTACACATTTTATACGGAATACAGCGCAGAGCAAAGTTATTCCCCAAAGAACAAGGCCTTGATAAGATTCTATGGTGTTTTCTCAACGGAATCATAAAAAGAAAAAAGAATATTAGATCTCATTCCTAAAGATTTTAGTCAGACTTTGCACAACAGGGTCCGATTTTACAAATTTTCCACTTTGCTTCTGGTCCATAATAAAACCCATGTCAGACTGCAGTATTTCCAGAATGTGCAACTAACTAGCGTTGCTTTCAAGGTTTGCTTCTAAACTAACATCTCTACTCACTGGAGGTGAAGGAAATACACGATGATGTAGACCAATAACCAACATGGAAAGAACAGTGAAACACAAGGATGAAGAACTACCATCATTAGCATATCTGAAACTGCTAAAAGTCAAAGTAAATAAAAGCCAAAATGGACAAGGTTGAGATTTAAAGAGAAAATGGAAAATATCAGTACCTTATGAGTTATGAGAGGTTGACTCGTGTTTGGAGGTACTTTTGATGTATCAGAAGCCATGAGAACTTTGCGTTGAGTAACTCCAAACTAGAAGCCCACGATTAGATAAGTGTTCCAACTCAAAAACTGAAAACTCGTATAATAGCAGCATTTCTGGTATCACGGCATACCCTATCTCATCTATTTATATGGCAAATATCAGCACTTAATTTCCATTCTGAGCCGGAGTCCTACTCTTTATCATCTGTTCCAAACAAGACAAAAAATTTATAGTGCAATGTAGAATTGGCAGGCAGATATTTCGTTGAAGTTGACTTATATCTCATACAAAGATTGCAATACACCAACCCAACATGCACTTGCAGCAATCATGAATAAAAAACAGTCATGCACGTTAACAAGTTTTCGTTGAATACATTGCAATATTTAACAATGATAAGGTAAGACACAAAAAAGGCCATGACAATGCATGACAGAAAATTTCATCATTCAATTCCTGTGTTCCACACACACTCAAGAACTGCAGTGTATCATCACAACCAAGCATTGAGCTTACACAAGGGTAAAAGGAAATACAAAAGTTTAGGTAAAAAACCTTGTAAATGTACTTCTTCCGCAGTTTGATAGCACTACGAATGCAGCTCTTCACTCTGAACTTCAACAAATTATCATTGAAGATCTGCAAAATTATTGGAAATTTAGATAGCACGAGAGAGGCAGAGATTCATAGACCATAAATGCATTCTGGAGTCTGGACAAAAACATAACATGAGCTTTGGAGTAGCAAAACAAGCCTCTAGGATGAATAGTATAAGTTCAAAGGAAATCTAGGAAGGCAGATATAACTAGACTGTATATTATGAGGAAGAATGATGAATAGAATGATCATGACAAGGCCCAGGTATAAATAAACAAAGTGACTCTATGTACTTAAAACCTAATTTGCAGGCCAAAGATCTTGATACTCACTCAAGCATGGTCTATCTCTCTAACAAAGAGAAAATTAAACTATATAACCCAACAGGTCTCTAGGTCCCATTGACTATTACATCAGAGAAACAAAGCTGACATTTATCATGACCATGTGCATCACCGTAGATAAAATAAAATAAAATATAATATAATTCATTGCCTGCAACAAATGAGACATGCAAAACCATTTATTACAGAAGGCAATTCGTTCCCATTTTATGTCCATTGTCCGTTTGCAACAATGGTTTTTCTTTTACTTCAAAATGCTGCCTAAAGCGTAAAACAACCAGTAAAAATTTAATGTTAACCACCCATATCATCTACCATCCATAAAATTGTGTATGAAGGAAAACTAAAAGCAGGTTTTTCCAGAAACAAAATGGAACTTCCAAGTTCATTGATACAACAAAGATCAATTTTTTAAGTGTCAAAAAATTGCAAATAGAGTTCAGACTATGTATAGCATAATAGATGACTACTAAACAGAATAGAGAACTAAATATGTCCCGCCTGCCTTTGCTAAGGTCAGCAATTAACGAGTTTCTCTAGTAAAGTTTGGACACTCCATATTAAAAATTTCTGCTAGAAAGAAAACAGTTATGCATACTGGATGACAACTAACAGAACAGAGCACTAAATAAAATCCACCTGCCTTTATTAGGTCATCAATTGAACGAGATTCTTTAGTAATCTTATGTCTGTTCATAATAAGAATGGCTGCTACACAGAAGACAGGTAATTCATCATCACCATTCCTTGATGTTATAACTGTATGAATATGCATACGGTCGTTCCTTGACCAGAAACTCTTTGTCAAGCCACAAAATGGTCTAGCCGCTGCTGCCATAGTGGTGCTGTCAGAGATGGAGCGTTCTAGATATTTATGTTGACCACCACCATTACCATCCACGCTTTCTTCTCCTGAATCAGCCTCTATTTCCTTCGGTAACTGTATTAGCAGTACTTCTGGACAATTTTCATCCAGATTACAAGCTAAGGATTCATCAAAATCGGCAGCCCATATCATCTACAAAATATTAAAATAGAAGAATATAGTGAATGATATTATCAAGCATATTTTACTTCATCAATACTAAATAAAATCTACTGGCTCATGAAGTTCATGATACATAATTAGTTCTCACGGGTACACATGTTTAAGCCAGTTATAGTTATACTATTCCATGCCAGATAACCCAATTTTTTCAATGAAATTAGCCACCAATGATGGCTGAACCACATGATCAAGGCTCCATCATATAGCCATCATAGGATATGTTTGGCTATAAGCATGGGTAAATGAGTGGTGCTGAAGTAGTTTCGGAAAATGTGTGTGGATAGAAAGTAATTTAGGGTATGTGGAAACATTCATAAGAATGTGTTTCTTTCAAAACACATGTAGCAAAACTTATGTCTAGTTTGTATTATCTTAACAGGAAAAACTGGTCACTTTCAGCATATATTGCATATTGAGAACTTCGATCATCAGAAACAACATTTCATAGACACCACCACACCGGAGCAAGTGAGCGACAACAACTAACAATCAGAAGAAAACGGAAAATATGAGAAGATACTCTATATCTAGTTTCTAAATGCTATTAACAGAGTACAAGTTGACAAATTTAAAATAAAAAACAAGAAGTCCAATTGCATTATGGTGAAACACAAAGGTGAAATTTTCTTGGACAGCGAAGCTGAAAATGGTTTTGAACTTATGTTGTTCACCCATTTTGCGAATTAGTGCTTCTTAGTTCTTCCTACTAAGACAGCAATGACATCAGAAAATTTTCTTGGATTATGAGTATTATTATTGGGACCAGGAAAATATCTAAGAGAGACACCACGCTTGAATGATATGATTGGTGAGAGAAACACAAGAAAAAAATGATGCAGTGTTTTCTTCAGGTAATCCTTATGGTAGTCAACAGCCACTTGAGGACATAAGACAATTTGGAGGCACCATGAATTCTCAGTTAGTGGAAATCATGTAACTAAAATAATGGTGGCAGAAAATAGTATGGCCAGAGTACAGAGACAGGAAAATTGATCATAACTGGACATGAAGAACATCAAAACCAATATGCAAGTGCACATGGAGATCTGATACAGCTATTCAGAAGGTTTGATACTCAAGCTTTTTAGTGAGTGAACGATGACATTGGAAAATGGAAACCATTTTCTTGAGCCATCTAGGTCAAAACAAAGTGGTGAAAATCCTAAAAGAGGACAGGTTATTCACATTTAATTAAATTTGATGGTCAGTGACGAATTCAAAGCCATGCAAGATTAACTTGAAGATTCCCCTGCAGGAAAATTGAAGTCTTCTTGGTTCCTGTAACAGTCGGAAATATAAACATAATTTGATACGAGTCATTAGCTCAATAAACCAAGCTTGACTTTTGCTTCTGTATCTGTACGCCTGAAAACTGACGATAGGAAAGGAAAGAGAACCAATCTTTACAATAAAGGACCTACATGACTCTGAAAGATGAGCAAGTATGAATAGATATTCTCCAGCAGAACACCAATGCATCAATATGATTAGCAACAGGCAACAATATCAACACCAACCAATTCAACCTAGGATCACATGTTTCATTTAAACCTTATGTTCAATATTAGCATCACGACTCAGGTATTTCATTGGGTGTGCTCCTCTAGCGGTCTATTTTCATGTATTTGCATAACAGAAAACTGATTTGTTCAACAGGAAAACTACTGCGAGCACAAACCTCCCACATACAAAGGGCATCACTGAAAGACAATTCCCGGCGGAAGAGTACAAGAAGCATGCGGAAGGCAAAATGAAGGCTCTCAGCACCTATCTGGGACAAGTGAGAATACATTTCTCTATCTGTAAGTTCTAATATGTGCCACAGTGTCTGCAACTGTTTTATTACACCAGTTGGTCCTTCAATCTGAAAGTTTTCACGCTGCAGATTCATAAAACATTACGTCAGTTAAAAATATAGAGAAAACTGGAAAATGGTAAGTAGGATAAAGGTCAGTTACACAAATTCTGGATATATAAATACCATTCTCCTTAGAAGCATCTCGAAGCACCAAAAAGCATCAGCATCATCTTCAAACAGAACAACAAAGGGGGAAAGTAGATCACTCATGCCTGCACATCATATGAGGTCAAAACCAAAAAACTAATCACCTAAATCCTTACATATGCCAGTAGTCACCGGACAGTTTAATTAAGAGGGAAACGGCACAACCTTGGCAATATCCTGTTGCAGGATCTGCCCATGCATAGACAGCAAGAATATCTGACATTCGAGCCAAATTTTTTGTGTCCTCATAAAATTCAAGATGATTGTCTGTTCTAACTACATCAACGACTGCAAAACAAAAATGTGTTTTTCACCCAGGTAAATGGTAATGAAAGAATTTCACGCTGAAGAGTGTTCTGTTGGTAAAAATTGATATGGAGACCAAATTACTTATTTACCTATTTGGTGCAGTGTCCAAAGCCATTCAGACACTCTGTCTCCCCTAACAGCCCCACTCCGAGATGGGATTACATTCTTGGCTGGTAATTCTGGTGTATCCGATATTCTAAGCCTCTTAAACATTTCAGTCTCACGTTCCAGATTCTTTGATGGTGAAAATGATCCATGCACATCCAGGTGAATCATTTTACCTTTATCGTGGCTAGACGGGGTACCATTTGACTCCACAACTAGATCCGCATTCCTGTCAATTTGAAAACTGTGCATATGCTCATCCTTAAATTTCAATTTACGTGGTGTAGGATGTTTGTCATCTCGTAACCTAGGTTCTTTTTTATTTTCGTCACTCTTTTCAAACAAATCCGTAACAGGCAAAGGAGGGAAATCCAAATAGTTTTCTGTTATATATTCTGATTCATCAGCTTCAAGCTCGTTCAGGGATGTGCAGTTGTAAGAACTAGAAGGTACAAGACCAGAGTGATCATATGCTCCTTCCTTGCTTTCTCTCACAAGTTCATCAGAGCCACCAGAGCTTTCCCTTCTAAATGTATGTGAATTTCCTGTACAGTTGCTATCCGTTACACGGTTATCACTATCTACTTTGTTAGCACTGGCTTCAGAAATATGTCCAGTTTGGTCTTCATCTTCCCTTGTCCGATCATCTTTGGAACTCATTCTCATATCCATGACCTTAGAACCCACAACATAGGCAAGGGAACCAGTTCCTATGCTTGAGTGCATCGATTGACACTGTCTAACTAGGTCCATATAACGCTCCCTGTAATAAGTTCATAGTTAATCAGTTTGCAGTTAATCGGTCATATGATGGGAAGAAGTATCATAATCCGCACTATCAGTTGAAGTCACTTCCATAAGAACCATTAATTCACCATGCAAATGCTAAAATAGACGTTCAGAGCTGCTAATGCAATGCCATAGTTTGCCATGTGATAATTGTTTGAAAGAAGCTCACTGACAAAAGTAAACCTAGTTCTCCAGTTCTCTACAGCTTTTTTTTTTTATAAGAAACGAAAGATTGTATTGCACAAAAGCTCGGAATATACAATACAAGTGGATAAGAAATCCACCCAAAAAAAACACCAAGCGTATCAATATAAAATCTATCAATAATACTATACAATGTTACAAAAATAACTAACGGGGTCTAGACTAAATAAATATTTATCAATGTCACAGAATGTTCCCGCTGCTCTAGCCCAAAGTCCCGTGTAGAATAATATGTTATCCCAAACGTAATCTACCGACCTTTCCAAGCAGTGGAATATCCTTCTATTCCTTTCATTCCAGTTCTCTACAGCTTTTGTTTTGCTTTTCCAAATAGTTTGTTAATGGGAATGGTAATGGACTCGGCAATACTCATCTCCACTGCTTAATTCCAGAAGTGTATATTTTGCTCCTTGATCTAGACAAATGTAAGACAGGTCTTTGGGATTTTAGAAGCTTTCTTATTTTCAGAAAATACAGTTATTTTGATTTCTCACAGGCAAATGCGCTTTCCCTAGGATGTTCCTCTCTTGATCCATCTATAAATTAGACTTAATTAAAGATGCAGATGCAGGAAGTTCAAAGTATACAAAGCACCACAAACCCAAGCAACCAAAATATTCTCTTTATGAACTAAAACCTGATATTTTCTAAGTCTGTTAAGGATTTAACAGACAATCCTTCTGGCAGTTGGCTGCGGTAATTTAAGCACTCATACAATTTTTAATCCCTAGACTCTACAGTGTTTTCTCTTTATTTCTTGATAAATCAGACTTCATTAACGAGATCAATAAAAAGTGAGAAATCCTGTATAGAAGTCCAATAGAAATATCATCTAAAACTCATAACCCAATTATCCCAAAAGAATCTCTTCATCGACTAGAACCTGATATTTCCTAACTTCTTCAAGAGTTTATTTTTTTAAATTCATCTGACTTACAGCCAGTGAACACTCAGATCAGCTTACTTCACTCAAAAAAAGATAAAATAATAAAAAAAAATAGATCCTTTCAAAAGAAAATCCATCCCCCACAGCAGTAAAAATGTCCATCTGCAAAATAGCTAGCCTGGAATCCAGCAATAGCATATGGAATGTCCCTGAGCAACTGCAATTTCATCCACAGGTCAATCAGGAAATACTTTCCAGTAACTTCCAGAAAGATTGGTATACAAGAAATTAAAACACGTCTCACATTTATCATAATATGCATAGAAAACCAATTAGGATCAAACAACAGATAAGAATTACTACAGTTACAGATAATTAACCTCAATGTTCCTAAGCGAAAGCAACTAGGCACTGCAGCAGGTTCTGAAAGGCATAATTCAGAAAAAAGAAATCCTACATCAGAATTCAGAACACAACCAAAAGAAATGAAGGTATTGAGCTCATTTGCTACAACTTATTCGAAAAATAAAAAATCAACCACTCATTTCACTGATCTGATAACTTTTTCATTTGGTGTAATAGTTTTATTTACTTTTCAACCACAACCAAAAATCATTTTTTCAAAAATCTCTACCAATCATTCACTAAGGGGTTGTTTGATACAATTTAAACAAAAAATCCTTTTTTCTCTACCATCGCCTTCATCCACTCATTACATTGATTTAACAACTTTTTTATATTGAACTTTCTTCTCAACTGCACATCTAAAAGTCATTTTTTCAACAATCACTATCGAACATGGGGCGGGGGTCGGTCGGTTCGGTCGGTTTTTCCACCCAAACCACAACTGACTGACCTCGGTCGGTTTTTTTTTTTAAACCGAACCAAACTGACCAGCTCTATTCGGTAAACCAAAACCAAAACCGAGTCGGTTCGGTCGGTTTTTTCAGTTTTTTCCCCTTTTTTTGGGTTTTTTCTTTTTTTTTTTTATAAAAACCAATCGGTTTTTCGGTTTGGTGAAAACCAAACCGAAAATCAAAGCGACCGCCCAAAAAAAACCGAACCGAACCGAACCGACCCGATGTGGTCGGTTTCGGTCAGTTTGGCGGTTGAAATGCTCAGCCCTAATCGAACATAACCTAAGATACCAGAAGACCATATATAATATAGTTTATGCTCCTTTTCACACTTATTGTGTTAAACGATGAACCTTATTTGAAACAGGACAAGATTGGACAGAAAACGAAGAGGGGGGGAGGGGGGGGGCGCAACAATCTGAGTAATATATTCTACGATTCCATTCAGATGACGTAACCATCAGTCACCACGGCTACATACTCATATACACGATTGTTCTTTGTCTAATAAAAATACAAAAACCTGCTTCACCACTATTCAATATAGACAGGAAAATAACAAAAATTGCATATTGTGTAATTTAAGTGTTCTCATTGCTACAACGTCTCCTAAAGTTTCATGTTCTTGGAAGGTAGGAAAAGCTTCAGAATGAATAATGTGATGCTATTAACATATGAACTACATCTATACTTGGCACAGTTGGAAAAAGAATATTGAAACAAATCCCATCCGTGTAATTCTAAAGCGAAGCAACAAGCTCTGCCGAAACATTTGATAAGCTCACAATAAAAAGTGAAGCACTGACTAAAAGACCAATACCTTCTGGCAGTCCTCAATTGCCTTCGATGTTCAGCAGTACTGCTCAAAGCATAACAGCCCAAAAGGAATTCCCAGACTTCTGGCCTTATAGATGGATCCACACCCTATCATGCAAAAGATGAAGTACTTTTAGCTAATTTTGGCTAGACAATACAAAGAAAATTAATCCAATTTTTCCTGTCCACAAATATTAGATTCAAACTCAAAAAGAGATCGATAATATAGATATTATCAATATTCAAATTCCAGCTCATAGAACAAACTATCAAAGAGTTAAAAGAATAAACAGCCATGTGGCAGTTATCAGCTGTGCAAATGTATTATATGAAATGAAATTCAAAACATGTTATGCGTTTATTTCAGTGTCAGTGGAATATTAAAATGGGGTAGAAAACCTGAAAGTTATCATAGCCCTCACCAAGAATTGCGTTACGTTCTTTACTCATTTTGAGATGTAACCATCCGGTTTTTGCTTCAGCATTAGGAATTAGGAGATCTACCATTACGGAAGACCCAAAAACTTTTGTCCTGCTTTTGGGTTGTCAATGCATTACAACTTTTGCATTCTGCTTTTAGGTTAATTACTTGTTCACAGTTGCACTGAACCACAATGACTCCAAATGCATCACATATATTCTAGCAAGTGTGTTAGGAAAAGAGAACTTTGTAATGCAGTAAGCTTATAATGCTCGAGAGGTTTACGTATAAAGAGTTTGTATCAGTTAGATTTTGAGGCTTGTTTGGTGAGCTTGTGCATTGGGAAAAAAATAATGATTCTCACTCAAAACTATCAAGGAGGTCAAAAATGAGTTCTATGAGCAAGTTTGAGTCATCCTTTGGATAGGTTTCCGATCAATAACGGCACATACCATCCTTCTCACTGCCTGCCTCTCTTTTCCCTTTCCCAGATATACGCCGTACTTTCTGTTATGTGTTGTTGCCGATCTCATCTCAAGCTCTGAGTCTTGGATTGTTCCCTTGCTCCATTTTCCTTTTCTATCCTTTATGATCTTTGTTTCTGTGGCTCTTCTATGTTTGCTCAACTGGGATTCTATAATCTTTCAAGTGAAAACTAGATGGACTAAGGTAAACCACAATCTATGCTAAATCTTATGGCTCAACCAAATTTTACGTCTTCCCAGTTCCCCACTGGATTCTTGAATGATTATCGGGGCCATTGATCTCAGATGAAGTGCTTATCTGGTACACATTATTTGAGAAGTTTGAGAAGTGATTTTCTGAAGAGAAACATTACATAGAAACGTAAACCTGCATTTCTTAAGAGCGTGGTTCAAAAAATCACTTCTCAATAATCTCTAGCAAATGACCATTGAATGTTTTTGAAGCCAATGACCACATACAGCCAATGTTTTGACACAATAAAAACCGTATTTCATTCATATTTTTGAGTATTTGAAGACATTATCACACATGCTCACACTCTTTCACCAAAAACTTTTAACATCCCAACTAGTATAACCATTTAAGTAATGAAGATGACAAGAAACAGACAAGAAACGAAATATAAAGCATGTGAATGGATATATGCATTTCACCATCACTATCAACAATTATTTACGAGTGTCATAATAATATACTTTTTCTATTTCTAGTCTGAAACAGCCCTCATTTTGTTGTCATATACTTGCTCCTGGCTAATGTTTTTATTTACTTGTAGCTATTAATATCTTTCCAGGAAAGAAAGTTAATGGCAAATTATCATTGTGGTGTCAACATAAATCACTTCCAAAATAATATAAGACTGTCGTATTCGCCTAACATCAATTTTTAGTGAATGGTTTGTAGCTAGAAGCAGATACAAGACAATCGTACTTCAGATAAAATTTAGGACTTCAATCATGCATATAATATATACCAATAGAAGCACTATTAGGGATAGGATGAAGTCCTAATCTTTGTATATATGCAACCGGGGGGCACTAACAAACAGAGGGTTCCCACATAGACAAATAGAGAAAAACAGGACGAGATTAGAACAAAATTTTTGTATTCCCACCCCACTATTTTCCAAAATAAGGAAATGGAGCAAGTGGCTTAGTTAGAAGGTTCTATTCCCTCCATGTCTTGGGGGCACTGGGGCAATCATTGTCAATCCTTATTGGGTTTATGAATTTAATGAGCAACTGAGAAATTTCAAGTGATAAAAGACTAGGGAAGCTAGTAAATGAATTACTGACTTCCTTGCGATCCTTCATTCACTCTTTATCTTTACATGTCTTCCCTAATTGATCAATACTGGAGTTCTTCACACAAAGTCAGAAACGATCTTCTGTCCTACTACGATGTTTCCAGGTCTTTCACAACTACATATTTCAGACAATTATGAATTTCAAACTCAACCAGAGCTTGAAATATAGGAAAGCCAACAATATTTAACCCAAGAAATAACAAAAAGGCCAAGCAGTCAAGCATGATAAGTTCTGAAGCTTAGAATTCTCTTAGAATTCTTCTGGGAGAATTCTGGGAACTTCACAAGATTCAAGCTTCCAAACTATCCAAAGTTTACCTTGAAAAATGGTAAATTTTATAGGGAGATATTAACTGTATATAAAATAATTCAAAACATTAGAATCATCTACAATAGAAGTGATTACCCCCAGTATAATCAATTTCAGAACTTTCTGGAAACCCATAATTTTCCCTTCACCATCAAAGGTAGCCTGCCACTTTTCTGGCTTAAGCATTTTGCTTATCTGCACTTCAATGAAAAGCAGGTAGAATGACATTTAAATTTTTACACAGGCTTCAAAATAAAACTTGAAATACGTAACCATAAAGAAAATGCAAGCAGAACTCTACATGAGTGCACTGAAGTCAGAGTACATTATCCAGATTTTGCACCCAAACACATATGTTACTAACAAGCTTCTACATCTGCCGAACAGAGTTCCCTAAATGGTTAGGCAAATATATCGTAGACCCCCACAAACGGGTCCAGAGAGAATATGTCAATTTTTCTGAGCTAGATCATCCAGATAAGGATAAAATGTTCCCTCCATAAAGTAAACGACAAATCACAATAATAAAGAAGAAATATGCTCGAGACAAATATCACAGCACAGACCCAAAAAGGTGCTTATCCGTCGATTTCTTTCCATATTTGACCACTAAACTGCACCGACTTTAAACCAACACAAGACCGAAGCACAGTATAATTTAAAACAAAAAGTAAATCCAAAGAAGGCAATCTTCTGCTGCTGTAAGAGACTCCTGCTGTTATCTTTTTATATTCAAGAAACTCAAATTTTCCGTTTTATAAAGAGCAATGTAGTGAAGAAATTACTTTAGCTATTTGTGAGCGTTATATTTACATATAATCTGTTGCTAATCCTCCTCAATGAATCATTTCTCGCGCTATTTGATTAAAGAGTTTCTTGCTCAAGGGTAAACCTTCATCAAACGCTGGAAGGGCAAGAAACCCGCTCCTGTAGAAGGTGAGACCAGGGACAGCAATATATTTTGGTGCTTCACTTTTTGAGTAACTTCTATAAGACAATTCCAAGTACATCCGCACATGCTGTACTTTTCATGCCAAATGTATTGCAATGCAGATATCATTCCCACAATTTCAAGCGTCCCCACAATTTTTGTTGGACAAGTGGCCGTTATGCTCAGCACATTCATTACTCCTGTAATGAAGTCACAGATTTGTTTTTGAAGGACATAATGAGTGATGATGGTTTTATAGATCATGAAATTGAAGTGGCCAAGATAAGATTACAGTAGGGACAAATGACAGGTAAGAATAGCCCATCTTTAGCAGAATTTCAGCCCACATTATAAAGTATGGGTCAATAACTTACTTTAAAAGGCAGAAAATTTATCTTCAGAATTTCCAAGTATAGAGACCTAATAGATTCTTTAAATAAATACTAAGTGATCAATAAGATGGAGTTCGCATTTTCAAAAAACTTCTTCTTTTCCAGTTGTATATAGTCCTTCTTACTGGAGCTACACCTTGGAATAATTGCAACTCTGTTCCCCTAAGCACATCCAGGCATGAGAGAGAGCAAATTTCTCAAAACCATAACATAGAACACGGAGAACGTCAATCTTAACTTTTTCAGAGCCTCTACTTGAGTCCTCCTATTTGAGGAAGAAATCCAGAAAAAGAATACAGAGACAGTGGTCATGTTCACAATTAAATGTCATAATTCAATAGTATTTTTTTTTCTTTTTTTTTTTTAAGAATTGAAAACCTTTTTTCTTAAAATTTAATGGGAAAAACTGAGTTTATATACTTATAATTCAGAATCTCTGTGCCACCAAAAGTTACAACCAGCTTAAAACACAGTAAAAAAGCAGGTTAAATGCAAAAACTCCACACTTGTTCCAACTCCAGCCAAAAACACACTCAGTGGTTTGTATTTAATTGAGCTCATCACAATTTCAATAATCCTGCTACAGGATCCCATCAATTAACTCCTAAACCAATGACTCAAGAAAATGCTGTTCAATACAAAATCCATTCGGACAAGTGGGGGATTAAATTACGGAAGACGGGCTTTGACACAAACACCAAGATTTCTCAGGCCATTCATCTACAAGAAATCCAGATTTCCCAAGAAAGGATGAATAATGAGTGTTTCAAACCTCTCTTTCATTTCCTGATAGCAGGACGCATCCACACACAAGTAAGTAAATGCACTTCCAGCTTGATTGAAACATTTTCAATAGGTTGGTGACCTGTGCGGTCTCGGACCCCCATGTACTTGTCCCCCAAACACAGAAGAGTCTTGGTGATGATTGGAAATGACCCAAATGGTATATCAAATGCTACCGGGTGTTCTACACCACAACCCCCTATAAGACCTAACTTATGAATCCACCAAGGTTGTGTTGGGAAGATTCAGTTAAAGCACTTGAAATATCAAAGAACACAATACGTAAAATGAACAAACTGCTTACCTTAAAAATATTGGATTAGGAAGGGTTAATCTTATTAGTGTTAAGGAGCAAAAAACTGTGGCTCATGGCTATCCATGTTGGACATTAAATGTTGATGGTTGTGGTTGAGACTCATACAGGGGTGGCTCCTGGGTGCACAGAGGAAAAGTGAATTCCATCTTGAAGATGGAAATTGGATCCTTTTGGATTGACTATTGTACAAAACACTTGCTCATTGGTCAATTTGTGAGGCGACGGGAAGTAAATGGAGATATGTAATAGTTCAGAAGTAAGTCATTGGATGAGTTACGCCTACAACTCAGAACTAGAGAATGTGAACACGACATTGCAGAATGCCAGAATATGATACCACATGGAAAGTTGCATTGGCATAATAGGTGAATGTGGTAGTTTGCATGGCAGTGTGCAACGAGTAGTAATGTGGTAGTTTGCACGGCAGTGTGCAACGAGTAGGTTGCACAATCTAGTTTCTATTAGAAGGTAATGTAGAGAGTTAACGACTGGATTGTCCAAAGCAGGGGGCTTTTCCTGGTATCCCAAATTGTACTAGAAATTTTAGCCCATTCGGGGTATCACATGGTGCTTTCAGCATTGAGCATTCTATTCAAAACTTTTAACCTTGTAGCTATAATTGTTCCGAGTCCATTTAGCATTTTAGTCAAAAAACTTTAACCTTGTAGCTATAATTGTTCCAAGTCCATACACATGCAGATAAAAACCATTCATGCCACAGTAGTTTTGGTCCTCTCTGACTAAGATGGATAATTTAATGCATACCACATTAATGCGTTACATTTTTTCTCGTAAATAGACATTCCAATGTCCATGTAGATATTCCATGATCAAAAGAAAAGGAAGACTTGTCATGAATCTTACAATATATTACTAAGATTATTAGCCGGCATCCCTCCTTAGCAAACAACATAGCTGTATAGAAGCTCAGTTTAAAAACAAAAATAAATTAAACACGTGAATAGAAAAGAATAGTAGAGAATCTTACAGCTATCACAACCTTTATAGGTGATTGATGAAGACAAGGCTCCCCAATATCGCGAACAATTGAACTGACTTTGTGAAAATTCACAGCACCTCCCTTTCCACATTTCCATTGCCTCTCGCCTCCGTCAAAAGACATCACCTAAACCTCTATCCCACTCTCTCTCCCTCTCTAAATCGTCCCAAATCCTCAGCTTCACAGCCCCTGTGAACAGCCACAATAAATTAATTAATTAAAAAAAGCCTCAAGAAACCCAAACATAAACCAATAAAATCTTGAAAAATAGAATTAAAAGGAATGTATAAAGGTATAGAAATCAAATACAAATACATATACCCATTTCTCCCAGATAATGGCAGGATGCAGAGCCCTGATCAAGTTCGACTATTCACTAACAATTAATCAGATCTAACATTTAAATTCGGAAATAAAACCTCTAAATTTTCAACTCTGATCCCTTGCCAATTAACGATATGATTACAACAATATAAACAAAATTCCTTTCAAACAACCAATATCTCCATACATGCGTATACATTATAGAGAAAAGGCAGATTGAGAGGGAAATAGAGGTGTACCTGAAGGGTAAAATAGGAAAAGCGAAAAGATCTCTGAAAAACAGAGATCGGAGGGTCTAAGAACTTGGACGCCATTAACACAGAAAGACCGTTTCTCCCTTTTTACATTTTATTTTCGGATTTTTTTTCGAATTCCGCCGGTTTTGTATTTCGTTCGGTTTGGAATTGTGGGTGGTATAACCGGCTGGGACTGGCTGATTCAGCCCATGATCTGGAGGCCCAAAATTGGCACCACTGAGCCCAGGTGTAATTTGTCGGTGTCCATATAAGCCCACATGAGCCTGACGCTTCTTGGCCCAAAATGTTCAAAAGGGTTATGCTGTGCATCGAGTTTCGTGCAATAAAGAAGAGGGCCTTACGTGCTATCAATGGACCATGTCACATATTTTCGAATTAATTATTGAAATGAATATTACAGTAGATAAAATCTTAGATATTATTTAGAAGCGTGTTCTCAACATTAAATTTATGGAATTTAGAAATTTATAGAATTCCAAGTGTTCTCAATTTAGAATTCTGTGAATTATATACAAATCCAGTGTTCTAAATTTGGAATTTTATGGATTCCATAAAAATTCGGGGTTCTCAATTGCTTATGGAATCTTGTGGATTTCATTAAATTGAGAAATTCTATTGATTTTTATGGATTTTTAAGTTAAAAATACACTAACAATATTCTTCCCAAAATCCTACCTCCCACTCTCGGATTCTTATGGAATTCACGAAATTTTATTTTTTCCTCCAAAAAGTCTTTTAGACCTACATAATCAACTAAAATTTATAATTTTTTTTAATTTTACTAACTAAATTTTATAATCAGAAATTGAAAAAATATATTTTCCATTACCATTATAATTTCAATACATGAGCACAACTGCATAGTAATTAGCTTGTGCAAATATACCCAAAAAAAAATGTGTATATATATTATAACGATAACACATATTTATTTATTATTCATAGCTCTAATTTTTGAAAAATCATATGATATCCAATCTATAAAAAGAAATTTTAATGGACGAGATGTAATATAATATTGATAATTTCATAATTATTAGTAAAAATAATAATAATAATTGTTAGTAAATCCAATTGTTAGTAAGTCCAAATAAATTGAAACTTGTGATTTTTCATACGTCGTTCAACTTTTAATGGCATTTTTTTAACTTTTTCTTTTCTTTTTATATTTTTTATGATCCAATAATAACCATCCAAATAAACTTTCTACACTCTTGATTATTCTACTTAATGGCGAAAAAAAATATAAAAAATTCCACTAAAATCTATGGAAATCTATAAAATTCAGTGATATAGAATTCCATAAGAATCTGAAGAATTCTATGAAATTCTATTAAAATCCATGAAAATTTATAAAACAAAAAAAAATCCGGACAATTTCATATTAAGAACACCCCCCTCAGTGTTAACTAATTTTTACTCGTCCGATATGTACATGTAGAAAATTCAATCTTACTATAGTTGTGATTATTGCGTATCATTAAATAAAGTTGAGAACGATGGTATGGAGGTGATTAACTTGTATATCTATTATTTTCTAAATTGTTGACCAAAAAGCATAAAATGGAACCAAAAAGTAAAATACATTGATTTGATACGTAATTAAGCATCCAATATGGGGTGATAAGATTGAATTTTTTATTTTTATTTTTTTGTAGATTTTTATGTAAAAAATGAGAAAGAATGAGTGAAGTTGAATGGTAAAGATTTGTATTATACATGTAGATCTCACGAGATATCTGGATGTGATTGGTTTGATCAAAAGAAATAATGAATAAAAATTAATTAAAAAAATGATTAAAAAGATTATTATCAACCCCATAACTTGTCAACTACATATGAAAAAAGGAAACCATTGTTATGTACTTACTTATTACTACAATGAATTACGCATTTTGATAATCCAAATTTGAGCTTTTGCCTCCCTCTCTCACAAAATCAAATAACACGAAGGGTAAAAGCCTTTTTTATTGGATTTGGAGGAGAAATTTATTATAAAAAAAGGCATAAATTTGGCCCATATTTTACCAATTTCCACTTCCACTTTTCCCCTAATATTAGAATTGTTCTTTATGTCATCTACACTAAATATGTGTAAATAGCATAAAATAATAATAATTTAGGAAAATGTGTAAAATAATTCTAGGTAATCCTTCAATAATATATGAGGAATAGTTGCGAAGAGGGAGTTGATTCGTGATTCAAAGTTCGCTGGCTCAATTTGTTTGACTATCAAGGTTTTGAATATCATATTTCAGAAATAAGGCTAAGTACACTTAATTGCGAAGTTGACGCAAAGATTAAAACAAATAATTGCCGAAATCAGGTGGCAAAAAAAAACGCTCGTTGTATAATTAACTGTTTATTATTAAAAATAAAAGAACGCGGAAGTTGCATGTTGATGACGGGCCTTAGCTTTGTGGAAACATGTGCCATTGCTTCAATATACTTGAATGAATTTGATTTGATTTTATTTGATTAACGGTTCAAATCTCCACAAAGACAGTTTTTTTTTTTTTTACATTATAACAAATTCTTTTTTTTTAAATGACCTAATATTTGACAAAAATAATCTAATGCATTACAAACTATTTATAATAGATTACAATACCATTACACATTCTGTGTCAGACAGACACACTTTGTTGCACAACATGTGTAATATAGTACATCATGAGACACTCTTTATCATACCTTACGCATACTATGTAATCTATACTAATATATAATGGCTGATCCACCAGTGTGTGAAAATACACACAGTTTCCCGCCTAGCAAAATATTGTGTTTTTTTTTTTTCAGTTTTCAGTGTTTTTAATTATGGAAAGTTTATACACGTTTTAATAATTTTAGTAACACTAAAATATGGATTGATTTTGAATATGAAATGCGTTTTTCTATGGAATGTGCATACAATATTTTTCTCAATTCGGTAACCAAATTTGTGGATGATTGTGTCTGTAAATGCAAGGTAAACAAGAATAAGGAGAGATAAATGATTTCCAGCTGTACAAATTGTATGTAAATAGGGAATAGACAAGCTGTACATGTCATAATTCTTCCAATATGCTATAATTTTTACAAGAAATCACGTGGCTTTACGTGTTATAAATCCTATCACAATCCTAATCCTCGCAAGAAATGAAATTTGGTTAAAATTCTTGGCATATTTAGGATGCAATCAAGGTGAAATTGCAGCCCTAAAATGAAAGAGTGGATGATAATACAATCCACGAGATTGCAATTTCAAAACGTAGTCCAATCCAAATTTCTACAACACAACTTTATATGCACTACTTTACCATAAACAATCATGCAAATTGCAGCCCTAAATGAATCAAAGGTTTATCTCAAGGCCCTAAAATTACAAATCGTAAATGCACCCCCAATCCAAATTTCTAAAATGCGACTTTGACATGCAACCCTACTTACCATAATCGACCCTCTACTAGACCCAACCAAGATTATATAAATGATTGGTGAGTTAAGAGGGCACAATTTCGAGTTTAGAGAGTACCCTTTCTTCCTTAGTGTGAACTTTTCTCTTTGGAATGGTGGAATTGCACGTGATATTCTTTACTGCTTTGTCAACCCAAGCCGAATGGGTGGGGTTTCGAGTTCAGCGTTGTTAGGAAGTATGAGTTTGCCAAATTATAAAAACAAAAGTGAAGTTCATTCGATTGGAGTTGGTATTTCAAGACCGTGAGGTGAGGCTAATAATTACAAACATTGTATTAAATAAACAGTAATGTGTTTATTGTAAAGATCACTAACCTTGAATTTGAATATGAAAATATTGTAGGGCACGCATATACATGCCACTATGAGGAGGAGTCTGATTCAAGAGAAGGGAGTCAAGCTACGTGAACACGAGGTATATATCGTGAAGAACTTTGTGGTTGTCAAAAATAATAGCAAATATAAAACAACGTCACATCCATACAAGTTATTGTTCATGAAAACCACACATATAGCACAAGTCGATGATGGAGGTTTTCCATCAGATATCTTCAAATTCAAGCCATTTAATGATATCATCGGCAATCACACTATGGATGAAGATGAATTGTTTGGTAAGTTTAAGTAGTTTATTGTTACATTAAATTTAAAGTTTATATTAAAATTGTTGTGAAATTTTATTTCAATATGCCTATGGGTTTTTTTCAGATGTAATTGGAGAGATAACAGGAAGTGATATTGTGAAGCATCAGAGAAATTGGAGAAAATTTGAAAAAACTCATTGATCTAGAAATTCGGGATTTTGAGTAAGTATTTTAGTTTCATCGATAATAAAATCTTCTTTATATTGAATCTGAAATTATTCATTTTTTAAATAATTTTATATGTTATGTAGAGATAAACGATTGCTAATGACTTTGTGGGGCGATGAGGCTGATATGGTCGATTATATAATAAAAAAGGCTGGTAAAGACACTGTTATTCTAATATTGCAGATGGGTCGTGCAAAGAATTTTATGGGTATAGGTTTTTTTTCCCAATTATACGATAAAAGTATTTTGTTCTTTAATAAGGATTTGTTTTGCATTCAATTGGATTTTTTTTTTGTTTAATGACAGATGATATGAAAGTTTGTAACACTTTCTATGTTTCCAAAGTGTTTGTGAACCCTCTATTCCCTCAAGCTCAAGAATTCCGTGAGAGGTTTGTTGTTTGTCTATATGTTCTTTTTATATGAATTTAAAGCTTACTTTTATTTTTATGGATTATTTATTTATTCAATAAATTGTAGGTTGTTAAATGGAGCTGCACCATCACAAGGAATCAGCCAAATTTACAGTCAGAATATCTACTCCATTGTCGATGATTTGGACCACACATGAGTTTATAACTATTGAACAGCTAATCGAAGTGGATGAGGTATGTGTCAAATGTGCCTAAAAGGAAGTGTTTTATTCACTTTTTAATCTTATAAATTTGATTTTATGTTCATCTTTTTAAATCTGATTTTTTTCTCCATCTATCTTTATTTTTATTATCACAATATAAGGCGTGCTTTTTTGGTTAAAAATGAAGGTTACAAAATATTGGCTTATTGTAACTATTCAAGAAGTGGAATCGGAGGAGGATTGGTGGTATTTGGGATGCAAAAATGTTAGAAAAATTGGTTGCCCAAGATAGAAATTTCTTTTGTGGGAAATGTGGAGTGGCAAGTTCATCTGGAATTCCTAAGTAAGTTATGCATTGAACTTCTAACTATTTTTTCATTAATTTTAAAACATGATTTAATTTTATTTACGAAAGGTGAATTCCTATTTTCAAAGGGCATGATTCTTTAATTATTAAAAATAACTAAATTGATTTAAACTTCAAGTTGAATTCGGTGATGGCACTTTGGAAGTGTTGTTCTACTAATGTGGGACAAGGAGTGTGTGCAAATGATTGGCAAGGCGGCTAAAGAGTTAAGAGAGTGTATTGCTAAGGTAATCCACATCCAGTATAACTAAGTTTGGTTTTTCAGCATACATTTGCTTTATTTTTAGATGAGAGTGTCATTGCTATGTATATTAATTAGGATGTGGAAGCAAGAACATACCCAGTTGATATTGATTCTCTGGTGGAACGCAAAATATTATGTAAGGTTGAAGTTAGACCACAAAATATAATTGGGAACGATGAAGTTTATAACATTCTCAATTTCACAAGTGATCCTGAGTTGATTACAAAGTACGAGGTCATAATTCGTGAGAAAGTAAAGGTATAGTTTTAATCGATGTTAGTTATTTATTTCATATTCTTTAATTGAAAGATTCATTGATATTTTGATTAAGTCTTTATTTCCAGCAGAATACAAAGTTGTCAATTCATAATGGGTATATTGGGTTGGATTCAAAGGTATTGAACTATAAACGGTAATTATTTTATTATACTAAAGTCATATTGACAGATATCTTTTCACCCATATTCTAAACACCAATTGTGTTTCTTTAGAGTTCTATGTCCGAAAATGATTCTTACACCCCGAGCAATAGTCAACGAGAACATGTAGAAGTAAATGGAATGGATGATGAAGTGGTTATAACTAGCAGTGTTGAGGCTGGGCCGTCAAGTTCAATGTCAACAAACAAGACACATAGCATTGTGAAGATTGAGAAATAAGAAGCTTGAAGATTATTGTTCGTCAATAGCTTTGAAGATTGAGAATAAGAGATTTTAAGGATTATTGTGGAAACTATTATTAATTTTTTTTCATTTTTGTTTTAGACTAATGCATTTATGATTATGCTTTATTTTTGTTCAGTTTGATTATGAATAAATTTCTAAACGTCATCTTCATCTTTTTTATTTTAAATAATTCTGTTGTTCTATTTACATTCACATGCACCTATTCTGAAAGTAGGTTAAGTAAATGATAGCTTAGATGAAACATTCTAAAGAAGAAGAGATCAACATCTCAATAATTAAATGTATGACAAGCACATATGTGCTTTTCATAAGCAATTCATGAATTGATAGATTTTAAGGAGAGAGAGTTAAAATATGTTAAACTTTTCAACTTACATTAGTTCTCAAAACAAATTGAGAAGTAAGAAAGTAAGAAAATTAAAGTATACAAACAATCGTTTTGAGAAAAAGAGTACATGTCTAACCTTCTATTGTATGTTAGAGTCTTGGGCTTAATCTTTTGATACGAAGTACAGTTTTCTGCAAAGAAAATGTATACAAAATAACTGATTAAACACTGAAATTATTTGGAGATATCAAATACACAAAAGCAGTCACTTTTTTTTTTTACATTAGTTCTCAAAACAAATTGAGAAGTAAGAAAGTAAGAAAATTAAAGTATACTAACAATCGTTTTGAGAAAAAGAGTACATGTCTAACCTTCTATTGTATGTTAGAGTCTTGGGCTTAATCTTTTGATACGAAGCACAGTTTTCTGCAAAGAAAATGTATACAAAATAATGGATTAAACACTGAAATTATTTGGAGATATCAAATACACAAAAGCAGTCACTTTTTTTTTAAATTTGCTAATGAAAATAGATGATTAATCCCATGTTTTTTAACATTCAAATGGGCCAATTATCCATTTTAATCAAATGAATCTATATGTATGAGATGAATGGGTATAACAATATTTCCTAAATTAAATATTTAGAGCCGATTAAAAGGAATGATATATTTCTCCATCTCATAAGTAAAAATTCAGACATCTCATTCACATAAACCCAAGCAAATTGCAGCGTTGTTTATTTCTGACTGAAATATCATGGAGAAGCTTACAAGATCATCCATCATTCGTGGTAACAAGCGTATACGGGATGTGCAATCAGATAAAGGTACGTTTCTGTGAAAACATTATTCCTAGAAAGTATACTTTAATTTGAAAATCATTACTTGATATGATCGTAGAACTTACAAATGTTTAAAGAAAAATATAAAGTACAGTGATTGAAATACAACAAAAACTTCCCTTCAGACTTCATTTGTACTCCATCGTGCAAATGAAGAAATTCTGCATCATTTTCGGGCTAAACATTAATAAAGAATATAATAGAGAAAACATTTTACATTAGTCGCATAAAAAGTTACAATTGAATACACCTGTAATTGCCGATGTGTGATTATGAATTAACATATGGTCATGGACGGATTGTTGAAGCCTCATGTACTGTATAAATGTCAGCAATGAATCCATAGGCCGTCAATCCCTTGGGTGAATCGTGGATATGAGAAAAATCTACATAAAAAGTTACAAATCTTAATTTGTAGTAATCAGAAAACATTCATTTATAATGAAAACCTAAAAGAAACGCAGCAACATTCGAAGGCAACAGAAACCCCATTGTTTAATTGGTTATTGAATTCTTGGAAGCAAAAAACGAAAGACTCACAGAAGATGTCGAGAGTAATTTTGTTGAAATTGTAGAAAATCCCGATGGATTCAAACCGCGTGGACCGCGTGTTCTAAATCCACCGCTCGAACAATCTGCTTCACGTTTGCTTCATTAACAATCAGAGTATAGCGCGCCGCCGGTGTTGGAATCCACCGATCTAGGGTCGAATGGCTCGATAACGTCTCTAGGCATGTAGATCGGTTGAACGATTGCATTTTTTTTGAAGATTGGATCTAAACGTATTCTAAGATTTGATTTTGGCTCTCAAAATCATGATCCTCGGCGCCTTTCTGGCGGGGTTGGTGGTGGTGTATGAGGCGGTGGGTGGCGGTGGCGTCTGGCGGCGTAGCGATCGGTGTTAGGGGTTTTAAGCTCTAGGCCATAGCGATTACGTGAAAGGAAAGTTCGATATGCGCGTTATGAAAGGAAAGTTCGAGATGCGGGTTACTGATCGTATGGTATAGATAGATTGGGTCGGGTTATGGGTCAGGTAATGGGTTGGGTCTGTAGACACCAAAATTTTTTTTGAGTGTTTTGGGCCGGGTTGATTTTGATTAATTAGCCCAATAAATCTTTGAAATCCAGATGTCTACTAAAGCCCAAATTTTAATTTAGAAGCCCATGAGGCCCATCCTACTTTTCTTAACTTATATTTATTTGATTTATTAAATATAATTAAAATATATTATATTTAAATAAATCATTTAAGTTAAGATAATTAGTGGGTTTGTTAACACTCATTCAAATCATTTGAATAAGTTTTAAATGGTTATAAGGCTATCCAAAAATGCCTATAAATAGAACATGAGGTCCATTGTAGAAGGACCCCCGAACAAGGGTCAAAAGAAAGAAGGAGAGAAGAGAAAATCCTAAGTAAAAAGCTTAGAAATTCTCTAAAAACCTGAGAGAACAAACTCTCTCAAATCAAAACCAGTCAAGAGGAACAAAATCTTCTTGAATCTAAAGCTCAAATCAACGATTTGGAAAACAAAGTCTTTTCCAAATCAAAATCAAAGCAAAGCAAAAAAAAGGATTAGAGAACACAGTCTTCTCTAATTCAAGGCAAAAATCCAAAATCAAGGAAAGATATTAGAGAATATAGTCTTCTCTAATTCAAAAACCCTAACAAGGGTCAAGAGGAGGAAAAGCAGTAGAGAAATCTTACAAAGAAGAAATGAAGAAGAGGAGAATAAAATTCTCTTGAATTCTTCAAATCAAAGAAGAAGAAGAAGAGAATTAAAATTCTCTTCAATTCTTTGAATCAAATCAAGACCCAATGAAGAATAAAGAAGAAGGGATCAAGATCCCTTCAATTCTTCAAATCAATCCAAGTGGAGTCTTGAAGATCAAAGTCGTCTTCAAGTTCCAACCAAATCTCAAATCCAAATGCAGTCTTGAAGATCAAAGTCATCTTCAAGTTAAACACAAATCTCAAATCCAAGTGGAGTTTTGAAGATCAAAGTCATCTTCAACTTCCAGTCAAATCTTAAATTCAAATGGAGTGGTTGAAGATCAAAGTCGCTTTCAAGTTCCATCTAAATCTCAATTTTCGGTCAAGCATTGAAGATTAAAGCCACCTTCAAACTCCAACCAAATCTCAGATCCAGATCAAAGCTTGAAGATCAAAGCCTTCGAGTCTAAGATCCGAACCGTCAACAGTCAAGTCAAATCATATCTCTTGGTGCATAGGATCAAGCCGCATGGCCCCTCATCTCCAATCCGTAGATCGTTAATCAGAGGATCGCAATTCAAGGGATGTAGTCCACTTTAAATTTCCAAATTCCAATTTGTAACAATTTTACTTTGTATTATTCTTTTATTAATACAAAAACAAAATTTGTCGTTACAGGGTCACATAACGGGTTGGGCTTATACGTTGCATGAGTTTATTGGGTCTTTACATATAAATAGGATTTTCAGATTGGGTTGTGTAAGGAAATTGATATTGATTAAACGGCTACTAATTGTATTGTATAATTGGATAGTGAGAGCAAATCTTTACTTGTGCAGATTAAATAAATTAGAAAAATTATTATTTTCTTTGTGTAGTTTTCAATTTTTAATGTTTTTTATAAGATAAAATCTTATTAAATTTTATTTTGACATATAACCCATCATCTAACAATCACAAATTCCGTCAGTATTTGCCCCTCGACTGTTTCCCATGATAGAGACCTTGCCCCCTCGACCCCCGTCGTGAAGTGGCAAATAGTAATTAAAATGGCAAGTCAATTACAAAAAATCTAAATCAAATAAATTTGAATTTAGATCTAATAGGATGAACATAGTTAGCTTGGTATTATTTGTATATTTTAAATCTAACTCATTTTTTCTAAACATATTTTCCAATTGTTATAAATTTGGGCAAGTATGAATTTGTTTTCTTTATCATTCTCAAAATCTAATTTTTAATGGTTTTAGTTTTTAACGGGTTTCAGTTGTTTTCCTTTATCTAAAATATTTGATATTTATAGATAGCTATAAAGAAATATTTTATAGATGTTTGTTGTGACTATTATATAAATAAATAAATTGTTTGTCGTAATTTAAAAATTAGCTATTTTTTTTTTGTTTTGTTACAGAGAACGTTGGATCTCAACGAATATGTACTTCAAACGCTCCAATGGAGACGGATGAAAATTTGCCTTTCCAAAGTCAAGCTATACCCCAAAATCAAAATCTCTCTTTTAGAACTCCATTGAGTACACTAACTAATGGTATTGCACTCTCATCTCAAATAAAATATGATTTATTTTAATATATTTATCTCTTACTAACAGATATGATTTTTTGTTCTTACAGGACTTCATTCAAACAATGGTTCAACAACTTTTATTTTTGGTGAATATGGCGTTGATAGCTCTGCATCGCAGAGTAGAAGCAATCCAAGATTTGGATCTATAAACAGACTCACACCTTTGATAGATTTGACGAATAGTGGTATCCCTATATGAATTAAAATCACGAATTCTACTAGCCAATTGTAAAATCAATTTCATGTCAAATTCTTTATGATATTACATCAATTTTATTATTGTATTATGTTGAAAACAGAGAATGTTGAATCTTTGCAATCCTATGTACCAAAGAAGTCAAGACAAACTTTGCAGAGCACATCTACACGAAGGAACCAACCTGTTTGCAAATATCCTATACGTCCTTGAGAGTCCATTAAGTCCAATCACAAATGGTATTATCCGGTGGTGTAAATTAAAGTTTTCTTATTTTAGAGTGTTAATTATTATATCAATGGCTTATAATTTCGATTGTACAGGTATTCAGTCATATGGAAAATCAAAAAAGTTTGTATTGCAATCGAATGTGTGCAATAGTTCTTTGACGAGAAATAGAACGAAGCCACAATGTATGTCAATGGACAATATAGCTTCTGGTATTGGTTCATCGAGTAGTGCTTCAACCAGTAAGTAACGGTTTCAATTTGGGATATACGTCACGTATTGATGAAAATGTTTCAATGAATGTCGGTCAACATAATACCATCGTAGACAATGGTATGTACTTTGTATTGTCGTCCATTTGTTTTTCTTTATTTAATAATAATGTAGTCCAACTACGAATATATGTGATTGCACAATCTTACGTAATTTTTTTTCAAGGAGATCACCATACAGAAGGAGAAACGTCCGATGATAGCGGTAAAATACATTTATTTTGTTTGAAGCACATAAGATCTTACATATATTGTGGTCCTAAAGTTTTTTAATATTAAACCTTATTTTGATTTTAGGTGAAGAGTTAGAAATTAATCCGACATTAAATTGAGTAATTTTAGCTTTAATGTTTTGGATAAAAGTTTTGCAAATTTATGTAGCTAATATTTTGTAAAAAGAATATGTATCTTAATTGGCATCGTATTAACTCAATGCATTGTTGTTTTTTTTTCATGTTATAAATTATTGTTTCACAGTGTATTTGGATATTGAGGATTCATCATATAGTTGTGAATACTGTGGAGCTTTGTTTTGGTATAAGGAGAGGACAAAAAAGGATGAAAAAACAAGGAATCCCAAGTTCTCCATGTGTTGTGGGAAAGGGAAAATTCAACTTCCGATGATGCAGCACCCTCCTGCAGTGCTTAGAAATCTACTATACGGATCGGATAATAGAAGCCAACATTTTCGTGACAATATTCGATGTTACAATACAATGTTTTCATTCACATCTATGGGAGGGACGATTGACAAGAGCGTAAATAAAGGGAGAGGCCCTCCAGTATTTAGAATCAATGGGCAAAATTATCATCGGATCGGGAGTTTACTACCGGTGAGAGGGTCGGAAGCAAAATTCTCACAGTTATACATATATGACACCGCTAACGAGGTTCAGAATAGAATAAATGTTGTGAGGTACTTTCTTTGTTTGCCTATATTTTGATATGACAAGTTTCATTTTATCGTATTTAATGTAAGCAAAAAAATTTATTTTCTTGCAGTCGAGGTAGTGATTCAAATAAGATCCGTGAAGATATCGTTGAAGATTTAAAGGCAATGTTGGATGAACATAATGTCTTGGTGAAATCGTTTCGGATGGTGAAGGAAACAATTAATCAAGATGGATGTTCGAATGTGAAATTAAAATTGATTGGAAAAAGAAATAAAGATGGAAGGACGTACAATCTCCCATCCGTTTCTGAAGTTGCTGCCTTGATAGTGGATGATTTTGAGAATGAACCACTTGATAGAGATATTGTAGTGGAAACCCAAACGGGACAGTTGAAGCGGATAAATGAATTGCATCCATCATATCTTGCCTTGCAGTATCCATTGCTTTTCCCATACGGTCAAGATATATTTATAGATGGCACCTTAATGAAAGATGCCGATGAGAATGGGTCTGGTGGTAGAAAGACTGTCAGCATGAGGGAGTTTTTTGCATTCCGATTGCAAGAGAGGGGACGTGAATCGCAAAATATTTTGTTTTCAAAACGATTATTGCAGCAATTTTTGGTTGATGCATATCACGATGGTTGAGACGCAGGCGTCTTACTTATATACGCACTCACCAAACAGAATTGAGATGTGATATGTATAGTGGTTTGTCAGATGCACTCTGTAGAGGTGATACGGATCCTTTATCGCAAGGTAAACGTGTTATTTTACCTGCTAGCTTTACGGGAGGAGCGAGGTATATGATCAATAACTACCAAGATGCTATGGCAATATGTAAGTGGGTTGGATATCAGGATCTATTTATTACATTTACATGCAATCCTAAATGGTCGAGATACAAATAGCCATTTGGAGGAAAAGCCTTGAAACCAGAGGATCGTCAGGATATTATTTGTAGAATTTTCAAGATGAAATTAGACGATCTTATGATTGATCTGAAGAAGAACAAAGTTTTTGGAAAAGTGAAGGCAGGTAATATTTTCAAGTGGTTATGTTGTATGTGCAAAAATACTATTTCGATATTTTTAAGAATGAATGGAATTGATACATTTAGATAGTCTTATGTATAATTCTACTATTTTTTCCTATTATGACTATGTATACGATTGAGTTTCAAAAGCGTGGATTACCTCATGCACATATATTGTTGTTTTTAGCTCGAGAAGACAAATATCCTACTCCTAATGAAATTGATCGCATTATATCGGCTGAAATTCCAGATGAAAAATCAGATCCCGCGTATTATGCTGCAGTAAAAGATTTGATGATACATGGTCCGTGTGGCAATGCAATGAAGACGTCTCCGTGCATGGTTAATGGAAAGTGTACAAAATATTTTCCTAAGAAATTCACTGAACGTACAACCATTGATGAAGATGGTTATGCTGTTTATAAACGGAGAGACGATGGAAGGACAGTAACAAAGAACAATGTTGAGTTGGACAATAGATATGTGGTTCCTCACAATAGAGATTTGTTGATGAGATACAATGCTCACATCAACGTTGAATGGTGCAATCAATCGAGGTCGATAAAATATCCATTTAGAAATGCGCCAACAAGGGTCATGATCGGCGTCCTGCCTGTATTTTATCGAGTGCAAAAGATGGTGGAGATAAAATTATTGATGAGATTAGTATGTACTACGATTGCGGATATATTTCTTCGTGCGAAATTTGCTTGGAGATTGTTTGCCTTTGATATTCACTATAGGGAACCATCGTGGAAAGATTAGCTATCCATCTTCCAAATGAGCAAACTATATTCTTCAAAGATTCGATACAATTGAGGCCTGTGATGGAGCGTCAAGCTGTGAAACAAAGTAAGTTTTGGCTTGGTTTGAAGCGAATAAGAAATATGAGGCTGCCAGCGTCTCACGTCTGTGAGCTTCCAGCGAGTTTGTTTGGGATAAGAAAGAAAAGGAATGGCGTCCACGACAGCGTGGGGATAAGATTGGTCGAATTGAGCATGTTGCAATCGGGTTCGGAGAGAGGTACTATTTGAAAATGTTGGTAAACATAGTTCGTGGACCGATGTGTTACGAGGATTTGAGAACAGTTGAGGGCAACGAGTACCAGTCTTTCAGAGATGCTTGCTATTCCCGTGGTTTGTTGGATGATGATAGGGAATATGTGGATGGTATAGTTGAAGCGAGTCATTGGGACACAGGGCACTCATTAAGGACATTATTTGCCACCCTATTATCTTCCAATTGCTTGGCTAGGCCTGAGTTTGTATGGGAAAGGTGTTGGGAAATTCTGTCGGAAGATTTACTACGTAGACAGCAAAGGATTATGGACCACCCAGGTACTGTGTACTCATTATATTTCTGTTCAGATACTAGATGTGTTTTTTATAAAATAGCATAGTTCCAATGTACTGTATGCATTTTCTTAATTTTGATACACAGGTTTGCGCTTAAGCGCTGATGAATTGAAAAATTATGCTCTTGTGGAAATTGAGAAAATATTGCGAAGGTGTGGGAGAGGTCTCCGAGAATTCGACACGATGCCTTTTCCCGATACTTCATTTTTTTCAGTGGAGAGTAATAAGTTAATTCAAGATGAATTGAATTACAACAAGGCATTGATGGCCGAAGAGCATAAATTGTTGGTATCCAAGTTGAATGAAGAGCAGAAAAATGCATATGATGCGATAATTGGAGCAGTTGAGTCAAATGAAGGAGGTGTATTCTTTTATATGGATGCGGTGGTGGAAAGACCTTTGTTTGGAGAACCCTATCAGCATCTTTGAGATCAAAGGGTGAGATTGTCCTTAATGTTGCGTCCAGCGGTATAGCTTCGCTGCTCCTACCTGGGGGGAGAACGGCTCATTCTAGGTTTGCTATTCCGTTGAGTCCCACCGAAGGTTCTACGTGCAACATAAAACAGGGTAGCCCACTGGCAGAGTTGATTATTAGGTGTAAGCTTATCATTTGGGATGAGGCTCCTATGATGAACAAATATTGTTTTGAAGCATTGGACAAAAGTATTCAAGACATTATGAGGTTCGCTAACCCGTTGAGCACAGAGTTGCCGTTCGGGGGGAAAACTATCGTTTTTGGAGGTGATTTTAGACAGATTTTGCCTGTAATCCCTAAAGGAACTAGGCAAGACATTGTGCTCTCATGCATTAATTCATCGTACATTTGGAGATTATGTAAGGTGTTGAGATTGACGAAGAACATGAGGCTTCAAAATGTGGGTTCGGAAACTGAACATGCTCAGTTGAAAGAATTCTCTGATTGGATATCGAATATTGGGGATGGCACGATTGGAGGTCCAAATGATGGGATAGTGTCGATTGAAATTCCAGACGATTTATTAATTAAGGCTTCGAATGATCCAGTGGCGTCAATTGTCGATAGTGTATATCCGCATTTAAACGATAATAGTAGTAAGGATGTCAGTAATTTGCAAAGCAGAGCGATACTTGCATAGACGCTTGATATGGTTGAGTTGATCAATGACTATATTGTGTCTCGCATTGAGGGAGAGCGAAGGTATATTATCTTGCGGCGGTATGTGTAAGTCGGATTGCAATAATGATTTTTTTCAAGATCTGCATTCCCAAGACTTTTTAAATGCTATTCGGTGTTCCGATGTTCCAAATCATGAATTGAAGTTGAAGGTCGGCATTCCTGTGATGTTATTGAGAAATATTGATCATTCTATGGGTTTGTGTAATGGAACCCGATTGATAATCACAAAACTCGGGAAACATGTAGTTGAGGCAGAAATTATTTTCGGAGGCAATGCAGTACACAGGGTATTCATTCCTAGAATGACGTTGACTCCATCGGATCCGAGATTGCCGTTTAAATTCCAACGGCGACAGTTTCCTTTGATTGTTTCCTACGCGATGACTATCAACAAGAGTCAGGGGCAATCTCTTTCTAATGTTGGCATTTATCTGAGGAGACCAGTATTCAGTCATGGGCAACTATATGTCGCTGTGTCGAGAGTTACTAATAGAAGTGGATTGAAATTTTTGATTTGTGACAAAGATGGTCAACCGGAAAAGACAACGATGAATGTGGTGTTTAAGGAAGTGTTTCGAAATTTAGATTGATTTTTGTGATTTTTAATATTTATTTAGTTCATATGGGAATGTTACTGTGCTTATTTATGTGTACTTCCATCTAATGCGTGTTACCTAATAACTATTTTAGTTTGATTGTCGTGAGATGTTATTCAATAATACTTTTTTTTTCTAATGGGAGGCGGGTTTTAAATACTTTACATTAATTGTCGTCTAATATTTCTTCACATTTCAATTATATTTGCAGTTAATGCATTTTACTTAAAAATATTGTCTTTTTCTATCTATAAGACATGTTATTTACAGTGTTTTCATCCCGTGCAACGCACGGGTTGGATACTAGTGTATTACAATGTCGTTATACATTCTAATGATTCTGTGTCATATGTTACACATGTTGTGTAATTGAATTCAAAATTGAGAAAGTAAATTTAAAAAATAAAAAAAAGAACAAAAAATTGAATGGTCACCATAAAACAATCGAGTGTTTTTACTGGTATTGTTATTATAGGTTACAGGGTAAAAATTTAGTTATGAATGATAATCATTGTTAATTTGTACATAGTTTAAGGTATACGAAAGAAGCAACAAAAGGGCTCGTGTGGGTTGATCTTTACACTTCGACAAACATCCAACTTACATAATTTAAAAAATCATATCAAATCAACTTAATTATGGTAATGAAGTCTCGGTCATAACCGGGTGATTTGAGTTTGGAGCATCGTCAAGTAAGGTTTTGATACAATTTTAATGAAAAATTATTTTTCTCTCTCATATTCTTTGTATGTAAGGTTTTGATAAAAAAAAATTAAATCATACTTACACATGAGAAAGCGTGTTGAAAGCAATAATAATTAAATAATATATTTAGACTAATTTAATCAATTTAAATTTTTAAATTAAATGGTTCAACGAAAAACACTTTTTTAGATGATATATTGTTAAAAAAAAATACAAATATTTATAGAAAAGTAATGAAGTGTGGATCTTGTCAAACAAACACTTCAATGTGGATTGGCTCTGTTCCCCACAGTGGGGAACATAAGTCAATCCCCACGACTACGTGGCGCTATGTCATCACGAAAAAAAAAATTAATTTTTTTAAAAAAAAATTTTGGTATCTACATTAAGTTAGATGAATAATATATAACTATTTCACTTGGCAAGTTTAGCTTTCAATCTCACCTTAATAATTTTTTTTCCCATCATGCAGTGATTTATGATAAATTTAACTGCACTTAAATGTTTAGTTTTGTCAAACCTGCTATGTAACACTACATTAATTTAATCAGCTTTTAATTCAACGACAGGATTATTACTATTTTTTGCAAGTTGTCTTTAGATGATAGGTATGTTCCACTTCCTATAAAGTTGGGAGCTACTTAAAATGACAGATTGTGACTTGTAGAGTTGACAATAATTGGGATAACGTCTGACGTATTTGTTCGTAAAGCTTCCTTCCAAAAAAAAAAAAAAAAAAGAGAGAGAGAGAAAAAATGTGTAAGTGAAGCTCAGTACTTGACAGTTGACAGCAATGTTTGAAAATTATTTTTAATTTTTGTTTTTACTTATAAGAAAAAACAAATTAAGAGAGTATGTGACTGAAAAATGTTTTTTTCGTTTTTGGAAGAGTTTGTGCGGAGCCAGCTTGATGATTAGCTCAGACCTGACTCGATTCATAATTTGGCTAAAATATGGTTAAAAATTTTGTCCGACAGCCACTGATTATTATGGTATCATGAAAATTTTTTCGAATTATTTGAGGTTCTTCTTCATCATATTAAATCTAAATCTGGTATCGAATTTTAAAATGAAAGTCGCATGGGATCATAAATCACCCCGAGAGCGTCATAATTAAGGCGCATCCGGATGCATCCGAACATTTTTGAATAAAATAGTCATTTCTAACAATGATCTCATATGATTATATTATAATTTCTTCGTAAAGGATCTTGTACTTTAACAATAATAAAATGGACAATCATATCAAGGTCGATATTCAATTGAGATTCATGCTTACGCAAAGGAATCTTTTTTTTTTTTTTTTGGTAATAGAGTGGAAAAGTCACACCTACTTGTGCTGTGTGGCACCATGTGGAAGAATATACTCCGTGAGATCATGTCAGAGATTCAGCACTGTGTCCAACTCTCAAAAGATTAATTAATTTGCACAGATCTGATCAGGTATCTGCTGCGGATACCTTATGAAGGTATTTACAATTGGGAAAAAATTTTATTGGGAATCGATGGAACTCTCCACCATCAGAAAATAGTTATATATTATTCATCTCACCTGATGTATATATCAAAAATAAAAAATTTTATTTTTAGGTGATGTGACGCCACCACAAGGACCCACATGGCATGAGTATATACCCATTGTGGTACTTAAACAGAACCATTAATTTGCAACATATTGGGTGATTGTAAACTTGTAAAAATATATTTTTAGGAATAAAAAATGAGAGAATGAATGAAGTTTAATAGTGGAAATTTAGTAGTATAAATTGATCCTATAAAATATATAAATGTGATTTATTTAACTAAATTTAAATTTTCAAAAAAGAGGAAGTATAAAGAATAATTTTGTTACAAACCCTCTTCCAAGTTATTTCTTGTTTCTTTAGTTTAAAAACCAATATGTATAAAATCGATTTAATATAATATATGTATAGGATACTCCTAGATATTTTTACACCCCTTCTCCATTACCAGGTTTACATTAGGATGTGTTTGATTGTGTGTGTTTTATATGCAAATATCACATCAGGAAATCAAATTACATTTTTGGTTGTTTGATTGTACAAATTTACCATGTAAATCATTTGCAGGATACAACATCTTAAAGCATGTTTTTCACCATTTTACAAGCAAATGTAAACTTAGCTTGTAGTGGGGAAAATATTTTAAAGGTAAAATGTAATTGGTTTTCCATGTAATCATTTACATGCACTTCAATCAAATGTGAAATTTCGGTTACTACACACCAATTCATTCATTATTGTTGTTTGCTATATCATTTCATATTTTCATATCTCATAAGTTGTCTAATTAAAAATTGAAAACTCTCCATAGATACAATTAATTAACTGTGTTAATTTGACTGCCTTAATTGCTTTAATTAGATTTACAATCTCTTAGAGACAAAAAATAAGACAACAAGTCTGAATTCATTGCGTCTAAATCCTACTTGTACAAATGTCTTTTAAGGATGTGCCTTTATTTTATAGATACTATCTTGCGGTATGTTACAAATATTTAAGGTTTTTACTACAGTATGTCATATTTTTTATAATTTTATTGTCTTTTGAAAGATTATTATTTTTATCATACGCTTCAATAAAATTGACTTAATTAAGAAAATAAAAGTCATAGTCTTTTAGGATCAGCAACAAAAATAGTTGGTTCGACAATAAATGATTTGCTAATTCAAATCTTCTTTCATTTTTCATAGATTTAATTTTATCCATATATTTTAGTCAGAAAAATCTCTTTAAAGAGGAAAGCACGTAAGTCTAGTGTTGAGTAGGATTATTGATGCACAATTCTTGTACTTCGACCAAAATACACGTAACAGAATGCAAGTAGCTAGTTCATAAAATTGACTGAACTATGTGCAAGTTGTATCAAGGAGTACTCAATTATATTTAATATACTCGATAAAAATAAATTTAATTTGATGTCTACGTATTATTATGATAATAAGGACGAAAATGTGAGGAGCACCATAAAGATTAAAGAATACACCAATTTTGTTTAGGACACTTTAAAAACAGGGAGAAAGCTCACATTGGACCTCGAGATGGTAGTCGCTCTTAGGCTAGGATGATTTATCACTATTAATTGTATACCAATGTGCAATGTTGTGATGAACTTATGCCGTGTGAATTTAAAAAATTATTTTAGACATGGACCTAAAGTTTTACTCCATAACTTTTAGGTTTCTCTTTTAGTTAAAAATTAAAAATTACTTTGACGTAAAATCATTTTCTAGGTCTATGTAACATAAGGGTGTGTTTGATTGCACATTTTTCATATGGAAAATGGAAAGTTGGACCCAATTTGCTAGGAAAATTGCTGTTTGACAGCCTTAATTTTCTATGAAAACCTTTTCTTTCTTTTTCCTCACGTGACACTTTTTTCCAGCTTTTCAAGGAAACCAAGTTCGTGCCTCTTGGCTGGATTTGATTTTCCTGGAAAAGTGTACCTTTTTTCCGACTTGACAAGTTATTTTAACCATAAAGATAAAGAAAATAATCAAATTTCATTTAAAAAAATTAAGAAAAACAATACTATTTTTCAATTTGTAAATTAATGCAATCAAACACCTACAACTATAAATTTCAACTATTTTCCCTGAAAAATATTTTTCATAATTCATTTACCTGGAAATCACTTTCTTTCCAATCAAATTCAGACTTTACACCTAATTTCATTCCAATTCTTGTATACATGACATTATCAAGTACTGTCAGTAAAAGCATAGACAAATTTTATAATCAATATCAAAATTTTTAAACTTCATAAATTGTTTTGTAATTTTATTATAACTTGAGTCACTCTTTATGATATTAAGAATTTTAAAACTTTTTAAGTAGAGATGACGCAAAAGTATAGATTGAACATCTTAACATACCCAAATTATGATGTGATAGCATACTATATTTTAATTTAATCCACAAATAATATATCATATCGTATTATTTATGCTACCACATTATAATTTATTTAAGGATATTAAAATACCCAAATTAAATACTAGATCAAAACTACACAAAAGTATAAAATAAAATAAATTAACTTTCCAATAATTGACAACTTTGGCTGGTTGGCGTAAAATTCAAGGAATCTCGATCAATTTTCAATCGAAGGCCTCCTTCGGAATCTAATGCTTCGCTCATGGCCGCAATATTCCGTGTCCCAACCCATTTCTTTCACGTCCCACGTTACATTCCACGCGCCGTCCAACTACGGGAGCACCACAACAAAACATATTTCCTTTTGCACTTGCAGCTAAATTTTTTACAAGAACTAATTTTTTGAGGAAAAAAAAAGTGCAATTAAAATTAAAATGTAAGAGAAAGATGATGAAAAATATTAAAATATATACATATATATATATATATATAAAAGATAGTACTTGCTAGTCTTGATGTTGTCTCGACTAGATCTTTAAAAGAAGATGGTGTCTCATTACTCATAGTTACTATTTTAATCAAATCATGCAAATAAGTTAAGGTAAATGTTGTTGTGAAGAAAGTTGAAGGAAATGTGCAAAATAGAAAATTTCAACATAAGACATTTTTATGATGCAGTGGTTAAAATCTCTAAGTCGCTAGCGTGTAATCATAATTCGAACCATACTCCCACTCCTATATTCCATTTTTTCCTATATTCTCGTATTTATATATATATATATATATATATCTATATATATATATATATATATATATATATATCAATGAAATCTCAGAGGATAAGAAGAAAATTTAGAAAGAGGAGCGTAACACCCCGAAATGAGACCTAAGGCTTGGGTCACTCAAATCGATTGAATTCTTGCCATATACAATGCTTATAAATTTATCACCGACTGAATGGAAGTTTTCTCCCAAACAACGATAGAAAAAAGAATATATACGTCATTATTTCTGTCATTTCGCCTTCACCGCTTCGCTCCCAAATCTTTTAAATTTACATTAACCTTATGATCGGAACCACCGCTATAGAAACGGTATACTAATTTATATATGCATTTATACACTTGACAAAATTAACAAAATCAATATCTCTCAGCAAGTAGATGTCAACCCGTTGGCATTTGGCAACTTGGATGAGATACATTTTGGTTCTTATTGGATATTTTCTAGCAGTCAACGCTAAGGGCACACTTGTCTTTTGACTTATGTCTTTCTACGGCTTCACCCAAAGTTTTACTTTTGAATAATTATATATACATTACACTTTTTGTTAAATGCATCACAAATTAATAGTAAGGATGTTCCTTAGATATTATGAGTTTTTTTTTATTTGGACGCTTAACTTTTTCTATATTATTTTGTCCCAATTTTTTATTAATTAAAATATTGAAACTAATGTCTGTCAAAATAATTGTTTAGGAATGAGTAAAAATATTTATTTATCATTTAACTTTTTGACAAGAAAGAAATTCCAAAAATTTAAATCAGTAAATAATCATCCATGTTAATAAAATTTTTGGATAGAAATTATATTAGAGATAAAATATGTTAATTAATTGAAGGTTGACAATTAAGAATGACACAAAAAATTATTTGGGATTTAATTATAAAAATGAGCAAAATACAGGGAGATGTATCACAATTGAAATGTGGTGTTACTAATAAAATTTGTGGTGTACATATAATTTCCCTTTACTTTTACAGTCCGCCCCCCAACCCCCTCCTCCTTTGTGAGAGAGAAGGGTGTTTTTCACATTTTTTACCGCTATTAGGGCAATTCTAACGGAGAGGGAGAAAATGTGAAAGGAAAAAGAGGAAAAGTGAAAAAATGGTGGAAAAGTCTAAAAAGGTGTTAAATTTAACACTTCCTTTGGATTTTTCCATCTCAAATCAAACAAAATAGTACTCTCTCCGTCCCAATTATATGATACATTTTATCTTTTTACGAAAATTAAGAATATAATTGAAAAAATAAAATCTTGTGAATTATATTCATAATTTATCATTATTAAATAACTCATTTTTAAATTAACAAATATTACTATAGTATTAAATAAAAAATATATATAAAGCTTCGTAATTTGGAAAAGACGAAAAAGGACAGATGAACCATTGGCCTTCACATTATTTTGATTTGTGGGACCCAGCACTAGCAAATGTTCTCTCACTTCGTCTTTATATATGCACAATTGTTCAGCGAATCCAAGATTCTTCTTCCTACCTATACACGCGCTCACGCAGGGAGTATATCTTTTGTCAACAGAAACACACATAATCCCATCATTCCAAGTCGGCGTCTGGTGAATTTGGCTGCCAATTTCGTAGCCCTGGGGTTAGGTTGTTGTTCCCTTTGGATTTAATATCACTCAGTAATGAATCTGAGTTAGGTCTCTGCTTGGTTCATTTTGTATTTGATTCGCGGTTTGATGGTTGGAGTTTTGGATTTTTCCAGGAGTATCCCTCTGGTGGCTGCTTAACAATTCTGGTTCTTCTGTAAACTCAAGACGTTGTATCTCTCTGCGAACTTTCTGGACCTCGAGGTCAGGTCCAATGATCTTGTTTGTCTCTTTTTGAACAATTTGTTGCGGTCGCTGTGTAAGTTGATGTATGCAGGAATCTTCATGTATGTTCTTTTGGCCATTTCAGGGATTCTATTTGTTTGAAGGGTGGAAATTGGGTGGAATTATTGGGCTTAAGGTAATTTAGTTGAATAAATATGATACATAGGGATTTTGTACCTTATATAGAATAGGGGAAATATGAGCTCACTCTTCTTCAAAGTTTTCTAACAGTTGCTGAAAGAACAACTGGGATATAATTCATTTTGGGGTTTTGCGATCGAATGGAATACCCTTTTTCGAGTAAAGAAAAGGGTAGTGGTTATTGGGTAATGCCAAGGAGTCAGATGGAGGGCAAAGCTGTGCAGTTGATGGATAATGAAGAGAGGGGCTCTAATTTGAAGGACTCATCATTAACTAATGTTGCAGAATTGATGAATTTTGATGCGTATGCTGGATGGTTCATCGGCTCTGGTAATACAGGGGATCAAATGTTTTCCCCCTTTTTAATGTCACCTATCAGTCCATCATTTACAAATTTCTCACCGTTCGATGGATTGAACTTCTCAGAAAACTATAATTCAAGAACCCCCTTGGGCGATGGTGATACGGTTGCGAGTTCACTTAGTGATGGAGCTAAAATGATGTTCCAACAGATGGATAACCTGTTAAGTTGTCCTATGAATTCTACAGAGTATGAGGTTGACATGGTGGAGAGTCGAGAGAAGGGCTCAAGCCAGCGGAGTGTAGCTGCTGATGTAGGAAATATTGCCATCCCAATGACTCCATCTCCATCACTGGGTGAGAAAATGCTTAGAGCTTTAAATTTATTTAGAGAATGGTCTGGAGATGGTATTCTTGCACAAGTTTGGGTTCCAATGAAGAATGGAGATCAATACATCTTGAGCACCTGCGAGCAGCCTTACTTACTTGACCAGACACTTTCGGGATACAGGGAAGTGTCTAGATTATATACGTTTGCAACAAAAAGTTCTTTCCCAGGGCTTCCTGGTCGAGTATTTACCTCAAAAATTCCAGAATGGACTTCAAATGTGATGTACTACAATAAGGCTGAATACTTGCGCGTACATCATGCAGTTGATCATGAAGTCCGTGGATCTATTGCTCTGCCTGTGTTTGAGGATGATTCAGATGAAGAGTCATGTCGTGCGGTGCTTGAATTGGTTACGATTAACGAGAAATCCGATTTTGATCCAGAGATGGAAAATGTTTGTCGTGCCCTCGAGGTTAGTTTTTTGAGTTCAATCTTGTTTTCTTCTTTCTTTTGTAACGTAGAACCTCTTGATGGAAAAGCTTAATCAGTTCCAATTTATATTATTTAATATTGTCTTCAACACGCCCGTCATGTTTAAGCGAAATTTATTTTTATTCGAACCGATGTGATACTATGTCGAATGAGTTGATCTAGAAGCTTAAGTTGATAGATCAGTCCGAATGTATATATATTTAGGTATTGTCTTGAGCATGTAACACAGGTTTGTTATTTCTTCTTGCCTAGAACTGATCCTCAATGGCCTTGTTGTGTAAAATTTGGCTAGATTTTTCGTGGGGCATGTTGAATATGTCATAGTTTCATGCCTGTTCACAGTTCAGTGTTTACAAAAGTGATGGAGGGAATAGAATTATTGTTTTGGTTGCTCGGCCCTATGGCCCCTCAAGAAACTCTTTCGTGTTTGTTTGAGTGAATTTTTTCCGATATAGGAAGCACCGACGCAATATTTTGCCGAATTGGGATTTACTTTCTAACTTTCAGTTGTAAACTTGTTCAGGCAGTGAAACTAAGGAGCAATGTACCTCCTCGACTTCAACACCAGGTCCAATCAACTCTGGTTTGAACTTCTTATTTATCTATTAAAATGAGAACTCTTGTTTTTTTTCCTTTTTTTCCCCAACACAATTTCATGCCTAATCTCTTTTCTGAATTACATGTTAATTCAGTGTCTATCAGCAGATCAAAAGGCGGCTTTATCTGAGATAACGGATGTACTACGAGCTGTTTGTCATGCACATAGACTACCTCTCGCACTCACATGGATTCCCTGTAGTTACACAGAGGGGGTTGGTGATGAAACTGTAAAAATACGCAGTAGGGGAGGCTGTTCAGGATCCAAGACAAAATGTGTACTATGCATTGAGAATTCTGCTTGTTTTGTAAACAACAGAAGCATGCTGGGATTCGTGCATGCATGTGAAGAGCATTATTTGGAAGAGGGGCAAGGAGTTGCTGGCAAAGCACTTCAATCAAATCACCCCTTCTTTTTCTATGATGTTAAGGAATTCCATATAAGTGAGTATCCACTCGTCCATCATGCCCGTAAATTTGGCTTAAATGCTGTTGTTGCAATCAAGCTAAGAAGTACACATACTGGGGACGATGACTACATATTAGAGTTCTTTCTTCCTGGTGATCTGAAAGGGAGTGCAGAACAGCAGCTCTTGCTTAATAATCTCTCTGATACCATGCAAAGGATTTGTAGAACTTTAAGGGCAGTGCCAGATACAGATTTACTTGGGGGAGAGGACTCCAAGGTTAGTTTACTGGACGGGGAGGTCCAAAAGAGATCGGCAAATGCATTATCTCAGGAGAGCTTTCAGCAGTTGCTTGTAAATGGCAAGTTAGAATTGTCTGATCGTGACCCTCTGAATGTTTCTGATGTAAAGACTCCTCCTGGCATGGAAACTGATAGTACCCATAAACAGGTACTTGTAAATCAGCTTGAACTTCTTTCTCTAACCTAGTCTTACATGTTTTCTTTTTTGATACAGTAGCATTTTGTGCTGTCCTCTCCTTTTGATATTATACCATTTGTTCGAGGATTTCCCACTTTAGCGTGGTTATGTTACACATTATAACAGAAGAATCACTCTCGGTAAACTAAAATTGATGCTTAAGGTAAAAAAACACTGTTATCGCTCATCTAAGATTCCTGAGACCAAACAGCTAAACGGAGAGAGCATTGTGTGATTAAATTTCCTTTGGAACAAATACATTAAAATATGGATGAAATTAGTGAAATGGTAAACTATGGTAACAAAAATGTCTAGAATGAAATTTCATATTTTCTCAGATATTGCAAGGTCCATTCTGTATGAATTTAGTCAACTGAAGCATTAATTTCGACTGCACATTCATAGCATTCGCTTATCATTATCATCAACACATTTAGTATGGCCTACCACTACTATTTATAAACAATATATACTATTGCCAAACAGAGTCTAAGTTATTACCTCTTTTACTGTAGATGATGGGTATGTCGAGGAGGCTGACAGAGAAGAAACGTAGCACAGCCGAGAAACATGTCAGCTTAAGTGTTCTTCAGCAATACTTTTCCGGGAGCCTTAAGGACGCAGCAAAAAGCATTGGTGGTAAGTCTTCATGAGAATATTTCATAGAATTACCACAATTGTAACCTCTTGCATAGCTTGAGTGAGGAGTATTGCACATATTACCTTGTTGATGAATATTACTCTGAATTTATCATCAATTTGCATGCCCTTTTGTGAACCATATTGGAACATACATATTCATTTAAGGAATTGGATGCAGGATCTGATACATTGGTTTTCAAGATTTCGAGTATCATAAATCACCGTATATGCATCAGCAAAATGCTGAATTAGTTAGGTTAATAAAGGCCTTGTACATACATTACCACGGTTTTTTAGAGCCCAACATTCTTTGTTACTTTTGGGGTTCTAAAGAAGCATCTTTTGAGAACTAGATTCTTTCCTGGACAAGCATATAATTGCACTTATTAGTTGAAACCAAAAGAAACTGGCAACCCAATCATAAGGCCTGCATAACCTTGAAAAGAAAATTTGTGAGGAAAAAAAGGAGGAATACCTTTGGAGTAATACTTTCAGGAGATGTGGGTATCTGGAATGTAATATTGTTTTAAAAACTTTGCAAGGATGTCATGAATATATGTGTTTTGTCTTTATGTAGTATGTCCTACCACCCTTAAGAGGATATGCAGACACCATGGCATCTCAAGGTGGCCTTCCCGCAAAATAAATAAAGTGAATCGTTCTCTGAAGAAGATACAAAGTGTGCTTGACACTGTTCAGGGCATGGAGGGAAAATTGAAGTTTGATCCAACAACGGGAGATCTTGTGGCTGCTGGCTCTATCAACCAAGAGTTTGATCCACAAAAGAGTTCTATTACCCCCAGTAATAATCCTCCTGTCAGAAACCCCAATGCAGCTTTGCACGACGGAGTCTCAGCACCTTCGACATCTTGCATTGATATTGAGGCCACAACTGTGAAAATGGAACAATCTTGTCTGGATAGAAACGAAATGGCTGGATTAGATGGGGTCAATCAAAAGGGAGAGTTCATTTCAAATGTTCTTCCAAGAAACTGTGATGAGTCCCAATTAGCGGAACTAGATGCAGGGCGATCATGGCCTGCTAGTCTATATGGCATGCCTTGGGTCACTTCTGCAAAGGCTCCCCAAGATTTTTTCCTTGGTAAAGAAGATTGCTTTAGATGGGAACTGAATGACAATGTGAAACTAGAGGCCTGTGAGCCTCAGTTTATTTCTCAAAACCTGACCTCCATGCCTGGTGGTGATGAGATGGGCGCTAAATTGAAATGTGACGATGGAGTTACTGAATGCATACAGACGACTTCTTCAGGCATGACTGACTCATCCAATGGCTCTGGTTCAACTGTTAATGTCAGCTCATCTAGCACTGGAAGCTTTGGAGAACAGAAGATCAAAAATCCAGAGGCAGGATTTGGAGACACTGGTTCAAAAATTACAGTGAAAGCTGCTTATAAAGACGATACAGTCCGTTTCAAATTTGATCGTAGTGCGAGGTGTTTTCAACTTTATGAAGAGGTAGCAAAGAGGTTCAAACTCCAAATAGGGGAGTTTCAACTAAAGTATCTTGATGATGAAGAGGAATGGGTGATGTTGGTAAATGACTCAGATTTGCAAGAATGCCTTGAGATTTTGGATTTTGTTGGCAATCGCACTGTCAAGTTTCTTGTTCGTGACGTGCTTTGTGTTATTGGGAGCTCAAGCGGCAGTAATTGTTACTTGACAGGAAGCTCCTGATGTTTTAGTGTATTACAAAATATGTTGTTGTTCGGCTATAGATAAAGCGGTTATCGGATTAGTCTTCAAGTAGGACATTAGTGATATGAGAATTTCAGTGTGTACAATAGGAATTTGATAGATGGAAGTTTGTTAGATGGTACCTGTTGCTGTTAGTATTTGAATTTATTGGTGATGTACATGTTAAGCATTGCGAATGTAGTACTAGTTGCAGGTAGTAGTAGAAGGGCGCTGTATTGTAGTTCTTCTCCCAAAATGCAGTAAAAGCTTGTACAGTAGTTTTGTATGGCGGAAACAATGGGATGCAAGTAATATCTGATAGTTATTTAGATCAATATTGTTCATTTAGTCTAATTTTGGATACTTGCCTTTCATGCTGAGTCATCTGTTATCCTATAGGTGTTCGAGTAAATTTTTAGTTTTGCTAAAATTTTTTTAGGTAGAATATTGTCAAGGACTACGAGATGTGTGATTAATATTGATGTTTGACTTTAATTCACAATGGGATAGAGTCGCCAAACTACAAAACTTTGTCATGGTTCTGGGTCAGGAACACACTTAGGCCACTCCATTCACAGCCTCACTCGGTTCGGTTCTCACACCGGCCGTCGACATGCAGTGATTCTAAAGCACACTCCAGTTTCAAAAATTTAGAACAATCAAATGCTAGTGAAGGGGGATTAAGTCCTAGTCGCAAAGTGCAGTCCAGTTTAATATGTAGTGCTCTATATCCAATTGATGCAAGCTTATCTCTCCATCAGCACAGATACTGATACTGCTAGCATCTTTTACCGTCTAATACTGTTTAAGGTATACATAGTTTCTCTGCTCACTTCCCTTTCTTGTTGATAGTACGGACAAATATTGGTGACAAGGTAAATAGTTAAAAGGGTCTTGAAGTTGGTCCCTGTCTTGTACGTAAGTTCGTATTCTACCTAACTTTTCGCTAAAGTTCTTTGCATTGAATGCCCTGATGAGAAAATTCTTTCTGCTCTTTTCCACAGGTAAAGCCTACTGCTTACCTGACTCATAAATTGCTATGACTTATGAACCAGTCATTATATATTAAATTTATTTTGTACTGTGCCTTTGTTTGTGAAAGAAATGAAGAAGGAACCATGAACAAGGATTCTATACGTGATGCATAAGGACATTCGAGTCGAATTAGTTAACACTTTCAGACATGTATAACAGCAGTGTTATTTAAATTGAGCAGTTAGCAATTGAGTTTTAAATAAAATTCTGACTAAACGAACCCACGTATTTTTGCACCATAAGAATTTTTCTTGAATCCTGTTATTGTAATTTATGCACGCACGACTTAGCTAAGTACAGGATCACACACTAATGCGTCACGAAATATACAAGAGGACCTGAAAGTTGCCGGCACTACAAACTACAGGCTACACAACACATTTACATAGTTTATTTTAAACAAACGCAGAAAGCCATATTTAAAGTTCCAATGATAAAATTATTCAATCACTGGTGATACTTGAGATGTAGAATCTGCCTCTTTTGTCTCTCTTTTATTTCGCACCTGAGTTGGCCTCTTCGTCTTGTCTTTTCCATCCTCGAGTTGACACACTTTCTTGCAATCCTATAACAATTTTGTAATGCATTCACCAAATCACAAAACACGCATAAATAGACAAAGAGATAAAGGAAAATTAATCAAGAAACAATCTTGCATATGGCAAAGGCGCAGAGCTTCTACCTTTGATTCTTTAGGACTGAGGTGGCTAGATGCTGCGTCTCGTTTGGAGACACTTCTTGTTGCCTTATTCTTGATGGGCCTCGGGATATCCTTAGGTGCACCTACAGGCCCAACTTCAATGCGCAGAGATACATCGTTTGATCCACAACTCTCCTTCTCTTCTGTTGCTACATCCAGCAATCTTTTCCTAATCTTGGAGGTTTGGTGACTACTAACTGCCTCAATTTGCTTGCACAGTTGGTCTTCCATCACTGAATTTTCCGGCAGACGGGTTGCCATCCATCGTTCTAGCCAACTCCAGCCAACACCGGGTTCATTGCTGTTGGATTTCATTTGTTTTTTCTTTGAACAGATTCTTAACTGGAAAAAGATGAAGCAAAAGCAAAATGAGGACCGTTTTGATTCTTCAATAAATCCAATTCTAGTGCTTTGTCCATGCTATACCTGTTGTGAAAATGCATAAGCCAGAGCTAAATAAATCCAATTCTAGTGCTTTGTCCATGCTATACCTGTTGTGAAAATGCATAAGCCAGAGCTCTTTCACGCCTCGTTGCTGCTTCCAGTTTGTTTTGAATTCTCATTTTTGATATGACGCTACTTACAGTGCTATCATCCCAATCTTCCTGGACAAGTTGTCATCAGAAGTAAATTTGTCTAAGTCAATTTCCTCAATTCAATAAATTTGCTGCTTAAGCCTATGTTCATCTACATATACAAAATTACTATTCTTTTTTTAACCAGAAATCGTCTGGAGAGGAGGAATAAAAAAATGTTGCTTTTCACAAGACTCCAGAAGCCTTCTTATAATTTAGAACTATATATCTGCAGCAAAAAAAAGTCACTTCCTCAGGAAAGAGCTTTCCAAACAAGCTCTTAGAGGTATGTTCGCTGTGTATTACTGGTCAACTGTACTAGCAAACAAGATCCGACAGTAAAGCCAAGAAAATTCATATTTCTCTGCTTCATTAATGCTGTTCAGTAAAGTAAAATTAAAGTCAAATTGCAGTCATTTTTACCTGTATCTTGAGCACTTGCGCTCTACTTCTGTGCCGCCCCGAATGGTGCCCGGCAATGCTTTCCTCATGGAATGAGAAATTATCGGAATTCCCGGTTTGAACTTCAATTGATGTGCCCATAGACTCCCTACTTGGACTTCCTACAGGACCAGTCTTACAATCTTGCAACTTCGTTCCTTCATTAGCTCGTCGAGCCTGATATTTCAACCACTCAAACAACTCAATGGAGAATCCAAGAAACACTTTGCCCAAAGAGACAACAACCAATATCAACACTCTTCAAGTTTTCTACTTACTCTCCCAAATATCAACGCGATAATGACACTACAACGATTGATTACGTGCAACTGTCTACAAACATTCAACAAAAGAAATGCATATTGATTATATATGGTGAGAAAATAAACCAGAAATCTCCTGAAGGCTGATTGAATGATCATGGCGGCATCTTCTTGCTGAAACAGTTTGTAGGTTGAGTTTTGCTTTCCCTTTGGACTTTCATTCTTCACCTCATTGCTTTCAGCATCGTCTTTGTCCTTGAAATCTCCTTGCAATGGTTGATTAACAGTGGCCTCAGAGGAGCTTACAATAGAAGCTGCATCGGCTTCTGCATAAACTGAAGTAAATTCTCCTTCATCAATTGCGGGTTTTGAGCTTGCTAAATCCTCCTCTGCAACTATTGAACTGAACTCATCCCCACAAAGATATGATCTTACTGAACTCCATCTTTTCTTTTCCGCAGCATAATTCCTTCCCTGATTACAACAAATTCGTTCAAACGCAATTACTATTTTTACATCACAATTCACACGAAGACATATTTCTGTATACTATCAGTGTCTGTGAGTAAAATTATCAAACACCTTGAATGCAATAAACTTACATGGCTCCGGTTTTTCAAGAACACACTTCTAACCAGTTCCCCGGTGATTCCCATCTCAGATCAGCAATCCTTGGGGTGAATTCTCGAGCCCCTTTTGGATAAAACGCCTATCATTATATAGAAAGAGAAAAGAGGAAAATTCAGCTGTGATCATTCTCCTTTTGCAGCCTCATGCAGAATGATCAGTAAATTATCTTTACTTAGTTGTACTTTATGCAGCTAAAAGAAGCAATTAGAAGTTAATTAATGATAGTTAGCTGGAACTGAACCAGAACATCTGCCATATTTGCAGAACTTTAGAGCTGGAATTGGAGGCTTTATTTGCAAAAGTAAATGTACAATTGTAAAGCGCAGAGTGTAGAGAGAAAGGAGAGATTTTAAGGTTCCACAACTTTATTCACGTGGCTGACACTATATGAGCTTGCTTGCAACAGGGACTACGCCAATTCATTTGGAGCTGCTACCTTTCTTGGTAGCATGGGAAACCAATCAGTACTATACGCAATAAATTTTTATTAATTTTCTTTATCTCATTATTTTTAATTGCTTATGGAATTGCTTTATATTTTTTATTATAATATATTTTTTTAATTTTTAATAATATATTTAATACGTCGTTCAATAAATATACATTATTGTGTATAGAACTAGAACAAGCCGTTAATTTGCAAATTTTTAAAAATATATTTTTACGAGTAAGAAAATAGAAAATAAGTGGAATTAAATATTGGAGATTTATTAATATAGGTGGGCCCTACGAAATATGTGAATATGATTTATTTGATCAAATTTAAATTTTAAAAAGTATGAGAAAATAAGAAGAAAATTTTGTTGCCTAGCACCAATGACTAATCGATATTGATAAATTAGTATATCATTTCTTTGTCGTGGAATCTAATTAGAAGAGATAATTATTGTAAAGAATCGATAAGAATATTTTCGGGAAATGGATTATGGTAAAAATCATTTAATTCTTGTGGTGGCAGCAGTGAGAATTTAATAGGGAGGGATTAGAGAAATGAGAGTCGATGAGTGAAATTAAATTACAAGACCTGAAATTTTTGTAAAACTGATGAGAAGAGCACGTGAAATTGACAAATAAGAGTATAATATTTTTTTTTGGTTGAATCTGAAAAATGATTGGTGATTTCCCCTTTTTCCTGTTCTTTGCTTTTCTTTTCTTTTTAAAAATTAAATGATGGGGGACATAAAGAGAAAAGAGGAATGCTTATTATTAATAGTAGTTCTAAAGATGATAGAAAAGGAATTAAGGTTGAGACTTCCACCATGATATAGAGACACAGGGGTCCACTTAAAGAACAGAACTTAAAGTTAATTAATTCAAAAGGGGAAATCGACACTTTCAATTGACGACTTGCTTAGAAATAGGCTAGATTATCTTTCTCTAACTTCCATTTGAAATGAGTGTTATCATTCTAGGCAAAGGAAATTTAAGAAAGTGTTTCATAGAGTGGTGACAAATTTATAAAAATGTGATATTTAGAAGCTCAAGTTATTAAACTTAATAATAATAAATAAATAAATAAAAAGTTATTTAACTTAACATTAGTATGGCATGCTTCAAAGTTCAAACTACTTTAAGCTACTCATTATGCCAATTCCAAAGGCCAAAGCTCTCAACTTTGTTTTTGATTGCTTTACAAGAAAAGAATAGGAAGGCCCCATCTTCAATTCAATGATTATCATGAAGATGATAGGGAAAAGTGAATGGTGAATATTAGAATGGTTAATTGTATTCAAAAAGAATAATGGAATGGTTAAAGAATTGAACAATTTTTGAGTTTGTGTATCTGTTTTGATCTACATTTCTATTTGACTCGTATAAACACGGACATCATTTGGATCGAGTAGCAAAATTAGAAGACTAAACATTTGGACAATGCCAATCCTATGATTTTTGAGCTCGAGGTTATACCTACACTAAGTGTCCTTGGTAGTGACCTGCCCTACATGCGAGAAAACCTTTTTGGAAAAAAAAAAAGCTCTAATTAACATGTAAAATAATTTTAACTTTTTGAGTTATTTTTGTTATCTTTACATTAAGTCCACAAAAACAACTCTTATGATAAAACTTTTTGTTTGATATGATTCTTAATTGGCAAAAAGTTGCCACTTTCAAGTGAGCGTATCAGGCGGACGCCTTTCTTGCCTAAAGGCAGGACAGGGCATGCATTTGGATTTGGTTCGTGAAACTTGCAGATCGACTCGTGACTATCCCAACGGATTGCAACCCAAACCGAGCCGAGCCGAGCCAAGCCAATTTGACTTGTGTCCAAAACCAGCCGAGCTTGATTTCAAACAATGGGTCAAACCGAACTCGACTTTTTATGGGCTGAACCGGTTCACCGTCTCTTATGACCCAGCATTCTAGTCATTGGCCGACCGAATTGGCAATACAGTCCATTCCCCCCTCCCGGATCACTGACCCGACCCAGTTGCTCGCAATGGAAAATTCGCCATTCAATTTCCATTTTCCCATCTTCAATTTGATTTCAGATGCTCTAATTTCATGCACAGAAAATGAATAATCCATAACATAAATATTGTTATAAAAGTATAGAAACAATAGAGAGAATTTAGAGAGAATGAATTCGAAGGAATTCTCAGGAATGAATTTCATTAATAACTGAAGCCCTATTTATAGGAAAACTTCGAATGGTACAACCGTAATTACATAATTTCATCAAGGGTATAATAGTCATTCACATATAATAATTACATCTTTTACCAAATTATTCCTCCACCAAATTATTCCTCCACCAAATTATTCCTCATAATTCATAACCACCAAATTATTCTCAATTATTCATAACACTCCCCCTTGAATTAATTATTAATACAAATGTCTTCCTGACTTGTTTGGAGAAAAACGGTGGGAAAAAACTTCCAAACCGATTGCAGGATAGCTTGGAGTGGTTATATACTTGCTTCATCAAAACATTGCTCCCCTCGATGTCTATCGCCAAAGTATATGAGTATTCACGCACGTCGTTAAAAACCTTTGTCAAGAAAACCCAGTGGGAAAAACTTGATCAAGGAAAAAGATGCAAATGCTTCCATTTGATTTCATATCTTGAGAACTGATATCTTTACTCGTAAATGATTTCAATATCATCATCGCTTGATCTAAAGCATTAGCTCCATTATAATCTTGATCCAATAGATACACTGTATCAATTTCTCCTATCGCTTCAATATACCATGAATATGCCTGCTAAAACCTTATTAGGAAAACCCAAAGTGGAAAAAAAACCCTAATGAAGGAAAAAGAGTACATTATTCATGTGAATACGCTATTAAAGTTGCTCTCATTAAAAACCTTGCTAGGAAAACCCAATGGGATAAAACCTCACTAAGGGAAAAAGAGTGCAACGCAGCGTATTTTATACAAGTATCTTTCAAGCATTTTTCAAAAATCTTTCATACATTTGTATGAGTATCATATACATTGGTTTTATACTCTTCTGCTCATTTAGAGTGCATCAATTTTCTTACACAACTACAAAACATTCACTATAAACACATGTCTCCAAATACACAATTTAAAGTATATAAATTCATTGTAAAAACATGTAAACATATAAGTAAACCTTCATAACTAACTAACATTTAAAATATATCATTTAACATTTAATACTCACTTAATAGGTTATTTCATTCCTGTGGGGCTTAGTTCACCCTTTAGGGTACTCATAAAACACGGGTTTAGCTTTATCCGATCCTTTAATTTCCTTTTTCTGCACTACACACACGATCGGTAATTTAACTTTCATGAGCATGCAACATATAATGACCAATTATGCTTATCTTTAAACTTGAGCATTAGTCATCATCATCTCATCATCTCATAAGTTAAGGATTTCACATTCACCATTTATCATCTTCAATATATCTCAATATTTTCATTATCATTGATCATATGTAGCGCTACATTTTCATATCGCGGTCGACACTTTTCAATTTCATTTCTTTCCCCATATCGACATAACTTATCGAGATATCTCATTATCAATCCTCTTGTAGGATTATACAATATAGTTATGCCTATATACTCTTCAAGAGTATATGCCTCCTGCTATTAAGACCATCTTTTATAATTTGCTTTGATATATATGATTGGGGGAAATATCAACGCTTCTAGCGTGTTAACTTATCAAAGCATCGTAGGCGATATATGTGATTGTTCATAGCCTTTCATGCATCTTTGAACTTCAAGTTCAGATTTCAATTTCGACGATATAACATGATGCATTTCACATATTATTTTCAACCTTTAATACTCCCTCATACGCCGAGAAAATTTAGAACACCAAAACTCATACGATTGGTATGATTTTAATCATATATGTTCTCATCTATTCAGCCTTAATATGGGAATTTAGACCGCTTTGCATTCTATTCTCGATATCGCAATTTATTTGAGGACTTTAAATAATTTGCCATATAATATCCCACTTGTATGCATACCAAATCCTTCAGGGATTTATTCAAGTATTGGGATATACATTTACTAGCTTTATCATTAAATCTGAAAATCATGCTCATACCGTGAGCAAATATTTCAGAAATTTCAAATTACTTAATCATATACATGTGACTATCATCTAGTGATCCATATCATAATATCTAAGTAGTTCACATGGAGGGGATGAAATGGGCCCATACTTCTCATCCTTTATTCCATATATGTTGGGATTTATTCTAATATTGGCTAGTAATGATTTCATCATTTATCGAGAACAATCATTGAAGAATTCTTTAATTCTTCACTTGAAATATTGATTTCAATAATTATTTAAACCGGGATGGTCATCTGGTTTGCAACGAGTATTATTGAACTTAGTTCAAGGGAAATTCTTATATCGATTTCACTAGTATCAGATAGTGCTCAATATGATTTATCATAGAAACAATTCACCGACATATTCCATCATCTTTTGCGACATTATTGTCTACTATCGTTTCAAACACTTTGAGTTCTGACTCATACGCATCACATCATCCGGCTATTATTTAATTCGAAATCGTAGTTTTACGCTTCATATTATTTATTTAAAATCGAGTCTTATTTCATACGCTGTCGTATTATTCTATAAATAAATCATCAAAATTATTGCAAAATTCATCCTAACAAGGGTTTATACATTATAATGGATTATATGCTCTCAAATCTTCGAAAATACTATCCATCACTATCGATCAAAATCCTAAAAAGGATTTATCGATGTAAGTCGGAAAGATTAAGGATGCTAATGAATAAGGGTATCCCACAAGATATCCGATGCTTGATTGAAGCAAAGGTTCGATTATCCGTGAGGTTTCAATTCCTTCTAAATACATGCCTGGTATGGGTAAAAGTAGTTTTTCAAAGAAACGGAGAGCAAAAAGATTAGGAGGATGCTACAAGTGTGCTCGATGGACATGTGACACTCGATGTAAATCAGGGGGTACTTGTCCGTAAATCGAGAAGATAAAATAGCTGCTCATTAAGGATGGATTGAGTAAGGAGCCTTTGGATGATATTCACTGTGCTTTTGAGACACATCCTAGTGGACACGCATAAGGTGAGCTAATGGCCTTATGGGCCAAATTCAAAGATCAAATAGACATACTTCTTGAAAAACTTACTTTAGAAGATCCTGCTTGTAAATTTAGTAGAAAATTTTAGCATAATGATTTTCCCATATTAATATAAGGAAGCTCGATAATAATCGAAGATCAATGTTTTTCTTGTAATTGTAAATATTGTTTTTTTCGATTTTAAGATATATATATGTATATATATATTATTTTTCAATCACCGACAGATATATGTCATTTTCACTTAAAAAAATTTCTGATTTTTTTTTCTCTTTCATGTTTGTCAAAAAGTAAATAGTGCACTCAATTATTGGTTTTAAAATTTTTCTTTAAATAGAGGGATTCATATATCTCTCATGTTGAAAATATAGTGCAAAAAGAGAGATAGGAGTAGAGATGGATGTGGAGATTTTAGAATCATCTCATACAAGCCGACTTTTACCTCGCCATATTAAAACCGTATGTATTCTTGGTGGATCTAATCGGTAGGCCATATCCAATATGTGGATATGGCAAACCGACTGTGAAAAAGAGTTAGGGAGACAAGAAATCAATATACTATACGGAGGAACCAACAACAAACTTTTAGCTAGACTTATAATGGCCACAATCATGGGGAATAAGAGTTTCAAGCGTGTAATACCTTTCCATCTAGTTGGATCTAATACTTAATTGGAGCCGCTTCTACCATGGGTCCAGCAGAGTTGAAAAGCACAAGCTAATCCATCCACATCGCATAATGTATATGATGAATAATAGTGATGCTTTCATTGTCCTTCCAGGCGGTACAATACTGTGGAGGAAATATTCAATATAGCCTCGTTGGTACGGTGGAATTTTTCATGTCAAACCAATAGGTTTGTTGAATATTAATAATTTCTTTGATGGTTTACTAGCGCTTCTAGATCTGGTGTAAATAATAAGTTTATCTCATTCAATGAGAAAAATACTTATTTCGCTTAGAATCATTGATGAACTACTCATCAAATTTCATGCATATGTTCAAGAATCTGTGGAAGCCAGCCCAGTCATTGGGTCACATCATCGGTGTCAAGCGAAAAAGAAATTGATCCTTTAAATATTTCATTATGAATCCTAATGTTGATGGTGGCAGAGTTACTGAGTATTTATACTCTCGAGACGCATCCACTCATTTATGGATTCAAAGATGTATATTCTTTTTGCATTTCTATATTTTTGAGTGTTTAATGCCGTCTTTTGATATTCTCAATATGTTCCACTTCTAATGCTTTTGTACTTCTTACGGAGTAATAATAATATCATATCGCTTTATTCAAATACGTAAATCTAGTGATTATGCTTCTTCAAGAGCCTTTTATTCTCATATTAATACAATCTCATATCATCGATAAGATTACTTCATGTAAGCTTCTTTCATGCGATATATTTTCTTTGATTTATCAACATGGGATCTATTCAAAGACTTTACTTTCGCCTCATTTATCCAATGGTAACTTCAAGTACCACTTGCTCAATTTTCTCCATTCATATCTCTAGATATATAAAGAAGTAATTTTATTCTCATCGCCTACTTCGAGAGTATGATTAGAATATTTGATCAACTACTTTTCCGGGAGTAGATTCGTTATAACCAATCGCGTGTAGTATAATCCACCACATTGGAAATATGCACACCAATCGTGGTATTACCCCACCACATTGAAATATACTCAAACTATAAAGTGCATAAATTTAAATTGCAGAAATTAAATTTCTCCAATAGGTGGTCGAACCTACCTATGGGAATTATTGCAATAAATATAAATTTACGGAATTTAAATAGCAAGAATTAAATTGCATAATATTTAACTACTTCTTCGGGTGAGTAGGATGCCTTAAGTAGAAGGTATTACCCATCACTTAGCATATAAAGTGTAAATATATAAAACCTTCCGCAGCCGACTGGCAACCCATCATCAAGAGGAGGTATTGCGCAGAATTAAGTGCAAAGAAATAAAGTCTGCGAATTAAATATCAACTCGCTTTACGAGCAAATTTGTTCTTCTAAAACAAATACTCATTACTTATTACAAGAAAGACACTTATCCTTCTGAATAAAGACATTATGTAATCGAACTCTTCTAGTTAAAATAATATTCCGATCTTTTAACTCAAATGGACTTGCCATTTTATATAATCGATGGATTTAGAATTTCTTCATGAATATTCTATCCATTTTTCACGTCAAAATTAAGTCGGTTTACCTAAGGGGTAAATTGTCCATTCCAATTGTGAAAGGTAAAATTGTTAAAAATATTTTATCAATATTTTACGATTGGAAAATTATCTCCTTTCTACTTCAATTTATCAATATCAAAATATTCAAGGACTATTTTTGTAACTTTTTCAAAAGTTAGTGTAATTGATTTGTAAATTTTGAAAGTTTGATAATAACATATTTCAAAACGAAGTTATTACCCTATCAATGTTAGTGTCAAATCAAGCTCGTTAAATCGGGTATAATGGAATTAGAAAATTTGATTTTGATAACGTATGCTCCTTATATCTCGAGAAAAACGAATATTATAGCTTAATATATTATTATATTATAAAGAATATAATATATATATACCTTTCCTTTTTCTGCGAGGCGAATCAACACGCACGTATTTCTCCATTTGCGATTCTAATTGCTCCACAACTCTTTGTCTCTGCAAGATAAACGTTTACGTGGTGAACATCGTAAGATAGAGAGCGAGACGTGAGAAGTGGGAAAGATAAGAGAGAAAAGAAAGATAAGTGATTGATCGAGATGGATTAGGTGCTATTTATAATAATTCTTGCCGATGTACATCATCTATAAGATGCAACTGTAGAAAGCATACTCCATATTACTCAAAAAGGTTAGAGACTGTGATAACGTGTTATAAAAGATGTAAACAATAGAGAGACTTATAGAGAATGAATTGAAGGAATTCTCGTGAATTTAATTTCATTAATAATCTGCTCTATTTATGAAAGCTTCGAATTGGCAGACAACCGTAATTACATAATTTCATCAAGGGTATAATAGTCATTCACATATAATAATTACATCTTTTACCAAATTATTCCTCCACCAAATTATTCCTCCACCAAATTATTCCTCATAATTCATAACCACCAAATTATTCTCAATTATTGATAACAAATATCACTTTTTTATATAATTGATCGGCGACAATTTCGCTCCTTCCAAATATTTCCAAGTCGTTGCTGCAAGAGAAAAAGGCTCACTGGTTGGTGCCATAAACCATGTCCATGAGGAGCAACAGCACCAACAGCAGTAACGAAGACGATCGGAACAAGGATACTTCTTCACCGCCTACTGCGCTGGATTCAAGATTCAATCAAACTCTCAGAAATGTCCAAGGGTATGCATTTGATTTGTAACTTCTTAGATCCAATCGTTAAATTAACTGCCAATTTTGGCGAAACCCAGAATTTCGTTACGGAAGGAAATCGCATTTTCCAGCTGGTCATGGTTTTCTTCTATTTTGATTCAGATTCGAATACTCATTTGGAAATTGTTACTGAGAAACCAAACGGAATTTTATTTAAGAATTTGTTCATCTGGGAATTAATTTAACTGATATTGTGTTTGTCAGCTGATAATTAGTGTTCTATTTGCAGTAGATTTTCTATTTTCAGTAGATTTGGTTTTTACTTCGGAGATGCATGTGAAATTTTTGTTTCTCTCGTGCTGGTGAACTATGCGATCATGGAAAAATGATCTTGTGTGTGGGAGTAGTGCCGTCGTCGAAATTGGATACATTGCTTAAATTTCGCGAGTCGTTTCATTTATATAGTGGTTAATTATGTGATCTGACTTTTAATTTCTTCTGGTACTGTTATTGTTTGTTCGGTGGATTCATGATATGTCTTATTCACTTTGTTCTGGTCCATCCCTAATTTAGCTTTATAATTCACCATTTCTGTTTTTGGCTATCCAACTGCATTCAGACACTGAAAGTGATCAATACTCAGAAATACATCCCCCTCCTGATCTCTGGACAGTGATTTAAAAAATAATCTACTTGTGCAAAATGCCTAAACTTTCAATGACCAGGCTTGTGTATTGCTGTTGCTGCTTTCCTGAAAACTTAAATATAAGTGATCTACGTTCTATTACCCTATTTCCATGTTTGCATGGATTATTGGTTATAAGGAATCAAACTATATGAAAAAACTATTTTTACGAGAAGGTGAATTTACAGACATCCAAGAAAGTTCAGCGAGATAATATATTCTAGAAGAACTTACTTTTGTCTTTTCTTGAGTTGTTGTATTCCTGATTCAATGATAAATAAAACCAGTTAATATTTGTCTTTTACTTCATCCAAAATATAAATATTTTATTTGTTATATCAAATGTACAGGTTGCTCAAAGGTCGAAGTTTTCCTGGCAAGATCTTGATAACACAGAGGTTGGATACTGCAGATCTATCACCTCTGCAGTCTCCAAGTAATCATAGAAGGTTCACGAGCAATGACACTGCAGAAGGAGAACAGTTTGATAGATCTGTTGAGGTAGTGCTGGTGATGATTTGCTACCATTACCTAATCAACACGCGCAAGCATGCATGTGCACAGACACGCATGCACACTCACATTGTGGATATTAGATTCTAAGCATGCACATTACTTCTATTTATACTAGGATGAAATCCAAAACAGAAGAAATGCAAATGCTAGTTCATCTGCTAACAAGATGAAAGCATCGACAGCAAGTACTGAAACTACATCCAAAGAGGTTCAGAAAACTCCAATGGGAGCTAGGTCGACAGATTCTGCAAGGTTGATGAAATTCCAGAAGGAATTATCTGAGACTACTGTCATCTTAGGTACTAAAATGTTTTTTTTTTTATTCGTTTCAATATTATAGCTTTTCTCATTTCTGGAAGTTCCATGTTGTTTACATGATAATTGTAGTTATTTGCATGTGGAGATGCTGTTCTTAAGTTGTGGTGTTATGCAATGTGACTTTGATTTGAATCTTACTATTTCACTCAGTTTCCATCTCCTCTGAAGAGCCAAAAAGATATCTGCTTACGCTTGCAACTTTACTTTTTCGTTCTATTACCATGCAGAAAAACTACGTGAATTAGCCTGGAGTGGTGTCCCGCCTTACTTGCGTCCTACCGTGTGGAGGCTTCTTTTGGTAAGTCAGCATTGCAATTAAGTCTTCTACTTTAAAAAGATTTACTTTTTGTACAGGAGGAACTTAGGGTACCATTATCGCACTTTATTTTCAAACGTCTATAGTTGTACTGCATCTTTCCATTATGAGCATCACTTACACAGGAACTGATAGGGCAATTGTTTTCCTATTTTAATGGAGCAACAGGTAGAATTAAATTCAAAGGTTGGCACATCATATCAGCTTCATTTTAATTCTGTCAGACGAGTTTTAACTTTTACGGTATTAATGACGTGGAATATTTGTAAATCAAACCCAACACCTTTTCAAGCAAAAGAGCATTATTAAATATATAATTACCTTCAATTTATACTCAATAAAAATAGAATCGACAAGGGCAGGTGATAGGTTAGTGTCCTGTGTTCTATCTTGTTTGGAAAGTGCTTATGAATGTATAGAAATGAAGTGAGAAAAAGTAGATTGATGAAAAGTGTGTATAATGGATAAAGATATAAAAGGTAGAGGTACAGAAGCTTTACATATAGGCTTGTGTTAGGATGAGTCAACCCTTTCTAAGCCTTTTTAGAAAAATTTTGGGGTCAATGTCACCATCATGAGAAATTTTTTAATCTTGAAGCCGCTAATATCGAGGAGCTGATCTCTATCTCTCTCCCCCCATTTTTTTTTTCCTATTGTTTCCATAATGTATCTCTCTCCGGATTTTACTCAAGTATAGCAGGCTGAGTTTTATAGTTGTTCAAGATTTTCTTTTTGGTATTTTGAATTTTAAACATGAACTGACAACAGGGATATGCACCCTCTAATTCAGATAGAAGGGAGGGAGTTCTGAGAAGAAAGCGTCTGGAGTATCTGGATTGTGTTTCACAGTTTTACGATATCCCTGACATAGACAGGACAGATGAAGAGGTCAGCATGCTTCGTCAGGTATAGTACGCCGCGATCAGTTTGTTTTCCGCACGTGTCTACGCACCGTATTTGCAACCACATAATGATTGCTTCACTTTTGCTGGTTAGATTGCTGTTGATTGTCCTAGAACTGTTCCCGATGTCTCCTTCTTTCAACAAGCAGTAGTTCAGAAATCGTTGGAGCGAATACTTTATACATGGTTAGTTACTTTTCGGCACCTTAGTTTTTCCACAAATCCACAAATCCACAAATCCACAATTCAACAATTCACTCAGTTTCCTTCTGACTTTTAATTTGTTTACTTCTGCTTTTATTCTTATATATTTATTGTATGCCTGTGATAATATAGCTAAATTAAATTTTTTCAATGCTGCATACTAACAAAAGACTCTCATTTCCTGAGAATTTCCAGAAGTAGAAATGACATAGGAAAAAAAATTTATTATTTCCACTGAAACATTGTCTACATTTCAATGTATCTTCAAGTTACTGATGCAGCACGAGTAGTATGTCAAAATACTCTTCTATAAGAGGTCTCATAATAACAAATTTTTCTATTGGCTTGTTTCAATTTGAGTTTTGGAGAAAAGTATTATAACGCAAGGATCTTGTGATTGGGAAATATTTTGGTTTGCTGCTCCTCTGTGCAGACATGGGAGGACCGACCAATTAAATCACGACATGTTGAATGCAAAACTATTCAAATCATGAAAGCTCTCATGTGGGGTGGTAAGAAAGAGAACAAAAATGGGTGGGCAACCCGATGTGTCAATATTTGGATGGTCCTCATTTAATTAGTTGGTCATACCACTCTGCATATAGGAGCATTCCACCCCCGAATTTCTGACCTAAAGTCTGAAATTATGAAAAGTGTAGAGGAGAGACATAAGAGACTCTAACTATCATATTTGGTTTTGCCATATTCACAATTTGATTTCTTTAAGTAATATTGGCTTAGAAATAGATGATGAGAAAATTGAAGTAAGAAGAGACAGTTGCATGAGGGTACCAAAACTTGGTGCTCATGTGGAGATCAGAGTGAATTTGAAGGTGATTTGATGATTACTAGAGAGGATTTATGTTTGACAATGTAACAGAGGAGAGCATGGCGGACTTACCCGAGAATGTAACTTTTATGAACATCACTGTTATTATAATGGTTGCGTTTTCTCTAGTGAATAGATTAGTTACCTAAAGTGATTATTCTGGTCTTAGAAATAGAGAACAAGAAAACTGAACAGACAATTTCATGAGAGCCCAACGCACTTGGTCCGCAAGTGGATATTGGAGGGAAAGAAAATGTGATATGATGACTATGTCATGATTGTCAAAGAGGTTTTGGACTGATGTAAGAAACCCGGTGGCCAATTTATGAAAATTTGAAATGAAGAAATTAACAAAATGTGATTGTGACTCTAGCGACAGTGAGGGAAACTCCGTAAATTCGACTAGAACTGCCATTAATCATAATGGTTGTCTAATGAAAAAATTTGCACCTCATACTTGTTGCCCAGAGAAAGGTCGACGTCTTACAAGTTAGTGCAGATTCAAAAGCAAGCGAGGTGAAGAAGGAGAACTAAAGAGACACGGGAAATTCTACAAAGGGAGAGCTTCATTGCAGCAACCTACTGAGTCCTGAAAAAAGTGGACTTCTTACAAGTCAATCCAGTTTCAGAAACAAGGGAGGTGAAGAAGGAGAAATAAAGAGACATAAGCAATTCCACAAAGGGAGAGCATCATTGCAGCAACCTAATGAGTCAAAATGACTATGCTATCCATAACAAGACAGACAAAAGTAAATATAGGAATATGACATACTACAAGTTTTAGGGTGGAACAATGCCATATATTTATACTGGTCTTTGAATATCAAAGTTATTTCCATTTTTAGATTAAAATTGTCTGAACATTGTAATTAAGATGACATGAAACTAGGTTCGCTGAACATGTTACATTTAAAAATGTTTTAAAGAAAGTCCACTTGACACTAGTGCCCATCTCAATAAGTTTTTAAATTTTTTGACAAGTTGATTAGCTGTACCCCTTAACTTTGAGCTACAAGCTACTCCCCCATCCACCTCCCCCAAATCTCTCCCTCTGTCTCTCTCATGTGTGTGTGTGGGGGTGCATTTTAAACAGTTTGATGTCATTATTTAGTGTTATCATCAAAAGTAAACATGTGAGTACTCATAAATTCAAATGATTTGGTGGCAAGGCAAAAGGCGCTTGATTTGGTTCTAACCTGTGGTTATAAGTTGTCAAGGAGATTAACTGCTCTTATTGCCCAAATAAAGAATCACGATGACATTCATTTTGTTGAAACATTTACTTTGAGCTTTAGTGACATTTTGCTTCGCAAGTATGGCCTCTTTAAAACCTAAATCCATTTAATCTTACTTGTTGTATTTCTTGTCTTATCCTTTTGGTCTTTCCAGGGCAATTCGGCATCCCGCTAGTGGTTATGTCCAAGGAATAAATGATCTTGCCACTCCCTTCTTAGTTGTTTTCTTATCAGAATATTTAAGTGGTAGTATTGACACTTGGCGTATGGCTGACCTTTCTCCTGAGAAAATATCCAATGTAGAAGCTGACTGTTATTGGTGTCTATCAAAGCTGCTTGACGGTATGCAAGACCACTACACCTTTGCTCAACCAGGAATTCAGAGGCTCGTGTTCAAGCTTAAGGAGTTGGTGAGAAGAATTGATGGTATTCACCTTCATCACCTTTTTTCATCATACTTCTCCAAATAGCTAATGTCTTCCTCCTTGACATTTAGATCACACATTACATGCTACTGGCTTTCTAGTTAGTATCGCATTATATGCATATCATCGGAGCAAGCAGAAGCTTTGCAATTAATTGTCACTTCTTGTGGAAAGCAAGAGACAGTTGTCTTTATTTCTGTTATTTGGTTATGTCAACAGCTATGGGTAGTCACTGTATGTAGTAGTCTGCATAGTTGGATCTTTGGATTTTTCTTTGGATTTTGTTTCCTTTTATTTAATATGAAATTCGAGTAAGTTTTTAACAATATGTGGCCACATCAATTGCCTGTCAGGTGAATATGAATGGCATTTTGCTCATCTTAAGTGGTTGCTAATCCTGGGTCGTCAAAATTTCAAATGTTTGCTGCAATTTTACCTTATAAATGTGCTTAAATCTAAAGGGAAACTGTAATTCTGAACACCATTTTCTTATATAGTTAGAACTCAAGAAGCGTGTGCATGAAGTGAAGCACAGATAGTTTACTCATTAGAAAAATCATATTACAGAAGTGATTACTCGCCGAGAGAAGGAATACACACACACGCACACATATATATACACTCCAGATTAATGTGCCAAAAGTTTATTTAAGGACTTCGTTACAGCATCAATGTTTCCTGAACAGTAAGTTCATATCTCTTTAGTTTCCCACCCTAGCACGTTTGTGACACTACTACTAACTTTTATCTCCTTTATCATCTATACATGGTTTCCATCTTTGCTTGGAGGTCACCTTTTGGATATTTTGAAAATTTTGGTGGTTAGGCGATGAAGGAAAAACTAGAAAATACTTTACTCTGTTGACATTATTCATTTCTATCAATTTCGTCTTTGTTGCTATAGTTGGTTTTGCCCAACTGAGAAATTAGCTTTTTCTAAATTTACCAGAACGCGTGTTGACCCACATGGAGGAACAGGGGCTTGAATTTCTTCAATTTGCTTTCCGCTGGTTCAATTGCCTTCTTATACGCGAGGTTTGCATAGATACACATCATTTCTTCATTTTCTTCGAGTGCTTATCTATGCTCATTTCAATTTGAGAAAACGTGCGATATAAATAGAGGTTCATCCTTTTACGTGTTTTCTCTAGTTGTGAAATGGACCTTGACAGTATTCATATTAACCTAATGGATTTATATGCTTTGTAGATTCCTTTTCATCTCGTAACCCGCTTGTGGGATACATATCTTGCGGAAGGAGATGCATTGCCAGAGTTCCTTGTGTACATATTTGCCAGCTTCCTTTTAACGGTAACATAGATTTCTTCCATGTTTTACAGATTCACTCGATTTTGATGAAGAACACATGAAACTTGCTCTAAACAGGCATACAATATTTGACGGAATTTCGTGACTACAAGTCTACAACAGTTTTTTTTTTTTTTTTTGATAACCGTGGGTGTCGGGGACCCCGCTTTAACAGTCACCCCACTATTCCCACGAGACCCTGGCGACTTGACCGGGAGACTGCCCCAATGACCCCAAGAAGTTTTCTGCTCTCGCGGGAATCGAACCGGGGATTGGTGAGATCCCAAGCACCGCCCTTACCGCTTGAGCAACCCCTTGGGGTTGACTACAATTCTACAACAGTTCATTTCAACTTCTACCCAAAACCGTGCCTACTTGTAATCCACCCCATGTGACCCCTGTTGAGCAATCAATTTTATTTCAAAATAGAACTTGGTCAAACCGATCACACCCACATATCTCATAGGACCTACGCTTTATTTCAAATTCGAATTTGTTTGTTAACAGTTACAGAATAATGTATGATCTTTTGTACGGCTATTAGTGTCAAACAATCAGAAACTGAAGTATCTTATGATCACTTTTACAGTGGTCAGATAAGCTTCGGGAGCTTGAATTTCAAGATATGGTGATGTTTCTTCAGCACCTTCCAACTCGAAACTGGAACGAGATGGAACTTGAAATGGTGCTGTCGCGGGCTTACATGTGGCACACGATGTTCAACAAATCTCCAAGCCACTTAGCTGGCTGAAGAAGCTAGTAAATGATAATTCTGTAATGTTCGCCTCTCTGTGTTAACAAAAAGAGAGAAAATGATTGACCGTCTGTTTTTGAAGTTTTGACAGAAATTTGTTTTGTTGCCTAGTTTTTGTTGAGAAATTCAGTTCTCTCTTCTGTAATATGATTTGTAATATCTGTGTTCTTGGTTATTATTATGTCCCTGACAGGCTTTTACACCTTACTGAAGAACAAAGGAAAAGGGAAATTTGATACATATTTTGGTAAATTTGATGAAGTTGCGGTCACGTCTGGTATCGATTAGTTTAGGCATTGAATGTAACTCTGTTAATTTGTTTGACAGATAATGATGATGTGCTTGTCCATTAAGACTTTAATCTATATTCAATGTATCTACTCCATTATGCCAAATATATCATCAGAACACACAAATTACAAGACTCAAGAGGTTTTCATGTTGTATCAAGATTCAAAGACAAGAAGTTTGATATAGTATGTCGATGAGATATATTATCCCATTCGAGCAACCATCAACTCAAACTCGAGACGGCTGCTACACATTTTTTGCCATTGACCAATATGATCAAGTTGCTTCCTTGTACCTGCCTGCTCTAGGGGCCGAACCAGATCAGCTCCTAGAAGCTCATCTCCAATGGAAAACGTGCTAGATACCATCAAACAAGGCCAAGTGACTTTCTTTTCGGTTGAATAAAAAGAAATGAAGAGACTCAGATAAAGAAACAATACTCACTGTATTTTCATATTGAACAGAAAGATTAATTTTCGATAGTATGCATCATCTCATAGAAATGTACTTCAGCATCTAGCATGAAATTGCAAATTTAGAGATAAAAATGATGGGAGTCCAGATTTGTTATCTCATTTCTTGAATTCTTGTTTTCTCGATATCCTATATACAATTAATACTAGGGGAGAGTGTGTTTATTTCTCATTTCTACTTCAATTGTAATTGTGTGCCCAATTCCGCAACAGATCCTAACTTTGGAAAGTGCTCTCGTTCTCCACACGGGTTTTCGAGGCCCTTTCCTTAAGCTGCAGCTTATTCGTATTGGCTAAAACCCATACAAAGAAGCTCGAGTTTGAAGGTGCCGTTTCTGCCTGAAGATTCTCTGAGACGAAGCCTGGGCAGGTTTTCATCTTTTTATTATTTGTGAGGTAAGAAAGAGTTAAAATAAAATTATTATATCTATTTTGATAATTCAAAAACTAAATGAATAATCACTTAAAACTCTTCAATTTTTTGAATTTTGTTAAAAAAAAAAATTATAACGGTCGGATTCCAACGTAAAAGTATGGCACACTAGTAAATTCAAAAACCTGAAACCCACAATATGTCAAATAGACGTTAAAATGCATTTTGGTTCCAAAAAAGTGAAATGATTATAGTCATACCACACACAACCAGTATATTAATTTATAATTTTTTTTGAAAAATAACTATTTTTCTTCACTCTAGTCATACTTCAAAAATCATTTTCTGGAAATTCTACCTGCGAAAATGTTCCAAAACCAACGTTGATATCTCAACAAAAACCAGCACATGTTTTAACACGAACTGATTACATCATCAATTACTCTCCGAAAGGATTACATTTCCATGTCCTCTTGACTCCAATAGAATAACAGAATTGATTCGTCACACCTCGATTAACGTGTATTTCTACAATGCGCATTAGAGACTCAAAAAACCGTGACTTTACAATTAAAACTGGAGTCAAGTATAATATGTATGCCAAGTATCCCTCTAAGCATCTAATACAGCTGAATTTTTGGCACATGTACAATGCAACCTTACCACTTCTGTAATAGATTTGGTGTTAAATACTATAAATAGCCGATGAGCTTCAATGAAGTTCGAAATTCTGCAAACTCTAGAAATGCCAGTTAAATGCCATTAAGCAGTTGCCTCACTGACATTCTTGCTTTTCCTCGACCTCTTGCGCTTTCTACTTTTGCTTCTTGTAGTGTTATCATCCTTACTTTCCTGCAATCAAAATCATCGTCTCAGTAGCAAATACTAGCAATACATTGATTATCTATTACAACTGTTGCCTCCAATTCTACTATCACCGAGTATCACAAGCAGCATGCTATGACACAAGACGCAAATCATAAAACTATAATGTGGAAATCAAGTTTCTCAACAATTACCCAAATTCTTCTAAATTACCGCGTAAAAATATTGGTTGACTTTATGTCTATTCTAGTAACAGCATACTATTTACAAGGCAAATCTTCGAATGCAGATAAATGAGTACTACTGAAAAACTCTAGTAATATCAACCCACCTTTTCTGAAGAAGCATTTTTATTCCCGTCGGTTTTCTTCTTCTTGCACGATAGAGGATTTGGACCCTGAATTGCACAACACAAGGAATAAAACCAGAGCTTCTTGTGACATCACGTGTAATTGTGTGATTTTTGCATTATAACAACTCTAGCATTTATACGACTCACTTGCATAGGAAAACTTAACACACACCAGTTTGTGAATATCTAACATATGAACTGTTAGTATAAAGAAGATAATATAACAGATCTTACCTTAGCTCTCTTCCGCTTCAACCGAACACGATCTTTCGCGTTTGTTGTATCTCCTTTAGTGTGTGGCTTGAAAACCTGAGTATCTAACATGTGATCTACATCTCTTTCATCTGAATCAGAAGCATCTTCTGTTCCTTCAATTGCTGCTTTCTTCTTCTTCATCAACATTTTATACTCCCAGTCATTCACATGAGATTGCTCTTCTTCAGCAGTCTTGGCAAACTGGTGTTGAAATTCTGACGGCCGCTCAAGAAAAAGAGCATTTCTAAGAGCATATATTAAAGGCACACCAGGTATCTGCCACCACAAGTTATTTAATTACAGGTGTAATTATTCCAAATGGGTGACATCAATATGGCGCAACTTTTTTCAAAAACCGCTTTTTTACCGGCATGATTTCCAATGATCCATTTAATTGAGTTTCAACGATCAATTTAATTGATTTGACAATTTATTCATATTTTTAAAAAAAATTGTTTACTATACCCACACATTCAGAAAGCATGCTCTTAAAGATCTCTCCCAAACACCACTTAATGCCCTTGGTCCCTCAGGAGTCAGGACTCTAGATGTTTGAACCATTAAAATTAACATAGTATTAACCATAACTGGCAATATTATGGGAGAAAAAGTTATAGAAACCTCTTGCATATTCTTCCTTAACTCAGCATCCTGAGTTGCAACAAAGAAATGTTCGGGGTTCTTTTTGCCAATGACTTCCATTATGCATGCAACGGCACTCTTTCTCTGCTCATGATCGCATCTGTGAAACAAATCCCAAGCATACAATTAATTAACTCAACAACTAATGAACAGGGGTAGACATAAATACAGCAACTTTGTGCAAGTTGATGGCTGACCTTGCAGTTATCAGATTTTGGGCAGCATTAAGCGACTCAGCATACGACTTACCAAGGCTTTTCAACTCTGCAAGAATGCATCTGTGACCAAAAAGTCAAAAATCCATTGAATTAATATATCGTCCGCCAGAGAATGGAAATCAGCTTAACCTTCTACGTACATGAAATGCTAAGCTCGTAACAGAATATATGAAATGAAGAAACTTTGCTAGGTGAAATTAAAATCTCATCTAACCTCGTAGTGAAGAGTTTAACTGTGGCACCAAGGATATTGGCTAGAGCAGTATCAGCTGGAGTGATGCGATTGGCTATAAGATGGTACACAAAAGTTCCATCACAGAGAACTTTGAATGGCTCCCTAAAACCGAAGCAAGCTTGGTAAAATCTCACTGCTCTGCGATGTCGTTTTTGCTTCTTCACCTTCATCTTACTAATAACATAAAACAAAATGAGTTTTAAAAAAATAAATAAATAATCCAGAATTGAAGGGGAAGTTATTGTGAATTATAGATGAATCCAAAATGCCGATTCATCATAATAATCCAACGAGAACAGGGAAAACAGACGAAATTCATGTTTTCACAACAAAAGAGAGTAAAATTAAGGAGAATAATACCCTTTCGAATGCTAGTAGTCGTTGAAGTTTCAACAGCAAAGAGGAAAGTAAATTAAAATCAAATATGAAGGAGAGGATTTTGGAACCCTGATCTGGGGAAAGGATGGAGGAGCCGTTGAGGTCGATTAATTTTAGGGTTTAATTCTAAACCCAAACACTATGAATCCGTTCTTCATATGAACCGGGTCGGATGTTTTGTCGGGTTTAAAGCGGGTCGGCCCAAACACATATGGGCTGTAAATTTATTCAACGCGGGAGAAAATGCCAATCATACCTACAGAGAAATCAGCAACTATGGGACTCTCAGCTTCAAAGCGAGTCGCCGTCGCTCTTCACAACTCGCCCGAGTTCAACGCAGCCACTGAGTCAGTTTACACTCAGTGCCTCTCCCTAGCTCAGCATGCCTTCTCGGGAGTCAAACCCTACCAACTCGTCACTGCGACGGAAAAACTCCACCGCGCGCTCTTTGGGTCTCAGGCCCTCATCTCAAAGTGGGTCCCACGTCCCCCGAACCGGGAACAGGTTGACCAGGCCTTTAAAACTGTTGTTTCCCGCCGTCCGGTTCAACGACGTGAAAGTGATGAGGAGGTGCTTGATGAAGTCGAGTTTAAGGCGTTTGCCGCCGATGTGTTTACCGACGCCGTCGTTTCGAACGCTGGGAAGGAGATTCTGATGCGGGTGCCGCTTGGGGTTGCTGGGATTGCTGGTGTTGGGATCATTGCGAAGCCGGGGAAGGAAGTTATTGGGGCGGCGATTGGGGCCTACGCGCTAGGTTTTGCGACTTTGATTTACCTTGGCCTGGGAGGTTAATGTATTTACAATTGTATGTTGCTGCAAAAAATGAATAAATAAAATAGTAAATAAGAAATATTCGAAAATTTTATAGATTTTTATGTGAAATATGGATGAGAATAAGGCCTTGTTTGATTGGGGGTTTAGTTGTTCCACACGGTATTTCGTGTAAAAATGTGTGGTTAATATTATTTTGGGAAATGTGTGTGGTTGAAAATGAGTATGAGGTATACGGAATTGCGTGCGGATTTGGTTAACACCAAATAGAACAAGGCCTAAGTAGAGTTGAATGATGCAAATTTGTATAATACGCATAAATCCTACAAAATGTCGATGTAATTGACTTGATTAAATTTAAATTTTTTTAAAAAAATAAATAAATAAATAATAGATAAAATTTTGTATAAATATCAATCCGAATATAGGCATAATGTTTAGCATCCAGTGTGTTGACAGTGAGTTACAATCGGCATAGTTGTGGCAATCTCACACCAATATAGAAAAATGAGAGACATTCTTTAATTTGTAAATTAAGTTGTACCATTGGAATAATTCGTTGTACAAATCATTCAATTAAATATATTTTGCATACCGGTATGATCCAAAACCAATGCTTGCGCTTCATCATTCTTCTGAAACCGACGCTCAATTAAATGTCAAATTTACTATTATTCATTTTTCCAAAAGAGGAATAAAGTAAAACTTTATCTTTTGAATGTTAACAAAAAATAAATAAATAAAATTTGAGAGTCAAATATGCAAATTTATTAAATGTTTTTTAAACGACATTTATTTGCATTTTAAAATAATATTTATGGCTCTAACCACAATTATTTTCTCTTAAAATTTTCTTCACTTTCTTGTTTTTATTTTGTTTAATATAACTCACATGGATAAACTAGTATTTTACAATATTCTAAAAAGCGCACCTAAGCTACGCTTAAGCGCAAACACCGCTTAATACGCGACCCGCTTTTTCAAAAAACGTGGAAAAAGGGTCAAATTTAAACGTTGAAGTGTGCCTAAGCTTCTCTTTTTTTTTTTTTTTGGCTTCTTACATTATATTATTGCTTACTATATATTTGATAAAAAGTGTGCAAACTTCTTTGCTTTGTTTTTGGATAATAGATGTTGTGTTTATTGGATTGTCCATTTATATTAGTTTGTGTTTCTAACAAGTACTAATATGATTTTGTAACGACCCGTCCGGAACCGGGCTGCAGGACCGTGATCCTTCCATTCTCCACGCACATCCGCACACATCATTCTCGGTCGGATTCTCCACTCTCCACGTAACTGCATCGCAAACACATAAACGTACACATAATGAGCCACGAGGACTCAGTGAGCAATAGATGCAATGCAATGCATGAATGCACGTGTAACATTCTTTTCTTCCTTTCTTTGGGCCCTAGTTGCGAATCATGTGAATACGTCATCGTCATCATATCATAGGCCGTCCCCCAAAGGTTCTTTTACGCTTTGGGGCGCCGGGACCGTCGTCTAAAGAGTTCTTTTACTCCTAGACCGCCCATAGGCCGTCACCCAAGGGTTCTTTTACCCGTTAGGCCGCCACAACATCATAAGCCGTCCCCCAAAAGTTCTTTTACTCTTGGGGCGCTACATTCGTCATAAACACATGATAAGCAACTACATTCTTTCACATACGTCATGCTTCGTGTCATACATCATTCATACTTCACCTTGTAATCGTAATCATAACATTCTTGGGCATTACATAGCATACTTTCTCATGAACTTCTTCTTGTCATTACATATCATAGAACATATCATATCCTTACATATCATAGAACATATCATATCCTAGCTTTTCATGTCATTCTAGCATCATTACATGGTCTCAAGTATCACATACATTGCATATTACTTCATATCTATCACATCTCTATCACATAATGACACTCAATATGCTAAATTCACATTCTAACATCATATGCATTCACATACTCTCCAACCCTTTCACATAGTTCACCTATCAAGTATATCAAGGCCATAACATGCATATCATCTCATTTCTTAGACATAACTCATAGAAAACATACTATCAACATACCATAACATAAGTTACATCTATTACTCACCCCATGTAGAAGAAATCAAGCTCAAGAACCATGGATAACCCTTCCTTCTTCTTCATCTCTTCTCTTTCTCTTCTTCCTCTCTTCTTTTGGATTTGAAGGAAATATGTAGCATCTCAACCCCAATCATGGATTGGGAGCTTTGGGTGTTCTTGGATGTATGAGGGGCTTAGGGCTCAATTTGGGAGAATTTGACCAAGAAATGGCCGAGAAGACCTTAAATCCAGTTCTGCTGACCTAAAATTACTGGTAGTAACCTTTACCTTTACTGTAACACTTTAATTCTACGTAACCCCGATCTGTCTACGGCGTAATCCCGCCTCTGCAATTCCATCTCTTCCTGTTCGACTTTACGGTAGTATCCTAGTTCCTTCTGGTAGAACTCCCATAATCTGACCGTATATCCGAATGATACTACCAGTAATTTGCTCTCTGAAACTTTGGCACTTTTCCACTGTTACACATTTACGGCGTAATTCGACTCCTTACGGCCAGTAATAACGGGACATTTACGTAACACTTACATTTACGGCGTAACTTCTTTGAAATTTCTCATCATTTCGACTACGCTTTTCGACTCGAGCATGTCTCATACATTCCCAAACATTTCATGAACACATCATACACATATACATTATGTCGGTCGACTTTGAGCGGGGCATTACAATCTTCCCTTAAATAAATTTAGTCCTCGAAATTGCACGCGAAAATAACCTCGTATGCATAACTTTCCTGCGTCATTTCCTTATCAATTCCATCCCTTTCATGAAGTACTTGCACGCGGTACCATATCCATAACCACAACATAACATACCACTACATCTTTCTTTCGTCGTCATTTAACCCAACGTCTTAAACCAAACCCATAACATTCTATCTCATCATATCCATTCGTTCCATCCCACTCGACTCTCATATCATGTGCAACATCGACATCATTCTCTTCGTTACCTCAACTAACGGACATAACATACCATATCTTAACTCACGAACATAGGCATACATATGCATCATATAAAACATCACATACTCACATATTACATAGCATCACATAGCATAGCGTATGAAATATAACATAGCATAGGGAACATTGTCATTCGTCTCATTCGTCATGTCTTTGTTCTATGCATAACATTACATATCATCTCATCTTTTCTCCGTTCATTCATAGCATACATGGAGTAGTGGAGAGAATCCAACGATGTGCGAGAGAAAAGGGAAGGATCCTGCTCTGATACCACCTGTAACGACCCGTCCGGAACCGGGCTGCAGGACCGTGATCCTTCCATTCTCCACGCACATCCGCACACATCATTCTCGGTCGGATTCTCCACTCTCCACGTAACTGCATCGCAAACACATAAACGTACACATAATGAGCCACGAGGACTCAGTGAGCAATAGATGCAATGCAATGCATGAATGCACGTGTAACATTCTTTTCTTCCTTTCTTTGGGCCCTAGTTGCGAATCATGTGAATACGTCATCGTCATCATATCATAGGCCGTCCCCCAAAGGTTCTTTTACGCTTTGGGGCGCCGGGACCGTCGTCTAAAGAGTTCTTTTACTCCTAGACCGCCCATAGGCCGTCACCCAAGGGTTCTTTTACCCGTTAGGCCGCCACAACATCATAAGCCGTCCCCCAAAAGTTCTTTTACTCTTGGGGCGCTACATTCGTCATAAACACATGATAAGCAACTACATTCTTTCACATACGTCATGCTTCGTGTCATACATCATTCATACTTCACCTTGTAATCGTAATCATAACATTCTTGGGCATTACATAGCATACTTTCTCATGAACTTCTTCTTGTCATTACATATCATAGAACATATCATATCCTTACATATCATAGAACATATCATATCCTAGCTTTTCATGTCATTCTAGCATCATTACATGGTCTCAAGTATCACATACATTGCATATTACTTCATATCTATCACATCTCTATCACATAATGACACTCAATATGCTAAATTCACATTCTAACATCATATGCATTCACATACTCTCCAACCCTTTCACATAGTTCACCTATCAAGTATATCAAGGCCATAACATGCATATCATCTCATTTCTTAGACATAACTCATAGAAAACATACTATCAACATACCATAACATAAGTTACATCTATTACTCACCCCATGTAGAAGAAATCAAGCTCAAGAACCATGGATAACCCTTCCTTCTTCTTCATCTCTTCTCTTTCTCTTCTTCCTCTCTTCTTTTGGATTTGAAGGGAAATATGTAGCATCTCAACCCCAATCATGGATTGGGAGCTTTGGGGGTGTTCTTGGATGTATGAGGGGCTTAGGGCTCGAATTTGGGAGAATTTGACCAAGAAATGGCCGAGAAGACCTTAAATCCAGTTTCTGCCGACCTAAAATTACGGCCGTAACCTTTACCTTTACGGCCAGTAACACTTTAATTACGCCGTAACCCAGATACGCACGGCCGTAATCCCGCCTCGCAATTCCATCTCTTCCTGCTCGACTTTACGGCCAGTATCCTAGTTCCTTACGGTAGTAACTCCCATAATACGGCCGTATATCTGAATGATACTACCGTAATTTGCTCTCTGAAACTTTTGGCACTTTTCCATTTACACATTTACTGGCCGTAACCTTCGACCCTTACGGTAGTAACGGGACATTTACGGCCGTAACACTTACATTTACGGCCGTAACCGATTCTCTTGAAATTTCTCGTTTTCATCATTTCGACGGCCGTTTCGACTCCCGACATGTCTCATACATTCCCAAACATTTCATGAACACATCATACACATATACATTATGTCGGGTCGACTTTGAGCGGGGCATTACAGATTTCATACTATAGGATTTGTATTTTGCCCTTTATGTATACTAGTATTACCCACGTGCAATACAAGTGACGATTTTAATCGTATATTTACATAAAAAATTATAAAATAAGAAATGAATTTTTATGAATATTTAATAAAAATAAGAAGTGTATGTAATGTTATAGATTTCAATAACGGTTTACACATTTTGATCCAAAATATTAATTTGTAAGAAAAATACCATATCAATTGTTGAAATTGGTGATTTTGGATAAGAATAGAATATTTGGGATCAAAAATTAGATAATACCACTAAAAATTATCAAACTTATTTCAAATACGACTAAAAAAATCTTATGGTCAACCTACATATACATATAAATGACTGATGCACATGTAGAATCACCCCAAATAAAACTCAAAAGGGATTATACAATATGCTAGATTTCGAAAAAATACATAAGTAAATATAACTCAGCAAATTGATACAGAATATTCTTTTTCTTTTGGAAAAAATACTACATCACTCCACCTTTTCATTATATTTACTATATACTCTTATGAAAAATTTAGACTTCACAAAATTTTACAATTTTCTTCTCATATAAAAAACACATGATCTAAATAACAAAGGAATAAAACAAAAAGAAAAGAAATTGCCAATTAAAACTAAAACCACTTTTAAATTTAACATCGATTTAATTCATTTGTTTTATTTCCATTTACATAAAACACATTTTCATTTTAGAAAGGAAAACAACTCATATTTAATTTTTATGTACTTAAAAAATGCAAAATGCGTGCAATGCGAAGTTCAATTATTGAGCAAATTATTTACTCGTTTCCACATTGAGAAAACTCAATTGTATTAAAAAGGAAAATAATAATTAATTCTTTTTAATTAAAACAGCGATGCCACATTGACACTACCAAGATCATCTGTCAACATGACACTTCAATTATTATAGATGCATATTAAAAAGATAAACACACTTTACTTTTAGCATTAAATTAAAATAATGAAATCAATTGTTTAAGAGAAAAGAGAAATAAAGTAAAACTTTATCTTTTGAATGTTAGAAAAAAAAATTGAGAGTCAAATATGCAAATTTATTAATTTTTTTTAAACGACATTTATTTGCATTTTAAAATAATATTTAAGGCTCTAACCACAATTCCTTTCTCTTAAATTTTTCTTCACTTTGTTGTTTTTAATTTTGTTTAATATATAGGGTGTTAGATAACCTTTTAAAATTTTTTTTTACCATTTTTACAACTTTTTTATCCATTATTTCTTTATCATAAATCAATCATATCCATATATCACATCACATTCACGAATTTCCACCATTCAATTCCACTCATTCTCTCTCCTGGTTTATATTAAAAATCTTTAAAACCCATTAAAAATTAACCTCTATCACCCTAATAACTCACATAGATAAACTAGTATTTTACAATATTCTAAAAAGCGCGTCAAAGTGGCGCTTAAGCGCAAGTATTGCTTAATAGGCGCCGCTTTTTCAAAAAGCGTGAAAAAATGGTCAAATTTAAACGTTGAAGTGTGCCTAAGCTTCATTTTTTTTTTTTTGCTTCTTACAACATATTATTGCTTACTATATATTTGATAAAAAGTGTGTAAACTTCTTTGCTTTGTTTTTGGATAATAGATGTTGTGTTTATCGGATTGTCCATTTATATTAGTTTGTGTTTCTAGCAAGTATTAATATGATTTCATATTATAGGATTTGTATTTTGTCATTTATGTATGTATATATATATATATATATATATATATATATGTGTGTGTGTGTACTTAATCATGGCATCATATATTTTATGTGCTTGGTGTGAATTATTTAATAATTTTAGGTTGATTAAAAAATTGAAAAAACGCTTTTTAATGCTTAAGTTTCGCTTAAGCGCTTAAACTTATAAAGCTTGATAGTGACATTTCGTCGTCACGTTTGATACTTTTTAAAACACTAATATTTTATGAGGTTTTACAAATGGATAAACTAGTATTTTATGATGTTTTACAAAAGGGTAACCTAGTATTTTGTGACGTTTTGCAAAAGGAAGTAGATGCAGATTATGTTTAGTGCAAAAAAAATCCATATAATAATCATCCTAAAATTAATGTTTTTATTTAAAATTAATTTTCTAATGAGGTATAGGAAGGCTAATCTTTACCAAAACGATTTATCAATTGACCATTTTTAATTATTAATTTTATTAACAACAATTTTCTCGTGTTTTTTGAAAATTTATTTGGTTTTTAACTACTTTTTTTTTCCAGAAGGAACATGTAATGGCCCTCCCCAAATACACATACATATACGTACAGAACAAACGAAATGTGCACGACCTCATAATCGTATGGCCACAAATACGGCCTCGTGCACCATCTTAAACATAAAGCAGCGGATAGGGAGGGAACATTACACGTGTACACACCGTAAATGAAACCCTAAGTTGTAAAATCTTTCAAACTTATCACACAAATACGGAATTCAAAGGGGGTTTCGAGAAACATATACGTGGTTCGTCGGATCTTCCGTTTCCCTTTCCCAAACACGTCCTCAAACACGTCTCGAGGACCTTTCGCCCAACTCCACATAATTGAACACGAATCATGCCTACAAAACATTCACATACACACGGAATGAGTCATAAAGACTCAGTAGGCAATAGGTGCAATGTAATGCGAATGATGCACGTGTCATTTCATATGGGCCCCGTTGCGAATCAATGTGTTTACATGGCGCCATATCGAACGTATCACACATAGCCTCATTTCACATAGGCCGGGACTCAAGAGGTGGCTCCCACATCTTTGTGTAGCACTTTGCTCCCATTTCGGCCGAGGCTCGTATAGGCCGGGACTCTAGAGGTGGCTCCTACGGGCTCAAGAGGTGTCTCCCACATAATTGTGTAGTACTTTGCCCCATATAGCACTTAGCTCCCATTTAGGCCAAACATATCATATATGTAAACACTTGATACGCAACGTCAAATATGCATGCTTATGACATAATTAGTGCGTACACATTACCTCATTTGGCCATTTCTCGTCTCATGCCGTTCGTGTTTCTTTCATACATATACGGCAATTCACATTCATATCCTATCTGAAATCGAATGCCAACGTGGACGACAAAACATATAACTTCACGTAATGCCCGTTGTGCAATCACACCATATACGCATACAAACCCGAAAGCATACTCATCACACAAGGCAATTAGGCACGTATAACATTTGGCTACAAGTTTCATCAACATAACATTGTCCCTAGCTCATAATAGCCGAACAACATATACACTGAAGCACATAGGTCACATAGACATGTTCATATCCTTATCACAACATCACATAATCATAGATCCAAGCCAAGTTCATATATCATGCTCATCAAGTTCATCACGTAACAAAACGGATTCACAACTTGTTTCTTCCGTAATTAAGCATGTAATCGTGTCATAGAGCATATAAAACATACATGCTACCTACCTTTGAGACCAACCAAACCAAGCACAAGTGAACCCAAGCTCTTCCCCTTCCTCCTCTTCCTTTTCATTTTCTTCCTCTTCTTTACTTTCTTTGCTTTCTTCCTTGTAATCATAGCTTACACAAGTATTACATAGATCATAGAGAGTGTTTGGAATGATCACATAGCTTCATGAGGGACTTGGAAGGGTTTGGGAGAGTTAGAGTCGAGCTAGGTGGAGAAATGACCAAGAAATGGCTAGAATCTTCTAAAATAACACTGCCGACATAAAATTACTGGCCAGAATCCTACACATTTACTGGCCAGTAACCCTCTTACTTACTGGCCGTAACACCATATCCTTACAGTAGTAACCAAAATATCTGACGTATCTTGAACATACGACCGTAATTTGCTCTCAAACTTTGGGACATTTTCCATCGTTCACAATTTACGTCAGTAACTAAATAACCTTACGGTCAGAATAACACACTTTACTACTGTAATTCTACATTTACTTAGTAACTCACTCTTGTCAAATTTTCTATTTTCTTTGTTTTCTTCGCCGTTTGAATTCAGGGCATTACGGACATCGAGGCACATCAATAACATAACATATCCGGGGTTCTCATATTGCGACATCATCGTATCATATCACACCGTATCCGAAACCACACACGAAAACACACATACATCCGGGACGATTTCGGTTGGGGCATTACAGAACACTAATAAATAATAACTTATTTGTCAAAATGTTTTTCAAAGAAAAATGAATTTTTGAGAAAATATGCAGTTTTGAAAAGTAAACAACTTTTTTTCTAAAAAAACAAAAAAAAATGTAAAAACTTTTGTAGGGAAACACAAAGGGGGCCATTAGCCGCAGGGGGTAAAAGAAAGCAATTAAAAGGGACAGCTCAATCAATTGTAATATAACTTTTATTGCTCTGAATTATGGAAATTACAGACTCAGGCTGAGGATGGGAGAAGAAGAAAGACGTTGGGGAAGAAGAAAAGAGAATTGAGTGCTGGGAAAACACTCATCCGAATTAGATTTTGGATTTACTTCAAGATTATATTTTGTCGTGGAATTTATCAAATGAATACGGAAATAACACGAAAAAATAATAATATAAGTACAACACAAAAGATTTACGTGAAAAACTCCAAATTCAGATAAAAACCATGGCCGTTGTCTAACGACAACCAGAAGAAAAGTTCACTATATGGAAAATTGTTACAGCTACAATCTCAATAATTTTTTTCTCATCCAATCTTTCGTACAACCAACTCTCAATAAAACTTACAATTTCACTTATAAATGTTTTACGCACATGTAACACCCACATACGATATCGCATTAATATCCCCTCACGAAAGACAAGTTAAAAACTCTATTTTTCCCCAGGCATACAAACTAACCATATTGTAGAATAAACATTTCTACAATATAAACCATACTCTAAAAAATTTATATTTTTCTTTCTATCCCTCTTCTCGAACACAAGATTTCTCTTTAATTGGAATGCTTTTCTTTGTCTTGGATTGGACAGGTTTATAATGGCTCTCAACCTCCCCATTTATAGAGATTGAATCAATTCTTAAATAAATAACTTGCATTAGTGACTTGGTTGTCACAAAGTTTTCAGTCAGTTGGATTCTTCAACCTCAGTCACAACTAATGTTTAGTTGTCATGATTTTAAATTCACATAGAACTCTTCTTTTAACCTGCAAATAGATAAGCATTATAGATCCAAGAGTTCAAAGCCGAATTGAAATATTCTTTACAATTCAAAGATCATTTTATTTAGTGAACATTCTACATTGAGAGAGAGGGAAGGAGGGATGAAAATCATACTGTCACTGCACAACGGAATTCTCCCATCTCAGCCAGTACAGAGACACGTATAATCAACGACTGCTACGGTGCACTTTACACGCTTATTAGGCTCAGCCCAAAAATCGAATGAAAGGCCAATGACAAGGCCCAGGCTCAATTAAGAGGTAAGACTTGTTTGATACGCTGCGTTTCATACTAATCCCCAATTCCCAGATTGCCACCAGTTGGCACTGGAGGAGTCGTCTTCTTCTTCTTCTTCTTCATCATCCCTTTCTTCGTCCACTGGCTTCTCTTCCCTTTGGGGTTGTAACATTCTCGGTTCAGCTTCTCTCTCAAAAGCTGCTTGGTAAGTCTCTTCCTCTTTTCTCTTCGTTCGTTTTATGATTTTTCTTTATATATTTACATTAATCAATTATGTATTCACACTGTTCCATTTTTAAAGTTGAATTCATCCACTGTTGAGATACAAAGTGAATTGCGCTTCAAGTATTTAATTGTTACTCAATTCTTGTGATGTGGATAGCAGTCGAATATTTCAAAAATCTGATTTTTGACCTAATGTATCAACGTTTGGTTATATAATTTTTCATATTTTGCATGATTCAATATGAGGGTTTCTTGTCCTTTCAAAATTAAAGCCTGCTTTTCAGCTTTTGGAATTCAGACTGGTAAAAGAAAAACCAAAAAAAAATTGAACACGAAAGATGCAAACATTTTTAGCAAATCAGTTGGTATAGTCCGTCAAAGTTACCGATTTTCCATAAATATCCATTTATTTTTCTTGAATTATTATTGGATGAGTTGATATAACCTAAAACTTTAGGGGGAAGTTGAAAGAACATACTACTTATTTTTCCCCCGTGCAGTTTATGTTTGGGAATTATCCTGTGAGTTTTAGTTGGTGTTTTGTAAAAGGATCAATTTTTAGGTCAAGAAAAATTGACACACTTTGAAATAACCATGTAGCGCCGTCTCTTACCCACACCCCCCCCCCCCGGCACGCTGCGTTTCCACACCACACTGTTATTGTAGTGCTTTGTCTTGATCTCTCGCTCATATTACGTTTCCCGTTTCATATTCTGATAATTTTTGCGGATTCAGGTTAGTGTATTTTGCTTCTGCAAAGATGGTGGAAACCCTTTTTGAAGATATATTTCGGGTTGATGGACTGAATCCAGATGGTAAAAAGTTTGATAAAGGTATAATATCTAATATTTCCATCCATATCCAACAGTTAGCGCTCATTTTCTTTGTGCATATATATGGGGAGACACAGACGTGGTGATTGTTTATGGAGCAAAATTAGTGATCTTTCACATATAGGGATACAGAATTGAGGTTCCAATTTTATAGATGCTGAAAATGTTATGGAGAGAAGCCACAGAGAGAAAGAATTACAGATCGTTAAGCATTTGATGGGGGTTGAGTCTCATGACAGACGTATTCGAATCTGAAAATTTTGGCTGTGTTATGTGCTATGAATTGTGATGTTAAACTTTAAAACATTTTGAGAGTTGTTTATAACCTTTATAAATTACAAACACATGGAGAGAGGTGGTGCACATGGCTAATACTAGTAGGTCTGTCTAAATATTTGCATTGGAAGTTGTTTGATTGATGATGATGGATAGATTATAATCAAGAGGCAAACAATTTGCCCCCAGACTGATTTTCAGAAAATTCTGCTGCCATATTGTTTATTTGGAATAGATAGTATGTATTCTTCTTAACACAACGAAATTCAGTTTGCAGGTACATAATACATTTTTACTACCTTTAGTTTGTGCTTTTGGTGAAAATCCAATTTTCTGGTATAGTAATCTTAATGGAAGATGCTTTAGATCTCTTTTGTAAATTTAACACGTGGCATGGTGTCCCTAAAGTAAACGTGGTTCTCCTTTTTTTCTCACTCGCTTTCATTCAACACCTTTTCTCTACTCATTTTTCAACAACTTATTTACTCATTTCACGAACACCCTGATTATAAATACCTTGCCAAGTATATTTTAACTGAGTTAGCTTCCTTTGTGTTGTTATATACGTCATGTGGATCAGCACAAGCTATCAAGATGCAAAATAGGGTGATTGCATGAGGAATTCTGTTATATATGATGACATGATATATTGATGTTATTGCTAGAACTCCATTTGGGCTGATACATGAACAATTAGTTGAAAAAATGGAATTCGCTATGTTCTTAAAGGGGCATAAATGCTCTTGTAGTGTGTGCTGTATGAAGGTTTGTCCTTGAGTTTCATCATTCTTTCAACTCGAGTGATTTATAGCTTGCAGCCTTCGTATTGTTGTACATGTAATTTACACAATTTCCAACTTAGATCATGCTTTTAAGTTGTAACTCCTAATGTCTTCTGCAGTGACTCGTATAACAGCCAAGAGTGAGCAGTTCGACATGCACATGGTCCTTGATATCAACTCAGACATATATCCCATGTACGTTGGAGAAAAGTTCATGATGGTATTAGCATCGACTCTGAACTTGGATGGAACGCCAGATAGTGGCTATTTCAATCCGGTAATCCTGTCTGACTTCTGCACTGGTTTCTCCAATTTGCAATTAATTTTATAATTCATGTTACTTTTAAGTGCTTGTTAGTGTATGTGTTTTAACAAATTTTTACACATTTTTATACATTCTTTTCAACTTCACTGATTTTCTCTCATATTTCACATCCACATATCTTGTGAGACCTATATGTACTATACAAATCTCCACCATTCAACTCCACTCATTGTTTTTTCTACATCACATCAAAATCCATAAAAATCCATTTTTATACATACACTAAGACGCGTTTAATTAATCTAGTTTGACTTAGTCATGTTGGCTTAATCTGGTTCCAGGGTAACAGGAAATCATTGGCGGACAAATTTGACTATGTCATGCAAGGGAAACTGTACAGAATCTCTGAGGAAACCTCTCACAGACAAGTAAAAGCGTATGTTCGACTACGTTGAAACTACTCATTCATTGATATTCGAGATTTTATGGTCACTGAGTGGAATGTTTCTCATTGCTGTTTACAGGGAGATGTATGTTTCGTTTGGTGGACTTCTGATGATGCTCAAAGGGGACCCTTCGATCGCTGCAAGATTTGAGCTCGACCAGAGGCTGTTTATTCTCATAAGGAAGGTTTGAGGAAGTTCTCCATTACAACTTAAGCGAAAGAATTTACTCTTCTGACTGTCAAAAGGGAGTTGCTGTTAGCAATTCAGTCTATGTATCTGCTAAGACAGGAATTATGGTTGCTTTGAAGAGACTTGCATATTTAACTATTTATGTGTTGTAGATGAAACTCTTCAAAGTCATTGCCCCAAGTTTGATATGATTTAATGCCTGATTGAGGCCAATAAATATTTGTCACCTACTTATAAGAGAAGAGTTATGTACTGCATAGCTTGTGCGTTGAAAATATGTGGGTTGAGAAGAGAGGTGATTTATTTAGGCGGTTGTGATCAGTGGAGCATGTAGGTGTGTTTAATAGTGATTATTATAAATTCAGAGTGTGTTAGCGGATGAGTTTTAATGTATTTTTATGAGTAAGAAGAGAGAGAATGAGTGGAGTTGGATGGTCGAGATTTAATGAGTAGGGAAACAGATGGATGTGATTTGTTTGACCAAATTTGAAATTTGAAAAAAATGCATTAAAATGCATTTTTGGAAGTATGTTAACACCCACTGACATGAATATTGAAAGGAGTGCTATAAAATTAAAATAACTATCAGATCAATAAAATAAGTGGCAACTTAAAGAAAAATAAAAAATCAAATGAATAGCTAAAAATGAAGATTGAAAATAATTTTATTTTAGAATTATTTTGAGACAAACATGAGTTTGTTACATTGCCAGTGTTGGGTGAGTTTTATTCTCCCGGCGCTAACATGACACATGGTCCTTGAATTTTTGATTGGTTTAAAAATGGTCCTTGAATTTTTGATTGGTTTAAAAATGGCACATGGTCTTATTTGGACAATGCCACATCGGCGCTGGGAGAAATATAACATGGCTGACTTTTAACATTACTCTCTTTGGCTTGTTGCCAATTTTCCGCAGCCAGTTTTCAACCAGTGTTTAAACATTGATTGAAATGTTTATGTTTAAACATTGATTGAAATGTTTAGTTCAATCAAAAATATTGACAACCAGCTTGAAAATCTATCTGGTAAAAAATTGGATCGGAATCTGTCAAAAATGGGTAAAATTTTGGAGAATTAGGATTTTTATTCTAAGTTTTTGATTTAAAAAAAATAGTATAAAACTAATCTTTTTATTATGTTATTTAATTAAAATCAATTTGATTTGATAAGCTTTGTTCCAAAACACCTGGGTGTGTTATAGTATGGCACTCACCCGGGTGTTTTCGGTCACATACGATTTCCATTAAGAAAATCGATACCAGATCCAGAACTAGTACGACTAGACAAAGGTCTAAAAGTTCGAAAAAATTTTCGATGACACAGTTTGCTCAAAATCAAAATTTTTGACAAATAACTTTAACTTTGAACTGAACGTCGCTGGAAAATTTTCCGAATTGTTAGGGCTTTGCTTCCTCGTGCTGATTCTGAATCTGGTCTCGATTTTCCCAACAGAGATCATATGTAATAAGAAAAACACCCACACCCGAGTATTTTTGAACATTTCTACTGATCTTAGGGTGTGTTTGATTCAACCAATTTTTTCCATGAAAACTCATTTTCCGGCTTTTTTTTCCATCCGTAGTTTGATTGACTTTTTTGAAAAACGTTTCACCTTTTTCTCGATTTCCGTTCTTTTCCTTGTTTTGGAGGAAAACGTTTTTCTGGGGTGGAGTGGTTTGTTTTCCTAGGAAAAGTTTGGCACTTTTTTTTTTTTAATAGACAATTTATTTTAACCATAAAGATAAGGAAAATGATCAAATTTTATTAAAAAACCTCAAAAATAAGGAAAATAACATCATTTTCCAACTTTCAAATTAACCCAATCAAACACCTACAATTACCATTTCCCTGGAAAACCTTTTCCCGGAATTCATTTACCCGGAAAACGTTTTCATTCTAACCATTTTCCGGCTTTGCAATCAAACACACCCTTAGTTCAACTTTTTTATGATTGATTAGTTCTTTTTCCAATTAGATGCAGGCCTTGTTCTATACAATATGTAATTCAAAATTTTGGATTTACTCGAATTTCGTGTATAATGGGTAGTTAAAATTTAGTGAAAATGTATTAAAAAATATAAATAAATTGTTAAATCAGCATTTAAGTGGTGAAAAAAGGATGAAAGAGAAAAATAGATTGAATTTTTTGAATTAGTTGATATAAAGAACAAGGCCTCAATTTTCAAAACAATGTTCTCACTTGAACGGTTGAACATGACATGTTGCGCTACTGGTAATCTTTAGTAGTTGGGAAAACGTAAGGATAAAGGATGATAAGGTAATTTCATAAGCTAGGATGTCATTCTGACTCTTGGAGGCTGCCTCGAAAGTTCAATACAAGATTTTTGGCAAGCCGGTCAATTCAAAATTTCAAATGTTAGACCCAAGACAAAATTTCACCTCGTGTTCCCATTCTACCCTTTTCAATGCAAACTCCAAAAACGAGCTTATTTTAGCAATTTACAAGGACATTTTGGGAATTTCAAAACCCTTGCTGCTCGTGGTTCTTGACATATTCCAATTTTCACATATTGGGCACGACCTATTCCCAAATGTTGGTCAACACATAAAACATTTAATTCAAATTCAAAGAGGAAAATATCACCTACTCCCAATATAAATACACCATCCAATCCATGCAAGATTGCCACACTCAATACAAAACCTAAAACACAAAATTCTCCCTATTTCCCAATTCTCTCTATTCTCTACCTCCATTCTCTGCAACCCGAATTTTAACGCTAAGATCAACATTAAAGATGAACCCTCATAGGGCCGTTGCTTTATTGATCATCTTTGTGGTTTTTGTTGCTATCACGAGTCAAGTGCAAGTCGAGGGAGCAAGGCTTCTATCTGAAGATTTTTTGCATTCAAACGACATTATTAACTTTCCACCAATGTATGAGAAAGCAAAGGATGCCATCTCGTTTTTGCTCGAGAGGTTGCCGTCTGGGCCTAGTCCTAGGGGACCCGGGCATTGAGGAAAATAACATTTTTTTCACTCATCTAGGCCAAGAAATGGCATGAAAGAGTGAAAGTGGCAACCATAATATAGATGATGGTGTCTCTAGCTAGGGCATTTTTATGATTCTTTAGCTTGTTTCTTATTCCATTATTTTTATTCATTGTTTCTTTATAAATGATACATGACAATCAAAAGCCTTTGTTCTATGCCAAGTTACCAACACAAATTGAAGTATATGAATTAATACAAACTTCATTGGGATTTTTTGATGCATGTTACATTAATTATTGATGTTGATGCTCTAAGTATATTTTTGAATCAAGTTACGTGGGAATAACAAATTATTACCTGGAGGGGTGTTTGATTACAAGAATAATGAAATTCCAACACAATAATTCACACAGTAGTCGACACAATGCAACGTGATCACATTGTGTCAACAACTATGTCAAAATCTAATAAATAAATAAAATGAAATAATGATAAATGGAAAATAATAATATTCAAAACAAAAAGAGAGAAGGTAAAACGAATCATATTTGATAGAGATGATTAAGAATATGATTTTCAGATGTATAGTTAATAATTAAATAAAGTATATAAAAATATAAAATAACCGTCAAATCAATTAATTAGTGATTGAAAATAATGAGGGAGAAAAAATATTTTGATCAAAATTGTATCACACAATCCCTAATATTATTTGACACCATTGGTGTTATCGGTTAATCATTGTTAATGTATTATCTAAGAAGCTTTGTGCTTAACAAAGACCCAAAGAGGTAATTGAGGGACTCAAGTGCAATATGTAATAAAGTTGGAACTCTACCGACAAATATAACATCAATTGTACAACTCTTCGTCGGCAACACACAATCGTGTCAACGGCCCAAAACTCACAACAGGAAGGAAATTAGGTAAATTGAGGCTTGTATGTTTTGTAATACAAGAATGCTGCAAAATGAAACTAATTGCACAAATCCGGTAATCGCAGTTCCATACCCGGTCCAATTTTCCTTTTTCTTTCTTTTTTGTTTGCTTCTCTATCTTACACATGCTAACATCCTTTATCTTTCAATTTTTGTTTGTTTCTCTATTTTACACATGTTGACATATATTTTCTTACTCTGACAAGCACTATTCCTGCACAACAGGCACATGCATTCTCTCGCTTGATCGAAAGTTGCACATTCTACAGTTGTTTCACTAAAATTTTCTCGCTTGATTGAATTCCCTACTATTAGATATCTTTTTAAGTGTTTTTCTAGTAATTAGTTTTTTGTGAAGAATTTTTTTTTATTTTCATGTCTTCCAACTACGGCTGGAACACGTCCTTGTTGTGCCTCTGAAAATTCTCCACCACACCGAAAGGCGTGTGAGAGTTATAGAATAATTTGTATTAATAATTTAAATTGACATTTTTAAATGGCATTGTGATAAATTACTTTTTAGTGGATGATGAAAATATACACATGCTTATTACTTAATACACGCCTTCATCATCCAATGAGAATCACATCCACTATGTTGCTTAATAATGTCAATTTTAAATGTCTCTGTATAATTACTTTGTAAAAGGTTCTATAAGATCTCCTTCACCAAATGTAAATTTTTTATTAGTTGTTAGAATTTTGAAAGATTTTTATTTGGAGCTATTTTGTAGAAGGTTTTCTATAAGAATCCTTGACCAAATGTAAGAGATTTCTTTTGGTTGGTGATTTTGAACGAGTTTGAAGTTGTTGCAGACTGTAGTATTTTGTTAGGAATGGAAGGAGTTGCTACTGCTATAGATATTTCTATGATACTATATATGGAGGATATCTAACAAATTAGAGATGGATTACAAAGAATGTGTGATTCTTATATATAACAATAAATTTTAATGAATTACAAAGAAAATATACTACATTATAGAAAATTTATAATACATTGCAGATAATCTGTAATGAATTATGAAGAATATGTAAAAAAAAACTACAAATGGATTACAGGAAATATTTGTTGTGTATCAGTATTTTAATGCATTACATACTCATTATGTGGAGTGTGTAATGTACATTAATTAAATTAAAAGGTCGATATGCAAATTATAAGAGAAAAAAAAACATTTAAATTGAAAATTTAAAAAACCTATGAGAAATTATATAAAAAATAAAAAATAGTTCAAGAATCACAATGTGAATTACACATAGAGTATGACATATTACATAGAGTGTGTAATATTGTTGTAATGTGTATCGGTGTTGTAATATATTACACACTCGTTACATAGTGTGTAATGTACACATAGATTGTAATATATTACACAAAGTGTGTAATGGTGTTGTAATGTGTACTTGTAATTCGTTACAAACTCATTACTCAAAGTCTATAATGCATATTGATTAAAAAAAAAGTATATAATGCATATTAATTAAACTAAAGGGCCAAGCTACAAAATCATAAAAAATAAAAAATAAAAAAGTATATATTTAACATGAAAATGAAAAAATTTATAAGGTATTATATAAAAAATTAAAAATTTAAATTAAAAATCACAACATGAATTACACATAGAGTGCAACATATTACACAAAGCGTGTAATGGTGTTGCAATGAGTAATGGTATTGTAATGCATTACACACTCATTATACAAACTGTATAATGTACAATAATTAAATTGAATGGCCAAATTGTGAAACTACAAGAGAAAATGAAAACAATTTATGAGGAATTATATTAAAAAAATCTTAAAAATTAAATTAAAAGTCACAACATGTCAAACTCTGAAATTATATATATAAAGAATGTTTAAAGTGAAAAGGCGTCAAACTATGAAATTATGTACATAAAGAATGTTTAAAATGAAAAGGCAAAAATGAAGGAAAAATTATAGGAAAAAGTTATATTGAAAATTAATGCATTACACAAAGTGTGTAATTATATGGTAATACATTCCAAGGGTGTGTAAGGCATTACATAGAGTGTGTAATGTACATTAATTAAACTAAATGGTCAAGTTGTAAAATTACATGAAAAAATGAAAAAAGGAAGCTATAAAATGAAAATAAAAAAAATGTATTAGGAATTCTATTAAAAAAAGAATTTAAATTATAAATAGCAAAATGTAAATACATTAATTAATTAAATTAGAAGATTAAGCTATGAAATTATTATGAGAAGAAACGGAAAAAAAAAATGAAAACAATAAAATATACAAAAAATTAAAAGAAAAAGGAAAAAGAAACAAATTAAAATTATAAAAACGTGCGTCCACGAGGAGTTGAACTGTGGACCGGGTTAGTGGTTTATGCACTCCCGCCAACCGCCATTTACTCAGTGTTATGTCTGTGATTTTTTATTTTATTTTTTATTTTTTGTTTCCAGCGCCCCCAACAGAAAACCTAAAGGGTGAGGCTAAATACACCCAAAGTTTTACTGAGTACACCTATTTCCAAAATAAAAAAGAGAAAAAGACTAATATAACCCGACTAAATGCACCCGTTTCCAATTTTTTTTTTTTTTTTTTATGCTCGTGTGTAATGCGTGAACAACTTTTGGTTGTTATTTGTGTGAACACAAATAACAACCTTTGGTTGTTCGCTGTCTACATAGCGAACACCAAACTAAAAAAAAAAAAAGAAGAGAAATCGGGGAAATCTGGGAAGAAGATGAAGTTGTCTTCAAGATGTTATTGTTACATTTGTTTTTTTGTTTTTTTTTTTATATATATAACTGCTTCTTCATTGTCGAGCTTGAAGAAGATGACGAGGAGAAAAAAAAAGACCAACATCTTCTTCAAGCTTGCAACTCCCATTTTGCAACAACATCTTCTTTTTTGTTTGGTTCTTTGCAACAGAAAAAAAAACAGGTGCTTCCTTCTTCAAATTTTTTTTTTTTTTTTATAATTGTTCTTGGGCTGTTCGCCCTGTATAAGGCGTACAGCCATGGTGGCTGTTCGTCCTCAACGCGGCGAACATGTCCCCGGCTGAAAAAAAAAAAAAGGTGGAGCGCGAGGGTAGGATGGGAAAAGCGTGAAAAATGGGTGCACATAGCAAATGAAGTGGGTGTATTTAGCCTCACCCAAACCTAAAATCCCATATTAGCGTAAAAATCCCCAACAGAAAACCCCCTTTGCCCCGCCTTAAGGGTTTTAGGCCGCCGGAGTCGTCTGCTCTCATTCCTACTCCTTCACGGACATATTCTTCGAGACATAGACACGTATACTCACACATAGTTCATTACAATGGGGAGAAAAGGAGGGAAGTACAAGACAAAGGATAACTCTAATCTTTCTAAGAAAAAATCATTACAATTCAATTCCGATGACGACATGATCAACGACGATATTGATGCCTGTACGTTTCAATTCAATCTAATGCATTAGGTTTTCGTTTTAACATATGTTGATTTAGACGTTGTTATAAGTTTTTCACCTGACTGTTGCAGTCCACAAGCAGAGGGATATTGTTCCACTGGATATAAATGAAGACATGGAAGAGTCTGATGAAGATACTGAAGTCCCCGTGATGGATTTTGAGGTTACATTAGTTTCTATCTCTCTTGACGTTTCATTGTATTGAGTAAAAAGGTGTGATTTTTGCTGTAAGGGAACTAGGAAGCATGCTTCTTCATGTAATTTTTTGACTGTGAAGTTCTCTCTAGCTCCATTTTTTTTAAAGGTTTGGAAATTGGAATTAGTATATGTCGTAGGAAAATGATCATATAGTTTTCTTTATGGTATTTAATCTAGGAGCTTGTTTGGCAGAGATTTTTTCATTCTGAAAATGTTTTTCTCGGTGACACTGCAAGGCTAAAAAGTAAGGGAATGTATGATAGAAAATGGTTTTCGGGTAAATGATTATTCTTTTTCCTTAATGTTTTTGAAAAAAAAAATATGAAAGTAGGTTGAATGGGTCCAGCTTAAATGGTGCAAAAACATACAAGAACTGCTGATCTATTTGATTTTCTTTCTTTTTAGTTAATTCCTGCATCTGTAGGATGCTCCAGGAAAAGATTGGAAATTTAATCTTGACATGGATGGCCATTTTGTATTCTTATTGTTTTGTCCCTTTTGTTTCACACCGAGTAGGAAGATAAAGACGAGGATGAGGATTATGGTGATTACGAGGATGATGATGACGACGGAAAGCCTACTGGCTTTGCAGCTAAAAGTAAGAGAGCTTGCTCAGCTTGCTGAACATATATTTTCCTTGTACTACTCACAATAAAACATAACACTTAATTTCTTGTATATGAACCTTCTGGTTTGAAACAACTCCAGTTTATTAAATATTAAGATCAGTGGTCGGCATTTCTGTGGTGATGTTGTTATCGTGAAGTAGTCAAACTTTGACTTGTTTGAAATTTTGCTAGTAATTGAACTATTATCAGTGTAGCATATTAGTCGAGTCTTCCATTCCATGAGACACCATTTGACAATTTCGCTTTGAGCAAGAAATTTATTTTGATATTTATAATAGCTGGGTGCAATTCCTGTCACTGTTTTCAAAAGATTTTGTTTCATCACTCACCCATGCTCAGTTTTTCTTATGATGAATCTATACATGTAACAGATCCATTTTACTTCCTGTTTTGGGCCATCGATGTTGTGACTCCTGTATGAAAATTTCACAAGGTCACGTGATTATTTTTATATTTATAGTGGTAAGGACCCAAAAGTTTTTGCGGGCTAAGTTTGGCGGAGTGGATGATGAAATTCTTGACGATGCTGAAGAGGAGGGAGACAAAAGGACTGTTTGGGGTAGAAAGAAGGATATGTATGGTGCTGATGTTGACTATGAGGTAAAACTCTACAATATAACCTTATTCTTTCACTTTCTCTAGTCCTCTACTTGTGATTGCAATTGCTCAAGTGTGTTTGAAATGGCTCTTTTGAAGTCTAAAAGCACTTCTTGAAGAGAAAAAGGCCTTATTGAATTTTTATGTGTTAGGTTATATTTCAAGAAGAACTTGTCAACTAAAAAACAACTTGAAAATGTTATTTCAGATAAGCCCAAATTTTGTGTTTCTCCAAAAAAACTCTAATATAACTTTTAAGGAACTTGTAATTGACATTTAATTAAACTTAAAAAGTAATAAAACTGTTTCTAATGCATTAAAAATACTTCCTAGATTTAAAATCCAAACAATCAACAACTTTTTAAACAAAAGCTCTATGCAGAACAATTGTGTCGAACGGACCCTAACTCCTATGTGTTCATGGTACTTTTCCATGAAATCTTGGTTTCTGCTTGGAGTGAGAGAATGGACGAGAAAGCTGGATATACTATCATCATTTCACCAAATTCTACAGTGATCTGATACGTGTTAAATCCTTTTTCCCTAAATCCTAAGCCACAATAATCACAATCAAATGAGAGAGAGCAGGGTGATTCAACATAATGGACGAAGGAATAAATATCTGTTAATACTAACTTTTTCAGCATATGTTGAGTGTTGTAACGAGTTCACTTTTCCCTTATTCTTAAGCCACAATCGAGCGATGACGAGGATGCCGCAGAGGAGGAAGAAGCAGCGTTGGAATTGCAGAACGAAAGGGCAAAAGCATTAACTATGGAAGATTTTGGTCTTGAGGATCATGGTGAAGATGAGAGTGACAAGGAGCCCACATTTGAGGTACGCTCTGATATGGCGCTGACTATTTGACATACAATTTCACTGATTGCTTTGACATTCCCCATTTCAGGAAATCTTGGACAAAGGGAAGCTTAAATCAAAAGCTTCTCTTGACAAGGATAAAAATGATGAAGCTGGCGCCGATTATGAAGTAGTAAAGAAAGACTTAAATGCTTTAACAAAGGAAGAGCAAATGGATGTCGTGTACAGGTCAGCTTGCCGTTCCAGTTACATGGTAGTTCTCTTTTATTGTTTCTCACGTGTAAATAGACTTTCTTAACAGTTAGACGTGCTACCAAAATATCAAAAGAGATATTTAGTTATAAGTGCTGAACAAAGGTGATAAAATGGGGGCACTGTGTTTAATTGAGGACTTGATTTTGAGCTTGTTTGTCCCAGATCCTTTGTAGTGAAAATTATTGTTATTGGAGAATGTGTGGTTGAAAATGTGTATGAGGATATGAATTTTTTTCTTTGTCTTCTTTAAAAACTTCTCACATGCCACCTGTATTGCTTGTTTATCAGCTCTGCTCCCGAATTAGTTGGTCTCTTGTCGGAGCTTAATGATGCTCTTGAGCAGCTTGAAAAGACAGTTAACCCCCTTGTGCAGAAGGTATGCTCGTCTTTCATCTGATCTGGCTTTATCTGATTCCAAACTAATTTCATATATAAACAAGGTGTATCTTTTATTTTCCTTTTATTTTGGCCTTCATATGTTTACATGAGGTTTTATTTGGATCGATGACATAACATCATCAATCTAAATCTTGGATTTGATCGGCTTCCCTAACTGCTACTTATAATGTGATACACATTGTGGAAAGCTGTGTGAACTTGGATTTTCTCTGTCCTAAAGTTCCAATACCTCCTATTTATGAATAAAAGATGACTGCATGATTTTGAAAGAAAAAATCTCGTTTCTCTGACATGAGGGACAGATAGGAAGCTCAGAACTGTTACAGTGGAGACAGTGAGTTGAGGAGTAGGATAAGATCCTTTAGCTTTGTAAACAACCAACAAACCCCTCTAATATGCTTATGACATGAGTTATAATTGTATTTTAATTGATCTTAACTCATCTATATTTTTTGCTGGACTTGCTTTATGATTTTTGCTCGATATTGTGTTTCCCGGTCTATTATATCAATTGCCTTCTGTGTTTGAAGATTAAAGAACAGGAGAATGCAAAGAGGGGTGCAATGCATTATATAGAGGTAAAGCATCTTCTATTGCAGTGCTATTGTCAAGCTATAACTTTCTACCTTCTTCTCAAGGCTGAAGGGCAGCCAGTGCGTGATCATCCAGTTGTTTCTCGTCTTTTTGAGATCAAGAAGCTATTGGATAAGGTTGCTCTCTCTCTCTCTCTCTCACCCCCGGAATTTTTATTGTCTACTCTTTCATATTCTTTCCCTTGAACCTATATTGTACCTCTTTCTGTTGAGGTTCCATTTGATGAAGTTCAATTGAAGCATTGCTCTTGTATTCAACTATTTGCTCCATGGTAGCCTTCTACTCCTGGTTTCATCTTTATGGTGATAAATAATTCTGTGCACCTGTCAAAATTGTCATGAGATATCCCGTTCTTATGATTCATAGATTGGACATCACCTCTAGCAGCAGTTTTCATACTAAGAAAAAACTACTTCAACAGTCAGCATCGAGTGGGGTCTTTGATGTTCTTTGTTTTTAGGTGAAATTTTGATTGTTGATTTGTTATTGCTTTTGACAGGAAGAAAATTACAGACAAAGTTGTTGCCGGTTTTATTTATTTTTATTTAGTATACTTGAGGATGGAAATTAATGTGCTATTATTTTGCCAAAAAGTTGTTGCTGCTTTTTTTTTTGTCTAGTTAATGCTTGACAATTTAGATAGATATTGATTACCTTTTGTTTTTCCACCCTGCTGGAATTTTCCCATCCCTTTTCTGGTGCCAGATCAAAAAATTGGATGATAATCTTCCTTTTGACTTTGGGGATATTTTGAGCAAGCTCGGGAGGGCTGAAACAGTTACAAAGGTGGCTGGAGAGGCTGTCGCACTAGAATCTGATCCTGTCACCAAAGATCGGGATGTCCTTTTCGTGTCTTCTGAGAAACAGCTGACAGATGTGGTAGCCTTCTCTTGTATTTGAGTTCTAGTTTTCTACTAGTAGTATTTATGCCACTCGATTAGTTTCTCTTTTCCAGAGTATAAACCTTTTCTGGGAAAATTTACCGCATTTTGTCTTGTTTCATTTGTTGTAAACTGTAGCCGGAGGTATTCCCCACATTGATTGAGGTTAATGGAAATTCCAAGAGCAGTGAACCACGACACAAGACTCAAGTAAGCTGTGTGCATGGCTCCTCTGAGTGTTTGGTTTCTTTGCTTTGATAGGGTTGGCTATGAATGTAGATGGTGGTTAACTAATAAAAGATATGTCTTCAGCTATTGCTTGTTGCACAAGTGAACTGATTTTCGATGTTCCATCGTGTCAGGATGATCAAGTTGGAGCTCAAAGCTTAGAAATGTTGAAACTAAGGGCTGCCCTTGAGGAAAAATTGAAGCAGAAAGGTGTATTCAGTTCTATTGCACCAAACTATGATAGGGGTAGAAAGCACCTGAACCCATTGAACAGGTAACACTTTTCCTTAAGGTTCATCTTTGTATATCTCTGTCATTCAGCGTATGCAATTTGTACTTTGACAAGCTCTAACACAACAATTTTGGACTGGATTTTAATAGACAACTAGAGACATTAGATGATTTTGATGATGAGGCTATGGAAATAGATGGAGGTGCCCGTGGTAAGAGTATCGGGGATGCAAGTCTGGCAAGATCAAGTAAACTTTCACAGCTTCTAGCGCTTCAAAGGAACAAGTCCAAGGTATGCGTTTTGATATGGTTTATTGTCATTTATGGTACCATTTTGTCTGTAATGAATAATTACGTGCATTTTAGTTTATAATTTTCTTACCACTCTGCATGTGAAAACATTATATTAATCATACAAGGTTACCTTCCTCTGTCTATTTAAAGTTTAGTTATGGGAAAGGAAGATGATGGTCTTTGGGGTCATGGACATGGATGATGGAAACTGTATTGGAAGTGGAGTGCAATTATTGATTCTTGAATGATAGAAATTCAAAGAGCAAGTGAAAGTGTGAAACGAGAAAGTGTTACTTAATCTGAAGGGAAACTCTGATACAAAATTCAACAAAAAACTGGTTGCAAAATGTTCTGAAGCCTAATGATAGTAAATCTGGTCGACTTAAAATGCTATCTGAAAACAGTTGAACTTCAGTAAAAGAGCTGTACTATTTTAGATTTTATTTTCCACCTTTTTATTAGATTATTAGACTAGTATATTCCATGTGATATACTGGCCTTCTCTCTTGCTTAAATTATCATTTAGTCCTAGCAAGTTTTGAATATATGCCTAGTGTTCACTTGGTGCTTTAAATTTTTGTACGAATTTCCATAAGGTACCTCACAATTTACTTTATATGAATTCATTTTTCTTCTGCCAGGTCATTTCTGGTGATGATGATATACCTAAACGGGATGATATTGGAGAACGGCGAAGGAAGCATGAACTACGAGTTTTGGCTGGAGCTGGAATTAAATCTGCTGACGACGATGAAGATGAGGTGGGTGGTCTTTCAAGTGACGAAGGTGCCAATGGCCCTATGGAGGGTGATCCAGATCCAGATTTAGAATACTATAAGCAAGTGGAAAGAGAACATGCTGCAAAGGTTGCTGCAAAAGCTGCCAAATATTCGAGGTATTTAAAATTTGCAAAACACTTGGACCAGTCCATAGTAATACCATCCAATACTTTAAAATTGTCTTGTAGACCACTTGTGAAAATAGTTCACTCGCCCACAAATTAAATTATAGTGTATAGATTTGTCTTTGTTTTATGCTTTATATTGTTCAATTATGCTTCAGTACCCAATAATCACCTTCTGAAAAGCACTTGCACATTTTTCTAAATTAATTATCAACAGACATTTGCTTAAACCACATCTCACCACTCATTGGCATATATTTGTACTGCTTTTTAGTTTGAACAGTTTTGGAGATCAAGCTTTGTGGACAATAATTTACTCTCTTGATTGAGTTGCAGAGTTGAATTTTAAATGGATGCCCGAATTTGACACTGACCAACAATAATTTACTGATACAGAACCCCAGAAGTTTCATCTGTGCCAGAAGAAACCACATATGGGAAACGTCATATTAGTTATCAGGTAAATCATAAATGACATTTCTTTCGAAGAGCTCAAGAGTAGCTGAATTTCTCACTTATAAGGCCGAATGGATACAACTTTTATCAAATTTTATCACTTTTTACCACTTTTTTCCACTTTTTTCTCTCCCTAAATCAATCACATCCATATATCTCATCACATCCATAAACCTCAACCACTCACCTCCACTCATTCTCTCTCTTCTTTCACATTAAAATCCATTAAAAATCATTAAAAGTTACTCCCATTCACCCTTTATATTTCTGATCTTAATTTCAACTGTTTCTGCTGTTGATTTCCCCAGATGGAGAAGAACAGGGGGTTGACTCGTCTTCGTAAGAAGTTGACCAAGAATCCAAGGAAGAATAACAGGGTATTTATGCAACCATTTGAATTTATTAGGATCATATGAAGCTTCTGCATAACACGACTAACACCCATTTTCCCATCTCTGTGTCTCAGTTGAAACACAAGCAAGCAGAGGTGCGCCGAAGAGGACAGGTGCGGGACGTCAGGAAGCCTACAGGTCCTTATGGTGGGGAACCTACTGGTATTAATGCAGGAATTAGCCGAAGTATCAGATTCAAGAACTAGTTTTCCTCCCAATTTTTCTTCATTATCATCTCACTAATTTAATAATATTTCAATAAATTTATTCGCAATGCTGTTGTCTAGCGTTTGAGAGAATGTGTCTGCTTACACAACAATTTTGGGAGAACAATGTGGTTGGCAATCTCTATGATACTATGTTCCGATCACCAAATGAACTGATTCAATTATAAAGGTTGCGATTGCAAATGTTAATTCACGGCAGAGGCTTTTAGCAGTAGAGTACAATGTGTTATAGCCTTATAGGCATTTGCTATTGAAGAACATTCGTTTTGCAGATTCCATCTTGGACATTTCATTTCTAACTCGAAGTAGCATGCAACGATCTGAAATTAACAACCTGGTTCTAAAATTGAACTAAAGTTTCGTTCCCTGTTTTAGGAAAAATTGAACTAACATTTCGTTCGCTGTTTTAGGAATCAGTTTTGGAATCTCAGTTGCCAACGGTCAAAGTGAAAAATCCTAAGCTCAAAGTGATTGCTTTGTTTAATGAATCTGTATCTTCATGCTAGCTACAAAATTTTCTTGACAACACGACAATAAACCAACAGCGAGCTCCATGAGAATAATAATAATATTACAAAAGCAGCAATGTCCCTTCTGCTGCTCAGCTGCCGTTGAGGCTTTCTGAATGAAACCTATAAAAGCAACTGTAGATTGACATAAACTCAAGCATCGCCAGTGCCAGAGGCGGCTTCAGCAGCCTTTTTCTCCTTTTGCTTCTCTCTCTTTTTCTTGTTTTTCTGCGCATTCTTGCTCAATTCCCTGCATTGGTTAACATGTAGATGAGTAATCAACCACAAAATCAGAAAGCTTTGTCCAAAAAATGAGATTTAAGTTTTGTACTACTTACCCACTAGGGCTTCCTCCGAATAGCTGTGCGAATAAAAATGTCAAAGCATCAGTATTCACATCAACAACAGAAAATAAATAAACGATGCATATATAATGTATAGGTTGCGACCATATTACCATCAAGACTTTTGAATTGCTAGAGACTAAAATGCAATTTATAGTCGATTGAATTAAAACTTGGGCATACCTCTGCCTGAACAGACGCTGCAGCTTTAGCATGAGGAGGGCGATAAGCAGCCAGTTTCTGTGCAGGAGGATTGGTTGGAGTAGCTTTTGTGGAGGCCTTTGCAGATTTTGACCCCGGTGCTGACCAAAACATTGTCAACTCATTTGCCAGGCAATTAAAACAAATAGAGAAATCACTTCTTTCGCAAAGAGTGATCGAAATGAAAAACCTTGTGTTTTTGTTTCTTCTATTTTCAATGAGTCGACTGACTTCACGAGTTCTGAAATGTCACCAAACTTATCGGGTGACTCCGGTTTCCAGTCAGCCTGTTGGAATAGGAGCATAAGAAGTCAATTTGGCAAAATCAGATAAATTCTCTGATATGGCAGATTACAATGAAATGACCAACCTGATATAGTTTGTCAAACATCTTCTTGTAAAACAATGACCCGTTGTGGTGGAAGATTTTGATCCTTCAGAAGGACAATGGAAATATCTAAATGAGTACAAGGTAAAATGAAATTTTACCACACTGCTGCTGGATATAAAGTTGAAAATACCAAGAAGTTGGATCTGACTTTAGTATAATCCTTTACCATTCTTGTGCAATGCAGAGCAGCATATGTTTCATCACCTCATAATTTAAGTGATCATGGAGGCGGACCTTGGAACGTACAAGCTATTCTAGAACAAATCGTACATCAACATGGCCCAATTTCATTTTAGTTTAATGGATGTGCTTTGAGAAGGGAATAGGACAGCTGATTTCTTAAAATGAATCAAAGGACCCATCAAATTAGAAGTCCAAGGTTACCTTATTTGCATGGACTAAATGGAAGAGATCATAGCTAACTCTTTAACCTTGTTTAACCTGTGGTTCTTTTTGCAGCTTTTAATCATGTTCTCCATTAAATTTTGGAAGCAGTACTTGCAATTTAATGTTTTGGTAATTGCTCTATGTAATATTTGGATCTAAGTAAATACAATAATTATAAATATAAGTATAGGGTTAGGTAAATGTTTAGGTAAAGTGATATTTTGGACAAAATTACCCCCCTCTCCCGCGAATGTAGGGTGGGTATAGGGGTAATTTTGTCCAAAATATCACTTTACCTAAACATTTACCTAACCCTATACTTACCCCTATAAGCGCTCAAGTAAATATCCCCCTTCCATTTGTAATTCTGATTTTTATTTCTAAAAAACAGATTCAAACTCAACCCGCAACCACCAACACCAGGAAGAAGAGGGAAAGGGCAAAAAGGGTCTGAGCAGAGGCATTAAATTAAAACCCTCACATTGGTTTTGATGGTGCTTCGGCTGACAAAAAGGGATAATAAAGACAACAATAATTCCATGGCAGTAGGATGGATTATAGCCATCAATTACACATTTACAGCTGATTAACTGTTGGAAGTATAGCAGATTCAAAATTAACATTGTGCAGTCAATCATGCAGCAAATGACTATACACGATTAAAGAAAGAACTAGATTGTGTCTTAGAGACAGAACATATGATTTCTATACTGACATAGTTCTCATCAACAAGAAAGGAACAATGCTGATGCAATGACACATATTCTTCCTCAGTCTGAAAGGCTTGGTAAATGGTTTCATACAAATCGATATTTAATCACGCCTATTAAATTTTCCACTAGACATTAATAGGACAATAAGAAGAAGTATACCCATTGTCGACCTGAAGCCTTGGAGCTGTCGTGGCGGTCATGAAGTATTGTCCATCTGGGGACCATTCACTTGTCACTGATAATTCAGCCTTTGTAGTCCCCAACTGCTTCTTTTCTATATAATCCCAGAATGCCTGAAAGGTTATGACAAACTTGATGATGATCGAAAGGACGAGGAACAATTAATATACGCAGAATAGATCATATAAAAATATGGAAATCCCAAGGGTAAAACTTAATATATTTCAGGTTATTGAAAACCATCCTTAAAAGCTGCGGCTGTTGAGAAACAACTCATAAAAGAGGCGCCTAAGGAGTAGAAGCCTTAGTTGTCTCGAGGCCTATGATATGGGGCATGCAATTTATTAAGTCAGTGCATAAGCTTTGGCACTTCGGAAACAAATAGTCGGACCTAGACTTATTGACAATGAGACTTTGCTTGATTATGAGCTCATTTATTCAACTTTAATGGCCGTTAAGATAGTACTTATATGTTCCAATTTAACTATGGTTTTTATGGATTTTCCTAAAAATGATATTAACAAACATTGAAAATGGCATAAGGAGAATAAAAGAGAAACAATTGAACAAAATTAGCGATATCTAGAGATAGATTATTCTGTACAGTCTGAAGAGACCTATCACATGTTGGAAGAAAGCAACTAAAAATTACCATGTCACCAGGCAAGTTCCCGAAGCCTGCTAAACATATAACTGCACACCACATTATTAAGGACACAGAACAGTAACTATGAGAAGAAAACGTAAACGGACAACTTGTTGCACAGTTCCTATTTCCCAAAATGAAACAAGCTAATGTCAAAGCAGAGATAAACTCAATGAAGGGAACCACTTCATTATTCTATTCCAAGGATACACTTCCCTTTTGGATTCCATCTGATGGTATTATAAGGGCCTGTGCCAAGCTCAAGAAGTGGGTTGCACTTCTTGTCGAATATTGTTGCCATAGCAGGCATAACTGAAGCAAGTCAAGGCATAGAAACAATGTAAAAAGAATAGGAATTGTAAAGATGACGTTCAACATAATAAAGGGTTAACTTCTGTTACATTTGCCTATCCATCTGGATAAATGGACGTAAATATGTAATAACACTTTTCATCAGCTTCTAGTGGGAAAATGCTGCTGTCTGATATCTATTGTGAAAAATACAAGAAACCTGTAATGACTTGAAGACCTATTCTAAAAGGATTCGTGAACTTGTGCAAAATTTCACTTTAGACGGAATAGGATAAATAAAATTTTCTCGAATAAGGTCATGTACACAGGGAGTCAAGCGTAAGAGTAGGATACATCCATAAACCACTGCAAATTCTTTGCCTCCATAAGACCATTGAACATCATGTACTGGGCCTTCTTTACCTGCCAAAGTTTCCAGGAGTTGCTTATAGATAAATTTGAACAATTCACAGCAATAACAATTTAGGCCGGGGAAGAGAGAGAGATAGCAGATGATATTACGGAGGGGCACAAGTCCTTCATGAGCTCCATCTGTGGTCAAATAGTTCAATTTTGTCTCCCCATAGTAACTCTGATTGGTTTTGTCGACATCTGACTGCACAACAACCAGCAGCCCTGTGGAATTACAGTTCCAGTGGAGTTGCACAGATGAACATCTGAAGAAACTTCGCCTAGCAACAGGCTGATTTTGTGAATCCTTTCCACAGGGAAATATTTGAACATTGGCTGGCATTCCCTATAGGATATATAAATGAACTCAAAGAATTATATTTCTATGTTTAACTCTAAACACAAGCGAAATGAAATCTCGTTATGTTGATTCGAAAGAATTCATAGTTCCAAAATCATTATCTTGCAATTGAATAAAGCTTCTCAAACTTCTTCAAGATTTATCTATTTTGGTAATTTGAGAATGTACCAACACTAGTGATGCACTTTAAAGAAGCAGTCCCACAGATAAACTTCCTTCTAAAATTTCAGTCTAAGTTCTTGGAAATATATTTTCTCTATATATGACAGCGGTGTCCAAAAGTTGTTTCCTCCTATACTACACATCGCAATAACTGGTTGTGAGCAATCTCGTCCATATATATCTTACAGTCAAACTTGAGACAAAAAAATGCAAAACACAACCACTAACATCAATGTTGCTGAACAATTCATTGACAAATATCAGCATCTATAACTCACATAAAACTTAACCGACATTAGAAAGAGATAACAAATATTTGTAATAACTGCAAAAACCAGTAGAGCAGAATGTAGACATTCTTCATTATGATAATTAACTTCAGTAAACAAGACCAGATATTTTTGAAAACCTTAGCTTCTGGAACAAATGCTGCCACATAAGATCCAACAGTCCTCGAGAGCTCGAATGCAGCTATGCTAGGAACTCTAAGACGATGAACAAACCCTCTAGAGAAATCTACAGGGTCAAAAAACTGTATCTCGTTGGTTGCCAAACGACAAGCCACAGCTTCATCGAAGCTAAACCGTATCAGAGGCCTGAAACAAGCAAATATCAATCAATGGAAGTCTGACAAATCCACCATGAAAGCAGATTAACACAACAAATTACAACAGATACCATGTTGCTCTAGTCATATTCTTCTGGAATGACTGGTAAACAGAATCCCCTGTATCTATCTTCCACACAACAACATTCTTGTCCTGGGGAGACGTCGATTTCTGATAAGTTTGAAGATAAGTCCCACATGGAGATATAGTGGCTGCAAGCACATTGGGAACTTGAAGGGACCTAATCTCTCTCAAGCTACTGCACTCATAGATGCTAATTAAAGAGTCCGATTTCACGACCATGAGTTTCGATCCATCATCGCAGAATTTTGCGCTGGTACACTGGATTTTATCGAGCTTCACTCTCGGCTGGCCATTGGGGAATGGGGGTCCATGCCAAATAGCAAAACCCTCAGGATCTCTCACTATGATGTCCAAAGATGGTGAGGGTTCTGCAGCCGCCATTAATAGGCAGTGGAAGGTTCTGTGAAACGTTAATAGGGACCTTGAGTCGTTGCAGAATAAGTTAGAAATGTACAGCCCGATTTGTAATCCCAATTTAGGGTTTAAAGGGATGATTTTTCTGTGTGGACTGTTTTCAGCTTTTGATTTTGATTCTTTCGTGTTCGCCGGACATGGTTGTGGGCCAATCATCGGCGGAAGAACGTAAGGGAAGAATTTCACCAGAGGTACATAAAGTTACTTGTTTAGTTCATGTTACTCATTAAAGTTTTATCTTTTTGAACAATTCATCCATGAATACCTTTAATTTTTGTCCCACCCCCTGGCTTCTGTGCAATGAAATCCAGTCGAAGGTTTTCCGACAAAACAAGAGTTTCTTGGGTAAATTGAGAAAAATATAAGGGTGCGTTCTGTTTGCCATTTTCAACCCGTTTTCTGTTTTCTCTATTTTCGAAAATATTGAAAACGCGTTCTGTGCATTGTTTTCGAAAATACATTTTCGAAATCGTTTTCAAGATTTGTATAGACAACACGAAAACGTCTTTTTAACGTTTTCGGCGTTTTCTTAGTTAAATGTTGAAAACAAAGAAAACGCGTTTTCGGATTTTAAACTTTACATTTATTACATTTTAAACAATTATAAACCAAATAAATTTTCTATTTTCTCTTCTCAAAAATAATTTTTTCAAAACAACAAACCAAACGCATTTTCAATTTTCTGAAAACAGCAATTGAAAACAGAAAACACCAAAACATTTTCGAAAACGAAAACAGAAAATACAAAACAAACAGAACGGCCCCTAATGTTTTTGAAGAATGTGCAAACATACTAATGTCACTTTTTATACTTGTATCGTTTCCCAATGCATTATTGTCATTAATCTTCCGTGAAATGGGCATGTCCTAATGCTTATATCAAGAAGATCCATTCATCAAGACAGAGCGTTCGAAATATGAATGAACTAGTATCTTGGAATGATACTGTTTCTCTCGTAAAATCTGAACAAAGTATGTCTTTTTTATCCGGTTGATATTACTTTATAGCTTCAAATGAATTGAAAATGACGATAAGGAGAAAAACATATGAAAAAGTTTAACAATCCGGTCCAAACCCGATTGTTGTGACACCATGTTCAACGCTTGCTCAACAAATGTGTGTTGGTTTTCTCACAAAAAAAAAAAAAAAAACAAATGTGTGTTGGTTAGGTATTTGTAAACACTAAAATACGTCTTCTTGTCATTTGTATTTATAGTAGTAAAAAAAATATTGAAACTTAATTTTAACTGATTTGTAATGTGTTAATTTTTATCCACCTAAATACAATTCTATCAAAAGAAATACCCATATTATATTAATTATACGTGTCACCAAACTCACTATTACTATTATGTACCTAGTGCAGTATTTCCTAGTCCCAAGTTAAATGCAACTCACCAAACAAATCTTTTAGTAGTGGGAGTTCAACGCATACGGAACCGTCCCTGGACTTTAGAGTTTGGTCCTAAGTCCTGACTCCTAACTCCCATTTTCAACCAGCGGAGTTCACGAGGTGCAGCCACTAAACCGTACTCTATCTTCTCACTTCTTCAAATTGATATATGGGTGTGGCTAAATGCACCCACGCCCTTTTCTTTATACACCCACTTTTGATCAAATTTTGACCACTTTCCAATTATATCCCCTCTCTCATCTCTTCTCTCGGCTCTCTCTCTCTCTTCTATCTCTCCTCTCTCTCTCTCTCTCTCTTCTCTCTAGTTTCTGTGTTTTCATAACTTAAAAAAAAAAATTTTTTTACAAAAGTAAATTTTATGGGAAATATTAACTACTGAATAATTTCAACCTCCATCACTTTTAGTTTTAGATAGACAGTTATAAAATATGCCATCTACCATTATACTAAATGATTATACATACACTATTATGGTGTTGTAGTATGATCCAAATTTTATTTAATTTTTGTTGATGGATACAATTTTTTCAAATTTTTAACCACTTTTACAAGTAATTTGAAATTTTCAACCAATTTGCGATGATATAATAATTGGCTTTATTATCTAAATACAGTTATTAAAAAATCAAAATTTTACAACTATTTCATCAGTAATTTCAATTTTTACATTTTTAACCACTTTAACAATTAATTTCAAAATTTATTTGATAAACTTTATCTGTTAATTTGAATATAATTATTAAATAAATTTAAAAATAATAGTACAAATTTTTTTTTTAATTTTTACTGTTAAGCCCATTGAGCGACCAGCTATAGCTATTCGCCCCAATGGGTAATACTTAAAGTTGTCGCTCCCAATAAATGGCGGTAAAAATAAAAAATTTATCTGTTATTTTTAACTTTGTTTAATAATTATATTCGAAATTAACCTGGATAAAGTTTTATCAAATAAATTTGAAATTAATTGTTAAAGTGGTTAAAAATGTAAAAATTGAAATTATTAATGGTAGATGGCATATTTTATAACTGTCATCTAAAAGTGATGGAGGTTGAAATTATTTAGAATCTAATATTTCCATAAAATTTATTTTGTAAAAAAATTTTTTTAAGTTAGCTGTGAAAACACAGCAAACTAGAGAGAGAGAAGAGAGGAGAGAGAGAGAGGAGAGAGATAGAAGAGAGGAGAGAGCCGAGAGAAGAGAGGAGAGAGAGGAGAGAGAGGAGAGAGGAGAGAGGGAGGGGGTATAATTGAAAAGTGGTCAGAATTTGGTCAAAAGTGGGTGTATAAAGAAAAGGGGTGGGTGCATTTAGCCACACCCTTCATATATTTCCTTTTTCTGTTCCGTATACAAACAGCATTGTAGTGTTAAACGAAAAATGATTACGAGATCGATACGCCGGCCATTGATGCTGCTTCACTCGCGCGCCGCTAATTATTCGACGGCGCTGACATCAGCGGCGGCGGTTGAAGCAGAGAGGAGCGTAAGTGAAGGTCCAAGGAATGATTGGAGCAGGCCAGAAATTAAGTCTATTTACGATTCTCCCATCCTCGATCTCCTCTTTCACGCCGTAAGTTATCTATGTGTTTCTGTGCTTTGCTGTTGCACATTTTGCATTAAAAACTGTACATTCTTCTCTAGGGGTGTTGTGCATTTGTGCAATAGGCGGAATTTTTTTTTTTTTATTTCTTTTGGCTAATTTGTTTCTTTACTCAATTTGGCCCTATCAGTTTGGACAGTTTAAGCTCCAATTTTATTGAGTTCTATTAAGCGATAAATTTATTGGTTTTGAATTCGTGGTCCATGAAATTCATGGTCCGTATTTTGGTCACTATATCCTCGCCGCGCGTGGTCCTCCTTCTCACTTAAGAAGAATATGAAAAACATATCGATGACTGTTGGACGTGTTGGAATATGTCCTTCCGTGTCTAGGCTTTAAGAATGGTGCAGTAGCTTTTGTTTGTTTTCATCTCCTAGTTCTTGTTAGTTGTTTAGTTATTGATATTAATAGGTTGATTATTTTTGAAGGCTCAAGTTCATAGACATGCTCACAACTTCAGGGAAGTGCAGCAGTGTACTCTTCTGTCTATCAAGACTGGTGGATGTAGTGAAGATTGTTCATATTGTCCCCAGTCATCCAGATACGATACTGGCCTGAAAGCACAAAAGCTTATGAATTCTGATGCTGTTCTCAAGGCAGCAAAAAAGGTGAAATTCTGAGTTGATGTGTGAAATTATAAAGTCTTTCTGCTATATATCAATCTATCATGGCCAATAAATTTCGTTCCTCGTGGGAACTGAGATCTTTGGACGTTGTGATTTAATTTGTATTTTTTCACTCACTGATCTAATTAGCCTTACATCTTGATGCTTATTTTCATCAGCATGACTTCTTTCCATGAATAAAATCAGGATAACAGATAACAGAGCTAACACCTCTGCTGATAAAACAATTTTTGGGAAATTTGGTGCTGAGGAACTTTTACAAAGTTGAATTCTGGTGATTAGGTTGTTCTAGCATAACTAGTTTCTCTTGCATCATAGGAACATGGTATATAAAGATGATTATTTGGTAACGCTGAGAACTCTTGAACAAATGCGGGTCAATTAAGGATTTCAGTGATTTGAAAATTGTCCAAAAAAGCGCGGAAAGTTAATTGCTTGAAATCGATACGGGAAGGCATCATAAGAAATGTGAGTTATGGGTCTTGGGTGTACTTATTTTATAAGATAAAGTATACTTATTTATTACTTATTATTGATACATTAGCTGTGAGATGAAGAGTTCAGTCTGATCAATTGTTGCGACAGAACCTTTGGTTTTTCTTAGGTCATAGATTCATACTGTCAAATTATTTGTCAAATTATTCTTTTAAGATGTTGGTAACTTGTGATGTTTGTTGGATGGTTAGAATTCTCCAAATATATGATTGCAAAGTATTAGTCAACGGTTAGAATTCTCAAAATATGTGATTGCAAAGTATTAGCCAACGGTTCCTCAAGAAAAGTATTATTCAACAGAAATCGTTCGATAGCTGAGCTCACTGATACTAAAAAGATGTTTACACACGCATACAGAGATTCCTGAGTCTACGTTCAATGTATAATATATTTATAGGCACAAGATTCCTGTCCTTGTTTCATAATCAAAGTCGTTTACTTTTTGACAGGCTAAAGAGTCTGGGAGCACACGGTTTTGTATGGGTGCTGCATGGAGAGACACAATAGGAAGGAAGACTAATTTCAACCAGATCCTTGAGTATGTGAAGGAAATAAGGTAACAGGCTATTATCGATGCAACGATGAGTATCATAAACAATATTCTAACTAATTACATTTTTCAGAGTCAAAGCTCGTTCATTGTTGATTGTTGCTGTTTCAGCATTGCCCAGCTAGTATAAATTATATATGTATAGATGAGAATCAAAGTACCCTTGTATCTTATATATAGATAAGAGGGACAAGGTCAAAGCAACACTTAAAGAAAAGAGATAAGAGGGACAAGGTCAAAGCAACACTTTAAGAAAAGAGGAGAAAACCATAATACGGTCACTGCTATAATGCACTTTTAAGATATAATAAAAGACAATAAGGGGGCTATATTTTGTGTGAAAGCCAGAGATGGATCTTGTCTTTTCCATGATCAAGAGAAGCCAAGAGACACATGCATATATGTTGAAGCCATGAATTGGGCCGTTGAAAATGCAATAAAGGCTATCGCCGTTAGATGAATTAAATGGGAATTAATCAATATTTGGCCGTTAGAATGGTTAATATTGTAACTCTCATGGCCGTTTGGTATAATCCATTAAAATAGTATTGAGATTTAAGTTTAATATTATTCAATAAAAATGAATTTAAAGTTGAGAGAAAATAAAACTAAAAAAGAGGTTTTTTAATGTTTTAAAGTTTCTTTAGAACATAAGTTCCAACAGGAACAGTGTATAAGATACTAATCTACTGGAAGAATACACTTGGAAAAGGGTTTCAGTTGAATAAATAATTGTTTATTTGTATCTAAATGAGTGTTGTATAGAGTTAGGGACTAAAGTGTACATTATTCATAGTGTATTTTGTATATATACTTTCTTTGGTGAAATGAAAAGGTAAGATTCAGCCCTAGTTTCTGTAACTTGGTATCAGAGCTTCAGACGAGAAACGAGAGACCTAACCTTCAATCGCCACTTCAGACGCCATCGCCGGTGTGCTCCTTCGCCGGCGACCACCTCTGCACAGGCCAAGCTCGCATTGAACAGTGGTTGCTTGTGGTTGAGTTCAAACAGTTCGGCTCATGGGTTAGGCTCGTTTGGTCCAGATATTGCTCGGTTACTCCTTGTCTTGGCTGTTTCTTGTTCGTCGACCTCCGGCGACCTGCACAGGACCTCCGGCGACTTCGTTTGACCTCCGGCGACTTCGTTTGACCTCTGGCGACCTGCGTTTGACCTCCGGTGACCTCGTTCGACTCCCAGCGACTGTTCCTTGGCAGATTCTCTTCCTTTTTTCTGAGGTTTGGTCGTTTCTCTTGCTTTCTATGCTGGAAAAGAGTCGAATCCCTCCTTACTAGGCCTGGAAGCTGTTGGTTGAAGTTTTTCCTCAAGTAGTTGTTTGAATGTCTTCCGTGAAATTGCTTGAAGCTTTTGTTTGAAGTTGGGTGGAGTGTTTCCTGGTAGTTTTAAGAACTGGAAGATGGATGAAAACAAGTATTCTTCTCCCATTACTATTGAACAGACCTCCTCTCCCATCAGTATCAAGTTAAATGGCACCAATTATAGGTAATACGGTCCAAAATACTAGAAATGCATATTGCTGGTAGGAAGAGGAAGGGATATATTCTTGGCGGAAGGTTGCACCTGCGAGAATGATCCTAATTATGACGAATGGGAGGCTGAAGATGCATTGGTTAAGTCTTGGATTATAAACTCAATGGCAGAAAATTTAGTTTCACACTTCGTTCAGTGTGAAACCGCTAAGGATGTTTGGGAGGCAGTGAAAAGAAGCTATCTTGATGTCTCGATTCATCACAGTCTATGAGCTCATGAAGAAGTCATTTCAATTGGCCAAGGGGGCGCCCCTTGTCGATTACTATAACGAGATGAACTCTCGCTTATGGAACTTGATTACCGTGAGGCCAAATAGCATGAAATGTGATGATGATATTAAGGAGCTAAATAAGCGTCTGGTGAAGATCGATTGTATATGTTTCTATTGGACTTGATCACGGCTTAGACCAAGTGAGGAGCCGTGTCTTGGGCACTTCCCCCTTAGAGTCTTGAGGAGGTGTTTTTCGATTGTTCGTCGAGAAGAGCAGAGACAACTAACTATGGGGGCAGAAACCCACACTGATAAATCCGCATTGGTAACTAAGAGGGCGATCCCTCGATCTACTGAGACTTGCTCGTTTTGTCATGGCAGGACACCCTATTGATAAATGTTGGAAGAAAATGGGTATCCGGAATGGTTTTTACGAAAACATCCAGAGAAGGCAACCAAGAAGCACACTCAAGCTACACTTGCTCACACTCCACCTATTGCTTCCCATGTAGCCCAATCATCTTCTCAGCAGGTAACTTTGGCTTGGCATTAACTTCTAGTGCCGATAACACTGGGTCATTGATTCCGAGCTACCGATCATTTTACCCATACCTCTTGAATCTTGACTCACTAATTCCTACATCTGTTAAGTTTGTCCAGGTTGCAAATGGAACTCATGTGCCCATTAATGGAGTGGGAATGTCTCTATATCACCTACTTTTTCTATGTCTTACGTTCTATTTGCACCCACACTCTCCATGAACCTCCTTTCTATCAAGAGAATTACCAAACTTCTTGATTGTTCAAGAACCTTTTCATCCTCCTGTTGTGTATTTGGGACAATCGCACGAAGATGACGATTGGCATTGGTAGAGAAAGAGGGGGTCTTTATTTTGGAGGGAGCAAAGCGTTACAAGCGAAGTTCGTAGTGGTGCCCAACTTGCTAGTACAGGTTCTACTAGGGATAGGATCATTTTGTGGCATTGCGGTTAGGGCACCCTCATTTCCTTATCTAGAACGCATGTTCCCTCATTTGTTTAGTGGAGGTTTCTAGTTCGAGTATGCGATGTGAACAATGTATTTTGGCAAAGAATCATCGTGTACCTTTTAAAATCAGTTCTAATAAAAGTTCTGCTCCTTTTGTTTGTGTTCATACTGATGTGTGGGGTCCCTTTTCCATTCCATCCTCTTCGGGTTATAAATATTTTGTTTCATTTATTGATGATTGTACACGCGTTACCTGGGTATACTTCTTAAAGACCAAGAGTGATGTTATACATGTGATTCCTCAATTCTCAGATGATTCTCACGCAATTTCATACCCAAGTTCAGGTCTTTCATTACGACAATGGTCGTGAGTTTGTGAATCAATCTCTTAGTAATTTTTTCACCACTCATGGCATTCTTCATCAGACAACGTGTGCTTACACGCCTCAACAAAATGGCATAGCAGAGCGTAAAAATCGACATATCCTTGAGGTTGCTCGAACTTTATGCCTTACTATGCATGTCCCTAAACGTTTCTGGGTTGAAGCGATTCGACATCGCAGCTTTTACGATTAACCGAATGCCAGCTCGTATTCTTCACTTTAAAACGCCATTGCGGATGTTATCCCAATTCCATCCTATCCCTTCTGTGTTAAATATTTGCCCCAAAGTTTTTGGTTGCGTATGTTATGTTCATGTTCACTCTCATCTACGGGATAAACTTGATCCGCGTGCCCTTAAGTGTGTCTTCCTTGGCTACTCTAACTCTCAGAAAGGTTATAAATGCTTTCATCCTCCCACTGGAAAATATCTTGTTTCCATGGATGTCCAATTTTGTGAATCGGAATCCTTCTTTTCTCGGGAGGTATCGTTGGTTCCTCTTCAGGGGGAGGTGAATAGTAGAGAAGAGGAAACGATGTGGTTGGATGAGAAGAAATTTTGGATTGTTGGGAGAACAAAGGAGTCTGAAACAGAAGAGTCTCAAACTGAAGCTTCAGGGGATAGGTCGCCTAGACTATTCCAGAAGTGTTATACCAGGAGAAAGGATGGTATTACTGTTCCTCCTCAAAATATTGGTACCCCTAATGATGACTCTACTGTGCCATCGAATGATTCTTCAGCAATTGAAAATGAGGTACAAAATCCTTCTCCTTCTCATGTTATTCCTGATAGCTCAGATTCAAATGTTGCATCTCCTTCAAACACTGATGCTCCAATTCCTGCTACTGACGATCTGAGTAGAAGATACCCTATTCGTAACCGTAAAGAACCAGATAGATTAGGATTCTCAAAATCCTCCTCTAATGTGATTTACCCTATCTCCGATTATATTTCTTATCACCGCTTATCCCAGGCGCACCTTACATTTGCACTTCAGTTATCTTCTATTCCTATTCCTAATACTTTTCAGGAAGCTCTTGATGACCCAAAGTGGAAATCGGCAATGGTAGAGGAAATGAATGCACTCCAAAGAAACTGTACTTGGGAGATGATCACGCTACCTGAGGAGAAGAAGACTGTTGGGTGTAAGTGGGTTTTTTCAGTGAAGTATAAATCAGATGGAACCGTTGACAGGTACAAAGCGAGATTGGTTGCGAAGGGGTATACACAGACATATGGTATTGATTATCAGGAAACCTTTGCTCCAGTGGCCAAGATGAATACCGTTAGAGTAATCTTATCGTTAGCTGTGAATCTCAATTGGGAATTAAGGCAATTTGATGTGAAAAATGCTTTCCTTCACGGTGACTTGACGGAAGAAGTATACATGGATCCACCTCCAGGATTTATGCTTGTGGAAGGTAAGGTGTGCAAGTTGAAGAAAGCTTTGTATGGTTTGAAACAGTCACCAAGAGCTTGGTTCGGGAGGTTTAGTTGCTCAATGAAGGCATATGGCTTTAAGCAAGCTATGGCGGATCACACTCTCTTTTATAAGAAGGATTGTGATAGTATCACCCTACTCATTGTCTACGTTGATGATATGATTGTTACAGGTAGCAATCCGAGTGAGATTGAGAAACTTCGATGCTATTTGGCAAAGGAGTTTGAAATGAAGGATTTAGGTGTTCTAAAATACTTCCTAGGCATTGAGGTATGCCGATCTAAGCAAGGGATTTTTCTCTCGCAAAGGAAGTACATCTTAGATCTCTTAACAGAAACTGGTTTCTCAGCCTGTGAACCTTGTGATACTCCGATGGAGGTTAACCATGGGTTGTCCATTTACCCCAATCAAGTGCCTACGAACAAGGAGAGATATCAAAGACTTGTTGGGAAATTGATTTATTTGACTCATACGAGACCTGATTTATCATATGCAGTGAGCGTGGTGAGTCAATTTATGCATAATCCTAGCGATAGGCATATGCATGCAGTCAACCGTATATTGGCATATTTGAAGTCTTCTCCAGGTAAGGGCATTCTATTCTCTAAACACGGGCATCTCGATATTGTGGGTTATACAGATTCTGACTTTGCTGGAGCAAGATTAGATAGGAAATCTACGACTGGCTATGTATCATTTGTTGGGGGCAACTTGGTTTCCTGGAGAAGTAAGAAGCAAAGTGTGGTATCGTTGTCTAGTGCAGAGGCAGAATATCGTGCTCTACATCATGCCACCACCGAACTCACATGGCTGAAAATTCTCTTGAATGAGCTTGGATTTGGTCCTAATAAACCAATGGTACTGTTCTGCGATAACAAATCTGCAATAGAAATCGCAAACAACCCAGTACAACATGATCGAACCAAACACGTTGAGATTGACAGGAATTACATTAAGGACAACCTTGACTCAGGAAACATTGAAGTGCCATACATTAGAAGTGAGGAACAAGTGGCTGATATGATGACACATGCTGTAGGCAATGTACCGTTCCATAAAGCTTTAGACAAGTTGGGCATGTGTGATATCTATGCACCAACTTGAGGGGGAGAGTTGAATAAATAATTGTTTATTTGTATCTAAATGAGTGTTGTATAGAGTTAGGGACTAAAGTGTACATTATTCATAGTGTATTTTGTATATATACTTTCTTTGGTGAAATGAAAAGGTAAGATTCAGCCCTAGTTTCTGTAACTGTTTCTATTCACGGAAAATGATAGACTGATGGTGGAAGGTTACGCTGGTGCAGTGGTGCTTAATGGGCTGGTTCATATTTGATTTAGACAAAAGGTAAACTAAGGTTTATGCACATTGGGAGAAAGCGTATTGCAATGGAGAACCAAGAAACAAGAAAATTGTTGTTAGTAGTATGTGCTACCAATGTAGTTTAAATGCTTGAATAATAAATGACAAACCATGACAATTTCGTCACAATGGATTATGGATAACTGGCTGTTATTCTCACTATAAGAGGCAGAGTGAACCAGTTTTCTAGCAGTCGGTAAGTGAGCTTCAAATGAAACTTTCTAGGCCTAGTTGTGGAGCATGGAAAGTTGGATGTACGTGTTGACTATTGAGAAAATGATCGGGAACTTGGACTGGGATAAGTGGGTTATGAAGGTAGTTAAGGGAGATAATTTATTATATATGGTTTTGTTCTCTGTATTTTTGGACTAATGCATTCAGTAATCATTTTTTCTCATTCAGTAGCTCCTAGATTCTTCTCATTATTCTCTGTCTTTATTAATTATCTAGCCTTTTCGACAACATTTTCCATGGGCAGGGATATGGGGATGGAGGTCTGCTGCACCTTGGGAATGCTGGAGAAGCAGCAAGCAATAGAACTCAAGAAAGCGGGTCTTACAGCTTATAACCATAACCTTGACACCTCAAGGGAGTACTATCCTAACATCATAACTACAAGAACCTATGATGAACGCCTGCAAACACTTGAGCATGTTCGTGAAGCAGGGATCAATGTCTGTTCAGGTAAATTTGCTTTTTGCTTCTCATATCTTTATCTTCGCCGTGATGAATTCAGTATCTCTTAGGAATTCCAAACACTACCAGTTGCATGTAATGAATTCCATCTGAGACTCAAATCTCCAATGGTTATCGTGAATTCTCCATCCTCAATCTTATGATAATACAAGAAATATTGGATTGTATATATCAGGAGGAATAATTGGGCTTGGAGAAGCTGAAGAGGACAGAGTTGGTTTGTTACATACACTGGCAACTCTTCCAACACACCCTGAGAGTGTTCCCATCAATGCACTGCTTGCGGTAAAAGGCACACCCCTCGAAGCTCAGAAGGTATGCAATTCTCATGGTTGTTAGGCAAACGCTAAGATCTTTGGAAATTCTTTTGTATAGTATAGGCAATAACCTTAATAGATGAGTTATTTACGAAAATTGTTTCATTTATCTTGTTTTATTTATGTTATTTCAGCCGGTTGAGATATGGGAGATGATTAGGATGATCGCAACAGCTAGGATCATAATGCCGAAAGCAATGGTCAGACTTTCGCCGGTAGGGTCCGGTTTCTCCATTCCCGAGCAAGCACTGTGCTTTCTTGCCGGTGCAAATTCTATCTTCACCGGGGAGAAGCTATTGACTACTCCAAACAACGATTATGATGCTGATCAGACGATGTTCAAGCTGCTTGGACTAATTCCTAAAGCTCCTGATTTCTCACAAAATTCTGGAAAGGAATTTGAATCTGAAAATGTTGAAGTGACTGCTTCTAGTTCAGGTTGATAGTGCCATGTGAATTTTTTTTTTTTTTTTTTTTTTTTTTTTTTGTACCTGGGACAGTGTACTTTTTATCTATGCATATCTTCCATATGATTTAGCAAACTTCAATAGTAACTATATTGTCAAAACAAATATCCATTATTGTTTGCACAGTTGGTGTTCCTCTCAACAGAGTAAATTAAAAATTAATTTTCTAGCATAATATAAAATTGCTCAAATACATGCTCAATTTCACAAATCAGCTGAATGGAAGTATGTTTCAAAAACAAATGTGTGAATTTTGAAATATAATCAAGAAAATATAATAAATACTTAGATTATCGCTCAAGGCGATGCGACTTTTAACAATTAAATTTATGCACTATAAATAATTGATATAAAATTATAAATATGAATGTTGAATTACATAATTTATGTAATTTACATGCGAGATCAGATAATCACAAAATTTTTAAAATCTATAATATCAGTATATTATAAATAACGTAAAAATCGGATAGTAAATTCACAAATAGAAATTATAAAAATTCGTAATAAATCGCATAATTAAGTAAGTTTATCAAAATGTGAACTTTAATTTAATTACCATGCTCAAAGATCGCACAACAACTCGTGAAGATTAATTAATTGTAAATGAACTTCGTGAATGAATATATAAAAATTCTTCGATTATCCAAACTGCTTTTTCTCATTTAGTGACATATTAAATTTATATTGAAACACATTTTTTCCTTCGAAATGAACATTACACACTCTAAATTTTATGATTTTATGCGTTTCTTTTAGTGATTAGCTTTAATTGTTACTTAATTTAAATTCTATCAGTATAAAGTATTATACTTAATTTTATGAACTTAAATTTGTAGTAACAACGATAATTATCCTCATCTATATAATTATTTGATTTATTTTCATTTACATAAATCAGACAAGTAATTGTAGAATTAAAAACTTTATTTCGTAATTTTATATACTTAGAAATGCAAAAATAAGCGTAACAAGAATTGAGTTAAAGGAAGATATCACATCAAAAAGATTAAAAAAATATTAAGTAATTTTTTTAATTAGTAAATAAGTATGTCATGCTGACACCGCCAAGAGGCTGTTCACCAAACGCGACACTTCAATTATAATAATATAAGGATTAATAAATTACTATTTTTACTTAAAAATAAATAAATTATTCTACATAAATCTAGTTATAATTTTAGCCACTCATTATTTGATCTTCAAAAAGAAAAAAGTAAAACATTCTCATTATTTTTAATGTATCCAAATTCATTTAAATCTCAAGAAACTATCAAAACCTTTCAATTTTATCACGATAAAATTAAAAACATAAAATTATTATTTAATATTTTGAATTATAACTTTAAAAAAATGAAATTATATATAAAGTCTTTCCAAAATAAATTTTTTCTCATTTGATGTTTGTTTTAGATATTGGTTATTTTTAGTTATATTTTTAATTACTACTAATTAATGTTGGTTTATTTCAAAACTAATTTTATAATTTTCTTAAAATATTTAATATATGCCACATTTGCATCTTTGCACTATGTGGCACTTTCACAAATTATAATATAAAGATTAATGGTATGATAATATAACAATTCAAAATATAAAGATAAAGATTAATAAATTACTCTTTATTTAAAAATAATAAATTATTCAATGCAAATTCAATTATAATTTTAGCACGCTCTATTTTATTTAAGAATAATCCACTATTTGAATAATCCACCACATTACAAATCAAAACTATCTAAAACTATAACATTTTTTAATGCGGTGAAAATAAAATACTTATTATTTAATGTTTTTAATTAAAAATTTGAAAAATGAAATTACATTTAAAGTTTTTTGAAAACTATTTTTTTCTTATTAAATTTTATTTATCACATTTAATGATAAATTTATGTTTCATTAAAAAAATAATTATATTTGTTAAATTTTCCTATTTACATCTACCAATCAATATTGGTTTATTTCAAAAAATAGAATTTCCTTTTTTTAACTACAAAATTGATTTTTATTTTTTTTATTATTATTAATGAGTGCCACGTTGGCACTACTGCCAACGTGGCACTCCAGTTTTTATAATATAAAGATGGTTGCAGCTATAAACTTTTCAAATAATATTGAAAATGTTCCAAAACCACAAACTAGAACCACATGTGGTTTCTTTCTTGTGTTTTTGTGAAACAACATGTGGTTTCTGGTTAAAAACACCAGTTTTATATTACAAAACCCACATTAGTTTTTGAAAAAACCTGCTTATTTTCCATATTATAATTGTAAGATTGACCAGATTTTGTTAGAGGCTTGATTTCTATAAATTTGATTGCAAAAAATTGAGATTTTTACAAGTATTTTGATTTTTTTTTTCTATTTTCGAAATTCTACAATTAAATGCAAAATTTGTTGGTTTTTGATTGCCAAGGAATTGAAAATTGAAAACCAATTTCTTGCAAATTTTCTCTCCTTTATATTGGATTTAGTTTTCCAGGCAAGTAGACCGAAATTGTGCTTCAGTGAATTTTACATAAAATATATTTTACATATAAAATATTTTTCATAAAAATTCTTTGCATCAAAGAAAAATATTTTCTTAATGTGATATTTTCCAAGAAAATTTCGACATATCAAACACACGTCCATGGAAACAGACCATCACTGCCCAATATGTAATTAACAAGTTCAGCCCATTGTACAGCCCAGTGGGCAACTTAAAGATGAAGCCCAATCAACCAGCCCAAGGGGGCAGATTAGGGCAAGTCCCTGTCTCTCTCCCGCAGTCCCGCTTCCACATTCAAACTCATTTGTCTGCGGCTACCTGAGGCCGAAAGCCAGATAGCAATAAGGGGAAAGTACAGTATCAAATTAGGGCAATTAATCTAATTCCATTTCGGACTCGCTTCTTCGATCCAAAGGTATTTAGCGAACCATTGTAATCCATCTTTCTTCTTATTTGACCAGTATTCTAGTCTTTTTCTCTGTGGTCTGAGTTTTGATTGGAATTCTGAACATGGATTTGAGTTGATCTTAGGAGTTCATGCTTCAACTTAGTAATTGTTTCTTCTTCTTGTGTTTTTCTTTTCTCCGTTTTTTGGGTTCATTTTTGAACGGCCTGGTTAATGTAGTCCATAATTGTTATCCAGTATATATATTACAAGCCGTGTTTGTCACATTGTCCAAAAAGATAACATGCTGAAGCCACATTAGGGTTAACTTATAAATTGCGAGTGCCATTCATTTCACTATGTTTTTTCGGTGACCATTTTGTGGTGGCTTGGTTCGATTTTGAGTTATTCAGGCTTCGTCTATGGCGGTTTGGTATTTGTTATGTTGCCACTGTTGTGAGATTAGCTGGTAAGAGAAGTATGTTGTGTTGTGTTGGTTTAGGTTGTGCTACCATTTCAAGTTGTTAACCAGGAGACAGGAGAGGTAGGTAGGCGGTTGGGGGCTACACGAGAATGATGATTTGTTGTGAAGCTCTGTAGATTTATCTGTGGTTATAGAACCACTTGCTTGATTCAGTGCAGCTTAACCAACACGTGCTTAAAAGTTCTTATATTGGGCAATAGGCAACAACTCAATTTCAGATATTTTAATAAGGAATTCATGACATTGTGTATGAAGTAATTGGATAATGATAAGATTCAGAGACAAATTAACTAAATATACCCTTAGGGTATTGATACCTGTACTGCAACTAATATTGATTTCCTAGACATGAAAAGACACTTTGTTTTCGTGTTTCTAGATTCTGATAGATACACACAATGGTATTGCATTAAAGAGAAACTTACATGCATTCGTGCTTCATGCTTATTGTATGAACTATGAAGCACTAATGTTTAAAATGGTTAAATCAAGTGTGCCATCCTTGTGTACAGGAAAGTAGCCAAATAACACATGTGCCATTCAATTGGTAAGCTAATTCCCTAGACACAACTCACAAGACTTGAGATGGTAGATTGATTAGCTATTTATTATTCCCATGATTTCTGTATTAATGTTGAAGTGTCAAATTGAGTCCTATAATGCTGTACTTATTTCTCCTAAATGACATGACATACACATGCATTATTGCCTTCTCAAATCTATTCCCTCCTTGTTAATATCTGAAGCTAAATATTAAACAGTTACATTTAGGCTTTGTTCTCCCCACAACAGTTTTTCATTAACTTCCACTAACTTTTTCTCTCTCATCATTTTCAACCACTCATACAATTATTTTACATTTTTTAATCTATTTTCTTCAAATTTCAACCACACATTTAATACACAATTCGAGTAAATCAATAACATCTTCAAAAGAACACGGCCTTAAAGACATCATAATCATTTATAGTAACTCCATATTTATCCTTGTTGCTGTATATGCTACAGTGGTATTGCACATATTTTGTGTTACTTCCAATGTGAAGACCTTGGACAATGCATTATTATGCTTCTTAGAACATAAAAATAGTCATAATTGTAAAATTAGTTAAATGACAGCCAAATAGTAGAAAAATAAAAAGCAGAATGAAATTGGCCTTAACTAATGTAGATGTCTTACGTTGATAATGAACGTGATTACGTGATTTATTAATTTGAAGTGATAAATGTTTTACCATTTTGATATGATGTTTCATTACTGAGGACTAGTTTGCTTAAATATTCACACGATTGGTCGTGTTTATTATGCTAATGTAATATTTATCAAGAGCATGACCTAGTTCATGCTGAACTTAGACAAAGTGTGCAAATTTGCTAGCCTTTTGTGCGTTGAGCTTTTTCTCCCTATTTAGGTTCAGTCAGCCATTACTTAAACTTGTGCTGTTGTGAGGTTATTCTTGTAGCGAAACTCTGGGCTTTGCTGAGAATATTTCCTGCAGGATGCAGTCGGGTCCTTTCTGTTTTATGACTACTCGAATTTTGGAGCCATTTGGTTATATCAACTAATAGTATTTTTCATTCCTTGATTTCAGCATTGATTGAGATGGATGTAGAAACTCCAAATTCACAACGAAGGCATGTTACCATTAAACTATGGCCCCCCAGCCAGAACACACGACATATGCTAGTTGAGCGGATGACAAAAAATCTTTCTACTCCAACTATTTTCACCCGCAAGTATGGCAGTCTCAGTGAGAATGAAGCTTCAGAATATGCTAAACAAATTGAAGAATCAGCTTTTTCTGATGCAAATCAACACTATGAGCAACAACCTGATGGTGATGGCAGTTCTGCTGTGCAATTGTATTCTAGGGAGTGCAGTAAGCTCATTTTAGAAGTTCTTAAAAAAGGCCCTGGTGTGGAGGAGAAAGGGATTGCCAAGTCTCAGGTTGTGTCTGCTGCGGGTGAAACGTTTTTTGATATCTCCAAAGGCCAGCGTGCATTTATAGAAGCAGATGAGGCAAAAGAACTTCTGATGCCGTTGAAAGAGCCTGGAAATTCCTATACTGATCTATGTTTTAGCAATAGAAGCTTTGGACTAGGTGCAGCTCATGTTGCTGGCCCTATCTTGGCATCCATTAAGAACCAGTTGAAGAAAGTTGATCTATCAGATTTTGTTGCAGGACGATCAGAGGCTGAAGCTCTTGATGTCATGAATATATTCTCTGAAGCTCTCGACGGTTCTCATTTGGCTTGTCTGAATCTCTCAGATAATGCCTTGGGTGAAAAGGGAGTTAGAGCTTTTGGTAAGCTCCTGCAGTCTCAAACTAGCTTAGAGGAACTATATCTAATGAATGATGGGATTTCAGAGGATGCTGCACGAGCTGTCTGTGAGTTGGTTCCTTCCACAGAGAAGCTAAGGGTTCTTCATTTTCATAATAATATGACAGGAGATGAAGGGGCTATCGCTATTGCCGAGATTCTAAGACGTTGTCCATTGCTGGAAGACTTTCGGTGCTCATCTACACGAGTAGGGTCCGCTGGAGGAGTTGCTTTATCTGAAGCAATTGCGGGATGTACGAATCTGAAGAAACTTGATCTACGGGACAACATGTTTGGCGTTGAGGTCGGAGTGAAGTTAAGCGAGGCTCTTTCTAAACACGAATATCTTACTGAGGTTTATTTGAGTTACCTTACTCTTGAAGATGAAGGATCAATTGCAATAGCCAATGCTCTCAAAGATTCAGCTCCATCACTCAGGGTACTGGAGATGGCTGGTAACGATATCACAGCCGAAGCTGCTTCCAGCTTAGCTGCTTTCATATCTGCAAAGAAGAATCTTGTGAAGTTGAATCTATCTGAGAATGAACTTAAGGACGAGGGTGCCATTCGGGTCAGCAAGGCGTTTGAAGGCCACGATCAACTGAAGGAAGTTGATCTTAGTCAGAATTTAATAAGAAGAGCTGGGGCCAGATCGTTAGCTCAGGCTTTGGTTGATAAGCCAGAGTTCAAGTTGCTGAATGTGAATGAAAACTTCATTTCTGATGAAGGTATAGATGAGTTGAAGGATATCTTCGAACAATCTCCACAAATGCTTGCATCGTTGGATGATAATGATCCTGAAGGAGGAGCTGATGATGATGGGAGAGAGTCTGGGGATGATGTTGAAGGCAGTGAAAATGAATTGGAATCCAAACTCAAAAATCTTGATGTCAAACAAGATGAATAGAGGCCTCTCTCTGTGGCTTTTTATGCAGAGTTGTCGCCTTAAACTAGAAATTTGTCTAGCTCCACTCTACATGGTTTGTTATTTTGAACTTAGTCTTATTTGTTTGGCATTTCTTGCATAACTCGATCAGGGCAGTTGTCCTGCTGTAGAAGCTAATTGATGTACCATCAAGAGTTTGATTGATGGAATATTTTCATGATTAATATGTAAGCAAACTTATGTATTAGTTAGACCTAGGCAAATTAATGCAGAGTTGTAATTCTTATGTGGGATCTATGTAATATCTGTGGCTTAAAATGCGTTTCATTTTCTGTTGCGCAGTGATGTTGTGTTGTTGAACCTTTCTTGATATGACTAACGTGGTTATATGAGCATGTTTGTGCTTGGAGACATTGTACACAGGGTGCAAAATGATGGGTCGTTCATTTGAAGTGCAGGCCGGTCAAGAAACAGAATGGTGCAAAATGATGGGTCGTTCATTTTGGCATGGTCGGAATTTTGTACAGAATTGTGGAAATGAGGATCAAAATGTCACAATTTTTAAAGGGCAGCAACTCTAAACGATGGCTTGTTTGTGCCAATCAGGCTCAAGCTTGATGATAGGCTTGTTTATTATCTTTTTTCACTTGCAAAAGTCGCTCTTACACAAAACTGATCTGGTACCATCACTAGTTCCATAATATGGAACCATCAAGTCTATGTGGCGCTGAGGTGGCGGTGCAAGTTGGGTCACTGGTTTGGAAATTGCAGATCTGGTCCCCCCCGGTGCCAGAATTAACAGAAGACGAAAAATGAAGGGACCAGCTGGTAAATTTCGAACAAAAAACCCCCAAATGCAGATCCTTCAGCCCTAATTCGAAATGGACGAGCGGAGACGGTGAAAATTGGCTACAACGAAATTCGTGAAGCTGGTGGACGTCCTCTGTTAAATCTGGTCGAGAAGCCAATCGCCGCCGAGCAAGCCACCGCCGATCGCCACCATCAACCTCTCACTGCTGTGGGTCACCTCAGATTCGATCTTCTCATTGTACGTATCTTATCTTTTTCAAGAACGAAGTGTTGCGAGCAGATCTGTATGCAAGAACTTTGATTTAATTCTTGATTCTTCTTGCCACCAGCATCATACTTGGGATTTATCTAGGCTCGAATCATTTTTTTATTTTTTTCTTTTTTAATTTCTCTGCCCCTTTTTTTCGAAAGCCCGTTTCTGAACTTTTTCTCCCTTTTTTTTTTTCTTTTTTCGATTCTCTGCACGTGAACTATCATGTATGTGACCCTGTTGATTTTTCGTGAACTATCATGTATGTGACCCTGTATGGTCCCTTCATTTTTCGTCTTCTGTTAATTCTGGCACCGGGGGGGACCAGATCTGCAATTTCCAAACCAGTGACCCAACTTGCACCGCCACCTCAGCGCCACATAGACTTGATGGTTCCATATTATGGAACTAGTGATGGTACCAGATCAGTTTTGCGCTCTTACAAGACAAAACAGATGATGAATAAGTTTCCATAATGGTACAGCTTCTATACCAAACTGGTGCAAGTTTCGGCTTGTGTTCTGGTTCTAGCAACTCTGCCCCCAGCTCCCCTGCATTTAGGGGGGTGGGGGGTGGGGGAGGGTTGTGACTGCTGAAAGTTCCAGCAAGCTGGAATGACAACAAATTCCGTGCAAGCTTACACCACTCTCTCTCAATTCCAACCTGCCAATGTCAAAATTGTCCATCAAATGAACACTATTGTTTTATTTGGAACATCAATAAATGTGCAGTGGATAAATTTAGTCATAAAACTTTTGTGATTAATAGAAAATTTATTACTAACATTTAATGTCAAAATTGATAACATCGAACATGCAATAATTCCTATAAAAAGGACCCCGATTTTTCTCTTAATTATTTAAAAAAAAAGAAATATCATAAATATTTAGATTTAGTAATATTTTCCGGAAAAGCAATATATTTCTTAATTTTAATCCCAAAAATGCCTCCAAAGAAAATTGCTAAAAGTGCCTTTAAAAAATCTTGCCAAAAAAAAAAAGTGCTTTTATAAAGAAAATTACCAAAAATGCTTGAGGTCTGAGTTTTTACTTTTTAGTCCTCTGTGTCACCATTCGCATAATTCTTCTTTTTTATTTATTTTGAGGACATTTTTCCACAGGAAACTTTTTCTCCAAAAACTTTTAGAGCCAAAATTTACCTTAAAGCCTCGCCATTAATGCACTTCAGATCTTCATAACTACCCTATCTGACTCCCAACACCATCCTTCTACGGTATACGCAGTTGCATTTACCAACGAGGGGCAGGAATTTATGCGCCCATTTGTTAATTCCTAAGGAGAACCAGCTGAAATTACACTACCATTTGCTGAAATTCAGGTTTCGTTCTATCTCATTCTTCACATTTTGCTACATTTGATTCTTCTTTAGTGGTTTTGTTATATAGCATGATATTCATTTTCTGGTCTTTGTCGTTTTGGTCCGGTTTATCTGATGCGTTTAAATTTGGTCATAATCAGACATGAGTGTCCAACTGTATTTTCTTGTTGATGCTTGCTTTCATGGTAGGCAACTGTGTTAGATCTGTTCTCCTATCGCCCATGCGAGAATGGAGTTGTCAGTGTGTGCATGCATTCATATACCGCCTGCGGAAGTTGTTTCTCTTCGTGAAATGGTTAACCTTGTAATCATTAAAAATCTACCAAGTAAGGAGTTTGAATTTGAGGTTTAAGAAGCTTGTGAATATTAAGAGAGTGGTTAGTAGATTGTGAAATGGGAAACGTTAATATAACCAAATCTATTGGTGATATTTTTTCTGTTCTGAAGAGTAAATTCTATTAGACATGTCAAAACTTAAACCGTGGTGAATTTCATGTTGTTTCTGTTAAGCAACGGGTAATGAGTAGTGAAGCTCTTTTAGGAATTTATTCCTTGCATGCTTCATGCCAATATTGAACATTTTTGTGTTCACTGATATCCTCTTTTCCGTTGAGAATCTTGAAATAAAAAGTTGTAAAAGTTGTTAGAGTTGAGATCCTTTCTTGAAGAAGTATATAAAATTAATGTCATTGAGCTAACATTTGATCCAAACCCCGTTGCACATTTCTGTAAGCTTGATCATCGAAGCAATTAATTACCTTGAGAAAATGACTTTGATTTAACTCAAACAAACTGGAGCAAGAGAAATGATCAATGAAGATTTTTGGCTGTCCATTCTATTGCATTTCCAGAACATTTGGCTTCTGTGGTTGTCTAAAGCCCTACAAGTTAACATGAGCCTGCCGAAGAGGTTGGAAGAGAAAATGTTCTGCAAATTCTGTAATTATCTAAATAATGATACAGCAAAATAAAATACAACTTGGATATGAATGTGTCTCAAGATGCTGGTAGAATGTATCTCAATAATTAGATAACTGTCCACTTTCAAATATTTTATCGCGTACCCCCATTGTGTACCTTTTCTTCCCAATTAAATATATATCATTTATAGCATTAAAAATGTAATTTTTTTTCCCTCTCTATTTGCCATGATCTTTTTCTGTCTGCTATCCTAATTGATTGTTCAACACTATCACGAGATAAATATTTGTTTGTGAATTGTCTGCCATCAATTCTCATGAAAATATATAGCCCAATGCACTCTCTCTCTCTCTCTGGATTCCCATTGTTGAAACCTGAGGGATGCATTTTGTATATTGTGCTCGTTTTCACATCCTTTTTACCAGTTCCACTGATGCCTGTTTGTGTTCAGTTACAGCGATTCTAAGAAACTGGAGTATTTATAAATCATCAAGGGTGTCAACAGTTACAGTTGGAATCAGGAATCTCATCTCCAGTCCATTAACATACTTCTACTTTGCCAATTATTTTAGCCTTGAAAGAGTGCAGGAAGTTGGATACTGCAGCTTGGACCCTGTTGGGCACCTAAATTGACACAATGATCAGCAAAGAACTGTTATTGACGTATCTGTATCTATTGATTTATATCTTATTGTCATCCGGAGTTATTTTGTATAACAAGGTATGTATGTCATATTCTTCTAAATGTAAGCCTCTCTCTGTCTCTCTCTCGTAAAGGTTTATTGCTTATTTATTACCGTCTCTCATCCGGTCCATGGATACCACTGGCCTGTATGTGGCTTCGCCACTGGCAACAGGTCAGTTTCCAAGACATGTAGGACACCACATGATTCAGGCATATTTGAAATGTGGCATGCCCAAATCCCAAATATGTTTTGGTTTTGTACAGCTCGTGACACCTTGCTGGACACTTGCCAATGTAAAAGATAAAAAATGAGAAAGAGAAAAATAATGTTATTTTGATCAAGACGTCACTCATCGGTCATGCTGGTACTTTTACTAAAAGCTACTCTCAACTTGTCCTTGATATGTCATGCCCATGTTGGTGCTTCCTTGTCATAAAATATTGTACCGAGGAGATAGCCGGTGAAGTTAGGCATCTCCTTCTAATGTGCTTTAAATTGTCAATTCTGTATTTCTGCATAAACTTTTACTGCTTCAAAAGGTCAATGTTCAAAAGTTAGAATATTGATAATCTAGAGGCAACCACTCTACTAACGCATAGCACTGCAAATTGATGTTCTGTTCTTTCCTTAGAAAATAAGATAAGTTTTTTCAAGAAGTTTTTGCCTCTTAGTTGAGATTACTGCATCCTATTGCTTAATTCACTACCTATAACATGAACTGGTAGGTTGTCGCTGTCAACCATATTCGGCATGGAAATACCTGAACATTGTCGATTGGATCAAATCTTTGCAGTAGTGTATCTGTGTTGATTTCAGTTTCCAGGATATTCATTTTCTGTGCATTTCTACTGTAACAATTGCCAGACTAATGTTTCTGTATTTGTCGTTTGCTCTTTTGCAGTGGGTTCTGTCACCAAAATATTTCAATTTCCCATTGCCAATAACACTTACCATGATTCATATGGGCTTTTCGGGCTTGGTGGCCTTCTTGCTGGTCCGCGTCTTTAAGGTATGGGTAGTTTGAAACGTCTGTTGTTTCATTCCACTTTCTTTGGTAGTATACTGATATTTGTTGTTATGTATTGACTCTTACTTTGACTATAAACGTTCATAATTTAGACTGTTAAGCCAGTGCTGGTCTTTCTCCCACTGACTCTGTATCATTAACAAGGATGGTGTAAGCTAAGATAATGGCAGAGAATGCGATTTGTTGCCTACTCCGAAGAAGGGGAAATCTTGTGGATTGACAGATATTGACATATATGAGAGAATTGTATTCACCATATCCGCTTTGGGATTTGCCTCAGTCAAGTAAATATGTATATTCCAGTTACAACTTTGCCATTCTTACACCTTGCATTACAGTTCTACCAGAGGCCTTGTCCTAGTACGTTTCCCTCAATGGCCACAGAATTGTAGAATCTCCTTTAGAGTCGTCAGACCTTTAGACCTTAAATGTGTGCATGGCACACGAGTTTATTCCAATTTCAACATTCAGCTTTATCCTTTTGGCAATCAAGCTTCTATATTACCGGTCTACTTTTTCAACAGTCATTTTCATGCCTTAGATTTGGCATTTAGTAACCTTCAGTTCAGTTTAATAAATTTGCAAGTGCCAAAATTTTTTTCGTTTACCCAATAGAACGCATCTTGGAGTTTTGTTGCCGGGGGGGGGGGGGGTGTGGTAAGGGTTCTCCAGTTGCTATCCAGCCAGCATTTTCCCCTTGTATACGATGTTTCACTTTTTATGTCTGTCTTTTTATGAATAATCAGTCCACTGATATAGTCATGATTTTTCAATTATGCAGGTTGTATCACCCATCAAAATGACATTTGAAATGTGAGAGATGTATCTGCTCACATTATTATTCGTTTCTGTAGAATTTCCTTGTATGACCAGTTTCCATTTTCTTTGCAGATATGCTACTTGTGTAATTCCTATTAGTGCCTTTTTTGCCTCAAGTCTTTGGTAAGCATGATATTTGCAGAAACAGAATCTTAAACCTTGCTGTCAATTTTGTTTGCCAACCACAAGGGCATACTGTTTCTCAGTAGTGAAACTTTGTTGACTCACATATTGAGCGCAATATTTTAGATTTTTTTTTTTAATTTGAAGGTGTGTCTTTTAGCACTGTGCTAAATTCTCACACAAAACAACCATCACTCACCTTTGCCTTGATGATCTTGGGCACCCATTCATGCCTTACAATTGCAAATAAACAAAAGAGAGTTAAATTATTAATAGTGATGTTCTTGCATTTACTGATTAGGCAACAAATGTGTAAAAGATTGATGGTTAGCCCAACAATCAATGGTTCGAGACACTAGGAATGAAAAATTGCTCTCCAGTTCCATCGTAGACAGAGATGCTCTCTTCCTTCCCCCACCCTCGACCCCTACCCACATATGCTTAGCAAGTCTTTGCCTTTTCAAGCAATCAGTTCTTGTCTTGTGGGGTTTTCAATTGACATCTGATAGAACTACCGGTTTATATAACAGCGATCTATCTGAACAGACAAATGAGCTGGTAGATAACTGAGCATTTCTTCAGTATCAATATGTTATTACTGTATGGATCATATTCAAAGTGTTTCTTCCCTCATTCAGATCCTTTACTGACATGATGCATATTTGGAGGATGACTTTCTTATGATGCACTTTTTGTCTCATCTAGTAACCATAGTTTGTGCTTTGAACAGGTTTGGCAATACTGCTTATTTGTTCATCTCGGTGGCCTTCATCCAGATGCTCAAAGCTCTAAGTATGCTCATATGTTTTCTATTACTGCTTTTAATTGATGATATCCTGAAATTTGCTGATCAAATCTGTTCCCTATACCCATGACAGTGCCAGTGGCTACATTTCTCATGGCAGTTATTTGCGGCACTGACAAATTAAGATGTGATCTATTTTTGAACATGGTCTTGGTTAGTGTTGGTGTTGTCGTATCTTCATATGGGGAAATCCACTTTAACATAGTAGGTACAGCTTATCAAGTTACGGGAATATTTGCTGAAGCTCTTAGGTTGGTCTTAACTCAAGTTCTACTCCAGAAGAAGGGATTAACCCTCAATCCTATCACAAGCTTATATTACATTGCTCCTTGCAGGTTTGTGTTATAAAAACTTCTCCTGGCTTTCTTCCTTCATTTTCCTTTGCTGTTAGAAATGTATTTATAGCTTTATTTTTCAGCTGTGTTTATTCGTGATAATAACTCTCACCAGGTTTTTATGTGCAGTTTTGTGTTTCTCTTTGTTCCATGGTATCTTTTGGAGAAGCCAGGAATGGAAGTCTCGCAGATCCAATTCAATTTCTGGATATTCTTCTCAAATGCACTTTGTGCCTTGGCTTTAAATTTCTCAATTTTTTTAGTTATCGGTAGAACTGGTGCAGTGACCATTCGAGTTGCTGGCGTCCTAAAAGACTGGATACTCATTGCCCTGTCAACTATTATTTTTCCAGAGTCAACAATTACCCAGCTAAATATCATCGGATATGGGATTGGTACCCTTCTTCATTGTTAAATTTGAAATGTTTTAGTTGCTTGAAGGCTTATTAATATTATCATTTTCTGTACAGCTTTATGTGGTGTCGTTATGTACAACTACTTGAAGGTCAAGGACGTTCGTCAAGCCCAAACTCCTGTAGAGAGTGCCCCAGAACGAGCAGCAAAGGTAAACAATTTCTCTTTTAATTTACATGACTCTCGTTTTAAAAGGTTGTTGTTTTGACAATATCATCACATAGCATCCAATGGAACAACTACTGCTTATTTATAGTGATTGGAACCAATCATCTACACATTGTGACTGTTTATGTATAGATGAACAACATTTGTTGGTGAAGAGTAATGAAGACTCGTTTCCCACTCTAAATGGTAGCTTGCATGGCTGCTAGTTGTATATGGCCATATGGGCATTTGAGTGACCTAGGTTTGCTTCTTTTAAAAAATTGCAGGTTTAAGATGGAAAGCAAGTAATCTGAAATGTAACTAGCGGATGACATTATAAATCAAGAATCCTGCAAGGGACTAATGGAAGAAGCAGTTGGAATGTGGATGAAGCGAAGTAAGAGGCGTCGCTCATTTAGGATGAAGCCATCATAATAGCTGGTTTGCACAAATCATGTTGATACGATCAGATTCCATTACACTTGTCGTTTCTGTACTAGTTTTATTCGTCAAACCAAAACACATAGGCAAGAGCAATTCTCAAGTATATATCGGCCAGGGGATGGAAAATTTAACTATAAAACTCGAACCGCTCATTGTGACCCAATCCCATTATGTGAGCCTTCTTCTTCTTTCTTTCTTCCCTTTTTTTTTTTTGTAATTTTTTCTGGAGGTTGCTGAAATGTCAAATGCGGACTCAAATATGCATTTATCCCATAATTTGTCGAGTAGGTTTAAAACAGTTATAGCGTGACGTGAATAATGCCATTTGTCCTCGGATTTATAAAAGTTTAGTATTTTACATTCATCCGATGGGTCAAAATGTAGTGTCAGATCTGCCTATATTTGTTTCTTTCATTACACAGAATCTTTGAATGGAATATACAGTGGTTGATTAAGCCTTCCATCTTTGATCGTCTGCAACGAAGCTACCTAACTTTCATAAAATCAGAGTATACATTTTTTTCCCCCATTTCTTTTTTTATAAAAAGTATAAATCTAGTAGTGCACAGTGACAGAAACGAATGGTTCAATTTAATTAAATAGCATATTGTGTTTGAAAGATGAATTGAAGTTTAACGTCGCATTATAATTAAGGTGGTGTGTCAAGTTTTTATTAGATACAACAATGAGAGAAAAAAAAAGGGCTACAACTATGAACTCGAAGTACTTGCTTCTTCAAACTATTCGAGTTAAGTCTTTTTCTAACTGAAATATTAAAAAATTTAACAAAATTATTCATATATGACAATACATCAGAATTATGTGCGAGATCAAATCAAACCTTATATTAGAACAACGAGTGTAACTTCGCCTGAGCTCTAGAGGGAGTTTCTAAATGTTGAGTCAAATCAAATCCAAACCTTTACATTTTAAAGCTCAAATTCGACCCGACCCAAGTCGTTGACATGTTTAAGTTTATTGGAAAGCCTCAACATGTACCAAGGCTATTAGAGGGTGTTAGCATACTTCCAAAAATATATTTTAATGTATTTTTTTCAAATTTCAAATTTGGTCAAATAAATCACATCAATCTATTTCCCTACTCATTAAATCTCCACCACCCATTCATAAAAATACATTAAAACTCATCCGCTAACACAATCAGTTACTTATCCAAACCGGGTGCTGTATGTGTCATTTTGCCCAATTTAGCATAAGCCCAAAAAAAGTGGACCTTTTTCTAGCCCATTAGTAGTCGTTCCCTCGAAAACAATTTTTTTTTTTTTTTTTTGTGAATACTTTTCGTGTTTTTCTGTTTTCAGCTCCGATGGTTCTTTCGAAGCTCTGATGCATCCTTTGATTCTTTCCGTCAGCTCCGCCTCGGCCGCTCTTCTATGAAGTGTGGATAATTGCATGTGCTGCTGAAATTTATCTAATCAGATTCTGTATCCTGTTGATTTGCTGACTTTTTTAATGCTGTTTTTGGATCTCTAACCCGACGGTTGAGGATGTAAGATTTATCAAATTATCTTTTGATCAAGAAACAATTATTCAGTTCTGGCCTTTACTGAATCAGATGTCCGATTCCTGTCTTTGTTTCTTCTTTAATCCATGTGTTTATACTCTATACTGGGAAAAACATCAGATAGTTTACCCTGTATCGTGTGATTTGCATAATTGTCAATGTGCCCACGTGTATTTTCAATTTGATATGGTGTTCTTGGAAACTGCTTACCTAGTGTATTGACTTTCGAGGATAATTGAGGTTGGAGGTACTTCTGTATCCTCTCCGTATGCCTTTTTTTTCTTGGCTTGTTTGTAACTAGAGGTAACATAAAAAATTAACTTCTTTAGTACTCAACCGAAAAGAGAAAGAGACAAGGTTAATGATTTGCAATCTCGTACTGCAAAAGGGTGATGCAATCTCAGGAGTCAGGATGAATTTTTTGACATCATATGGGTCTCTGTGTGTGTGTGTATTTGTTAGAAACATTGTATTTTTTAAACTTACATTGACAAATGATAGTTTTAACTTTTTTCTTTTTTTTTTTTAATCTCTCTTTTTCATTTGTTCGGGTTTTTTTGGTGGGGGGTGGGGGAGGCGGTTGAATCAGAAAGGGAAGCACATGAATATTTTCGACTTTTGGATATTTAATATTGACACTTCATCATGCTAGCCTAAAGAAGATTAAGGTTAGGATTTTCATTTCACTGTAACACGTTTAAATTGTTCCCCCATGCACAGTAAAACTCAGTCATGAGGTGGCTACCTACGACCAAGAACATAATTCTTAACTAAAACAATAGGTTACTAAGATCCAGCAAGGGATCTATTGGATATTTTGATCTGATTCCAAGGGAGCAAGACATAAAAATGGTATTTGCTTGACAAGGAGAACATGGACCATATAGATCCAAGGGAGCAAGACATAAAAATGGTATTTGCTTGACAAGGAGAACATGTACCATATAGATCTGATCCAGTTTTGTTTAGTTGATAATCAAAACTTGACCTGATGTCTGTACTTTCTAAACGCAACTAGGCCGTACCTACCTCTGATACTTTGCTGGAATTATTTTCCAATTTATTATATGAATAACTTCCACTGATTCTCTTATGTTGAAGACATGAGTTTTAACATAAAGCCATTATGCAAGTTTTATACTCTCCATTTTAAATTGCTCCCTCCAAATGAGCCCCCGTTAGTGTATGTGTTTTTACATATGTTTACACATTTTTATACATTCTTTTCAACCCCACTCATTCTCTCTCCTATTTCACATTCACATATCGCGTGGGACCTACCTATACTACACAAATCTCCACCATTCAACTCCTCTCACTCTCTCCTATATCGCATAAAAATTCACAAAAATTCATTTTTACACATACACTAACACGCGCTGAATTTTAAGTCTAGTGTTATAGATAACCAGTTACTACTTTTCTGTGATTTATATCAGTAAAATTTGGGGATAGAATAAAAAATAATATAAAACTTTTGCTGTCGAGTTGTGTGAGACTCGTTTCATTGATCTTTTGTTTGAAACCTCTCATAAATGGTTGTGTTCTTGTTTTCTTTCTAACTCAGCAATTAGCATTTAAGATTTATCACCTGAAGGTAGTTTTATAAATTTCATTTCTAAAATCCTCCATTATTTAGTTGTTTGGTAACTAAACTTGCGTTTGCCCTGTCTGCCTTCTGCAGCATTACAAACTGCAGGGCTCTCAAGAACACCAACATTAGTGTAAGGAGTGTGAGGGCATGGAATCTTCTGGTGAGCCTGCAAGAATTTGTATCATTCAATATTAGATTTTTTATTTAGCTGGTTTACTCGTCTTGTTAGTTACAGTTGGGATAAGTAGGGAATCAGGGATTGACAAGTTAATGGAAATCGCTTTTAGAAGGATGATGGTCCATCAAGAAAGATGGGGTTGTATTTTTTTTTTCTGTTAAATTTGCGGAAGGACTCAAATCATTAATGCTGGATACAGTTATACTTTTTGAGAACATATTACTAGAGAATAGATTCTTTGATCTCATTTATAGCAATTTTTTTGGAAGTATTCTTTTAGTATCAATGTACATAGTAACATTAATCAAGATGTGATCCTTCTTTTCTTGTTGAGTAGATCAGATGTTGAATTTGTCACTCATGTGCATGCTGTTGCCTTTTTTTTTTTGCCTCTCCTATGATTTATTATATTCAACAGATTCTAATAGAAAAGTTCACATCTCTTATCTTCTCTTCTCTCTTCAATTCTTCACACACCCATTTTGTCCCCTTCAAAAAAATGAGACGAAGGTTGACAATTGTAGGGTGCTCCTGTATTTCCAAACAATGCCCTGTGTAATCCTCCATCCACCGTGTATCTACCATGTTGAGGCCATCCTGGTAAATTGTTTAGAATGGTGGATTTTCAAACCACACCCCCCCCAAACTGGGTAGCAAGTTGCTTCAATGGGCTTGGATAACCACCTCATAACCCAAGAAGAGAGAGAAGAGTTTCTGCATTTTACTTGTCATACTCAGTTCTTAATCATCACGTTTTGTGTAATAACACACTTCATTTTCCAATGAGAAATATACTCTTTTGCTTCTCATTTTAGGGACTAGTTTACAGTTTTGTGATAGATTCTAGTTTTTGTGCATTTGTCTCTAGTTATGGTTGTCTACATTTTCTCTCTTTTTTCTCGTGGCCTATGACTGACCTTCACTTCTTAATGCAGCTGGTCTCTCAAGGGAGACATCTGTTGTTGTTGTCACATTGGACACAAGTGAAGTATATATTATTGCTAGTTTGTCCACAAGGGCTGACACACAGGTGATATATATTGATCCCACAACCGGGGCTCTTCAATATAATGCAAAGCAAGGTTATGATGTTTTCAACTCCCAAAATGATGCTCTTGACTACATCACAAATGGTTCAAAATTTCTCTGTAAGAGTATAACTTATGCAAAGGCTATACTGGGCTATGCAGCCCTTGGTAGCTTTTCTCTGCTGCTCGTAGCGACAAAATTGACTGCCACCATACCTCAGTTGCCCGGTGGAGGGCGTGTATACACAGTAACTGAGAGCCAGTGGATTAAAGTTTCACTTCAAAATCCTCAACCACAAAGTAAAACAGAAATCAGGAACATTCAAGAGATGACTGAGCTTGACATTGATGGGAAGCACTATTTCTGTGAAACTAGGGACATCACCCGGCCTTTTCCAAGCCGTATGCCCATGCAGAAACCTGACGATGAGTTTGTCTGGAACGCATGGTTCTCCACACCTTTCAAGAATATCGGGCTACCACTGCACTGTGTCATTCTTCTGCAGGTTCTAGTTACACTTGGTATCTTCACATTTATTCTTACCATGCATTTCTTTTGGTTCATTGCAATTTAATCACAAGCAGCGTATTTATGCTTAGTTTGCTGTCCTGTCCTAATGTTGTTCTTGTTTGTGGGTTTTATCCATCTACAAGAGTAGCGTTAGTCTAACATTTGCTGTTTGCCAACATTGTGCATTTTCATTTAATTTTTGTTTACTAAGGACTTCTGATTTGTATAATTCCTTTTGAGTATGTAATTCTACAAAATGTTCCAGAGTCTGTGATACATGCAGTGCTACATTCCTGTCACTGTTTCAGAGTCAAAGAGATAGTACACTTACACTATAGAAAGTTCGCTAAATATTTTTTTTGATTGATGATGTGATTATGAAATATTCGGTTCTTTTGAATTGTGCCTTACTCAGGTTGATGCCTGAATCTGAGGAACTTTCCACATTGCTACCATCTTTGGATCTTATAGACCAATATTAACCAATTGAAATCTTATACGACATTCAGTTGTTGCTGTTTAATTCTATTTGTTACTTGGTTCTGGGCAATAATTTGATTTACAATTATTAACCACCAAGTGTCAGAAATTGTGTAAAAGATCACACTTTATCTTGAAGGTTGGAAACAAACCGAAGTATCATAAGCTTCAGTCCACGTAAACTTGGTTTCTACGCTTGTTTAGTTATGCTATCCAAGTGTTCTTTTAAATGATGTAACTTTTTGATCCCTGGCTCCACTGAAACAAGTTTGCAAGTAGATGCCTGGCTCCACTGTCACCCATACAGCAAGAGTCCAGTACATCAGTGGCAGTTACAATGAGAACTTGTAGACTCCTATCAATCTAAAGCGGAAGGGCATAAGATTGCAGACAAGTTCTGCAGAATTATGCAAACTAAAAATGTGGACTTTGGGGGTAGAAGGTGAAGAGTACTTTCATTTTATTTATTTTAGGGACTCAGCTTTTTTAGTACTTGAAAGGTGAACCAGGGTGATGGCACTGGGACAAGTTCATTGATTGGTAAAATTGTAGTATGTATCTTTAATTTCAAGCCTTCCACTTGTTCCTGGGCTTCCTAGAAAGCTCCTTTGTAAATCGATGAACAGATATGGGTCCTGAACTTGCAAGATAAAAATTAACGTGGCCTTTGTAGTCAGCAATACAGCTAATGAAATTGTTGAGGACAATTAATTGGAATTGAAACATACTACCATCCCATGAACCAAAACTTCCCCAAGACATTCCACGGTTTCTCCTTCACCAGAAGTCCCAAGTCGATACTATGTGCCTTCTTGTTATACATGATTCTTAATTGCATGTAAACACCTAATGTTGATTGATCTGTTAATAAGGTTTGTGACTTTATGAACCAGAACAGTTGTCTTCTAGAGATGTTAAAATATACAATGAAAATTCTCATTTCATTAATGCAAATGTACAGGGATTTGCAGATTATCGTATTTTCGGAAGCCGGGGCCAGCAAGAGGGGTTAGTTGCACTCATTGCTCGTCGTAGTAGGCTGCATCCTGGTACTCGGTACTTAGCGAGGGGTTTAAACTCGTGTTATAGCACAGGTATTTAATATGGTTTCTTTATCTTCTGTTTATGTTGGAGAATCCACAGGAACCACCGATACATCACTGATCACATGTTGTCTATTCTTATGTTATTATTTCTGAATCGTATTAAAGTTTTATTCTTGCTGACTTAATACATGTTTGAAATTGTTCTATGGAATAACTGGTGAATATTTTTGCACCATTTACATAGCTATTCTAACTAACCAGTGATTATTGGTGAAACCTGGTATGTGGCTGTTCATATTCCCCCTGACCACTTACAAATCTATAATATTTTTGCAGGCTTTTTTACTACGTCTTTCATTTGGATGATAGTTCTTTTAAGACCTGAATGGTTAGATGCCCATTTGCTTCCCCCTCTCTATGGTATATGTCACAGCTAGTAGTTACATTTTTTATATTTTTGATGTAGGACAATTAGCGAAGGCTTAGGATTTTGTCTCCTTTTGCTCTCTTATTTGGAATAGAATTTCCTTTTTCATTAGATTGAATTTTTAGTGTGTATTTAGGTAAACTTTTATTTTGCTTGAAACTGTTGGAGTGTAGGGTAAGGGAATTGAACTATTGACCTAGAGGATGCGAGACCAACCCGGGTGCCACCAAACCACATGAGTCTTGGCCAAAAGTGATTTTTTTAGATTGATTAGTAGCGAAAAATCGAAGAACATAAGGCTTGGATAATAATTAGGGATTTGAGATGTGGATTAATATTCAAGTTTGACTTTGAATGAGTAAAAATTAATTTTTAGGTAGGAATAAGTTGAAATGAGTACATACTTGTTTTCTTTTCTTTTATACTTGTTTTCTTTTCTTTTAGGACAATCGTGTTTTTGTTTTCTTTTTCCCCCATAACTCCACTTCCACGTTAAAATTGGTATGAAAGCAAGGTCTATCCTTGTTTGATGCCCACTCTTATGGTGGTTGTACTTTGGTGCACTAAACTTGCAATGACATTGGAGAATTGCAAAAATACCACCCATGAACTAGGGTCTAGCACGAGGACGCCGAGGAGGGACATGTTAGATGCCGCGGCTAGCAAAAATTTGTATATTTTGATCTATTTAGAGTTTTGATAGCTTCAATAAGTCCAAATCATGGCAAGTTGGCAACACGTGGCTTGAGATTTTGTTCGAGTTCAAGCTAGGTGGGAAACATGATGTATGACAGTTTGGTAGGTTAAGATTGTATCTCATTTTTCTTTCTTGTTTAGGAGCTTGCTAAAATTTTATCTTTTTTTTGTATTTTTTATTTTCGGTGGCGGCGGGGTGGGGTCGGGGGCAAAATAAAAGTGATTTTTCCAAAATGTGTAGTAAAAAGGAAAGGTTACGTAAAAACATGAAGAATGTTTGGAAAAACGAGTGTGAAAAGGTGATACTCTATCCATCTCATAAAGGTAAGCTTGTATTCCATTTTCGTTGTCACACAAAAATAGACCATTTTCCTTAAAAGGAGTAGTTGAAATACTAGGTTTCTTATATACCCATATTTAATGTCCATTGTTATTAACAAAATAAAATTATTAAAGTGAAGTAATTAGTAAGCTAAAGGGTATATTAGGAAAATACTCCTAAATTTTATTTTTTCCAATAACATTAATTGATGTTTTCTTAATCCTTGTAAAAATAGGTAGAGTATTTATTTAAGCTTTGTCAAACAAGCTATTTCATGATGAGTTATATGCCATGATCAAATGAATGATTTTGTTGGAATGTAGTTGTTCTCATGGTTTGCAAGCTTGTGCTAGAAGATGGAATTGATTGGATGGCACACATTCCTCCATGGCGTTTCAGTATTATGGCCTTTCTGAGTCATCCTGAGAAAGATAAAGTTATTAGGAAGTGAGCTGTTTTAGCAATCTTTTGCGTTCTATGGCTGGAAGGCAATACTAGTAGTTCAATTGATGGGCTTTTGGGTTTATGTGGAAAGGCTATCATGTGGGATCTCTTGGAATGATGACAAGATTGCCGTTCAAGGGGTCTCACACTTGCCTTTATGTACAGAGTTGATGTGATATGGTGGAAATCTCTGTACTTGGTTATAGTATATTGCTTGTGTTTGTCCTAACTCTTTTTTGTACATTCTCTTCATATTGCCGAATCAAAGTAAAACTTTGATTTCAACAATACATTCAAAATTGATGTGGTCTTTATCACTGTGTAAACTAAAAAGTAACATTATATTACACCTGAAGAGCATGGAGAATATCTTTGTCCATAGTTTATACTGTTGATATGTTCTCAATAAAATTCCCTATTTTATTCTTATAAAAGATTTGAGTTTCAGTTCTCAACCATGGTTATTATCCTTGTTGGCCTGTTGTATCTTTGAGTTTTACATTTAATGATTTAAGATGATACTAGATTCCTCACCGACACAGTTGGCACTATTTTCAGTTCCCAATTATGTCAATTTATTGTATCATATTTTATAGATTTTCCATCTCTGATTTATTTATTGTTTCTTCTGTTTTCGGTCTTTCTTTTATTTTTATTTTTTTAATCATTTTTTTTCCTTCCACCTCTCTATCCTGTTCAATGGGCAGGCAATGAAGTCGAGTGCGAGCAACTTGTGTGGATCCCCAGAAAAGCTGGTACAAGTGTCCCATTCAGCACATATATTTGGCGAAGAGGCACAATTCCTATCTGGTGGGGTGCAGAGCTAAAGATCACGGCTGCAGAAGCAGAAATATATGTTTCTGATCGGGATCCTTATAAAGGAAGTGCCCAGTACTATCAGAGGTTAACCAAGAGATATGATTCAAGAAACCTAGATGTAGGCGGTGGGAATCGTACGAAAAGCGCTTTGGTTCCGATTGTGTGTGTCAACTTACTAAGGAATGGTGAAGGGAAATCAGAATCTATTTTAGTTGAACATTTTGCGGAATCATTAAACTATATTCGTTCTACTGGAAAACTTCCTTACACTCGAATGCACTTAATTAATTATGATTGGCATGCTAGTACAAAATTGAAAGGAGAACAGCAAACAATTGAAGAACTTTGGTATCTTCTAAAAGCACCCACAGTTTCCATAGACATTTCTGAGGGGGATTACCTGCCAACTCGTCAGCGGATTAGCAATTGCAAAGGTGAAATAATTTACAATGATGACTATGATGGTGCGTTCTGCTTAAGATCACACCAAAATGGGGTAATACGCTTCAATTGTGCGGATTCTTTGGACAGAACAAATGCTGCTAGTTTCTTCGGTGCACTTCAGGTTTTTATGGAGCAATGTAGACGGTTAGGCATATCACTTGATAGCGATTGGGCATATGATTATCAGTCAACTGGTAACAATGGTGGATATGTCGCTCCATTGCCGCCTGGGTGGGAAAAACGATCTGATGCCGTGACTGGGAAAGCATATTATATTGATCACAACACTAGGACCACAACATGGAATCATCCTTGTCCAGACAAGCCTTGGAAGAGGTTTGACATGAAGTTTGAGGAGTTTAAGAGATCAACAATCATATTTCCAATATCTCAATTAGCTGATCTTTTCTTGATTGCTGGTGATATTCACGCAACATTATATACTGGTTCCAAAGCTATGCACAGTCAAATTCTTAGCATTTTTAATGAGGATGCTGGCAAGTTTAAACAGTTTTCTGCTGCACAGAATATGAAAATCACTCTACAAAGAAGATATAAGAATGCTGTTGTTGATAGCAGTCGTCAGAAGCAGTTAGAGATGTTTCTTGGTCTAAGGCTTTTCAAGCATCTTCCTTCACCTATGATCCATCCTTTGCATGTATGTGATAATTACTAGAACTAAGAAATTTGTTGGTCATAATACTGATCAAGAGACTTGGAGTTTAATTCTGCAATATATGACTCTTTGTTTTATCTTCATATACTGACACAGATGTCCAGCAGTAAAAGGGTCCATAAGTTATGTTCGTAATATCATGATGGCCATGACAAATTTTAATTACCGTAACTAATGTTGTAGAACAGAAGGGCAGTTATGAGGTCTAGGTGAAAGATAAACAAAGAGAAAAATAGCAGATCAACCTGGCAATTCCTTTCAAATCTGTCTTGTATGACCTTTCAGTTTAGTTTGACATATTCTGTCTAATTTCCACTGTTTCTCTCGGTGCAGTCATAAATAAATCTACATAATATTATCGATTTCATTTTGCAACTTGGCACATCTAATCATTCTTACTGACTACGGCAGGTACCTTCTCGACCATTTGGGTGTTCTCTCAAATCAGTTTCTAGCGTGTCTTCATCTTCTGATGGCGGAGCCAGTCTTCTAAGTTTCAAAAGAAAAGACCTTATATGGGTACCGAATTTATGTTTTGGTGTGAATGAGGCTTTTGTTATTGTAGCTGAAATTGCTTTCCCCGCTGTTAATTTTGATGGAAATTATTTTCTAAAATAACTTAACATGCAGTTTACAGAAGTTCAAACATGCTTTTAATTATGTATATGTGTGTCATTCGAGCAGGTTTCTGCGCAGGCTGCAGACGTGCTTGAACTCTTTATTTATCTTGGGGAGCCTTGCCATGTCTGTCAGCTTCTTCTTACTGTTGCTCATGGTGCTGATGATTCTACTTTTCCATCAACCGTTGATGTGAGAACTGGGCGCTATCTGGATGGACTTAAACTTGTTCTTGAGGTCTGTAATTCTTTACACATATATCTTCTCAAACTTGTTTGTTTTTTTCACTTTGACTTCTTTTTGTTGATTTTTAGAATATATGTTTGAAGCAATGTAACTGCTTCCTTCAATATTAGTTTTCCGTTTAGTTGTCATGCTAAAATTGTGTTTCTGGTTCGGGCCGAGGAACTTGTTTTGCATCTGGAGAGAGCAGACCTAAGAAAATTTCTCTAATTCTTCCTTGCTTCCATTTTGCACTCTTTTATCTACTAATTCTATGAAGTGGATTTACAAATTCTTCTGTGATAACTAAAAGAATTTGGTTGTGCATGTTTGTACTTTTGCGTGCAAGGATATATGATTGTGTATATTAAAATTAAAAGAAAAATGGACCAACCAAGAAGACTAAAATATCCGATACATTGAATACCGTGTGTTATCATCAGTAAAAAGAGCAAGAGAAGTACAGTATTTGTCAAGAGCTTTTGGGAAACCGAGGAATTCTATATGAACAAGTGATGTTAGTTGCATTGTGATTCAAATAAAACAATTGAAATTGTTACAGCGACAATATTTCAAAAATGTAAAGCCAATCCAAACTCTTAGTTTAACTGTATTTAAGTATAGAAGATTTCTGAATGTTATGACAAGAACATTTTTCTCTTGTTGTAGTTTCACCATATTTGGATTTATTTATATATTACTTATTTTTTGATTAAATGATGGATGTTGGACTTAAGAATGTTTAGTATTCATAATTTCTTTCCCAACTAGTTTTCTAAGATGATGGCAAGCTACGCCCTATTATGGAGATACTTTTGAGTTTTGATTCGTCTTAGTAACTGTAGAAACAGTAGTGTTTCAACTTGATCCTCTTAGGAGGGCAGTTCTAATTCTTCTCTCTTCCACATGGATCAGAGGTGCGAAGGGAAATCCAGGAATAAGAATGTAGAAAAATTTTCCTTGTTTCTTGTTTTCATATGTTTAATGGTTTCCAACTTGGTATCCATTATTTGTCGTACTATTTTGGGACTTTGTCTGTACTGCTGCTTGTATCATTTGAGTTGTCTAAGGCTTTTTCCTGTGTTTGCATCTATTAAATAGGCCCTGGTACTGAAACCTTATGGTGGACAAACTAGTATTTTGCCAAAAGATCCATTTCTATTTTCAACTATTTTCAAATAAGTAGTCTTACCCTTAAAATCTTGGGACTGTGCTGTGCAGATAGAAGAATGTGTCTCTCTATATCGTTGGGTTCTGCAACATAGTTTGTGTCTCAACCCTTTCTAGTTTAATGTTGAGTTTGTTACAGGGGGCTTCTATACCTCGATGTTCAAATGGAACAAACATCTTGATACCGTTAGCTGGAGCAGTTAGTACAGAGGATATGGCCGTTACTGGTGCAGGTTCGCGTTTACATGCACAAGAAGTTTCTGGCCCTTCCATCTTGTATGATTTTGAAGAACTGGAAGGAGAATTGGACTTTCTTACTCGCATCGTTGCGTTAACATTTTATCCTGCTGTGGCTGGACGAGGCCCGATGACGCTTGGTGAGGTATGAAATCAGGGAAACATTTTTTCCTATTCTTTTTCTTGACTTGACCTCATACCTGTTTGTAAAGACCAGTGGATGACTTGCTGTGATACATATTCGAACATAGTGGCTTCATGCATATTTGGTTCAGGATCAGTTTGGATTAAAACTGTTGAGTGATTGATGTTGTTGAAAAGTCAAATTATGTTCATTTTCTTTTTCAGATACATTCTTCATTTTGTGTATTACAGGGGGTTGAGATTGGGGTAACTTGGTTCTGATACAAAATATAGCGTTGGCTAAAGTGAGAATGCTTGTTTCACACTTTAACATGCCAAAGATCTAAATTATTTTTAGTTGAGTTTTGACATTATCCTGTTTCCTGAAAATATTGCCTAATAGTTTCTATCTCGTTGCATATCTTCTGATAGCTTCTACTAAATCTGTCCTACATTATCATGGGTGTCAGTATTCACCAAAACACTTTTTTCACCGAGTTGTTACTTTGTTCTTTGTTGGAGACTACGAAATGTGATAATAAATGAATAATATAGTTTTTAACTTCGTGAATTTGAAGTTTTACTGTCTGTGTTGGTAGTTATTTTTTTGGAAAAAAAAAATCCTGAAAACACACTTATAAACGATCTGTGAGATAAAGCATTGTCCTAGCACTATCTTATTGTTGTGCTTTATAGTCTTAAGTTTACTTCTGCAGTTGTACCTGTGTACCTCTGTCCTCCGATTATCTTAATCTACTTTCATTGGTTTTGGCCTTGTCTGTTGATCTGCCTCTGTAAACTTCACCATTAATGGAAAGTTATCATCAGGAAAAAGTGCAATTGAGAGATGTTTTGCTTAGTTTGTTATTGTTTGCTCCGATTGATAATTCATAGCCATCCATTATCCATAGGAACTGCAAGTTGATGCCTCTTAGTAAAAAACATGCAGGTTGAGATCCTCGGAGTGCCGCTTCCTTGGAGATCCATTTTATCTCATCAGGACCGTGTTGATAGGTCAAGTGAATGCAACCATATTGAGGCAAAGGAAATCAACCCTTTTCTTTCTGGGACAGATACCAATCCCTTTGGTGAAGCTATGAATAATAATAAAAAGCCACCACAAGCTCAAGTAGATAAATCTGCTGATTTAGTAGACCTTTTGACAGGCGAAAGAATTCCAGATACAATTTCTGAATCCGTGACAGGCAGTCTTGTACATGAGAAAACCGACTTACTTGACTTCTTGGATGATGCTTCCATGCTGCCAGTAGTCCATGGAAATAATGATTCTGCTGTCGTTCCATCTAATGGGCAACTGGACAGAGGTATTCAAGAGTATATAAAATGTTTCCAACTCGTTGCAGGACCTCATATGGTATGTTCCTATGCCGAGTATTTAGTGTCATTACATTAACATAAATCTTACTATGCTGAGTATTTATTGTCATTACATTAACATAAATCTCAGGGTGTGTTTAATTCAACTTTTTCTTTTTTCAAGAAAAACTCCTTTTCCAACCTTTTTTTTCACCCTCGGTTATTTGATTGCATTTTTTTCCTGGAAAATGTTTTCTAGCTTTTTTTGATTTCCGTTCTTTTCCTTATTTCGAAGGAAAACGTTTTCCTTGGGGGTAGGTGGTTTTTGTTTTTAAGGAAAAATTTGGCTCTTTTTTTTTTAATGGACAATTTACTTTAACCATAAAGATAAGGAAAATAATCAAATTTCATGAAAAAAAATATAAATACAAGGAAAACAACATCATTTTCCAATTTTCAAATTAATCCAATCAAACACCTACAACTACTATTTTCCCTGGAAAACCTTTTCTCGGAATTTATTTATCAGGAAAATGTTTTCCTTCCAACCATTTTTCGGGTTTGCAATTAAACACACCCTTAGTGTTCTGAGCAGTCTCGTTAATATAGGATACTGAAAGGTGCTGTTGATATATAGCGTATTTACAAGTGAGAAGGGATTATGTGATTTTCAGCTGAAGTGTTCTGTATTTATATAGGAAGTTGGATCTCTCCTCTATTGTTGATCCATAACTGTGACAGGGTAACTTCCCTTCCAATATTATAATTGAATGAGTACAAAACTTCCCTTTGTCTTGCTTGTACTTTGGATGGCTCCCGTCTTTAAGTACATGAGTTTCTTACTTATTCTTTCTTGTTTGTGCTAAAACAAAAAGGTTACTCAGTTGAGTGTTACATTTTGACACTGGTGACATGGTACATGCTTGTAGATAAGAAGCTATAACCAGTATAGATTAGGATATGAAGCCTCCCAACATGGTTTCCCAGTATTTTTTACTATAAACATCAATTATTTTTATTGAAATAAGTATCTTATTTGGAGATGCTTGGTGTCCACACAACACACCCTAATAGGGGTGTTCCCCCCCCCAAAAAAAAAAAAAAAAAAAAGGGAACACTTTCAAGGGGGGCAATATGATAATTTACCACTGCCCCTATTAGGGTGTGGTAAATTACCACACAAGTTTTGTGTGGACATCAAGCTTTATGCTATCATATTTCAAGAATCAGCCGTATTCTGACATCTTATTGGAGCCTGACAAGTTAAACTAACTCTTGCATTGTTCTTTAGCTTCAATGGTCTGATGTCATTCGAGTTGCACTAATTGTGTATTCTGTTTTATTTGTGTCAAATGCATTGGCAGGAAACGAAATTAGGTTTCATGGAAGTTATGAAACTCGAAATAGAACGTCTTCGGCTGAATCTATCTGCTGCTGAAAGAGATAGAGCACTCTTGTCAATAGGCATCGATCCTGCAACAATAAATCCCAATTTATTGCTTCCAGAGTCTTACCTGGGAAGATTACACAGAGCAGCAAGCACTCTTGCAATGCTTGGTCAGGCTTTCCTTGAAGACAAAATTACTGCTTCAATCGGCCTCGAGATTGCTGATGAAAATTCTATAGATTTCTGGAATATTACTGGATTTGAGGAGAGATGTTATGGCGGCGCATGTCAAGTTCATGCTGAAACTGGGTTGGGGAATCGTATATCATCTTCTCCGACTTCAAACTCTATATTTGTGTGCTCTGAATGTGAAAGAAAGGTTTGTAAAGTTTGTTGTGCTGGAAAAGGAGCTCTTCTACTAGCCACTTCCAATGCAAGGCAGAATTCAAGTTACAATGGCACAAGTAACCAAGGAGGATCAGTTCATGGATATTCAGCTGAAGTATCTTTAAATCGCTTGGCGACACTTGATGGGTTTATCTGTAGACAATGTTGCCACGAAATTGTGCTTGATGCTTTGATTTTGGATTATGTTAGGGTCTTAATTAGCCAACGAAGAAGAACTCGTGCTGAAGCTGCTGCACAGGACACCCTGAATCACGTCATTGGATTGTCCTTGCGGAAATCTCTTCCTGAAAGAAACCCAAAGAGTCGAGGATCCACTCAGATTTTACAGAGCTTAAGGAAAGGAGAGCAATCCCTTGCGGAGTTTCCAATGGCCAGCTTTTTACACCCGGTATTACTCCGGAAATTGCTTGATTTTTATCCAATTTCCCATCTCATCGTTTAAAATGTCCTAACTTTTGATGCTTCCTTTTGATTTTTGTATCTAATTCAGATATTCTAATTGCTGCTAGAAATCTGGTTTTATTTGTACTAAGTAGTTGGTGTTGAAAACAAGTGTATAAGTAGATCATTTTACCAATATATATGGTCTGAATCTAAAGGTTATTCAACTTGCCATTTTCCTCATCAACTTGGTCGGAGACACTTCCAACTAAAACTAGTGTTATTCTTAATGTCTTTGTTCTTTTTCCTGATATCACGTTAATGGGAGAACTCCTTTTAATGTGTTCAGAACAAAAGAGATCGTAGTGTAAGTGTAGATGGTAGAAATATGAGTTCAGATCGATGGTAAACTGAGTTTTCCTTATTACTGATGAAACATGTGAAGGGCATATTTTATATCAGAATGCGCTCAGCTCAGAAAATAGGAATTCTCTGCCCAAAGGAAATTCATTACCAATGGAACGAGGAGTCCAAGGAATATGTTAAACGATCTTTATGTAATATGATAACTTCAAACAACTAGGAAAACTAAACTATTAACTCCTAGCCAACTGAGGGAAAAGAACTGGTAAAACTAGTTTTAAAAGAATAAATGTACACCAAATCAAAATATTTTAGTCAAATGTATTTTCTGTCCTGCATCAGGACGAGGCATAATTCAGGTAGGATGGTCGAGTTTGACATTAATGCTTGCTTTTTTTCATGTTATCAAGGTTGAAACAGCAGTAGGATCAGCACCATTGTTGTCGTTGCTTGCTCCCTTGGACTGTGGATCACAAGAGTCATACTGGAAAGCTCCCTCAAGTGCGGCATCTGTTGAATTTGTCATTGTTCTTAGTAAACTTTCTGATGTATCTGGTGTGGTGCTTCTGGTCAGTCCATGTGGCTATTCAATGTCCGATGCTCCTACTGTAAGTACAATTTCTTTCAAGCTCTCTTTTAACTGATCAGTCTGAATTTGTCAGTGTAATATTTAGACGTCAATAGTGACGCCAGAAGCCTAAAATTGCTGCATGAAACAATTTCTCAATTTAGTTAGAGAGCAATGGTATCTTTTTATCGTTATACATCTTTTAGTGGCTTGCAACAAGATAGTGTTTGTAATGGTGGTTGTGCCTGTTGCTAATGGATGTTTATGGAAGTTCTATTTATATGGAGTCCCATATATTCGAGAGTTTTGTGGTTACCTATCATGACATAGAATGATCCTTTACTTGTCACTGAAGCAATCTGAAGCGATTTATTTTTTTCGAGATGTTCATTCTCGCTGATTTCAGAATTACTTCTGTGGTTTATAGATCAAGAATCATGATGAAATACTGAAGTCTGCTATCAATTTTTATTCATTTTCCTTATTGGTTTATCTTTCTCCCTGTATACACAGGTGCAAGTATGGGCGAGCAATAAAATTGACAAGGAAGAAAGAACATGTACAGGGAAATGGGATATCCGCCCTCTGATAACATCCTCCCCTGATCTTTGTGGGCAAGAGAAGTCATTTAAAGATGGCAAAGTGCCTAGACATATAAGGTTTGCCTTCAAGAATCCTGTTCGGTGTCGCATTATTTGGATGACCTTGCATCTTCAGAGAATTGCTTCGAGTTCTATTAATCTTGAGAGAGACTTCAATCTTTTGTCTATGGATGAAAATCCCTTCTCACAACTTGACAGACGAGCCTCTTTTGGAGGACCTGTTGATAGTGATCCATGCATTCATGCTAAACGAGTAATAGTGGTTGGAAGCCCAGTGAGGAATGAATCAGAAGCATCACCACAAGGTTCTGACCAAATATCTGTGAGGAACTGGCTGGAGAGAGCTCCACCATTGAACAGATTCAAGGTTAAACCCAATGTTTCTCACGACCTTTTAATATTTGGAATGAGTAATGCTACTGGTATAACTGAATTGTACAACAAGATGTACAATGATGATTGAAATTCCAACTATATCCTTAAAAAGTCTAGTGTATTATGAACAAATTGAAATATTTCTAAAGGGCAAAGTTGCAACTTCAATCATCGTTCTACATCTAGTTCTACACTATGATTGTATCAATAGCATTATCCATTTGGAAAACATTTCTACATTATCATGTATGATTACTGCCCCTTTTCAGGTTCCAATTGAGGCTGAAAGGTTAATCGACAATGAACTTGTTCTCGAGCAATTTCTATCCCCCGCTTCACCCATGCTGGCAGGATTCCGTCTGGATGGTTTCAATGCAATAAAGCCCCGAGTCACCCATTCACCTGCTCCTGACGAAAATATAGCGAACCAATTTTCATACGTTTTAGAAGACCGGCTCACATATCCTGCTGTATTGTATATTCAAGTATCTGCCCTTCAGGTATTGTTGAACCGTTTCTCTGCTGGTTAATCTTGTCACATCTGAAACCAATGTCCTGAAGTCTCAGTGAATAGATCATTTGACGGCATCATTGAATTAGGGGGATGATTTTGGACATAGGCTATGTTTTGTCATGTTTCACTATTCGTGTTTAATTTCATCTACATTTTGCAAATTACATTTTTGTCCCACAGGAGCCGCACAATATGGTGACTGTTGCTGAGTACAGGCTACCAGAAGCAAGGTCTGGGACACCCATGTACTTTGATTTCCCTCGACAAATAAACACTCGCCGAATTACATTTCGCCTTCTTGGAGATATCGCTTCATTCACGGACGATCCATCAGAACAAGATGATTCAGAAATTAGAACTCAGCCAATGGCTACGGGGCTGTCACTGACAAATAAAATCAAGCTATATTATTATGCTGATCCTTATGAGCTCGGAAAATGGGCCAGCCTTTCTGCTGTGTGATGCATCTACTCTTTATTTATCGTCTTGTCTGATAGTTTCGTCGTTGCAGTTCAAGCATGCACCAATTGTGACTCAATGAAAATGAATTTATCCGAAGATATATAGTTGGCATTGTTTCTGGGTTTGGATGATGGCAGATTGTGTGAACTAGCAAAGTTTTTTTTTTTTTTTTTTTTTTTTTGGTCGCCTTGTATTCTTTTGAGTTGTATGTCATTGTAATATCGATTCATTGATGTAAAAGTGTGTAAAGAGTTAAAAAGGGTATGCTACGAGCCTACGGCCTACAGTTTCCAACTCTCCCTCCGGTTTTACTTTTATGCGTGCAATGAATTGCAGAGAGAATCTATCAATCGATTTTTCGAGGGTGTTTAGAGCTTTGAAAAGTTTTTGTGGTTTTTGTTGTAACTGGAAATACGATTTCCTGCCGGAGTCAACTATTGTCTCGGACTTTGATCTCCTCACACAACATGAGTAAAGATGTCCAAACTACGAAAGGACCACGTTATTTATTGTATAAGCGTCACAAATCGTGGAAGTTTATAAACAAAATTTCTTTTCTGAAAAGCGAACTAGCTCTAGTGACATCTAAATGTGAAATTAAACTTTAAATTATGTGTGCTCTATCCTTTTTGATGTTTTTATTGTGTGCCATTTTTATTGCTTAGTTATATTTTACACTTTTTAGAATATTGGACAAAATTGTAAAATAGAATTCTTCATTTTCAAATCGTATATACCACACAACACGACTTAAAATGTGAAGCAACCAACTCTTTGCCCATCAAAATCAGTGAGATGATTTTAAGATGTGAACCAATTAATTCTTGATATCACTCTCTTGATACGCAATTTTTCCTCCCACTAGGTTGCACTAGTTGTAAAACTAAATGGTGTTAAAATCTCGCAAAATCGTGCATCACCATCGTGTTAACATCACTCCACAGGATGGCAAACATTACCATTTTTCTCATTTTTGTGCTTCAAGGGAGTGGGGGTGGGAAACATGGGGTGGGCCAAATGGCGACAAAAATAACTAGAAGTCATTTTGAACATGCAACTAAAGAAGAACTTGACTGATCGAAAAAGTAAACGACCACAACGAAATTCATATTAAGCCTCAAGTAGTACATGGATCCTTGAAGATAAATATCAAGCGCTCGTGCCAGCATAAAATCTCATACCATCTTATGTCCATAAACAACGCATATAGACTGTCAAAATAACATGTAGCCATTATTCAGTTTCTATGAATCAAAAATGCCCTCGAGCATTGCTCACTTTCTGGTTCATGTCGAGCACTTTAGTCTATGTGAAGAAGACGAGCACGAAAAGAATAATAAACAAAACTAATAAGAAACAGATCATCATAATTTGACCCTTGGCACCAGCCTTCTTCATTACCATCGCAACCTTTTTCTGCAGAAATACGCAATTCACACAGCAATGAGATTGAGAGGGTTTATGGAATAAACAAGAGAATTACACCAATGCCACCTTAAAAGCAACTTAAATGCTGAATTTTACGGCATGGGCTGCAAATCAGCTAAAAAATGGAGAACTAAGATGTCAATGCATTCACAGAATGAAGATAAATCACCTGAACAAATTCGAGACGATTTGAAGTGCTGTCCATCTCTGTGCCCAGTTCATCTATAATTTTCTCCTGATGTACATCCAAATCAAGTTTAGCAAAATTTTCACAATAAGGAAACTGCAAATGCTCAGTCTAAATTCATCAGACGATACACAGCAGCCAAGCGAGTGCATTTATATGTCATTGCGTTACGAGTAGATACCTGTGCAAGGAGTTCTTCATGTATTGTAAGACCAACACCTCCAATTCTTTCTACGCTGGCACTGAGTTCATCGAGCTCTTCATCCTGTTGTCTGCATGAAAAATATTCAGAAGATGAGAAAAATGAAACACCACAAGATTCCAGGTGTTGCACTTAACGAAATAGACAAAAAATTCGAGGAGCAAGAATCTAAATACGATCAAATCCTTCGTTGATGCCAGTGCATAAAGGTTGGACTTCACTAACCATATTTTACCTCACATTATTATTGACCAACAAAACAATAACAGAAACTTATTTCTCAGAAATTTGGGGGGATACCTTTTGGCATTTTTTTGGAAAAGTAGAGGTTCAACTAATTTTTCTGTGCAGATGCAATTTTCCTCTTACAGCTTAGGAAGAAGCGTTGAAAATTCTTAATTCAGGGAACACGAGTTGGAAGGCAAATTCAACATATGTGAGATCTAATAGCAATTTTGCATTATAATATAATTTGACTATGTGATCTATTACCTTCTCAGGAGGCCGCAAGGGTTGTTGAGAAGCACATCTTGGTCTTTTAATTTTTTATAGCGGGTTGTTAAAGAGTAGAAGTCGATGAAGGCAATCATTTCCTTTATGATACTTGGGGGTTTGATGACTGAAATCTTATGACTCCACCATTCTTCATAAATTTGAAAATTTTGACAATGTTCTGTCTCGTTTAGTTTTCTCAGAACAAAGATTTTGCTCAGCAATTAAAGAGAATCAGCCTAAATTCGCAAAAACAGTATCAAAGCATCAAGCAGCTTAAAATGTTCGAGAAAAGGAAAAAGTAATGTCAAATATGACGTAGAAATTTTAGCAGAGAATCAACTTTGTCTTGTGGGACAACAAGTCATGCATTCATATGATTCAACTTGACCACACACAGCTCTGGGGAGAAGGCCAACTCAATTAAGTATGAATAGTCTAGTGCGTAAACAAGTAAAAAGTTTCTTTAGGTCAACTTAAGAGAACAGATGATGTATAAAACAAAAGGACACAATAAACAGTAGATAAAAACAGGAGTTCAAGCAATACCTTATGAGTAGTAGTTGCCGGTCTGATTCTGACGATATAAACTCATCATCATCGTCTTGTGTATCATACTGGTTGGATTTGACAGGTTGATGTGGATTTGGCAATCTCATCAGCTCACGCCGCATTCCATTAATGTTTGAAGTGCTTGTCCCATTAGAATCCATCCCAGTTATTATTGATTTCTTCACATTCCCCACCTATGTATAAAAGTAATCTTTCGGTCATCTGAACTTGGGTAACCAATGAACAAAAACTGTTCTCCCACACTCTAGTTCCTTCTGAAAGTCAAAATATTGACACTCGAGCTACAGTATCAATTCATAGGCAGCACTATGGAAGTTATAAAGCAAATTAACAAGCATTAATATCAGAATATACCTGAGTGCGAGCATTGGTGGTCCATCTTCTTCGTTTATCAAGCTCCACCTCAGTGAGACCATAAAAAGAAGGATCTCTTGCTGCAACAGCAATAGTCTTGTCCAATTCATCTACCTTCCTATCAGGAAACTTTATTCAGTATTTACCCAATAATATGTCATGCATTGCTTATCAGGAACTCAGAAAGAGGTAGAGACATTTATGAAAATAAATTTTGGTCCCATGACATCTAATGGCGCAAAAGATGGTAGATAAAGCTGTGCTTATCTTTTCGCTATTAGCATTTTAGTAATTGTCGACATGGCATAATTTAAGGAAGATGACTCCATTAAAGATAACAACCAATTGAAGAGGTTGCAGGTAGGTAAAAAAAGGAACGAGGAGAGCCACTTAAATGAACCAATTGAGCATGGAAGCTGCAGTTATCACGATAACGCATGTCTGTCAACCATTTTAAAGGTGTTTGATCTTAAAGTGACCACAAGAGAACATTAAGTACATGTTACCAATTCACACGTAACTCATACCTGCCACTCAATGCTCTCACAATTAGCAAGAAGCTCCTTAGTGAGATGTGGTTGATCCCCACTGCCCACAGGCATTCGTTCCCATTGGTGAAATGTAGACAGCAACTTGTCAATCTAATCAATTAAGTAATGCAGGCTTAGCCGCTTAGCTTTCAGACAGATCCAAAAAGGCAGTAACTAGAAGCATGCATTGGCAGTGAGAAAATTTGGATATCCAACTTCAACAGAACTGTGTCCAAGAATCAAGATACAGATGTTTGATAGCAAGACAAGTAAACGTCAGCAGGTGAATACACTTTACGGAAACCTAAGATAACGTCTCTCTATTTCCTCTTACTAGTTAATTATATTTCGACCTCCTTAAAGCTCAACTTGGAATACTCAACGCAACATAATAAAAATAAAACAAACTGTCAACAATCAGCTACCAGGCAATAAAACAAGATTTGATGAGCCCTAAATTATTGTCAGTATTCTTCAAATCAACGGCACAACCGCAGAACATTTCCTTTATTTAATATTTATTAAGCTAACAAGCTGTAAGAGACTTCATAATTGAGCAACATGGTTAAACAGCTCCAAATAACTTGTAACTAAGGGATGCACAAGATGCTGTCCCCAGAAGCATATCATATACTTACATGATCTATTCTTATCTTAAAATGATGTTATTTTAATCTTTTATCACTTCATTCTCATTATAGTAACCTCCTGGTGCATAAGCCTATAACTACACCTGTAATCAAATCCATATCATAAAGCTCCAACATCAAAAATCTTGAAATCGAATCCAGCAGGCGATTAAATTTTATTTCTTTGGAAGCTCTGGCTGATCAGATTGTACATTTAAAATCAAGCCCACTTAAAATATCAACACAAAACACAATTCCAGTGATAAAATTTTTCACACTGGATAAAAACACTCAGAGTGGTGTAAGAACAGATTAACAGAATTAATTAATCCAGTATTCATATGGAAAATACTTACAGAATCTTGAATTTCTTCTTTGACAATGTAGAAAGGGTCTTGAGCTGAAGACATATCTATATCCAATTATACAAATACAATCAGTGCGCATCTGCAACAAATCAGTGCTGGTTCTGTAGACTCCGAAATAATACTAAATGCTAAGTATAAAAATACAGTAGTTAGTGTAAAAATAAATATAGTATACTAGTATACCGCTTTCCCCCGGTGGAATCCGATCCTAGGCTCTAATACATAAAAGGTAAAGAATTCCTAGAAGATAAAAACTAAAGAATTCCCAGAAGATCCTACCACTCATAAAATTTCCAGAAAATTTCCAGATCTTACGTGTGCAATGAAGCCTGTCGAAATGGAAAATTTCCTAAAACTAATAATAATGGTAAGAAATTAAATCATATCCTATTTCTTATTCGCACAGCTGAATTAGAAGCCTTTATCAGCAGCTATGTAAGCATATCATAAATCATTTTATCAAAACACATTGTTCATCGCATAAACATTAATATAAATCATACACATCCAAAATATATACAAACTCCAATTATGAAACTGAGAACAGGAACTAATCCAAGTGAGGCTATTGGGCAAAAAAGTTCATCATTCGCTCTGATTTCAAAACATACTAGTCAAAAAATCACATTTTAATCAAAGAATTCAGCATTGAATTTTCCTTTTGCAGTGAAGACAAACAGGCGGGTGATCTATTTAAGCAAGATGACGCGAAGAACACTGGGAATTGAGACTAATATAAGCTTACCCGCTGCTGACAGATTGTTGAGGGGAGGCTGGACAAAGATGGGTTAGGGTATCGATGGCTGGATCGAAGCAGGCGGTGGGCTGGTCTGGGGGGTTAGGGGATTTGAAGGTTACCCGTTGGTTGATGGTGGTGAAGGCTCGGAAGGGGTTTTGAAGGTTACGCGCTGGTTGGTGGTAGGAGGCTCGGATGAAGATGCTTTTGGGGGAATTTGGAGCTGAATCGAAGGGTTAGGCATGAACGGCTGGGCCAAATGCACCCTCAGTTTTTTAAACTACACCCACGTTTGTGCCCGGACTTTTTATTGTACCCTCAATCACCAAAATAAGAGCTTGTTCTTTGGTTGGCAAGTTGCTGGGCATGATATTCCGTACAAAATGTGTAGTTAATATTATATTGGAGAATATGTGTGTGATAGAAAAAATGAGAGAAAAAAATTTTGTTGTAAAATATTGGAAAGAACAAACTCTAAATAAACTAATATACTCTCTTTTATCGCGGTGGATTCGATCTCAGGATTTAGGGAGTAAAAGAAAATGAAAAAGATATGAATAATTTTAGTAGATCGACAGGAGATTTTGAAAAAAAAATTACAAATTTCTTGACTCCGAATTTTGGTAAAGACAGATAGCCATATAATGTTTTATATCAAAGAAGAACTCCCTTCAATCATAATAATAAATAAATAAAGAGGAAACCTGCAGCAGAGCAACCGCCCACTACCTCACCAAAAACCACAAAATCTCCGGCGAGATGGTTTGAAACACCAAATCCTCACCATATCCAAAGATTTGGTGATCAAAATCAAATCCATGGTATGTAGGCGTGTATGTTGTTTTTCATAATGTTCTAAAAAGCACGCTTAGGCGCTGCTTAAGCCTCACCTAAGGTCGAGAGGGCCCTTACACGCGCCGTTTTATCGAAAAGTACAGAAAAAGAGGCCAAAGGTGCACGTTGACTCATTAAGAGCGCTTAGTAGAGCTGAAGCGACCTTTTTTTTAGGAATACCAAAAAATTGAAATTGCAAAGACCAAGACTTAAAGGAAAAAATTGTCTAAGAGAAAATAAAATTCCCAAGTCATGAAAATATGTAAGTTGAATATGATAGTATTTCAAGTCTTAAACTGCTCTTCTATATTTTATGGTAAGTTGTTTTCTTTCTTTTTTCTTTTTTCTTTTTTTTTATGTTTTTTTTTATGAAGTAAAATTTTTTTGTTTTCTTCATCACTTCAATAATGTGGAATTTTAGGAGATTTTGTAAAATTGTTTAGAGGCTATTGTGTTTATCTAATTTTGGCCTTTTAGGGATTTAAGAATGTTTAGGGGTAGAAATTATTATGTAAATATAATATTTAAAATTTTATATGTGTTTGGTAGGCATTATTTTATTTATTTCATGACTCTAGATTAATTAGAAATTAAAAGTAAATAAATAAATTGAAAACGCTTTTCAATGTTTAAGCTTCACTTAAGTGCATTTAAGCTTATAAAGCTTAAAGCTTAAGGTCGACACTTCGCTATGTTTTACTCTTTTTAGAATACTGGTTTTTCAATCCCCTAAAACCTTCGTGATTATGCCCATAAATTTTTATATTTTTTAATTCATTTTCTTTTAAATTTTAATTTGATTAAATAAATCACATTTACATATCCTGTGGACCTATAGATACTACACAAAAATTTTCGACATTCAACTTCACTATTATCTCTCGTATTTTACATAAAAATCCATTAGAAAAATTTAATCCTAACATGGGCTTTATATTGTTTTTGGGTCCCATAGACCCAAAAACCTCTATATCTATGATTTTCGGATCCCATAGAGAAAGGCGTCGTGATTATATGAAACATTTAAATTGCAACAAGATAGAAGTATGAAAAAAATTCTAAGAGACAACAACTATATGTTTAAATAAAATGTAAAAATAATAATCAAAATTTGACAATATCTATTTTTTTTAATTATTTCTATATCTTTCTTTAGCTTCAATTATTATCTCATTTGCATTTTGATTTCTTTTACTTCATTCATAGCAATAGTAAATCTAATTTCTTTATACTATTCAAGAAATGATTAGAGCCTTTTAAAATATTCATTCTTCACGACCGAGTAATTATTAGAAATTATACTTTTGATTTTTTTTTCTTAATTCAAGACAAACGAATTTTATTTTTGTAATATATTGGAAAAATATATAGGAGAAATTTATTCAACAAATTGAATTGAAAATAAGTTATATAACATGATATTGTTGGAATAAATTTGGTTTGGCCCAAAAATAAATAATTTGGCTTAGATATTTAGTAGATAGAATTGAGTAGTTAAAAGTCTAGTAGCCCAAATTTTAGAAACTTATTCAAGACAAGGTCATAGAACATATCATTATATTTTCAATATATTTTTAAGACATATTTGTAGATATTTTAGAACATAGATAAATATCTAAAGTATTTTTTGTTACACTTTGGTTACACTAATAAATTAATTCTCATCACATTTCAAACACTGTACGAACTATCCATGCTAAATTTTCTCTGAGAAAATGAAGCTCTCCCGCTCAAAGTACATGTTAAAGCAGACAATGGTGCATTTGGTTTCCACCCTAGCAACTATGTTTGCGGAGTGATTCACGAACTGGATTCTGAGCGTCGGTATAGCGATTCAAGTTCCTCAATTGCTGATTCGATTCGTTCGATTTGAATTTTGATTGCTTGGTTCATCTATTATAAAAAAGAAGTGGTTAATGCATCATCGATTGATTGATTTTTCAACGCATCATCTATTTTAGAATCGATTAAATAAACTATGTTGGTATCTCAATTCAGCTATTACAATAGGAAGTGTTGCCTCCACTGTTGCTGGTGCTAAGTGTTGGTGTCTTGCCTCTCCTCCTATTGCTGGTAGGTGTTGGTATCTTACTTTATTCCTTGAATTGCCTATAGAGTCTAAGTAGTAATCTTATGTTGTATTATACCAGGAAGTGGTGCCTCTAGATAAGTTACTGCCTGGCTGATCGGTTTTGCTATGAGGCAAGTAAGGCGAGCGCCTCAAAATCAGAGTAAAAAAATGGCATATTTTAGTTAGTGTTTTCCTTCCATTATAATCGACCTTCATATTTTAAATTATTGATTAACTATTAACTTTTTTTCTTAGAAATAAATATTTTTTATAATATAGAAACTTTTAAAATTTGAAGATGATTTAAAGGAAATATTAAGAAACAATAAAGTCGGTCAAATAGAAGAGTTGTAGGACACATGAACTCTTTTATTTACTGGTTGACACAAAATGGATAACGTGATTCCTATTTATACTAGTGGTGCCAATTTAACCAATGGTTAGGATTTTTCCACCACAATTTTATCATCTAGAATTATCTAATAAAATTTCTAAGATATGTATCTATCATCTAAAATATCTTAAATGTATTTTAAAAATATCATCAAAATATCATGATATTTTCTATGGTCTTATCTAGAATACGTTTATAGAAGTTAGGCATATTGAAGCTACTAAATTCTATCTACTAAATATCTAATTCAAATTATTTATTTTGAGTCAAATCAAAATTATTTATAACAATATCATGGTACAAAACTTATTTTTAATTCAATTTGTTTACTAATTGTCTTCTATATTTTTTTTCAATATATTGCAAAGTCAAATCTATTTGTCTTGAATCAAAAAGAATTTCACAAGTATAATTTCTAATTGGTTGGTCAAGAATTGTGAACATTTTAAAGACCTTATTCGTTTCTTAAATAGTACAAAGAAGTTATATTTATTATTACTATTGTTAAAGCAAAATAAACTAAAAGGAGAATAAGATAACAATTGAAGTTAAAGAAAGGTAGAGAAATACTGAAAAACCGATTGTCAAAAATTTTATTGAAATTTTTTATTTTTATTTGATTATATAGTAGTTACCTTTTGTAACGATTTTTTACATATTTTTGTCTTGTTACAATTTAAATATTTCATATAATATACTATATTTGCTTTTACGCTAACTATTTTTAATGTAGCACATAGTATTGTATAAAGGTCTATCAAGGTCCATTTTTCAAACCTTGGCACAATCCCTATAAATTATAGAGCCGGCACTGCTTTTGAGTCCTTACAACAGCTAAAATTTGCTGAGATATTTTGTTGTCCAATTTTCCTTGTTAGTGGTGCTATTAATTTGAAGGCTTTCTTTAGTTGAATCATTAAGCCTTTGCAATTTACTATGGATTTTGAGAGTAGGCATTACTCAATACTGAAATTGAGGATTGAATCTAATGTAGCACGACTCTACATCAAGAAATAAAGAACGCATACAGATTGTAATTTCTATTAAACTCTCTCTTTTATTCAAACCCAATCAAGTTACAATGAGACCTAACAAAGATTTTAAATAGACACTAGCTAACTTAATGACCAATAAAAAAATAAAATAAAGAAATAATTAAAAAACTAATCTAATTGGGAAATGAAGATAAAAACTAACTAGGATATAAATATCCTTATTTGAGCCAATATCTTCATTTTTCACCCAATGCCATATAAAAATTTCGTTGCTTCAATTGGTGCGGGCTTCACATTCTTTTGTGTATGCCCCCGCATAACTCTTTTCCATGAGACAACATCTCCAATTTTCATCACTTCACTATCCACATGCGAACTTCTATTCTGTCCCCTTGTCAGGTTACCAATTACTTCATTACCAAAATGAAATTGTCTTCATAATCATTCTCCTTTAATTTTTTTTCTTCAAAAATTTTACTGCTATCTCTATCAAAAATATGTGGGTCATCGTACTCGTCACCTAAATAAACACAGAACAAATTATGATTGACGGGAGCCAAAAGATTTATATTGGATTTTTTCTCAAGATCCAAATAAAAATCTTAATTGCCTTTCCCTGCTGCGGTAGCTTGCCAATCCTAACACCAACGATAACCCCTTAGCCATCGATAAACTCTAAGTCTCCGAATTCTTCATCTAGAAACCTGTCTACGATTAGGCTCGCGATTAGTGACACCATCAGTCTCACCTAGTCGTAACGCTCACATCACAACAACCAAACCACACCTCTAGACCAAAGCGGAAAAGGACAGCCAATTCGAGTATCTTCTGCTCCAAAACCTCCACCTACTGGCGGATTTGTGTCAATTCATCTTTACTATAGTCATGTGCTTGGTCACCACAACCTCTCATTCGTCCATAAGTCATCATGACCCACAATAATCTCCCAAGAGATTCTCTAACTTTGACCCACAACAATCTCCCATGGATCAAATACCTCTTATTCTTATTCTTATTCTTAGTTCTTATTCTTATTCTTAATATAATAATAAGAAAAGTACTACTTAGGCAGAGTGCGTAGGTGGCAGTGTCATATTTTGCATTAATTTTTAAAGATTAATTACTGTGCTTATGTTATTTATCTTGCTTTGCTTCTTTGATTTCGTTTTCCTTATTTTACTTTTTTATAAATATTTTATTTTTTATTTGTATTCTAATTTTAGAATTAATTTATATAATTTTCAATTTTTTTATATTTAATGTTGCCTGTCTTATAGGGTGATAGAAAATAGTTTATAAAGGTTTTTAATGAATTTTAATGTAAAAGAAGAGAGAGAATGAGTGGAGTTGAATGGTAAAAACTTATAGATATTATGAGATATATGGATGTGATTGATTTAGGGTAAAAAAAGAATAAATAAAGAAGTAGTAAAAAGTGGTAAAAAGTTTTAAATGGGTTGGCTAACACCCTATTAATCAAAACATGATAAGAGATCAAAATTAAAACTTACACTCATTAAATTAATGAGAATTAATATTTTTCTTTGCATTTTAATTTTTGATTAACTTTTTAATTATTTTATGTACGTTTTAATTTTGAAATTAATAATAATAATAATAATAATAATAATAATAATAATAATAATAATAATAATAATAATACCCGCCTAGGCACTACATCATATTGGTAGTGTCAAGTTGGCATTCATTTATTTAAAATTAAAAAAATCTTTTTGGAAATAAATATTAAATATACACTTTATTTTTGTTTTCGTTTTTCTTATTTGGTTTATTCAACTTTCGTTATTTAGTATTGTTTTCCTTATTTTAATTTTTTATATAAATTTTAATTTTTGAGTCATGCATATAATTTAAAATGAACCAAATGCAAGCATTAATAAAAATGTGATATAATGTCAAAGTTACGAACTACAATGACAATTAAATTATTTTTAAAAATGAGAAGTAAATTTTTTTATATACATCTTAATTTGGAATATTACATTTTAATTTTTTATATACATTTTCATTTTTAATAATAGTGTCAATTTGATACAGTGCCACATTTAGAGTGATTTTCTATTTAAAAAATTATCATTTTTATTTATTTAAAAAATTTAAATAAGAAAAACCTTTTTTTAATTTACTTAAGGTAAAAATCAATTCAATATTCAGAATTCAATTCGTGCTAAATGTAGTACAAAATCAATTTAATACTTATAAAATAAATTTTTATACATATGCATAGGTCTATCATAAGGTCGTTATTACTCGTATTTCAAATAAATTTTAACAATTGTTTATGACTCATAAAACATGCTATTTAGGTTTTTTTTGTTCAAAAAAATATATTATCTAAATTTTGTTCACAAATATTATGTTCCTACTTAAAGTCATCAATTACGATAATTGATATGATATTTTTCTTTTAATATAATCTTTCACACCAAAATTTATAAATCATTGTTGATATTTATAATATTATACATGTTTCGTTATTTTTGTTATATATTCATCATAATTTATTATTTTATATATATATATATATATATATATATATATGCTAAAATACCAAATTGGTATTTTAAAAAATGCACTTCCGACAATTTGGTATTTTAAACAATTCCGACGACAAATTGGTGTTTAAAAATTGAGATTCCGACAATTAAGTATTTTTCACTTACCGGTGGTAGAATCCCAAATAAAATAATAATATTTTCAAACTTGGCTATTTTTTTATTCTTTTCCCGATTTTTATTTCGTTTTCTTCCCTTTGTATTTCTTTTCCCCTTTTTCCTTGTTTTTCCTCCGGTTCTTCTTTCTATAAACCCTAATTCCTTGCTCATGACCATTGCACCCAATTCCTTGCTCTTGACCGTTGCACCCATCTGCATAATAATTCTTGACCGTTGTAAGATTAGGGTTTAAATAGGGAGTTGGAGCTAGCTCGTTCTAATTCTTTCCTTATTCTCATCTTGTGTTGTTCTCGTCGAAATCCAATGGAATGCTCGAAAAGGTCTGCAAGTGATTTGAATTCCACTGGAAGCTCAAATGCAAGTGTAATAATTGCATACCCATTTGGCAATGTTGATGTATCTTAGTCTGTGATGTTTAATTTCTAATTAATTCTTCGTTTTCAGGGACGGACTGGTAGTGGTGTGAATAGTTATCGATGCTTGAAGCTTTGGAATGATATAGCAGTTAGAGAGATGAAATTAACCTGTGATTGTGGAAAAAAAGCTATGGTTCTTACTTCAATGATGGAGGATAACAAGGCTAGGAGGTTTGCGAGATGTGCAAAACGGGAAGCTGATGCTTGCGGTTACTAGAGATGGGTAGACAATATGATTAGTCTTCATGGTAAAAGATTGATCCCCCTGGTTTTTGATGATTTAACCAAGTTAGAAAAAGCAACAAATCTTCAAGGTGCTCTAGTTGGTAGTTATGAGAATGAAATAAGAAGGTATAAGGAGGAGATTTGTACATTAAATGAAAAGCTAGAAAGGATCAAGGGGGAATTCTTCTTATTGAAGGCAAAGAAAAGTTCTTCTATGTACGCTGCATTGGCCGATGTTCTCTTTGTGATCTTGGTTGGAGACTTGTTCTTTTTCCTGATGAGATTCTAGACTTAGCATGGTTTAGTTTGGAGTTAGTCTATGTATGTCTATGTCAATGGACCATCAGTTGAAGTAGGTTAGCACGTATTAGCTGTGTAGTGTTAGTGTGTTTGTGTACTGTGATGTAAATACTCTCTAATCAATCACCATTTCTGGATACTTTGCTCAAAGCATGTGCATGATTGGCATTGTTTTCATGTTTTGTATGGAAATATTTCTGTGCAATATGTTTGTGGCAACCATGTGGTTATTTACACCAATAGTAGCCATGTTCTCTAGTTGTTTGCATCATGCAATAGCAAACTGATGTACACAGTGGATGCAATGCAGCAACACTTTTCCATATGATGACATCAATTCTGCTGCATTTGCACTCAAAATAAAAGCAAAATCCCACATAACTAAGTACTCATGACTGAACTAACAATTTTCATTGATAACTGCTAGAGTACATGTCCAATTCATCATAAAAACCAGAAAGACAAGCCATTAGCAGTTCACATGTCCAACCAACATGGCATATGACACAAGAGTACTCAAAACAAATCACAAAAACATATCAGTTAAGCAATACAATTCAATTCCACCAGAATAAAAGTATTCAACCAAAAAAGCAAAATAGTAGATTCCAGCAGTCCTTCAAGCGCTCAAATTCACTGGTGGGGCATTAGGTGAAGCCATGTATACAGTTTCTCCCCCGTGGCCTACAAGAACTCCTATTCCTGCCACTTTTCTATTTTTCCTCGGCCTTCCTCTTTTCTTGGAACTAATCATGTTGTTGATTGTCTCTAGCCATGGTGTGGACTGATCCCCTTGAGTAGCTGCCTCTTTCTCCTTAGCCTTTGACGGCCTGATTTTTTCTTTGTACTCTATAGGTCTTACAACTTCCTTTGCTTGACTACCAATTCTATTTTTGCTTCCTTCAGGTCTTCCTCTCTTCTTTGAACTAGTTGAAGCTCCTTGGGTATCCTGTACAAAAACATGATTGAGTTAACATTCAATGTATATGAAAAATATAAAACAAGAGGCATACCTGTGTAGGCTGTGATTTTTGAAAAATATAAAACAAGAGGCATACCTGTGTAGGCTGTGATTTTTGTGTTGTAGGTGGTAGAGGACACTTCCTCTTATCATGATCAGTAGACTTGCATCTAGAGCAGTGTGTTGGTAATCCCTTTCTGCTATATTTTCCAGATACCCTTACTGGTTCATGAATGTCTTTTCTTCTAGCTGTCTTTCTTCTTCCCATCTTTTTCATTCCAATCTGTCGTGGAAGAATCATTCCATCTTCTTTATGGTTCCAATAAATGCTCCCAGCAACTGGTCTTAATAGTGTGGAGTATGTTTGATCGTAGGTGCTTTTCTATTCCACTTTGACACATAATGTTCAGGCTGCTTATTGTTCGTTGTGAAATGTGTCAAATAAATGCCGCAAGTGTACGGGTTGAACAAGTAGTAAAATGGATTTTGAGTCCAAATATCGATCCCACAAGGACTTGATTTAACTACCAAAATTATCAATTTTATACTCTATTTGAAAAGACAATTCGAATGCTATTTTGTTTTTCAATGGAAATAAAGTCTTACTAAATAAATATAAAAACTAAATAATATCTAAATAACAAGAAGTAATATTTGCGAAATATAAATAAACAACGATGGGAATTATAAGACTTGGGACTTACAATTTCACCGACTTTGATCTCTCTAGTATACGTAATTGGATTCAAGTAGTGATCTAATTTTCGTCAACGATCGAATTTACAAAAATAACTATTTACCTCTCTCGAGGATAAATAATTCTATTCTATTAGGCCAATTTATTTGTCTCTAAATAAATTCGTTATCAACCTTTTAGAACGCATTCACATGCTAAATTCACTTAGGTTACGTCGAAACTTTACCTAAAGATCACACTAACCACAAGTTTATCTCTAAACCTTGTCTAAATTAGTGTTCTATGTTGTTTATTCTAATTTGTATTTTCATTTCTCAAATCCAACACAAACCAATTCATAATTTATCAATTGATCAGAAAGATAAATTTATAAGTCCAACAACATAAAATTAACGACAAACCAGTCACATACTATTAAATCTAATAACAAAATACTAGAGTTCACAAAGAGGATTCATTGTTCGTCCCAAGTATAAAATTTAGCTACACATGAATTTTAGTACGAGAATTTCACTAGATAAAATATAGAAATACATAACCAGATGTTCACGAATTGGTGTCTTTCCTTGGGTATTTCTCCTTTCCGTTCTTCTTCAACTGTCTCCAATTGCACCTCCTCCTTGAAAGCTATGTATTTCTATAAATTCTCTATAGTATGGGTTTTGTTTTCACTCTTGTAATGCATATGTAAATTTCAAAGATATGAGTGTAAATCCCTCTGCATGTGCTCTCTCTATTCTCGTATTTTTTCTGTAGGAATTTGCATGCATTCTCTCCACTCCGAATCATCTCTCCCGTAACATGGCCTTGCATTCTTTTATAAGAGCTCCACTTTCAATTCTTCCACATGCCCAATTGTTAGTCAACAAAGGAAAAATGAAGTGATGATTGTGTTCTTACATGATGGGCAATTATGATGTTCCCATTTTCTTTTCTCTTTTGTTCCCACTAACATTTGCCTCCATCATTATCTCCACTCCAATATATTCCCACTAACAACTCTCAAATGATTATCCGGAGATGCCAATACGAGGAGAAATTTCGTAACATTGCCATGCGATCTTTCATCTTCAAGAAATACGATTTTTCATCCGTTTTTATCGTTTTTCCCTCTTTGTAACTCCTAACATAAAAAGTAAATAATAACCAGTAAAAATATACAAAAATATAATAAAACATTATAAAAATATGATAATTAAAACACTAAAAATATAACTTAACACTTATTCATAGTCAAGATTGCATTCATGGCATAAGCACACGGAATTCCAGTTAGGTCCCAACCCCTACATGAACAAGTTCTCTTAGACAAGTCCACTACATGTCCAACCCCATGGTGTATTACCTCAAATCCACTCTCATCTTCATCCCCATTCCACTTGCATTGACAATGTTTTTGTTCCTCATACGCTTGCTCTAACTTTTGATTGATCCTAGGGGCAATACCAGCTACAAATTTGGAAGCAAATTCTTTTTTGCCTTTCATTCTATCCATGAGTCCTAGTCTAATGTCCTCAAGCATGGTTACTATAGGCTTGTACCTAGCTAGCATAATGAAGCTGTTGAAAGTCTCAGCCATGTTGTTGTCAACACAGTCACAATGAGAATGTGTCTTAAAATGTGACTTACAAAATGTATGAGGGTCTCTATCCATGAAATCTTCAAATGCTTCTGGGGATAAATCTGTCAACCTCCTACTCTCTGTGTCAAACTCCACCATTGAGCTTACCTTGACACATCTCCAAAATTGCCTACGTAGCTTATTCCCTCCATGTTTTTTGCTCCAGTTGGTATAAATGTGTCTAGCACACTGCATGTGTTCTACTGTAGGCCACACTGTGTGAATGGCTGGAACCAATCCCTTCAAGTGATTCGAAAGATGAATTTAGTTTACTTAAGCATATATGTCAGTAAAGTGATTCGACAGATTAACTGAAGCATATATGTGTACATAAGTCAGTAGAGAAGAGTGAAGAGATGAAGTAAATACCTTCTGCTGATCTGAAATTATGGCCCAACCTTCACCAGATCCCATTTGTAAGTCCTTAGAGACCAACCGCTATTTTTGGTTTCTCTCTCTACAACAGCCCAAGCAACTGGGAACATATGATTGTTCACATCCCTTCCAACTACACAAAGAAGTTGTCCACTACATGCATGCTTCAGAAAATATCCATCAACCCGTATCACTAGTCGACAAAACTTCATCATTGTTTCCTTTAATGCAGCAAAACATACATAGAATCTGATGAAGGTAGCAGGTTCACCAGGCTCTGATTCAATAATCTTCAAAACACAAGTGGTTCCTAGACTAGACCTTACCAGCTCCAACATACAAGGTTTTAAAATTCCATATTGTTTTTTTATTAGAATCTCCACAGCATTCAATGCTTGGTCTTTGGCTCTTTCGCACTTCCTGATATTCACCACTACTTCAAATAGAGATTTAATGTCCTCCTTGATCTCCCTTGCCATTAGTTTAGGATTTCTAAAAATTCTTTCCATAAACATCTTTGATATCCATTTAGCGTCTAGTAGCCTATTCTTGAAAGTTCTTACACATTTGTGTTCAGAATATAGTGAGTTGATCTACTACCTTTCAACTTGCTCAAGATCATGGCCAGTAGACATCTCCCAATGACATCCAGCACATCTCACATGTATCCTCTTCAAGTCATTTTTCAAGTAGATAATATCTTTATGTTGCTGTATTGAATACCAAACAATGGCCTCTTTTAAGATCTCTCTAGTCTGAAATTTGAGACCAATCTTGAATGTAACTGCACGCATATCAGTTTTCTCATTGAATATAGAGTACTGGGCGTGTTGTCGCAGTACGCCAAAATTTATTTTATTTCCTTACTCGGTTTCAAAACTACAAATTAATGTAGAAGTGGTAAGTAATGGTCGAACCCAAGAAGAACGGTGCTTAATCTAGTTGATTTTTATCAATTAATATAGAAAAAAGTGGGGTTTTGTGATATTTGAATAAAAATAGAAAATCGAACCTCAAAATAAAAGATTGAAATAAAACAATTGTACAAAATATCTAGTTCTCAGGTTCGGTTGTGTCAACAACTTATATTTATCTTTCCCATGCAACGTGTTACTATTCCTTCTTCAATTTATCAACTCTCAATTAACCAAGAAGCTCTGATTAATGAATTCTTCCTTAAGTGTATTAAATTAAAGTGAGTTCTTTAACTTAACATCTAGCTATTGGATAACCCTAAACAAATTCTTAAGATTTAATGCAAAGCTAGTGTGAAATGAATGAGAAGAATGAGTTGAATTAGATGAATAATTTCACAAACTCGAATTAATACATCTAAGTTGATTTGTTAATAAATATGCACGATATTCATTTGCTACTTTGGATTGGAATCTAGTGATAATTACGGATCAAAAGTTCCAATCCTAGCAAGTAACTTGAATTTAAAGATTGATTGATTCAATTGGCCAAAGTGAATGCAATAATCAAATAAACTCAAAACGGGTTTACAAGCATAACAAATCAACAAATTGAAGTAGAGGAATAGATAAACGTTACTAAAGAGTTAGAAAAGATAACCACATGTTAGTTGAACACAACGTCCCCTCGAACTAGATAGAAAAGTCTAACTACTCATATTTGCGGGGTTTCATACTTTTTAGCGAGTGTTCGCTTTGTATCACCACCACTATATGATAGATTATACATAAAATAGAAAACAAGTAAATAAATGCTAAGAAATAAATAGAGAAATAAAAGGGAAAAGAGAAACTTATCGAAGAAATGATCCGCTAATCATATTCACAGCCGAAGTATCGTTGATCGATTGAAACCTTTATTTCTTCCGCTGGAATATGAAAAACTAAGATCTTTCAAGCTAAAACTAAGAACAAATGAATAAGAGAATTTTATTGAAGAGAAAGTTGGAGAGAACTACTAGCTAATTCTCTTCCACTAAGTTGTGCATTTCCTTCCTTACAAATGCCTCTATTTATAGGCAAAATTTCACAAGAAAACATAATAAAAAATTGTACAACTACTCCATTATGATTCCACTAATTGGTAACCACCAAATCATAATCTTAAATTGCTCTATTAGTTCAAATATTGTATCATGGTATAGGTAAGCATCATGGCTGAATTGTGCAATTGGAATTTCCTTTTTTTGATATTTTAATAGAAAGTTATGAATTTTCTACCAAAACATGGCCCAAGAAATCCTCCATTCACATCACTCTTGGTTTTGCCCATTTTTTACCATGATATGATCCGAATCATTTGAAGAGGTCAACATCAAAGTTCTAGCCCTTTCCGTGTCCTTTCCAACAATATAAAGTGCAGGTCAATCCAAATTTTGTAGCAAAAGTTATGGTCAAATTACTGAACTGCGAGCTGTGGATTTTTTACGCTTTGTCCTTTCTCTTCAAATGGCCATAACTTTCACTAGGAAACTCCGATTTGGGATCCGACAAAAATGTGAAAATCCTCTTTTGATATTCTTTGATATTGGCACAATAAAAATTGTAAAAACAACTTTTCATAAAATTGCATCGGAGGCCCTCCATCTTTGAATTTGCTTGCATTTTGTTTCCAAGTTCCGTTTTCATTCGATTTTCATCCATTTTGACTCATTTTGATTCTTTGTGACCCTAAACACACAATAAAAGGAAAACACATAAAAATAAACATATAATACTAATAAAACACACAAATACGTAAAATAGAAGAGTTATTTAAGTGCTTTTCTAGCACTTATCAAGTACCTACACCCTCTTTTTACCCTCAAGGTATTATCACCTTCTTCTTCATCTCCTTCACTCAATGGTCCTTCGTCGTCCGAGTCTCTTTGATCAGAAACATAGCCCCCTTCATAGGTGGTTAAGAAACTAGGCCATTTTGATTCAAAAGATGACATGATTTCAGTTATAACACCTGAACCATCCACTATTTCTATGTCGTTGGCATTACCATCACCATTTAATAGAACATCCCGAGTAACCTCACTAACATTCATCAAGATTCCATTTCCTATAAATTGGCCACCATCTAAACCAACATTTCGTCTTTTATTCAATTTGTTGGCTTTCTTAATTTCCACCATTTCTTCATCATCATATAACAATTCATCAGCAACAACCTCGTCATCCCCATCTGAAGAACATTCTGTCTCCTCATCAAAGTCTAATTCCCATTCATCTTCTTCAATATGTGTACCAGTTTGATCTTGTACAGGTTCATCAAAGTCCCAAAACTCATTCATTTGATGTTCATCCATCTTTCTTTTCCCTTTCTCCTTCACAACGGGTTCATCAAATTCCGCATCACCATTCATTTCAGTTGGGTCTATCTTGTATGTTTCATCTTCTACAGTTTCATTATCTGATGATGTTACTCTATTATCATCTCTTGGTAGAGCATCCCAGTAATCCCAAACTGGATTTTGACCAACTGATTGGCTAAGGAATTTTTGGGCTCTAGTTACAATTGGACTATACCTTAAAGAACTACCAGGAGGAGCTGGTTGTGAACTGTAGTTGGAAGCAATTGGTTTCCTTCTAGGGGTAAGTTTTTTCTTCCGTGGGGTAGTTCTTTTCTTCTGTGGGGTAGGTTTCTACTTCTGTGGAGTGCTTCTTTGTCATTTACTACTTATTTCATTACAAGAAGAATCATTTGGTATAGGGGATGGTGCTATGGTTATCCTAGTTATGAAAGGAGGGTCAGGTTTTGAACGATCATCAGTGTTTGCTAATAATATCTTCTTCGAAGTCCTGCACCGGAACAATAAAGAATGATAAATTTTGACTCACAAAAGCTTTCATTATTTATAAACAAAGGTCATTAACAAGTAATTAATATATATATTTGGTTTTCTGGACAGTTAACATATAATATCTTAATCCTTTTTCTAATCATTGCCGCCAAAACATTATATTAAACTACAACAAATGGAAGTTTTATATATATTTTAATCAACACTTTTAGCACTCCCAAAACCCTAGATTTCGATAAAAATAATTTATGCAGAAAAGGGGTTCTTCGATAAATGGTTGCCATGGTTTTAAAAAGTTTGGAAAATGACCACACAAGAGTAGAGACAACAACTGCAGATAATAATTCCAACGCAACCTCACGAAAATGATTACAACAAACTTCAATGCAGAGAAGAAACAAGAAATACGAACCTTTCATCAAATGTGTAGATCTTTATCGTCAACTGCAGAAAGTGAAGTGGAAGTCTTCAGAGAATGGCGCGAAGTTAACGAGTGGAAGTGGAGTGATTTGGGGGAAGAAAAGAGAATATACGCAGTTGGTTTAAAGAAGAACCGGAGGAAAAACGAGGGAAATGGGGAAAAGAAATAAAAAGGGAAGAAAACGAAATAAAAATCGGGATTCTACCGCCGGCGAGTGAAAGATACTTAATTGTCAGAATCTTGATTTTTAAATACCAATTTGTCGTCAAAATTTTTTAAAATACCAAATTGTCGGAAGTGCATTTTTTTAAATACCAAATTGGTATTTTAGCCTCTATATATATATATATATATATATAATCATGTCTCTTAATCTTCAACAATACTTAAATCAATGTAAAAATATCATACTATTAAGAACTGAGTCATAAATGTTCGTCATATCTCTTTGAATCTTAAGAAAAGAGTTGTAAGTTGAAGTTGAAGATCAAGCCTCATCCATCATCATATCTCTGAAAGAAAATTCGTGGTTAGACTCGAGGAAGGAAGTACATCATGACACACAACACGACAACGATTACTTACGAGAATTAGTGGAAGCCGCATTTCCGATGGCATCTCCAAGACCAGATCCTCAAAAAATATTTCTTAGTTAGACTCTAGGAATGAGGTACATGATATACAGTTACACTCAACACGGCAACACTCACTTACCGGAATTAGTGAAAGATACATTTCCAATAGCATCTCCAAGTCCAACCATAATGTCAGCAGCAGCAGTAGCAGGGGAGCCAAGTGGCTCAGAAACAAAGGGCGACGCTACATCACACAGATCAATGCTTAGATGTAGTACTAGATTGCAATCCATCAAAAGGACCACCAAATGTTGATGTAATCAACGAATTAATATTCCAATTCTATGCTTTAAGCAATAGAAACGAAAAATTAATCCATTGAAGTTCGTATCTCACCGGACGAGCTGGCCCCACCTCTAATAGCGGTTCTTTGAAGCATGAAAACTCCTAAAAGGCTTGCTTTTCGTCTCAGAAACCGAAACTTGGCTGAAACTCAGTGGAAATGTATCAGAAACTCTAAGAAAGTTTCCTATTTTTAATAAAATTCAAAACTCTATGGAAACTTAATGGACACTTCATGGAAATTTTAATGAAACTTTTAGGAAACTTCAAGTTAGAAAATCACAATTTTAAAAATTAAAAAATGCAAATAATTAGAATTTACAATTAAAAGTCAAAAGGTTAATTAACTAATTAATTAAAATATAATTATATCAAATTAAACTCACATATTTAATCGATTACAACTTTACATAACTACATTCGTACTGAAGATTAAGTTTTTTCCATAACAACATCAGTCTTCTGTCAAGGAGAAGTCCGGAATACTGCATTTAAAAAACTAAAGTGTGGGATATAGATGTAAACCAAGTCCGGAATACTGCGTTTAAAAAACTAAAGTGTGGGATATAGATGTAGACCAATTCAAAACTATTGAGGATGTTGGTAGACTTAAACTTGCAAGTCTTTCTTTAGGAATACTGCGTTTAAAAAAATAAAGTGTGGGATATAGATGTAGACCAATTCAAAACTATTGAGGATATTGGTAGACTTAAACTTGCAAGTCTTTCTTTAAATGAACTGGCGATGGAAGTTAAGTTAGTCAAAGATGTCAATGATATTATTATAGATATCGATGGTGATGATGTTTCAAAAATTTAATAGTTGAACTTTTTAAATTTTCTAGTCTACAATTTTTAGTATTACTACATTCCAATAATTATTTTGTTATCACAACGATTTAAATTTTAATTGGATTGGATATATTTGCTATTATTATTATCTAATTCATATTAAATAGTCTTTCGAAGTTAGACATCGAAACTATATTATAAAACCAATAATTACTGTATAACATTTCCACGTTATGAACATAGTTTTTTTAAAAAGGAAAACGTTTCTACGTTTTCGGAATTTTTAAAATTCTGTTTCCCCATCTCTGTTTCCGTTTCTGTACAACCTTGGCGGTGGAGGGGGTGGAATTGCCCTCCCAGCGGCCGATAGTCCAATTAACTATCCACTCAGCAAAAATAGTAGATTCACAAGAAACGAAATGGCGCATAGTTTCCTTTGAAACGTATTTCGAAAATTGTGTATTCTGTTTTAGTGGTTTTAGTATCATTCGAGTTGCACTAATTGTGTATTCTGTTTTCACTTGTGTCAAATGTATCAGCAGGAAATGAAATTGATTTCATAGAAGTTATGAAACTTGAAATAGAATGTCTTCGGCTGAATCTTTTTGCTTCTTAAAGAGATAGAGCATTGTTGTCTATAGGCATCGATCCTGCGACTGTACATCCAAATTTATTGCTTCTAGAATCTTACCTGGGAAGATTACACACAGCAGCAAGCATTCTTGCAATGCCAGAAGTCATTATTCCATAGCAAATATTGAGTTTAAGTACTAAAATGCCAAGGCAAAAAAAAGCAGGATCCTTAGTGTGCAGCAAATAAAAACGTTGGGTCCTGACTGTGCTAATAAGTCTAAGGCATGCCTCTCTTTAGTCGAATCATTACGCCTTCTCAGTTTACTGCGGATTTTGGGAGTGGACAGTTTTACGCATTACCGTAATGAAATAGAGGATTGAATCAATACATTTGGAGTGTGCAATGTGTGTTGGTTTTTCCATTAATCGGTCCCTTTTTTTGGTTGAAACACAGCCATTTTGAAGATTTTGCAGAATGGGCACCAGTACCACGAGCAAATCAAGGGGCAATTAGAGACAACGTACGTGCACGTGCACGTCCTAACGTCCAAGATGGAATGTTATCGTCTTTGGTTCTCTCCTCGGAGCTGGACTCGTGGCTCTTCTTTTTGGCCGCCTCCACTTTGTTGCAATGGCGGCTATCGCCAATGGCGTCTATCCATTGTTCTAAAAGGCCCGCCTAGGCTTCGCCTAGGCCTCGCCTAGGCTTGAGGCTTGACTAAAACGCCTCGCCTCATGAAAGGCTTGGAAAACGGCGGTCAACTTAAAGTTGACCGCCTCTTGCGTGTGTACTATTATAACGACGTGTTCATTTTAGTTGTTCTGCTAGTCATTTCTTAAATTTAGTCTAAAAATATTAGCTTACAAGATCACATCTCTTTTTCAGACTTCGATATATTATTTTTTATTAACTATCAAAATATTAATTTGGATGAAGATGATATTTAATTGAATTTCGGTAATTCCTAATTTCGAACATTCAATATTAATGTTTTATTTTAGTTGAATTGGTCATGTTTGTATTTTTCTTTTTATTTTTTGTTAAAGTCAACTATCTCCTTATGTTCATTTCAAATTCAATTGCACGCGGTTGTTACTAAATAGAAAATAGTAAGCAATATTTTACGGACTATGTTTTTATTGGAAAAAATTTAGAAAATATGTAATAGTTAATGTATGTTGATTTGTGTATGAAATTTCGTAAATATACATTTTTATACTTATTTATCACTCTAGAATAAAAAAAAATTGAAAACGCCTTTTAACGCCTAGGCTTCGCCTAGGCACGCCTAGGCCTCCAAGGCTTGAGGCTCGGCTTTGCCGCCTCGTCACGCCTCACGCCTTTTAGAACCTTGCGTCTATCGCCAATGGCGTCGTCAGTTTCGGTCTCATGAACTCACTCCTACCGAAATAGCAACAGCAATAACAGGATTAATTAATAACAATAATTACATAGATTATTATTATTATTTTATTCAAATATTTCATAGATATTTTTTTCTCTGGTTGCCTTTCTGCATATAATAATATCATCATAATTCATACATATGTTAGTCCATTAAATTTTACGTTGTTATTTATTTAAATATATTACAGACTGTCTCTACCTATATCCATGTGTATTGAGTTCTTACAAATCCTGGTAGGTTGTTTTATGATGATTTGTATTGCCTTTGTTCTTTATTTTATGATATATACGTGTTTTGAGAGGTTTGCTAACAAACTCTTAAATCCACACAAAATAGGATGAACGAGCACGGTCTCTTATTTCAACCAAGATAGTGACCGTGTTCGTTGATCTAGTAACATGTTCGGTGCAAATAGCGTCTAAATTTTTCGAATTGTATCATTTCTCTTTAAGGTCGAGTACTGGATCTTAATTAGATGAGCCATTATTTTTGAAAACAGTTAACTATATATAATATTTGTTTTAGTTTATTGTTTGTTAGTGTAGCGTAATTTAATTTATTTTATATAGCCATGTATTCACTTATTTTGACACCCTAATTGTCCGGCTTTATGGAACTCTTAGGGTGTGTTTGAGTCATTAAAATTTTCTAGGAAAATATCAAATCAAAGGAAAAGTTTTCCTACTTTAGTATTTGATAGGAAATTTTTTCATGGAAAATATTTTTCATGTACAATTCTTTTATGCACAAAATGAACCATTTTCCTAGAAAACTCAATACAAGATGGAGGTAGGAAAATATTTTCTAGGAAAATTAAGGGTGTGTTTGATAGGATTCCAGGAAAGAGAATTCTATGAAAACGAATTCCAGGAAAACGGATTTCCATCTCTTTCTTAGATTGAGTTTTCCAAGAAAATCATTATTTTTGTGTTTTAAACACTTGTACCTGAAAAATGATTTCCAGGAAAATATTTGTCATCAAACACTAAAGTTGGAAAATGATTTCCTTAATTTGATATTTTCCTGAAAAATATTTACCAATCAAACACACTCTTATTTCTACAAATTTTAGTGTCTATCCAATAAGAAGGAGTTGAGTTTGTTTGTTGAAGATTAAATTTGAAGGCATAAAGAACGTCCCCTCTCTATAGCTTTTATATATATATGCTTTATACAATTTTGCTCTCCTACACACTAATGTATAGGATAAACCATGTACAGTATGAGAAAAAAATCGTGGGGGTTATATGAGCCCCCACCATAAGGGGACAGTTATGTATTATTCATCTCATTTAACGTAGATTCCCAAAAAAGAAAAAATAAAAAAATGATGACGTGGCGCCCTTACAAGGTGCCACGTTCCGGAGCGTGCACACTAGTGTGCAGGAGAGCAACCACCATGCTTTATATATCTACTTATGAATTGAGGCCCTGATATTACTCATGTTGTACACAAGAAGATATAAATAAATTGAATGGTATTCATCGTCACATATCGAAAGACAAAAACTGATATGGAATATGCATATATGTGTAACCTTCCAGTTTAACAAAATTAATTATGTCTCCCAGAAATATGTTAAAGTTATAGAATCATCTGATTTAAAAGTTTAAACTAGTAGATCGGTTCCAGTTTAAATTATTTAAATATTATTTTCAACACGCCCCCTCACGTGTAGGTGTGATTTATTTTTCCGAAATAAAGCCTAACACGTGCACAATTCATTTTTAAATGGGTGGCGGTAAGATTTGAACCCGGGATCTTTGCCTGCTCTGATACCATATTAAAGTTATGGAACCATCTGATCTAAAAGTTTAAGCTGATAAATCTGTTCCAATTTAGATTATTTAATTATTATTTTAAACACATTCCCTCACGTGTAGGCGGGATTTATTTTTCCCAAACAAAACCTAACACGTGCACAATTTATTTTTAAATGGGTGGCGGTGAGATTCGAACCCAAGATTTTTGTCTGCTCTGATACCATATTAAAGTTAAGCTTTTAGATCAGATAGTTCCGTAACTTTAACATGGTATCAGAGTTAGGCCCAGTTATAATGGCACAATAAGATTAATTATATTTTCTTATTTAAAAGTAGGAAAAAAGTCTATATGAAAGTAGAAAATCTATACATCTTTGAACTAATTGGAATTAGAAAATGACAATTCATATTTTTTCTGTTATGTGGCAGAGAGTATTAAGTGAATGAAAAGCAGAAATATCATTCCACTCAACTATAAATTAATTAAACAGGTTAATAAAAATGAATGAATTAGAGAATGTGATGGGAAACATACACATTTTCAATTTGTGAAAATTCAAAAATTCACATGTACATCTAATTCTTCTCTAAGCGAGTCACTGCGGCCATTTTTTTTTTTTTTTTGTGAAACTTAAATGACGTGAAGCTTATCTCAATTAGAAGAAAATATTGGAATGATCAATTGATCATTTACAAGACATACACTATATTACGGAATGTGCCAGTAGTACCTTATGAGAAATTGAGTTTCTATGTCTAGTAGAGCTTGTTATTTGAAATTGGAACATGTTTAGTTTAAAACTTAATTTGGTCAAACCCTCAGTGTATCTCATAGGATTCGCCTTTACCAAACATAGCCACATAGGGCTTGGAGGAAATAAAAAAATGGCTGTGACAGATGCTCAACGACTAGTAGTAGGATACTGTAATAAAACTATATTAATCACATCCAAATCTAATCCATTCATATAAGGCATTGACAAACCTCAAACTAATAATAATAATAATAATAATAATAATAATAATAATAATAATAATAATATATTTTGTAAGGTTAAGTATGATTATTGCCTTCCACTATATATTTTCACAGATAATACTTTAGGTTCAACAGATCTATCGCACAAAAATTGACTTAACTTATATCTATCCCTGAAACTTATCGAATTAGTGAATATCTATGTCGGATGGACATTACATTTTTATATCCTATGCCTACACAGCACATATGAGATCTGATTAGCACCAAAATCTTCACAATAACAAGATTGATAACATGGTATAAACAAACCATTATTAATAAATAATGAAAAGACAATTGCCATTAGATATTTCTATTTCTTTGATCTTCCAAAATCAAAATGCATCATCATTTGTGGAATATCAACGGTATGGCCCTAAATAAAAAATCAACCAACAAAATAAATTAATTAACTAAATCCTACTTACCATATGGGCCTAAATAAAAAATTAACCAAAAAGTTACAAAGCAATCAATAAATACAAAACTAAAAACTCTAAAATGTAAAAATACTTTACTTAACTTAGGCCTATTTCCCAAAGAAAGAAAAGCCCATAACAATAACAAGAACCCAAACTTGAAAAAGGCCCTTTTATCGGTCATCGTCTTCTTTCTGAGCCACTACATTTTACGGTTTACCCGTAAACCTTCAAACTTCAATCAATTTCCCCCCTGCACGACACTTTTCCGCTCTTGCTTCAACAATGGTGATCCCTCTTAACCACTATCTTACACTATTTCTGCATTCCCCTTCCTTTTATGTTATATATATATGTGATAATACGATATTTGCGTACGTAAATGCGAAAAGTTCACGAGTGTTGGTTGCCAGGAGAAACGTGTGAAAGTTCTTAGAGAGTTAATCGGGATTCGAATTTAGCTTCTAATGTTTCCTCAAAGTGTATTAAATTGTTAATGTGGAAGGAAGGGAATGTATTGGGTTTGTTGACGGTCTGCCTGACTTCTTGTTGAGAAGCAACAAGTTTTGTATGAATGAGCTGAACTTATGATCCAATTTCGATAAAGTAGCACAAAGGCATTTGTTGTTTATATTATCGGGTTGTTTTACTAAAATCTGCCCTGAAATTTCATACATTGGCGTCTTTTAGTGCAATAAGTATCCACAAATTGCAGGTATATTATTGTAGGTCTGCGACTGTGTAGTGGCTTTATATATTTTTTGTTGCTTTATATTGGTGGTATTTATGAATTGGACTCAATTACAAATATGTGTGAGTGTATATACGGACATCTCATCCTTTTGACTGGTATCTTTAATGTTAATACTAGAAATAGAATAGAATAGAATTTGATGTTTAGATCTTTTGGTACATTTGTTTTGATCTGCTATATGTAAATGTCAGGCATTTGTTAAAGCACAAAAGTCAAAAGCATACTTCAAGAGGTTTCAAGTCAAGTACAAGAGAAGGAGAGGTACCATACAAGCCTTGTGGTACAGATTTCTCTTCATTGAACTTTGTTATTTATTGTCCTTTTTTGGGCCAATGTGCAGAAGGGAAGACTGATTATAGGGCAAGGATTCGCCTAATCAACCAAGATCAGAACAAGTACAACACTCCCAAGTATCGATTTGTTGTGCGATTTACCAACAAGGATATTATTGCACAAATAGTATCTTCAAGCATTGCTGGAGATTTGGTTCTTGCTGCCGCATATTCTCACGAGTTGCCTCACTATGGACTTGAAGTGGGTCTTACCAATTATGCTGCAGGTATTGCAATGTTCTCTTTCAATCTCCTCCATCTGCCTTTTGCTGTTTTCTCATTACTAGCCTACTTCTCCCTTCCCTCTTCTGCAAATGGGTGCTGTAACTTCATTTCTGCTGCTTTCTGATGCGGTGTTAATTATGATCGCTTGGACAGCTTACTGTACCGGGCTTCTTTTGGCTCGTCGTGTCTTGAAAACTCTTCAGATGGATGAAGAGTACATAGGCAATCCAGAGGTACTAAAGATGCATTTACCACGTACACTCGATATTGCATGTGATTCTTCTGCATAAACCCATTTTATCGAGAGTTGAGACCTTTGTAATGTCAGGCAACTGGAGAGGATTTCTCAGTTGAACCAGCAGAGAGCCGAAGGCCCTTTCATACCCTTCTCGATGTTGGCCTTGTGAGAACAACTACAGGAAATCGTGTTTTTGGTGCTCTCAAGGTACATATTTGCCAAGTTGTAAGCTTGTGTGCAGTGTGCACAATTGCATATCCTTGCCGTTTGTGTAATATTATTGGATGCTGGATGTAAAGTTTCCCAGTTACTTTTCCACAATGCATATTCATTGTTATCTGATTTATATGCATGTCCATTCTTCTCTTAATGATAAGGCTATTAATGTTAGTGTATCTTCTGAATGAAAATCTTCTTGGTTATACAGATTTATAACAATGGAGTCAATGCACATTTATTTAATATACTTACAATGAAGTGTAGCAGGCAGTTTCAATAAAAATTTCCAACAGTACACAGACTGGATACTTTCTTACCCGAAACAACATTGTTATCGTCCTTATGATTCTTCTCCGCATTCAACTTTATGTAACATGAATGCTAATGCTTCTATCTTCTCTTCTTCATTTGGTTTTGAAAATTTTGCTGAGTGGAACTATGGAAGTCCTTTGATATGCCTACTAATCGAAGTTCCACAACAGCTTTGTAACTTCTGGATTTTGCATTTTAAGTTTTCGGGATGTGCAACATGATGGTTTTGAAACATGGGATTGCTTTGTCATGCCTCCTAATCTTCATATAAGCATCACAAAAATTGTAGCTTGCTTTGTAACTCCTGGACTTTGCATGTTATTTTTATGTCATGAACTGTCTGGTGCATAATTACATATTTACATTTCTCTTCATTCCCAATTCTGGGTAGTAGGAAATCCAAAGTTGAAATGGTCATAGAGAAATCCAAATTTCTGTCTGCATCTATGCCCAAGCATGTATATGACTGTACTCTCTAATTAATAATGGCAGGGAGTGCTAGATGGTGGATTAGATATTCCTCACAGCGATAAGAGATTTGCTGGTTTTTCAAAGGAGTCTAGGCAGCTTGATGCTGAGGTTCACAGGAAATACATCTATGGTGGCCATGTTGCTGCATATATGTCGGTAATGTTCATGTTTTGGATCTTCTTCCAGTCTACACAAGAAATGGATCTTTAAAAGAAATGATAATTTCACTTAGTCTTTACTTGCATATTAAGTCAAATATTTTCTAGACTTTAATGGAAGATGAACCAGAAAAGTACCAATCACACTTCAGTGAGTATATCAAGAAAGGACTTGAACCAGATGGCCTTGAGGAGATGTACAAGAAAGTTCATGCTGCCATCCGTGCAGACCCTGCTGCTAAGAAATCAGAGAAGGAGCCACCTAAGGAACACAAGAGGTGAGCTAACAACTTTAACCTCCATGAACTTATCACATCCTTCATTATTCCTCAAATTTTCCTTTTGTTTTTTGGTAATGCTTTATTTTCAAATGCATCTGAATGCAATCTTATGTTATTTGAATTTTTATTCTTTTGAATCTTTTTCTTTCTGGCTCAAGTTAAGACTACATTTTCTCATATGTATTTTCTCATATGTATTCAGATTCTCTAGTAGCTAGTGTCCGTGTACTTTATACTGCCAATGGTTTCAATCATAGCATTAGCTAGAAAAATTTTGCATACTACAAAGCACTAATATAAGTTTTTCAAGTCCATGCTCTATTGTAGACATTTTTCCGGATGCTTGTTTAAATCTTGGCTCCTACTTTGTGCTCAGGTACAACTTGAAGAAGCTTACATACGAAGAGAGAAGGCCAAGTTGATCGAACGCTTGAATGCTTTTAACGCAGCTGCAGGGGCTGATGATGATGAGGATGATGACTGAAATTACCATGGTTGAAATTGAGCAAGTTTTGTTTTCAATTCTCTTATTATTACACCAAGTAGTTAACACAGTTTTATCCATAAAACTGGTTCAATTGATATTGTTTATCATTTTTGCAGCTTTAAGATATTTGTTTGTAAGACAAGTGGTAGTTTGGCATCAATTTGACATAAGAAATTTATTGTCTATATATGGCATATACTTCTTGTTGTCTTGATAAACTAACTGGGTTAATTGATATTATTTATCATTTTTGCATCTCCAAGAGATTTGTTTGTACGACAAGTGCTAGTTTGGCATCAATTTGGCATAAGAAATTGCAAATTTTATTGCCTACATATGGCATATACTTCTTGTTGTGTTGATAAACTATTGAAAATGGGCATGTCTGGTAAGCAAAATTGCACAGGTATAGGCAGTACAAGATACTAATTTCTGAACGTTGATTGATCAGAAATTTGAGGTTTGTATCCAAATCATTCGTTGTAGTGGCCACAACAACAGAAGGATTTGTGGTAATGAAACCGGAAGGCAAATAGCTGGTACAGGTTTGATCCATCTAACTTGCAGTCAGAGATGCCAACACTGCATTTCTCAGTCTTCCCTCTAAAAACTGTGAGGCATTTTCCTGTACTTCGAGACACCCAAAATCTGAATTCGCGGTGATCCAACTTCTTGGGTGGATTGATAGATTTCCAGTCAGCCTCTGCCAAGCTTTGGAGTGATTCTAATGCTTGTAGGCTTACTCTCCCGTGCTTGTCCACTGTAAGGTAGCTTTCTCTTGAGCATTTGTTCATGTAGTTCCTGAATCTACACTCCACACAGATTTTACATCAGCATGGCTATAGTTGGCCTTTATATGCCAACATAAGATAGTGCATTATTGTAACCTTCACTCGTCTCCTCAACCGCAAATCGATAGTGAATTATTGTGACCTTCACTGGTCTTCTCGACCGCAAATGGACCTAGTCTCATTTAACTAGTTATTTATAGCATTATAGGGGTATGTTGGGTATTTCATATGTTTGTATGGAGTCACTAGTTTCCTATAAAGAATTAGGAAGTGGGAAGGTGATGCAATCGGAAGCATTGTGTTTGAGTAAACTTTTTCCATCAAAAAACTAACTTTTTAGATGACTAGTGGTGATACCACAAGACGTGAATGATTACGTGAGATGTGCAGTTGATATTTGTGTTTGATTTTGACCAATAAAAGTTGATTTTTAGGTAGAAAAAAGTTAAGACGACTGGAGGTTATGGATGAATTGTGTGTTACCTATGGTAACCATCAGCTGATCCTGAGGTAGATTCCCAACCGTAATATGCATTATAATTGGTAGACTCACCACCTTTAATATCTGGACCGAGTAGACGCCTCTATCTTCTGAGGTCACGTAGTCTGATTGCAAAGCACCAACAGTGAGAGTGTCGTCGAATGCTGTCATGTGTGGATAGGCTTCACTAGGAGGACATCTATCTGAGTCACATTTTGAGCACTGGCTGCATAGAAGGTCACTCTTTAGATGTGTAACACCATTGGCAATTGCTGTTTGAGTTGTTAACAGAACCAGCAAAGCAAGAGAGAGACAATGAAAATGCATCTCCCTTTTCTCTTTGTGATCTCACAAGGTTACTTGAAGTCTTTATAGGCAGTACCCTATTTCTTGATTTCATCTACTTTGTTAGATTTCAGATAATCAAAATGGGCATTAATCTGGCGACTTAGTGAATCTGGCTGGCCAATGTATAGAACAGCGTGTAGTTACAATAGCCAAGATTTTTTTCTTATCAAAGCTCCTCCTGTCGTCTGGTGTCAGGCAATGTGTATGTCTTTGACTGTATGTTGACAGTGGACAACATTGTCATTTCGCATCCATTTTTCCCTTTTTTTTTTTTTGTTTTTTTGTTTTTCGAGTTATTAAATGAAGATTTGTATCTCTATAGCTTTGTTATTATCTTTAAACAGCTGGACTAACTTGTTTATTTGTCTTCATAAAAGTCATTGACAAAGATTGGAATTCAGTTGTAGGCGTTTGATAAAGAATTTTCTTAATTGAAAATTTCTTTCCAGCTCAAAGGAAACAAAAACAAAAACGAACCAAGTCATATGTCCATGACACCACCCAAAATTTGTAGGACTTAATTGGAAATTTTAGAAAGAATAGTTCTCAATGACTTATTTTTTCAAAGTTTATGGATTAAAGTTGAAAAAATTAGCCCGGAACATTCATAACTTTTTTTAAAATAATACACACAATACAAGCACACAAGGTGCAGATATCCCGCACGCCAGTACTTAAAATCATAGCCCGAAACATCCGGAATATATAAACTCTTACGAGAATTTTCCACAATGGCCTATTTCCTATTCCTATTCCACAATTGGGAGAAAAGTGACAACACATGAAACCAAAAAGCCGTGAACCTCTTTTATAAACAAGGAGTAAGGATAAAAAATTTTATATAAGACGAGTGGAATGGTGAAAAGTTAATTAAGGCCCCTTAGACTCTAGAGCCATTCATGCCAATTTCCTCGTAAGATAAACTGAGACAATTTCATAATTGAGTCTTTGTAACCGCATCGAACATACTCCTTCCGTCCCACATATATAGTCCACTTTTCCTTTAGGATTATCCTATATATAAAGCCTTATTTCTATATTTGGTAACAACTTTTATATTCATATTCATTATCCGACCTATATTCTTGAAAATATAAAATCTTTAATAACTTGTATTCAATTAAATAAGGACATGTTTACAAGATTATCCTTAATCTATGTGAAGGAAACAAAGTGACTATATATATGGGACGGAGGGACTAATTGCTTAAGAGATTTAAACCGTATCACTCTTGGCGAGTGCATAAACCAAAAAGTAGGCAGCTCACAGTTGCATGGATTGGACGAGTAAAGGAAAATGGCTTTCTATTTCCTGAAATCTTGCTAAGCAATCCGAGGTATTTATCTCGAAAATGCTACATAATCTACTAGAAATTATACCTTATTGAGTGCAAGATTGGGTTTGTCTAAGCCGAGGAAAGATATATGTCCCAAAACAAACAATTTTTTTATTTTTTTTATTTTTATTCAAATAAGAACCATAAATCCTTGATATTCCAAACTACCAATTAAATAAACATACAACTTATACAAGACGGTACAAGATTTGAACTTGTTAACCTTGACCCGTCTAGCTTACCAAACATGTTTCAATTTTCATGCACCTGTCACACATGACAAGATTCGGAGACTCCTAAATCTCACGAGTTGCTTCGACCCGGCCGTAACCTCCGGAGTTGAGGAGGCAGAATAGTCGACGTGGACGGAGTGGCGGCGCCAGTGACGCCCGCCGCCAACCTCTGCATGAGATCTTTCGGGTTCCGATAAGCGGCCACCACCGTATCCGTACTGTTTGTTGTAGTAGGTATAATCATTTGTGTAGAAATCAGCAATATTGTACTGAGTTTTTTGATCAGATGCAGAAGAAGAGAGACTTTTGTATTGCCTTCTAATTCTAGTTTTCTTGATGCTTTTGTACACCATTGGGATTAGGCCTTCCATTTTTTTCTTCTTGATTTGTTCAACGGTTTTGAGGGAAGGAAGAAATTATTCATATTTCAAGACTTTCTAGGTCCCTTTTGGAGTGGTTGGCACTTATCCATCAACTTCTTCTTTTCGTTCTTTCTCATTTTTTTTGTTTTTTATTTTTTTTCTTTCCCACAAGTTTCCTTTTTATTTTTATTGTTGGTTGACTTGAATGCTAACACGAGGATATGCACTGATGGCGCCTTCGTAATTTTTAACATCGTACTAAATATGCACTTCACAACTCGTAAGATAGAGTCATAAATGACTTGCGAAATGTGTTAAGAAAATTTCGACGTGAAGTTGTTTAATATCTGTAAATCATAATTACTCGAAATTTTACTTCTGAATGCGGTACAATCATTTTTGACATATATACAGAATTAATAAATAGAAGTATCTCAGCCACCATTCCACCATTCTGTCAGGATCGTCGTGGAACAAAGCACTACCTTGCAACGTAAGTTGAAATGAGAAAATTGAAAATTAGATGAACTCGAGAATTTTAAGTGGAAAACCCCCAAATTAATTTGGGGTAAAAACTACGGACAAGACTAGATGGATTTCATTATAGTAGGAGAATATAACCTCTCTTTATATACAAGGAGATAACAATGACCAATCTCTCTTGTAATATAAGAGAACACAAGTAGTAGAAAATATTAGGAGAAACAATACTTTCTCTCACACTTTACCATCTCTACTCTCGATTTTTCTCTCTACTATCTCCCATGGCATACCTGGTGGTAGCTCTCAATTGTGCGCCACTCACCTTGCCATGTTACTCTCATCTATCGCATCTCCCTTGGTGGTGGCACAATTGTCACTCACCAACCTTGCGATGCACATATCTCACTCAAAATGACAAACATATGAAATGAAGCAACATGCCCTTTTATAGAGTTCATTTCTTAGCCGTTAAAAAAGTTAAACCGCCTTTGACCGTTTAAAGTCCCCATTTTTTACTTTTCCAAGTTGTCTTCAAATCGGACTCGAACTCTTCAAATTAATGGTGTTCAACTTGAACTCGAACTCTTAAGGTTGTAAAGGTCAAATTGAATTCGAACTCTCACTTTTCAATTTCTTAATGACCAAGTGGCTTAACTTTTTAGAAGTGATTTTACCATAACACATTCCACGCGACAAATCCAAATAAGACTTCGAGATTTTGAATCAAAATAATTCTCTTTCTCTGTTAACGCGCTCCTCAAACCAACCACTATTTGAGCAGCCTCATTGAGTGGATTCAAAGAAGACAGAAAATTGATTTGTGTTATTCATGCATTCCACTTTATTTTATTTTTTTGGCATGAGTGTGTTATTCATGCAAATAAACTAATGTTTTAGAGAGTGAGAGCATTTTACCAATTTGTGTGAAATTAAATGGAAATCATTAAAATAAAATAGTTGAATATGTCATATGTGTAGAAGGTGAGTCATCATAACTTGCTCATGTATTCTTCTGCCATTATTGTGAGAAAATTAATATATTATCTTCTCTTTTCTTGGTCAAACTTTCTTGTTTTCACCAAACAGTTATTTTTAATAATATTTTTTTAGATAATGCCATATGATTGTTTAATATATATATATAATTTTAATTAATAATTTCATATTAATATGATCATTTTCTCCAGAAAAACAGAAAGTGTCAAATCTAAACCAAACACACCCCCCCCCCCCCCCCCAAAAAACACCCACCCACCCTAACCTATTTCGTTTTTTGGGCTTGCTTGGCTTTCTCTGAGCTTCCCTTCACATATTTAACATATTCTATACAGCAAACATACACACGGCTGCCTATTAACAAGTGTTAGAATGTGTGTAAAAATTAGTTTTTACGTATTTTTATGCGATATAAGAGAGACAGTGAGTGAAATTGAATAGTAGAGATTTGTGTTGTATAGATAGATCCCAAGATAGGAGAGAGAATGAGTGGGGTTAAAAAAATGTGTAAAAATGTGTAGAATAACACCCGCTAAGATTCACTTAACAGTTGCTTTCACAGGTTAATTATAAGTCAGTCACTTGCTCCTCAAGCCTCTACAAAGCGTGCCCTAAGATACACTTGCCAATCATAAGTCATGCTCAGTTGAAAGAGATACTTCACCTGATGCTATATCACATTATTATCCACAAATACCAGAATCATGAGAATTGCATTTGGATTTCATCTAAATATATCATTTTTCCTCAACCAGATAAGAAACGAGGCTCGTGTGATGTGCCTATCATGTTCTATGACACGTCTAAAGGAGGCTCGTCCCAATACCCTTTAGGACGAGAATATTAACGCAAACCTTATGCATGTGTGTTTTCCTGATGTCTCCTATAATAACACTTCAAGAAAGAGTAGCTACCAAAGTAGCTACCAGAGACGAAGGCGTAGAATGCATTAGGCTCTTTGCAACAAACAGCATGATGCGCAAAATGTAGAATCTTGAATCAAAATTTACACACTGGACCTTTCTGGTACAAGATGACTCAAAGAAGTGTCAGTGCTCTCGTCTTATAGCTTGTTTGACAAAGCTTTTGGGAAGAAAAAGTACTTTTCTGGATGGAAAAAACGTGAAAAATTCCGCCAAAACCTCAAAACAAGATCCTTTTTTCCAATTGGTGGACACCACTAAACAGACAGGAGGAAAAAATATAAACAGGACTTTTGTGTGAGATGGGTGACAAGAAGCATGAAAATTAAACATCACAATGAAAAGAGTCACACATAGTCGTACACACATTCAGACAGCACCATGCTACAAAGAATACTCAAAACCATACACTGGAGAGAAAATAAAGCTACTAAATTCCAGCTGAAAGCCCAACCGAACCTTAAAAACCTCAAATTACAGCATAGTTAAACAATTTGCTTGAAATGATTGTTATGTATCAATTATGCTGAGCAAATTGTTAATGTATCCAAAAGAACACGATCCAACAATAAGTCTATAGAATCTAACTTCGAAAATATTAAAGATCCTCAGGAAGGTAAATTTTCATTTCAAGACAAAGAAAAAGAGCTTACTTCTAAACAAATTGTTATGATTATCTGGCTCAAAAGAAGTGGTTTTTGTAGCAATTTGTCCAATCTGAATCCCCCGAAGCAATCAAGCCACCGCCGTTAGTGCTTATGGACTCCGCACACGAGTTTCTGTGACGTGGCGACAATATTTCCTTTCCCTTCCCGGAAGGGTAAGATTCACCCTCTAGAGATTTGAGATCACTTTCTTTGTTTGAGCATCCCTCTGTATCAACCTCTTCATCTGATAAGCACCTGCAACAATCAAATTCATCCATCTCATACATCTGGCTTACCAGTCCATCCCTCCACGATATCCTCGTCTGGGATAGAGACAGATTCTCTGACATTGAATCAAAGACAGAAGAAGTTTTGTTCAAGTTCTTCCGAGGAAGTTGGTTAATCTCAGTCGACTCAAATTCCAATTCAAGGTGACGCCTTTCATGTTCATAATCTTTAACATGCCTTTCTACACTGGAATTTGAATCTGGTGTTTGGATGAGATTTCCACTGCTTAAAGAACAAGCAGACACTCTAGCACTATCTCCAATCTCCTCTCTTGAGCTGATAACCTTAGCAGTAGGTGTGTGATGAGGAGTATAGTCCGAGGAAAACTTGTCAATTTTCTTTAGTTGAAGGCAAGCGTCCCTCGTTTTCCCAGTACTAGCTATATCACCCATATTACTATCAACACCATAGCTATCCAAATCACATACAAAATCAGATGTATTACCAATCAGCGTCGAAGGTGAAGATTCTAAATCAAGCAACAAAGAATCACTCCCAGTTGTTATAATCCTACAGTTCTCCATCTTCTTCTCCAAATCACTCTCATTTCCCTCATGCTCCTCATCACAAGGAGACAACCAGTGTAATAAAGCTTCAGCAGGCATAGGAACCAAAGAAGCCCGAGATTGATTGCTTACTTTTCCCTCATTACTTCCATACTCAAAAAGGTTAGCATTCTCAAGCCCTACAGTGAGAATGCCTCTCGACCGACATTTCCTCTTATCTGTGACTCCTGAGACAAGGTGACCAGCAGCATAACAAATGGGTGTCACTGCTGCTGTGGAAACCAGCACTTTTGAGTGGGACCCACATTGAATCTCAGGAGACACAGAGGCCTCAACAGGAGGAGTTTTAGTTGAAGCACTACTGTTACCGTCAAGTGCTATTGAAGATGTGTTTTCCCTTATATCCTTATCAAAATCTAAGTTCTCAAATTGTAAACCAGAGCCACATGCTATTTTTTCTGCTGGTGTAAAATTGTGAACGGTTGACTGACCCGGGCCAATTTCCTGCGAGTTCGTTACCTTTTTCCCTAATTCTTCGATCCCTTTTTCTGGATTGCGAGGAGTAGAAGAAAGGGTTGATTTCTTATTAATTTTCCTCCGATAAATGAAATGAGGTTGGTTTTTCCGTAGCTTCTGAGAAATCTGCTTTCTGCGAACATCATCTTCCTTAGATCTGAGACCCACCGAATTACCTCCTCCTCTTCCTCCAGGTGCTGCTGATTTTTGGGTGCTAGAGTTCGTAAATTTGAAAGGAGGTTTGGGCTTTTTCGTAATTACATTCTGCGTCCATGTAGAAGACGAAGAAGAATTGGAAGAGACTAAAGATCTTAAACAGCCCTTCGGAGCTTCAACAGAAACTGAAGAAGCAGATGATGAATAATTTGTGCACATTTTCCAGCAATTCTTTCTGGGAATCGAAACTCCATTCAAATCTTGAAGAGGGCTTCTGTTCCCAGAAACATCTTTCTTCTTACTCGCCTGTTTCTTCTTTCTGCTCTCAATTTCCATTTTTTCGGATTTCCTGTAAGAACTGATTAGGAACAAGTATGGCTGAGGTAGTTAACGTTACATTCAAAACAGTGAAATGGAGGGCCAGCTATCTTTTCTGTTCTTTTTGTCCTTTCTCATTTTGAGGGCCCCAAATGTTGTAAATTTAATGGACACCCTCAACCTTTTTTAAAATTTTCACTCATATCCTTGACATTTTTCATCATATTCTCATCCATCATTTCAATTTCCAACTATAAAAATCATTGAAGAGGACACGTATACCTTTGGAAATGATCTAGTACCAACCCTAATACCACTTATGTTATCGGCGCTAGTAAATCTCATCTGATTTCTTTTGTTTTCACAACTCACAAGAAACCACTTATAATTTATTAGTGTTGATACCATAAATGGTGCGTTTATACTAAATTATATCTACCTTTATCATTTCCAAATATACAAGGTAACTTAAAAAATGAAAATTTCAAGAAAACATTTGTCCAAACAAGGCTTTAAAAGATGTGGCACATAATAAGACGTCAAATATTGGGTCTAAATGTACTCAAACAAACCACGTCAAATATTCAGTCTAAACGCACTCAAACCAACCCAAAACACAATTAAGGCTTGTTCTCATTTTCAGTATCATTAAACATGTGTAACACTTGATTCTATTACATGCCTTCAATATGAGAGAGAGAGAGAGAGAGAGAGAGAGAGAGAGAGAGAGAGTGAGTGAGGTTTTCAGAGTCGAACTTTCTTCAATCGTATATTATATATACTATAGGTGTAACCCATAGAGATCCATTCACTTGCTACATTTAGGGAACCTTAACATGTCTCAGGTTCAAAATGCTACAAAAACCTCGAGAGGTTCTCTTGCACTCTTGACACAATCATTCAAAAGAACCATGCCGATCCACATTACCACGCTAACCCTTGTAATATCTATAACCACTATACCATCTGTAACAACTCCTGTTCACTACAGCACGTAAAAAGGCGTTTTTGCCCTAGGATTTGCTTGCTGTGCATTGGAGAGATGGACTTTGCTTTAAGAGACTAGAGAATGTCAAGCTATAGAGATGGCTAATGGCTTTCCTCGACCCATGGCGAATCCTTTAGTGCCATCTGGCATGCGAGGAACTGGAGATGCTTTGGCTATTGACAGCTTATCAGTATTCAACAAAGCGTCTGATGATGAAGATACAGAGAGGCCACCTCCGTTGGTTGGGGGGTGAGATCGCCCCCTGCTCTGTTGACCCTTGCCCTTCCCATTGCCATTGCTGTTGACCAAATTGTGCCCTTTTCTATGTGTGTTTGCGTTCGTGTTATCCTCAAACTGTCCCAAGGAATAGAATATCAGTCAGTCATAGATTTCATAGGGAACACAGGAAAGCAATTACAAGTAAGTGATAGAGTTCATCGAAGCCTAGGTTGTCACGACCAGTATTAACTTTGCCCTTTCACCCACTCAACTACAACAAAATTAAGATACCACTTCTCAACTTGTCGAAAAGATTTGCCTATTGCAATTGCTGACTTAAGTTGGATGAAGAAGTTAGATCATTTTTAACATAATTACAATGCATTCAACCTACAACATTTTTACACAATTCTTGATTATAAGATTCGACAGGGGAGTACCCATGTTTATCATTATTGGCTGCTAGTACGTGTCACTAAGAAATCTCATGTTAATTTCTGCCATATAAACAAAAACAGACCTTCAAGCAAGTTTTCGTTCTGAATTCATTTTGTTTTATCAGAAAGTAGGACAGACAGGAACAAGATGACAGAAATTGCCCTTTGTATATGAATGAAGTATTTCAGCTGAATCTTGTTCATTCACTTTCCAGAATATGGAAATTAATTAATGGTCAGAACAGAGATCTCAAAGTCTAAGCTCTTACATGAAACTCATGTGGTTGAGCATCTGACTGCTGCAATGGATCTTCTAGATGTTTTTCCTTCTGCCTCAGCCCCTCTAGCACAGCTGCCTCATCTATCTTACCATTGGACTGACCATCATGAACTTTCTTCGATCGCATTTGAGGAGATTTCACCTGTGTAGTGTTAGTAGCACGGGATATTAGACGATAACTTCAATAATGGTTCAAGAATCTAAAGTAGGTCATTTAAAACAACAACAACAACAACAATAATAATAATTATTATTATTATTATAAAAATAAATAAATAATATATATATATATATATATATATTCCTTCACCTCCCCTTTCAATACAGTGCAGAGATATCCCCAAAGATGCACAAAAAGCAAGAGGAAAAGGACTAGTGGTCCCCACCACTACACTCTACTTTTAGCAACCACACATTTCACATCATCGCTCATTATTATCCACACATCTCGTGGTCCCCACCACTACACTCTACTTTTAGCAAAATTTTAGGCAAAAATAAGTACACACGAACACACGCTTAGACATCATCATCTAAACGATTAAAACCACAAATCATAAGGTTTTAATAGAACATTTGTAGCCTCATTCTTCTCAATATTGACATTCCCTTAGCTAATAATCAAGCCTCATTTTGAATTTTCCTAACAGAGCATCCACGGAAGTTTCATTGGACATGATAAACAGCATAGCATTTGATTTGTCAAATCATACCACTAATGCAGCACTGAGATTTCTTCTCACAAGAATATAACTACTGCTTTCAGAAAATAGATAGAAAAACAAACACAATTGTTTGGTACATACTGCACTCTTTATCAGTAAACGAACTTTTAGACGGTTCCTCCAATTGCCCTCGTCATTTAATTCCAGAACCTGTAAAGAGCAAGCATGAAATACTAGTTTAAAGACGACAAACTGAACAGAGTTTAGAAGTTCCCAGGGGTAGGGAGATGAGTTTTAGTTAAGGATACGAATCACATACTGCTTTTTCTGCTAGCTCAACAGATTCGTACTCCACAAATGCATGCAACTACATGAAAAATATCAAATTCAGAGGTTAAGGGTGACCTTGCCAAAATGCATACAGAAGAAGGCAGACCAGATAATTATTCAAACATTTCCAAAGAAACTCGATTCCTGATTGTATGCACCGCTTAAACAGCATGGTAGAGTTTAATTGCATGCCAATTTTTGCTTTCATTACCAACATCATGGAGCTTGGGCATCTATACGTAGATTCGTTACTCAAAAAAGATGTAAAGAGACCAGGCTAAGCCTGTCTTAGTTTTAACTTCTATTACTCAGTCAAATTCAAATTTCAATTTGACTGTACATTCAAAATAATTACAGACTATTATCACTATTTATTCAACCTAAAAAGTTAGTTTTTAGTAAATTAAAATTTTACACACACTAATTATATGAAAATTGAAAATACAAATGGACTATCTTCTATTCTCATTCCCTCCGCCTGAACTTCGCCTGTTTCATGAACGCATCTTTTCTCTTCCCCAAACCACACTACCAAACGGAAAACAAAATCGATATGTACACCCATACAAGTTTTATCTTTCACTCTATTTTATTTCTGCTATGTAAAGTACCAGTAAGATTGTAAAGCAGGTTGACTTATTATCTCTATTTTCTTCTCATTTATGCTTGCTATGTGTAGGCATGGTCACCTTTGGCTTGCGTTTTTAGAAGGAACTTACGTGTAAGAAATGTTATGTGTTGTAGGGGGAAACCTACACATTCACATGAGCAAAGAGAATTTGATTGAGGGATTATATGTTGTCTAACTTCAAAATACACTAGAACATAACGACAGAGAAGTCATTGGACATCCATTAACATACTCTTTCCCAGAAGACGACCTTCCTAAGTGGGTGTTTTATCAACCAAATTCAAATTCAATTCAAACGTGAAGTAGAGAGAGAATTTGTGAAAATAAGTGGTGGAGATTTGTATAGTACATCTGATGACCAAATTCAAATTTGAATGTGAATTTGATAACATGGGCTAAAGAGACCATGATTTTCCCAAGTTTCACAAAGTTTTATTGCGCTTAGTTATGAGGAAAAATCTATGAGTTCTCCAGAGAAGGATGCAGTTTGACTTGCCAGCTTCTGGTCATTTCAAAAGATCACCCGTCTATGCATCCCTTAAGCTAACACTATAAGAGTGTGTTAGCGGATGAATTTTAATGTATTTTTATCAGTATGAAGAGAGAGAATGAGTGGAGTTGGATGGTGGAGATTTAATGAGTGAAGAAATATATGGATGTGATTTGTTTGACCAAATTTGAAATTTGAAAAAATGCATTAAAATGCATTTAAATTTCCATGCTAACACCTTCTAAGTCACTCTGAACTAAAAGAGAAAAGTGGCAGGGTAAAAATAAGGCATCGTGCAATGTTCATATAATTAAGTAAAAATATTTCAGCCATACAAACATTCCCCTCGCATATTTTATAATGACATCCCAAATTACAAATAAATAAGATTTATCTTCTACAAACCCTAAAATTAAAGTTGAAATCAGATTATTAACCTGAGAAGTAAAAGATCAGAATGCTATTCAAGAAACGCATTGATTATGACAGCTAATAGTCAAATAATTTATACCTTGTTACTGAAGTGCACTGCATTTCCCTTAGCAGTTCTAAATGCTGATGATCCTCCACCGTTGGAATTCTGAGGCAGGCAAGTACGAATGGACTTCACACTGGTAGAAGATTTCAAAAATGTATGGCGTAAAAATGGCTAGTTATGCAGAAACATGCTTCCAACAAATATGGTAAGAGAAAAAGAAAAGAAAAGGGAATGGAAAGAGGGGTTGGGGGGAAGGGAGAGTTGATGAAGAACATGCACCTTCCCACAGAGGAGAAAATCTTCATGAGGTTCTGGTGGCAATGGTCCTCCGGTAAATTTTCAGCAATAACTATACGAGACTGTAGACAAGGAGAAGATACAGGTTAGAGGCAGACATAGGGGTAAAAGAATAATTAAATTCATTTAGGAAACATATCTAAGTTGCAATTAACAACAATAAATGGAAAAGATCCCAATTACATTCAAACAAAGTACATGCACATATGTTGGGTGTGGAAACAACCAACCATGGCCAACCTCACACAACAAAAAGAATAAAGTTATCTAAAGTATGACTAACTTGTAGCTCTTCCATGTCAGATTCAGTCAATGGATGTTGACGTCTGACCTTTTTGCCATCTTCACTAACCACCTATATAGCAGAAAAATAGACCATAGATGAAGTGTCATAAACTAGAAAGAAATTCAACTCGACAGAGTGATGGCCACTCGACTACCGTACAGCCATTGCATAACAATGAAAGTTTTCCAGAATATGCAGACGTACCAGCTTTTTTGAGCTCCGCAGAATGCTAGCAAGCTGGGAACCACCACTGATGACATTTTTTATCTTCTTAAATGATGCGACAACAGAGACGGGCACTATGTGATGGTTAGGGAGGGAAACAGTTAAAATTCATATTGAGAAGAATCAAAATAAACAACCAAAACAGGATCTCTACAAGAATATTTTCCAGAATAGGAATTACTGATCTTTACAGAGAGCTATTAGCTATGGTGACAAGAAAACTGAAAATTAAGGTATTTCTGGCAAGGTGTTCATAAGCACAGGTAACAACCCAAGTATCATCAATAGAGCATACGCTCAGACTCTTAACTTTTCTTTAAATCCACTGCAATAGTACTAACAAACTGATATAAAGGTAACATAATTTTCTTAAGCAGCTGATTTTTAGAAAGATAAAAGATCAAATAGAGCAACATAAAGGATTGTGAAAATAAACATTGTTAGCCGAAGGCTCACCATAGCCATCGGGATCTTTAACCATAAAACCAAATAAATGATCGGTGGTAGCCAGATTGATGTCACTGAAATAAAACTCCACCTGCAAAACATAAAGGTATCCAAATTAGAATGATGTCAATACAGGAAACTAAGAATATATTTTCTAATGTGCACAAAGATGACAAAAAAATTTCAATACGAAAAGAAAAGCAGGCACAAAATTATAAGGAAATTGATTTTCTATAATTACATAAACAGTCAGACTGAATCGGTAATTGCATAACCCAGTAATTAGCCAGCAGCAAAGTCAACCATAGTGAGCAGATCTTAAGTACCTTTTGCTTTGGTAAGAGTTGATTTTATGACAGAAAATGACTACATCTGAAGTACTCTATTGCTGCTAGAAAGGATAGGATTCTACCGCACATGAATCAGAATTTTGCCAAATAATCCTTTGATTCATTTCTCTGTCATGTTTTTAAGGCAACAAACCATGTTTCCACAGCAATACGGCACTTGTAACTTACGGAGTACTTGATATTACAATAGCTGGAATGTTTCATAAGATTCTTTTCTTGTAATGACATGGGGTCATAACTTATGAAAATTTTGATATTATAAAAGTGTCCTAAGGTGCTTTTCTCGTGACCAAGTTACAAATGCTACTTCGGAGAGTAAACACTATGAATTTGTTGCCAAACCATATCCATAAATCAAATTTGTGGCCAAACTTACTAGGTCACGTTAGAAGGGAAAAACAAAGACACATATAATACCATATTACACTAACCAAGATGGGAAGATATATGTCCATTAATGAAGCAAAACACTCCCTAATTTGGAAAGAATTATCATTCAAAATCAGGATGTGTATAAACATTTGAAACTCAGCATTTAACATTACCGATGTTAAATTATCCAAACTTTAGCAGTACAAACACTAACTACAGGATGAATTCAAGGATGCAACAACAAGATAATGAGTACAAGAAAACAGCAACCCTAATGGTAAAATAATCTGATCGCCTTCGAAGTAAAATTAACCGTTAAGGATTACGGCGGTTCAAATAAAACAATCAATAAAAATTCAAAGAACCGCAATAAAAGGAAAACGAGTAACTGTCAGATAGTCCTATAATCGAATAGTTCAAACAGCAATATCGACGGCAGACTACATGAAAACTTGCCTGACTGAGAATTTTCTGATGAGCATCTGGCATTCCGTTTTTGGTCGAAACGGTAGCGGCACCTATAGTATTACCATCTGCAGTTTCTGCGGGTGCCGCCGGGGTTTGGATCCCGTTCAGAAATTCCTGAGACGGATTTGAGTACCCATAAAACGGCATTCTCCCATGTGGATAATAGTTCTGTACTGCCACTGGGCCCTCAAACCCATAGTAGGGCGGCAAAGGCGACACAAAATGAGGCCTCGTATTATATACCCTTTGCACCACCGCCGGCGGAGCCTCCGACTGCGAAGGCGATGTTACAGAAACGGACCGTGGCACGAACTCAGGAGCCTTAGCGTTGAGCTTGCTACTGGTAGAGGCAAGGCTGAGTTGATTACCCTCCGATGATCCGATGGTTTCGTAATCTTGGTGATCCATCAATCAATCTTGATCGATCTGATTATAATCTGGGAATATATGTTCTACAATCCAGTGATTAATCCTGATTAATAACGTATAATATAGTTATATACGTATGAAGATACTACTAGTTATATAGTCATATAGTTAAATTCTTATTTCTGGATAAATTCTTCCGTGGAATGAATTGGAAATCTTTCCACAGAGTCCAGAAGGACAATACTGTGTTCGTGCGTGTGGAAGAGAGGAGCAGAGTGCAGGGAGAAACGGGTGGAGAGACACAGGGAGAGTGTCGGGGTATCAATACGTAGACGCGCAATGTGTATATCAATGGGTGGGGCCGTGGGGCTAAACTGGCCCCAAAATTTTATACTCGTGTTGTCCTATAAATTTTAATACATTTTCATAAATTTTTATACAAATCTTTTAGGACTTACTTATCTTTACTACTATATTAAAAAGTGCGAATATTGTGAAATATTTTAATTTTCAACAATATCTTTATACCCTTTTGATTTCCTATTATGCCTCTTCATTTTTCTAATATTTAAAATAAGGGGGTTGTATTTAATTTAGATTTGTAAGAATTTTGATAGACTTTTAAATTGAATTATTTTCATGGAATTTAATAGATTTTTACTGATTTTTTATAGTGATTTCACTGATTTCCATGTAATCCATAAAAATCTTCAATAGATTTGGAAGGAGTTTTATTTCAAAACTTATCTTGGATTTCTTTGGAATTCGTACAATATATATTTTCATTTCATAAAATAAATATTACAAAACTTATTGAGATTAGAATTTTATTATTTTTCTCATTAAATTACTATTGTTTCAAAAGCTGAAATTAGTAATAATTAATTATTGTCTATACAATATTTTTATACAAATTAATAATTTTATAACTACAAAAATACATGACTATTACAAACAAAGATTTCACAATATTTTGATATAATTTAACTCGAAAAACTAAAAAACTATCACATGTTTAATTAGTATATCAAAATATATATCAAATTATTAAAATAAGGAGTAGATATAAAATATTTAATTATAAATTTTAAAACTTTTTACAAACTTTTGTAAATATTTTTCTTTTTCATGAAAAGTTGAACAAAAAGAAGATACAAATATTATAAGAATATTTTTACATCATTCTTATTGTGAAATTAAGAAAAAAAAAAGAAGAAAAAGTAATGAAAGATTGGTGGTGGCTACATGTGTGGAGATGGCAATGCCGCACATGGATGATGCCAGTGGTGGTGTGGTGGTGGCGGGATGCGGCAGAGACAATGGTAGCGGGTGATGGTGATGAATAAAAATTCATCAAAATCTTAGGGGTGAGTGATGATTTAAATCCGACAAATTATGTTTATCTTTGTCTTTAAAAAGATGAAAGAAATTTAAAGGATTCCATTAAAATCTTTAAAAATCCAAGCATAACTTTGAATACCTCAAAATTTCATAGGATTTTAAAAAGTCATCATTTAATACCTCATGATTTTGATGGACTTTTAAAAAGTCCACAAAAATCTATATTGAATACCCTAATATTTTAATTGACTTTCAGAAATCTCAATTGAATACACCCTAACTTTTCCAAATCCATCAAATTCTTTAAAAGTCTTTAAAATTCCTTTAAAATCTCAATTGAATACACCCCCTAAGTATAACTCATAGTATTAAATAAAGAATTCATTGTTTATTTTGAATTAAAAAAAAATTATATGCACCTCTCAATTTAAGGGGACAATTGAAATGAGTATGTTATTTTCTATCTTTACTTATTTTCTTCGTCTTAGTCTATAATGCATATCTACGTTATGCATTTCTCATTATATTTATGATATGTTATTTTTTCCATTGTTTTCGTTCACAAAGAATAAAGAAATCATAGACTAAGTTGATAAGTTGATAGGATTTTCAACAGTATTGAGGTGGTCACGACTTACCATGTACTATTTCTTGGCAAAACACATTCAAAACGAAAATTTACATGAAATAATGATGTATTTTCCAATTGTCAATTCTATATGTACTTATCACGCGGCATTTAAATGGAAATAATAAAAATATTGATATAAGCAGAAAATGAGAACCAAAAAATTGTATGGAATTTTCATTTATTAGAAATACAATATTTTTACACCTACACTGTTAGCAAACAATTCTTCCTATTATGTCTCTAAGTTTTTTACTTATTTAATAATATTCGAATAGCATACTTACTTACTTTATATCTGATTGTACTTTCTACCTTTACATACAACGTGCAATGCACGTTTCGAGGCACTAGTATTATACAAATTTCCATTGTTCAATTTCACTTATTCTCTCTCTTATATCATATCAAATCACATAAAAATCCACATCCTAACACCCTATAAAACACCCGCATGTTAAATACACCCACATGTCTTTTTGTTTGGGACATTGGCATTCAACATTTTAACTTGTTATGCATTAAGAATTTTTTTATTTTTTGTATTTTTGTCGTCAATCTAATATTTGATTATGAGACAATGGTTTTTTAGACAAAAAGATAATATTACTCTTTTATTTATATTATATTATTTTTACTAGTATACTATTTTCATCGGTGGAAAATGAGCGGAGGGCCGACGATGGAAGAGGATGAGGAAGGTTGAAGGGGAGGAGAAGAAGGAAGAGAGTGAGAGAAGGAGATGAAGACGGAATGATGGAATGAGACGGACATTTCCTTTTTTTTTCCTCAATGGGGAAGAAAATACCAGCTCCGCCCATTTGATTAAATAAAATAAAAATAAAACCACCAACTAGATCTATTTTTGGGTCTCGTTGGAGTTTTCAGGGGAGCTGGTGCTGGTGGAGAAGAATATGTTAAAGATGAAGACCAGTTTATGCTTATTGACAAGTTGTGGACTCAAATGCAAATATTTTTATTTAATTTAATAAAAATAATAATATAAATAAAATCATAATATTATTTTTTTGACTTAAAAAGTTATTGTCTCGTAATAAAATATTAAGTTGATAACAAAAAATGCTAAGAAAAAAGATAGATTCCTAGTACGCAATAAGTTAAAACGTTGGATTCTGATTGTGGCAATAAAACTTTTTTTACTCACTCTTAACTTACTTAGTACACCTCCCAATTTCCAATTTTACTCTTTCATCTTAAAAAAAAAAAAACCTACCGTTTTTCTGCATTGTTCGAACAAAAAAAAAGAGAAGGCGATTCAACTCCATCTGCAAGGGATTGCAAATCTTGATGTTCGGTTGCATATTTTAGAGTTTTTCTTGAAATTGTGAATTGCATGTGGATGGGTTGATATTAAGATACAAATTTTAATTAATTTTTTATACAAAAATCAAAACTTGGCAAAACTTTTCAAGATCAATTAGATCTATTTGACACTGGTTCATTGAACAAATGTAAGGGTGTTTAGCCGAACACCCACCAACATTGGTTGATTGGTCGAACCCCACTTGTGCGGTTTGGCCAGTGTTGCCCGAACCTCAATTGATTAAAATTTTTTTAAAGGAATTTGTTATTCATAATAAAAATTATTTATACTTAATAATAATTACATATTATGTAACGACCCGTCTTTTCTTACCCACACGAAATACATTTCCTTTTATATATTCCAAAGCGGAAGCATTTATATACAATCAAAAATATATTTTGTCCGTTCACCTAACTATTACAACATAAACAAAACAAAACGCGGTTGCAGGATGTTTAGGTTTCCCCCTTCTTCCTCACACCCCGCATCACGTTCGGGAGGATTCTCCACCACCGACTACATATAAAACATCAACATACAACATAATGAGCCACGAGGACTCAGTAGGTAATAGATGCAAATGCTAATGCATTCCATGTTCATGCTTTGGGCCCGGTTATAGATCATGTGCTTACAAAGCGCCGTAACATCATCATCTCATTGGCCGTCCCGCAAAGGTTCTTTTACTCTTATGGCGCGCCATAATGGCTGCCCCCAAAGGTTCTTTTACGCTAGCGCGGGCCGCCTCTAAAGGTTCTTTTACACTTTAAACCGCCCGTAACATCATACATATTGTAAGCACACAATCTACAACCCACATATGCATTGATCATACTTTCATGTTATACATACTTCATCCTCTTACCATTTAGCCTCATATGCTCTTCATCATATCATAGCTCATCTTGTATCTACCATTGCAACATAGCACAACATACATAACATCATCTCACATACTCTAACATAATATAGCATAGCAAACCCTACTATAACATAACCTACCTCTTCACATAATATAGCATGCCATAGCTTTCTTCACATAGCCTCACATCATAACATTATCTAACATAGTCCATCCACATATAGAACATGATAACACATATATTTACTCATCTACTACTTACCTCAAAAGACAAGAAATCAAGCTAATGAATTGGTTGGATACTTCATCTTCTTCCTTTCCTTCTCTTTCCCTTGCTCTAGTTCCCCAACAAGTATAGAATTAGGTGAATGAAGATCAAACCAAGGTAGGAAGGGTTAGGGATCCTTTAGAAATGCTCTTGAGTGTTTTTGGAGGCTTAGACATGAATTGGGGACCTTAAAACCGTGTTTGACCGACTGGAATAGTCTAGAACATCATTCTGCCGACCTACATTTACGGCCGTAAATCTCCATGTTACGTAACTCCCAAATTTACTACCAGAACCTCGTGACCCTTACTAGAACCTCACTTCTTGTCAAGAACTCGCTGCCTCATCGAGACTTGGTGCCAACCAACCTTTCTCAACTCAACAAATTACTACCAGAATCCATAAATTACTACCAGAATACCAAACTTACTACCAGAATCACCAAGTTACGACCGTAAATCCTTGTTCTGCTGAAGTTTCCAATTCTTTCCATTCCAACGGCCGTTTCGACTCCCGACCTACCTCACATACTGCCAATCACGTCATGAACCCATCATACACATACAAATTAGGTTGGGACGATTTTGGTTGGGGTGTTACATATTACTTATATTAATTATTTATTTATGATAATAATTATTTATATTTAATAGTAATATTTATTTATAGTAGTTATTTATCCATATTAATAAATTTTATATTTATATTTATTATAAAAATAATAATTATGATTCTAAAAATTATTGTAATTAATATTAATATATACTAGTATTTATCCCGTGCAACACACGGGACATTTTAATATGACTTATTTATATAAAAATATAAAATAATATTAATACAAAATAACAAAGCATATATAATATTATAAATTTTAGTAACGGTTTACAAATTTTGATCTGAACCATTATCTTGTGAGAAAAAAGGTCATATCAGCTGCCGTAATTGATGATTTTAAGCAATAACAAAATATTTTGGAATCAAACTTCAGACAATACTTTTTTGAACAAAAAGAAATACTCATATTAAAATTTTTGCCAATTTTTTATCATCAACATCATTCGAATAGCTAAACCATGACGATATTTTTTATCACTAATTTTTAAATATTAAGTTTTGGAAAGTTTATGCGATGTGAATTGTGCACTGTATGAAATGATAAGATATCTATGCAAAATATTTATCAATGAAACTCTATATATTAATTTTTTGATAACAAAAATTTATGCAAAATAATTGAGAAAAAAATGTAAAAAATATTAATGCATGCAATATTAAAGATAAACAAAATATGAAAAATTTAAATTTTGATACCTTTAATATTGTTTTGACAAAAATGAATAGATTTTTAAATGATAATTTTACCGATTATTTTTTTAGGTAGCTTGCTAAATGATGAGATATGAAATTTATTGTTTTCTATTTCTTTTCTAATTAATAATTAATTAGTCACTATAAATTTAATTATTTAACTATTCACTATTTGATCTTAAAAAAATTATCTACTATTTGAACCGTTTAATGTATATTACATATAAAAACTATCTTACACTATCATTTTAAAATGGTAAAAATAAAAAAAAAAGGCTTTTTTAATCTAATTTTTTAAATATGTAATTTTTTTCTAAAATAGAAAATCTTATCACATTTTTATTAATGTATGCAACACTAACTATAAAAGAATACAAATAATTATATATATTAATTCAAAAATTAGAATTATAATACATATAAATAAAATATAATACGTATAAAAAGTAGAGTAAGGAAAACAATACTAAATAAGAAAATTAGAATAAAGTAAATAATGAAAGCAATTAATTAGTAAAACACAATGGAGTTAAGCATAGCACTGCCATCTAAGTATTTTGCCTAGGTTGCTTTTTTTAATTTTATATATAGTTAGATAATAATTTTCAAATAATTTTTGGCTCAATTCTTGGTTATGTAATTAACTGGCTATTATTTTCATATTGCAGTGTCGGTTAATTCACGCCGAAAATAATAGCTTCCGAAAGAAGGCATCGTGAACGAGATGCCAATAAAGGAAAAAGACATCATGGAGATCCAGATGAAGAACAAAAACATCAGGCAGTTTTAGTTTTTTTTGTACTTTCAAGGTCTGAACTTTGGATTAAACTTTGTTAATTATAACAATGTTTTGTTTTAGAAATTATTATGCTTCATATGAATATTAGACAAAGTAGCATTTTATTTATTTTTTGAACAAAATATCTAAAACTAATGTTATTATTAGATGTATCAAAGAAAATATTGACTGCAATAAAACATATATGATCATTAGAATTAAAATATTATTGTGACTGCATGCTAATATTTTAGTCTCATATATTTGTTTCTCCAATTGTCTAATTATTTTATTTTGAATTAAAATATTATTATTTTTGAAAAAGGTTCAATGAATGCTAAGTATAAACATCAAATTAAATTTTGTAGTAACTAATGGACCAAAACACCAATATAACAAAGTGAAATCCCAAATGATAACTTTTTAAAACATTTAGGACCAACTCACATATAGTACAAAGTTTTATACTCAATTGTCTCAATGCATAATGGAAAGGAACATCAATTGTCCATGACGCTTTTCTTTTGGAAGCTGTTGGTCTTCGGCGTGAATAAGTCAATACTGCAATACAAAATAATAGCCAATTAATTACATAACCAAGAACTGAATGAAAAAATTATATGAAAATTATTATATTTAATTAATATTGATTACAGTATTTTTAGAGTTACAATTATTATTTTTATAATAAGCATAAATATAAAATTTATTAATATGAATAAATAACTATTATAAATAATTATTACTATTAAGTATAAATAATTATTATCATAAATAAATAATTAATAAAAGTAATAACAAATTACTTAAAAAAAAAGTTCAGCCAAAATTGACCAAATCTTACTCACAGCCATGTCAGTCGAACCCTATGAGTGGGGTTTGGGCTGAACATCAAATGAAACAGTATAGAAATGGCGCTTCTTCGATAAAAATGATGAACAATGCGATATAAATTACTAGAATTACTTACATTGTTGATAAACATCGATTTTTGATGGTCCATTGTGAGAGATATATTGGAGATTGAGAGTGTGTCATGATAAACTCGAGAGGGTGATGAGTTGAGAGAGAGAGAGACGATGGACTTAGAGTGTATTTAGTAAGGAGAAGGGTATATTGGAAATATCGCAGCCTCTTTCTTCACCGGCCATCGCCAGCCATTCTCCTTTTCCATCTACCGACGGTCGGATCCACCATAAGAAACTATAGTATATTAGTGTAATATTTTCCAAGCAAATTTTAATTAATCAAACACACAGTATAAAATATAAGTATGAAATAATTAAAATAGTAACAACTATTAAAAAGTGGCAATAACAAAAATAGTCCCCCTCAGTATTTTGTCCATGACTGAAGAGTAAAGACTAAAGAGTGTAAAAATCCCTCTCACCGAAAGCAGCAGCAATGGTGGAAGTAGAGCCCGATGCGCAAATGTCGCCACCACAACCAGCAACCATCGGTAACAACGGCGCCACATCGGCCGCAAATAATGGGGTTTTCGGAGGATTATTCCATTTTGGCCGGCCGAAGCTCCGCGTGACGACAGAGTATGACAGTGAGAGCTCGGCGTTCCTTCACAAGGTTTCCTGCAAGCTATTGGATAATCTGGCAAAGTTCAAGGTCTCGTTTCAGAACAATAGCAAAGGCGAGGTTTCTGAACCCCAAGTTTCGTTTACCTCGAAGTACTTTTCACTGCACTACGATATCGAAGAAAGCGATGCTCTCCTCAAGGCGTCTTTCGAGGTCGTACCTGGAATCCAATTCAGAGCTGCTCATGGAGTCAAGGTCTATCTATTGATCTTTTCGAATTTGGCCAATTGTTGGTTTAAACTTAAACATAATATCTAAGTACGTATAAATGTATATGTGATTATGTTGACCATTGAATTTGGAAAGGGTAGCTTCTTATTTTTCTTCTGTCAATGAAAATAAAAAGTTCTGGGAGTATGAATTTAACTTAGTTGATTTCAGAAATTGTTCTGTTTTGACTTTTGTGATGACTAGTGATTCCTATTAAGCAGATACGAGTAGCTACTTCAGAATGTTGACATGTGTTTGGAGCAAGGAAATGCCGTTTGAACAAATCAAGTACACACATATTGCATTCCTGTGCAAAACCAACAACCATTACTGTTTCACATCATTTGTTTGTCAACTCGATTGCCACCTTGTTTTTTCAACCAGCATTTTCCTTGGAGAATTGTAGGAAATGGAGAAGGGAATAATTTCTTTGTCCATTAAATAAAAAGACAGCATATTTTTGAAATTTTAGGTTCTATTAACCCTGGAAGACAATTTTTTTTCCTCAAAAACTAGGTTTGTTACGTTTGTTCTTCAGAATTCAGACCTTATGTTTAGAGCTCGGGACTCAGGAGTGTTTAGAATGATTTCAGTAAACTGAAAATGATGATAAATATACTGAGGCCTCGTTCTATACACCATTTTTTCCACTAACTTCTATTAACTTTTTCTCTCTCACCATTTTCAACCACTCATACAATCACTTTACATTTTTTAATATATTTTCCCCAATTTTCGACCATGCATCTAATACATCTTTCGAGTAAATCAACATAAATCAACATCATCTTCTATAGAACAAGCCCTGAGGAAATGACTTATTTTTGGTGGTATAGTCTTATGAGTATCCATGGAATTGGAAAAGCAATACTTTGTGTCTACAGTGGAAGATGAATCGTTTTCTAACCTTTTACCATATATAGTTTGTATCATCTTTTTAAGTTTCAATATATACGTGTATAAAATTCTACCCTTACAGTGTTTCTATACAACTTTTAGGCTCAACAAGGAGAGGTTTCATTTATTGGAGATCTTGGATCTTCAGCCTGCAAATTAGAATTATCTTCTGCTGTTCCATCCGTTGGCATGGTGAGTATATGTCATCACTTGATTTCTTTAATATGTATTTTGAATTTCAATTGAGCCAGATGTTGCAAATCTGTCTTCTTGACATTTGTGATGTCTCTCTGTATTTAACAAGATGAAGGATCTTAGACTCCTCTTAAATTTAGCACGCCTCGGGTCAATTGCCTATTTTTGGCCGAAAAGTTAACTTTATAGTTGCATAGTGGTGGGACTGCAAACTGTGTGGATAACAGTGCTTAGTAGTTCTGTAACAACGGTAGAAATTAAAGCTTAACTTTGACTGAGTGGTAGAAATAAATTTTTAGTCAATACAGAAGTTAAAACAAAGAGCCATAATTGCATAAATGCTAGAATCTATTTAAAAGTATATGGACTTTCATGTGCAAATGGTCATGGCTCTTGTGTTTAGTGATGAAGTTTACGTTTCAAGCATTTTCTGTATGGCTAACTTAGTTTAACTTGCCTTCATGCATTACTATGTGTGTTTTTCATTTTAAATAGAAGCCGGAAAAGTGTTGAGTTTTCTAACTGCATTATGTCTTTTCCAATGCTGCAGCCTAGAGCTACCTTGAAATTTCCTCTTGGTGAAGTTTCATTGCAGGAGAAAGGGGACGAGGAAGAAGAAAAACAAAAGAGAACTCTATCCATAAATGGGATCTTTAAAAACCATATTTTGGATGGAGTTTGTACTGCTCGATACCAGGATGAAAATTTGGAATTAAGATACGCTTTCAAGGTAGTTCTATTCTGACATTCTTTACTCCCTTTCTTTCTTGTTGACTTTGCGAAGATTTATTTTCGTGGTTATGTAACATCTTTTGATGGCTTATCCTCATTTTTTGTTTTCAACAATTAATAAATCACTGGTTGATTTCTTCTAATTGGCAATAGAAGAGAAAGTTTGCCCCGCCCCTTGAAAAATACATCTAAGGAAGTTGCTGCTAATTAGCAGTCATATTGATTTGTCGAAAAACAGCTACCTGATTGCATAAAAATATTGGCCAAGCTAGAAATTTTAGAGATTTGTTCAATCTAATTTTTCCAATCTGACTGCCAAACTCTTCTTATTTTGTGGATTAAAATTTTCTTTTCTGCAATGTTCTAAGTTTTACTAGTATATAACCTGCAAAACCTGTTAGTTGGTGAATTCATTTGAGCATTTCTATTTGTTGTAGGATGAGCAATTGACGTTCATTCCAAGCATTTCCCTGCCTTCAAATGCAGTTTCCTTTGCATTCAAAAGGAGATGCAGTCCATCAGACAAGTTGAGGTGATGACTCGTAATCCTAGTGTAGAAGCATTTATAAATAGAAAGAAATAAGCGCAGGAGGATTGGGTAATATTTGTGGGTCCTGTGAAATGGGTGAATAAAATGCGGCTTGTCAAAGTGTATATAAGCAAAAGTTTTGTTGAACACTTCTTCAAAAACATACGCTATGTATGACAATGAAAATTAGTTACAGTTCCATTAGGCTGTCTAACTGAAATCATTTTATGCACTTCTCTTACTGGAAGAGCATTTCAAGAAACCTTGTTTCATGGAACTATCATGTACACTTCATTTTGTCGACGAGAGGTTGTGATCATTAACTTAATTGGTTTGCCTGACAGTTACTGGTACTACTTTGACACGAACAATTGGAGTGCAGTGTATAAACACGCAGCTGGGAAGGACTACAAGTTCAAAGCTGGTTATGATTCTGAGGTGCGACTTGGATGGGCGTCTCTCTGGGTAAGTTTCTTATTCTGCTATGTTTTAATCTGCATTTACAGTTTCATGCTGCAATTTGCTGTCAATTTTCATTTTATGTGAAAGGACAGAACTGCACAATCCCAGACCTTCCTCCCCATGCCTACAATTTTTGATAGTCTTTTAAGTTTCATTGGAACTAAAGTGTGTGTTTGATAGAGATTATTGAAAATGGAGTTTTTAATGTGGTAGAAAAACAAAGAGAAGTTTTTAAAGATATAAAAACATTGTCAAATCAATAAATGAGTACTTGGAAATGATGGTGGAGAAAAATGATTTTGAGAAAAAATGAATCAAACATTTGCTAAATGTATAGTCGGTAAGCTTTTATTTTGCCTAAAAGCTTACATTTTAAGCTGAATAGTAGTTGGGACCATGAGAGTTATGGATTATAATGAGTAGTAATTTGAGCATGATTTTTAAGTAGAAAAAAGTGAACAAACACGCCGAGAACATTTTATCCAAAATTTATAACTGTACAATCATTCTAGAAGGAAAAAGTCAAGGGGGCTATTTATCTGGCTATTTATCTGACGACCCGTAGAGTTTGCCGAGCAAGACTCAAATGTCCTGTAGTTAGCGAGTTGAAAGAAACATCAATTAGGAACTTCTAGCTGTCCCATGTTTGAACTTACATACACTTCTTGAATTTTGTTAGTTTTTATTAAAATATGGTGAAATTTTCAGTGTTTGTGAGGAGTTACTAACTGATCTTCGAAAATCGATGTGTGAAAATTATTAGTGAGGCCTTTGGCCTTTGGCCAATCCAGGGAGTGGATGAAATATAGACATAACAAAGTTCAGTGTGGTGAAGCTTCTCATCGCCCTCTTTTAATACTCACTTTCTTTGAAGAGGACAACTGAACTGATGTCGCTAAAAACTAACTTTTAGGCTGAATAGCGGCGGGACCATAGAGTATGTGGATAATAATGAGATGGTATTCGAGATGTCAGTTAATATTATAGTATGACTTTGACTAAGGAGTAGAGGTTACTTGGGTAGGAAAAAGTTAAAACAAAGATAGGGTTAGTTTCAATTTGATGGTTGAGCTTAAGAACACATTAATTTGTTTGTTTTGTCTATGTCTATTAATTTGACTGACGGAAAAGGCAAGTCAATCAAACTGATGAACATTGTTTGTCTTACATTTTTGAAAAACAAAAAATTTCAATGGTGGTAATAAACCATATTGTTTCAGGTCGGAGATGAAGACGGCAAAGCAAAGACAGTTCCCATGAAGATGAAAGTCCAGTTCATGCTCCAAGTTCCACAAGATGATATCAAATCATCTGCTTTAATGTTCCGAGTGAAGAAGAGGTGGGACATATGATCTTGTATTAACTAGGTTTCTTGTATGATTTTCCTTTTGCTAGTGTCTAATGATCACATATTCGACATTACCATCATGTACGATTGCCAAAGTTATTTATTTTCCCGTTGTTTCTTCGATTTATGTTACAAGATTTTCTCTCTTCGGCCCTAGCAGGCTAGGAGCAGTAGTGACAGGTACATATTCTCCATTGGTTGTGAATAAGTTTCTATCGTTGAGAGGTATATACTATGTAGTGGATCATGGCTGCTCCTGCTTTGAGGTAAAAGGAGGCTGGTGCCTCATGCACCTGAAAAATGATTTTTCAAAGAGAGATAATGAAGTAAGTTTTAAAATTTTAAGTTGAAAATTCAGAAAGTGAGGGACATCCCGATGTCCACACCCATTTAGTTTCTCTCTTGTGTCACTTTGTAACTCGAGGTGTCTTGATTTGAAGTGCAATTTGAGTGACTCGTGTCCTTTTAGATGGCTGTCTCACTAGATTTACAAGGCGAACTTATTGAAGTTTTTCTCGTTGTTGCCTCTATATTGAAGCAAGGAGTTAACGTTTTAGGCCGCTGCACTGTAAGCATCCAATCATTTTTTTTAATTAATTTTTTGTTTTTAGTGTTTTGGCTCCCAACTAAATGCTTTTTATGGAATCATGATTTTTAGACAAAAAACAAAAAAATACATGATAATACCCTTCTATTTATATTAAATTAAACAAACAATATTTATAATTGAATATATAACATTTCAATAAGTACAAATTAGTTTTCATTTTTACCACATTCCCCTGCACCACCACCACCTCGGCCCCACCACCAATGAGCTCCTTCGGCAAGGCTCAAACCACCCAGATCTGGTGGTTTTTGAATGATGATGACGATGAGTCTTTAGACTACAAAAAAGAGAAAATAAGATAAAGTGAAAAAAGAGAGAGAATAAAATTGTAAAATTGTTGCTTGTTATTGTCATTGAAAGCGGTAGTATCGTGGGGTTGTAATGTGCTTTCTTCAACCTTTGTAATTTTCTGCAAAATTTTGACAAAACTCATTGTGGGTTTCCCAAAATGCTTATGTATCAGCCAAAAAAGTGAGATGGGGTTGGGTTTGACAGTGGTGGTGATGGCCATATTCTAGATCTAGAAACCGCCGTGAAAGATGGAGTCTTGGGCAGTGTTGGCGGTGGAGTTGGAGACAAATTAAATCTCAAGAAAATGATTGAAGAGCTTAATCTATTTGAAGTTCCCCAAGTCTTCATTTGCCCCCTTTCTTTGGAGATTATGTAAGACCCTGTTATCCTCTGCACAGGCCAAACCTCCAAGAGGTCGAACATCCTCAAATGGTTTAGTTTAGGGCATTACACTTGCCCTACAACTATGCAAGAATGGTCAAAACCATCAGATCTCGGTGGTTTATGCCTCGCCGGAGGAGTTCACCGGTGGTGGCGCCGTGGTGGCAATGGTGGTGGAGCGAATGTGTTGAAGATGAGGATTAGTTTATACTTATTGAAATATTATGTACTAATTGTACATAATGTTTATTTAATTTAATATAAATGGAAATGTATTATTGTCTTTTTTGTCCAAAAGTCATGATTTCGTAAAATATAATGTTAGGGGACCAAAATGTGAAGAAAAAAAGATAGATCTTTATTGCACAACGACCTAAAACGTTAGGTCATTCTTACACCAATAAGCTTTGTTGTCGAGCTTCACCTGTTATGGGACAAACTTGATCATAATGTTTTGCATAAACCATTTTTACTGTCGTATGTATACCTTGAAAGAAAATATTTCACATCCCTTCCCTCTTTTGCATGTTTGGCGAAGCTCAAACTATTTATTTCTATTGATTTGTATTGAACCCATCCGAAGCAAAACAAATTGCAACACTCATTTTTTCATGGTGAATGCATATAAGGTAGTAGATCATTGAATATGACTACCATTGCAACTAAGACAGCTCGACGGTGATAGTTAAAACCATACAACACACGGTTGCTATGTGGTTGGTGGGACTCGAACGTCCTCCTAACCAATGGGACAAGTTATATGCATTGTCTGTCTATATAATCTAAGTAATTGATCACAACCATAATTAACTGAACACGTAATGACCTATTGACTTTTATGATATGCATAAGTAATTAATTAATAATTAGGAAAAGAGGCAGTGTAAAAAACTATTTACTAATTAAGCAAAAAAAAGGAAAATAAATGACGGAAAATTGTGTGAAAAATGCACACATAATATTATATAGAAAGATTAAGTGTGTGTTAGGATGTAAATTTTTATGGATATTGATGTGAAATAAGATGGAGAATGAGTGGAGTTAAATGATAGATATTTGTCTAATACATGTAGGTCCCATGAATATATATATATATATATGTGATTAGTTTGATCAAATCGAAACTTATAAAAGAATGTATAAAAATATATAAAAATTTGTAAAACTGCGTAAGCTAGCATGTACTAAGATATTAAAGACTAATCAAGTGCTTTGGAAAGACTTAGCGTGTGTTCGTGTATACTTATTTTTATCTAAAATTTGTTAAAAGTATTAGTGGGAGACTATGAGATGGATAATAATGATGATGAAATGTGTGGTTGATATTGATGTTTGACTTTGACTTTTAGTAATAGATAATTTTTAGGTGAAAATAAGTGGAAACGAACACACGCTAGTGAGTCGAATTGGTGACCCGCGACGGACCTGGCTATATGGGTTGGCCAGCGTGAGGCTAGGGAGCGATCAGAGTTCAGTCCACAAGCCCGCAAATGGATGAGTTTTTGTGGACTGTCACTGGACTTGTTTGTAGACGGGCCGAACCGACCCGGTTAACCCACAACTCTCACAATTTGAATTTAGGCACATGTTCGTATCTTTTTCCCAATTTACGACTAAAGATTGTAATACAGAGTCCATTGGGTGGATTTACCATTGCTTCCCATATATTTTTGGCAGCGCGCATGTTTAACGAGCTGTGTTATCGTAACTTTGTCTAAATAACCCGTAAAAATTAGTAAAATCTGAACAAAGATTACCCAATTATCTCAGATTTCCACCAGTACCGTGTTCTAGGGGTTTTGCCATTGGAATTACTCATTCTGCATGTTTGAGCTGAGATAAGAATATTCTGATTCAGTTGAGTAATTGGGACTGACAGAGATTGAGCCCTGGGATGATTTGATTGAAGAATGGCGTTTGTGTACATACCAGTGCAGAACTCCGAGGAGGAGGTGCGGGTGGCGCTTGACCAGCTACCCCGCGACGCCACAGACATCCTCGATATTCTGAAGGCCGAGCAGGCTCCCCTCGATCTCTGGCTTATTATCGCCGTAAGTATTTGGTTGTGCTTTTCTATGAACTTGTGTTTAATGAATAAATTTGGATTCAAGTTAGCCTTTTAGGTTGAATATGTACCCATTTGGGTCCTTGTGTTCCTACCTGGGACATGGACCTGTTGGCTCATCAGTTTTTCCTAGGTCTCAAAATTTGTATAAAATTTGTTATCTACTATCAGTGGATTAATTTGCCGTGCCATTGCTGCTTGGCATAAGCTGTAAGCATGGTGGTCGGCGGATGATTTCAATGAAAAGAGAGTTTTATTTGAGTTGAAATTTGTATATTGTGTGTGGATACACTTGTGTACGCAAGTATTCTATAATTCTTCTAGTTGCGGGCAGTTTGACGTTATGGATTAGCGTATATAGTGTTTACAAATAGATGCTTTGTCAGGTAAAAGTCTGATTTTGGATCAAATCTTGTGTTCTTGATTTCTCTTACGTGCATATTTTGTGGTGCATATCTACGTGCAGTGATTCACCTCTATCATTGAGTTTTTGAAAAGGAAATTTCTTGACGATTAATTATTTAGTTTGAAGCACTCGCGTTATCAACTGACCATCCAGAACGATTTAATAGTTGGGTTTCCATCTGCACTTTTATAAGTATGAAGCTCTCCATTTTTCAGAAAAAAATATGATACAGAAAGAACATCTATTCATGATAACTTGTTTGCTATATTATGTGTTTGAACTTAGCCACTTCAGTTTGCATATAGAGTCTTGGTGTTTTCATAAGCCATGTTTCATGTACAAATGATTGCTCGTGTTTGCAAGCTGAATTTTTTACACTTCTAGTTATAATATTTTACTTTTGTCCCCAAGTATATGCCTGGATATGGATTCAGCCATTCAGGATTTGGCATTTGGTCAATGTTCTATCTTTATCTGTTCTGCATTTGTAAGATTTGCTTGTTTGGGTGCAGAGAGAGTACTTCAAACAAGGTAAAATTGAACAGTTTCGACAAATATTGGAAGAAGGATCAAGCCCAGGTAAATTTTCCTCTCACAATGTTGATATGCCACATTCCTTTCAGATGAAAAAGCAATTCTGTTTGTAAGGTTCTGATTAAGGTTATTGTTCTGCAGAAATCGATGAGTATTATGCAGATGTAAGATATGAGAGGATTGCCATTCTAAATGCTTTGGGGGCGTATTACAGCTACCTTGGCAAAATAGAGACAAAAACAAGAGAAAAGGAAGAACATTATATTATGGCGACACAGTACTATAACAAGGCGTCAAGAATTGACATGCATGAACCTTCAACTTGGATTGGGAAAGGTAAACAGCCTTCTTCTGCCTCTTGTCACTTAGTGGTGCTGTGTACATTATATCCTTTTTTTTTGGTTAGATATATTGCTTGAAGGTCCTGAGAAAATCTTTTACTATGATCTTGAGGCTATGTACCCTGTTGGAAAAAAAATGCTCCAAATGGCATGTAGTGCTGTTACTGTTTATAGATCATATATGTGGTCTTGAGAAAGAATAAACTACGACAATCAGGAGTGGCATATTCTACTTCAGAATTCTCCCTCCAAATATATGGCTTGACCTGGAAGATGAGAGATGAGGCATGAGTATGAGATGAAAATTTCAAGGATAAAATCAATTGCTAAAGTATCACGATTTTGCTTTAATTATTTTTAGGAACCAAGCATATTAACCACAATTTTCAGACCTTATCTTCTAACTGTGAGTTGGAACAATCAATCTCCATGGGGCTGGCTCATGGTCATCCTGTGCTAAAATTCCTGTCATCACACGTGGAAAGCAAATATAATACTCACTATATTAGTATTCATGACATTATTATACCACTAAATTCTGAAATTCAAAGGGGAAGGCCTGCACTTTATAATGACAGAGTCAGATTTTCGGTTTGAGAGAGATTGACATCACCAAAGGAAAAAACTAAAAATCTGAAGTTTGAGTGTGGTGTGAGAGAAACACAGTGAGTTCATATATAACTTATGGTATTGGATGGATTTACAGATTGGAAAATTAAGGATTTTGATTACAGGATTCAATTGTGGACAGTTATGATTGCTCCTTTTCTTTTTCTTGGTAAAACTGTGGGCTTGTGGTAAATAAGGAGAACCAAAAATTTTCTGGAAACAAGAATGAATTCGAAGTAGATAAAAAATTTGTGAAGATAACTTTATTATAATGAATTGGTTGATTTAAATTGTAGAACGTGTTTGCTTAAAAATATTCCCTAGTCCTATCGACTAAAGAAATTAAATGTGGTCCTAATTCTTTTTTCCCATTTTGCTCAAATTACTTTTTAACGAAAAAGATGCATGAGAACCGACACACTATAGTTTTCAACCATTTTTTAACTACACTTGTTTCATTCTATCACTTGCTTCATACTATCAAAAACTAGTCAGACCAAACATTCTGGACATCTTAAAAGGAAGTAACCCGGTCGAGATGTGCAAAGTTCGATCAGCAACATGTTCAAACCAATCCATTCTCATTCCAGATTCTAGACTGAATTGGTACTTCCGCATTCTGTGATGGTCACCGCGAGGATGCATGCGTCTACACCACTGTAGGCAGTGATCAGCCGATGGTATCAAAAGTTTGTAGAAAATAATTCTATTTTAATGAATTGGTTAATTAAAATTGTATAATGTTTTGTTTTTGTATGCTAAAGTATTTCCTAACTTTAGTGTTTACAGTGATTCAAATCCTAAAAGGAAGAAAATCCTAGGAAGAGAGAAAATTCTATCTTAATCAAAGAAAAAGAATCCTATTATAGACGAAAAAAGACCCTACTACAACTAGAAACCCTTATTCGAACATAATTGTACTATATTAGCTTGGTCGCACATTTTGATCTTGCTCACTCTGTTAGGGTACTGGAATCCTGCATTTAAGTCCTAGAGGTACTGCGATGAGGAGAAAACACAGACAAATATATATGAGTCTGAAATGAGCAGAGGTTCAGAGTTCCTGTCAACTTGAACCGGACTTTTCATTTTCAGTTATATGTCAAGTGCAGGTCTCTTCCATAAGGTAGTTAGATCAACTGATGGTTGTTCTTGATTATAATTCATCTAAAAATTTTGAATGACGCTAGAGAGGCTATGCCTGAAGCACAGAGTTCTCTGGCTGTATGGAAGTCAACCCCTTAGCTTCATCTCTGGCATAAATGATTATTTTATTTTATGTTACCATATAAATAATTTTAGTTATGAATAATTTTTTTTGTTGTTTGGCTTTTGGATTTTAGTTGTATTTTCTGTGCCAGCTTAAGATTTGTATAATTCTTGTGCATTGTCTTTTGCAGGTCAGCTTTTACTGGCCAAGGGTGATGTCGAACAAGCCTTTAATGCTTTCAAGATTGTGCTGGATGGAGATCGTGATAATGTTCCAGCTCTTCTTGGCCAGGTACCCTTTTTTTAAAATTTTTTACTTATGATGCTCAGTAGTAATTTATTCAGTTACTTCTAATGAAGTACCTTTTCATGGAAAAAATATTAATTACTCATGTAATGGCAATTGGAATGATTTTAACTCCTATTTATTCATTATCTATGTTATGCTAGAAGTTCTATGGACAATATATCTAGTTCTCTGATTTACGTATCAGTTGTATGGAAAGTATCTTAGTGACATGCTGGATTCTGTGTTTTTAATAAACCGCTGTTCATTCGAGGTGTATCCTTTTAAAATTGTCGTAGAGTTAACTACAAACTCTTTCTAACCCCATGGACTTATCCACTGTCTTCCTGACTTTTATTTTACTTGTTTAAAAATAGTTTGTGATCTAGGACAATGCTGTATCTAATGCTCCAATTTAGTCTTAGGTTGTATGAAAAATAGATATAATTGAGATGCTGGATTGTGCATTGCTAATTAGCAGATGTTCATCTTGAACTGTCAGGGTGTATCCTTCTAACATTATTGTAAAGTTAACTACAAACTTTTCCTAGCCCACGGATTTGTCCACTGTGTTGTCCGTTATTTCCCTGTTCCTGTTTCATTTTTTTTCCTCAAAAAAAAAAAAAAAATCAAAAGAAAAAGAAAAATAAAAAGAATGAGATCTAGGACAATCACATACTAAGGCCATCTCCAATGGAAATGTGAATTGCAGGATTATGTGGAGGAGAGAGATAGAGAGAAGATTATTTTATTTGAAAATGAATGGAAAGAAGTGTAGGGAAAAAAGAGAGCGAAAAGTGAGGAGAGAGGAAGAAATAAATTCAAAAATAATTATAAAACAGTAGTGAATGAATTCTGGATGTGTGTATAAAAATAGACATGGCACGGGAATTTATGTAGAAAAAGTGGAGTAAATGAAAGAAAAGTGATTAAAAAAATAAAAAAATTGGAAACATGTGGGACCCTTGTATAATTCTTCTTCCTATCTCTATCTAAAATAGGTATTGGCAATTGATGGCCTAATAAGGTTTATATATATATATATATATATATGCATATATGTGTATGTATCTTTCATTTATATGAGAATTTCCCTTTTCTTACTTTTAAGATTCTAACCAATTTAGTAATTAGGATTATGTTGTTGAAGAGTTCTTCTATCACAATCTCAAGTCCATCAGCTTGAACTCAAATATTCAACGCAAATAAGGAATTACAACTCTATTCACTATTAATCGAAATTGAATTACAAAACCAATGGGCAAAATAAAATGAAGAAGAAGAAGAGTAAGAGGGAAATTGGTGGATGAATTCCAGCTACAACACTGAAAATGTTTTCTGCTCCAAAAACTGAGTTCTCTCTCCTACTTCGAAACATTTCTAGTACTCCAGGAGTTCCAAATACTCGCTAATCATAGCCAATAGGTACTGTCCACCTACATGTATGGGGTCACATTTCAATGGATAATGTGGTTCCTTATGCATAGGTGGTCAGTTCCTAGTAGTTGGGAAGCTTGGAAGTGCTAGAAATTTTTTCCTCTACATGTGCATTGTGCATCTTAATAAGTCGTTAGATAGCAGCGTGAAATTAAAAGGGAAAAAAAAAAAGAAAAATCATAAAACTCATCATTATAACTTAAAAGCTGGGTTCTCCAAATGACGCCATCCCAACTAATCAATATGCCATCGTCCTAGTAGCCGTGATACAACATCAACTCTGGTGGTGCCTTAACGGTGAATTGGCAGTTAAATGTTTGAAGTTCTGATGGCCTTCATGTTCCTCTGTCCCGATTTTCCACTGTAATTCTTCCTCCTTAAGCTGGATCATGACCAACTCATTGCAGTAAAATTATTTCTATATTATTATTATTATTATTATTATTGTCATCATCATCATCATCGTCATCATCATCTTATTCTTTTTATTTGTTTTTTTTTAATAATTTTTTGAGAGTTGGTCAAAGTTCATTCTGACGTTCAAGAAGTTCAATCTGTTTCTACACCAAAATTGGTGTTAGAGTGAGGTTTTGTCTTGGTTTATGGCCACCTCTGATGGTAGCTTCATTTTACTTGTTTGTGGGAGGGGAGCTGGAGGAGTTGAAAGGAGATATTGATTACTTGCCACCTTACTGGATGCTAGCATTTTAGCTATAGTATATAAGGTGCTTTTGTATGTTGTGTTCAATTCATCTCTCTTAAAACTGAGAGGATTGGAGATGCAACTTAGGATAATTTTTTATCCTCCCTCTCCTTCACTATCCCCTCATCTTTAATCATTCCTTGTAGGTTTTCAAACTGTATATCCATATTAAACTTGTCATGTATCAATTTTAGGTTTTCAAACTGTATATCCATATTAAACTTGTCATGTATCAATTTCTTGCATTCTTTATCAGCTTTAGAAGTCTCAGGCTTTTATGCTATATAACATCATGGGCTCAGCAATTTTAAGAATTGAAACTTGGCTTTTGTAGGCTATAGCAACTAACTATCTTTGAATTATCTGCAGGCTTGTGTCCACTTTAGCCGTGGTCGATATAGTGAATCATTGGAACTATATAAGGTTTGCCCATTTGTCTTTATACTCTGTAATTGTTTTTGGGTGGTGGCTGTGGCCACGGGAGATGGAAGTCCAACCTCTCATGAAAACCTTATGGTTGTGTAGTCTGCTTCCTTTAGTTGTGGACCTGGTTTTTATGTTTCTCTTTTCTATAAAATTACTTCTGGTTGGTCAGAGGGCCTTGCAAGTGTATCCTCGGTGTCCTGCAGCAGTCAGACTTGGAATAGCTCTTTGTCACTACAAATTGGGTCATCTTGGAAAGGCCAAACAAGCATTTCATCGTGTTTTACAGGCAAGTTGCTTCCAACCATTGGTGTGTTAATTAATTGAGCTTGTAACGTGCGACCGTATTTTACTTGAAATAATTTTGACACGTGCTTGTGCTTTTACAATCTATAACCTGCAGTTAGATCCAGAAAATGTTGAAGCTCTTGTGGCACTTGGAATTTCAGATTTGCAAACTAACGAAGGTTAATTTCTGCATGTTTATTTTTAAATGTATTGATACATTGATATTTGATTGTATGTTTTAAGCACAAGTGTTTACTAGCACGTGTTATTGCTTATGGGAATAAACATGTAATTACTGGTGACAATTAATTTAAAATATTTGTTTGATGATGATTCTGAGACAGTATAGTTCTAATAACTTTGTTCATCGTTGTCATTTTATGTTTAAGACAGATCTTAGATTTTGTACTTCCTGGTTCTACCATATAGTTTTGGACAAATATGGGTCTGATGCTTGATCATCATATACGCTTGTGGATTTTTTACGGCCACAGTTTATGAAATCTTTTTTTCTTGTGCTAAATGTGCTTGCAGCTGCTACTATTAGAAGTGGAATGGAAAAGATGCAGATGGCGTTTGAGATATATCCATATTGTGCCATGTCATTGAATTATTTGGCGAATCATTTCTTCTTCACTGGTCAACATTTCCTAGTTGAGCAACTGACTGAAACTGCCCTTTCTGTTACTACTCATGGCCCAACAAAGTCACATTCGTACTACAATTTGGCTCGATCGTACCACAGCAAGGTTGATATCATATCCTTGTTTGCATCAATGTGGCCTTTGCCGGTATTTTGGATCTCTGGGTTGTCAAGATATTACTCACTGTTGTTCGTCTCCTTAATATATAACTGCTATTGAATTTCTAATTTAGTTGTACAATTGGTGATACGGTTTCTTTTAGTTGGCATTAATGGGTTACATTGACTTGATAAATTGTGATGCTTGCAACAACTCTCTTTTTGTTATTCACTTACCTCATATGGTATGTCCAACCTTTTTTTTTTTTGGTTAATTTCAGGGAGACTACGAAAAGGCTGGAATGTATTACATGGCGTCTGTAAAAGAAAGCAATAAGCCTCATGAGTTTGTATTGCCTTACTATGGTGGGTGTATCTTGCCTCCTGTTTTTCACTAGACTTAACCATCTGTTATTGCCAAAATCACAAAATATAGTGGAGTAGATGTAGGACAAGCCCTATGTCAGTGATTTACTGTTGGCTTACTTCTTTTACCAATTATTATTCAATAAATTAACAAGAGAGCAATAAAATCGTCAAAAACAATAAATCTGCAGTGTAAATGTAGTGTTTCGAATTCTATATATCATCTCCAAATCCATATATTGCAGATAGAATGTAAGGATTGGCTAGGCAGTTCATATTTATAATAAATATATGTTATAATATTAAAATAGTTGAATATAATTTCATTGACATCAATTTTAAACCCAGAACTTCTGAACGGCACATTCAAAAAACATTTTCTCAAAAATCTCTACCCAAACAAGCACTTAGTGTGATCAACCTTATTAACAAATCACACTAATAGATGATAATTCAATCAATGAGAGGAAGCATAATTCTTCTAAGCATAATGATTCTAGTTCATCCATGGGATTGAATGCAGGAAGAAAATTGTTGTGAAATCCTTTGGATTCTATTGTTTCTTAACGTATAAAAATCTCGAATTGTTTCTGAAATGTTGATTGCATGATGTATCATTGCTGTGTGGAAATCTTGTGGCAGAAGCATTTATAATTATGAACTTTTGTCAATTAGGAAAAGATACAAGGCCACAAGGTAGTTGCGAAACTTCCTGAGCTGCTCTTCTGAGCTGTCTAACCAAATCACATATTTTGGAAGCAGAAAATATATTTAGATCACGATATGTAGTTATTCATTTATGAAAGACATGGTCACTTTGTAAAACTAGCAAAGACTGCCTTGATCAACTAGCTGATAATCTCAAGTCCACTGTGAAAGACCTTAGCAATTACTATGCTTTTGGTGCATGAATGTCACATGCACTCGGTGTTCGACAAACTGCCCAGTTGGGTGATTAGGTTTAGTCGGTGAGAGTTCAGGTTAACAAGGTTTACATGGCATGATGCCGATGAAGTCAAATTGGTGATAGTAAGTTGCATTTCTGTAAGCCCAGAATAAGTCAACATGTAAAGTCCTTTTCATTCTGTGTATCCTGGTAAGGATAAGCATGGTATAGGCTATAAACGAACTGTTATATGGGAGTAAACTGAAGAAGGAAAACCCAATAGATTTTTTCCTCATCCTTTTTGCTAACCACATTTGTTCTGAAGCTTTTGTTGATATCATTAAGTGAGGTGTGAATGATAAATGTTGGATGTACCTCTACTCACATCTTGGCTTGCTTAAATATTGAAATGGATAAACAAAAATGATTATTAAGTAGCCTTTGCATCTTAGATTAAATGATATATATTCTTCTTATCACTAACTTGATTTTTGAGTAATAGGTCTCTAGCTGCTGTTTATTTGCGCATTGCAATATCAGAATTTCAAATGTACATGTATGTCTGTACTGCAAGTTGCCATGTATCTAACAAGACCCGCTGACCTTGTACGTCCTTGGATGTGGTGTCTGCTTTTATCTTGTTTCTAATGTATCCTGGACCAGTGACCCTGGCCGAGAAGACAGCTGACTGTTTTGCTTCGCAGCATGTTCTCATGTCATAAAATGAACTGAAGTTAATCTTTTAACTGAAATATGCAATACCTCTCCAAGCAGTAATTTTATGTTATGTGGAAATAAGAATAAATGTCGTGAAGGATGTCAACGGAAACTCTTCGATGTTCATCTTTTATTATCCAGATTTAGTTCATTGAAAATTCGTGCTTCCCTGATGTAGGGTTGGGGCAGGTTCAAATGAAACTGGGAGATCTGAGAAGCGCCTTATCAAATTTTGAGAAAGTCTTGGAGGTGCAACTAGAAAATTGTGAGACATTGAAGGCGAGTGATTTAGCCAAGAATTTTATGTAGTTTGAAATTTTTTCTATATCATCACTCCTCAACTAAAGATTTGTTTGCCTTGTTTAGGCTCTTGGACACATATATTTTCAACTTGGGCAACATGAGAAGGCCCAAGAACTTTTCAAGAAAGCTACCAAAGTAGATCCTCGAGATCCTCAGGTAACTATCATGTCGATTCTCCAGTTTGATGATATCACATAACGAGTCCTGCAAGTGTGGGACACAAAAACCTTACTACTGTTTTTTAAATAAATACGAGATCAAATAGACTGGTTCTTTTATTTTCAAGTTCATCGATTAGGTATGAGGATAAACATTTCCTCTCTAATAATAGCATTGGTGTTTGGAAGATAAGGCTCATTTGAAACTTTAATTTTAGAGGCACCAAGATTATTTCTAGTGTAGTTTCCAAAAAAAAAAAAAAAAATATTATTTCTAGTGTTGGGTGTAAAAATCCAAATTTGGGGTTGTTCCCGCCTCACATGGATATAAAAGTTATTCCACCTTGGTGGAAAATGTTTTGATTGGTGGAAAAAGGTGCCCCACGAATGTATATACCCGAAATTTCCCCCCATATTCCCATACATTCCTTGTGAATGTGTTTTTTTCCCTTATATTTTTTCCTTCTTGGTTTTTTGCCCCAACACTGGAAATGCTCTCAATTTTGATTACCTAGCTGATGCCAACTTCAAATTTTAGGCCTAATGATGAATCTATTCTATAAAATAGGAGTCTATTCTACTAAAGAAAGAAAAACTATTTTACGCTATGGAAGGAAAAAAAGGAAACATCATAGTATATGTTCTGAGTTAAACTAGTGTATACAAGAAAAGAAAAACACGTTGAAATAAAAATCAAACTCTCTCCTTGTGCTGGTGCATCGGCATCACACCTGTCCAACTTAGATGGTGACGTATAAACTGACCCCACTACTTGAAAATTTGTTTCTAGAATGGCTGCAACTCCATGTCCGTGAGAAGTCTTGTGTGCTAGTTTTACAAAAAGTTTCATGCAAGCCTATGAAAATCGATCACGTTATAAAGTTTATGAGGTAGAATCAATTTCTACTTCAACAAATATACTAAAAGTGACGTGAAATATGCATTATTGATTGGGAATTCGAATTTTAAATTCTAATATTTCTTTTTGCGTTTCAAGAATGAGTGGGTGACTTGGTACTTGTCTCCTGTTATAGTTTTTTTTTTTTTTTGCATCACGAGGTTTCCTTTTCTGTTGGCATTTTTCTATGACTTTTTTCATGAATCTTCACTATCCCAGAGGAAGAATTAGGATATGGTGATATCATCTTACATGCTACCAAGCTTTGTTCGCACTAACATGCATATTTACAGGCGTTTCTGGATCTTGGAGAGCTGTTAGTGTCAACAGATGATTCTGCTGCTTTAGATGCCTTCAAAACGGTAAGGACCTGAAATTTTTGATAGTTTATTTGTCAATAATTCCAAACCAGTAATATTTCATTGCATCTTAATCAACTTAACCTTGGTTCATGTTGTATATTCCTGAACTCGTTTATATTTTTGTATATGTGAATGATCTTTATTGATGTTCACACTGTTGGTAGAAGGTAAGACAGGCATAGTTACTTGTTAATGGGAGAAGTAAGTTGTGATAATTTATAGGCTGTCTGCTTGAAACCAATTTATTATCTGAATTTCAAGTAATTAAAGAATCTCAAGACTCTTGCAGGGTTAATTGTTAATGGAATAAAAAGCTATTTAAAGTTTTAGTAGCTGTCTGTTTGAAATCTGTTTCTAATTGAAACCTACTCACTAAAGCTTTTGATACCTTTAAGTCCTTGAGAGTGTCTGTTGAAGGAAAAAAGTTACCCTTGGTTTTTCTCTCACCTTACTCAGCAAAGGCGTTGGACTTCTCTGTCTCCATCCCATTATGGGAAGGGACAGAGAGTAGCGAAAAGGTTGATGATGTGATTTAGTTTCTTGTTGTCTTCTTAAAAGATTACTCGATCTTTCTCTTCCTGTCCTTATGGTTATATTTTTGGGACTTGTTTCAAAAAGTTTATTGTTATTTTAGTTAAAATTAATTTTCTCTGTGAAGACTTGAACATTAATGCATATGAAAGTGAGAGAGCCCTGAGCTGCTGTGCACTTATTACTTTACATCATATGGTATTTTTTCTTTGATGGTTCTTCCAATTTTGTGGATGTAGTATAATCCCCACGTGGGATCTGAAACTTGGTGGTTTTGTACAGGCTCGTAATCTTTTGAGAAAGGGAAACGAGGAACTACCAATAGAGCTGCTCAACAATATCGGGGCTCTCCATTTTGAAAGGGGAGAGTTTGAGGTCTTCACAGTTCCTTGACCCTTCTTGAGTTTGATATAATTTGATTCTGGCATGTTTGATTGTTTCTAGGAGTAACCCTGATGGCTTGTGGATTTCCAGCTTGCTGGTGAAGCATTTATGGAAGCTCTGGGAGATGGCATATGGCATAACTTCATTGATGCTAAAGTGCACTCCAGTTTAAAAAATTTGGAACAATCAAATGCTAGCCAAGGGGGATTAAGTCCTAATCGCAAAGTGCAGTCCACCTTAATATATAGTGCTCTATATCCAATTGATGCAGGCCTATCTCTCCATCAGCACAGGGACTTTCAGTTGTTTCATCGACTTGAGGAACAGGGTACATCTGTTGAGCTTCCTTGGAACAAAGTTTCGACGCTATTTAATTTAGCCAGAGTATTGGAACAGATGCATGATACTGACACCGCTGGCATGTTTTACCGTTTAATACTGTTTAAGGTATGCATAGTTTCTCTGGTCACTTCCCTTTCCTGTTGATTGTATGGGCAAATATTGGTGACAAGGTAAATAATGAAAAAGGTCTTGAACTTGGCCCCTGTCAGGAAGTTTGTATTCTACCTAACTTTTCGTTAAAGTTCTTTGCTTTGAATGCCCTGATGAGAAAATCTTGCTGCTCTCTTTCATAGGTAAAGCCTGCTGCTTAACTGACTCATGAATTGCTATGACTTTTGAACCAGTCATTATCTATTGAATTTATTTTGTACTGTCCCTTAGTTTGTGAACGAAATGAAAAAGGAACCATGAACAAAGATTCCATACGTGATGTATAAGGACATTCAAGTCGATCGAGTTTACTCTTTCAGACATGTATTCTCAAACATAAGTGCAGTGTTATTTAAATTTTATATTTCTATATTTGTTCCCAATTGGCGACTACTGAGACTGTATTTGTTTAGATATTACATTGAATCAAATTCTCATTTCTTGTGCACTTGAAAGCCAGATCAAATCGTCTATTTAAAACCCTTCAAACTGTTTTCTATCACCTTTACTTCATTGTCTTGCTGTCTTGAAGCAGTATCCTTGGGAATTGCTGAATTTTTGAAACTTCAGGCTAGTGGATGATCTTCAATTTTTCCGTTTCATGGCCAATTTTTCTCTATTTCCTCCTATGTGCTCTATCTGCAACACGGTACAGATGTTTGAGGGTTCATATTTCGTGTTTTCATTCAAAGACTTAAATAGCCCTAGTGCACCCAGAGTGATACTTAGTCAGCACTTATTGAGGCATCTGCAATTTTTGGTGTTGAAAATAATTGGTCAATGCTGATTGAGTAAAATGATTCTCACAGACTTGTTCCTGTATTTGTTCCGCTTGTGTTTTGTCCTTGCCATTTCTTCAAGATCTTCTAACGTTTATTACTAATTTTCAGTATCCGGACTATACAGATGCTTATCTGAGGCTTGCTGCTATTGCAAAAGCTCGAAACAATATTCAATCAAGTATTGAACTGGTTGTTATGTCCTTCTAGTGGTTTTACAAAATTATTTTTCATTTTCTCAAAGATGTTTGTACTCTTGTGCTCTTTCTCAAGCAAATGCGTTTTTGGTCTTAGATTGGCAAAGCTCTGAAGGTGGATGACAAGTGCCAAGATGCTTTGCTAATGCTTGGTGACCTGGAGCTTAAGAACGATGACTGGGTCAAGGCAAAGGAAACTTTCCGTGCTGCTAAAGATGCAACTGATGGGAAAGATTCTTATGCTGCAGTCTGTTTGGTATAACCATATTCAGAATGCTTTCACTGTTAACTTTGTTTGATTATTGATCAACTATAAACATACACTGTCATCTTGCTGAATAAATTTCTTGCTATTTTCCTGTCACTTGCGGAAATCCAAAGGAACTTGTGTCTGTTTATGTTCTGCCATGGTTTTGGTGAAGTTTTTACAATTGTTGTTTCTTGTCATAATTATTATCACAAATGGTACTTAAGCCCTTGCTTTGATATCTTCAAGGGAAATTGGAACTGCTTTGCTGCCATCCGCAATGAGAAAAGAGCTCCTAAATTGGAAGCAACACATTTAGAGAAGGCCAAGGAACTCTATACGAAAGTATGTGACTTTAATTTGGGAGCCACTACATTGAAAAGATAGCCCCTTCTTCCATTTTCTTTTCTTAAATTTCAGTTAAAGCTTTTCCTTTTTTTATAATTTGATTACGAATTTTATATTTAGGGTCTGGCTAAAGTTCCATGTCACATGACTAAAATATTCCATCCTACCAGGTTCTGCAACAGAATCCCTCTAACCTGTATGCAGCAAATGGTGCTGGTGTGGTATTGGCTGAAAAGGGTCAATTTGATATTGCTAAGGATCTTTTTACACAGGTCGCCTAAACGTTATAAGCGTTATTAAGTGATAAAAGGAAGATTTAAGTGTGTCTCGAGAGGTTTATGTTCTCTATTTATGTAGGTACAAGAAGCTGCTAGTGGAAGCTCTAACATCCAGGTGCCAGATATCTGGATAAACGTGGCACATGTTCATTTTGCTCAAGGAAATTTTGCATTGGCTGTGAAAATGGTTTGTTCACCAGTTTGTTTTTGTATACGTCTAAGAGATTAGGTGATCTTATTTTCTAATAACATTTTAAAATCACGTGTGTCTCTTGCAGTATCAAAACTGTTTGAGGAAGTTTTATTATAATACCGACAGTCAAGTCCTCCTCTACTTGGCACGTACACATTATGAAGCTGAACAGTGGCAGGACTGCAAAAAGACTTTACTCAGAGCTATTCACTTGGCTCCTTCAAATTACACATTTCGATTTGATGTAGGAGTTGCAATGCAGAAGTTTTCAGCATCGACTCTTCAAAAGACTAAAAGAACTGTGGACGAGGTTCTTATCTTGAAATCATTTTCGTTTGCAGCTACATGAGCAATAACTGTGTTCATTATTTATTTAGCTGCTCCAAAACCATCCTTGCTTTGTTCCTTTTATTAAGGCGTGTGGGTGGGAATGGTGTGTGCATTTTAATATCACGCAATCAAGTCATCTGCTACCCATGCAAAAATAACTGCAGTTTCATACAAGTAAACATGCATCAGTGGACCAGCAGAGAAGGTTCACTTAAAGGGAAGCAGCTATTCATGTGTTTTGTCTGATAAACTGATTCATATGATGTTAGGACCCCCAGTTCTATCAGAGGTTTTGTATATTGAACTCGTTGTTAGTTATGTATTGGAAATAGGCACCATCCATTTAGTTTGCATGTTCATTGTATCTCATTACTTTCATTCGGCTACTGAATTGAACCGTGCCAAGTTCCCCAATCATTAGGAACTGAGATCCTATGGTGTCTTAGGTTCCAAAAACTTCAGTACAGCATCATGTTACTCTTGCAACCTGTCCTTTACCCTTTTGGGATTTTCCTTTGATGATAATGGAACTCCTGATGATGGCGTAGGTGAGGGCAACTGTAGCAGAGCTCAAGAATGCTGTACGTTTGTTCAGCCTGCTATCCACGGCTTCAAACCTTCATTTTCATGGATTTGACGAGACGAAAATTGGAACTCATGTTGGATATTGCCAACACTTGCTTGATGCGGCAAAGGTTCACTGTGAGCTTGCTGAGCGTGAAGAGCAGAAAAATCTGGAAAGACTAAAGGTTATGCAACAGATGGAATTGGCTGATGAATCACGCAGGAAGGCAGAAGAGCAGAGAAAACTTCAGGTCATTATCTTTGCATTTCTTAACCTGACATATAGTTTTTCCGTTTTACGCTAACTCATCCTTCTCGTAACAGTTGGAGAAAAGGAAGCAAGAGGACGAGCTGAAGCAAATTATGCAACAGGAGAAGCAACTAGAGCGTATCAAGGTAAAGATGGCGTGTCAATTTGGTGTGCATTGTCCATTGATGTTACATATCTTTTAAATTTGTAAATATCTATAGATTTTTTAACATCTTCACTGTGCTTTAAAACCTTTTTTTTTTCAGGAACAATGGAAGAGCACGAAGCGCAAGGAGAGGGCCCAAACTGAAGAGGAGGAGGGTGGGCATAGTGAGAAAAGGAGGAGAAAAGGCGGAAAGCGTAAGAAGAAGGAAAAGACATCACACTATGAGTCAGAGGAGGCTGAGATGGAGAATCAGGAAGAAGTGGAATATGAAGATAATATCAACTACAGAGAAGCGCCTGAGGATCAAGTAGAAAACAATCCTCAAGATGTTCTTGCTGCAGCTGGCCTTGAAGATTCAGATGCTGAGGATGATGTGGTAAAATCTCTCCCTCTACACCCCTTCCCTCTTCTCCACCCCCACCACCCTTCCCATCTTTGTCCCTGCCTTATCTTGATTTGGCCAACAATGTTCCTAACTTGGTGCTTGTTCCGTAGAAAAATATAGCTAGTCCCTTAGATTCCATTTAGCCGATATTATGGCTTGGCATTCGTGAAGAGAGCTTGCTTCATACAGCTTTTTTGAGATGTCGTTTTTTGGATGATGTTTGGTCATAAAGTAAGGTAACCCTTGTTCCAATGTCCACATGTGGGCATTGTTAAAATGCTCAGACACTGATGTGGTAGTTTACAAGGATCCACATCAGTGTGTGGCCACCCTCTGAATCACTTATAAATTGCCCATCAGTGTGTGGATATTGGAACAAGAGTGAGGAAAGGTTATGGAGAAATGTGAAATATAAAACTTCTTAAATAATGTGTGGACGACGTAAGAAATGTCAAACGTAGTTATAGCATGTTATTCTGTTTTGAATGTCATATCCTTGCTATTCACTTATTTGGAACTGATATCCAAAATCCTGTTCTCTCTTTGGTGAAGGCACCTCCATCAAATGCAAGTCGAGTTAGACGAGCTTGGTCAGAGTCCGATGAAGATGAACCATTACATAGGCAGTCAGAGCCTGACCATGTTGTGGACATGCAGGAAAGTGATGCAGAAGTTGCAGCAGATGATGAGGAATAAATCAGCCTTGCAAAATAGAATTTTCTTTTTCTTTACTTCGTCATGTCAAAAGTGTAGAATTTAGTAAACAATGTTAGTTTATTGGTTTTGAAGTTTAAAAAGAAAAAAAAAATAGCGTCTTACAATTTTGTAATCTATTAATTGCTTCTAATGCATGTTACTAAGTCCTGGGGTCTTAGTTTTATCAATTTGTACAAATAGTGTCATTCAGTCTTTGTACCATCGTTATATGAAAATTTACATGGAGTAGCTTATGGTGAAAATTTAAAAATTTTATAGCATTTCAGCTTCTCTTTGCTCGTGCATATAATTGTACATTGGGTAATTGTATTACTACTACAAAATATATTTCTCGCACCGCAATTTTAAATATTTTTATTAGTTACATAATTAGATATGTGTGAAATGACACAATAACCACATAAGCTTTGATCTTTAAGGATTAATTGCACCACATCTATTTCCTCTCTCCGTCTCCCATTCCGTTTCTTTCTTGCACTTTTTCCCCTTTCAAACTTCATCTGGATGAACAATCTGGGAAAACTTCCAAAAAAATAAAAAATAAAAAATCACCCTTCTCAAGGTAACCCAAACCGGCCAAACCCGCAAATGCAATGCGCCATGGACACCACTGATTAGAAACTTGGAATTATAATGACCAACACCCCAGCCAAAGCCACCTGACTCTCTGCGACCTCATTTTTTTTTGTTTTTTTGTTTTTTTTAAGAGTCTGCAAATATCATGTTAAAGTGTAATATAATTTTCAATTAATAGTGATACTTTCTTTTTTTCCCGTCCATTCGGAAAGAATAGTGATGCTTTACTTTTACAATTATTTTGTCTGATAGATGGACCCCATCACTTATTCTTGATGCTAATCTATAGGGTACAGTGAAAAGAATTTAGTTGTGGGAGAAAATGATGGGTTTCATCGGAACAAGTGTGGTGCACTGGTATATATATTTTATATTCCATATTAAGGGTAAATTTGTCAAATTAAAGTGGTGCAATTATAAAAATTATTTTTTAAATGTGGTGTAGTTCAAATATGGTGGGTTAAATAAAAAATATAGTGACAATATATTTGCCCTTGTACATTATCTTTCCTTTGCCCTTTGCGGAAGAGTTTGCCCTTTGTTAATGTATTGTGAATTTATGATTATATTCTTTCTTTCCGTTTGTGTAAATTGTGTAATTTAGCAGAATTTTTAGAATATTGGGTTAGAGATAAGAGTTCATTATTATTATTATTATTATTATTATTATTATTATTATTATTTTTTTTTTTTTTACAAAATTTTTTGACAACTTGTATATCACAGTACAAAGCGCCTACAGATATAATTCAATTACAATACATTGTGCAATGAAACCCTTTATTGAGGCACTGTATCTCTATATGAGGATTGATTCCCTCCCCACATGGGGAGACTCTCCACCCCACGTGTTCCCCCATTGGAGGGGAGTCTCAAATTAGGATCCCATTTGAGGCCTCCTCCAAGTTGGGGGGGTGGGGGATGGGATACGTGCCTCACATGGGGAGAGGATCAATCCTTATCTCTATACTGGGGCACTATGACCTTCCTAAATGGAGATAGTAAAATTTTCTTTTATGGGGAATTAAATTTGATATCTATCAACTTTAACCTCTTAAACCACCGGGCCAAAATCATGGTCTAGTTGTACCATTTTGGTGTAAAGTGCACCAATTAAATTAGTTGTGCATAAGAGAGCCAAAAATTTTAAAAGAGATAAAGTCAAAAGGATTATCTCGTCTATATATTCTCCATTTTTGTTATGCAGAAGAATGTCATGAAAAAATAAATCCCCTCCATGCTGACACTGAGACACGTTACATAAAACATTAATCAAGGCCTTCCTATTCGTTGTAAATGCGTAAATTTTTCTATTATTCGACTACAAAATAATTTTTGCAATATAAAACTTCACCTGAAGACATGCCAACCTAAGCTACTCTTCTAAATTCTGAACTATTGAGCATCTAATTGACAGGGGTCGAATAAACTACAAAGTATCAGATTTCTCAAGGATATTTGCTACATTTAGTCCCAAAACCTTTTCATCGGTGTGCAATGGGTCCCTAACTTTCTAATTTTGGTGCAATAGTGTCTAAGTGTTTGCATCCTTGGTGCATCTAATCCTCATGAATGATTTCCATCCAGTTTAGCCGCTAATGAAATATGTGCATGCCATGGGTTTTTTCCACCCCCTTACACATATCAAAATCATTTGCATTAATTCTCGATCGTCACATTAATTAATGGTTTTACTGAATGACACTACAGGTCCTTGAATGTTCTTTGGAACGTGACAATGTATCTTAAATTAACACTATATTTTAACTTATAGTATTTTTAAGACCAAAATAACACAGTACTTTTTAGAACAAGAAACTAACGCCATAGTTTGTTGACAAAAATATAAAATATTAGAACAGTACTTTATTTTTTAAACTTGCTATGCTAATACCATAAATTGCAAACGTAAAAGAAGTTCTGCATTGAGATTGCTACTGAGCAAGATATATACATAATTTTGAAATAGATGCTAAGTTTGGTTGGGGTATACACAATTTTGAAATAGATGCTAGGTTTGGTTGGGGTATAATATGTATCTATTTTTGTTTGGGACATAATATATTTTACGTTTGAAATTTTATATGCTATTAGATAATTAGCATAGCAAATAAAAAAGTAAAGTGTTTTAATATTTCATTTTGAAAAAAAGAGTTGTCTGGTTGTTGGTCAATTAAAGACGCAGTTTGTTCAGAATTAATTAAAGCGAGATATATCTGAGTTCAGGTTTGATAGGAGCCTAGATATATCTAGCATTAGACAAAAAGCAGAAACGTAAACAAACTATTAACACATGGAATTTTAACGTGGAAAACCCCACAGGGTAAAAAACCACGTGCCTGCACCCTGCAGACAAACAGATCCACTAGTTGCCAAGAGTTTAAACCAGTTACAAAGAATTAAAGGATTGAATTACGCATAAAACAATCAAACAACTAAGATACTAGCGAAACCACTCCCTGATTTCTTTCTTAGTCTGTACTGTGAGCCAACGTCCCGTTGCTCTTCGTTAATTCCTTGAAACTCCGCAATCCAGCCTGGACTTGCGCCGGTCCTCCAATGCATCAAGACTCCGTGATGATCTAAGCTGCGTTGAGGCTCTGTAGTGGATTGACTTCTCCCGAAGCTTTGAGCTGATTAATCCAAGAGTAGGCTTGTAGAGCTTGTAGAGAACGAGGCACTCATAATCTTTCTTTGAGCACGATCACTTTAAGCTATAAGTGCAAGATCAAACAAAGCGCCATGCATGCATGCAGTAAGCAAATACACGTCTCTCCTTTTTTTTTCGTCTTAACATGCATAACCCGCTAGTCCACTTTTGCCACGTTTTAAAGGGATGTACACGAGTCCTTAGGTCATCCCACCAAGGTCATTGTGTCACAGTCAAATTCCTACATAAGAGATATCGATCGATTTGAAATTTGTAGGATAAGATCCAGATAAGTATGAATATGTAGGATAAGTCAAGATAAGTATGAGTATATAGGATAAGATAAAAGATAAGTGTTTAAATCCTTACCAACCTTATCTTTGTTTGAATTGTATTATGATAGGCATCTCCTATTATCTTAACAAGGCATTTTATTACGATAATATAGACACATGCTAATTAAATAGAAATGACAATTTTATCTTAGTTTAGAAAAATAGAAATGACAATTTAAATAATTATTCTCAATTAAGTATGTCCATTTAGAACTAACACATTTTTTTCCCTAAAAGTATATTGTTAAGCTTTTTTTGGCCTAAGAAGTGTACATTACTGTTTTAGTCTACAAAATACCATAAGTTAAGATATACAGTTTTAAGGTAAAATATATTATTGTGATGGTCTCAAAAACATCCATGGACCTCTGGAGCTAGATCATTAAAGTCAGTGGAGTCAACGTAAATGATTTTGGCATGTGTAAACAAAAAAATACCCTTATTTATTTATTGAACATTTAACATGCACAAGTTTCATTAACGGACAAAATGGATATAAATCATCCATAAGCACTGAGTGCACCAAAATGATACAAACGTTTAAGGATTGCTACACCAAAATTAAAATTCTAGGGACCAATTGAATACCGATGAAAAAGTTTTGGGACTACCCGATTTCTTAGGTCTTGTTCTTTTGATCATAAACTTTATCAACTATTTCACTCTCTTAATTTCCAATCACTCATTCAATTATTTAATATATTTTTTCTTAAATTTCAATCATACATTCAATACGTAAATCGAACAAATATAACTTTATCATCAAAAAAACAAGACCAATTTTTTTAGCATTAATAAATTATTTGTACAAGGAAATGGAGAACAACTTCAAGTCACTAGTCTAATAATGATCTAGTGTTGGTGCTAGCACTAGCGCCGAGTTACCGGTGTTAGCGGTAGCACTAGATCATTCTTGGTCACTAGTCACACGCAACTCAATGTGCTCAAATGATGGTGTGATAATATGTCACATCATAATTTAATCCACAAATAACATACCATATTATATTATTTATACTGTTACATTATAATGTGGGCACGTTAAGGCGCCCAAATTAAGCACTGGATCAAAAGTACATATTTGTATACACACATCATTTTTGATAGCATAAGGCCACTATTTTGTACTTTCTCCGTCCCATTTTGTTAGGCTTGATTTCATTTTTCGTCTTTTCCAAAATATATGCTACTTTCTTATTAGTATAAATTTAATTTCTTTATTTCCTAATCTATCCCTATTTATTATGTATGGTTATTAATAAAAGTAAATTGTCATATTTAATATAAAAATATATTGAGAAATATACAAGTAAAATTTACCTTTCTAATAAATATTAATTTCAAATTTTTAATCCGTGTGAAAGTAAAACTATGCCGGTCAAAAAATGGGTTCCATTAACTTTTTTATTTTTTAAGCCCTTCCCATCAAACTCAATTATTTATTATTATACGAGGTTTTCCAAATGCTAGGCCAAAACACAGACGCCAAACCCCGACGCCCAATGACAATGACCACCGTTCTCGAGCACTGTCAAGTTCCTCCGCCAGCCGATGCGGCGGCCGAGTTTTCATTTCCTCTGCTATTCTTCGATCTGGTATGGTGGCGTAATCCTCCCGGTCGGAGCGTTCTCTTCTTCGATCTTCCGAATATTTCCAAGTCCCATTTCTTGGACACGATTGTCCCCAACCTCAAAAACTCACTCACTCTCGCTCAACCATTCTCTCCCACTCGCCGGCAGAATCATCCACCCTTTGATCTCCGGCAAGCCCATTCCTCTTTACGCAGTTGGGGGACTCAGTTTCTTTCACCATTGCTGAATCTCTTGCTGATTTCAATCACCTTACCGGAGATCATCCGAGGGAGTCGCGTGAATTGCATTATTTAATTATTTCCTCAACTTCCACCAGCTGTTCGATCTTCCGACGCCATTAAAGTCCCTGTTTTAGCTCTTCAGGTGACTGTTTTTCCAGAAAATGGCATATGCTTCGGGTTCACCAACCATCACGTCATTGCTGACGATGCAAGAACAGTTTTATCTGTTATACAGACTTAATTGGGCTTCGATCAACAAATACAACGGAGACTACTACAGTATTAATCACTGTGTGTTGCCATCTTTCGATCGAAAAAATGTTGAAGACATCAACGGATTGGATTCATCCTACTGGGATTGGATTTTGACGGAAAATAATGATGCCTATGTTTATGTTAATATATTCGTGTGATCAATAATTGATAATGCTAGAAGGCCATCATACCATACACCATAGTATACCACATTGACCATTGACCATTTAAAAAATTAAATTCTTTAAAAAATTAAATAACAAAAAACCTAAAGCATTCAAAACCTCAAAACCGTCTGCTCTCTCTCCCAAACCCTAGTTTGCGCGCGTTATCTCTTCTGTTCAAAGACCGATCAAATCTTGCCTTCTATTCAACGACCGGCGAACGGTGTTGGGCATTGCTATGGTTGGGTGTTGTTGCCCATCCTTTGTCTCACATTATGTTGTGTTGTCGTGTTTCTGTTGTTCTAAATTTTTCTATTTCAATTTGTTCCATTTTTCACTCTCCCTCTCAAAGCCACGTTTTTTACTTTTACAATTCAAGAAAGAATTGGAAGGCGATACAATGGGAAAACCTTATATAATATGCATAATTGATTATATATATATATATATATATATATATATATATATATGCTTATTCAGTTTTTCAAATATAAGCTTTATTGCCGTGTAAGATTGCACATGAACGAATGCAATTTGTAGTTGATATGTATTTAGAAAGATAGAGTGGATTTATATGGACAAGCATGTGATGTCAAATTGAAAATGTATCAACCAGAGGGATGGTAGTAATGTGGTAAGAGTGATAACTAATTACTTTTTCTCTTTAGACTCCTCATTCTTCCTGGAGCAAATCGAAACAAGATATGAATACTAAAAATGTGTTGTTCTAGCCCTTGTAATAGCATGATGAATGTAATATAGTTTTTCAGAGAGTGTTTGGTTAAGATTTTTCAAACATCATTTTTATTTAGAATTCTTTGCAAACTCACTTTTCCATGAATGAGACAACTTTTCAATACTTAAAATTCTTCTCTACCATTCGAGTATCTCTCCTCCCAAACAAATGCAACAGTATATAATTTTCACTCTTTAAGTTTGAAAAGATTCATAAAGCACACAACTCTTATCGTGTTATAATTTTCCGTGGTTGAAATTTTTTATGACATTGTATCATGTTATAAATGTAGGTTTTGAGGTTTCTTTTGTCAATGAAGCCATGATGGACACAAATATAAGTCTTGAGGTTGAGGATGATGTACTTAGTATGGAACCCATGATGGTTTTTTTCACAACTCTTTTTTTTTTAAAAAAAAAATTCAATTAACATTGTGAAGTCTTTAAAACCTAAAAATCTAAACTAAAATTTTGTCCCCAAGATTTTTCCTTGTACATTATTTTAGATTACATTTTCCCCCAATTTTTTGTCCCCTACAATACAATATTTTTCACCCATTCATTGGGAATGTTCTAACCGCCCAGAAAATTAGTGGCAAATTTTAGGTTCAAAAACACCATAGTAATGTTTGAAATTAGATTCTAGAAAGATTTTTAGTGCTTGTTTGCCATGAAACTGAAATTTCGGAAACTTGTTTTGAAATGGGTACGACGAAATTTCCTTATTTCTTTTGAAGAAAAAACAAGGCAGACACCAAATGTTAGGAGTATTTCAATCTTGACTGCGGAAACCCAATAATGAATGACCGATAATAGTCCCAAAAATTAAACTTTACTTCGAGCCATTGAAATTTCGACTTTAATTTGGTCTCATATTTTCTACTCATATTCACCCTCGACTTTTTCAAACTTCACTTCATCAATCTCTTAGATGGTGTGAGGTATACAACGCTCCGATGCCAATATTTTTTTAAGCATTGCTCTCTGCATTAAGTACTAACAGAAATGGGGGCCTATTATAGCCTCGGCTGATGTCCTGTTGCCAACATTGGCAACATAACACCAATGCCCACGCCGACATGGCTCTATTTTGTGGCGCCCCTTTCCTTTGGTATCCGCGTAGGGTACGTTTCCTACAGAGGCAATGGCCCACGTGATTTTCTTTTTCCCTTCTCTCGCAGGTATGTACCCGAAACGAGTACTAGAACAAATCTCTCTATTTATATATGAAATAGGTACATGCATATATAAGTCCCTATAATGACTAAACACACAAAAAACGTGGACACAACATGCAGTACCCCACTAACAAATCACATGAACCACTAGTACAAAAACGAGCTTGGGTGGCGGTTATTTTATATTTCGGGTGGTGGTTCTTTGATTGCCACCACCAGCCAAAATCGCGACACCCAATGTCGCCGAAAGGTTGACGGTTCAAAAAACGTCACCCAAAAAATAAAGGGTGGCGATTGTTTTTAAGACAACCGCCACTCGTTCTATGTTTTTATAAAAAAAAATACTTATGGTGACAATTGTTAAAATATTTTTTTTAAAACAAAAATACTTAGGGTGACAGTTTTTTATACAGAACCGCCACCCCTTTTTTTAATTAATAGAACGACCACCTTGGGTGGTGTTTCTTTATACAGAACTGCCACCCATCCCCCCCCCCCCCTTCCCTTTTTTAGATGAATTACCAACACAGGATTATGATTGCAACTTAAAAGGGTGATATGGAATAGATTATAATAGTTTTTAAAAGTTTTTAATGTAAAAAATGAGAGAGAATGAGTGAAGTTGAGCGGTTGAGATTTGTAGATGTGATGAGATATGTGGATGTGCTTGATTTAGGAGAGAGAAAAAAATTGAAAAAAGTGTTTAAAACACTTTTAAATTGTAGCCTAACGGGGCATAAAACGAAATAATTTTTATTCAAAACCAATCGCCTCTAATTACAACAAAAGTTGTTATTAAAGAATATAACTCTAAGATACTATGAAATGAAATAACGAAATGAATAAGTGAACAACTATGAAGAATGAAAATACGAAATTATAAAATGCAAAACTAAAAATGCGTTTTGAGGCCTTAAACGACCTCAAATGGGCCTGAAACGTGGGGTCACAGTAATAGCAGTGGCTGTTGTAGATCTCGTCGCGACGATTCCACAATGGGGTAGTGGGTTGAAAACAGACATCATATGCAAAAGTTATGGCCGGTTAAAGTTTGCATGCCCAAAACTCACAAAAAATTATATTAACTATTAATTTTTTAAATTGCTCTTTTAAATTATTTATAATCCATAAAAAATTATTCATAACTCCAAAAATACTTATTTAACTAATAATTAATAACTAATCTTACTAAAATTACATCTCTAATTCAACAATGTGGACATAAATAAATCAAAGATTTAATTCAACAATATCCATATATAGCAAAAATACAGATTTACAATAGAAAATATAATTCCAATCAAGTTACACACAATAAATATAACACAAATATGAAATCACAATATATAAGTATATTACAACAAACAAAAATCATAAAATCAAGACTTACAAAAAAAAAAAATCCTGGAATTTTGGGAATGTTAACTTACTAACATAAAAAATAGGGAAATTTGGGACCAATTGACAGAGGAAGACGACCTTGCTATGTGTTGTGGCTCCAATTTGTGAATAAAATGTAAAAAATCTGATTTCAAGAAACCCTAAAGTTTGGAAATGTTAAATTATAACCTAAAAAATATACGAATTTGGGATCAATAGATAGAGGAAACTTACCTTGCTTAAATTACATCCCCAATTTGTGAAGAAATTGCACTTAAATCTGATTTGAAGTCATGAAAATCCATGAATTTTCGTAAAATTATCGAAAGAGGAAGAAAACACAGATGCTGCAATGATTGCTTCGCGCACAAGTGTAATATTTAAAGGAAATGACGTAGGTTGCAGCAAAGAACCGCTACCTAAAAATATTTTTAATAATAAAAAAAACGGGTGGCAGTTCATTTGAGAAGCCGCCACCTTAAATATATATATATTTTTTATTTTTTAATCTGGCCAACGGGTGGCAGTTGTAGTAAAAAATAGCCACCCGTTATGCATTTAAAAAAAAAAAAAGCTTTAGGTGGTGGTTCTTTTTAAGAACTGCCACCCGTTATTCTAGAAAAAGAACCGCCACCCGTTATTCTAGAAAGGCGTAGCCGCCACCCAAAGTCAAATATTTTTTTAAAATGCATAACGGGTGGTGGTTTTTTTTAATAATCGTCACCCTTTATTTTTATGTAGCATTTTTTGTAGAATCGCCATCCAATGGGCGACAACCAATGTTACTTGTGTACGAGTGAACAAATATAAACAACCTTAACTCAATGACACAACATCGACCCACTTCTTTGAATCACTCTTTAGCAACCTCATTCATGCAAAACTCTTTACAAAGCCATTACAAGTGAATACACCCTCACTGACTATTATAATCAAATCAAACCCTCAAAACGATCAACAAGATGGAGTAAACATTAATTTAGGGTCCCAAATTATGGAGAAATTCAGCAAATGCAGTTGCAAAAGAATGAATACGAGTCTCTGATCCTGATATACCAATTTCTAAATTTCCACCACCTTCCCTTGATCTGCTAAGAGATATGACTCCACCCGGACCACCATCGTCGACGAAGAGCACTTCGAATTTCTTCGGCCTCCCCCACCCATAATCCACACTGTAGAAGTCAAATCTCGGCGATCCCGCCACCGCATATACAAATTTTCCGGCCACTGCTTCCAACTGGGTCGGCCAGGTTTTCAGATTCTGCAGCATTCCCAGCTCATCGCTACACACAACTTCTCGAACGGCGTTTCCGATTGCGGCTGCTGCAATCAAAAACCCATCTCTGTCCTTTAATCTTGAAGGACCCAATTTGGCCTTAATTGATGGCTGCAAACAGTTGCCAAAGTACGTAGCTGGCAGTGGTGGATTGATCCTCCCTCTGCAATCTGCCATGAAAGTGAAATACTCCTCCTCCTCCGCCGCCGCGGCGGCCTTGGCGGCTGTGTTGGATTTTGCCAAACAAACCCAGACGAGAGCACTAGAAACTGTGAATGAGGAAACATGGGTTGCTAATGGCTGCTCGGCAGAAACTAGGGTTTTTAGCTTCTTGATATCGTCTTCCTCGAGAAGAAAGGTGACCCTAAATTTATCTGTCGGAGGGTTTATTGGCTTTGGCTGTAACGAGGCACCAGTCTTCAAAATCCAATCCCAATATATTTTACCCAATCGGCCATTGATTTCTTCGACATTCTTTCTGTCGAAAGATGGCGACAGAGTACAATTATTACAATCTCCATTAGCATTGCCATTAAATGATCTGTTGATCGAAGCCCATGTCTGTATAAAAGATACAATCGCACTTGCATCGCCAATCATATGAAGGTTGGTGAACCCAAAGCATACGCCTTTTTCTGGAAACAGAGTCACCTGAATAGCTAAAACAGGGACTTTAATGGCGTCGGAAGTACGAACAGCCGGTGGAAGTTGAGGAACTAAAGAATAGAATTCGCAAGAATCCCTCGGATGGGTTCCAGTAAGGTGATTGAAATCAGCAAGAGATTCAGCAATGGTTAAAGAAACTGAATCTCCGGTGGTGTAAAGAGCAGTGGGCTTCCCGGAGATTCGAGGGTGGATGATTTTTCCGGCGAGTGGGAGGAAATGGTTGAGCGTGAGGGACAGTGAGTGTTTGAGGTTGGGCACGATTGTGTCCAAGAAATGGGACTTGGAAATATTGGGAAGATCGAAGAAGAGAACACTTTGACTGGGAGGAGAACCCCACCATATCAGATCGAAAAATAGCAGAGGAAGTGAAAACTCGGCCGCCGCATCGGCTGGCGGTGAAACTCGGCATTGCTCGAGAACGGTGGCGGTCATTGCCGTCGGAGCTTGAGGGCTTTGCATCTGGTAGAATATTGGAGATCAATGTATCATCGAATTGAACACTCTTATAAAAACTAGTTAATTCCAAAAATGTATGCGAAAATAATTGTGTGTTATGCATGGTTACATTATTATTATATGCATGCGAAAGCAAAACATTCTCATTGTGCGCATCTGTGATTCGAAAATTTTTATCGAGTACTATTGTTTTGTTTATAGCAGATCCGTTCAGGTGCACCCGGGTGCACCATAATTATGGTGCTCCCGGGTGCTTTCACGGCCCCGCCCGACCTCCGATTTTAATTCCGGGACCGGATCTGGATTCCAAACTTTGACCGGTCGCCACCGGCATCTACGATGTCCAAAAAAGAATTTTTTTTTTGCAGGACATTGCTCTCATCGTGATAAATCCAGATCCGGTCCCAGAATTAAAATCGGAGGTCGGACGGGGTCGTAAAAGCACCCGGGAGCACCATAATTATGGTGCTCCCGGGTGCACCTGAAATTCATTGTTGTTTATTTGTTTATATAGTATTAATTCTTTCTGCTACCGAGGTTTTCGGTTTGCTCTACATGCAGTACATAACTTGACTCTTTTTTTTTGGTTTTTGAAGGTGGGTTCTTCCTTTATTTTGAACTAGTATTGCACCCGTGCATCAATGCATGGAAGAACAACATCAAATAATTTAACCATAAACACTCTTATAAAACACGAAAAAGTTTTGAACTTTCATTTATGCATGTGCAAAAAGAGGAAAAAAAAAAGAAAAGAAAAAAGATAAACTTGACGTCTTAGAAAAATTACCCATCAAAGTAAGCAAATTCTAAAAATTAAAACAACTAATATATAAATGAACCTTCATGATCCGGTACCCGTCACGGATACCGTACCCAATCTCACAGCCCTCCCGAAATTTGGGGGGGTGAGGAAGGCATATTTTTTCTAATATTTTCCTCTCACTCGGGAATGTTCCCATTGCGGGAACTTGAACAAAGCTCTATAAATGAAAATCGCTTTATACATAAATTATTTACAACGTAACTGCAGCAATGTAATTGTTGTAAAATTTTAAATAGGAGCGGCATTATGCAATTGGAGTGCATTGTTGTTCTGGATTTTAAATTTCGTCAAGGTTGTTTCTTGATTTTCTGGCACACGAAATCAAGATCAATCTTTCTTGCTTTTTGTTATCGATTTCCAATTGATTGGTTTTCTTGAGATTTGCGCATGTTTCCTGTTTAAGCACCTTTTATGCGTACTATAGTGACAAGGGTCACCGCTAGCGGAAAGCCGGAAATCAAGCAAAATATTTGCAGCGTGTATGCATGGTTACAATAAACATGTGCACGTGCAAACAGTGGCGGATCTACAGTGGATCAGCTGCCCCCACTGCCAGATTTTAAAAAAAAAAATAATTATTTTTTTCTTAAAATACAAATTTCCTTAGTGAAATAGGGTGTTAGGATGTGTTTAAAAATAAATTTTTATATATTTTTATGTGATATAAGGGAAAGAATGAGTAAAATTGAATGATCAAGATTTGTATAGTACAGGTAGATCTCATGAGATATATAATGTGAAATCGGAGAGAAAATGAGTGAGGTTAAAAAAAATATGTAAAAATATCTAGAATAATACCGCTAATAATGTTAAAGTTGAATTAAAGGTCATTCAAATAACAAAGACCCCAACAGAATCATGAATGTATAGAAAGACGTATTAAAAGTTTTAAAATTTTTTTGATAATTAGATTATTACACGTCATTTTCCATCTATAGGAAATTATAGTGAATAGTTGTATATAAATATATTGTATTTTATAAGTTCGTTCCTTATTCGCATATTGTAAAATTGAAAGTTTTCTAGTATATAACTCTCACAGATTTTTTCTAATAGAATAAAGTTTTTTCTATAAATATTATATTTTAAAAATTTTTTTGAAAAGGGGATTTTTTTCCTGAGGTTCACATTTAGAAGTTATTCCAAATTTTTTATAATTGAAATCTTTTTTTTTTCTTTTCGTTAAGTGAAGAAAACATATAATTCTAATCAATTTTAAGTAAAGTTTGAGATTGAAAAAAATCATTTTCTATAATATTGAGAATTGTGACTCATTTTGTAAATATTAAGGTTTAGTACTAACTGTACAATTTTATAAAACAGAATAAAATATGTGAGATTTGGGAGTTGGAAGCCACAACCTCTTAGAAGACCATATACTACTAAGCTAGAACTATATTACTTACTCGCAGCAAAACCTTTTTATATATATTTTGTTATGGGGAAAATTTTCATAAAATCTAAAATTACCCTAATACCAAATGACTTTTTTAGATTCAGCCGGCCTTTTTGCGAGCCCGAACCGCCTCGGATAATTAAAATTTTTCATTTCTCATATTTTTTGTACACGTTTCAAATTTAAATCTAACTACTTTCGCTTTTGTTTTTTATATTCAAATCTTAATTTTGACTAGTCATTGGGCGGGTGAAGTGACAACAAGCGAATGGCTGGTCACTGTCGCCAGCTATGCCCACTGGAACATCACCATGGACTGCTTTTTCGAAGTAAATTTTATGTTCTATACAATTTAAATTTCATTAAATTAAATTTATTTTTCTCTCACATTATTTTTAATCATTCATTTATTGATTTGATAATTATTTTATATTTTTTAATACTTCATCTTCAATTTTTAACCACACGTTCTCACCAACTTAATCTACACCAAATTTAATCTATAAAGAACATACCCTCAAAAGTTTAAGCAATCAATCAACGTACTGACCAGGTCGGCCCTCAGGCCAGTTAGTGCTCGGCTCTATAGGAAAAATCACAGCTCAGCTTGCTCTTGTGGCCCGCATATACGAGCTTAATGTATGCGTAAAAACGAATTTTTATGGATTTTAATGTAATATAGGAGAGAGAATAAATGAAATTGAATAGTGGAGATTTGTGTAGTGCAGGTATAGGTTCCACGGGATATGTGGATGTGAAATATGAGAGAAAATGAGTGAGGTCGAAAAGAGTATAAAAATGTGTAAAAATGAGCATGCTAACACGCTCTATATTCTCGATCGACTAATAACGGACAAAATTTTCAAAAAACATCATAACTTATTATAAGGATATTCGATTGCCAGAAAACTGCATTCCAAAATAGGTAACTCACAAAACTATTATTCCCAATTAAAAACATATAAAAATTCAAGTTATATGCATCATTAAATATTTTCCAATACTTATAAAAAAAACCCTGTTGAACGGGTGGACTTGATTTCTTATCTTACTTGAAAATTTGAAAACTTCTTCAAGAAATCAACAAGAAATCAACCCTAGCCTGTTGAGGGTGCATGTATTCCCTTGCAGTGGCTTTGTAAAGAGTTTTGTATGAGTATTATTTGCATGAATGAGGTGGTTAAATTAAGAGTGATTCAAAGAAGTGGGTCGATGTTTTGTGTTATTGAGTCAAGGTTGTTTATATTTGTTAGTATTTGTTCATTCTGATTTGTTAATTAGTTGGGGGTACTGCATGTTGTGTCCACGTTTTTTAGTGTGTTTAGTCGTTATAGGGAGTTATGCATGCATGTACCTATTTCATCTCTATATATATAGTGTGGCGTGACAGTGGATAAGGTTAGTTTCTTCGATATTAATAGGCCCCCATTTCTGTTAGTTAAGGCAGAGAGCAATTCTTCAACAAATATTGGCATCGGAGCGTTGTATTCCTTACACCATCTAAGAGATCGAGGGAGTGAAGCTTGAAAGAGTTGAAGGTGAATATGAGTAGAAAACATGAAACCAAATTAAAAGTCGAAATTTGAATGGGAGGAAGTAAGTTTTTTGGGACTAATATTATTGATCATTATTGGGCTTCCGCATCTAGGATCGAAATACGTCTAACATTTAGTGTCCGCCTAGTTAGTTCTTCAAAAGAACTAAGGAAATTTAGTCGTACCCATTTCAAAACGAGTTTCCAAAATTTCAGTTTCATGCCAAACAAGCATAAAAAATCTTTATAGAATCGAATTTCAAATATTATGGTGTTTCTAAACCTAAAACTTGCCACTAATTTTCTGGGCTGTTAGAACATTCCCAGTATATGGGTGAAAAATATTGTAGGGGAAAAAAGTTGGGGGAAATGTAATCTAAAATAATGTACCGGGTCATATTATTGAAACCTTATGTATATATTTTTACGAGACTACAAGCACATGAGAGGTCAAACTTTGTGTATATATTTTTTACAAGCATCAGACTATAACGACGACTGTCGGCCATAAAAATCATGTTTTTGCATTGAAATAAACATTTTCTTTCTTGGGGGAGACCGGGGCAATCAAGCCCTAAGCTCCCAAATTTTCGAGAATTTCAGTAAATGCAGTTGCAAAAGCATGAATACGAGTCTTGGATCCTGATATACCTATTTCCAAACTTCCACCACCTTCCCTTGATCTGCTAAGAGATATGATCGTACAAGGACCACCATCGTCGGCGAACAGAATTTCGAATTTCTTTGGCCGTCCCCACCCATAATCCACGCCGTAAAAATCAAATCTCGGCGACCCTGTCACCACATATCCCCGTTGTCCGACCCTCTCCGCTAATGTGGTTGGCCAGGTACGAGCATCACGCAAGATTACATTATTGTCCTTATTATACACTACTGTCTCTCTAATGGTGTTTCCGATCATTTCGGCAGCAATCAATATCCCATCTCTTCCCTTCAGTCTCTCACGACTCGATTTCGCCTTCATTACCAGTGCGACACAGTTGCCAAAGTATGTAGCTGGCGGTGGCGGATTCAAGTTCAACCTCTCTCTGCAATCCGCCGTAAAACAGAAGTACTCCAATTCGTCGGTATCCTCGGCGTTGGATTTTGCCAAACAAACCCATACAAGAGCGCAAGTAACTGTGAAGGAGGAGATATGGGCCGCAGATGTTTGATTGGCTGAAACTCGGGTTTTCAGCTTTTTGATATCGTCTTCCTTAAGAAGAAACGTGACCCTAAATTTATCTGGTGTAGGAGGGTTTATTGGCGGAGGCTCTAACGAGCCACCATTCTTCAACATAAAATCCCAATACAACGAATCCAATCCGTTGATGTCTTCAACATTTTTTCGGTCGAAAGATGGCAACAGACAGTGATTACTGTAGTCGCCATTGAATTTGTTGATCGAAGCCCAAGTCTGTATAAACGATAAAACCGTGCTTGCATCTACAATGACGTGATGTTTGGTGATTCCGATACATACGCCATTTTCTGGAAACAGAGTCACCTGAAGAGCTAAAACAGGGACTTTAATGGCGTCTGAAGAACGAACAGATGGTGGAAGTTGAGGAACTAAAGAATACAATTCACAAGACTCCCTCGGATGATTTCCGGTAAGGTGGTTGAAATCAGCAACAGATTCAGCAATGGTTAAGGAAACTGAATCTCCGACAGTGTAAAGAGAAATGGGCTCGCCGGAGATTAATGGGTGGATGATTTTTCCGGCGAGTGGGAGGAAATGGTTGAGTGACAGAGAGAGTGAGTGTTTGAGATTGGGAACAATGGTGTCCAAGAAATGGGACTTGGAAATATTGGGAACATCATAGAAGAGTACAATTGGGCTGGGAGGAAAACGCCACCATATTAGATCAAAGAATACAAGAGGAAGTGAAAACTCAGCCGCCGCGACGGCCGCTGGTGAAACCCGACACTGCTCGAGAACGGCGGTCATTGCCGTGGGAGCTCGAGGTCTTTGCATTTGGTAGACTGGAGGCTGGCTAGCTTAGTTCTTAAGTTGTACGAGTGTTTCTCTCGTTTAATTCTTTTATATTTTCTAATAAATAAGAAATAAGTTTATGTTTTTCCAGTATAATAATGTGACTAAAAAAATGGATTAGCTAGGGGGTTCTCTAAATGATATTAATTCTTTACTTAATAATTGATAATAAATTCTTAATATCTCTCTTTGGTGTATCAATTGACTAAGTATTTGAATCCTAAGTTCCCGAAATTCAATTATCATATACTCATTCAAATAAATAATTAAGATGCTCTTCAAACATAAAACAAGTAATTAAACTTAAGATTGATAATGTTATAAAACTTCTTAAAAATAGAGAGAATTTAGAGAGAGAGAATTTTCTGAATGATTTTCATTAATAAGCGAAAGCACTGTTATAGGAAAGCTTGAATAAGCGTGATAAATAATTACGTAATTTCATCGAGGGCGTAATAGTCATTCACATCAATAAACAAATAATATTTGTTTCCCTCGGGTGCCTCGTTCACAACACTCCCCCTTGAATGACTATTCACTATTACATTATTCATCGACTCTCATTTACAATCAATAGCGGGGTATATTGCGTTGCCTCGTTAAAACCTTTATCAGTAAAACCCAATGGGATAAAACCTGATCGAAGGAAAAAGAGTACAATCGTTCCCCCTAATTGTGACTGTAGGAGTATTAATTGGCTGCCTCGTTAAAACCTTGCGAGTAAAACCCAATGGGATAAAACCTGGTCGAAGGAAAAAAATCTGACTACTCCCACGATGTTGGTCACACAATATCCTTGAGCCGACGCATTCCAATCGATGTATCAATTTCTTAAATGTACATGTTGGTAATGCCTTAAGTAAATAAGTCGGCTACATTGCCACTTGAGCGAATTTGTTGAATTATAATGTTGCCACTTTTAGAAGATCATGTGTATGGAAAAATTTTGGTGAAATATGCTTTGTCCTGTTCCCTTTGATGTAGCCTTTGCTTTGGTGTTTAATACAAGCGACATTGTCTTCGTACATTATTGTCGGGTCATCTTTTATTGAGGCTAATCCATAGGATGTTTGGATATGATGCGTCATATCCCGTAACCAAACACATTCTCGACTTGCTTCATCAATCGCAATGAGCTCAAAGCATAATTTGAGGATGTCATTGCCAAGGTTTGCTTTGTAGATCTCCAGGATATAGCGGTTCCTCCTCGTGTAAACACATAACTTTGTTTGAGATACGCGCTTTATGTGGATCGGAAAGATATCCTACATCTGCATATCCCACTAAAGAAGACCCAGATCTTCTTGAATAAAAGAGTCCCATATCAGTGGAACCTCTTAAATATCTTAGAATGTGCTTAATACCATTCCAATGCCTTAAAGTGGGTGCAGCTATATCTTGCAAGAAGATTCACAGAAAAAGCTATGTGCAGTCGTGTGCAATTTGCAAGATACATTAACGCACCAATTGCACTAAGATATGGTACTTCGGGACCAAGTATCTTTTCTCCATCTTCAAGTGGACGAAAAGGATCTTTATTCATATCAAGTGATCTAACGACCATAGGTGACGTCAATGGATGTGCTTTATCCATGTAAAACCTTTTCAAAACTTTTTCTGTATACGTAGATTGGTGAACGAACAATCCTTCGGGGAAGTGTTCAACTTGCAAACCAAGACAAAATTTTGTCTTTCCCAAATCCTTCATCTCAAACTCATTCTTCAAGTATTTTGCAGTTTTATTCAACTCTTCAGGAGTCCCAATTAGATTCAAATCATCAACATAAACTGCCACAATTGCAAATCCATTGCTTGATTTCTTTATGAAAACACAAGGGCAAACATTATCATTTTTATATCCCTCTTTTAGCAGATATTCGCTAAGGCGGTTGTACCACATCCGCCCAGATTGTTTCAATCCGTAGAGTGACCTTTGCAATTTGATAGAGTACATTTCTTTGGGACGAATATCATTCGCCCTTGGCATCGTAAATCCTTCAGGGATTTTCATATATATATCACTGTCAAGTGATCCATATAGATATGCCGTTACTACATCCATGAGGCATATCAAGTTTTTCGGATCCAGCCAAGCTTATTAAGAATCTAAATGTGATAGTGTCCATTACAGGAGAATACGTTTCCTCATAATCAATTCCTGGTCTTTGAGAGAAACCTTGTGCTACAAGTCTTGCTTTATATCTCGTAATTTCATTGTTTTCGTTTCTCTTTCTTACAAAGACCCATTTATATCCAACGGGGATAATATTGGCAGGAGTTGGAACTACTGGCCCAAACACTTTACGTTTTCTAAGGAATTTAATTCCGCGCATGGCTTCTTTCCATTTTGGCCAATCGGATCTATTTTGACAATCACTAACGGCGTGGTTAGGATCGTCATTCATGATATCAAGAGCCATATTGAAGGCGAAAATGTCATCCATGTCAACAAATTCACGTTCCCACAATATATGAGATGACAGATAATTTATTGAAATCTCATTATTTTCGGACACTTGTAGTTCTTTGGGAACTACAACATTTTCAATTAATCGGTCAACCTTTTTCTCAATTGTTGGTTTCTTTTCCCGCCCCCTTCTTTTCGAGGTGAGTAATCTTTGGAACCAATTGGTCGACCACGTTTACGAAGTTGTCTTAGATTCATTTGCTAGTATAGGTCGTCCTTCAGGGACATCAATTTTCGCTGGAGCATTTGCCGATGGTATATAAGATTTTGTCACTTTCATTGTATCGACAAATGCATCAGGGATTTGACTAGCAATTCTTTGCAAATCAATGATCTTTTTGACCTCTTGTTCACATTGATTACTACGAGAATCAAAGTGAGTAAGGGTTTTCACATTCCACGAAAGATCATGTTTCTTTTCTGGATGTAGTTTTGTTCCTCCCAAAATTGGAAATGTCATTTCATCAAAATGACAATCTGTAAATTTCGCCGTAAGTAAATCACCCGTTAAAGGTTCAAGATATCGAATGATAGATGGTGAATCATACCCAACATAAATTCCAAGTCTTCGTTGGGGACCCATCTTGGTACGTTGTGGGGGTGAAATCGGTACTTGCACAGCACAACCAAAAATTTTTAGGTGAGAAACATCCGGTTCTCGACCGAAGGCAAGTTGCAAAGGAGAGTATTGGTGATAAGACGTTGGCCTTATACGAACCAATGCTGCAGCATGTAAAATGGCATGACCCCAAGCCAAAGTGGGGAGATTTGATCTCATAAGTAGCGGTCTGGCGATTAATTGAAGTCGTTTAATAAACGATTCCGCTAAGCCATTTTGTGTATGGACATGAGCAACAGAATGTTCAACATCAACTCCAATGGACATACAATATTCATCAAATGCTCGAGACCTAAACTCGCCAGCATTATCAAGACGAATTTTCTTAATTGAATAATCGGGAAAATGTGCTCGCAATCTTATAATTTGAGCAAGTAGCCTCGCAAAAGCTGCGTTTCTAGTAGAAAGCAAGCAAACATGGGACCATCTAGAAGAAGCGTCAATTAAGACCATGAAGTAACGAAATGGTCCACATGCTGGGTGTATAGGCCCACATATATCTCCTTGAATTCTTCGGAAAATTTGGAGATTCAACATCGACCTTCATTTTGGAGGGTCTTACGATTAATTTGCCTTGCGAACAAGCAACACATGGAAAATCATTTGCTAAAAGAATCTCCTGGTTCTTTAGGGAATGTCCATGTGAGTTATTGATTATTCTGCGCATCATAGTCGCTCCAGGGTGTCCAAATCTATCATGCCACAACATGAAACTTTTAGAGTCAGCGAACTTCGGGTTCGTAACATTATTTGACTCTATTGTTTTTATGAATGTATAATACATCCCAGATGGCAGTGTTGGGAATTTTTCTTTTATCAACTTCTGGCCAGATAAAAAGGAAGTGATACATAGATACTCTATATTATTTTCTTTCATTGTCTCAATATGATATCCATTTCGGCGGATATCCTTAAAACTTAGCAAATTTCTTCTAGATTTGCTAGAGTAGAGGGCATCATCAATATTTAATATCGTATTATTTGTCAAGATGATACGAGCTCTTCCGGAGCCATCAATGATGTTTGCCGTGCCGATATGGTAATAACAAAGATGTTCTGTTAATGTTAATTCCACAAAATACTTTTTATCTCTGGAGAATGGTATGCGTAGTTGCCTTGTCACTAGACATACATCTTGACAATCCATTAAGAATCTACAAACATATTTTGAAGAAACTTCAAAAACTCCCATTTATTGAAAAACGATTTATTCAAACATTGTACAACATGTTGAAAAGTTTTATATGGAGTAAAACAGATTTATTCTTCCATGAGATGTTCAATACTGTCTGATGGACCAGCATACAGATCGGGAACATCCATGTGTGTCATATCCATTGGATCGTCACAATCTAGGAAATTTGTTTCCACTTTTCCTTTTCCCTTTTCCTTGATAGATTTTTGGTACAGTTCTACCAAATGTTTCATTGTCTACAGTGCGTGACCAATGCCCCCTCATTCCACAAATAAAACATTCTTGCTCATGTACCCTTTTGGATGGGATATTTTCATTATGCTTTTTATAACCGTAGTCGACTATGACGTTTTCCACTTCCACGCCCATGTCCATATCCACGCCCATCGCCCACGCCCACGCCCACGCCTGCGTGTCCGTGTCTATAACCAGGTCCGTGGCGTGATTTATTATTAGCTTACGGCGCAGTGATAGCATTTGCTTACGCAATGCAATGGACCCGCTTGGACGCATCCCATGATTTTTCATGAGCAACTCATTATTTTGTTCAATGACAAGCAAGCATGAAATGAGTTGAGAATACTTTTAAATCCTCGCCTCAGCATCGTTGTTGTAACAAAGACATTCGAGGCATGGAACGTTGAATACGTCTTTTCAAGCATATCCTCTTCTTTAACCTTCTTCCTCATGAGCTTCAATTTAGAACATATTCTAAAAAGCTCAGAATTGTATTCACTTACGGACTTAAAATCCTGTAAGCGAAGATGAAGCCACTCGTAGCGGGCTTTTGGAAGGACCACAGTTCTCTGATGGTCAAATCTATCTTTCAAATTGTTCCATAAGATCTTCGGGTCTTTTCTTTGTCAAATATTCAACTTTAAGATCACAATGGATATGGTGACGGAGGAAAATCAGCTGCAAATACGATTCTTTCTCGATGCTTTATTTTCATCTTTAATAGTATCTCCTAGATCCTTTGAAATCGATGGATTTCTCGCATCAAGGACCCATGACAAATAATTTTTTCCAGAGATATCAAGTGCAGCGAAATCAAGTTTCGTGATATTCTCCATTTGGAGTTCTACAATAGAAAATTAAATCCGATTAATTTTCATATATACAATAGAAAATTAATCAATATCTACAGGATATGAATGATATATTTTCCTTCAGGGATTATTACCATAGAACAGTAATATATTTTCAAATTTTGCTACTTCAAGAGCAAATTATATTCTTCTGGAATATATAAACTAACTACTTCTTCAAGAGTAGATTTGAATTATAACCAATCGTGTGGTATAATCCACCATATTGAGATATACATAATATTTAGAGTATATAAATTTAAATTGCGGAAATTTAAATAGCGAAAATTAAATTGCATAGTAATTAACTACTTCTTCAGAGTAGGATCTACTTAGTAGATGGTATTACCCATCACTTAGTATATAAAGTGTAAATATATAAAACATTCAGGTTGTGACGGTTGAACCCATCATAAGGTAGAAGGTGTTGCGGTAATTAAATTGCGAAAAGTAAATTCTCCAAATAGGTAGTTTAATCCACCACTTGGAAATAATTGCAATAAATAAAAGTAACAAAAAAATGTCCAACTGTTTCTTCCTTGGTCCGCATGGGTAACTTTGTCCAGTCCAATCCGCATAGGTAAAATATAATATAATATCAATGTTATAAGATTAAGAAATCGTTTTCTTTTTACTTTAATTTGTAAATAGATGTTCAAGTTAAAAATTTATATCTTAAACAGAGTTATTACCTTATCAATATTGGTGTCAAATTGGAGCTCTCGTTAAATAGAATATAATGAAGTTGAAAAAATTTGATTTTGATAATTTATACTTCTTATATGTCAAGAAAACAAATGTTATCGTTTACTAAATTATTATATTATAAAGTAATATATAATAATATATATTATATACCTTTTTGTTTTCTTCTATAACGTGAGAGGAAATCAGCTTAGATCGAAGTAGAGCAAATGATAACGATGTTATAAAACTTCTTAAAAATAGAGAGAATTTAGAGAGAGAGAATTTTCTCAATGATTTTTCATTAATAGCTGAGCGCATTTATAGGAAAGCTTGAATAAGCCTTGATCGTAATTCGTAATTTCATCCAGGGACATAATAGTCATTCACATCAATAAACAAATAATATTTGTTTCCCTAAGTGCCTCGTTCACAACAGATAACATAATTTTAAAGACTATATATACAAAAAACAAGCTTTTAGGGCGTTGTCTATTGCGCCTAATATTCTACAGGCACAAGGTTATAGGGACGATAGACCGCACCTAAAGATCCAATTTTTCGTAGTGTCATAGCACAACTTATTTTTGTTTCCTATATCTGAGTGTACTCTTTTAAAAACAATTTTATAAAGAGTATTTTATGAACTCATACGTAAATAGAATATTGTTAATTAATTATAAAATGGCTTCATATATACATGTATGAAGTGTACGTTTAGTTATACACACATGGTAATGAAACAAGTTTCTTGACGATTTAGATCTTTACTTGATATTGTAGCTTTTTCACGTAATAAACAATTGCTAATGGATTCATACTTAGTTAATTTCCGGTCTTTTTGAAAGAAGAAATTAGAGAGCTGAAATTTTTATTGATAGTTTTTTCATACAATCTGCTTGTTATAATAGAATTTCAATTATTTATAGACTATAGAGTACATGTACATGCAGATAAGTATCATTGTGCATCTCCATGTGGTGAGAAAAATAGATTAGATATAAATGAGTTAAAAAAAAAGAAAAAGGAATACTTTTTAAGTATAACCTGATCCCAATATGTATGATAGAATAAAAGTTATTCTTACTTCAATCCAAGCATTGGATCTCCCGTCTTATCTCAATTATCAATTAAGAGGGGTCATGGAAAGAACAGGTTCAACATGTTGGTTTGTCTTTATTCTTGTGGTAGATAAGCTTCATTTTCACAATAACTCGGTACTTATCCACATAGCTTGCACCGATGGCCCACTTGTGCTTCCATTAGTTGGTGTAGAATTTCGTACGTGTCTTGACTTGTGTCTAGATTATTGGTGAGTATCTTTTCAGCATAATCCCTTAATTTCCACAATTGATCAGTATTTTGCTTAGCTCTCGCCATACTGTAGACTAGTTTTTTGTCATCATTCGAGTCATAAACCCAAACGTTGATCCCTTGGGCTAGTGTTTCCTTTACTTCAACATGCATTACTCTAATGGATAGAGCTCTTTTTTCTGCTATAAATTTTGTTGACATTCTTTTTCGATATTTTTACCTCACATTTTCCTATAATGAATTTACTAATAACTCCAATCTCAACTACATATTCAGCTCGTAAGTGGGTCTCTCCCACAAACTTTGGTATTGTTGAGTAAAATTTAACATAAATTATTTCTGCCTTAGTCATTCCAAAATATGTTTTGATTGCTGTTTTGATAGGATTTGGAAATAATGATACTTCTTTATGATATATTTATATGTTTGATTTTGCAATTTATTGAATTTTCTTTCATGGCTGTGATGCACACTAGGTTGACGGCGATGTTGAGATTTAACCTAATAAATTGGCTTTATTATTTTAGTAGACTTTTGATAAATATTTTGATAAAATTCAATGGATATGACTTCTAATGTCCAACGCTTAGTGCTTTTTTTTTTTTGCTTTCTACAATGTAAAAGGCAATATAGTCAAATTACTAGGATGCATGTTGTGGGATATGATGTAATGGAGGTTCGCCTTTTAGCCTTATTATTGTTACAATATCAGTGAGGCATCTTGGCTTGCACGATGTTCAGTAGTATAATTTTAGAAGTAGTTTTATTAATTCTTTCAATACAGTATTTTTTTCGATTGTCAAAGCACAATTAATTGAAATAATATATATCTAACTATTAATAAAATTTAAAGTGCCATGTTGGCAAAGAGCCATGTTGGCGGTGCCAACGTGGCAAGTGTTTTCCAGAAAAAAAATTATAATTTTGGAAACAAACTATATACATAATTTCCATTTTTAGATATTTAGTTATCCATGAATATAAACATTAAATGAAACCCGCATTTTCGGAGTGTAAAAAAATTGTGATCATTCCTTTTTTAATTTTTAATTTTTAACTAGCCTTTTTCACCCGTGCGTTGCACGGGAGGTTAATGTATTAATAATGACATATTTCGATATACATTAATTCTATATCAACAGCACCACCAAAATTATAAATCGAGTATTCGTGATTGCACTAAACTTAATAATTACGATAAATAATGAAAGAATCATATAAAAATTTCGGTAGAATTTTCCCTATATATCGTACAAATCCTTCCTCTAAAATATTCAACGAACTCCTCACCAAAATCTGCATAATTTAATTTACAATTCTCTTAAAAATGTCATAACTTAATTTACAATTCTCCTGAAAATCTCAATAATAAAAAAAATTCAAAAATAACACGATAAACTATTGTCAACAACATAAACACAAAACAAACAATACAAACGACTCATATTTTTCGAAGAAACAATGAACGGACTTAAATATAAATCTCAACCCTATTTAAAATATCAAATTCCTATTAATCTACTAATGAATCGTAGTAAGACAACAACATGTGCTTACGTAGTTTCTAACATCTCGAACTTTGAAGTGCATTTATATGAAAAACCTTTAGAAATATAAAATATAACACCAGAGTTCAGATAGAATAAGTATAACTTACTCAAAGTATAATTTTTTATAGTGAAACAAATTGAGCTACCTTAATTCGAGCACGATGCTACTTATGGATAAGAGTTGCATATCATCAATTTGTATAACTCCAACAACTATCTCAACTGGATATTATCTTCAAACAAATATAATAGCAGAAAACCAATAATATATAAGTATAGTGATTCACTTCTTCGATCAACATAGATGATCTAGAAGGTTTGTATAAAAAGTCAAATAAAGTAAACAACGCACCTCATATGATTAATAAGTGTCAGACTATAAATTACTGAACATTTCTTTATACACGACATTCGTAGTACCATTGGTTGGATGACCAGCGTCATCACAGAGCACAAACGTCAAATCCTATCTATTTGTCGCTTTGGAGTAGGGGTGGGCGTTCCGGGTACGGTTCCGGGTAGTGAACTACCCAGAACCGAACCGTAAATTCCGATTCCTTGAAAAATGGATCCGTTCGGTTCTTTTCAAATGAAGTACCCGTCCGGTTCCGGTTCCCGTTCTACCCGTTTGATTTCGGTTATTTTACGATGCATTTTTTATTACTTGAAAAGTACAAGAAAAAAATAAAAATTTTGATTCTAACATAATATAACAACAGCAGTAATGCTACTGCCAAAAGGCAGCAGCAGCTGCTTAGAAGATGAGGAATTCAAATTTACATGAAATTAATATGCTATAAAAATCAAAATCATAAATATGGGTTGGATAATGTAATCAGAATATAATTACTTTTTTTAATTAGATTTTTTTGGCACTTTTAGTAAAATATCTTATCTTAGTGAGTTATTCGGTCATCAATTCCGGGTATTGCATGTAAATGTTATATAAAATTTATTTCTTCTACTTATTTTCTATAAAAAGTTTTAAGCGAGTGTTAATGTATGTATAAAAATAGATTTTTATGGATTTTAATGTGAAATAGGAGAAAGAATTAGTAGAGTTGAATTGTGGAAATTTATGCAGTATAAGTAGGTCCAACGAGATATGTGAATGTGAAATATGAGAGAAAATATGTGGCGTTGAAAAGAATGTATAAAAGTGTGTAAAAATAAGTAGGAACATGACTTTCTTACACAAGATTTTTGTCAAAAATATTAGCAATTAATATCAAAACTAAATTAAGAAGATATTTTATTTTTTAAAACAAATTAAGGTATTATGTTAACTAAATTTTAATATATATTAATTAATTTATACGAGTAAAAAATTAATTTATATTTGTATAGAAAAATATTTTAGAAATCCAATATCCTTATTTTATTGGTTAAGCAATAGAATAAGTTTTTCTACTTTGTTTTTGTTTTTTTTTTAAGTATAAACTATAAAGTATGTTCACACATGAAACATATATGTACGTCTTAATGTATTAGTTTTTATAGAAATTTCAACCTTAAGATTCCCCGCAAATGCGAACCAACCGGGCAAGAATGAGGTTAGTATTTCAACCCCTGAGATTCCTCACATTCTTTGCTTTGATAATCAAGTACTAATTAGACAAATAAAAAAATCAATCATAAAAAGAGTTATTTTGTAATAAATTCTATAAATTATAAAAAGATGGAAATTATGAAAAAGCGTACATTTACTTTTCAATTTGCTAAAATCAGTGCTTTATTTAGAATTTAAAAAAAAAACACGTTTTCCAAAATGATTTTAAAAATATAACTACAATTTATTATTATTATTTTTTTTGAATAAATAATTTGTTATTTATATACATATATTTAATATTTTTCTAAAAAACCATCAATCGAATGTTAACTAAAACCATCAAACGACTTGAAAAAATAAAAACTTCAATGGAAAAAAATTAGTTATGCATCACATGAAGTATACCTAAAATAAGAACTTAGACTTATATTCTGAAATAATATGCCGACTCAACCCAATGATATTTAAAATATCATAATAAAAAATTTATCAATGCAGAAAAGTAAACGTGTTTGTTAACCATAAGCGATTCAAACGAATGTAAATTATCTTCCCTGCTGTATGGGAATATCTCATTAGATGGAGATGCTAACAATGTGTCCAATGCATGGGAATTATTTGTCTATTGAGGAAAGAAAGTAAAATCAATCTACAAAGTTACCTTCGCAATTAATATATATATATATATATATATGTGTGTGTGTGTGTGTGTGTGCGCGTGCAGTCAGTTTAGTGGTATAAAAAGTTAATGATAGCAACGGAAAAAAAAAGAAGAGGAACAAAAAAATTTATTGGTGAGAGGGAACAATTATTTCAACAATTTATGGCAGCCAATCCATCGAATTATTTGGATTCATACTTTAATTTATTTCATATGATTGTAAACAAAAATGATTGGCCTCTTTTCAACCTAATGATCAACTTAGGAAGAAGAAGAAAATGATTATTCTAAAAAATAATTGTATTAGAAATTGTTTGGATAAAAAAATTGATGACATAAATGCAAAAAATACTAATAGTTTAAAGAAAGTAAAATCAATCCACGAATTTGCCTTATAAATTAATCATAGCCAAAAAAATGAGGAACAAAGACAAAGAAGAAATTTTTTAGTGTAAAGAAAGAAAAATTATTTCAACAATTTATCATAGACAATTCGTTGAATTCTTTCAAATCATATTTTAATTTATATCTATAATTGTTGGCACAAATAACTGCATTAGAGATTAGATTAGGTAACAAATAAAAAAATATAATTAAAATTAAAAGGAACATTAATGTTGAGTACAATGATGGTCTATATAATAATAATAATAAAAGGAATATCATTAAAAAGGATAATGTCTATTTAAGGCAAAGATAATGCCTATTTTAGGAAAAATGCATTGGAAGGAAAAATATAATGATATGGAATTAAAAATTAATTAAAAAATTCAGAAAAATTAATGCTGTTTTGGAGGGAAAAAAGTTGTTTTTATATAGATATAGATTAAAGACTATCAAGTATTAATTAATCACATGGTTAATTAAGCGTTGATGTATACTTTTAATTGTCTAATTCTTAAATTAAGGGATATATCTTTATTTAAAAAAAATCTAAATTTCGAATCCAATTAAGCAATTATTGCTTTATTTAATTAAAAAAAAACAACAAAGAATTCTGGCATGTACTCAAGCATTTGGAATTACTTTTAGATTTCATTAGTATGAGTAATAGTTCGTTTATCCCGTCTTTCTATATCTGAATATAGAAGTTTCTCTAAATTCTTTCTTTTCTATTTGAATATATATATAGCTTCTCGAAATATTTTTAAGACTTACTAAATCATTCTATTGGGGTAACTTGAATTACCATCAACGATATTAACTTTTTGTGCATCACACATGGGAAATGCTAATTTATTTAAAATTATAAGACAATTAATAACACATGGAACTCAAACCTTTTTTATTTTTGGACTTTGTGAATAAGGGAACTCAAACGTTGTTAACGATATTTAAAGAACACGAATATGAAAACTTGTTCATAATGGTTAGCCATATTTTGTACGACATCATTGAATGGGTGCATGTAATACGTCCAGCCCTATTCAGGAATGCTCGAGCGTTTCGTAAGTGGGCGTTTTCAAGAATTATGGCAAAAAACTTTGATCGGCGACCACGATATTGCTGGGAAATTTTCTGAATTACTAGAGCTCCTCGCCATGCTGGACATAGATCTGGTCTCGAATTTCAAAATGGATGTCGATGTGACCTAAAAACGTCTCGAGCATTCCGTAAGTACAGAACGCTCGAGCATTCCTGAACGGTTTTGGTGTACGTAATTTGAATTTCTGTGCAATTTCGACAAAACTAGTAACGCGTGATTTGCACGTAAAATTAAAAATTGTAAAGAATTCCTACTTTCTTCGAGCATCTACAATGTAATAATGCATGTATACATTGCACATATGACAAAGGAAAAGCTTAGGGTTCTCCTGCTTTACTATTTAGTAGGCTATTATAGGTAATAATTGCGTTGCAGTTTCGCCTCTTCAGTTTCCTGCTATACTACTTAGCCGACTCTTATAGGTAACAATTTATCAAATGTCTTCGACGGCAAATGCTTAGGGTGTTCCTGCTTGGCTCTGTTTTTTTTTTTTTTTTGTTCAACATGGATGCTTTTAACACTATTGTTAACAATGTAATTTTACAACGTTATCTAAGTATGGAACCGCATAGGGTACAATTGTAATAAAGCATTGATTTATATGAATGATTGAGCGATAATTCTTAGTCAATTACTCGACACATAAGTATGCATCGACATTTCTCTGGGTGACCTCCGAGCTCCCTAATAGAGCAAATTAAATCATTTTGTGTTTGTATGATCTATATATGTGTTGGATTTATTTTCTGATTTTTCCTTTAAAACTTTACAAACAATACTTCATAAATGATCGTAAATTAATTTCACTTACCTTTCAAAAAAAAAAAAAAAATTGTGTATTTGTAAATCTAACTCTAATTATTATGAGAGAGGGATCCTCTATATAGAATACGTAAATTATAATAATATACAAATAAATCACATGAAATATTTAAAATAAATAAATAAATAAAATAGAAAAAAAAGACATGTTTGACCAAAAGTTATTATAATATTCTGATTTAATTAAAAAAAAGAAGAAGTTATTATAATATTATTATATTTGCCAACCAAACATGCCCTTTAGATACAGAAAACATCAAACAAACTAATAAACAACTATTTGTTGACCATCCAACAAAAGTTGACTCGAAATCAAAGAGAAGACATGCAAAATGATTTCTTATGATCAGCAATGGCTCATCTGACCTTAATTAATTTCCTCAACCTATTTTTTTGTAAACATTTTGATATCCTCATCTTGTTCAAAGTAGGACATGTTCTTTTCATCCAAATGCACCCATGCTTCAATCCCACCACTCTCTTTGCTATCCATGAGCGTTACAAGATTTTTTAGAGGCACATTCGCGACACTTGTCAACACTGGTTTTCCCCACCCGAAATCAGCGTCGTAAAGTCCTAGCTTACTCCAATCCGTAATCAAGATGACGTTTATATCACTATTAACTAATTTTCTATTAAAACCCACAATCGCATCGATAATTATCTGATACCCATCTTCTCCATCAGCTAATATTTTTGTGCAATATGCAACTGTCTTTGTCACGTTATCGCCCAGCAAACTTACGAAATCTTGAAATCCCTTCTTTTTTACTTCATCACCACTACACTGGGTCATTGCTATGGTCAATAGGTTGCCGAAACAAGATTTTGGGACCGGTGGGACCGTTCTTTCCCGAACACTAACGAGTTGTGAGATGAGCAAATCTCTCGACCCTCCAGAGGTTGTGATCTTGTCATCGACGGCGACGAGAGCCTTAGTAATAAGGGAAGACACGGCTTGTACTCTCGAAGGTTGTTGTTTGCTCGATTTTCTGATCTCACTGGCCTTAGCCTTTAACCTAGATATTCCATTGCTATCAAACACAAATCTCCTAGCAACAATCTTAGGACTTGGAATTGGACTGTGAACATCTCTTTTCCCTTTTTCTCCTAAAGGAGGAAGAGAAAAATTCTTGGCTGGGAAAAAAGATGGAGAGTGAAAGCACGGGATAGCCTCCATATCTTCGCCTCTAGACGCATTAGCCCACGAAGCAACGAACATGCCAAGGGAAGAAGCATCAGCAATCCTGTGTGAAATACTCACAGCAATCACTAACCCACTGCATCCAAACTTGGTTACTTGTATTGCAAGCAACGGCTCATCGGCATCTTCAGTCGCGGAGCTTTGACGTGGAAGAAGATCATTTAGTTCCTCGGGTTTCGGGCCTCTTTGCTCGGCCTGGATAATCTCGTTGAGCTTGTAATCTACTTGAGCGATGATGTATTCAGCTCCTTGGTCACTGCAATCAACAGAGTGATCATCTTTGATGTATCTTCCTGCAAGAGGGTAGAACTGGGGCAAGATTTCTGCTAATGATTCTTCTAATTTTTGGCTAACGGTGAAATTATTACACGGTGGGTAGTAGAGAAGGGCAAGAACGTTGATGGAAGGAGCAAGCTCATCAATGAAGGAGATTTTGTAATCACGAAGAATTGCAGGAGTGGGGGTGACTGGTTTTATGAACTTCTTGCTTAGAACATGGACTTGCATGGTTTCTATCTTTGAATGCTCAATGCTGAATTGGTTTCTTCTGAATTTGATTTAGTAAAATATGTATTGGGGAAGCAAAAGAAAATGTTGACAAGTCTGCTCAAATTGTTATGCATTAATGACATATATAGTGATCTTGCCCCCATATATATAGGTGATTAATTTTCATGGAAAATTTCAAATTTCTTGGTGTATATATGTATGGTACTTAGTACCGTTAGATATGTGGTTAATTTATGTGTAGATCAACAACACTGATTGATTAAAAATAGCGTAGCGAATATGATACATTAATTATGTGTTGAAGATAATATTAAATACTGATGCAAATTGGAACTCATCTATCAATTTAAATTTTTAAAGCAAATGATTCAATATAGTATCACTGCGCGCAAGGGTCTTGAATTTGAATTTCACTCTCACTCATTTAAAATGAATTTTGAATCATGTGTTAAGTTTTTCTTGGAAAAAATAACTCTCACCTACACATGAGGGGTGTATTGAAGAGAATATTAAATAACATAAATTAAAACCAATTTATCAATTTAAACTTTTACACAACAAAATTAATTAAGGTTCAACATTAAGAGTACTTTAGTATTTCCAATTTTTCGAGTTAGTAAAGATTGGAATCAAATCCTCATAACAAAAACAAAATCTATAGGGACGAGTTGTTGTCCTAATCGCTTTTATTATTCTACACGCATAAGACTATTTGAGCAACAATCCATCCCTATAGGTTCTATTTCTTGTAGTGCCTGGCTCTAGGCTTGTACATCATTGACTTAACCAAATTTTGGTAGATGATTGTTAAAGGGTCGGGGGTGAATATTATAACAATCTACAGGGTTCAAATATGTAGTGTCAATTTTATGTTCCTTTAAGTGTCTATGCAATTAAAATAGAATGCATTACTTAATTAATATACTTTTAACACACGATGATAGTTGATGATGTGGAAAATTGTAATTGAGGGGTATATATTAATTAATGAAATGAAGAGAATAGATCTAAAATTCACTTTACCACATCTATAAATAATATATTTGTTATAAGAAGGAAAGGGAATATGGTAGAGCCTCTATAATTGACGTGTCATATCACATGGTGTCGTATCTTAATTATGCAGGGGCCAATTTTATGAGTAATTCCACTTGAACAAGACAATTGACACAATATTTATTATTATTATTTTTTTAAGCAAGCAATTGACACAATTTTAGTCTTGCTAGAGATTGTGAATAGAACAGTTCCCTCTATTTTTTTTCTCGATCCAGTCCATCTAGTCCATAGCTGAATTTTGCTATTTAAAATTGACACGTCTCCTGCAGCAGTCAGACAAAGAGCAACCACGACCGACGTTTTAAATCAAACTAGCGTTAACTAATGATGTAGAATTATGTGTTTTTGGTTTGTTTTTGAATTTCCATAGCACGTGTTGCCTATTTAGTATATCACTAAATAGTATTACATGCACGGGGATTATAATCTGTTTAAAATAATATTAAAATTATGAATTAAAATAATGTTAAAATTATAAATTAGACAATGGAAATATATGAAAATATTTTGATCCCCGCGCGTATTTTTGTAAAAGAAATCGCATGTGATTTATCATAAATATATTTGATTTTTGTTGTATATCATATATGATTCACTATACAGGTATAACCGAGAGGTTCTAGAAAATGGATGTAAAAATGTATTAAAGTTTGAACTTAATAAAAAAATTTATTTTTTGATCATTAAATCCCCAATGCACATTACGCATAAAAGCTGTTTAAAACTATTATTTTAACATCGTAAAAATAAATAAAAAAGGTTCTTATTTAATATTTTTAAATTAATAAAAATAATTTTTTAAAACAAAAATTCGCTGCCAAAGTGACAGTGTACCAAGTTGACATTACAACTTCTATTAATTTTATATATATATCAAAAATTAAAATGCATATGAAAAAGTTAATATTTATTTTCTAAAATAATTCAAGTACTATTGTAATTTATAACTTTAAACTTATAATATCACATTTTCATTAATGCCTGTATATAGATCATTTTAAATTATATTGATAATTCGCAAATTAAAATTTATATAAAAAATTAAAACGTACATATATAAAAAAATAAAATAAGGAAAAAATACTAAATAAAGAAAGTAAAATAAATTAAATAAATAAAACAAAATAATAAATGTATATTTATTGTTTGTTTTCAAAATAAACCTTTCTTTTTTTAGTTTTAAATAAATATGTGCCAACTTGGCACTGCCAATGTGGCACAGTGCTTAGTTGGCACTTCAATTTTTTTAATATAAAGATGTTGGCAGTATGTCTAGTTAAAGGCAAAAATTACGTCTGATGGATATACCAGTGAGTGTGTTGAATGAATTTGTTTGTAGTATTTGTTAACTTGTTGGACACCACTTAATTAACGTATAATTATGCCACTTAATTAAAATCTACTTGTTAATTATGATCTTCTTCCTTTTTTTTTTAAGCGTACTTATTATGATCTTCTTGTTAATTTTAATTTTATATGGATATTCAAATTTGATGTTTTTAAATTTTAAGTGATACGATTGACGTATCACATCTTTATTGAATATGAAGAAATGTATTAATAGAACACATGAGTAATTTTTTACCATTCAATGATAAATTGACACATCAGTGTTCATTTTAAAATGTGAGATATATAACAATGTTTATGTCTAATTATTATTTTAATTAAATTTAACGTATCGATTCACTGTAGATGCTTAGACAATCGAAATCAATTACAACTGGCCAAGAGATTCATTTATTTATTTCCTTTTTCAAATGCAATGCGGAGTATATAGAGTAAGTTTACGGATCTAACCAAATTCAATGTGGACCCACAATTATTTAAATTGGGGGAAAAACCATCACTACTACAGAAGTGACTTTAGAAGATAACTTTAAAGGGCGGTTATTATAGTAACCGCCCTTTAAAGTAATTTTACACCCAAAAATTTAATTCGAAAATGGTCAGAAATGAAAGTATGGGTGGTGGGTTACAAGAATAGGCGGCGGTCTTTGGTGAAACCGCCGCCTATTCCATTTTAAATGGCGGTCAAAAACGACCGCCATTTAAAGTTTAAAAAAAAATAATAATAAGGAATACACGGCGGTCGAAAACTGCCGTGTATTCCATATAAAAAAAATTTGAAGTCTTTAAATGGCGGTCAAAAACGACCGCCATTTAACCTTTTTTTTTAAAAAAATAATAAGGTACTTCCCTTATTATGCGGCGGTCAAGGTGACCGCCGCATAAAGTACTCCCTTTTCACCCCCGTTCCCAATTTGAAACACACCAGATTAAAGACCACATTCAACCTGCGCGAAAATGGAGAAGAAACCCAGCTTCATCCTTGCGAAATTCTTTTAATTTCCGGCTTCCCATCCATTGTTATAGCTAGTGGAGCTCAAAATTGTTGGACTATTGTGAGGGGTGCAAGAAAGTATTACCCATTACCTATAAAAATCAGTGAGTAACTTCAACTTTTGTTTTACATTATGAATTGTGGTAGATTCATCTTTAAATCTTACTTGTTTCTACACCTAGAATCGTAGTAAATGTTGGATCTAGATTACATTAGGCATTTTGTGTAGAGTTCCAAGTTTTTTTTTTCCTTCAAATTTTTCCGCAATGGACTCGTTTTTTATTTTTTTTCTATTTCCTTTGAATTATTTATGTTTTGGACCGATTTTTTTTTAAATTTTTTTTCATTTACGAAAATTTGGGGGTTGTGACATATTTTAATTTTCAATTTCTTGTTATATATGTTGGAATCTCCCTAACTAATTGGAAATGCTACTAAGTGTTGGATGATTTGGCTATGTTTGGGATTAATATTTGGTTAATGTAATATTGACATTTTCTTAGTTTGTGGATTTACGTGGGATGTAATTTAGTTTGCAATTGTAATACAATTGCTAACTTTGTAAATTGGGAATTTACAATATTTTGGATTTTTGTTTAAATTGGTATTTTTCATGCTTGTGCAATTGTTTTTTATGTAATAGTCAAACTAATTTTGGGATGTTCTTATACCGGAAGTATTTAAGATGTAATTTTGGGATGTTCTTATGCTAGTTTAATGTTGGGATGTTCTTATACCGGAAGCCTTTTGGATGTAATTTTGGGATGTTTAAACCAGAAGGTTCTCGGTTATATTAATCATCAATCTCGAAACCAGAAGAAATCCCCCCAAAAAAACCAATCATCGTGTTGACGAAATGCGGTAAAATTGTGGCGATTGGAGCATTGTTCCGGCCATTGGAGCTCGAATTGGTTGCTACACTAAGCATCTCACAATAAGGTACTCGGTTTTTTCTACACAAATTAGTGAGCTTCTTGGGTTTTTTATTATATTATGGATTGTGGTAGATTAAACGTTAGATCTAACTTGTTTGTATACCTATAATCGTGTTAAGGCTTGGGTTTTGAAAAATTAGTGCTTCTCATTACAGATCTATGTTTTTTTTTCCCTCAAATTTTTATGCGGGTTTGTATGTTTTTTTTACTATGTGGATTTGTATTTTTTTTACTATGTGCGGTGGATTTTCTGGCCTTTTTTTCCTTTTTGTGACTCGTAGGCTTTTTATTGGTTTTTTCTGATTTTTTAAAATTTTTCTGATTTCCCCCATTTTTTGTGTGTAATTTCGGTTTACATGCTGCTTTTATGATTTTATTTTATTTCGTGCAATTTTTTTAAAATTGTGAATGTTACAATGCTGTCTTTTATTTATTTATTTATTTATTTGGTTGAGAAAATAGTTGGTCAGTGTAAGTTTGGAATTACTAGTTGGTTAATGTAAATTTGGGTTTTTGTTATTTTGGAATTATTTAGGACGTACTTTGGTATGTATTTATCTTGTTAAATGAGATCAAATACCGTTTACAGTGTATGTAATTTGGTATATATCTAGTACGTAACTTTTTGAAGAATCTGCAGCTACGAAATCTAAGAAAAAAAGGAAAAAGGGGAGGGGTTCATCAGCTTCACAAGTTTCTGATGCAAAGTCTAGTGCTAAAAAGGATAATGATAGAATGAAGGAAGACATTCCAAGCATTCTTTCAGAAGAGTCGTTAATTCAGAATATAAGGTCATTGATCCCGGAGGTAGAAGAGCAAGGTAAAGTGTGCTAATTTTTAGAAGACCCATGCTTATTGTTTCATGGAGGGATAAAAGAAAGGCTGCTTTTACACAAAATGCACAAAATATGAAACGAGTACTTGATGATCTGCAGCAAAAGCTTGATGAGGTAATCATCATTTATATCTGAAGTATGGACAATTTGTATGTGGAATGGTCATGTAATTGAGAGAAAATATTTCTTCCTTCTCGCCTCTCGTTTCTACAATCATGTTGTCAAAGCTGATATGTTGTCAAAGTATGCACTCTCCATCAATTGCTGAATGATTTAGGACAGGAGAGCTCAAGACCAAACTAAATGCAAAATAATAATAATAATAATAATAATTATTATTATTATTATTAAACTTCATGCAAGTTGCCCTGATATCTTTTGACGCAATTGCATAGCTAAGCATACTAAAGAATTTTTTGATGAAATGGTCCAGGGTCATGTGTCTGGGCAGCGACAAGGCCAGCCTGTGTTCATCACCAGACTGGAGGTATGTTTTCACTTTTCACGTCTAAGAGATTTGCATGCTAAGGATAATTTTGTTCCATTGTTAATCGTTCATTTTGATGGGAACTTTCGTTGTTAAAACATGATACTCCTAGCATTGTCATGGTGGGATATAATCCATGTTATAATGTGGTTATGACTTCTTGGTTTAAATAATACTAATACTAATATTCTTACATTCTTCGTCTTTGACTCAGGGGTATAGGAGCGCCTCAGCTTCCGAAACGAGTACTTGATTCATGGAGGGATAAAAGAAATGCTGCTTTTACACAAAATGCACAAAATATGAAACGAATACTTGACGATCTGCAGCAAAAGCTTGATGAGGTAATCATCATTTATATCTTAAGTATGGACAATTTGTATGTGGAATGGTCATGTAATTGATCTTTAAATCTCTCTCAGACATTCTTAAATATTCAATTATATGAGAAGGCACTGGATTTGTTTGAAGATGACCAGTCGACTTTAGTATGTTCTCTCTGTCCATTCTAATTTTAGTTTTGTAGCTAAAACGATACATGTTCATCAAGAAACTCCCTTTGCATTTTATAGATGCTTTTACATAAACATTTATTGCGATCCTCAGCTACAGAAATTGTGGATTCTCTCTTAGTTAACCTGGTAAAATGTCATGAACAATCAATTTAACTGTGTGATGATAATTCGACTTACCTCTGAGAGCTTAGTCGTTTGGTTGCAGGACTTGCGCAATAAATTGAAGAATGGAATTGAAGTTGAAGAATCTCAAAATCCTGAAAGTTCATTGCTTAGCCCTGGGGATAGAATGTCTCTGGTAACTTTAATAATAATGCTTTCCTCAAAAACCTTTCTGGTTTAAACAATAAAATTCGAATCTTTGTTTCTCACAGGCGAAGAGTTTGCCAAGATCTTTGTCAGTCAAGGCTATTGCACTCGTTGAAACTCTGGAGGGAAAGGTGAGCTCAATCCCTTCATTTCACGAGTTCTACTGGTGTATGTAATTCCCCTAACAATTGCAGTTCATCTTACTTGGTTACTCGTATTACAATAACAGTGCGTGGAAGCATTTTTTACTGCCACTGGAGAATCAGCAGAAGAAAGGTATAGAAGATATTAACGTATACTGTGCTCTTTGTAATTTTGTTGGGATTCCATGTTTAATTCATTGGAAACATAATGTTAGAAATTTTATTTGATACGAGTTAGAGTGCACCAATGTGTTTATGATTTCATTTCATTGAATATGTCCAAATAGCTAAACGTGTTACCATTATTGAAATGTTAGATTTCAACATGCTTTGGCCAAAGAAAGTGCAAATTCCGGCGATTCCACCATTATTCCGGCTATCTATGCTTGAAGTGATTTAACTACAAGGACCATTGTGCACCTTGGTACAAGGTATTTGTACCACTACCTAACAAAAGTAGTGTATTTCTTGGGTTTTTTTTAGCACTTTCGAATGTGGTAGATTCAACCTTCAATCTAGCTTGTTTGTGTATCTATAATCGAAGTAAGACATTTAGCGTGAAACATTAGTGCTCGTCATTGGATGCATTGAATTGCATTTTGTTAGAGATGTTTCTACTTTATCGGTGAAGATTTTAATTTACTGGTGCATTTCGTTGGTGAAGCGTTGGATGTATTGAATATTTGAATTGCATTTCGTTGGTGATGTTAATTTGTAATTTATCGGTGAAGATTTTAATTTACTTGGTGCCCTTGCCCTTCTGTAAAATGTATGTGGTAACAGGTGGATAACTTGCTGGCAAATAGAATTACGAGCCACCTACAAATGATTAATACGCATAAAAAAGGCAATGTTACCAAAATTACCGCTATATTTTTTTTTCCAAAAATATTTTAAGCGGCAGTCATGTGATCGCCGCATAAACTCAAAAAAAATTCATCATAAGCGGCGGTCATGTGACCGCCGCTTAAAGTGATAAATTAAAAAAAAAAAATACATCAACCACTTTAAATGGCGGTCATTTTGACCGCCATTTAAAGTAGTTTAATACGACAATTTAAACGGCGGTAAAAGTAATCGCCCTTTAAAGTCCACCACTTTAAATGACACCCGGATATACAGCGCCAAATAACCGCCTTATAAAGCCCATTTTAACCGCTGCAAAAGCCTGATTCTGTGCTAGTGCATGATTAAAAATAATTCTAAGAAAAAAAAATTCAACATATACTAATCCCTTAAACTTGTTGAAAAATAATGCCAACTATTTCTTGATTAGATAAATTAATCATGTCATGATTTTTGTAATTATTATTTGAAGAAAAAAAAACTAAGTATATATATATATATTTCGTAGTTCTTTTTTCTTTTAAAGGAATATTTAAAATTATTATTAATTATCATCTAAATATTTCATGGTTTTACCATTATTCAAAATAAAATAAATGACTTTTTAACATAGAAAAAAAAAATCAAACAGAACATGAGTAGATTGTTTGGAAATAATATTGGTATTATAATATCGAGCATTACTTGAATGTGATATCAACAATTATGTACAACTAATTAATCGATTATCATATTAATTTTTTTAAGGTAATATTATCATATTAATTTAGATTAGGTAAAACTTTATTTTCCATTTAGTTGTTAATAACTACTAATTATAATACCTACCTGATTATAATACTAACTAGTGTTTTCACCTGCGCGTTGCACGGGGAGATTTATACCTAATATATAATTTAGAACTTGTCATGTTCAAATAAATCGGTGAACCCTCCATCTCATACAAAGAAGGTGCTAGACAGCTCGTGATCCAGGGTAAAATTTAGAATTGATGTTGCATAAAGTGGAAAATTAAAATCGTGGAAACCAAAACTCAGTTAAAAAAGGAAAAATTTATAATAAAAGACCAGAAACCTCTCGCAAATAGGGGCGGGCGTTGATATCTAATTTGCGAGTTAGATATCTTGATTTCCGGAAAGCTACGATTACTCCAAAAAAAAAAAAAAAACTTAGAAAAGTACTATACGGTATAGAAGGAAATTCCATAAGCTAAAGATTTGGATTAATATAAAAAAAATAAGAGATAATTATATCACTTAATTAAGAGATAGAGATAACTATAGAGATTTGGATCAATTCGTGAATATTAGGGATTCTGTTATCTCAAACCTTAAGAGGGAATTAAGAATAAAATAATAATTATTTAATTCAGAAAAATAAAAAAGGACGGGAAACTGATTTCATTTTATTTATATATATATATAGATAGATTATAAAACTAGTTGTTACAAAACTACTAATTATAATACCTACCTAATCTATAATATAGTATATACTTGAGGTCCCAACAATTCAACTTTGATACAATTCCGTCCCCGACCATCCTTGGGTCCTCAACCGTTCTAAAATTAACGCATATGGTCCTTAGCAACAGAAGCCGTTAATTATTCCATAAACTCCTCAATAAAATTATTTTTATGCCCCCTCTTTAATTAAAGATTAAAAATTAAAAATTAAAAAATTAAAAATTTGAAAAAGACCACCTCAACACCAATTACCAACTTAGCTGAAGGAAATGACAATATTTCGGTGACCGATTGGCCATAGGAATGCTTCCATTGCTAGCAATCCCCCCTCCCTCCCCCAAAAAAAAAAGGGGGGATCTCTCCTTTGGGGGTGGAGGGTGGAAATCCCTCATTTTTTTTTTGCTGAAAATGGCAACAAAAAACTATGAGAATTGAAAATAAAAGAGCTTCCACTTTATGGCAGCCCAAGGAGAGGATCTGTTGTCATTCTCTCCCACGTGTCTATTAAATCTGACACATTTCTTGACTTTCCTTCTTTCTTTGGTTGGATTTAATTTTGTTTCTAATGCTTGACTTCAATCTCTTCTCATCTACGGCGTTATAGTACTCAGTTAGAGCTCTTGGTGTACGTACTCTATTATAAATCGTGGAGCTAGCCTTCGTTGGATTTCTTATGCTGAAAGTTCTGAAGTTAGTAGTTGAATAAAATTGGTGTAATGCGGTGTGTTTTAAATTATTTTATTTATGGCAAAATAAAATATTTAAGTTTTGATACTAAGTTCAATATATATATATATATATATATATATATATATATTTTGAATTTGGAGAGGGATACTAAGACATTTCGATATTTACAAATTCTGTTTATATTTGCAAAAATAAAACACATTGTCCAATTCATAGAAGTTTTGCATTTTAGTTTGTAATAGTTTGCAAACTTAAAGTATACAAATTTTTTGGAAAATGCACCATCGTGGTAGCTAAGTTGGTGATTGCAAGTAGGGGTGGTTTTTTTTTTTTTTTTTTTTTTAATAAAAAAAACTTTTGTTAATTAAAGGAGGGGCATAAAATAATTTTATTGAGGAGTTAACGGAATAAGTGATGGAATCTATTAACAGGGACTATATGTCTTGAGTTTTGAAAGGTTGAGAACTCAAGGTGTTGAAAAAAAGAATAGATACAAAATTATATCAACACTGAAAATATTGGGATCCCAAATGTAAAAAATTCATAATAATATAACTAGTTTTCACGTTAAAATATAATGCTATTTCATTTCTTTCTATTCTTTTTTTTTTCCTTGGAAGCAGTATTTTTATTTATTTTTGTGAATTTATTATGGGTTTTCTCCTATCCATGAATTTTACTTAAACAAGATTTTATTATAAGAGATTTTTATTTTGATAACTAATTCTTTCATTGTGAAAAGTCATTTTTGTCACTCGATCACAGAATTGTCGAGAAAAATTACAATACAAATTTTTTGGTTGTTAAATGCAATTTTTTTTTTTTGTGATTGTTTTGATTTCATAGAATAACAACTTTGGTGATAAATTACATTGCTCTTCAAAGAATTTGTACGTACAAAATTTATCCACATTTAATAGGCATAAAATAATAATAAAATAAACACAGACTAAAATTTTTGTGCGTCATATATATGGTATAACGGAAACTTGGTGCAAAAGATCGGAAGAAAAATTAAGTTCATTTGCATTAACAATTTTTTTTTTTTTTAAAGAGTGCAAAAGGCGCTATGGTTTAATTTCTTGATTCGTCAGCATTACGCTAGCAAGGTTGACTGCTCATACATGACGTTCACCTGCTTAACATGGTCAATTTATTCTAATCATGTAATTATTGGCTTTACTTTTAAACAATTTAAATATGAGTCAATACATTGAGTTTGGACTTTGGACATTTTAAATAAACTATCATATTTGATTAACATTTTCTTTAATCTATGATAAACGTGCCGTCTATAAATATTTCATTAGAGATGAGAAATCATTCTGAAAATAAATTCATGATATTTTTAATGCAAATGATGGTGGTCTATGGTCTATTTTTTGCAATTGGAGTTTTTTATCTTATGCATTTGGATGGTGCTGGTGCCTCCCCTGCACATGCATATTCGCTATTTATTTATTTGTTTTTTCCACATTTGTGACAAATGAGAATAAGAAATTCTGTCCAAAAGGAAATCGGGCCATATTCTAGGCGATGGTCCCGCAGCAGCAGCAATATCAACAGTTGTAAATTAAAAAGTAATTTACAATTCCAATATACACCAGTAATCTCCTTTCTACATGTGGGGAGAAATTATTCTTTCCACATATCACATGTCAGCAGATGAGTTTAACACATCAGCGGTGGAATCTAATTCTTAATTTCTCAAATATATTTATCATTTGACACATGGTACCTTTAAGTTGTATAGTTGTGTACAAAGAAGTCCTAAATAATTTCCTCTAAAAAATGCAAAAAGTTTGTGAGCATGGTGTAACGGTCGGGTCGTCCGGCGCCCCTAGAATGCGCGCGCACACCCGCATGCACCCGATGCCAACCTTACCCCAACCCTGAACCAGCAAGCTTGCCACATGCAATATAAGAATTTAGGGAAGGAATACGAGCATACTTGGACAACATAGCCCACAATTCAGGTATATAGGCCACCAATCTCGCACATATCAACCCTGCTGCACCACAGGGGTGGGGCACGAACGCTAGATTCGTGACAATGAGCTGACTTAGCTCGAGCCTCTAAATGGCTCAACCCATGGAGGCTCACAAGCGATGGATTGAAAGAAGCTTAGATTGACTCGTGTCCGCACCGAGCTCACTAGGCAATTTGCTTAATTATCCTAGATTTCGGTTTTTTGTAAGTGTTATACCATTTGAACGTTATGGATAAATAAAGTTTAAGACAGAAATATACACTTAAAGAGTGATTCTAGTGTTTGATTTTGGTCAGGTACATGAATGAGTACGGTTTTAGGAACACACAATTGATGTGGCGTCATTAACCAGGGACAGAACCAAAATTTTAAATGTGGAATTGTAATAAAGAAAAAAACTCAATTAGATTAAAATTATGTACACTTTTTTTTTTTGTCTATATAAAACTTCAAATTTTTTTGGATCATCCCTCCCATTAAATCAAATGTAGCTAGTTTGATGGAAAAGCAAAAGTTACGAGTTTTTTTATATAGTAACCATGCAATAATTTGATCAAAACTATTTTAGTGTTAGAGAGAATTGTGCAGCAGAAAACGATGTTTGAAAGAACCGGAAGAAGGGGGCCGGGGGCGGGTGGGGAGGTCACAAGGGGCTCTTTTTCATTTTTCCCTTTGAAATCTGTCATTATTTTTTATCCTCGTGCTATTTGGGTTCGACAAAATCATATATTAATAAGAAAGCAGATTTGGGAGAAATTTAAGCTCATTTTTAGCGCTTTTTTTGAATTTGTTTCTTTCATACTTATCTTAATTATATTGGTATTTTGAATTAGTTTTCCCAAATCTATTTGAAATCTTCCTTATCCGTTTGTTCCAAATTTTTAAACTTTCCTTAACTATTTAATCGAAGAGAATTTTATTTAATCATTTAATTTTAGCTTTTCCTTATCTGTTTAATTGAATAGGATTTTGTTTAATTATTTCTTATCAAACCTATCACTTCAAAATTTCACGAATTAAAATTTACTGCCTCAGTTTCAAGTATTGTTTCAGCCCTAAATTGATTTAGTCCTTTTTATTTTTATAAGTTAAAAAATTCACTCTTTTTTTTTTTTGCTTAGACATCTATATATATTTACATGTATTCCTAAATTCTAATATTACCACAAATCTGGTGAAATCTAATGTTTGGAAAATCGACCAAAAAAGGTAACAAGTTGAGGGTCAAAGGTCGAACTAGGTTGATAAAAATTTAAAAATAAGTGAAATTTTTTTATAAAATGGATAGAATTAATTATTTTGTTAATTTCTACACATGCATAGATAAAGATAAGAAATTTTAGAATTAGTTATTTTATATTTTATTCACGAAAATTAAGAGCAAATTTGAAAAGTTAGTTCCATGTTAGATTCTTTAATTGGTGGAACAGATTTGAATTTTTATACTAAACATTGAATCCACTTGCTCGATTAGTGAAGGAAAGTGAAGAAACCGCCCCCGTTAAATAGCTCTTTACTTGTGTGTATTGTATAATTTTTATAGTGGGCTTTTTGACTCCATTATACATTGGGCCATGAATAGTTAAATATTTAAAGGGAAAAAGTTAATTTTTGTTATGGATTACACATTGAAGAAACAGGAAAAACTTTGTACCAGGGTTAACTTAGTTTGTGGTTTAACCACTTTTAACCGCTTCTATATAGGTTTTTGCAAGACAATTTTAGGTAAAAATTGAAGCGAAATTTTAACGATTTGCGGTTGAACGGCCGATTTCCAGTTCGATTTTTCTAAACACTTGATTCAAGTTTTTCTTCCAATCTCTCATGTAGATCATTTAGGATCTACATACTTTCCTAAATCGATTTAATTATTTCTCATCTATTATTAATAATTTTTTTTGAAGGGATTAATTTATTTTTTACTTAATTATACTTTTAACCCACTTCTTTTATAATTTTTTTGCCCTTAAGAAGTACTATTTTTAATCCATATAATTAGCAAGATATTATCGTTCTTCATATTGTGCCTATTTAGATAACTATCAATATTAAAATTATTTATATATTTTAATTTATATTACTTTATTAATTTTAAATTTTCAACAAACATTGAAGACTTGGCAATTGGAACTACATTAATATATCACAATTTAATGATTTTATTTTATGTAATGGTTTATTTGAAAACTTCTAAATAAGCCAGATAAAGCAATTATATTATCACAACACATTTTTATTGATACGTTATATTCTATTTATTTTAAAAATTCCTAATATTTACATCTTAGTCTAATTACATCCTTAACTTTTTTCATTCAATTATTATTTTTAACCTTTAACTAATTATAAATTTGGTTCATGCCCAGATCCTTTTTGTCTAAAAAAATTAATTAATTTAGATGTTACATTACTTATTTATCCATCATAGTTTTAAATATTACAAAACATAATGGGCGTTTGCTTAACGGTGAATATTTCTTTTTATTTAAGAGGGTGATAGGGAATCATTTATAATGGTTTTTAAGGTTTTTAATGTAAAGAAGAGAGAATAAGTGGAGTTGAGTGGTGGAGATTTGTGGATGTGATGAGATATGTGAATGTGATTGATTTAGGGTAAAGAAATAATGGATAAAAAGTGGTAAAAAAGTTAAAAGTAGTTGCTGACATGCTTTAAATATCATTAATACAATATTAAATTAATTTTAATATTTATGAATAAAGCAAGTTAATTACTAGAATTACAAAAACATAATAATGTAATGAAAAATTTGAGAACATAATATTATTATTATAAACAATGTTAAAGACCTTTTCATACAATTAAATTATGGTGTACCTAATATCTTTTATAGTGTGAATATAGATAAATAATTAGCTTTTGTCGAGTTATTTAGCATTTTTTACCTCGAATTATAAAGCGTAATTATACTACTTGCGTGATTTAATTAATCATACTTAGTATTGTAAGATTCTATATCAATTGTTATTTTGTTATTTTTGAAATAAGATTCTATCTCAATTATTATAAAGTTCAAATTACTACAATCCTATCATATTTTTTCTTTTTAGTTCTAAAAAGATAGTTTCTCTTGATAGTATCTTATATCGTAATAAGCAACAAAGAGCCAAAGAGTATTTTTCTTTAAGAGAAGTTTATTAAATACATCATGAGTTTTAGTGTGTTTTTAGTGTATCTACAATTTACATACCATGTTTTGAGAAATTACATTTTACATATTGCATTTGATTAATTCAGAACAAAACAAGTCTTATGTCTAACAAAAATTGGAAAAACATTTTAAAATTACTTATTAAGAAAAAAATTACCTTTTTTGTAACTAACGAATTACACCCCATGTATTTTAGTATATAAGACTCTATATATGATTATTTTTAAAAATATTAATTAACACTTATTCTATCAAAAATACTTTTGTTGTCTCTTTTATTCTAAAATATTTTTTTTAAAGTTAACTATATATGATATATGAAATATTATAAGTAATTGAAAATAAGGAATCGTCTTCCTTTGTTGTTGTCATCAACTCTATCGTTACTATTAAATGAGTTGCAATTTTCACAACAAATAATTTCACTTGAATTTTGAGGTTTCCTTTTAAAGAAATAAACATGTAAATAAGTTTTTAAGGAAAAAAAAACTAAGTTGCAAAGTGGCATCAAATTTCATATGCGATTAAAATTGACATTTCTTATTCATAATAAAATTATTTATGAAACATTAAGAACAAATTCATATTTTATTTTATACATTTGAATAATTCTTTACTTGGCATTGATTTATAGACTCTCCGAAAGTAATATTATAAGAATCGGGAATAAATATTTTATTTCTTTTTTTTTGTGAAAGTAAACAAATATTTGGTCAAGTATGATTGAAAATCATACTTGAGGAAAATGTATTTTCTCTTTATTCCCGAACTAAGTGCAATGATTTTGTTAAGTATATTGGTGTGAAATATTTATTCAATCTTCTAATTTTGGTGATAGCCAATTATAAAAATTATTGACTAAATTGATGAATGATAGAAATATTATTTATTTTTCTAATTTTGGTGATAAATAAATAAATATTTCAAGTGCATATTTAATGAATAAAGATTAAATAAGTTGAAAAGTAAATAAATTACTAAATTACCTATTTCGTAAATTACGTATTTAATAGATAATTGGCTATCGACTCAATCAATGATTGAAATCATGCGACTCAATTAAAATTTCTTAATTGTCTTTTCGATTATATTAAATATCTATTTGGGATTTTATCCCTTGAATAAATATTAAGAATCAAAGTTACTTTAAATAATTTATTTTTATATCGATTTTAGTCAGTTTAGATTTTATACAATTTTAAAGATCATCGATTAAATCGTCTATTTAAATTATTAATCAGATATATTTCAATTTATTTATCTTATTTAAATTAATTATTTGTGAATTTTAATATTTTTGGAAGTCATGATTTATTTTGTTCATATCCTATTCTTTTACGTTAAAATTCTTTTGGTACTATCGCACATGTTGCTAAATCATGTGTCTTGGTCCAAAATCTTATGAAGAAATAAGAGCGGTTGATGGGAAAGTATATAATATTTTCACAAAGTGTCCTATCTTTCGGGGTCTTGTAAGCGGCTGACATTGGGCCTACTGGTATCGTTAAGAAATCACATTTTTGTCACTCTACTCATATCGACTACTTGGATAGACTGAGGCATTGTGAAAGAAATCTTTGACAATATTTGTCAAAGATATAGAACACAGGGCATTGGAATACTCTGCATGACCAGAGTCACTTTGTTGTTCACCATGATATGTTTTCCCAAGTATTATTGTTCGATTATATGTTTTGTCTTCCCATTTTTGCGTGATTTATTTGTTCACCTGTAATTTTCTAAGTACTAACTAATTGTGGGATGTGCATTGTAGATTTATAGCCAGGCAGATGATTTATAACTAACTTATACCTAAGCGTCGTGGCACAATGAAGTTTTAAATGACACTATAGTGTTATCATGAATCATATGGAGATATGTTGTTAAGTAATTATCAAAGTTTTATTTAGCTCTTATGTTATATTTGTTTCTATAGGCCATGAGATATCATATATATAGATATAGGATTGGTTTCCTTTGGCTATGTCTCATATGGACACATTCATTCAAGTGAAATATTATGATTTGCATTTTTTGGCTTATATTTTGCTATTTGTGCTACAAAATCTTAAGGGAATGGAATATTTGTGAATTTGTTCTTGCTTGTGCCCTCATAGATGAATTAGTTACCTTTAGAGAGTACTATGGATTGCTATTTTTGTTGCAAAATATCTCATCATTTTTCTATCTTTGGCGAGGAGACGGTTTTGTGTGTGGTGAGCTCTGAGTGAACTTACAAAAAAGGCTTTGGAGATCATAGGAGTGTTTGGGGGTTGGCGAGCGCCCTGCAAATATCCCAATCAGTCTGCTTGTGATGTATTAGAAACAAATTAGCTGATTTTAGAGCACAAAAATGGGTACATCATAAAAAAACCTCATCAAATTAGTGCAATAAGAACAAACTCACAAACTCATGTTACTTGTTATTATCAAATTAAGCACAAACTCAATTTTTAGGGCAAAAAATTAGGTGAACTTGCTCTTACAAATGTACAAACATAACTCATAATTCATAAGATAAGACTTTTAAACTTTGAAATTGAAATTTAAAATTAACCCTTAACCCTTAAAATTGCCGCTTAATTTCTATCTTTTTTTTTTTTTTTGCCTTCCCCAAATTTTTGCCGCTTAGTTTCTATCTTTTCTTTTCTTTTTTTTTTCCTTCCCCAAAAAGTCTCAATTTCTCTTCAAGAGTTCAAGTTAATCTCCTCTAATTCAAGTAAAATGGGTAATCTCTAATTCAAGCAAAATAGGTCTAAAAGAAATAAACAAATCTTCACAAAAAATGAGGTTAAATTTCTTTTAAGTTAAAAAAAGGCCCATAAATTTGGATTTAATGCTTGATTTTGTCCATTATTTTGTTCAAAAATAGGCCTACAAACTTGTATTAAATTTAAATTTGGGCCTTTTTCTATTAAAAAAATCGAGCATGCTTATTTATAACTTGGATCAAAATGGAATTTACAGTGAAGGTCGGGCTGAGCGCCCGACTCACTTGCTCAAGCAGGCCCGATCACTGTATCTTTGGTATAGATGGATATATAAATCATTGGCTTTAGGCAGTGCTTTAAAATGGTTTTGTACTTCGATGTTGATGAGATTTGTGTTCCCTTTTCAATTGTAGGTTATCATGTACACATATCACATCTCGATTCCTTATCGTCATGTAATGAAAGCGTGGTGAAAAAGATTAGAAACAAGTTGCCCATCGCTTTAAACCCGATATATTTATGAATGTTATAGTATGCTATGTATTGTTCTCCAATGTAATTGCGTAGATAGAGCTTGAATATTGTTATTGTGTTGGGTAATGCAAAATTGTGTTGTTTTCATAGAGATTTTTATATCTTTGTGTTTGTTTTAATTGTTACAAAATCGTATCGATATTAATAGATCAGTTCTCGAAATACAAGCGAAGTCTGTGAATTTTTGAAAAAGTGTACCTCTTCTCTTAAATATTTTAATATTCTTGATTATCTTAATAAATCAGATAAATCACGATTAATAATTAGCTCAAAGTGCGAATGACGGTGTTCCAACTAGTAATAATAATAATAATATAAGCCCCTCCCCCTTCAACCCGTGCAAAAAAACAACCCCCGAAAAAAAGCTTGGCAGATTCAGATTTTTTTGTTATAATTTGCTTAGCTTTCGCTAACAACTTTATCAACAAGCTTGGCAGATTTTTTTGCTTAGTTCAATTACATTAATGTTAAGAACCATTCGGGTTCAGTTCTGTTCGGTTTCGATATTTTATTTTTATTTTTATTTTATTTTGCAACCCTAGTGCACAACACAACGGCACCCCCGCTTTCAAATTTGCTTCCAGTTCGGTTAAATTTCCGTTCATATTCCCGGTCCAATGCTATCTATTCTCCATTTCCGGTCCTACGCACTCGTGCTTCGGATTCTCCCACCTTCTTCACCTCGAACACCTCTGAAAAACATGATCCAACAACCGAAGACATTAACAACAAATTCAAATGTCAACAAACTCCAGCGATTACTGCGTTCGACCTCCACTGGTGAGTAATGAGAGCAGTTCAAAGGAAAAAATCTATTACTGTTCATTAATGTAACAAAGCGAATTTGATTGTACAGATGGTTGGGATAAATGTTGGGAACAAGGATTGACGCCTTGGGATTTGGGGCAGCCCACTCCAGTCCTTGTGCATCTTCGCGACACCGGTGCCCTTCCGAAGGGCAGGGCTCTTGTTCCTGGATGTGGCAGTGTAAGCGTTGTACTCTGTGCGATTCTGCTTGTACCTTATGCACTTGATATTAACCCTCTTTGTATCTTGTTACTGAGTTTTTGGAGGGCCAATTTTTTTCGGTTGCAATGAGTTCCCTTCAATGAGTGGTTTAAGGATTGTACCTTGCGATTCATTTGTGGTACCTTTCTGTTTCAATAGTGGTAGTGTTTAGTGAGTTGGCTAATTGGTTTGCGACTCGAAAGAGCAGATACTCTGTTTGGGGAGTTGTTGTTTGGGGAGTTGTACTGTGTGCTTTACAGGTTGCACTTTGCTCCAGCATTTACAAGTCTTTGTTGAAATAACTATGTTCTTCTTTCTCTTTATTATGACAAGCATCATTTGTTGAAAGTGTAGGAAAATAATATGCTGTTCTTGGTTATGGTGGTTATATTCCAATATGTAATGCCAACATGGGAAAAGGCCCTATCTTTGTGAGTTTGGGTTTTAAAATTAGGGAATGAGTGAAAAATTATCTTCTGGCTCATTTCTGAAGAAATATTAGATAAATGAATCGAGTTAAGATAAGAACATGAATGAGATGTTTCTTCCGATTGAATGACTACTTGCAGGTGGCAATAAGTATCTTATGTACGAGGTTTCAATCAAACTTACTACATTGGAAATACAATGAAAACATTTGTGTTTCGTTGCATCAAATGATGTCCATTGTGAACTCAATTGTTTCCCCAACTCAGTGTCTCATGGACTCGTTTCCTCGTGAAGGATTAGGATACCACAAATAGATATTCCTTATGACTCTAATTTTTCTGTGCGAACAATTTTTACGTTCTTTCATTCTCATTTCTTCTTTATATCTGGTTTTGTAAATGAAATTGTTGAACACGGCAGGGCTATGATGTGATGGCAATTGCATGCCCTGAACGCTATGTTGTAGGCATTGACATATCAGATAATGCCATACAGAAAGCCAAAGAGGTAATACCTAGTTTTAGCAATTGATTCATGTTCTTTCTGCAGCAACCCCAGAGACAGTGAAAGATGCAAAATAAGAGGATTGGTGTTTACTAAAATTTTCAGTTCTGAAGTTTTATTGAATTTTTCACTTCGATGATTGCATATCAAGGCAGCTGTCTTCTGGGTCTCCAAATGCAGAGCATTGTACTTTCTTAAAAATGGACTTTTCCACTTGGTGTCCAGCTGAGTTATTTGATCTCATTTTTGACTACACGTAAGTGCTAGTTGGGTGACTTAAACTATCTTGTTTGAAGAACCCATTGATCTTAATAAGGTTGTAATGTGATCTTCAGGTTCTTTTGTGCCATTGAACCTGATTTGAGATCAAGTTGGGCCAGCAAAATTCAAGAAATTCTAAAACCAGATGGGGAGCTAATTACTCTAATTTTTCCGGTTAGCCAAAAGCTCTTGATATACTTCTGTATTCTTGTTTCTTTCTCATATAGCTATGTTCTGCTGTGTTAATATACTAGAATTGAGAACATTTACTCGAACAGCACATATGTCGAACCTTTTTGTTGATCAATGAATTCCTTCCTTATTATATATATCCTTTTGTTGATTACATATATTTAGTTATCAGTGTTACATTGTCGTTGGCAGATAGATGATCATGAGGGTGGTCCTCCATATAGAGTGTCAGTTTCAGAGTAATTTCTGCCCTTAGTCTCCTCCCGTCAATATTTTCTGACTCTATTGCTTAAATTCTCATCTGTTTTTGTGTATACGATTTGTGTTATTGTGTAGTCTGTTCAAATTGATAATCTTTGTTGTTCGTAGCTACGAAGAAGTGCTGCATCCTTTTGGGTTTAAAGCAATATCCATTGTCGAAAATCAGTTGGCTATTGAAAGGCGTAGGGTACGTTGATTCTGCATGTTCATCTCTTTATTGTCTGACATTTTCATATGATTGTATTTGAGCAATTGTGATAAAATCAATCCTGTTTTTATCTATACATGTTTTGTAGGACTCACGAGTACAACTTTCTCCACCACTTATTACTATTTGTCATAAAACTATTGTCTACAAACACTTCTCAAACATGATCGCTTACTTGTTACATGTGATCCGACCATTGACTGGTATTAATTAATTTGTTATATTAAGTAATAATATCTTTAATTTAGAATTTAAAATGATAAATCAATTAATGTCACATCATCGCTTGTCGATAGCATTACTGAATCATATTGTATGACACTGCTTCATATGTATTAGCATATGTCGCCAGCCTTGGGAGATTTCCTTGTAATTGTGGATAATACTAAAAGTTTTTGTAATTTTGTTGCAGGGACGAGAGAAGCTAGGGATATGGAAGAGGGTTCTCGGCCGGTCTTGCATGTGATATCGATATCAAGATTTAAGTGAAAAGTAGACTTGTACAAAAAGTAAGATTGAATTATAATTTATAAGTAGGATGGCAACTGTTTCAATGTCAATTCTGCACGTCCTAGTACAATAATACATTCGTGGCGAACATGTTCTCTTCAAATAATACAACGTGATGAGATTGTTTGATCCCAATCTCATTTATCCTGTACAATATCTTATTCATTTTCTATTGATTGTTAACATATTCGTGTGTGTGTTTTGTGGGTGGGGTGGACGGGGGGGAGGGGGGAAGAAATACTCCATTTGTTCGTAACTTTTTCACCCCTCTTTTTGATGGCTGGCTTTGTGTTTTAACGTGGATGTTACAACAATATTATTTTTCTTTCAAAAATGTTGTCAAACAAGCTCATGATGAGTCGGACATAACTTCCAATTTTATTTATTTATTTATTTATTAAGTGCAACATATTCATGTGTTGGTTTAATATAGATAGTATCGATAAATTGAAAAGCGTCACATCACTTAAGATATATCAACAATGGTCATGAGTATCAATAATATTTTCTTTTTTTTTTCTGTCAATTAATAATATTTTCTAAAACTTTATTTTTAAATTTCACACGCTATAAAATCCATTAGCCCTCAACTTTGGTATCATTTGTTATGTTGTCATCAAAGAAAAATATTAAATTGTACATAATGATATATGAAAGTCAACATAATGCTAGTGATGCATGTAAATGATTATTAATTTAAAAAGTGATGTGGGGATTATTAATTTAAAAAGTGATGTGGGGAAGACTGATGCCACCGAATGATAATATGTGTCAAGTGTCAACCTGTGTCATTCATTATGGAGAAAAAATTACTCCCTCTATCTCATTTTGATAGACATTATTTGACTTTTACAAGAAATTAAAATTTTGAAATTAATATTTATTACAAAGGTAAATTTTACTTGTATATTTCTCAATATACCCATATATTAAATACCTCTATATTAAATATGATAATTTACTTTTATTAATGATCATATATAATAAATGGGAGCAGGTAGGAAATGAAAAAGGTTAAATTTATATTAATAATAAAAATAACCTATATTTTAAGGCGGACGAAAAATAAAATCTGGCCTATCAAAACAGGACGGAAGGAGTATGTCAAGCAAGTGTCGAAGGTCAAATGTTTAAGAGACTTCATAAATGATCATTAATTTACTTATGATTAACTTTTGAAAGATACCATGATGAGTACATAAAATATTTACACATAAATATTTAAACACCAAGTGGGATATGAGCACTTAATATATGAGCGGATAGAATAATAATTTCATTTTACATTCCATAAATTTGTGTAGCGTGTACATATACATAGACACATCTGTGCGTAAGACACGTTATTATTTCCCAAACTTTTATCTTTAAAAAAAAAAAGTGCAATGTTTCATAAGCGGAAAAATTCAAGCACCCGCGCCGGGTGCTTGAATAGTGAAACCTGCACACACAGGGCCCCCCCTTATGGCGGTGGGGCCCGGGGTGGGGGCAGTTCAATTTTCTGGTCCCGCGCGGGGACCAGAAACGGCCTTGTTTCATAAGAGAAACACGCACACACACTTTCACTTTCATAAGAGAAACACGCACACGCACACGCACACGCACATCTCACAGCCATGGCAAAATTTGAACATTCTTGTCCGTTCATTGCCAGCATCTTTCGCCTCTCCAACAATTTCCCTCTCTTTTCTCTAACACACACTCGCTATTAGTTTCTCACTCATATCCTATTCTTGACTTTTTCTCTCTCATTTTCTTGAATCTCTAATGATCACTTCCCTTTAGTAATAATTCATCAAAACAAACAAACATAAAAAAAAAAAAATTGCATTGGTAATCCAACAAAAATGGACGACCATTTAGAGGAAGATGACAAGACAGCCTTGGCGGGTCTAACCGACGCGCCGCCGCATCGGAAAGCCTATTCTTACAGCCAACAACTGAGAACCGAATCGACCACTAACTATAAACGCCACAATCAGGTACGCAAACACAGCCTTGACGAGACCGAGATTCTCAGTAGCCAACCCAGCAATGTTTATTCTTCCGATGAAGAAGATCTTTATCCACCGTATTCCGGAAGTACGAGCATCAACAGCACCGCCACTGGCGGCGGTGGCGGTGGTGGAGGAATGGGAATTGCAAGTGGGTCGATGAGCGATCAGCACATGGATTACCATATTAATTTCAGCCACAAGATGAATGGATTGGGGTTTGATGGTGCATTGGATGAATCTCAGGACCTGCCTCAGCTGCCGTTGCCGGAATTTATGGGGGCTGGTGGAGGTGTAGGGATATTTAAGGTGCCCACCAGGGCGGCGGTGCACCCTGCCCGCCCCCAATGTCTTGAGCTCAGACCTCATCCCCTACGAGAAACACAGGTACGATAAAAAATAAAACAAAATAAAAACTTGTAAAAAAAAATAATTTCTCATGGCAATGTGCAAAAACATGAATGCTTGATTACTCATTCATTGATGTGCCGTTGTGTGTACAATGAATTAATGATTAATGTCTGTTATCAGAATTATTGTTTCTGTTAGCCAGCATAAGCGAATTGTTTAAACCCACTATATAATGCATACACACTCCCGCTCCCCTGTCGACAGCGTGAGCAGGGGAGATGCCCACACTAGAAAAAAATTGAGGGAAAAAAATCGTCCCTCCACCGTCAGAGGATCGTTATGTATTATTGATCTCATTTAACTCACTTAAGGTAAATACTAAAAGAAAAAAGAAAAAAAAATGGATGATGTGGCGCCCTGCAAACGCGCCACATCATGAGTGGGCATGGCCCAGGATAGCACTATCAAATGCATACATTACAAAGTTTCTATATAAACCAAGAAAAGTGGAAAATGTTGAGCGGGGATTATTCTATGAATGAATTGAAGAATTGAAATTCAAGTTCGATTCATTGCATAGAGATGTGTTTCTTGAGTTTGTTCCTAGTGTGTATATATATATTTTGGTAAAGTATGTCAATTCCTATTTGATATTTATTTTACCTATTTATGAATACTTAGTAGTATCTATTAACCTTTTCTAGGGAGGAAAGTTTTTGAGGACGATAGTTTGTACGGAGACACAATTGTGGGCGGGACAAGAATCGGGAGTTAGAGTATGGAACTTATCCGATGCACACTTACCGGGCACTGGCGTAGGGGGTCGGGTTCGGAGAGGAGACGAGGATGCTGCCCCTTTTTACGAATCGGTGAATATATCGCCCACTATATGTATGAAGGTTGATCTTGGTAGTAAGTTAATTTGGAGTGGTCACAAGGATGGTAGGATTAGGTCATGGAAAATGGATCAAACATATTCCAATGATACTCCCTTCAAGGAAGGCCTCTCCTGGCAAGCTCATCGAGGCCCCGTCCTTTCCATAGCAATTTCTTCTTATGGTAAACTCATTTTTCCTCTCGACTTTTGCTTTATCATTCCGAGCTATTAAAAAATATAAAAAAATTATCGACTATCATGTTTCAGTATGTAATTTTATGGTGTTTGAATCTAGGTGATATGTGGACGGGTTCGGAGAGTGGAATTATAAAGGTTTGGCCATGGGAATCTATCGAAAAATCTCTATCTTTATCGCCGGAGGAAAGAAGAATGGCTGCTTTATTGGTCGAGAGGTCGGCCATTGACCTTAAAAGCCAAGTTACGGTTAACGGTGTTTGTAGTATTTCATCTTCCGACGTTAAGCGCCTCATGTCTGATAACGTCAGAGCCAAAATTTGGGCGGCTGGATCTCTTTCCTTCTCATTGTGGTATTTTCACATGTTCTCTACACACTAATATTTTTTGGACCTTGCTTTACCTATAAAAAGGTATACATTGAGCTATAAAGTATATACATTTGGTGGAATCTTGTTCTTCACACATCTCATCACTTTTAAATCAATGGTTATCAAATGGACTACATATGTGTTTTGTAACTTGTTGTAGTATCTCATTCTACCAGTAGCATTTTCCATGTTTTTTCAACTTTTTGCCGTGAGTTATCCTAATACTCAGAAAAATGCAGGGATGCTCGTTCGAAGGAACTTCTGAAAGTATTTAACATCGATGGACAGGTTGAGAATCGTGTTGACATGTCATCAGTCCAAGAGCAAGCAGTCGAAGATGAGATGAATGTTAAATTTGTGGTCAAAACCAAAAAGGAGAAGTCCCAAAACAGTTTTCTTCAACGGTCGAGAAATGCAATAATGGGCGCTGCCGATGCCGTACGTCGAGTTGCATCACGTGGGGCCACGGCTTTTGTGGAAGATAACAAAAGAACGGAGGCTTTAGGTATTGCAGAAGATGGTACAATTTGGACTGGATGCTCAAATGGACTCTTGATCCAATGGGATGGAAATGGAACTCGTTTGCGTGATATGAATCGTCATTCTAGTTCCATCCTTTGCTTTTGCACTTACGGGTCGAAAATATGGGTTGGCTATTCTAGTGGCATGGTTCAAGTGTTGGACCTCGAAGGAAACTTGATTGCTAGTTGGGTTGCTCATAACGGACCAGTTATAAAACTAGTAATTGGAAATGGTTCCATTTATAGCTTGGCGTCTCATGGCGGTATACGTGGTTGGAACATCTCGTCCCCCGGACCTATCGATAGCATCTTGGGGCCTGCATTAGCAGATAAGAAACACACCTACACAAGATTTAAGAACATTAAAATCTTAGTTGGCACGTGGAACGTTGGTCAAGGAAGAGCCACCCATGATGCTCTTATGTCATGGTTGGGTTCCGCAGTGAAAGATGTCGACATTGTTGTTGTTGGATTACAAGAAGTGGAAATGGGGGCAGGTTTTCTAGCAATGTCGGCCGCAAAAGAAACTGTGAGTCATTAATCGACTGCCTATTTATACGTTTTACATACATAAATCTTGGCATTCTTACAATTTTGTCTATTATTCGTTTCTTGTGCTTGCTTGTTGAACCAGTTGATCTAAAACTGATAAATTGGTTCTAATTTATATTATTTAATATTATTTTCAGCATTGCTGATTGCTTTTCCAAACCATTGTAGGTAGGACTTGAAGGAAGTTCTATCGGCCAATGGTGGCAAGACCATATTGGCAAGGCTTTGGATGAAGGCTCAACTTTCGAGCGAACAGGGTCAAGGCAGCTCGCTGCCTTGCTCATCGCTATTTGGTACGTTCTACCTTGCAAGCCATGCCAGCACCTACTTAGCATAACATCTACTGATTAAAAAATAATTGTCAAATTAGTCAAATGAGCGGGTGGAAATAAAACCCTTGGCTTTTTTGATTGTTCGTTGGTTTTCAGGGTGAGAAAATCTCTTAGAACACATGTCGGGGACCTAGACGTTGGAGCCGTTGCATGTGGTTTAGGCCGAGCAATTGGTAATAAGGTATCTTGGACGTTATTGACTCAGTAAAACTGTGATTTTTTGTACGAATTAATCTTTATCGTCTCGGGTAATATGATCAATATGATCACAAAAATTTGACATGCAGGGAGGTGTAGGATTGAGGTTGAGAGTATATGATCGAATAATGTGTTTTGTAAATTGTCACTTTGCGGCACATTTGGAAGCCGTTAATAGGAGGAATGCCGATTTTAACCATATATTTCGAACAATGACTTTCACTCGGTCAACTAACCTTCTTCAAAACGCCGCTGGTATGCTGCGACTCCTGTTTTTGTCTTGCTCTCTTGTCTTCTCCACATATTTATTCTGGCTGCTTTATTCTTCTGGCTTCCCATGGATCCTCTCTGTTGCAGCAGGTGTCTCGTCTTCTGCACAGATGCTTCGGGGTACAAATGTATGGACCTTTTTATGGGACAATTGTCATTTCGTACGTATTTCTCAATTGAGTACGAGTATGAGTGGTTGTTGGTGTTTTATAGGCTGTTCCAGTTAATCCCGACGATGGGAAGCCTGATCTTGCTGAAGCTGATTTTGTCCTCTTTACGGGTGATTTTAATTATCGACTTTTTGGGATAACTTATGATGAAGCCAGGGATTTTGTTTCACAACGATGCTTTGATTGGCTTCGAGAGAAAGATCAACTCAGAGCAGAGATGAAAGGTGGTAAAGTTTTTCAAGGAATGAGAGAGGCACTCATCAGATTTCCTCCAACGTACAAGTTTGAAAAGGGGAAACCGGGTTTAGGAGGTAATATTATATTAAATAACATCGGAATTTCAGATGTGCAGTTAATGTTAGAAGTTTGATTTTGACTTAATAGCATAAGTTAACTTTTAGGTCGAAAAAAGTTCAAACGAATGCTGATTAAGTACTAAAATGCTTGCTTGTGGTTAGGGTATGATTCGGGTGAGAAGAAACGTATTCCAGCTTGGTGTGATAGAGTACTATATCGCGATAACAGACGAACTCCAAACGAAGGATGCAGCATAGAGTGCCCCGTCGTTGCTTCTGTAGTACAGTACGTATCGTCTAAGATCTGATCCCCATCTTTTTTTTTTTTTTTTTCCGGCTATTTACAATTTTCATTCTGCACTATGACACAGATACGAGGCTCGTATGGATGTTACTGAAAGTGATCACAAACCCGTTCGTTGCAAGTTAAATGTGGACATAGCCCACATTGATAGATCAGTGAGGCGACTAGAGTTTGGGAAGATACTTGAGTCGAATGAGGAAATCAAGGCCTGCCTTGAAGCACTACGTGTAGTGCCAGAGACGAGTGTCAATGCGGAACAAATCATGCTCCAAAATCAAGACAATTACAGCTTGAAGATCACGAACAAGAGTGGGGACGAGTTGGCCTTTTTCCAAATCTTTTGTGAAGGTCAATGCACCATTAAGGATGACGAAACACCACCCGAATATCGTCCCCGTGGCTCTCTCGGCTTCCCTCGTTGGCTTGAGGTAGTTTCCAATATCTTATCACCCAAACACATTTTTACTACTCAATATATTCAATGTACTGGTCAATTAGCATTGACCACCTACATTAGCAGCCGCCCTATTTATACAAGTCTTCACATACAAAAAATCTTTTAGTTTTTGCAAGATTTGATTTTTGTGAATATTAAGTTTAGTTTTGTGTGTACTAAATCGAGTTCATCGTTTTAGGTCACACCTGCGGCCGGCATGATCAAGCCTGACGATGCAGTAGAGGTATCTATACGCCACGAAGAGAACCATAAGCTTGAAGAGCTCGTCGATGGGGTCCCACAGAGCTGGTGGTCTGAAGATACTAGAGACAAGGAAGTGATTTTGCTTGTGATTATAAAGGGCAGTTGCTCAAGTGAGACAAAAACTCACCGCGTAAGCATTCGTAGTACCTTCTCTGGAGCCTCGGTACGCGTGGATCAAAATAATGCCACGTCGAGAAGAAACCAAGGAGGTTCCAAGTTTCGACATGCAAACAGTGCTTCTGATATGGCATGAGTATTCTTGCCGTTGGATGCTAAATCGTTGAACGGGCCGTTTATCGACTGCAGTACATAGTTTCATTGTGTAAATAGATTGGTGCCTTAAAGGTTGATTTATATCAAATTTTTTCATTTTTTTAGGTAATGTTTAGGGCTGGTGAACTTTGTCTTTTGTTTTCTGTTCATTCTTTGATTGAAAGGTGGAAATTTTGTGACAAGGCATATTAATTTGTAATTAGTAGTCAATTTTTCGTTTCACAGAAAGAAAGCAAGCAAATTTTCTTGATTGCCGATCTTTGCTACCATTGAATGCCTTGTGACATTATAGAAATATAGTTATTTGAGTTTGAGATTCAAAAAAAAAAAAAACTCAAGAAACATAGGTTGGGGTCCAATTACTACATTATCTACATGGTTGGGGACTACCCATGTAATTCTCCTCATGTTATGGGTACATACTATAGGCATCATGTCAAAATGTCTCCACATATTAACGAATGTTCAACTATGATCATGCACATATACTGTATCTGTATTGTATTGAATAGCTCACTTCAATCTTGCTTAAATAACATCCAAGTTTTGTGGCTTTAGCACTTTTTTTTTTTTTTTTACCCTTATAATTTGCTTCGCTTTTGCTTAAATTGTGAAATTGCAAAATTTGATGCTATGTTTTCGTTAAATCACGTTTTATTTGTCTTTCAAAACACTTATTCTGTTAAAATATGTTGCTCAATTTAACATGTACACCACTATTGATTTTCACTAGCTACGTGGATGGATAGTTGTCATGGAGCCCTATACTCGGCTCGGGATACGCTAATGCGTATGACACTCGGTTTCCATCAATTGTTACGTAATCGTAATGTGTGATTGTAACAAATCTCAAAGGTCAATCCCACCCAACAAATGATGAAGTACAAAGCTTGAAAGGCAACTCTGTAACCACCATACCTACTAAAATAAATGCTAATCATTTCTCCCAACATTCTTTTTCCATCAAACCTCATTTATTAACCTTATTATTATTGATATAATCATAGAAGGGACTTCATTGTCATGAATGTATGTCAAGGAACATGATTTGAAGACAAGACACGCAGAAACTTTTGTACAAATGCTTCTCATTCATCTCTCTTATGAGTAAATGGTCAGTATCTGTTGGTTAGTGCCAATTACTCGGTACAGTAGGAGCAAGATAAAAACTTTGGCCTGCATATACAGACAGCATTAAAATTGCTTAAAATATAAGATCATCTCCAAAAACAGGTAATGACAGTTGCATGTTTCAGCCTTCTGCACATATTAAGATATCACAATGACACAATGTATCCATTCCAAGAATCTTAAACAGATTTGTTATGAATAATTAGGACTATATTACCATAATCTATCTGCTTATCAAACCAAATGGACGGTCGAGATCTTCGTCCCATACAAGTTCCCATAGGCCGCAACAGCATGGTAGTAGCTACATTGTTCTTGTCAATACACGGCCCTAAACCGCGTACATTCTCTTGTACCTCTCACTGTACATCTCGGGATCAGATGCCATGGACATTGAAAACGAGCGCGACAGTGTACTGTTCTTCCTTATATTCCTCATCCTGTTATCTTCCAACCTGTGTCGAACCACGCAGTAACACATTGACCCTATAGTCGTCAGCATTATCGTCCCTCCAACAACAGTCGCGTATATAGCCAGCCACTTCTCTTTGGACCCCACCACGATGTACGTGAGAGAGATAAAAGAAATTGAGATGAAAAGACAGGCTAGCCACATCAACTTGTTGATCACAAACATCAGTTGTTTCTTTGCCTTTTGTTCGATCACCACCACCGACGTCTGAACGACCACCACTGCCAGTGAGATGAATAAAGCGAAGCTATCAAAGAGGAAGAAGATTATGAACGCCGCACTTTTCGCTATGTTGGCTTGTCCTAATGAAACCCCTTCTTTTTTGTCCTCGACATATTGGCCGGGGACGGTGAATATGGCGGCGAAAGCCACGGTTGCGATAAGGACAGCCACAACGGTGGCGGAGTTGATGGCGTTGTTAAGCCCTTCAATGTGTAGTTTCTTCACTTTCTTGGCAATTTTCCTCACGCGGAAGCCCGTTTGGCGGCTTTGTTGGAGTTGGGATTGGACGTCGTGTTTTATATCGCTAACGGTTTGCTTGAGTTGTTTCGCCGCACTCTGGGGCTTTCCGTGATCTTTAGAATGGATAGCTCCAACTTCCCGTAAAATGGCTGCGATTTCAGCAGTTCCAAACTTCTCTGCTATGTCGAGTGGCGTTTCTCCGGCAGTGTTGGTTGCATTGACATCAATACCCTCGGCCATCAGTAGACATTGTACTATCTGACAGGGCATACGAAAAAATTCAGTACAATCTGACATGGCATACAAAACAACTCAGTATTTGGTGCACATGAGTCACTGACGTGAAACGATGTAGACAATGCTACAAGTTGGAATGGAGCTGATGTGGTAGGTCTAAATTGCACCACATTAGCTGCTTGCACAAGATGTGCTACAAACAACTAGCACCAGATTGGGAGTGACATTATATGTATTTATTCGTGGAAAGTAAGTTCAAAACGACGACAGACCTGAGTTTTGCCCTTCTTCGTTGCTATATGAAGTGCAGTATTTCCTTTGTTATCTTTCAAGCCAAGAACGGAAGAGTCGGGTTTTATCAACTCTCTCACGATCTCTACATTTTGTCCCTTCACGGCCATATGCAATGCCGTTTGACCTTTTCTATCAGTCCAAGAGCCAAGAGTGGGATCCTTGTTTAAAACAGATTTAACAGCTTCCAAGTGGCCCATTCTTGCTGTCGTATGAAGGACGGTTTTGCCATTATTTTTTGCAATCTTGGCAAGATTGGAATCAGTGTCCAGAAGTAGATTTACGACGCTGATGTGGCCCTGAGCAGCAGCTGTATGTAAGGCGGTTGAGTTTGCAGAGTCGGTCGTCATGGCCAAGTTAGGGAAGAAACGCAGGAGCTCCTTCAACACATCTATAGCATTTAAAAGCTTATACTTCAGCTAGATACATAATAGGATGAGTATAACCTTCAAAATTTACACATCATCATAAGAATTCAAGCGATACGCTCATCAAATAGCTATTCTAAACTAACTGGGATGGCCAAAATCCATCATACATCATGGGTTCCAAATCTGCAAATTACTATTTTATCATTTTCGTTCTAATTCATCTTCGATCCATTCAGTCATTTGTTCCACGTCAGAATTACACAAGGTAATAGCCAATATAACTACGTGATGTCACAAATTCAAGAGCTTGAATCTAATTATAACATCTTCTTCATACTTATAGCACTATAATCTCCCATAAAGCACAAGTAAAACTCAATCAAGAACAATCTTGAATTCAAATACAAAAAAATCATATCAAGAAAATGGATAAATGATGAACAAGATAATCGACTCACCGGTATGACCATGTTTGGCAGCCACATGAAATGGATCATAGCCATTATTAGCTACAATAGAGGCAGTTTCAACATCCGAGTGTCTCAAGAACTCGCCAACAACTGAAGCATGTCCATTCTCGGCTGCAACATACAATGGAGTCTCCCCTTCTTGATTCTTATTTGACAACAAATCCTTAATCCCATTAGTGATATTCTCAAACTTCTGAAAAATCTCTCTCACTTTCCCCAAATTCCCTGCTCTGGCGGCGAGATGGAGGGGCGAATCCCCCCGTTTCCCGGGCGAATCTCTGCTCCTCCTCCGGTCACCTGCGAAACTTATCTGCCTCTCCATTGCTATCCTAAAACTCTTCTGCTTCTCCATTAAATTTAACCCTCTGAAGCTTTTCTGCTTCTCCATCACCGTTGGATTTCGAAAGCTTTGTTGCTTTTCCATAGTGGGATTGCGAAAACTGCTCTGTTTCTCCATTACAACATATGAATCTCCGAAAATACTAAAAATCTCACTTCTTAGATACTGATTTTTCTGACCCTCTTGATTTTTCAGTAACCACAAATTTTCGCCATTGTCAGAAACTGATGATTAGATAAAACCCAGCTCAAATAGTCAGATGATACTTCTTCCAATAAAAGAAAACCCTAATTTACAGATCAGAAATCCTCAAATTCGTGGAACCAAGAACTGAAAATAACAATCGAGACTCAAATTTGAGAAAATCCAGAGAAAAGTTACCTGCAGGGCTTGTCTGGCACAAGGGCAAAACTTCACTAATCACTCAAATCCTTGAAAATAATCAAATTTTGACTGAACCCACAAAATCAAAAACCTGAAATGAAGAAAATCCACTGGATTTTGCAGACAGGAAGAACCCTAAAGAGTAAAAGACTGAAAATTTCTCACAGAAATAGAGAGCCCCAAAGAGGATTAGGAACATAAAACACCAACCACGTGTGGCACAGAATAATCTAGATATTAACACGGTACAATTATAATCTTAAAAAACACAATTATGGCAGTAAATGCAGCAAATTAGTTATTGGGGAAGCAGTAAATTTTTTTGCTCTGCTACTTTATCTTAGCTTTTTGTTGGGTTCTGATATTGTAGATAGATATCTTTTCTGTATTTTAATTTTTAATTTTTAATTTAAATATGTGTACAGAAACAGAGCGAGGATATATAATTATTGCAAATAGTGGCCGCCATGGAAGTGCACAAAAAAACAGACAAGGGAGGCTGCTGGCATGTTACATTATAGTAAGGTGGGGTGGGGTCCTCTGTAGAAGATGATCAAACCAAAGTAGATTCCTTTCTCTATTACTGTTATGCATATCCCACAAAAATCTCTATTTGATAACTGGAAAATCTACGTTATACTAGTAATATGTAGTTGTTTATGAAAATGAAACGTTCTATAAACATTGAAAAGCTCGACTTTAACAAAGTTAGGCCTTGTTTGACGGTTTAATTGTTCTACAGATTGAAAAACGTAGCTAATATTATTTTTAAATATAGGTTGAAAATGAGTATGATACTGAATACATGTGATTTAGTTAACACCAATGTAAGAGCGCTTAGTGTCAAAGTTGCAATATGTGATTAGACTATTTGACATCGATAAGCTTTTTCAAGACTAGTCATAAAAAACGTATGCATATTTTAGAATTTTTTAACAGAAAATCATTATTATTTACAGAATATAATTTAATATAGTTAACAATTATATTAAAATTTAAGCTGTAGATCATAATATTGTAATTTAATGTTATGTATGTAATGATAAAATTTTGAAATACACCCAATGGGAGTTTGTACTAAAGGAATATTATTTTATTAATCATTATTTTCTAAATAACTCGTAAGTGATACACTGTCATATTGTTGATGGTGCACGCAACTATAAAGATTCTTGCACATAAATCATATAATTCAGTACGTATGGTCCATGTTTAAGAAATATTGATTGCATGTAATTATGGCGCTTTTGATCCGATACTCATATGTAGGCACTTTAAGGTATCTTTATATCGTTGGATGATGGGCACGCATCTCAAATCATCAGGTGGGCATGTGTCGATCATCCGATCAAGGTGCCCACATGTAACAACTTGAGCATTTACAGTATTTATTGGGGCGGAATCATTTGAAAATTAATTATCAATTTACGATTTTACGTGACTAAAATGAATTTCACTTTTAATGATAATCTTTATTTATTTATTTATTTTTTGGTCATAAAAAGTTAAAAAAAATCCTATTATATTACTTGTATAAACATAAACTTATGCCAAAAAATATTTTGATCATAAAATATGAATGGTAATTTAATTAAGATTTGTTAATTATAACATTGATATAAATTTTATTAATGACAGTATTAATTCAGGAAATCAATATTTATGATGTCATAATTAAGATTTTTATTAAAGTTCATTAGTCGTCACATTAATTGAAGGGCAAATAATCAATAGTCATAAATTAGTGATGACATTGGTTCTCAATTCATGAAATACTTAACCTATCACAAAAAAAGTTAGTAAAATGTTTTGCAATAATATTATGATGCTTCATTGCTTTGTACTATTGAAATCTTGGTTCATTGAAAATGGATCAACAAAAAATAATGTAATGTGTGATGTGATACTATATTACTCCCATGCCCCATTTTGATATGCTCGATTTTCTTTTTCGTCTGTCCCAAAATATAGGTTACTTTCTTTATTAATATGAATTTAACTTCTTCATTTCCTAATTTACCCCTATTTATTATACATGATTATTAATAAAAATAAATTATTATATTTAATATATGGGTATATTGAGAAATATACAAGTAAAATTTACCTTTCTAACAAATATTAATTTTAAATTCTTAATCCGTGTGAAAATCAAACTATGCCTATCAAAATGAACGGAGAGAGTATATGATGATTTTTTTTTAAGTAAAAGGTTGAGAATATGTTAGATATTTATTAGTAAGTTAATTAATTTTTGAATTCGGTATAACATAATATGTTAGATATTTTTGAATATCTTATATCTATTATTATTAAACTTATTATCTGATATCTATTTATATTTCAATCCATAAAGATAACAAATCCAACTGCGGACCTTCTAGTTGAAGATTCTTTTCAACGGTCAATATGGGCTCCCTAATAGGACAGAAATAAGATAAAAACTACCATTAATGAGTATAGTTACTGCCCTCCGTACGATTTTAATATACATATTTTCTATTTTGATCTGATCTAAATTACAAATAAGTTCTTATAGTAATAATTTAATTTATGTATTACTTGATTTAAATATCCTTATTTATTATGTAATTTATTAGTATATTTACTTATAGAAAAGACATTTTAGAAAAATTGTAAAAAAATTACATTCTCAACTATAATAATTATATCTTATTAATCTGTGTGAAAAAACAAATATGCCTATATCAAAATGAAATGGAGGGAAGAAGTAATAAATAACATGAAAATGAAGCAACATATTTTTTTTATTTTTCTTTTTTAACAGTTTCTTTTATAGATATCTTATTTGTATTAAAATATTTATTATTATCAACACGTTTTGCTGTGAATTTCAATTTAAATTAAATTTTTTATTATACACATGCATTAAAACTCATTCAATATCCTTCAGAATATAGTATATTATGACAAAGTGATTTGATATATGAATCGAAGTGTGTTATACTGTGCACTGATTTGGCTTCAAGACATGCACATAGGACACCTTCAGAGAAGGGATAAGCAATTTCGTTCGTAGGAAATCAGTTGACTTGAATCGGAGTTTGTTGGACGGAAAAGTCGTAGGATACATGACGATTGAAGATGGAACACACTAAAAACGTGTTCCGTTCTAAACTAATTAACGTTATGCATTGTCATTCTGTGTGACATTGACGCGTACCTAAAAGATGAAGAAAAATTAGTAAGAGGGAGGGACCTCACCAAAAGTAAAAATTGACTCTACCACTTGGCATTGTTAATTGTTTTGAGCTGTGACATCAGCTTTGAATTTTCCACCGTTAAAAATGAGATATGACATATGCAATGACGAATGCTCAACGGTTTAGGCAATGGGATTTTAGGGTTTTAAGAGGATTTATTGATCAAAATTTATTGTGGAAGGACTTATATCATGAGTTTGTTCGGTAAATTTTGAATAAGTAGAAAATATATTTTTTTGTTGGGAAAAAGGAAAATAAAAAATTAAAAAAAAGGATTCTTGGACCAACCAGGGATGAATTTAGATTATAACTCAGACTTTTTTCACCCTTGATCTGCCATTAATTCTACCGATGAAGGCAACGCCATATTTTGATGAATCCCAGAAACAAGATTACGACCAAATATAAGAAAGTGAAAAATGTGAAACTAAATTATATTAGAATTCAACGGATTTGTTCAAGTACCCACTGTGGGTACCGTATGGTACCCACAGTATATAGAGCCACCTGTGCCGCCACATCATCACACCGAAAATTTTTTATTTTATTTTTTTTTTGAATTTTTTTTTGAAATCTACGTTAAGTTAAACGAATAATACATAATCGCCTCGATTGTGCATTCTCACCCGACTATGATTTTTTTTTTCCCGACTGTAGACTGTAAGGTACCCACAGTGGGTACCAGATCAGAACTGTAGAATTCAATTATCAAGTGAATTTAATCATGGATGAAATTTTATAAGACAAGAAGGATATATAAAGGAAGAATAGGAAAAACATTTCTAGATAAGTTGACCACACTAGATGGCCTATGTTATTTTTTATTTTATCAATAATAGAATAAATTACTGAAGGCCTTATTTTTTTTCATGAGTTTGTGTATTTCCGTACAATTTATACACATTTTCAACAACACACACATTTTTCAATACAATACTAACCACACGTTTTATACGAAAATATGCGAACCCTTCAAAAGAACAAGGCCGAAGAGTCGTTTGGAGAAAATAATTTGGGCACATATTCCATTATATTGAAATTTGAATGTAATAATTTCTATTCATAATTATATGTGTGATATAACAGATTTTAAATGTCGAATTAATGAATGAAATTCAACATGAAATTGAAGCCATACACAAGAAAGGGAATATAGGAGGCAAGACATGTGAACTATATGGTCCATTTGTTTGGAAAGAATCAAAGTTCACCAACTTTAAATAAACTATAAAATAAGATTTATTCATTTATTAAGGATATAATATTGAATAATGAGTCCATCCATTGTCATTATTATATTGTTGTCTTATTGTAAATTTTTATACTCAGGTTAATTAATTATTTCATGCGATAAATAATGTATTTTCGAATTACAAATATATGATGACTCGTTTTTTATTATTGATTGGGTAAATATATTAGTAGTTCTATTAATTATGTCAAATTTTAAATCGTCTAATTAAGTAAAGTTTATTTTATCGAATGAAATAATAATGATGTCTTTCTTGTTGGAAGAAATTTCGATGAAACAATAATTTAACTTAGGAGTTAACAATACCTAGATTAAAAATACAACAACTAAAGGAGAAAAATGGAAAACTTAAATTTCAACAGAAGTGCTAAAGAAAAAAAAAAAGTGACTTAATGGGCTAAAAGACTATAGAAATTGATATTCTTGACTTTTCTCACAAGCTAGTTTGGTAAAAAATGCGAGGCCTAAAAATAAAAATATATATTGCCAATTTACTAATAAATACAATTCATGTTCTTGACTTTTCTCACAAGTTAACGACGCCGTTCATGTTTTTGCAAGGGAGGCTCGTTTCCAAGCTAGTCCTATTTTATTTTTTGATGTACCTGATTACATTGTGGATTATATGAACTCTTGTTGTAATATTTGTCATTAATGAATCTTTATATTCAACAAATAAAATAAAATAAATACAGTTCATTTTTATCATTGCTAATTTCTTATCATAAGAAATTGATGTTTTCAAAAAAATAACAAAAAAATGAAATTCTTTGATGTGCCACGGGCTGATCTGATCCGTTACAAGCATAGTGGGCTGAAACAAACCCTAGGTTTCTGGTCCAATTAGCTTTTGGTGAGGACGGATCAGTAGTGTTCTACTAGTAAACGTACCCGTGCGTTGCACGGGCATCTTCCACTGAAAAATGTAAATTTTTTTCAATAATAATATAGTTTCTTATCTTACAGCACGACAGTTGTATTTGAATTCATTTGTGCATCATTATCATCATAGACCATGATGATTATAAACTTTTTAATTTATTTAGTATTATAAAATTTAAGTGTTTTTATGTTTACATCCACGTGCGATCATATAGGTCCACCAGGATTTTACGGTAAACCCGAGTCTTTTATCGGGTTTGACTAACCATTAGGCATCATCCGGCTTGGTTTTTTGGTCTGATCGCGAGTTTCCCAATCCAACTGCTGGGGTCTGGTTGGGTTTCAAAGCAATGAAAAATAAAATACTTATGACATTGAATTCCAACTTCAAATAATTAACGAAATATTTGTAAATGACAACTGTGTCAATTTACAATAAAATAATCGAGATTATAGTTTATTTAATAAATAATTAAAAACATATAAATAAAAATAGTAGTAATTTGTTACAAACCATAAAAATGCAATACGATACTGCTCAACATTAAAAACAATGCAACATAAAGGGCATGCAAAGATTTTATCATTGAAAATATTTATCATGATGCAAACCATTACTCAAAGATTTTCCAATTTCTAAATTTCAAGTTCATAATTTATTTGAAAATTAAATATTTGAAAAAAATATTTTCACAATCGTATTTACTGTGAAAATTATATTAACTTATAATCTCTTCATTCATTTAGAGTATTTCTTATATAGATAAATACATAGTTTACGACTATGTATCATATATTTACAAAATTAATTTTAATATTTAATATGTTATTTTTTGGACCAATTAATGCATTACAATTGAAAATTGATAAAAATATATGAGTTTCTAATAAACATGCAAAAAATTTACGGTTTTCAAAAAATTTGTATTCGAAAGTATTCAAGTACGCAAAAAATATAAATTAATATTATAATTATAATAATATAAAATTAGTAAATGATGTAAATTTACTGAAGGTCATACGAAAAATAAATTGAACTTAAATTACTATATAAGAATTATTTTGTAACCAACAATTATTCAATCGACCAATTCCGAATATTGGGTTTAAAATTTCGTAATATATGTTAACTATATTTATTAATAAAATTGAAAAATAAATGTATGTTTTATTATTTTTATGACATAATTATCTCTAATATTAATTTTTAATTAAAAATTAATAGTGAATTAATAGTGATCAATTGTTAAATTATTTTTCTCGAATAATACATCTTTCAAGTTTCACAATCAAAATGACAAAAAAAAGAATAATATCGTCATCTGCCTACTAATTAGCTTATTGTTATGAAAATAATTTAATTAATTAATAATTATTGATTTAAATTGAAATTAAGTAATTCACATAATCAAGTTAATCAATCAAAATCTTTTTTTTTTTAAACCCAATATGTGTCTAAGTTAATTTTTTTAAAACAAAAATTGCATTGAAAAAGAAAATAAGAGAATTTTTATTAAAAAACTAAAAAATTCATTGCATATTGTGCCATTCCCATTGCACAACTGCAATGCACGCCGCATTGCAAAAATGCGCAAAGCCGTGTTTGGCATTAATAAAAAAGAATAAAAAAAATTTACATCATAATAAATGCAATTTGGGAGGGAAAAAGAAGCTTTTACTTCTCTTTTAGTATATATATAGATTAAGTGACCGAAAGAAAAAAAATAGTGAAAAAAAGTTGAATTTCTCAATTTGAATTTGGAGGAAATCATTTATAGCATGGAGAAAATTTTTGGTACTCTTTTTATGCTGCACTCGACGTTCTAAATTAATTAATTGATACTAATCATTTATGTATGAAATCTTATATATATTCATCTGATTGGAAACAATACGGTTAAAGTATTTGATTGGAAAATTTGTGACAAATTTTCATACTAAACTACTTAACTAAAACAATTTGGAAAAATCACAAACAAACTACCTACTTTAATTTCCAAACTAAACCAAACTACTTTCTACTGCCATTTGTTTCATTTAAAATCATAGCAAAACAAAAAGAAAAACAAACATATACCGAATAAGTTAATATTTATGAATAATACACTGATAATATTAGTGATAGTGAAACTAATATTACACCCAAGTTTGGGTCTCTTTCAATGGTACAAAGACGATATGCTATTTTGAATGTCGTTGGCTGATGTCTTTGTTGTTGGTTTTTTTTTTGGGGATGGGGAGGAGCGGGGGTTGTCAAACTGATGTCATTTCTTTTAAAATACTTCAATCAAATAATAATAATCTTTAACTCTTAAATCGATGAGGAGATGCTTAGTGGTGGTTGTAATTTGTAAGAAATAGTGTTGCTCACTATTTTTTTTTTCTTTTTTTTATACTAATGTATTTATCCATCATTTATGATGTTTCATAAACATTATTTTTTAATAAATTATTTTTAGTTTCACAGGTAATGATTTATTTTCTTAGTTCTTTTGTTTGGGGGTGGGGGAATACTTTTATCACTTCACAGCCACCTATTTGTTATTTATTATTATATTTATAAAAGGATGATTTCCCTTTGAAAAATCTTACCAAGCAATCCCTTAATCAGTTAATCTTTTAGTCAAATTTAAAATTTTAACTTATTTCTTGAATCCATATATTTCTATTGATTGATGAGTTCAGTCGTTCCGATCAGATTGGCTCCTAATATTTACTTGAGCACCTTGACACAAGTTACACGTGCACTTTTGACTATCTATTCAAGATGTCACTTTTGACTTTGTATAATTTTAATCCGCAATTAAGTGGTTGACATTTTGTAAATTGATAGTATAATTATGTATAATGACATGTAATTTTACAAGATCTTCCGCTACGCGTTCATCAACAAAGTTATCAATTAAAGTTGTATAAATAACATAAAATAAATAACTATATGCACATTAACATAACTCGTATAATCAAATAAGATGATAGAGTAACAAATACTTAATTAGTACAATTTAGTGTATACTTCAATATTCAATTTCGAGTTTTGAATTCATATTCAATATTTTGCACAGTGATAAGATTGTTGGCTTCCGTCTCCTGGAAAAATTTAAAAAACTATCAGATGGTTTTTTAACTATAGAACACTTGGCTATTTTGAAAGTCCGACAGATCTCCATTTTAAAATCCAAAACCAGATCTAGAATTAGTACGATGAAAAAGAGCTCCAACAATTTTGAAAATTTTCCGGCGATACTGTGGCTGCCGATCAAAGTTTTGGCAATAATTTTAGGCAAAAAATGTTGTAAAACTTTAACCGACCGCCGTGATGTTGCCGGAAAATTTTCCAAATTGGTAGAGCTCCCATTGCAGTATTGATTTTAGATCTGGTCTTGGATTTCAAAACGGAGGTCAGACGAGCTTTCAAAATGACCCGATGGTTCCGTAACTATGGTAAGGATGATGATGCTGAAACAGGATTATATTGTCCATCTCTCATCTCAGGCAGGACATTTCTGGTACCATAATATTTCAAGGCAACACAATAAAAATAAAATGTGACACTATTAACAGAATAAGTGGTCAACAAATTAAAAATGAGACATTTTTAAAGTACTAATATTGAAACCTTATATAGAGCATCTCGTACCCATATACATCTTGGTGTATGGAAATGGGTGCATAAATGGTGTGCCTAGTATGCTATACAAGATTTTACGTTATTCAAGCTCAACAATGTATTGCATCTCAAGATACCTTCAAGCTATGACCGAGCTCTCCTCTGTATAAATTGTTTTTCACAAGCAACTTCTTGGAAAAACTGAGCCACTACTTGATCCTCTTGCATTTTCACAATATGCGAATGTAGGTCTTGTTCGATGATTTACATACGTAAGCCTTATGTCTTGCAATCTAATCCCTGAGCATGGATTGGTTGAACTACACTGAAATGTCATTGCTGCTTGTGTAGACGATGTTCCCTTAATATTCTTGAATGTCACTTGACTAATTCTTACTCCAGAATCCTGCATGCGAACAAAAAAAACGTTTTCCATCAAATTTTTATATGTACTGTAATTTACGCTAGGCGAGCTCAATATACTATTATACCTGACGAGGACATATATTATTTGGACAATACTTTTGATCGATGATTATAGGGTATCCAACATTCTTCATGACCAGGTTTCTAAAGTTGATGTTCCTAGCGTAGCCACCGCTAGGCCTTGCCCATGTCTTTAGCCTCACACCATTTTGTGTCTTCGTAAAGACACAATTTGTCACCGTCACGTTTTGGACTCCAGCTTCATTGAAACTATTACCTAAGCTTCCAATACTAAAGCACGAAAAATAGATAAAAATTAGTGATGATAAGAAGTCGATAATAGTTATATGATGTGAAAATGGCCTACGGGTTGGGTTGGGCCGGGCAGGTTGAATGTTACCTGATACCATGTCCAGGTCCACATCCAATTTTCTGAATCCACACATTCATGGAGCCTTGTCCTAGTGATATGCAATCGTCTCCTGTCCTAATTATACTATCCGTAATTGTGACACCCATCGAGTACTCAACATGAATGCCATCAGTGTTTGGGCTTCCACTTGGAGCAATTATTCTCAAATATTGTATTTTCACATTATTGCTACGGTTAATGGCAATGTTCATTATCTGACTATTATATGATGTAACACCACGAATCAATACGTCATTGCACCATTGCAACGATATCGACTGCATTCAAATTAAAGAAAATAATGACATTGGAACAAAATCCATGAATAAATTACTAAAAAACATATTTACATGAGTACTAATGTGCATGTCACTCACTTAACAAATTACTACAAGTATATGTATTCGAGAGTATTGGTCACTAACTCATACGTGAAATTACTCAAAAACATATTTACACAGCAGTAGAGGTCAGCAGTCAAGTGTAACTCACCCTTGCTCCTTGAGGGCAATTTTGTCCATGTCTTCGACACGACCAATACCGACCTCCTTTAGCATCGAGGGTCCCACCAACAATCGATAACCTACTAACTCTATGAAACAAAATCCAATACCCCAAATTCCCAATCTCATAAATATTATCAGGAGGAACAAGTTTTCCTTGTATTGAAAATTGAATCCTGCTTCTACATGGACCAGTAAATCTAACAGATTTTATCAAGAACGTGCCACGTGGAACAGTTAACGTCGCCGGTCCAGCTGATCTACACGCCGACGTCCATGCTCGGAGAAATGCCGCGGTCGAGTCTGTTCTCCCATCACCTCTGGCTCCAAAGTTAACAACATTGTACGCTAATGCTCTAGTAGGAGATGATATCAATTCTATTATCAATGCTGCAAAATATACCCAAGAAATTTTCTTGGACTTAGCCATTTTTATGGTTCTATAAGAATGGAAGAGAAGTGAACGTATATATATGTAGTCAAATGATTAAAGAATGGATTAATTAATAAGTCATTAAGATGGGAATCTAATTACATGAGTTAGATCTCAATTCACGGAAGGGGGTACTGCAGTACGTACGGTGACATATGTGATGACTTAATGGTGCATGAGAATTTATATTTATTGATTAAATAGGTCAATATTTATTGATTAATGATCCATAAAAGACGCAGGGGATCATATGATCAAACCTTGTATGCATTGTGGTTTAAGATCTAAAAGGAAAATATATGATCGAGAATTGAGTTCGAATTTGAAGAAGAAATTTTAATTGTGGACCGTATGATCAACTCAAATTCACAATGACGGATTTAAAAAATTTACTGGCATGAACTGTAATTAAAAAAAAAAATATTACGTCCACTAACATTATATTGAAAGGAAAAGAATTTCCATGTAATTTTTTTTTTCTTTTATTTTTTGGCATTGAAGAGACAACTTGATCTTGAAGTAAAATTGTCGTAACTTTGCATTGAAAAGTTTGAATTGAAAAGTACCTGTAAAATGTTTTCGAATTTTAATTTAATAATTAAACTTTTCGGTAGTAACTTGTTGTCACAGTAAAAATGCCCCAAAAATTAAAAGAAACTTGCAACTCCATCTAAGAATTTACAGTACTAATGGTTGTTCCTTTTTTTTTCTTTTCTTTTTTCTTTTCCAAGTACTTGCTTTGCTTGAAGTGTTGTAATTAATGGTTCAAATATTGTAAACAATGATGCTCCATTGTGTGAGATGCGATAAATTAGACAAGGGTAATGTTTATTAATCATGTACAAAATGAGAAGAATTTAACACATCAATAGCTTTTCCAATTCCATTTGTGTAATAGATTGAAGTTTGGAACCGTTTATATATGAGTAGTACGTATTTGGTACTCAATCAACGGTAAAAGTAATATAAAATATAGCTAGGCATCAAGTTCAAGCTTCAAACTTAAATCACGAGCTTGAATAAGTCTAGACAGCCAAGACAGAAACAAGCATAACAAGACCGAGGTTCGTGCTTGGTGTTGCACGAGCCTTCTAAAACAACACTATACAGCTTAGCTTACTAACAATCAAGAATTGTTTTGCAAACACTCGCATGTCGACCCTTTTTTCACAAGCAACTCTTGGGAAAAACTTGTCCAGCACTCGATCCTCTTGCATTTTCACAATATGCTAGAGCAGGTCTTCTCAGACGATCTACAAATGTGAGTCTTACGTCTTCGAGTTTAATTCCAGAGCATGGATTGCTGGGACTACACCGAAATGTCATTGCTGTTTGTGTTGATGATGTTCCCTTGATGTTTTGGAAACACCACTTTACTAAACCTAACTCCAGAGCTCTGCAAATAGTAGAAATATTTTGTATAAAATCAAAGTTATATAATGGAAAAGATTAAAACATACTTTTCTAAGCAAGCCTTGTGTGGTGCGCTCAATCTTGAGTGAGTGTGAGAATCTTCTTCACTACAAATTTAGATATTTTATCACATTTTCAATCTATCTGACTGTTTCTTATCCAATTAAAACAGCTCAAATTTATATAAATAGGTTTATTAATTTAATAATGTGGAATGTTTTGATTGGATAAGACAACTTGAAATAGCAGTTGGAACTGTAGATCTCGAATCCTTCAATACATAGGACCTCTAGTGTTCACACCATCAATGTGGTACAATCACCTCACTATAACTTTTCCCTAAGTGAGTGGTATCGCTATATTTAACATACCCCGTGAGGACATTGATTGCTCGGGCAGTATTTTTGATCAATGATGATAGGGTTTCCAACATTCCTCATGATGAGATTTCTGAAAACAATGTTCGTTGCGTAGCCACCACTAGGCCTTGCCCATGACTTGAGCCTCACACCATTTTGTGTCTTTGTGAAGATGGAATTTTGAACAGTCACATTTTGGACTCCACCTTCATTCAAACTATTTCCTAAGCTTCCAATACTGTGAATTTAATTTTAAAAAAGGACAAAAATTAGTAATAAAAAGCATAGGTGGAGCCAACGGAGACATGGGTGACGACTCTCCCACCAATATCATTTTTGCCCTTGAGAACTAAATTTTCTGACTCTGTTACTGATTCATAAAAGACTCTTCAATCTTGTCATAGAATAGTGGTAGTTACCTTATACCATGACCAGGGCCACATCCAATTCCTCCACCCACACATTCATGGAGCCTTGACCAAGTGATATGCAATCATCTCCTGTTCTAATTGTACTTTGTGATATTGTAACCCCCATTGAGTACTCAACATGAATGCCATCAGTATTAGGGCTTCCACTTGGAGCATTTATTTTCACATTTTGTATTTTCACATTATTGCTATGGTTAATGGAAATGTGCATTATCTGGCTGTTATACGAAGTCAAACCGCGAATCACTACGTCGTTACACCATTGCAACGATATTGACTGCATTCAGATTAAAGAAAATAAATAATTACCAGAAAAAAGAATCAATCAAAGTAAAATTACAGAAAAACATATTTACAAGACAGTATATGTCAAGATTGAAGCGTGACTCACCCTAGCTCCTTGAGGGCAATTGTTGTCCACGTCTCCGACATGTCCAAAAGCCGGCTCCTCTAGCGTCAATGGTTCCACCGATAATCGATAGCCTACTAACTTTATAAAATTCAATCCAATGCCCCAAATTTCCTATTTGATAAAAATTATTAGGAGCCACAAGTCTTCCATGTATTACAAACTGAACCCGATTTCTGCATGGACCAATAAATGTGATTGATTTTATCAAGAATGTGCCACGAGGGACTGAGAATGTTGCCGGTCCAATCGAGCGGCATGCTATGCTCCATGCTTGGAGAAAAGCCGAGGTCGAGTCTGTTCTTCCATCACCTTTGGCTCCAAACCTGATCACACTGTAAGCTGATGCTCCAGAAGGAGATGAAATCAATTCTATGACGAATGCAAGAAAATATATCCAAGAAAATGCCCTGAAAATCTTGGACATTGTTATGCTTTTCTTGGAGTGGGAAAAATTTTGAATGATAGATATGATGACTTCGGAAGATAGATGAGCACTGGAATAATATATAGTAAGAAAATAATTAAAATGTTATTGATAATGGATTTCTTGGGATCAGAGATTAATCCATTTATTGATTAAAGATCCATGAATGGCGCAGCAAACTAGTAATTCTATGCTTATATCATGTGACTTCTGCTAACAATTTCCTAAAATAATGTCTATGTTTAATCTTTTGTTCTACGCTTGGTACAAAAAATGCTAAATATTGTACTTTTAGAGGTATTTCAAACAATTTCCTAACGTTTGTTTGGTCGCTTTTGAAGTAGGAAATATGCTGTTGAAATTGTTGGAAACAATCAGTAATAGAATATAACAACAGTAAATCAAATTTTAAATTTAATTAATTATTCGGTACAATACTACAATACAATTCGAATACCTAAATAGAACTAGAATAAATTACAATTCAAAGACCGGCTACACACAGAAGATTGAGGCTAGCAAGATGTTATATTCTATAACAGAAATTCGCCTCTACTCTCGTGCTTGTAGTTCGATGGACATCTGTTATCAAAATTCAATAATCTGTCGCCAAAAATCTAGCACTCGATTTTTGGTACGGGCGGATTTACTTGGTGCCTTTTTCCCCCCTCTATCAAGAATTCAGGTGATATTGATCTCTGATTCGTTTTCATATATAGAGATAGACAAATTTGCAGTTGATAGGTTTCTCGAGACGATGCGTCTATTCACAAAAGGGGCATCTGTTCAATTGCACCCTTTCGAACTCGAAAATAATAAAAAATAAAATTAAAATTGGATTCTCAAAAAATTATGAATTCCCAAGCGCGGAAGGCCAAGGCCTAATCTTTGACTAATATATAAAGAACCCATCACATGGCCCACTCACATGGCCCTTTACCCATTTTAACATGTCTATGTAATGCATACTTATAAACCATCAATTTCAACCTCACATATCCCATGGGATAACTTTACATTCTATTTCTATACAAACACTTTATAAAGTCTAAGAGAAATCTAACTCGAAGCATGAAAAGTTACGAATTTGAAATAAGTAGTTAAACATTAGGTCACAAAAAACTAGGGTACTATGAAAGAAATTGTCTTACTAAAGAAGTTACAAAAGTAAAATTTCTCATCAAAAAGTTAATTCTCCAATCCATCATATCGAGGTGCGTATGTAACAATTACATTGAGTGGAAGCAATAAGAATCCTTTTGGAAATGCTATATGGTGGTGTAATCAGGGACGGTTCTGTTTTTCGCCGGGCTTGAGTCGAACTTTAAAAAGTTTTCAAAAATGGGCTTTTATTTATTTATTTATTTATTTTCCTAAAAATTGGCCCCTTTATTTTTATTTTTATTTTGAGTAAAGCTAATCTAAAGCGATACACAAGATTAAATTAGCAACAATAAGAATTAGTCAAACACACAATAATAAGCCAACAAAAAATGTAAAAAGCTCAGTCAGAGCGCCAACGCAAAGGTAGGTAAGCTGACTAACTTGTTGGCTTCTCTTTCTTTGAGTTCTCTCTTTCCCCCCCTTTTTATTTTCTAACAACTTACTTAGTTTCTATCTCTCTTTTTTTTTTTTTTTTTCTTGAAAGTCCCAGTTTCTCTTCAAGTAAGTCTCCTCTAATTCAAGCAAAATTGGTAATCTCCAGTTCAAGCAAAATGAGTTAAATTTCTTTTAAGTTAAAAAAAAGGCCTATAAATTTGGATTCAATACTTGATTTTGTCTATTATTTTACTTAAAAATAGGTGACAAATTTTATTGAATTTAAATTTGGGTCCTTTTTCTATTAAAAAATTTTTTTGAACCTTAGCTATAACGGACTAAAATGGGCCCCCCGAAGGTTTGGGCTTGAGTTGATCTACTCACAAGCCTCAAGCAAAACCGTCCCTGGGTGTAATCCTCCCTCGCAGGAGGATAAAATGATCATTTTATTTTACTGTATCTGGTACGATACACCCTATAGTACTCAGATGCCCATGTAACATTTTTGAAATCGTTCTTTAAGATGCTATATACGATCAAGTCGTAGCTATAAAAGCTTCAAGTCGAGTCATGCATCTATACATGACAAAGAGCTTACCCTAACACAAGAAAATGATTATATTCAAAACTCAGCTCTTTTATGCACAAAAACCAGAACGAATCCAATATGATGCTATGCACAAAAATGTAACCACTAAGATTCTCATCAGATCAAAATTGCACCAAATATAAACACGCGCGCAAGTGCTCAGAAAGCAGAATTCATAATTTATTATATTACAGAGAAGTTGAAATTTTGAAAACAGAATATTTACTTTCTTCTTCCTTAAAGTATTACTTAGTTGTCCAATGGGTTGTGAGGGTCGATTACTCCGGAGACACAGGCGCAAGTCTTGCATGCTCAATTTCTGCACATAATGAATAAAATAAAATAGTGATGGGATATTAATTTCTCACTCTTTCAAACAATTAAAAAAAATAAAAAAAGAAGAAAAAAAGACTTTCATTTAGATGCGTTTATTGATTAAAATTATTTGCAAAATTAAGTGACGAGGGTTCAAGAATACGATATTTGTGTATAATAATGAGCACTAGTATTATAGAAGATCAGTTTGGATTAGATTTGGACTCATCGACTCATTTATAATAAATTTTAACTAATGCCCCCGACATATAATTTACTAGGTCAGGTGAGGTTTACTAACTAACATGGTTAATATTAATTTTTAATTGATTGAGTATATCGAAGTTAATTTTTAGATAAACGAAAATTTAGATGAAGCTAAATTAAATATCATATCAATTACTACATCCGTCCCAAAAATATAGTCCACTATTCCTTTTTCGTCTGTTATAAAATATAGGCCACATTCCATTTAAAGATGTAGTTAAAATATTACTTGTTTTTTATACTCTCATTTAATGTACATTGTTATCATCAAAATAGAGTAGTTAAAATAAAATATCTAATAAATAAGAGGGCATATTAGAAAAATATTCTTGAATTTTACTTTTTAAATACTATTAATTATATTTTTCTTAATCTTTATGAAAATAAAAATGAACTATATTTATGGGACGGAGGTAATATAATTTATAGCGAAGCAGTCATAGTTGACAAATAGTAGTGTGGCAAAATTAATCTATGTCGGTGTGATACTTATTGGACTGCAGCAACTTGGGCTATACTTAATTTGGGCCTTACATTATATTCGGTGCTGACCTAGCTCGATAGATGCTTACCTTGCTGCTACACTGTTGAAGCCCAGGTACTGGGAAGGATATGGTATGAATAAACCCAGCCCATCAACTATAGGGCATACTCTTATATTCTCCGGAACACTCCACTGCAGCTTAAGTGCAGAAATATACTTAAATATCACAATCTGATAATAATTTTTAAATATCATGTCTTGATACATTAAATTTTTTATAATGTTTTTCAAAACTTATGTTATTTTTCATAACATATTAAGTATTTTCCATTAATTTTTTTTTACCATAAAATAAAAATCAATTTTGACAATGAAGTACTTAACCATTTGCTGACATACCGTTGCTCCAGTTGGGCAATTCTGCCCAGATTTCTTGCAAGACCACAAATTAGACCCTTGTCCATCTAGGGTTCCTCCAATTATAGAAACTCCGGTGACTCTTACGAACATGATCCAATTATTGGAATTTCGAAGAACATTTTAATCCGATGGAGCAACAAGCTAGCTAGAGTGCGCGTATTGTTATCCCAGTGTTTTTTGCATAGTCGCCGTAAAAAGTTGTAGGTCCGAGCAAGTAATTTCCCCGTGGGACGTAGATGGTGAGTGCCAGTGTAGAATCAGAGGCCAATGTCCATGAACTCAAGAATGCTTTAGTGGAATCAGTTTTACCATATACAGGGATCTCTTTCTAAATTAAGGTCATGTTCGTTTCAGTATAATCTTAGGAATATCATTGGGTGGGCCCGGTTTTTCTCCTAATTGGCAACACACCCTCCAATCAAAATGTATAATTTGGTCAAATGTTGCGACTGAACACCCAATTCCTGAAACGAACAAACCCTAAAGTTTGAACATTAATTTGAGCATCAATGGAGTGAATTAGCAATGGCAGAGAGTGATGAGAAGTGGAAGGAGGTGTAGATGAAATATGGGCAAGCTAGAAGGAGTCTCAGAAGCTAAGAGCTATATATCTATATATAGGCTGTAAGTTAAGTGCAAATCTTATATTTCATTAACTGGGCTAGTTATCCAGTTAGTTGTTGAACTTTGTTAGAGGTAAAAACAAGCATACAAATAGTAAAATGTGACAAAATTTCCCACATTACATACATTGCTTAAAAAAATCGACCGAGTTGTAAAATTGCCACATGATTGTTTGTATGAGTGTGTGTACATTTTGTTCATACATGCAAGTAGGTTTTACCTTAATTGTAGACCTACAACTAAAATTAATTATCTAATATAAATACATTAGGTTCCAATGAGTTGAAAATTAATATTAATTTAAACAATAATGTATGTACTCCTAAATGTTTATCATTGTTGATTTTGTCCTTAATTATTAAAATAATAATTAATGATTTCACATTCAATATTATAATCAAGAACATTCTAATTATGCTCTCATAAATAAACATTTAGGAACTCTTTATATATTTGTCCTTGTCGCCATTTTAACTTTAGTTCATATTAGAAGATCTAGTGCGTTTTAATTAAATTAAATTAATTAAATGTTATGTATAACGGCATATTCTTTTCTTTTTTTTTTTCAAAAAGAAATTATTAATTTTTATGGAATTCACTTAATTCTCAGCTGAGGACACTACATATTGTATGAATTTTTGAAGTTCATCGAATTCTATACCGAGGACACTCCTCTCGAAAAAATTGTAAGGAAAAGTATATGCATAAGAAATCCTCTTTCTGTAGGGAAGGTACACTTTGGCTACAACTTTAATTTGTCCATAGAAATAAAAATATTTGAATATTTGAATGTAAGTTGATTGGCTTTTTTAGGTTCTAAATTGATCGATCGATGGCCAGCCGTTATGTAAAAAAAATAAAAAATAAAAAATAAAAAAATTAAAGCTGGTGTATTAACTAAGATCTCAGAATAGTTTATCTTATCTTTATCAGTCGCAGCGCTAGGATATGTTTTCATTGTAATGCTTAATTAATATAGAGATAGCATTTCTGAAAAAATAGAACCCAAAATGAGGCTAAAGAAACAAAAAAAAAAAAGAAAAGATGATACTTATATTCTTTGTATACATACATAATACAAGGTATGTATCAACATCTTCCGAAATAAAAATATTTTTACTCCATCCGTTCCACTAAGATAAGCTTATTTTCTATTTTCGTTTGTCCCAAATTATTGTCCACTTTCCTTATTAAGAGTGTGGTTTATTTTCTAATTGATAAAAATACCTTCGGAATATTAAAAATCTAGATATTCCATCTCTCAAGGATATTAAATATGTTCACACTACTTTTTTTTTGTTATTTTATACAAGCGCAAAATAGGAAGAATATAGAAATACTTTGTAATTCTAACAATATTTAATATGTTTTTTAAATACGTGTAAAAAATAGCAGGTGCCTATCTTAGTGGGATGGAGGGAGTATATATTAATTACCATTTCAATTTATAAAATTTTGATGCATCATAAATTTATAATCATCCTTATAAAGAAACTACTCTATAAATCATGAGTACATGACATGCAAAAAATTATGTATAAGTTTATTTTTTAGGAAATTTTCAATAAGAAACATATGGGAATTGTATTGCGCCAGAAGAGACAGATTACAGACGGGCAGCTAGGAATTATTGTTTAGAGATTCAGAAAACATGCTGATGAGAATTTCAATTTATTGAGGGCAATCTGTTTTGGACACAAGCTGTCCAATTTCATTTATTAATCTAGAAAACTTGCGAGGCACTATGCATAAGTTAACCTACATATCAAAGCAAGAAATTTTTTTTTTGCCTACTCTTGAAATATATATATATATATATATATATATATACACACACATACATATCAGGTGTTCGATACTTAGGGCCAATTTTTTTAAAAAAACATGGCTTCTTATTTATGGGTGGTAAATATCAATTAGTATGATTAATCACTAATATATGATCATCTTTTCATACTTCTCAAAAACTCATCTTTACATCGTAAATAAGGAAGGAAAAAAAACTCTTCTCTACTTTTCAATCACAAATTCAAAAATTATTTTCTCCAAATTAAGGCTCTCCCAAACAAGACCCATCATTAGATGTTCGGTGCCCTAATTGAGACTTGATAGTGGAATTTTTTTGTATTAGTTTGAAAGTTCGGGACCATTTTCAAAATAATAATAATAATAATAATAATAATAAATAAATAAATAAATAAATAAATAAATAAATAAATAATAACGAAGAAAGAAAGAAAAGTTGAAAGGCAAACGTCTAAATTAAGCGCTTGATGATAAATTGATAATGCAGTGAATTTAGTTGAAGATATATAGATCAGTTATCATGCTTATTTACTAAACGTGTATAGCATTAATTACGTTTCGTTATTCTTGTTATGATTGGTTCATGCATTATAGTTAATGTGAAAATCATGAAAATATATAACGTGATACAGGCAGAAGATTGCGGTCCGCCGGGAAAGACGCATCAAGGCAAGTGAATTACATTATTAATAATTCATTCTTATTTTATATTTTTATTACTAGCTACCTTGCGAGTCCAATTGACATATGTCACTTGTGACAATTTAAAAATGTAAAATTAAATAAAAATTAAAGAGACAAGAAAATGATTGAGGGCATATTCACTACAAGAAATTTAACTTTTAGGGACGACATGTCATCCCTATATCTTCGTCCCTGTAGATAATTAGGGACAACATCAAGACTATTAGGGGTAGCATAATATTATGCCGCCCTTAATGATCTATAGGAACGAAACTAGTCGTCCCTAAATGCCCAATTTTTAGTGGTGATTGGACTTAGTGTGCATGTATATAATTATATATAGATTAATTATGAGATAACTTAATTGTTCGAATAATTGAACCACAATATATATATATATATATATATATATATATATATATATCATGATAAATTTCATAATTTATTATGATAATTTATTTAAGATTGAATTATAAATCTAATGTAATTATGTAATTAACATCTTCAACAATCGATTTATAATATATTAAAAACAAAATATTGTATTGATTAATATCGTGAATACTATAGTACACACACATACTCTTCAACCAAAGTATATATTAACTTTTGTGCCTTCCCTTTCATTCATATGAAAACTTATCTTCCCTCGTATAAAATATATCATGCATATATTTATACCAATATATGCTGATATTTAAATTATAATTTGTAAGTTCTAAAAAAAATCTGTATATATGTCTACAAACAGCCGTTGGGTTGAACCAAGCCAGAAGACTTCCCGTCAGCATTAACACATGATGACTGAGCTGGTTCATTTCTGTAAGTGAGGTCAACGTCTTCCAACGTTATACCACTGCATGGATTTCCTTTACTGCAATCAAGCTTCATTGCAATTTCTGTTGTCGAGCTCCCATGTATGTCTTCGTACGTTATATCACTAATCTTCACGCCCGAAACCTTAACAAAAACAAAAGGTTAAGGTTATACACCCGCTCTGAAATTAGATCTGTTGTTTTATTTTCTGTCTTATAAACTGTTAAATTCGATCAAAATGAGACGAGTTTTTGACTCTTCTAATTTGAGTTAAAAGAATAATTACCTGATTGGGACAATTGTGATCACTGGGACAGTAATTTTGGTCGATAATTATGGGATTTTCGACATTAACCATGACTAAATGTTGGAAAAGAACATGTTTAACAAATCCATTGCTAGGCCTTGGCCATGTTTTCACCCTCACCCCATTTTGAGTTCCTGTAAATGTTGATGATTTAACTGTCACATCTTGTACACCGGGTTCTTGCATATCCCATCCGAGACTCCCGATGCTGCAAAAAGGCACACACATTCATTTACCTAGCTATATATTAATCACTCAATACTTAAATTCTTTAAGATAAATAATAAAATTATCATGAAAAGTCTTTGAATATTGGAACCTTATTCCATGGCCAGGGCCACATGCAACATTTTCAATCCACAGGTTGGTGGCGCCAGGGCCTATGGATACACAATCATCTCCGGTGCCAATTTTAGCGTTCATGATTGTAACTCCGGTAGATTTCTCGACATGTATTCCGTCGGTGTTTGGGCTGTTTGCCGGTGCTGATACCCTAACTCCGGCGAGCTTGGCATTTTGGGTTCCGTAAATTAGAATGTGAAACTTTTGACTATTGATTGAAGATAATCCATTGATCACGATGTTGTTTGAGTTGTAGAATGCTAGTGTCTGTTTATCAAGGATACAAATGTACAGATAGTTGAAATTAAAGTTTGACTTTGTTTGAATGACTTAGAGCTAACGATAGTATAATACTAATAATGTTAGGTTTAATTAACATACCGTTGCGCCATTTGGGCAATTCTTGCCGGAATTCTTGCAAGCCCACAATTGGGTCCCTTGGCCATCTAGGGTTCCGCCAAGTATAGAAACTCCGGTGACTCGTTCAAACTTGATCCAGTTACCAGAATTCCCAATACCATTGTAATTAGATGGAGCCACAAGAGTGCCATCTATGCGGAATGTTATGGCAGTGTTTTTGCATGACTCACCGGAAAAACTTGCAGCTCCGAGCAAGTATCTTCCCGGGGGGACGTAAATGATGGCTGGCTGTGTAGATGAACAGGCTGAGGTCCATGCACTCAAGAATGCCTTGGTGCAATCAGTTTTTCCGTCAGATTTGGCTCCCAAGATTTGGACATTGTAGTTGACATTGGCTGCAAGTGATGAGTAGTGGAAGAAGGTAAAGATGAAGTATTGGAAAGCCAGAAGAAGAGTTAGAGCAGTAGCCATTGTTGGTGAGAGAGAAATAAAGAGAGAATGAGAGAAATGGGATGAGGAGTTGAAGATGTTATATGAGCTATTTATAGGTTTGACAGCTGAAGATTTTCTTTTCTTTTAATTTTCTCTTTCTTTTTTTTTTTTCACCTTAATTATATCTAGTATAACTAGTATAGAGCTTCTTTGAAGTGAAATTCGACCGTAGGGAACAATTTCATTGGAACTGATGACAATTTAATTTTTCTGTAAACACATTAATGGTTAGAATTGTGCAATTGTTGTTATGGTGGAATATGTGACGGCATGAATTCATTCAATGGAGATAGTAGAAGTGAGTTTAGATATGAAATTTCTTCTAAATAAATGAGAATTTTGGTGAAATATTGAGAAAGAATTGTTTTTTGTGCGAGGATTAAGACAAACGTACGTTTGTCATTCCTCACGTCTATCAATCTTTCATAGAAAACTCACTACAATCGTGATAAAAATAAAAGTGGGAAAAAATTGCTAAATTCCACTTCAACACAAGGCAACGATATTACTTATACTAACATCGATCATCACAAAAAGATTTATGTTTACGGAAAGTGTTCAATGAACCAATGGCAACTAAGTCGAGGTCACTTGTGTCTAACATGATCCCTCCAATGGGAAAACATGTTTTTTTCCTATAAAATTTCTTTTTATAGAATATGGCAACATCATATTTGAAATAAGAAAGAGGTGTATATATATATTGTAGTTCACGAGACTCAAAAAAATTGAATAAAGTAAATCAATCGGCACTCGTCGTTTATCAATTAGTATTACAGTGAGTCAAGATCTAGTATTTCATTTTATGTCCTCTGATTTGTCTTGTCTAATTAAAATAATAATTCATGTCACCAATTTTAATTTATGTGCTAATGGAATGAACAATATCAACCATATAGAATTAGAAATTAGGACAACATATTGTAGAATTAGGAATTAGTGTACAACGGATTAAACTCACTATAATTTGTACACATATGAGACAGAAAAACTTTGATATACAGGCGCGGGCGTGAAAGACGAAAAGATTATTAATCCAATTTTAGTGGCCGAAATTCTGTTGTGTTGTATTGTCTATTTTGTCAACAATATGCGCTTATAAAGAAAAAGAATGGAGACAAGATTGAAGATATTCGTCTCTTTGGCCAGTTTATCCGCCTACAAAATGTAAATTGCTTTTTCCAGAAGTTTGGTTGCGATTATGGTTTATTTTAGTAAATTAAAAAAAAAAATCCACTTGTTCTTACTGCTAGAAAGCATTTTTTTTTTAATTAGACCTTAATGTATTCATGCCAAGAAATAATTTGAGTATGATTCATATGGAGTTTCTAAAAAAATGATTTTTAAATATGTGATTGAGAAATAAAAAATAAATATATTAGACAGGAAGAGGACCACTCCATATATAAAAACATTGGTGGTACACATATAATCGACGCCATTAGTGTATTTATTTATATATTATGCGGCGCCTCACATTGATCATATATTAAATCTAAAAATATAAAGAAAAAGAAAAAAAAAAGATGGAAGTGTGCTATTAGGTGGATATATCAGAGAAGTGAGAGTCAAAATCTGAAATTTTGCAAAAAGAAAGGAGGAGGCTGATTAGATTTTTGATTAGGATAAATCTTAAAGTACATGCACATGGGTGTGTGGTATTTGCCACACCCTAATAGGATGTTGCATAAATTAACTATTATGCCCCTGAATGTGGGGGGCCCACACCCTATTAGGGTGTGACATTTGCCTATGATACCCTAAATTGTGTGTACTTCAAGCACAACTCTTTTGATTAATAGGGAAGAAGATGGTGGGTTTCTTGTGAAATGCTAAAGATATATCAACATTTGCATTTTGTTGCCTTGCAAAGAAAATTCTTGTAGCGATGATAAAAACAAATTAATAATATGGTAGAGAAAAGTTGTTAAATGCCTTTCATAATGTTATTTGTACTAACACCATTATTTAAAGATTTATGTCTACGACTACGTAGGATATTGTTGAATGAACCAATAGCAACTAATTAGGTCTAGTCCACTCATGTATAACATGATCCCTTCAATGGGAAAACATGTATATATATATATATATAGATATATAATTAGTTTTTGAATAATATAATATCATCATAACTGAAATAAGATGTATATTGTGGCTCAACAATAAAACCGCATTTTTTTTATTTCCTTTTTTTTGAATATCCTCAATTTTAGTATCACAATTTGATATTATGATACTCCTCAAAACTTTTATGATAGTACTTTATATGATAATTTTATCACATATATTAAGTAATTTTTATTACTTTTTCTTAAGTAAAATGATTTTGACTAGTAAAGTAAGTAATCACGCAATTAATCCATTCATTTACTTTATGCCTCGCCTGGGTCGAATATATATTCGTAATTGTTTTTTTTTTTTTTTAATAAAAGTGAATTATTAGCGTAACTAACTGATGGGTAGGGAATTATCATGCTTGCATACAGTATTATTTATGTAGAAGGTCAAAATTAGCACATGCATTGTTCTGAAGAAAATAAAAAGAAATATGATCTAAAGGTAAATGAAAATTGAAACATGCTTAATTTCAGATCAATTGGACATAAATTCCGGTTGCAAATGCATATTTAATTTCAATTTAGATTGTGTGACACGTTTTTAAAATTCTTCTTTATAAATATTTATAAACAACTTTTAAAAGCCAAACTAAATTTTATCTAACATATATATATATGACTTAATTTTCCCATGTTCTCGTGGCCTCGGCCTCTAACGAAAGCCATATATATGTAGACAGACGTACGTATACGGTAAAAAACGGGTCGGAGATGATGTCAGATGATGTCATGTGATTAGATTTTTCGAGGTCAACATATATGCTCACTAAATCAACGCCTTTGTATCTTATTCTTGGTATAAAAAGTAATGAGAAGATCAAATTACCTTTTGCAATTATTATCTGCTTTAGTTAATTTCTGGGATAATTAACCTTAATTAAACTCGGTCACATGAATTGGTTCATTCATCTGTTCACATGCCAACGGGGCAACGATGAAAATTAAGTCAAAGCTAACAGATTTAACCGTAATAAACGCAGAGGATCGTGGTGCAACCGCCAAAAACGTGTTATTCAAGTAGGTAATCCGCAGTCATTCCCCGTAAACGAATCGAATCGTGGTGCAACATAATATTAATTCCAATTGAAGTATGAAACAAGTTTAGTTAAGATAAGGATGTTAGATTTAAATGATTGTCGAGTTTTGTAACTACCTAAGTCGGATGTTCGTGTGATCAGTGCTTTAATTTGACACACATTTACCCACTTTTTTTTTTTTTTTTTTTTAAAGAAGAACTGGGTATAACACGGCCACACGAGCAACATTTTAGGCGCGACCCTAAATCCATGGGTCTATAAGAGCAACATGTTTTGTCTATGACGACCGTTATTGTATTCTGTGTTCTATAATTAGATAGAACCCAGTCGCAAATATAAGTTAATTTATCCCACCCCCTACAAGCAACAACAATGATACTACAGATCGGAGACGATCTTGTATGTGCGACATAGGCTTATATGTGTGACTTGTCGGTCAATAGGAGTGACACTTGTCGTCCCTATAGATGACATTTCTTGTAGCGGATATCTAACACCTAACATTTTCAATCATGTCTTTTGATTTGTGAGGGTTATCAAAAATTTTATTTAGCACAGAAATTCTTCTCCACGTAAATAGTCGATTTATGTATAGATTTGAACATTATTTAATTTCGTATCTTAGATTCATACATTAACGTGTATTTGTAACCCTCGCTATTATGAGTCGCCTTTAATTTTATAATTGTTTCTAAGTATACAAGCAGTTATTGGGTTGCACTAAACCAAAAGCCTTCCCATCCGCATTAACGCACGATGAGTGAGCCGGTTCATTTTTGTAGGTCAACTTCACGTCTTCCAGTGTAATGTCATTACAAGGATATTTTTTACTGCAGTCAAATTTCATTGCAATTTCTGTTGCTGATGTCCCGCGTATGTCTTGATACGTTACATCACTTATCTTCACACCTGAAACCTACAAAAATAGAAAAATTAATTAACCTTCTCAAAATGGAAACTTATAAGCATTATTAATGCTCATATATAGTGATGAGTCTAACATGCATGTTAATATTGACCGTATATTGTGTTTATGACGTTACAAATTAAGATTATATTTACCTCATCAGGACAATTATGATCATTTGGACAGTAATTCTGGTCGATAATTATAGGGTTGGAGACACTAGTCATGACTAAATGCTGAAAGACAATATATTTAACAAATCCATTGCTTGGTCTTGCCCACGTCTTCACCCTCACCCCATTTTGGGTTCCAGTAAATGTAACTGCTTTAACTGTTACATTTTGCACCCCAGGCTCCTCCAATTGCCACCCTAGACTCCCAATGCTGTGAAAAGTCACACAAATTAACATCATTCGATCAAATCAATTCACATATAATTGGATGACACAAACAACAGTACAAGAAATGGGATAACACATCAAGACTCAAGTAATTAGTGTATAGTACCTTATCCCATGACCGGGCCCACATGCGACATTTTCGATCCATAGTTTGGAGGTGCCATGGCCGATAGATATGCAATCATCGCCGGTATGAATTTTAGCATTCGTAATCATGACACTTGTTGATTTCTCGACGTGTATCCCATCGGTGTTTGGGCTATTTTCAGGTGCTGAAATCGTAATTCCAGCTAACTTTGCATTTTGGGTTCCATAAACAAGAATGTGAAACTTCTGGCTATTTATTGAAGTTAATCCATTGATCATGATGTTGTTCGAGTTGTAAAACGCCAATGTCTATTCATCGAAGATATAGTTTAAAATTAAAGTTTGACTTTGACTTCCAAGTGGATCGGACGATATTGAAAAGTCATAATGTTAGATTAAACATACCGTTGCACCCTTCGGACAACTCCTGCCGGAATTCTTGCAAGCCCACAATTTGGCTCCTTGGCCGTCTAGGGTTCCACCAAGTATAGAAACTCCGGTAACTCTTTCGAACTTGATCCAAGTACCGGAGTTTCCAATAACATTGTAATTAAATGGAGCTACAAGAGTACCATCGACACGAATAGTTATGGCCGGATTTTTGCATGACTTGCCGGAAAAAATTGTGATGCCAAGCAAGTATCGTCCCGGGGGGACATAAATGGTGGCTTGCTGTGTAGAGGCACAGGCTGAGGTCCATGCTTTTAGAAATGCTGTTGTGGAATCAGTTTTCCCATCTGGTTTTGCTCCCAAATTTTGGACGTTGAAGTTGACATTATTGGCTGCAAATGATGTGTAGTGGAGGAAGAAGATGAAGAGACAATGGAAAGAAAGAAATCTCAGTAAGCTAGCCATTGTGTAACTAAACTAAAACAGAGGGAGGGACAATTAAGGAGATTATTTGATGAGGAGTTTAAGAATTGTAAAATTAAGAATTATTTATAGTCTTTAGTTATTGATGTTTGGTTTTACTTTACTGTTTACTACAACAAACAAAACCTGTTTGGGAGAAGGATTGCAAGCTATTGTTATAGTGCAATGCAACACATATATATAACGCCAAATTTGATGTGCCATTTTCTATCTTTTGTCACATTTGATTAAAATAACTCACATTATATACTTTGATTAAAATAACTCACATTATATACTTTAATTTCGTTAAACCCTAAATAATTTTTTATTTGAGTTGGTGTGGGACGAAATCTATGAATTATACTAAATAGTAGTTTCAGTATTGAAAGTGCAGTTGAAATTAATTAAAATGTGACTTTGATTCAGTAGCAAAATTGGAAAAACTACAAAAATAATCGCCGGTATTTCTAGAATACTTGAAACATTTTTGAGACATAAATTGCAGTGTGTAGAAGATTATTTGTCGTTATATCTCAGAATAATTTTTAATTAATACTATTTTTATGAAAATATTGTATATTGGAAACATTTTATTGATCGCTATTTAATCTTCACGGTCAAGTAAATTTTCTAGCAACAAAATGTTTAAAGCTCAAGAATGAAATGCATCATAATTAACCTAATCGGCAGTGGCATTGGTGTATGAGGGAGGCTTCAAGGCAGCATTAACAATGGTTGTAGTGTAACTAATGTATCCATAGAGTATAGTTCCTTACGTTTTACCGTATTTGTTCATGTGTAAATTTGAAATGAGGTTTATAGTGACAATAATTAGGAGACATCACATCTAAACTCAAAAAATAGAAGAAAATTAAAAATGTGCACAAAACTTCCTGAGACAACTTTGATGCATGATTTAGTACTTCTCTTGGACCCCCTGTGACTGCTAATTAATTGCTAATCATTGGCACGCTTAACTTGCTTCTCCAAAGTTCAGTTGTAAATTAGTTTTGCTTCTTCAATGTGAGGATAACATTATTAATTATCAAATTTTGTATAACAAAACATGGAGTATATCTTAACCATAGAACTTTTTGTTTGAGAAAGTTTCAAAAATAATTAACCTTATTATTATTATTTTTTTTACTCAAAAAAAAAATTTGTTCACTTTTTGAACAAAATTCACTTTTTGTTCACTATTCGTGTTTGCAGTATTATTGGGCAATCATTTTTTTTCCTTTTTAATTACAGGGGGAGTAGAGGAGAAGAACGCTTTCGAACCTTGGAATGGATTGTCTTATAAATTATCTGCACTAGTTACAATTTACACGATTATCGGATAGGCTTATAAATTATCTGTACAGATTTAATCAGATGCACAAATAGAATTATATATTTTTAGTTAAATGTATGATATTAGTAGCTCCTTTCTCTTGCAAGTTACCAGACACGCCAACTGCAAGGTGAATACATCGACACATACCACACAGAACATAAAATTTTCAATGATATTGGTAGTGGGAAAACATATTGGAATGGATAGCCAACCAACTGATAAAATGGAGACAAAGTTAATAAGGTAATTAATTACTTGATCCACACGCTATATATTCATCCTCTGTTCGTCTTACGTAGTACACAAATTGAAGTTTAATTTCCGAAGGGAATAATGTTGCCTAATAAATTCACTTTTTTTTCCAGCAAAGGTACAGAAATCTGTCTTGTTTTAAACCCATTTTGTCCCATATCCCTAGCTTGTTTGGCAGCTCTAGCTAGGCTTATTTTTGATAGGAAGGAAGGATTCATCTTATACTTCGTAATTCATGCAAAATACATTTACAACCACACGATCACTTGGATGATCAATAAAAACTACTTATTAGTACTTAATTAAAAATCGTTGGAAATCATGGTTTCCCATTTAATAAAATTTTATACAAAGTTCAGAAATTCCGACTTATTCTTGAAATTACATAGAAACAATAAGATCGTGTTCGAGCAGTGATTCCGCGAAAGCTTTTAATTCCACGAAACAAATTTTAAAAACTGATTCCCACCTCTTTCTGATCAGCTTTCCAAAAATCATTGTTTTGTCTTTAAGACTTTGCATCTTAAAAATGATTTCGAGGAAAACATTTGCCATCAAACACCAAAGCTGGAAAATAATTTTCTTGATTTGATATTTTCTTGGAAAATATTTATCAATCAAACACATCCTAAGAACATTGACCACATTTGTATCGAATTTTCCACGTCGTTTTACAGTTATTGAGGCTATAAACAACATATGTATAACATCGTTAACAACAACTGATCACTACATGATTACTATCGTAAAATCACAATGATTTGCTAAATGATGAGTTATTGTCTAACTAAAAATATATAATATATGTTATTTACAAGCAGTAATTTTCTTTTCTTAGCAGTATACGGGTCCACTGCAGACTCTACATCACCTTTTTGTGTTCAATGAATCGTTGACAGGAAATCAGGGCTGTGAACTGTAATTCATTAACTTGTAGCCAAAGAGTTTGTAGGTTATGAGGTTATGTTAATCATGATTCCATACAGTATGGTTTATGTAGAGGTCAAAATATATAGTCACATGTAATGCTTAATATTATTATTTTATCACATATATATATACTACGAATCGCTCAAGGATGGAAAATCTGGCAAACTTTTTGGACATCTCATGCATGTAATGAAGCTCATTTCTTTACGCAAGATGAAATTTTCGGATGTAATGAATTGCGTCACATGAAAATTTACTAACTTATTGGGGACTTGAGATTTGGTCCTCTAGCACAACTGCATACGTGCTTAAAATTCAACGTTGATCTGAATTTTTGGGATTTTATACGTAGGTAGCTAGGGAAAATAGTGGCATGTTTGGTGCAATTAATACATCACGGAACTAAAATTGAAGAAACGAGACAACTAGAATAGCACAATAATATTTATCATGATTGTTTATTTATCGTTAATAATGTATCAATTAGTTTGCGGAATCAATAAATTAAATAATATCACGTAATGGATATGATGATTAAAATGACAAAATCACCCCTTATTATACATAGCGTATATAATTACCCACTAAAAAATATGTGTATAGTTAAAGAGGAATCTTGAATCCCCCATATTGTGAAGCTTAGTGTTTAAATTACCGTTTGAAAATTATAAAGCATGATTAAACGACAAGCCAAGTTTTGAGTTTTTACTAGTGTAGGAGCATGTAAATATAGACCTAGTGACACATAACAGCAAAAAATTAAAGGGTAAAGTATGGTAAAACAGTAAAGTCAAACTTTATGCCTTTGTGTTACTAAACAAAATTGAATCGAACTTTTGAAAACTAAAGTGTGCATCGCGATTCATGAAAACTAGTTTAAATAATAAGATCTAAACTTGAAAACGAACCAAAATTATTACAAGTATGAAAAAGTTGTATCGAATTACAATTCAAAAAATGGTACCAACCAAAAAAAAAAAAAGAAAGAAAAGAAAAAAAGTTCTTTTCCTGCTACTAATTAAACTAGTTTGGATGGTTGAAATATGAGATTGTCGTACGTCATGAAAAGGCAATGAGTCTGATCGTATTGTTATTTTTTTAAAATTATTTTTAAAAATCCATATTATAATAGTTATTCTCAACTCGAATATCAAATTTGTAATTTATTAGATTCCTTTCGGTCCAATTCCTCTTCTATATGTCATGTCATTCATTTTGCGTCGTGCAGACTGCACATAGCCTAGTTTTTGGAACAACTACAAAGAGCTAAGTATGCATCAAAATAGAAATTTTACAAAGTTTTTTTTTTTTTGAATAAAAGAAATTTTACGAAGTTGGAAAAAAATGTTTTGTTCGTTTCATTTTTCCTTTTCTAAAACTGTATTTGGTTGAGAAATGACAAGCAAGATGATTTTGACCGCATTTCGTGCATGCAGTTAAAGTAGTAAATTAAAAGCATATTTACTATTAGACTTGCATATTTTAACAAATTAATTAACTTTTGACTTTGTATATCTGTCGATATTTTCGTTCTACTTGGAGGGTGTTAGCGGATGAATTTTAATGTATTTTTATGAGTAGGAAGAGAGAGAATGAGTGGAGTTGGATGGTGGAGATTTAATGAGTGGAGAAATACGTGGATGTGATTTGTTTGACCAAATTTGAAATTTGAAAAAAATGAATTAAAATACATTAAAAAGAAGATGATAAATCCTTCTGGTATATGTGAGGAGTCGGACCGAATTTGTGCCTCAATTTTTTTATTACCATTTATGAGGAATAGAAAGGTAATCTCATAAACTCAGGCTAAAGGTTACTCTTTTAATCGAACTTGTTTTCAATGGAAAAAGTCGATCGAATTTGTTTGGTCAGTTAAATAAATTAAGTTATATGTCTATGTTTATTTAAAAAAATTATTAACTTTTTCTATTCAATAAATTATTTTAGAAGTTAAAATTTATCTCAAATACTTATTTACAAGCTTTTTAGATATGCTCAACGAGTTTTTTGTTTTTAACATCTTTTTTTCTACGTCATATTGTATTTCACAATTTCTAAGCTATCTTTTCAACTAATTTTACGAAACACTTCTATTTTAATAAACTAATTTTTTAGTTATTAGCTTCCACCTAACTGTTCAGTTATCAATTAATTTTTTAACTTTTGGCTAACTTATGAACTTGGTCCTGACCCTATTACTATTTTGGTTTTTTGTTTTTTATAAGCACTTTGATGATCTCATCAGCTATAATTATGTAATTTTTTGTTGCGGGGAAATTACACACACGATTCGGACGATACGATTGTGATTATAAGAAATTCCATTTTCAAATTTCTTAAATCTCAAGGTCCTCGACTGCCCCACCCCACAAAACACCGAATTCCTTTATTTAATGTTTAATTACTTAAAATATTTCAACAATAGTTACGGTTTTAATTGAAATATTTAAAAATTATTGTATTCATTATTTTTATTTTATATAAGATATTATGGACATGTTAAGTGCAATAAAAAAATATCGAGTAAATTATAAAAATTATCGTTTGATTATACACTTGTATTTATTTATTTATTTTTTCGAAAGCACTTTTTTAATATATATAATTCGTAGAGGATGAAATTGTTAATTACTTGAGGAATTTTCTTTTTCTTTTTTTTCCTCCGACGAACCCTGAAACTTTTAAAAAATAAAATAGAAATTGAAAAAGTTTGAAACGATGTTAATGATAGAAGGGAAAATTCGGTAGATATTATGTTCTCAATTTAGAATTTAGAATTGAACAATAAAAAAAGTAAAATCAAATTGAATTATATCAGACTGAATAGATATATTTCAATATTTTAAATGTATTAATTCTTCATCAATATGACTGAAAGTCAGAATATCGTTCCCAACTCAAAGGAATGAAAAAAAGAAATGAATCAAATTGTTATAACAAGACCAGTCTAACTTGTTTTTAGATAATTTTTTTAATGATGTCTTGAGGTAATTTCTTATTTTCTTATTTATTAATTTATTTATTATTGAAATAATACGTGATTGAAATATTTTGAACTCTATAAAATGTATTGATTGTGATTAAAATATTAATTAATTAAAATTTGTATAGTAAAAGGGGCGCATGAGAAAATTGATTGACCAAACAAGCCCTTAACGGTTAACACGATGAAACTTTGGATTTCATGGCCGGATCCTGAAGTCTGCTCCGGACAGTCCTAAAACCCTAACACTAACGCACGAAAGCTGAGAAAAAATGGCTCTCTGCAGAGCTCGCTTAGCTTCTTCTTCAATGTTTCGATCCCTCTTGCAACGTCCTTCCCAATATTTCTCTACCAGTAATCTCGCTCTCTATCTCTTTGTATAGACGTGTGTTTTGGCGAACTGCGTTAATGTAGTGCCTTGAATTTAGCCTTTTCACTGAATATGTGGACTCTATTGCAGGTGCGACTGAGTCGGCGGCGTCGAAAACGGCGGCGTCGGAGGAGTTTTCGTCGATGATGAACCAGATGATCTCGATGGATCCCAGCTCGCAAATTGGGAGTTGCATGCCTTTGGGGATGATGCGAATTGGAACTCAGATCCATAACATTGAGATTCGGCCCGGACAGGGAGGGAAATTGGTGCGCGCCGCAGGGACCTCTGCGAAGATCCTCACCGAGCCCAGTAGGTCCACCAGGTAATGGGGGGAAATTGGAAAATGTAGTTAATCTGTTGAGAAAATGCAGACAAGGTAATAGGTGACTGATTTTAGTACTGTAGAACTTAATTGCTTATTTGATCCTGGCAATCCAAGGAAATAATAAGAATTGGTCAAAGTTCCAAAAATAATTGAAGTTGCTGGCAGTTGAACGTGTAAAGATATGTGAATTTTGTTGAAGAATGGAACTGATTCCTGTGGTTAATGGAGAAAACTTAGGGAAATTCTGAGACTTGCTAATGAAAAGAAATGGGTATAACTTCTAGATATTAGAGTGATGTCACTGATATGTGCGTACAAATATGTACATAATGGATATGGATGTGAAAAGAAGCGCAATTGATGAGTAAAAAATGCAGTCATTTTTCACATTTTATGAAGAAAAAGAATTTCAGGAGCAGACTGAGCAATGCAAATGTAGTAAAATCTTCTCCATAATGATTCAATGCTGTGAAGGGCAATGATATGCTTTAGGGGGAATTTGTCTCCAAGCTTTTGTGATGATTTTGTACTGTGAAGAACAAGTGACAAGGCCTGTCAAGGGTTGTTCTAAGCAGTAATCCTTATGGTATGTTTGATATATGGACTACTATTGCTTTAAGTTTGAAATAGCTTTAATTGTGTCATTGGATGTGGATGAAAACGGTACTAAAAATAAAATAATTGTCGAATCGATCATATGAGTGGTTGAAACTGAAAGTTGAAAGTAGTTTAAATTTAAGGTGGTTTTAATGTGTAAAGAACATACCCTCAGTGTCTACTAGAAGTTCAGATGTTGCGGGTACAGGCTTTGGACACTGTTACATATGCAAAGTACAGATGCCATACATATTTATTGGTTTTGACTCACTGCAGGGAAGCTAATTATGGGGCATTGATATCCCTGAGTTGTAGCTTACAGCATGCTTAGGAAAATGAAATGCGATGTACAGCAAGAGATGATGCGCCACAAGCTTCAGTTTCAGTAGTCTAATTTATGAAGCAAAAAGTTGAGTCCGTGTAATGGGTTCATTTTGCACCTGATGTATTATGCTTTGGCGAATTCGTCCGGCCTGTTGAGTAACAATTTGATAGGCCTGTTGAGTAACAATTTGATAGCTTTTTAACCTTTGCGCCGGCGATCGGCTCGCTACAACAGTTTTTACATCATAGTTGTACCTTGCCTTCTGTAATCAAGTCCTTTTGGAATTATAATGCTGTTATGCTTTCAGAGAAAATTCCTTTCCTGTTGCGTTGGCTGCAATATCAATGTTTTCTCTTTTCTCCCTCTCATCCTATGAATTTGCATTTTTACTTTACAACATATTGGACATAAAATGATGCAGCCTGTTGAGAATAACATTCAAGTTCCACATGCATACAACATCTATTCTGCAAGCATGTCTCTTATTATAATGTTTCTAATGAATTGGTGCTTTCATTTACTTCCTTGAGAAATTTTAATTTTGTTTAGGTACTGTGAGGTAAAACTGCCATCAGGAGTTAAGAAACTTATAGACACGAGATGTAGGGCAACTGTAGGGATGGTATCAAATCCGGAGCATGGAAAAAAGAAGCTGAGGAAGGCAGGACAGAGCCGATGGTTGGGGCGGAGACCAGTGGTGAGAGGTGTGGCTATGAATCCCGTTGATCATCCACATGGTGGTGGTGAAGGAAGGAGTAAGAGTAGTGGGAGTCACGGTAAGGGCTCGCGCACCCCTTGGGGGAAGCCCACTAAGGGTGGTTACAAAACTGGTCCACTTAAGAGGAGGAAGTAAAGATGCCATCTAATGAGGAGATATATCTTTTTTCTTCTTTTCTTTTATTTTGTGTTGTTAACTAGTATGCCCTTCATTTCAAAGCTTATGTACTGAAACAAAATAATGTACATGTGCTTTGATGTTGAAGTGGCAAAATTTCTCAGGCATTGTGGGTTGAAGCAGATCCTGTGTACTGTTTTCTGATTTTAGGGCCAATGCAGTTTTAGATATCTTAGTTATTTTGCTGAGGTTTATTTCAAATGTGGTGCTCTTTTTTCTTATTTTAATGACATAACCTCAATTCAGGGGCTCGTTACTGATGGGAGTAGCTATTATATTTGGAAACATGCTGGCACTTTTACATATTTTGTTTCGCGCATGTTTCTGAGTATTGTCTATTCTAAGTTTCAATTTATGTAACTGTACAATAGTTCATTTAAATTTTAATACGCGTTTGGATATTCTTTTGTCATTGACATGCACGTCTGATATTGTTTATGATGGAGGGAAGTGTATCTTAGGATATTGAGCCTAACTCCTCCTAACAAAACCGACTTAGTAGGGTAGGTTTACCCTCACTTTATTAATTGGATCTTATACATCCTCATAACCCGATGTGGGATTCTAACGGTGTATAACCAGGTATGTAATGCTACCTCTAGATCTGAAGCAATAGCGAATCAGAAGTATATTTAGCTATCCTTCGCTAGTCAATTTAATTATATGGATATCTATATCATGATTGTTGGATGCATACAAATCTTTTCTTCTTTGTTTATAGGTCAAGGAGGATGCAGTTTGTGGGAGACATACTGTTATCATATGCCTGATATTTCAAGAATTTCTGCTATGTGAGTGCCCTTCTTTATAAACCTGCACTATGGCAGTTATGTTTTCTTCCCTTGTTTATAGTAAAAACTACCAACAAAAGAAAAATAAAATTGTATAATCCTCCTCAATCATCGTGAGTTCTATCCGAACTTTTATGTTCAATTCCAAGATTATTTTGATTACTGGCTACCATCCACAAAGCACAAGTTACAAATTATGAAGTTTCAAAACAAAATCTTCAATATTCGTGGCAGAACTTCCTCCTTTTTCTACAGCCTCTTTAGACAATTCCTTCCACTTAGCAGCACTTTCTTTCAGCTTCCTCCCTTTTTCCCCTCGAACAACTTGTTTTATGCAAGTTTCAATTTCTTCTCTTCTAACTAATCCATTTTCATCAGTCTTAACCCGCACCCCTACTCTGAACACATCCTCAATGAGTTTCGAATTAGTCGTTTGATCTACAATCTGCGCCATTCCTATAAGTGGCACCCCAGAGCTCAATGCCTCAAGTGTAGAATTCCATCCACAATGTGTCATAAAGCACGCAACAGCACGGTGAGACAACACTTCAGTTTGTGGACACCAGTTCACGACTAAACCTTTCTCTGATGTTATGGAAATGAAGTTTTCTGGTAGTTTATTCTCTTCTGAAGCTCTAACTACCCATAGGAAGTAGCAGTTGCACATAATTATCCCCTGTGCTAGTTCTTCCATTTGCTCTTCTTTCAGGCTTGCCACACTCCCAAATGAGATGTAAACAACAGAACCAGTTTCTCTCAAGTCTAACCATTTCATGCTCGCTTCATAGTCTAATTCAAAAGGTTAATCTTATGGTTCTTTTCATTCGTTTGTTTCTTTCCAGGGTACATCAATGAAGGAGTGGGTCCCACAGTCTTAAATGGCCACTGGCTTACCATCCAGTTAAGTACCTCATTTTCCAGCTTGTCGAACGTGTTAATAAAGATCCAATCAGCTTCATCCAGATTCAAGAATTGATCAGCAAGAAGTTTCATGGCAGCATTGTTTGGATCAGCCACAAAGGAAAAATTAGGCAAATCCTTGAGCTCAAGAGGAATCAAAGAAGGTAACAATATCTCTGAATCTTCATAAGGATATTTTATCAGCCCTTGCTTTAAATGATAGTAGACAGCGCACACACTAGAGCACTGAGTGAAAAATGAAGCTCCAAGCAGGCCTTCCTGGTGGGCCACACCCAAGGCCCATGGAAGGATTGAGTCATAAACAAGTACTTTAGCAGGGCTTGTGTTTCTTTGTTCTTGAATGAACTTTGCTAAGTTTTGTGAAACAGATGCATTGAATCGCTTGAAGAAGCCTTCGATGCTTTCTGGTTCTTTACTGTCTTCTGAGCCGTCGGATATGATTTCGATGCTAATCGAGCTGTGAGGTGGAACTTTTGCAGATTTGCTAACATGACTAGTTAATATGATGGTTATTTTGAGACCTTGTGAGGCTAGGCATTTGGAGAATTCCATTGCTGGATTTATGTGGCCTTGTGCAGGGAAGGGAAGGACTAGAATGTGAGGCTTATTGTTTGCCATTGTTCTTTATCTGTTTTGTATTTTTAGCACTGTAGAAATGGGAGGGTGATAAATACATATATCTGTCTGTGCAGTATGCATAGGAGAGGTGGGTTTTGGATGGTAGTATCCGTTGGGACTTACGAAGTTCTCCAACTAAGTATATTCATCTTTTTCTGCCACAACCAATTATACTTATACGGCTGCTCCTTTTCTAGGACAAGTAAGTGGACTATGTTTAGATTATTTCTAAAATCGTCTCAAAAGATGTTGAAAGCTGTAGTATTTGTCGCGTTTAAGTGCATGATTGAGCTACATAGTGTTAAACTTCATTGTGGGCATTCTAGAAAGTAATATTTATTATAATATTATAGTTCAAAGCGTCATACATGTATGAACACTTGTTGGCTAGAGGAATGACTCTGCCTGTGCGTTTTGTTGCCTTATGGAAGTGTTAACAGTGAGTCAGTGATCTAATTGTGTGTGTGCCAAAAATTGTCTTTCACTTAGCAGAAAAGCATAACTTTTGCTGAACATGAGAGGTATGATGTTTTTCATAGAATTGGACAAGTACTTAACATAGCAGGAATGATACATTCCCAACGTCGAAACTTTGTTAAAGTTCTAGTGCTGATGTGACACGTTTTGAGCTGTCACACAGCAGGAAGAGGGTTAGTGAGTGGACCATGCTACCACATGGCAGCAAGGGATAGCCGCCACGACAAGCATTGGAACTTTGTTGAACTTTAATAAAATTCCAATACTGGGAATATATCATTTTTGCTTAACATGGTGGTTTTTTTTTTTTTTTTTGCTTTGCAATAATTCGGAGAAGGTAAATGAGCCGAGTTTTGGGTTTGTTGCATTGGACCATTCAGTCTGTCTTTACTGACATTAGATATCTTTACTTGATTTTAGCAAGGGAAATAACAGGTTGTGGCATGAATAGAAGATTCCAAGTTGGAGACAGGTACTAGAATATCAAGTAATACATATTACATTGTACCAGTGAATTGATGATAACAAAGATGCAAATTCTAGTTCGTTTACATATATTTAACACACGTTTGTGTGCCCACAATACCGTAAGCGATTTAAAAAGAAAAATCTGTATTCCATCAATTCACTTGGCCAGCAGTTTCTTTGAGCCTTCTTCCCCTTTTCTCCTTTAACAACTTATGCGTTTCTACCCCTTATCTTCTAGCCAAGCCATTTCATTGGCCTTTAGTGCACCCCTAGCTTAAATACGTCGTCAATGAATTTTGTATTAGAGCATTTCCAATGGAATGGCATATCCAAAAATGATGAGTATGTTGAGTGGATCTTTGATGTTACAACTAGCATGAAAAAAAGAGTGCATGTTTTGAGCAATGTAGTAAAAAACGTGTCTTCAATTGACATGCCACCAAACTCCTCTATTTGATGGCCTTCTGGTCGAAACTGAAATGCAGGAAAGCAAAACTTCATTTAAGACAGAAATTTTTAAGAAAAAAGGGTCTATTGTCATCGGTGTTATTATTGGCGTCTCTATCACACAATCACTCCAGTAACTCATATTGTCCTGAACCAATGGAGAGAAGGCACCTGAACAGTAAAAATCCCCAACAAACTCCTACACGAAGCTGCCATATTTGCCCCACAATCCCACACCCTCCCACCCCCACCCAAAAGAAGAAATTTTGATTTGCTACGAATCTAATTCTAAATCATTCCTATGATTTTGCTCATCATGGACAGAACCCATGCTAGGCCGTCTTCCCAGAAGCATCTTCACAAAGCTTAGACAACTAATGCACATTAAAACATGTAAGGCAAATAATTCAATCACAAATTGTTGATTCCGTGAATGCCCAATTCCAACAACCAGTCCGGCTCTGTTCCCCACTGTGGGTACATTATGGTACCCACAGTCGAGGGAAAAAAATTTGTGTGGGTCTGACATGCCACCATCATGAGATAGTTATATATTATTCATCTGACCTAATGTAAATACCAAAAAAATAAAAATAAATAAATAAATAAATAAATAAAATTTTTAAAAAAATTGTTGATGACGTGGCACTACGTCGGCATGTGGACAACCCTTATGGCGCCCACTTTGGGAACAAAGCCATAGCATTGCAACAACACAACAAATTATAGCCAGAACTATATTAATCAATCAACCACACGTTTATCTCCATCATTTAGAAATGTATATATATATGCTAGGTGACACAGACAAATTACCCAACAACGAGGAACATTATAGTATCTATCAGCTACCAACAAGCGACCAAGAGAGAAGCTTTGTAATTAAATGCATTAGCAGTGATAGCTCAAACACCACACCACACAAAGACACATCTTCGAATAGGTTCCTCGAACACTCTCCCAAACAACACATAATAACGTCTTATTGGCTTTTGTCTTTGTTGTAAAACAATACTAGAGAACAAACCCACAAATCCAATGTTCCTCAAGGTGCTCAAATTGTTCACAAATGTTGCAATTATCTAATAAAGTCGAGATGCTTTTTGCTCATGTCCATCGAAATAATGGATGATCATGATGATATGCATCCAGACCTTGAATCAATTGAGGATCGGAGGACAACCAAGTTGTCTAGCCATTGGCCTAAACTTATCCTCCTCAAACAGTAGCATCTTCAGTTTCTGGCAACCTAAAATCAATGTTGTAACTCCGGTGTCTGCAGTGAAACATGTTGCAAGCTTCAAGTGATAAGCATTTCCCAGCTATAGAGCTGAGACCAACATCGGTTATATTTGGACACCTCGCTATTCCCAAGTTCCTTAACAACAAACAGCCTTCACTTACTGCCCCCAGTCCTCTGTCTGAGATGTTCTGTACGAATAGAAAGCAATTGGAGATCATTACAAAGCCATTACAAAAGTTATGCAATAAGATACAAAGCTTCCCATGATTTGTTGGATCTCATAATTGAGCGACCCGAAAATTTTTCTAGAAAATGTGATGCTTATTAGCTTATGCAAGTATGTAACAATTTACAGTAAGAAGATAGAGACAGCGGTCGCACCTCTAGCCCGCCAACATCCAGGTAACTGGAGTTGAGGGCAACCTGCAGCTATAGCTATAGCTATTACGCCTGGCTCCTGCATCAGTAACCCTGGACATTACAAGGCACATGACGTCAGATTAGAAAACAAGTCAAGGTGTAAAAATTTCTCCTAACCCCTGGAACGTCCAATGATGAGGTCTGTAAGATAATTACAGTTTTGACCAACAGAGATTATCCCTCGATCCCCACCTATCCATAATCCAAAGAATACATCACCAATTACAAATTCAAAAAGATGGGTTGGCACGTGTCGATGTTGCCAAGAATGAACAATCTACATTTATTAACTGCAGATTGAGTGGTGTCCGATGCATGCTTGTTATGCATATTTTCCTGTAAAAACTTTATTCATTAGAAAGATGACTTTGCTAGAGTTTCCCTTGGACTAGCCCATGTTAAACGTAAACTCGTGATGTATCGATATGCTACATGAAAAGAAAAATATAACCAATTTTGAAGATAAATGTAACTTATGACCCTTAAAAAGAAATTTCTTTTTGTGTCTCGGTGGATATTAGCACCCGTTCTTTTACAACTTTTAACAAGTTTTTACACATTTTAACTCATTCTCATCTAAAGTCAAACCAATTATATCCACATATTTTTTAGGACCCATTGTACTATACAAATCTCCACCACTCAACCCCACTCATTCTCGCTCCTATTTCACATCAAAACTCATAAATACTCATAAATACATATAAACTAACCCCCACTAAATTTATTGCATTAAACAATGCAATCAAAGATCAACCAGCCCAATTCAAAATCTTTTCGTCGTTGTATTTGAAGTAAGCATAAACTTATGCACTAACCAAATCAGTGAAACTCTCAATAAACAATGTCCAAAGAAACTCGTGTGTTCATTAATTCACCGGAATATACTAACCCGTGAACCGCATTATTCTCGTTACACAGATTGAATGACAATTGACATGTCAGACAGTTGAAGACATTATACCTAAAACTACTTAGATTGCACCTTATATATATGATGTGCTCATTGTACATTTGTACATTAAATTGTGCATAATCCGTTCTTAAGGGATGCTTATGTCTACATCCTTCTCATCCTCAATAAATAATTGCATTGTTACATAGACATTATAACTTATCTGGGCAGATGTAAATACAACATAGTTGCCGATGTTGCCACTATACGTGGCGTCGATGCGATTAGGTTACACATGAGCAAAATGGTTGAACATGTTCAAATTTAACCATTGCAAATTTGCAATTAATGCTGTAAACAGATTTTGGCTTTGTGGGCTAATTGACATGAGCAGTAAAGAGAATTACTAAGGCTTTGGCTATGACATCTTCGGTGAGATAAAGATGATTCTTCTTATAAGGATTTATGTGAGCTGTTAAAAAACGGCATTATGAAATGGCAATTAAACACGTTTATAGCATTGCAATGGTCTTTAGTTGAACATGCGCAACCCCATTAATGAGCTCACCGGATGTAAGTCACTAAGTGGCTTTTGTTGAGTGAGTATCTTGCTTTTGAAATATGAATTGTTCTCAAATTTTATGGTGCAGCCAAGCCGCACCTTAAAAACTTCAGTCACACACACAGCCCCCCCTAATCCCCGCCCGGGGGGGGCGTGGGGGGCTACAGTGAGGGAGGCCAAAGTTTTCAAAACTTCGGCCAGGCCAACCAGAAAATTCCTGATGAATTGTTTATGCGTGTGTAAATATTTAGTATGCTCTTTAATTTTGGTGAGAGCTACAATGATGCACCAATGGCTTTGGGTACACATCTTCAAGATTTCGAAATTGATCTGAGAACTTTCTTTAATATGGTATTGTCTATATTTTGTTGAACAAAATTGACTACTTACATATAGAAAATTAAAGGGGCGTTCTATTTGTTTTGTATTTTCTGTTTTCATTTTCGAAAATATTTTAGTATTTTCTGTTTTTAATTGTTATTTTGAGAAAATTGAAAATGCGTTTGTTTTGCTGTTTTGAAAAATTATTTTTGAGAAGGGAAAATAGAAAACGTGTTTGGTTTATATTTTTACAAAAATACAATTTCGTATAATAAAATTTACAAAAAGACCCTCAAACTATTTGAAAATTTCAAACAGGCCCCCATCTTCACCCACCCTACCCCCACCCTGCAACCCCACTGCTGACCACCACATGCGGTGGTTCTCCGGTGGAGAACCACCTTTTAATGAGAACCACCTGCTTCTCCACCTGAGAACCATTGTCGCGGAGGTTCTCAGGTGGAGAACCACCAGATTTAGTGGTTTGACTTTTTGGCGGTGGCTGACGGTGGCCCGCGGTGATCGGGGATTGAAACGTACGAAAAATAAAATTTGGGACTCAAATATAATAAATATAAAGTTTAAAATCCGAAAACGTGTTTTCTATTTTTCGACATTTAACATAGAAAACACCGAAAACGTTAAAAAGTTATTTTCGTGTTTTCTATACAAATCTTGAAAATGGTTTCGAAAATGGATTTTCGAAAACAATGAATAAAACGCGTTTTCAATATTTTCGAAAATAGAAAACAAAAAATGGGTTGAAAACGACAAGTAGAACGCACCCTAATTTATTTGGTCAAAGATCTCCCAAATTTCCCAATTGAGTTCTCAATGTAGTCACATCGCTTCGTCAAAAAAATTAATTAGTTGATGGTTGTGAATCATATTGTTAAATGTTGATTAAAATAAAATAATATTTGAATTGAAAAGAGGATGAAGAGTTGAATTCGAATTTGAACTCTCGGATGAATAAGTGTTATCCATTTACAGTTGGAAGAAGAGTTCAATTTGAATTTAAAGTCTTGACAACTAAGTATTAGTTGTGATTGACGTTGAAGAATTCAACTTGGAATTAAAGACTTAACTTGGACAATCAGCGCTAGTTGCCAATATCCCTCAGACCCACCTAACCCTTCAAACAAACAAGTGAGATGATAATGATCATACTACAAAGTTCCTTACCAAGTCTTAGTAGCATTTGTCTTTATTGTAAAACAGTACTGGAGAACGAACAATCCACAAATCCAATGTTCCTGAAGGCGCTTAAATTGTTAATTGGTGTAGAATCTAATTACCCCTTTAAATATCTGAGTATGTCTACAACATAGCTCCCAATGCTGCCGTAATCCATGGCGATGGGACTAGGTTACGCATCAGCAAAATGGTAGAACATGTCCAATCTTAACCATTGCAATGCCATAAACAGATTTCGCTTTATGGGCTAACCTCTTGCTTAAGCAGTAAACGGAATTACTACGGCTTTGGTTATGACATCTTCGGTGAGATAGAGACATTTCATCTTATATAAGAATTTATTGTTATTGTGAGCGATAAAAGGGCATTATGAAATAGCAGTTCAACATGATTTGTCATTCTTACCAAATCAACAAACTACCAAGAACTCACACCTTTATTGATTTGTGAACAAACTACCAAGACTTATTTTTATTTGGAATGTCTTAGCATTTAGCAAAATCAACACGCTCCCACTCTTGGGAAAAATAAGTCTGTACTAGGTAAATGTTGCATGATGACTTCAAATTCCCACCTTCACCTCTTCCCCCCACCCAAACACCCCCCCCAAAAATGACAAATTGGCTAAAGAGTACTTAGAACATTTACATTTTTACTATTTGACAAATTGTTTGCACGTCGAAAATTTGACAAATTATCTGCATGTCGAAACTTTAGATTATTAGTAAAGAGGATTGAGAACCATTATCTCACTCCAAATATATAAACAAGTGTAAAATGCTCAATGTTCTATTAGGGATCATAAGAACCAAAGTTTAAATGGAAATAACTTTTTGTAATTCTGCATGTTGAACATTGAATATATAACGAGCATTATTGAGATCAAAATTCGAAAGGAGTTATAGCCCGATGAAGGTAAATATGAAATAGAAAAACCGAAGAGGAAATGTCTGGGTCATGGGAAGATTGCCGCATCAACTTTTCACTGTCTATATACAGTCAGGTAAAAAATAGTGGTACAAAAATTTATACTGAAACTCATGTGGGAGCATGTTTAATTGTGAATGATTTCTCAAGCAATGCGATGCATGAAAGAACAAATTCTTGTCACTTTGAACTTTTTCTACAAGATTTTATACAATTAGGAAACTTTCATCCCATTATCAGCTTGCCACTATGAAAAGCATAAAAGCACATATCATTCAGGTGTGTAAGAGTAAATGCTCATCTTTTAAACGATCAAACGGGCCTTTAAGGATTGAGTGTATTGGCATTTTTCCACGCGTATTGTAAAAGGATAAGTTGACAGAGAAATTATTTGCATATAATTTTTTTTTTTCGTGCCCAGGATACTCTGCAACTGAGCTTTTTATCTCCAATCAACAAAGTTTATGAACGTCACCCCATTGAGGAGAAACAGGTTACAGTTTACACGATACAAGTTCATTTACAAGAGTCAGCTGATGTGGAACGTTGAATGATCTAAGGAAGAACTTTCTGTCGTCCTTTTTGTATTCAATGGTTAATACTCATTGCCTGCAAGCTTAATCTTCAACTACCATAAAAGGCAATCCCCTAGCAAAAGAATTGAGCATCAAATTAGCAAGCAGATATACAATTGCTGCAACTAAGGAGCATCAATTGAATCACGCAGAGAACGCATATACAGAAAAATCGAATGAAAATATGCAGATCAAGCAAGGAGACAGAGAGCTTCTGCTAATCCAAATATGAACACAAAGGAAAATTTATAGTCCTAACGTACAACACTTCGTAGAGTGCTCGGTATTCACTATTCTAGGGTAATTAATACTAGCCACTTATTTATTGAACTGCAGTCCCTATTTGTAGTAGGTGGTTAGCATTTACCGATGAGTAGAACCAAATACCTAGTACACCAGGAGTTTTAGAAATTTTTCAGTGCCGCAAGATGCAAATAGCCAATGCTAACAACAGCATGTATGAGGATTGGGCTTAAAAGTTATCTTAAATTACTAATTTCGCCAAACAGGATTTCAAATGTTACTTTTGGGTAACAAGACTTACTTTTCTATGATAGCAACCAACTGCTAAGCACAGCCAACATTAGATTTCGCCCAAGGAGAGCGTAAAGCATTATATCTTATCACAGCATGACAACATGAAACAGCTTATTTGGTGTCCTGTGCAGTCTGCATACCTGACGCTTCCTAAGATTTCATTCTTCATTAATGAACCTAAAGATTTTCCACAAAATAATTTTTCTCCAACATCATTTTCGACCACTCAATACATTGATGTGACAACATATTCATACTTCAAAAAACTGCTTCACCTTTTACTCACATATTCAAAAATCATTTTCTCAAAAGTGTATCAAACAAGCATGAATTAGCTTACCAGCCTCCATGTCTGGAGAAGTAGTCATTGTCCAGTGAAACAGCAAGTGCTACAGCCACAGCCCTCTCTGACAGTGTTAATGGACGCGCAACATTCAATTCTTCAATCTACATGTTAAGAACCCATAGTTAAGAAACAAAACAAGTCATTATGGTAGTACACAGAAAGACTCAGTGCCCTTTTGTAATCATTTACCCCTTTAATAGGACCAACACTAGAATCGGCACTCCCAAATCGAATCACATATTGTCCAGCATCAGTGAAAAGCTGCATTGTATGACCAAAGAGCCTTTCAGGTCATCGTATGATCAAAAAATATTTTAAAGATAACACGAACTGTCACGTTTCACCTTTTAATTTTCTTTTTCAAGAAGAGAATATCGTGACTTCTGACACAATTTAAACCTCAATATCACTGCACAGCCTTCAAATTAAAAAACTGACCTCAAATCCAAAACCCCGCCAATCACGATCTATTTCTGCCAACACGTTCCCTTTGATGTCCTTCAAAGTAAATGTCCAGTTCCAGAAGCCAGGATTCTCTACCACCGCAAATTGCTTATTCCTAAGCAAAAAGAAGAAAGTCATTTTCCATGAAAATGTGTTAATGAAATCAGTTCAGCCAACAAATGAAGAAAATACTTGAAATACAAATCAACACTGAATAGCTTCAATATGAGATCTATGAGGCAACTCTATACATAGCAATGGAGAAACATTTACTCTCTTCTCATGATCTTTCAGGGTAGAACCAAAAAGAGACACTAAGTTTGCCGGTTGAAGGAAACATGTTAAATGGTATAAATTGCACCAAATTTTTAGCTTCACAAGTCTCTTTAGAGAGGAAAAGCAGGCAGCATATGTCTCATAAAAAGTTTCTTCTGAGGTTTGGCATAGTTTACAAAAGAATAAGACGTAATATTCAGTCGTCCAGTCTTCATCTGTATTGCCTAAAGGTAATTACTTGAGCTAAATGCTAATAATTGATACCTACATCTTAATGTTTGTTTAATGGAGCTGAAAATTGAGTTATAAGTTGGTCAACTAGTCAAATTTCAATTTCAACCATACATTTTTCAAAAACATAAAACACAAAACAATACAAAACTACTTTTCACGTCTCCAAGAAACTTCTCCCGACATTTAAGCCACATATTCTCCCAAAATAAATAGCTTTTCTAATGGACTCATACGAAAAAAAGAGACTGACAAATAGAGATGAAACTACTTAACAATCAACAAACAACAACATAGATGAATGAGACATGTCTTATATAGATATACGGAACTCTCGTTCAAGCAGTCTTCACAAACCAAAGTCACGTCAGCAGAAAGAGAGGAAGACCAACAATTTGAAAGCGAAATAGGGAGAAGGAAGGGAAGGTGGGGAAGTATAGCTGCATATCTCATTGAATCCAAGAAGGCAAGGATGAATCGCTTGCTAGAAAAGATAAGTAAAGGTAATGCTTTCCGTTCTTTGTAAAAGCCTGGAAAGAATCAGAGAATCCACTGACAATTGATTTCTATTCTCCGCAATGGAATTAAGACTGCAACAGTTTTAGTTATAGCTATAATTTATTGGCACAGAATGCACTCAAATTAAAACCAAAACAGAAATTGGAAGAGACATAGTAGGATTGCTTTCTAGAAAATATTACCCCAAGTACAAATCATAAATTCTCCTCCACAGATGCCATCTTCGATGAACTACACCAACATCCTAACCGAAAAAAATGTTAAAAATGTTACACATGCTTTATGGTATCCTTCCAAAAGTCAAAGAAAGCATTATGGTAAATGTTGAATACATGCCCATTACTACAAATATCTAGCATATCATACTTTTCCATTTATCTCAGCATAAATTGAGCTAGTTATCCACCAAAAAGGCCTCCGAACCTAGAACAAAATAAGAACAAGTAAACCAGCTGAGACAGAAATCAAAGGTAGATGTTTGAAAGAAAGGTACATAAAATCTATGAGATACTCACCCTAAATAGCTCGGTACCTGAACCATCCGTTATGGAGGCTACAAAAGGACGCCGTAAACGAAGAAGCTGCAAGTCATGGGACCCAACTTATTCAGCACAGAACAAGCTAAAGCCCAAATTAAAAGAGCAACCGATGTCAAACAAGGTAAATAAGAGAAAGTCCTAAAAATAGTAAAATAAGAAACCACCAAATTGCCCCAGCATTAAATACTTGAGAGCCCGCTTAAATTAGTCATAGGAGTTCTACATTTTCTCCATCAAGATTTTGTACAAGTAATTCTCTCAGAAGAAGGAACTCTCGTCAACGACATTGCAAATGACTTGCATGTAGATTATTACTTTCTCAAGCTGGTTGCAAGAATGACAATAAAATGTTTCCTATAGAGAATTCATGCTATTGGGCTAAGTGAAATTTAATTAGCACAGGTGAAACCTCAAGTGACTTTAGATCTGGTTATGGTTCACCTTAATTTTAGATTATTAAATTTGATATCACCACATTTGAACTGAGTATGTGAAATCAGAAGCCGCACTACCCCAGTTTTCACAGTGCTTTCTCGCCTTTTAGTCTCCACTTATATCAAGTTAAGTAACTCAAAAATCAAGACATGATACTGTTGGAGTTACTATTTAGAGTTACATCACATGAAATACTAGCAAATGAAGCAATTAATCTGCATTAACAATGAAATAAGGGAGATAGGTGGACTGACAATATATAGAGGATAGCTTCACAAATATGACGGCAATGGCAAGAAAGCGAGTTTTCCATTTTGAAAAATAAATTATAAAATATATTAATAATCTCCCATCTAAAAAATGTAAAAGTGTAAGGGCATGAGGACTATACAACCTTTATCATAACATGCCCAAACTCCAAGAGCTCTCACCAAGAGTAACAGTGAACATCATTGTGTAGGCAAGTTTTATCATTTACCCCTTTTTTTGGCCCCTTGTCATTTACACTACTCTGTACGTGGTACCATGATAATCATGAGAAAAGGCTTGGATAATTCTATTTAGTAGAGGTTTTGACAAATTACATAGTGGAGAAGGGTGTACTTCAATCAATCGAGTCATCGCCATTCTCCAGTTACCTAAATTTGGTGACAGTTTTTTTTTCAGTATTTATGGTTGCTCAAATTTACAGCCAGATAATTTACGCTTGTTACTAATTGTACTAAATCTGAGTCATGCTATATACATTTGCAAGTCTGTCAATAAAAATGGAAGTATGAAACAACAGAGATGACAATTACTGGCGCCATATCGATCAAAAAAAGAAAAGTACTACTTTCAGAGCCATGCAATTACTCAGATGCTCAGGTATAATCATCCCTCCCAGAAGAACAGTACTAATAATTAGGAAATAGAAATAAAGAAAGAAAAAAGAAAAAAGGGTCAAGTAAGCAGAGAGTATCAAGTACCTGCCTTGCGAGAACATTGCTTTGCTCACGAATGAAACCTACAGGCTAGATATATAGAGTTGCAAGTAAATTCGATCAGCTGCTGCAGTACAACCTGTTAAATAACAAATTGCAGAACTTCATGAAGATCATAAAGAAGTAGAAAAACTACATACTGATTGTGGGTAGCAGACATCTACTATTGCATATCTGTTTTCCTGCAATTGCAACAGGTGGGGTTAGATCTCACAACACAGAGACAGAGCAATGAGTAAAAAACATAAGGAAAAATCTGCCTGAAAATAAAAAATAAACAACGATGGAATCCGAGATTGATCTGACATAGACTCCCACCACATAACTAAAATGCAGTTGTCAATAACCTCGGTATTTGAGTTGCTATAACATAGTGGCACAATGTTGGTTTTCTGAGAAAAGGAAAAGCAATGGTATCTCCCATCATGAGATATTTTCTGGTCCAAGATTTTCCCAGAATCTATTTCCCCTACACTCATTCTCAACCACAATTCGATAGGACCCTCAACTTTCATACATTTCTATGACTTTCCACATGTTGTTCCAATAAAATCAAATACCACCTAGAAAACTTATATCAAACAAGCACTAACTACAAACTAACTTTTGGTTCCAAAGAAACTTGGGGTAAGATCTGCAAACTTTTCAGCCTCTGTTCTCTACTTCAGTTTATTCCTATATCCATGGGAAAGTATATGCAACTAGATTCTATGGGAATCACAATAAGCCACGGAATCCATGTTCCATTCTACAGTCTACCTTTATAAAGAATTATATATTTGGCTAAGCCAACACAAACCAGCCACCGACTGGTAGCCACAACCGGTCTCACCTCCTCTTCCCTTCCACATCACTAGAACCACTGCCAGGCTGCCACAACCTCTTCCAAACTAGTTGCTCTCACCTCAACAATTCACCCCCAATCATCCCCACATTGCAAGACCACATTAATTCATTTCAATCACTGATACATGCCATATTCAAACGAACACGGACAGTGCAGCAATAGCGAGAATAGCAACATAAAAGGGTATGTAGGTTTCTTCAAGAAGGCCTGAATTAAGTCATTGATATTGATCATACTTAATGATTAACTAATTAATACATACATGCAACACTAAGTAGGTTAAGGAAAAAGGGTTTGTAGATTACTTTTTTGAAAAACAAACACACTTTGTATTAATTAAATAATGAGTTCCATATGATTAGGATCAGGGATCAAAAGAGCACGGCCTATTACAAACTGAAAAACTATAATTACAGGAAATTTCCCCACTCTCTACTAAGATCTAGGAATGAAAAAGGCCCTCAAACTCTTCGCTATTACAAAACACAACTGTAAAACTTATTCATAGAAATTACTGACAATAATTATCCAAAGTTCAGAAAAACAAGTGGACAATTAAAATTTATATAAACAAAATTGTATTTCTAGGGTGGAAGTTATAAAGCAAAACTTACCTGCTCAAAACCAAGAACAAGATTTGCCCATTCTATATCCCTAGTAATCAGCAAATTGGCTCTTGCTAGAAGAGGGGCAACCTTTGACTGCAAAAAAAAAAAAAAAAAAAAAAGGAAACAAATAGAAAAGAGTAACCGTCTTTGCATAATAATAGATGCTGACAATTTCATATCCAATCACAACTGAAATTAATCGTAATCACAAAAATTTTCTCATGCTATTACATCAAGCACATTGTTTTGACTTGTGCCATGCCTAATTTCATGTCAAGTTTTATTAGAGGGGTGAAAGCACGATCCTAGAACTAGGAAAATGAAAACAACTCAAGGAACAAGGTAAACAGAGAAGATTATCAAACACATGCCTCCAGGAAAAATATCAAATTTTATTGAAAGAGATTATAGAACTTTGTCCATAAAATTAGTCCTATTTCATACATATGGTGTTAGGATTTTCAACTCCAGAACATTTCGCGAATCAATCATCGAAATGCTTATAAGAAACCATGAATTTGGACCTAGATGGACAGCTTGGCCAGTTATATCATATATAGAAACTTAGCAGCTAATAACGAATATTATAGAGAGCAACATGAAGCAGAAGCCTGTAACTTGCAAAAATTCCTCAAGCCTATGTCATAGCGGAGTAACCAACCCCAGCCTTGAACATTCCACACATTTGAAGTGTAAGCAACCATGTAACTTTAGATTTGATTATGTAGAATATAGGAAGGAACAGGAAAAGCATCTAACAACTAGGTATCCTCAGAAAACCCTGTTCATGGCTTATGAAAACAATACAACAACAACAACAAACTAAACCTTATTCCCTATAAGTAGGGGTCGGTTGTGTGGAACCATGCGAGAAATCACGCCGGATCGTCGATATGAGTTTTGCTATGCCACGCCTCGATATGAGATGGCTTATGAAAACAATAAAATGATAAATTGATGGACATTCTCCTTCAAGTAGAAAACTAAACATCCGATGCTTTAAATCTTACAGGGTAACCAGTAGATGCTGTTGGCTGTTGCAAATCTCTTAGAAGACAACAATTACCACCCTCATAATCATGAATCTTTGTTTATGAAACACTACTTTCTGAGGATGGATGATGAAGAAGAAAACTGATAATGAAGAGTCTCAAATGATGCATGGAAGGAGAATGGACCATAAAGATAATATAAATGATGGCCTGAACACCTAGATTTCTTGCCAGAATCTATGTTATTTATTATTATTATTATTATTATTATTATTATTATTATTATTGCCTACAATGACAAAATTAATTTAGTCAAATCACAAAGCGGATGATTCTTAATTCCTAAACAAAGCGAGAGTTGAGAAAGCAATGGTTTACCTCTTCTGGAGACATAGGTTTCAGTATCCCGGTGACAAACTGGCTGGTAGGTGGTTGTTTCAAATCTGGCTTCGCCTTCTCATAAGATGTTTCTTCTGAAATGGATACATCTGAAAATGATCTTTCAAATGGAAGTCGCGTTGCCATTTGCCCACCAAATGCTCCTTCACCATGATCTGCAGATTTAAAAACTTTGCGTTTTTTTCTGCCAGTGGACTTTGTCTTCTTTCTATCCTCAACCCAGAGTTGTACAAGAAAATCTCTGCTCAAGTCTGGATCGTTTTGCACGCTATAGGTATATTTACGAGATATAGACATCGCATATCCTTTAGGCCGCAATACGTTTTCCAGAAAACAAGGAAACTTTTCTTTCCATAGCACGTTCCTCTCCGAAACATATCCAATCAGTGGTTGAAAGGAGGACAGCTTACTCTGATCAGATACAAATTTATTCTGATACTTTTTCATCACAGAAGAATGTGATGTCCTGCATTTGGATTGTTTTGTCAAATGCCCCAACACCTTGACCCAGTTCATCTTCCAAGCTGACATTTAAAATACAAATAAATTGTTAAATTGGAATTTAATTGGCTCCAAGAGGGAGACTAAGGATTCTAAATCATAGACAAACCACCAGAAAGTAATTATTAAAGAATACATACCATTTTATATATTTGTGAAATGTGAATCGATGGGAAGTCATGCAGCATATTTAGCGGGTAATTGTAAGGTGCTAGCACAATTAGTGTGAAGTATGCGGAGAAATACTTTCAGAACTGGTGCTTATAAGCGCAACATAAGTAGCAAGCAAACATGTCACTGCAACCACATTTCTTCGGAGTAGTAATTTTCCAGAGGCTTAAATTTGATTATTGTGATCTATAACAACATAAATTGCAGCGATATCTTTTGGTTTCACATAGAAATTATTCTCCAGAAGAAGCTAATCACAATGGGCAAGTCCGTAGAACAAAAGTAAGTTACGCACAAAAATATATATACAATGAAAACTCAAAATCAGACAACCATATCCTAATTCTTTCAGTGCAGCACATACAAGACTTAAGAGCATTACACGACATTGAACTAGTTTTACCAATTTATTAACTATAAAACATGACAAATTAAAAAGAACAAAACAATTTTTCACAAATGATGCTGAACTCACCTTTATTGACAGATAAAAAAAAGGACGATACAAAGTAAAAAATTATAACAGAATAATTTCAACGTGCTATTGGGATGCAATGAGAGGAAGAAATCTTGAGTACCTAAAATTTAATTTCAACTGCAATACTAAGACGTCTTAAATGAGTGAGCCATATGCGCTGCGTGAGAATCGAGAAGGAACTATGACTTACAGCAAACCAGCAACTGCGAGAGTGATTCAGATTGCGACTAACGAGTAACCACAGTCGCCGGAGAACTAAACAGCGAACGGATTGTTGCGTTGGACGATAGGAGGGATGCACAGAGTGAGAATTCAGTTGGGAATCAATTTGATCTTTTCGGTCCACGGACTACATTTGACAAACGGGACATCTGGTCAATGGGCTGCTAGGCTTTAATTGGGCTCAAATTGGCATCAATGTGTTATGGAATGGGCTGTCAGTCATTTACTGCTCCGTCATGAAATTGGGCATGTATTAGTTTTATGCGATTACAAAATATATGTTATTTTTATTTTATTTGTATTTAATTTCTTCCATTTTTCAATCGTACTCTTATTTAATATACATTATTATTAGTTACCATTATTTAATATAATAATGGTATATTTGAAAAAATACACCTAAAATTTACTTTTTCAATAATATTAATTGTGTTATGAATAATAATTGAAGAATAATTATTAGGTGTTATGAATAATTGAGAATAATGTGGTGGTTATGAATTATGAGGAATAATTTGGTGGAGGAATAATTTGGTGGAGGAATAATTTGGTAAAGATATAATTATTATATGTGAATATTTATTATACACTGTGATGAAATTATGTAATTCTGATTGTGCCATTAGAGTTTTGCATAAATAGAGCAGATTATTAATGAAATTCATTCACGAAATTATGAATTCATTCTCTAAATTCTCTATTGTTTATCTTTTATAGCGTTATCGAAAATGTGAGTGTGTTTGAGTAATATGAAGGGGAGTATCTTCTACAGTTGCATCTTATAGATGATCTTACGTATCGAAATCGAATGTAAATACTTTAATCAATCTCGTCAATCTTTATCTTTCTTTCTCTCTTATCTTTTTCCCACTTTCTCACGTCTCATTTCTCTATCTATCTTACGTCAGCTGAGAAAACGTTTATGCGAGAGACGAAAGAGTTGTAGGCGATTCAAAATTGGCGAATGGAGGAAATCGTCGTGTTGATTCTTCGCCAGAAAAATGAAAAAGGTATATATATTATATTACTTTATAATATAATAATATATTAAAATATAATATTCGTTTTCTCGAGATATAAAGACATACATTATCAAAATCAAATTTTCTGTTGACTCCATTATACTCGATTTAGAGCTTGGTTTAATATACATTGATAGGAGTAATAACTTCGTTTTGAAATATGTTATTGCTCAAACTTTCAAAATTTACAAACTAACACCATAACTTTGAAAAAATTACAAAATAGTCCTTGAATATTTTGATATTGATAAATTGAAGTAGAAAGGAGATAATTTTCCAATCGTAAAACATTGATAAAATATTTTTAACAATTTTACCTTTCTGCGGTGGAATGGACAATTTTACCCTTAAGGTAAAGCAGAGCCCTAATTTGGCGACAGTGAAAAAAATGGATAGAATATTCATGAAGAAATTCTAAATCCATTGATTATATAAAATGGTTTGAAGATTTGAGTTAATAGAATCGAAATATTAATGTAACTGCCGAAGAGTTGATTCGTAATGTCTTTATTACTAGAAGGATAAATGTCTTTATTGTAGAAGTAATGGTATTTGTTAGAAGAGCAAATGCAACTCGTAAATGAGTTGATATTTAATTCTACTTTATTTCTGCGCAATTTAATTACTGCAATACCTCTACTTGATGATGGGTTCAGTCACTAAGCGGAAGGTTTATATATTTACTGCACTTTATATGCTAAGTGATGGGTAATACTTTCTACTAGCGAGATCCTACTCTCAGAAGAAATAGTTAAATATTATGCAATTTAATTCTTGCTATTTAAATTAGTAAATTTATATTTCTGCAATAATTCCCATAAGGTAGTTAAATCTATTGGAGAAATTTAATTTATGATTTAAATTTATATGACTTTATAGTTTGAGTATATTTCCAATGTGGTGGGTAATACCACACGATTGGTGTGCATATTTCCAATGTGGTGGGTTATACTACGATTGGTTATCTTGAATCCTCTCAGGAAGAAGTAGTTGATCAAATATTGTCATCTTTCTGAAGTAGTAGGCGATGAGAATAAAATTACTTCCCCATATATCACAGAATATTAATGGAGAAATTGAGTAAGTGGTACTTGAAGTTACCATTGGATAAATAGATGAAAGTAAAATGCTCAATAGATCCCATGTTGATAAATCAAAGAAAATATATCGCATGGAAAGCATATGAAATAATCTAAATCCGATGATATGATATGAGAATAAAATGCTCTTGAAGAAGCATAATCACTAGATTCTGTATTTGAATAAAGCGATATGATATTATTATTACTCAGGAAAAGTACAAGCAATTAGTGGAACATATTGAGAATATCAAAAGATGGCATTAAACACTCGAAAATATAGAAATGCAAAAAGAATATACATCTTGAATCCATAAATGAGTGATGCGTCTCGAGTATAAATGCTCAGTAACTCTGCCCACCATCAACATTAGGGATTCAGTAATGAAATATTTAAAGGATCGAATTTCTTTTTAAGCGACACGTTAGTGCATGGCCAAGCGGACTGGAGCTTCGGATTCTTGAACATATGCATGAAATTTGATGAGTAGTTAAATCAACGATCTTACTATGAGAAATAAAGTATTTTTCTCATTGAATGAGAGATAAACTTATTATTTACACCACGATCTAGAAGCGCTAGTAAACCATCAAAGAAATTATTAATATTCAACAAACCTATTGGTTTGACATGAAAGGATTCCCTTTGTGCCAGCGAGGCTATATTGAATATTTCCTCCCAGGTGTGTTGTAGCGCTGGAAGGACAATGAAAGCATCACTATTATTCATCATATACATCATGCGGTTGTGGATGGTTAAACGTAGCACCAACCTGCTTTGGACCCATGGTAGAGCGGCTCCAGTGGAGTATTAGATCCAACTAGATGGAAAGGTATTACACTCAGAAACTCTTATTCCCCCATGATTGTGCGGCCATTATAAGTCTAGCTAAAAAGTTTGTTGTTGGTTCCTCCATATAGTATATTGATTTCTTGTCTCCTAACTCTTTTTCTGAGTCGGTTTGCCATCACATATTGGATATGGCCTACGATTAGATCACCAAGAATACATGCGGTTTTAATATGGCGAGGTAAAGTTGACTTGTATGAGATGATTCTAAAATCTCCACATCCATCTCTACTCCTATCTCTCTTTTGCACTATATTTTCAACATGAGAGATATATGAATCCCTCTATTTAAAGAAAAATTTTGAGATAATTGAGTGCCTTATTTACTTTTTGACAAATATGAAAGAAAAAAAAATGCAGAAAATTTTTACTAAGTGAAAATGACATATATCTGTCGGTGATTGAAAAATAATATATATATACATATATATATATCTTAAATCGAAAAACAATATTTACAATTACAAGAAAAACATTGATCTTACGTTATTACCTTTGAGCTTCCTTATATTAATATGAAAATTATTATACTAAAATTTTCTACTAAATTTACTAAGCGAGGATCTTCTAAGTAAGTTTTGAGGTGTGTCGTTTGTTGATCTCTTTGAATTTGGCCCATAAGGCCATTAGCTCACCTTATGCGTGTCGGCTAGGATGTGTCTCAAGCGCATTGAATATCATCCAAAGGCTCCGAACCGATAATCCTTAATGAATGCTATTTTATCTTCTCGATTTACGGACAAGTACTGATTTACATCAGTGTCACATGTCACGAGAGCACTTACTTGTAGCATCCTCTAATCTTTTGCTCTCAGTTCTTTGAAAAACTACTTTTACCCATGTCACAGGCGTGTATTTAGAAGAATTAAAACCTCACGGATAATCGAGACCTTTGCTTCAATCAAGCATCGGATATCTTGTGGGATACCCATATTCATTAGTATCCTTAATCTTTCCCTACCATAGATAAATCCTTTTTAGGATTTTGATCGGTAGTGATGGATAGTATTCCAGAAGATTTGAGAGCATATAATCCATTATAATGTATAGACCCTTGTTAGGATGAATTTTGCAATAATTTTGATGATTTATTTATAGAATAATCTGTAGCGTATGAAATAAGACTCCGATTTTAAATAAATAATATGAAGTGTAAGACTACGATTTGAATTAAATAATAGCCAGGATGTGATGCGTATGGTGTAACTGCTAGTGTTTGAATAGTGGTAGACAATAATGTCACTAAAGATGATGGAATATGTCGGTGAATTGTTTACATGATAAATCATATTGAGCGATATCACGAGATACTTAGTGAAATCGATATAAGAATTTCTTGAACTAAGTTCAATAATGCTCGTTTGCAAAGCGGATTGACCATCAGGTTTAAATAATTATTGAAATCAATATTTCAAGTGAAGAATTAAAGGAATTCTTCAATGATTGTTCTCGATAAATGATGAAATCATTACTAGCCAATATTGGGAATAAATCCAAATATATACGGAATAAAGGATGAGAAGTATGGTGAAACATTCATCATAAAGTGGACTACTTAGATATTATGATATGGATCACTTAGATAGTCACATGTGTATATGATTCGTAATTTGAAATTCTGAAATATTTGCTCTCTGGTATGAGCATGATTTCCAGTTTAATGATAAAGCTAGTAAATGTATATCCCAATCTTGAATAAATCCACGAAGGATTTGATTATCTTATACAAGTGGGATATTATATGGCAAATTATTTAAAGTCCTCAAATAAATTGCCGATGCTCGAGAATAGAGAATACAAGCGGTCTAAATTCCCATATTAAAGAAATTTGAATGATGAGAACATATATGATTAAAATCATAGCTTGTATGAGTTTTGGTGTTCTAAATTTTCTCGGCATGAGGGAGTATTAAAGGTTGAAAATAATATGTGAAATGCATCATCCTGCCATGATAGAAAATAATATGGAAATGCATCATGTTATATCCTACGCAATTGAAATCTGAACTTGAAGTTCAAAGATGCATGAAAGGCTATGAACAATCACGTATATCAACTACGATGCTTTGATAAGTTAAGCCTTGAGAAGCGTTGATATTTCTGAAACATATATATCAAGCAAATTATAAAAGATGGTCTTAATAGCGGCATATGCTCTTGAAGAGTATATAGACATAACTATATTGTATAATCCTACAAGAGGATTGATAATGAGATATCTCGATAAGTTATGTCGATATGGGGAAAAGAAATGAGAATTGAAAAGTGTAAACGACGATATGAAAATGTAGCTACATATGATCAATGATAATGAAAATATTGAGATATATTGAAGATGATAAATGTAGTGAATGTAGAAATCCTTAACTTATGAGATGATGAGATGATGATGACTAGTGCTCAAGTTTAAAGATAAGCATGGTGGTCATTATATGTTGCATGCTCATGAAAGTTAAATTCTTAGATCGTGTGTGTAGTAGAAAAGGAAATTAAAAAGGATCAGGATGAGCTAAACTAGTGTTGATAAGTACCTAAAGGTGAGCTAAGCCCTGGGAATGAAATAACCTATTAAGTGAGTATTAAATGTTAAATGATATATTTTAAGTGTTAGATTAGTTATGAAGGTTTACTTATATGTTTACATGTTTCACGATGAATTTATATGTTTTTTAAATTGTGTATTTGGAGACATGTGTTCATGGTGAATGTTTTGTAGTTGTGTAAAAAAAATTGATGCACTCTAAATGAGCAGAAGAGTATAAAACCAATGTATATGATACTCATACAAATGTATGAAAGATTTTGAAATTTACTGACATATTTGTATAAAATACGGCGTTGCACTCTTTCCCTTAGTGAGGTTTTATAAATTTGGGTTTTTCTAGCAGGTTTTTAATGAAAGCGAACTTTAAATATTCAGCATGAATAATGTACTCTTTTTTTCCTTCATTAGGGTTTTTATAATAAGGTTTTAACGAGGCGTATTAAGCGGTATATTGAAGCGATAGGAGAAATTGATACGATTAATATCTATTTGATCAGTTATAATGGAGCTAATGCTTTAGATCAAGCGATGATGATATTGAAATCATTTAAGTAAAGATGCTCGGTTCTCAGATATGAAATCAAATGGAGCATTGGTATCTTTTTCACTGATCGAGTTTTTCGCTTTGGGTTTTCTTGACAAGGTTTTAGCGAGCGACGGCGTGAATACTCATATCGGCGATAGACATCGGGGGGAGCAATATTTTGATGAAAGCGGTATATAACCACTCAGCTATCATGCAATCGGTTTGGAAGTTTTTTCCCATTGGGTTTTCTAAAGCAGGTCAGGAAGGCATTTGTATTAATAGTCGTTGAGGGAGTGTTATGAATAATAATTGAAGAATAATTATTAGGTGTTATGAATAATTGAGAATAATGTGGTGGTTATGAATTATGAGGAATAATTTGGTGGAGGAATAATTTGGTGGAGGAATAATTTGGTAAAAGATGTAATTATTATATGTGAATGTATTATAAAGTGATGAAATTATGTAATTACGATTGTGCCATTCAAGTTTCACATAAATAGAAACTGAGTTATTAATGAAATTAAATTCGAGAATTCTTGAATTCATTCTCTCTAAGAATCTACATTGTTTACATCTTTTATAGCAATTGTAATTTTTAAATTATGTGAAAATCAAAGCCAGGGCTCTTATCTTTTGTGGAACGGAGGTAGTATGTATCAAAATTTCACAATTATTTATAAAATTGCTCCACCAACTAAAATTATTCACAAAATAATTTTTAAAAAATCACAAAATACTATCAATTTTCAATTTGTTTATTAAAACATCAAACAACTTTTATGTGGTTGCTAGGCCTTTTTCTCAAATTGGTTCGAATTGGTTGATGAGGGATTGAATTTCTCTTAATATAACTTTTTACCATCTTAAGTTTTAAAAGTTCATAGTTAAGAGGTTTGATGACCGCTAAATAAATATTTTAAGTATAATAATCACTAGATTTGAAAATTATTCTAACTATTAAGGGTATATTTGATAGTGATTATTGAAGAAAAAAAATTAGTATGTAGTTTTCATTTAATTAGTTTTAGATGTGTAGTTGATTTTTTTTATTTTTTTAAATAGTACATTATAAAATATAATACAATGTCAAATCAATACAACGAGTGATTAAAAATGATGAAAATTATCAATGAAGCTTGGTCTATGGTTTATGAGGTCAAGTACCCAAGTTGACATCCTGGAAAATTTGAAACTTCAGCAGAATAAAGGGCTATACTAAGCTTCAGGATGTTGATATCCTGAAAAAGTTGAGAACTTGAGTACTTGAGGACTAAAATTATTGAAAGGGCTATTTCGGGAAAAGTTTGAAACTTCGGCTACTCTCGTAAAATTTGCCAGGAGAGCCCCCACTCTTCCCTTAAACCCTTTCTCCTTCTGTGTGGATATATAAACATCCAAAACCCTAGCCACTTTCAGCAGAATAAATAAAGAGGAAACAGAGAAAAGTAAGAGAAGACTGCAATTCCTACAGGCAATACGCCGAGGGATTTTCACTTTTCAGGTAGCCATAAGAATACGTTATCACTGTCAAAAAAATTGAGAAGATTTGAAGAGAAAAGCTGAAATTTTTTTGTAGTAAATACAACCTCCTATGATCAAATTGTTTATATTTGAAGCGTATTTTCTTTCCATTTTTCAGGTGGCAGTGGTTGATTAAGAACAATGTTGCTATTGTTTGAAACGCCTGCGGGCTTTGCGCTTTTCAAAGTATTGGATGAAGGCAAGCTCTCCAAAGTTGAGGTACTGATTTGTTGAAACTCCGTTTAGTTTTGCCATTTTCATTAGTTTTATCGTTGTAGTTAATTTCTGGAGGCAATTATATTGTTTGCAGGACTTATGGAAGGAATTTTCTAGTGCGGACTCAGCTAGACAGGTAATTTCTGCATTTTTCAATGTATATCGGGCCAGCTAGTTTATGATTATTGCAGCATTAGTCTAAAATCTACTTGTAACTTCTCTGGAAAACATTAGGAAGATTTGGAGTGTAATGATTCAATGCAGAAAGGATCCTGTTTGGCTGAGTTTTTAGCATATCCAATCTGATGAAATGATTCTAACACATATCCGGAAACTAACAAATGATTCATGATGATTACTGTTGCATTTTGATTGATAGATGCAATTAGTGACTTTTATTATGTTGATTACAGGTTGTCAAGCTAAAAGCTTTTTCCCAGTTTGAGAACACTTCAGAGGCTCTATCAGCAGCTACATTGTTGATAGACAGTAAGCCCAGCAAAGGTTTGCGTAAATTCTTGCGGTCACATTGTGAAAGCGATGTCTTAGCGGTTGCTGATTCAAAACTCGGGAATGCAATTAAGGAGAAGCTGGTGAGTAGTTCCCATAGACTATGAGCTGGGTTATGTTATTGATAATTTGTATTGCAGGCATTTGTTTTCACCATTTAAGCTAATGATTTGTTCATTGTAGCAAATTGAATGTGTTCACAACAATGCCATCATGGAACTCATGAGAGGGGTCAGAAGTCAGTTGACTGAATTGATATCTGGTCTAGCTGCCCGAGATTTGGCTCCAATGAGTTTGGGTTTATCTCACAGCCTTTCAAGATACAAGTTGAAATTCAGTCCTGATAAGGTGAACCGCTATATCCTTATAGGACTAAATTCGTCTATGTAGTAAATTGTAAATATATGAAAATTGTTATGCTCCCAAGTCTAAGACATTTTGTTGAATTGTGTTCTTTCTAGAATAAAAAACCTGAAAATATATCTATACGCAGAATTATGCTATTGACTTTGGTAAATGTCTGTTGTAACATCACTGCCTTCCCGATCTCAATTTTCACCTGCAGCATTGATCCAAGACATTTTATCGAAACTGTGCACAAGAAAACCCTGTAGACAATAAAGCCTGACAATAGAAGCCTGTTAGCGTACCCTTTTTAAATATTTTAAACACTTTTTACCACTTTTTTATCCATTCTTTCTTTACCCTAAATCAATCACATCCACAAATCTCAACCACTCACCTCCACTCATTCTCTCTCCTCTTTCATATTAAAAACCTTTAAAAACCTTTATAAACTACTCCCTATCACCCTATAGATCTCTATTCACAGAATTTTCATATTGAAGTTATGAAGCATTGAACTGTGAATGCTCCAGAACCGTGGAATCATGGTACTAGGAATATCATGTTGGACTAAACACTGCTACTTGAGCTAGTAAATGCATGTCCCTAGTATGTTATTTTCTTACAAGGAGACAGTTTACTATTCATGTCATTTGATAAATGAAATTATGATGTAAGGTACTTAAGTCCAAAATGAATGACAGAATAAGGCCTCAAGTTGCTTGTATCTTTCTTATTCACCAAATCTTTTCGCCTTTTGTTTGTTTTCAAACTAGGTTGATACGATGATCATACAAGCCATTAGCTTGTTGGATGACCTTGACAAAGAGCTGAACACTTATGCAATGAGAGTAAGGGAATGGTACGGTTGGCATTTTCCAGAACTTGCAAAGATTGTACAAGACAACATACTTTATGCAAAGACAGTCAAGTTGATGGGTAACCGCACAAATGCTGCAAAACTCGATTTCTCTGAGGTAGAGATCTAACTTTTGTACATCTACACCTGCCATAGAAATAGACTCATGCAAGTAGTGCGTTAAAATCTTGGTGTATGTTTCTATTAATTCTTTTGTGTGCTCTTGAATTGTTAATAATTAATAAATAGATACTTCCTGAAGAGTTGGAGACCGAACTGAAGGAGGCAGCCATGATTTCGATGGGAACTGAAGTTAGTGATCTTGATTTGGAAAACATCAAAGATTTGTGCAACCAAGTTCTCTCCCTGGCAGAATATAGAGCTCAACTGTTTGATTATTTGAAAAGCAGGATGAGCACCATTGCCCCAAATCTCACCGCTCTTGTTGGAGAACTTGTTGGTGCTCGCCTTATAGCTCGTGGTGGCAGTTTGTTGAATCTTGCTAAGCAACCTGGGAGCACAGTTCAGATACTTGGTGCAGAAAAGGCTCTTTTTAGAGCTTTGAAAACAAAGCACGCAACTCCTAAATACGGTCTTATATACCACGCGTCTTTAATTGGTCAGGCAGCACCCAAACACAAGGGTAAAATTTCTCGGTCTCTTGCTGCCAAAACTGCATTGGCTATTCGATGTGATGCTCTTGGAGATGGCCAAGATAATTCCATGGGAATGGAAAATAGATTAAAGGTGTGTTAGTTTCCAGATTTAGAGAAACGATGTGTTTTCTTTAATTTTTGTTTGTTTCCTGTTAGGAATTTTCTCACTCAATTAATTTGTGTAGCTTGAAGCTCGACTGAGGAACTTGGAAGGTAGAGACTTGGGTAAGTCAGCTGGATCTGCTAAAGGCAAACCCAAGATAGAATTCTATGACAAGGACCGTAAGAAGGGTTCGGGAGGATTGATTACACCAGCCAAGGTCTGCCATTAATTCTATTTTCTTGATGCTAATAGATGATTCTCTTTTGCATTCCTTATTTGACCAGTTGCATAATATATGTGCAGACTTACAATCCTTCAGCCGACTCCGTTCTTGGATTGACTGAGCCGCCATCTCAGAAGGATGAACTTCCATCTCAGACTAAGGATGAAATTCCTGTTATAAATGAAGAGAAACAGAAAAAGAAAAGGAAGAAGAAGAATGTTGATGCAGAGGACGCTGTCATGTCAAACAATGCAGAAACTAATAGTGAGGCAGTTTCAAAAAAGGAAAAGAAGAAGAAGCAATCAGCTGAAGATGATGCTGAGTTGCAGAATGAAGTTGATAATGCTGAAGCAGGAGAGAAGAAAAAGAAGAGAAAACGTGCAGAGCCTGATGGAGAAAAGAAAGACAAGAAGAAGAAGAAGAAGAAAAGCCAAGACTAATCTGTTAGAAATCTGCAAAAAAAATTGATACGTTTGAGTTTCTTGCGAAATGGTAGTGTTTTGTTTGTAAAATCGGATTCTCTGTAGCATTAAATTTTGAGAATTGTTTCAGAATTTACTCCATTTTCCTAGCTGGAAGCCATGAGAGTACTTTTAACTTTGAATTAATGACAATGACAATTGTTTTGGCGACAAGATTAATATGATAAGAATTTTGAATATCGTTTCATGTCTCATTCACACTAATAACATTATTGTGTAGAGTGATTATAAGCAACACATGCCCCAGTTTGTATTCCATGGACTTCAATTTGATCTAAAGTTTGTATTCCATGGACAGAAATGGGAGGTTGATGAAGCCTCTAACACTGATGAGTATATTATACTTTTATAAATTGACTTTGTTTCAACTTTACTTTCGTTCTTGTACTTCCACTTTGGTAATTAAGGTCATTCGCGAAAATAGAGTACTAATTGTCACGGCATAATTTGTCGGAAGATCTTAACTAACTTAAGTCAACTAAAGAAGAAAAATATGAGATTTGCATTTGTGTGTTCATTATGTTTAACACCTCGGAGATTGTATGAATTAACAAAAGAAATGACGGCTTTATAATTTTCATTCCAAGAAAGAGCCTCGTTGGCCCACAGACATTATTGTTGCCTATTGATTGATGGAAAATGCTGCATAAAAAGCAACACATTCCCGAGTTTGTATTCTATGCACTTGAGTTTCCTTTTTAAGTTTTATGAGACTTAACAAAATAATCATAGATACTTGTAGACCGTTGATTTCGTAAATTTTTCCAAGGTCAATGTTCTTGCATTTAATGTTTTTCTTGGTCGATGTTGCCCGAGGTGAAATCTTAAAGGAAGATTATATTCCTTGCTTTAATTTGCTTGAATGTATAAAGTTCCACTAGGGCACTGTGTTCACTTTGGAATCGCATCCATTCGAGTTGAACTACATACATACTTTGGCATAATGGACAAACCAACCTACAAGACAAGTATAATCCAATCACGCGCGCTTTGAGTGAAACTCAATCATATGAGAAGATCTTGTCTGCAAATTCTTAATTGTTACTTCACTCTTTTCATCGAGCAAACCAACCTCGAAGACAAGAATATTCTGATCATGCTTGCGCTTGGCACAGCTGAATTATATGAAACCATCTTGTCTACAAGTTCTTGCTTGTTACTGCACCTTTTCTAATGAGCAAACCAACTTACAAGACAAGAATATTCTAGCCATGTTTGCCTTCGGTGCAACTCAATCCTTTGAAAATTAGATAAAAACTTCCAATATAGAAATAATTCAAGACTATTTACATAACAACGTGGAAGTTGGAACACACATCTTATTGCATTGACTAGTGTTTAAAAAAAAAAAGAAGAAAAAAGAGACATCTATGTCTATATTACATATACTAGTATTACCCCCGTGCATTGCACCGGACAAGTAAGATGGAATATTTGCATGAAATAATATTATAAAATAATACAATAAATTATTATGAATATATAACAAAAATAACAAAACACATATAATATTATCGATTTCAACAACGGTTTACAAATTTTAGTGCGAAATATCATTTTATAAGAAAAATATTATATCAATTGTCGTAATTGACAGTTTTAGGTAAGAATATAATATTTGGAAAGAAAATTTAAATAATATACTTATTTTTAAAAAATCAACCTAAATAATATATTTTATGAATCATACATAATTGCTCAAATGTATTTCAAATACGATTAACAATGATCTGATGATCGGCAGATATATATACATTTTATGAAGATTGAATTGATTTTGTACCACATTTAGCATGAATTGAATTTTGAATATTGAATTAATTTTGTATCATATTCATCTTGAACTAAATAAAAAATGCGATTACTTGATTTCATTCTCCTTAACGTGGCAACTATAGAAAAAGAGGATTTTTTGTTTAATTTTTAAATATGTGAAAATATTTTTTTTTCTAAAATAGATTATCGCTGCCAACGTCAAACTCTGCTAAGTTGACACTTGAACTATATAATTACTTTGAAAATTAATATATATATAAAATAACTAAAATGCAATATCTAAAATTAAAATGTAGATAGAAAATGATAATTCGCATTTCCAGACTTAGTTTCATACGGATTATAAGTTGTAACTTTTATCTATTGTCACATTTACATTAATGCATGCAACACCAAATAAGGAAAGCAGTATAAATTAAATAAGGAAAATAATTAATCCCTAAAAACTAAAGCCAAACATGGCCTTGCCACCGACAAACTTTAGATTTAGATTATGTTTGATGAAGATTATAGATTAAAATAATTTTGAATATGTGGCTGGAAGGTTAAAATACAACAACAAACTTGGCCTTAATTCCTATAAGTAGGGGTTAGCTATAAAGAACCTCAATGCGAAATCACGTCGGATCGCAATTATGAATTTTTCTACAAAAGTAAAATAAATAAATAAATAAAATAGTGTTGTACTATAAAATATAAAATGAATGTCAAATCAATCAAACGATTGGCTGAAAATGAAAATTACAAAAATGATTTTAATTTTAAACTGTACAAAACATGCTAAGTCTGATTTTTAATTGGTTGATAGGAATTTTTTATAGAAATTATTTTGGATGTGTGATTGGAGGATACAATAGTTATTCGGTAACTGTAAGCTCTACAACACCTTCTGGGGAAAAAGTGGTTTTTCAGAAGAATGGCATTTGGTTGATGTTTAATTGGCTATGTGTTTGGATCGCTCCCGCTGTCCTACACACTCTTACATACACATTTCTGTGCACACTTTCGCGTTTAAAAATTCGTGCGGGGAATATAATCCCCCACCTGGGCAGTTATGTATTAGTCATCTCACTTATCGTAGATTTAAAAAAAAAATAAAAAAAAATATTAAAATTTTTTTTTTTTAGATGAGGTGGCGCCATCACGTGGCGCCACGTGTAGGAGTGTGCATACTCTCCTACACACTAGTGTGTAGGAGAGCACTAGCAGTGTTCGGATAGATTAAGACTTCGTTATACCAGGAAAGATAATCAAACTTAAGATAGATCATTAGCCATCAAAGTCTTCATCTTTACTTCCCAAAACTGGTAAAATAAATAAATAAATACATAAATAATAATAATAATAATAATAATAATAATAATTGATCCATCAACTGAAATGATCGAGGGATAGATCTGCATTGATTAATTATATTTCTGATTCAATCATTTTTTTATTATATATACACACTTTCCTTTCGCATCTACTATTGGGTTGTCAATGTATATTTCCTTTATTGCAATTCAAAATCTTGTCTGCAAGTTTTTAATTGTTACTCCATTTTTTCAAATGAGCAAAGAAAGACAATATTAGACTATTCTAATTAGTTGTGCTTTCCTTCTGTGCAACTCAGTTGTATAAAACATCTTCTCTACAATTCATGATTGTTATTACACCTTTTGTGATCTACAAACCAACCTACAAGACAAGAATATTCCAATAACATCTTGTCTGCAAGTTCTTCAATCTATGCTTGATAGAGGTTTAAATTTAAAATCGTTGAAATATGTGATTGAAATTAGATGAAAATGGCATAAAAGTTTAGAATAATTATCAAACCAACCAAATAAGTAGTTAAAAATAAAAGTTGAAAAATGTGTTTTAATTTTAATGAGATTAAATATGTATACAACATACCCTTAAATTTTTACTGCACATTTTCTAATGAGCAATCCAACCTGCAAGTCAAGAATATTGCAGTCATGCTTACCTTCGGTGCAACTCAATTGTATGAAAAGATATCGCCAGCAGGTTGTTAATTGTCATTGCATCCTCTTTTTTTAATAAATGAGCGAACAAATTTGCAAGACAAGAATATTCCAGGCATACTTGCCTTTGGTGCATCACAATCATACGAAAACATCTTGTCTGCGAGTTCTTGCTTGTTACGGAATATTTTCTAATGAGCGAACCAACTTACAAGACAAAAATATTCCATTCATGCTTGCCTTCATTGCAATTCAATCCTATGAAAATTAGATAAAAACTTCCAACATAGAAATAAATTTAAGACTATTTAAATGACAATGTGGAACACGCGTGTTATTGACTCGTGTTTAAAAATTAAAAAAAAAAAGAAAAGAAAAAAAGAGAAGGTAGATGTGCATGTCTATTGAAAATTAAAGTTGAAGATAGGATTTAGGTTCTAAGTTGTAGCAGACATGCTTTTAGCCTTTTACGTTACACTAACATTTTATATCTACACCTATCACACTTCAAATCAGAAGATCTGCCCTTAATTGTCAGCAACAAATGAAGTATTTAATATGTTCAAGTGATATGGTCAACGAGACACTTTTTTATTGAATGTGAAGAGATGTATTCAGTGATCTAAAGAAAAATGAGTGCATCTTAACCACCCATTGAAGAAGTGATACATAAGCCTATCACCTTAAACTGATTAACAATATCAAGAAGAAATATTCTTTTGATCGCGAAACAATGAAAAGTGATTAAACCGATTAAATTTGTAAATTATTCATATCCTTAAATAACACCTCATATGGTATGGATTAAATATTTAAGTCATGAATCAATGCGTAGAATACCTAATTAAAAGGTCAAAATTAACTAATATATTACATTAATTTTGCTTTCCTGACCAAGCAATTAACGAATATGATTATCAATCCCGAATCAAGCAATTAAAGAATAAAATTAGACACTCCAGCCAAGCAATTCTCACTATAAGAGCACATTTTTTAGCACCAAAACCATTATCCAAACCTCCAGAATTTTTCTCTCTTCCACAAATTGCTTTCTTCAATCTTCATCTTCATCTCCCTCCTCTCTTATCTCTCAAATACTGTTCTTTGCCAAGTTAATTCTATTATCTTCCAATTCTTGCACTCACTCACTCTCAAAAATTGTTGTTTGCTTCTTCTTCTCCCTATATATCTTTCTTTCTCAAATATTGCTCTATCCGCTTAGTTCTCTCCATCTCTGAACCTAGCAAATTTTCGAAACAACGGAAATGGAAAACGTGGCAAGTGAAATTGTGAGCATTCTAGTCGAGAACTTGCTTGCCATGGCCACTGAAGAATTCAAACTTGTACGAGGCTTCAAACAAGACTTGGAAGACCTAAAGGAATCGTTGTGTTCGATCAAGGATGTCCTGGAAGATGCTTATCAGCGCCAAGTTACGGACAATGCCGTTAAACGTTGGCTCGACAAACTTGAAGATCTTGCTTATGATGCTGACAATGTTTTGGGCGAGATCAACTATGAAAATTTGCGCCGTATGGTGGAGATCCCGAATTGGAGAAAGCCAAAGGAGTGTTTAAACATTACTTTCTATTTACCTTTGTCATTTCGATGGAAAATGGCTCACAAAATCCAAAACATAAATGTCAAATTGAAGAGGATTTACAACGAAGCTAATCGTCAGGGTTTCAAGAGAATACTTAAAGAATCCAGATTCTCCGTGCCTGAGGTCATGGAAACTGACAGCTACAGTGTTGATCCAGTTTTTGTTGGAAGAGAAAATGACATATCAAAGTTGGTGAAGATGATAATGACTCCATCAGACGAGGTTATTTCAGTCTTACCCATTGTCGGAATGGGAGGCCTAGGCAAAACCACTATAGCTCGAAAGATCTTCAATCATCGAAGCATAGAGAGTCATTTCGACAAAAGGATATGGACATGTGTATCCGATAAGTTTGATGCAATGGTGTTGTTTCAGAAAATACTTGAATCTTTGGGAGACAGAGATAATTTTGCTGGAAAGAGCAGGCAAGACGTTGTGAGTAGGCTTCACGGAAAATTGGAAGGAAAACGATACCTTCTCATTCTTGACGATTTGTGGAATGAAAAAAGAAAAGATTGGGACGATTTCAAAGAAACTCTGTTGGGAGTTAATCCCAACAGAGGAAATGTCATCATCGTCACGACACGAGGAGCAAAAGTCGCATCGATTGTGAACCCACATGAAAAGTATGACTTGCAACAGTTAAAAGATGATGAATGCTGGTCGATAATTAGAGCAAAAACATTTGCAGAAAAAACAGTACCAAAGGAATTTCAAACCGTCGGAAAAGAGATCGCTCGCCAGTGTCGAGGTGTACCTTTAGCGGCCAAGATGATCGGAGGAGTTTTGGCGGGCAAAGAAATACATGAGTGGATCTCAGTTCGTGAGGCTGGGCCTTCAAAACTTGAAGGAGATGGAGACGCTAGTGTGATGGGCGTCTTAAAGATAAGCTTTGATCGTTTGCCTTCTTCATCGCTCAAAGCATGTTTTGCCTATTGTTCAATATTTCCTAAGGACCAACTGATAGAGAGAAAACTATTGGTCCAACTATGGATGGCAGAAGGATTGCTTCCAGATATTCAAGGATCGAATATGGAGACTACAGGTAATAGAATTTTTCATATTCTATTTCAAAATTCCTTCTTTCAAGAGCCTGAAAACGACGAAGATGGAAATATCGAACACTGCAAGATGCATGATCTTGTGCACGATCTTGCGTGCACTGTTTCAAAATCAAAAAGTTACATTGTGGATCATAGTGGAGATGACATTCCTCGAGTTCGGTATCTCACGATACAAGAAAAAGCGGTACCGCGGATTGAAAAAGAGAAGAAATTATCTAAGAACATTAATGCTCTTGAGAGGCAGTATGCCATGCAAAAACTTGGCGGACTTCACGAGTTTGCGCACTCTTTATCTATACTTTGGAGGAGAAGAAGATTTCCCAGCCTCAATTGCAAAGCTGATACATTTAAAATGTCTTTATGTGTTAGGCAACGGCATAAAAATATTGCCGGATTCTATTTGCAAGCTATACAACTTGCAAACATTAAACATTGAAGATTGCCCGGTTGAAGAGATCCCAATGCTCGGACACCTGCCACTCCTAAAGAGTCTAAAATTAATCCATCTGGAGAAGGTAAAATCAATAAGAGCATCATTTTATGGTAATGGTTATCGCAACTCGACTAGTAGCAACAATGGGCAAGCGACACGAGTATTATTCCCGTCACTGAAAAGTCTTGAAATAAAGCATATGGACAACCTAACGGAGTGGGCAGATGCGCAAATGACCGGATCGCATGTATTTCCTTGCCTCGAATATTTGGTTTTGAATATGTGTTGGGAATTGACTGCTTTGCCCTCGTTGCGAGATGCCAGAGCTTCTCTTAAGGAACTAGAAGTTTTTTATTGCCCCAAAGTGAAAGAATTAGCTTGTGATGTGCACTACTTTGAATCTCTTGAGACATTGTCAATACGTGGGTGTACAGATCTGCAATTAGTCGCACATCCAAATGCACAAGAGCCCCTCTCATCCCTTCGAAGATTGACGGTTTTTCGTTGTTCTAATCTGAGGTTAACTCGAATTCTCGAGGGTTGTACGGCTTTACAATATTTAAACCTAACGCATTTCTATCACCGCACTTCGCTTGCTGAATTGAGTGGGATGAGATCTTTACAGCATCTACAAGTGCGTGATTGCCATAATCTCACTTCATGGCCTGAGTTGAGCGGGATGGGGTCTCTACAGTGCCTAATTGTGACAGACTGCAATTTGTTTCCCAAACTGAGTGGGATGGGATTCTGTAACTGCATTAGAGAATTGCAGATTGGTAGTTTCACCGAGGAATATTTGCAAAAAGCCACAGAAAGTTCATTTTTTGATTTTTTCAACAACATCGAATGCCTCGGGTCCCTTGAGGATTTAGAAATAATAGGTGAACGAAGTTGGATCTCTCTACCCGATAAGATTCAACATGTCACTTGGCTGAAAAAGATTGTTCATATTTGGTTTTGGAATTGAAGCATTGCCTGATTGGCTTGGAAATTTATCATCTCTTGAAGAATTAGAGTTAGATGGATGTGAAGCGCTCACAAAATTCCCTTCTAAAGAAGCTATGCAACGACTCACCAAACTAACAACATTACGAATTTCGGATTGTGAGCTGCTGGAGAGTCATCTCCACTCTGAGTTGCCAAAGATTATTCATATTCCTCAAATAGAAATAGATGGAGAGAAATGGGAGGTTGATGAAGCTTCGGGCACTGGTGAGTATATTGTATTTTTATAAATTGACTTTTCCATTAGTTCCGTTTATTCATTGTTTTAGCTATTATTGTCAATTTACAATGCTTTGATTTATTACCGCTAGCGAAGAGCCTCCGTCTCACGTTGACTTTTTCCAATTATTTTACTATTTTTATTTTCGATTGATTGGATTCACTAAAATTTTCATTTCATTTCCTTTTTCCTTTTCTTCCTCTCTCTCACTAGTCACTACTGCTGTCGTATTTTTCATTAAAAAAAATTAAAGAAAAAAGAACTTTTAGGTTCTATGGAGGAAAGTGTGTGTGTATATATACACTCACCAAGATGAAGGTGTCGTATTATTATTACTACTACTATTATTATTATTATTATTATTATTATAATTATATACTCCATGATTTTTTTTTTATAGGATTTCTTCATTATTCTCTACTTCTCTAATTAATTGCATGACATTTGATCTGATGTACTTATTTTTCCACAATGAATTGCATTGTTGGTCATAGAAATTGAAAGGCTTGCTTAAATCCCGAATCACAGGATTTTTTCACTAAGCCAAATTGTTTGTGAGTATACTTTTCCTTCAAGTCCCGGACACCTCGTCTTTGTGCTTGAACCGTCAAATTTAATGTTGCTATCTAAAAACACTCGACATCATTCACTTCCTTGTGAGTTAGTTTATCACCGAACTCCTGATCTTATTTTTCTCGATCTCATGTGCTATTTCAATTCTTCTTTAAATTGCATGGAATATCTCCATAGCATGCATGTTGATTCAATTATGTGCTTACTGTCAATTGATTTCAATTTAAGCATCCACCAATGCCTTAAATTTAGGGAAAATATAAAAGACTTGGGGACTTTCGACTCTTACGATAATTCTTGAATAATATCATTAATAAAATTGTCTCAATGAAAAGTCTTAAATATCTATTTTCGCTCAAACTGGGAATTGAGTTATGTAAGGTGTTGAAGAGTTATATAAATTCCGAGTGGCAAGAGATTTCTCATATATTCTATAAATCCTGATAGGTGGAGAGATATTGAACGTTGATCAAGCATCCTCTTCTGGTGAGTTCATTAATTTTGTTTATTATACATTATTTTAAATATTTTGGTCAATTAATGATGTTTGATTATTTGCTGCTCTTATCTATATATGAAGAATCTCAGACTGATTAAGGGGGGAAGAAAAATTAAACTATGTTCAACACCCCCCTGGGGCATGTAGAAATTAACAAAAGAAAATAAAGGGCATATGCGGTACAATATTCAACTTACAACCTAATTATTTTTCTTCTTTCATTATACAGGTACTACAGCATGAGGGTTATTTGTCAAATGTTAAAGATGAAGGATATATGGATATGAATTGTCTGCATTTTACGTTCGGGAGTGCTTTTGTAAATATGTTAGCAATCTGATTTCCTGAGTTGCAATACAGAACATTGATTTCTTTGTCTTTATTGTTCACCATAATTTCCTCAAAATTAATTTCATGTAAACAGATCTGTAATTTGAATGTGCTTCCAGATTTCATGCCTAAAATTCTTCATTTTCGTTTCATCTTTCATTCCATTTAGCAGCGATCCATCCACAAATGGTGAAACCATCAAGACACCAACATTTTTCTCATGTTTTTAGATATATTTATATACATGAATAATACAACTTCCATGAGTTTTGAAGAGTATCTTCTTTAATCGAATGTGTTTCATTCATTGGTGAAAGTGAAATTCCGCCAGTTTGTGGGGAAACCATTTTCTGTAAACATAAATAGCATGTGGAGGAAAGTGCTTCAAAATTATTGGTGAACTGATGTTTAATTAGCTGAGTCGAGTCAGTGTTTGTTACACACAAAAAGATAATCAAACTTGAGATGGATCATTAGCCATCGCGAAAGCCTTCATCTTTACTTCCCAAAACTCGAAAAAACAGGAGGTACGGTGCTAGTAAATAAACAATGTATGTAGTTTCCATGAGAAAATTAACTCGGCCCCTTGTTTAATTTACTTATTTTGGAGATAGATAAGTAAACACAATACAGACCTATTTTAGAGTTGAAGACAAAGAATTCTTTTTTGTTTTCACTCTCTAAACAATTATCTATCGATCATCAACACATATTTCACTGCCTTTTTTCACAATTAATCCTATATGTGGATGGTGGAAGGATTGATCCATAATGTGAGGCCAAGTGAAATATGTTTGGGGCAACTTACAATGTTTGTTTCCACGGAAGCCACATCGACTTTCAGTCCTTTGATTTTGTTCAGTCCCGCTGAAAAATAACCACACATGCATGCGTGCGTACAAGTTGGGAATGATATAATTTTTTGTGAAACACCGAGGAGAATAGCTACCTGCGCCTTTCGGTGATCAGCTTCAAGTTTGCTAACATTTTCTTCCAATGCAACTAGAGCAGCAGCAGCACAGAGGATACCGACATCTCTCATTCCTCCGCCTAAGAGTCTTTGCCTATTATATAGAACCAAAGGAAACAAGTAGTGGCTTTCAGATTAGCAGCACAGAAAATTGAATTCTTTCTCAAAGCCATAACCCAATAAAAATAAGAAATTAAAGGAAAAATTAAAATAAAATAGAAGTAAAAAGAACAGCACTTCACCTTGGCAATGAGGCTTTTTGAGCCTGCAATCACAGTTCCAACTGGAGCACCAAGTCCTTTTGATAAGCAAGCCTACATCACATATTCATTGAATTTCGAATTGACACAAATTTAACATACAATAGCAGATAAAAAAGATGAGGTTATGGCATAAACAAGATTAGGAGGTTATGGCATAAACAAGATTTGCTATTTTGTACTTTGCTAGTATTTCTTCTTTAATTTGCCTGGAATCTCTCCATAGGATGTGGACTCAATTATGTGCCTACTGTCGACTGATTTCAATTTAAGCATCCACCAAGGCCTTAAATTTCAGGAAAATATAATAGACCTTGGACTTTCAACTCTGAAGATATATCCATGTATTCTTTAATAATCTCATCAACGAAATATCTCACTGAAAAGTCTGAAATATATATATCTATTTTCGCTCAAATTGGGAATTGAGTTATGTGAGCTGGTGAACAGTAATATCAATTCCGAGTGGCAAACGATTTCTCATATATTCTATAAATACTGATAGGTGTAGCGATATGGAAGGTTGATCAAGCATCCTCTCCTAGTGTGTTTATTTGTAGTTTTAAATATTAATTTCAGTTTTCACTAATTTTGTTTATTAATATACATTACTGTCGACTATTTTTGTCGGTTAATGGTGTTTGATTACTCGCTTCTCTCATCAATATATAAAGAATCTCAAACTAATTGAAAGGAAAAAACTATGTTCGACACCTTGGAGCATGTAAAAATAAAGGCCATATAATTTTCACTCAGAGAGTCCTCGCTGGTCCACAAATGTTAGAGTGGACTGGTTTCAGTTTTTATTAACAACAAATTTACCCATTTTGTTGAAACTGTGTTAAAATTAGATTGCACATGACAACATACTTAATGCAGAGACAGTCACAAACGCTGCAAGACTATAGATTTCTCTGAGGTAAAGGAGTCAGCCATGATTTCGATGGGAACCGAGGTTAGTGATATATCTTGATTTGGAAAATATATATCAAAGATTTGTGCAACCAAGTTCTCTCTGGCAGAATGTAGAGCTCAACCATTGCCCCAAATCTCACGCGTACAAAAGTCCTTGCCGTGTTTCCCTAATTCAAGAAAGAAAGTTCTTACTCTGTTTCCTAAAGGAAATGTCAAGGAAATGTCGTGTGGAGAAAGTCAAATCTATAGTTGTCTTGCATGTATTGGGACAAAATCAACTCTTTAGTCTTTACTCATCCAAGAAATTTCTTGAATTAGAAAAAAGAAAAATGAAATTCAAAATTTTGATATCAATATAAGACGACCAGAGTTTTAATACCCAAATCATCGACTCCAATTTCTTCTTCTCTCTCAAATTGCTCCTTGCTCATTGCTACTGCTGCTGCTACTCCGTCTTCTTACAAGATGGCCAGTTTTAGTACCCAAATCATTGACTCGAATTTCTTCTTCTCTCTCAAATTGCTCTTTGCTCTTTGCTGCTGCTGCTGCTCCTCCTCCTAATTCTCCTCCTTCTCCTTCTCCTAATTCTTCTCCTCATTCTCCTGCTCCTTCTGCTTCTCCTTCTTCTGCTTCTCCTCCTCCTCCGTCTCTGTCTCCTTCTTCTTCTATAATCTCTCTATCTCTCTCTCTCTCTCTCTCAAATATTGCAATCTGCTCATCTCCGTGTCAAAGCTCCTTCTCCTAATTCTTCTCCTCCTTCTCCTGCCCCCTCTCCTTCTCCTCTTTTTTCTGCTTCTCCTCATCCTCCGTCTCCGTCTCCTTCTTCTTCTATAATCTCTCTCTCTCTCTCTCTCAAATATTGCAATCTGCTCATCTCTGTGTCAAAGATGGAATATGCAGCTGGTGAAGCTGTAAAAGTTCTAGTGGAGAAGCTGTTTGACATGGTTGCCGAAGAAGTCAAGCTTGTGCGGGTTTCAAACAAGACTTGGAAGACCTAATTGATTCATTGAAATCAATCAAGGCTGTCTTGGATGACGCTCTAAAGCGCCAAGTAACCGATGAGGCAGTTCAAGGTTGGCTCAACAAACTTGAAGATGTAGCTTTTGACGCTGACAATATTATGGACGAGATCAAATATGAAAATTTGCGTCGTACAATGGAAATCACAAACCAGTTTACGCAAAACCGGTGCTTAAACATCTCTTTCCATTCCAAACTGCCGTTTCGACCGAAAATGGCCCACAAAATTCAATTGATAAATCTCAAATTGAATAAGCTCAATGTTGAGGCTGATCATCATGGCTTTTATAAGAGAGCCGCAGAATCGGTTTTCTCTCGGGTCCCGAGGTCAAAGAAACTGACAGCTACAGTGTTGATCCAGTTTTGTTGGAAGAGAAAAATGGTGTGTCAAACCTGATGGACAAGATAACAAGTCCATCGGACGAGGTTATTTCAGTCTTTCCCATTGTCGGAATGGGAGGGTTAGGCAAAACCACTTTAGCTCGAAAGGGTTAGTGAGTTTGGTGGTAGAAGATGAAGTCAAAAAGAATGGGCTTGTGGAGACATGCCCACAATTGTCAAAGAAAGAAAAAATGGAGTCAAAAGAATTGAATAAATTAGGTGCTGTTATAAATAATTCAAAAGTTGGATGCATTATTGTGAATGAGTGGTGAATGGCTATGAAATCATGTGAGGATGAAAATAATTCATGAATAATTGATGCAACTTGATTGATAATCATGTGTAATATGACTCATCATTTTTGTTTTGATTCTACACATTGATGGTTTATAAATAGGCCTCAATTCATGAATTGATGAATGAAGAAGAAGGAAGAAAGTTGATATATTTCTCTCTATACTCTTGTAGCATTTAAGGTATTTTTACTTTGATTTTACAACACGTTATCAAGACGGTCTCTACACTGAGCTCACTCTTGTAGTAAAAGGAAATATCTTTCTATGATTCAAATCTTATAGATGGCCTGTATCGTAAACCCAATTATTACAAGATAATCACGATTTTTTTACAAGAAATTTTATTTTGTTATTGTTGTTACGTACAGTACTAATTCAAATTTCAAAACAAAATATACTAGCTCATCTAAATTTTTGAAAATGTCGCTTGCAAAACTTGATTTTGTCGCTCTTGATATTTACGGTGATAATTATTCATCATGGACACTTGATCTTTGAGATTCACTTGATCTCAAAAGGGTTAGGTGAAACAATAATCGAAGGAAATGAAAGATCTGCGGGATCGAACAGCGACGTTAATTTTCCTTCGACGACACCTACATGCATCTCGATGGTAGAATACCTCACGATCAAAGATCCATACGTTACGTGGAAAAATTTAAAGGAGCCGATTCGATCACCAAGAAATTTGGTCGTCCTGCCTTGAAGGCCGATATCGATGGATGCACTTGCGCTGCAAGATTTTAAATACGTAAAAGATTACAATTCCGAATTATTGAGAATACGCTCAATTACTTTTCGTGGTGAAGAAATTATCGAGCAAGATATGTTAGAAAAAACTTTTCAACATTCCATGCCTCGAACGCGTGCTCCTGCGGCGGCGATGTCGAGCGTAGATTTCAAGCGTATTCTAACTTGTATCTTGCTTATTAAGTAGCGAGAACAAAATAATGAACTACTCATGAAAAACCATGGGATCGCCCAACAGGATCCACGGTGATACCGTAAACAAATGGAACTATATGGCACTGAGGTAAATGCAGCGTTACGGAAAAATAATTACGACGTGGGCGTGGGCGTGGGCGTGGGCCCGCGTGGGCGTGGGCGTGGGCCGCGTGGCGTGGGCGAGGGTTTAGACGTGAATTCCAACATGATAATGGAAAAGCTCATTTACGATATAATGAGCAAAATCGTAACATAATAGCGAGGTTCAAATTTGGAAAAATAATGGAAATGATTCATTTGATAAAAGCAAGAATGACAGATGCTATCGATGTGGAATACGGGCATTGGTCCGTACATGTCGTACACCAAAGCATTTGGTGGACTTATATATAAGCTTCACGACCAAGGGAAGAGAGAAAGGAAAAGAAAAAGTTGAAACCAATTTTCTTGATTGGGATGGCCAGTCAATGGAACTCATTTTGATACTCGACTTTTTCCCAGATCCCAGATCATACAAACATTGGAAGTTTGATGGAAAATATCGATTAAATAATTCTCTAATGAAGTATTATTATATTTATGGTGTATTATGTGTGAAATATTTTTCTATAATGCTTTTGTGTGATAAGTGTGGAATTGTTATCTTTATATTTGTATTGTTATTTTCCATTAAGTGTTATATGTAATTGTTGTTTGTTAGCTTGGTATGAATTTTATATTTTAAATTTCTTTTGTAGACCATGACAAATTGCCAAGATATTTGCCTAGTGATAGCGCAACTACGCATACTATTTTACAAGATAAGAAGTTTTTCTTGGATTTGACAATACGAGAAAATTATGTCTATACAATTTACGGTGCATCAAATATTATTGAAGGCTCAGGTAGAGCTCGTATTATCTGCCAAATGATACACAATTGAATATAGATGATGCACTTTATTCTAGCAAATCGGAAGAAATTTGCTTAGTTTTAAGGATATCGGCAAAAATGGATATCACATTGAAACAATGGAAGAAAATAATAAAGAATATCTTTACATAAACTCATTTCTATCCGGGCATAAGCGATTAAAGAAAAACTTCCATCGCTTCCATCTGGAATGTATTATACATTCATAAGAACGATTGAGTCTAACAACATCATAAAATCAAAATTTATTGACTCAAAGGTTCTTAAACTTTGGCATGATAGATTTGGGCACCAGGAGCGACTATGATGCAACGAATAATTAAAAGCTCACATGGACATCCTTTTAAGAACTTTAAGACTATTTTACCAAATGAGTGTCCATGTGAAGCTTGTTCACAAGGTAAATTAGTCATCGACCCTCTAAAACAAAGGTAAATGTTGAATCGCCAACTTTTAGAAAAGAATTCAAGGTGATATTTGTGGACCTATACACCCACCTTGTGGACCATTTCGTTATTTTGGTCTTAGTTGATGCATCTACTAGATGGTCACATGTTTGCCTACTTTCAACTAAACGATGCATTTGCTAAACTATTAGCCCAAATTATAAAATTGCGAGTTCATTTCCACGATTATTCGATCCAGTCCATTCGATTAGATAATCTTTGGTGAATTTAGATCAAAAGCATTTGATGATTATTGTACGACTATGGGAATTGAAGTTGAATATTACGCTGCTCATGTCCATACACAAAATGGATTGGCGAGAATCATTTATTAAACGCCTCAATTTATTGCTAGGCCTATGCTTATGAGGTCAAAACTCCCAACTTCTACTTGGGGACATCTTTGTATTACATCTTTGCGGCATTGATCGTCTCGGACCAACCGCATATCATCAATACTCCCTTTACAATTAGCATTTGGTCAAGAACCTAATGTTTCTCATCTTGAATTTTTGGTTGTGAAGTACTGGTACCAATTGCACCTACAAATAGCGTACTCAAAATGGGTCCCCAACGAAGGCTTGGAATTTATGTTGGGTTTAATTCACCGTCAATCATCAGGTACCTAGAACCTTTAACAGGTGATCTATTTAATGCATGCTTTAATGATTGTCATTTTAATGAAATGAATTTTCCAACAACTGGGGTACAAAACTACATCTGAAAGAAAAAATGCACTTTCCTGGAATGAGAAGACTCTAGCTCACTTTGATCCCAAGCAATAAATGTGAGAGAGAAATTGAAAATCTTATTCATTTGCAAAGAAGTGCATATGAACTGCCTGATGCATTTGTGAATACAAGGAAAGTCACCAAGTCGCATATACCGGTAGAGAATACACCGGCAAAAATTGATGTCCCCGCAGGACAACCTGTTACAGCAAATGAATCTAAAATACGCCAGAAGCGTGGTCGACCAGTTGGTTCCAAGGATTCTGTACCTAGAAAGAGAAGGGTACAAGACATAAACCAACAAAAGAATCTTTGCGAAGTAATGATAAAAACGATTGATCAATCAAATAAAATATTTAAAGTTCCAAGAGAACCAGAAGCATCCAAGAAGATTGAGGTTCCCGCAGAACCAGAAGTATTCGAAAACCATGAGATATCAATAGATTATTTACTATCTAATAACTTATGGGAACGGGAAAGCACTGATTGTAGATGATATATTCTCCTTTAATGTTGCGGTAAAATTGTGCAAAGTGAGGATTGAGCCACAACTGCTAAAGATTGCAGAAATAGAAATGATTGGCCAAAATGGAAGGAAGCCATACAAATTTGAATTAAATTCTTTGTATAAGCGCGAAGTATTCGGACTGTAGTTCAAACACCAAAAAATGTAATCCTGTAGGATACAAATGGGTTTTCGTAATGAAAGAGAAATGAGAAGAACGAAATTACAAGGTATAAAGCAAGGCTTGTAGCGCAAGGATTCTTTCAAAGACCAGGAATTGACTATGAAGAAACGTATTCTCCCGTAATGGATGCTATTACTTTTAGATTTTTGATAAGTCTGGCTGTAACAGAAAAACTTGACATGCGTCTTATGGATGTAGTAACTGCATATTTATATGGTTCACTTGACAGTGATATATATATGAGAATTCAGAAGGAATAAAAGTGCCGAAGCACTTAGTGCATGCCCAAATAATGTGTTATCAATTAAATTGCAAAGATCACTATATGGTTTGAAGCAATCAGGAAGAATGTGGTTCAATTGCTTAAGTAATTACTGTTAAAAAGGGGATACAAAAATGATGACATTTGTCCTTGTGTCTTCATAAAGAAAACGGATGCTGGATTTGCAATCATAGCAGTCTATGTTGATGATTTAAATCTCATTGGAACTCCTGAAGAGATTAATGAAGGAGTGAAGTACTTGAAAACTGAATTTGAGATGAAAGATTTAGGCAAAACCAAATTTTGTCTAGGTTTCTGATTGAACATTTCCCGGAAGGAGTTTTTGTTCATCAATCTTCATATCTTTGAAAAGGTTTTGAAACGATTTGGTATGGATAAAGCACACCCTCTAACATCACCTATGGTCGTTCGAACACTTGATGTTGAAAGGGGCCAGCGTTCAGACCACACTGAAGATGGGGAAGAAATCCTTGGTCCGAAGTACTAGTATCTTAGTGCAATTGGAGCATTACATTATCTCGACAAATTGCACTCGACTGACATAACTTTTACGTAAATCTCCTGGCAAGATATAGTCATACACCTACCAAAGACATTGGAATGGTATTAAACACATTCTCCGTTATCTAAGAGTACGTCTGATTTAGGTTTATTTTATTCACATAATTCTCGATCTACTTTAGTTGGATATGCAGACCTAGGATACTTATCGATCCCCATAAAGGCAAGTCCCAAACAGGATATGTATTCTGGCGTGGAGGAGCTGCTATATCTTGAAATCTACAAAACAAACTTTGAGCGCAACATCATCAAATAATCTTGAACTCATTGCAATTCATGAGACAAGTCGGGAATGTATGTGGTTAAGGAATATGACTCATCATATACAAGCGTCATGTGGGCTATCCTCAATAAAAGAAAAATCAAGCTGTATTGTATGAGGATAATGCGACTTGCATCACACAACTCAACAAAGGTTACATCAAGGGAGATAGAACGAAGCATATCTCTCCAAAATTCTTTTATACACATGACCTTCAGAAAAGTGGTGAAATTGATGTTCAACAAATTCGCTCAATTGACAATTTAGCGGATTTGTTCACAAAGGCGTTACCAACATCAACCTTTAGAAAATTGGTGTACCAAATTGGCATGCGGCGACTTAAGGACCTTGAACAATGTCATTATGAGGGGGAGTAGCTGTACTCTTTTTCCTTCGATCAGGTTTTATCCCATTGGGTTTTCCTGACAAGGTTTTAATGAGGCAGCACATTTATACTCCTGTGGTGAACATCAGGGGAAGCGGTTGTACTCTTTTTCCTTGATCGGGGTTTTATCCCCTTTGGGTTTTCACGACAAGGTTTTAACGAGGCAACACATGGGCATCCCACAATCAACTTTATTGTATAAATAGTCATTCAAGGGGGAGTGTTATAAATAATTCAAAAGTTGGATGCATTATTGTGAATGAGTTGTGAATGACTATGAAATCATGTGAGGATGAAAATAATTCATGAATAATTGTACAACTTGATTGATAATCATGTGTAATATGACTCATCATTTTTGTTTTGATTCTACACTTGATGGTCTATAAATAGACCTCAATTCATGAATTGATGAATGAAGAAGAAGGAAGAAAGTTCTATATATTTCCTCTCTATTCTCTTGTAGCATTTAAGGTATTTTTTTACTTTGATTTTACAACAGGTGCAACAACTCTCCAATCTTTCCCTATAAATAGAGCTCTCATCTTGCATTCTAAACACCATCACAACATCACAAGAAAAATCATCTTGTGTAGAGAGAAAGAGAGAGCTTCGGTGTAGAAACTATACACGAGAGATAAAAGTGAGTTGAGTGATAAAGCCTTTGCGTAGGCAAAGAAAATACAGTGTAATATTTTTGTACTCCTCCTTTTTAAGATAGTGAAATATATTGGTGTGGGTCCGTGGACGTAGGCAGTTTGACCGAACCACGTTAATCTCGGTGTTCCATAGTTGTGCTTATTTTTAGCGTCCATTATTTTTCTCAATCGCATTTATTCGTCTCACTGATCTTGAGCGGAATTAGCAGCCCCTAATTTCCCAACAACTGGTATCAGAGCCAGGTTCGTGATATCTCTTGAAATTCTTAGTATGCTCTGTGGTTGCAGCGTAGACTGATCTTCCACATCAGAAACGATTTCTCGAAAAATCACATTTTTGTTCGAGTGGGAGTAATGGCGACAGACTAGAGAATTTCCAAAATTGATAAGTTTGACAAAAAATTTGGATATTGGAAAATACAAATGGAGGACTATTTGTATCAGAAGGACCTATATAAGCCGTTGAAAGAAAAGCCAGAAAACGAGAAAGACGACGAGTGGGAGGTGCTTGATCGAAAAGCACTCGGCGCAATTAGATTGACCCTATCAAAGTCGGTCGTTTTCAACATTAAAAATGAGAAGACAACGGCGTCTCTCATGGCAGCTCTATCCAGCATGTATGAACAGCCGTCTGCAGCAAATAAAGTTCATTTGATCAAGAAATTGTTCAATATGAAGATGATGGAAAGCGGAAAATTTGGAGAACACCTCGACGAATTCAATGAGGTAGTAGACCAATTGACCACGGTGGAGATCACTTTTAGTGATGAGGTTCGAGCTCTATTAATTCTTGGGCGATGTTCTGAGAAGGCTGGAATGACCAAATCCACGACCATCGGCGGCTCGGCGGTTAGTCGAAATTGAAGTTCGATGATGTTGTAAGCATGATCTTGGCGAGAGATCAGGAGGCGATCGGATACAACTTCAACTTCTGGGGCCGCTTTCAATGTAGATAGCAGAGGCAGAAATTCAAATAGAGGGCATGGGCGTGGACGGAGCAAGTCGAGGAATGGCAGACCGAGATCCAAAAATCACAGAAATTCCAACAAGTCTGTTGAATGTTGGAATTGCGGTCAGGTTGGGCACTACAAACATCGGTGTAGGGCAGCTCCGAAGGAAACGGAGAACAAGACCGAGGTCAATATCGTGACCGAAGAAGCACGTGATGCTTTGATATGCTCCATGGAGAAGAAGACTGACTATTGGGTAATAGACTCTGGAGCATCTTTCCATGCCACCTCGAATCGACACTTTTTTGCAAATTATGTGTCGGAAAATTTCGGAGAAGTATATCTTGGAGACGATCATCCTTGCAGTGTGGTGGGCATAGGAGAAGTACAGATCAATGTCAATGGATCTGTATGGAAATTGAAGGACGTGAGACATATTCCAGAGTTGAGGAAAAATTTGATCTCCGTCAAATAGTTGGCAAGAGAAGGATGTGACACAAGCTTCTCTGGTGATAATTGGAAAATGATAAAGGGGGCTATGATAATCGCACGTGGCAAGGATAGTGGCACCCTATATACAACGGCGAATGCTTGTATGACAATCGCAGTTGCTGATAGTAAGGACGCGAACTTGTGGCACCAAAGACTTGGGCATATGAGCCAGAAAGGGCTCAAGTACATGCATTCAAAAGGGAAACTGCCAGGGCTTCAGTCTATTGATTTAGACTTTTATGAAAGTTGTATTTTCGGAAAGCAGAAACGGGTGAGTTTCAATACAAGTGGCAGAACTCCAAAGAAAGAGAAGCTTGAACTTGTCCACACAGATGTGTGGGGTTCAACAGCAGTTTCATCGATTGGCGGAAAGTCATACTTTGTGACTTTCATTGATGACCACTCGAAAAAAGTGTGGGTTTATTTCTTGAGATACAAATCCGATGTGTTCGAGGCATTCAAGAAGTGGAAGGCCATGGTGGAGAATGAAACTGGTTTGCGAGTAAAGAAGCTGAGATCTAACAATGGTGGAGAGTACGAAGACATGGCATTCAAGAAATTTTGTTACCAAAATGGCATCAAGTTGGAGAGAACGTTGCCAGGAACACACGCAATAGAATGGAGTTGCGTGAACGCATGAATCGACAGCGAGAAAGAGCGAAGCATGAGGATACATGCGGACACCTTAAGCAGTTTGGAGAGAAGGCGTCAATATGGCGGCATACCTAATAAATCGTGGGCCGTCAGTTCCATTGGAATACAGGATGCCGGAAGAAGTTTGGAGTGGGAAAAAAGTGAAACTTTCTCATTTGAAAGTGTTCGGTTGTGTCACGTATGTGCACATTAGTGATAATGCCAGGAATAAGTTAGACTCCAAATCACTAAAGTGTACTTTCATTGGATATGGTGGAGACGAGTTCGGGTACCGTTTTTGGGATGACCAGAACAAAAAGCTCATTAGAAGCCGAGATGTCATATTCAATGAAAAGGTGATGTACAATGACAGAAATGCGATGCAGTCCAATGACACAATCCACGATGATCCAACATATGTTGTTCCGGAAGACACTCCAGAAGACAATATGTCGAAGCAGACAGATGAGGGTCTGCAGACAGAGGAGTCCGTTTCGGAGGCTGATTCACCACAGTCTCCAGCTCCAATCCCCATTGTGAGGAGGTCAAGTCGACCTCATGTTCCGAATCGGAAGTACATGAACTACATGTTACTCACTAACGCCGGTGAACCTGAATGATATGACGAGGCATGTCATGTGGGAGATTCTGTTAAGTGGGAGCTTGCAATGAAAGATGAGATAAAGTCTCTCATCTCCAATGAAACGTGGGAACTAGTCAAGTTGCCCAAAGGGAAGAAAGCTCTCAACAACAAATGGGTGTACAGAATCAAAGAAGAACATGATGGTTCGAAGAGATATAAGGCGAGATTGGTAGTCAAAGGTTTCTAGCAGAAAGAAGGAATTGACTACACAGAGATATTTTCGCCAGTTGTGAAGATGACAACAATTCAATTAGTGTTGAGCATTGTTGCAGCAGAGGGCTTACACTTAGAGCAGTTAGATGTGAAAACTGCTTTCCTCCATGGTGACTTAGAGGAAGAAATCTATATGCAAAGAACGGAAGGCTTCTCAAGAAAAGGAAAGGAGAAGGTGGTATGCAAATTGAAGAAGAGCCTCTACGGCTTAAAGCAAGCGCCTAGGCTGGTGGTACAAAAAGAAGTTAGACAGTTTATGCAGAAAAATGGCTACATGAAGTGTAATGCTGACCATTGTTGCTACTTCAAGAGATTCGAGACCAGCTATATCATTTTGCTACTTTATGTCGATGACATGTTAGTAGCAGGCTCGGACATGGATGAAATCAAGAAGTTGAAGAAGCAACTATCGGTGGAATTTTAAATGAAAGACTTGGGAGAAGCAAAGCAAATTCTAGGAATGAGAATTTGCAGTTCCTAGAATTTGCAGAGACAAGCAAAAAGGTGTTTTGCAGTTGTCACAGGCCAAGTATATTGATCAAATCCTGCAAATGTTCAATATGAGTAGTGCAAAGCCAGTAAGCACGCCATTAGCTAATCATTTCCGTCTTTCCAACGACCAGTCTCCTAAGACAGAAGAGGAGAGAAACTCCATGGTTAAAATTCCATATGCCTCAACCATTGGAAGTTTGATGTATGCCATAGTTTGTACCAGACCAGATATTGCTCATGCAGTGGGAGTTGTGAGCAGATATATGGTAAATCCTGGAAAGCAGCATTGGGATACAGTAAAGTGGATATTGAGATATCTACGGGGAACTACTGATAAATGCTTATGCTTTAGACGAGGCGAAGTGACACTACGAGGTTTCGTAGATGCAGATTTTGCTGGCGAGGTAGATCGCAGAAGAAGCACTACCGGTTATGTCTTTACAGTTGGTGGTACTGCAGTCAGTTGGATTTCGCAGATACAGAAGATTGTTGCGTTATCAACTACGAGCGAGAATCGTGGCGATGTGAGGCTAGCAAAGAGATGATATGGTTACAAGGTTTGTTGGCAGAATTGGGTTTCGAACAGGAGAAGAATGTCTTGCACGGTGACAGTTAGAGTGCGATACATCTGGCAAAGAATTCGACATTTCATTTGAGAACCAAGCATATTGGACTCCGTTATCACTTCATCATATTTCTTTTGGAAGATGGAGTATTGAAACTTGAAAAGATTCAAGGTACTAAGAACCCAGCCGACATGATGACGAAGACAGTAACCAAGGAGAAACTGGAGCTATGCTCAGCTTCAGTTGGACTTCTGCAATGAAGACAGAGGTGGTGACCCACATCATATTTTTCACGAAGCTGCAAAATGAGATATCCCAAGGCGAAAGCTAGATTGTGAAGACTAATTGAAATCAGTCTTCAAGTGGGAGATTGTTAGTGAGTTTGGTGGTGGAAGATGAAGTAAAAAAGAATGGGCTTGTGGAGACATGCCCACAATTGTCAAAGAAAGAAAAAATGGAGTCAAAAGAATTGGCTAAATTAGGTACAACAACAACTCTCCAATCTTTCCCTATAAATAGAGCTCTCATCTTGCATTCTAAACACCATCACAAGAAAAATCATCTTGCGTAGAGAGAAAGAGAGAGCTTCGGTGTAGAAACTATACACGAGATATAAAAATGAGTTGAGTGATAAAGCCTTTGCGTAGGCAGAGAAAATACAGTGTAGTATTTTTGTACTCCTCCTTTTTAAGATAGTGAAATATATTGGTGTGGGTTCCGTGGCCGTGGCAGTTTGGTCGAACCACGTTAAATCTCGGTGTTCCATATTTGTGCTTATTTTTAGCGTCCATTATTTTTCTCAATCGCATTTATTCGTCTCACTGATCTTGGGCGGAATTAGCAGCGCCTAATTTCCCAACAGAAAGATCTTCAATCATCAAAGCACACAGAGTCGTTTTGACAAAAGGATATGGATATGCGTATCAGATAACATTGATGTGACAACTATTGAAGACAATATTGGAATCCTTGGGAGTCGGAGACAAGTTTGCTGGCAAGAGAAGGCAAGAAGTCGTGAAAAGGCTTCATGACCAATTGGAAGGAAAACGATACCTTCTTGTTGTTGACGATTTCTGGAATGAAAGAGGCGAAGATTGGGACGATTTCAAAAACACTCTGTTGGGAGTTAATCCCAGCAAAGGAAATGTTATTATTGTCACAACACGTGGAGCAAATGTGGCGTCGATTGTGAACCCGCATGAGAAGTATGAGTTGCATCAATTAAAAGATGATGAATGCATGTTGATAATCAAAGGAAGGGCATTCGCACAAGAAGCAGTACCAGAGCAATTTCAGACCGTCGGAAAAGATATTGCTTACCAATACAGAGGTATGCCATTAGCAGCTAAGATGATTGGGGGAGTTCTAGCAGGAAAGGACATAGACGAGTGGATCCCAATTCAAAAGACCGGACTTCTAAAACTTGGAGAAGATGGTGAGAGTAGCTTGATGAAAGTCTTAAAGATAAGTTTTGATCGTTTACCTTCTTCATTACTCAAAGCATGTTTTGCTTATTGTTCAATACTTCCCAAGGACACACTCATAAAGAGACAAGAATTGATCCAGCTATGGATGGCCGGAGGATTGCTTCCAGATAATGAAGGATCTGATATGGAGACTACAGGCAATAGAATTTTTAATATTCTATTTCAAAATTCTTTCTTTCCAGAGCATTCAGAGGACTACTATGGCAATGTCAAGAACTACAAAATGCATGATCTTGTGCACAATCTCGCATGTGCTGTTTCAAAATCAAAGAGTTACATTGTGGATCATAGTGGGGATGACATTCCAAAAGAAGCAGTACCTCAGATTGCAAAAGAGGCAACAAGCTATGTACGAACATTGGTCTCAAAAGGCAGTATTCCATGCAAACACTTGGCAGACTTCACACGCTTGCGTACTCTGGTACTGTACGATGGTGGAGAAGAAGACCGCCCAATCTCAATCGAGAAGCTGATACGTTTAAGATGTCTTCATGTGTCATGCGATCGCCTCATCATATTGCCTGATTGTATTTGCAAGCTTTATAACTTGCAAACTTTAATCCTTGAAAATTGTCCCCTCGAAGAAATCCCAATGCTCGGCCACCTGCCACTCCTCAAGAATCTAAAGTTAAGCAATCTAAGTGAGGTAACATCCATAAAAGAGTCATTCTACGGTGAGAGTTACGGAAGCTCGACTAGTAACAACATGAGATGAGTATTGTTTCCCTCACTCAAAAGTCTTGAAATAGAGAAAATGAACTACCTAACAGAGTAGGCAGAAGCACAAATGAGTGGAGTGAATGTGTTTCCTCGCTGTGAATATTTGCTTTTGTTCCATTGTGAAAACTTGACCAATTTTCCCTCATTGCGAGACGGTAGAGCTTCTCTTAAAACACTGATAATTATGGATTGCCACACATTGGAAGATTTAGCTGATGATCTGCATAGCTTTCAGTCTCTCGAGGTATTGAAAATATATAATTGTAAAGCTATACAATTATTTATGTATCCAAATGCTCAAAAGGGCCACTTCTCCCTTCGAAGATTGGAGATTCGCCAGTGTGATGCCGTGAGACCAAGTGAAATACTCATGGGTTGTACGTCTCTGCAACATTTAGAACTAGTTGATTGCAACAATCTCACTTCGCTTCGTGAATTGAGTGGGATGGAATCTTTACAGCATCTAACAAGTGGGGCTTGCAATAATCTCACTGCGTTCCCAGAATTGAAGCGAATGAGATCGCTGCAGTATCTGGAGGTGTCTGATTGCAAGTATCTCTTTTCGTTCCCAGAATTGAGCTGGATGGAATCTCTAAAGATTCTCGGGGCCACTAATTGCAATTTGTTCCCCAAATTGGGTCGGATGGGATGCTTCAACAGCTTAAAGGAACTGAGAATTGGGAATATAATGAGTTTACTGAATGAACCATTTGACAGGGCAGTTAACCCTAGAAGTTCATTTTATGATTTCTTCGATTGTATCCAATCCATCAAATCCCTTGAGAAATTGGTGATAGGAGGTTAACGAAGTTGGATCTCTCTACCCGATAAGATTCAGCATCTTACTTCCTTGAAAGGATTGCACATAGGAGGTTTTGGAATGGAAGCACCCCTGATTGGCTTGGAAATCTATCATCCCTGGAGGAATTAGAGCTGTACAATTGCAGAGAGCTTAAAATTTTTCCCTCTGAAGAAACTATGCGACGACTCACCAAATTAAGAGATATAGCAATTCGGTATTGTGAGCGGCTGACAAGTCATCTCATTTCTGAGTACCAAAAGATTTCTCATGTTCGTCAGGTAAAAATAGCCGGACAGATACTGAGAGGTCGATGAAGTGTAGTCTGCCAATGACAGTGAGTCTATTTTAGTTTGAAATATTGTGCGTCTTTATTACATTACCCGATTGTGCTCCCATTCTACTATCAATTAGTTGATATCGTAAGATGTCATTAGTATTCAGATCATTGTCACATAGCCAAAAATCCACCCACGCCCACGATGGTGGGGAGGCAGTTGATACGATCTGGACACTAGTTGGCATCTTACGATGCCAACTAATTGGTAGGAGAACGAAAGCCTATATTACTAGTATACCGTTGATTCTCGCGGTGATACCGAACAGAGTCTGGCAGAGGAGATGACGGCAACGTGGAGAAGCAAGGAAGGGGTTGAAGGTTGAAGAAAGAGGCGGAACCCTTGGGCGAGAGGAAGGAGACGAGGAAGAAGGAGGTTTGCAGTGAAGACAGAATGTCAAAAGAGGGTGAAGACGGAACACAGACAAATACTTTTTTTGACCCAAGTGTTTGGCCTAAGTGACGGAGAAAACCTCACTCCGTTCGGTGATTATTATTATTATTATTATTATTATTATTATTATTATTATTATTATTATTATTATTATTATTATTATTATTAGTGGTATACTGTTTTTCGAAGGTGAAATCCGGCTTGAGGATGAAGATTTGGTTGAGAAAATGACAAATTTTGCTAAGTTTTGAAAATTTTTTGTAGAGGAAGATGGTTGTGAAAACAGACGTAAATTAGATTTTGACCCAGTAGACCCTCCCTCTTATCGGGGATTATTCATTATTTTAGCTATTTCGTTCGTTGATGATGCCTATGATGCTTGATCAGTTGCCACTATTTATTGAACAGCCTCAGATTGAGCGTGTGTTCGTGTGTACTTATTTTTGTCTAAAATTTTGCTAAAAGTAGAGTTAGTGGCGGAGACCACAAGATGTGTGGATGATAATGAGTGATGATGTGAAATGTGTGGTTGATATTGATGTTTGACTTTGACTTTTAGTAGTAGGTGATTTTTAGATGAAAATAAGTGGAAACGAACACATGCTGATTGTTGAAAGTTGGTACGCTTTTCCCAATTATTTAATTAAATGGATTTAATCATCGTTAAAGAATTAGAAGATGTTTAATTAACACCTTCAAGAATCTATGAATTAACAAAAGAAAAAGGCCGCGTGTTTTGTTTTATCGCTGTTTGTTTCCTGTTTTAGGACTTTTCTCACACTTGATTAATTTCTTCATTCCATTTTATCTTTCGTTCCATTTAGCAGCAATTCATCCACAAATAGTGAAACTAAACTATCAAGACATCAACATACATTTACCCGAGTTTTTAGATATATATACATGACTATAACTTCCATGTGTTTTGAAGAGTATTCTCTTAATAGAATGTGCTTCATTCCCAGGTGAAAGTTAAACTCCTCCAGTTTTTGTCAACATAAATAGTGTATGAGGAAAGTGCTTCAAAATTATCGGCGAACTCTCTGAGGTCTAAAGTGCTTTAGCTATTCTTTGAGTTGTAATCGATGTTAGCTAAGTATGCATTTGGATAGAGTAAGACTTCGTTATACAGGGGAAGATAATCAAGCTTAAGATAGATCATTAGCGATCACGAAAGTCTTCAAAGTGGAGGTGCTGGTAAAGAAACACCGGTAGTCTCCACAAGGAGATTACCTCGGCCCGTTGTTTATTTATTTCGAAGATAAGTAAACACAATTATTGCTACTGTGGATTTTGCATAAATTTCTCTAGCTATTGATTGAGGAAAGCAAATTGTCCCATAAATTTCTTTACAGGTTGTCAAGCTAAAAGCATTTTCCAAGTTTGGAACACGCCAGAGACTCGATCAGCAGCTACATTATTGATAGATATATAGGGATGTGTTTAGCTGTGGCTGATTCAAAAATTGGATCTGCTAAAGGCAAACCCAAGATAGGAATTCTATTACAAGGACTGCGAGAAGGGTTCAGGTGGATTGATTACACCAGCCAAGGTTTGCTATTGATTCTATTTTCTTGATGCTATCAGATGATTCTCTTTTGCATTCCTTAATTGATTACTTGCATAATATCTCTGCAACAGACTTACAATCCTTCAGCTGACTCCGTTCTTGGATTGACTGAGCCACCATCTCAGACTAAGGATGCAGTTCCTGTTATAAATGATAAAGAGAAACAGAAAAAGAAAAGGAGGAAGAAGAATGTTGATGCCGAGGACTCTGTCATGTCAAACGATGCAGAAACTAAGAGCAGGAAGTCGTGAGAGTACTTTCAAGTAATGACAATTATTTTGACGACGAGCCTCCTATAAAGAACCAAGAGCATGTAAATTTTTTCTACTTTTCATATTATATATAATTGAGGATGTGATCTCATTCCTTTTTAGCTGCTGTGTTTAGAGATCTTGACAGAATATTTTTAGCACTCTTGTATTAGCGGCTACGAAATGCTTGTCACTAATGAGGGGCACGAGGGTAGGATTAACTAAATAATGTGATTTCATGTGTAAGAGATATGAAAATGTCCATTGTTGGCGGAGGTGTAGCGAAACTCCTTGGATTTAGTCATCACAATTCAATAACTTACCCAATGAGAATCATAAACAGAACAACATTTATCTGGTACTAGCAAGACATTAGCAATGAGCTTAGTACCTTTTCTTGTATGCACTGCTGATAAGTATTTTAAAGTGTTTATTTTAGAGTCTTAATCGTGTTTAATATGTTATATTGTGTTCTATTGTATTTAATTTTAATTGTTTTCATATAGAAAATCAACATGGATCGAGTGCATTCCAATAAAGGAAGAGAAGAGGGCGAATTTGCGCGAAATCGAAGAGTTTTGGATCAATATATGAAAGGAACCAAAGTTGGAGGATCAAATATTGCAAATAAGGAAGAATTTTCTATGGTACAAGAAGTTGCGCCCGCAAAACAACAAGTTGCGCCCGCAATATTGGAGAAAAGCCCGACAAATCGATCTGTAGGCCGCAGAAAATATCTGCGGCCGCACAAAAAGGACCTGCGGCCGCAACAAGAGGACCTGCGGCCGCAACAAATGGACCTGCGGCCGCACAAAGTGGATTTGCGGCCGCAGTGAAAGTTGAGGACGCGTTTTGACCCAGATAAAAGTGGAATTTGGACGTGACTATTTGAGGCAAAGTTGTAGATATTTTTGTCTAGTTTCCATAGAATTTTGAATCACCTCAATCGGATATCCGTAGAAAAAGTTATGATCAAAACACTGAAGGCTACCAGGCTGTCAAATTCTACGCGCGCGAGGACTTCTATTCGGATTAGGATTCGGAGACCAGTTTGACTCTCCCCCATATGCACGAAATTTAGATCTACAATGCTATATAAAGGAGGTCATTCTTCACAAAAAAGTGAGCTTTTGGGGAGCTTTTCGGAGGGTTATTAGAAGGATGAATTGAAGGCAAAAACACACCACAATCGAGGGATTCACATGATTTTTGGAGGGGATTCAAGACGGAGTTGACACTTGGTGCAAGATCTACTCTTCACTCTCGATTCCTCTTCTAGATTCGGTGATGAACTCCTTTATTTCTTTTATTGCTTTACTTTCTAGTATGAATAACTAAATTTATTAGTTGGGATGAACGATGTAATTTAGATTTATGATTTGATTTTCGACTCTCAACTTCTTGTGCTTCTAATTTATGTGTTGATTTTACTACTATGTTTAATGCATGATTTACTTGGCCACTAAATCAATGATTTGTGAATTGTGATAAACCGAGAGGTGAGTTAATAATTTAGACCACGTAGTAAAATCCAGCAATTTACATAAGAGCTAGAGATAGACTTTTATAATTGTTGAGATCCCACGTGACAGGTGGACATTTATGAATTCCTATGAGCATGAATGCATTTAATTAAGGTTTAGACTATACATAGAGATATGGGAGTTGACTTGATTAAATAGGATTAATTTGAACTCGAGAGAGGTAAATTAAATCAATTGCGTGAATTCGATCTAACACTACTTGAGATTGGAAATTGAGAGGAGAAACCAAATAGGAAATCTAAAGATAAATCGGGATTCCCAACTTCACTCCCCATTAGTTCAACAAATCTTTATAATTTTTGCAGTTTATGTCCAAGTGTTCTCTTATTCTTTTGCTAAAAATCCAACCTTCATCTTTATATATTTTTTTAATTGCTTTTGTGATTAGTTTGAACCGATAGCGAATAACTAGTCCTCGTGGGAACGATAATCTGGACTCTAAAGGTCCACTTTACTACTTTTGTGCCGATATCGTACACTTGCGATTATTTTCACAACAACAGCAAAAATTTGTTTGCCTTTAGTATTGAAATATTCTTCATTTTCTTCACTATAGCAAGATCCTCTCTCTCTCTGTGTGTGTGTGTGTGTGTCTGTGTGTGTGTGCGTGTGTGAAAGTATAGCAAGAATTGTTTTTAGTTGTGTTTTTGAAAATGGCTAAGCTTATGTTATAACATGAAGCTGCGGTGAGTATATATAGGTTTCCGACACAAAACAATTTCATTTCCACAAAGCTTTAGTTGTATTTTTTATGGTTGGAAGTTGTCAAGTTTATTGGAAAGTTATTTAACATCATACATGGGAGAAAATATCTATTATCTTTTAACAAGGATTTTATCACATCAATTAATTGTTAAAAACTTGTCAACTAAAATTGTACAAGTAGCATAATTTTAAAAAAAAAAAAAAAAAAAGGTAGTGTGAAACAAAGCAGAAGCCAAACTACACCAAGAAAGTGTGCTATAGGCACATCCCTATCTTTTTTCAGAGGTTTAGAAGGAACGGGCAAGAGTAACTCCAAAAACAAAATTAATGGATGCAAGAATGCTCTGTTTATTGGAAGAATTAATGCCTAGTCTGCTTTTATTACATTCTAATTTCAATAATTTGCACCATTGGACCCAAAGTAAATGAATGAGTGGTTAAATATAAATGAAGGTGAAGAAATTTTTATTTTTTTTATACATTTGAAAAAGTTGTATCACGGCTCGGTATTCAAAAGGTTTTATAAAAATAATTCAAATCCTATAAAATGATGGTGTAACGTTAGTAATATGTCATTTCACATGATTTTGAAACATCACATTAATATCAATCAAATAGTAAACCACGAGGTACATAATAATATCACTATTTAACTTCTTCATTGCTTAGGATATAATGTTTCTGTTAGATGTATATTGTTGCTATTAATAAAGATAATCTTTCATCTTTTTTTTTTAAAGATAATCGATTATATCTTGTAATATAAAAAAATGTATTAATTTGAAAAACTAGTACAGCTAAATTTCAATAACATCAATCACAATTTTTAAATTCTTGTAAACATCAAAGTAAGTCTATTATTGGGGCAAGTAAAAGAGTACACAACTATGAATGTCAATTGGTCAAGACTTTACTTTATGCATTTAATAATGTTGCATATATGCATCAATGTCCCTGTTTTTCCGGCTCATTCTCTCTCTATTTTAATTTTGTTTATTTTATTTCATTAGTTAGTCTTTAGAAATTGATTCTTGTTATAAAAGTATAGAAACAATAGAGAGAATTTAGAGAGAATGAATTCTAAGGAATTCTCAGGAATGAATTTCATTAATAACTGAAGCCCTATTTATAGGAAAACTTCGAATGGCACAATCGTAATTACATAATTTCATCAAGGGTATAATAGTCATTCACATATAATAATTACATCTTTTTACCAAATTATTCCTCCACCAAATTATTCTTCCACCAAATTATTCCTCATAATTCATAACCACCAAATTATTCTCAATTATTCATAACAATCCCCCTTGAATGACTATTAATACAAATATCTTCAGACTGTTTGGAGAAAAACCCATGGGAAAAAACTTCCAAACCGATTGCGGGATAGCTTGGAGTGGTTATATAACGCTTCATCAAAACATTGCTCCCGATGTCTACCACAGTATAGGAGTATTCATGTCTTTGTCTCGTTAAAACCTTGTCAAGAAAAAACCCAGATTGGAAAAAACTTGATCGAAGGAAAAGAGTACAATTGCCCGTTTGATTTCATATCTTGAGAACCGATATCTTTACTTCTGGTAAATGATTTCAATATCATCATCGTTTGGATCTAAAATATTAGCTTCATTATAACTTGATCCAATAGATACACTGTATCAATTTCTCCTATCGTTCTCAATATACCATGAATATGCCTCGTTAAAACCTTATTAGGAAAAACCCAGTGGGAAAAACCCTAATGAAGGAAAAAGAGTACATTATTCATGTGAATACGCCATTAAAGTTGCCTCATTAAAAACCTTACTAGGAAAACCCAATGGGATAAAACCTCAGTCAAGGGAAAAAGAGTGCAACGCGTATTTTATACAAGTATGCTGCAAGCATTTCAAAATCTTTCATACATTTGTATGAGTATCATATACATTGGTTTTATACTCTTCGTTCATTTAGAGTGCATCAATTTTCTTACACAACTACAAAACATTCACCATGAACACATGCCTCCAAACACACAATTTAAAGCATATAAATTCATTGTAAAAACATGTAAACATATAAGTAAACCTTCATAACTAACTAACACTTAAAATATATCATTTAACATTTAATACTCACTTAATAGGTTATTTCATTCCCAGGGTCTTAGCTCACCCTTTAGGGTACTCATAAACATCTAGCTTAGAACATTTCATCCAGATCCTTTAATTTCCTTTTCGCTACTACACACACAATCGGTAATTTAACTTTCATGAGCATGCAACATATAATGACCACCATGCTTATCTTTAAACTTGAGCATTCGTCATCATCATCTCATCATCTCATAAGTTAAAGATTTCACATTCAGCATTTATCATCTTCAATATATCTCAATATTTTCATTATCATTGATCATATGTAACGCTACATTTTCATATCGTGTCGACACTTTTCAGTTTCATTTCTTTCCCCATATCGACATAACTTATCGAGATATCTCATTATCAATCCTCTTGTAGGATTACACAATATAGTTATGTCTATATACTCTTCAAGAGCATATGCCTCCGTTATTAACACCATCTTTTATAATTTGCTTTGATATATATGTTTGGGAAATATCAACGCTTCAAGCGCTAACTTATCAAAGCATCGTAGCTGATATATGTGATTGTTCATAGCCTTTCATGCATCTTTGAACTTCAAGTTCAGTATTTCAATTCGAGGATATAACATGATGCATTTCACATATTATTTTCAACCTTTAATACTCCCCTCATCTTTGAAAATTTAGAACACTAAAACTCATACAGTTGGTATGATTTTAATCATATATGTTCTCATCATTGACCTTAATATGAATTTAGACCGTTTGCATTCTATTCTCGATATCGGCAATTTATTTGAGGACTTTAAATAATTTGCCATATAATATCCCACTTGTATGCGCATACTCAAATCCTTTAGGGATTTATTCAAATCATTGGAATATATATATATTTACTAGCTTTATCATTAAATCTGGAAATCATGCTCATACCGTGAGCAAATATTTCGTAAATTTCAAATTACGAATCATATACACATGTGACTATCTAGTGGATCCATATCATAATATCTAGTAGTCCACATGGAGGATGAGTGGGCCCATACTTCTCATCCTTTATTTCAGATATATTTGGGATTTATTCCCAATATTGGCTAGTAATGATTTCATTATTTATCGAGAACAATCATTGAAGAATTCTTTTAATTCTTCACTTGAAATATTGATTTCAATACTTATTTAAACCAGGATGGTCAGTCCGGTTTTGCAAACGAGTATTATTGAACTTCTAGTTCAGTAAATTCTTACATCGATTGCACCAGTATCTGTATAGTGCTCAAACACGGAGTTACAGCTCATACGCATCACATCTGGCTACTATTTAATTCCGAAATCGTAGCTCTTACGCTTCATATTATTTATTTAAAATCGGAGTCTTATTTCATACGCGTCGTATTATTCTATAAATAAATTATCAAAATTATTGCAAAATTCATCCTAACAAGGATCTATACATTATAATGGATCATATGCTCTCAAATCTTCGAAAATACTATCCATCACTACCGATGAAAATCCTAAAAAGGATTTATCGATGTAGGCTGGAAAGATTAAGGATGCTAATAAGGGTATCCCACAAGATATCCGATGCTTGATTGAAGCAAATGTTCGATTATCTGGTGAGGTTTCAATTCCCCCTAAATACATGCCTGGTATGGGTAAAAGTAGTTTTTCAAAGAAACGGAGAGCAAAAAGATTAGGAGGATGCTACAAGTGTGCTCGGTGGATATGTGACACTCGATGTAAATCTGTGGGGTACTTGTAAAGAAACCGAGAAGATAAAATAGCATTCATTAAAGATGGATTGAGTAAGGAGCCTTTGGATGATATTCAACAGGCTCTTGAGACACATCCTAGTGGACACGTACAAGGTGAGCTAATGGCCTTAAGGGCCAAATTCAAAGATCAACAAGCACTTTATAGTCTTGAAATACTTACTTTAAAAGATCCAGTTTGTAAATTTAGTAGAATAACTTAGTATAATGATTTTCCCATATTTATGTAAGGCAAATTTATGTAATATAGAAGATCAATATTTTTCTTTTATTTGTAAATATCGTTTTTCGATTTTTGATTTTTTTTAATTTTCTATCACCGACAGATATATGTCATTTTAACTTAAATTTTTTTTCTACCTTTTTCTCTTTCATATTTGTCAAAAAGTAAATAGTGCACTCAATTATTTGTTTGAAAATTTTTCTTTAAATAGAGGGATTCATATATCTATCATTCATTCGTTGAAAGAGAAAAATAGAGGTGGAGATGGAGATGGAGATATCAGAATCATCTCATGTAAGTCAATCTTTACCTACTTGCCAGTAAAAACTATATGTGTTCTTGGTGGCTCCAGACTAGTAGGTCATATCCAATATGTGGATATGGCGAGACCAACTTGTAAGGGAGTTAGGAAACAAAATATCAATATACTATATGGAGGGACTAATAATAACAAATCGCTAAGGAGTCTTACGATGGCCGTATAATTATGGGGGATAAGAGTGTCAAGTATAATACATTTTCATCGAATTGGAGGCGTGTCGAATTGGAGTTAGAAATGTCATTAGTCCAACTGGATTGATGCTACAAACACAATCCATCCATGACTACTTTGATGTACATGATGAGCAATAGTGATGCTTTTATTGTTCTTCCAAATCGGCTATAACACTGGCTGGAGGAAATATTCAATATAGCGTCATTTGCACCTGATGGAATTTTTCATACCAAACCCATAGGTTTGTTGAATATTAATTATTTCTTCGATGGTTTGCTAGCATTTCTAGATCGTGTGGTGTAGAACATAAATTTATTTCTCGCTCAAAGAAGAAATATACTTGTTTTTGCTAATACTGATTCTGATCTACTCATCAAGATTCAATCATATGTTCAAAAATCTATGGATGAAACCCATCGGTCACAGATCATCGATTGTCAAGCTTAAAAAGAGATCCTTTGGATCTTTCATTATGAACCCGAATGTTGGTGGCAAAGTTACTGAGTATTTATACTCTCGAGACGCATCCCTCATTTATGGGTTCAATATATATTTTCTTTCGTATTTCTATATTTTCGAAAGTGTTTATTGTCATCTTTGATATTCTCAATATGTTCCACTTAATTTGTTTGTACTTCTTCCGGAGTAATAATAATAATATCATATTGGCTTTATTCAAATCTGAGATATCTAGTGATTTTGCTTCTTCAAGAGCATTTTATTCTCATATTAATACAATCTCATATCATCGATGAGATTACTTCATATAAACTTTCCATGCGATATATTTTCTTTGATTTATCAACATGGGATCTATTGACAGATTTTACTTTCTTCTATTTATCCAATGGTAACTTCAAGTACCACTTGCTCAATTTTCTCCATTCATATTCGGTATATGTGGAGAAGTAATTTTATTCTCATCGTCTACTTCTTCGAGAGTATGATTAGAATATTTGATCAACTACTTCTTCTGGAGTAGGATTAGTTATAACCAATCGTGTAGTATAACCCACCACATTGGAAATATGCACACTAATCGTGGTGGTATTACCCACCACATTGGAAATATATCACGAAATCTAAAGTGCGTAAATTTAAATTGCAGAAATTAAATTTCCTCCAATAGGTGGTCGAACCTACCTTATGGGAATTATTGCAATAAATATAAATTTACTAATTTAAATAGCAAGAATTAAATTGCATAATATTTAACTACTTCTTGAGGAGTAGGATCTGCTTAGTAGAAAGGTATTACGCATCACTTCTAGCATATAAAGTGCGTAAATATATAAAACCTTAGTTTAGTGATGGTTGAACCCATCATCAAGTAGGAGGTATTGCGAAGAATTAAATTGCGATAAATAAAGTAGAAATTAAATATTGAATCGCTTACTACGGGATGCAGATTTGTTCTTCTAGAACAAATACTCATTACTTCTACAAAAGACACTTATCTTTTTAGAATAAGTACATTATGTAATTGAACTCTTCGAGAGTTACATTAATATTTCGATCTTTTAACTCAAATGGATTTCAAGCCATTTTATATAATCAATGGATTTAGAATTTCTTCATGAATATTCTATCCATTTTTCACTGTCGTCAAGAAATTAGGTCGGTTTTACCTAAGGGTAAAATTGTCCATTCCAATTCGCAAAGGTAAAATTGTTAAAAATATTTTATCAATGCTTTATGATTGAAAATTATCTCCTTTCTACTTCAATTTATCAATATCAAATTGTTCAAGGACTATTTTGTAACTTTTTCAAAAATTGGGGTACTGTTTTGCAAATTTTTTTTTTGGGGAAAGTTTACCTTATCAATATTAGTGTCAAATCGAGGCTCTCGTTAAATCGAGTATAATGGAGTCGAGAAAATTTGATTTTGATAACGTATGCTCCTTATATCTCGAGAAAACGAATATTATAGTTTAATATATTATTATATTATAAAGTAATATAATATATATACCTTTTCCTTTTTCTTTGCCTGAAGCAATTGAACATGCACGTATTTCCTCCATTTGCCAATTCTTGAATTGCCCATAATGCAATAATCATCATTAAGCCAAAATATAATATTATTAAACTATAATTAAATACCAGAGATGAGAGAAATGTTATGAATGTTGCGTGTTGAAGAAAGAGAACGGAGGTAGTGAGAGAAGAGGAAGAAGGATAATGGAGATCTCTCGAATGAAGATGATTTTGAGAGGAGAGAATCTTGATCCAGAGAATTGTTCTGTGAGCATAGTTTTAGAGATAATTAATTTGACTAATATTAAGGTTTCTGATACAGAGGTTCATCAATAGATGCAACTGTAGAGCATACTCCCTTCATATTACTCAAATGGCTAGAGACTCGTGCTGATAACGTGTTATAAAAGTATAGAAACAATAGAGAGAATTTAGAGAGAATGAATTCTAAGGAATTCTCAGGAATGAATTTCATTAATAACTGAAGCCCTATTTATAGGAAAACTTCGAATGGCACAATCGTAATTACATAATTTCATCAAGGGTATAATAGTCATTCACATATAATAATTACATCTTTTTACCAAATTATTCCTCCACCAAATTATTCTTCCACCAAATTATTCCTCATAATTCATAACCACCAAATTATTCTCAATTATTCATAACAATTCTAATTATAATTCCAAAGGGTAATCTACACACTTTTGTCATTGTATTTTCCGTAGTTATCTCGATTCCATCTGTGGTAAGCTATCTTTATCCTTTTTCATTCTTCTCAATCAACACAATTTTCTTCATTTTTTTTACCTTAGATATTTTCGTCTCAAATATTTTAGATTTTCTTTATTTTATTTTATGCTATTTTATTAGATTTTATTATGTTTTCTTTAGAAATTGATTCCATTACAATTCCAAAGGGTAATGTTACACATTTTGTATATTTTTCTCGAGTTTTTTGAATTTTTTCTCTCATCGAATTAATTAATTTTTTTCTCAAGTTTTTTTTTCTGTTTAGTTTTGTCCATTCTAATCTATAGAAATTAAGCTACAATGTAATGAGAGTTAACATATACATTATTATAGCTTTAATTATTTATTTAACTAAGATATTAAGCGACAATATTATCATTAAATGTTGATTTCGATACTAATTTACCTTATTGAAATTTATAAATCTACACGATCTATTAAATTTTGTTCTCAACTAATTCAATCATATCAACTAAAAAAATAAAAGATAAAGTCTGTTAGATTTCCCATCTGTCAATCATATCAATTAAACTTTTTTATAGCATTTTTTTTGGGTCATTTCTTACTTTGCGTATTGTCATTGAATTTCAATAAACTTCCTATACTAATTTGCCTTCTAGACATCAATCATAACATTTAAATTTTTTTGAACCATAAATTCCTTTTCTCTTTGATTACTTCACATATAATTATTGAATTTTGATAAACTTCATGTACTCAATTTTTTTATTGAAATTTCTTAACCACCAAATAATAATTCTAAACCTATCGAAATTTATTTTTTTCATATAAAACTTATATAATTAAATTTTATATAAATAAATCACACCTAATGATACTTCACGTATTGATTACTGTCGATGAAAGGAAGCTTTATTTTAGTGATGAAATGCATGTGTGATGAAATTTTTTGGTAGTGTTCATTAATTTTTTATCATTCAATACAAAAGTACAAATTTGAAAAAAGAAAAGTTAAAAAAGTTCAACCAAGTCAAATTATAGTCAAAGTCGATTTGAACAAATGCTTAAAATATATTTATTTATACCTTCAAAATAATTTTTTCAATATTTTTATACAAATAGTTACAAAGCAAATAGATAATCAAATAAAAAATATGTAAATGAGTTTATCAAATTTTTTCTTCTTCGAGTTAGTGATTTCCGTGCATGGAACTGGTTATAAAGAGTGCTAAAACCTTGTTTTCAACTCACATGAAACTGATAAAGAAGCTCGTGCTATAACTAAATTGGATCGTTTAGGACTTCCTAGTATTCAATTGTAACTTTTACCATTTCAGTGCCTTACTTTTATACTAAGCTTGTTGTTTACTATTTTAAGTTTGGGAGTAGTATTCCCTTGCATCTCATTTAGCTTTGAGGGTTTTCATTGCAATAGGTATCTTGAGAGGCAAGGACTTATCCCTTCTATCTAGGTACTTTCTCTTTATTAATAAAATCTTTATTGTTGGTTTGGATTTTTGAGTCGTGGTAGTTCTAAAAAAAAAAAGGTTAGTGATTTCGGTGCCTCGCAGGGAACCAAACACTAGTGATTTATAGTTTGATTGATATCGATACAATGTATCAAAATCCTGTGAAATAATATATCTCTATAATTTTACAAGATTAGGATACATTAATTAAACATCTAGTATCAAATTTGAACCCACTTTTCTCTTGACTTGGATGTCTTTTCCATGGCCCATCTAATGCTATCCAAAAATTCAAAATTTTGGGATCTCCCATCAATAAACCAATCAAAGACTGATCAATCAAAAAAAAGAATAAATATCTATATCTTTCCCAAAACAAAAAGAAAGAATAATTGTAGTGACTTTAATAATTGATGCATATGTGTTGGTAAAATGTGGCATCAGATGGACCAGGACACAGGCCACCTAAGCAATTATATGCATATATATAAAAGATATGTAAATTTATCTGAATGAAAAAAGCCACTTCTTCAAAAAAAAAAAAATCTACAAATTTAAAATTTTTCTATATATAAATTTAACTACAAGTATTGACAAAGACTCTCAAATTATGTTTCGCATAAGGACCCAAAAAGTCTCAAGCCACCACTGTGTGGCATCATTGAGTTCACATGACACTATAACATCTTCTATGAGCTCTATTCCCACCGTCCCATATATAGGCTTATTTGATTTTTCATTAAAATTAAGAAAAATATTGGAAATATGCATTTTGAAAATCGTGTTCTCAATTCGCCCTTATTTAATGAGTATCAATTAAAATTGATAGTTACAATTAAGTATTGAATAAAAGTATATAAGTAAAAACATTGTGTGGTATGAGTTCATTCAAAAAAAAAAATTAAAATTGATAGTTCAATTAACTATTGAATAAGGGTATATATGTAAAATAATATAAATTTATTTTTTTAAAAAAGAAACAAACCTATATATTTGAAATATCCAAAAAAGAAAAACAAACTTATATATGGGACGGGGGAGTATTTACCAAGTGCATGTTTTTTTGTTAATTTGTTATATTATTAATTTATTAATTTATCACTGATAACCGTACTTCTTGTATTGTTACAACTAAAGTTACGGGAAATAGCATTGAACCTGTTTCTACTTCTCAAAGAATCAAAAGAACTTTCAAGTATTTGGTAAATTTAAAAAAATTTCTTATAGAAAATTTTTCTTCATCTAAAAGCAGAATTTGAAAAGCAGTAAAAATGTAACTTTTGGATTCTATTTTTGGTTTTTCAATCATATTTATTTATAAAATTTCAATTTTGATCCTTTTAAATGTTAAAAATTTTACGTTACCTAATTTTTCTTACAATCACGTATAAAATATACTTTTATGCTTAAATGCTTCTTACTGTACTAAACATTTAGAAATAAGATATTTTACATTGATTATGCATATAAAATAAAATAAATTTATTTAGTTTAAAGTTGCGTGTATATATTATACTTTTTAATTTTTATTTCTGTAATTTATGAAATTAAACAAGATGATAAAAAAAATGAATAATTAAATTGTATATGATTTTTAATACAAAATAAAAAAAACTATACATTTGTTTAAATGAAAAAAATTGAATATAAATTAAATTGTTATAAAAGTATAGAAACAATAGAGAGAATTTAGAGAGAATGAATTCTAAGGAATTCTCAGGAATGAATTTCATTAATAACTGAAGCCCTATTTATAGGAAAATTTCGAATGGCACAATCGTAATTACATAATTTCATCAAGGGTATAATAGTCATTCACATATAATAATTACATCTTTTACCAAATTATTCCTCATAATTCATAACCACCAAATTATTCTCAATTATTCATAACACTTCAATTATTATTCATAGCACTCCCCCTTGAATGACTATTAATACAAATGTCTTCTGGACCTGTTTGGAGAAAAATCCAGTGGGAAAAAACTTCAAAACCGATTGCAGGATAGTTTGGAGTGGTTATATCCTGCTTCATCAAACATTGCTCCCCGATGTCTATCATTGGCATATGAGGATTCACGTGTGCCTCGTTAAAACCTTGTCAAGAAAACCCGGTGGGAAAAACTTGATCGAAGGAAAAAGAGTACAATTTGCTCGATTCGATTTCATATCTTGAATCGATATCTTTACTTACGGTAAATGATTTCAATATCATCATCAAGCTTGGATCTAAAGCATTAGCTCCATTATAACTTGATCCAATAGATACACTGCATCAATTTCTCCTATCATTCTCAATATACCATGAATATGCCTCGTTAAAAGCCTTTATTGGGGAAAAACCCAAAGGGGAAAAAGCCTAATGAAGGAAAGAAGAGTACATTATTCATGTGAATATCGCTTTAAAGTTGCTCTCATTAAAAACCTTGCTAGGAAAACCCAATGGGATAAAACCTCGGTCAAGGGAAAAGAGTGCAACGCTGTATTTTATACAAGTATCGTAAGCATTTCAAAATCTTTCATACATTTGTATGAGTATCATATACATTGATTTTATACTCTTCTGCTCATTTAGAGTGCATCAATTTTCTTACACAACTACAAAACATTCACCATGAACACATGTCTCCAAATACACAATTTAAAACATATAAATTCATTGTAAAAACATGTAAACATATAAGTAAACCTTCATAACTAACTAACATTTAAAATATATCATTTAACATTTAATACTCACTTAATAGGTTATTTCATTCCAGTGGGCTTAGTTCACCCTTTAGGTACTCATAAACACGGGTTTAGCTCATCCGATCCTTTAATTTCCTTTTCGGTACTACACACACGATCGGTAATTTAACTTTCATGAGCATGCAACATATAATGACCACCATGCTTATCTTTAAACTTGAGCATTAGTCATCATCATCTCATCATTTCATAAGTTAAGGATTTCACATTCACCATTTATCATCTTCAATATATCTCAATATTTTCATTATCATTGATCATATGTAGCGCTACATTTTCATATCGTGTCGACACTTTTCAATTTCATTTCTTTCCCCATATCGACATAACTTATCGAGATATCTCATTATCAATCCTCTTGTAGGATTACACAATATAGTTATGTCTATATACTCTTCAAGAGCATATGCCTCCGTTATTAACACCATCTTTTATAATTTGCTTTGATATATATGTTTGGGGAAATATCAACGCTTAAGCGCTTAACTTATCAAAGCATCGTCTGATATATGTGATTGTTCATAGCCTTTCATGCATCTTTGAACTTCAAGTTCGTATTTCAATTTCGAGGATATAACATAATGCATTTATTTTCAACCTTTAATACTCCCCCTCATGCTGAGAAAATTTAGAACACCAAAACTCATACAGTTGGTATGATTTTAATCATATATGTTCTCATCATTCAGCCTTAATATGGGAATTTAGACCGTTTGCATTCTATTCTCGATATCGGCAATTTATTTGAGGACTTTAAATAATTTGCCATATAATATCCCACTTGTATACAAAGATACTCAAATCCTTCAGGATTTATTCAAGTATTGGGATATACATTTACTAGCTTTATCATTAAATCAAAATCATGCTCATACTGTGAGCAAATATTTAAATAAATTTCAAATTACGAATCATATACACATGTGACTATCTAGTGGATCCATATCATAATATCTAGTAGTCCACATGGAGGATGAGTGGGCCCATACTTCTCATCCTTTATTCGGATATATTTGGGATTTATTCCCAATATTGGCTAGTAATGATTTCATCATTTATCGAGAACAATCATTGAAGAATTCCTTTAATTCTTCACTTGAAATATTGATTTCAATAATTATTTAAACCTGGATGGTCATCCAGATGTTAAACGAAAGTATTATTGAACTTCTAGTTGATAAATTCTTATATCGATTTCACTAGTATTCGTATAGTGCTCAACATGATTTATCATAGAAATAATTCACCGACATATTCCATCATCTTTTGGTGACATTATTGTCTACCACTATTCAAACACGTGAGTTACAAACATACGCATCACATCCGGCTATTATTTAATTCAAATCGTAGCTCTTACGCTTCATATTATTTATTTAAAATCGAGTCTTATTTCATCTGGCGTCGTATTATTCTATAAATAAATCATCAAAATTATTGTAAAATTCATCCTAACAAGGGTCTATACATTATAATGGATCATATGCTCTCAAATCTTGAAAATACTATCCATCACTCTAGATTAAAATCTTAAAAAGGATTTATCGATGTAAATTTGGAAAGATTAAGGATGCTAATGAATAAGGTATCCCACAAGATATCCGATGCTTGATTGAAGCAAAGGTTCGATTATCCGGTGAGGTTTCAATTCCCTAAATACATGCCAGTATGGGTAAAAGTAGTTTTTCAAAGAAGCGGAGAGCAAAAAGATTAGGAGGATGCTACAAGTGTGCTCGATGGACATGTGACACTCGATGTAAATCGTGGGGTACTTGTCCGAGTAAACCCCCGAGAAGATAAAATAGCATTCATTAAGGATGGATTGAGTAAGGAGCCTTTGGATGATATTCAACCAGGCTCTTGAGACACATCCTAGTGGACACGTACAAGGTGAACTAATGGCCTTATGGGCCAAATTCAAAGATCAACAAACGCATACTGATCTTGAAAAACTTACTTTAGAAGATCCTGTTTGTAAGTTTAGTAGAAAAATTTAGCATAATGATTTTCCCATATTTATGTAAGAAAGCTCGGTGTAATAACAAAGATCAATATATTTCTTTTATTTGTAAATATCGTTTTCAATTTTAAGATATATATATTATTTTTCAATCTCATGACTATATGTCATATCACTAAAAATTTTCTGCCTTTTTTTCTTTCATATTTGTCAAAAGTAAATAGTGCACTCAATTATTGGTTTGAAAATTTTTCTTTAAATAGAGGGATTCATATATCTATCATTCATTCGTTGAAAGAGAAAGATAGAGGTGGAGATGGAGATGGAGATATCAAAATCATCTCATGTAAGTCAATCTTTACCTCGCTAGGTAAAACTATATGTGTTCTTGGTGGCTCAGAGACTAGTAGGTCATATCCAATATGTGGATATGGCGGACCAACTTGTAAGAGTTAGGGAAACAAAATATCAATATACTATATGGAGGGACTAATAACAAACTATTAAGAGTCTTACGATGGTGCTTTAGCACAATTATGGGGATAAGAGTGTCAAGTATAATAGCTTTTCATCGAATTGGAGGCGTGTCGAATTGGAGTTAGAAATGTCATTAGTCCAATTTGGATTGATGCTACAAACACAATCCATCCATGATCGTCGATGTACATGATGAGCAATAGTGATGCTTTTATTGTTCTTCCAGCGCTATAACATCTGGAGGAAATATTCAATATAGCGTCATTTGCACAAAGGGAATTTTCATACCAAACCCATAGGTTTGTTGAATATTAATTATTTCTTCGATGGTTTGCTAGCATTTCTAGATCGGGGTGTAGAACATAAATTTATTTCTCGTTCAAAGAAGAAATATACTTGTTTAGCCGCTAATACAGCTTCTTGATCTACTCATCAAGATTCAATCATATGTTCAAAAACTGCAGGAAGTTTGAAATCCATCGCCGATCCACGCGATCATCGGTGTCGTTTAAAAAGAGATCCTTTGATCTTTCATTATGAACCGAATGTTCTGGGTGGCAGAGTTAATGAGTATTTATACTGAGACGCATCCCTCATTTATGGGTTCAATATATATTTTCTTTTCAGATTTGTATATTTTCGAGTGTTTATTGCCATCTTTGATATTCTCAATATGTTCCACTTCTACTGCTTTGTACTTCTTCCTGAGTAATAATAATAATATCATATTGGCTTTATTCAAATACAGATATCTAGTGATTTTGCTTCTTCAAGAGCATTTTATTCTCATATTAATACAATCTCATATCATCGATGAGATTACTTCATATAAGCTTTCCATGCGATATATTTTCTTTGATTTATCAACATGGGATCTATTCAAGATTTTACTTTCTTCTATTTATCCAATGGTAACTTCAAGTACCACTTGCTCAATTTTCTCCATTAATATTCTGTATATATGGAGAAGTAATTTTATTCTCATCGTTTCATCGCTTCGAGAGTATGATTAGAATATTTGATCAACTACTTTTCCGAGTAGGATTAGTTATAACCAATCGTGTAGTATAACCTACCACATTGAAAATATGCACACCAATCGTGTGGTAGTACCCACCACATTGGAAATATACTCAAACTATAAAGTGCATAAATTTAAATTGCAGAAATTAAATTTCCTCCAATAGGTGGTCGACCTACCTTATGGGTATTATTGCAATAAATATAAATTTACGAATTTAAATAGCAAGAATTAGAATTGCATAATGTTTAACTACTTCTTCAGAGTAGGATCTCGCCAAGTAGAAGGTATTACCCATCACTTAGCATATAAAGTGCAAAAATATATAAAACCTTCCGCTTAGTGACAGTTGAACCCATCATCAAGTAGGAGGTATTGCAAGAATTAAATTGCAAGTAAATAAAGTGCGTAGAATTAAATATTGAATCGCTTCTATTTGTGAGCAGATTTGTTCTTCTAGAACAAATACTCATTACTTCTACAAGAGCACACTTATCCTTCTAGAATAAGTACATTATGTAATTGAACTCTTCGGAGTTACATTAATATTTCGATCTTTTAACTCAAATGGACTTCAAGCCATTTTATATAATCAATGGATTTAGAATTTCTTCATGAATATTCTATCCATTTTTCACTGTCGTCAAAATTAGGTCGGTTTTACCCTAAGGGTAAAATTGTCCATTCCAATTCGCAAAGGTAAAATTGTCAAAAATATTTTATCAATATTTTACGATTGGAAAATTATCTCCTTTCTACTTCAATTTATCAATATCAAAATATTCAATGACTATTTTGTAACTTTTTCAAAAGTTGGTGTAATCGATTTGTAAATTTTGAAAGTTTGATAATAACATATTTCAAAACGAGTTATTACCCTATCAATGTTGGTGTCAAATCTAAGCTCTCGTTAAATCGAGAATAATGGAGTCGAGAAAATTTGATTTTGATAATGTATACTCCTTATATCTCGATAAAACGAATGTTATAGTTTAATATATTATTATATTATAAAATCATATGATTTACCTTTTTCCCTTTCTAATTATTCCATGGATGAGATTTACTTGCAATCCATTTACGTGATCGAAAAATTCTTTGGACTCCATTCTTCCAATTTTGGGATTTGCATATCTCCAAAAGTTGTGTAGAATGAGGAATTGTGGGAGAAGAATATGAACAAAAGGAATTTTCAATGATGTATTTGCAAAGAGAGAGTTATTTAGGATTGATGAGGATGAATTAATTCATTGGTAATAATCCAGCTGATACATGAAGATCATCTATAAGATCTGTAGAAAGCATACTTCTTTCATATTACTCAAAGGGTTAGAGACTGCGTCGATAACGTGTTATAAAAGTATAGAAACAATAGAGAGAATTTAGAGAGAATGAATTCTAAGGAATTCTCATGAATGAATTTCATTAATAACTGAAGCCCTATTTATAGGAAAATTTCGAATGGCACAATCGTAATTACATAATTTCATCAAGGGTATAATAGTCATTCACATATAATAATTACATCTTTTACCAAATTATTCCTCCACCAAATTATTCCTCATAATTCATAACCACCAAATTATTCTCAATTATTCATAACACTTCAATTATTATTCATAACATAAATAATATAATAATTATTTTTTCCATTATTAATTGTCTTTTTAGGTAATTGTATATTAATAAAAAAATAATATATTTATTATTGTCAAACACTTTAATATTATTTTTAACTAGGCAACACTTTTCAAAAATAGTATAGCGAACACTTAACTGATTCTTAGTACAGCAAAAGTTGATTCTCTGATCAACACAATAGTACTAAACTAAGTCTTTGTGTTATTAAAATAAATAAATTTATTTTGGATTGGATCGATTTTAATTAAGAAAAACTTATACCAGTATCAACTTTAAAGATGCAAAATACAAAAAATAGAGACCACTTATACAGTACTGTCCAAATATATAAATATTTTATGTCAGTTGCCCCGGCAACGAGAAAATATAGTATCCGTAGAATCAACTCTTTACTCGATTGAGCGATCAAATAAATTAGAACATTTCTAATAATCTCTTTATTTTTAAAGAGTATCTTTCACAATATAAAGAGATCATCTTTTAATTTAGAGAGCAAAATTTTAGTTCATTCCAACAACCTCTTTATTTGTACTCTTTATTTTATTTTATTTTTTATTTCAAGAAACAATTTTTATGCTATTTTATTTTTAATCAATATTATTTTTTTCAATATTTTTATACAAATAGATAAACAAATAAAAAACATGTAAATAAGTTTCATGTAAACAAGTTTATCAAATTTTTTCTTCTTCACATTAGTGATTTCTGTGCATCGTACAAGAGCAGATACTAGGGATTTCAAAGAGTTTCAAACACCATCGATGGTGTTTTAATTATGGAACGCTCGGGCCATTTTGATTGCCTGTTTCCCGAGCGTTCCGGAAGATACGGAACGCTCGATGGTTTCGGAAAAGGGCTGCTAGTGATTTATAGTTTGATTAACATCGACACAATATATCAAAATCCTGCAAAATGGTATATTTCTATAATTTTACAAGATTGGGATACATTAATTCAACATCTACTATTAGTAAAAACTATTGAGTGTGCCATAACTTATGTCGCGCTCGATAGTTTTTCGTTTCTATACGACATCGGTTAAAAAAATGGAGACCAAATCTAGAACTAGCACTGCAAGATTAAGGTCCAGCAGTTTGGAAAATTTTCTGGCAATGCCATTTGCTCAAAATCAAAATTTTTAGCCAAAAACTTTGAACACCTGACACATTTTTCTCTGGACTTGGAAGTCTTCCCCGACGTGTGAGACCAGCCCCCCCCACCAACACGCAACAATAATTCCATGGCCCATCGAATGCTATCAAAAAATTCAAAATTATGGGATCTCACATCAATAAAACATGAAAATATTCAAGTGCCATCGATGACACTGGAATGCCATATACCAATGAAAGACTGGTCAAGAAAGAATAATTATAGGGAGTTTAATAATTGATGCATATGTGTTGGTAAAACGTGGTATCAGACGGCCAGACAGCACATGCCACCTAAACGATTATTTAGGGCACTCAAAAAAGTTCTGAATTTTTTTTTTTTTTTTTTGTAATTTATGAAATCTAACAAGATGAAAAAAAAACCAACATGATAAAAAATGAATGAAATTGTATATGGTTTTCAATACAAAATAAAAAAAACTATACATTTGTTAAATGAAAAATAATTGAACATTGTTATAAAAGTATAGAAATAATAGAGAGAGTTTAGAGAGAATGAATTCTAAGGAATTCACAGGAATGAATTTCATTAATAACTGAAGCCCTATTTATAGGGAAATTTCGAATGGCACAATCGTAATTACATAATTTCATCAGGGACATAATAGTCATTCACATCATTAAAATATATATAAATTCTTTCCTCGTGGCTCGCGAGTTCATAACACTCCCCCTTGAATGACTATTAATACAAATGTCTTCTAAACTTGTTTGGAGAACAACCCAATGGGAGAAAAAAAAAACTTCCAAACTGATTGTAGAAAAGTTTGGAGTGGTTGTATACTGCTTCATCAAAACATTGCTCCCCCTGATGTCTATTAGCGGTATAGGAGTATTCACGTGCTGCCTCATTAAAACTTTGTCAAGAAAACCCAGTGGGAAAAAACTTGATCGAAGGAAAAAGAGTACAAATTACTCTATCTGATTTCATATCTTGAGGACGGATATCCTTACTTCTGGTAAAGGATTTCAATATCATCATTGTTTGGATCTAAAGCATTATCTCTATTATAACTTGATCCAATAGATACACTGTGTCGATTTCTCTTGTCGTCCTCAATATACCATGAATATGCTTCGTTAAAACCTTATTAGGAAAAACCCAGTGAGAAAAATCCTAATGAAGGAAAAAGAGTACATTATTCATGTGAATACGCCTTTAATGTTGCCTCATTAAAAACCTTGCTAGGAAAACCCAATGGGATAAAACCTCGATCAAGGAAAAAGAGTGCGTGGCGTATTTTATACAAGTATCTTTGCCAAGCATTTCAAAATCTTTCATAGATTTGTATGAGTATCATATACATTGGTTCATACTCTTCATTCATTTCCACATGAATGAAATTTTAGATGTTATACAATATCATGTTATATTTAGTGTATATATGCAATCAACAGCTTCGATCTCATTTTCTCACTATATCGAGATATATACCTAAATCTCTTTTGGAGATTTCATAGTAGTTGAGATTGGGCTGCCTCATTAAAAACCTTGTTTGAGAAAAACCCCATTTTGGGACAAAAACATCAATCAAGGAAAAGAGTACAGCATATGAATTTCTCAACAATATCAATGTAGATATTTTGAGTTGTTGCATGCACTGATACAATAATACATTTGAAACCTCTTCAAGAGTTTCATTCTCATTTTTCATTAAACCCGTGCATGAACACTTTAATCATAAGGGCATATATTTCAGCATCGGCATTTTCGATGGATTTTAATATCCTCACTATTATTGATAGTATGTAGCGCTATCTTTTCATAGTGTGTCGACACTTTCAATTTTATTTCTTTCCCCATATCGACATAACTTATCGAGATATCTCATTATCAATCCTCTTGTAGGATTACACAATATAGTTATGTCTATATACTCTTCAAGAGTATATGCCTCCGTTATTAAGACCATCTTTAATAATTTGCTTCGATATATATGATTGGGGAAATCTCATAATATCAACGCTTCTGGCGTGCTAACTTATCAAAGCATTTTAAGCGATATATGTGATTGTTCATAGCATCTTTATACATCTTTTGAACTTCAAGTTCATATTTTAATTGTGAGGATATAGTATGATGCATTTCACATATCATTTTCAACCTTTAATACTCCCCCTCATGCTAAGAAAATTTAGAACACTAAAACTCATATATGTTCTCATCATTCAACCTTAATATGAGAATTTATATAGTTTGCATTCTATTCTCGATATTGGCAATTTATTGGAGGACTTTAAATAATTTGCCACATAATATCCCACTTGTATGCGACATACTAATCCTTCGTGTGATTTATTCAAGTATTGGGATATACATTTACTAGCTTTATCATTAAATAAAATCATGCTCATATCAGTGAGCAAAGATTTAAATAAATTTCAAATTACGAATCATATACACATGTGACTATCTAGTGGATCCATATCATAATATCTAGTAGTCCACATGGAGGATGAGTGTGCCCATATTTCTCATCATTTATTCCAGGATATATTTGGGATTTATTCCCAATATTGGCTAGTAATGATTTCATCATTTATCGAGAACAATCATTGAAGAATTCTTTTAATTCTTCACTTGAAATATTGATTTCAATAATTATTTAAACCGGGATGGTCGATCAGGTTACGCAACGAGTATTATTGAACTTTTAGTTGATAAATTCTTATATCGATTTCACTAGTATCTCGTATAGTGCTCAACATGATTTATTGCTTTCATCATATGTATAGCTCACCGACATATTCCATCATGTTTGGTAGCATTATTACACATCAGTTCAAGCGTGGAATCTAGCACATACGCTTCATGTTTCAATATCGTTCCAACGCGGAGCCTTACCTCATACGCGTTTATAAATTATCCGGGCACTTACAGTATTCACCATAATAATGGTCCATATATAATAATGGATAATTTGCTCTCAAATCTTCGAAAATACTATCCATCACTACCGATCAAAATCCTAAAAAGGATTTATCGAAGTAGGCTTGAAAGGTTGAGGATGCTAATGAATAAGGGCATCCCAGGAGATGTTCGATGTTTAATTGAAGCAAAGGTTCGATTATCTGGTGAGGTTTCGATTCCTTCTAAATACATGTCTGGTATGGGTAAAAGTAGTTTTTCAAAGAAACGGAGAGCAAAAAGATTAGGAGGGTGCTACAAATGTGCTCGGTGGACATGTGACACTCGATGTAAATCTGTGGGGTACGTGTCTAGTAACCGAGAAGATAAGATAGCATTCATTAAGGATGGATTGAGTAAGGAGCCTTTGGATGATATTCAACAGGCTCTTGAGACACATCCTAGTGGACACGTACAAGGTGAGCTGATGGCCTTATGGGCCAAATTCAAAGATGAACAATCACGTTATAGTCTTGAAAAACTTACTTTAGAAGATCCTGTTTGTAAATTTAGTAGAAAAATTTAGTATAATAATTTTCTCATATTAATGTAAGGAAGTTCGGTGTAATAACGAAGATCAATGTTTTTCTTGTAATTATAAATATTGTTTTTCAATTTTAAGATATATATATGTATATATATATTATCTTTCAATCACCGATAGGTATATGTCATTTCACTAAAATTTTTACGCGCTTTTTCTCTTTCATATTTGTCAAAAAGTAAATAGTACAATCAATTATTGGTTTGAAAATTTTTCTTTAAATAGAGGGATTCATATATCTCTCATATTCATACATTAAAAGTATAGTGCAAAAAGAGAGATAGGAGTAGAGATGGATATGGAGATTTTAGAATCATCTCATACAAGTCAGCCTTTACCTCGCTTGATTAAAACCGCATGTATTCTTGGTGGATCTAAATTGGTAGGTCATATCCAATACGTGGATATGGCAAACCGACTAAATAAAGAGTTAGGGAGACAAGAAATCAATATACTATATGGAGGAACCAACAACAAACTTTTAGCTAGACTTATAATGGTCGATCATCATGGGGAATAAGAGTTTGAGTGTAATACCTTTCCATTTAGTTGGATCTAATACTCGAATTGGAGCCAGTTCTACCATGGGTCCAGCAGGGTTGGTGCTACAAGCGCAATCCATCCACAACTGCATGATGTATATGATGAATAATAGTGATGCTTTCATTGTCCTTCCAGGCGGCTACAACACACTGGAGGAAATATTCAATATAGCCTCGTTGTCACAGTGGAACTTTCATGTCAAACCAATAGGTTTGTTGAATATTAACAATTTCTTTGATGGCTTACTAGCGTTCCTAGATCAGAGTGTAGATAATAAGTTTATCTCTCATTTAGCGAGAAAAATACTTATTTCTGCTAGTACTGTTGATGAACTACTTATCAAATTTCATGCATATGTTCAAGAATCTGTGGAAGCCCAGGTCCGTCGGTCACAGACCACTGGTGTCAAGCGAAAAAGAAATTCGGATCCTTTAAATATCTCATTATGAACCCTGATGTTGAGGGTGGCAGAATTACGGAGTATTTATACTCTCGAAACGCACCCTTCATTTATGGGTTCAATATGTATTTTCTTTTCGCATTTTTATATTTTCGAGTGTTTATTGCCATCTTTGATATTCTCAATATGTTCCATTTCGGCTGTACATTCGCATTTCTTCTGGAGTAATAATAATAATATCATATTGGCTTTATTCAAATACAGAAATCTTAGTGATTATGCTTCTTCAAGAGCATTTTATTCTCATATTAATACAATCTCATATCATCGATGAGATTACTTCATATAATCTCTCCATGCGATATATTTTCTTTGATTTATCAACATGGGATCTATTGAGCATTTTACTTTCATCTATTTATCCAATGGTAACTTGTGTATCACTTACTCAATTTTCTCCATCAATATTCAATAGACGTGGAAAGTGAACATTCCTTTATTAAATGCTTCTTTAAGAGCATTTCTCATCATATCACAATATACTAATCTCATAATGAGATTTTTCACCACGGTATATTTTCTTTCTCTTTTATTACAATGGGATTCTTTGAGCAATTTCATTTCATCAATACATACAACGGTAAATTCTGGCATCACTTGCTCAAATCCCTTCTTTAATATCAATAGAATATTCATATCGAACATATAAATCAGTTATCCAATTGTGGGGTTTAATCCAACCACATTTGTAATAAGTATTCTAAACGTGTGGTATAACCCATCACATTGAAAATATGCATACCAATCGTGTGATATAACTCACCACATTGGAAATATATCACGAAATTTAAAGTGCGTAAATTTAAATTGCGTAAATTAAATTTCCTCCAATAGGTGGTCGAACCTACCTTATGGAATTATTGCAATAAATATAAATTCTACGAATTTAAATTGCCGTAATTAAAATGCATAATGATTAACTACTTCTTGGGAGTAGGGTCTACTTAGTAGAAGGTATTACCCTTCACTTAGCATATAAATTGCATAAATATATAAAATCTTCCGTTTAGTGATGGTTGAACCCATCATCGTGGTAGGAGAGGTATTGCGATATTTAAATTACGATAAATAAAGTCACGAGACTTAAATATCTATAGAAGAAAATTTGTTCTAGCTATTTCTTCAAAATATAATTATCGTCAAAGTAAACGGCCGTAAATCGAAATATCTCTCTTTGCCAAGCTACCAATTCTTGTGGCGATCTTGCTGGCAGTGCATGGCGCTACACATATTTCTTTATAAAACATTAATACACACTCATTGTTGCCAATCGCTACGATTCTTGTGGCGATGCCGCTGGCAAGTGCGTGTATTTGCACATATCACTTTATAAAGTTTTGACATTATAAGCATTAATAAGTAAATATTCACAAGTCCAATGACCCTTTTGTAACTTTTTCAAAAGTTGGGTCTTGATTTGTAAATTTTTGAAAGTTTACCTTATTAATATTGGTGTCAAATCGAAGATCTCAAGTAAATCGAGTATAATGGAGTCGAGAAAATTTGATTTTGATAATGTATGCTCCTTATATCTCGAGAAAACGAATGCTATAGTTTAATATATTATTATATTATATATATTACTTTTTCGTATATAATACATTTATAATTTTGTATATAATATATATAATATATATCTTAACTTTTCATATAATATATATTATAATATATTATAATATAATATAATATATATAATAAAGTAATGTATATATACCTTCGTCCTTTTTGGTTTGTACGTAGAAATTAGCCACAATTCCATCTTCTCCACAAAATTTGGTCTCAAAACTAATTTTATTATTTCATGAAGGCTGATCTTTGAACTTGTTTTTCTCTCCCTTATGGTAATCTTTTCATGTCATTTTTGGTATCAATGGACTCGCCACGTGAGAACTTACGATGTGGTGTCGTTTTACGTTTACGCCAACTTGTTTGGCGAGAAAATGGAGTTGAAGCGATGGTTGTGAAATGAATATATAAACATAAATGAATTATTTCTTCTTCTGCATTGTATATTTTTATGCAAAATAATTTTGGTGTAATAATCCTGTTCGATACGTAAGATCATCTATAAGATGAATCTGTAGAAAGCATACTCCCTTCTTATTACTCAAAAGGTTAGAGACTCGTGCTGATAACGTGTTATAAAAGTATAGAAATAATAGAGAGAGTTTAGAGAGAATGAATTCTAAGGAATTCACAGGAATGAATTTCATTAATAATCAAGTTCTATTTATGGAAGCTTGAATAAGACAATCGTAATTACATAATTTCATTAGGGACATAATAGTCATTCACATCATTAAAATATATATAAATTCTTTCATCATGGCTCGCGAGTTCATAACAAACATAAATTAAATAATATAATGATTATGTTTGACATTATTAAAGTAATTTTCCTTCAGGTAATTGTATATTAATACAAAAATAATATATTTATTATTGTCAAACACTTAAATATTGTTTTTAAATCGATAACACTTTAAAAAATAATTTATCAAACATTTAACTGATTCGTAGTACAACAAAAGTTGATTTTCTTATCAACACAATAGTATCAAACTAAGTCTTTGTGTTATTAAAATAAATAAATCAATCAATTTATTTTGGATCGGATTGATTTTAATTAAGAAAAACTTATACAAATATCGACTTTAAAACTGCATAATACAAAAAGTAGAGACCACTTATACAATACTGTCTAAAGATATGAATATTTTACGCCAATTGGCCCGGCCATGAGAAAATATAATATCTGTAGAATCAACTCTTTATTTGACTAAGCGATCATTAAACTAGTCTCTTTATTTTTAAAGAGCATCTTTCACAATATAGAGATCATCTTTTAATTTAGAGGGAAAAAATTTTAATTCACTCCAACAACCTCTTTTTTTTGTACTCTTTATTTTTTATTTTTTATGCCAACAAATATAATTATGCTATTTTATTTTTAATCAATATTTATTTGTAGTCTTTAATTTTAATTTTTATTTTTATGTGAAGAAACAAAACGCGTCTAAGCAATTGATGAATCAACTTGGAAATTTCGCATTTCAGGCACATCTAGGATGACAAGAGTTTGTTCCCAAACATCATTCTTCTGATCTTCTAATCTGAACTCTGCTCTCCTCTTTCTAGTATTGCTCTTAACTACGCCACCCACTTTTCTCTTGACTTAGAAAGTCTTCCCGACTTGTGAACCCCCAACAATTCCAAGGGCAATATTGAAATGCCTTCCAAAAATTTCAAATCATTGGACCAACGTTCACATGCAAAGTAAATTACGCAATTACAAATTAGGGTAGCAAAGTCGTAAAGTGATCAGTAAGATTCCCAACTTGTCCAATACATTATTTAATTCCTCGGAACATGCATTTCACTTACTAACTAGCAGGAATGATATGTTGCATCCTGGTGCACTATAGTTATGGTACTCTCGAGTGTTTTTACGGGTTCGTTTGGTGTCCGTTTTGAAATCCGGGATCGGATTCAGATCCAAAATTATGGTCAAAATTTTGACCAACGGCCACAGTGTCGAAATTTTTTTTTATAAATTGCTGGAACTCCACCTCATCGTGATGTATCTGGATCCCATCCCAAATTTCAAAACAGAGAAGGACAATCCGTAAAAATACTTGGAAGCATTATAAATATGGTGATCAATGGCCATTATTACTACTACTAGTAGTAAATAACGACTTTGGTGTCCAATTAATTTAATTAAATTAATTAATACTTAACTAGAAAAGGTAATTGGCGAAAAACATCTGTGACTTCAGTCGACATTGCGCAATTCATCATTAGCTTTTTTTTTTTTTAGGGCAAAAACATTTTCATCTTCAATATTTCGTGACAAATAATGCTTAGGTGAGCATACATCTCTAACATCACATTCTATCTATTAATAAAATCCGTTAATTGCAAATATAAAGCTTACATAAACATCCCATGTAAAGGTAAAATTGAAATTTCACGTGGCCATTATAAATTATTGAAAGTGATAATATTTTTACCAAGAAATAAAAAAATAGAGACCACAACACAATAATTATTTTACGCGGGTTGGCCACGCATGAGAAAATATAATAATATATCCGTCCAATCAATTCTTTACTTACCTGACTAGCTATCAAATAAATTAGAAATGTAATTAATTAACAAATAGAAAAAGAATACTAAATTAAACGAAACGCGTCAAAGTGATCAAAACGCGTCGAAGTGATCGATGAATCAACTTGGAAATTTCGCATTTGAGACCTATATGATGACAAGAGTCTGTACCTAAACCCCCATTCTTCTCATCTTCTAATTTGCTCTCTGCTCTCTTCTCCTCTTTCTAATAGTTGTTCTTAATTTGCTCCCTCCATACTACTGCGCCTCTCTCTCTCTCTCTCTCTAAAATCAACAGATTCTCACTTTCATGTATTGCACTCACTCTGTTAAATTGTTCTCTCCTCACTTCTTCTCCTTTCACTTTGCTTTTCTGTTCTCTTTCTCTGTCTTTCAGATCCTGTATCTGCTCTCTCCTCATAACTGTCAAAATGGAAAATTTGGCAAGTGAAGCTGTAAAAATTCTAGTGGAGAAATTGATTACCACGGTCACTGAAGAATTCAAACTCGTGAGAGGTTTCAAACAAGAGATGGAACACCTAAAAGAATCGTTGCTCTCAATCAATGAAGTCCTAGAAGATGCTCATGAGCGCCAAGTTAAGGATAAACCCGTTGGACGCTGGCTCGACAAACTTGAAAATCTTGCTTATGATGCTGAGAATGTTTTGGACGAGATCAAATATGAAAATTTGCGCCATATGGTGATCTCAACCCAGAAGAAGCCAAAGGGCTGCTTCAACATTACTTTCTATCCGCCTTTGGCATTTCGATGGAAAATGGCTCACAAAATCCAAAATATAAATGTCAAATTGAATAGGCTTAACAAGGAAGCTACTAGTCGTGGCTTCGAGAAGAGACTTACAAAATCTACTATCTCCATGCCTGAGGTGAAGGAAACTGACAGCTACAGTGTTGATCCAGTTTTTGTTGGAAGAGAAAAGGACATATCAGACTTGGTGAAGGAGGTAATGACTCCATCGGACGAGGTTATTTCGGTCTTACCCATTGTCGGAATGGGAGGTATAGGCAAAACCACTATAGCCCGAAAGATCTTCAATCATCAAAGCATAAAGGGTCATTTTGACAAAAGGATATGGATATCTGTATCAGATAAGTTTGATGCAATGATGCTGTTTCAGAAAATACTTGAATCTTTGGTAGATAGAGCTAATTTTGCTGGCATGAGCAGGCAAGGCGTTGTGACAAGGATTCGTGAAGAATTGAAAGGAAAACGATACCTTCTCGTTCTTGACGATTTGTGGAACAAAGAAAGAAAATATTGGGATGATTTCAAAGACACTTTGTTGGGAGTTAATCCCAACGGAGGAAATTTCATCATCGTCACGACACGAGAAGCAGATGTGGCATCGATTGTGAACCCACATAAAAAGTATGACTTGCAGCTACTGAAAGATGATGAATGCTGGTCGATAATCAGAGCAAAGACGTTTGCAGACAAACCAGTACCAGAGCAATTTCAGATGGTTGGAAAAGAGATCGCTCACCAGTGTCGAGGTGTACCGTTAGCAGCCAAGATGATCGGAGGAGTTTTGGCGGGCAAAGAAATACTTGAGTGGATGTCAGTCCGTAAGGCTGGGCCTCGAAAACTTGAAGGCGATGGAGACGCTCGTGTGATGGATGTCTTAAAGATAAGCTTCAATCGTTTGCCTTTATCATATCACAAAGCATGTTTTGCCTATTGTTCAATATTTCCTAAGGACGCAGACATGAACAGAAAACTATTGATCGATCTATGGATGGCAGAAGGATTGGTTCCAGATATTCAAGGATCTAATATGGAGACTACAGGCAATAGAACTTTTCATATTCTATTCCAAAATTCCTTCTTTCAGGAGCCTGAATATGACAAAGATGGAAATATCAAATACTGCAAGATGCACGATCTTGTGCACGATCTTGCGTGCACTGTTTCAAAATCAAAAAGTTACATTGTGGATCACAGTGGAGATGACATTCCTCAAGTTCGGTATCTCACGATACTAGAAGAAGCGGCACTGCAGATTGAAAAAGAGAAAAGAAATTATCTAAGAACATTAATGCTCTTGGGAGGCAGCATGCCATACAAAAACTTGGCGGACTTCACGAGTTTGCGCACTCTTTTTCTATTCTCTGGAGGAGAAGAAGAAGAAGATTTCCCAACCTCAATTGCAAAGCTGATACATTTAAAATGTCTTCATGTGTTAGGCTACAGGTTAAAAATATTGCCGGATTCTATTTGCAAGCTATACAACTTGCAAACATTACACATTGAAGATTGCCCCGTTGAAGAGATCCCAATGCTCGGACACCTGCCACTCCTAAAGAGTCTAATATTAATTGGTCTGGAGAAGGTAAAATCAATAAGAGCGTCATTTTATGGTAATGGTTATTGCAACTCGACTAGTAGCAACAATGGGCAAGCGACACGAGTATTATTCCCAAAACTCAAAAGTCTTGAAATAGCGGAGATGGACAACATAACGGAGTGGGCAGATGCGCAAATGAGCGGATCGCATGTATTTCCTTGCCTCGAATATCTGGCTTTGATCGACTGTCCGGAATTGACTGCTTTGCCCTCGTTGCGAGATGCCAGAGCTTCTCTTAAGGAACTGAGAATTGACGGTTGCTCCGAAGTGAAAGAATTAGGTTGTGATCTTCACAACTTTGAGTCTCTTGAGACATTGTCAATACTTCACAATAGACATCTGCAATTAGTCGCACATCCAAATGCACAAAAGGGCCTCTCATCCCTTCGAAGATTGAAGTTTGACAGTTGTCCTAATCTGAGGTTAACTGGAATTCTCGAGGGTTGTACGTCTTTACAACGTTTAATGGTAAAAGATTGCGATAGACTCACTTCGCTTGCTGAATTGAGTGGGATGAGATCTTTAGAGCACTTAGAGGTGAGGGATTGTCGCAATCTCACTTCGCTTCCTGAATTGAGTGGGATGAGATCTTTACAGCACTTAGAGGTGAGGGATTGTCGCAATCTCACTTCGCTTCCTGAATTGAGTGGGATGGGGTCTCTACAGACGCTAATTGTGATAGAGTGCAATTTGCTTCCCAAGCTGAGTGGGATGGGACTCTGTAACAACGTTAGAAAATTAGAGATTGGGAATATCGGTTATTTTATGCTAGTCCCAAAGAGTTCATTTTACGATTTTTTCGACAATATTGAATGCCTAAAGGCGCTTGAGGATTTACGGATAATGGGTGAACCAAGTTGGATCTCTCTACCAAATAGGATTCAACATCTTACGTGTCTGAAAAAATTGCGCATAATATTTTTTGGAATGGAAGCATTGCCTGATTGGCTTGGAAATCTGTCATCTCTTGAAGAATTAGAGTTAATTGCATGTACAAAGCTCACAAAATTTCCTTCTAAAGAAGCCATGCAACGACTCACCAAATTAACAACATTACGAATTTTGGGTTGTGACCTGCTGCAGTGTCATCTCCACTACGAGCTGCCAAAGATTATTCATATTCGTCAAATAGAAATAAACGGAAAGAAACGGGAGGTTTATGAAGCTTCGGGCAGTGGTAAAGTTTTAACGCATAAGAAAGAATACTTTAAACGCTTATAAAAACTGAAAGAGATATGGGCCTTCCTTACCCACCGCATTCGTGTGAAATTTGAGATTTAGAAATGCTTGGGAGAATAACGCTGAGAATATAACATTTTCGGTGGTGAGTATATTATACTTTTTATAAATTGACTTTTCCATTGATTCTATTTATTCATTATTTTAACTATTATTTATTGCCAGTTTACTATGCTTGATTAATTACTACTGGTGAAGAGCCTCAGTCTCACGTTAACTGATTGTTCAAGGTTGGTATTTTTTCCAATTATTTTACTATTTTTCTTTTCAATTGACTGGATTTACGAAATTGTAAAAGGTTAGTACTTTGCTGGTCATAGAAATTGTAAGACTTGATTAAATCCAGAATGACATGATTTTTTCTTTCCTAAGCCATTTTGCGTGTGAATATATATGCGTTTCTTCCTTCAAGTGCCACCTCGTCTTTTGCCTTGTTGATTGAACCATCTAAATTTAGTGTTGTGAGTTAGGTTATCACCTAACTCCCAAGTTTGATTTTTCTGGATCTTCGCTATTTCTTCTTTAATTTGCATGGAATCTCTCCCTAGCATCTTGATTCAGTTATGTGCCTACTGTCAATTGATTTCAATTTAAGCGTCCTCCAAGGCCTTAAATTTAGGGAAAATATAAAAGACTTGGGGACTTTCGACTCTCAAGATAAATACATGCAATTCTTGAATAATCTCATAAATGAAATATTTCAATGAAAAGTCTAAAACATCTATCTATCTATTTTCGCTCAAATTGGGAATCGAGTGATTATGTGAGCAGCTGAAGAGTAATATCAATACCGAGCGGCGGTGAAAGATTTGTCATATATTCTACAAATACCGTAGAGGAAGAGATATGGAAGGTTTATCAAGCATCCTCTTTTTGTGAGTTTATTTGTAGTTTTAAATATTAACTTCACTTTACGTTAATTTTGTTTATTTTTGTTCGTTAATGATGTTTGATTGCCTGTTGCTCTTATCTATATATAAAGAACTATGTTCAACACCTTGGAGCATGTAGAAATTAACAAAATAAATAAAGGGCATATACAGTACAATATTCAGCTGACAGAGTAATTATTTTTCTTCTTTCATTGTACAGGTGCAGCATGAGGGTTAATTTGTCAAATGTTAAAGATGAAGGATAGATATGAGTTAATTGTCTGCATTTTACTTTTGGGAGTGCTTTTGTAAATATATTAGCTATCTGTCAACATAAATATTGTGAAGGAGACTGCTTCAAAATTATTGTTGAACTGATGTTGTAACTGATGTTTAATTAGCTGAGTCAATGTTTGTTATACACAAAAAGATAATCAAACTTAAGATAGATCATTGGCCATCGCGAAAGCCTTAATCTTTACCTCCCAAAACTCGTAATTAAAAGGGAGGTGCTTGTAAAGAAACACCATGTAGTTTGCATGAGAAAATTAAAAATAAGAAATTAAAGGAAAAATTAAAATTAAAATAAAAAAGAAAAAAAAAAGAACAACACTTCACCGTGGCAATGAAGCTTTTTGAGCCTGCAATCACAGTTCCAACTGGAGCACCAAGTCCTTTTGATAAGTAAGCCTACATCACATATTCATTGAATTTCGAATTGACACAAATTTAAAATACAATAGCGGATAAAAAAAGAGGAGGTTATGGCATACACAAAATTTGCTATTTTGTACTTTGCTATTTCTTCTTTAATTTGCATGGAATATATCTCTCCATAGTCCATAGCATGGGGATTCAATTATGTGCCTGCTGTCGATGGATTTCAATTTAAGCATCCGCCAAGGCCTTAAATTTAGGGTAAAATATAATAGACTTGGGACTTTCGACTCTGAAGATAAATCCATGTATTCTTTAATAATCTCATCAATGAAATATTTCACTGAAAAGTCTGAAATAGTATATCTATTTTCGCTCAAATAGGGAATTGAGTTATGTGAGCCGCTGAAGAGTAATATCAATTCCGAGTGGCAAAAGATTTCTCATATATTCGATAACGATTCTATAAAGGTTGGTCGAGCGTCCTCTTCTCGTGCATTTATTTGTAATTTTAAATATTAATTTCGGTTTTCATTAATTTTTTTATTGATATACATTACAGTTAACTATTTTTGTCGGTTAATGATGTTTCATTACTCGCTTCTCTCATCAATATTTATATAAAGAATATCAGACTGATTAAAAGGAAAAAAAAAATGTTGGACACCTTGGAGCATGTAGAAATAAAGGGTATACAATTTTCAGTCAAGGAGACAGTCCTTGCCGGTGCACAGAGCGGACTGGTTTCAGTTTTTAATTATTAACAACAAATTTACCCATTTTGTTGAAACTGTGTTAAAATTAGATTGTACACACGACAACATACTTAATGCAGAGACAGTCACAAAACGCTGCAAGACTAGAGATTTCTCTGAGGTAAAGGAGTCAGCCATGATTTCGATGGGAACTGAAGTTAGTGATATATCGTGATTTGGAATATATATATATATATATATATATATACATATATATATATATATATATATATATATATCAAAGATTTGTGCAACCAAGCTCCCTGGCAGAATATAGAGCTCAACCATTTCCCCAAATCTCAGGCGTACAAAAGTCCTTACCGTGTTTCCCTAATTCAAGAAAGTTCGTTCTTACTCTGTTTCCTAATGTCAAGGAAATGTGGCGTGAACAAAGCCATATCTATAGTTGTCTTGCGTGTATTGAGACAAAATCAACTCTTTAGTCTTTACGCATCCAAGAAATTCGTGAATTAGGAAAAAAAAAAAAAAATGAAATTCACAATTTTGAGATCTATATTAGATGACCAGTTTTGGTACCCAAATCATCGACTCCAATTTCTTCTTCTGTCTCAAATCGCTCCTTGCTCTTTGCTACTGCTGCTGCTGCTTGTTCTTACAAGATGACCAGTTTTAGTACCCAAACCATCGACTCCTATTTCTTCTTCTCTCTCAAATTGCTCTTTGCTCTTTGCTGCTGCTGCTCCTCTTCTTCCTCCTAATTCTCCTAATTATTCTTCTCCTTATCCTAATTCTCCACCTCCTTCTTCTCCTACTACTTCTCCTTCTTCTTCTGCTCCTCCTCCTCCTCCTCCTCCTCCATCTCCATCTTCCTCTCCATCTCCTCCTCCTCCTCCTCCTTCTGTAATCTCTCTCTCTCTCTAATATTGCAATCTGCTCATCTCTGTGTCAAAGATGGAATATGCAGCTGGTGAAGCTGTTAAATTTCTAGTGGAGAAGCTGTTTGACATGGTTGCCGAAGAAGTCAAGCTTTGCGGGGTTTCAAACAAGACTTGGAAGACCTAATTGATTCATTGAAATCAATCAAGGCTGTCTTGGATGACACTCTAAAGCGCCAAGTAACCGATGAGGCAGTTCAAGGCTGGCTCAACAAACTTGAAGATGTAGCTTTTGACGCTGACAATGTTAGTGGATTAGGTGAATGGTTAGGTGGATGGATTAGGTGGCTCATTGAATTCAATTGTCAACAAAGGAAGGTAAAAGGCATGCAAATTTTCTCGGTGGAAGAAAAATGACATGGAGAGTGGTTGACAATTGAAGAGAGTTGTTGGAAATTTTGCCTATAAAATGAGCTCTCATCTTGCATTCAGAACACCATCACAAGAATACACCAATCGAGAGAAAATAGAGAGATCTTGTGTAGAGAGAGAGCTTCAGTGTAGAAGCTATACACGAGAGATAAAAGTGAGTGGAGTGATAAAGCCTTTGCGTAGGCAGAGAAAATACAGTGTGGTATTTTTTGTACTCCTCATTTTTGAGATAGTGCAATATATTGGTGTGGGTCCGTGGACGTAGGCAGTTTGGCCGAACCACGTTAAATCTCGGTGTTCCATATTTTGTGCTTATTTTAGCGTCCATTTTTTTTTCTCAGTCGCATTTATTCGTCCCACTGATCTTGGGCGGAATTAGCAGCGCCTAGTTCCCCAACAGACAATATTATGGACGAGATCAAATATGAAAATTTGCGTCATAAAATGGAAATCACAAACCAGATTACGCAAAACCGGTGCTTAAAAATCTCTTTCCATTCCAAACTGCCGTTTCGACGGAAAATGTCCCACAAAATTCAAATGATAAATCTCAAATTGAATAACTCAACGTTGAGGCTGATCATCATGGCTTTTATAAGAGAGCCGCAGAATCGGTTTTCTCTCTACCCGAGGTCAAAGAAACTGGCAGCTACAGTGTTGATCCAGTTTTTGTTGGAAGAGAAAATGATGTGTCAAACCTGATGGACAAGATAACAAGTCCATTGGACGAGGTTATTTCAGTCTTTCCCATTGTCGGAATGGGAGGGCTAGGCAAAACCACTTTAGCTCGAAAGATCTTCAATTATCAAAGCACACAGAGCCATTTTGACAAAAGGATATGGATATGCGTATCAGATAACACTGATGTGACGATGCTATTGAAGACAATATTGGAATCCTTGGGAGTCGGAGACAAGTTCGCTGGCAAGAGAAGGCAAGAAGTCGTGAAAAGGCTTCATGACCAATTGGAAGGAAAATGATACCATCTTGTTGTTGACGATTTCTGGAATGAAAGAGGCGAAGATTGGGACGATTTCAAAAACACTATGTTGGGAGTTAATCCCAACAAAGGAAATGTTATTATTGTCACAACACGTGGAGGAAATGTGGCATCGATTGTGAACCCGCATGAGAAGTATGAGTTGCATCAATTAAAAGATGATGAATGCAGGTTGATAATCAAAGAAAGGGCATTCGCACAAGAAGCAGTACCAGAGCAATTTCAGACCGTCGGAAAAGATATTGCTTACCAATGCAGAGGTATACCATTGGCAGCTAAGATGATTGGGGGAGTTCTAACAGGAAAGGACATAGACGAGTGGATCTCAATTCAAAAGACCGGACTTCTGAAACTTGGAGAAGATGGTGAGAGTAGCTTGATGAAAGTCTTAAAGATAAGTTTTGATCGTTTACCTTCTTCATTACTCAAAGCATGTTTTGCGTATTGTTCAATACTTCCCAAGGACACACTGACAAAGAGACAAGAATTGATCCAGCTATGGATGGCCGGAGGATTGCTTCCAGATAATGAAGGATCTGATATGGAGACTACAGGCAATAGAATTTTAAATATTCTATTGCAAAATTCTTTCTTTCAAGAGCATTCAAAGGACTATTGTGGCAATGTCAAGAACTACAAAATGCATGATCTTGTGCACAATCTCGCATGTGCTGTTTCAAAATCAAAGAGTTATTCAAAATCAAAGAGTTACATTGTGGATCATAGTGGGGATGACATTCCAAAAGAAGCAGTATCTCAGATTGCAAAAGAGGCAACAAGCTATGTACGAACATTGGTCTCAAAAGGCAGTATTCCATGCAAACACTTGGCAGACTTCACACGCTTGCGTACTCTGGTTCTATACGATGGTGGAGAAGAAGACCGCCCAATCTCAATCGAGAAGCTGATACATTTAAGATGTCTTCATGTGTCATGCGATCGCCTCATAATATTGCCAGATTGTATTTGCAAGCTTTATAACTTGCAAACTTTAATCCTTGAAAATTGCCCCCTTGAAGAAATCCCAATGCTCGGCCACCTGCCACTCCTCAAGAGTCTAAAGTTAAACAATCTAAGTGAGGTAACATCCATAAAAGAGTCATTCTATGGTGAGATTTACAGAGGCTTGACTAGTAACAACATGACACGAGTATTGTTTCCCTCACTCAAAAGTCTTGAAATAGAGAAAATGCACTACCTAACAGAGTGGGCATAAGCACAAATGAGTGGAGTGAAGGTATTTCCTTGCCTTGAATATTTGCTTTTGCTCCATTGTGAAAACTTGACTAGTTTTCCCTCATTGCGAGACGGGAGGGCTTCTCTTAAAACACTGATAATTATGCATTGCCACACATTGAAAGAATTAGCTGATGATCTGTATAGCTTTCAGTCTCTGGAGGTATTGAAAATATATAATTGTAAAGCTATACAATTATGTATGTATCCAAATGCTCAAAACGGCCACTTCTCTCTTTGAAGATTGGAGATTCGCCAGTGTGATGCCGTGAGACCAAGTGAAATACTCATGGGTTGTACGTCTCTGCAACATTTAGAATTAATTGATTGCAACAATCTCACTTCGCTTCGTGAATTGAGTGGGATGGAATCTTGACAGCAGCTACAAGTGGAGGCTTGCGATAAGGATTGCACATAGGAGGTTTTGGAATGGAAGCACTGCCTGATTGGCTTGGAAATCTGTCATCCCTGGAGGAATTAGAGCTGTACAATTGCAGAGAGCTTAAAATTTTTCCCTCCGAAGAAACTATGCGACGACTCACCAAATTAAGAGATATAGCAATTCGGTATTGTGAGCGGCTGACAAGTCATCTCATTTCTGAGCACCAAAAGATTTCTCATGTTCGTCAGGTAAAAATTGCCGGACAGATATTGAGAGGTCGATGAAGCGCAGTCTGCCAATGACAGTGAGTCTTTTAGTTTCAAATATTGTCTGTCTTTATTACATTACCCGATTGTGCTCCCATTCTACTATCAATTAGTTGATATCGTAAGATGTCAATTAGTATTCAGATCATTGTCACATAGCCAAAATCCACCCACGCCCATGATGGTGGGGAGGCACTTGACACCATCTGGACACTAGTTGGCATCTTACGTTGCCAACTAATTGGTAGGAGAACGAAAGCCTATATTATTATTATTATTATTATTATTATTATTATTATTATTACTACTACTACTACTAGTACACTGTTTTTCGAATGTGAAATTCGATTTGAGAATGAAGATTTGGTTGAGAAAATGACAAATTTTGCTAAGTTTTGAAAATTTTTTGTAGAAGAAGATGGTTGTGAAGACAGACATAAATTAGATTTTGACCCTATAGACCCTCCCTCTTATTGGGGATCATTCATTATTTTTGCTATTTCGTTCGTTGATGATGCCTATGATGCCTGATCAGTTGCCGCTATTTATTGAACAACCTCAGATTGATTATTGAAAGTTGGTACGCTTTTCAATCATCGTTAAAGAATTAGAAGATGTTTAATTAACACCTTCAAGAATCTATGAATTAACAAAAGAAAAAGGTCGTGTGTTTTGTTTTAAGATAGAACATTAGCCATCACGAAAGTCTTCAAAGTGGAGGTGCTGATAAAGAAACACCGGTAGTTTCCACGAGGAAATTACCTCGGCCCCTTGTTTATTTATTTCGAAGATAAGTAAACATAATTATTGCTACTGTGGATTTTGCATAAATTTCTCTAGCTATTGATGGAGGAAAGCAAATTGTCGCGGCATAATTAGTAGGAAGATCTTAACTCACTTAAGCCGATTACAGATGAAAATATGAGATTTTGCATTTGTGAATTCATTATGTTTCACACCTTGGAGAGTGTATGAATTATTAACAAAAGAAATAAAGGCTTTATAATTTTCACTCAAAGAAAGAGTCCGCATTGGTCGACAGACATTAGAGTGGAGTGGTTTCAATTTTTGCGACCATCTTTTGGGACAAATTGGGTGAAACAAAGCAGAAACCAAACTGAACCATATGCGTATTTTTTAGCGTAACCATTTTGATGAAATGATTCTAAGCCACATCCGAAGAGTAAGAATGATTCATGATGATAATTGATAGATATATAAGGATGTGTTTAGCTGTGGCTGATTCAAAAATTGGATCTGCCAAAGGCAAACCCAAGATAGGGATTAATGCTGAAGCAGAAGAGAAGAAAAACAGGACAAAACCTCAGAGCCTGAGGGTAAAAAGAAAGACTGATCCCATAGAAATCTGCCAAAAACTGATACGTTTGAGTTTCTTGCAAAGGCGCGGTGTTTTGTTTGTGAAATCGAATTCTCTGTAGCATTAATTTTGGGAAAATTGCTTTCGATTTATTCCAATTCGTAGCAGGAAGTTGCGAGAGTACTTTCAAGTAATGACAATTATTTTGACGACGAGCCTCCTATAAAGAACCAAGAGCATGTAAATTTTTTTCTACTACAATAGTTATTATTATATACTAGTACCACGCCCGTGCGATTCACGGAAACAATTAAATTTATATATAATAAATAATTAATATAGCATCATAAATCTATATCTATAATATATATATATAGAAAAGCAGGGAAATTCCAACCTATTTTTAAATTAGATTAATTAGTTTTCCCACCTAAAATAAAGTCTTTTTTTGTCTTTTTATTTTATTATTTTATTAATAATTAATAATTAATCTCCAATAATCAATTAACTAATCATTAATACAAATCGACACAATATTTTAAATTATTAAGGTAAATTCATAGATTTACCATACTTTTTTCACATTATTAATTTTTTTCCTTTGATCATTTAGTTTTTATAACAATATGTTTATTGTGAAAATTAATTATATTCCTATACTTCTTTTATATGGTTGATCATATTTTTAGTTCATATAATTCCATTTATATGGTTGATTATATTTTTAGTTCATATAATTTTTAAGGCTACACAAATAACACAATAATTCGCAAACTTACAAATTGGGGTAGCAAAGTCGTAAAGTGATCAGTAAGGCTCCCAAATTGTCCAATTACATTATTTAATTCCTCGAAAGATTTCACTTACTAATTACTAGTAGTATATAACGACTTTGGTGTCCAGTTAATTTAATTAAGTTAATTAATACTTAACCAGAAAAGGTAGTTGGCGAAAAGCATCGCTAACTTCAGTTGACATTGCACAATTCATCATTACCTTTTTTTTTTCTTTGGCAAAAATATTCTCATCTTCAATATTTCGTGGCAAATAATGCTTACGTGAATATACGTCTCTAACATTACATTCTCTCAATAAAATCCATTAATTGCCAACATAATGCTTATGTAAACATCCCATGTGAAGGTAAAATTGAAATTGCACGTGTCCATGATAAATTTTAAAAGTGGAGATATTTTTCCCAAGAAATAAAAAATAGAGACCACTTACACAATACTATTTAAAGTTACGAATATTTTGCCGGGGTTGGCCGCGCATGACAAATTATAATAATATCTGTAGTTACTGTAGAATCATCTCTTACTTACCTGACTAGCTATCAAATGAATTAGAAATGTAATTTAGGATGAATCAACTTGGAAATTTCGCATTTCAGATCTATATAGTGTGTACCCAAACGCAAAAATAAGCGCCCTCAGTCCCACATATATATGTGGTGATAGATGTTGGTTTTGAATGATCTTTAAAGATTTTTAACGTAAATGAGGACAGATAATGAGTGGAGTTGAATGGTTGAGATTTATAGATGTGATGTGATATGTGGATATGATTAATTTATGGTAAAGAAAGAATGGATAAAAAAGTGATAAAAGTTGATTTATTACACCTTTTGTGATCTACAAACCAACCTAAAAGACAAGAATATTCCGGTAACATCTTGTCTGCAAGTTCTTCAATCTATGCTTGATAGAGGTTTAAATTTAAAGTCGTTGAAATATGTGATTGAAATTAGATGAAAATGGTATAAAAGTTTAGAATAATTATCAAACGAACCAAATAAGTAGTTAAAAATAAAAGTTAAAAAATGTGCTTTAATTTTAATGAGATTAAATATGTATAGAACATACCCTTAAATTTTTACTGCACATTTTCTAATGAGCAATCCAACCTGCAAGTTAAGAATATTGCAGTCATGCTTACCTTCGGTGCAACTCAATTGTATGAAAAGATATCGCAAGCAGGTTCTTAATTGTCATTGCATCCTTTTTTTTTTAATAAATGAGCGAACAAATCTGCAAGACAAGAATATTCCAGGCATGCTTCCCTTTGGTGCATCACAATCATACGAAAACATCTTGTTTGCGAGTTCTTGCTTGTTACGGAATATTTTCTAATGAGGGAACCAACTTACAAGACAAAAATATTCCATTCATGCTTGCCTTCATTGCAATTCAATCCTATGAAAATTAGATAAAAACTTCCAACATAGAAATAAATTTAAGACTATTTACATGACAATGTGGAACACGTGTGTTATTGACTCGTGTTTAAAAATTAAAAAAACAGAAAAAAAGAGAAGGTAGATGTGCATGTCTATACCAATAAAGTGAGTGATTGAAAATTAAAGTAGTTGAAGATATGATTTAGGTTCTAAGTTGTAGCAGACATGCTTTTAGCCTTTTATGTTACCGTAACATTTTATATCTATGCCTATCACACTTCAAATCAGAAGATCTGCTCTTAGTTGTCAGCAACAAATGAAGTATTTAATATGTTCAAGTGATATGATACTTCACGTATTAATTAGTGTTGATGAAAGGAAGCTTTATTTTAGTGATGAAATGTATGTGTGATGAAATTTTTTTGGTAGTGTTAATATATTCATCAATTTTTTTATCAGTCAATACAAAAGTACAAATTTGAAAAAACAAAAGTTAAAAAAGTTCAACCAAGTCAAATCATAGTCAAATTCGATTTGATTAAATGCTTAAAAGTATTTATTTATACGTTCAAAATAATTTTTCAATATTTTTATAAAATAGTTACAAAGCAAATAGATAAACAAATAAAAAAATATGTAAATAAGTTTATCAAATTTTTTGTTCTTCACGTTAGTGATTTTCGTGCATGGAACTGGTTATAAGGTGCCCAAAAGCCTTGTTTTCAACTCACATGAAACTGATAAAGAAGCTTGTGCTATCGCTAAATTGGATCGTTTAGGACTTCCTAGTATTCGATTGTAACTTTTATCATTTTAGCGCCTTACTTTTATACTAAGCTTGCTGTTTATTGTTTTAAGTTTGGGAGTAGTACTCCCTTGCATCTCATTCAACTTTGAGGGTTTTCATTGTAATAGGTATCATGGGAAGTAAGGATTTATCCCCCCTCCATCTAGATGTACTTTCACTTTATTAATAAAATCTCTAATGTGGGCTTGAATTTTCGAGCCGTAGTAGTTCTCATTAAAAAAATGGTTAGTGATTTCCGTGCCTCAGACGGAACCAAACACTAGTGATTTATATAGTTTGATTGACATCGATACAATATATCAAAATCCTGTGAAATGATATATCTCTATAATTTTACAAGATTAGGATACATTAATTTAACATCTACTATCGGAAGCATATGAGATTATTCGAAGTAAAATGCATACTGTGAATAAAGAAAAAGTAACTTATTTGGAGATGATTGAAATAGGAAAATAAACCTATCATGGGGGGACCGAGTATCGATTCAAATTTGAACCCACTTGTCTCTTGACTTGGATGTCTTCCCCAACGCGTGAACCCCCCCAATAATTCCATGGCCCATCTAATGCTATCCAAAAATTCAAAATTATGGGATCTCACGTCAATAAACCAAGAAAATGTTGAAGTGCCATCGATGGCACTGGAACATTGTTGCAATAAAGACTGGCCAGGAATGAATAATTATAGGGACTTTAATAATCGATGCTTATGTGTTGGTAAAATGTGGTGCCGTATGATGTGTTGGTAAAATGTGGTATCAGACGACCCAAGGCACAGGCCACCTAAACGATTGTTTAGGGCACTCAAAAAAGTTCCGAAATTCTTTTTTTTTTTTTTGTAATTTATGAAATTTAACAAGATGATAAAAAACTGAATAGTGAAATTGTATATGATTTTTAATACAAAATTAAAAAAACTATATATTTGTTTAAATAAAATATAATTGAACGTAAATTGAATAATATAATGATTATTTTTGACATTATTAAAGTAATTGTACTTTTAGGTAATTGTATATTAATACAAAAATAATATATTTATTATTGTCAAACACTTAAATATTGTTTTTAAATCGACAACACTTAAAAAATAATTTATCAAATACTTAACAAATGCTTAGTACAACAAAATTTGATTCTCTGATCAACACAACAGTACCAAACTAAATCTTTGTGTTATAAAAATAAATCAATAAATAAATTTATTTTGGATTGGATCAATTTCAATTAAGAAAAACTTATACAAATATTGAATTTAAAGATGCAAAATACAAAAAGTAGAGACCACTTATATAGTACTGTCTAAAGATATGAATATTTTATCCCAATTGGCCTGGCCATGAGAAAATATAATATCCTGTAGAATCAACTCTTTATTTGACTAAGCGATCAAATAAATTAGAACATTTTCAATAGTCTTTTTTTTTAAAAGAGCATCTTTCACACTATAGAAAGCATCTTTTAATTTAGAGAAAAAAATTTTAATTCACTTCAACAACCTCTTTATTTGTACTGTTTATTTTTTTATGTCAAGAAGAAATTATTATGCTATCTTATTTTTAATCAATATATTTATGTGTACTCTTTAATTTTTTTTTTTTTTCCTCTTTTTATGTCAAGAAACAACACGCGTCTAAGCGATTGATAAATCAACTTGGAAATTTCGCATTTCAGGCCCATTTAGGATGACAAGAGTTTGTTCCCAAACATCATTCTTCTAGTCTTCTAATTTGCTCTCTCCACTCTACTACACCCACCCACTTAGGATCGTCATGGTGTCGCTGGAAAATTTTCAAAATTGTTGAAGCTCCTTCTCGCCGTGCTAATTCTAAATCTGGTCCCAAATTTTAAAACGGAGGTTGGACGAGTCCTCAAATGGGCCGATGGTTTTATAATTAAAAACTAGCATTACCCACGTGCGATGGACGTGACGATTTAAATGGTATATTTACATAAAAATAATATTATAAAATAAGAAAATTATTTTTTATGAATATTTAATAAAAAAATATCTAATATTTTAGATTTCACTAACGATCTATATATTTTAAGTAGAATTATTATCTTGTAAGAAAAATATCATATCAATTATCATAATTAATGATTTTAAGTAAGAATATAATATTTGGGAACAAAATTTAGATAATATACTTATTTCAATAAAATGATCAAAGTTATTTCAAATAAGGTAAAAATAATCTTACGGTCATTTTACATACATATAAATGATATATATATATATAGAGAGCAGAACAATCCAAATAAGACTAAAAAGGATTATACAATATCTTTAGATTTAGAAAAAAATAAATAAGTAATATCACTTGGTGAATCGATAAAACCCTAAAGAATATTCTTTTTTAAAAAAAATACTACAAGCAAAATATCTAGTTGGCATTTCAAGTCTTATAATATATAGATTTCAAAACTCAAATGTGTATAAAATAACTAAAATGTAATATCCAAAAATTAAAATGTATATAGAAAATGAAAATTCTCATTTTCAGAATTAATTTAATAAGTATTGTAAATTACAACTTTTATCTTATATCACATTTATATGAATGATGCAACACTAAATATAGAAGAAGTAAAAGAATTTATAAATTAATTTGAAAAATAGACTACATATGTATAAAAAATTAAATAAGGAAAACAATACTAAATAAGGAAAACAAAATAAATTGAATAAGAAAAATAATTAATCCTAAAAACTAAATCAAACATGACACTGCCACCTAGACACTTTATATAGGTGGCACTCCTCTTATTATTATATTAAGATTTTTTTGATGGTTTTGGATGATCTTTGCTCTACTACACCCACCCACTTTTCTCTTGTGACTTCGAACTTAGAAGTCTTCCCGGCCTGTGATTCCCCAACAATTCCATGGCCAATGAAATGCCATCCAAAAATTCCAAATTGTGGGACCAACGTTCACAAGCAAAGTAAATTACGCAATTACAAATTAGGGTAGCAAAGTCGTAAAGTGATCAGTAAGACTCCCAACTTGTCCAATTACATTATTTTTTTTTATTTTTTTAATAAAACATATCATTAGTGAATAATATTACATCACAATTTCAAATAATCGACAATGAAACCAGGTACATCAAAAAATGAGACATGACTAGCTTGAAAAATAGCCTCCCTAGCAAGGATGTGGGCCACGACGTTAGCTTTCCTTTGCATGTAATGGATCGAGAACCCTTCTTCCAATCTGAGTAGATTCTTGCATTCTTTAACCAAAGAGCTAAATTCCGAAACGTCGACATCGTTTCTCCTAAGAGCCAAAGCAAGCAGTTGTGCATCAATCTCAAATATAACGTTCTTTAACCCCAAAACATCACCTTAATATCAATCAAATAGTAAACCATGAGGTACATAATGTCATTATTTAACTTCTTCATTGCTTAGGATGTTTCTGTTTGATGTACATTGTTGCTATTAATAAAGATAATCTATCATCTTTTTTTTTAAAGGTAATTTCTTATCTCGTAATATGGAAAAATGTATTTGAAAAACTAGTACAAGTAAATTTCAATAATATTAATCACAATTTTTTAATTTTGGTAAACATCAAAATAAGTCTATTATTATTGGGGCACCTAAAGAGTACACGACTATCAATGTCAATTGGTCAAGACTTCACTTTATGCATTTAATTAAATATATAAAAATAAAAATTGATGCCCCTGGTTTTCCTCCTCATTCTCTCTCTACTTTTAATTTTCTTTGTTTTATTTCATTAGATAGCCTTTAGAACTTGATTCTAATTATAACTCCAAAGGGTAATCTACACGTTTTTGTTATTGCATTTGTTGGCACCCTGGTGACGTGGCACTCAATCAAACCAGGTCCTCGCAATGTGGACCCTCACTGACGTGTCACGGGTACCAGACCGGCTGGTGACGTGTCCAGTGTCCCAGGTCGGATCAACAATGAAATGTACCCCACTAGAGAATTGGTGGGAGGTCTCAGTTCAGCTCAGCCATAACCAGGTCCTGATGCCAGGGGCCCAGGTCGGCTGACGCGTGGAGAACTCTTCCCATCGTTAGTTTCTGACACATGGTCCGAGCTCAGCTCGTCCATGACGGGTCACCAGTCCCTCTCGCTACAGTAGCCGACAACATGGACAATCTACGTGTCACCTGACACCCTGACACCGTCTGCAACCAACAAAGCATCTTCTCCCGTCATTAATACAACGGCGGCAGTCCACAAGTTCCAAGGTCAACGCATTAAATAGGCGACGGCTTGCAAGCGTTGCAGGTGCAATGATCACACCTACTCTGGCGCTCGTACAGTGGTCTCATGATGACCTACCTTGGCCTACTCCTTCCTTGCACTATAAATAGAACACTTAGTGGCCATTTGTACATACGAAAATTCTCTGTAATCTGGGATTAGCTCGAGCTCGGTTACATATATACATTTACATTCTTTACTTCTTTAGTTACTGATCTCTAGGTCCTAACACTCACCTTAGTTGATAATTAATTGGTCTTTACCGATTTCGACATCAACAATTGGCGCTAGAAGGAGGGCCTCCCCCGTTCATTTCAGCAACACATCCCAGCTCTGCCACGGACATTCCTTTCTCACGACATGAGTCACAGTCGCACATTCGCCTCCACGGACGTGAGCTCTTCCGACCCCAGTACGGAATATGTGCTCCGACCGAGCTGTGGAACCCCATCAAAGCGAGGGCGCCACGCCTGGGAGGTCACCCCCTGCATCCTGGCGACTCGAGACCTCACTCAGGCCGTAGCTACGCCCAAATAAGAACCCCAAAGAAACGACCGCCGAGTCTGTCATATCGCCACGCTGGGCGCCAGCTCGCTGAGCCCGGCTGTCGCCACGCCACCGCTCACCCGGCCGACGCGAACCACCGTCGACCTGGACACCCCGGTCATGTCTGAGCCCAGGTCGCCGAAAGAACTCGTAGCGTGTTCAATGCACTCGCCGCGGATGCGCAGGCGACCACCGGGCGACGTGGAGAGAACGCGGATGACCCCCACCGCAGCCCGAGCTCGAGCTCTCGCGGAAGAGGGTCGCCGAGCCAGAATCCAGGGAGACGCTCCCACCCTCGCCAGTAAGGTGGAAGTCCTCCCCGCTGAGCCTAAAATCGGTCGAGCCCATGCCCGCCAAACCGAAGCTACCTCGGCAGGGAATTACAACGAGTTAGTGATCCAACCGCCATGTCGGCGTGTACTCGGCCTTCATGGGGTTACAGGGGGTGAGTGACGAGATCATGTGCAAGGCCTTCCCCTTGACGTTAGGGGACAAGGCCATGAAGTGGTTCAAGACGCTCCCACCACATTCCATAAGGACGTGGGAGGACCTGACAACCAGGTTCCAAGCAGCATTCATGGGCTCCCGGCTGAGGTCGACCCCAAAACAGAGGCTGGTAGACGTGAAGCAGGGGAGAGACGAGTCCCTGAAGCGCTACGTGGAGCGGTTCAACACCCGATACATAGAAATCGGTAGTGTGTCAGACGAAACCGCCCTGGTGGCAGCATTGGCCGGGCTCAGGTACAGGTCCAGATTCTGGTGGTCAGTCCATGAGAACAGTCCAGAGACATACCATGAGTTCCTAAGCAGAGCTGAGTGCCACATAGGAGCTGAGGAGGCATCCGGTGACCCCGAGGCGAAGCCCCAGGACTCCCGACCCGAGAAAGGCAAGGAGAAGGACACTAGCTCGGTACAGGCGCCACGCGGCCAAAACCAGCCACAGCGTGGGCGCGAGGCCGCTCGACCGCCGCCCCAAAGGTTCCACACTTTCCACGTCCTCAACACCAGTTTAGAAGGAGTACTGCTACACGTGAAGGATCGGGGGGTCCTGCCACCCCCGACCCTGATGAGGACCCCCTCTTCAAGCCAAAACCAGGAGAGGTATTGCCGCTACCATAGGTCCGCCGGGCATGACACCGATGATTGTCGGGACCTGAAGAATGAAGTGGAGGGCCTGATTCGGCGAGGACAACTGCGCGAGTTCGTCGCCCCTCCGCCCGACCAAGGCCCACCTAAGCCGGGGGGTTCCCACCGACCCCCACTGCCTACGGGGCCACGGAACGAGGTCCATACTTTGGTCATGGGTAACCAACACTTCGGCGGGTCGCGAAACCAGCGCAAGAGGTTGGCGAGAGAGGCCTGCACTGACTACCAGTACTCCGCGCAACGGACCAAGACCAGCTCCCCTCCATCTGAACCTCAGGAAGGGATCACCTTCACGGAGGCTGATGCAGCCCACGCTCTCCACCCTCATCAGGACGCCCTTGTCGTCAGCATGGTCCTCAACGGTACCCAAGTCCACCGGACGCTCGTCGACAACGAGAGCGGGGCTAATTTGCTATACCTCCGGACCTTACTCCACATGGGCCTCGATGAGCGGCACCTCAGCCCGTGTCCCCTTGGCCCTATGGTGGGAGTGACTGGCCACGCCACCGACCCCGTCGGACAAATATCTATGCTGGTGGAGCTAGGAGAGAAGCCATGCGTCCGGGCCGTCATGGCCACTTTTATCGTGGTAGACCTCCCAAGCAACTACAACGCCCTCTTAGGTCGGCCCCTCATGTACGAGCTCAGAGCCTCGACTTCTATCTACCACTACGTTATGAAGTTCCCATGCCGGGCCGAGGATAGCATGGTCGGGGGGACCGGTCCAGGAGCTTCGTCGATGCGGCGCCACTCAACCCGGCTTGTCGGGAAGCGCCGGGACCGACCGTCGCCATGGCGAGCTCGACAACCTCGAGCGCACCTGAGGACCGGCGCATGACTAATGGAAGAATTGGAAAGCCGAGGTCGACTCGAGCACCGGAAAGAGTCACGAAGATCGGCAAAGGACTAGCCGAGCTCACACGGCCCGCCTTGGTCGAAGTTCCTCCGCGTGGAAGTTCGACGTCTTCGCTGGGAGCCTCGGACATGGTCGGCATACCGCCTCGCGTGGCCTCTCACCGGTGAACATCGACCACGCGGTCAAGCCTCGACAGCGGCTGACGGCGTCCGATGAACCAGGAACGCTACGAGGCCCTAGCGAAGGAAGTGGATAAGTTACTTCAAATTGGGTTCATCAGGGAGGCCAAGTACCCCACCTGGGTTCGCGAACCGATCCTCGTCCAAGAAGAACAACGGCAGTTGGAGAGTTTGCATAGATTTCACCGACCTCAACAAGGCCAGCCCCAAGTACTCGTTCCCCCTACGTCGGATAGATCAGATGGTAGACGCGACAGCTGGGCACGAGCTCCTTAGTATGATGGACGCTTACTCGGGCTATAACCAGATACCTATGTATCCCCCAGATCAAGAGCACATGGCCTTCATCACAGATCGGGGCCTCTACTGTTACCAGGTCATGCCCTTCGGGCTGATGAACGCTGGGGCGACCTACCAGCGTCTGGTCAAAAAGATGTTCGCCTCCCAGATCGGAACTACCATGGAAGTATATGTTGACGACATGTTGGTAAAGAGTGTGAGGGCCACAGACCACGTCCAGCACCTAGGAAGGATGTTCCAGGTCCTGAGAGAGTATCGAATGAAGCTGAACCCGGCGAAATGCGCCTTTGGGGTTGAGTCCGGAAAATTCCTCGGCTATGTGGTGAGCTCGAGGGGCATTGAGGCAAACCCCGAGAAGATTAGGGCCGTGCTGAACCTGAGACCTCCCACCAAGATTAAAGAGGTCCAGAGTCTCACCGGCCGGATAGCGGCCCTGAACCGGTTTGTGTCTAAGGCCACGGACAGATGCCGCCCCTTTCTCGAGGCCCTGAAAAAAGGCAGGGAATTCAGATGGACCCCGGAGTGCCAGGCAGCCTTCGAGGAGTTCAAGAGGCACCTGGCCCAACCTCCTCTCCTGTCGAAGCCCAAGCCGGAAGATGTCCTGTCCGTCTACCTCTCCATCTCTGAATATGCTGCGAGTTCAGTCCTTACTCGTTCTGAAGGAGACATCCAGTACCCGGTCTACTACACGAGCCATTCCTTCGTCGACCCCCAGAAGCGTTACACGCCGATGGAAAAGTTGGCCCTTGCGCTCGTCACCAGCTCCAGGAAACTTCGGCCCTACTTTCTCGGGCACCCGATCGAGGTGGTGACTAACTACCCCTTGCGGCAAGTGCTGCAGAAACCGGACTCCTCAGGTCGGCTAGTCAAGTGGGCGGTAGAGCTTGGCCAGTTCGACATCTCCTATCGACCTCGACTAGCAGTCAAGGGCCAGGCCCTGGCCGATTTCATAGCCGAGTTCAGCCCCCCACCGACGAGTCCCAGTGCCATAGTCGAGCCTTGGACGCTCTATGTAGACGGTTCGTCGACGGATGTGCACTCCGGGCCGGGTACTCCGAGCCCCTCATTAGAGTCTTTGCGATCCTGCGGTTCTCATTCGGCCTCCAACAATGAGGTTGAATACGAGGCCACGATCGCCAGGCCTCGATCTGCCGGGCCATGGGAATCTCGCCTCCGGTCCGATGCGACTCGGCTAAATCGTTAACCAGCTCAACGGTACCTACCTCGGTAAGGACGAACGGATGACCAGTTATGCTGACCTTGCTACCGCCGAAATGGGAAATTTCGAGGAGATCAGCCTCCGACAAATCCCTCGGATTCAGAACAACCTAGCTAATGCCCTGGTACGCCTTGCCACCAGCGAAGGTATAGAAGAGCTGGAGTTTGTACCGATAAACCGACTGCCGAGGTCGGCCATTGCTCAACTCCTCCCAGTGGCGAACGTAGAACTGGCCCCCCTTTATGGATGGGTGAAATTTCCTCCTTTTTAAAGGATGGTAGGGTCGCAGAGGACCCCAGGCTGGCCAAACAGTTACGGATCAGAGCCGCTCGTTACACGATCATTGATGACACACTCTACAAACGTAGCTTCTCAGGACCTCTGTTACGGTGCTTGGCCGAGAGAGAAGCGGCCTTCATGCTTGACGAGGTCCACTCCGGAACGTGTGGGAACCACTCTGGTGGTCAGGCCCTGGCACACAAGGTCCTGAGGCAAGGTTACTTTTGGCCAACCCTCAAGAAGGACTCCATTGCCTACGTTAGACGCTGCGACAAGTGCCAGCGCCATGCTCAGGTCGGTGGAGCCCCTCCAGCTGAACTCACCCATGTGCTCAGCCCATGGCCCTTTTGCAAATGGGGAATTGACCTCATAAGACCCATGCCAACTAGTTGGGGAGGAGTGAAATACGCGATAGTGGCCGTGGACTACTTCACTAAATGGGCGGAGGCTGAGGCCCTAGCTCGGATCACGGACAGAAAACTACCGACTTCATCTGGAGGGCAATCATATGCCGATTCGGAGTACCCGAGTCCATCGTAACTGACAATGGCCGACAATTCGACAACCATCGACTGAGGTCCTTCTGTGAGGACCTGGGAATCAAGAAGCATTACTCTACTCCGAACCTCCCCCAGTCCAACGGCCAGGTCGAAGCCGTGAACAAGATTATCAAGCACATGCTCAAGACTCGACTAGAAGAGCTGAAAGGGGGATGGGCGGACGAACTCCCGTCCGTCCTATGGTCCTACCGGACGACGTGCAGGACTAGCACGGGAGAAACCCCATTCGCTTTGGCATAAGGGGTCGACGCAGTAATACCGGCCGAAGTCGAGCTACCGTCCTTCCGAACTCGGCACTTCTCTGAGCACACAAATGATCAGGAACTTATGCTCGAGTTCGACTTGCTGGAAGCGAAGCGAATCGACGCCGACCTGCGCACTGAGCTATACAAGCGTCGCAGTGCTCGATACTTCAACCAGAAAGTCAGGAAGAGAAGCTCCCAGATCGGAGACCTGGTACTCAGGAGGGTTTTCCTCAGTACCAGAGATCAGGCCGCAGGAGCACTAGCTGAGAAGTGGGAGGGACCCTTCATGATCCTCGGAGCCCTCTGCAATGGTTCTTACTACCTCGGAACGGCTGAAGGAGTCGAGCTCCCCCACCCCTGGAACATTGAGCACTTGAAAAAATACTTCCAGGAGCTATCAGTTGTAATATCTCTACTCGAGTAATGAATGCAAGTTGAGCTGTTGTTTGAATTCAGTGTTCAGTACTTAACTATCACACGTAGGTCCACCACGGCGGACCCACCGCAGCACGTCGACCTACGAGGTCCGTACTGGGGACAGATCTACCAAGGTGGCATCCAATAAAAATAGTAATAGGTCCACCACGGCGGACCCACCCCAGCACGTCGACCTACGAGGTCCGTACTGGGGACAGATCCACCAAGGTGGCATCCAATAAAAATAGTAATAGGTCCACCACGGCGGACCCACCCCAGCACGTCGACCTACGAGGTCCGGACTGGGGACAGATCCACCAAGGTGGCATCCAATAAAAATAATAACAGGTCCACCACGGCGGACCCACCCCCAGCACGTCGACCTACGAGGTACGTACTGGGGACAGATCCACCAAGGTGGCACATGCATCACAGATCGCTACAATTAAGCGCGTCCTAAGCTCTTCTGTCTAACCGACCTTAGGTCTTGTTAACCGATCTGAACTCACTCATGGTAACCGATCTGGACTCACCCCCTGGTGACTTCGAACGAAGCAGGTCAGCAGATCGGTCACTCAGGCCCACCCCGGATGGACCCGTCGCCAATTACGGCCGGCCTGCGAAGTACCACCTTGGCACGGATCCTCTGCTGGAGGACTAAATACGGTTAAATTTAGGAGTGGGCATAAAAACCGGAACCGGACGGGTAGAACCGGAACCGAACCGAAAGAACCGGAACCGAACGGTTCTTAAAAAAAAAATTAGGAACCGGAACCGAACCGGAATCGAAATGAAAAGATTGAAAACCGAACGGGTCCTTTCTAAAAATCGGAACCGGAACCGGAATTGAAAAATATAGCACTATTTTTTCCTGTTGTCGCCGCTCCTAAGAAGAAGCAGTGCCGCACAACTAAGCGGCGTGAGCGCAGTGCCGCCGCTTAGTTGCAAAGTGCCGAGTCGCCGCTTAGTTGCGAAGAAGACCGGCCGCTAGTTAAGATCGGCCGCTATTAGCGCAACTCAAGCAAAGATATTTTTTTTGTTACATTTTTTTGGGTTACATTTATGTTCGAATTAAAATTTTTATTTTTTCTAGTGTTTTAAGTAGTAATAAAAATGTATCATAAAATAATCGAATCGAAGGAACCTGAACCGAACCGACGGGTACTTCATTTGAAAAGAATCGACGGTTCCAATTTTCAAGGAACCGGAATTGCTCGTTCGGGTAATGAACTACCCTAACCGACCAAACGCCCACCCCTAGTTAAATTATTCAGTTCTTATCCCTAGGACCCCGGCGCTGGGACGACCTAGTGAAATGAGTCGACTTCGAGCACAGCTATGTACGATTGCGCAGAACTTAAACAAGAGATTGAAAAGCCGAACTGAAAATTTCATTAATCGTTGAAAATTACACTAAGAAGAAAAAGGCCCACTGAACAAAGCAATGGTTCATTCATTACAACAAAAAAAAGGAAGAAAAGAGGGGCTACACAGGCAAAATAAAACTACAAGGCCCTATCACTGGTTGCCCTCAGCCTCGGGCATCCCGTACTCCGCCCTGAGCCGCTTGACCTCCTCAGCCAGGAACCCGACGTCCCAATCAGGCCGCTTCTGAGCGATGTCGGCCATGACGTCCTCCGCCGCATGAACAAAGGTTGAGTTCAGCTCGAAGGCGTACTCATCCGAGCCCTTGAACTCCTCAATTATCTATTCCCGCGACGGACCGGGCTGACTGGACTTGGCCGCCTTCAGAGCCTCTAGCTCGGTAGGGAATCCACCTCGCCTTTGTGAGCCTTCTTACGATCCTCCAGCTCACGGGCCCTATCCCTAGCCTTCTTCGGGCTTCCTTCATCTTGATCTGGCCTCAAGAAGGTCGGATTTAGACGCCGGCGAGGGCGGCGCCGCACTCCTGACAAGCTGGACTTCAACTCAGGATCGCCGCCTCGATCGCTTCTCCGCCGGATCATGTGCACCATGGCCCGATCGCAGCAGTGTGCCACGGCGATCAACATGTAGTCCTCAGATCGAGCATGCCTGTAGCATTCTGGTCAGGTCCACGACCTCGACAAGGCCACAGAAGCACACTCCACCGAGGACGGCAGATCGGACCGGGCCGACCTCCTCCACCGGGCGGACTTAGCCCTAAGAAATCCTAAGCACCTTGGGGCTGTCCCCTTCGCCGCCAGCAGTGAAACGCCTCCTCCTTCCTTGGCGTAGTGCCCAAGTACGGTAGCTCGGTCAACGGCACGCCGACGTCAGTTGGGCCGGCCTCGGGCGCCCTGGGCCCAGTCATGAGGCCCTTGCCGGCCCCATGCTTGGGCGGAAGCCCCTGTCCGCTGGCGGACCCCGATGGGCGTTGGTCGGTTGGTCTCGAGGTCGGCGAGGCCTCAGCTCGAGCCTTCTTTGCTGGGGGCTGGGAGGACTGACGATCTCGCATTATCGTTTGAGAAGAAAATTGAGCTGCGAGTTCGGAAAAGGACCAGTTAGCAAAACGATGACGTCGGTAAGTAATGAAGTGGGGCAGTTCGGACGCTTACCCGAAGTGGAAGAGGATCGCTGAGAACGAGCTCGCGAAAGCCGAGCGTTGAATAGGTTCTCCTCGGTCAGCAGAGAGCGCCAATCCCGATCTAAGATCGATCTCGCGATGGCAGCGCGCTCAGTTCAGCCCTCTAGCGGTCTCGCCTCCTTGAAGTCTGCAAAGGAAAGCGAGTTGGTTCAGTTCGAAATAAAATAACACCAAGGTCGGAAGAATGCTTACCAAGGTCGTGGTAGTTCACTGTGATCGCGACCTCTCCTCCTGGCCATCCGGACCGACCAGGCACCCTCCACCAGAATCCGCTTTTGCTTCCAGCCCTTGACCGAGTCCGGAAGCCCGGTGACGAAGGCACCCCCCGAGTTCGGCCGAACCGAGCAATAGTACTAGCCCGACTGCTGCCCGTCCGACTTGAATATGTACAGGTGGTTGAACTCAGACACCGCCAATCCGAGCCCGCCCGATGCCACAAAGACCAAAGCATTCCCAAAGACGGTCTTCCAAGTGTTGGGGTGAGCTGGCGGCGCCACTCCCCACGCACCAGAGCGCGCTACTGGGGAATGGCGATCGACCGGACTCGGCATCGCCAGATTACGCCACCCGTCCCACCGGTGGCGGGAGGTCACCCGTTCATCGCCTCGGGCACCACGAACCTCACCCGGTGAGACCGGTCGGGAACACCACGAGAGCTCAAGATTTCCGATCGCCGAGGGCGGGAGCGACCACGGCTTTGTCAAGTCACGCCGCCGATTTCTTCTTCCGCCTCGAGGAAGGTCGGCCGGGAGAGAGTGGCGACAGAAGGAGGTGCCTACCTCGGACGCATAAGCTCGGCGGACTCCACCGTAGCCCCGGCGGTTTGCGATGGCACGGCTTCCAGACCTCCTCGACGCTCGGGGAGTTTTCTCTGTGCGGAGAGGGGGAGGGTCCGGGAGATTGGTTCCCCATGTCGTAGTCGTACACTTCCTCTGAGTCTGACGACATTTTGGAATTTACAAGTTTTTAGTCCGGAATATACCTGAAGATTAGGTAGGTCTCGAACTAAAGGCTAGAACGGATCCAAACTGGGTTTGAGCTCGAGAGAGAGTTTTTGACAAGTGTGAAGAGCGGAAAAGTGAAAACTGGAAAAATGAGGGGGTATATATAGGCAAAGGCAGTGGAAGTTGAAAAGACGCGACCTCCTCCAACGGTCAGCCGACACGTGTTCCGATGTCAGACCCACGTGCCATGCGCGTGCCAGCCCAGACCGGTTAAGCGTCAACCCCGACTCAGGTCGGAATTCACGCTGGGGGACATTTGTTGGCACCCTGGTGATGTGGCACTCAATCAAACCAGGTCCTCGCAACGTGGACCCTCACTGACGTGTCACGGGTACCAGGCCGGCTGGTGACGTGTCCAGTGTCCCAAGTCGAATCAACAATGGAATGTACCCCACTGGAAAATTGGTGGGAGGTCTCAGTTCAGCTCGGCCATAACCAAGTCCTGATGCCAGGGGCCCAGGTCGGCCGACGCGTGGAGAACTCTTCCCATCGTTAGTTTCTGACACATGGTTCGAGTTCAGCTCGTCCATGACGGTTTACCAGTCCCTCTCGCTACAGTAGCCGACAACAAGGACAATCCACGTGTCACCTGACACCCTGACACTGTCTGCAACCAACAGAGCATCTTCTCCCGTCATTAATGCAACGGCGGCAGTCCACAAGTTCCAAGGTCAACGCATTAAATGGGCGACGGCTTGCAGGCGTTGCAGGTGCAATGATCACACCTACTCTGGCGCTCGTACAGTGGTATCATGATGACCTACCTCGGCCTACTCCTTCCTTGCACTATAAATGGAACACTTAGTGGCCATTTGTACAGACGAAAATCCTCTGTAATCTGGGATTAGCTCGAGCTCGGTTACATATATACATTTACATTCTTTACTTCTTTAGTTACTGATCTCTAGGTCCTAACACTCACCTCAGTTGATAATTAATTGGTCTTTACCGATTTCGACATCAACAGTATTTTCCATAGTTATCTCGATTCCATCTGTGCTAAGCTATCTTTATCCTTTATATTTTCTGCTTCTCAATCAACACTATTTTCTTCAATTTTTTTTACCTTAGATATTTTCCTCCCAAAGATTTTAGATTTTCTTTATTTTATTTTATGTTATTTTATTAGGCTTTATTATGTTTTCTTTAGAAATTGATCCAATTACAATTCCAAAGGGTAATGTTGCACGTTTTGTATATTTTTCTCGAGTTTTTTTGAATTTTTTCTCTAATTGAATTAATTATTTATTTTTTTGCTCAATTTTTTTTTTTCTGTTTAGTTTTTTCCATTCTAAACTATAGATATTAAGCTACAATATAATGAGAGTTAACATATACATTACTATAGCTTTAATTATTTATTTAACTAAGATATTAAGCTACAATATTTTTTCTCATTGATTACTTCACATGTTATCATTAAATGTTGATTTCGATGCTAATTTGCATTATCGAAATTTATAAATCTACACGATCTATTAAATTTTGTTCTCAACTAATTCAATCATATCAACTAAAAAAAAAAGATAAAGCTGGTGTTATTCTCTACATTTTTTTCAACCCCACTTATTCTGTCTGCTATTTCACATCCCACATATTTCGTGGGACCTACCTGTGTATTACACAAATCTCCACCATTCAATTTAACTCATTCTCTCTCCTATACCACATAAAAATATATAAAAACTTATTTTTACACACATCTTAACACATGATGTCTCTTCGATTTCCCATATGTCAATCATATCAATTAAACTTTTTTATAGCATTTTTTTTTTGTCTTTTACTACTTCACATATTATCATTGAATTTCAATAAACTTCCTGCAGTAATTTGCCTTGTCGACGTCAATCATATCATTTAAATTTTTTTGCGCCGCAAATTCTTTTTTCTCTTTGATTACTTCACATATAATTGTTGAATTTTGATAAACTTCATGTACTAAATTTGCCTTATTGAAATTTCTTAACCACCAAATAATAATTCTATATCAATCGAAATTTATTTTTTTCATATAAAACTTATATAATTAAATTTTATATAAATAAATCAAACCAAATGATACTTCACGTATTGATTAGTGTTGATGAAAGGATGCTTTATTTTAGTGATGAAATGTATGTGTGATGAAATTTTTTTGGTAGTGTTAATATATTCATTAATTTTTTTATCATTCCATACAAAAGTAAAAATTTGAAAAAAGAAAAGTTAAAAAAGTTCAATCAAGTCAGATCATAGCCAAAGTCAATTTGATTAAATGCTTAAAAATATTTATTTATACATTCAGAATAATTTTTTCAATATTTTTATACAAATAGTTATAGAGCAAATAGATAAAAAAAAAATATATGTAAATAAGTTTATCAAATTTTTCCCTCTTCACGTTAGTGATTTTCGTGCATGGAACTAGGGGTGAACAAACCTTGATTCGGTTCGCGTATTGAAAGGACCAAAACCAAACCAAAAGTTTCGGTTCTGCTCCATTCATTTAAAAGAACCAAACGGATTCGGTCACCGTTCAATTCCGGTTTTTACTCAATTCTTGTTTCGGTTCTTCATTTTTTAAAAGGTAGGGAGAGCTTGGGAGTATATATCACATATTGGGACAACTACTCGTAATTCTCTTGTTAATTAAATTCAGTGTATTCTTTGTAATTATCTTCATTTAGTTTTCCTTGCATGCACGTGTCTAGCAGCTTGTAACTGACAACAATGGAAATAAATAATGTGTAAACAAAAGACCATGCCAACCAGTGGCGGAGCTACTTCATCATATGGGTATACACATTATAATTTGTAATGAAAACTTTAAACCACAAAACATTAGTTGAGAAAACTTTAGCACTCATTACCTTTGTACCCTATGCAATTTCATACTTTAGTAACATTGTACAATCACATCATTATCAATAGTGTCAAAAACATCCTTTTTAACGCACACAATTAACAAATGTTCATTATTAATTGTTTATAAAAATGCCAGTGCTCTTCAAAAATTAGTTTGATTGCTAAAATTAAATCATTGTAATCCTCAGTGAACTATGATATGGTCTTTATGTAGAAAAATCTGCTAATTACTAAAATCTCCTTAAGGTTGCCTATAATCTTCATTTTATGAAACCATAATAGATGATTAGATGTGCTCATATGTACAATCTGGAAGCTATCCACATCTACATAAATATAATTATTTAATTATATAAACAAGATTTAGGAACTTTATCAAGAGGCACGTAGAAGGCAATCGGCAGAAACCCTTAAGGCTTTACTTTCTAGCGAGAGAAAAGTCAAACAATTACAACCAAATTTTGACATAACTAACCATAAAGATTTGAAAAAAAGAAAAGAAAAAAAGAAAAATCCATAAAAGCTAGGTATTCCTGGGAATACCCAGGACTACCTTCCCCTCCGCCAGTGCTGCCAACCAAAGAAATGTGTAGCGTTAGCTGTTAATTGCAAATGTAGCAAAAGAAGTTATTTGTACATATTAATGCCGTGGGGATGCTGAGTTTTTTTGTTTGAATTTCAAGCCTGGGACTTGGGACAAAAATTTTATAAGAATCAAAAGTGAGTAGGGTGACTTGTGTGGGAACTTATGGGAAAATGAAAATAGAAAGACTCAAAGTAATTGGGTTTCGGGTTTTACTGTTCCAGCATAAGAATTGAGAACCGGACTGAACCATACGGTTCTCGAATTTTATGTCCAAACGGTTGATTTTTTTGCCAAAAACCTAACCAAATCCAACGATTCAGATCTGGTTATTTTGTCCACCCTTACATGGAATTGGTTATAAGGAGCGCAAAAGACTTGTTTTCAACTCACATGAAACTGATAAAGAAGCTCGTGGTATCACTAAATTGGATCGTTTAGGTCTTCCTAGTATTCGATTGTAACTTTTACCATTTCAATGCCCTACTTTTATACTAAGCTTGTTGTTTCCTATTTTAAGTTTGGGAGTAGTACTCCATTGCATCTCAATTGGCTTTGAGGGTTTTCATTGTGATAGGCATCCTGGGAGGAGTGGACTTATCCCCCTCCGTCTAGGTGTACTTTCACTTTATTAATAAAACTGGTAATCACACCTGTGCGTTGCACAGGAAAAAATCAATGTACAAGCGCAATTTCTTTTTCATTAGTACGAATTAATTTCATATGGAATCGTTACCATCATATTAAAGAAACACAATTTCGCTAATACTTCATTGGAAAAATTTCACAAATTTTGGAATACTTCTTTATATACAACATTTGAAGTTCTATTCATTAGATTCCTGTCTTTGTCATATATCAACTTTGTTAATCCTTTCCGACTCATAACTCTTAAAATGGCGATATATAATTGTGCAGGACTAAATACCGACCTCTTCAAGAAAAACCAACATGAGACAATGTTAGACCTTGCCTCCTTAGGATTAACATTGTTTTTCTCCGTCAAAATTTGTGCCTAAATGACATGATAACCAAATTTCGTAATTATCAATCTCCCATTAACAATACCGTCACATGATAATGTTCGTCAATAACATGATCAGAATACTTACTTTGAAACTCAAATTGTGATTAGGTACGTCGGAACACTTTATGTCATTCAGGAATTCCTTGGAAGACAATCCTTCCAAAAATCTAGCTCTTGTATCTCCTTTACAAATTCAGTCTAAACTCAAATAAGTTTTTCCAATTAAAATTTTTCGTAGACACTATGTATGCATCGATCGCATCAATACTTTTGTTAATAGTAACAAAGTTTAGATGGAATTAATATCATTAAAAAAATATAATATCATTATTTTTTATTATAAAAATATCACAAATTTTAAAATACTTATTTATGTATAACAATCGTATTTGCATTTGTTAGGTTCTTATTGTTATCAAATATCAATATTTTCAATCCATTGCGATACGTAAATCCTGATACTGCAACATACAACTTATGAGTGATGACATTGAATTAAAATTTCAAATAATAACTAAATATTTGTAAATAACAGCTGTATCGATTTACAACTAAATAAAATCAAGGTCACAGTACATTTAATAAATAATTAAAACATATAAATAAAAATAGTAATTTATTATAGTTCAATTATAGTTCAATTAAAACATTCGTCTTTTAATTATTAAATATACTGTCTTATCTAATCATGTAACAGTTAATCAATTATAGTTCAATTAATTTATTAATTATGGACTTAAATAGCTGTATAAAATATAGTTTTATTATTTAAAATTTTAATCTAAACCGAGGAAATTGAAAAGGAAATAATGAAAAAAAAAAATTTGAAGAAATTTTTGAGAGAGTGATAGATGAGAAATAGGTATGAAATGGGAAAGTTGAAAATCCCACATTGGTAAGCAACTACAATCACTATTCCAGTAACATCATATGTCCAATTCAAAATTTCAATAGAATAAAAAATTTTGAAAATAAGCAAGTTGGTCATTCTCAAACAACCTATACAAATAATTAAAATTTGATATAATAATTTAACTTTTACCGTAAAATAGGATTTAAAAGAATTTTCAAAAATCATAATCCTCGGGTTGTCATAAAAATATTATACTCTCGATTTGTGAATAAAATACTCATTCAAATTCAATTAATTCATATTAAAATAATGAATATTTTTATATGAATTTTTTATGTTTTAATATTTTATGTACATATATATATATATGTGTGTGTGTGTGTAGATACAAAAAGAATTAGGCATGATATTTTAAGTCAAATATTTTATTCTTTCAAAATCGGTAAGCTTCTTATCTACCACTTAATAAAAATTTAATCTAATTTAAACTCTATAATAATTTTTTAATCTGTAAAATAAAATAAAATTTAAATCATTATTAGTAAATAAGACTATAAGAGCTTACATTCACAAATATATGTAATACGTCCGAATTAATTCAGACAGATGCTAATTAAATTTTATTTGATTTTTTATTAACCATAAATAATATTATTAGGTAAAAGATTTTGAAGATAAACAAAGGTGAACAATTTTTTTCCCCCTAAGAACACGCGTAAAAATAATAATTACCGATTATCTACATAGATGGACATTTTGTGATCAATCGGAAAACAAAAATACTAACATAAATGAGCCTTGTACAACATTATTATACAATTTTATCTCACAAAAAAATTTCACAATTGGTAATTGGAAAAAATAAAAAATAAAAGAGTGATTCTACATGAACATTTTAAATTGATGTCTTTATCTGACAATGGATTTGGCACATTTTCATTAGATGATCAAGATGTATATTAAGTGATAAACACATGAGCTTCTTTCTATTACCCAATAAAAAGATGATAACTTGGAATGTCAATTTAAAATAACTATTTAGAATTATTCAAAATAGAATGACCCAATTGCGAAATTTCTTTACGCTCCACAATACAAATCTCAAGTTCTCAACTAACCATTTTTCTCTAACCACACATTCAATCTGCCATTTTCTCTCTCACTATCAACTCTCACACAATCCATTTTTTCTCTCACCAATCACTCTAATCGGCCATTGTTTTCTTCCGAAGTATAAAGAATTTCACCTTTAGAAAACCGAAGTATCCAAATGTGCCATCCAATGCCGGCGTTCAGATGAAGTCAACCAGCTGTAAAAATAATTCGACCAACGACAAATAAAGCATGAAGTAAAAGATCTCAAAAGCCAGATCCAAGTTAAATAAAAGATAATTGATTTTTCTACATTTGTGATGTATCCTTAACAATGTAAAAGATTCCTACTGTTTTGTTCTCCATATGCAGAAAAGCAAATAGATTCTTCAATCTTCTACTGGGTAACCCAACGCAGGCACCATTACCAGCATGACACCAACAATAGAAACAAATTCAATAAAAAATTATATACCAAACCAATATCAAAGAAACAAAAAAATTATACAGAGAATAGCATAAGTAGAAAGGTCCAAATGGTATGCAAAAAAACTGGGTAGTCAAGTAGAGATTAAAGAAGAATAGTGTCCAAAGGTTTTCATAAAACAATTTTACTTCGAATTCCACCTCAAATTAAGTGCACCTTCTCGTGAGTTGAGATTGTTGCTGTATATAGTTGACTTAAAGATCTACATATGACTTTTCTTTTCCATTGTGTTTATTATTTGTTATTATTTTTAACATAAGTATATAATATAGGTATTGGCGAATGCATTCAATATCATTATTTCCCGGCGTTCCGCACGATAGCTCACGTTTCACAATATAAAGTAAATATACCACGCGGACTATTTGTCTTCATCACAGGATTAATTAATTTGAGTTATGTGCTGTCAATTAAACACACGCGAAAATAGATAATAAATGTAGTAGTAATTAATAGCAACGCGGATCTAATCATGCAATAATTACACGAAATAAAAAGTAAAATACGCGAAAATGCAAATTTAGGCAGGAAAAATACCAAAATCCTTCTGTTTTAGGATAGTTATGATCTATACAGCGCGCTTGAATTTTCGAGCATAGTAGTTCTCAAAAACAAAAAAGGTTAGTGATTTCTGTGCCTCGTACGGAACCAAACACCATCGATACAATATATCAAAATCATGTGAAATGATATATCTCTATAATTTTACAAGATTAGGACACATTAATTCAACATCTACTATCAGAAGCGTATGAGATTATTCGAAGTAAAATACATGGTGTAATAAATAAAGAAAAAATAACTTATTTGGAGATGATTGAAATAGGAAAATAAACCTATCAGGGGGCCCGGGACGGGGGGGTCCTCATTCAAATTCGAACCCACTTTTCTCTAGACTTCGATGCCTTCCCGGACTCGTGAACCCCCCAATAATTCCATGGCCCATCTAATGCTACCCAAAAATTCAAAATTATTTTCTAAAAAAAAAAATCAAAATTATGGGATCTCACATCAATAAATCATGAAAATGTTCAAGTATGGCATTGAAACATTGCTGCAATAAACCAATCAAACACTGATCAAGAAAGAATAATTATAGGGACTTTAATAATCGATGCATATGTGTTGCTAAAATGTGGTATCAGACAACCCAAGGCACTGGCCACCTAAACGATTATTTAGGGCACTCAAAAAAGTTCCGAAATTCTTTTTTTTTTTTTTTGTAATTTAGGAAATTTAACAAGATGATAAAAAAAACATGATAAAAAAAATGAATAGTGAAATTGTATGTGATTTTTAATATATATAAAATAAAAAAACTATTCATTTGTTTAAATGAAAAAATAATTGAACATAAATTAAATAATATAATGTGTTATAAAACTATAGAAAAATAGAGAGAGTTTAGAGAGAATGAATTCACAGGAATTCTCAGGAATGTTTTTCATTAATAACTGAAGCCCTATTTATAGTCATTCATATTAATAAAATATTATAAACTAATACACTTGATTCCCTCGCGTGTGTTATAATATTTATAACACTCCCTCTTGAATGACTATTTGATTGTCTTCTAGATTTGTTTGGAGAAAAAACCCAATGAAAATTCCAAACTGATTGTACGAGAGCTTGAAGTGGTCAGATACTGCTTCGTCAAAATATTGCTCCCCCTGATGTCGATCAATTTTATAGGAGTATTCACGTGCTGCCTCATTAAAACATTGTCAAGAAAATCCAGTGGGAAAAAACTTAATCGAAGGAAAAAGAGTACAGCTACTCCATTTGATTTCATATCTTGAAGACGGATATCCTTACTTCTGGTAAAGGATTTCAATATCATCATTGTTTGGATCTAAAGCATTGTCTCTATTATAACTTGATCCAATTGATACACTGTATCAATTTCTCCTGTCGTCCTCAATACACCATGAATATGCCTCGTTAAAACCTTATTAGGAAAAACCCAGTGGGAAAAACCCTAATGAAAGAAAAAGAGTACATTATTCATGTGAATACGCCTTTAAAGTTGCCTCATTAAAAACCTTGCTAGGAAAACCCAATGGGATAAAACTCCAGTCAAGGGAAAAAGAGTGCAACGCGTATTTTATACAATCATGCTTTAATCATATCAAAAATCCTTCATGGATTTATATGAGTATCATATACATTGGTTAATACTCTTCATTCATATCCATGCAAATGAAATTTTAGATGTTATACAATATCATGTTATATTCAGTGCATATATGTAATTAACAACCTCAATCTCATTTTCTCATTATATCAGATATATATACCTAAATCTCTTCTGGAGATTTCGAATTAGTTGAGATTGAGCTGCCTCGTTAAAAACCTTGTTTGAGAAAAACCCTTTTGGGACAAAAACATCAATCAAGGAAAAGAGTACATCATATAAATTTCTCAACAATAGATATTTTGAGATGTTGCATGCACTGATACAATAATACATTTGAAACTTCTTCAAGAGTTTCATTCTCATTTCTCATCAAGCCCGTGCATGAATACATCAATCATAAGGGCATATATTTTAGCATCGATATTTTTCGATGGATTTCAATATCCTCACTATCATTGATAGTATGTAGCGCTATCTTTTCATAATGTGTCGACACTTTTAATTTTATTTCTTTCCCCATATCGACATAACTTATCGAGATATCTCATTATCAATCCTCTTGTAGGATTACACAATATAGTTATGTCTATATACTCTTCAAGAGTATATACCTCCGTTATTAAGACCATCTTTTATAATTTTCTTTGATATATATGATTGGGGAACTCTTATAATATCAACATTTCTAGCAATATTAACTTATCAAAGCATCATAGCTGATATATGTGATTGTTCATAGTCTTTCATGCATCCTTGAACTTCAAGTTCATATTTCAATTGTGAGGATATAGTATGATGCATTTCATATATCATTTTCAGCCTTTAATACTCCCCCTCATGCTGAGAAAATTTAGAACACTAAAACTCATATATGTTCTCATCATTCAGCCTTAATATGGGAATTTATAAAGTTTGCATTCTATTCTCGATATTGGCAATTTATTGGAGGACTTTAAATAATTTACCATATAATATCTCACTTGTATGCGCATACTCAAAACCTTCAGGGATTTATTCAAGTATTGGGATATACATTTACTAGCTTTATCATTAAATTTGGAAATCATGCTCATATCATGAGCAAATATTTCATAAATTTTAAATTACGAATCATATACACATGTGACTATCTAGTTAATCCATATCATAATATCTAGTAGTCCACATGGAGGATGAGTGGGCCCATATTTCTCATCCTTTATATATTCCAGATATATTTGGGATTTATTCCCAATATTGGCTAGTAATTATTTCATCATTTATCGAGAACGATCATTGAAGAATTCTTTTAATTTTTCACTTGAAATATTGATTTCAATAATTCTTTACATCAATTGAACCGGGATGGTCAATCCGGTTATGCAAACTAATATTATTGAATTTATGTTCAGTAAATTCTTATATCGATTTTACTAGTATCTGTATAATGCTCAACATGATTTATTTTTCCATTACATGGATAGTTCTCCGACATATTCTATCATCTTTTGGTGGCATTATTGTCTACTACTGTACAAACACGGATTTACAGTTCATATGCATCACATCTGGCTACTGTTCAACTGCGGAGTCTTAGCTCTTACGATTTACAGAGTCGTAACTCATACGCCTCGTATTATTCTCTAAATAGATCATCAAAATTATTGCAAAATTCATCCTAACAAGGGTCTATACATTATAATGGATCATATGCTCTCAAATCTTCGAAAATACTATCCATCATTACCGATCAAAATTCTAAAAAGAATTTATCGAGGTAGGCTTGAAAGGTTGAGGATGCTAATGAATAAGGGTATCCCACAAGATATCCGATGGTTGATTGAAGTAAAGGTTCGATTATCTGGTGAGGTTTCAATTCCTTCTAAATATATGCCTGGTATGGGTAAAAGTAGTTTTTCAAAGAAACGGAGAGCAAAAAGATTAGGAGAATGCTACAAATATGCTCGATGCACATGTGACACTCGATGTAAATCTGTGGGGTACTTGTCTAGAAATCGAGAAGATAAAATAGCATTCATTAAGGATGGATTGAGTAAGAAGCCTTTGGATGATATTCAACAAGCTCTTGAGACACATCCTAGTGGACACGTACAAGGTGAGCTGATGGCCTTATGGGCCAAATTCAAAGATGAACAATCACATTATAGTCTTGAAAAACTTACTTTAGAAGATCCTGTTTGTAAATTTAGTAGAAAAACTTAGTATAATAATTTTCTCATATTAATATAAGGAAGCTCGGTGTAATAACGAAGATCAATATATTTCTTTTATTTGTAAATATCGTTTTTCAATTTTTAAAGATATATGTATATATATATTATTTTTTCAATCACCGACAGGTATATGTCATTTCACTAAAATTTTTCTACCATTTTCTCTTTCATATTTGTCAAAAAGTAAATAGTACAATCAATTATTGGTTTGAAAATTTTCCTTTAAATAGAGGGATTCATGTCTCTCATATTTATACGTTGAAAGTATAGTGCAAAAAGAGAGATAGGAGTAGAGATGGATAAGGAGATTTTAGAATCATCTCATACAGTTCAGCCTTTACCTCGCCAGATAGTGATGGCAGAAAAATCCGATCCGATCCAAATCCGATGGATACCCGATCCAAATGGAGCGATTTTTTTCCGATCCGACGATCCGTGGATCATTGATCTGTGGATCGAACGATCCGAAACGGATTTAGAATTGGAGCGGATCAAGCCTGATCCGATCCAATCCGATCCGAATTGATTTTATTTTTTTTATTTATTTTTATTTATTTTATTTTTTTATAAAAATCTATACCAATATGGATCGTATTTGGATTTTTTTCTTGATCCGATCCGATCCGAGGAATTTGGATTTGGATTTGGATTTGGATCGGAGTGATTAATTTGGATTTGGATTTGGATTAGGCCGATCCGATCCGAACCCGATCCATTGCCAACACTATCACCAGATTAAAACCGTATGTATTCTTGGTGGGTCTAAACTGGTAGGCCATATCCAATATGTGGATATGGCAAACCAACTCATAAAAGAGTTAGGGAGACAAAAAATCAATATACTTTATGGAGGAACCAACAACAAACTTTTAACTAGACTTATAATGGCCGCAGCATCATGGGGAATAAGAGTTTCGAGTGTAATACCTTTCCATCGAGTTGGATCTAATACTCGAATTGGAGCCAGTTCTACCATGGATTCAGCTGGGGTGGTGCTACAAGCGCAATCCATCCACTACTGTATGATGTATATGATGAACAATAGTGATGCTTTCATTGTCCTTCCAGGCGGCTATAACACACTGGAGGAAATATTCAATATAGCCTCGTTGGCACAGTGGAACTTTCATGTCAAACCAATAGGTTTGTTGAATATTAATAATTTCTTTGATGGCTTACTAGCGTTCCTAGATCAGGGTGTAGATAATAAGTTTATCTCTCATTCAACGAGAAAAATACTTATTTCGCTAGTTACTGTTGATGAACTACCCGTCAAATTTCAAGTATATGTTCAAGAATCTGTGGAATCTCATATCCGTCGGTCACAGACCACTGGTGTCAAGCGAAAAAGAAATTCGAATCCTTTAGATATCTCATTATGAACCCTGATGTTGGGGGTGGCAGAGTTACGGAGTATTTATACTCTCGAAACGCACCCTTCCTTTATGAGTTCAATATGTATTTTCTTTTCGCATTTCTATATTTTCGAGTGTTTATTGCTATCTTTGATATTTTCAATATGTTCCACTTTGACTATTTTGTGCTTCTTCTGGAGCAATAATAATGATATCATATTGGCTTTATTCAAATACAGAAATCTAGTGATTATGCTTCTTCAAGAGTATTTTATTCTTATATCAATATAGTCTCATATCATTAATGAGATTATTTCGAATGATCTCGTCATATCAATGAGATTACTTCATATAATCACTCCATATGATATGTTCCCTTTATCAATATGGGATCTATTGAGCATTTTACTTTCATATATTTATCCAATGGTAACTTCAAGTACCACTTGCTCAATTTTCTCCATTAATATTAGGTATATATATGGAGAAGTAATTTTATTCTCATCGTCTACTTCTTGAGTAGGATTAGAATATTTGATCAACTACTTCTGGGAGGTAGGATTAATTATAACCAATCGTGTAGTATTACCCACCACATTGGAAATATATATACAAATTTCAAAGTGCATAAATTTAAATTACAGAAATTAAATTCTCCCCAATAGGTGGTTGAACCTACCACATGGAAATTATCGCAATAAATATAAAGTTATGGAATTTAAATTGCGAGAATTAAAATGCATAATGATTAACTACTTCTTGGTGTAAGTGCGCTTAGTAGAAGGTATTACCCTTCACTTAGCATATAAAGTGCATAAATATATAAAATCTTCCGTTTAGTGATGGTTGAACCCATCATCGGGTAGGAGGTGTTGCAGTATTTAAATTGCAATAAATAAAGTGCGAGAATTGAATATTGAATTGCTTCTACAGAAGCTGATTTGTTCTTACAGAACAAATACTCATTCTTCGCTTCTACAAGAGCACACTTATCCTTCAGAATAAGTACATTATGTAATTGAACTCTTGGAGTTACATTAATATTTCGATCTTTTAACTCAAATGGACTTCAAGCCATTTTATATAATCAATTGATTTAGAATTTCTTCATGAATACTATCCATTTTTCATCGTCAAAATTAGACTCCGCTTTTACCCTAAGGGTAAAACCGACCTAATTTTTTGACGACAAGGAAAATGGATAGAATATTCATGAAGAAATTCTAAATCCATTGATTATATAAAATGGCTTGAAGTCCATTTGAGTTAAAAGATCAAATATTAATGTAACTCCAAGAGTTCAATTACATAATGTACTTATTCTAGAAGGATAAGTGTGTTCTTGTAAGTAATGAGTATTTGTTCTAGAAGAACAAATCTGCTCGAGAAGTAGTTCAATATTTAATTCTCGCACTTTATTTATCGCAATTTAATTATCGCAATACCTCCTACTTGATGATGGGTTCAACCGTCACTAAACTAAGGTTTTATATATTTTTGCACTTTATATGCTAAGTGATGGGTAATACCTTCTACTAAGCGATCCTACTCTGAAAAAGTAGTTAAACATTATGCAATTTAATTCTTGCTATTTAAATTCCTAGAAATTTATATTTATTACAATAATTCCATAAGGTAGGTTCGACCACCTATTGGAGGAAATTTAATTTCGCAATTTAAATTTATGCACTTTATAGTTTGAGTATATTTCCAATGCGGTGGGTAATACCACACGATTGGTGTGCATATTTTCAATGTGGTGGATTATACTACACGATTGGTTATAGCTAATCCTACTCCGTAAGAAGTAGTTGATCAAATATTCTAATCATACTCTCAAGCAAGAGACGATGAGAATAAAATTACTTCTCCATATATACCGAATATTAATGGAGAAAATTGAGCAAGTGGTACTTGAAGTTACCATTGGATAAATAGATGAAAGTAAAATGCTCAATAGATCCCATGTTGATAAATCAAAGAAAATATATCGCATGGAAAGTTTATATGAAGTAATCTCATCGATGATATGAGATTGTATTAATATAAGAATAAAATGCTCTTGAAGAAGCAAAATCACTAGATATCTCAGATTTGAATAAAGCCAATATGATATTATTATTATTACTCAGGAAGAAGTACAAACAGAAGTGGAACATATTGAGAATATCAAAGATGGCAATAAACACTCGAAAATATAGAAATACGAAAAGAAAATATATATTGAACCCATAAATGAGGGATGCGTCGAGAGTATAAATACTCGTAACTCCGCCACCCCGAACATTCGGGTTCATAATGAAAGATCCAAAGGATCTCTTTTTCGCTGACACCGATGATCCGTGGACCGATGGGGTTTCAAATTCTTCCATAGATTTTTGAACATATGATTGAATCTTGATGAGTAGATCAAAGAATCGTATTAGCAGAAACAAGTATATTTCTTATCAACGAAATAAATTTATGTTCTACACTCGATCTAGAAATGCTAGCAAACCATCGAAGAAATAATTAATATTCAACAAACCTATGGGTTTGGTATGAAAAATTCCACTGTGCAAATGACGCTATATTGAATATTTCCTCCAGCTGTTATAGCCGCCTGAAGAACAATAAAAGCATCACTATTGCTCATCATGTACATCGTGCAGTCATGGATGAATTGTGTTTGTAGCATCAATCCAGCTTGGACTAATGACATTTCTAACTCCAATTCGACATCGCTTCCAATTCGATGAAAAGGTATTATACTTGACACTCTTATCCCCCATAATTGTGCGGCCATCGTAAGACTCCTTAATAGTTTGTTATTAGTCCTCCATATAGTATATTGATATTTTGTTTCCTAACTCCCTTACAAGTTGGTGCCATATCCACATATTGGATATGACCTACTAGTCTGGAGCCACCAAGAACACATATAGTTTTTACCTGGCGAGGTAAAGATTGACTTACATGAGATGATTTTGATATCTCCATCTCCATCTCCACCTCTATCTTTCTCTTTCAACGAATGAATGATAGATATATGAATCCCTCTATTTAAAGAAAAATTTTCAAACCAATAATTGAGTGCACTATTTACTTTTTGACAAATATGAAAGAGAAAAAAGCAGAAAAAAATTTAAGTGAAAATGACATATATCTGTCGGTGATAGAAAATTAAAAATCGAAAATCGAAAAACGATATTTACAAATAAAAGAAAAATATTGATCTTCTATATTACATAAATTTGCCTTACATAAATATGAGAAAATTATTATACTAAAATTTTCTACTAAATTTACAAACAGGATCTTCTAAAGTAAGTTTTTCAAGACTGTAACGCGTTTGTTGATCTTTGAATTTGGCCCATAAGGCCATTAGCTCACCTTGTACGTGTCCACTAGGATGTGTCTCAAGAGCCTGTTGAATATCATCCAAAGGCTCCTTACTCAATCCATCCTTAATGAATGCTATTTTATCTTCTCGCTTCTCGGACAAGTACCCGGATTTACATCGAGTGTCACATGTCCATCGAGCACACTTGTAGCATCCTCTAATCTTTTGCTCTCGTTTCTTTGAAAACTACTTTTACCCATACCAGGCATGTATTTAGAGGAATTGAAACCTCACGGATAATCGAACCTTTGCTTCAATCAAGTATCGGATATCTTGTGGGATACCATTATTCATTAGCATCCTCAATCTTTCCAAATTACATCGATAAATCCTTTTAGGATTTTGATCGGTAGTGATGGATAGTATTTTCAAGATTTGAGAGCATATGATCCATTATAATGTATAGACCCTTGTTAGGATGAATTTTGCAATAATTTTGATGATTTATTTATAGAATAATACGACGGCATTATGAAATAAGACTCCATTTTAAATAAATAATATGAAGGCGTAAGAGCTACGATTTCGAATTAAATAATAGCCGAATGTGATGCGTGTATGATTTGTAACTCCGTGTTTGAACAAGAGTAGACAATAATGTCACCAAAAGATGATGGAATATGTCGGTGAATTGTTTCTATGATAAATCATATTGAGCACTATACGATACTAGTGAAATCGATATAAGAATTTCTTGAACTAGAAGTTCAATAATACTCGTTTGCAAAACCGGATGACCATCCGGTTTAAATAATTATTGAAATCAATATTTCAAGTGAAGAATTAAAAGAATTCTTCAATGATTGTTCTCGATAAATGATGAAATCATTACTAGCCAATATTGGGAATAAATCCCAAATATATCTGGAATAAAGGATGAGAAGTATGGGCCCACTCATCCTCCATGTGGACTACTAGATATTATGATATGGATCTACTAGATAGTCACATGTGTATATGATTCGTAATTTGAAATTTACGAAATATTTGCTCACGGTATGAGCATGATTTTCAGATTTAATGATAAAGCTAGTAAATGTATATCCCAATACTTGAATAAATCCTTGAAGGATTTGAGTATGCGCATACAAGTGGGATATTATATGGCAAATTATTTAAAGTCCTCAAATAAATTGTCGATATCGAGAATAGAATGCAAACGGTCTAAATTCCCATATTAAGGCTGAATGATGAGAACATATATGATTAAAATCATACCAACTGTATGAGTTTTGGTGTTCTAAATTTTCTCAAAGCATGAGGGAGTATTAAAGGTTGAAAATAATATGTGAAATGCATCATGTTATATCCTCGAAATTGAAATCTGAACTTGAAGTTCAAAGATGCATGAAAGGCTATGAACAATCACATATATCGCCTACGATGCTTTGATAAGTTAGCACGCTAGAAGCGTTGATATTTCCCCAATCATATATATCAAAGCAAATTATAAAAGATGGTGCTTAATAACGGAGGCATATACTCTTGAAGAGTATATAGACATAACTATATTGTATAATCCTACAAGAGGATTGATAATGAGATATCTCGATAAGTTATGTCGATATGGGGAAAGAAATGAAATTGAAAAGTGTCGACACGATATGAAAATGTAGCGCTACATATGATCAATGATAATGAAAATATTGAGATATATTGAAGATGATAAATGGTGAATGTGAAATCCTTAACTTATGAGATGATGAGATGATGATGACTAGTGCTCAAGTTTAAAGATAAGCATGGTGGTCATTATATGTTGCATGCTCATGAAAGTTAAATTACCGATCGTGTGTAGTAAATTGAAAAGGAAATTAAAGGATCGGATGAGCTAAACCGTGTTTATGAGTACCCTAAAGGGTGAGCTAAGCCCCTGGGAATGAAATAACCTATTAAGTGAGTATTAAATGTTAAATGATATATTTTAAGTGTTAGTTAGTTATGAAGGTTTACTTATATGTTTACATGTTTTTACTATGAATTTATATGCTTTAAATTGTGTGTTTGGAGACATGTGTTCATGGTGAATGTTTTGTAGTTGTGTAAGAAAAATTGATGCACTCTAAATGAACGAAGAGTATAAAACCAATGTATATGATACTCATACAAATGTATGAAAGATTTTGAAATGCTTATAAAGATACTTGTATAAAATACGCGTTGCACTCTTTTTCCTTGATCGAGGTTTTATCCCATTGGGTTTTCCTAGCAAGGTTTTTAATGAGGCAACTTTAAAGGCGATTCACATGAATAATGTACTCTTTTTCCTTCATTAGGATTTTTCCCACTGGGTTTTTCCTAATAAGGTTTTAACGGCATATTCATGGTATATTGAGAACGATAGGAGAAATTGATCGGTATCTATTGGATCAAGTTATAATGGAGCTAATGCTTTAGATCCAAACGATGATGATATTGAAATCATTTACCGTAAGTAAAGATATCGATTCAAGATATGAAATCAAACTGAGTAAATTGCATTCTTTTCCTTCGATCAAGTTTTTTTCCCACTGGGTTTTCTTGACAAGGTTTTAACGAGCGACACATGAATACTCCTATACCATTTGGAAGACATCGTGGGGAGCAATGTTTTGATGAAGCAAGATATAACCACTCCAAGCTATCCCGCAATCGGTTTGGAAGTTTTTTTTTCCCACCTGGGTTTTTTCTCCAAACAAGTCCGTAAGACATTTGTATTAATAGTCATTCAAGGGGGAGTGTTATGAATAATTGAGAATAATTTGGTGGTTATGAATTATGAGGAATAATTTGGTGGAGGAATAATTTGGTGGAGGAATAATTTGGTAAAAGATGTAATTATTATATGTGAATGACTATTATACCCTTGATGAAATTATATAATTACGGTTGTACCATTCGAAGTTTTCCTATAAATAGGGCTTCAGTTATTAATGAAATTCATTCCTGAGAATTCTTTAGAATTCATTCTCTCTAAATTCTCTCTATTGTTTCTATTCTTTTATAACAATTGGATCGATTTTAATTAAGAAAAACTTATACAAATATCGAATTTAAAGATGCAAAATACAAAAAGTAATACAGTACTGTCTAAAGATATGAATATTTTATGCCAATTGGCCCGGCCACGAGAAAATATAATATCCGTAGAATCAACTCTTTATTTGACTAAGCGATCAAATAAATTAGAGTATTTTCATTAGTCTCTTTATTTTTAAAGAGCATCTTTCACAATATAGATAACATCTTTTAATTTAGAGAGAAAAATTTTTAATTCACTCAAACAATCTCTTTATTTGTATTCTTTATTTTTTATGCCAAGAAACAATTATTATGCTATTTTATTTTTAATCAATATTTATTTGTACTCTTTAATTTTTTTGTAATGTCAAGAAACAAAACGCGTCTAAGCGATTGACGAATCAACTTGAAAATTTCGCATTTCAGGCCCATTTAGGATGACAAGAGTTTGTTCCCAAACGTCATTCTTCTAGTCTTCTAATTTGCTCTCTGCTCTCTTCTCTTTCTAATATTGCTCTTAATTTGCTCTCTCCACTCTACTCTACAAAAATGTTCAGAAACCATCAAAAATTTTTTAACTACGGAACCATCAATCTATTTTGAGTCTTTCGTTCGTATAGTTTTAAAATCAGGCCAGAGATCTGAAATCGATGACGGTGGAGGCTCCATCAATTTTGAAAATTTTTAATGACAGTAACGTGCCATGCTTGACAGTCAGTTTTATCAACAATCTTAGCAAAAATATTACAAAACTTTGTGGGTCGTCGTGGATGATCGTGGTGTGTAGGAAAAATTTTCAAAAGTTGTTGAAGCTCTCCTAAGCCGTCTAATCTAAATCCTGGTCCCAAATTTTAAAACGGGGGTTGGACGAGTCCTCAAATGGGCCGATGATTTTATAATTAAAAATTTTTTGATAGTTTTGGATCATCTTTGCTCTACTACACCCCAGTTATGTTCCAATGCCCACTAGTGGGCATGCCCACTAGTGGAAAAAATGTTTGAAATTCTGAGCGCATTTCCCCGCTGTTATGTATTATTCATCTAACTTAACGTAGATTCTAAAAAAAAAAAATTTTAAAAAAAAAAAAAATTTTGCACAACGTGGCGCGCCCACAGCGCGCCACGTCGCGCAGTGGGCATGATCACCTGCCCACGTAGTGGGCAGGTGATCATTGGCGTACTACACCCACCCACTTTTCTCTTGTGACTTCGAACTTAGAAGTCTTCCCGGCCTGTGATTCCCCAACAATTCCATGGCCAATGAAATGCCATCCAAAAATTCCAAATTGTGGGACCAACGTTCACAAGCAAAGTAAAATACGCAATTACAAATTAGGGTAGCAAAGTCGTAAAAGTGGAGAAAAAGTGAGTAAAATGAGAGAAAAATAATTTAAAAAATTAAAAATTAAAAAATTACGGGACCCACATAAAATTTATGTGAGTGTATCTCTCTAAAATTGGATTTTTGGAAAGAGACATAGCATTGGAGATGCTCTTTATTTTACTCACTTTTTCTCCACTTTTTCTTCTTCATTTCCCACGTAATGTCCAAATTCAAACATACAACTTCACATCTTCCACTATTATTTTATTATTATTTTTAAATATTTTTCTACCTCTCTTCTCTTTTACACTTTTCCCTCTCTTTTTTATCTATACATCTTTCCATCCTCTACAATTAAAATAATATTTCTCTCTCTATCTCTCTCTTAAACACACATTCCCAATGGATACCTCCCATTGGAGATGTCCCAACTTGTCCAAAACATTATTTAATTCCTCAAAACATGCATTTCACTTGCTAATTACCAAAAATGATATGTTGCATCCCGGGCAGGGACGAAGCCAGGATTTTAAATTGGACCGAGCTGAATTTAGAAATGAGAGTAAGCATTTTTTAGGGGTTCGGGGTCGTGCTCAAATTTTTTTTTTTTCCTATAAAGTTTATTTGTAAAATATTATTGAAAATCATGAAATGTTAATATGATTTTGTAAAATAAAAATAAGCTTATATGAAATAACTCTTATTTGATTTTGGGACGATAGGAGCGGGGTGTGGTGTCTCGAACCCGGGACAAACCGGTAAGGGGGTTCCAAACATTTGATTTGATTGCTTTGGTATGATTTTAATTGATTTGGTTTACAAAAATTAGTTTTGTTTTGTAGAATACATTATTTACTTCAAGAAAAAATTGGATTAGCTACTTAACTAAGCTCAATTTTAAAAATGATGAAGTAATAAAATTGGTATATACCTTGATTGAGTTTTAAATCATAAACAAGAATTATTTAAAACTAATTTATACATGAAGATAACATCACTTAAGATTTTTGTTTTTGAATAATCATTTAAGGTTTTTGAAAATTTAGAAAGATATAAAAATATATATATTTTATAATGAAGGATGTATGAAGCATTTTAAAATGCACAATTGTATGAAAAGAGAATAGTGTAATAAAATTGAATATGCCCAAAAATTATGGCGACTACAGGTTCGAACTTGGCACCTCATCGAGTGGAAAGAGGTAGGCAGCTCACCAACTCAACAAAGATCTCTTTTAGTAAAATTGCCAAACAATTTGTTACTTCATCTTTGGCAGCACCGAGCTTGAGCTCGGTCCAACTCACCTGTAGCTTCGTCAGTGATCCAGGCAGGTGCACCATAGTTATGGTGCTCTCGGGTGCGTTTACGGGTTCGTCCGGTGTCCGTTTTGAAATTCGATATAGGATTCAGATTCAGTACGATGCCAAAATTATAGTCAAAACTTTGATCGGCGACCACCGGCCGCCACGGTGTTGAAATTTTTTTTTATAAATTGCTGGAGCTCCACCTCATCGTGTTGAATCTGGATCCGATCTCAAATTTCAAAACAGACAAGGACGAATCCGTAAAAACACCCGGGAACACCATAAATATGGTAATCAATGACCATTATTACTATTACTAGTAGTAAATAACGACTTTGGTGTCCAATTAATTTAATTAAATTAATTAATACTTAACTAGAAAAGGTAATTGGCGAAAAACATCTCTGACTTCAGTCGACATTGCGCAATTCATCATTAGCCTTTTTTACGGCAAAAACATTTTCATGTTCAATATTTCGTGACAAATAATGCTTACGTGAGCATACATCTCTAACATCACATTCTATCTATTAATAAAATCCGTTAATTGCAAATATAATGCTTACATAAACATCCCATGTAAAGGTAAAATTGAAATTTCACGTGGCCATGATAAATTGTTGAAAGTGATAATATTTTTACCAAGAAATAAAAAAATAGAGACCACAACACAATAATTATTTTACGCGAGTTGGCCACGCATGAGAAAATATAATAATATATCCGTCCAATCAATTCTTTACTTACCTGACTAGCTATCAAATAAATTAGAAATGTAATTAATTAACAAATAAAAAAAAACTAAATTAAACAAAACGCGTCAAAGTGATTGACGAATCAACTTGGAAATTTCGCATTTTAGACCTATATAGGATGACAAGAGTCTGTACCTAAACCCCCATTCTTCTCATCTTCTAATTTGCTCCCTCCATACTACTGCGCCTCTCTCTCTCTCTCTCTCTCTAAAATCAACAGATTCTCACTTTCATGTATTGCACTCACTCTGTCTGTTAAATTGTTCTCTCCTCACTTCTTCTCCTTCCACTTTGGTTTTCTGTTCTCTTTCTCTGTCTTTCAGATCTCTGTATCTGCTCTCTCTTCATAACTGTCAAAATGGAAAATTTGGCAAGTGAAGCTTTAAAAATTCTAGTGGAGAAATTGATTACCACGGTCACTGAAGAATTCAAACTCGTGAGCGGTTTCAAACAAGAGATGGAACACCTAAAGGAATCGTTGCTCTCAATCAATGAAGTCCTAGAAGATGCTCATGAGCGCCAACTTAAGGATAAAGCCGTTGGACGCTGGCTCGACAAACTTGAAAATCTTGCTTATGATGCTGAGAATGTTTTGGACGAGATCAAATATGAAAATTTGCGCCATATGGTGAAGAAGCCAAAGGGGTGCTTCAACATTACTTTCTATCCGCCTTTGGCATTTCGATGGAAAATGGCTCACAAAATCCAAAACATAAATGTCAAATTGAATAGGATTAACAACGAAGCTACTAGTCGTGGCTTTGAGAGAAGACTCAAAGAATCCACATTCTCCATGCCTGAGGTCAAGGAAACTGACAGCTACAGTGTTGATCCAGTTTTTGTAGGAAGAGAAAATGACGTATCAAACTTGGTGAAGGAGGTAATGACTCCATCGGACGAGGTTATTTCGGTCTTACCCATTGTCGGAATGGGAGGCCTAGGCAAAACCACTATAGCCCGAAAGATCTTCAATCATCAAAGCATAGAGAGTCATTTTAACGAAAGGATATGGATATGTGTATCGGACAAGTTTGATGCAATGATGCTGTTTCAGAAAATACTTGAATCTTTGGTAGGTAGAGATAATTTTGCTGGCATGAGCAGGCAAGGCGTTGTGACAAGGCTTCGTGAAGAATTGAAAGGAAAACGATACCTTCTCGTTCTTGATGATTTGTGGAACAAAGAAAGAAAATATTGGGATGATTTCAAAGACAGTCTGTTGGGAGTTAATCCCAACAGAGGAAATTTCATCATCGTCACGACACGAGAAGCAGATGTGGCATCGATTGTGAACCCACATAAAAAGTATGATTTGCAGCAACTCAAAGATGATGAATGCTGGTCGATAATCAGAGCAAAGACGTTTGCAGACAAACCAGTACCAGAGCAATTTCAGATGGTTGGAAAAGAGATCGCTCACCAGTGTCGAGGTGTACCGTTAGCAGCCAAGATGATCGGAGGAGTTTTGGCGGGCAAAGAAATACATGAGTGGATGTCAGTTCATAAGGCTGGGCCTCGAAAACTTGAAGGCGATGGAGACGCTAGTGTGATGGATGTCTTAAAGATAAGCCTCGATCGTTTGCCTTTGTCGTATCACAAAGCATGTTTTGCCTATTGTTCAATATTTCCTAAGGACACTTACATGGAGAGAAAACTATTGATCGATCTATGGATGGCAGAAGGATTGGTTCCAGATATTCAAGAATCTAATATGGAGACTACCGCCAATAGAATTTTTCATATTCTATTCCAAAATTCCTTCTTTCAAGAGCCAATTTACGACGAAGATGGAGATGTCTACTACTGCAAGATGCACGATCTTGTGCATGATCTTGCATGCACTGTTTCAAAATCAAAAAGTTACATTGTGGGTCACAGTGGAGATGACATTCCTCAAGTTCGGTATCTCACGATACCAGAAGAAACGGCACCGCAGATTGAAAAAGAGAAGAAATTATCTAAGAACATTAATGCTCTGGGGAGGCAGCATGCCATACAAAAACTTGGCGGACTTCACGAGTTTGCGCACTCTTTTTCTATCGTTTCGAGGAGAAGAAGAAGATTTCCCAACCTCAATTGCAAAGCTGATACATTTAAAATATCTTTATGTGTTAGGCAACGGCATAAAAATACTGCCGGATTCTATTTGCAAGCTATACAACTTGCAAACATTAACCATTCAATGTTGGCCCGTTGAAGAGATCCCAATGCTTGGACACCTGCCACTCCTAAAGAGTCTAAGATTAAACAGTCTGGGGAAGGTAAAATCAATAAGAGCGTCATTTTATGGTAATGGTTATTGCAACTCGACTAGTAGCAACAATGGGCAAGCGACACGAGTATCATTCCCGAAACTCAAAAGTCTTGAAATAGTGGATATGTGCAACCTAACGGAGTGGGCAGATGCGCAAATGAGCGGATCGCATGTATTTCCTTGCCTCGAATATCTGGCTTTGATCAACTGTCGGAAATTGACTGCTTTGCCCTCGTTGCGAGATGCAAGAGCTTCTCTTAAGGAACTGAGAATTGTCCGTTGCTCCAAAGTGAAAGAATTAGGTTGTGATCTTCACAACTTTGAGTCTCTTGAGACATTGTCAATACTTGACTGTAGAGATCTGCAATTAGTCGCACATCCAAATGCCCAAAACGGCGTCTCATCCCTTCGAAGATTGAATGTTCATCGGTGTCCTAATCTGAGGTTAACTGGAATTCTCGAGGGTTGTTCGTCTTTACAACGTTTAATGGTAGGAGATTCCGATACACTCACTTCGCTTGCTGAATTGAGTGGGATGAGATCTTTACCGCACTTAGAGTTGAGGGGTTGTCGCAATCTCACTTCGCTTGCTGAATTGAGTGGGATGAGATCTTTACAGCACTTAGAGGTGAGGGGTTGTCTCAATCTCACTTCGCTTCCTGAATTTAGCGGGATGGGGTCTCTACAGACGCTAATTGTGATACACTGCAATTTGCTTCCCAAGCTGAGTGGGATGGGACTCTGTAACAGCCTTAGAAAATTAGAAATTGGGAATACCGATGATTTTATGCAAGGCCTAAAGAGTTCATTTTACGATTTTTTCGACAATATTGAATGCCTAAAGGCGCTTGAGGATTTACAGATAGTGGGTTCACCAAGTTGGATCTCTCTACCAAATAGGATTCAACATCTTACGTGGCTGAAAAAATTGTGCATAAAACTTTTTGGAATGGAAGCATTGCCTGATTGGCTTGGAAATCTGTCATCTCTTGAAGAATTAGAGTTAAATGGATGTGGAGCGCTCACAAAATTTCCTTCTAAAGAAGCCATGCAACGACTCACCAAATTAACAACATTACGAATTCGGTTTTGTGTGCTGCTGAAGAATCATCTCCACTATGAGTTGCCAAAGATTATTCATATTCATCAAATAGAAATGAATGGAAAGAAATGAGAGCTGGTTGATGAAGCTTCGGGCAGTGGTGAGTATATTATTATACTTTTATAAATTGACTTTTCCATTGATTCTGTTTATTCATTATTTTAACTGTTATTTATTGTCAGTTTCCAATGCTTGATTAATTACTTCTGGTGAAGAGCCTCAATCTCACGTTGATTGTTCAAGGTTGGTATTATTTTTAAAATTATTTTGCTATTTTTCTTGTCAATTTACTGGATTCACTAAATTGTAAAAGGTTGGTATTTTGTTGGTCATAGAAATTGTAAGACTTGAAATCACATGATTTTTTTGTCCTAAGCCAATTTGTGTGTGAATATGTATGCCTTTCCTTCAAGTGCCACCTCGTCTGTGTGCTTGTTGATTGAACCGTCAAAATTTAATGTTGTTATGTAAAAACACTCGACATCAATAACTTGCTTGTGAGTTAGTTTATCACCAACCTCCCAAGTTTGATTTTCCTGTTGATTCAGTTACGTGCCTACTGTCAATTGATTTCAGTTTAAGCGTCCTCGAAGGACTTGAATTTAGGGAAAATATAAAAGACTTGGGACTTTCGACTCTCAAGATAAATCCATGCAATTCTTGAATAATCTCGTCGATGAAATGTCTCAATGAAAAGTCTGAAATATTTATCAATTTTCGCTCAAATTGGGAATTGGTCGAGTAATTATGTGAGCTGCTGAAGAGTAATATCAATACCGAGTGACGAAAGATTTGTCATATATACTGTAAATACCGTAGAGGGAGAGATATGGAAGGTTTATCAAGCATCCCATTTTCGTGAGTTTATATGTAGTTTTAAATAGTAACTTCACTTTTCGTTAATTTTGTTTATTTTTGTGAGTTAATGATGCTTGATTACTTGCTGCTCTTATCTATATATACAGAACTATGTCCAACGCTTTGGAGCATGTAGAAATTAACAAAAGAAACAAAGGGCATATACGGTACAATATTCAACTTACAAACTAATTATTTTTCTTCTTTCGTTGTACAGGTGCAGCGTGAGGGTTAATTTGTCAAATGTTAAAGATGAAGAAGGATATATAGATATGAATTGTCTGCATTTTACTTTCGGGGAGTGCTTTTGTAAATATGTTACCAATCTGATTTCCTGAGTTGCAAAACAGAACATTGATTTCTTTGTCTTTATTGTTCTCCATAATTTCCTCGAAATTAATTTCATGTAAGCAGATCTGTAATTTGAATGTGCTTCTAGATTTCATGCCTAAAATTCTTCATTTCCGTTTCATCTTTCGTTCCATTTAGCAGCGATTCATCCACAAATTAATGGTGAAACCATCAAGACACCAACATTTTCTCATGTTTTTAGATATATTTATATACATGAATACAACTTCCATGAGTTTTGAAGAGTATATTCTTTAATAGAATGTGCTTCAAAATTATTGGTGAACTGATGTTTAATTAGCTAAGTCAGTGTTTGTTACACACAAAAAGATAATCAAACTTAAGATAGATCAGTAGCCATCGCGAAAGCCTTCATCTTTACCTCCCAAAACTCGTAAAAAACGGAGGTGCTAGTAAAGAAACACCAGTAGTTTCCATGAGAAAATTTCCTCGGCCCCCTGTTTATTTGTTTCGAAGATAAGAAACACAACACAGACCTATTTTAGAGTTGAAGACAAAGAATTCCTTTTTGTTTTCACTCTCTAAACAATTCTCTATCATCAGCACATATTTTACTGCCCTTTTTCACAATTAATCCATATGTGGATGGGTGGAATGATTGATCCATAATGTGAGGCCAAGTGAAATATGTTTGGGGCAACTTACAATGTTGGTTTCCACCGATTTAAGTCCTTTGATTTTGTTCAGTCCCGCTGAAAAACTAACCACACATGCATGCGCACAAGTTGGGAAGGATATAATTTTATGTGAAACACCGAGGGAGAATAGCTACCTGCGCCTTTTGGTGATCAGCTTCAAGTTTGCTAACATTTTCTTCCAATGCAACTAGAGCAGCAACAGCACAGAGGTAACGACATCTCTCATTTCACCGCCTAAGAATCTTTGCCTATTATATAGAACCAAAGGAAACAAGTAGTGGCTTCCGCATTAGCAGCACAGAAAATTGAATTCTTTCTCAAAGCCATGACCCAAAAAATAAGAAATTAAAGGAAAAATTAAGATAAATTATAGTAGAAATAAAAAGAACAACACTTTATCTTGGCAATGAAGCTTTTTGAGCCTGCAATCACAGTTCCAACTGGAGCACCAATTCCTTTTGATAAGCAGGCCTGCATCACATATTCATTGAATTTCGAATTGACACAAAGTTAACATGCAATAGAGGATAAAAAAGAGGAGGTTATGGCATAAACAAGATTTGCTATTTTGTACTTTGCCATTTCTTCTTTAATTTGCATGGAAACTCTCCATAGGATGTGGATTCAATTATGTGCCTACTGTTGATCGATCGATTGATTTCAATTTAAGCGTCCATCAAGGTCTTAAATTTAGGGAAAATATAAAAGACTTGGGACTTTCGACTCTGAAGATAAATCCATGTATTCTTTAATAATCTCATCAACGAAATGTCTCAATGAAAAGTCTGAAATATATATGTATTTTCGCTCAAATTGGGAATTGAGTTATGTGAGCCGCTGAAGAGTAATATCAATTCCAAGTGGCAACAGATTTCTCATATATTCTATAAATACTGATGGATGTAGAGATATGGAAGGTTGATCAAGCATCCTCTACTCTACTCGTGCGTTTATTTGTAGTTTTAAATATTAATTTCAGTTTTCATTAATTTTTTTTATTAATCATACGTTACTGTTAACTATTTTTCTCGGTTAATGATGTTTGATTACTCGCTTCTCTCGTCAATATATAAAGAATCTCAGATTGATTATGAGGAAAAAACTATGTTGGACACCTTGGGACATGTAGAGATGAAGATTGTATAATTTTCACTCAAAGAGACAGTCTTCGCTGGTCCACGGACATTATAGTGGACTGGTTTCAGTTTTTATTAACAACAAATATACCCATTTTGTTGAAAAATGTGTTAAAATTAGATTGTACATGGCAACATACTTAATGCAGAGAGACAGTGACAAACGCTGCAAGACTAGAGATTTCTCCGAGGTAAAGGAGTCGGCCATGATTTCGATGGGAACCGAAGTTAGTGATATATCTTGATTTGGAAAATATATATCGAAGATTTGTGCAACCAATTTCTGTCTGGCAGAATATAGAGCTCCAAATCTCACGCGTACAAAAGTCTTTACCGTGTTTCCCTAATTCAAGAAAGAAAGTCCTTACTCTGTTTCCTAAGTGAAATGTCAAGGAAATGTGGCGTGGACAAAGTCATATCTATATGTTGTCTTGCGTGCAGGGCCGGACCTCCCACGAGGCCTGACAGGCCACCGACTCAGGGCCCAAAATTTTTAGATTTTTTGGGGGCCCAAAATTTGATAAATTTTCTATATATACATGACTGTGTAAATTATGCTAACAAATAATCTAGTGGGGCAGCTGTAGGACTTGTTTCATTGTATGCCTTCCTTCTCAAGTTCGAATCTTTAGGGTGCGTGAGTTCTCCTTTTTTTTTCAATTATTAATACATGGGCTGATGGGCCTCCACAAGTTCTAATGGGATTACAATTGCAATTGTTCTTTTTTTTTCAATTATTAATACATGGGCTGATGGGCCTCCACAAGTTCTAATGGGATTACAATTGCAATTGTTTTCAATTCTAATTGAATACTTAGGCTTGCACAAATTAAATTAGGATTAGAATTACAAATTGCAATTTATGATTAGTATTTAATTCCAATTGGCTTAATTCATTCAACCCCACACGGCCAATGTAGTGCGTCATAACTGTTGATCTCCATTATCATTCAAAATTTTGAAGATTATTAAGGTTCGTCGGCATTTTTATTTTTATTTTTATTTTTATTTCAATTAAATTATTTGGGGTACGCTTAGAAAATATGGGAACTTGGGAAGAATCATGTCACTCAATTAAGAAAATATGATATTGTAAAATTTGAATGCAATGAAAGCAAACATGGGAACTTGGGGGCCCATTTTTTATATCACGATTCAGGGCCTTGAAATCTCAGGTACAGCACTGCTTGCGTGTATTGAGACAAAATCAACTCTTTAGTCTTTACTCATCCAAGAAATTCGTGAGTTAGAAAAAAACAAAAATGAAATTCACAATTTTGAGATCTATATTGGATGACCAGTTTTGGTACCCAAATTATTTATTATATTATAAAATTATTTAACAATGTATCGGCATTCAAATTTTGAGCAACCTTTTTCTTTTATTTTTTCTTTTCTACTTTTTTTTTCCAACGTGAACATGAAGTTAACATAAAAGTGAAAAATTACTCGTCTTCTTGCTTTTTTTTTTTTTTTTGGTTGTTACAAAGGGATAATCAAGGGTGTGGGAAGCTCATTTAGATACGACAGGACTGCTGAGTTCTTACTTGATCATAAAAAAATAACAACTAAAAATGTTCAACTCAACCTATGACACATTAATATATATATATATATATATATATATATATACACACACACATATATATATAAAAATTTGTCTTTCTTTAAAAAATAAAAATAAAAAGAAAGAAAGAAAGAAAGAAAAACCAAATTCATTGTTGTTTAACTAAATGAACAAAGATAATAAAATATGCTTCTAATTTTTGGTATAAATTTATGAAATTATATTACGACTTGCTAATATTGTGATAATTTAAACAGTTGGTGATTTATCTTGCACAGGTTGAGTATATATGTGAGTTTCAATAAATTGGTGATGAAGGAAAAAATCATAAGTTTATGTTTATTTGATTTTTTTTAACAAACGTTAGTTTGGATTTTACTAATAATTATGAAATTATTTGAACTCATTAATATTATATCCGAACAGTCTCTCATCCCGTCTATTAAAATTTCATTTGCATAGATTGAATATAATATGCTTTTTCAGAAATTAGAGCAATGATGAATGATATTATTGTTGAAAAATTATAGTGATAAGGAAAAAGATCAATTTTCCTCAATTTATGATTATTAATTTTTAATGACTATTTTTGTTTAAAGAATTACATTATTTGGGGGAGGGGTGGGGACTCACAAATTCCATTCTCAAACTGAAAAATTCTCAAACACATCACATACTATTATAAAGAAATCATAAGTATACCAATCGCATAAAAGTCATTTTCAAGCTACTCACGAATTCTCAAACTGCAAAATTCTTTACTTTCCATTCTATCTTAGGAAGCCGTACTGAACCCAAATACATCACATACTATTATAAACAAATCATAAGCATGCCAATCGCATAAAAGTCATTTTCAAGCTACTTATATCATCATAAATCTCATACTAAAATGGACGAGGTATTACACAACATGCCTATATAAATTCTTTTGAGGTAATACCTAAGTAAATAAAAAAAATTATAGTTGATTTCATGCAGGTTTTTGCTAATTAATTAATAAATTTTTGTGTAAGCTTCAAAATAAAAAATATTTTGCAAGCATTATATGTGCCGCAAAAGATTCTTTATGCCCCATTTAACTTAATTTTTTTTTCTAACATACAGGGGGAGGTTTTTTGTTTTGGGGGGGGGGGGGGGGCGGATTAGGGGAATGAGTGTGGTTCGAACCCAAATCTCATACCCGAAAACTTGAACGTTCAATCGTTACAGCACATTCGAATCACCTAAATATATAACTTGTACTTAACCTATACTTTGTGTTAGGAATACTCATGACAAGTGTATTGTAAATAAAAAAATAAAAAAGGGATATATTCACAACGAGATTACTACTCGCAAATTAGAAATTGACTTTTAAGTATTTAGAGAAAAAATTTACATTATAAAAAAATTCTTTTTAACCTTGCTTAAATAATGCATACATATGGTGAATGAGAGTAAATTAAAAGTGTTTTAAAATAAAAGAAGAGAGAGAATGAGTGGAGGTGAGTGGTTGAGACTTGTGGATGTGATTAATTTAGGAGAGAGAAAAAAGTGAAAAAAAAGTGGAAAAAAAAGTGGAAAAATTTGGTAAAATGTGTATCCATTCATCCTTATAAGCTCGAAATTTGGTTTTGCAAAATAGTTATATAAGGTTCAAAAATTTTGTCAATGGTGACTAAAGTTTCTTCATATATACTTTTAACTGATTATCATTCTTCTCTTGGATTTTTGAGAGATTTGAATTTGAGTAGTTATATGTCACGATTAATTGTATATGTGTATCAGCTTCTTTCTCTTGCAAGCGCCGGCACGTGCCAGCGCTTGCAACATAAAATTTTCAATATGTGTATGCCACATGTATTGCAATTAGGATCAATTTACGACATTTACCTAAAGAACTATTTTATGTAAAAAGGGTTATGGGAAATAGATTATAATGGTTTTTAAAGGTTTTTAATGTAAAAGATGAGAAAGAATGAGTGGAATTGAGTGGTTGAGATTTGTTGATGTGATGAGATATGTGAATGTGATTGATTTAGAGTAAAGAAATAATTGATAAAAAAGTTGGAAAAAAGTGGAAAAAATTGTTGGCTCAAAATTAGACCATAAGGGTGTGTTTGATTGCACAAAAGTTTTCCTCGAAAATGAGTTTTCCAACCATTTTTTCCAAATTTCGAGTGTTTGATTATTTTTTTCCGGAAAACGCTTCAGTACAAGCGTTTAAAGACAAAAAGATAGCTTTTCCTGAAAATTCAATCCAACGAAAATGTAGAATCCGCTTTCCGTAATTCATTTTCCTAATCCTATCAAACACACCCTAAGTTTTGTACTAAAGATTTTGAGAATAGTTCATATTCTACTTCAAAATGAAGAGCATGTTTGGTAGAGATTTTAAAAAAAATAATTTTCAATTGTTGTTGAAAAGTGAGAAAAAATAGAATAATTTTTTTTAAAAAGGTCAAATGAATAGTTTAAAATGAAAATTAAAAAAATAATTTTTCATTTAAATTATAGCAAACAAGCTCTAAATTCAATTTTTATTTAAAATAGTTTTTGATGTCAGTATGATATAAATTCATCACAACTATTATATAGTACAATTAACGATAACAATGCAAATTATCAAAATTTATTTAAAAAAAAAAGATAAAAAAATATAATAAAGTGACAACCGACGAAAGAATAAATAAATTTCAGCCACAGTTATTGAAGCTTTTCAACTTCAGTCACTAATTTGTAGTTTATCTTATATGGCATTGAACTTTAGTGAAATTGACCCATTTGAAAAACATTTTTTTATCTAAAAATTTAACTTTTTAGATGGAAGTGGTGTCAGTCATGAGATGCATGGATAATAATAAGTATTGATATAAAATTTAATAAGTAATGATATAAAATTGATAAGTGCTTAAATACACTTAAAAGATCTCCCAAGTATCGTGTCTTTATCGCCTCTATTATTTATATAAAAGTGTTATTTTATTTCCTTTTGTTATTTGTGGTGTTTAGGATCAAGAAAAGTGAAAAATGGCTAAAAGTGCACATATGGTGAAAATTGAGGACACGTTTTGACCCAAATAAAAGTGAAATTTGGACGTGACTATTTGAGGAACAGTTGTAGATATTTTTGCCTAGTTTCCACCGAAATTTGAATGATCTCAATCGGATATCGGACGAAGAAGTTATGCATAAAATACCTAACACCGCTCGTCTGGGGGCTTTTAATGTGCGCGACTTCTACTTTGACTAGGGTTGTGAAACCTACTTGGGCTTGGGGGTCCTATGCACGAAAATTGATCTTCAAAAAGGGAGAAGAAGACAGCAAACATAGATCCATCATAGAGAGAGCTAAGGGGAGATTGAAGAGGAGATCCGAAGAACTAATCCACAAAAGTTGAAGATTTAGATGTCGTATTCAAGACCAATCACCATGGATCTTTACACCAGCATAAGAGGCTAAATTCATTCATGTAGCTCAAATGGGATGTCGTAGTTGAAGCTTGTTATTCAATTAATCGTTTAGTAACGTTGTTTTCTACTCTCTATTATTAAATTGGTTTGTTATTCGGATCTGAATTTTAAAGATTTATTGAAGTTTATTTAGATCTGGCAAGTTTATATAAATTTCATTAGATCTATTGCTAGGATTGGTTTTCAATCCGTAATTGTTGATTCTCTAATTCATGCGTAGCAGCTAACGGCCGCTTGTCGTTAGGATTAACAAACCCTAAGTTAAACAATTCGAGCTTGTGTGATTGTTGCTTAGGTTAGCCTATTTTCCTAGTGATAAATGCAACCATTGTCTTAAACTTAAAGAGTTTAATCTAGGTTATTCGATTGGTTAGGATTAATTGAAGAGCTTGTCTCAATTAATTGAATTAGGGAAAATTCGGGTAGTCATAGCTTGTTGATTGCCTAGGGTTATTAATTTCACTAGAGAGTATGAATGCGTTATGATTAATTGGATGTGCAAGTGGAGACTCGATTGAACCGATGAGCTAGGTGGTTTTCTCTTTATTGATTATCTCTATTAATTATTCTTTGCGTTGTTTTTAATTCTATTTTTTATTTCAATTGCCAACCACCCCCCAATCATTAGTTAACACACTTTAACTAGTTTTATACCGTTCTCTTGGGTTCGACCCCCACTTGCCCCTACTATATTTATTTTAAAATCGAGTGAGGAAAATTATATTTATTATTTGTTGGTTACGACAGCCACCAAAAATTTGTGGTGTGTGATTAATTTTTGATATTGATGTTTGATTTTAATTAATTGTAAAAACTGATTTCAAGGTGGATAAAGTTAAGGCAAACAGAACCTATATATATACACGTTTTCCTTAAATCAAAAGGGTACGGCTAAATGCATCCAATACTTTACTATATATACTCAATTTTTTTATCCACTTTCCAATTATACCCCTTTATAACAAAAAAATACTTGTTCGCTCCATATGGGGCGAACACACAGTCAAGTGTTCGCTCCACATGGAGCGAACACAATTAAAATTTTTTTAAAAAAAAAGAAAAGAAAACAAAGAAAGGCAGAATGATGGATAAAAATTTTTCATTATCATTTTTTGCAATCATTTGATGAGTAATTTCAAAATTTCTTTAAAGTTTTTGCAACCACTCAATTTTTTTTTTAATACTTATATTTAACAGTAATGGGATAAAGTGCGTTAATTACTATATCATAAAAATGTATAAATTCATCATTAAAGTCACTGTAAAAAACTTACAGAAATTTAGAAATTAAAATTTCTAATTTCGAAATTTCTTTAAGTTTTTTGCAATCAATTTGATGATGAATTTTAAATTTTTTATGATACAATAATTAGCTTTATTATCAAATTATTAAAAAAATTAAATTTTTTACAATCACTTTTACGAGTAATTTCAAAATTTCTTTTTTGTGTAACTATTTTAACGATAAATTTTGAAATTTTTGTATCATATATTAATTGTCTTTATCTAGACTTAGTGTTGAATACAATTATTAAAAAAACTTTGAGTAATTAAAAAAATTTTCAAAAAATGATATAAAAATTTTTTGTTTGATATTTTGCTTTTCTTCTTTTTATTATTTATTATAATTATAATTCTATTTTAAAAAAATGTTCACTCAAAGTGGAGCCAATGCCAAAAATGGCGTTTGCTCCCTAGGGGTTCTCCCTGTAGGGAGCGAACTCTTGGTTGCTCCATTTTGAGCGAACGTCCTTTTTTTCTAAAGCAAGGATATAATTGGAATTTTGTTAAAATATGGGTGCATGTAGTAAAAGTAGTTGGTGTATTTGCCCCTAGCCAAATCAAAAACAGGAATTTGATTGTCTGCCCTATTTGGAGCAAAAGCTTGCGCAAGCATAGAGCACAGAAGATTGCGAAAATGGCTGCTAAAATTTCATTCGGTGACTGCTGTCTTCGTCCTCGTTCTTCTGCAACAATTCCTGCAAATCGTCATCTACTCATGTCTTTTACATGTAAACCCAAAAGATTCGCAACAAGAAAAATAGAAGCTACTTCACTCTCCTCATCCTCCTCTCAACTACCGCAGGAAGGTCTCTGTTATCCTAATTGATTTTTCGTTCTGATAATTACTTGTTCTATTTCATAATGCACAATTATGTTTGTTTCCCGGCCCTTCAAGTGATTCAACTTGCTCTGTACCCGTACAATCTAAATCGAGATCAGCAAATGTAGAGTTTTTCTTTATCTGTGTAAATTAGTACATTTGAATTGACTGTTCAATTTACTTTTCGTTGATATTGATATTTCAGGATTGGGATTTTCAATTGAGAGGAATCCGAGAAAGGATTTTAGCGCACATACGTCAGCTGTTCGACAGTTGACTGGCTCACTCACAGCTGTCGAGGGGCTCCGATTTGCTATTGTCTGTACTGCCATCTAGCATATATTTGTGTTCCTTAATTATATTTCTTACCTTGAATTTAGAGGTTGACTTCTATATTTCTTAAATGGAAGGATTGGGGTTCCTTTTGACTTGTTGTTTTTGAATATAGGTAGTAGCACGTTTCAACGAAATTGTCACCAAGCCACTATTGGGAGGGAGCTTTAGACACTTTCAAGAAGTACTCGGTTAAAGAAGAAAATATTGATGTGAGAAAACTACTGCTATCAAATGCTTGTCTTCATTGTTTGCCTCTCTCCTCTTATTATTGCGTTCTTCTGTATCCCCTGATATTTGCATATCATTAATTGTCATTACTAGAGCTTTCTAGAGTTCATTACTGTAAATTAACCAAGAACTGTGTGAATGACTCGAATGTTGCAATAACTAGTACATAGGACTTTATGTATGGAGGAGATGTTTTCCTGGGCGTATATGTGTTATCTCTTGTTAGAGTTATTTAAAGATGCTGATAGACGTTGATCTTGATCTTGTCAATTATCAGCCTCGGGGTAGCTCAGGTTCAATGTATTAATCTTATATAATCGATAACTTTACATCCACCTGGAAGGCCCATCTGCATCTCATGGTGCTCTAAGTATCAGATAATAAGGTTGATGTCAGGGAACTTTTAAGAAACTATTACTCACTGGACACTATGGTTCTGTTTCTAATTCTTAAGGGTGGACAAATTTATATTGATGATAAAGGATTATGTTAGAGCAGAATATTTTCATTGTTTCTATCACAATGCTAAGATGAATAGTCTGCTGCGATCTTTTCATTTGCCTAGATATTCTGGGCGCTCTTCCCTTTTCTACTATTGTGTAACTTTTTAAGGTTGGTCAGCCTGTCAAGAAGCTTTTTTGCTTGAACAAACACATATAGCATAACTCCAATCTCTTTTGCATAGGTTGTGCACGTTCCTGGTTCTTTTGAAATCAGCGTGGTTGCTGAGAGGCTTGGGAAGTCACGGAAATATCAAGCAATTTTGTGTATCGGTGCTGTGGTATGCTTTTCTTTCACAAGTTCCAGATGTTCTGGTGTTTCATTTTTCTTTTATTTCTCATTTTTCAGTGATCAACTTTGTCACCTATGTGGTGACCATCAATTTTCATTATATCCATGCCTCTTCAGGGCTTCCCTTCCCATGTCTATGGTTACTCTCAATTACTAATTGACCTTTTTTCTTCTAAATCATTTTTGACCAGTAGATTAGAGGCGATACTACCCATTATGATGCTGTGGCTAATTCAGCTGCATCTGGGGTTCTCTCAGCAGGTCTAAATTCAGGTGGGCTAATTTGACATCAGAATTATATATTGATTTTTGCCTCAGACTTCCGTTGCATAAATCCCAGACAACAACAGCTAAAGCCGACAAGTTGTTATGACTTTCAGCAATTGAATTCCATGTTCTGTTGAACATAGCATTGAGACTCCATTCGTATAGGATAAAAGAATGGCTGTATATAAATAGTTGTTCCTTATGATTTTGTTCTACACTTTATGATTTTCATCTGAAAATAAACTTGCGCTTGCAAACAGTCACGATTTACCTACTGGCACTCACTAAAATTCCCAAAGTTTTCTTAAGTTCAATCCTTTTTTAGGAACTATTGCAGCTCGAAATACCAAGTTCAAATAGAATTAACTGATATAGTAAAATTTACAAAGAAATGAAGGGGATTAAGTTCCATCTTTGTGACACAGTTTTGATTGCAATTGCCTTGACTAAAATTTGATTGACCAACAAGCTGTTAGTGTCCAATGATTCGCAGGGGTTCCTTGCATATTTGGTGTATTGACATGTGATGACATGGATCAGGTAAAACTTTGGAGCATCTATTTTGTTAGACTAGTGTTTGTGGAAGCTATAAATTTGTACTATGAAGTGGAGATTTTAAGTCAGTTAATTCTAAGTGTTTGTTATCATGATAATTGCAGGCTTTAAATCGAGCTGGTGGAAAGGCAGGAAATAAAGGTTCTGAAGCTGCTTTGACAGCTGTAAGTGACTAAAGTTGATAACTTCATGTCATAATATTTTTTCTTCTTGCTTGTTTTCCTCCTTTGGTGATTGTGTACAAATACATAGCACCTGCAGTTCAATTCTTTAGGGTGTGCTCTGTTTGATTGTTCTGCTCACATTCCTCCATTGTGATCATGCACTCCATGTCTGTTATTTGTTATCTACCTACCTTCATCTCCCCTGATTTTTCTTTTTGCTTTGTAGTACATGTGTAGCTTGAAACATCATTCACAAGGGCAGAATCTGTTTTCGATTGATAGTCATGTATTTTTTAGCTTAACATTTACGTATTTTTAGATGAAGTTTGGAAATCTGTTTACATCCATTTTGATTTCTTGTTTACTTCTGTGAAAACATAATTTCTTTCCTTCTGCACCTCAGCAGAGTATGCTGTGGGGCAAATTTGAATAAGCAAATTTGTTACTCTCATTAGGGCTTAAGAGCATGTCTAAAGTGTTGATAAGCAGTTTAAAACTGTAAATTGATTAAATTTGCATCATAGAAACAGGTAGTACTTGTGGGTCCCATAAAATGCGTGGAGCCTGTTCCACCTAGGAAGTTTGAGCTCCTTCATGTTCTATGTTCTGTTTTTTTTTGTTTCACTGATATGGGTGATGTAATAATGGTTGATTGTAATAAACAAAAATAAAATAAATAAAATAAAATAAAATAATGGTTGATTGTTTATTTCTGCGATATCCTATTTTTAGTTTTTATATTTATTTTACAATAATTAGTATTGTTTTTGGCAGATTGAGATGGCGTCGTTGTTTGAGCATCATTTGAAGTCATAACATGGTTTTAGCTACTTTTTTTCTCGTGTGCCTGTGCCCTGTCGTGTTGGAAGAGCAGACTGTGCTCTGGCTGTAATTTTTCAATAAACTAGTGGAAATATTGAACTTTTATTTGATGTAGGGGTGTTATATCCTCTTTTTGTTCGAGGTTGAGAATTGGCCGAATAAAAACCCTTTTTGGTTCAAGTTGTATTACTTTTCTAGACACACTTTGAAGAAATACCTTGCAGATGTATTATTTGTTACCAAGATATGAAGTGAGTTTGATGAAGTTTTTATTGAGGAAAAAATATGATTTTCTCGAGAAAATGTGTAGTTAAAAGTACGATAAGTTACAACAAATGTAAAAATAATATGTCTGAAAATGAATTGTTGAAATTGGATGTAACAACAATTGATTTAATTTCAAGGTTTGCTGTAAAATTAACATTATTTCGAAGAAGGCTATTGATTATGATTGTTTATAAATGGTATTGCTCAATAGAGCAATATCTATCTCCTTCATAGCATATTGGCATTATCTATAGTAGTGTTAGCGCATCTAGAACTACTAAAAATATTTTGTTTTAAAAAATTCATTTGTTCTTACTTTTAAGTATTTAATGATGTTTAAATTCAAATTTTAGTTTTGTGGCTTTGTTTGCTTTATATTTTTACTTCATGTATACTTACATTTGTTTAAACTTGAATTTTGACCGTGTTATTTAATTATATTTTACTCTTTATTTGAAAAACGAATTAGGCTTATTTTGAATATTACCTAAAATACATATTTTTCTGGAAGTGGGAACTTCCTGTGCACAAAAAAATGGGGACATGGTCATCATAAATTAAAGTATAAGGACATGACTATCATACTTGTGGAAAGATTGGGGATCCTCAAGAATTATTAACTTGCGTATCATCGGTAAGCTTATCCTCTTCTAACCTCCGGTGGTAGGGAAAGGTTTAAACTTTAAACTTGAAACAGAACTGCGGAGGAGGTGGCGGAGGAAATCATTTGAAGTTCTGAAATCAGCATTACTGTTTGGACAGCCACCATCTCTCGTAATTGAGTAAGTTCCGGTTTACATTTTCTTTTTAGTTCATAGTACTTCGTCAAAACGATTACACCCCTAAAAACCAAATACAGAAGAAGAAAGCTATGGAAGCAGCATCTTTGCTAAATGCCTTCCCTGCTTTCCAAAGACCACCTCCGATTGCAATTTCCACAAAAACTGCAATGCCTAATTTTAATCCGAAGATTCATATCTCATCCCTTTTTCGAAAGCATTGTTGCATTAGCATTCCCCACAATCAAAACACTAATACGGGTTCTATAGCGATTAGAGCTACGGAAGAAGAAAACTGATAATGATGGTGAGGACGTTCAAAGCAGTGAGGATTGGAAAGCAGAGTTTCTAGGGGAGATGGACCCATTTTCATATTTGCCCCTAAGAAGAGGAAAAAGGAACCTGGAGACGAGGTTTTTCGAAGAATCGGGGGATATGGACTGGTGTGTCAAGGCTCGCAAGAATGCTTTGAAATCCATTGAGGCTAGAGGTTTATCTGCTGAAATGGAAAAAATGGTCAACATTGACCAAAAGAAGAAGCAGAAGAAGAAAAAGGAGAAGAAAAAGAACCCTAAAAAATCGAAGATGGATAAGCTAAATCCACTAGGATCTGATATAGACGAGGAGGAAGTTGATTTCGATTTAGATGGGGAAGATTTGGATGTGAGTGATATTGAAGATTTGGATGTGAGTGATATTGAATCTTTATGCAAGACCGAGGATCTTAGAAAAATCTGTTAGCATGATTGGTGGTGGGATGTTTGAGGAAAAAAGGGAGAAAACAATGGAGACATTTTGTACAGAGGCTTTCACAATTCTCAGGCCCTTCTGATCAAGAAAAGAAATTAATCTGAATAAAGCAATAGTCGATGCACAGACTGCAGAAGAAGTCTTGCAGGTTACAGCAGAGATGATAACAGCTGTTGCAAAAGGGCTTACTCCTTCTCCTCTTTCACCTTTCAATATCGCCACCGCATTACATAGGATCGCTAAGAACATGGAGAAAGTGTCAATGATGACAACACAGAGATTAGCATTTGCTCGCCAGAGAGAGATGTGTATGCTTGTAGGGATGGCAATGACTGCCTTGCCTGACTGCTCAGAACAGGGGATTTCAAACATCGCTTGGGCACTGTCAAAGATTGGCGGTGAGTTTCTTTACATGTCAGAGATGGACAGGGTGGCCGAGGGTAGCGTTGACTAAGGTTGCTGAGTTCAATTCACAAAATGTTGCCAACACAGCAGGTGCGTTTGCTTCAATGCAGCACTCAGCTCCTCATCTCTTTTCAGAATTATCGAATAGGGCCTCGGAGATATTACACACTTTTCAGCCACAAGAAATTGCTCAAGTATTGTGGTCTTTTGCTTGTCTTTACGAGCCTGCCAATTCTTTGCTCGACTCTCTTGATAATACTTTAGGACATCGAGTTCATGATTTTAACAGAGATCAGAGAGGGAACATGATCTTGGTCATACGCTTCGTTCTTGGGGAAATGAATAGGCCTTTCTTTTCCCACGTGTGGCAAACTCTTCGCCGCTTTGAGGAGAAACAGAGTTTTGATCAATACAGAGAAGATGTTGTGTTTGCTTCCTCAGGTTCATCTAGTGAATCAATGTCTCAAGCTAGAATACCCACATCTTCAGTTATCCCTTCCAAGTAAGCTGGAAGAGAAAATCGCACGTGCTGGAAAACGAAGAGGTTTAATTTGAAAGTGACTTCCTCGCTTCAGAAGGAAGTGGGTCGCCTTCTCGCTAGCACTGGCTTAGATTGGGTCAAAGAATACAGTGTGGGAGGGGCTACACTTTGGATGCAGTCTTGATTGATCGGAAAATCGCTATGGAAATTGGATGGGCCAACTCATTTTGCAAGAAATTCTGGTGTGTATGATCACATTATCCTACATAAAAAGATTGCACCCCTTTAGAACACATTGCTGTTATATATATTGCCTGTATCCTCTCTGATTATTGAATTATTTCTTCACAGGGGTCCCACTGGGACACACGATGCTTAAACGCCGCTACATTGCTGCAGCTGGGTGGAAACTTGTCACTGTGCCTCATCATGAGGTAAAATTATCGAGCCTGTTGTCGGCTATATATGTGAAGCCTTGAGATGCCAGTGGAACATAATCTTTAGAACTGTCTTGCATGCTTCAGATTGACTTGGCTAATTGATGACAATAGGACTTAAGAAATTTGTGGTAAAGAAGGTTATTTTTTTAAGGAGGCATGGTTAAGAAGTAAAGGGAAGATATAAAGCGACGTGAAAAGTATTCTGTTTGAACATAGTGTGTGGTTGAACATGAGCGTAACCAAAACTGATTATTTTTTAAGCTTCATCAAACATGCTCCAAAGTGTGACAGTTACATGGCCTTCGTGTAATATTGCATGCTCCATTTATATATTTCAGTAGTGTTTATATTGTTATCATAACTTTGTTCTTAAGGAGTTCACATTTGCTATCCTTTTTCCGGTCTCTTCAATTATCTCATTGAATCAAAATAGTCTGTAGGAATAGTAATATATCTATGTAGATGATTTTTGTTGGATGTGATAGCTAAGAGGACTGAAAATGAGACTGTATATCTGGAGTTGTCTTTAAGAGCTTAGATAAATATATACTTATATGGTAGAAGTAAGACGAGAAATATTCATGCTGACTGGTTGTTTATCTTACCTTTGTGCAGTGGGAAGAACTTCAAGGCGAGTTTGAGCAGCTAGACTACCTGAGGAGAATAGTATACGAGCAAATAGGAGAAGAAAGATCTCAAATTGTATCATAGTATGCAAAGTGAGCTTTCACTCATCTGTTCGAATGTTTCCATTTCACTGCGTTGTTTTCTTTCAAAAGATATTATAAAAATATATATGTATATCTAATGAGTCGACAACTGCTGGAGATAATTCTTGATGATAGCAAAGCGATGCGTAAAAGCTTGGCTTGATGGCTTCACTTCACTGCCATTACTGTTCTTATCTCAACCTCTGCTGAGTTGAAAAGTAGTTGTATACACTTCACCAGGCAGATCAAGCGATCCGTTGGTGGGCGGTTGCGGCCTCTACCTTAAATGCTTAAGGTAGAGTTTGGCAAAGAAATTCCAAATCCAGAGGAAAAGGATTGAAGAGAGACTATTTTTATTTGGGAAAAAAGGAGTAAGTAAACTTCTTTTTTTTTTTCCTTAACCAGAAGAAAACTTAAAATCAAAAGTTCGAAACTGGTTTAGGGAAAAATGTGGAAAATCGAAAAAATATATTTTATTTTACATAAGCACTTTTTTAGCGGACTCGTTCATTTGTCACATATATTAAGAGACTTGTTGCCAAAAAAAAAAAAAATGTTTTTCCTTCAGTATTCCAAGTAATTGTTGTAATTTATCAAATTTTAGATGTATAAATTAAATAAGAGTATAATAATAAAATAAATGAGTAGAAAGAGGGGAATGTTTGCATAATTATTTTAATTCAAATTTTCTCTTATCTTTTAAAATCCAGATTTGATCAAATAACAAGATCCATTTATCTCAGTAGAGCCTATCTCAGATTATTAAATTTTCATAATCCAATTCTATCTCATTTTCTCTTTCTACTCATAAAAATACATTCAAATTTGTATGTAAAGACCCATTTATGTATTTGAGACAATAAAACAAGAGAAAAGGTTTATATATTTGGAACCAAATGGATATAAAAGAGCATGATTATTGATTTTCAGATTAATAATTATCTGTCATTAATTGATTAGTATCTTGAAGTTTATATTTAAATTATTAATACTTAAAAATACAATTAACTAATTAAGGGTACATTTGTTTGATAGCTATTATAGAAAAAAATTATTTTTAAATTTGTGATTTAAGTAGTAAAAAGTAAAATAATAAATAAAAATTGATGAATCACACAATTGATCTTAAGTTTTGCATGTGACAAACCTTTTGACACATCACCGGATATGCTACTACAGTTAGGCTCATGTACCCACAATGAGTATCTTACGGTATTCATAGTCGGGGAAAAAAAATTATGGGGATCGGGTGAGACTCCCGTCATCAGGAACAGTTATATATTATTCATCTAATTTAATGTAGATTCTAAAAAAAAATTAAAAAAAAATTTTACGTGATGACGACGCTGACGCCATCTAGTGGCTCTACATTAGTGTGGAGATTGGCTTATGTTCCCCCCACTTGTGGGAGAACGGAGCCAATCCGTATGCCACTGCCCACTATCTCAAGTATCGTTAATCATTTTCTAATTCCAAAATAAGAAAAGGATAATAACTACTGAAGCAAATATCTATGGAGTCATTGACCCACTGGACTGCGTAGGTGTCCATTTATCACACGCATGGATCGGACACGGCACATTTCACTCAACACGGATCGGATATATTGTGGCGAAAAGTACTTCCATTGATTCAACTCTCAGATCAAACTTTTTTTCTCTCCTGTATCGCTTTTCTGGGGTTTAAGGTAAATTTTTGATTTTTTCTGATCGCTTTGATTTTATGTTTATGTGTATGGAATCGTGTTTTTGCTATGAGGCTAATCATTTGATGTCACTCAATGCTGTTTATCTGACAAATTATTTTTCTTATTTGCTAATCGAATTAACTCATTTATCCTGGATATCCTTTTTTCTGAAATGATTAAGATCCACTGGATCGGCATTTTTTGGATTATGGATCTGGCAACGCTTAGCATATCGGTTTTAATGGAAGACGAGACTTTACTGTGTTTGACTTGATTTTTCTGCAAATTTTAGCCTCACCTGCTTTGATTTGAAAAAGGACTTGGTACCCTTATAATGAAAAAGGTAAAGGAGTAGTAAGTCACCAAATGTGTGGATAATAAGTAACTGCTACTGAAGGATATGTGGTTATAGCTAATGTTCAATTTTGACTTTAAATTATAGCGAAAAGTTTAATTTTTCCGAACAGATGTTAAGCACCTAAGTTTTTTCTTCTGGGAAATGACTTGATTTGAAGAAGTTTCTCCGAATGATTAATAAATTTTGGCATTATAAGTTGGGTTGATCTGCTTGATAACTTCAGGTCCCCTGATCTTCTCGGACATTTTCGAGGTTCATGTTTATCCTTGTGTAGTGTGTAAAACAAATTTGGATGATGTCACTGAAATGGTAATGTTTATGGTACTTCATTGGCAAGTGGATTCGTGATAACTACTTCAACATTCTGCTTTAATTCCTTCAATTATACGTGAACTTAGCTATGGCTGTCTTTATGATAAAAAACCAGAGGGTAGTAGAGAGGGATGTAAAAGACAGAGATTATGATAAACCAGAGGTAGAGAGAGGGATGTAAAAGAGCAGAGATGACAAAAGAAGAGAGAAAGGGGCACGGTTAGAAAGAGTGGTGGATTTATTGATGTTAAGGATTTCATCAGTGATATAGGCGTAGAAAATCGAGGAAACATTAGGGTTCGGTGAAGCCAACAGCAGATGTCTTCTGGGATCCATATTCCTCACATAAATCTTGAAAAGGCAGAGATAGTTGTGGACGTCCTTGTCACAAGAACTCCTTAATCCCATTCCCATCCCTCTCATCGACATACAAACTATTTAATCGAGAGCGATGGGAGTGGGAAACTTGTATCTGGCTTGATTCTCTGATGCTGGGACTCATCCATGCACATGGAAAGTCTCTGAGACCGTCAAGATACCCGTTTGTCTCTGTATACGATGATATCAAGAACACATATGATGACATTAAACCTGGTAGCATTTATTCCATACAGTTAAGGTCGATCTCGCATAGTGGGATGTCCCAGTTTTTGGGAGGCTTACTTTACCTTTTGGGGAGAAGACTGGAGAGATCCCAATACCTTACAAGCCCAGACGCATCGATGTTGAGTAAGATTAAATTTGAGAAGTTCTCATTTGAGGAAACTGTTGCAAATCTTCACTTGAAGTTGGACAATAAGAATGATTTTGACCTGGGGAATACAAATAACAGCGCGCTCGGGACTATGTAGATTTCCATGCTGTGTGATGTGAGCATCGTTTCATGCCTAATCTCCAAAATCTGTTAAATCTTGAGAAGAATGGCATCACCTATATTGACATTCCCATCACCTTTAGGCCCCAAGGATTATGCGGTTCTGCTTCTTTGGGACACTGTGATCAGAGTGAAAGGGTACTGGCTACCTCGATGAAAGGAAACATTGATGTTGACTACGCCTTTGGAGCAAATGAAGTTACCCATTAGCAAGGAAGGTTGGTACCACTCGTCTTAAGTAAAGAAGAAGGAAGAACAGAGATGAAGATTGATGATGACGTGATGATGATGATGAGGTATATGATGTCTCACCTTAACATGATTAGTAACTTGTTTACATATATTTACTGCTATGATGATTGCACATAATTTGCGTTTTATTCCATAGTGTTTTTAATGTATGCACTCTGTGAGCATATTCATTTTGGTGCTTTATTTCTTGGGTGGTTTTTGTACTCATAACCTGTATCTCCAACTCTGCTACTTTCTTCTTACGGGTGAGGAATGAAATATATCTTTGCAAGCACTTTTTCCTGAGGGCTTATTTTTCAATCGTGGTTGTTGGTGGCTTGTTCTCTATGGCTGGTTGAATAAAACAAAGTATGGAGCTGTATTTCAAAATGATGACATTGTTTTATGTGTAGGTTGATGCTTGTGAAGTGTCGTCGGTGGAGTTACATATAGAACTTATTGCTTGTGTTCGCAATTTGTTGTTTGTAGTTGTTGGTGGTGATGTGCTCTAGTAAACTCGGATTTAAAGCAATTTAGTCTTCTATTGTTTTGTTGTTAGAGTACTACATCACTTTTCTCTCCCCAGCGAGGTGAGGATGGGGTCCACCTCGCTAGTGAGACGAGAACACCTCGACAACTCCCGAAGCTAGCAATCTTTTGTTACCTTGATTGTTGAGGCGTTCTCACCTCATCATATATTTGCATTGAGAAGGTATTCTTAATTCTCCGAGTCATGCAATTGACCTCGGTCGTTGTCTCGTTGTTGAGGCTAGAGATCTGCGCTTAGCCAATGGATTAGTTTAATCAATTTTTAACTTGATAAATAAAAGTGAATCTAGTAATTTCCAGTTAAAACAATCTAAATGAGGCCAATAACAATTTCAAGCTTTCATCTGCTCCTCATGGAATACATGGGTTGCTGCAGTCCTCTCTGGGCATTCTTGGTGAAGCAAAGAGATGCAACAAGGAGACAATGGGCTGTTCTATGTTCATTTAAAAAAAAAGCGGAGTGCGTATAAAATCATTTAGCGCGTGAAAATATTAGGAAGTTAGACGGCTTGACTCATTTGGTGATTTGGTCCCTCAACGTGCGCTTCATTGTCTAATGGGTCACTTGGTCCCTAAACGTGCGCTTCATTGTCTAATGGGTCACTATTAACATTTTATTTTGCAACACACGTCTCTAAACATTGGTAGCATTGATGCATGGATTTCTCATGGGCGGTTTCTTTATCCACGTCGCGCTTCTTCCTTTGACTGTGTGTTGGGGGTTGGGGGGGGTGGGTGGAGAAATTTTGGGCCCTCACTTTTTAATAAAGTTTTTAGGCCTTTTTCAACCCAGTAAAATATCTAAACATATCCTTAATGTGACTTTAATTCAAATAAATAATTCTCTCTCATCATTTTCAAATATGAAAAATGGTTACTTAACCTAGCTACTTAGGAGTAATGAAAGTCGTCAAATGACTTTATTTGAACAACTCGCAAGGGTGAATCATTCAAAATCATCACTCAATCGCTCTAAAACAATCATGCGTAGTTTTGGGTCGTTCGATGATATGATTTACAAAAAAAAAAAAAAAAAAACAACCTCAACACAAGGTCATTTGAATTTTTTTCCTCAAAAAACCATAAAAAGTAAAAATTTTAACACATGAAAATATAAAATCACATTTCTCCTCCCTAGTGTGATTTCCTCTCCACACAACTTAAATGGTGAAAGCTAATATATATATATATATATATATATATATATATATATATATTGTTCTCCATACAATTTCAATTGTAAAATCTTGAAAAGCAGATATAAAGATAATGAATGAAAAATGGGTGTTTTGCAAGACTAAAATAAGGAAAAACAAGAAGGAAAGAAAAAGAAGATGAAATAATGAAATATGTGAAGAAAAAGGAAGAAGCCGCTTATAACCGTAGAAAACAAAGATAAAAAATAATAGAAAATAGTAAAGTTGATTAGTTCGAGGGCCAAAAGGGGCCATTTATACTAAGGTACTGGCAAAAAGCCATGAAAATAAAAAATCGTGATTACCCGAACCAAATAGGGATCGAAAATACCCGAACCAATGGGTCGATGGGGGCAAATATAGTTTGCTTATTTTTACGACCCGATTCGGTTTGGGGAAAAAAACCGAACTTGAATCATTTACTCGCTAGTTTCATGGAAATTTCCAGTTCGGATTGCTCGTGAGATAATAATTAATGAATTGTGCAACTACTTATTCACTGAAAGTCAGTTTGTTAGTTGAGGATTGGTTAGCCGCTGTAATCTTGCAATCAAAGCCTCAAGTTCGAGTCTTCTTCCATGTAATTGGTTTGCTTATATAGAAATTATAAAAAAACCATTTTGAAAACGGTTCAAAACCCCAAACCTAAACACCAACGGTTTGGTTCGAGCTATGGTTATGGATTTTAACCATAAGTTAGGTTCACCAGTTCAAAACCGAACAATCCCCAAACTGACCCCCATTGCCAACCCTAATTTATACCCATTTCCTCATCTCAATTCTCACCTATCTCTCTATTATTTATTTATTTTTAAGGCTTATCTTTTACCATTGCCCCCGAGATATTATTAATTTTTAATAATATATTTTTATCCAAGACTAAAATTCAAAGCTGGCCCACATAAATGCATACACATTGCGAGAGGATTAAACTAAAAATTATCATTCCACCCGCCACTTCGCCTAAGAGGGGCGGTGGACTCATACCATATTAATGTGTGAATATTTGCATATTTACATTTTAGATAAAAATAGCTAACTTCTCATTTTTACATAAATTAAGAAAAGGAGAAATTGGCACAAATGGTCAAAAAAAAATTTATTAATTGGTTTTTAGTCCCGACCTCAAAAAGAAACAAATGGGACCAAAAAGAAAAAAAAACTTTCGTTATGCGTTTGGTCCATTTGAGCCGGAATCCAATCCAATTTTTCAAGTCAAATTTTTGTTATTTTATCTTTTCTCCTACTGATATTTTGGTCATTGGACTTAAAATTAATTTGCAGCAAAAGGTTTTAACCTTTATGTATTATTACAATCAAAGTCCTAAAGTTTTGAAATATATGTACATCAGGTCTGTAAAATTTTAATTAAATTGTATAATTTTAGGAAAATATGCATAAATGGTTAAAAAGTATGATTCACTGTAATTTAGTCCAATATAAAATAAAAAAGGTAGCCTTGATTGATGAAAAAAATTGGTGCGCATTTGATCTAAATGGATGGAATTCACTTATTCTTGGTGTTAATTATTTCAATTTTTGCTATTTTGCCTTCTTTTTCCAAGGGGCATTTTGGTTCTAGCTCTAACTTAGGGTAAAGTGCACAAAATGTCCTAACCTTGGGAATTACAATTAGGTCTTAATATATATATATATATATATATATATATATATATATATATATGTCCAAAATTTTAGTCAACTTGTAGTATAATTTTACCTTTCATTTTTTATATATAGTTATTAGGTTTATAATTATTTTTATCAAACTAATTAAAATTTTTTACATATAATAGCATTTATTTGCATTAATATTATAATTTGGCAAAAAATTTAGTAAAACTAGTATTATACCTTCATTAATGTCAAGTGATCTAAAAATTTAAAGCGCCGCAGTACATGTGGTCGGGTATATACAAAATATCAAATTGATCAAAGGTTTATACAATTTTTTTGAATTTTTCTACACTAAATTTTCAATTTTTTTTGGCCCGCACGGGCTACAACTCGTGCGAGCCCGGGCCTAAATCCTCATGTGGCAATGTATAGGGAGATTATGATTTGTTTAAAATAATATCAAAACCTACGAATTAAAATAATGCTAAAACTACGAAGGTTAAATCATGGGTGAAATATATGAAAATATTTTGATCCCACAGAGCATATTTTTGTAAAAGAAATCATATGTGTTTTATCATAAATATTTGTGATTTATGTGATAAACCATATGTGATTTACTGTGCGGGTATAATCGATACAGATTCTAGAAAATGGCTGCGAAAATGTATTAAAGTTTGAATTAAATAAAAAATTTATTTACTGATCATTGAACTCCTAATGCATATTATTTGCTTAAAAATCTATTGAAAAACTATCACATTTTTAATATAGTAAAAATAAATAAATAAGGTTTTTATTTAATATTTTAAATTAGCAATAAAAATAGTTTTTTAAAATAAAATCATCGCTGCCAAGTAGTGTTGGCAATGGATCGGGTTCGGATCGGATACTGCCTAATCTGAAATCCAAATCCAAATCAAATCATTTCGATCCAAATCCAAATTCCTTCGGATCGGATTAGGATCGAGAGCAGACCGGACTCGGATCGGATCAAGAAAAATCCAAATACTATCTGATATGTGCAGTATAGATTTTTATAAAAATAAAAATAATAAAAATAAATAAAAATAAAAATAAAAAATAAAAATAAAATCGAATTCGGATCGGATCGAGATCGGATCGGGCCTGATCCGGGCTCCAAATCCAAATCAAGGCTTTGGATCGGCCGATCCACGGATGCGTCGGATAGAGGAAAAAATCGCTCCATTCTGATCGGGTATTCATCTGATTCTGATCTGATTGATTTTTCTCGCCATCCCTACTGCCAAGGTAGATATTGTGACAAGTTGAAATTTCAACTCTCTATTAATTATATATATATATATATATATATATTAAAAATTAAAAATATATAAAAGTTAATTTTTATTTTTAAAAATAATTCAAGTACTCTATGTAATTTATAATTTTAACCTTATAATATCACATTTTCATTAGTGCTTTTATATAGTTCATTTAAAATTATATGTTATAATTCCCAAATTAAAAATTTATATAAAAAATTAAAATGTTACATAAAAATAAAATAAGGAAAAAATACTAAGGAGAAAGTAAATTATAAATTAAATAAGGAAAACAAAATAATAAATATATATTTAATATTTGTTTTCAAAATAAAAGTTTCTTTGGTTTTAAATAGATGGGTCACCTACTGTCTTTAGATCATAGCGTAACGCACATACGCCTACTTAATGCAGACTCTGTGCTTTTTTTATTTTTAATATAAAGATTGAGACAGCGTATATTTTTATTTTGAATCAACAATTAAAAACAAATGTTATTATTGTAAGAGGGTGATAGGATTCAATTTTTCTTACTTCTTCTCACATTTTTTATCTATCTTTATTAATTCTTTCTTTTGATGAAATTAATACATATCCAGTATATTTCATGTGAGGCCTACATGCTTATTACACAATCTCCATAATTCAATTCCATCCATTCTACTCTCATCTTTTACATTACATTATTACATAAAAATCTATATAAAAAAATCAATCCTAACACCTATTGTATGTCCATAAGAATTTTTAATAGAGCAACATATTACGATAAAAAATATACTCACGTAAAAATATATATAAATAAAATGCTGAAAAAATAATAATAATAAAACCAAAACCCCTCCCCGCAGCCCACGCCAACCCCAACACCCCCGCCTACCCCACAACACCGCTCCAGCACATTTGCAAAACCAGTGTGGGCCGGCGCGCAGCTAACCACACCCGCCCCCACCGCTATCTACCGCACAAGTAACCACTTCAATTCTCACCAATAACCACTGCTCTTTCGCCCCCAAAACACCGACACCTGCAGCACCTCAACCTCCCCGACCTCATCCACTCCATCTACTTCAACCTCAACCTCAAACACTCCAAAAATCCGTTCCGAATAGGGCGATTTCTCACCAACGAAGAGCTTGAAAAAGCTACGAGATCTCGAAAAATTCACCTACCACCACGAACTGCAATCTGGATTGCTATTAGTGCGATGCGATGCGTGAAAGAAAAAATCGACTTAGAATGCCTCTGGAAGAATGCCTCTGTGATTGTATTCAACAATAAACTTGTATACAAGTTTGACTTTGATTTACTCCCAACATTAAACCTTTATCTCCACAAGAATGCCTCTGCGTGATTGCATTCAAATTTGGCTTTGATTTTACTATCTGTTGTTAGGCGTGCTAAAGCGGGATGGAAGCTGCGTGGGTTGGCGAGGTGGGGGTTTTTGGTCGTGGGGTGGCTGGGTTTGGGGTATTATTATTATTTTTAAAATTATAATTTAACTAAATTTTTTTATTAATATAAATACATTTCAAACTTTAGTATTTAATTGTAATAATACTTAAAGGTTAAGACCTATTGTCGAATTAATCTTAAATCAAATGACTCAAAATGTCATAAAAAAAGATAAAATAGTAAGAATTTGACTTAATTAATGGCAAAATTGGATCGATTCCGCCCTCCAAATCTGGATCAACATAGGCACCAAAATTTTTTGGAGCTTTGCGCTACCTTATTTAATTCTCGGCTAAAAATGCAACAAACTAACTTTTTTGGATTATTTGCTCCAATTTTCCATTAAAGCTCAATATTTTTTTTTATAAATGTGTAATTTCATAATATTTTTCTATTATTATATCCTTATATTTCATTATTATTCAATTTTATTATTTTTTTATTTATTGATTACAATATATATTTTATTGATTACAATAATATATATTAAATAAAGATATATAAGAAAATTAAAAATTAATTAAAGAAAATGGATTTGACTATTATTTTTAAAACGGATAAAAAAAAAAGTAAAATAAAATAATACAAAGTTATCTTTAATGGGACGAAAATTGTGTTCGTAAAGTATCTTTCAAAAAATGAAATTATAATTCTACCTTAATATCGTGAGAGATTATTCCCATTTTTTTTTTTTTTTTTTTTTTTTTTTTTTTTTTTTTTTTTTTTTTTTTTTTTTTTTTTTTTTTTTTTTTTTTTTTTTTTTTTTTTTTTTTTTTTTTTTTGAGAATAGTTTTATTATTGCAAAAGTTCAATAAACTTTCTAAATTTTTTTCAGTAAACTATAATTTATAATGTAATTATTACTATTTACAAGTATAAAATAAATTAAAATATGAATCGATCCAATTAAAAAGATTATTTGTGGTAAATTGTTAAAATAATTATTCTTACTTCGTATTGAATTTTTTTTGGGTATTATTAATTTTTTATACCTTTTGGTTACACAATTTTTTAAATTGTAACGGTGAGTTCGTGGATTGACTGTTCTTTCTTCGTACTTTAAATTTTTTTCCTTGGAATATTTATTTTTTGTACCAAAATGTTCACTTGTTCCTCATTGGTCTAATTAATACTTTAATCATGAATCAATGTTATTAGTTACACAATATTGAAGTACGTAGAAAAGTTAAAAAGTATAAATTGTATCCTTATTCTAATTGTATTATAATAAATTATTGAATGAATGTATATGGAAAAAAGAAAGGACTATTTACGTGGGCCACCAAAGAAAACAAATTATTTCAAAAGTTTACCTTCAATACTAAATTTTGGAAAAGGAGTACTAAATACTAAATTATTTTAAAAAACACTTAAGTAAGTAGTAACAACTTAATTAATGTATTAAAAAATCCTTAATTAATATTTTTTCGTAAATTACGTATGTGATATTTAGAACTTAAGAATAACTTTGATCAACCAATCATACATTGGAGAAATCATTAGTTAGTACAGTCACTGGTAGTTTTGGGCTCTAAAAAAATTTAATATCCATCATTCGTCGTCATGATTACTAATAGAGTAAGCTTCAAAGATCTTTGAATTTTAATATCATTAATTACGTTGAATGTAACAATTTATACAACCGCAAATAAGATTACTCTTCTAAAATGGTATAAATTATATTTGCTTGCAGAACCTCATTATAGTTCTGACCATAAATTACACAATTATTGTCAGGAATTTGGTTACATCTAATGCAACGTTATAAGATGTCATGCTTCAATGTGCACGACAAAAACAAATGTTTAATGATTTGAAAACATTAATTAAATTAAACATATAATTTCCTAGAAATTTAATTTTAGTACTTCAACAAAGTAATTATAATGAAATAGAGGAATCAAAATGCAAATGACTAACTTGCAAATGCCAATTTCCCTTTGGTAAAAACGATTTAAAATTATTTAAAAATGAATTAAACATGAAAAATTGGTCTCACCTGCACCAACTAATTCTTTGATAAATCTCTTGTCTCACTTTGAGTAAAGTGAATTATTAGTCGCTTAAAAAAAAAGGTAGATCATTGGTAAATTAATCTTCATCACATTTATCAAATAATCTAATGTTTCACTGTTCATTATCAAAAATCAAATAAACAAATTAACACATGTAAGCATCTGCCCAACAACCGCGTATTAAATTGTTATTAGTGTAATCTTTATTTTTAAATTCAACAATTTGCTGCAACGTTCCACCAAGTCCGCGTCAGAAAGATATGATTAACCAAATATAATAATATAGCAATGGTACTCAGGTTTAAAAAATTCTTAATTAATGAATTGACACGATATGCTTCTCAAGTATATACTTAGGTCTTTATTTTGTGAAATAAATCGTAATAAAAATTAAATTTTCTGTGTAGTGTGACCCGAGCAAATTTTAATAAATTAAGTATTATTTAACTAATATATGTAATTTCCAGAAAATTTGTCAAAGATCAAGATATATTTTAAAAGTCTCAAATGATGATATCACAACTTCTTGTCGTTGAGACTTGAAAAAATCTTAATTGAATATACATCAAGATTTTTAGAGAGTATTAAAAGTTTATAGTAAATACACAAAAATCGTTTAAGTCCTTGCAGCAAATTTTTATAAGGATCAACTAAATACGCCCTCTTAGATATACACTAACAAAGAAAATAACTTATATATACACTAATAAAGAAAATAAACTTATATTTTGGATCGCGTAAGGGACTAAAAGCAGCCGAGGAATGTTCCAAACCGCTGGCGTGCCATAGTTATGGCAATCCGGGTATTTTTCAATCGCATCTGATACATTGGGAAAATCATTTCAGGATTACATGCTTAGACTGAGCGTGAAATGGCTAGTGGTTTGGAAAATTTTCGGCGAACCGTTCTTCCCAAAGTCAAAGTTTTAGCGAAAAAATTTTGATTTTGAGCAAAATGGCGTCCTTTAAAAAATTTCGGTATTGCTGGAGCTTAGTTTCCAGCGTCTTTATTCTAAATGCAGTGCCGATTTTCGATAAATATGGTATGTGATTGAGCTTCTTTGAAAAGTTACATAATTATGACGCGCACCTAAATGTATTACGATTATTATCACGGAAAATAGTCGATCCTAAGAGAGAATCAGTTAAACTCTAAACACCTCTGCTACTTTCTTCTTAACTTTCTTTCTCCTTATCCCATGAAGATATCTTTGTATTTTTATTTTAGTCCCAGTCATAATAAAGATATGTCCCGCTTTTCGTAAGTGAAGATAGTTAAAATATTAAGTTTTTATATATCACTTATTTAATGTATGCATTTTTGATAATAAATAAAATAATAATTATAGTGTGATAATTAGTAAGTTAAATGGTATATTAGGAAAATATTATTACGTTTTTACTTTTACAATAAATATTAATTGATATTTTTTAAGTTGTGTAAAAAAATCGAATAAAGCTTATCTTTCTGGGATGGGGATTGCTAGAAGTCTTCCCCAAAATTATGGGACCTCACGTCAATAAGCCAATCAGAGACTAGCCAAATTAAAAGAATAATTGGACTGATTGAGATAAAAATATTGTTATCTATTTATTAGGTCATGAAAATGTGACGGGTATGCTTTAATAATTACATGGACAAATCATGAATAATAAAAAAAAAAAAAACCAAACAACTATTTAATTTAATATGAATGCTGATCAAAACTCCAAATAGCAGTGGCAAAAATCAGGGACTAAAATCAATTTCATGAATAAATAAACAACGAATATAATTCTCATTTGTAGAAAAGTCTGAGTTAACAATTATCTCTCATAAAAGTGGAGTTCTTTAATCTTTACAGGCACACACATTCTTTCTCTCATCAAAAGTTCTCTCAATACAGATCCCAAAACAAAAGCAAAGAAAATGGAAGTTGTTGGTGCTGTTGCTGGAGAAAACAGCGAAATTTCTCTTGGAGAAGCTGCTTGCTGAGGACTACAGTCTTCTACGAGGTTTCGAAAAAGATTGGATCAACCTTAAAACTTACCTGGCAATGGTCAATGGAGTTTTGGAAGATGCTCAGAGGCGGACAATTGAGGATGATCAAGCCGTCAAGATATGGCTCAAGAACCTCGAGAATGCTGCATACGATGCTGACAATACATTGGGCGAGATCAGATATGAATACTTGTGACGTAAAATGGAGGGCGAATATGAGGTTGGGCCAAAGGGGTGGTTCCTCAACGCATCCCTGCTTGTACCAGGTTGACATTTAAATGCAAGATGGCTCTGGAAATAAAGGACGTAAATGCCAATTTCAAAGGATTAACGACCAGGCTGACAGCCTTGGGTCTAAAGAGAGTCAGAAGTTATCCTCTTACCAAAGACTCTAGTGATTAGGGGAGACTACTAGCATAATAGTTGATCCAGTCATCATTGGAAGACAGAGTGATGAAAATGCAATCCTGGAGAAGATAATCTGCTCAACTTGCAATGATGTCCTTTCAGTCTTTCCCATAGTTGGTACATGGGAGGGCTTGGAAAAAGACTACTTTAGCCACTTAACATCTTCAATCACCAAGATACACAAAACCATTTCTACCAAAGATTGTGGATGTGTGTATCCGAAAGTTTTTGATCAAAATCACGCTTTTCAAAAAGAATCCTTGAATTAGTGCGTGAGGATTTTCATGGAGTTAACTGAAGGTGTAGATTCGGAAGGTTGGGGAAAAATTGAAAGGAAAAAGATGCTTGCTTGTTCTCGATGATCTGTGGAGCGAAGACAAAAGGCATTGCAGGATGGTCCGGTAACACTCTGTTGGGAGTTAACTCAATGAAGGAAATCACGATTATTGTCACGACGGCTTGGCCAAATGTGGCATCACTTGTGAATCCTAGCGCCCATTGATCCGTATGACTCAGCAATGTTATCGGACGAGGATTGTTGGTCCATAGTCAAAGAAAAAGGGCATTTGAAGGTTAGGAAGCGATGCCAAAAGCTCAATTTGAGGAGCCATTGGAGAGGGGATTGCTCGCAAATGCTCAGAGGCCTTTGCCATTATTAGCCAAATATGATGGGGGGTGTTACGGCGAGAAAGGGAATAGATGATTGGGAATCAATTCTACAAAAAGTGCTTTCAAATCTCGAAGAGAGGGGAGAAAGGGAGTGATGCAAGTCATGAGGAGTAAGCTATGATCGCTTACCTCATTAGTGAATCGGTGAAAAAATGTTTTGCCCTCTTTGCTCGGTTATTTATTAAGGATTACGATCATGAACAAAGATGACTTAATACTTCTCTGGATAAGTGAAGAATTTCTTCCAAATGATCCAAGAAGTGATATGGAGACTGCTCGGCAAAAAAGCATTTTTAATGTGTTAACTTTGCCAAAATTCATTCTTCCAAGAGGCCCGCTGAGGAGGGACGAGTCTGCGGGAATATCAGAAAGTTGCAAGATGCCGCGATCTTGTCCATGATCTTGCAATCCTGGGTCTCAAACTTCCGAGAAACTTCTAATGATATGGTAAGATCTCACTCTTGATGACATCCTCATGTTAGAGCACCTTGTAGCAAATTCAATTGGAGAGATGACACAAAGGACAAAAGAGAGAGCAAGTTACTCTTCATGCGTTGATCTTTGAAAAAGTAGAGTACAACATAATGTATTTTTTCGTACTTCAAGCGGTTGCATACTCTATGTAAGCTATGTGGTCGCGGCGGCTATTGAAAAGAATTGCCGAACTCCATTGGCAAGTTGATCCATTTGAGATATCTCGGCGTTTGAAAATCAACTCCCGAAATTGCCAAGATCTATTTGTAAGCTCTTCCATTTGCAAACCAACGATGATTAATATTGCTGCTTCCCATTCAAAAGCTTCCTAAAGATATCACGGTTCCTTATTCATTTTAAGGCATCTTTTACTTAGATGGTAATCAAGATGATTTTGAGATGCCACCTGAAATTGGAAGATTATCTTGCCTTCAAACATTAACACTATTTTTGTGTGAGCAACAAAAGAAAGGTTGTGGAATTGTGGCGAGTTGGGAGAAATTGAAGAACCTTAAGGGCAAACTACAAATAAGGAATTTGGAATTGGTTGCTTAGCAACAAAGGAAGGCGAGGAAAGGCGGATGTAGTGGAAAGTTGGGCTTTATACGTTACACTTTCATTGGAACGACAGGGAGAGATACCAATGTCACTTTGAGAAGTGACATCAAGCTTGATAAAGTATTCTTGAAGGCCTTGACCTCATATATGAAAATCTAAAGGAGCCTAGCAATTGGAAGGATTCCAAGGTAGAGAGAAAACTTCCATTATGGACTAGAAATATGAGAAATTCTACAAAGGCGTTGGCGGTGGCAAGCTGGATTACATTGGATAAAGCTGATCGAGTCGAATTTAGATATGCTGCTACCAAGTTGAGAGAAATCGATGCTCGGTCACCTCGCACTCCTCAAGAATTTAACACATTAAAAGTGCACTCCAGAGTGAGAAGTATAGGATTGTCATTCTCACTGGGTTTGGCGATGGGCAGAGGAACAAGGAGTCTCATTCCCCTCACTTCTACATCTGGAAATACTGGGAAATGGGAGAACCTTGAAGAGTGGGTAGAACCCACTTGAAAACAACAGGATCATTGCAAGTACTTCCAAGCCTTGAAAACTTTATTGTATCGGATGTGAAAAATTGAGTCATATTCCCTTCACGGAGAAATTTTATCAGACCTCACGCTTCAAGAGTGGAAATTTCATATTGTTGGTTTGGAGGAATTACATGATGATCTATATGTAACCTTGAGTTCCTCTTAAGACATTGCTTGAATAATTGGTGTGGAAATTTGCTGATTAATTCATCCATGTCAAGATGGAGAAAAAGGCCTCTCTTCCCTTCAAACATTACACGTTTCTTATTGTGAAAATATCACTTGGTTTAATAAATTGAAGTGGAATGGGATGCCTTGACAGTTTAAGAACACTAGGAGTTACAGGATTTCTCAACTCAATGGAATTTAGTACATTTGAGGATTCTTTTGATGGAATCAACAAATAGAAATCCTTCGAGCATTACGATTGTATGGTAACGAGGCGTTTGGGTCTCTCTACCATGTCATTGGCATTCAACATCTTACTTCTCTGAAACAATTACACTGTATTGTCAGATTTGGAATGGAAGCATTGCCCGATTAGTTAGGGAATTTGTCGTCTCTTGAATACACGATGATATCTGATTGTTCAAAGGCTTGGCATCTTCCTTGTGAAGGCAGCAGATACAACAACTCACTGGTGCAAATTAACAACGCTCATAAGCATATTGTTTTGTCCGGGTTGTTGGCGGAGAAAGAGGTGCAAAGGAAGGCGGAGGTACTGATTAACGGTGGCCAAAGATTTCTCATATTAAATCAGGATAGATATCAATTGATGATGTTACTTCACTCAACATCAGGAGGTTGTTTGAATATATGCATCGGCCAAACAAAGTAGCGCAATTCAATTTCCTAATATTTACTTTACTTAAACTTATTTGCTTCAATTTATTATTGTTTATTCATTATATCAAACTTATTTGGTTATAAATTGTAGGTTGTAAAAGAATAGATAATCTTTAGCGGACATGGATTCTTGAGCCTCAGTTGATTGTGATGATTAAATAGTTATTGCTCAACTCACGCCCTTTGTTTATCACTTACTTATAATTCTGGAGTTATATAATAATTAAATAGTTATATGATTCTTGTATACTTTACGATTGAAACCATTTCGTGCTAGCCAATTCCGTGAAATTTTGTTCATTGTGTAATTAATTTAGTGTCTTGGAGTTTATAAACATTTGTGTTTATTAATGTGCTAGTGTTATTCACAACCCACGAGGATGTGTTTTGGAATGAAAGCATTGCCACGATTGGTTAGGAGAATTTGTCATCTCTTGAAACACTTACACGTAAGGTCTTGTATAAATTTAAGGCATCGTCCTCGGAAGAGCGCCAATGCGCAGACTTCACCAAATGCAGAAATATGGATACAAATATATTCATTAGTGACTCCGAGTTTGCCTTCAATATATGGGGGGAAATGTCACGAGCATTTAGAAAGCCGACAAGATTTGGATTGGGAAGAAGGTTGGCATGTTGCTAAATTCTTCCATCTCCAATTAAGTTTAATTCAGTTTTTAATATTTGCTTCACTTGATAGTTTTATACTGCTTTAATTTGTTGCTTGTTCATTATATTAAACTAATATGATTATTGTATGGTAGTAAATAATTGTTAATGCTGCACGGCATATGGTTGAAGAGCCCATATTGATTGTGTTGATTAAGTAGTCATCATTCAAGTTACCGTCCTTTGTTTTTATCACTTATATATAATTATTCATACAAACACTTTTTAGTACTTGAAGCCATTTCGTACTAGCCATTCTATGAAATTTGTTTACTGCACAGCTTAGTATTACATGTAAGCCTATTTGCATTAGGTGGAGCTAGGAGGCGGGTGGTGGTAGCCCCCCCTCGGCATCTGACGGGGAAACTCTGTTTGTTCGCGCCCTCGTGAAATTGAGGTTCTAAAAAAATTTTTCTTTTATGTTTTGTGTTTAATTTTTTTTTAGGCCTCCAATGTAGTTACTTGAGTTTATAGCAGTCCATGTTTATCCCAGCGTTAACTAGTTTTATTATTAATCCCACAAACACAATAATATATCCTCATATTAGATTATTGTCAAATATATGCTTTTAGTGTTGCTTTAACTTTGGTGACCAGTTAATTAATATAATCAATATTAATATTAATTAACAACCGATCTATAAATAAGTAGTCAAAAAGAGCGCTATAGAATGAAGCAATATATTTTTGTTCTAAAGGGTATATACGTGATCATAAATCTCTATAACAGAAATTTGGTATTTGAAATTAGTAAAGAAGAAAAGAGAATCTTAACAGTTATATCTATAATGAAAAAATATGAAATCGAATATTAGACAAAATATGGTTTTTATATTTTGGAATAAATAACACCACTTCTTTGAGAGTAGTAAATATTTTTTGCTCTACATTCTCTCTACTTTGATAACACTTTCGAAATTATATTATTTAACAATGTTAACCTTTCTTCCAATTAACATTTTTAATCTACATCATGTTTATTAATTTTGTAGGAATTAATAGGTTGGTTGCTAATACTATGTTAAAATTCTACACCAAAAATGAAATAAAATCAATTAAATAATATTTTCATTTACAATGATTATTATTATTATATTAATAAAATCAAGAGCTATAGATTTTGATACAAAATTTGGTGTAATGGGGTTGTACGAGAGCAAGGAGTTGACGGACTATGTAAGATGTGCACCATTTTTTTACGTAATAGTGGAATAAAAAATGGTAAAAAGATTTTAAGATGTCCTATAGATCGATAGTCATGTATTCCGTTTCCTTTTTCAGTTCAAACTCTAAAATATTAGCATGTCTTTTGTTTCATTATAATTTTGCTACATTGAAGAAATTTATTGGCATTACTTCCAGAATTTTTCATTGTCATTTTCTTTTTTATTTTATTATTTTTATTTAATTACATTTTATCATCTACATTCTCCAAAACTGAATAATTCTTTTATGTCAAAAATTCAAAAATTTGGGAAATTTAAGCAAGCCAACAAATTCAATGACAAATATTCTTTTAAGTATTTCCAAAATTAGAAAATTTGTCTAACTCTTAACTCAAATACTAAATTTATACTTGTTTTGTTTGCTTACAATGTTCTTTCTCCAGGTTTCAATGATGTTCTAGATTCTCCTAATACACAATTTTTCACTTAATAATAGCATGTGCATCACGAGGGTTACTTAATGGGTTAGAGTTAAAACCCTCCAATGCTATTAAAAACTTTTACAATGGTGCTTTCAATTTGCTTGATTGGAAATTTAATTGGTCTCTCAACTCTTATTGAACTAGTCCAAAAGGTTCCTCAATGCCAATCAAATTAACTTTTGTTAAATAAGAGAGTAATAGTGACTTAAAAAATTACCAAAGCGAACCCCATATCTTCATTTCCCTATACTTGGGTCACATAACACATTTCTTTATAGATAATTAGCAAAAAACCTTTGTTGGACTTTTCTTATCCAAAAATAAAAAATGATATGGAGTATGAGTTAACATGAAAATTGATTTTTATTTTTAATCAAGAAAAAATGGATTGATGACTCAAAGTTAACAAAAGACATATCAATCAAAGATAGCTAAAGATCATTTTGCCAAATTTTAAGTCAATAATTTTAAGCATGTAAGTTTTAAAACAAAGTTTTAATTAATTATAAACTGTAAGTTTTTAGTCATTATTTTATCCATTTGTATTTTTTTAATAATCCTCTTACTACAGAATTTTTTGGATAATGGTTTACACATTACAAAGGTAGATATATTCACATCAAAATATATCATTAAAGCATTTAAAGCATGATGATAAATCGATTCCAATCTTGATATGAAGTGATGGGCTCACATGAGCAGAATCTAGATGTGCATTTTAGGGCTACCATAACCATCATGCGTGACAATGATAAAAGAATTAAAATAAAGAGAAAGCATAACAAGTCACAAGGTGGATAAACCAAACTACTACATAAGAGGGTGTAAATACCTTATTTTGTTTAATATTTACATTGTTCAAACCACGTTGACCTCATGCTAGAAATTTTAGAATTTACAATTGTGGTTCAACAATTTGCAGATTTTTACCCCAAATTTTGGTTTTATTCTCATTTCCACTTTAATACTATTATTGAATTAGATTTCCTCCGTGCCTTTGCATGGAGAAGGAGACATATATCCAAAAATATAATTTAGAAATGACAAATTTTGCAACGCCATAAAATTTTTTGGAATGGAGATCCGAGGAGTTTTCAGAATGTACCCAACCTATTAACTATAAATATAAATTATATTTTTTAAAATTAAAAAGTTTAAGATAAACAAAAAATATTTGTGTAATGCCCATATGAATTCATCTCAAATATGTAAGTGTTTCCGTATATGATTTCATATGTGGCGTGTATGTGACTTCGTATCACGGTGGGCGAAATAAAGATGCTTTGATGTGATGAAGATGTATACAATATGTTTCTGTGCGTGTTTATAAGTACTGTATGGGATGCCCTGAATCTATTCTGACCTTTGAAATCATGAAAAATGGGAAAAATTCCGGTAGAAACTAATTTACTACGGTCCCTACCACATAGTTTGGATTCTGACCGTAAATGTCAAGAGGAAGAGGTGAAAGATTTTCCCGGAAGGAAGTACAGTTCTGGTATCAATTTGAAGAGAAATGAAGAGGTGAAAAACTTTCGGAGAGAGTTTTATCACTGGGTGAAGTAAAGGTGGAGTGATCACGGCGTATTGGTCGTATTCTACTTGCTTGGTAATTTATGAGTATCTCGACCAGTGAATTTGAGAAAGGAAGATGGAGTGAAGATTCTGAGAGACAAAGATCACGGCCATAAGGAAATTTGATTCGGCATAACCATCCGAAGGTTATGTATAATTTCGTCGGCAAGAAACTTGATTTAAGCTTTTCTCAGCCACTTCTTGCAGATTTATCTTCACCAAATTCGATCCCCTAACACCCTCATACACCCAAAACCACTCCCCAAGCTCCCAAGCTCATATTATGAATTTATAAGATACATATTTGCCATCAAAGTTATGCAAAGAAGAGAAGAAAGAAAGGAAAGAGAGGAAAAGAAAAGGGAAGGAGGAAGCTTTGGGCACCTCTTTGCTATGGTTTCTCCTATGACAAGGTGGAGCAATAGATGTGTTACATGTGTGTAGAAAGTAAATACATGCTTTTAATTGGATTTATAAGAGTTTATGTTTATGAAGTTCATGAAAGAAGGCAGAGAGCATACTAGTACGACTTCCTTGCTTTTATGATTATGTTTGTGACATATGTTTTATGATGTATATGTGTACACATGACCTATATGATCCTCCATGCCTCACACCATAAAAAAAAAAGAAAAGGGTTGCTTTATCTGAAAGCCATAAAGACTATGAAGATTAAAGAGATAAAATTAATATGGTTATATGTTGAATGACCAGATTGAGACTAACTTGCTTCCATGATATGTTTAATGAGGTTGGGCACTCTCGCTGGCATTATGTAGGAGAGAAGGAGGCGGTTATTACGATGTGAGAGAAGATGTATTATTGTTGCTTGATATACCCCTTACATTGAGATATGAGTTGGAATGCTTTGTTATTGTAGAGAAAGGAATGATGATGATGATGCATTTGTTTCAGCGTTGGCGTGTTATGTGTTAAATGCCTAATGTCTTATATCACTCATTGCCCATGAAGCTTTGCATATATGGTATGTAACTTGATGGCGATAAGCTATGTAAGCGATACCAAGGCTTAAGAGGTAAAAAGACTCACACGATCATGTCATAAACTTCATATGAGTATATGAGGTTCGTTACTAACATGTTTACAAATATGTAAAGAAAGGTTTGTAGCCGAGCAGGGGATCTAAAAGCCCACCGAATATGTTGGCCTAATGGAGATCTAAAGCCCCACATATGTTACAAGGCCCGACCAGGTATTATGTGAAATGTTTTAAATGGAGCCAATGCAGAATGCGTGATGACTAGCAACAAGGCCCGAAAGAAAGAAAAGAAAAAGAATGTGACTTATATGCCATTTCATACATTACATTTGCATCTATTTCTCATTGAGTCTTTATGACTTTCATTATGTGTGCGTTTATGTCTTTGGAAAGGTATGACACATGTTATGTCGATTGGAAGTTGTGAAAGAGTCCTCCAAGTCGAAGGTGTGGGAAGGCGTGTGAGGAAAAAAGGAATGCCTAACGATTACGGCTATATATGTTAAATGTAAAGTCCAGAAACCCTGCACATGTTGATATGCAAAAATAAGCACAAGCTTCGGGGTTTCATATATACGAATGTATCCATGGAAGTAACGCTTGTCGGCCCTAGGGTCCACTTGCATGCTATGTATGTTAGTGTAATGCGAGGAGGTTTATAATGTTAATGAAATATCCAGTACCACGTAGCAAGTAAGAATAGCCATGTATTACCGATGTATGCTTATATGGTAAACTAGAGGGGACATTACAATTTGGATATTTTAAAATGAAAAATATTTGAAGCCCATAAATTATAAATCCATGATGGAAAGTGTACTCACCGCGTATCTCATTCACATTTATTTGTTAAAGAAAAAAATTGGATGTGAGAAAAAAATTGCATTGTGGATCAACTTCTAGGTTGGGTCTACAATCTGACCCGGCCCACTTCTAGGAAACCGACCCTAGAACTCCACTGAGAGTCGAGGGTAACTCTATCAGCTCATGGGTCTAGAGGATTTGGGTCTTATACATTAATTAATTTCTTCTTGTTGATTTATTATTAAAGAAAATTAAATAAATAATTTCTTATTAAGTTTATTTTTATCTATATGATTATAAAATTGGAAAATCAACCTAAATTTTGTGAGTTTTTATGACATTAACAATTATAATTATAATTTTTAAAATAATAAATAATGCGAATCAGCATTAAACCATCTTTTAATTGATCTCTGCGAATCTAGTATTTTAATAGTTGTATTCTGCAATTGATTCTTTTCAATTTTTTGCTGATTATATAGCGAAATAAAAATGGAAATCACCAGCCAACTTGTTTAATTAATTTTTTGTTGTCAAAATAAATTTATAGAATTGTTGAAATAGAGATTTTAATTGATAATTAATAAGGTCTATGTATTAACTTAGCGATATAATGGGTTAATTTCTACATTGGCGGTTTGCATATATTTCAATACACCTATGCTATGTTACTTAGTCGAGTAGAAAAAATATTCCACTTTTCAGTATACTGAGACAGGCATAACAGCAACAACTTTATATCAATCGCAATAAACTTCCAGTTTAAGAATGCAAAAGCATACCATGTGATGCTTTGTCACTTTGGAAAAATGGATATACCTCAAATAAGAAATATGTTAGGAGTTGCGATTAAATTAGGTTCCAATTTGAAATTTCATAACAAACTTCAGTCCAGGAAAGAAGGAAATGGAAGGAATATGGCCACATATTTTATATAAGTCAATTAATATTTTTGAAAATTTAGAAATCTATACTTAGAGGGCTTGTTCTTTTGCAACAAGTTGTTTGAAAAATATATGGATTTACTTTCAAAAAGCGTGTTAGATGTTTGGTTTGAAAAATTGAGAAAAATATATTAAAATATAAAGTAATTAAATGAGTGACAAATGATGATAGAGAAAAAGTTAATGGGAGTTAGTAAGAAAAAAGATGGTGGGGAGAACAATACCAAAATTTGAATATATATATATATATGTGTGTATATATATATGTATTAATTTCAAAATCACTCAAAGTAAATTTATATGAAAAATACCAATTAAATTGTATGAGTTTAGGAAACCCTACAAATTATTTAGCATGTGTTTGCCCTCATTGAATGGATGAGATAGAAATAGGCGGATGTGGATGGATTGTGGGAGATGGAGATCATGTGATTGATTTTAGGGATGATGAATCAAATTTTGAAAAGAAATAAAATAATAATTATTGCAAATGAAAAGAATGAGTGTGAAGCAATATAAATAAAATAATAACAATTTTTTAATTACAGAAAAATACAAAGTTTTTAATAGGAAAAAATGATTTTGGTTTATTTATATATAGATAGATGAATGGTGTTATCACCTTACGAATTATTCGACATGCTTCTTCATAACTTAATATATTGATTTCTAAAAAAATATAAAATTAATAAAATAATGATTAGAATATATATAAGCTCATTCACTTTATTTGCTTACAGTACCGTTGGAGGAATATTAAATCACGTGCGTAGAAGAAGATATGGGGAAATAAAAATATTCTGTGTGACTTCAAATTGAATTAATTTATTTGCTAGGCTGAAGTATCATATTTTGCATTTTGAGTTATATGGACCATGCTTTGATTAAATTGAAAATATTTAATTTGTAACGACAAAGAACCACTTAGTTGAGAAGTTAAATTCAGGTGAAAAATTTTGTCTAAAAAAAATTGCAAAATAAGTTTTGTTTATCTGAGTTGAATACTTGAATTTTTATAATACAATGCACTTGGCTTTGCACATGCACATTTCATTTTTGTGTTGGTCATTTTACAAATACGACAATAATTTTATTACCTCTTTAGATAAAACTATATTTACACTATATAAAAAGGAAGGACGAGTGTAGATAGTTTTCTCCTTATATATATATATGTATATATATATATCACTTTCAATATTTTTAATTTACTCTCTAGTGTTTAATACTTTTTTAGTACACATTTAGGATACCTTTGGTTAGCAACTAATTTTGATGTAACCAATGATATTATTATTTGGAAGAATAGAAAAACGTTGATAGATGAGAAGTTGTAGCATCGAGAAAGCAATACAATTTTAAGTACTCGAAAATGTAAATGTCAGAAATATATCTTATGTCATTGAAAGGCATATAAAAATCACTTGCAGGAGCATCCTATGAGCCATGAAAGAAGATAGATCTGAATTATTTCGGAAACAATTTCTTACTGTAATAAATTATGATAAAAAATTAATTTTTAAGTTTTCCATGTAATATGATGTTCTCCTAATATATATGGTTTATAATCTTATCTTGTCTATTGATGTTGAGAAACATAAAGTACCTCCACGAAGAAAATTTTAGAGATTCTTGAGAATTGCTTTCGTGTACTACATTCAGAGAAGCTATGCTTTGTCAATTGTCAATATTAAATAAGAAAGATTATTTTACCTTAAAAAAATAGTATTACTTTGTGTGAGTGACAAGGAAGATTACAGTCGAGATTGATGAAGTTGTGAGAATTGAAGAATCTTAATTGGAGAATAGATGGATTAACTTAACTTCCATTGATAGGAAGCTTGCTTTTCTGCAATAATAAGGAATATATACATATATAGAACTACTAAAAGTCTTCTTGGCGTGTGCATCTCATTTGAGAATTTTAAAGCCTATTTTTAAAGCAGTATCCAATAAAATCCAAACTTTCTTGAAAGGCATTTACTATATGCACACTACAGATTCTCTCTCTTGAATTGAATTGAATTGAATAAAATACAACATTCACATCATTTTTGGTTTAAGCATCTTTCTCTCTCTAGTTGAATTTACACGTTTAGGTAGTGATGTCGCACTTAATTTTTTGATACCAAACCAAACAAACAAACCATATCTCTCTCCTCATTTGAAAAAGCATCTTTCTCGGCAAATCCTTTAAAATAATGGATCTCTCTCCTCTCTCTTTCCCCTATCTCAAAATCTCTTTTGAAACACTTTACTTTCTTTTCGTCTCACATTACAAAGCGCACACACTCACCCAGAAATCCAAACAACAACAAAAATGGATGCAAGGATTCTTCTGGGTGAAACTTGATAAAATTTACATTGGAGAAGTTGTTGTTTTGAGATATTGCACGATAGAGGAATACAATGCTAAATGCGGGATTTCAAAAAGACTCGATCAACACCTGGGAAAATACCTCGAGAAAAGAGTTAATGGAGTCTTGGAAGATGCTAGAGAGCGTAAAATCGAGGAGCGAATGCAATCAAAATCGGCTCAGGACATTGCCAGAGATCTTTGTGTGTAAATCTTTGACGACATACTTGGATAGAGATCAACTATGAATATTCTGACGGCGTCAAATAGAAGCGCGGATGAGATCACCAAGCGAAACGAGGTGAGTATTCGAACATCCTCATTTGTAGTAGTGTTGATAATACCACTATGACATTTAAGCACCAGGATAGCTCTACAAAATCAAAGAGCGTAAATGCCAACTTCAAAGGATTTTACGACAAAGCTAATAGCCTTGGTCAGTATCGAGAGTCAAAGATTGTATGCTCTTGCAAAAGCATTCGATGATCGAGAGACCACAGCGGCATATTAGTTGATCCTAGTCTTCGTTGGAAGGCCTTGAGAGAATGATGAAAAGAAAGAATCTGGGAAAGATAATGAACTTCGGCGTTTGCAACGAGTGTCGCTTTAAGTCATCCCTATGAGTCGGTTATGGGAGGGACTTGGCAAGACTACTTTTAGCACGCAGCGTCTTCAATCACAATGATACCCAAAACCATTTCAATGAAAATATGTGGATATGTGTATCCAGAGATAACTTGAGTCAACTCCACAGCTTTTCAAAAGATGCTTGGAATTATTGAAGGGGAGATTTTCATGGAGATAACAAAGAGGAAGTTGTTGTTCGGGAAGCTTGGGAGAAATTAGAAAGAGAAAAAGATATTTAGCTTTGTTCTCGATGACATTTTGTGGAGCGAATAGAAAGGCATTGGGATGAAGTGAGAATCACGCTATTGGGTGCAACTCCAGCGAAGGAAATGTGATTATTGTCCACGGCTTGGAAGCGAAATGTAGCATCAATTGTGAACCCTCGAAGTGATCCATATGACTTGCAAATGTTATCCAGGCGAGGATTGTTGGTCCATAATCAAGAAAAAGGGCATTTGAAGGTCGAGAGCGTGCCAAAGCTCAATTTGAGGTCACCCGGAGGAAGGGAGATTGCTCGCATAAAATGTAGAGGATTACCATTATTGGCAAATATGATGGCGAAATTCTCTCTAGAAAGGGAATAGATGATTGGGGAATCAATTCTACAAAAGTGCTTTCAAATCTCTCGAAGAGGGAAAAGAGAGTGATGCAAGTCATGAGGAGTAAGCTATGATAAACGCTTACACTCATTAGCTTCGAGTTGAAAAAATGTTTAGCCCTATTGCTCAATATTTACTAAGGATTCACGTCATAAACAAAGATGACTTAATTACATCTACGGATGGCGGAAGGATTTCTTTCAAATGATCAGAAATGATATAGGAGGCTAGCACTCGGTGAAAACATTTTTAATATGTTGCGGCAAAATTCATTCTTCAAGAGGCCACGAGGGGACAAGTATGGGAATATCATCATTTAGTGCAAGATGCGATCTTGTCCATGATCTTGCCATCTGGGTTTCAAACTGAAACCGATGATATGGTAGATTGCACTCTTGGTGACATCAGTCATGTTACGACACCTTGTAGCAAAATCAGGAATTGGGAGAGAGAGACACTCCAAGGTACATAAAGGAGAAAGCAAAGTTATCTGCTTGGCGCGTTGATGTTGAAAGAGTGGAGTGCAACACAATATTATTTATCCGGTCACTTCCAAAGCGAGTTCAAGCATACTCTAAATTTGCTATGTGATGCGGGTATTGAAAAGAAATTGCCGAACTCCATCGGCGAGTTGATACATTTGAGATATCTCGGCGTTTCCAACAATCTGAGAACTGAAGACCTTACGAGAACACGTTATGTAAGCTCTTCAATGTTGCAAACATTGATGATTAATAGGCTATGACGGCAGCCATTCAAAAACTTCACGAAGATTTCGCGGTTCCTCATTCGAATTAAAGGCGTCTTTACTTAGATGGTACTCAAGATGATTTTGAGATGCCACGCAATGGGAAGAAGATTATCTTGCCTTCAAACATTTGACGCACTATTTTGTGTGAGCAACAAAAAGGTTGTGGAATCGGCGAAGTTGGGAGGTGAATTGAAGAACCTTAAGGGCAAACTAAAAATAAGGAATGCGGGACATTAGTGCTTAGCAACAAAGGGAAGGCTGAGAGAAGGCGGACATGGTTGGGAAGTTGAGCGCTTTATAAGTTAGAGCTTTCATTAGGAGATACAATGTAGAGGCGAGGATGCCATGAAAGTGACATTAAGCCGTGAGCATTCTTGAAGGCCTTCAACCTCATGAAAATTTATATCGCCCTAGCAATTGAAAGGATTCGAGGTACAAAACTTCCCATTATGGGCCGAAAATATGAGAAATTTACAAAAGGCATTGGTAGTGGCAACTTGTTGTGGATTACATTGGATAATTGATCAAAATCAAATTTAGAGATTGCTACCAAGTTGAGAGAAATCCCGATGCTCGGTCACCTTCCACTCACTCCAGGATTTTTAACATTAGAAGGTCTACCTCCAAGTGAGAAGTATAGGACGTTGTCATTCTATGGTTTGAGCGAATGGAGCAAGACAAGGGTCTCATTCCCCTCACTTGTAAAGCCTGGAAATACCACGAGATGGGCGGCCTGTGAAGAATGGGTAGAGACCGAGAAAACATCACGGTACTTCCAAGCCTTGAATATTTTCAATATCTTTATTGTGAAATTTACAGGTCATATACCCTTGAAATTGGGAGTATCGGAGGTACTCTTCAGCTTGGTGGAAATTTCAAATTGTGGTTTGGAGGAATTAAATGTTGATCTATATACAACCTTGAGTCCTCTTGAGATGCGATTGAGAAATATCTCAATGTGAAAATTTGCTATTAATTCATCCATGTCAAGATGAGACCACAAAGAGCCTCTCTTCCCTTCAATCATTAAAAGTTTCTTATTGTATGACAATCTCACTTGGTTTCCTAAATTGAGTGAGATGGGATGCCTTAATAGTTTCAAGGACAACGGTATTTGGGGATTTCCCAAACTCAGCGAAATTGGTATGTTGAGGATTCTTTTAATGGGAATCCAACTTCATGGAAATCCCTTGAGTACGTTGCTGTAGGTTGTATGGTAGTACGCAGGAGCGTTTACAGTCTCTCTACCATATCACATTCAACATCTTACGTCCCTGAGAAAAAATTAGAGATAAGAAAATTTTGGAATGAAAGCATTGCCCCGATTGGTTAGGGAATTTGTCGTCTCTTGAATACTAGAAGTATATGCGATTGTTTCAAAGCTTAAGCATCTTCCTAGTAAAGAGCGCTTAATACAACAACTCACCCAAATTAAAAGAAATAGAAATAGTGCTTTGTCAGTTGTTGGCGGAGAAGGTGCAAGAAAAGGCTAGCTGACCACTGATTCCGAGTGGCCAAAAAGATTTCTCATATTCTCGATATATATATCGATTGATGGCGTGGATGCAAAGAAAAGCTGCCTGGACAAGGACTGCGGGAGGTTCTTTGAATATCCCCATTCGGCAGAAGTAATTAAAGTGTAATTGAGTTTCTAATATTTACTTTACTTAAACACTTTGCTTTAATTTATTGTTTATTCGTTATATTAAACTTATTTGAATTTATTAATGTAGGTTGTGAACAACTGAGTTGTTAATCTTTGAACACGCAGTTAAAGAGCCTCGAGTTGATTTGTGTTATTGATATATTAACTAGTTATTATTTCAAGTCTCCACCACCCTTAATTTGTTGTATACTTAAATAATAACGTCAAACACTTTACGCTTGTAGCAACTATGTTGTCTGTTGGCCGAGTCTCTAGATCTTAAATTTGTTTATTATGTAATTAATTCTCTTATAAGTTGCTAGAGTTTATAAACATTTGTTGTCTATCAGCGTGTGAGTGTTATTGACAATCACCAGGTTGTGTTTTTGGAATGAAAAAGGAGTAGGGATCTGAATATATTCATTAGTGACTCAGAGTTTTACTCAATATGGGAGGAAATCGAAGGTGTAAGATAAAGCCGACTAGATAAGGATTTGCAGGAAGGTTGTAGAAATTGAATTCCACCATCCAGCGGTTAGAAAGTTTAATTTAGTTTTTACGTTACTAATATTTGCTTCACTTGACAACTTTGCTTTAATTTATTGCTTATTATTCATTATACTAAACTAATTTGGATTAAAGAATTGTTAATGATCGACACATTGAGTCGAAAGATCCCCATATTGATTGTGTTGATCTATGAAATTTATTTATTGCTCAATTTAGTACCTTAATTATAAGTATTTGAAATACTGGAGTTTACTCACAACAATACGTGTTTATAAAGCGTTCTACATTTATATTCAAAGCATAGTAATATATCCTCATATTAGATTTCATAGAATATATGCTTTTAGTGTGCTTTTAACTTTACAATCAATTAACTTAATATAATCGATATTAATATTAAATTAACAATCAATCATAAAATATGGAGCATTATATCACCTTTGTGACTATAGGGCGAGATAAACAAATTATCCGGTTGCCGCACTTAGATGCCACACCTATGGTTGCATCCCAAGCCCCGATGTGTTGCACATGATGTGGTACCATATATGATATGCCATGCTCCATCCACCTCCCGGGGTGCACCATAATGTACGTGGCACTTATCGAGTTTCTCACCCAGAATAATCTTTGAGGAGCGAATAACTATAATAAATTTTGTGCACAAAAGAAAAACCCTTGAAACTCTCTCCAAGATTTTTTTAACGAGGGGATGCAGTCACTTCATTTCATCACAAATAATGTTTATGAGAAAGCAAGAGGCGAAATCACTCAAACACCATGGAAAGTACAAAGTTCCAACACCATGGAAGTACAATCATAAAACCGAATCTAGCTACGATGGTAGAGTAGCTTAATTTTTGAAATGATCACGATAATATAATAATCTTTTCAAAATATCCTTTTAATTATGGATTAGCTTTAATGATCAGTGCACTCAAACTCGCTTGAGTTACTCTTACTTAAATGGCGTAATCGCTTGCATAACCCTCATTAGAGTTTTGAGTTATTTGAGTATGAGTATATAATTGGCCTAGTATATATATATACTCATATATATATATATATATATATCTAGTGCACATTCTAAGATGTGAAACATCCTTCCAGTATGTGCATGACCAAAGCATTAATTAATTAATCAAAACACTTGTTATTCCCAGAAATTTTATTTCACTTTACTTCATGAGCTTGCAAAAATTTCACTACATAGAAAGTAGTTATAATGAAAGCCAAGAGCAATCAAATAGTGCGAGAGTAATTAATGCTGAATGACTAAGCTAGCTTGCCAGAATTCCAAATTCCAACTTATTAAAATAATTTAAATCTATCTATTACTATACTAAAAGATAAGCAAAACTATACTTGGAAGACTTGAGTTTCCCCCTCAAATGGTCACATTTATAGTTGCATAGATTTTTTCTTTTTAAACTGATTCTTAACATAACTGCCTTATCGTAGCATATTGTGCAATGATAAGTTGTATTCAATGTGTGCAATAAATCCCGTCTTGCAATGTGCAATACAATTCCATTTTTAAATTTTTAAAAATTTTTATTTTAACTTAGATTGGATTTTCTTTTTAGGACTTCTAAATTGATTATTTCAAACTAAGCATTATTAAATTCCAATTAGAAAATTTTATTATTTACTAATTAATTTTTACTTTGATAGCAATTAATTAGTTTTACTTTGCAGTAGCAATAAATTAATTAATTTGGTGACGGCAACTTGATCATTAATTTTTATTTTTGTCATTTAATTTTGAAACCCGAATTTGGTAGATTGAATTGATTCACGGTATAATCACTTACATACTCAATTCAAAGATTGATTGAATTGATTCACGGTATGTCGAGTTACATATTGATTTTCAACCACACTCTAAATTGTATTGATTTTTTCTAAAAAAAATATTATCAAACTCTAAGACTAAGCGGTTTCACAGTATGATGGTATTTGGGAGTTTGTTCACAAATGCTTCTCACGAAGATTTTGTTACCTAAATTTGGTCATTCATAGCTATTTTCATTTTTGACTCATTAATACATGTACTCTAAGGATTAATCTAGTTATTAATTCTAAATTTTAATTTATATTTTTGTTTCCTACATAAATCTTATCACTTTGGAAAATACTCTCTCTGCTTCCTCGGTATGAATAGTGCAGTGTAGTGTGAGAGCTGCCCTTATGGAGGGCACTATGGAGATCCCAGGCCCATCACGACCAGCGCCTTATGGGGAAGATTCTAGAAGCGAACTTGTTGGAATCTGAGTATAATTCTCTAGAAGCCTTCTACACAAATCATTATTGAGAATTCTAGGTCCTTTCTCTAAAATACTCTAATGTATATATTAATGTAAATATCCTATAGATATTTTTGATGGAGAATTGTAAAGTGCAGAGCTTCTGATATGGGCGTTAGATCAAAATGAGTCTCCCACTATTTATGTGAGGGAGGTGGAAAGTATCAATAGGGAGTAGGATGCTTCATTGTAACCATCCAAGAGTTTGGTAAAGCTACGGTAGCCTACAAAGTATTTCCCAAGCTCTCGAGTGTTCATGCAGGGAGGCTAGGGAGAGCAAAACTGCATATTGTCTCATTGATTCGGATTTACGACATTATGTTGGAGATTTTTGAGTGCAGATGATAGAGTAGAGCAAAGAGAACACTCAGGCTTGCTAATAATTGCTAAAAATATAATTATTATATAGATCTTGTTATTCTAACAATGAAGGAAACAAGAGGCAGCATAATACCGATTTGTTATTTTATTCTTTGCAGTAAATTAGCATTTTCTAGCCAACCTTCAAAATGTGCATAAACTCAAAGTTCACGATGTGCACTCAAAAAACATCTTAAATCTAACCACGTTTATGAAACTTAAAGATTCTATTAATCATAAAAAGAAAAAATTGCTAAGAGTAAAGTAAAACAATCAACAAGAAGCTTCTCTCATGCTTCTTCGTCTAATACTGCTGACATTAGCGGACATTAAGATCTACATTAAGATCAAGAACCTAAACCGAGAAAATGGAGAAAAAATGAAGAAATCAAAATTAATACTTGATAAGCGATGTTCATAGTACAATGAAATTTTATGAATTCAAATTCTTACCTTTCATTGATAATAGTATCACTGACTTCAACACATCATCAACAGTAGTGGGCTCAAAACTCTCCACTACTTGTTTGAAGTGGGTGCATTATTATTCTTACCTTTCCAGGTGATCATAGTCATACATTTTTCTGTTTTAATAATTTTAAAACCGAAATCAATTTTCAAAAATTAAAAAATAAAAACAAAATCCTCAGGAATTTGAAGAGACGATTTTGAGAATTCTGCGGACTCCATATTACACAATTACATTTAGTTATATCATTATCTTTAACCAATTTTTTTATTTATAAAAAAAATTTATTAAACGATGTTATAAATATAAAGTGCGAGACACTCTAGCAAACCTTCCCCCATTTTTCATTTTATTTTCATTTTTCAGATTCGTTTTCTTCCCAAGAAAGAGAGAAAAAAATGGGGGAGTGATGATGGTGAACACTACTGAGCGAAGCAGAAGAAAGGTGTGATTCAAACCACTAATTTCAATCTTGTGATTCTCACTTAATGGAACAAAATGACACTGCGGTTTCTTGGACCTTTTCTCTCCTCGTCCACTCTTGTGGACCCTCTACTTTGTCCCAGTTCCAACGCCACTTCCTCTGTAGACGCCCGTTATAGCAGTCAGCTGGTGGTGGCTTCAATAAAGCGATTCAAACTGCATAAAGTGGCATTACCACTCATGGACAAGCTATGATCACTTGCCTCATTCGTCGGTGAAAAAAATGTTTTTGCCTTATTTGCTCAGTATTTATTAAGGATTACATACGCCGTAAACAAAGATGACCTTAAATCCATCTGCTGGGATGGCGAGAAGGATTTCTTCCAAATGATCCAAGAAGTGATATGGAGGCGTCGGCCAAAAATATTTTTAATATGTTGCTGCATAAATTCATTCTTCCAAGAGAGCCACATAGGACAAGTATATGAGAATCTCAAAGTTGCAAGATACTGCACGATCTTGCAAATCTACGGTTACTCAAACTCGAGAAGCTTCTCATGATATGGTTGGGTCTCACTCTTGATGACATCCCTCATGTTCGACACCCTTGTATCCAAAATCAATTGGAGAGAGAAGGCAGAGAAGGACAAAAAGAGAAGAGCAGAGGATTATCTTCACACTACGTTGATGTTGAAAAGTCGAGTACAACATAATATTTTCCATACTTCCAAGCGGTTCTGCATACTACACAAAAAGCTATGTGGTGCGGCTATTGAAGGAATTAGCCGAACTTCTATTGGCAAGGATTGATACATTTAGAGATATCTGCGATGTTTTAGAAAATCATCTATTGCAAACTCTTCCATTTGCAAACAGCTGATGATTAATAGCTGCTTTGCTACTTCAAAGCTTCCCTAAAGATATGCTTGAGTTCTTTATTCGTTTAAGACATCTTTACTTAGATCATAATGACTATGATTTTGAAGATGCCACTGAAATTGAAATTGGAAGAACTATCTTGCCTTCAAAGCATTAACAGCTTTATTTTGTGTGAGCAACAAGAAAAAGATTGTGGAATTGTGAGTTGGGAGAATTGAAGAACCTTAAGGGACAGAAGCTACAAATAAGGAATTTGGAATTGGTTAGCAACAAAAGGGGAAGGCTGAGAAGGCGGATGTGGCTGGAAGAAGTTGGGCACTTTATCACGTTACACTTTCATTGGAGAGAGCAGGAAAGATACCAATGTCATTAGAAAGTGACATCAACGATGAGAAGTATTCTTGAAGGCCTTCAGCCTCATAATGAAAATCTAAAGGGCCTAACAATTGAAGGATTCCAAGGTAGAAAAACTTCCATTACTGGACTAGAAAGTAATATGTGAGAATTTTACAAAGGCACTTTGGGTGTGGCAAGCTTGGATTACCTTAGGATAAAGCTGATCGAGATCGAATTTGAATATTGCTACCAAGTTGAGGAAATCTCGATGCTTAGTCACCTCCCACTCCAAGAATTTGGCACATTAAAAGGTCTGCACTCAGAGTAGAGAAGTACTAGGATTGTCCATTCTACGGTTTGAGCGATGGGCGAAAGACAGAGGTCTCATTCCCCTCACTTCTACATCTTTGGAAATACACAGGAGAGATGGAGAACCTTGAAGAGTGGGTAGAACCCAGAAAACAATGGATCATTCTACCAAGTGCTTTAAGCCTTGAAAACTTTATTGTATCTGGATGTGAAAAATTGAGTCATATTCCCTTCACTGGGGCCTTTGTCAGACTACGCTTCAAGAGCTGGAAATTTCATATTTTGGTTTGGAGGAATTACGTGGAGTGATCTACTTCTGACCTTGAGTTCTCTTAAGACATTGCAGATGTCAATTTGTGGAAATTTGCGATTAATTCATCCATGTCAAGAATAGAGAAAAAGGCCTCTCTTCCCTTAAAAAATTACCACGTTTCTTATTGTGAAAATATCACTTGGTTTAATAATATTGAGTGGGAATGGGGATGCCTTAACATGGTTTAAGAACACTAGAGATTGAGGATTTCGGACTCAATGGAATTCGAACACTTGAGGAATTCTTTTGATGGAATCCAACAAATGAAATCCCTTCGAACATTACTGGGTTTGTATGAGGTAGCCTTGAGGAGCGTTTGGGTCTCTCTACCATGTCACATTCAACATCTTACTTCTTTAGACCTTAATCTTTGATTATGCAGTTTGGAGATGGAAGCTTGTGCACACGATTGGTTAGGAATTTGTCATCCTCTTGAATACCCTAATGATATACGGTTGTTCAAAGCTTAAGCACCTTCACCTGTCAAGGCATAATACAACAACTCACCAAATTAACAACAATAGACACTATTGTTTCAATAAGATCAGATTTATTCTTGGGAGAGGGTGCGAGGAGAAGGCAGCGTACCGATTAGGAGTGGCCAAGATTTCTCTATTATTCGTCAGGATAGAATATCAAATTAATGGTGTTACTTCACTCAAACATGATTGAATTGTAGGTGCAATTAGGTTTCTAATATTTACTTTACTTAAACTCTTTGCTTCAATTTATTATTTATTCATTATATTAAACTTATTTGGTTATAATTATCGTTGTAAAACGAAACGGAATAATCTTTGCGGACATAGTTCTGAGGCCGACCAGATTGATTGCTTGATGATTAAATAGTTATTGCTCAAGTCGCAGCCCTCGTTTATCATATATAATTAAATAGTTATATAATTACTATAAACACTTTCTACTTAGAAACCATTTTAAATGTACTAGCCATTACGTGGAAATTTGTTCGATTTGTGTGATTAATTTATAGGGTGATAGGAATTGGTTTTTAATGGTTTTTAAAAATTTTTAATGTAAAGAGGAGAGAAGCGAATAGAGTGAAGAGGTTGAATGAGTGGAGATTTGTGGATGTGATGTGATATGTGAATATGTGATTGATTTAGGGTAAAAAAGAATGGATAAAAAAGAGTGGTAAAAAATGGTAAAAAACTTTAAAAATTGTTCCCTATCATGCTAGTCTCTATAAGTACTTTGCGAGTTTATAAGCATTTGTGTTTATCAGCGTGCATAGTGTTATTTACTATCACGGTATGTGTTTTTGGAATGAAAGCATTATGTCCGATTGGTTAGGAAATTTGTCATCTCTTGAAACCTTAAGCGGAAGGTCTTGTATAAATTTAAAGGCATCTGTCCTCACGGAAGAAGACGCCAATGCGCCCAGACTCACCAAAATTAATAGAAATGTGGATACCGAATATATTCATACAGTGACTCGAGGTTTGCTAAATTCTTCCATCTCCAATTAAAGTTTAATTCAGTTTTTAATATTTGCACTTCCACTTGATAGTTGATACCGCTTTAATATTTGTTTATTCACTTGATAGTTTTTAATACTGTCGCTTTGTTTATCACTTATATAGTTATTCATGTGAAAACACTTTTGAGCACTTGAAGCCATTTCGTGTTAGCCATTCTGCGAAATTTGTTTATTGGTCAGTGTAGTATTTTGAAAGTCTTTGGGTTCATGAACGGTCCGGGTTTATCCAACGTGCTAGTTTTAAATACAAACACGATAATATATCCTCATATGTGTGCTTTAATTTCGATAATCAATTAATTAATATAATCAATATGAATATTAATTAAAACTAATCATAAATAAAGAGTTAACGAGCATTATATAAGCAGCTATATATACAATGAACAACCTCATATTTTGTTCTAAAGGGTATATACATGATCATAAATCTCTAGAAGAGGCATTGGTACTTGAAATTGTAAGTAAAAATAAAGGGATCTTAACAATTATATCTATAATAATGGAAAAATATGAGATCGAATATTGACAAAATATGGGTTTATATATTTGAATAAATAACACACTTCTTTGAGAGTAAAATGATTTTTTCTCTTACTGTTCTCCCTAGCTTTTATAACACTTCCGAAATTGTATTATTTAACAATGTTAACCTTTCTTTCAATTAACATTTTAATTTACATCGTGTTATTAATTATTTGGAATTTAATCCAGGTTAGTTCAATACTATGTTAAAATTCTACACCAAAATGAAATAAAATAAATTAAATGATATTTTTTCATTTTACAATGATTATATTAATAAATGAACTATAGAATTTGATACAAAGTTTGGTGTAATGGTGTATCCGAGAGGAAGAGCTAGGGTTGACGGACGATGTCAGATGTGCACCATTTTTTTACGCATAAAGTTGCATAAAGAATGGTAAAAGATTTTAAGATGGCCTATAGATCGATGGTCATGTATTCCGCCTCCCACGTCCGTGCGCATATTTCAACTCCCTAAAATATTAGTATGTCTTTTGTTTCATTATAATTTTACAACATTGAAAAATTTATTGGCATTACTTTAAATTTTTCATTCGCATTTCTTTTTATTTCTTCTACGAGAGGCGAGATTAGGGGAAGAGTGCGTCTTATTAGTGGGTAAGAATTAAGAATAAAGGATAAGTGAAGAATAAGAATTAGGGGAAGAGGGTCTGTGAGTGGTGGGTAAGAATTAAGAATAAAGGATAAGAATTAAGAATAAAGAAAGAATTAGGGAAGGAGTGTAAAAGGATAAGAATTAACAATAAAGAATGTAGGAAGGGTGCGTGAGTGGGTAAGAATTAAGAATAAAATAATAAGTTTTTAATTCACAAAAAATACTTGAAGAGAGAAAATTAGGGAAGGGTGCGTGAGTGGGAATTAAGAATTAAGAATCAAAATATTAATTTTTTCTACCAAATGCGTTGCGTAGGGAAGGCATATATTTAAGATATAATTTAATTAGAATCAAAGTGGAGTGTATTTTTGTGATACTGCATAAACTTAAAAAAAAAAAATCTCTGGCATACGGAAGAAGGCGAGAAAGGAGGGCAGTGATGGGCAGTGTGTGGAGTTTGTGATAAAAGGAATGATGGGATTTGTAAAAATCTAAATAGGTAAATATCAAGATTTATTATCGCTCAGTGGGAATATGATTTTTTTATTAATTATTTAATTGAGGAAAATAGGTAGAATGGCGGGGAAAATGTCTGATTGGTATATATATATATATATATATATAGATAATATATATAGATTTTATTTAATTACATTTATCATCTACATTCTCAGAACTAAATAATTCTTTTCGTCAAAATTTAAAAAATTTGGGAAATTTAAGCAAGCCTACAAATTAAATGAAACCAAATAGTGTTTTGGAAATGTTCAAGTGTACACAGGTGCTTGTAGTAATTCTGATCACTCTTTGGGGTGATTTCTGAGTCACTGAAAGGCTTGGTGCTCCCTGGATTTTGAAATTTGAGACCAGAGATTGAGATCGACCACGGACGAGATAGAGCTTCAGCGATTTGAAAAATTTTCAGAGTGATCTACAAGTGAAGGCAGGTCAAAGTTTTTGTCAATGAATTTGAAGCGTCGTAAAACCCTGACCGAGTGCTGTAATATTCCCAGCCTTTCTTACAGTACATGAACTTGGCTATATTGTGTTCAAAGTATTGGCTCAAAATTGAAAATTTGTCTATCTCTTAACTCAAATCTGCCGAATTTATATTTGTTTTGTTGCTAATGTTCTTTCCTTAATTTTCGGTTGATGTTCCTAATTCTCCAATACAAGTTTCTTTATTAGGTAGTTTACGCCTGCGTGCATCGAGGGGTTGTAATTAGTGCAGTTAAAACCACCTCAATGCTGAATTAAAGCTTTTACAATGGTCTTTCATTTGCTTGCTGAACTTTAATTGGTCTACTCCCACTGACCAAATTGAGACTATCCAAAAGGTTCCCCAATGCCAATCAATTAACTTTTTGTTAAATAGAGTAAACACCGAGTTGTCTTCTTTAAGAAAATTGCTGAGTAAACTCCATTATCTTCATTTTCCCTATACTTGGGGTCCACACAACATATTTCTTTCATAGATAATTAGCAAAAAAACTTAACCCTAGGACTTTTTATTATCACAAATAATAAAGAATATATGGAGTATAGATTTAACATGAAGAATTGGTTTTTATTTTTGAATCAAGAAAAATATGGATTGATGACTTGTGTTAACAAAAAGACATATAAATCAAAAAAGATAGCTAAGATCATTTTCTGCATTTTTTTAAAGTCAATAATTTAGGCTTGTAAGCTTAAAACAAGTTTTTAATTAATTATAAAAAAGTCTAGTTTTAGTCATTATTTTTTCCATTTATATTTTTAATAATCCTCTTACTAAATTAAATTTACAAATATATGGTTCCAACAATTTTAGATTTTTAAATTTTGGTTTATTCTCATTTCCACTTTAATCTTTGTTATTTGGGCTAGCATTTTCTCTCATGTATGCATATTTGCATGAGGAGATGTATGTCAAAATATAATTCAAAAATGGCCAGTTTGCAACTTCACTTAAAATTTTATGCCGAGCAGGATCCGCAATTGTGCATGTACCGCCCTATTCAACATGAATATAATTATATTTTCAAAATTAAAAATTTGGGATATGTAAAAATATTTGGACATTTGAGAAAAAAAAAAAAATAATGTTTGAACCCATAAATTATAAGTTCATAAAGAAGTGTTTCAGCGATATCCCATTCTCCATTTGTTAAAGAAAAAATTCGATGTGAGAAAAAAATTGCATTGTGGATCAACTCGTGGATCTAAAGTCTGACCTGACCCACTTCTTGACCTACCCCTAAAATTCACTGGTCAGAGCAACTCTATAGCTCATGAGTCTAGAGTTGGGTCTTATACATTAATTAGTTTCTTCTTATTGGTAGTTTTTTTAAAAAAAAATCTATATGTGTCTATAAAATTGAAAAATCAACTTAAATTTTGTAATTTTTATGACATTAGGAATTATAATTATAATTTTTAAAAGAATAAACAATAATGATCAACTATTAAATCATCTTTTAATTGATATCTGAATGTAGTATTTTAATAGTTGTATTGTGAATTGATTCTTCTCAATTTTCAATTTTTGCGATTAAATGGCGAAGTAAAATTAAAATCACAAGTTACTGTTTAATTAATTTGTTGTTGCCAAAATAAATTTATAAATCATTAAATTTAGATTTTAATAGATAATTAATAAGGTTTATTATTGACAACAATAGAATTGGTTAATTCAAGCATTGAGGTTTATAGAGTTCAATACCTATTCAATGTTACTTAGTCGAGTAGAAAAAATATTCCACTTTTGAGTACATAATTAGTGTATAATGGAACAATTTTATATCCATCAGTAATAAGCTTCCATCTAAGAATACAAAAATATATGTGATGCTTATCACTTTAGAAAATGAATATGCCTCAAATGAGAAATATCTAAGAGTTGCAATTGAATCAGGCTCCACTGAAATTTCATAATAAACTTCATCCAGAAAGAAGGAAATGAAAGAATACTTTATATAAGTCAATTAATAGTTTTTTTTTGAAAATTTAAAAATCTATATAAAATTTGAATTTATATTTTAGAGTCCTCAACGAGTAAATTTATATGGAAATACCAATTAAATTTATGAGTTTAGAAAATCACAAATTATCTTGCATGTGTTTTTTGTCATTGAGCGGATGAGATAGAGAGAGAGAGGTGGATTTTAGGGACGATGAATCAATTTTGAAATAAATAAAATAATAATTATTGCGAATAAAAGAATGAGTGTGAAATGTAAATAAAATAATAAAATTTTTAATTATGAAAAATGCAAGTTTTAGACTTTTAGCGAGAAAGTAATCTTAGTTTATTTATATATAGATCGTGTTATCACCGCGAATTATTTCAACATGCTTCTTCTTAACTAATATATTGATTTCTAATAACATATAAGTTAATAAAATAATGATTAAATATATAAGCTATTCATTTATTTAGCACAGAGGAATATGAAGTAGAATGAAGATCTGGGGAAATAAAATATTATGTGGGGCTTCAAATAGTTTGAATTAATTGCTAGGCTGAAGTATCATATTTGCATTTTGACTTTTGGGCCATGCTTTGATCAAATTGAAAAAAATTAATTGTGACAGAGATCGTGGTTGGATAAATTCAGTGAAAGTTTTGTCTAAAAAAAATTGAAAAATAGGTTTTGTTGTACAGTTGAATACTTGAATTTCATAATACAACATGATGCTCAGGGGCGGAACCAGAGATTAGGAGTTGAGGGGGCATAAATATCGGCTCTTGTAGGAAAAGTTTTTTTAGAGGGGCGGGCCGATAAAAAATATTACTAAATAGTAATAAATTTAACGTGTATTTGGGTAATCTTTAATTTAAACAGTGAACTATTAGACTTTTTGATGAGTAGTGACGTGTGATACAAAATTAATATTAATGACTTTGATTAAATATTATATACGTGAATAGCTTATTTTGACACTTATTTTCTTAAAAATTTTTACCTAACTTATTCTAGTTCTAGAGTAAAGGAAAATTGACACATTTAATATTCAAAATTCAAAATTCAATGTGAGGTCAAAAATTTATATAGATATTTAGAGAAGGAGTAAGTAAATAGATTAAATTAACAAAATATCAATCGCTACTAAATAAATTAAACAAACTTTCTTAAATCACATTTGTCACTGCCAAATAATAAGAATTTATTTAAAACTAATAATTCAAAAATTCAGAAAAAAAAAATCCGAGATTTGAGGGTCACGTGACCCCTCAAAACCCCTCCTCCCTCCGTCCCTGAATTGATGCTTGACCTGTGCACTTTTATTTTTGTGTTGGTCATTTACAAATGGAGCAGTTTTTATTACTCTTTAGATAAATTTATATTTACACTACATAAAAAGGAAGAACGAGTGTAGACAGTTTCTCATATATATATATATATATATATATATATATATATCCCTTTCAATTTTAATTTTTACTGTGTTTAATAATTTTTTTTAGTACACATTGGTTAAGTAATTTGATGTAACCAATGATATTATAATTTGGAAGAATAGAAGAAAATGTTGATAGATGAGAAGTTTGCATCAGAAAGCTGGAAAATGTAAATGTCAAATATATCTTATGTCATGAAGGCATATAAAAATCACACGGGAGCATCGTATGAGCCATGAAAGAAGATAGATGCGGATTATTGTAGAAACAATTTCTTCTGTAATAAATTATGATAACAAATTAATTTTAAGTTTCCATGTAATATGTGTCCTAATATATATGGTTATAGTACTGTCTGCTATTGATGTTGAGAAACATAGTACCACAAGAAAATTTTCGATTCTTCAGTGCTCGTGTATGTTCAGAAGCTAAGCTTTGTCAATTATCAATATTAAATAAGAAGATTATCTTACCTTGAAAAAAATAGTATTATTTTGTGTGAGTGACAAGGAAGATTGTCGAATTGATGAGCCGAGAGAATTGAAGAATCTTAATTGGAGAATAGATGGATTAGCAACTTCATTGATAGGAAGCTTGCTTTTCCTGCAATAAAGGAATATATACATATATAGAACTACAAGCCTTCCCGACGTGTGAATCTCATTTTGATTTTTTTGTAAGGCCTATTTTTAAAACCGTATCCAATAAAATCAAACTTTGCGAGAAGGCATTTACTAGTGCGCACGCATTCTCTCTCGTTGAATTGAATTGAATAAAATGCAACAATCACATTAGTTTTTTGCTTGAGCATCTTTCTCTCCCTAGTTGAATTTACACGTTTGGTATCATGTTGCACTTAATTTTTTTTATACCAAACCAAACGAACAAGCATATCTCTCTCCTTGTTTGAAAAAAGCATCTTTCTCTGCTCCTTAAAAAAAAAAAAAGCATCCCTCTCCTCTCTCTCTCTCGCTCTCTCCTCTCTCAAAATCCTTTGAAACTTTACTTTCTTTCTGTCTCAAATTGCAAAAGCGCACACACTCACCAGAAATCCAAACAACAAAAATGGATGCCGTTGCAGGTGAAACAATAAAATTTCTGTTGGAAAAGTTGTTTGAGATGGCCCGAAGAATACAATCTCGCAATGGGATTTCAAGAAAGACTCGATCAACCTCGGAAAATACCGGAAAAGGTTAATCTGTGAGTCTTGGAAGATGCTAAGAGACGTAAAATTGAGGACGAGACAATCAAAATCTGGCTCAAGGACCTCGAAGATGCTGTGTATGATGCCGATGACGTACTGGATGAGATCAACTATGAATATTTACGATGTCAAATAGAGAGCCCAGATGAGATCACAAAGCCAAAGAGGTGGTACTCGAACATCCTGTTGTAGTAGTGTCGATAATACCACTTTGACATTTAAGCACCGGATGGCTCACAAAATCAAGGCGTAAATGCCAACTTCAAAAGGATTTACGGCCGAAGCTAATATCCTTGGTCTATCGAGTCAAAGATTATCCTCTTGCAAAGCATTCGGTGATCGAGAGACTACCAAAGCATATTAGCGATCAGTCTTCGTTGGAAGACGAATGATGAAAGAAGAATCCTGGGAAAAGATAATGAACTCTCGACTTACTGGGTAACGATGTCCTTCCAGGTCATCCCTATAGTCGGTATGGGAGGTGGCTTGGCAAGACTACTTTAGCACTTGGCGTCTTCAATCCTGCGATACCCAAAACCATTTCAACAAAAATATGTGGATATGTATCAGATAACTTTGATCAACTTTCACGCTTTTCAAAAGATGCTTGAATTATTGAAGGAGATTTTCATGGAGATAACAAGGAAGTTGTTGTTAGGGAGCTTCGGAGAAATTGAAAGGAAAAAGATACTTGCTTGTTCTCGATGATTTGTGGAACGAAGATAGAAGGCATTGGGATGAATTCAGTAATACATTGTTGGGAATTAACTCCAACGAAGGAAATGTGATTATTGTCACGACGCGCAGCAGAAATGTAGCATCAATTGTGAACCCTCGAAGTGATCCATATGACTTGCAAATGTTATCAGACGAGGATTGTTGGTCCATAATCAAGAAAAGGGCATTTGAAAGTCAAGACGTGCCAAAGCAATTTGAGGTCACCGGAGAGGAGATTGCTCGCAAATTTAGAGGATTACCATTATTAGCAAATATGATGGGAGGAATTCTCTCTAGAAAGGGAATAGATGACTGGCAATCAATTTTAAAAATTGGGCTTTTAAATCTTGAAGAGGGGGAAAAGGGTGTGAAGCAAGTCATAAGGGTAAGCTATGATCGTTTGCCTAATTCGTCGATGAAAAATGTTTTGCCTATTGCTCAGTATTTACTAAGGATTCCGTGATAAACAAAGATGACTTAATTCATCTCTGGATGGCGGAGGGATTTCTTCCAAATGATCCAAGAAGTGATATGGAGGCTACTGGCGAAAACATTTTTAATATGTTGCTGCAAAATTCATTCTTCCAAGAGGCCACAGGAGACAAGTATGGGAATATCAAAAGGTGCAAGATGCACGATCTTGTCCATGATCTTGCCATCTCGGTTTCAAACTCAGAAACTTCTAATGATATGGCAGATCTCACTCTTGATGACAACCGTCATGTTCGACACCTTGTAGCAAAATCAATTGGAGAGAAGACACTCAAGGACATGAAGGAGAAAGCAAGTTATCTACGCACGTTGATGTTGAAAAGTGGAGTGCAACAGAATATTTTGCCATACTTCAAACAATTGCATACTCTAAAGCTATGTGATGCAGGTATTGAAGAATTGCCGAACTCCATCGGCAAGTTGATACATTTGAGATATCTCGACGTTTCCAACAATACGGAACTCAAGACCTTACCAGAATCTGTTAGCAAGCTCTTCAATTTGCAAACACTGATGATTAATTGCTGCGACGCCATTCAAAAACTTCCTGAAGATATGCGGTTCCTCATTCAATTAAGGCATCTTTACTTAGATGGTAATCAAGATGATTTTGAGATGTCACCTGCAATTGGAAGATTATCTTGCCTTCAAACATTGACACTATTTTGTGTGAGCAACAAAAAAGGTTGTGGAATCGACGAGTTGGGAGAATTGAAGAACCTTAAGGGTAAACTAAAAATAAGGAATCTGGAATTGGTTAGCAACAAACGGGAAGCTGAGAAGGCGGACATAGTTGGGAAGTTGGGCCTTTATAAGTTACACTTTCATTGGAGATACAACGAAGATGAGGATGCCACTGAAAGTGACATTAACGATGAGAGCGTTCTTGAAGGCCTTCAACCTCATGAAAATTTATATGGCCTAACAATTGAAGGATTCCGAGGTACAAAACTTCCATTATGGACGAGAAATATGAGAATTTACAAAGGCATTGGTAGTGGCAACTGGATTACATTGGATAAGCTGATCAAATCAAATTTAGAGATTGCTACCAAGTTGAAGAAATCCCGATGCTCGGTCACCTTCCATTCCTCGAGACTTTAATGTTAGAAGGTCTACCTCAAGTGAGAAGTATAGGATTGTCATTCTACGGTTTGAGCGATGGGCAAGAGACAAGGGTCTCATTCCCCTCACTTATAAGTCTGGAAATACACTACATGGACAACCTTGAAGAATGGGTAGAACCAGAAAACAACGGATCATTGCAGGTACTTCCATGCCTTGAATATTTTTCAATATCTTATTGTGAAATTTTGAGTAATATACCCTTCTTGGGGGCTGTCGGAGGTACTCTTTGCGAGCTGGAAATTTCAAATTGTGGTTTGGAGGAATTAAATGCTGATCTATACAACCTTGAGTCACTTCAAACGTTGGAAATATCCGAATGTGAAAATTTGCAATTAATTCATCCATGTCAAGATGGACAAAAAGGTCTCTCTTCTCTTCAATCATTAGAAGTTTGTTATTGTGAAAATCTCACTTGGTTTCCTAAATTGAGTGAGATGGGATGCCTTAACAGTTTAAGAAAACTGGTATTTGGGGATTTCTCAAACTCAATGGAATTCAGCACATTTGAGGATTCTTTTGATGGAATCCAACACATGAAATCCCTTCAGGCGTTACAGTTGTATGGTAATGGAAGCGCTTCGATCTCTCTACCATATCACATTCAACATCTTACTTCCCTGAAAAAATTAGAGATAGAAAATTTTGGAATGAAAACATTGCCCGATTGGTTAGGGAATTTGTCGTCTCTTGAATACCTAAGTATTTCCGATTGTTCAAAGCTTAAGCATCTTCCCTGTAAAGACGCAATACAACAACTCACCAAATTAAAAGAAATAGAAATATCTGATTGTCCGTTGTTGGCGGAGAGGTGCAAGAAAGACGGCGGCCCTGATACCGAGTGGCCAAAGATTTCTCATATTCCTGATATATATATCGATTGATGACGTGGATGCAAGAAAGCTGCCTGGACAAGGACTTGGGAGGTTGCTGAATATCCCCATCGGCAAGTAATTAAGTGTAATTCAGTTTCTAATATTTACTTTACTTAAACACTGCTTTAATTTATTGTTTATTTGTTATATTAAACTTATTTGGTTATTAATGTAGGTTGTAAAGAACAGTTAATGCTGCGGACACAATTAAAGAGCCTCAAATTGATTGTGTTGATATATTAACTAGTTATTGTTCAAGTCTCCACCCTTAATTTGTTTATCACTTAAATAATAACGTCAAACACTTTCTGCTTGTAGCTATTTCGTACTAGCCAGTCTCGATCTGAAATTTGTTTATTATGTAATTAATTCTCTTATAAGTGCTAGAGTTTATAAAGATTTGTGTTTATCAACGTGCTAGTGTTATTGACCATCACAGGTTGTGTTACCATCTGCAGTTAAGTTTAATTTAGTTTTTAGTAATATTTGCTTCACTTGACACTGCTTTAATTTATTGCTTATTATTCATTATATTAAACTAATTTGATTAAAGAATTGTTAATGATGCGGCACATGGTCGAAGAGCCCCATACTGATTGTGTTGATCCTATGAAATTTATTTATTGCTCAACTTAGTACCTTAATTATAAGTATTTAAGCACTGGAGTTTATAAGCAATCGTGTTTATAAACGTTCTAATTTTATTTAGAAACATAGTAATATATCCTCATATTAGATTGCGGTGAATATATGCTTTTAGTGTGCTTTAATTTTACAATCAATTAACTAATATAATCGATATTAATATTAATTAACAATCAATCGTAAATATGGAGCATTATATACGCAGCTATGGGATGAATATATAGTAAATTTTGTTCGCGAAAGAAAAACCCTTGAAACTCTCTCCAAGCCATTTTTTTTTTTTTTTTTGACGGCGGAATGCAACCACTTCATTTCATCACAAATAATGTTTATGAGAAAGCAAGGGGGAGAATCACTCAACACCATGGAAGTACAATGCTCAAAACCGAATCTAGCTACGTGTGAGTAGCTTAATTTTTAAAATAATATGATAATATAATAGTCTTTTCAAAATATCCTTTTTAATTGGTATAATTGGCATATATATATATATAGTGCACATTCTAAGAACATCTCCAACAAACTTTTTAAATATAGGAGTCTTTATAATTTAAAGAGTCAGGTTCTAAAATTTTACTCTAACAAACTCTTTAAAGTAACAATTTAATTTAAAGAGTGAATTTGACTCTCTAAATTTGGAGAGCCAAACTCATTCTTTATAATAGAATGACGACAAGTTCCAAAATCATACTTCTTGAATGATGTAATTCATAATTAATTATATTGACCATTAATACTTAAAAATATTAATATTAATTAAAATTTAGATAAAACAATATTTTTTTTAAAACAGAGTAAAATAAAGAGTTAAAATTCGCGAGATTGTTGGAGTATTTAAAAATTTTCACACCTTAAATTTAAAGATACTCTTTATTTAATAGGATATGTTCTTTAAAAATAGAGAAACTGTTGGAGATGCTCTAAGATATCATCCTTCAATGTGCATGACCAAAACATTAATTAATGAATAAAACATGTTATTCCCCAGAAAGTTAATTTCACTACTTCATGAGCTTGCAAAAATTTCACTACGTCATGAGAGTAGTTATAATAAAATAGAGGAATCAATATGTGAAATTAATGTGAATGACTAGCTAGCTTGCAAATTCCAAATTCCAACTTGCGGGCTTGTTCTCCTACCCGCGCGGGTGGGAACCCGCGCAGGAAAAAATAAGGCCCCCCCCTCCTCCTCCCCCCAAAAAAGCAATCAGGGGGCTGTGTGTGGGTGGGGGGCGCGGGTACGGGACCCGCGCAGGTAGGAGAAGATTTTCGTTCCAACTTGTTAAAATAATTGAAATCTATCTATTACTATACTAAAAGATGAGCAAAACTTCTCTTGGAAGATTCAAGTTTCCCCCTCAAATGGTCACATTTATAGTGCATTGAATTTTTTTTAATGATTCTTAACATAACACGCTATCGCAAATTGTGCAATGACGTGCACAATGTGCAATACAATTCCATTTTAAAAAATTTTTATTTTAACTTGGATTGGATTTTCATTTTAGGCTTCTAAATTGATTATTTCAAACTAAGCATTATTAAATTCCAATTAAATTTATTATTTACTAATTAATTTACTTTGATAGCAATTACTTACTTTACTTTGATAGCAATAAATTAATTAATTGGTAGACGATGATATTAATTTTATTTTGTCATTTTAATTTTGAAACCCGAATTTGGTTGATTGAATTGATTCATGGTATAATCAGTTAATTTTGAGCCCACCCTTGAGAGGGCAACAAAACCCATCGTTCTTTAAGGTTGACAACCTATCAACCTTCAACAAAGAGTTCACATTGCAATTCTGCCTGCGATCAACCAATAATATTTCACCGGATTGAGCAACAATAAAGATCCTTGGATGCCAACTGAATTCACATCCAATCCACTCACCACCACCACCACCACCTGCTTCATCCTTCTCTGCACTCAACTTATTGCTGAGTGAAACTCGCAGCTTCTTTTCTAGAGTTCTGTTCTTTGCACTCACTAAAAGCCCCAATTTACCACTACTCATGCAGGATTCATTAACATCAAACAATAACAAGTCACCGTTACCCAACAACACTAAACATTCTTCTCTCAAATGTGGACTCCAACAAACACTCACAATTGCATTAGCCTTAAACGTCTTAGAATCGGCACGCCCAATGCAATCCAAATTAACAGAATAAGATTCAGGACCTTTAACTATACTATTAATGCAAACTTTATACCAATATACAGAATACTCTGTGCAAACCATTAAAAACCCAACCATTGTAACACTATTACCATTACCATCATTACCCACGAATGAAAGCTGATCATCGTCACCAACTGGATTGATGAACAACCGTGTAATCCGGTGATTATTTATGCAGCTTCCTTTGGCCACTTCGAAAAAATTTTCCATCCTTGAATGAACTCTCAATTCGGAATCTTCTACTGATAGTAGGGTGAAACCCACTTGATTATAATTCTCACCAGTGGGGAAAAACGCAATAACTAAATTCTTGTCTGGGATTCGGAGTAGCTGGAGGGCATTGAAGTTACTAAAATAGGTCGAATGATCGGGAAGCTGGGAGCCAAAAAGAGAGGAAATTGAGGCCGCAGTGGAAGGGGTAGAATGGTAACTTTGGAGGAACCTTGAGAGCTTAAGTTGTGGGTATGGAAGAGGGAGCCGTGGGGCGAGGGAAGGTGATTGTAGCAATACGGTGACCGGTGAATTTGCATTTGGGGTAAAAATTAGTGGGCCAAAGGATTTTTGAGAGGTTTCGTTGGACAGGAGGAGTGGCGGAGAGAAGGTGGAGGATATCGGCCAGAGGGATTTCCATTGCTCAGTGAATTCCATCTAATCGCCCTGTTCTACTCCTGAGAAGCAATCTCCGTTTTCTGCCATAATCAAATAACTAACGATAAACAAACAACATTTTAACTTGTCTTTCAGAACAAACGTCAAAATTAGGGATTCAATACAGAACCTGAAGAACTGCCTCGATGTCGGGCTCTACGGCGGCGTAAAGGCGGGGGAAGGCGTCATCGGCGGCAATGCGGGAGCTGCGTGAGGACTTGTGGACAGAGCAGCGACAGGGAACTTACGACGGTCGACGGAGGCACTACCTGAGCTCGGAGGGATGAGGGGAGAACGACGAACGGACGAAGGTGTAGTCTCAGGTCTGTGAACGAGAAATTGGATTGGGCATTCGGCGGATTTGGGCTGGACTTTTATTTGCAAATTGGGTCATAGGCTGCTGGGATTTGCTTTGGGAAAGTTTGATTACTACAAGGAGTTGAAAGGTTTTTTTTTTTTTTTTTAAATTTTTAAATAATACAATTGACAGACTTTTTTTATTTAATGGAAAATCATGTTGTAATTTAATTATTACTATAATAAAACAATCAGGTGATAACTGTAATTAAAATAATAATAACTCATTAATATTATTAAAGTTTAATCATTTTATCATTTGGTCACAAAAAACTATACTAGAGTCACATTTCTCCTGAATGCCACATCTCATAGTCAGCGTCAAACCACTACATCAGAAACCTTCTTTGATGATGTACCACCACATCACAACCAGTTGTTGACTTTTGACAACTTCGTCACATTTTTTAACCAATGTCACACAACCAACTCAAATGAGCGTATAATAAGAGTATTAGTGGATAAATTTTAACGTAATTTTATGAGTAGAAAGAGGGAGAATGAGTGGAGTTAGATGATAGAGATTTAATGAGTGGAGAGATATATGGATGTGATTTGTTTGACCAAATTTGAATTTAAAAAAGAATGAATTAAAATGTATTTTAATGTGGATGCTAACAGGCTAATATCCAACTAGTTGCCGGTTCACACAATCCCGTTGCATTTTCTCACCAATGTCACACAACCGCATCTGCACTACTAGTCACTACATATCCCAACTACCTCATCACATAAATGGTAAATCACCGCATCGACTACCACCAATCCACCATTACCATCCAACCACTACCACCAAGTGCACAATAGCTACTGTCACAATCACTCTGATTTACACATTGATCAGCGATCACATAACATCACGAGAACGATGATAGCCACCACTACCCACACCCACAGACACCTATACCATACAACTACCCACAACATAGATCTCATTTCACATCTTCCACCGCCACGCACAAAACAATAACCATTCGCAGGTTCACATATCTAGTTTGATTAGGTCACAATCGGATTCTTATTTTGGACGTGATTAGTTTAGATTTTTTGCCTAGATTATGAAGAATAATATTGGAAAAAATTTCGTGTAGAAATAAGAGTATATTTCAAAAATTTGTATTTCTAAATTATTTTAAACCATCAAATTTAGAACCAACTAGTAATCGTACCCGTGCGTTGCACGGGAATCAATTATTTGAAAGGCGACAACTTTCTTTTCATAAATAACAATAAAATTTACATCACATTATTAAAATGAAAAAAAGAAACAGAAATTCATTAATATTTCATTACAAAAAGTTCACAAATTTTGAAACACTTCTCTATACACAACATTTGTGGTTTTATTCGTTAGATTTCCATTTGAGGAAGTCTAACTTTACCCTTATTGCAACATAAAGAAAATTTGGGATTATTAGTATTCACACGACGCTTTTCTAATCGCTCATCGTACAAAAAAATAGCCCCACATGCTACACACTTCCAAGAAGGATCTCCAAGATCAATATATTCTGCACGTTTGATATGAATGAATTCAGTTTATAATTCAATACACTTTCTTTGTTTGAAAAATAATTGCTTGAATAAAAATTTAACATTAACCATATCACTGAAGGATCTTCCTAACGTACTGCTTGGATCACTTCTAAGCTTAGCGTGATAAGAAACATTAGTTGCACTGTGATTATTACATGCCCGACATGAATTCCCCATTATAGTATAACGACCGACTTTAGTCTCTTATTTTTGCCCCATTCACTATAAAAATGATTAATAATCAATTTTAGATAATTAAAAAAGGAAGAGAACTTCTCTTCCATCAATCAATACAAAATGAATGGCTAATACTCACCATTTTTCACAATACTAAAGGGTGTCTTTATTTGTGCTACATGCACGGTATCAACATTGTTAACACGGGGACTAAGATTTGTTTGTGCTTTTGTTGTGCAGGGTGATTGACACAGAGTCAAGTTACCTGGATTCAAGAAAAGAGTATTCATTTTAAAGGTCAGCTTATCATAAACAATATTAGAGTTAGAATTTACAAAAAAAAAAAAAAATGTTTAATTAATATATCATTCTGACCATTAGTCACATGACCCAAAGATGTCATTCCTTGTCGAGCAATTGCATTATCATTGGATGCATTAACATCAGAAAATGCTATACTTGAAGTCCCAGAAATAGTTACATGACCTAGGCAAAGACTTTTTACTCTTTTTGTGCTCATCATTCCACGCTCAATAAATCCATTTATCTGTTACGATGGTTGACCTTGAAATGGCAGAAGAGAACTTACTGTAGAAACCGATGAATCATTGTTAGACTATTACAGTATAAATACCATCTAGCTTATATCAAAGAATACATAATTAATATACAAAATTAAAATCACGAGGAGACAAAGCAGGAATTCAAGGGTTGCAGGAGACTTGTTATGGTGGAACACGCCATTTGCGTGACATCGTACCTGCGAATACGCTTGATCCATCCTGTTCTTATTCAACTCCTTAATCAACGAAAAAGGAAAAGGCATTTTCAGATTGTTCGAACAGCTCAAGGTAGCAATAAAGAAGCAATTGCAAGTGACAAACTAGAGAATGATGATTGTTAAATGTCTAGTATTTATAGACTATTGGGTCCATCGAATTATAAAGACGTCTGGAATATTGAAGTGACAATCCAGGTATTGTCAAAGGAAGAATATGACCATTGATTTTCTCCATACATTGAGTCCAGGGAATTATAATGTATCTACCTTGAAAATGTTCATTCTGTAATGACCAAGGACTGCCGATTATTAAATCTTTGGAAATGCCTTCTTTTATCTAGAAGTCTCAATCTGTTCATTCTCCAATCATTGATAATTAGTATGTAGTAATATTTTATTTTGCAAAAGCAATTAATATCTTATGTTGGAGAATGGAATACGCGTGTTATGATACTAAATGAACCAAAAAAAAAAAAACACATTGCAAGATCAATAACGCGTTTTCTTATGATACTAAATCAACAACGCGTTTTCTTATACCAATAATTACACGAAATAAATAAATAAATAAATACACAATAGGGGTTTAGGCGGGAAAAGAAGAATCTTGCTCAGCAAGAATACCTCTCTTTTAATATAGTATATATGATATATGATAAATGATTTAATTAACCTATTTAGAAATAGTTTCATAACAAATTAAAATTCATTTATATTTTCAAACTCAAAATCATAAGAAAATTGACAATAAAATTAATTGAGACCAGCAATGTAATACTCCTTCCGTCCCGTAAAGATAGTCCCATTTTCATTTTCACAAAGATTAAGAAATTTCAATTAATAATCTTGGAAAAGTAATATTTTAGAATATAGTTCCAAATATATCCTTATATTTATTTATTATTCCACTTTAATAGTTATTGTATGTTGATAACGATGCAGATTAAATAGGGGCATATAAGAAAGCTAAGAAATTAAATATAGAAATGAGACTATATTTTGGGATGGACTAAAATGGTCTACACTAATTGTAATTTTAGGTAAAGAGAAAAATAATAAAATGAGAATGTAGATTTTAAAAAGTCAAATTTGGGAGTTAGAAAAGATAATGGGAAAAAATAAATTGAGAACATAGATTTACAAATTCGAATCTATAAAACATGATAATGAAAAAAACTATAAATAAGGAAAAACATCGGATTCATTTAGTGGATTAGGCATAAGAATATTGGAACAATTTGGATGTAGAATTAAGAGTGTATAGTAATAAAAGAAACAAAATGATAATTTAAAAGGGGCGTTGCACATAAAGACGTTTGGATTCTGAAAATCAAAAAGAATAGGTGGGCAGAAAATTAACTAAAAAAGAAAACATGTGTATGTGTAAACTATAGGCAATGAAATTTCAAACTTTTTTTGGCGTTACATAATGAATTGCGATTGAGACTAAAGATATTTTGATTTGGTAAGATACATAATCAATTACGTTGAATGTTACTACGCTAAGGACTCTATTTTCAGCGTGGTTTGATAAGATTCTAAAGATATTTTGATTTGGTAAATATTCTATTGAGAATATTTAATTTAGTGAATTACTCAAAGTACACAAATATTTAATAAGAATTTCAAAAACATGAATTAATTTTGGTAAGAAAGATATCAAATTCATTTTGTGACCAAATGTAAAGCGTGTATATTTTATTACTAATAAATAGTGTGTAAAAAAGTGTAAAAAAAAATTATAATACAATTAATTTTCAAAATTAAGATTTTATTCCTACTTAATAGTTCTTGTTGACGTCGAAATCAGTAAAGGCGATTCTTATCGATTAGTGTAGGTGTCGGGCGCTGGATAGTGATGCTTGAAGAAGAAGTAAAATGTATAAATGTATATAAATCGTCAGAGGCTGAGTGTGTTTACGAGAGAGTTTTCTCGTCCTTTCAAATACATGCTAAGTGTTCTATTTATAGTGTGAAATCGGGTAGAGAGGCGTACATCATCATTGCGTCGAAGACCTAGGCCCTGGGTAGGTGTAATGATGTCTCTGCGGCCTGGCCGTCAAGCATTTAAAGGCGTTGACCTCGGAATGCAGTACGGCCGTAATGCATTAATGGAGCGAGGTTCTCTGTCGGTTGCGGTGGTGTCGAGGTGTCGGATAGCGTGGATTGTCCTTGTTGTCGACTCTGATGGCGAGTGGGATTGGGCGCGAGCGTGGCCGAGCCGACCTCGACCGTCGGGTGGTCATTTGTGATGGGAAGAGTTCTCAGTGGGTTTGCCGACCTGGGTCCTAGGGCGGCGGCGATGGGCTTAGCCGTGAACCGGGCCTCTCGCCAAATCACTATTGGGGTGAATCTGCGATTAATCCGACCTGGGACCGTGACACGTCATGGCCGACTGGCTCTCTGTGCGTGAGCGAGGGGTCCACGTGGGGCGCGAGCCTGGCGCACTCGTGCCACGTCACCAGTGCCAACAATTGTCCCGGCCTGGGCACACGCGCGTGTACGTGGCGCGGTGGACCACGTGTCCGTCGATGATTGGATGAGGTCACGTCTTTTCATCTTCCACCGCCATCGCCTATATATACCCCCTCATTTCTTCAGTTTCCACTTTTCCGTTCTCAACACTTGTCAAATATTCTCTCTCGATCTCAAGCCAAGTTAGGAAGCAATCCCGACCACGAGCTCCTTCCAGACCTAGCTTTAAGGTAGATTTCCGAACTCCATACTTAGCAAATTTTACAAAATGTCGTCGGGTTCGAAGAGGTATCACGACTACTGACGAGGAAACCGATCTCCTGGGCCCTCCCCTCTCGCGCAGAGACAACTCCTGGCGTGGAGGAAATCTCCGGAGGCGTGCCCGCTCAGACCGTCAGAGACTCTGGTGAGTCCGCCGGTGGCCTCGGCGTGGGCACATCGTTCCCGACCGAGCCGGCCTCACCACAGCCGACCTTCCTCAAGAGGAGGAAGAAGAAGTCGGCCAAGCGCGACCGGTCGAGGCCGTGGGGATGTTCGATTCCGTCGGCGGCCGGGGAGGTCTTTGAGCTTCATTGCCTTGATGCACTGGTCTCACCTCGGGTGCGGTTCGTGGTGCCGGAGGCGAGACGAAGCGGTGATTATCCCTCCGCAGGGCGCGTGGCGGTGAGCCAGGCCACCTCGAAGGCTGAGGTGAGGCTACCGTTTCAGAGGCGGTGAAGCACTTTCGGTGCTTGGGGGTGGCGCCTACTCGGCTCACCTAACACGTGGAGGACCGTCCTCGGAATGATGGTTTTGTGGCACCGAGCCGGGCCGAGCCGACGGTGTGGGAGTTTAACGACCGTACACCTTCAAGTCGGACGGACGACACTTCGGTGGTACTATTGCTCGATCCGGCGAACTTCGGGGAGCTTTGCGTCAACTGGATTGCCGGACTCGGTAAAGGCACTGGAAGCCGGCCGGTTACGGGCGGAGGGTGCCTGGTCGATCCGGACGGCCGGGAGGAGGTCGCCATTCTGTGAACTACCACGAGCTCGGTAACTATTCTTCCGATCTCGACCTTATCTTATTTGGCCGGAGCCAACTCTCTTTCTTTGCGGACTTCAAGGAGGCGAGACCGTTAGAAATTTGGGTGGCGTCTTTGCGATCGTGAGATCGATCTCGGATCGGGATTGGCGCACATTCTTGCCGAGAGAGAACCTATTCGGCGCTCGACTTTCACGAGCTCGTCCTCAAAGATCTTCTTCCTCAGGTAACGGACTGGTCTGTCTTATTCCATTTATTTCAGACACAGGTGCCTTTTACGCCTTACTAGCGTTTCCGAGCCTCGCAGCTCAATCATCTTCCCAACCGACCATGAGGGGACGTCAGCCCTCCCAGCCCCCAGCGAAGAAGGCACGAACTGAGGCCTCGCCGACCTCGAAACCAACCGGCCAAAGGCCAACGGGGTCCGCCAGTGGGCCGGGGCCGGCAAGGGCCTCATGACTGGGCCCAGGGTGCCCGAGGCTGCCCCCCTTGACGTCGGCGCGCCGCCCTCGACGGAGCTACCCTACTTGGGCACCACGCCAAGGAAGGAGGAAGCGTACGCCTCGTCTAAGGGGTCAGCCCCCAAGGTGCTCAGGGACTTCTTCCGGGCTAAGTCCCCACCGGTGGAGGAGATCGGCGATCCGATGCCGGCCTCGGTGGGCTAACGGCTGCCGCTGTCGGTCGTGGACTGACCCGAAACGCTACAGGGCATGCTCGGCCAGGAAGACAACATGCTCACCGCCATGGCGCACTGTAGTCGGGCCATGGTGCACATGATCCGGAGTGGCGAGCAGTCTAGGGCGGCTGCTCTGGGGCTGAAGTCGAGCTTGGCCGAGTCCGACTCCGCCCTTGCCGCTTCCAAGTCCGGTCTTGCGGAGGCCCAGGCCAAGATGAAAGAGGCCCAGAAGAGGGCTAAGGACAAGGCCAGAGCCGGAGGATCGAAGAAGGCCCACAAGGCGAGGTGGACTCCTGCGGGCAGCCGAGGCTCTGGCGGCAGGTCCGATGAGCCCGGTCCGTCAGCGAGCAGGCGATTGAGAGTTCAAGGCCTCGGATGAGTATGCCTACGAGTGAACTCAACTTTTGTCTTTGCGGCGGAGGGCGTCATGGCCGACATCAGAAGCGGCCAGGACCGGGGATGTCGGGTTCTGGCCGAGGGAGGTGAAGAAGCTCGAGGGAAGCGATGCAGGGATGCCCGAGTGAGGCGGCGGTGATAGAGCCTTGTACTCTTTGTTGTCTTCTCTTTTTTTATTTATACGTAATGTACTTCACCAGTCGGCCATACCGATCTGGATTTTATAACCTTCTTTTGGGATTAATTATAATGAAGTTTTAAGTTGACTCTTTTTGTTCTTGTTCGCCTTTTCAATTTGTTCAAGTTACGCACAATCATACATAAGCTGTCTCGGCGTCGACTCATCTAACTAGGTCGGCCCCTTGGCTGAGTCATAGGAATAACTTAATAATCCAATGATTTTAAACAAGTGTTGGTTCCTCGGGGTGGGTTCGTATCCGATCTGCACCTCGTGAGTCGGCATTAGTGATTCTGAGCCCTCGGCGTGAGCCACGGTGATCGATCGGTGACTTGTTTCGTTCATGTAACGAGTGAGTTCACTCGGTGTACCCATTTCATTCAACTAAGTAATCGGATCGGTCGAGCTCATATGGTGGTCGGTCATGAGATCTGTCCCAGGGCCGGGCCGATGAGGTGGAGTCGTGTCAAGGAGTGGGTCACCGTAGCGGACCTAGTCTGTTTTGGTTGGGCGCCACCTTGGTGGAGTCTGTCCCGACCGGACCACTTAGGTCGGCCCTTTCGGGAGTGGGTCGCCGTAGCGGACCTGGTTTGTTTGGATGCCACCGTGGTGGATCTATCCCCAGGCCGGACGGCCGAGGTCGGCCGCTTCGAGGAGTGGGTGTAGTAGCGGACCTGGTGGGTCGCCGTAGCGGACCTGGTGGGTCGCGGCGGACTGGAGTGCGTCTCTCTCTTTTTTTTTTTCTTTTAGCCTTGGTGGAGTGTCCCAGGGCGGACTCGTGGGTCGGCGACCTCGGGGAAGCGGATCGCCGGCAAACCACGATTGCTATATCTTGAACTCAGAATTCAAACAATTCAAAAACTTCCATTCATTACTAGTGAAGATATTACAACCGACTTGCCATCATTTACAATTTTGAGATATTTTACGACTCTATAGCTATTGGAAGTATTTCTTGGTGCTCGATGTTCCAGGGTGGGGAGCTCGGCTCCTTCCGCGATCGAAAGCGATAAGATCCGTTGCGAGGGCTCGAGGACTACGAAGGGTCCTTCCCATTTCTCGGCCAGGGCTCCTGCGGCCTGGTCTCGGGTAGCGAGGAAGACCTTCACGAGTACCAGGTCTCAGACCTGGAAGCCGCTTCTTTACTCTGCTGGTTGAAGTACCTAGCAACTGCGGCGTTTGTATAGCTCGGTCTGGCAGGTCGGCGATCCATTCGCTTCTCCTCCATAGGCCGGCTCGAAGGGGTCTCTCCGTCTTGGTCCTACATGTAGTTCGGTAGGACCACGGGGCGGCCGGAGCTTCGTCTGCCCACCCTCCTTTCAAGTCCTCGGTCGGGTCTTGAGTGTGTGCTTGATGATCTTGTTCACGGCCTCCACCTGACCGTTGGGTGGGGTGGTTCGGCGTGAAGTAGTGCTTCTTGATCCCGGATCCTCGCGAAGGACCTCAATCGGCGATTGTCGAATTGCCGGCCATTGTATGTTACGATGGACTCGGGTACGCCGAATCGGCATATAATTGACCTCGAGATGAAGTCGGTCGTCTTCTGCTCTGTGATCCGAGCTAGGGCCTCAGCCTCAGCCCACTTGGTGAAGTAGTCCACGGCCACTTGCTGAAATACAAAGGGGGAGGCCCTCCTTCTAGCGCCAATTGTTGGCGTCGAAATCGATGGGGCCGATTACTTATCAAGCTGGGGTAGGTGTCGGGACACGGATAGTGTCTTGAAGAAGAAGTAAAATGTATAAATGTATATCGTCCGAAATTTGTGTTTACGAGAGTTTTTCTCGTCCTTTCAAATACATGCTAAGTGTTCTATTTATAGTGTGAAATCGGGTAGGAGTGTAGATCATCATTGCGTCGAAGACCTAGGCCCTGGGTAGGTGTAATGATGTCTCTGCAGCACCTGGCAAGCCGTCAAGCATTTAAAGCGTTGACCTCGGAATCTGAGTACGACCACCAATGCATTAATGGAGACGAGATTCTCTGTCGGTTGCGGTGGTGTCGAGGTGTCGGATGACATGTGGATTGTCCTTGTTGCTCGGCTCTGATGGCGAGTGGGATCGGAGCACGAGCGTGGCTGGCTGATCTCGGCCCGTCGGGTGGTCATTTGTGATGGGAAGAGTTCTCAGTGGGTTTGCTTGAGCACAGGGCCCTAGAGGCGGCGATGGGCTTAGCCGGTGACGGGCCTCTTCGCCAAATCACTATTGGGGTGGTCTGCGATTAATCCGACCTGGGACACGTGACACGTCATGGCGAGCTGGCTCTCTGTGCGTGAGCGAGGGTCCGTGGAAGCGCTTGGGCACAGGCGCACTAGTGCCCACGTCACCGAGTGCCAGCCAGTTCTCATAAGCTCCATGGGCTTTGAATTAATATTATGTTGAAATTCATTTTAGCAACTTTTATTTGATTAGCTACTTGTTTAGAAATATATATATTTTTAAATTTAAGATTTTACAAAAACAAAATTAATCCCATTAATTAGAATTCTTTTGACTAAAAATTATGCGTTTATTATAGAAAATCAAAATTAATCACCTGAAAATAAAATTAATCTCATTAGAATTCCCGTTTTAACTAAAGATTTTAATGAAAATTGAAATTCCTCACCTAAAAACAAAATTAATCCGATTGATTAGGATTCTTCTTTGGTTAAAGATTTTAGTTCTATAATGGGAAATACAAAATTAATCAATTAAAAAGAAAATTAACCCCATTGATTAGAATTCCTTTTTGCTAAAGATTTTAACATTTATAATAGCAAATCGAAATTAATAACCTAAAAACAAATTTAATCCCATATATATATATATATATATATATATATATATAGAAAAGCAGGAAAATTTCATCCTATTTTTTAATTAGATTAATTAATTTTCCCACATAAAATAAAGTCATTTTTTTTATCATTTTTTAATAATTAATAATTAATCCTCAACAATAAATTAACTAATCATTATCTATATTAAATCTTATCCTTACCAAAATTAGATTTTTTCAAATTTCCATTGATTTGAACTTATCCTCTGTACGTTTTTTGTCTTTTGATTTTTTTATTTTTTATTAATTCATAATCAATCCTAACAAAAAAATTAAAAAATTATTATTTATATTAAATGCTGAATATTAAATCTAAATTTTGTTTCCTTGCCTAAGTATTGATAATTATTATTTTATTATATTTTTTTAATGATTCTAAAGATTTATATTTATTATTATATATAGAATAAGAGACTTTTTATAAATAATTAACTACGAGACGAAAATTAATTCTTAAGAAATTTCAGCCTATTTTTTAATTAGATTAATTAGTTTTCCCACATAAAATAAAGTCATTTTTATCATTTGTTTTTCATTTTTAATAATTAATAATTAATCCCCAACAATCAATTAACTAATCATTATCTACATTAAATCTTATCCTTACCAAAATTAGATTTTTCAAATTTCCACTAATTTGAACTTATCCTCTGTCTGTTTTTTATTTTTTGATTTTTTAATTTTTTATTAATTCATAATCAATCCTAACAAAAAAAATTAATAAATTATTATTTATATTAAATGCTAAATATTAAATCTAAATTTTGTTTCCTTGCATAAGTATTGATAATTATTATTTTATTATATCTTTTTAATCTGATTCTAAAGATTTATATTTATTATTACATTTATATAGAATAAGAGACTTTTTATAAATAATTAATTAACTACGAGATGAAAATTAATTCTTAAGAAAATAAAATGAATTAAAATTAATAATTTCATTAATATTTGATTATTGTGTGACACAAAATTTGCATTCGTTAAATTTTTACACAAAATTAAAAGAAAAGCATAACATTCAAATTTAAAAATTTGATTCGATCCACTAATTAATTTTTAAATAATCGATTATTTTTATCAATGTTTACAGAACCGAACCGGTTAGCAAATCGGAGAAGGCAACGGTTCAAGGGTCAAGCGGTTGAGCAAGATCGGCCCAGGGATCGAACCAGATTTTTAATTAAAAATTAAAAAAATTAAAACCTATAAAATTAAAAAAATAAGAAAAGCTGGTTGAGCAGTTGCAGTGCAGGTTAAACAAGTTGAACTAGTCGATTGATTGGTTTTTCTGATTTTCTAATAGTCCGATTTTAAGTTATAACCGAATCGAATTTCGGACGGTTCATAGTTGAACCGGTCGGTCCAGTCCAGTTTTCTAAACATTGATTTTCATAAATAATTAACTAAGGAATGGAAATTAGTCTAAATTAGCAATTTCGCTAAGATTTAATTTTTGCTTGATACAAAATTAAAAGCCATTAAAATTTTACATAAAAACTAAAAGGAACTTGTAACATGATTAGATCGGTCCCTTTACTTAATTTTAGAAATAATTAATTATTTTTAAAAATAAAATTAGCTAAAAATGAAAATTAATTAAAATTAGCAAGTTTTACAATTTTATTTTGGTGTGACAAAAAATTACAATTTATCAAATTTATACACAAAAACTAAAAGAAACATATAACATTAATTTTTTAATTAATCATTCAGTTGTAGCATTAATCCGATATTTTTAATTAATTGAATCTATATCTATATCTTTTAAATTACGGATATCATTTAGTAGAAATAATTAATAGAAAATTGGTTTTAATATTACATTTCAACAGTTATATCTTTTAAACGGATTTTTGATTAGTTCGGATGGTTTTGTTATTGGATTTGATTAGTAGTCAATCTGCTTTGAGAACGAGTTTTATTATTGCATTTCAATATTTTATATCGAATTTGACTTATAATCCTCATCAATTTTCATTGTTTTGTTATTTGGCGTTGATTAGAAGAACTGATAGCCTTCATTTCTCAAATATTTCTTTTTGATTGATTAAACTTTTTTTGGAAAGCAAACACAAGTTAAGCCTTTTGTTAGGCTATATTTCTTCTTGATATTGAATAAATAACTCTTGACCAATATTAAAATCCCACCATAAATTACAATAAAGAATGTGAATAAGGGTATTGTACTGATTAATGTACCAACAAGATATCGGAAAAGTAAATTTTCAAAACAATGAAGAATGATTACATGAGTGTCGTTAACGGCATTTTTAAAATTGTTAAGGTAAATCCGTAAATTCATAGACTTTATTGGTTACAATTGCAGAAGTCCAATAAACTTTATAATTTTTTATAAAGGTTATTAATTTGCAATACAACTATTGCTATTCAGAAGTATAAAATAAATTAAAATGTGAATTGACCCAATTCGATGGATTGTTTGCGGTAAATTGTTGAAATAATTATTCTTTCCCTATACTAATAAATTGCTTTCTCTTTTTTCATTAATTTTTATAAAATTGGGTTGAGAGCGACACAATTTTTATTTAAATATTAGAGAGTAAATTCATGGATTGATCGTATTTTTAGCACTATTAATTTTCTTGTCTTAGATCGTTTATTTTTTGTACCCATATGCAAAATACTTTTCAACAGTGGATCATAGTTTCAATCAAAAGGGTGTTGGACTCACTTATTATAAAAAATATTGTACTTTATTCTCACTATAAAAGCTATATATATATATCTATATATATGATCAATTTTTTAAGTCATTAATACAAATCGACACAATATTTTAGATTATTAAGGTAAATTCGTGGATTTATCGTACTTTTTTCACACTATTAATTTTTTTCCTTTGATCATTTAGTTTTTATGACAATATGTTCATTGTAAAAATTAATTATACTTCTATGCTTCCTTTGTATGGTTGATTATATTTTTAGTTCACATAATTCATTACAATTGGAAAGTCCAGTATACTTTATAATTTTTTCCAGTAAATTAATTTATAATGCAACTATTGTTGTTTACAAGCAAAAAATAAGTTAAAATATGAATCAACGCAATTCGATGGAGGGCTTCAAATAAGTTGTTGTAACAATTATTCTTTCTTCAAAGTCATAACTTATTTTCTATCTCTTTTTTTTTCATTCATTTCTTATGCCATTAGGTTGAACGATACAATTTTTAAAATAGTAAGGATAAATTTATGGATTGATCGTACTTTCTTCACCCGATTAAATTTTCCTCTTGGATCATTTATTTTTTGTACCCACATGGAAAATATTTTTGAATAGTGCAAGAGTTCCAATCAAAAGAGTGTTGGACTCACTTATTGTGAAGAAACAATTGTATATAATTTCTTCACACCATTAAAGTTTTTAATTTTTTTATTTTTTATATGATCAATTTTTTAAACCATTAATAGGAGTCGATACAATATTTTGAATTGTTAAGGTAAGCCGGTGGATTGATCATACTTTCCTCACACTATTAATTTTTTTCTTTGGATCATTTGATTTTTATGCCAATATGTTCATTGTTAATTATACTTCTTTCATTCGGTTGATTTATATTTTTGGTTCACATAATTCGTTGCAATTGTAAAAGTCCAATATACTTTATAATTTTTTCCAATAGATTAATTTGTAATACAACTATTACTATTTACAACTATAAAATAAATTAAAATATTAATTGCTCTAATTCGATGGATTGTTTTCGGCAACTTTGAAGCAGTTATTTCTTTCTTCACATTGTATATTGTTTTCTCTTTTTTAATTAATTTTTATACCATTAGGATGAGACAACATGATTTTTTAAATACTAAAGATAAATCTGTATATAGATCGATTGTACTTTCTTTGCGCTATTAAATTTTTTTCTTGGATCATTTATTTTTTGCGCCTACATGGAAAAGGCTTTTAAGCAGTGGAAGATAGTTCCAATCAAAAGAGTGCCAAACTCACTTCGTACGAAGAAACAATTATAGTTTCTTCGCAATAATAAATTTTTTTTTTTTGTATTATCAATTTTATAAACCATTAGTACGTGTCGACACAATATTTTAAACTGTTAAGATAAATCAATGGATTGATCGTACTTTTTTCACGTTATTAATTTTTTTTGCCTTAGATTATTTAGTTTTTATGCCAATATGTTCATTGTGAAAATTAATTATACTTTTTTGTATGACTGATTAAAAATTTTAATTCACATAATTCGTTACAATTGCAAAAGTCCAATAAACTTTTTAATTTTTTTGAAATAGATTAATTTGTAATGCAATTATTACTATTTACAAGCATGAAATAAATTAAAATATGAATTGACCCACTTTAATGGATTATTTGCCATAAATTGTTAAAATAATTATTATTTCTTCTTACTGATAATTTTTTTGTATTATTAATTTTTTATACCTTTTGGTTGAGTCGACAAAATTTTTTAAATTGTAAAGGTGAATTCATTGATTAACTGTACTTTCTTTGCACTTTGTTTTCCCGTGGAACGTTTATTTTTTGTGCCAAAATGTTCACGTGTTAACTTAGTAAATTAGTGCCTCATTAGTCAAATGGACACCTCAATGATGAATCAATATTATTAGTTACGCAACATTGAAATAGAAAAGTTAAGAGTATGAATTGTATTCTTATTCTAATTATATCATAATGAATGAATTGTGTTCTTATTCTAATTGTATCATAATGAATTGTTGAATGAATATATATAAAAGAAAAAAATAAAAAAGGAGAGATTTAAAACTAAATGTACATATTTATTGAGTTAAATTATTAAAGATTAGATTTGAATTTGTAATTATCTTATGAGTACTTACACCATCATCTTTGTAATAGTTCGATTTGTAATGAAATAAATTACATTATATTATATTTTTTTATTTTTCTAATTCATATAGAGTTATTACAATTTTAAAGTATGAATCAAACCACAATAAGGTATAGAAATAGGCTTTTAGGTGATTATTAGTTATTCTTATATTCTAATTCTTATGATAATACAATATTCAATCTATATATATATATATATATATATATATATATATATATATGGAAAAAATAGATGTTGAAAAATTTGCCTCCCTATACAACATAGGGGTGAAACAGTTAGGGTTTGAGTAGGAAGGGTATGTTACTATTTCGAGAGTGACGCATAGGAAGGGTTTAAAGTTTGTGATATATGATGACGATCGTCATCCAATTACCATGACCACAAATGTCGTCTATAAAGAATTGTTTAAACTTATAGTCTCATACTTATTAATCGCATTAGGTATGTTGTTCACTTTATTTGTTTTTTACACAAATCATTTATATCATTCATGGTTTGATATGTGAAGTGGAGGATTTTAAGTATGATAGGGAACATATTTTCAAACTTTTTACCACTTTTTAATACTTTTTTATCCATTCTTTCTTTATCCTAAATCAATCATATCCACATATCACATCACATTCACACATCTCCACCACTCAACTCCACTCATTCTCTCTCTTCTTTTACATTAAAAATATTTAAAAACCATTAAAAAACAACCCCTATCACCCTATGTATTTATATATTATTATGTTTGTGCTCTTATATTTATCTAGATATAATGTTCCTGTCACAAATTTGGTGGAGTTATACAAATTGATTCTATGTCTCATTGATGCATTAGAGATCCCATATCCATGCCGGAAAAAAATTCGTGTAGGCCCCATCGGCCCCTACAATCAAGGGTCAGTTATTTATTATTCATCTAACCTAATGTAGATACTAAAAGACATTTTTAAAAAATTTTTGGGTGACGTGGGGCCCTCACACTACGTGGAGTGGGTACCA